>CM076674.1:41866120-44541120 GCA_038501925.1 Xenopus petersii | reverse complement strand
GGTAGGCAACCCGCGGCTACGGAGCCTCATGCGGCTCTTCATCCTGCTTGGCGCGGCTCAGTCTTGCGGCTTTGCCTGTCATGTCATCTGTACAGCCCTTTGCACTTGCTGGCGGCTTCTTGAGTGTGAGACGACGCTAAGCTCATGGTTAGCTTACCGCGGTCGCACACTCAGGAAGCCGCCATCAGGTGTGAGGGCTGTATAGACGTCCCAGGAGTGACAGACAAGACCGAGCCACAGCAAGATGATTTATCATGGTCCTTACCTCGGTCACATACTCAAGACAAGAGAGGAAAGATCAGCATGGAGCTTCAGAAACAGAAGTCACATTAAAGAAATTAGAACACTAGCATTTAATAGGGCTATTCAGTGTTTAATTTATTTCAAAGTAGGCCTACATATACACACTGCACTTCTGTGTGTTGTATTCTGTTGTTGTTACAATTAAAAAAAGGTTAAAACTTTTAAAAGTTTATAAACTGTGTTATGTTTTGCGGCTCCAGACTATTTTTCTTTAGTGGAAGAGGGGCCAAAATGGCTCTTTTGATAGTAAAGGTTGCTGACCCCTGGTTTAGAGTCTGCGTCTGAATTACTGAGCTGCCAGACTCAAACACCAGAGACACGAACATTCAACTTTAAATTTAGATTTTGGAAAAACAGTAATAAATAAATAATGGAAAGTAACTGAAAAAAATTCAGAAAGCCCTGAATAACAGAAAGGCTCTCCCATAGACTCAATTTTATCCAAATAATTATGATTTCCCTTTTCTCTATAATAATAAAACTCACATTGTATCCTAACTAAGATATAGATTATCCTTATTGGAAGCAAAACCAGCCTATTGGGTTTATTTAATGTTTAAATGATTTTCAAGTAGACTTAAGGTATGAAGGTCCAAATTATGGAAAGATCTGTTATCCAGGAAACCCCATTTCCGAAGCATTCTGGATAACAGGTCCCATACCTGTATCTTCTATATGTTTCATTGATCAGCCTCTTTCCAGGTTTCAAGTGAGGGTCACTGACTGGCAGCCAAAAATGTGTTGCTCTGTGAGGCTACAATTGTATTGTTCCATTTGATTACATATCATTCTGTTCAGGCCCTCTCCTATTCATATTCCAGTCTCTCATTCAAACCACTGCCTGCTGAAATTGGAAACTCAGAATATCACTGTCGACATCATTCCTAGTTCCTCAATGTCTTCTCATTCCGGGTTGGTTCAAGTGCCATTTGTAGTGGAGAAAGAATATTAAAACTCATCTTCAGCTGCAGTCATTGGCAAAATGTTTCTGGTTGGTGACACTGTTAGGAGAACATCATGAACTTTACAATGATTTTCAGCTTAAATATATTACTTGCAATGAGAACATGTAGCCCAACGAGTCAGTGGTAATAGTGTTTAGGTGTAGATGAGTAAGTTTTTTGAATGGCATTGACTTGAACTGGAATCCTACAAAGTTTTGGTGTTCGACAAAGAGCTTTATAAGTCATCCCTCTTGCGATTACTGTACATTATTTAGCAGTTACCGTTGCAAGGAAAGTCGTTTAACTTTTAAACTTGCCACAATGGTTTCGGTTTTTCATTTCAATTATTATTTGGACTGAGATGCACAAAACTCTTGGTTTTGTCTAAGGGGCATATAGTTACAGTTAGGTCCATAAATCTTTGGACAGAGACAACTTTTTTCTAATTTTGGTTCTGTAATTACCACAATGAATTTTAAATTTAACAACTCAGATGCAGTTGAACTGCAGACTTTCAGCTTTAATTCAGTGGGTTGAACAAAAAGATTGCATAAAAATGTGAGCAACTAAAGCCTTTTTTTAACACAATCACTTAATTTCAGGGGCTCAACAGCAATTGGACAATTGACTCAAAGGCTATTTCATGGGCAGGTGTGGGCAATTCCTTCGTTATCTCATTTGTAATGAAGCAGATAAAAGCCTGGAGTTGATTTGAGGGGGGGGGGGTGCTTGTATGTGGAACATTTTGCTGTGAACCGACAACATGCGGGCAAAGGAGCTCTCCATGCAGGTGAAACAAGCCATCCTGCAATAACAGAAAAAAACCCATCCAAAGATTGCTACAATATTAGGAGAGGCAAAATCTAGTTTGGTACATCCTGAGAAAGAAAGCAAGAACTGGTGGACGTCCATGGAGGACAATAGTGGTGGATGATCGCAGAATCATTTCCATGGTGAAGAGAAACCCCTTCACAACAGTCAAACAAGCGAACAACACTCTCCAGGAGGTAGGTGCTTCAATATCCAAGTCTACCATAAAGAGAAGACTGCATGAAAGTAAATACAGAGGGTGCACTGCAAGGTGCAAGCCACTCATAAGCATGAAGAATAGAAAGGCTAGATTGGACTTTGCTAAAACACATCTAAAACAGCCAGCACAGTTCTGGAAAAACAGTCTTTGGACAGATGAAACCAAGATCAACCTCTACCAGAATAATGGCAAGAAAAAAGTGTGGAGAAGGCGTGGAACAGCTCATGATCCAAAGCATACCCCATCATCTGTGGCAGTGTGATGGCTTGGGCGTGCATGGCTGCCAGTGGCACTGGGACACTAGTGTTTATCCAAGATGTGACACAGGACAGAAGCAGCCAAATGAATTCTGAGGTGTTCAGAGACTGTAGAACTGCATTGAACAGAGTTGTTTTATTTCAATTTCATTGTAGTAATGTACAGAACCAAAATTAGAAAAAAGTTCTCTCTGTCCAAAGATTTATGTCTCTGGGTTCTTTGCACTGTTCCAGAGACGTCTGGTTTATCTCCAGTCTCTTTTTATCTTCAGTCTGGCTATGCCTGCACTCTAGACCTCTTCTGGGAAGAGGGATTTAGGAGTTGCTTTTACAGGGTACCTAAAACTCGCAACAGCAGGTGTTCAGGGCTGAAATCATTTGGTAGTTGCTGGAAGTTGCACAGGATAAAAGATTGACTGATAAAGTGCTGATTGTGTGTAGGCATTTAGTTGTGACAGGTAATTTTCAATATGTATAGACTTCCTGCTCAGGGATTAAGCATGCATTGTGTAGGTGTCTGAGTGTTTCCATAGTCAATTAGGATCTATGAGTCAGCTCAGACTCACGGCAGCCTTTCTTCTGCAGAACAAATGAATAACCCTGTATTGTTTATAGAGAGCATATTAGGTTCTCATTTGCTCTGCTGAAGGAAGAGTCTGAACAGTAAGAACTGAATCCTTCGCAAAAGATTCGGCCGAATATGCATATGCAAATTAGGGGTGGGAAGGGAGAAACTTTTTTTACTTCCTTGTTTTGTGACAAAAAGTCACGTTATTTTGCTCCCCCTAATTTGCATAAGCAAATTAGGATTCAATTTGGTTCAGATGGGCAGAAGGATTCGGCCGAATCTGAATCCTGCTGGAAAAGGCCCAATCCTGGCCAAATCCCGAATTTGGTGCATCCTTACTTTAAAGCCATACCTAAAAATCATAAGTGTTTTTTTTTTAACTATCCCAGAAAGAGAGTACATACAACCTATGTGCAGCTTCATTCATCCACTATATATGCACTCACACACAATAACATACAGGTATCGGACTGGTTATCCAGAATGCTTGGGACCTGGGATTTGGATCTTCATACCTACTAGGAAATCATGTAAACATTAAATAAACCCAATAGGCGGTTTTTGGTTCAAATAGGATTTATTATATCTTAGTTTGGACCACGTTCAAGGTACTATTTTATTATTACAGAGAAAAAGGAAATCATTTTTAAAAATCTGGATTATTTTAGTAAAATTGGGTCTATGGGAGAGCCTTTCCGTACTTCAGAACTTTCTAAATAACAGTTCCTGGAAAAAAGATCGTATACCTGTATAACTATGCAGCCTGATTTACCTGGATATACTGCTGTCCGTGTTATATATGGCTACATATAGTTTTAATGGCTAACAACTGGGATATTTGCAAACAGGATTGTCTAATAGGTTTTGGGTATTACACACTATTGCAGTGATCCCAAGCCTATAGCTCGTGAACATGTTGCTCTTTGACCTCTTGGATGTTGCTCCCAGTGGCCTTCAAGCATGTGATTCATTTTGAATTTCTGGTTTAAAGGCAAGCTTTAGTTGCATAAAAAAACCTGTATACTGCCAAACAGAGCCTCCTGTTGGGCCTCACAAAGGGGTTACCAATACCAAATCACAGATCTTATTTGGAAGCCCGGGAAATTTTTGTAGCTTGTGTTGCTCTCCAACATTATTTTATACTTGAGTGTGGCTCATGGGTAAAAAAGGTTGGGTACCCCTGTACTATTGAAACCTTGGTTTCCAGTTCTCCAGACAAAGTGGGCAGTTTCTAGGTATTTTCTGCTATTAAGCTGCCCAGTGCTCATTTGTCAGTGCATTAATGAAATCCAGCCACCAGTCCAAATGGAAAATTATTCACAGGTAGGTTAGAGAGAGGTGCAGGGACAACAGAAGACACAAAAATAATTTAAAAAAATGCTGAAAACAGGGATTTATAGGAAAGCACACCTTACAAGTTTGATACACTATAGTTCAGTGCAGATATATATATAGGTATTAGATACGTTATCCGGAAACCCGTTATCCAGAAATCCGGAACGGCATTCTCCCATAGACTCCATTGTAATCAAATAATCCAAATTTTAAAAATGTATTTCCTTTTTCTCTGTAATAATAATAAAACAGTACCTTGTACTCAATGCAAACTAAGATATAATTAATCGTTATTAGAAGCAGAACCAGCCTATTGGGTTTATTTAATGTTTACATGATTTTCTAGTAGACTTAAGGTATGAAAATCCAAATTACCGAAAGGTCTGTTATCAGGAAAACCCCAGGTCCCGAGCATTCTGGATAACAGGTCCCATACCTGTCACAGTAGCTCTAAGACAAGTTCTGAAAGCAAAATATTATTGCTTTATAAAAGCAATGTTTATTAAAAATTTTACAGATGACTTTATTGCTTTGTTCTTTAAAGTGAGCATTTCTTTGAAAAATTAAATACCTAAAGCACCTTTATGTTGTTCTTTGAAACCAATCCACAAAGCAAGGCAGGCAATTAATTGGGAATATGGGGGGGAAAAGAAAAAAACAAAAAAAGAGTAAAGAAGGAATGTGAGCCTTTAATAAAGGGGAACTATCATAAAAATGTAATATGAGCTTATATGAATCAGAGGCTGACTCTTGATTTCAGTAACGTTACAGAAATCTTTAATGGATGATATTTATGAAGTTTCTTATTTCCATGAGATGAAGTTCATATTAAATTGTATTTTTCCTGATAGTTTCCCTTTACATATTCAGCAACCTCAGTCCATGCAGCTGTTTTCTACCAAATACTGGCATCATGCTCAAACACAGAAGTGGAAATATCCATAACAGTACTGATTCTGCATATATATTAAATTCTGCCACCTGCACTGCTCTGTATAAACGTTTAATAGCTCAGTAGACATGTGTCTATATCTTCCCTTCAGCTGCTCCCCTTTTTATATTCTTCTTGGCAGATTCAGTCATGTACAAAACACAAATACCTAAAGAAGCAACTCAGTCAATCAGTTTTCCATGGCAACATGAATTTAAAAAAAAAAAAAAAAAGTCAAGAGATTTTGTCCTACTGCTGGGAGTCTCTCTGTATGAATGTTCTATTTTCTATGCGGCGAAATACTGCCAAAAAGTTCTGTCCTTTGTTTCTCTGGACCTTTTTTCCTTCTTCTGTAGAAGTACCCAGTTTATCCACGATAATATCGCTGACCTGCAGAGACAACATGAGTTAGACATAATGCCAATATAAAATGTAAGAGGACACGGCAGTGAAGTTTAGCTGTGATTCTTCTTACCAGCTCTTCCTTTTCAACTCGCTCAAACAGAGGATGCTCAGTGAAATGTTTCACCATCCACTCATGAACCTCTTCAACGTCCGTTATAGTGTACACCATACCCTGGAAATAGAACAGATTTAAACACCAGGCTATATAATCTACTAGCCAAAGCTCCAGCTTATTTGTATATGAAGAAACATAACATTATCCTAATAATGTGTTTTTCTATAGTGGTTTTCGTCTGCCAAAAAACCTCAAGCCTGTCCATGTGGATATCTTCTTATAACTTAAGGTTGATCACTCGCTGATTAGGTGGGAATGATCCCTCAGTGCTGCTTAAGGCATAAAACAGTTTTGAAAGCATATGGATTATATTAATAATTTTTTTTTTGCAAAATTATTGTTTCATTTTTGCTCGTGATGCCTAGAAAACATTTTTTTAACGTGCTGCACATTTATGAAGAAAATCTTAGATCTTTATGCAGAAGTCATGTTCCACACCTGCAATGCGCAATTATTATGCCATGTTTAAAATGATATTTGTTAATAGTGGGGTGATTGTGCTGGTAAATGGGCTATGTGCAGGCAAGTTCTTATAAACAGCATACACAGCCAATGAGAAAGACAACTGAGCGCTGGGCCCCCACAAAATAGTCTTTGGAGAGGCCCATGCACACAGCAGGATCTGCTTCATCTATAGTTACACCATTGTCTTTAGTGTCAAACATTTCACGTGGGGGCACATTTACTAAGCTCGAGTGAAGGATTCGAATGAAAAAAAGTTTGAATTTTCGAAGGTTTTTTTGGGGTACTTCGACCATCAAATTGGCTACTTCGACCTAGACTTCGAATCGAATGATTCAAACTAAAAATCATTTAACTATTTGATAGTCGAAGTACTGTCTCTTTAAAAAAAACTTTGACTACATACTTCGCCACTTTTAACCTACCGAGCTACAATGTTAGCCTATGGGGACCTTCCCCATTACTTTTTAAGGGTTTTTTGATCGAAGGAAAGGATCGATGGATTAAAATCCTTAGAATCGGTCGATTCGAAGGATCTAATCGTTCGATCGAACGATCAAAGTATTTGCGGCAGGGCAGCTATCAGGGGGGGGACAGGGGAGAGAGTTGTAGGGGGCCAGAGGGTAAGGGGGCCCACGACCACACCACTTACTTGATTAGCCGGGCCCCCCATCTTTCTGAGAGCTGCTGACTTCAGGAAGGCATGGACGTTTAAGGGGCCCTGGCCACCAATTTTCTTATAATGTGGGGAGGGGGGCCTGGCCACCAATTTTGGCCACCAAATTTTTTTTTTCTTCTAGCCACCAATATTTTTTAATATGTTTTTATTAACATGTGGGAACCCTAGCCACCAATATTTTTTTTTGTTTTTTTACTATGTGGTGGGGAGGGTGGACCTGTAGGTGGGGCTTGTGGTGGGCACAGACTAGTTTAAACTGCCAGCTAATGATCAAAGCCCACCAGGGGAAGGGCAACCCCACAGTGTGGAAGCCATGGCACAAGAGGAAGATTTGAAACGAGAAAGGAAAGTAAAAAGAACATATGTCTTGTACGAAACAATACGAGCAACACCTTATAACAAGCTATGGATCATAATGCAAATAGAAAGCATACAGTCAACTGTCAATTATACTATTAGAC
Source organism: Xenopus petersii (assembly GCA_038501925.1). Lineage (NCBI taxonomy): Eukaryota > Metazoa > Chordata > Amphibia > Anura > Pipidae > Xenopus > Xenopus petersii. The sequence goes on along the minus strand of CM076674.1, from coordinate 44,533,630 downwards.
AAATACAACTAAAAAGGTAAGTGGTCCTTTAACGGGGTGGTTCACCTTTAAATAGAGTCAATGAAACATATGTAAAATATATATTGTATAGATATTTTTAATCAGGCATTATAGGGCTTTTTAAAGTTAGTTTGTTATAGAATGGCTGATTCTGAGCAACTTTGCAATTGATCTTCATTGTTTATTTTTTATAGTTTTATCATTATAAGCCATCTTCTTCTGACTCTTTCAAGTTTTCTAAAAACAAACGTCCTGTCCAGATACACATTCTAGTCTCTTTTTCAAATCAATGCATAGGTGCTAGGGTAAGTTGGACCCTAGCAACCAGCTGAAATTGAAGAAAACTGGAGAGTTGCTAAATAAAAAGCTAAATAACGGAAAAACCACAAATAATACAAAATGAAAACCAATTGCAAATTGTCTGAGAATATCACTTTATACATCATACCAACAGTTAAATCAAAGTTGAACAAACCCTTTAAGAGGCAGACAGTATTCTTACCCCAACACGTAGCGCATAGGAATATTCTGCCAGTAGAGTAGGACTAATGATCCTCCACTTGTGCTTTGTCTTCTTGAAGTGAGGATCAGGGAACAGAAAGAACATCTTGCTCAGCTAGTAAGAAAAAGATGGAGTGATTTTTTTTTATTTTCCTTTAGATCTGCCATCAAGACCTGATTACATAGCACATTCTTATGATAGCCGCAAACAAGTAGCTATGACCTTACTAAATGCACATTTTTCTCAGGAGACCCAGATTAGGACCGGCAATTGTTTTAGTGACCCAATGATTGTCTTTTAATCTGTTATACAACTTGGTTTAATCAATATTTTCTATAACAGGATATTTCACTATATTCAGGGGAATCATGGTGACCCACCAAAGCAGTATGGGACCAATTTTGGGACTCGACACACAAGATAAGAGTCCTTGAGATACTCAGTTGTGACTCCGCAAACCAATTACCCTTTATCTCATATTGCTGCCATAAAGCAAGAGAAGGTTGTCCGTTTGCCATAGTCAAGAGTACCACATAATGGATTCATGGATACACTTCCAGTTAAAGAGAGGCAGAACGGCAATACACAATTCAAAAACCACCAGAAATGAATTGCTAATTGTACTTGAACAGCTGCATCCTTTCATCAGCTTCAATAAACTTGAAACCTTCTGAAAAATTATTTAAAAAAAAAAAAAAAGCTAAGCCCTGGGCTATTAGCAGAAGTAATCCAACAAGTATGATTATACTACACAATGTTCATCAGGAAAGGGCTTAAACAAACAGCAGGATGAAGTTTGGCCATATTACACTAATTTCGGTGGTGCAAACTCCATGGTGTTATGGCAAGACACTTGGTAACTGGTTCTTTAGTGCAGAGTCTCCCCCGTCCCAGTAGGATTCTAGGTTACACCTGCTGGTGATACCACTAAAATAACTTTCACACAATATTCACTACATAGAATACAGTATTTTTATTAAGGTAAATAAACATGGTGGGCAGATTTACAGACTGGGAATTTCAGAGCATCAAAAAAAACAAAAAAAAACCCATTATGTTATTAACTCTAATATACCACCATGCACTGAATAATTAAGATTAACACCACGCAATAATTTGTGGGCTTAAAGGAGAACAATCGTGAAAATTAAAATTTAATATAAGCTTCAGCATACTGAAATAAGAAACTCTCTAAATACAATCAACAAAAAATTCTGCATGGTTTCTGAAATAATCGAATTCTCTTCATTCTGTTTTCATACAGGAGTTGGGTGTCCGATATTCATTGACAGTTAGATCAAATACATCGTTTGGGGGGGGGTGCTCCATTTGCCTAGAAGATGTATTAGAGCTCACTCTTAAAATCACCAGAAATCCGCTCTCTCTCTAAATGCAGAATTTGTGCAAAAGACAGTTATTTTGTTACATTTTGTTTGTACTGGAATAAGTTATTTGTGTGAGCTCTAATTCATCTGCTAGGAAAGGAGACTCCCTATAAGATATATTGGATCTAACTGTCAATGACACCCAACTGCTGCAACAAGATCTAACAAGATCCATTAACTCAATATTAACCAAACATCCCCACAGCCTCTTTATATGCCATTTTAATTTAATATATATCCTTATATTTCAGTCAAGCGCTAACAAATTAACTGTCACTCTTTGGGCAAGTCCAACATATGAAAGTGCAAAATAACTAGTCCCTTGGAGGATACTTTAGTAACACCCCCTGCAGGTTCCTCCAGATGAGCTTTCTCATGGGGCTGTGCCAGGTATGTTCCAGATGTTTCAGGCAAGAGTAGAGAGATCATCTTGCTACTTCTCTCGCATGGCTACAGAGAACACTGTGGCTCTGACTCTATACCAGCCCTCTTAAAATATAGGCTTTCCCTCTTCAGACTCCATAGATCTCTCTGATGCAGCTAGGCAACTGCAGGAAATATAGTGGAGTACATAGCGTTCACTGGGCAAGGACTTTGAGGATCACAGGGGACAGCTTTGGTAGGTGGAAAAAACCAACACTGAGATATCACCTCTTCCCAAAAGTATATGTCTAAATTCTTGTAGAGGGATTTCTAAGCTCACAGTGTTCTAAATGATATATGGCATCTTTGGAAAACAGCATTCAAAAGAAAGAAAAGACAATCTGTGGTCGAAAAACAAAGGAAAATAAGAGAGACTGGCTAACATGGAGAAGGAAATCCTAACCAAATGCATTTTAGCCAACCACACAACTGCAGAAATCAAAACGTATCTGATATACCATACCGATTCCTGCAAATTGTCACAAGAGCCTTACAAGCCTACAAAGCTACTACTACCCCCAAAAAAATGGAGAAAGGAAAGAACTGCAGTTATAACTACAAAAGACTACCCTGTATGTCATGAATAACCTATGGATTATATCCCTCACGGTCATCACTTGCTTAACCGTATATGTTAAAAGTTGTGTATTATAAAGAATCAATGTACCCTTCCCTTTAAAACAGAGGTCTCCTTTTTTACGTTAGCCACATTCAATTGTGAAAAGATTTGGTGAGCAACACAAACATGAAAAAAGTTTCTGGAGGTGCCAAATAAGGGCTGTGATCCTATGTTGACGGAGTCTAAAGGAGGCTCCTCTGTTTGGCAGTACACCTAGTTTTTGTGCAAGTAAATCTTCCCTCCCAAGCCTGGAATTCAAAAATAAGCACCTCCTTTTAAGGCCACTGGGAGCAACAGCCATGGGGTTGGTGAGCAACATGTTACTCGCAAGCCACTGAGTGGGGACCACTTCTTTAAAACATAAGGTTGTCATATATACATAAGGTCACATATAAAGCCCCCCTGACTTCTAATAAATGTATATTTTAAAGTAGGGGGTACTTTATAATCCATACAATCACTAGCACACAAGACAATGGACAAAATGTCTAATTTTTTAAGGAAAAAAAAACCAGTGATTTATTATACCCCGATGCTGCAAAAAGCCTGATTTAAAAAATCTGCCATCTCAGACCTGTAGATGTCCTGTATAAGTCAAAGTGAGAGACACTTATCTCGATTTAAAGTTTTCGAGATCTGTGCACGGTTTAGTAAATTTTTCTGGGTTTTCGGCAATTTGGGAAAAAGCTGAAAAATTTGATCGATTAGGGGAAAAAGCCAGAAAAATCCAGGCAATTACGGTTTTCGATCGATTTTAACGAGTTTTTCCGTGATCCAATTAAATCAAGTTTGTTATTAATAAATAAGATAAAATCTGGCATGGGAGTTTGGTCGTGGTTTCTTTTTCAAATAAAATATGAGATTTTGTAAATAACCCCCTAGGTGTGGCTATCTCCATTTGCTTATCTATATTACATTATGTTATATTACATTACCTTATATTATATATATTTGCAGAATATTCCCAGGAGACTAAACGTTCACAGACATAAAAAAAACGTCTAGTTTCATTACATCTAAACATTCATACCTGGCCTTTCTTGAAGAAGTTGGGAAGGTACTTCATGGCATTGCTTCGAATGCAGGCAATATTCTGATACTGACCCAGATGGGAAGCTCTCAGAGATTTAATCCTGTCCTGCACATAATCCGAAACCTTCACTCGGATCTCCAGTCCCAGCATAAGCGTGTTTGGGAATAGAGGTGATAACGCAACTGCAAACAAGAAAACAGATGTTCACCACCTTAGAACTACTGCAAATGCAGAATTTCATTAATACTGTATGTACTGCTATACAGGCATGATAATTGACTAACAATGATAAACATTCACTCACTATACTTTACAAAAAAAAATACCTATATGTTTTTACTTTGACACAGAAATTATTTAGCTTTATGATCTGCAGCTCTCCAATTCGGGTCCTACTTTCATAAGCAGTCAGCCAGTGGTTTCAATGACACACTGAAGAGATACAGAGGATTTGAACATAAAAAAAAAAAAAATCTATTAAAATCTCGCCTCAGAACAAACCTGCAGTTAGGTTCTTGGTCATTGTTGACCCTTACAACCTAGATACCGATTTAGGTTAAGGACAAGCAGAAGACAATGTCAAACAATTAAAAAAAAAAAAAAACTAGAAAAAGATAACCAACTGCATACCTTGTTCTAGAATATAACTAAAACCAACAAGGATTTTGTACTGGTTAGTTTTTTTTGTCAAACAATCCTCTTTGTTTTATTTGGATAAAGTGTTATGGAAAATATGCAGATCAATATACTGGCAAACCCTCAGTTTTATTACACTGTAATTTGACTTTAGTATGCGATTCCTGGCAACAGCAAATGATCAGGTTTACAAAACCAATTGATACCACTGCTATACCTAAAACACAAAAAAGTGATGTCTGTACCTAGCAGCCCGCCATATCCACAGCCGACGTCGGCAAACTCCACCTGATGCTGTTCCTTTCTCTCTTGTAAATCCTTTGCATCGTCATGGGCACAATCTGGTACCAAGGGTTTGAAAAATTCAGGATAGTATTCTGACCAATCCATTACTTCAGGTTTCACTGGGCTATGAAAAATAATACACTGTTACAGAAAGCAATAAAGCAACATATTGGCAGTCAAAGCCAGAGACCTAGATACACTACTTATGAAAGGGTGGGTAACACTAGGAAACGACAAAAACATTTATATACAACGTTTCAATCTGCATTTTTAAAAAATTGTCACCATTGTTACAAAGGGACATTTTAACTAGAAATACTTATTATAACTTTTTCCCCACAGTCCACTCTCCATTATGGTAAGAAGGGAACCATAATATCCACTGGGAGCTGAAAGGATCCCCTGTCCACCCACATAGTGTTACCCGGGGCCAACTCCTAATTAGGGTTGCCACCCGGTTTTGACCTGAACAGTTAGGTTTTTCTAAGGCCTGTTCGGGTCTCAACTTTCTGTTAGTTTTTCAGCTTTATGAAACCCGAACAATAATCTGGCCAATAAATAAAAACATTTAAATTCAAAGATACTCAACTTAACATGGCTTAGTTATTATCAAGTACAGTTAATTTCTTATTACAGACAAAAAGCAAGTCATAGTTACATAGTTAAGCTGGGTTGAAAAAAGACCAATGTCCAATCAATCAAAAATAAGCAAGTGTTTTTCTAAATTAGCATTTCTGTATTTCAGAGCTTTCTTGATAGCCAATTTCTGTATAATGGATCCCAAAATATTCAGAAAACTGAACAGATATTGAGCCACTTGCATCTAAGTAATGTCACAACAGTGACATCATTGTGCCTTCCTCTGATGTCATCATGCCTACCCCCAACGCTATCTGCCTTGCTCCCTGTTCGTGTTTAGCCTCTGGCAAAGGTGGCAACCCTACTCCTAATATAGGCAGTTGTACTGAGGCACACACATATCAGCAATTAGCCCAAAACTTGCACCTGGCAGCAGTCCCAGAATTCAACACTGCAGTCGGGGTCATCCTGGTAATTTTACCCCAAACCAGCCAGAAGCTGAAATAAAGGAGACAATTCAAATGCATGGCCCCTTTAAATATGCCTGGAAAGACTCATTTTAATTTCTGACAAAAACAATCTCTGCTCCCCTGTGACACTCACTATTGGAACGTATGATCAGCCATTGGGTTAGAGTGGGCTCTCTGCCTGTAATAACGCTTCTGGGGCAGTGTCACCGCTACACCGCGGTCGGAAGCCATTGCCTGGGTATCAGCCATGGTTCTACAGCCTCTAAGCAGCCACTCTTCTCAAGCTAGGCGCTGAAACAGCATGGCATGTAGGAGGTTGTGACGTCATACACATGCGACCAACAATTGAGCGGCTGCGCTTCAAGCGCCTCTCCCCGCATTCCCGCAAAGGACCAGCCTGACATGCTGCACCACGTGACAACCTAGTGGGAGGAGCTGCTCCTGCCCATCCTGAAGGAAGAGTGGGAAATATGAATGTAGAATTGTATGACGGAACGGCTGTAATAGTATATCTGTGGCAAGAGGAGTGTAGCAACTGGTGCTGTTCAACAATATCCTGTAAACACTTCAATACAAAAATCTGTAAAGAAACGCTAAATCAGTGTACAGAGTTACTGCCTGGCTAGCACACATACACTTCGTAGATGATGACTCTCTTATAACACAGAAATAGAAACAGTAGGGAAACAACAATTATGACAAACATAAGATGTTACTGGGCCCCACAGCAAATTAAATTTTGGACCCCTAAAATATCCAGATGTTGTCCTGTTCAGGGCTGGACTGGGAGTAAAAGCAGCCCACATATACATGTGCAACATTGGCGACCGGCCCCCCCTACAAGTAAAAGGAAAAAAAATATTGGTGGTCAGAGCCCCCCATAAATCTAAAATAAACATTAGTGGCCAGTCTCAACCAAGCAAGATAAAAAAAACATTGGAGGCCAGCTCCCATGAAGTTAAAAAAATGAGGCTGGCCCCACAAGTTAAAAGAAAAAAGGTGGCAGTCCCCCCAAGTTACAAAAACAATGGCGGCCAGGGCTCTCCCCCCATAAAAGTTAATGGGGGCCAGTGGAAAGTTACCTTTCCATTCTGAAAAGCGTGCCACGCTGCGGCTTCTGCAGCTCCTGCATCTAGGGTTGCCACCTAGCCGGTATTTTACTAGCCTGGCATCTAAAAATGATGGTTGATCCCAATGTTATTAATAGGGAAAAAGGATAAATATATAGGAAGGCCGGTATTTTTTTCCAAAAAGGGTGACAACCCTACCTGCATCTGACTTCTATTTGGGGGTCCTGGATTCAGCTTCCCCAACACACTTAACTATAAATGAAGCGGCCCATCAGCATTTGCCCCAACAGCCAGATTGCCAGTGTAGGCCCTGTCCTGTTTTAGAAATATATATATATAAATTGCACATTAATTGGTACCTCATTGGGTGCCCTGTACCTCTTGGGCCCCCCTCCTCTGTAGTTACGCCCCTGCTTTTTAGCTCAAAGGTGCTCTAATGAGTATTTTTAAACGTTGCTGATGTATTTCATCTAATGGTGAAGCACCTGAAACTTCTCAATAGTAGAGCATCTTTAGGCGAACAGTAATAGAGCTGCCCATGGCCAACAACCTAAGGATATTTTAGCTGTCATTAGTATGAACCATTTATATTGCAGTGGTTTTGACAAAGTCTTCCTTCAAAATATTGTAATTGTACATATATAGGAACCCTAACGCAGCTCTCTTAGACCTACTATATCATACCTCCCAACATTGTGGAAGTAAAAAGAGGGACAAAAAAATTTTTCCTGCATGTAGCGCAGCAATGTTTTGGCCACACCCCTTTCTGTGACCACACCCCCTAATTACCATGTTTGTTTTACAAAATTTGGCAGGTTATGAAAGTTTGAAAATATTTCTCCTTATCTAAACTGTGTTTTTGTGTCTCAAAATTGTTACAAAGTATCTTATTTGCACCTGTTAGGTGTTCTGGGCTCTCTGCTAAAAGCCAATTAAGTGAGAAACTTTGTTTCTTTTTCTGGCTGTTCAGTGCATAGAAAAGAGGGACTTTCCAGTACAAATGAGGGACTGCGGGTTGAGCTGTCAAAAGAGGGACTGTCCCTCCCAAAAAGGGACAGTTGGGAGGTATGCTATATTGTGCTGAGTACTGATTGAACTAGCTGGGGTTGCCACCTTTTTTGGAAACAAATATATATATTTAGATTTTTTCCATATTAATAATATTGGGGTCAAGCATTTTTACCGGTCAGGCAGGTAAAATACTGGCCAGGCAGCAACCCTAAAAGAAGATAGAGTATAGAATCCTTCAGGCAGCCTTCTCCTTCCTAAAACTTTCTAGCCACTCTTGTACAAACCAGCTAGAATGTACGGGATACATACTGATTTTCATACAAAGCATTCAATAACTGATACAAGAGACAAATATTTTTATTCATATAGTGCTGTCTATATATTAATGGTGTAGCCCAAATATTGAAATAAAACAAGCACGCCTTCTTCCTGTGATATGTTTGAGTATGGACAAAGAATTGAGAGGCGAATATAACATTTCTTTCCTTTCACATTTGCCCCATGTATCCTTTAACTGTGTTACTTAATCTTAATAAATGCCTCAGCTACTGGTGTCTCACATTGCTCTCCTTTGCTGTTATTATTCTACATGGAGGGTGTGAGGGGGAATCCCCTAGCACTTTTATGCCATTTCTCACACTGCATCAATAACACCCACTATATAAGGTGCCATGATGAACAGTAAAGTCTTGTGCAGTGCTGCAACTCTACTTAACCCCTGCACCCCCACAATTTTAGATGCAGATGATCCCCTCTTCCCTTTTTAGATGGGCAAGAGCAGTTCTAGTGCCATGGCGGTCATGTGGGAGGCAGCAGCCAATAGACATTCGCCTTTAGTGACATCACGCTTTCCCTCGTCTGCCCAGTAGCTCCCGGTTCTAATTGCCACGGCGACAGAAGCATGCATCCAGAGGAGGAGGAAGAAGCGGACTGCGGCTTGAGCGAGGTGCTACCGAGGGAACTGGGCTCGCTCTTCTCAGACACGTACACGGAAGAGAGCCACTACGCATTCTGCGGGACGGAGCTACGTATCACTCAGCACTATGGGGCCAACCTAGGAGTTGCTGCTCCGGTGTGGGACGCTGTGAGTTACGCTGTTATACATATACGGGGTAGCGCCGAAGCGCATGGATAATAATAAGGGATGGGGCAGGGGGTTATTCGCTTTGGATTTGCTTCGGATTTGCTTCCTGTTGCGATGGGAATGTCGCTGTGTCTGTGAGACCCACTAGTAACAGACACGTGTATTTTTGATGCTAGTCCCACCCCCGCTCTGTTTATTTGTACCACGTGTCCCAACCAGCTTGAGAAGTCTGTGCAGTTTACCGGTGCCTGACAATGTCCTAAAATGCGTTTCGTACTGACGTTCATTCTGGCGCTTCGGCTCTCCAAGGGGCAAATTCACTAAGATTCATAGTTGCGCCAGCATCTGTTTCACCGCACTTCGCCAGGGTATTTTCGCCAGCGCTCTGCAAATTCATTAAAATCCGAAGTTTGCTCAGGGGAAGCGTAAGGTTGCGAAGTTGCACTAGCGTTAATTCGCCAAGCAAAGCGAAGTTACACAAGCGATGCTTAATTTGCATACGGCGCCAAAATGAAGTTACAATGGAGGTATATGTAGCAGCACTACACAAGCCTGGGAAACCTTCAAAACAGCAAATACAATTTTTATTTTGCCCTACACATGTGCCCACTGTATAGTTAAGGTGCCATGAGTTAGGAAATGTAGGGGGGAAGGAGGGGAGCCCCACAAAAAATTTAGATCTTTTTCAGCCTATCACCCATAAAAAAAAGAAAAACCGCCAGCATTAACTTTTTTTGAAGCAATCCTTATCTACTCTATTGCTCTTTGGGTGGTCTGAAGTGGCGATGGAAGTCTGGCATAAAAGGTAGCGTTCAGAAAAATTTGCGCGTCAGTGAATTTGCGTAGTTACGTCCGTTGCGCAAATTCGCCAGGCGTAAGGGTGCGAAGTAACACTAGCGAATTTACGCCAGCGTCCTTTAGTGAATCGGCGAGTTAACGAAAATGCGCTACGCTAGCGAATTAACGCTAGCGTTAGGCGCTTCGTCCTTTAGTGAATTTGCCCAGTGAATTTGCCCCCGAGAGTGGGGACGTGTGTGCGGACAGATGTCAGTTGTATATGTGCTCACCAACCTCCATGTGCTGCAATTTGAATCAAATAACCCTTTAGCCAAATGCAATCATTGATAAAAACATTTAAAAAAAAAACAAAAAACACTTTGTTTCATAATAAAGGAGTTGTTCAGCTTTAAAGTACTTGTAAAGACTATTTCACTGTGGGAGCCAAAGTGTTGGGCAGGGCAGGGCCCCCATCAGAAATCACTGGCCCTGTACATAACATGTTGTGGTCCCCGCCAACCCCACACTAGAGTCCTGCGCAGGTCCATGTTTTGGAACCCGTATCCGCTACCCGACCCGCAAGTCCCATCTGCAACCCGGCCCCACTGGCCATCAAGAATCAGCAAGTGCTGCCATAGTAAACCAGAAGCGACATCGTTGGAAGTAGGAGTGATCAGAATAAAAGGAGTAAAAATAGCCATTGAGAAGACCTGCTACACAGACGGCACTAAAAACTGTAAACCACATACACACGCACGTTATAAAAAGCCATTGGGGTTCAAGACCCCATTATAAGTTAAAAAAAAAAACATTGGCAGCCAGGGTCCCACATAAAAGTTTTTTTTTTTTTTTTTTTAAACATTGGTGGTCAGGGCCCCCTACAAGTTAATAAAAAAAAATCTTTGGTGGCCAGGGCCCTCTCTATAAATTAAAAAAAATACATTGGCTCCAGGGCCCCACTCCATAAAAGTTTTTGAAAAAAACATTGGTGGCCATGCCCCCCCGTTACAAGTTAAAAAGAAACATTGGTGGTCAGAGGCCCCCATAGAATATTTAAAAAAAAAAACTAAAACATTAGTGACAGGGTCCTATGGAGTATTAAAATAATACATTGGTGTACAGGGGTTTAATAAAAAAAAAAAAAAACACATTGGTGTTCAGTAGAACTTACCATAGGCTCCTTTCTTGGCTTCAGGTCTTTTTGCTACTTCAGGACTTCAACTTCGGGTATTTTTGTGGCTTAGTTCGGGTCTTCAGATCTTTAGGACTTCAGATCTTGGGCTCTAAGCGACTTTTGGCATTTTGGCACTGCCCCCCTAATGGCGGCCCGGGGTATACACCCCAAATTTAAGTTTTTCCTTGAGCCGGTTTCCCTAAAAACCTGCACTGCCCTTTGGAAAAACTGACTATGCACTGCACCAGCATTTCTTTACCTTAGATCTTCTTTATTCTGGCATTTGGAGCATACACAGTAGATCTTGTCGGGTTTAACTCTACTGCACATGCACAAACACTGATTTTCACCTGGAATGTCATAGGAAGATCATTAAAATGCAGGCACAGCACCGAGACAGTTTTTCAAAGGCCAGTCCAGTTTTCTCCTATGAGGTGCCCTGGGGGGAAAAAACTTGATCTATTTTATTGGGGGCTGCGAACATATTATAAGATACACTTACATGCCCTATAAATTAACTAGTTATTTTACGTTTTATCCAGCACCTCTCCAATATGGAATTTTTAGCAGCTGTCTATTTGCTAGAGTCCAAATTACCCTAGCCACCATTCATTAAACAAGACTGGAATATGAATAGGAGAGGCCTGAATAGAAAGACAAGTAATAAAAAGTAGCAATAACAATACATTTGTAGCCTTTCAGAGCATTTGTTTGTTGAGATTACCAACCCACATTTGAAAGTTGTAAAGAGTCAGAACAAGGAAAATAATTCAAGAACTATAAAGCAGAAAAAAATGAAGGCCAATAGAATAATTGCTTAAAATTATTCGTAAAAGAAAAAGCTACCGTAAAGGTCAACTCCCTTAGCAGCCCATCTGCGTGTTTTGATCTTCTGGATTAGCTGGGTGTCCTGATGACAGTCCTTGGCAGATCGAAACTGGTAATATGAAGTGATTTTTTAAAAATATTTTTATACATAAGTGCATGTGGTTAAATTCTCTAGATTTAATATATAAACTGGCAATAATGTGTTAAAACGACCACATTGCCAGCTCCTCCCAGCTGCATGTTACTTACCTGGGTGATGCCTTTTCATTCATGCTGGCTGTAGAAATGACATGGGGTCATTCTAACATTAACTTAAAGGTCAACCACCCCTTTAAGACGATGCAGAGTTCTTAACAGTGCCCTTTCTCTCCCTCCAGGCATTGTTTCTCTGTGGCTATATTGAAGAACAGAAGTTGGATTTCAAAGGAAAAAAAGTAATTGAGTTGGGAGCAGGTACAGGCATTGTGGGAATTCTTGTGTCCTTGCTAGGTACGTCAGTATAATACATATAACCACCATTGCAGCACCTACGGGAATGTATTTTCCAAAACATGCAGCTATGTTTGTCGATTCAAGGTTTCTGGCTTCAGTATCTCTTATTAACTAGTCATCAGTTAGATCAGGGATCCCCAACCTTTTTCACCCATGAGCAACATTCAGAAGTAAAAAGAGTTGGGGAGCAACACATGCATGAAAAATGTTCTTGGGGTGCCAAATAAGGGCTATGATTGGCTATTTGGTAGCCCCTATGTGGATTGTCAACCTACATTGAGGCTCTGTTTGGCAGCACATCTAGTTTTTATACAACCAAAACTTGCCTCCAAGCCTGGAATTCAAAAAGAAGCACCTGCTTTGAGGCCACTGGGAGCAACAGCCAAGGGGTTGGAGAGCAACATGTTGCTCACGAGCTACTGGTTGGGGATCACTGAGTTAGATAGTGCAGTTATTGGTTGCTATGGATCACTGAACTGAGAAAACGTCACCCATGTTACTGCACAGCAGTTTCTGTACCTGAAAATGTTCGCTCTGTAGTGATCCACACAATATTTTGTTGTCTGTTAGGCTAAGAACTGATGCATGTATATATAACATTGCTGAACAAAAAACATTCTTAAACATGCATCTATGGTAAAATAAACTATTTATTATTGCATTTTAAAATTCATTAGGCCCCACAACAAAGCCTAACGTGTTCCACGTTTACCCACCACTTTTAAGTAAGACCTGCAAGACAAAAAAAACGAAATGATAAACAATGTGTATGAATGGACAAGTGGAAGGTTGCGCAAACTTTTACAAATGCAACAACTGTTATTTTCTTTGTTTTTGCAATAAAACTTGCAAATATGTTGTTTTTAATACACTAAATACTGAGCTTTTTCACTTACATAATTAGAATGTGCCATGGGGTTACCAAATGTATGCATTCAACAGTATGAATGATAAACCAAACGTTATTTAGGTTCCTTGATGAAAAGCTAAAGAAACCTTGTGCTAGCAGCTTAAAAGGATCACTTGGATGCAATGTTTTACACGATGCCTATGAAAAAGTGCTGGGTAAGCGTAAACTCCCAACTATTTAGTTTTTTTTTTTGCCTGCAGGTCTTACTTAAAAGTGGTGGTTCGCATTTAATTTGACTTTTAGTATGTTATAGAACGGCTACTTCTAAGCAACTTTTCAATTGGCCTACATTTTTATCTTTTTTATAGTTTTTGAATTATTTGCCGTTTTCTTCTGATTCTTTCCAGATTTCAAATGGGGGTGACTGACCCCATCTAAAAAACCAATGTTCTGTCAGGCTACACGTTTATAGTTATTTCTATTTTTTTAGTACTCTACTGTTTAGGCCCTCGCCTATTCATATTCCAGTCAGGGCCGGCATTAGGCCAATTGGGCCCCGCACCGCTGGGGGCCCCGCACTGCCCCTTTCCTTTCTATTTTGTGCCTGTATGCCCTTATTTTCCTAAATACTTGCTGTGTCAGTAGCCAGCAACACTTTGTCTAGGGGCCCCGCCAACTGGTCCCAATTGGGCCCCACATTTGATAGGATCAGCCCTGATTCCAGTCTCTTATTCAAATCAATACATGGTTGGTAGGGTAACCTCATCACAAACCGCAACTTCTGAGGTATACAGAACAGCATCTAGACAAGCCAGAGACCTTTTGGAAACAGAAGCCTTTAAACTGAAGTCAACTGTGACAAGGCGTGCCCAAGATTTGCATTTAACTGTATTCCTTAATTGAATTACTAGTGTCTATTCTAGCAGGACGAGTCACATATTGAAGGTAGTCATGGGGACCCAATTTTAGGTCCCATACGTTGTATGCTAGGACAGTATGTTTTCTTATAATAAAACTGCAATTATATAAAGCAAAGCCATTCTAAGCCTCTCTCTTTGTATGTTAGCTGTGTATTAGTATGAAATCTAGGCACCACTTATGATTGTGGAAATTATGCTACATTTTGAAATCTGGAATGTGCTTCTTATTTGTTATGATAGCAGGCCCATGAAGATTACTCATGCACAGATAAGATTTTCAGCATTTAGCAGTGTGAATGTTAGAGATCTTTATATGTGTGCTTATACACTGACTCTCTCTTTGCTCTGTGTCTGGGACACTGGCTACAGTGAGATTAAAGGCCCTGGCAGGCAACTGGTTAATGAACAACTATTTTGTATACATTTTAACAAATAGTTTAGGAAAGATTTTGAAGACAAATGTTCAGTTGTTAGTACAGGAAGCACACAAGACCAATGATAAAATGTTTTTACATTAAATCGTTTTATTAACATGATGGACAAACACACACAAAATATGTATTACATAATATATATTGTATAGAAAAAGTCTATAGATTACAGCATTTTGTAAGGTGTAGTTTTTTTAATTTTGTAAGAGTGCAAAAACATTTGAACCTTTTCTTTTTAATTTGCAGGCGGATATGTGACTTTAACAGATCTCCCGCATGCTTTGCCTCAGATCCAGAAGAATGTCTCTGCCAATGTCTCCTCTAACAACCCTCCTCAAGTCCATGCACTGTCCTGGGGCCTTGACCAAGAGAAATTCCCACAGGACTATGACTTTATTCTTGGTGCTGATATTGTGTATCTAAATGACACCTACCCTCTTCTAATCCAGACTCTTCAGTATCTTTGTGGACCTCACACTTCCATATTCCTCTCTTCCAAGATGCGCAGGGAACATGGAACTGTGCGCTTCTTTGAGGATATTCTACCCCAATATTTTACTTCTGAATTGGTTAAGAGAAATGAAGATGAAGGAATAAATATCTACAAAGTCACCTGCTATCAGAACTAAAAGGGGGAAAAAATCTCATTCCACTCATTCCAGGAGTATTGAACTTATTTGAGAGGTCATTCCTTTTGAACCTTTGCAAGGATTTCAAATACATTAATTTCTATAGAAAATCTCTCTCTCTCTCTATATATATATATATATTACTACTTTTATCATGTAAATTTATATTTTTCTACATTTACAAATAACTGACACTTTTTCATCAGTGGAAATTGGAAAGTTTTTAAGAATTGTATTTTCTGCTTTTCTGCATAAAACATGTTTTGGGGTATTTAACTCCCTTTAATGAGGGTGTCCTCAAGCATATCTTTATAAAACTAAACTACGCTGGTTTATCTGAGTTTCTGGTTTTCTTTATTCACGCATGAATGGTAAGTTTGTCAGCTGGTCATATCTGGCAATTAGTCCTAGCACTGTAAGTTTACATAAATGGTAAGTCTAAAGGGATGGCCTCTGGTTCTATGTGAAAAATATATTCCCCATTATCTGTTTGTCCTCTTGCAAGAGAGAAAAACCCCAACCTTTATAGTATTTCCTTATAGTTTCATTGCTCCATTCCCATTACCAGTTTAGTTGCACATCTTCTCTTACATAGTTAAATCGGTTAAAAAAGGCAAAGTCCATCAAGTTCAACCCTTCCCAATGAAAACCCAGCATCCATACACACACCCCTCCCTACTTTCACAAATATTATATTTACCCATACCTATACTAACTATAGTTTAGTATCACAATAGCCTTTGATATTAAGTCTGTCCAAAAAATCATCCAAGCCATTCTTAAAGAAGAAGGAAAAGTTAAAACTAAGTAAGCCTTATCAGAAAGGTCAACCTAAATATACGAGTAAACCCTCAAAGTAATGTTGCTCTGAGTCCTTTGTCAAAAGAAACACATCATTTCTTTCCTTCTATTGTGTACACATGGGCTTCTGTATCAGACTTCCTGCCTTCAGCTTAAACCTCCTTGCCCTGGGCGTGAGCATGCTCAGTTTGCTCCTCTTCCCCCCCCCTCCCTCCCTTCTCTGCTGTAATCTGAGCCCAGAGCTATAAGTGAGCTGGGAGAGACTCAGGCAGGAAGTGATGTCACACCAAGCTAATACTGCAGCTGCTATCCTAAAAAAACAGAGAGCTTCTAGAGCTATTTACTCAGGTATGGTAAAACATTCTACAGAATAAATATAGCATTCTAGCTTACACTATTGCATCTAATCTATTGGCTATAAAATGCCTCCATAGCTTTCCTTCTCAGAATCAGTCATCACAACATCACCCAGCAGTGCATTCCACAACCTCACTGTCCTGAATGTGAAGAACCCCCTACGTTGCTTCAATTGAAAGTTTTTTTTCTTCTAGTCTGAAGGGGTGGCCTCTGGTATGGTCCCCTGCTATTTGTCTTCAGCTCATTATTATCATTCTGAACCTTAAAACTGTACTGCAGACTCAAGGTGAGGCCTTACCTAGAATCTCTATGAAGGCTGAATTTCACCCCTTAGGTTAATGCCCTTTTTATGCAAGACAGCTCTTTATTTGCTGTAGTTGCAACTGAGTGACACTGTCTAGAGTTACTGAGTCTGTTATGCACAAAAATCCCCAAATCCGTCTCAAGAAGGAACCCAATACACTGCAATTTAAAGGTCTATTTACTAATTTTCAAGGTTAGAAAAGGTTAATAAGATCACATTAAAAAACAAAAACAGAGGGTGACTTGCTTTCCTAGATCACCCCCCTTATTTAAGAAAGAAATTGCCAGTGCCAGAATATTCACGTTTTTTGCTGAAAATACTTGCACACAAGCTAATCACACAGTTCCATTTATTTTCAATGAGGCTGAAAATCTCAAATGTTTTAATAAATTTGGGAGACTAGTTAGAGACAAGTCCTATTGACCTCTACAGATACCAGCTTTTACTTGCCAAGTTCTGACTGTTCTAGGTTTCAGAAAATACTTTGTGTATTTTCGGGTTCATGTTTCTGCTGTGTTTTTCTCAAATCAAAAAAAAACACCAACCCGGTTTTTTGATAACCCCCTATTTTTACTGAAGTGAGTAACTTTGCATTTATCAACACTGAACCTTATTTGCCAATTTGCTCTATCTTCCATTTGTTCAAATCTTTCTGCAAAGTGGCAACATCCAGCATGGGACTTTTAGTTTGCTCAATTTACCACCTCAATTAATGAAGAACCTTATGGTCATTAATAAACAAATTAAAAAGCAGAGAACCACAGAAAGACCCCTGCAGTACTCCACTACCAGCAATGGTCAATTTAGAAAATGTTACATTTAACTCTAGTGTATCTTGTTCTAGGCTATTATGCCTTAATTTGTTCAGTAACCTTCTGTGGGGCAAAGGGCGAATTTTCGTCAGCGAAAGCTTTGCGCCACTTCGCCAGGTGTAAATTCATTACCACTATGCTAATTCACTAAATTGCAAAGTTACTTCTCTGTAGCCAACCGCTGGCAAAGTTTCGTCAGCATGAACATTTCATTGCGAACATTCCCTAGCGTTCATTTCTGCCAAGCAAAACTTTGTTAGTACCTAGTCTTACGCTTAGGTTGATTTGAATAGAGCGGGTACATATTGGTCGTATAGACGTCTTTACTAGAGATGTTGGTACAAATGCTTGAAGCGGCCACTTATTACACATGTCCAAAGAAGCAAAATAAAGAGATCCTCTAATGCCCTAGACAACCCTAAAACAAATGTGGCATGCCACTTAAATGGTTGCGGGAAAAAATGTTAACACAAAAATGTTTAATAGTTAGAACTTTTGAAGGCAGTCCCATTTTAAAATGTGAAAAGACAGTGGTTTTTTTTATGACTTTCCAGCATACAGTATATGATGTCACTGCCATAAGATTGAGGAGGCTGTAGCTTCATCATATCAGTTCACCAGGTCTTAGGTAGTGAAAGAAAATTCTGGAGAAAGAGGTAACGTTCTGTAAAATTCAGTTTAGCGATTTTGTGGAGTAACAATCGTTCGACTGAGTGAAAATTCGCCTGTCGATATGGTTTCGTTTGCTAGCGAATTGTCCTCAACGCCTGTTAGTAAATTGCCAATTTCTTGCGGATTGGATCTCTGGTGAATTTTCGCTAGCATCTGCCACTTCACCCTTTAGTAAATAATTTGCCCCTTTATGTGCCCCCAGGAATCCTATACAAATAATCACTCACCACTACTAAGCAGACTACAGAAATCCACCAGCAACACAGAATATATGCCCTATGCCTACACCTACACCATTTTCCCCTCTAAGCAACTCTCCTATGTAGCAAAGTATTCTTTGTATGTGTCTGCCACACAACTATACTCACATCTCCCTCTCAACATGGGCAGCAGCTCGCTCTCTCTCTCTCTCTCTTCTGTCTGTCACGTGTGGCTACAGTTTGACAGGTCCCGCCCATCATGTGCGACGTCACTTTCCCCCACCCACAATATCAGCCACGTTATTCGAATCCTCTTCGTTCTAGCGCCTACGTCTCAGATACAACTTTATTTGTTACTGAGCCAGATACAAAGTGGAAAATGTACGTCATCATATTGCGTCCTGTCATTCAGGGAACATGGCTGCGCTTTGCAATAACCTGCGTGCCAAGGTGAGGACTGGGACATGCGGGCACTTCGGGGGCTGATCAGACAGGCAGTAAGGCTTTCTTTACCACAGACTGGTGTGGATGAATGGGCACTTTAGCAAACTTGTACTTGCAAGCTACTGGTGGTGGCTGATACCAAAAATCATAGTAGGGGTGACTGGTAGTCATGTCATGAATGAGAAATATGATGATGTTTCTTCCTAGCTGGTGTCATGGCAGCCGGTCGGACTGTTCCACACAGGGGTGAGGCTCCTGGCAGCAGACAAGGATCTCCTGGTGAAGCTCAGGAAGAAGACAGGCTACTCCTTTATCAACTGCAAGAAGGCTCTGGAGCAATGCGCCAATGATTTTAAGCAAGTAAGAGGTCGGCATGTGAAGAGCTCTGGGAATGTACCTGCGCTCTTTCTATCCATGTTATATTCAGTGCATAGTGTGCCGTCAAAATAGTTCCAATGCATGGCAGTCGCTATGAGTCAGCTCACACTCTTTTGAGTAACCCTGTAACTGTTAAAAACCCTGGTGAGAAAAAGATAAAATATTTACTGGTTGCTTTCAGCCTAGTTGAAAATGAATTTGCTAGGGATACCAGCGAGAGTTGCCCAATACAACTGATCTGACTGTGGAACTTTTCAGGTACTTCCCAATGTCACAGAGGTACCCATTATATAGTAGGGATGTATAGAACCTATGATTTGGCCTGGCATTCAGATCTCAGCATTTTTTGCAGGATTTGGATTTGCAAATTGGTGAGTATTCAGCTGAACCAAATCAGAACCCTTAAAGTGGACCTGTCATTTACACATACAAAGTTGTATAATGAAATTCCTTTGCAAATTAAACATGGAACACAAATTCTTTTTTTCATTAAATAATCCATACCTGTTATAAAGGTATTTAAATATCTGAGCTGTCAATCAAATATCTGCCCGCCTCTATGCCTGAGGCATAGAGGCAGGTCATTATTCAATTACTTTCACTTTCCATTCAGCACTTCCTACATGTCACTGCACTCATTACATTCCCACTTCCCTCTCCAGGCTCTATAATTGTGTAGGGCACTACGCATGGGCATTAGGTCCCTCATTCTGGTACATACACGAGATTTTGCGGTGATACAAACATAACCGTGTCCACAAAATGGCTCCTGCCTGCTTGCTGTGGTTGTGGAATTCCAAGACTGAAGGAAACAAATTGTAAATAATAAATATGTGAGTAAAGTTTATTTTGCTCAACTAACATGATAAAAAAGAATTTGGAATTATTTCGTAGGGTGACAGGTCCCCTTTAAATCATGTGACTTTATAGCTCTGGACAACTGCAAGTGAAATGTTCTTAATGGATTATGAATTTTTTTTAATTTTTTTTTTTTTCAAATTCAAATAATTGTTTTGTATTCAGCTGAATCCATGATTACCGATCCACTGCATCTCTAATGTGTTCTCATTAAACACACGGACACAATAAATACACAGATAAAATTTAGCAACTTTATTGTAATTTGAACTGGGGAACCCTGATGCATTCCCAGCAGTTTGAAATTCACCGCAGTTTCCGATTCTTGATTTTTCTAGAACATTTTGAGTCATTTTGAGTCTGAAATGGTTTAAGGAAATTGGCCATTTCATCAGAACTGATTCAATGTTTTTAGAATCCAATTTTTTGTTTACTATATTTGTTAGTCTGAAAAACGAACTAAAACTGTCAGTTAACATAAAATTAAAAAGCATTATGGGTCCGTCTCCATGCTGTTTGCATGATGGACAAGCTAGTTGGGTAATTTGCAAATAACTGTGCCTGTGCTGTTAGCTAGCCAGTCAAGCATAACTTATTTCTGCTAGCTGTGCTGCTTTGATGGAAGGCGTATTAACCAGGGCCGCCATTAGAAATCACGGGGCCCCGTACAACAAAATTTTTGGGGCCCCCTGGGCCCCGCCCACACTGATGACCAAGCTCCACCCCATTTCCCGCCCACTCCACATCGCAGTTAAAAGACCACACAGACATCAGCGCTAAAAAAGTAACCCCCCCCCACACAAGTTGTAAAAAGCTATTGATGGTCAGGGCCCCCTTATAAAAAATTGGGGCCCCAAAAAAAAAAAATTTAAATTTTTTTTTTTTTTTTTAAAAAACATTGGTGGCAGGGGCCCCCTTATAAGTTAAAAAAAACATGGGGCCCCAACAAAAAAAATGTAAAAAAAACTAAAAAATAAACAAACATTGGTGGCAGGGGCCCCCTTATAAGTTAAAAACAAATTGGGGCCCCAAAAAAAAATTTGAAAAAAAAAAAAACTGGTGGCAGGGGCCCCCTTACAAGTTAAAAACAAATTGGGGCCCCAAAACAAATTTAAAAAAAAAAAAAAAATTTTTTTGAAGAAAAAAAAAACATTGGCGGCAGGGGCCCCCTTATAAGTTAAAAACAAATTGGGGCCCCAAAAAAAAATTTAAAAAAAAAAAAAAAATTTTTTTGAAAAAAAAAAAAAACATTGGCGTCAGGGGCCCCCTTATAAGTTAAAAACAAATTGGGGCCCCAAAAAAATAAAAAAAAAAAAAAATTTTTTGAAAAAAAAAAAAAACCATTGGCGGCAGGGGCCCCCTTATAAGTTAAAAACAAATTGGGGCCCCAAAAAAAAATTTGAAAAAAAAAAAAATTTTTTTTTGAAAAAAAAAAAAAAACATTGGCGGCAGGGGCCCCCTTATAAGTTAAAAACAAATTGGGGCCCCAAAAAAAATTTGAAAAAAAAAAAAATTTTTTTGAAAAAAAAAAAAAAAAACATTGTCGGCAGGGGCCCCCTTACAAGTTAAAAACAAATCGGGGCCCCAAAAAAAAATTTTTTTGAAAAAAAAACATTGGCGTCAGGGGCCCCTTACGAGTTAAAAAACAAATTGGGGCCCCAAAAAAACATGTTTTAAAAAAAAAGATTGGTTGCAGGGGCCTATAGAATATTAAAATAATACATTGGTGGCCAGGAGATTAAAAAAAAAAAAAAAAATACACAAACTGGTGTTCAGTAGAATTGAACTCACGGCTTCAGTACTTCAACTTCACCTCCTTTCGTGACTTCGGGTCTTTTCACTGCTTCAGGACTTCGGCTTCGGCTGTTTTCGTGACTTCGGGTCTTTGCGCTGCTTCAGGACTTCGGCTTCGGCTGTTTTCGTGACTTCGGGTCTTTTCGGCGCTTCGTGACTTCGGCTTTTTCCGTGACTTCGGGTCTTTTCGGCGCATCGGCTTCGGCTTTTCGGCACTTCCGCATTCGGCAGCACAGAGGCAAGACGTACGGCTCGGGCGCTCGTAAGGGGGGCCCGGATCTTCAAAAAATGCAGCGCTGCCGGGCCCCCCTTCATGCCCGGGCCCGGTACGCTTGTCCCCCCTGTCCCCCCCTGATGGCGGCCCTGGTATTAACATAAAGACTGATGCATCTAATATGTGCACACACTGATTGTGCTTCTTACTTAAGCATTCATTTATGCATTACTTTTGTTTTGACAGGCAGAGACTTGGTTGCATCAGCAGGCTCAGAAAGAAGGATGGGACAAGGCTTCCAAACTTCAGGGAAGGAAAACAAAAGAGGGTCTTGTGGGGCTGCTGCAAAATGGCAGCACCTCTGTGATGGTGGAAGTAAGTATCCTCTATGTTCAGCAAAAGCCTAAGATACTGATTTGAATAATGCAGAGCGATTCCCACTATTTTTATATATTTTTTGCAAGTTAACTACCTTTGCCTGTTTTATCTCCTTTGCTTTTATAAAGCACAGGGTGAGCAGATAAAGAGCAGGTCTATCCACGTGCCTACTAGTATGTGAGTATGGAACTCAAACAAATTGTTAAATATATAACCATAATAATACAGACTAGTTGTGGCACACCTTTAATAAACATCAATTACAGTTAAGTTAATTTTTTTTATTGAGAATTTCCCTATAATTAAATCTTTCAGATGGTTTTGAAGTTATTTGTAAATGTAATTGTGATTGAAAGCAGTGCCTGCCTGCCCTTCTTTGTACTGCTTCTCCTGACTCTTGAATCTGCATAAGCAAGTTCTCCTACAACCAAGACTCCAGATCCCACAATGGCTTGCATGTTTGTTCATGTGTTTGTTAATGACAGAATATTCAAAATATTGCAGAAACTGGAGTCCTGACAGGCGGAGAGCAGGTTAATGTTTATAGTATTTATTTAAATGGCTATATTGTTTATGTTTTAATTGTGTTGCATTGAAGAGACACTGGCTTTTGGAAAAAAAAAAACATGGCTTCATAACAAATATTCTTTCAGGTGAACTGTGAAACAGATTTTGTTGCCAGAAATTCAAAGTTTCAGCAGCTGGTTCAGCAGGTGGCTGTGAGCACTCTGAAGCATTGCCAAAGTCATCCGGAGAACACGTCTTCTTATGTCAAGGTTAGCATTTAAATCACTACCTCATGCTACCAACTTAATGCCTTGGAAATTCTAGAAAAAAGGGTTTCTGCAGGCATGTCATGACTTATTTAGCAAACTGGAAAGCTGCTAAATAACTCAAAAGCCAGATATAACAAAAAATTGTCTCAGAATATCACTCTCTACATCATAATAAAATTAACTGAAAGGTGAAAGACCCCTTTAAGCCAGTGACACCAGTGGATTCATGTACTCACAGTTCTCTAACAGTGAATTATCATTTTTCAAAGCATTCAGTAACCTCCATCATAAATGTGGTCATATGTTCAGTGTTTTCATATTTGGCATATAATTAAAGAAGGGAAAGTTCACTCTGTTGGAACACAAACCTATCCATGCAGTGTTTCCTCAATATTTTAATTTTTTTTACACTCTGCTACCTTATTGTAAATGTTTATTCATATCCTTCTGTTGGTTTTATCTTAGGGATTTCTATGTGGTGACGAACTCTTACAGTTGAAAGCCGATGAGTCATTAAAAGATCAACTTGCTTTAGCAATAGGTAAAGTTTCTCCTGAGTTTACAGTGTGCAACTGCTTTATCTGTTTTATAATGCACCTCCTTTCCTTCTTGAATGACTGCCATGAAGTCATGGCAACCTAGGCATTTCATAGATCCTTCATTATAATTAAATGGACAGTATACACCTTTGCTAAAAAAATTACACAAGAAATAGGACTGTTAAAAATGCATTTTGCCTATTTTTTAATTAAAAAAAAAGTTTTACTATTTTTTTTCCATTCAAACACACTAATTGAGTTAATTGACTCCTGATAAAACTGACCATAGTGTGTGAATATGATAGTCATGTGAGCTTAGATATACCATATAACCTCTGTAAAGCACTGCAAAATATGATGCCATTTCATAAAGTGAAATAATAAATTAAAGGGGACCTGTCACCCAAAAGAATTATTCAAAATCCTATTTTATCACATTAGTCAAGCAAAATTAACTTTAACGACACCGTATAAATTATTTGAATCTTGTTTCCTTCAAACTGGGAATTCATAATTATAGCAAGCAGGGTCAAATAGAGGATGGTGTGCAGGGTCAAATAGTAATTATAATTGAAAAAACAAAAAAGAACAGACCCACATAACTGCACCTACCCATCCATAAATCCAAAACTCCTGTGAAGCAAATTATTAAAAACTTAACCTTTAATAAATCGTTAAAACAAAGTCTAGAGAGCAACATTAAAAATGAGGTTAGGTATAGGAGGCTGATTGACACGGCAACACCGGATTAAGGGGGGAAATGTGCTAATTGCACTTGAGTTAATTCAAGGTTGCGGTTGGAACACAGATGGTAATAATTTGGCACATAGGCCAAGTTATGCTTCTATCTGGTACAGCCAAGGATTGCCCCACACCAAACCAACCCCTTCACCCACTTGAGGATCCCTCCCTTGTGGTATTAGGTTAGAGGAGTGAGAACCAAGGTAGCAGCAGCACTAAGGAACTTAAATACTTCAGAAGCTCGATTGTATCAGATAGTATCAGACCCACGGATCATTCCATTGTCCAACCCCTTCACCCACAGAAGTCCCCTCCCGATCCGATCAATGGCATTTGCCTTTGACAAAGCCCGCAACTTGGCGGGTAAAACGCGCGTCAGGCGCATTTTTAGTTTCTGGTTAGGCAGGCGTCTGATAGGGACATAGAATTGGCTAAACTGGGTGATCGGATCGGGAGGGGACTTCTGTGGGTGAAGGGGTTGGACAATGGAATGATCCGTGGGTCTGATACTATCTGATACAATCGAGCTTCTGAAGTATTTAAGTGCCTTAGTGCTGCTGCTACCTTGGTTCTCACTCCGCTAACCTAATACCACAAGGGAGGGATCCTCAAGTGGGTGAAGGGGTTGGTTTGGTGTGGGGCAATCCTTGGCTGTACCAGATAGAAGCATAACTTGGCCTATGTGCCAAATTATTACCATCTGTGTTCCAACCGCAACCTTGAATTAACTCAAGTGCAATTAGCACATTTCCCCCTTAACGCGGTGTTGCCGACTCAATCAGCCTCCTATACCTAACCTCATTTTTAATGTTGCTCTCTAGACTTTGTTTTAACGATTTATTAAAGGTTAAGTTTTAATAATTTGCTTCACAGGAGTTTTGGATTTATGGATGGGTAGGTGCAGTTATGTGGGTCTGTTCTTTTTTTCTTTTTTCAACTGTTATTAAGACAAGCCTTGCATCATCTCAGAGTCTTGTTTGTGCATCAGAATGGGGGACCTGATGTCCAGCCCCATGCCCTGGCTACACAATTAAATGGTAAAGAGAACTGGGGAAATGTGTGGAGTGCAGTGACATCTAGGAAGTGCTAAATGGAAAGTGAAAGTAAATGTCTGCCCTGCCTCTATGCATAAGGCATAGAGGAGAGGCAGACAGTATTTGATTGACAGCTGAGATTTTTAAATGATCTTACAACAGCTATGAATGCTTTAATAAAAAATAGAAATTGGATTTCATGTTTAATTTGAAAAATACTTTTATTATACAGATTTTTGTGTCTGGGTGACAGGTCCACTTTAAGCATAATGATATAGCCCAGGGCTGTCCCAACTGGCGGCCTGCGACCCCCCCCCCCTTCTGTGGCCCCCCACATGCTGTGTCTTTTTACCATGTGTAAAGTATAAAAGGTATCACTACAGAGATTAACTGGCCCCTGCATTGTTTAAACCTCAAATTCAGTCTGTAATCCCCTGTATTGTTCACACTTGTGACACCTCTATTGTTCACACCCTAAAGCCTGTACTGTTCACACCTGAGACCCAAACTGAAACTGCCCACATTGTTCTCCTGTTCACACTTTATTCAAAATGCTAATGGGGCACCAGCAGTGTCACTGTATGTAGTACATATTAGAATGATAGCTTTCCCTGTCTCCTGTTCTGTTCTGCCTTCCCTCCCTGTGTGTTCCATTCTCTGCTGCTTGGGTGTGCCATTCTCTGCTTTCCCAGTGCTGCTTGGGTGTGCCATTCTCTGCTTTCCCAGTGCTGCTTGGGTGTGCCATTCTCTGCTTGCCCAGTGCTGCTTGGGTGTACCATTCTCTGCTTGCCCAGTGCTGCTTGGGTGTACCATTCTCTGCTTGCCCGGTGCTGCTTGGGTGTGCCATTCTCTGCTTGCCCGGTGCTGCTTGGGTGTACCATTCTCTGCTTGCCCGGTGCTGCTTGGGTGTACCATTCTCTGCTTGCCCGGTGCTGCTTGGGTGTGCCATTCTCTGCTTGCCCGGTGCTGCTTGGGTGTGCCATTCTCTGCTTGCCCGGTGCTGCTTGGGTGTGCCATTCTCTGCTTGCCCGGTGCTGCTTGGGTGTGCCATTCTCTGCTTGCCCGGTGCTGCTTGGGTGTGCCATTCTCTGCTTGCCCGGTGCTGCTTGGGTGTGCCATTCTCTGCTTGCCCGGTGCTGCTTGGGTGTGCCATTCTCTGCTTGCCCGGTGCTGCTTGGGTGTGCCATTCTCTGCTTGCCCAGTGCTGCTTGGGTGTGCCATTCTCTGCTTGCCCAGTGCTGCTTGGGTGTGCCATTCTCTGCTTGCCCAGTGCTGCTTGGGTGTGCCATTCTCTGCTTGCCCTACGCTACCTGTGGAACGTAAGCCTGGTAAGGGTTTGTTTTTGAGGTTTGTTTGCATTTGTAAATTGTTGTTAAGGGCCCCTAAGGTGTTTAATCATGTGTTGGGGGGTTGTTGTATTATCCACAGGGAGGATGAGATATATGGATTTAAGGGTATGTTTTAATATGACTTCAATTTTTCACATATGAGTGATGAGGGATTTCCCTGCAGTGAGCACCAACCATTTGGTTTTTTGATGTGCTACCACCGTTAATGTGGATATGATCTAAAAAGTTCTTGTGGTAATATGGGTGTGGTTTAAAAAGGGGAGTGGCCAACACTGACTTCCATAATCGGCCATCCACCGCATAGGCCAGTAAAATTTTGGCCCTCAGTACCACAGAAGTTGGACAGCACTGATATAGCCCATGAGCCATATATCCAGCAATTTCCATTTATTAAACTGGGAGTTGGTCAGTTTTTGTTTTCTTCTTGCACTATGAAAACAGAATGCCATGTTTTACATAAATCTAAATTTCTATTCTGTATTTTCAATAACTGCTGATGATTGTATTTGTGTAACTTATCAGTTGTAATGCATCATATAAAATAGTATATCCTTTTAATTCCATTTTCTTCTAATCATGCTTGTGCTCTGCAGGGAAGTTGGGTGAAAATATGATTATGAAGAGAGCTGCTTGGGTGAAGACACCTTCTGATATCTTCGTAGGTTCTTATATGCATGGCATTCTCATGGCAGATCTGCCATCCCTATCTAATATGACATTTGGAAAATATGGGGCTCTAGTAATTTGCAAAGATTCTGATGGCAACCTTAAGAGCAACATATCTGAAATTGGACGCAGGTTGGGTCAGCATGTTGTGGGAATGAACCCTCTGTTGGTGGGTTCCCTTGAGGATGAATCTGGTGGGGAGACAGAGACCAAGATGCTAGCTCAACCCTTTCTTCTGGAGCCCAGTCTTACAGTTGGGCAGTATTTGCAGCCACGAGGAATTAATGTGCTGGACTTTATACGCTTTGAGTGTGGGGAAGAAGCAGAATCAACAGAATCTACCCATACTTAACACTTGAACATCCCTTTTTGAGCCTTAAGATATATAAATATAAAAATAAATAGTTTGTTTTGTTTTTCCAGCTTTGTTATTTTTCTCTCTTTTCCACTCACAATTACTGAAAACTTCTTAGTCTAATAATATACAAAAACTACAAATTATCTGATCATATCTATAACCATTTTGACATCTTATTTTTATTTGGAGTGCACACATTGGTGCAGTTCTCCTTTTTTATGGATTTCCCCCCCCCCCACTACAAGTATATGATAAGTATATATTTTTTTTTACATTGCAGTCTCTTGAGAATTCATAGGGGTTAGTCTTTAGGCCTCAACTACCAAAATTCAGGCTCAGGCCTGTAAAAAATTAGAAAAAGACTTCAAAAATTGAAAAAATGTTGTTTCGCTCTTTGAAAGGGCTGTTTGGGAAGACTTTCATTGACAAGTACATTTCTTAGACTTCGCTACCCAGATGTTTGTTTGTAAAGATGGAGTATTTTTAACTGAATAATACACAGCTTTATCCCGAGCATTAGTGAGTTATGTTAAATCTCAGTTATGTTAAAATTTTAGTCCTAATTTATCACTCCATTGACTATTTGTACTGCCTAACATTATTCCTGATCGATTCCTTCAAAAATAAAACAATAAAAGAGAAGTATTTGATCTCCTTGTTTATATCCGTATTTGTTTTTAGAAAATATAACTATCCTTAGGCAGCTAAAGCTGTCTCCAACTAGCTTCAGAAAATAATGCCTTCCTGACTTTAACTGTATACTACATGTGTTCATTTTGTAACTTTGACTGGTGCAATAAGTGCAGTATATAAAATATGGTATTTTTTGTAATATTCATTTTTAGGGTTTAGTTCTCCTTTAAAGGGTATAAATTGCCCAGGTATCAAGCCTTTCCTGGAGAGATTGAAACAAATGGACACATTATCAAAGCTGAAAAACATGTCCGTTTATCAGAATTTATTGAACACAACAAAAATTCCTATCAAAATACTTAAATGTGAATGAATGATCTAATCCAAAGGTAGAGCCAAATGTTAGGGCACCCCCTTCAAGCATTATAGTGACTTACCTATTACCCCAGTCCGGTGTTCCTACACTGGAAAACTGCACTGGCCTGGAACACTTGCAAGCGAATGATCCTCTTTCTTCCCTTTTTTCTTCACAAGGGCATGCGTAGTGACGTTAAAAGCTTTAACAAAAAAGGCCGGCCTTTTCATTCTATTGCGCGTGTCGGTATCTGGATTTTGAGGAAAGAAGAAGAGGAACGTTTTCTGCTAACAGGAGCACTGACCTGGGGTATCGGTTAAGTCATTACGAACATTTGGATTGGATATTTCCTTCTACTTTAAAGGAGAACTAAACCCCCATGATGTTAAGTCCCCACTGGCCCCCCTCCCTGCCTCCCCTCTGCATACTCTTACCCCAGAATTCGGTCTCCATAGTGACCGCACATGCAGAGTGAGTGTATCGGAGCTCACGGGCGCTATCTTCTTCTCTTCGGTAATCTTCGTGAAGTGAGCGGCGTAATGGCGCATGTGCAGTTGGAGCAATCTTCTGGTACGTGAACAACTGCACATGCAGTTGAAGATGGCGCCCGTGAGCTCCGATGCGCTCACTATGCATGTGTGGTCACTATTTCTAGAGGGAACAGATTTCTGGGATAAGACTGCAGGGGGGAGGCAGGGAGGGGGGCAGTGGGGACTTAACATTGAGGGGGGTTTAGTTCTCCTTCAATCCCTGATGTGAATTGCAGGGGCGAAAGCATATAGGAAATAAATTGGTATTGTAATACTTTTGCTAATGCTTAATAAATCAATCTTGATAACTCACTCTGTGGGCAAGCTCCCCATTTTTCAGGAGTGAATAAGTGGATATTCTGCTGCTGGTTCTTCATAAACTAACTTTTATTTTACTGAAATATACATTTAAAGGTAATTGATTTCAAAATCTGTCTGGTCAAGCAAGAATCAAAAGCATTGGGTAGGAATGTGTTTTAATAACCATGGCACACATACAAAAATATCTTGAACACATCAAATAAATCTCAGATTGAAGCATGCTAGTAATTCAATACTGGGTAAGCAGAGGTATGGTAAAGCATTGACAAAATCCAGTATAATACACGGTCATTCTATGTCCAGTGCCATACATTTGTTTTAGTTGCTGGAAGGCCATGAATTTGTCACCCCTAATGTCACATTTATTTTGCAGTATATTCTTTTGACCCAAATATGATCAAGTTCTTATACATATAATTGAAAAATACCATTTTTTGAAGGTGATGTTTCCTCCAAATGTTTTACTATTAAGACTGTAAGTAGTAGAGGCAAAAATACACACAATAATTTTCTGAATATTATTTTATAAAGTTTTATATATGGGTAACCTGAGTTGAAGATATATTCTGTATACTCTCATGCCTTTACACTGTGAATCATTGGATCATTAAAGGAGAAGGAAAGCTACGGAGGCATTTTATTGCCAAAAGATTAGCTGCAATAGTGCAAGCTAGAATGCTATATTTATTCTGTAGAATGTTTTACCATACCTGAGTAAAAAAGCTCTAGAAGCTCTGTTTGTTTAGGATAGCAGCTGCAGTATTAGCTTGGTGTGACATCACTTCCTGCCTGAGTCTCTCCCTGCTGACTTATAGCTCTGGGCTCAGAATACAGAAGAGAAGGGGGGGGGGGGAGAGGAGCAAACTGAGCATGCTCACGCCCAGGGCAAGGCGGTTTAAGCTGAAAACAGGAAGTCTGATACAGAAGCCCATGAGTACACAATAGAAGGAAAGAAATGCTGTGTTACTTTTGATAGAGGACTCAGAGCAACATTACTTTGAGGGTTTACTGGTATATTTAGGTGGATCTTTCTGATAAGTTTTAACCTTTCCTTCTCCTTTAAGATTCTTCCATAATACAAAAAAAAATACATTGGTTAATGTTCAAGCTGTACTATAATGTGAATTAAAACAATCCAAGTTGTTTTTTCATGTTTAGCTGTTTCCAGGATGGTAGTGCATAGAATTCTTCCCGGGTAATTCCAAAAGCAGCCACAAAGTCTTGGTCAGTGAGGTAATTCTATAAAGGCAAATAAGGTTTAGTGGAATTAGTGGAAAATTCTGGATGAACTCATACAAATATATCCAACCTTTTCCACACAGAAACCAATGTCATACTAGACCTCCCAACACTCACCTCTTTTTTTGTGAAGTCCACCCCTTCAGGCAGCTCAGGTTTCTGCTTCCCTTTCAGGAATTCAAGAGGATAAGTATTACTTGGGGCAGCTTTACTTGAGGATGGAGCTACTCCATTAACTTCCTACAAACAAAAAAGAAAAAAAAATTATGCCAAATTACTTACCGGATTTAATACCCTGTTGTCATGTGAGGACAGGAAGTAGCAAGTTAATTATAAAACTAGCCCCCCCCGTCCCACCTCATCTTTGTTATCCTGTTACTCAATATAAATACACACACACACACACAAGGAGAGGGATCATGACCACTGCCATGTTATGTTTCAGGAAAATAACATTTCGGTAAGTATTTTGGCATAAACATTTTCTATTTTCCTGATCCTCACATGGCAGTGGTCATCAGGAAATACCAAAGCTATCAATATTTAAGGGCAGGATTAACAAAAGTTGATTAATGAAAGATTCTAAAACTTTGTGGCAAAATTAGCCTGAGCCATTGAAAACACATACATTTTGTAATTTGTAATAAAAGGATTAACTAAAGTCCAGGTAGCTGTTTTGCAGATCTCTTCTGGAGAAGCCTGAGCCTGGAATGCCTAAGTGCTCTAGTAGAATGGTCCCTTAGGGGGTTATTTACTAAACCTCGATTTTTTTCTGATCGAGCTTTTTTGAGCCATAAAAACTAATTATTCTTGGAAAAAAACTCCTTTTTTTAGATTTATTTTACACGAAGTCAGAATCTGAAAATCTGCCATCTCAAATCTGCTGAGGTCATGTAAAAGTCAATGGCAGATGTCTCGTTTACCATTTGAAACTATTACGATCTGTGCTGGGTTTTGTCCAAAATCCGAAAAATCCTGGGTTTTTCGGCGATAGCCCCAAAAAAATCGACCAACTCAAGCATCAAATACCCGTTTCCCAATTATAGACTGGCAATCCCTCACACTCTTTAGGTTGTTCTGTCAGAATAATATATCGTGTGGTAGTGAGGAGAAAAAAGAGAATTTGTAGATGCACCCGCAAGTTACAAAAAACTGTATCAAACGAAAATAAACAATTGCGAATCCATGAGGTGGAATACTGGGTAACTCCCAGATTCACTCGATGGTTCACAGGGTAACTAGTTCAGGTGCTGTAGTAAATTAGTCATTAGAACTTAACTTTTAATTGTTTTCATTAAAAAACCCCTAGGTTATGCACACCCCTAGGTGGACGGTGGGAGATCAGCTCCTATCCGCTCCCTACGTAGCCAGGTAGAAATTCTGGGGAACAATAGAACGGAACGGAAGGGAGGTGCGGGTAGCAGCGGTCTAGTGTGGGCACTTTGTATGGTTGCATTTACAACCAAATTTGCTATTAATGGAGCAACTGTGAATGGTTAACAGTTGACCTGACCAATACTAGTGGGCAGCTATATAGATACTTCTTCACTTTGCATGTACGCCTCAGTGGGGGCGAAGTTAAACTAAAGTGCACTACCCTTACTTTACACCAATCCACCTATGTGGTTTTAATGAGTTTATATGTTTTTTAAGGGCACAGCCCTGCATCTCTGTAGCATTCAGACTTTGGTCTCAGAGATTTATTTGTGTGTTTGTTCGTATTTGGCAAGCGC
This sequence comes from Xenopus petersii, assembly GCA_038501925.1. Classification (NCBI taxonomy): domain Eukaryota; kingdom Metazoa; phylum Chordata; class Amphibia; order Anura; family Pipidae; genus Xenopus; species Xenopus petersii. Next base: position 44,500,946 of record CM076674.1, on the reverse strand, counting down.
GTTTTTTTAATGAAAACAATTAAAAGTTAAGTTCTAATGACTAATTTACTACAGCACCTGAACTAGTTACCCTGTGAACCATCGAGTGAATCTGGGAGTTACCCAGTATTCCACCTCATGGATTCGCAATTGTTTATTTTCATTTGTTCTGTCAGAACCAATGTTTCAACCTAATCATTACTTATAATCGAATCTGCCCTGAAAAATTCACAAAACTGCAAAATAATTCACGAAACTGAGAAATTTTGTGAAAAGCATTGAAGTCAATGGGCGTTTTTATGTGCTACAAATTTTTACATGCGCGTCAATTCTTTTCACTCCAAATGCATTGAAGTCAATTAGAGTTTTTTATGGCGACTTTTTTGTCCTAATGCATTAAAGTTAATGGGCGTATTTTCTTATGGCGACTTTTTTTCTCCAAATGCATTAAAGTCAATGGGTTGTTTTTTTTTGCAGCAAATGCTCCGCAGCGAATTTTCGCCGCAGTTTGGCAAAAGAATTTGCACATGAAACTCGGAATTTTACAGGGAATCCATGGCTGGCGAATAAATAGCTCATCACTACTTGTCTTGTGGAAGGGCAATAATCTGTCTCTTTGTGTTGAGCAGAACCCCTAGAAATCTTTTGCAGATTCAGAATCCATCCATGATCTTACAGTACCTTCATCACAAATTGGATATGTACTTGTAAAGCTTCTAGCCTTTGAGATTTCACAAGAATGTAATTTAAATAAGCGAATAGGATTTGTATTCCCTGGAGTCTGATATATGCTGTCAAGGGAGCCAGAACTTTGTTGAAAATCTTTGGAGAAGTTGCTAGCACAAAAGGCAGGTCTTTGTACTGAAAATGCTGGTTTAAAGTGCAGAATCTGAGGAATTTCTGATGCTCTTTGACTATAGGAATGTGTAAGTGTTATGTTTTGGTAGCCGAGGATGTTTGTTTTTTCCACTATTTGGTCTCTTAGCATTTCATCTGTTAGAGGCTACCAAAACAAACAGTAAGCACCTATTAAGTCTAGCTTGACCATCCAATCTCACTGCCAAGCAATAGTTCTTACTGACTCTATCCTGAATGAATCCACCCTCAGGTACTTGTTGAGTCTGTCAAGATCAAAAATTGGTCTGAATTCCCCTGAAGGTTTTTTGCGAGGGAATAGAAGAGAATTTCCAGGAAAACTGAGAATAGTTCCTTCTCCCAGGCTTATATTGTCTAGCATCACTGAAAGATAGCTTGTCCCTGAAAGATCTCAAAGGCCTTTTCTCTTGGGGTAAAAAAAAAAAAACTCTTGCCATCTGAATCCTTGGAAATAATGTCATGTAACTTAGCACCAAAAAGCAATTCAAGGATTGCCAAAGTTTGAACCAGAGTGATCTTTGGGCTGCCGCAGCTAATCCCATGCTTTTGGCAGACCACTTAATCGCATTAATAGATGGCTCAACAATGTATTCTGTTGCCACTTTGAACACTTGTAAATCTTCAAGTAACACTTCTCTGCTTGGTTTGGTGACTTGGCATGTCTTCCCACATGCATTTTCTTACCAAAATACTTTGGGAGCTCAAAGCACATTAGTCTGTGTTTCAATGGAAATCTTTCACTCCAGGATTTTGAGAATTCTCATAAATCTATGGTAGTGATCCCCATCTTGAGCCACTTGTTGATGTTCCTTTTACTAGCTTCAAAGCGGGTAATAATTTTATATGTCCTTGCCTGGAGGCAAGTCTAGGAAGCATAAAAATAAACACGTACTGCAGGGAATCTCACACAATGAGAAATTCCTTTTGGATGTATTCAAGCTTAAGAAAATTCACACAACAATTGTGATACCCAAGAATGAATAAAAAGGACAGGACAATCCACCAGATTTCTCATGCACATGACATAAGCCAAGAACAATTTGAAGAATTTAAGGGGCAGATTATCAAAATGTGAGTTTAGAGCTTAATAAATAAAAGTTCACCCACATTCTATTTATTGCTATGGGTTTTTTAAAACTGTATCAATGGGTGAAAGTCAAAACTCACCATTTGATAAATACAGGTCTAAAAATCCCATAGAAATTAATTTAATGTGAGTTTTTATTTATTAAGCTCTAAACTTAGCTTTTGATAAATCTGCCCCTGTACCTCATATTTGCCCAAATTTTAATACATGGATTAAGTTAGCAATTTATTGAAGACCACAGAACACTTCTGATGAGTTGAGAAATGGACAGTATACATATATAATTAACTAATAATGAAAGTTATTGTTTTTTTTTTTTACCTGCACAACTCTGTGAATGACTGCACCTTCACCGAACTCTTTCTTAAGCTCCTCATAAGATTTCCCATCCTGCAATACAGAACAGATACAGCATGAAGTGGCCTTGAGATGAAAATATGTTTTTCTTATAGCTCCACTATTTGGCTGATGACTAGACAGAACTTTAAAGCTAAACTCCCCAAAATTTTTTTTTCTTACAGTCAAATTACCATTGTTTTTCAAGGTGCTGGATGTGCTGGGATCTGGATTCCTCTAACAGGACAATAGCATTTCAGAGTTTCGTGATGTTTCAGAGCAAGAAGATTACAACTTACACTCCATTTTTGTGGATCCCATGCCAGAAACCAGCCTGTAAATATGGGGGGCTCAAAGCCTTGCTTAGTGATAAGTATTGGTGTCTGAGAGTCCCTGCCACTTGGGTGTGTCTTCAGATATTCCTGGGCAATTATGAGTGCCTCCTTCTTCTCTGTATCATTAGCCTCAGATCCGATCCATAGGAATATCTATCAGCAAATAAGTGAATGGAATAGATGGTGAATTTCATGCCAAAAGTCATATATAAAAGTAAGGGCAACCACACTTGGGAGTTTTACTTTGAAAGCAGCAAGTACAGTAAGTTGCAGGTAAAACGTAGTCCCTGTGTAAATTGTATAATGAAGCAATAGAATTCTTAATGAATCAGATAAAATTGAGTATAACTGGCCAGATATGGGATGACTTTGACGTAGTTGGCCAGCTTAAATATATTGCAATATATGGACAAACAATCCCTGTTTTGTTTAAAGGGTAAGCCATTTTTTAGTAGCAGTGTGCACAAAATGTCTCTGTCTTAAATATATTGATAATGGGTTGAGTGCAGAGGACTCTTGTATTTGTCTGTTTAGGAGCAGCAGGGCTCACTGACACCTGGGCCCACCTGGAGTTGTCCTGGATATATGTGGGCTAATCCACACACTGTTCATGGGTTTTTGAATATCGATTTTGACTGCTATGTCTTAAATATTTAGTACACAATGGAGCCGAGTTTTGATTTTTATTGTAGATTTTAACTGATGTTATTTATCAAAGCATTTATTATATCTGATGAATGCTTTCTTTCAGTTTCATAGAGTGGCTTTCCAGCATTATAATCCTATAAGCCGGCAGCCTTCGCAATCTATCTAGAATGACTATTACATTTAGGGGCAGATTTATCAAGGGTCGAAGTGAATTCGAGGGAATTTTCGAAGTTAAAAAATTTTAAATTTTTTTTTGGATACTTTAACCATCGAATAAAAAAACTTTGACTTCAATACTTCGCCAACTTAAACCTGCCGAAGTGCTATGTTAGCCTATGGGGACCTGCCAGGCATATTTATAAGTTTTTGTGTTTTGAAGGATACGATTCGAAGTACGATTGGAGTACGATCGTAACTACGATCGGAATACAGTCGTACGATGAATAAAATCCTCTGACTTCGAATTCGAATGTCGGAGGATTCTATTCGATGGTCGAATTTCAAAGTATTTTCCACTTCGAAATTCGACCCTTGATAAATATGCCCCTTAAGGTTACTTTTCTATTAATGTTATTGCATACTGTACTTTGCCTTTGTGTAGGTGTTACATAGTTACATAGTTACATAGTTAAATCAGGTTGAAAAAAAGACAAAGTCCATCAAGTTCAACCCCAAATTGAAACCCAGCATCCATACACACACCCCTCCATAACTTCACATAATTTATATATACCCATATCTATACTAACTATAGTATAGTGTTTGTTCAGTTCTTCATACTGTACTTTATAGCATTATTTTAATCTAGTGATATGCCAATAGACAAAACAACCTAGAGCTGCAATTGCTTTCTTGTTATATTTTTTGAGGGTTGTATTGCTAATTTTTTTGTCCAACTGAAATAATTATGTTGCATTTTTTAATCTGTATGTGATATACCGTGTGCAGAATTTCAGAATATGAGAATATGTCAAATAATTGATATGGTTTTCCATCTTACCTGGTCCCATGTATCAAGAATCATGACATCGGTCTGCTCAAGGTCATCTTGATTGAAGTTGGTAACCTCGGTTACAATGAAGCGGCCTGTCTTGTTAGAGCATTCAAATAGCCTTGGATGGAAGTCTGGTACCTCTTGTTGAAGTCTGCAAGAGAAATGTTCATTGAAAAGGGCTTGTGCTGAACATACTTCTTAATTGAAACATTCCAACATCTGGGTAGCTGTTTAAAGCAAATCAGCAGTCCTCTGAAAAGTGCTAAGTAGCTAATTGCTTTATCTGAAGAGTCTTCTGTGAAAACATAGATTGCCGGACATATTTTTCAGCTTGAATGCCTGATCAGTGTGCACCTAAATAGATTTTTTTATGCTGAAAAAAATTCTTAAATTTCATGTTAGTTTTTTTTCTTGGTTTTAGTATTCCAGTATCTAATAGACACATGATTGGCATGTTAATGCAGACAGGTACCACTACTGTGATCACCACAATGATTTGGTAGTATACACACAAATTTTGTTCTATGCAAATAATTTTTTACCTTTTGTCATTTGCATATGGAGCCTTTCCACCCAGTATTTCCCAAAACTGGGCAGTTTCTTGACCTTCTGCAAGCATCTCTACATTCCCGTCACACAACATGGCTGCCAGCTGTTTAGCCATTTCACGTTCATCCCCACTGGAGCCCTGTAAAAGGCACAACAGCATAAGATCACCAAAAGATGCCAAAGAAGTCTATAGTACTAGAATCACCAGTGCTATAGCATGTCACTACAGAAGTAATATTGATGCTTTCTACAAAACTATTTTATAGAGAAAGAAAATGCCACCCTTATTGGGAAAAGAAGTGAAACAAAGAGCACTGAACCAGCCAGTTGTACTGTATGAATTTGAACTCTGTTCAATTACTGTTTAAATCAAAATATATTTGTAGGGATGCACCAAATCCAGGATTTGGGATTCGGCCAAGATTCGCCTTTTACAGCATGATTCAGATTTGGATGGATCTAAGTGCCAGCCCAAACCGAATCCAAAAAAATCACTTGACTTTTCGTCACATAAACAAGGAAGTCAACATTTTTTTAACCACATAGTTCTCTTTCCCCATTTTCCCCCTAATTTACACATGCAAATTAGGGCTCAGATTTGGTTCGGGATTTGGCTAAATTGTTCACAAAGAACTCTGGATTCAGCCAAAGCAAAAAGGAGAACCAAACCCTTTATATTAAATTTCCCTACCCCCCTACCCTACATAGACCCCCCCCTCCCTGCTCCCCCCAGCCTAGGTGTTACCCTCGGTAAATGCCCCTAACTCTTTACTTACCCCTTGTTGCAGATTCAGGGCATCAGAGTTCACTGGAGCCATCTTCTTCTCTTTGGTAATCTTCGTTTAGTAAGTGCCGTATCGACGCATGTGCAGTCTTCAAGTTTTTTTACAAATGGGCAAACGGCAAAAGTCGCAGAAATTGCTGAAGTGCACCGGAAGAAGCCCCAAAGATTACCAAAGAGAAGAAGACGGCGCCCGTGAACTCAGATGCACTGAATCTACAACAAGGGGTAAGTAAAGAGTTAGGGGCATTAACTGTGGGTAACCCCTAGGCTGGGGTGGAGCAGGGAGGGGGGTCTATGAAGGGTAGGATGGTAGGGGATTTTAATATAAAGGGTTTGGTTCTCCTTTAAAATAGTGAATTCGGTACATTCCTATATATTTGTTTAATATCTTGCATTACATTAATAGAAATACATAGCATCCAAAAGGCCTACAATACACATCGGAAAAAGGCAATTTTAAAAATATGATACTGCTGTGAATCATTTTGCTATAGCAGACCTTGGTATAACACATTTGATAGTTCAGATTTATTTTAACTATTTTATTTTATAGTCATTTGATTTACGTAACAGTTCCATTGCTTAGTGTGCAGGACCATTTTATTTAGCCCCAAATCCTGAGATGAGCACAACTCTGAGCTGCTGCTTTGTGAGCCATTTCCTTCTTTGCTCTCAGATGCAAATGCTGCAAATATGGCTCACTCATAAATCGCATATTATTATACCTAATCACAAGTTAGATGCCTGATGCATGAGCTTCATCATCAACAATTTGAGGTTTAATAAATAACCCTCTCCGTGTCTGCTTCTCCTGGATTTCTGACATCTAAACGACATCACACAGTATAGGAATACTATAACGCTACTAGCAGACCTACCATTTGGGTGCATCGGATCACACTCACCTTTCCATACCATAAATAACTCTCTGATTGGGTCTTGAGTAGGAAAACATCATTGGAATTCAGGGAGGAGCCAAAGGGAGGAACCTCCACAGCTTTGGTGTTAGAAGATTCTGATCCATTAACTTGGAACAACCTCACCAACGGCTCCTGTTCCTTGTTCTCTTTCCTTGATGTCCCCCCCTGCATAAAAAATGGAAACCGCTGCTTTATATTGTGTTTCTACTTCCTTGTCTCTGGCATCTGCAGCTATTTTGAGCGCAAATTCCAACAGGAACATGTATGTACAGTTACATACACAAGATTTTCCTCTACTTATACATGCTAAAATACAGTAGTTATCAGTCAGGGATATTATCATTGTAGATGAAAACTACAGACTAGTGTTAAAAATGATGGACTAGATACATTCTAAAAAAAATTGCCATTTATCTCACACTCTCTCGCACTCTATGAATTTAAGTAAAACCACTCTTGAAGAAGGACTGGATCTGTACATGCATATCTAGTTTAAAGGGGTTGTTCACCTTTAAATTAACTTTTAGTACGGTGTAAAGACTGATATTCCGAGATAATTTGCAATAGGTTTTCATTTTGTATTATTTGTGGTTTCTGAGTTATTTAGCTTTTTATTCAGCAGCTCTCTATTTTGTAATGTCAGCAATCTGGTTGCTATGGTCCAAATTATCCTCGCAACCAGGGGTGTAACAATAGATCAAGCAGACCCTGCGGCTGCAGGAGGGCCCAGGAGGTATAGGGGCCCCATGAGGGACTAAGTCACATGCAATTTCAATAAATATTGGTAAAACATGTAAACCGCTACACATTTTGGGGGCCTGAAAAACAATTTGCTGTGGGGCCCAGTAATATCTAGTTATGAGTTAAGAGACTGGAATATGAATAGGAGAGGGTCTGGATAGAAAAATAACTAATAAAAAGTAGCAATAACAATAAATGTGTAGCCTTACAGAGCATTTGATTTTATATGGGGTCAGTGACCCCCCCCCCCCCATTTGAAAGCTGGAAAGAGTCACAAGAAGAAGGCAAATAATTAAAAAACGATAAAAAATAAATAATGAAGACCAATTGAAAGGTTACTTAGAATTGGCCATTTTATAACATGCTAAAATTTAACTAGAAGGTGAACCACCACAATCCCATATGGCTGCATACTGAAGATTACTCATTTCTATAAAGAAACAGCTTTTTTTTTTTTGTAACGTTTACCTCAAATATCACTAGCTTTCCTTTGAATATAGCCATAAAATGCCGGGGCTCCTTTCCCATGCATACTCGAACTTGCACTGGTTCTCCCCCAAAGTCTTGATCAAGTTTCACAGCCTGGAAAGCTGATGCTGCCAGTTCATCTTGGGAAGCATGGCGTCCCTGTGTGACCAAGAAATAAAGGTGTTATACCGCAAAGGCAAGACTACAGAGAGCACTAACATCTCCTATATGAAAAACATGAAAGAATATTTTACATGCTTTTCCCATAATTTTGGCTATTTGGACTCTTTACGATAAAAGCATAGATAACACAATGGAAACAATTATTTAGGATACAGAAAATAGGTGTCCTCTTCAAAAGGAGTTGTTGTTATTTTACAAGGCAGGTTTTAACATCCATATTTACAACGGTAGACTTTGTATTAAATGGTTATGAAACATAGTTATATGTGATAATGACAATATTTACATCCATTTGCATACAAACTAATTATTTAAGTCATTGGGGCATATTTATCAAAGAGAGATCACCACAGTCCAGTAGTGTGAAATTCTGCCGCTCTCCATTCATTTCTATGGGATTTTTAAAAGAGTATTTATCAACGGGTGAAAGTGAAATATACCCCATTGTACTCAAGCTATAAATCTTAAGCGGTGAACAATTCTGTTATGTTTTGGGTAGCCGAGGATGAGTAGAGCATAACGGCTTTATTAGCAGAGTCATGCAGGCATTACACGACAGTAAAATTCACTTTCACTTTTAAGCTGTACAGAAAGTCTTGTGTATGCACAGTACAAGTCCTGTGCACAGTGACACCCGCAGGCCATTTGTATAAACACCACAAATTCTGATCTTGTTTTCAAGATCATTGTTGCATCGCCATTGTATTGGGACGTAGATTAGTATTGGAGATTGCTACTGAGGTAGAACCATTTTATAAATCAATTTTATAAATCAATACAATACTATATTCTATTTCCTATAGTTATGCTGTATTGATTATACAGCCTGGCTGCAATGCACAAGGATATGTCTTAATTTACGTTACAGAGGTGCAGCTATTACTGGAGTGTTGGGAATAAGAAATAGAAGGTTTATTACTTGCTTTAAATATTGTGAGAATTTACTCAAATGGTAGCATGAAGAAAATCGTCTCACAGCAGATGGGCAAATCTGTGCCGAAAAATTAGCGAAATGCATTGAAGTCAAAATAATTCTGACTCTCGCCAATTTTGACACTAGCGACGATTTCTGTACGCGCGACTATCTGGTCCAAATGCATTAAAGTCAATGGGCGTCCAAATAATGTTGACGCGCAACAATTTGTCACCACAGTTTAGTGAAATAATTTGCTTATGGTGAATTTATTTGCCCATCATTACAGAAAAGCAATGCCTTAAATTCTTGTTTCATTCACAACAGAGTTTTCCAGAGAACATGTAATAGTGTGTAATAGAAGTAACAATAACTTACTGTTACTTCTGTAACTTACTACTGTTACTTATGTCACGTCGCTTTTAGGGGCTTATTTACTAAAATTTAAATTAATCAAATTTTTTAATAAAATCAAAGGCGCCACGCATTAAACTCATTTATAAATTATTTTTCTGGAAAAAATCGGATCGACAATATGTTGCGACAAAATCGAGCGTCAAATCGTATCGTACAGTTGCCACTCCAGAAACTTGTTTTTATAGAATTTTCGCTGCAAAAACTTGACTTTTTTTCGGATTATGGGACGAAATCCCCAACTCTATTATTATTATCCAGTGCAGATCAAGATGTCAAGAAACATTTTCAGGGACATCTGCCATTGGCTTCTACTTGACCTTAACAGGTTTGAATGTCGTATTTTCGGATTCTAATTTTTAGCAGCCTTGGAGTATGATAAATCTCTTTCTAGGTTTTTTTTCCACCCACAAAAAATTCAATTAAGTTTTCCTCCTAAAAACCTCGACCAGAAAAAAACGAGATTTAATAAATGGGCCCCTAAATTTATGAGGATATATGATAGCTGGAAGTGTGGGGGAAGAAAAAGTCAAGGTATAACACAGATTTTCATTAACTATATAATAGCTGCTACTTTGTGTTCAAGTCTTTGAACTCAGTTTTGCACATACTATTATATTTTCCTTTATTCTTTTGGTTGGCCTTTCATGTCCATTTTTGCTGTGTGCAAAGTGATTGAGGAGGTTCTCCTGCTATATGTAATGTATATAATTATTGTCAGAATAAACCTGGTTCTTTTGTGCTTCTCACACTTACCTGCCAGATATAGAGTACATGGTGGGCTTTCTTGTTCACATGGTATGTGTACATCACTAAGTAGCAGTCACCACCATAGAAATACCCATGCCATTGTGTCTCCACAGGAACCAGCTCTAGATTTTCAATTCTCCAAACCTGCAAACACACAAACAGATTTGAATATTCAGAACAGCCTAGGGAAAATTTACTAGAGGTGCAATGTGCCATGTTTTGTGCTCACAACGCGCATTGTTACTCCTGATTGTGCTGAATTGCGTCTAAAAAACAAATGCTCTCTAAGGCTACAAATGTATAGTTATTGCTACTTTTTATTACTGATCCTTCTATTCAGGCCTCTCCTATTCATATTCCAGTCTCTTATTCAAATAAACGCATGGTTGCTAGGGTCATTTGGACCCTAGCAACCAGATTGCAGAAATTGCAAACTAGAGAGCTGCTGAATAAAAAGCTAAATAACTGAAAAACCACAAATAATAAAAAATGAAGACCAACTGCAAATTGTCTCAGAATATCACTCTCTACATCATACTTTGAGTAAACTCAAAGGTGAACAACCCCTTTAACATTTTAAAATAGTCAGGACCAGGTTGAAGATCTCTTTCTAATTCCCCAGCTGTGAACAGTTCATACTGATACCTCCACTTTGCCACTCCCGTCATCCATCATTCGCTCCTGTGCTGCTACCGATGGGTTTGCATGAAGCAAAGACGTGTCAAATTTCTCCTGGCTGACCTTTGCTGAAACACACATACACTGATTATGTGTCTATTGTAAAACCGAGAAAGGGAAATCTTCAGAAATTCAATAATAAGGCAAAATGATCTTAGCCACCAAACAAGACGCTGGATTAGATATCTGTTTCATTATAGGATTTACTCCTCAGATATTTTACGTTCTGCTATAAAAAGATATCCCTACTGTCATTTATAAGGATATTAGAAGACACTATGGAGTTATGTGGCTATATACATGATTTTAGAAAGGTTCATGTTACTCCAAGGTGACATTCCTATACTGTATGAGGTCACTGTAGCATTTTGCAGTTCCTGTTATTTCTACTTACCAATCTTATTCACAGTGTAGGCCTTTCCCATACCCACACACTGGTCCTTCACAACCCACTTTTGAAACAGCTGTTTGAACATGGCAGACTCTGCTCCATCGTTTACTGTCTCCACATTGGTGCTGTGAGGATATGCTTTCATCTTTATGAATTCCTGAGGATCAACACAGGGATGCTTTGCATGTCAGCATAGTAGCAGAAGACATAGTACAGGGGTAATAGAGCCTTGTACATAACTGAACTTAAAGGAGAAGGAAAGGCTAAAACTAAGTAAGTTTTATCAGAAAGGTCTATATGTAAATACACTAGTAAACCCTCAAAGTAATGCTGCTCAGAGTCCTCTGTCAAAAAAACACCACATTTCTTTCCTTTTATTTAGGGATGCACCGAATCCAGGATTCTTTTTGGGATTCGGACAGGATTCGGGCAGTATTCGGTCCGGATTCAGATTTGGCCGAATTCTTCTGCCTGGCTGAACCGAATCCAAATCCTGATTTGCATATGCAAATTAGGGGCAGGGAGGGAAATCGCGTGACTTTTTATCACAAAACTGTTTTCCCCTTCCCACCCCTAATTTGCATATGCAAATTAGGATTCGGATTTGGTCGAATCTTTCACGAAGGATTCGGCCGAATCCAAAATACTGGATTCGGTGCATCACTGCTTCTATTGTGTATACATGGGCTTCTGTCTCAGACTTCCTGTTTTCATCTTAAAACTCCAGGGCTTGGGCTTGAGCATGCTCAGTTTGCTCCCTCATCCCCTCTCTGCTGTAATCGTCTGAGCTCAGAGCTATGCATGAGCAGAGAGAGACTCAGGCATCAAGCCCAGAAAACTAATATGGCAGCTGCTAGCCTAAACAAACAGAGACAGTTTCTAGAACTGTTAACGTATGTATGGAAAAGCATTCTAAAGAATAAAAATGGTGTTCTAGCTTGCACTGCTGTGGCTAATCAATTGACAATAAACTGGCTTGGTAGCTTGCCTTCTCCTTTAAATAAGCCCTTTTATTAATACTAAGGAGGTTATTTTCAAAGGTCAAGTTGAGTTTTCTCCAAAAAAATGAGTTATGGTGGTTAGTTTCACCTAAAAATTATTGACCAGTGTACTAGCATTGGTACATCCTGTGCAGGTTGTTGTCCAGGCTAGTTTGCTGGTGCCCACAATTAGAAATGCATTGTGGGTATAAAATATGGTGGATTACATCTTCGTTAATAAGCCCTACTATCACACAAAGTGGGTATAGTATTTTCTTATTATATCATCAAGCACCAACTACAATAAACAACTGTACCATACAGGATGTCTTTCAATAAATGGGAAATATTCTATTCATAAATGAGAATATTGTGCTCACTTGAGATATTGCCATTGAATGCTTTAAGAAATGTTTAGCCTGTCAACCAGAGTCCAGAGCCATAAAGGACCATACACTTGACATTCCAATTTATGGATTAAAGATCCCCCCAAAGCCAGATTCAGGGCCGGATTTACATAGTGGGTGCCCCTAGGCCCACTGTCGCTCGTCACCCCTGTCCCCTCCCCTTTATTCGTGCATATTTTCATCATCTGGAACAGAGCAATGGAGATTGGCGCTTGGGTAATTTAAAAAACTATTGTATCTCCAGCACATCCCCAGTGTTTCTGAACCAATGTGGGTGTGGTTGGGCAGCATGCCGCCCCCCTAAAATCCTGCCGCCCTAGGCCCGGGCCTAGGTGGCCTTTCCACAAATCCGGGCCTGGCCAGATTTCTGCATTTAGATTATTCAGATATAAGCAACAGAACCTTTATGAGCTACTCACCAAAGCTTTCGACATTGCAGTTAGCTTCTCAGCTTTTGTGGCTCCTTTGCCCTTCCAAACATATATTTTGGTTCCACCTTGGTCAATGATATAACAGTCCTGGAGGAACATGATGCAGGTTTAGGTTTTATGAATTATTTGTCTCTTAAAACTTAATCTTGAATATAATTAATTGTATTTTGGTACATATTTATATTCCATTATTATATTGTCACCCATCTGTCCTATTAAGGTTTTGCTGTCATCTGCAGCACTGCATATAAAAGGAAGGATATATTTAAAAAAATGTACATACAAACATAAACTGAATATAGGTAATGTCGATTTTTCTGTAGAGCTGGAAGTTTAATATGGTACATATATAAATATATATATACATACAATATAAATATATTAATACTATTGTATAGATTTTTCACTCACATTATGGTTTAGCAAGTCCTGAACCAATGGCCGTGTTGCCACTTCCGTCACTTCCATCTGTCCTCCAGAATCTGAGACACTAAAATGAATTAAGTTTATAGTCCAGGAAAAAAATATAGCAATGCTTTTATACTATATGTATCTATCACTTATTACACAATACCTTCTATGACCAAAAGTGTTGTCACTTTTTGCACAGGGTTATAACAGTGCCGAAACAGGACCTTGCCTTCCCCCAAGCTGGTACAGCGGAGTAAGAAGTGTTGTTTTGCCTATAACTATGTACTGTAACATTAAGGGGGTTATTTACTAAGACTCAAGTTTTTCCCATTTTCTTATTAAAACAAAGTTGACCTAACTCACTTAACTCATCCACCATTTTTCCTAATTTATCAAAAAATCAGGTCGTGCAAGAAAAGTCTCGACAACATTGCACAACGATTTGAATAGTATGACTTTTTCAAGTTGTCCCCCGAAAACATTGACTTTTTCAGATTGTTGTATGAAAACCAGCGCAGAAGATCACAATGTAGAGAAACATCTTCAAATTGTAAAAGGGACCTCTGCGTTTGACTTCTACATGACTTCAACAGGTTTTAGCTGGCGTATTTTCAGATTCATAAATAAATCTCTAATAATAAATAATAATAATAAATTAGAGGGTTTTTTTCCTCTAAAAATTTGAGCTTTTTCCCTTTAAAAACTCAACCAGAAAAAAATCACTGTTTATGTAATAGGCCCCTAAATCAGATGTGAGTTTTATGAGAGCACTCGCATTCTTTAATGGACATGTAAGTCCACAGTGTATGACCCAAACTACAGTCAACTAGCAATGTACCGAACCCTGCTTTCAGGGGTTTGGCTGAACCCCTGAATCTTGGGAAATGGATTTAGTTGAATACCAAACCGAATCTGAACCCTAAGCGGCGCTGGAAATTCTCAGTGTGCGGCCAGAAAATGCTAATGGACTGGATAAAGTATATGAACTTAGTGCACCCTAATTCAAAGATACTATGGGGGAAATGTAATAAAATTTGCGAAGGGAAATTTGCGCACTATTAAGAATAAAAATTTGCATGCCGCAATGTAATATTCTTGATTAGACTTTAGCTTTGCAAATATTAATTGCCCATTGCGAATATTAATTGTGCATTGCGAATATAAATTGGCAATTGCAAATTTTCAAGGTGGCGTAAACGTTTCGAGCAAATGTAGCAACTTTTTCAGTAAGATATTTTATTACATACACTGCACACTACCACAAAAGATAAAATTTGCAGTTGCTATCCTACTGCATGAGGGGCAAAGGGTTAGCAAAAATTTTTGCATTAGCGGCCTGTATTACATTTCCCCATATGAATGATAATACCTATAGATGGTTGATAGCCTTTACTTCTTGTGTATGCATTTGCCGCTATGGTGTGACAGGTAGCAATACCTTATGAATATGCACACTAGGCACAGCACTGCATAGAAACGATTACAATTACTTTTGTATTGCTGAAGCGTAATATTCAATTGTCATAACTATAAGCCAGTTCCATGCATTATTTTATTACATCAGGTATATATGCTTTACCCTAGTCATATGTCAGTAGTATTCTCCGCAGACTAGGAATTCATATACAGGTATGGGACCTGTTATCCAGAATGCTTGGGACCTGGGGTTTTCCCAGATAGGGTCTCCATACCTTAGGTCTACTAAAATATAATTTAAACATGAGTTCAACCCAATAGGATTGTTTTGCATTTAGTAATGATTAATTATAACTTAGTTAGAATCAAGTACAAGGTACTGTTTTATTATTACAGAGAAAAAGGAAATTATTTTTAAAAATTTTCATTCTTTTATTATAATGGAGTCTATGGGAGATTCCCGTAATTTGGAGCTTTCTGGATAATCGGTTTCCAGATACCGCACCCCATACCTGTATTTGTAATGCATTAAATATCTTATTCAAGTCCAACATGATTCCTAAATATTCAGTTGTCTCCAACAGTGCAAAAGCCTCTCCTCTAAAACCTCGCTTCAACTGTTTAAATGTCATCAAAACATTATGCAACAGGATCTTCTGGTACATTCCCCCAGAATATACCTTCCAAGGAACAGGCAAAGGAAATGATCATGATACTCTTGGAAACATTAATCCTATGAGACTGCACATGATCTAACTCGTAATTGCAATAAAAGTATAAAACGTATACGGGAATGGAGATTTATCATAATGTGACTAATGGCTCTGTGCAGATTTTTGGCAGATATCTTGGCTTTGTTCATGCTACCACACCCTAATAAGCAGAAAATTATGTTTAATATAAAAATATAGAGGATGCAAGTCAGCACTTCCGATATCCTGCTGACATAGGCTTTGTTAACTGGGGCATTTCAGAACCTGAGACTCCCTTCCTGATGCCAACCACCATCCCCCACACTTATCTCTAGCTATCAGGTGGCCAAGCCATTAAGCTTCAAAGTGCACATTTCAGAAAAAATGTTATAAAGTGATACATTCACTAGGAATAGTGACTTGAATGAAACACAAAGAAAATGTAGTGCAGGGATTCTTATAGGTGGGGGCCCAAAAAGAGATCCCCATGCAGGTGCATGATTACTTATAAACCAATTTCTGGGTTGCAAAACTGATTCATTTAATTAATTTGGTCTTAATTGTTTAAGAGATTCTGCTGTAACGACACATCTATAAAGCAGCTTTAAAAGTTAATTTAAAACAGTAGTATACTACCTTAAATGATATGCTTTACTACAGGGTGAAAGAACAGCCAATGTGCAAATGCATTCAAAAACACACAGCAATGGCCACTATGGCTTTCTAATCTGACCCTGTACTCAATGTACGATCGGACTTTCCCATCTCCTGACCTGCCACTAACCATTAGGATCAAAGTCTTACCATTCAGATCAAATAAAGTAGTTAAAGAACAGATGAGCCGATGTTCTTCCCCTGACAGCAATCGTACGATAGTTATGTCTGACAAAAGCTAGTGATAGTCTCTCTCTGAAAATCGTACGATCGCCAATTTTATAACCTGTCTGATCGACCAAGCGACCGATCCCCGCTGGACGAAAAATGTTGGGACTCCACACACAGTCCGAAAATCGTACGAATCGAAGATTCGTACGATCAGATCTTTGCGTCTATCGCCATCTTAAGGGTTCAACAAATAGCAAAGTGCCATGTATTTTGCTCTGCAGGTTGCCACCTTAGGTGCGGCTAGTTGCACTCTAGAATGGAAGGCATTTTCTGGCCTGCACCTTTCCCATTTTCACACTGTTACCTGCATTTAAGATGGCAATATTGCACCAGTGCTTGTGCTTGTGCCCGTGTGAATTGTAAATGAAGCCTGAAGATTGGGCTGTTGTCTGGTTATGAGTGTACAATATAGTCTACTCTAATTTGTAGTGTTAGCCTGGTACCCTAAGCAAATAGGGCAATATTTAATAAACAGCGCAAACAAAATGTAAATTCTTCAAAATTGCACATACTGTACATTGCATATTTAAACCAGTGTCGGACTGGGATGCCAGGGGCCCACTAGAGACTTTAGGCTGAGGGTCCACTTTCCAAACTATTGTACTTCATCTCCTCACTCAACCTCTTTATTCTCCTAGTCTCTAAATAATATACTCTATTCTTCCATTATTAAGCCTCTTTTTCTCATAAATAAATAGGAAATGAGCATGAAATAGGTCAAATGTTTAGCAGCAAAAGGCCCATTGATACCTGGACCGACCGGGAGTTTTCCTGGTATCCCGGTAGGCCAGTCCACCACTGATTTAAACTGTGCATAGCATGAAGGTAGCATAATTTTTTGAGCAAATTAACCAAAATATCACACACACTGAGCACATCCACAAATTACATTAATGCACAATTTTCTTTCCTGTTGCCAGTCATTCTCAATATGTTGGCATTAATATATCTTAAAGGAAAACTTTCCACCAATGTTATTTATTACATACCACAGTACTTTCATTTCCTATCTATAACTGGGCTGCAGAAACATTCATACACACATGTATTTCAAAGTGTTCTTATTCTGAAGGATCATGGGAATCTTTCTGTCAACAACACATCTTACTGTTTATATGAGATGCAAACGGTATTGGTATGGCAGTGAGAAGCAACAAAATGCATTGCAGTGTGCATCACCAGGGGTGTAAATACAGTTGCAGGGGGGCCAGGATTGCAGAGGACCCAGTAAAGCCCTTTTTGTCAAATAATGTAATCTTGGTAGAACAGATTAACTTACCAATGTATTTGGGTCCTATATTAAATTTGCTGTAGAGCCCAGTGATATCTAGTTACCTTACTGTGCACCATTATGGTGGCACCATGGGTAAAGCCAATCCCCACCCACCTGTAATGATATCCCAGTTTTATTACTGTAAATATAAATTATACTTACTGGTACAACATAATGTTGGCTTTCTGTTTTTGATCTGCAACTTCATCAGGTGTTCCTGGTCCGATGTTTTGATTCCTCTCACCAAGTGTTTTTACAAGAAGGTCCATTAACTCAAGGGAAGCTTCTTCCTGATCACCCTCAATGATTCTAATATCCATCCGCCCTCCCCTCTCCCTATCACGAATGTCTTTGGCCAGTAACATTCCCTAGACAGAAGAAGTCAAGGAAATGTATTTAAAAGTATTTATCTAGCATATTTAGACTTTTAAATTGTCCATTCTTCAAAGCATATAATACTCCTTCCAGATAATCATTTGTATGACAGGTATTTCAAATTATTCACCTTAAAGGAAAACTATAGAAATAGAAAATTGCCATTTTAAAAAATAAGGGCCGCCCCCTGGGATCGTAGGATTCACTGTACTCACAAACATACCAACAAACCATACATGTTAGGTCACATGAGCCAATTAACAGACAGAGTTGTGTCTTTTGCTTCCACACTTCTTCCTGTTACAGTTAGAGTTGTAGTATTTCTGGTCAGGTGATCTCTGAGACAGCACACAGACCATCACAAAATGGTGGCTCAAGGCAAGAGATGTACAAGGGCAATATTTACTTAAATATATATTCCAGTTTGGTAAGATTCTTTAATATGCCACTTAATATGATATGAACTATCTGTTGCTTAAGTGTTAATTTTGGGGGTATAGTTTTCCTTCAATGTGAAGCAGATTCTGCCTTGACCTGGGACTAAATGAGTACAGAATGCTCTGGACCTGGGGTATTCCAGATAAGGGATCTTTCTATAATTCTACTTAAAGTCTACTAAGAACCATGTAAACATTAAGGGGCACATTTACTTAGCTCGAGTGAAGGATTGGAATAAAAAATACTTTGAATTTCAAAGTATTTTTTTGGCTACTTCAACCACAACTTCGAATCAAACGATTCAAACTAAAAATTGTTTGACTATTCGACCATTCGATAGTCGAAGTACTGTCTCTTTAAAAAAACTTCAACCACCTACTTCGCCACCTAGAACCTACCGAGCACCAATGTTAGCCTATGGGGAAGGTCCCCATAGGCTTTCTAGGCAATTTGGGATCGAAGGAAAATCGTTCAATCGATGGATTAAAATCCTTCGAATCCTTCAAAGGATTTAATCATTCGATCGAACGATTTTTTGTTTGATCGAAGGAATTCGCTAAATCCTTCGACTTCGATATTCGAAGTCGAAGGATTTAACTTCCAGGGTAGAATATCGAGGGTTAATAAACCCTCGATATTCGACCAATAGTAAATGTGCCCCCAAATGAACCTAATAGGATTGCTTTGTCTTCAATAAGGTATAATTATATTTAAGTTGGATTCAAGTACACGGTACAGGTATGGGAGACGTTATCTGGAAACCCATTATCCAGAAAGTTCTGAATTACAGAAAGACCGTCTCCCATTGACTCCATTTTATCCAAATAATCCTTGATTTCCTTTTCCTCTGTAATAATAAAACAGTACCTTGCATTTGATCCAAACTAAGATATAATTAATCAGTATTGGAAGCAAAACCAGCCTATTGGGTTTATTTAATTTTGTTGGGTTAATTTAATGTTTATATGATTTTCTTGTAGACTAAGGGGGTTATTTATCAAAGGTTGAGTTGTTTTTCCTACGAAAAATTTGAGTTTTTGAGGGTATTTTTTAGTCAAAATTTCCAGCTTTTATTTTCTTCCAAAGCTGGAAATTGCGCAAATCCATAAATACACCATCTAAAGCCTGTCGAGATCACGTAGAAGTCAATGGACCTTTTAAAGATGTTTGTAGCCTTCATGATGTTCAAGGTTTTTTCATGGATTTCTCCCGAAAACTGGAGCAATTCAAGATTTTTTCACCAAAAAACTCAATCAATTTGAGTATTTGAGTTTTTCACCCCCACTACACTGATTCGAGTTTATTCTTAATTTAGAAACCATTTGAGTTGTGAGTTCATTAGAGGTCTAAAAAAGCTCTATAATTCGAGATTTGATAAATAACCCCGTTAAGGTGTGAAGATCAAAATTATGGAAAGATCTGTTATCTGGAAAACCCCAGCTCCCAAGCATTCTGGATAACAGACCCTATACTGTACTATTTTATTATTACAGAGAAAAAGCTAATATCTTTTTAAAATTAGATTTATTTGCTTAAAATGCCTTCCCATTATTCAGAGCCTTCTGGATAATGGGTTTATGGATAGTGGTTAGAGTAAAT
This sequence comes from Xenopus petersii, assembly GCA_038501925.1. Taxonomy (NCBI): domain Eukaryota; kingdom Metazoa; phylum Chordata; class Amphibia; order Anura; family Pipidae; genus Xenopus; species Xenopus petersii. Next base: position 44,480,993 of record CM076674.1, on the reverse strand, counting down.
TTGGGGACCATGTCTATTCTCTGTTCTAGATATCCGAAAACCCAGGTAGGAGTGAGATTTGGGGTGAATTTCTTTTAGATAGTCTTTGAACTATGACTGAATGATATACAGTAGCAATGTATTATTATATCTGTAACAATTTGATTAGTTAAGGAGAGCACTGGAGAAAAACTGGCTTGATCAAAAAAAATTACACTGTTACAAAGTCTGCCATGTGCTACAGAAATGATAAGATGAGATACCTTCATTTTCTCTGCCGTATTGCTTTCAACACCGTTCCACTGGATAAGAGTCCTGCCAAGATCCAGCAAGAATACATCTCCACTGTTGAAGCTGAGCCAGCTCAATTCCACCTGCAAAAAGGGATGGCTTTAAGAAATTAGTAGAAGAAATCTCTAAAAGCCCTTACTCAATACAGTCAGTATTTACACAGTAATGTTCTGTTCCACTTAATCAGTCAGACTTGTGTCTTGGCTTGCTGAACTTTATTCTGACAGCCTGGGGCTCATAAGACATTGCCGCAGATGATTATGGTTTAGTTCTGGAGGATTTCAATTCATGTTCTGCTGATTAGAACTGTATACAGAGTGTATGAAATATCAGTGCTACACTAACACATTTTATTATAGTCCCATTCTCTTTGTCTAATGTAAGTATTAAAGGGGTGGTTTGCCTTCAGTTTAACTTTTAGTATGTCGTAGAATAGCCTATTCTTAGCAACTTCAGTCTTCATTTTTTATTTTTTATGGTTTTTCAATTATTTGCCTTCCTCTTCTGACTTTCAAATGGGGGTCATTGACCCTGGCAGCCAAAAAACTATTGCTCTGTGAGGCTACAAGTGTATTGTTGTTACTTTTTAAATAATCTTTCTATTTGGTCCCTCTCCTATTCATATTCCTGTCTCCCTTTGAAACCACTGTCTAGTTGCTAGCTACCAAACGGCTATTGAAATTGCAAACTGGAGAGCTGCTGAACAAAAATATAAATAATTCAAAAACCGCAAATAGTAGAAAAACTGTCTCAGAATAGCATTTACTATATCATACTAAAAGCAAGCTGCAAATTGTTCTTCCTTGGAATAAATGGATCGGATGTTGTCAGAACAGAACTAACAGCATTCATAACAGGCACACATGGGTTTAGTACAGTCTCATTGTATGCTCTTTTACAGGATTACAATTTATACTATAGGGTTCATTTACAAAAAGTGTGTCCCTAAGTGGTCATTTGGGCAGCGCTTCTACCCAGAGTCTGGCTGTGCTCTGCACCACACTCCAATTAAATATCCAGTCCAAGCCAACCGTGTCCTTACTGGCTTACAGGGTTCTGTTGTGCCTTATTATATCCTCTGCTGTTCCATAACTTGTGCATTTGAATGGCATGCAGGATTGGGGCTGGAATTCCTGTATGCCTCCCACCCTTTATGAATAAAGTGCTGCCAGATGCAGGCAGCAGTGAATTCATCAGAGCAGGCACATGTCTCTGCACTCCAAAAGAGATCTGCTTAATTATTGCACTTAATTCACTATTTATGAGGGGATGTACCTCTGTGGCTGATACATTCCTCTTGCCTTTAACATGCAGAAGCCTCTTCACATCGTACGTATTTGTTTCCACATGTTTCATTCCAGATGCAACACCCCCTTTTTTGTAACTGCAAACAGAAAATTACAGAACAGGAGTCAAAGAAAAAATAGTTGCGGTTAAATTATTGCTTTTAATGCACTACATTAAGGGGCAGATTTATTAATATTCATGGTCAAGTTTTTGCCGCGTTTCATGCAAATCATGGAAAGAACCGTGATTTTTTTTTCATTTGAGATTAGTTGAGATTTTTCATTTAAAAAAATGCAAACAAGAAAAATAGAATAAAAGTCATTGGGCGGTGTATATTCAGCATTTAAGTTTTGTTCCTGTAATTTTTTGCCAGTTGCAATTCCCTGCACGATTTTTCATTATACATACACGATCACTACAAAAATATATAACATATATTCTTTGTTCTTGTTGACATTCTAGGTCGCTAGGCCATTGGAAGGTTTTGTTCTTCAGTGCTTTAGAATGCTAATTTTATAGCACTGAGGTAGAGATGAAAAGCATGATCACAGGTTGCAAAAGGGCAGGGCTTTGTGTGGGAGGGTGGGAGTGGGTGGATTGTGAGTGGCATTTTGGTATAATTGGGGAGTGGCTAGGGCAAATCAAGGTCATAGTCCTATGTGCAAGGGTTTTTTTTTTTTTTTATTAGGGCCTCATTATACACATTGGCAGTGCTCATGAGCCAGGACATCCAGATCTAATAGAGTTCAGTTAAGTCTTCAAGGCCAAAATGCCTCAATGACTTTAGCATATTGATATTGGTGAGTGCAAAGAATGTCTTGTCTTTATCTGTTTGATTTTTGAGGTAGCCCCTTCTACTACTGTCTCTTTAGGGCAATAGTACAGAGGGGTATTTCAGGCCATAGAATGATTTTTATTCACTGAGGCAGCAATGCAACTGTATTCAGAAGATTTTCATAGTCAACAATGAGAGGAAGGAGAGTCAATTAAGCAGTGAGTTGCTCAAAATGTTTATGTCCCATGAGACATGAAAAATTATAATCCATAATAACTGAAGCCCCTGGGGGAGGGCACTGCTAATTTAATAGTACATGATTACTGATGGCGGTCCTGATAGCCACATCTAAAAGCCAGCTGTACATTAAATTTTAAAGTCCAGAAATGCACTCCCATTAACACATTTAAACAGCTTGGAAGTATAAATATGTTTTTCTCCAAGAGAGGCAGTTTTACACTCCCAACAGAAATCACGCAAAAATCGGATTATACCATGATTTAACAAATATTGCTATACTTACATAATGCCTTGTTTGAAGTAACCTCTAAAGGAGTCAGACTCATAGCCTTGAACTTCCCGGTGCTGCACAGGGCTGCCGCCAAGGAAATCATCCAACTGTACCGTGTATATGGCCACTGAGCTCTGCTCATCCTGAGAAGAGTCCTTTCCAATCCAGTAGTGGATATCATAAAAAAGAGAACTGCCCGATTTTTTTGTCTGATAGAGACATTGGTTTTGAAGGATAGAAAGTAAGAAAAGATAGGAAAAATAACTATTAGGTGTTATGAATAAGGGATGTCATATCTACAGTACATCGTTTCAGCCTGGTCTTTTTTATACTTTGTAATGTGCTTAAAGCACAGCTGGCAGCATTTATACTTTATGACCCTGTGCTTCACTCTTTGCTTTTACTAGGGTATAAGGATTAGATTAACTTCATTCCCAGATATTAAAAAAAAACAGTATTGTGGCATGGCCATGGCTTTCCCATTCCCTTCTGACATATTGAGATACTTACATGGAGCAAGAGGTAGCAGTCACCTTCATAGAAATTCCCATGGGCTTTCTCTGGCAACAGCACTAAGTCCATTTTCTAGAGGGAGAATGACAAAGCTAAAACTTATGTTTGTCCATCTGTAATTAAACAGTACCTGAGGCTGAGCATAAGATACATCAGTCATGTCAAAGTTAGCTAAGAATCCTACTCAGGAATGGATGATGCTTAAAAAAACCTCAGTTTTAAGTGATGCAACTGTCAAAAATTCCTGCAAGACTTTTGTTAGATGCTATAAAATACTTGCTTTGGTAAGAATGCTAAATGCACTTAACCTCCAAGTGGGTTAGACAATTATTGTTATTGGTTGTTTCCGCCAACTGGGCTCCTATGTTGCTTTCTTTTTTAGACAAAGAGCATTCTCTAACCAACTACCTTTTAAATACAATATATGTATGTAACTAGATAGATAGATAGATAGATAGATAGATAGATAGATAGATAGATAGATAGATAGATAGATAGATAGATAGATGGATGACAGTCCAAGTGTTCGCACTCTGACGTTGTTACATTCATGGGTGAATGGTCAATGTAACTTTATAGATGTATCAGAAGGAACCAGCACTCCAGCAATTTATTTTATACATGCTGTATCCTATACAACATGTTGGGCCAGATTCAATTCAGAGAGAAAAAGTTACTGTATGTCACAGTTCGTCACGTGAAAAGTCATTGATGAGATTCAATTTGAGGAGAAAAACGTTTCTCCAAATTCAGCAAACAGCAAAAAAGGTCTGCACTCTCAGGTCTTAAATAAAATGTAAAGAAGTGTTATTGTAAATGCAAGACTAACGGCCTCCGAAGTCTTTCTCAAAGTGTCTAATGGATTGCATGAATGCCTTAAAGGAAAACTATACCCCCAAAATGAACACTTATGCAACAGATAGTTCATATCATATTAAGTGGCATATTAAAGAATCTCACCAAACTGGAATATATATTTAAGTAAATATTGCCCTTTTACATCTCTTGCCTTGAGCCACCATTTAGTGATGGTCTGTGTGCTGCCTCAGAGATCACCTGACCAGAAATACTACAGCTCTAACTGTAACAGGAAGAAGTGTGGAAGCAAAAGACACAACTCTGTCTGTTAATTGGCTCATGTGACCTAACATGTACAGTTTCTTGGTTTGTTTGTGTGCACAGTGAATCATACAATCCCAGGGGGCGGCCCTTATTTTTTAAAAAGGCAATTTCCTATTTATGATTACCCAATGGCACATACTACTAGAAAAGTATATTATTATGAAAATGGTTTATTTACATGAAGCAGGATTTTACATATGAGCTGTTTTATGCAATATATTTTTATAGAAACCTACATTGTTTGGGGGGTATAGTTTTCCTTTAAATACAAGAATTGGCGGGAACATAGACAAATTGGAACTGACGTATTGTTGCATCACTGAAACGTAACTGGCATAAAAGTGCCACTAATGACATGCATACATACTGTACATGTTAAAAATGCATAGCACATATACAGAAAGCATTTGATCATAATCTCAACTTTTAAACAGTAAAACCAAACTATTGCTAAAAACATGATATTTTGTAACCTTTGCTGGTATTCACTTCCTTATCTCAGCGTTAAACAATGTTGCAAAAATGTTACAAAAGGTATATCAAGAAATAAGTTAAGATAACAGGCCTGCTCTGAAGTTCTATCCATCTGATATGGTATGAGATACCTTTAATATTCACATATATTGTAGGTTTATGGGCCTAATGCACACATACATCTAGAGATAATTTTGAATAGGTGTGCCTGTGCAGTGGAGATGTCACGGATCCACGACAGGTTTATTAGTAAACACACTATGGTGGGACATACAGGTGGGCGATATATTTAGACATTCCCTTCACATAGGCTGGGCTTGGATTCTACGACCTGAGGATAGGAATAGCCTCAGGGGCCCCTTAGTTTAATTGGATGAATATATGAATATCTGCAGGGTTCTACTTGCCGTTAATTGAGTGGTAGTTTTTATACTTGACACATATCTGACATATTAATCAGCATATCAGATGGATAGAACTTCAGAGCAGGCCTGTTATCTTAACTCATTTCTTGATATACCTTTTGTAACATTTTTGCAACATTGTTTAACGCTGAGATAAGGAAGTGAATACCAGCAAAGGTTACAGAATATCATGTTTTTAGCAATAGTTTGGTTTTACTGTTTAAAAGTTGAGATCATGATCAAATGCTTTCTGTATATGTGCTATGCATTTTTAACATGTATGTATGCATGTCATTAGTGGCACTTTTATGGCAGTTACGTTTCAGTGATGCAACAATACGTCAGTTCCAATTTGTCTATGTTCCCGCCAATTCTTGTATTTAAGGCAATCCATTAGACACTTTGAGAAAGGCCTCGGAGGAGGCCGAAACGTTAGTCTCGCATTTACAATAAAACTTCTTTACATTTTATTTAAGACCAGAGAGTGCAGACCTTTTTTGCTGTTTGTATATTGAAATTTTGAACACTGCACCCAGGCAATTTGAACCATTTATCGAGAGTGCTGGCTGCCTCGCGGAATATAAAGACGGCCGTCTTTTAATGTATTAAATAAAAGTATGAAATTTTTAATTTTTCTATAACAAATCCCGGTGTGCACCATTTTTTTGAGGAATATATATATATATAATGAGACAGAGGAACAATATGCAGTGTGTTTCCTTCAAAGCCCTTTTTTCAATACCAGCTTACCAGCTTGTGTAAGGGATCCCTAGGGTTCTTTATGTAACCCAACCATTAAATTTCATTTTATGAATACTGTATATGGATTTAACTGAAGCATGAATAAAAATGTTAGGCAGCACTGCTCCAAATTATTAAATCTTGTTGTGAATGATCAGATTATAACTTTCTGCTTATACTCCTTGTGGGATTGCATATTTTGTAGACTGAGCTATTTTGATTTATATTGTACACCTTATTTAACTTGTTATAAATCCTCCCTGTGGCTTAGACCTACCAGCTAGTTTTGCAAATAAAAGTAAGTAATAAACTGCTCAATATGGCCTGAGTGCATTTCCCCTATAAATCATATAACTCATAAACAGCTGCAGAAGAGTGGGCCCGAGGTAATCCAAGAAAACTACAGAATGTAGAATCCTTCGCATATCAAAAATGGAAACCCAGTGGTTCACCAGTTGTTGCACTGCACTGCTAAGTTGTTTAAATTTGGAAGGAAAAAATTGCTGTTTTTGTTTCCGAAAGTGCGTTTTTTGTTTTTACCTCAATTCTCCATATGATGAGCCCTGGAGATTTGTTGACATCTTTAAAAACCCTGGTCAGAGACATGTTTAGCAGTCCCTTGGTTATGGATTAGGGAGATGTGCCTAAACGAAAAAATAAACATTTTATGTTTCATTTACAAAGCTACATGCTTCCAAATGAATTAACCCCTGTTTTCTCTGTCCACCACTTTAACTTCATTTTTACCATCACTCCCTGATTCATCAGAATTTTCCCTTTTATCCCCAGCAGGACATCCTCTGCATTCATCCCTGTGTGAATATTTCTGCTGCCCCATTAATAATCAGACACACATTCCCCCAAATACATAATCATTTGCATGTCTTTCTGACAGTTTACAGACTGTAGTCCTCTTTTTCTCTCCCTAAATGCATTAGCCTCTGCATTTCCTGAATACCTCTCTCCATCAAACAACCTAGCCCATCCCACAGAGAAAATTTTATCACTTTGTTGACCCTTTTGAAAGGAAAGTCCTCCCAATATATATAAAACATTGCTTTGAGTAGCATTGGCAGCTAAAGATTCATATTAAGTACACACAGAATGGAAAGGGAAAAGGGACCTCCAGTTAGTATTTCAACTGGCCCTACAAAGATGCTGATTAATCAAACACATAGGGGCCTGAACTATAATTTGCTAGTACACTGCAGCATTTGGAAGTATAATTATTTTTAAGACTAATATAATTTTTTTAGGATTTTAGCAACTCATATTTCTTTAATAACAGGATTTATTGGATGTGCACATTAACAAATTGCTTCTTTCTCCTGAACCTTCTTTTTGTAAAAAGGGGAAGTGAGAAGCTTACTGATTGAAATGATTTGCTATGTTCTGAAAGGGAGAGTGGAAATAAACTATTACCACTCCTCCCATACAGTCTCTTCAAATTACGGCTGTGTACCAAGAAAGTACCAGCCTATGAAAAATATGTATGCACAGAATAAATTACAGGTATGGTACCCATTATGCAGAATGTTCAGGACTCTGTGTTTTATAGATAAGGGATCTTCCCATAATTTGGATCTCCATACATTTAGTCTGCTTAAAATTAATGTAAACATTAAATAAACCCAATAGGATTGTTTTGCCTCAAAGTGAACAGATGCCACTTTGTGTCCCTATTGGTGCATTGCACAGTTGCAGTGCCTTTGCCTGCACTGGAGTTCAGGAAATATGTATTTTGAGTAGATTTTACAAATGTGACCCCTTATTACATATAACATTTAGGGGCTGATTTACTAAAACTAGATTTAATATCAGTTTTTTATGAAAACGAAGTCGACCAAACTCCCATCCAGGAATTGAACTTATTTATAAATGATTTTCCTCGAAAAAATTGGAGCAACAAAACCAAGCGCCAATTTGTATTTTTAGCAGCTTTGGGGTATAATAAATCTCTAAAAATGTGAGTTTTCCCCTTAAAAACCTCGACCAGATACATTTAATAAATGGGCCCCTAAATGTAATCAATTGTACACTGAGCTATATGAAGTTGGCAGTCGTTGGGAGAGTGTATACAGAAAGAGTATATACAGATGAAGTAAAGTGACAGGAACAGTGCCTGGTGAATAATAGCATCGCTGAAATCATTGCATTGCTAATGTTTGGACTAAGTACTCAGGCTTCAGGATAATACACTTATCTTGCAGGCAAATGCACTTTCTGCCAGAGCTCTCTATAGATTGACCTGATACACCAAAGAGTTTAGTTCATTGCCATTTATTTTATGCATTAAAATATGAAGCAAGGATGCGGTGCTTAAATACAGTAATTAAAAAAGGCAGTCTGGCAAATATTGTGATTTAGACAAGGTTTAACCTGGATCATTGCTGCAGTGGTTTAAATGCAATTTCCATGCTTCCGGGAGTGGGGCAGCTAATGTAGTAGAGCTGGAGATAGGTTAATCCTAATATTAACCCTTGTTATTTTTCACAGGTACAAATTCAATATGTAGTGTTTCCCTTTATACAAGACCCATAGCAAGTAAATATTTAAAGTATATAATACACAAAAGCCATAAATATCTTGCAAATTATATCCTTATAAACTGTCATCAGTTATAAACGGTGAGTAGTGATGTCATTTTTGTCACACGACTCACTAAAATGTGTGTATTATAATAAATAAAGTAACCCTTGTTGGAAAATATGAGGCTATCAGAAGTAACCTCGGAGTTCCATGACCAGTATAAAAGCACTCAGCCTTCTGCCTTGTGTTTTTATATGGTCATGGAACTCCTCGGTAACTTATAATATACTTCTATTTTACAATAGGGGGTACTTTATTCACTATATAATCTGTTATTGCAATATAGCTCATATCCACAGCATAGCATATGATCATATTGTTCCTCACATGTGGCTCAATCTGCAGTGCATAATCCAAAATAACTGACGTAATTCTGTCACTAAGGGTCTGATTTACTAAAACTCAACTTTAATCTCAGTTTTTTAGAAAAATAAAGTCGACCAAACTCCCTTACATGAATCACTCATTTATCAATCATTTTTCTCATACATGGGAGCGGCAAAATTTAAGAACAAAATTCAGTGACAATTAGATTTTTGGGCTACACCCAGCGCAGTCCACAAAAACTTCAAATTGAGATAGGTGCCTCTACCATTGACTTATACAGGACCTTGACAGGCCTGAGGTGGCGGATTTCAGGCTTTTTGCAGCATTGGGGTATAATAAACCTCGCAAAATTTAAGGTTTTTTTCCAAGAGATTTTGGCCCAAAAAGTCCAACCAGAAAAAATTGAGGTTTGGTAAATAACACCCTAAAAGTTACTTGTAGGTCCTGTTGATCATTCTTGCTGATAGTTCTGCTTTTGTAAGTATTTGTAAGTTCTTAAACCTGTTTTTCTAACCTGACTTATCGACTTGTCAGTTTCTAATGTTAACAGACTACAGCTGCACAAATATGGCAATGAGGGATCATTTGGGTAAAAAGAGCTGACCTCAGCATGCCCCCAGTTATATATCACTGCACGTGACATCAAACGCATGACATATGATGTAAATTCCACTGCCAATACATAAATAAATGATACATAAATAAATGTCACAAGATTTCCTACAAGTCTCCACTGCCACCCTAAGCACAGACCCTCGGGTGCCTACAGTGTCGGACTGGGACATCAGGGGCCCATCCAAAAACCTTAGACCAGGGGCCCACTCTCATTACTTTTATTCTTCCTCTCCTCACTCAACCTCTATATTCTCCTAGTCTCTTTTATTTACATAGTATAATCTATTATTCCATCTATTTGGCCTCTTTGTTCTCATAGAAATAGGGAATGGAAATAAAATATTATTATTATTAACATGTATTTATATAGCCCCAACATATTGCGTAGCACTGTATATATTGCGTAGCCAAATGTTTAAAAGCAGGAGGACCCACCAGGAGTTTCCTTGGTATACCGGTAGGTCAGTCCGACACTGGGTGTCTAGATATGGGCCTATATATATATGTGTGTAAAAAAAGGTTTACTTCTTGGTGTCCATATCTCTAAGCATGTATATAACAGGTTAGTTGTGGGCAAGTCTATTTTACTGCTGTGTTGGTTTAAGCCAAGCTTCTCTAGAGACAATCATCCAAGGCCTTCTGTTAATTAACTTTTGAAAGCTTCATGAGGCAGAATTTTGGATTAGAAAATATCAGAGCAAAAATGTACAGTTACATTTTAAAAAAGGCAAAAATAAATAATTTACAGTGTAATAACAGACAATAGGGATCCACCAGAAAGCTATTTCAATTCACATTATTTCTTTAGGCAAACTTAAAGGAGTCCATCTTGTTGACGCTTTGCTTGGTCTTTGCCATGACCGCTGCTTTTGGCTAGCTACCAGCACTCTCTCTTCAACTGCAATGGCCTTGTGGGCTAGAATTTTCTTTCAATGTTGTTCTGTTGGGTGGGTCCAAGCAAGTTCTAAAATATATATATGCACACAAATGTTTCTGTGCACACTCCGATTTGTTGTGTGCATGGTGTCATAATAATTTTTGGCAAATGAAATGGATCATATTCCCCATCACTCATAATTTATGTGTGTGAATACAGTTTAGAGAAACATAACTGTGCCATATAGCCATGCCTTCTTGTTCACCTGACAATATCTTGCTCCATTGGAGAAGGCATGAGGGTTTATGTGAAAGCAGTAAGAATACAGGCAAAGCAGAATCTATATAAACAGTAGATCCTTTGCAGAATGGCTCCATAGAAATATCATTATACGTTTATCTCACAATATTTTCATAAGCAAATACAATGGGTATATGTAAAAAGACTTTTTAACCACATACACTATCACTCAATATATACAAATCATATGTTTCGACCAAGAAATATCCCCACTGCACACCCACCCAGCATTCTGTCCTGTACAGGGGTCTTCCTGATGGTATTTTTAGTAATACCATTTTGACCTTGTGTAAGACAAAACTCAGTAAAGGAAAACCTTTAGTAATAGTCAGGCAATTTATTCTTACATAACAGTTTTGTCTGGGTAAGCTGTTGGAGTAACACACAGAATGTCAGCCAAGGACTTACCAAAGACCCACCTCTTGGTCCAAGCATTATATAGCTTTCAGAAGGCATTTACAGTAATTGTAACAAGGGGTTTACGGAAATACCATACATGGTCTGGCAAGGAGACTTACTGGCATATATATTTGTACATTCCTGTAAGATGTGCAGTTTTGCAACATAAGAGATTTCTGGTTCCAACTGTCCACAGCCTCGTAGACATCTGTTGGCTAAACATAGCCATTGTGGTACAGACAGCTATTGAGCAACACTTCTGCAAAAGGGCAAACGAGACATGCTGACACTATGCTGACACTCTGGAATTTATGTAACAGAGTGATGATCTTTTGTTTGTATGACCTAGTATAAGCTATATGAGTGACCATTGTCCACAATTGACCATTAGCCCTTATAGTCCATCCTGCCTTGGGCCCTATAGCGTTATGGCGTCATAGAGGGCGGGGGTGACAACTATCAACCCTCTGACACTAGCCATTCGTCCGTCTTAGGAATTAGACCGTTCCAGATATAAATTTCACTGACATTCCCCTGTACTGTATGTATGCTGTGGGGGCAAGCGCATTCACATGGGGGCCCCTGTACACTAGGAACTGCAAGTTGGTGTTTAAAAGGAATCATGGAGGAGGGGAGAGGGAAGTTGTAGTTTTTGTTGCTGTGCATTGGAAAGCAAAGAGCAGCCATGAGAATTGCAATCACTGCAGCAGTTACCCATAAAGATTGTCCATAAACCTTAGCACACCCAGGAAAGCCGATATCAATGGAAAAATATAGGATTGATATAAGAACTAAACAGCGCACTAACCTGAACAAAGATGGCTTTTATCCAAAGTCTCAGCAAAATGTAGCAGCTTCCAGTTGCATGGCTTCTCTAAACACACCTGGTGCCTTACCTGGAGGAGCACAGACATGATCCCTTCTACACATGCCCCACTATTACCCGCTGTGTTTGTTTATACTTTATTGAAAGAATTACAATGAAATGAGCTTGATATCAAGAGCATGGTGAGTGACATATGTATACAGTCCTTGCTTTTAACTTGCTTGTTACATAGTTACATAGTTAAATTGGGTTGAAAAAAGACAAAGTCCATCAAGTTCAACCCCTCCAAATGAAAACCCATCATCCATACACACACCCCTCCCTACTTTTAATTAAAATTCTTTATACCCATACCTATACTAACTATAGAGTTTAGTCACGAGTATTATACCATATTTGGCTGCCCTTTAAACACTACAACACTAAAGGCAGGGGCCCAACTATAGAGAGACAGAGAGAAGGTGATGCTGGACCCATAAGTGACAGATTATTGTTAGGGATGCACCGAATCCACTTTTTTGGATTCGGCCGAACCCCCGAATCCTTCATGAAAGATTTGGCCGAATACCGAACCGAATCCGAACCCTAATTTGCATATGCAAATTAGGGGCGGGAAGGGGAAAACATTTTTTACTTCCTTGTTCTCTGACAAAAAGTCACGCAATTTCCCTCCCCGCCCCTAATTTGCATATGCAAATTAGGATTCGGATTCGGTTCGGCCGGGTAGAAGGATTCGGCCGAATCTGAATCCTGCTGAAAAAGGCCGAATCCTGGCCGAATCCCGAACCGAATCCTGGATTCGGTGCATCCCTAATTATTGTGTAATATACATTTCCATTAATAGAACTTTTTCTTCTATTTTGCACACCAAGAACCAGAGTGGCTTAAATGTACACAATCGAGACTTGCAGGCAGACAGATATTGATTTTTTGATAAATAAATACTGATGTACCAATTAGGTTTAACCCTTTCGCAGTGACAATTGCTCCACTGACTATGCGGCACAATGATTTCAAATATAAATGGTTTACAAAGTTGATTATAAAATGCAGTCCGGGTAGTAAGGTTCCCAAATATAACACATATGTAAGGAGCACCCCCAGCTGTGACCATTGCTGTCCCCGGAGCAGCTTTTGTACCCCAGCTAAACAACCACCTTCCAAGTAGTGGTGCCTATGCATGCTGGCACCCAATTTCCGAGGCAAGGGGTTACCATGCTTATTGAGACTTGTGCTGGCATTGGCAGGTGGGGAGAAGAATGGCTAGTTGCCTTCTCTATGTGGCATTACGCTCAATAATGTGTCCGATGCCATCAAGAGCTACTGCATGCAGGGCCCCGTGGGACCCAAGCAGCTTCCTGATAGGTACCGGCAACAGATGATCATTCAGCAACTTGATGTGGCTCGTCTGGACTTGACAGACTTGCAGTGGCAAACCCTGAAGTGCTGTGCTGCTGAGGCACTGGGGGGTATATGCCTGTGATGATGAGGACTATGGGTTTACTTTGGCTATTGACCACCCCATCGAGACTGGATCATCCCCCCCCAGCAGGGAGAGGTACATGAACATCCCACCAGCTATATATCAGGAAGTCAGGGGCTTACTGTGTAGGATGCTTGATAGGAGTGTTATCTGAGAGAGTCAAAACCCCTGGGTGGCACCCATTGTCCTGGTCCAGAATCAAGATGGGTCCCTCAGCTTCTGTGTAAACTATCAGCGGGCAAATGCCTGCACCCCCGGGATGTATACTCACTGCCACATATTGAGTCGTCACTGGCCACATTAAACGACCTGCTTATTTCGCCTCATTGGACCTGGCAAGCAGTTATTGGCATGTGGCTGTGCGGCTGTAGGACCAGGCCAAGACTTCATTCATCACCCCTATTATCCTGTATGAGTTTAACAGAATGCCATTTGGCTTGACAAATGCCGCCAGTAACTTCCAAAGGCTAATGGAACGGTAATGGGAGACAAGGTGCTCATATACCTAGATGACATCTCCTCTACATTCAAGGAGCATGTCCCACACGTAAATGCTGTGCTAAGCCAGCTAGAGATATTTGGGTTGAAGCTGAAGCCCACCTAGTGTCAGTTGGCCCAGAAACAATTGGGACACCTTATTAGCAAAGGTGGGGTGTTTCCTGACCCAAGTAAAGTGCAGGCCATGCAATGCTGGCCCCCTCCTACCATTGTGGGACAAGCGAGATCTTTTCTGGGCCTGGCCAGATATTATTGACTCTATGTGAAAGACTTTGCCCGTCTGACAAAGTTACTGGAGGGGCAGGTTACGGAAAAGAGAAAGGCATCGGGTTACCTGGTGGACTTAAAACCTGTCTACCCTCTGCTCCAGTGCTGGCAATTGTGGATTATAACCTGCCATTCCACTACTATACAGACACCAGTTTGCAGGAGCTAGGGGCTGTACTGGCCCAAGTCAAAGAGGGGGAGGAGAGGGTGATATCGTATGCCAGTCTCAGCCTGCGACTCACCAAGTGAAATCAGGCAAATTACAGTTTGTTTAAGTTGGAGCTGCTGGCTATTATTTGGACTGTCACTGAGAAGATAATATTTGGTGGGCTATCATATGGATATTTATACAGACAATAATCCTTCGGCCTATATAGGCTCTGCCTTGGACAGCTTTGGGTGGTCTGGCTAGCTCAGTTTGACGGTGTGATTCACTATAAGCCTGGAAAGTCTCACCAGAATGCAGAGGCCCTGTCCCATAAGCCCACAGAGGCGCCGGTTGGGCAGTGGGGTGAGAAACGAGAGGGGGTTGAGATACCCTCGCTGAAAATAAGGACCTCCCTGGGGGAGAAGGAGGCCTCCAATACACAGGTGGCTGGGGTGGAGGGCCCCTTGCAAGAAATCATTGTAAATGAGTGGAAAGAGGCCCAAAAGAAGGATCCCACACTGCAAAAGGTAATGAATTGGTTGAGGAAGGGGCAGCGGCCCCCTGGCTGGGTAAGGGTCCTGATGGCTATGGTGGCTAGGGTGCTGCCGCAGCTTTGGGGCAGGTTGCAAGAGTGCCATGGCCTGCTATACTGCTAAAGTGAATGGGGGAAGGAGCAGTGGAAGGTCTGGCAGTTGGTGGTCCTGGCTGCCCAGCTGCGGAGATGTGCCCCATTATGCATGAGACTGGGGGTCACTTCAGGCCGGTAAAGCCTGAGCAGCTAGGTTGATGTGGACTCATGTTATAAGGCCATTTGGTTGCCCCCAGAGGTTCTTATCAAACCAGGGTCCATTATACCAGAGTGGGCTGGTTGGCCACTCAGAAGTGGGTGTCCATTTAGCAATGTGGTGTGATATGTTGAAAGTTAATAATGTGTTGGTTATACTGCAACTGTTTAAGATAGCGCTGAAGGTGATTGGAGTATGCTCAGTGAGAATGAGTATGGATAAGGGTATAACGGAAAGGTGCCAGGTATAAAGTATTGCAGAAAAATGTGAAATGCTTTGTTTATAGCTAGTACAAAGTTATAGTGTTAGAATATTATGACATGATATTCTTTCCCAGCAGTCATTGTGACATAGCATGTCTCGGGAGAGATTGCTGAAGAATTTGTCGCCCCATGTACCTGTCCCAAGCCCCCAGAGGCAGCTAAAAAAATTCATCATATTGCCCGTAATTTGTACCTGTGCCAGCAGTAGCCAAGAATCCATCATATTGCCCCAAACATATGTACCTGTGCTAGTAACCACCATATTGTCCCATATACCTGAGCCAGCAGCAAAACCAATCCCTCATTTTGCCCCCAATCTGTACCTGTGCAAGCAGCAGCCAAAAAAATTCACAAACTTTCCCCTAAATATGTACTTTTGCCAGTAGGAGCAAAGAGGGAGGTGGGTAGTGCTTCTGCCCTCAGTACAAATCACGGGCAAGAGGGGTTTGGAACAGGCGTTTTATAAAATTCAAAAACTATTAAAGGCGAAGCAAACCAGGGTTTAAAATCAACTGAAAAAATTCCCCTTAAAAGTGCGCCCCTCGTATGATTGCGCCCTACGCAGGTGCCTACTCTGCTCCGGCCCTGCATGCTTATGTGTTAGTGACATGTTATATAAGAAAGAGAGAAGAAAAGTCTTAAAGATACTAGCATTAATGAATGGTGTAAACGTGATATGTAAGTGATGGTGATTGGCAGACACAAGGTTGTGTCTTATTTCCAAAAGGGAGGAGTGTAAGAAGGCAAAATGTAAATTGTTAGGTTCATGGTTAATGTATAATTATTTTGGCCATTAGGTGGAACTGAGTCCTAAGTAAAACTGTGAGGTATAAATTTGTTGGTAGTGAAAGGCGAATAAAGCAGACAGGAACAAGAAATAAGGTGGCCATTTTGGCTGCGATAAAGCGAGGGTCAGCAGTCTATGTCAGGGAAAGCTGAGAAAAACAAGTCACTCAATAAAGTGGAGCTGGTTATAAGAAAGGCTTCCATACCTTGTGCTTAAGGTTACACACACATCTGTACAACTTCATAGAACTAAGGCATCCTGTATTGTAGACTAGTTGTTTAGAATTTTAATCCAAATAATCGTGGTGTCATTCATCTACATGTGAACTAAAAAGTGTATGTAAAATGTTGTCTTTTTTTCCAATGTGCTGTCAGCTCTGATGGTTTCAGCCATCTTTCAGAACCTACAGGTCTGGACCAAGTATGGCATCCTGATTTGTTTGCATGCTTTGGGCCTGATTCAATTCAGTGAGAAAAAGGTTCATCACACGAAAAGTCATGGGCGAGATTCAATTCAATTCAGAAAAACTTATCTCATGGTTTATCATGTGAAAACTCTATTGAAGTCTATGGGTATTTAACTGGAAATTAATTTGGAGAAAAGTTTTTCTCCTCAAATTGAATCTCGTCCATGAGTTTTCAAAATAAACTTTTTCTTGAATCTGGGCCATAATCTGCTATACTCAGTGCAGAAGCCTTAGTCATGCTGGAACATGAATATGTCCCGGATTATTAATATTAGTACTAGTAACTAATTCCCTACTTTTAACTGATGGTTGTTTTATTGTATTTATAAGTATTGTCTGGAATGTGTTGGGGTAATTGAGAATAGGGTGCCCTCTATTTGTATGAATGGTGATTATACACGGGGATACATTATGTATTTACTGTATGTGGGGGGGGACACAAAGCTGGTGCTGCATTTATACTACTACTGTATATATTTTGCTTGTGAACGTGGGCAATAAATAACAATATTCTTTAAGATTGATCACCATAAAACTTATTACTGGGTTGTTCTGTATAATAATATGCACACAATTTAATTATTTTGCATCATGTACGGGGAACTATATAGAAGAAAAATCCATGGCTGTGGCCTCGTGTGGGTGGGGTTATGTGGAGGCAGCCAAAAAAACACACATTTGCAGTCTGAGGGCACCATTGCACTTATTAGCTGCCTTTTGCCGTTCTACAAATTAATTAAATACTCTTTTCCAAGTGACTGCACTGATAGGGGCTTCATTTGGAAAAGTTGCACTGACCCTCTTTTATGTATAGTGCAGATATATGGCATGTGTCCACTGAGTTTTCTGAATTCCAAACAATGATATTTGACTAGGAAAAAAGAATTGTGCTTGGCAACAGACTTATGTACAAAGCAAGAACTGATTTAAATACAGCTGGGTGCTTCAATGTGGAACAGAGCAATGGGTGAAACTAATGTAAGGCAAAGCAAGCCCTGTAGATGAGAGATCTTTATTTTCTAAATAAGCACTAATCGAACACTGATCCTTATCCAACACAGAGATCCTATTCTGTACATTTTGACCACGTCTATTGATAAGCTGAAATGTATTTGCCCCCCCTTTTTTGTAAAAGGACGTTATGTTTGCCCAGAATGACTAGGACACTGGGCTGAAATTCTCTGATTATTGACTTGATGAACAAGGCGGTTGCTGTTTTCTTAAATCAACTTGAAAATTACTTCTTGTCCTATACATGGGATCACAGACACTCAATATACAGAATTATAATGTTATGGTTCTGTATATTGCTGTGGATGCTAGATTGTAAAGGACAGCTAAATCCCTGGTGGTTTGTATAAAGGGATATGGACAATGTACAGCCCTATCAGCTAAAGGACAGCTAAAGTTACATTAGTCAGTCCCAATGACAAAAAATGCTGACGTTGTATATCCTTCTATTGTGCCCTGTTTAACATTCAATTGGTACTGACACTTTCCTCCTGAAAGCTCTGCAGCTTATATTCACTGGTTCCAATTATACATGGCAAACTTTGTTGGGGGGCACAATCACTTTAAGGACACCTGGGACTAGAGAAAACCTTGCCCCCCCCAGTGGTTTTATCTTTCTTGCTCCTTTAAACACTTGGTCTCTAGGGTCAATTAGGTTAGCAACAGGGAAGGTGGCAGATCAAAGGGTCAGGGCCTAAATATAATGACATTTTAAAAACTCTAAAGTGTATTCTAAGTTGATTTTTCCCCCATTGTGGCAATGAGTCAGTTAAAATCACACTCTCACCAAATGTCAGTGCTGCTAATAAATGAACAGAAAACAATATTTCCAGTCTAGAACATTATAGTCTAACAGGAATGATTCCCAGAAGCTACAACCCACAAATCATGGGATGCTTTTAAGCGTAACCTCAGATTCCTGCACGTAATTAAGAAAGCCTGTTCAGCAATAGGCAGGAGTGGTCTTGGACAAAAGTCCACATTATATTTAAAAAGAGAGCAGACTTATTTGTGGCCTGCAGTTCCTACTGACTTCTTCCATGAAACAGTCATATAAATATATATATACATATATAGGCAGGCCCGGACTGGCAGATGCCAGAGGGGCTACTGTAAGATGCCATAGAAAGTGACTATTAAGTGGGCTGGTGGAGGCTGTTTGGGCCTCTGTGTACTAGAAATGGCAGGACCTATTTTGACTCCCAGTCCAGTCCTGCATATAGGGCAGGTTTGACAATCCCATCAAGTGGGGGCTGCATTGGCAGACTGATGCAATTCTTTCCTGAGGAGCCTGAATAAGAGCCTATTATTATCCGTTCATTGGTCCAGGGGTCAAAAGATCAGTTCATGCCAATTTGCCTCAAAATGTAGGTAGCAAAATTGGGCAAATATCCACTTGCTTGGCAACTTCCCTAAATTTGTATAGCCACATTCATTTACATACAGTGTATAGGATGGTGAAGCACTTGCTGCTATAGCTTTACAGAACTGCTGCTTTCTGAGAGAATGGGAGGCATTTAATCAGTTGGTTACCCCCTGATGCTGAATTATTAAGGTGCTAGGGGATGTAATTAATAGTAACTAATCAGATATTTGCATAATTTTCTAATTTGTAATGACTTGCAATTGCACTGATGTTACTAAGCACCCATCTTACAAAATAGGCCTCTGTAACTCTTTTATATTATGGGTAAATCATGCTTCTAAAGCAACTTTATTTTTTAATACATCACACGTTATGTTTAGCTAGAAATTGTGTTGATTTTGGTTTAAAATGGATAATGAAAAATAAGTTATGTTTAACCTCCTAATCTACAGGACTGCCTGTGATTGCTTCTGCGTCATCTTCCACATGTTAAATGCCTGTAATTTACGGATAGTACAAAGGTGAAAGTGCTTACCTTTCTGCATTTATCACAGTCAGACAGATGTATTTAAATGTATTCAATTTATGTCTCTGAAGCGTCTGTTAAACTGTAACTGTGCACACCTCAAAATAAAACATTGTGGCATAAAAGAACATTACAGATTGTTTCTCCCAGCAAAATTTGTCACACAATAATATACATTAAACTGGTAATTCTGTGAATGTATAATATGCAACAAACCTAGTTACCAGCATTTGAAATTCCTTTTAACATTTTGGGGGTTAATTACTAAAACTCAAATTATCTCATATTTTTATTAAACCAAGCTCAACCAAACTCCCATCTACGATTTTGTCTTACCGTTATTTATCAATATAATAACTTGGAAAATGTCGGATCAGGAAGAAACTCGACAAAACAAACCTAAAACCCGAATGGTGAGAATTTTTGGATTTCACTCCTGAATCATTCAATCTTTGCGGTTTATCCGAATTTTTCGAATTATCTAAAGAAACCCAACGCAGGTCATGTTATCTTCAAATTGTTAAAGGGACATCTCCCATTATACATGAACTCGGCAGGTGTGAGATGGCGGATTTTTGGATTCTGACATTTTGTAGCTTCGGGGTATAATAAATCTTGACAACTTATTTTTTTCCCTCTAACAATTTTTTTTTTTGCCCAAAAACCTCGACCAGAGAAAAATTTAATTAAGTAAAAAAAACCTTGATGTTCAATTAGCAGTCCCGTGTTGCTCTTGCTAAATGGTTAGGGAACCAATACCCTACCCCTGTTTCTTATTATTATTCAAGGGCATGTACAGTTTTGGCTGTCATTCATTTACTTTTTGTACATATAGAGATTAGAAGAAGCTAATATAAAATGATATTATGACTACAGGACAAGAGAGGTTAAATTTAAGAGACCATAAAAAACAAATCCCTGGGACTAATCTTAAAATAAAGGTGAGCGCCCCAGCAAATAGAGAGCCTAGCTAAGTATAATGGTACAGACTGGACAGATGCCTAGACACAAAACAATACAATCACTTACTGGTTGTAGCTGGGTTTGTGGGGAGCCAAAGTTTAGAGAGCAGCTTTCCTGCATGCAATATGTGCTATGTGATGCATCTTGCAAACTCATCAGTCCTAACAATGAAAATGAAGACAGCAGAGCTGGCATTGAACCCAATCCCTGATGGGCACACCCAGAGCCACGTGGAAAGAGCTGAACTGGCAGACAGATTCCATCTGGGAATGTTTGTGGTCTCCCACAAGTCGCCTCCCACCTTTGCTTATTCTGGCTCTGAGATTTGTTCTGCCATCAAAGAAATTCATAGTCAACTATCGCTTTTTTCCTTGCTTTACTATTAATTAGACCTTCAAGGAATTATAGCATGCTAGTAACAATTTAGACCCAGGGCAATTGCTGAACCTATACAAAATAGATTAATGTAGCATGCCCTTTGATCTAATTTGTAATGTTAAAGTTTTAAAATGAGCATTTGTGCGTGCCTATGAATAAAGTCATCTTGGCTACCTGTGGACTGTTAAAAGTAAAATGCCCTTGCAGAGTGGTTCCTGTTTTATGAATATATATGTGATCAAACAGGTATGCCAGGTACGCAGTCATAGATCTGAAATAAACGATGGACCATGAGCGAATCGAGATAAATAAAGACAAATGATCAGTGCAAGAAACACTAGGATGTCATAAGCAACAGTTCACCAGGTTTGTAGTAACTGTCTACTCAACAGCAACTTACCTCTTAGTGTGTGGGCCTTTGGGCTTACAGAACCAAGGAGACTGATACATATATTGCTAATAGAATTCATCCATCCAAGAGAAATGTTGGCCCTCCCAAAAATTTTGTGGTAATTCAGACCTGAGAACACAGTTTTTAAAAACTGAGCAAACAAGTTTAAAAATGCTTGTGTGCACAAAGTAATTTTTTTGCAAACATAGCCGAAAAGGAATTATAGGGAACATTGTTTGGAAGTCAGCCAGTGAAAAAGGTGGAAAAGGTATTTAAGTATCATAGTTATTGGAGTTTACATTTCAGCATGATGTTTCTATAACCTAGATACTACATTTAATAAGATGTCTTGGACACTTTGATTCAATTTAGTGATAAAAAGTTATCTCATGGTTGATCACATGGCGAGATTCAATTTGAGGAGAAAACACTTTTCTCCAAATTCAGTTAAATCTCAAATGGATTGATCTTGTCCATGACTTTTCACATGATAAACATTTTTCACTCTGAATTCAATCTGACCCTTTCTTTGATCATAAAATCTAGAGTAAAGATCTGACAATTAAGTTCCAGTTTTTGCCCAATGACTTCAATAGAGTTTTCACATGATACACAGTGAATAAAGTTTTTCTGAATTGAATTGCATTGCAAATTGAATCTTGTCCATGATAAACCTTTTTCTCACTGAACTGAATCTGGCCCATTGTGTGAAAAACAAGGTTCCAGTGCATTTTACTCTTAAATATTGAAGGAATTTACTTTTAAAAAAGTTTCAAATTGATTTATTGAAAGCAAAAAATCTTATTAGTTCGGCCCATCTGTTCCACTTTCTGCTGCTGCCTCCTTTCCCAGGCTCTGTAGACAAGCCAATGACACTTGCACTGTATTATAGCAACCAATCAGCAGCTAGCCAGACCTGATAGGGAACTGATGCCTGTCAGTGCTTGTGTGACAGCAGGGCCGTGATTGGCTATTCCTTACTACTGTACTTCTGCCAGGGACATTTAAGACATGCCCATCCCTCATTTGAAACGCACATATAGGGACAGTTCTTGAGGGAGCTCCAATAAAGGACCCATTTTTAAATATTTATTTTATCCCAAAGTAAAACCAGCAGCACATATTATTCATTATTATCTACAAGATTGGAGGGATTGCAAATTATGCTGTATGTCTCCTCTTTTGGAGTGATTACATATGATTCTGATTGCTCAAATAAATCATCTATATTCTATAACATCATACACATAGGCATTACTTGTGGGGAATTTTACTATGTCTCTTGTCTCATGGCAACCAGAGT
Organism: Xenopus petersii; assembly: GCA_038501925.1. NCBI lineage: Eukaryota > Metazoa > Chordata > Amphibia > Anura > Pipidae > Xenopus > Xenopus petersii. The sequence continues at coordinate 44,458,328 of CM076674.1, read as the reverse complement.
TAGAAACACAAGAAATTCCTGCAACGTTAATATCATCACCCTTTGGGAAACAATGGAGAGAATTAGAGGGGATTTGTACTATACATAGAGGTATGAATACAAATAAACCTATTAGAGAGGAACATTGATTTTTCTTTTTTTGTGAGATATCTCTATTATTCTATAGTTATTCCAACATAAATAGTTTTGTTCCACACCACTACCTGTACCAAATTACATACTGTTTTTGGTTACAAACAAAACAAAATATGTGCTGATGAAAGCATGATAAAATCCTCTGGCTTGATTAAACATGGAAGCTCTCTTATTATTAATAACACTAACATTATTAAACAACCTTACCAAATTTAAACTAATATTACTAGTAGCCTTACTATGGACAAATTGGGAATTATTTATGTGTTTTTCAACTGTAACCATGTATTTAGCACATTGCCATTTTTAAAGCATTATTATGATGATTATGATTATTATCATAGGACAGGAAAAAGCAAATCTTTGGAAGTTGTGCCATTTGCAACCCCCCGTATTTTAATCGCTAACTTCAGACACTGGTGCTGATCTTTACCACACCAGCCCTGGGTACGATGCTGTTAAGCACTGTGCTGTCTATGTGCTGCATCTTCTTTCTTTTTCCCGGGATCCCTTGCAGCTGGCCTGTGCTTTGGGTTGCTACCTGGCCGGTAAAAATGATGGTTGGTCCCAATAATATTAATATGGAAAAAAGATAAATATATAGGAAGGCCGGTATTTTTTTTCCAGAAAAGTGGCAACCCTATCTGTGCTGTGTGCATAAAAGTAAGGCTAGTGCCAGACTAGGCGGATCTCGGCCTGGGTTTCTCCCCATGCAGGCAGACAAAGCAGATTTCAGTGGCGAAACGTGAGATTCTGCTTTTCGATTTGAAATCTGCCTCTTCTGCTTGCACTTGAACTGAGGCATTGTTTCCGGGTACAGGCACATTGATCAAAACAGCAGCAGCAGAGAAAAGGATTCTCGGCCTGAGTTTCTCCTCAGGCCAATATCCGCCTAGTGGGGCACTAGCCTAGGCTAGTTGTTGTTAGTTTACTGTGTATGTTCACATCCCAGAACAGACCACAATGGATCCTTGGGACAAGAGAGAAGATGGTGGCATGGAATTGAATGAATTGAACATTCTCCTGATTTCCAGAATAAATCAATTTGAGTGGAAGATCAGTCTTGATTTGGTCTAGGAAGCATTTATTTACTTTCTATCCTGATGTAAGGCATCAGTACATTTCCTATCGTGGTTCTCAGCCATTTCTTTTGATAAGTACATCATTAAACTTGTTTCATAAATATAAAGGTAAATATAAATGATGTTAAGGTAATATAATGTATTACACTCAAACAAAACCTCTGTCTTTTCAGTGTCCTGAACAAGGGCATTTTCAGTGAATGTATAAAAAGAATTGCATCCATTGTTTGGCACACCAGTAGACAGAAGAATATTGCAGTACAACTGGTCAGTAACAGAGCACACACAGCCTGCATGCCTTTGGGTGAGTTTGTAGAATACTATAGCAATGGAATCTTACCTGTGTAACTAAAGCAGTCAGAGTCTATACCCCCTAACATAATTTATAAGTAAAAACTCTTCAAACTCCTAAGAGTTACCTTGGCTACCCATTTTTTTGCAGGCAATATATACTTCCTGGCTATTTTTGCCAATTATAGTGAGATTTGTTTGGAAAATATGTTTTACTTATATAACACTGGCACATATTCAGTGAAGTGATAGTCCAATGCAGGACATACACAATGATGGTCAGTCAGTATTCATGCAGAATCTCCAGGATTCTAATATATTGTAGATTTAAATAAGTAGCAGTTTAGTAAAACTCTCTATGACCCAGAAAAGGGGCTCTCAAGCCAAAAACTGTGAAAGAGAATATATAGTAATTCTAAGCAACTTTCCAATATACACTCATTACAAATGTTCTGTGGGTTTGTAAATGTAATCCAAATCTGCTTAGCTCTTTCCCTTCTGTGCATCTGATTTTAAAATTCTTTTCTTTAGATGTCAGTTTTTTCAAACAGGTCTGCTAATCAACTGGGTTATAATTAGGGTTGCCACCTTTTCTGGAAAACAATACCGGCCTTCCTATATACAGTATTTATCTTATTTCTCTATTAATAACATTGGGATCAAACATCATTTTTACTGGACAGGTGGCAACCCTAGTTAGAATCTTTGCACAGGAATCAAGTGCAATATAACATAATCAGCCAGATAACGCTTTCAATAGCAATTACAAATAACTATAAACGGATTATATATATATATATATATATATATATATATATATATATATATATATATACACAGTATATATATATATATATATATATATATATATATATATATATATATATATATACATATATATATATATATATATACATATATATATATATATATATATATATATATATATATATATATATACACACAGTATATATATATATATATATATACACACAGTATATATATATATATACACACAGTATATATATATATATATATATATATATATATATATATATATATATATATATATATACACAGTATATATATATATATATATATATATATATATACACAGTATATATATATATATATATATATATATATATATATATATATATATACACACACACAGTATATATATATATATATATATATATATATATATATATATATATATATATATACACAGTATATATATATATATATATATATATACACACACAGTATATATATATATATATATATATATACACAGTATATATATATACACAGTATATATATATATATATATACACAGTATATATATATATATATATATATATATATATATATATATATATATATATATAGCAAAGATTGCTCCCCGTGGTCATTTAACTACAGACCTTAAATGCACTGCAGGTGTATCCATGTCATGTGACTCCAGCACTAATGTGTATACAGTATAAAATTAATACCAATATATTACATATACAATAGTATATTATTCTAACATTTATTGCATTATAGATTTAAAAACACAGATCCAAAATCATAATGGCTAAATTTGAATGCCCACAATCCACAACCAGCAACTGGAGGATGCTAGACTACTATAAATTCATCATTAGATTCCAAAAGATTCCAGAAGTCTCATATTTCTGAACCTTACTGGAAATCAGTTTCCCCTTCCCTTAGTGCAGGGATTCATTGCCACCTCTGAACCACAACTCCCAACATCTCATCCCCTGTCCTGCTGGTAGGGGTTCACAGTTTTAGTTCTACTATAGCTACAACCAATGGGTGCCTATTATGGTAACACTCTTCCTTTATCTTTATTATGCTTACAGATTTTGGCCACCTGTCCCTCTACAGAATGCAAATAATTCAATTTTAAATAAAATACATCTTGATTAAAAAAAAATTGAGGATGTTCCAGCAGGGAGATAAATGATATAATAACTTACTTACGTTGGGAGGCAGAAAGGCAATGTAGGATTCCACCCTTCTATGGAGATATAAAGGCAAAGGTAATTCCTTTCCCCAAGCAGAGAGTGGGTTCCTGTTGGTGCACACACCCAGACACTGGTCTCTACCAACTCAATTTGTTTGCATTTGCATTATCGTATCTCTCAGCATCCCCAGCCCATCCCTGCTCAGCCCTTTCCATACTCCTGACAAACAAATTAGATGAAAATCAGTTATTTGGCCATATTCAAAGCAGCTGCATCTAGGGAATTCATCTCTCTCTGGCTGTCTCTCTCTCTCTTTCTTTCACTGCCTGGCCCCTTCCCACATCCTTTTGAGATTGATTTTCTTTTTTTACTAAGTGTGTCATTAATCAATCAATAATTCGTTTTGGAAGACACAATGAGAAAGTGACTTGCAGATTGTTTCAGGGAGAGCATCAAGCAACTGCAAGTACACAAAGTATAGAGAATAATAATTTATATTTTATAACGGATGGAATTCATTATTGACAAAGTACAGTATTGCGCAAGGTTGAAATAAAAATGCATGGCACAAATATCAACAATGTTCAACTTCTGGCTTACTAATTATTGAATGATGCCTCTCAGAAGCAGGTTAGCAACCTTTTGAAGCTGGGACCTAGGGGTAACGTTTACGACTGCATAGTGGCAAAATGCAGTGTGCGCAACAGAGAAATTCTCAAAATGTATAAACCACTAGGAAAGTGCCAGAAAGCTTTTGTATAAGTGGTATTTAGTACAAAATACTTTCCATATGCACACTTTGCATACGTTTTATATATAATCATCCCCTATGTGTTGGTGAGGTTGCAATATAATAGAAAGTTTTTGGTTTTTTTAAATATATGGTGGTCTTGTCCTGTTATAAAGCAACTCTGGGTCAAAATGTTCCACCATATATTACATCCCCTAATACAAAACCTGGAATTCCCCGAAAATAGAGTACAGGGCTTTTAGTAGATGGGAGAAATGGGAAACTAAAACCACCAAAATAAGAGATCTAATAAGAAACAAGAGAATGATCCCCCTGGTAGAAATGCAAAAAAAGATGGGGTTTACATCCTAGAGATGTGTGGGGCTACAATCAACTGCAGGGGTATATACATTCCAGATTGAATACAGATTGGCATAGAACAGTAGAAGCTACTTCTTGAGATATACACTCCTAGCATTAGCACACAATGTAGGGAATGGGGGTAAAGAGCTAAAGATAGAGATAGCAGATGATATGTGTAAAGATGTTATTAAATCTACCTATACAATTTCAAAATCAGCTAAAATAGGGGAAGCCGCATACAAAATGCTCATAAGGTGGCATTACACCCCAATGAAACTAAAACAGATATATCCTAATAATTCAGGGTTATGTTGGAGGTGTTATGGAGAAGAAGGTAATCACACACATATCTGGATAACATGTCCCGTTATGCAGCAATACTTGGAAAGTATAACAGATGTCATAGAGTAGATAACACAGAACAGGATCAAGTTAGATAATCCAAGTACTATAATCCTAAACCTATATCACAACACAAATAAGGTAATAAAGGAGCCACTTACCCTGCACTTACTACAAACTGCAAAGGCTATAATTCCCAAACTATGGAAATCTGCAGAACCCCCAACGTTTAGAGAATGGTTGGCAAAAACAGAAGATGGAGGAAATCACATTTTTACTTCATAATCAAAGTAAAAAATAATGAGAAATATGGTCCACGGGTGAATTATATTAGAACATTAGAACCTTAAGGAATTATAGATTCCTTAATGAGAAAGATCAGAACAAGGGATTAAAGAAATCTCCCATGTTTTTAAGAGTTTCCATAACTGCTTGCTTTAAAGAATGTTATAGACCATATGAAACTTAATTTACACATACTAATGAAGGACGTTTGGTAATTTTGTTGGGAACTGCTGTTATAATTAGTATAAGTGAATTGTACGCTCAACTACCCCATCCCATCTACCCCCACCTTTTTGTTTCTTTTTTGTTTGTACTTTGTTTCCTGTAAAAAAATTTTTTTATATAAATAAAGAATTGAAAAAAAAAAATGTTCCACCTTGATATTGATCATATTATGGAAAATGCAATAAAAATGATTAAAAAACAAAAAGAAATGTAAAAGCTACAGACAGATATGGGGGTATATTTATCAAATTGTAAAGATCACCACAGTCCGCTAGAGTGAACTTTCACCCTTTGATAAATACGCCTTTAAAAATCCCATAGAAATTAATGGAGAGGCGGTATTTCACTCTAGAGGACTGCGGTGATCTCTAACTTATTTCTGATAAATACTGTATACCCCAAAGTCAGCAGCTTATTGCCCACTGTATGGGCTCATAGCATGGGCACGTGTTTTTTTTTTTTTTTCTTCACTGTTTGGCATAACTTGGGGTTGTACCAATAAACACACAAAACCATAAGTAAATAGTGATCTGTGTGATATCTTGGTAGAGTAAAAATAAAATGTAATCATACTGCACTAATTTGACAGTACATCTAGTACATCTAGTGACCAGCCTGGTTGCGTTACTGTAACACAACTCTTTACTCATGTGCAATTACATGTTGATTATTTGCAACAACTACTTTTGCTTGAGACAATGTCAGTTTATACATCTGTATTATATTTTAGCCCAATCTTTGAACCAAACATCTTGTGTAAGCTCAAGCTTACTCATTTGAATACCACCAATCTCTAGCCAACAATAGTGACGGCCAACGCGGCCAACTAAGTTGCCCCTTCTTGTGCATAAGAGCGCATGTCCCGATTCTGAAAGAATTGCTGCTGCAGCTGGGAGACACAAGGGTCCGAACCAGGGGAAGGCATCACAAGAGTTGTGGCTGGTGCCCCTCTACCTCTGCATTATAGACACGTGCTTCTTCTGCCTACCCCTAGTTCAACAAGTTCACCTTTAAGTTAGGTTTTATTATGTTGTGTTTTAAAGTAATTACAATATAATGTACTGTTACTCTTCATTTCTAAAAGTTATGTGTTTGCTTAAGAAAGACTATTATATTTTATTTAAATAAGCTATGGGAGCAGTCATTGAAGCTAAAAAGGAGAAAAGGCACAGGCTACTTAGTAGATAACAGATAAGCTCTGTAATTGAATACAATGGGATTCTATAGAGTGCATTTGTTATCTACTAAATAACCTACGCTTTGAATGACTGCTACCATGACTACACCGCAGCTTGTTTATATAAACTATAGCAGTGATTCTAAAGCAAACACTGCAGTTATACCAGTGCAAGGAAAAGTTCATTATATTTTAATTACTTTAAAACACTTGCAATTTTTGGTGTTACTGTTCCTTTAAAGAATAGTCTCTCCTTAGCAACCTAGGGTTTTTTTTGTAGATAACAAGTTGTCTAATTTTGGGCAGTATCATTCTGTTGCTACTAAAGCAAATAAAGTCAAGTGATGAAAACATAATTATGCCTCTTTATAGGTCCCTGGTGAGGCCTCATCTGGAGTATGTTGTACAGTTTTGGACTCCAGTCCTTAAGAGGGATATAAATGAGCTGGAGAGAGTGCAGAGACTAAGTGCAACTAAACTGGTTAGGGGGATGGAAGACTTAAATTATGAGGGTAGACTGTCAAGGTGGGGATTGTTTTCTCTGGAAAAAGGCGCTTGCGAGGGGACATAATTACACTTTACAAGTACATTAGAGGACATTATAGACAAATAGCAGGGGACCTTTTTACCCATAAAGTGGATCACCGTACCAGAGGCCACCCCTTTAGACTAGAAGAAAAGAACTTTCATTTGAAGCAACGTAGGGGGTTCTTCACAGTCAGGACAGTGAGGTTGTGGAATGCACTGCCGGGTGATGTTGTGATGGCTGATTCAGTTAATGCCTTTAAGAATGGCTTGGATGATTTTTTGGACAGACAGAATATCAAAGGCTATTGTGATACTAAACTCTATAGTTAGTATAGATATGGGTATATATCATTTATATGAAAGTAGGGAGGGGTGTGTGTATGGATGCTGGGTTTTCATGTGGAGGGGTTGAACTTGATGGACTTTGTCTTTTTTCAAACCAATTTAACTATGTAACTATGTAACCTTTATTTTGGTCTACATTTTTTATTTCTAGTTTTGTAATTATTTGCCTTCTTCCTCTTTCCAGTTTTCAAAAAAACCTGTTGTTCTGTGAGGCTAAAATGTTAATTTCTAATACTTGTCTTTCAATTCAGTCCCGCTCCTCTTCATGTTCAAGTCTCTAGTGTAAACCCCGCCTGGTTGCTAGGATTAATTGGACCCTAGCAACGCGCTAAATGCTAAAATTCCAAACTCGAGAACTGTAGAACAAAAAATGTAAATCATTCAAAAACAGAAAAAAATGTAATATGCAAACTGTTGCACAATATGCCATTCTACATCACACTAAACGTTAATTTAAAGGTAAACTACCATTTAAAGGCAGAGAAAATTTTAAAAGGATTAAATAAACTTTAAGGAAACAAACTACAGGATGAATCAAGCTTCATGCAGCACAGCACTGAAACCTATCATTTTAATATAGCCATGGCTGTTTGTAGGGTAGGACAGAAAAGGTACTTGTCCTGAACCTTCAGAATCAGAGGAGTCCTGGGCAGGGTGAATTCTAAAATACATTGTTCACTTGGTGAACTATAATGTAAAATAGCAGTGACACCATGTGGCCAAATTAGGTAATAAACATTAACTGTATGTATTTTAATTCAACCATTATACTTATACTGTATATTCTGTTAAGGCAGCAGGGCTTGGGTTGAAGAACAGTAATTGCATACACATCTGTTTTATACCCCTTTTATATGCTCTCTAGTAACCTATGGCAACCAATAAGCAGGCAGTTATTATTTACTGATCTGTTGTTTGAAACTAAAAAAAAGTTATTAGACAGGCACAATAATTACCCGTTTTATCTAGAGCAGTTAAAAAAAACGATATATACGTGATTCGCTGCTATTAGCTAGTGCAGTGGTGCAAATGTGATTGTGCATGAGTAAATGCACATTAGCTGTACTTTAGTTACAAAACAAGTCTGTTTAGGCCATGTTTAACCCTCCTTACCTGCAGGATAGCAGTCTCACAGCTGGGCTGCTATGAGGAAAAATGACTGTGAAATTCAAAACAAAACACGATTTAGGGCATAAAAATATAGTTTTATTGCATGCTCTGTGACAGAGATTACACACCTTAATAACCCCTTCCTATTGGGAAACCTTTTGAACACAGCAATGTGCTGAAAGCCCTTCCATTCTACAATCTCAACAATAGCAAACACTTTCGATCCGTCACGTATCTAAGAAAGACACGGACCTTGCATTCTGATAAAAATCAAGGACACGTAGGAATGTTCATTTTGCCTGACAAATGTACAGCAGAAAAATAAATGTTCTAGGAGTGTCAATTTGTAGAGGCCTAGACAGCAAATGTGCAATCATTCCATAGGATGGATACTGCATTTCCCCTGAGGTCCATTTAAAATCTTTGTAACAGTCTGACGGAAGCCTAGAAATCATATAATGACTGAGTGGGCAGCAATGCGCTACCTGGAGATGAACGCTGCATGGATTAAACAGGGTGGAATAACACATTAGATATTTCATGTTTCAACAAAACTCCTTTTTCTCACGTTCCTCTGCTGAATCAAACAAGGCACGGCACGGTGAGTTACCTGACTGGAAACCAAACTCTATGGTACAACGATGGCAAAAGAATGTAGAACTGAGGGATAGCATAATGTGCAGATCAGGTACAGAGGCATCAGGAGATCAGGATTCCACACCACAGCCCCATAGCTGCTGGGGTTGCTGGGATTTGTAGTTTGACAACAGCTGCAGAGTCGGATAAAGGATATCCTTAAATTATTCTATAGTCAATGTTTGTAATGCCCTTTTATTACACAGTGAAGCTGGTCATACACAGAAAGATCCACCCGTTTTGAGAGATCACTTAATGAGTGGATCTTTGCTCAATTGGGCGACCCTGTCAGTGGGTCAAATTGGACCGTTTAAATGGTTTGGCCTCCAGGAAAAAAAATGTTGCAGGTCCATCAGGAGACAACGACATCCATGGCCTAACTTTTAAACCTGTCCAAAGGATATCTAGCCAATCCCTGTGCAGATATAGGTCAGACAAGCATCATTGTGACCCCATTACTGGACCAATAAGTTGAAGTGGCTTAGCTGAAAGCCAATACAGGACAGAGTATGACCAGCCTAACAGAAAAGTTGAACTCAAAGGATTTAGGTAGCAAATGACCAATTCCAAGAAAAAAATGAAAGTAGAGCAAATCAAAGCTGGTGGATAATGATTTTCTCTTCAAGTAATTAATAAGAAAGTACATTAAGAATATTCAATACTTATCCCTTTGGCTTTTTCTTGTTTGTTTGTTTTTGGTCAAAATATAAAACAAAAGACGTCTAGAGAAAACAAATAGGGAATGTTCTGTGGTTGCCCAGGAAGCATAGGGAAACTTAGTGAAGACCAACCTCCGGTATTTCTAATACATAGAGCTGTGCTGATAATGGAGAACTGTTCTAAGCTTTTGTCTGGAGTTTCAGATTGCTTAACTGAATCATGTGGAGAAGCCCCCAACTCCCTGCTGTGTGCCAGAAAGGTGATGTGCTGGAGGTCTCTCAGGAGCAGATAAGGTGGGATTGCAGTAAAGCTACTGTTTCAAGTGACAGGTTCAAACTAATGGAATAAAAAATAAACATCTAAATCATCTTCCTCCAACATAAGGAAGACTCCAAAACACCAATAAGGCACCTCCAAAAATCAGTTGTAGCGAGGGTTAAGCCGATTCAGTGATTCCTCGGGAGATGACAGCTAGCGTTTGAATGCAGCGATTCCCTATATCAGGGAAGATGTGTGAGACAGCAAATTCTGAACAAAACTACAGATTATAGCACCTACATTCTCTTTGAGACCCTTCAAAAAACACCTACCCTTTGGCCATACACCTCTCAAGAGCTTTGTCTATAACCCTACACTTCCCAGAACACACTAGGCTTTCAGTCACACTTTTCCTCAATCATGTTCTATATTAAGAGTGCCAGTGTGTTATATGGACCAGATGCATGGTTCTGCACCTTTACAGAAAGGCTGTATGTATATATGGTAAATTAAGACCAATTAAATGATACTGCCAAGAGCCACCAGACTCCAGCATCACTATAAATTAGGTACATGGTACCACTATCATATAAAAAGGACACTTTCCCCTAACAGTGCACCAAAGTAATGGCATTTATATGTATCCCTGCTTTTGTGGCCAACATGCCACTAAACACGCTGGCTATGAGGACTGAGCCATGACGCTATGCTTGGTACAGGCAAGCTAGCAGCTCTCTTGCTCATGGGCTACTGCTCCAAGTCTGTGAAAAACACCCATTCTGACACGTCAAACTCCACTTTTGGTTCCTCTTCACCCAAGGCCAAAGGCACTGTGAGAAGTATTCGACAAAAAAATGGAAAAAAAACTAAGAATATTAAAAGATATAAAAAGTTCCTTTAAAAGGGAAGGCAGGAAAGAAAGCTCAAGGGGCCTTCAGCTGCCCGAGACTTGTATAAATGTCCTCTGAGTAACTGAACTCCTCGAAGATTGGGATTAGGCTCAGAAGCTCCGTGTCAGACATGTCATCAAACCAGGACTGCACTGGAACCTGGAATAAAGAAGTGCTCCGTTAATGCTATGAAAATATAGTCTGAATGGAACGGACATCTGATGTTTTAAAGGGATTCTGTCATGATTTTTATGGTGTAGTTTTTATTTCTAAATGACACTCTTTACACTGCATATAATTCATGCAACAATATAAAATTTAATTCCAGAACCAATAAGTGTACTTTTTTTAGTTGTAATATTGGTGTGTAGGCAGCCATCTCGGTGTCATTTTGCCTGGTTATGTGCTTTCAGAAAGAGCCAGCACTTTAGAATGGAACCGCTTTATGGCAGGCTGTTGTTTCTCCTGCTCAATGTAACTGAATGTGTCGCAATGGGACCTGTTTTTAACTATTGAGTGCTGTTCTTATATCTACCAGGCAGCTGTTATCTTGTGTTAGGGAGCTGCTATCTGGTTACCTTCCCATTGTTCTGTTGTTAGGCTACTGGGGGGTGATAAATATCATTCCAACTTGCAGTACAGCAGTAAAGAGTAACTAAAGTTTATCAGAGCATAAGTCACATGACTGGGGTAGCTTTGAAACTGACTATATGTCTAGCCCCATGTCAGATTTCAAAATGAAATATAAAAAAAAAAAACATCTGTTTGCTCTTTTGAGAAAAGGATTTCAGTGTAGAATTCTGCTGGAGAAGCACTATTAACTGATGCGTTTTGAAAAAAAGTTTTCCCATGACAGTATCAATTTAATGCAAAACACTATGCAGGAATAAAAAGGAATGTAACCTAAAGTTTGCATTTAAAAAAAAAAAAAAAAAAAAAAAAAACTTGTGTATGGACAGATTCTGGATGGGACCATATTGCTCTGAATAGGACCATATTAAGATCCAATCTTTGGTGCAGGTGTCAACCAACAGGATGACCAAATCATATAAAGATCCACATTATCAACAAATTATTTTCCCTGTACCAAAGCAGCAGTGCTGTGACTGGGCCTGGCTGTTAATCCAGCTAAAACACAAGTTTAGAAGTAAATATGGTCCACTTACTGCATTTTCTGGATGGAAGATGTAGGATGCAGGGGAGTTGTCCAAAATAACCGTTTTCTTCAGATCTCTACCCAGACGACTAAGGTCCTTTACATAGCAGCCCTGGTGAAACACGCAGGCTTCCCTAAAAAGTCGTGAGCGGAAGACTCCTGACTTGTCTAGAAGGTCTGTCACTGGGTCGGCATACTGGGGAGAGAATAATGTGTTTCTGTAAACAGCCATTGCCAAGGAACAACCCAATAGCCTACTATTCATGGTTCTTATACAGGAAAACCAATCCCCCAATATCTTTCACTTCAATGAATTAAGCCAATTCTATAGTTGTTGAAGCCCTGGACATTAAAGGGGTGATTCATCTTTAAATTAACTTTTAGTATGATGTAGACATCAATATACTATTTGCACTTGGTTTTCATTACTTATTTTTCCATGGTTTTTCAATTATTTAGCTTTTTGTTCTGCAGCTTTCCAGTTTGGAATGTCAGAAGCTATCTGGTTGCTAGGGTCCAGTTTACCCTAGTAACCATGCAGTGATTTGGATTATGAATAGAAAAATAAGTAATAAAAAATAACCATAAAATTGTAGCCATATGGAGCAATAGTTTGTGTTTTTTTGGTCTGAAGAGGTCAATGAGCCCCATCTGACAGCTTAAAATAAGCAGAATAAAAAGACAAATAATTCAAAAACCATACAATAAAAAACGAAGACAAATTAAAAAATTTGCTTAGAATAAGACATTCTGTAACATACTAAAAGTTAATTTAAAAGGTGAACAACCCTTTTAACAATAGCAGGTTGATATTATGTTTTAAAAATATTTCTTTTTAGTAAACCCTATACATAAGTAGGATTTATATCTAAACTAACATATCTCTGGTATATAAACCAAAGTGATAAGGATACAATCTTAACTATGATCGCTTATTGGAAACAAATAAATAAGATGACATACAAGCGGTACTGAGGGTCACCTATTCCTGTTGGTTCTTCCCAATATATAACATTGGCACCAAGTATCATTCACTTGCCAGGGGGGCAATCGTTATGGGAACAGGAAAAATAACGCAGCAACTAAAAATGAAATACAAATATTTTGAATGAAGATGCAGTACCTTGGCCAGACTGGCTGTGAACAGTACACATTCATAAAGTTGGCCCATTCTCTCTAGGAACTCATCCACATAAGGCCTCTTTAGAACATACACCTGTGAGATTATGAAAGGGGAAAGCCAAGGCATAAGAAACTGCTTTTAGATTAGTTTAGTTGAGTTAATACTGATAACACACCGATGACAGAAACTGCTTTGCACCTTGCTACAAACCATTCAGTTCACGTGAAGAAAATGTGGCCCAATTGGTTAAAGGGGACCTGTCATCCCAAAAACAAATTCCAAAATATGTTTTATGATGTCAGTCAAGCAAAATAAACTTCACGTACACTATATAAATTATTTTAATCTTGGGCTTCACAATAAAATCAAGAAGGCAGCTGCCATTTTGTGGATACTGTTATTAAAGGAAAACTATATCCCCAGAACAATGTAGGTCTCTATAAGCTCATATGTAAAACTCTGCTTCATGTAAATAAACCATATTCATAATAATATACTTTCTTAGTAGAATGTGCCATTGGGTAATCATAAATAGAAAATTGCCATTTTAAAATAAAGGACACCCCCTGGGATCATAGGATTCACAGTGCACACAAACAAACCAAACATGTTAGGTCACATGAGCCCATTAAGAGACAGAGTTCTGTGTTTTGCTTTCACACTTCTTCCTGTTGCAGTTAGAGCTGCAGTATTTCTGGTCAGGTGATCTCTGAGGCAGCACACAGACCATCATGAAATGGTGGCTCAAGGCAAGAGATGTAAAACGACAGTATTTACTTAAATATATATTCTAGTTTGAAAAGATTCTTTAATATGCCAATTCATTTTATATTAACTGTTTCTTAAATATTCATTATGGGGTAAAGTTTTCCTTTAAGGCAAGCTTTGCATCACGCCAAAATCTTATGTGCCAGAATGGGCAACTGATACCCATGCCCAAGCACTGGCTACACAATTAGATGGTGAGGAGGGAAGGGGAATGCGAGGAGAGCAGTGAAATCTTGGAAGTGCAGAATAGAAAGTAAAAGTAATTGCCTGCCCTGCCTCTATGCCTAAGGCATAGAGGAGCAAGAAATATTGTATATGATTGACAGCGGAGACCTTTAAACGAGTTTATATTTAGTTAAAACATTGGGGTTTCATATTTAATTTGTAAAGGACTTTTACTATATAGCTTTTTATGTCTGAGTGACAGGTCCCCTTTAATGTATAGATAAGCGCACGCAAATTCAAACAGCAAGACAGTGGTTTTAAATTTTGGGTGGGATATATTCGGCTGTGTTTCAATGCAAGGTTGACAACAATTCAGGCACAAGTTACTGGGAGCAGGTGAATCAGCTGTTACTACAGACGACCAGGCAAAGGGGGGTGAGGGAACATGGGCACTCTTGGAAAATGAGTTGACAATTTGAAAACATTCAAAAATCAATTACAGTCGAAAATCACAATAAGGAGTCCTGATGTAACACGAGCTGCCTCCTGAAACAAGTAATCAAGAGTAGGCCGTACTTTGAGGAAACAGCCTATCCTGGATTACTTGAACCAGGCCTCAGCCATTTCTTCCCATGTCAAATAACAATAAAATACTTATTATAGAGGAGAAAAACATATGGTTATAACGGAGAATAGATACAATTTTTTTTCTTCCGACATCAAGCCAGGGAGAAATATGCAAAGTCGGGTCAGCATCAGCATAGTAAATATTTTATTTACTTCCAACTGCTCTAAAACATAAAGCTTTCAAGAACAAAACTGTCATCAGAAGACATTAGAATATTGCACTTGCCTGGTGTGTAGTTCCTTCTATCTCCACTGGAACTATAAAATCTGCATTACTGATGGGCTAAAGGAAAAGAAATAAGAGTGGTTATCCATTCAACTGATGCTTCATTTGCCTACTAATGAGCATGTTAGACATACCACAGTAGCTATCACAATCTATTGATGGGAAACGGTTATAATTCTAGGTTCCCTGTGGCAAATACATGCTGACAAAAAAGTATGCATTCCTCTCACTCCACAAGCTAAAGGGGCAGATGTGGCCCCCAAAAATAATTTTTATGGCCCCCAGGCTACTTATAGGCTCTACAGACTTCAATGTATGACATTTTAATTTAATCTGGCCCTCAAACATGCTGTATAAGAAATAACAGTCCCACTACATATAATAATTTGGACAGCACTGCTCTGAACTATTCTTTAGGGTATTCTATTCTACTAAGTTTCTTTTACAATAACATACCAGCATCACTGGCTAAGCTAAGACTAACAAATGAAAAGTACTATTTTGACCATACTTTAAGGGGCAGATTTATCAAGGGTCGAATGGTCAAAACTCTTAAACTTGACTAGGGAGTTATTCAAATTCAATTAGAGTTTTTTAAAATAATTTGAATTGGATTTTCAAGATTTATCATACTCTGGCCTTTTAAGAACTAGAATTCGACTATTAGCCGCCTAAAACCTGCCAAATTGCTGTTTAAGTCAATGGGAGACTTCCAGGGATCAATTTGGAGTTGTTTGCAGCCTTCCTGACATTCAAGTTTTTTTTTCCCCAAAATCGAATTTGATTCTTCGGGTTGAGTCTATTCACCAGAGTCTAAATAATTCGATTTTTAGAATACATTTTGATTGGTTTAATTTCGAGTTTATGGGAGTTTTAAAAAAACTCACATGAATTTGAAATTCGACCAATGATAAACGAACCTCTAAAAATAAGTTTAGATATACAGACTAGGGTTCTCCCTGCAGTCATGGTACTGGTCACTAGGGTCCACAAGCCTCATGTCTGGAACAACTACTGTTGAGGAGCTATCAGCATTTATATTTGATTATTATATATCTCGGTGAAATGCCTTCAAAGCCCATGATGGACCTTGTTACCCCATCTTTTGAGTACCAGTACATGCTCAGTATGGGCTGCAATTAAGAACGTAAATCTATGATGTGGGGGGGTGGGGCCTAAAAAAACAGCAGAAATTAAGATTACATTTGTTATAAGAGCCGATTATTAACCCGGATTCAAAATGCACTAGATTCTATACTGCCATATAATGTGAATCTGAATTACTGATCAGTCTTGTATAATGAATTTTATGATTGTATATATACTGTTTAATGCAAGTCAATCCCTAAGTTCAGGTAGGTGACAGCAACTTCGAGCATTCAGATGGGTAATGAATCATGAAACATAAGGTGTAAGAATTCTTTAATTAAGAGTTAGTTTATATTTCGTGCATACCTTGAACGAGCTATGAACCAGGGTTTCATCCAAATCAATCACCATGCAGATTTTTCCTTTGTCTTTTGGTGCTACCTCAGGAAGCAGAGAGGTACCTGGGATCTAAAGAGGGAAAATATATATTATTTCCAGTGTTGAGCCCAAATGCCAGCTTTGACAGAATTATCTTGTGTTTCAAAAAGGAAACTGAATTGCACTAAACACTGTACCCCATACTGCCCAATATACAATCAGTTGACTGAAACAGGTGCTACAGGGGTACAAGGTTGTATAAAGCCTGATGCCCTCCATGCTCCAACTATCTTGGGGTTCTGGGGAGAATGAATAAACCGAAGGAAAGGCCACAAATATGAGTGAGACATCCTTATATATACACAAACAGGGCCATTTTTATAAAGGTTTGTAAAATGTTTTACATCAAAAAACAAATCGGAAATCACTAGGCAAAATCTGGCCACAAATTTTATATGTTTTCAAACAACTTTTCGAATCAGCCAGACTTTCAAGGCACAACTACAGGTAATTTTACAGAGCTGGTGAGTGGGGGTTTTTTAATAGCACCTTTCACACAGCTTTATAAATATGCCCCATACTAGCGTACATGCCATTCTTCTACACATATGAAACATGCATCAAAAACTGGCGTAACAATAAGCTTTCATTCATTTTACTTGGTTTTTTTTTTTTTTTTAAATATTGGGTTAAAGGGGCTACATTTGAAAGAAGACTATACCTAAAAATGGCTCGTGCCTGTTTTATAGGTACAGGTATGGGATCCGGAAACCAGTTATCCAGGAAGAGCATCTCCCATAAACTACATTTTATCCAAATAATCCAATTTTTAAAAAATTATTTCCTTTTTCTCTGTAATAATCAAACAGTACCTTGTACTTGAGCCAAACTAAGATATAATTTATCCTTATTGACAGCAAATCCAGACAATTAGGTTTATTTTACGTTTACATGATTTTCTAGTAGACTTAAGGTATGAAGATCCAAATTATGGAAAGATCCATTTTCTGAAAAACCCCAGGTCCAAAGCATTCTGGATAATAGGTCCCATAATTCTATTATAAATGTCTTGTATTTGCAATATATTCTTTTAATAATACTTTAATTCAAACCAAAACTATAAAAGTAATGAAACCCTTAAAGAAGAATTCAACCCTTTAACAAAAAAACCTGTACCCCCCACCACACGGGAGTGGGGGGTCTACGTGGGGTGGGGGGGGTTTTATTAAAGGGTTGAATTCTCCTTTAAAATGCTTTAAAGATGCCGTGCAAGAGTTATTGTTACGAAAATAAAGCAAGCATCCAACCAAGTTTGATGACAACATGATATTGCAACCAGAGCAACCAATATGGCACCATTCCAGTGGACTCCATATACAGGATTTATATCAGAGCAACCAATATGGCACCATTCCAGTGGACTCCATATACAGGATTTATATCAGCGCAAACAATATGGCAGCATCTGCGGTTCTACATTGTGGGCGTGGACTGCAGGATGGCACCAATATGCTTTAAACAAGGATCAGTATATAAAATTGTAGAGCAGCCCTATGCAAGAGAAAAAGTCAAGCAAAGCTTTGTACATAAATATGCCAATGAATTAGGTAAACAGGGGCACTGGAGGGGTAATTTTTTTTAGCGAATAAGATTGGAGGGGTTATTTTTATTTCGCATAACTATACAAGTTAAAACACTGGTAGAAAGTTGACAATAAAGTTGCACTGTAAGTTTATTAGCAGTATAATTTCACCCTTTGGAACCAGGCCACACATTGTCTGTAACCTAATAGCTCCAAAACTGAAGCAAACAGAGTACGGGTATAGGACCTGTCATCCAGAATGCTCGGCACCTCGGGTTTTCTGGATAAGGGATCTTTCTGTAATTTGGCTCTTCATACCTTAAGTCTACTAGAGAATCATGTAAACATTAAATGAACACAATAGTCTGGTTTTGCTTTCAATAAGCATTAATTATATCTTCGTTTGGATCAAGTACAAGGTACTGTTTTATTATTATAGGGAAAAAGGAAATCATTGTTAAAAAATTTGGATCATTATTTGGATAAAAAGGAGTCTAGGGAAACGGCCTTTCCGTAATTCGGAGCTTTGTGGATACCTGTAGTGGTAATGGGCTACTAAAGGCATCCAATCACTGTCGTTGGCTTATTGTGTTTTTTTCTGCACAGCTTTGTTGTTATTATTTTGTATAGCAATAGTCTGTAATAATAAGAAACTCAATTTCAAATCTAGGTTTTCCTTCTCATCCAACTGTTCCATTGGCATCAAAGCCTATAAATATGTATAGTAATGTTTTGTAAACAAAATAAAAAAAAATTCCTAAAAATAGGAATTGTAAAGGAAACCCTAAAAATAGCCTTATTAATTGCAAAGCTGCATTCTGGAGCTGTTGCTCTGATAAGCAACAATGTGAAGTGGCTTCCAGTAAGCATGGGATCATGAAAAGAAAAATGGTAGATTGCTTGCTTATCTATACTGAGCAATAACCCTTTAAATATGTGTCTCTTATTTAAACATTGCACTGCCATTACCACTCTCCAGTAAAATCCATACATTAAGGGGTTACTTATTAAAGGTTGAATTTTAGAGGTTCTTTTTAGACCTCGTATGAACTCACAACTTGAATAGTTTATAATTTAAGAAAAAACTTGAAGTTCGGGGTTAACAACCCAAAGACTCGAATTGATCGAATTCATGAAGGCTATTAACACCTTTAAATGGTTCAAGGGACCTCTGCCATCAACTTCTACATGACCTCGACAGGTTTTAGATGGTGTATTTTTGCATTTGAGCTATTTCCAGGGTCAGGGGCATAATAAATCATAAAAAATATTGTTTTTTTGAAAACATATTGTGGAAAACACAACTCGAACCTTAATAAATCTGCCCCTAAATGTAAGCCATAATTGTTTTCTAAGAACCTTCTACCATTTGGTGCATGTTTCATTTTATGGCATGTACAAAGGAAATTAAAGGAACAGTAACATCAAAAAATAAAAGTGTTTTAAAGTAATAAAAATATAATGCAGTGTTGTCCTGCAATGGTAAAACTGGTGTGTTTGCTTCAGAAACACTACTATTGTTTATATAAATAAGCTGCTGTGTAGTAATGGGGGCAGCAATTCAAATGAGAAAAGGCTCAGGTTACACAGCAGATAGCAGATCAGCTCTGCAGCACATAATGGTGTTATCTGTTATCCACTATATAACCTGTGCCATATAGCCTTTTTTCAATTACCGCCATTGCTACACAGCAGCTTGTTTATATGAACTATAGTAGTGTTTCTGAAGCAAACAGATCAGTTTTACCAGTGCAGGGCAACATTACATGATATTTTCATTACTTTAAAACACTTTCATGTTTTGGTGTTACTGTTCCTTTAAGTAAGATTTTCAATTTAACTGGGATCTACTATTGGGAGGGAGAGGAAAAAGAGAATGCTCAAGGTCTCAACTAACACACAGACATACAAACAAAGACAATTATATTTGCACTTCTATTTCATCATCAGTGATAAAATTACTTTACAAAGACATCAGCGATCATCCCATCCTCATATTCGTTTTATCTACCTTGCAAGGATGAAAGAGTGAGCAGAGCTAGACGGGATTAGATCCTGCGACCTGCAGGTCACACAGATGCTTCCAAGGCAGGAGTCTCAGCGGGCTGAGTCACCTCTTCGGTCCCACTGGCTGAAGCATTAAAAGTGCAGGTGGAAGAAGCTTATTGGTGAAGGTGCATTTCAGAAAGTTCTAGCTGGAGTTCCATGAATTATGCACAAATTACACATAGAAATGAGAGTAGGCCGGGGACAGGATTCAGGGGCAAAAGGTGAGGAATGCATTCTGTACAGGCAATGGTGCGACTGTGCTCAGTTTGGATCATGCCACATGAGCACAACTACATTTAACTTGGAATGGAAGAAACAGCCCATTGGTTTACTCATTGATAACCCATAGGGCAAAAAGCTTTGAGTCATCAGCCTCAAACATATTACCTATTATTTCTAATAACGGTTTGTTTATCCACGGGTGTTCAACCTATGGCTCTCCAGTGCTGTTTTGGGGGACCCAAACTTCCTGTGTATGGTGCCCTCTGTTCTTTATTGCCTTTAGAGGAGATGAGTGACTAATAAAGTTCTTGCTGCAGGGACAGCAGAACCTCTTGAGAAACAATGCTGGCCTGATATATGACTGATATTACTGTGTCCCAGTTGTTTTTAGATTCCAATGCACACCACACCACTTTTGAGGTACATTTGTTCAAGACTCCCCATTGGCTCATGACAGGCTTTTAAAGATATATGAAAACATGGCTTTATCAGCCACTAAGCAATATTTTGAGAATATTGAGGACAATGAGTCCTAATCTTAACAGACA
The DNA here is from genome assembly GCA_038501925.1 of Xenopus petersii. Lineage (NCBI taxonomy): Eukaryota > Metazoa > Chordata > Amphibia > Anura > Pipidae > Xenopus > Xenopus petersii. The sequence goes on along the minus strand of CM076674.1, from coordinate 44,437,362 downwards.
TTTGGATTCCAAGAGTATCTACGAGAACAAGTAGGGATTCTTTCCAAATCATACTACAACAGGCATTTGGGACACAGCTCCAGGCCAACCCAAGGGAGTCTAGCGTCACAGTTTGTGAATTACTGCTGGACGCCATAAATACATCAATACTTATTGAAATGAAACTCTAGAATGAGAGAACAAGAACATGCAAGTAGCAAGCTGGGAATCTATTACCATAATCACCTGATATACAGACTAAAACGCAACCAGGTTGTGCAGTAACACAAAGCCAGTCAGGAGCCATTGCCTAGACACAATTAACAGTTGAAAATCCATAATTCCCAACACCCCTTGCAGCCAGGCAGTTAGGATACACATTTCAGCAACTGAGGAGCCATGGGTGTAAGATCCCACATAGAAGATGAAAGGATAAATGACAGTTATTGTGTAGATAAAATGAGGGAAGCTATATTGTTAGCTCAAATAGGTGATCATGGAAAAAAAACGCTGTACAGAGTGAGCATGACAGGGCTTTTCTTTTTGGTAGAAATGATTTACAGCTCATGCTGTGCAGTAATTTGCTTATTAAAAAAATCCATATAAAGCCAGATATAAGCTGGCACTCAGAGAACACATACCTGGTAAAACTGATACTGAAGACACTGGAGTAAATCCGACTGAAAAAAAAGAGAAGACAGACTCTTAGATGTCATATTTATTCAGCAAGACAGGGTCAAACTTCACTGGCAGAAAAGGGAAGAATGTTTATGACGGTTACATGAAAAATATCAGAAATCTGTGTTTATTGCCTTTATTTTTGGGCAGAGAAAAGGGCAGGTATAAAGTAGCAATAGGGAGAACAGATTTGAAGTAAAAATATAGGGAAACCTATAGCAAATTAACATCATGAAGTGAACTAGTAAGACAGGAAGAGTTGGTTTGGTTTACACTACAATTGAACTGGATTGGACTGAACTACAATCAACTAGCAACACAGAGAGAGCTGCAGCAAACAAGAAAAAAAAGAAAAAGAACAAAAAAAAAAAAAAAAAAAAAAAGAGAGATAGCTGGAGCAAACCAACCATAGGGAGAGCTGCAGCATGGGAAGAAGAACACATAGAACTGGGATGGAGCTACAGGAGAGGCATAAAACTCTGGCCTCCCATCCTAGGTGCAAAGAAATGAAGACACAGCCCCTTCCTGGTGTACAATGCGTTTACTGTATGCCTGAGAAGTTCAGGCAGCATATATCACATTTTTTTTCTCAGTTGTTTAAATAATCTCAGTGATACTTTCCTTTTAAATCTGTGAAAATCACAGTTGATTTGTGTTCCTAGTACAAATACTACATTATATTACATATAGAATTGGATTACACGTGCATGTAATATTTGTGCACACTCCAAAAATTGCAATATGCAATAAGCTCATAAACGATGTGTATGCATTGACACACAGCTTAAAAAAGGAACAAAGGAGTGTAAAGCATGGTAATAACTGCAACATTGTACTTCTGTAGCCCTTTGGTATAAATAAATACTAAAATTATCCACAAACAGAAATCTTGTGCCTATACTAAAGAAAAAATCTAGACAGAGCCCTAGCCCTAGCACCGGCTGCAAAACCGTGTAGGAACATCTTAGTGCATGGTTCTCCTACTTCTTCCAAATAATAGGCCACATATGCTCTGTTTCACACGTCCCCAGGGCCTGAATTACTGGTGTATATTTTCTTAAATTGCTCGACACTGTATGTGACATCTTTACATTGCATGAAGATATTAAAAATATGAAAACATCAACCCACAACACCCCCAATACACTTTTGTACTACAAGTTAAAACGATGTAGTTGGTATTGAACCCAAAACACCTAATTACTAAAGGGCAATGGTACAGGGTAATGTCAGGGCATTTGCTGCCATGGTTTTTGGAAGACCAAGGAACAGGTCTAAACCAAAACTTCAACTGATATTTTCAGGTAATCACTTAAAATATATTAGTTGATTCTCATTGGCCATATATAAATAATTCAATGAGACAGTTAATGGTAGTATCTGTATAATATGAATTCAACCAGCTTTACAGAATGACAGTAAATTCTTGTGCACAGGGTCTTCAGATCATATTTTGTCTGCACCATATTGGTTCCTGTTTATTATCAATTATAGTAAATTGCTGTGTAACTTGCTGGTGCATGATGACTTATTAATTAACTTAAAATATGTTTAATGGCACCAAACATTGGCAAATAACAAAATTCGATAATGTACTGAGGTTAATTCTGATTTACCTTTGGGGTTGCATTCGTCTCCTCCTTCTGTATTGGTGACTCACTGGAGCCCCCTGGCCGGCTGACATTCTGTGCACTGAGGCAACAGAAGAGCGCCTTGAATATGCTCCGACTTCGAGGCTTCTTTGGAGAGGACTTGGACACCAGTCCTAAAACAGAAATAACTAATAGTCAGTTCGTTTTGCCAGATGAGAGAGTGTTTGATTATTTTATAACTGTTATTTACAGAAGGAATACACATAGTCCCATCATTTACTGTATGTGCATATAGCCAAATACTGAAATCCTCTGCAGAATTGCCATATACCAAGTCATTTGAGCACTGTGGTCCATGTTTTTGCCATTTGTGGATAATGGCTCTCACTGTGGTTCGCTGGAGTCCCAAAGCTTTAGAAATGGCTTTATAACCTTTGAAATTGAACTCAGGTGTGATAAACCACAGTTAAGTTATTTTTTAACAAGGGAGGCATCACTTTTTCACACAGGGCCATGTAGATTTGGAGTTTTTTTTGTCCCTTAATAACATAAACCTTCATTTAAAAACTGCATTTTGTGTTCAATTATGTTATCTCTGACTAATAGTTAACGGTTTTTGATGAGCAGAAACATTTAAGTGTGACAAACATGCAAAAGAATAAGAAATCAGGAAGGGGGCAAATAGTTTTGCACACCAATATATATATATATATATATATATATATATATATAAAAATTTATTCACAAAGGAGACTGACGTTTCGACCTCTACAGAGGTCTTTCTCAAAGTACTGATAGATATTACAGAAATGTCTTAAATACACAGAATGGCGGGAAAAAGTCAAATCAGAAAAGACGTGTCAGCACAATCGTCAGTATACGTAACATAATTAGCATACACATATTTAAATACTATACACTCATTCGGTATATCGCTTTTAATAATAACTCACTAACATTTAAGCTCAACCACTCCTACAATATACATTGTTAATCAACATAGTTAAAAAATAAAATACTAAGTAACATTCTGTTGCTATTATGGCTATTAAATGCTACCATAGGTGCAGCCAATCGTTTAAAAGTTTAATGTTACAATTAGTATCTAAAACAGAGATAAGAATTACAGGTCTTTGTTAAAGTGAACACCCTCAATTTTCATACATACAGCCCTTATAAAATATCATATAACGGATATAACCCACACTTTGGGACAGAAGCATGCACCCGGGCCCCACCTTTTGGATACAAAACATTACATCTCCCATATGGTAATTAACCCCCACAAACTGGTATTAACCCTTCAATCACAGACTTGATGGTCAACTCTATTCATGGTGTTAGGACAACCCAGTCAGGGCATATTTGAGCCTAGCTAAATTGAAACCCAATACTGGTATAAAACATTCATTAAGTATAACCCAAGATTGGTGTATAAAAAATTTAGTGTATATACACATATTAATTGTCTGTAAAATTTAACCATAAAAGGTCATATTAACTAAATCATTATTAATTAATTATTTATGTGAATAACCCCAACCCCCCATGTGGCCATATACCCACTACGCATTCACGTGTAAATAGTGCTCACGTCATATAATTAAAGTCCAATATCACGTGCATGAAATAGGTGAGCCATAGATATATATAGATATATATATAGTTATAGTATCAGACAGTGCCCGCACTCAATGACGAAGCCATGTGGGACCGAAACGTCGGATAAGATGTGTGAATAAATCAACACTTGTTTTCTCCTAAATATTACAGAGTGTGCTGATCTTCTTTTCACACACATACATATATATATACATATATATATATATATATATATATATATATATATATATATATATATATATAGACACACACACGCACACACTACAGTCCATGAAAGCACTCACACAGCGTCTGCTCTATAAAATAAGCAAAGATATGTAACGTTATAACGATACAATAATCAACATACTTACTGAAAAAACAGAAAAACCATTTTCCAAAAATTATACCCTGTACGTCATACATCAAAAGAAAAGTAATCTGTATGGACTGTATTGATTTTAAAACCATTGCTCACGTGGCTTGAAAAAGAGCCTTGCCTGGCTCGAAGAGTCGCTGTTAAAGGTGCACATAGATGCTGATGTACTGTATGTGTTTTTTACTCAATACAACTTTTTGCAGTAAGATGTGAATGTTGTCCGTTCTTTTACGTTACATATATTGCATTTGGACGTACACCACACATAAAGAAAGTGGAGCGTGAGTGCTGTTGCTGGTACACATATGGATATATATGTACACACACACACACTACAAAAGCATATGTACAGATCTGTTTTCTCTATGGATGCTTCTTGACTTCACATCCACCAGAGGGCAGTCCAAACATTATATTCTTTTGATCCGTAACCAATGGAAACGAGAAAAAGGAGACTGTGCCTCAAGGACAAAATACCAGCTCTAAGCTTGAAATGCGAGGTATCTGGAGATAGAACAGCTTGGTATTTACTTTGCTACAAAGATCATGGCATTTTCACTTTCAACTTAAAGACAAAGAGCTTCTGTCTTGCATAAATGTGCAAGTTATCCAGTCACATTTCCAACATGAATGCAGTTGATGCTACAGGCCATTAGATCCTAAAAAATGTCTTAAAGGAAAACTATACTGCCAAAATGAATACTTAAGCAACAGATAGTTTATATCAAATAGAATGACATATTAAAGAATCTTACCAAACTGGAATATATATTTACATAAATATTGCCCGTTTACATCTCTTGCCTTGAACCACCATTTTGTGATGGTCTCTGTGCTGCCTCAGAGATCACCTGACCAGAAATACTACAACACTAACTGGAACAGGAAGAAGTGAGGAAGCAAAAGGCAGAACTGTCTGTTAATTGGCTCATGTGACCTAACATGTGGTTTGTATGTGTGCACAGTGAATCTTACGATCTCAGGGGGTGGCCCTTATTTTTTAAAATGGCAATTTTCTATTTATGATTACCCAATGGCACATACTACTAAAAAAGTATATTATTATGATAATGGTTCATTTACACGAAGCAGGGTTTTACACATGAGCTGTTTTACTCAGTATCTTTTAATAGAGACCTACATTGTTTGGGGGGTATAGTTTTTCTTTAAGAGCATAGCACAGAACAAAACTACTGGCATAGTTTGGGCATCTTCATGTACAAGTCATTCCTGGAAAATTTTGCTTTGCCCTGCTGTGTAATATTCCCTGTACGGTCATTTTAGATGCAATACAACCCCATTGATATTAGGCCACACTCCATGAGACAGAGACGAAATGGCAAATTATGTAACAGGAGCCATTAACCCATTCAGAAAAGTCTGGGCTTTAAAAATGTAAAATAATTCTGTTAATTTCTGAAAAATTTTAATAGACTTAAACAGAGACAAAATAAAAACATCAACATACTACCTGCTTCTCTAGCCTTTAAAACACAAGTCATGCCATGTGATTTGTTGTCACTAAATGTAAATAGCTTAGATGGAACTACCACTTTACACCAATGACATATGCAATATAATAATAATTGCACAGATATATTCCTGTAAGAAAACTAAATTGCAACTGCATCAGTTTCATTTTGCCAAAAAAATTGATCAGGGCCCCCACACTAGCTGTCCATAGGTACAGCGTGTGGCATTTTTATTACGTGCGTGCGTGTGTGTATTTTGATTTTTCAATGCCACATATAGTCAGAATACAATACAGAAAAGCAAATGCCTCATAGATTCTGCTTGCAATAGCAAATACATTTATATTTCAAAATCACTGGTAAAACTGGATGAGTACACCCCAACATTTTGGCACCAAAGCCTTTGTCAAGGTTCCCTTTGATAAAGGCTTTAGTGGCGAAACGTTGGGGTGTATCTGCTCCCTGTGTTTTGTCTACTTACTTGGTGGTATGTATATATTTCTGTTAATACTGTTGTTTTTGATATACCAGCCTGTCTGATGTAAAAAAATTTTTTTTTGCCATTTACTATAAAATATTTTTTTTTTAATACCACCTTTGTCTACTTAGTCTCATTGAGTGGGAAACCCCTCTCCAATTCTATATACTGTTTTGGGTAAATGACTGTGGTATTACCTGGGGTTATTTGCACCTCATATACCTTAAAAAAATAAATTTTTCTATTGTGAATATTGGGAGTGTCCTCCACCAACTTATTTTCGGGCTGTGTGGTTAGTTCAGGGACTGGGGCCCTTGTAAAAGTCGAGGGTCGGGTGAATTCAACACAATATCAACCAATTCTTCAGGATAAATGTTCAAGCATCCCAAAGTTGAAGTTACTCAGGGGTTGGAAATTCCGGCAAGGCAATGACCCTAAACACACTTTCGAAATCTACAAAGGCATTTATGCAGAGGGAGAAGAGGGAGAAGTACAATATTCTGGAATGGCCATCGGTGTCACTGACTTAAATATCATCAAAAATCAATGGGATGATTTGAAGCAGGCTGTCCATGCCCGGCAGCCATCAAATTTAACTGAACTGGAGATGTTTTGTATGGAGGAATGGTCAAAAACACTGCCATCCAAAATCCAGACACTCATCAAAGGCTATAGGAGGCATCTAGAGGCTGTTACACTTGCAAAAGGAGGCTCAACTAATTATTGATGTAATATCTCTATTGGGGTGCCCAAATGTATGCACCTGTCTAATTTTGTTAAGATGCATATTGCATATTTGTTGTGAAGCCAATAAACTATGTAACTGCTTAAACACTATTGTTTCCATAAGGCATGTTATATATTAAAAGGTACCGTATATACTCGCGTATAAGCCGAGTTTTTCAGCACCCAAAATGTGCTGAAAAACTCTACCTCGGCTTATACGCGGGTCATACCGTAGCAACAGTAGCCAATCCCTCACCGGCCGCAGATACGCTCCTTCCGCGGCCCCAATACACCTCCCTCTCCCATAGCGCAGGACTGTCGCCGGCCGCTACCCACGTGGCAGCCATGGGCGCCGCCATTTTGGGAGCAAACGCCGGCAGGGAAGGACGCCGGTCCGGAGCTCCTGGACCTGCTCCGGGCGGCGATCACACAGACAGTCCTGCGCTATGGGAGAGGGAGGTGTGTTGGGGCCGCAGAAGGAGCGTACGGTACCTTTTTTCTGCTTTCCTAGGTGCAGCACCTCATTGATCTTCTGAGCAGCCATGACAGGTGGGAGGTCACAGGGAAAACAAGTGGCAATTGTCCAGCTAATAGTTCTGACTCTTTTACGGTAAATCGTTTTAGATAGATTTCTATGCCATAAAACATTACACATTTACACATTCACATTTTGAAATCTGACATGGGGCCCCTAGGCTTATACACGAGTCAATACATTTTTCCAGTTTTCTTAGGTAAATTAGGTACCTCGGCTTATACACGGGTCGGCTTATACACGAGTATATACGGTAGTTGCTACTTTGAAAACTCAGTCAATGATAAACAAAACTCTAAAGTATTAAGAGGGGTTCCCAAATTTTTGCATATGACTGTGTGCCAACCTCGAGGTGGATGATATTGGGTTGATCCAATTATTTGGCCCTTGGGCTCGGTCTGTAGGCAGCTTTTAACGGTCCGTGTATGGCCACCTTAAAGCATGCCAGGGTTGAAAAAGTAAGAAACTATCTAAGGGTTAGTTCACATGAGGAGATTTTGTCGCCTGGCGACTAGTCGCCTCTTCTTCTGGGTGACAATCTCCCCGAACTGCCTCCGCGTGTCTTCCCATCCGCTATAGTGAAAAGTCGCCTGCGCTAAAGCACACGCGGCGCTTTGTTTTCCAAAGTCGCCTGAAGTTTCGTGAGGCAACTTCGGGCGACTACGGAAAACGCAGTGCCGCGTGTGCTTTAACACTGGCGACTTTCATTATAGGGAATGGGAAGACACGCGGAGGCAGTTCGGGGAGACTGTCGCCCAGAAAAAGAGGCGATTAATCGCCAGGCGACAAAATTTCCCCGAATCTCCTCGTGTAAACTAACCCTAAAAGGAATATACAAAGTTCCTAAAAGTATTACTGAGTTATTGTAATTCCCTTTCCAGTCTCCCAACCTGATTGCTTGCATTACAATGAAGAGAAAATCCTTAATATCTGAAGAAAAGATAAAGAAAAAAATATTTCATTTTCATACTTTAGTGCACATATTTATTACAGGTATGGGATACGTTATCCGGAAAACTCATTACCCAGAAAGCTCCGAATTACGGAAAGGCCACCTCCGATAGACTCAATTTTATCCAAATCATCCTAATTTTTCACTGATCCATACTAAAATATAATTAATCCTTACTGGAAGCAAATCCCGCCTATAGGGTTTATTTAATACTTACATGATTTTCTAGTAGACTTAAGGTATGCAGATCCAAATTAAAGGAGACCCGTCACCCAAAAAAATTATTCAAAATCCTATTTTATCACATTAGTCAAGAAAAATGAACTTTTTTTCCTTCGATCTGGAAACTCCTAATTATAGCAAGCAGGCAGGAGCCATTTTGTAGACACTGTTATTAAGGCAAGCCTTGCATCATCTCAGAATCTTGTTTGTGCACCAGAAAGGGGACCCGATGTCCATCCCCATGCACTGGCTACACAATTAAATGATAAAGAGAACGGGGGGAATATGTGGAGAGCAGTGACATCTAGGAAGTGCGGAGTGCTGAAAGTGAAAGTAATTTGAAAAGGACTTTTATTATACAGATTTTTGTGTCTGGGTGACAGGTCTTCTTTAAGGAAAGATACCTAATCTGGAAAACCACAGGTCCCGTAGCTGTACTAGGCATCACCTTTACCTGGCCTGCAAGTGTTATGTGCTCAAGGAGAAATGGGTGGGTCCAAGCTCAATCAAAGCTTCTGGTTTATAATTTGTGCTATGCAGTGGACATTTGCTGGAAAGCACATGATGTTGTGTAAGGATCGATTAAGGTAGGGTTGTAAGCAGCACGTGAAGACACTATCAGGAAACATCTACATCACATAACACAGTGTCACCAGAGGCTGGTGAGATAAACCACCCTGTGTGACATTAGCCTAAAGTGATCCATTCCATTCTACTACTAGATAAGGATTCTCATCAAACAGCACTTAACAGCAGGAAGATATTTAAGGCCCATGTTTATTTGTGTCAGATTAGGAGGCAAGTGAGTTAACCACATGACCAGTGACTATGAATATATATTTTATTCTGACAGTTTACACTGGAATTGTCCCTTATGACTTGGTTAAATATTTTTAGACTACCTTCCCACAAAAAAAACCTGTGGACTACAGAGCAATTTATACAACTGTCCCAGAGTACTATAATTTAATCTAAAAGGTATGCAAAGTTATACAACTCCGCTCCTATGTTCCAGTGATGACTCCTGTTTTGATTATAGGGACAAAAATTGCACAGTCCTAATTAATCATGCCACTTAGCTGCATTTACATAACACACACGTGTGCATGCTACAGAATTACAAAGATTACTACACACCACAAAATAGAAAAGAGGCCCTGGCCATATGGGAGAGCAGAAAGAAAAAACAGGGAATGTAGTATAGCCAGACCGTTGCTCTTAGAAATTACACATATATAGTACAAGAAAAAAAAATCTGCCCGTGTCACTGCCCTTAAACATAAAATAAACTCAACAGAATTGTTTTGCCTCAATAAGGACTAATAATATTTTAGCTGGGATCAAGAACAAGTTGCTGTTTATTACAGGTATTACAGAGAAATTTTTTATTTTTTTTGAAAATTCTAATTATTTGATTAAAATTGAGTCTATGGGAGATGTCCTTCTGTATTGTAGAGCTTTCTGGGTGTCCGAATAATTAATCCTATAACTGTACTTTATTATTATTGTTATTATTATTATTATTATGCATTTTATTATTATGCAACCTTAGTGTCAAAATTGACACTAAGGTTGAGCTTTAAAGGTTTGTGAGGTTTTTATACCTCGAATGAACGCACAACTCGATTGTTTTATGAAAAAGCTTGAATCAGTCTATTCAAGTGAAAAACTCAAATACACTGATATTTTGAGTGAAACCCACCTAAAAAAAACCCAAAAAATTCATCATCACATCATAAAGAGACAAACACCTTGAAATGGTTCCAGGAACTTCTGCCATTGACTTCTACATCACCTCAACAAGTTTTAGCTGAAGTAGTTTCAGTTTCAACTATTTCCAGCTTCGGGGTTAAATCTCAAAAAAAATGAGCTTTTTCTTTTTTTTTTTTTAAAACCTCAACAAATTTGGGGTTTTTTTTGTTTTTTTTTAAACCTGAAAATTTGAGTTTTGACTAAAGAATACCCTTGAAAAAAATCAACTCACCCTTTGATAAATAACTCCCTATATATTCACTTTCAGGGGTGCATCAGCAAAATTAAATAACACTAATAAGGTTTTTTGTTAAATATCCCATGACCTCACTGAGCACTGTTACACTACAACCTAGAGCTCAAACCTCCCCAAAACAAGTTGTCATTGTTTCAGACCAACAGCAATTTGTCTATGAGCAGATAATTGTAACAGTTGTAATTGTTAGACAGAGCTTCATAAATCTGAAGAAAAGCCAGCTATGGAGCATGGCACATGAGCAGGTATCTTATGTAATAATGTAGCTCATTGAACATCCCAAACAAATGACTCAACTGCAGCAAACCGCTATGATGCTCCTTAAGTTACAAGCAGTGCCTTTTTAGGCCTGTATTATGCGTGGAAGCTGGTATTATTTGTAGGATACTGGAAAGCAAAACTGTAATCAATGACTGGCTGACAGCTGATAGGGGAGCCTCTACTGACTGTGGGGGGGGCAATGGTGACAGGCCAATCAAAGCAATAATCTGGCCTCCATGTTGCTAGGAATTCACTGCCCAATGGAATCATCCAAGTGTCTTAGCTGAAACAACCTTCTTGTGATTTCAAATTAAATAATATATTTCTTTTTTGTACCATTAAAGTGTGCACAAGTAGCAGAACCCCATAACAGAAAGACAGGACCAAATTAATATTTCCAGGATTCAGTTGATTACAGGAGATAACTGCTAAGAACAGAAGCCAATTTAATTTCAAATATGTTTAATTCTACGAGAATACAATCAGACTCCAAGATAACCATTTTATATTGATTGTTTCCTGAAAAGGTTGCTTATTTTTTAATTACAGTAGTTTGGAAAAACAAGGTGGCCCAGAATAAATTGTAAATGTCTTACCAAATAGTAAGTGTGGTCCGGGTGCACCAGCCCCAGCCCCCCAGCTTTAAGGAGTGGTATGGCAAAGTTACGAAGAGAAAGCGGGGCCAACCGGAACTCAAATGGATCCAAAGGACAAAAGAAAATTATTTAAAAAAATATATATTTTATTTTTTTCAAAGTTAAAAAATGTATATTTACATCTCCATCAGCCCTACATATTTCGCACCCACTTGGGGCACTTAGTCATGGGCTCAGTTTGAATTTAATTTCAAATATGTTTAATTCTATGAGAATACAATCAGACTCCAAGATTATCATTTTATATTGATTGTTTCCTGAATCAGTTCCTTATCTTTCAACCCTCAGTTCCATTGCTCCATCTTCCACTGTTGTGGTTCTCATGTTCCACATCAATCACTGTAACTGGCATCATTCAGATAAATCCACTAAGCTACACCGGCAAATAAATGAGCAAATCAAAAGGCAACCCATTCCCTCTGCTCTGGTAGGTGAAATGTAATTATATGTTCCTGGATTAGTTATTGTGCAGTGCTGGAGGAGAATATTGAATTATAACCCCCAGTCTCTTTCCAGTACTGTACATGACCCGGCCTCTGATCTCATGTGAGCTGTTCGGGACGTGCCTTTTTTTTTAGAGCTATTACAGGAGAAAATAATAGCTTTCGATCTGTCTGAATCCTTTAATTATTCAGACTGCAAAAAAAAAAGGGGGGGGGGGACTTAACTCACTTGTCAAAGCTTACACTAAGCATGCATAATTTATTGGGAGAGAGGGGAGCGGAGCTGGCTGCGCTACCATGGAGCATTTAGCAGGCAGATGGCTATCCAATCTGTCTTTCAGATACGGTGTCTCTCTCCTCCTACGTGACTGCCAGGAGGGTAAGGGAACAGAATAAACGGCAAATATACGTGCAACACAGGTAGCTGATGGGAATTATACATGTGCCATACAGCCGTACATTCATCAATGCCGCACACATGGAGAAAAACAATAGGGAGTTTCTCAGTGTACAATAAAGGGAAATAATTCTACAAAGTACTGTTGAATCCAATAAGCCAGCGCAGTCCCCTAAAGCTGCCGTTATCTTGCTTTCAAGAGGGGGTAATTCACAGTCATTACCGTTTCACTCACTGGGAAAAATAATTAGGGGAAAATGTTAGATCACATAGATCAGGGTATCTAGGGTAGTGTCCGCTTATTATAGGAACAGTAACACCAAAACATTAAAAGTGCTTTAAACTAATGAATATAGCATGTACTGTTGCCCTGCACTTGTAAAAAATATGCTTCAGAAACACTACTATAGTTTATATAAACATGCTACTGTGTAGCAATGGCAAAAATTTAAAAAAGGCTATATGGCACAGGTTTAAAAAGTGGATAACAGATAACACCATTATGTCCTACAGAGCTTATCTGTTATCTGCTGTGTAACTTGAGCCTTTTCTCATTTGAATGGCTGCCTCCATTGCTACACAGCAGCTTATTAAGATAAACAATAGCAGTGTTTCTAAAGCAAACACAGAAGTTTACCAGTGCAGGGAAACACTGTATTATTATTTTAAAACACTTATTTTTTGATGTTACTGTTCCTTTAAGGGCTAGTCCACACAAGCAGATTCGGGGAGATTTTGTCGCCTGGCGACTAATCACCTCGTCTTTTGAGCGACTATCTCCCTGGACTGCCTAGGCGTTTTTCCCCATAGGTTACAATGCAAAGTCGCCTGCGCTAATGCACACGCGGCGATGCGTTTTCAATAGTCACCCAAAGTTGCCTCACTGGTAAGGGGTCAGGCAAATTGTTCCTCGTCCAGTTATATCGCAGCAGTGAAACTAGCAGCTTTCAGCAGTCATAAAAAGATTGCCACAGTAAATATCTAACGAAAAACAGCCAGACAAGCCAGAACAACCCAGAACAAGAACCACAGTCACACTGGGAAAATTAGAAACTTGTGCAAATGGGGTTTCTTTTCCATCGCAGCCTCTGCACTTCCAGCACTATTAAGAGCACAATAATATTCACTAATTTGCAAGTACCGAGACCTCTATTTGCAACAAGTTTGGCTATTATTTTGTCCTAGCGTAATGTGCAAGATGAAATTCAAGGCCGAGAGTGCTACTATATTCATTTGCTTCCAAATTCTCAAGTCAAGGAGATCACTTATCAACACTGTGCAAATTTGCTTGTGGGCAGTTACCCACGGCAACCAATCAAATTGTAGCATTCATTGTTCTATCTGCAGCTGGCTGACAGAAAGACAATCACTGGGTAACTGCCCACGGGCAAATCTGCCCAGTGTTGATAAATGAGCCCTAAAGAGTTGGAGCATTAGAGACACAATATTTTGCCAGTTTTTGCCTTCTTTAATAAAACACATATATATTTCAAAATCCCTTTTATTAAAAGCTGTATATTTTATTGTTTAGGGGTTACGACATATAATTATTTAAGAGGGTTATTGCTATATTCTCCAGAGCTGGGAAGAGTTGTGTCCTTACAATTTCATGCTGTGTTGGGTGGGGGGCCCTAGATGCTATAATTGACAAAATGTTCATGCATCACACCCTGCCATAGATCTGGATGGGCAACTATGAAGTCAGAAGTCTCACAGCTCTGCTGCCAGTGAAGTAAAGTAATGCTCCTTGTAGTCTAGCTAGATGGAGGAAAACAACAACATTTTAGAGAGGGCTGCTTTTAATACTGTCTGGAGGTTTTGCAGCGATGCCATTTTCCCAATATATAATGCTCATATTTAAGCTGCCATCAATAATTAACATTACTTTTTATGCAAGATGCTGAACACTGCACCATTTCTGTTCAATGCCCAAACAAAAATAGCATCTTAAAAAGGAATCCACTGCTATGTAAGTAACAAATATTATTTATGCTGTTATAGAAAAAAAAACAAAAAAAAACAAGATCTGAGGTTGTTCTATACACACTTGGTTAAAGGGGACATGTAACCCTAAGAAATAATTCCAAATTCTTCTCTATTATGCTTGTTAAGCAAAATAAACTTTACTTTCCCTATATAAATTATTTAACTATTGGCTGCAGTCAGCCTTGAAATTAACCACCACAGCAAGCAGGCATTAGCCATTTTGTGGACACGGTTATTAAGACAAGCATTGAAACACCTCAAAATCTTGTTTATGCACCAGAATGGGGGACTTGATGCCCATGCCTTTGCACAATTAAAGATTGAACAGGGAGGGGGGATGTGGGGAGTGCAGCAACATGTAGGAAATGTAGAATGGAAAGTGAAAGTAATTGTCTGCCCCACCTCTATGCCTAAGGCATAAAGGAGGGGCAGGCAATATATGATAGACAGCTGAAATCTTTAAATGCATTTATAGTATGGATGTTTTAATGAAAAAAAGAATTTGGGTTTCATGTCTAATTTGAAAAGGACTATTACTATACAGCTATTTATGTTGGGATGACAGCTCTGTTTTAAAGGGCACCTGTGGGGCAAAAACATTGCCACGCAACTACCATATATTTCTTTAAAAAGCAGCAGTTTCCATAAAGAGAGAAAAAGCACAAGCAGTAGTATGCCATTAGCCAAATACTGACATAATAGGAACATGAACGTTTCACTTTAATGCAAGTTATTTAGAAATAATGGTCTCAAACCTTATTATAGCTCTAGTAATGCTTAACAACCAATCAGCTGGTGGCATTTACTGTTCTGTGGTTTATATATTTCATGTATTTTTCCTCCAATGCACTGTTAAAGTCATATGGTAATGACTTGGGAAATCCTTGTTTTACTGCCTAACATTTATTTTTGTGGGACCTGCTTAGAGGCATTTTGCAACAGCCATGGGCTTAACTACAGACGAATCCTGTGGCTGCAGGGGGGCTCAGGAGGACCAAATAATGAGCAATTTCAACATATACTGGTTAAAATAGGGCAACATCTGGACATGTTGGGCACCCTAAAATGAATTTGCTGTGGGGCCCAGTAAATCTAGTTATACCACTGGCAACAGCAGTAGGGTGTACTGTTGCAGCTCCAGAGCAATTTTCAGTATTTCCAATAAGACCTGACCTAATACTACACGGAACAATCAACGAAGATAATCTCATTCGAAATGTGGCTGTTATGTAACGAGCCTCTGGATCATGTTCATATTTCTGTTCTTAAAAACAGGAAGTTGCTCTGATAAAGAAACTGACTCGAATGCAAATTGGTTATCACTGCTGTAGGATAAAAACTGCACACACTTAGCAAATTGGGATACACTAAAGACTGGAAAACACAGATCTAGCCAAATATCTCTATTCCCACTGCCAAAAACACCCCCAAAGCAATTAGGAAATAGTTTTAAAGGCCAAACCGCAACCTAGCTGGTTATTAAGCATCAGACAGTTTCATTTATCCCTCTGCATTTTTGCTTTAGGCTACTACTGCCACATGGGGTTGTTTCTCAGCCTGCATAGAACAGCAGGAATAGAAACAGCCTGCTCTTATACCCCACCTCTAGTCTAAGTCATAGCCTTCTGCCTTCTAATAACACTGTGATTTCCAAACTATAAGGAGTTGGGGGTTCAAAGAAGAGGATAGGGACCAACCTGAATACGAATTAAGCTGTATAGTAATTTGTTGTTCTGGACGCCTCACATTTGTAAGCAGGCAGAGGGCCTAAGTGGAGTGAAAAAGAAGCCTGATCGCTAAAAATTTGAAGTTATATAAGAGGATTATAACACAATACTGGGTCTATGGGAATTTATTAGGAACCTTGTGACAGGATAGCTAGCTTCAATGGCTGATTAAGGAAGGCTAAAACTGCAAAACGAGCCAACATCACCTATACAGAATTGGAATGGAAACCATATATACACGCAGCCCTTAATTGCCACAAGACACATCCAGAGAAACAAAAGAAAATGAAGATATAGTAGACAATTCATTCGAACTATTCCGTAATTGTGCATGTACATCTTTAAGTTTAGGTTTTAAAACATAAAAATATTTAGGTGTAATAAAGCCAGCCCTAACCCTCAATAGCCTGGAATACTGTGCCCAGGAAACTGGGCAGGGAACCATTGCAGGAAATGGTTTGAAAAAGTTTTCCTTTACAATAGGGATAAAAAGAAAAAAAAAACGCTTATCAAATAAGGTCCTTAAACCACAAAAGTGCTATAAAAATTAATTTGTGTCCCTAGTCACACTGGCATTTTAAAAAGGTATAGATGGTTTATTGGCTGTCATGCTAAATTTGTAAATGTTATTTTTTATGACTTTTCTTTTTATTCATCTTACAGTCTGTCATTTTGACAATTTGCCTAGGGTCAATAACCCTGGAAGTTACAGTGCAACTGAACTGGCAAAATGGTAAGCTATCAAATGTTAAATAAGCTAAACAGAATTAAAAAACCAATAGGAAATGCTGCCTGTATTATTTTAAAAGTTACTCTTAGGATATATATGTTGTATAAGGCTCAACGACCTGTGCTGCTCCGGTGGCAAGGTCTAAAGTAGGCGATAGGACATCCTATGACTTCATATTATATATAGTATATACACTGTACCTCAAGCTGAGAGGGTATGAGAGATTCTTAAACTAAATTATAATTCAAGTAGCACATTTAGAATACACTATAGATTACCAGTTTGGGTTTTAAAGCAGAGAAATATATTCTGAGTTTTTGAAAGGGAAAAAAAAAAAAAAAAAACGTAAGCTATATCCCTAACCTGTCATGGTCATGGCCAGTCATGACAAGGCATGCCCCAAATCTGCCTAAATACTGCAGATGTATCCATTAATTTCTGTGACTTTTGCGGTCAGCGATTTTGGGCTGTCCCACAGAAATCAGAACTATTGGGAGGTACTGGGATCAGATACTAATTACAGACTGGTTTAGCCTTTAATGGCGCTTATCATTGCACTACAGGAATTTCTGCATTTTTAGAGCCAGTGAAAATGTTCCAGATTAAAAATTCCTAATTTGTATGCAAAACATCAGGAGCTAAATTTCCCTGCTAAAATGTCAATGTTGATGAAATTACTGTGCAAAGTTGCCTTTGAGAAAATAATCATAATTAAGTTTTCCTGGTATTATTACTACCCAGAATAATGGTAGTAAATTGCTGATAGGCTGTTGAGTAACCACACTCAGCTACTTTAGAAGCCCCTGAAGTGTCTCCTACAGCTGTCACAACTTTTGCCTGCAAAGCAGTGAGCTAATCCTGTGTAGCACAGTGGCCTCATTCATTCCATGGTTCCGTGCCACCACCCTCTATTCATAAGTGGACAACACATATTCCTTCATTCAGAGAATGGACGCAGTGCTGAGTTAGGCAGTGAGCAAAGCTGATCCGGCAAAAATCAGCCCATTCACCGCTGCTTTGCTTATACAGAAATCAAACACTTTGTTCCCTTTTAAACAAAAAGCACACCTGGATGAATCCTCAGCTTAACAATAGATAGGTTACCCATAATGCATTGATGGCTCTACCATTTTAAAGGCGACATGCTACACCCAAGGCCACCATATTCATTCAGTAGCTTAGATCTATTCCTCTCAAGATGACCCCAGTAGATTCCCATCTTATTTTCCCCTCATCCACAATTCATGCATTGGGCTGCGGATAGTTACCCATTTTATGCAACTAACTTAGTATCCAATTCATATTGACAATCCATAGTAACAGAACATTTATAGCAATAGCCTATTTCAGCCTTTAGTTCTCATTTCATTGGCATAAATGGAACTAATGAATGTTTATATCCCTGGGCATGCTACCTAGTGTGAACCAGTTAAAAAAAAAAAAACAGCAGAGAGAATGACTATTTTAACTATAAAAGGACTACTTAAAAGTCAGTGACAACTGACACTATCATAACCTCCACAAAAAGTGTATTTTTATACTGGCTCAGTATTGGTAGAGGTGATGGTAAAGCCTTTCAACACAGCCATCTGGACACTACCATATGGGCACAAGGCCTTTGAATGAACCATGGGTCACTCCTGGCTGCTGCTTTCTATTATAACTATGTTGCATTCATTTAACATCAATTTGTGCCCCTTTCTTTATAGGGAGCTTCTTTTGGATGCCTATTATAATACAGTTACATTTGAGGCAGGGGGTGAAAAAGCCAAGGTCATTATAGAAACAAATGGATGTTACAAATCACTCTTAAGGAACTTAAAGGAGAAGGAAAGGCTAAAATTAAGTGAGCTTTATCAGAAAGGTCTATATAAATATACCAGTATACCCTCAAAGTAGTGCTCTGTCTTCTTCTATTGTGTACACATGGGCCTCTGTATCAGACTTCCTGTTTTCAGCATAAACCTCAAGGGCTAGGGCTTGAGCATGCTCAGTTTGCTCCTCTCTACCTCCTTTCCCCCGCCCTCCCTCTTCCCCTCCCTGCTGTAATCTGAGCCCAGAGCTATGAGGGAGCACAACGGAGAGACTCGGGCAGGAAGTGAGGTCACTACAAGCCAATATGGCAGCTGCTATCATAAACAAACCAAGAGAGCTTCTAAAGCGGTTTTCTCGGGTATGGTAAAGCATTCTGCAGAATAAATATAGTGTTATAGCGTGCACTATTGTGGCTAATCTATTGGCAATAAACTGCCTTAGTAGCTTTCCTTCTCCTTTGAGATATCAACAATCTTTGCAGAAACAGCATAAGCCTTTACAATTACTTACGTGAAGCAAACATTGTATCAAGAGCACCATTTTCTCACCTTTTAGGAGTTAAAATAGAAGAGTACAATACAAGCTACAAATACAAAAAAATGAAAGGCAAATACTGCTGGCACAGACATACCGTATATACTCGCGTATAAGCCGAGTTTTTCAGCACCCAAAATGTGCTGAAAAACTCAACCTCGGCTTATACGCGGGTCATACCGTAGATACGCTCCTTCCGCGGCCCCAGCAGGACTGTCTGTGACTGACTGTCACGATCGCCGCCCGGAGCAGGTCCAGGAGCTCCGGCGCCGCTACCCACGTGGCGGCCATGGGCGCCGCCATTTTGGGAGCGAACCCCGGCAGGGAAGGACGCGCCGCCCGGAGCTCCTGGACCTGCTCCGGGCGGCGATCGTGACAGTCAGTCACAGACAGTCCTGCTGGGGCCGGGTCACAGGGGGTCGCACTGCTGGGCTGGAAGTCAAAGCTCTGCGGGACAAGAGTTCGATGCTCAACGCTCTCCTTCGATCTTCGCTCTCCAGTTGCTCCCTCTGTCTCTGCAGGGCTCGCAGGGTGCTGAGTGTAAAGGGGAACATTTCTCCAGCCATTTTATGAGGGATTTTGATGTTTTCACCCCGTCGGATCAGCAGTGGCATCACTATGCGTCTGTGCTAGAGAACTGTGTCCTATTTATAACCTGGCCCACACTGATCCTTCTCAGGGTAAGCATATTTTTGCAGTGTCATGTTCCTGCTGATGGAATTATGGGGAGGCTCTTTTAAATAGTTTTAGATAGATTTCTATGCCATAAAACATGATTACACATTTACACATTCACATTTTGAAATCTGACATGGGGCCCCTAGGCTTATACACGAGTCAATACATTTTTCCAGTTTTCTTAGGTAAATTAGGTACCTCGGCTTATACACGGGTCGGCTTATACACGAGTATATACGGTAACACATACAACTCAACAATATCTATATAAAAGCAAGCTACTGTACACAATGCAATGTCAATTGGTCTTGGCATTACAAGACAAGGAATCTAAAGGCTTGTTCTTCTTGGATATTTGGAACAATTACTTAGACACACTGGAACAACAAAAACTACTAGCCCCTTTCCGATATACCAAATGGTGGGCAGAAGCAGGAGAACTCGTTTAAAAGTCCAAGAAAAAAGAAGCTTGCTTCCTCCTCATCGATACCTGAAATAATGTAAGCTACCTCCCGACTACTACAAAAGATAGGAAAATTAATTTCTTCCCCCTCCCTCTTTTCTCCTCCTCTAGACTTTCTACTTTCTCTTCTATCCTCTCGCTATATGCCCATATGATTATTTACATATACACCAACATGCACAGGGTTGAACTGATGGGTAGATCAGCTTGGGTTCTTATGTACACTTTTTCCACATGTGTGGAAAATAGAAATATGCCAAATTCATTTTTTTTTCTTCCAAAACACAGATATGGTGAGTACATTGCCTCTTCAATTCACGCATTATTATGCTTTCCATGTCCTAAAAGTGTAATAGCACAAACAGTTGCAAACTCCTAAACCCACAAACTAGAAAAAGGCTACGCAAGTGTCCTTTCCAGGTGATGTTATGGCAATACAGAGAATACTGCAGTCTTTTCAGCTGTAACTGTAGAGTACTCAGGCATCTTAATGTTACTTCCTGAACCCCACTGGCATGTGACAGGACTGGTGGGCACTAAACTAAATAGCCAATATGGCATCTTTCCTAAAACGGATTTGTCACAAAAAACAGGAGTGAATGCAAAAGACAATGAAGCCCTGGCACAGCAAGAAATGAACATTGCTGTAGGGTAGTGATCCCCAACAAGTGGCTCTCAAGCAACATGTTGCAACATATTGCTCACCAACCCGTTGAATGTTGCTCCCAGTGGCATCAAAGCAGTTGCCTATTTTTGAATTCCAGTCTTGGAGGCAAGTTTTAATTGCATACTAGGTGTACTGCCAAGTAGAGCCTCCTCTAGGCTGCCAGTCCACATAGAGGCTACCAAATAGCCAATCACTGCCCTTATTTGGCACCCCAGGAACCATTGTTCATGCTAATGTTGCTCCCCTACTTTTTTTTTACATTTGAGTGTGGCTCATAGGTCAATAAACCTACCCATATGTTAGCACTAATTGATATATACATTAACAGTGAATGTCTGTGGCTTCACTTAACTGTTTGTTACCAAACAAGAACATTTTACTATCCCGCAACCATCTAAAAGGAGACATTTTGTATGAAAAACAGAATTGTGCCAGTGCATTATTAAATATTGAAGGATTATGCTTCAGGCTGATTTATTGAATATTTCTGCAAAACCCCTACTAGTCCCGCCAATTTGTTCAGCTTCCTGTTGCCTCCTTTGCCAGGCTGTGCAGGTCAGCTGGCAGCACTCAGCACAATGCACTGTAGGATAGAAACGAAATCAGCAGCTAGGCTGATCTGATAGGGAACTGAAGCCCATCTTTGCTTGTCTGACTGAAGGGATGCGATTGGCTGCCCCCTCCTACTGGCAGGAATTGTTAAGACACGCCCACCCGTCATTTGAAACACAAATAAGCACAAAAGCAGATCTATAGGGAGCTCCAATAAAGGGGCTGTTTTTAAAGTAAATAATTTTTAGTCCAATGCGAGAGCAGCAGCATATATTATTCATAATTGCCTACAAAACTGGGGAGTTTTTAAGTTACACGTGTCCTTTAAAACAGTGGTGATGTTCTCATATCCATCACATGCTAAATTTCCTACCTCTTAAGAAAATTGTGTAGCTTTTCTACTACTAGAGCTCCTTTAACTGAGCAGGTCACCTTTATGAAAAAAGTCAGTTTCAAATAGCATATACTGATTTCTTTCAATGGTCTTCTTTGATTTGCCATTTTCTTAAGTTTAATTACTCTTGTTTTCCCTGAATACGGACTCCTGTATTTATGTCCCCACTTTTACTATCGGCACCATCTCTCTACTATATCTGTTACACCACGGCCACAGTCCCTTCCCAGAGATTATTATCCCCACTGTTACTATAGGCACCATCTCTCCCTACTATTCTTGCTATCCGACAGCCACAGCCCCTTCCCAGTGTCTATTATCCCCACTGCTACTATAGGCATCATCTCTGCTGACTATACCTACTATCCCACAGCCCCTTCCCAGAGATTATTATCCCCACTGCTACTATAGGTACCTTCTCTCTCTACTATACATGCTATCCAACAGCCACAGTCCCTTCCCAGAGACTATTATCCCACCGCTACTATAGGCACAATCTTTCCCTACTATACCTGCTATCCCACAGCCACAGTCCCTTCCCAGAGACTATTATTCCACTGCTGCTATAGGCACCATCTCTCCCTACTATCCCACAGCCACAGTCCCTTCCCAGAGACTAGTATCCCACTGCTACTATTGGCACCTCTCTCCCTACTATACCTGCTATCCCACAATCACAGTCTTTTTCCAGCGTTGGACTGGGGGGGGGGCACCACCCTCCCCCGGGCCCCTCGCCACAAACGCAAAGACCCCTCCAGCCCCTCTGCCTGAGTCGCAACGCCCCTCCGGCCCCCCGCACCTATCATCTTCCTCTTGCGCCGTGCCCGGGGGCAAGGGAGGTAGGTCGGAAGCCGCACCAAAGTCTTCATGCAGGGAACGGGATCTGGACTGGCAGGTCTTACAAGAGACTATTATTCCCACTCAGAAAAGGGCTACAAAGCATAGAACACAAATATTCTTAGAAAAGAGTATGGAGGGTTAAATTGTAACTCAAATAACCACAAATACAAAATGTAATAAGCTAATTGCAAATTGTCTCAGAATATCCCTCTCTACATAATACTTAAAGTTAACTTAAAGGTGAATACCCCTTTAAGCTTTTGAGGATTGCAGCAGAGCAGCAGCTGTGCACAGTGGGGATCTAAAGAAAGTACCGTACATTTTTTTCTCTCTAGTAATGGGGCTGTTACAGTGAGAAATTACATATAGTGAAGATAGATAGTACTGGTAAAAAAAACTCTCTGCATGTCAGCGTTTAATTAAATACAGCACCCAGAATCCACAGTTGGGTGTTGTATCGGACCTTTACTACATAGTAGTTGATGAAGTCAGGAGTTTTTCTAATTCAAGCTCTACTTTCCATCTTTAGCAGTTTCTTAATCAGAACTTCTTTTGAAAGCTGATCATGGAAGGAAGGCAGCCCCTTGTTTCTAAGCTTCTGGGATATTTTATATATGTTTATATATAAGCACCTCCCCTCCAATTTCTAAAATAATCGGTCTCGCTCCTAGCAGTTTTAGAAATGCATCCACCCTTGCTCCATTCATTCTAATACAGTGGAATGCCCATTTCCTTAGATCAGATTAGACTGAGGTAGGCAAAAAGGAAACAGTCACTAATAATGCCTATGATCTAATTGATAACGTCAAAGCCAGACTACAAAGTACTTGAGCACACCCCGGAAAAAACATGCATCCTACAATTAAACTGGGAAACATTTCTGCATCACAAGACCAGGCTGGGTATGGAAACAACATCACGCAATAAACATGGATCAGAATGGAGCCCATTTTCTGCAGACTTCAATTAGCCAATAAAGGGCCAGAGCGATTGGTGTGTTTGTTTTTGTCGGTCACAGACAGATTTTTCACCAATAGGAACACAGAGATGACAATGTTGGGAACACACACTCAGCCTTGGCTCTATAGTGCACACAAACAGGTACATGCCATTTATTTCTCCATGGCTGCTGATCACAAACACTCTTGTGTAATACTAGGGAATCCAAGGCAAGTGCTGTTTGCCTTTGGTTAAATTATAACGAGTGACAAGCACACGGCAACCTGGCTGTTTTCTGCAACTAGCACACACCACTGTGTGACTGACAGCCGACAGGTTGGTTAACTCTCCCACCCTGTCAACCACAGTGTGTTATATTTACTTACAGAAAAAGCTTATGACATATGAACTGGTGCACAAGTACCGTAAACACACTACGTGCAGGGATCTGTTAAAATACTACATTGAGCATTCCCTGATGTGTTGTGGGATGCAGAGTGTTTTAGTTCCACAACAGGTGCAGGAGCCGAAGGTCCACTTTGATACAAGCTTCTATTTGCAATATTTAATATATAAAAGGGACTTGGTCCTCCTATTGAACAGCACTTGGATCTTCATATATATATCTATATATATCTATCTATATCTATCTATATATCTATATCTATATCTATCTATATATCTATATCTATATATACACATACCTCCAAGCTGTCCCAGAAGCATAAAAACAAAACAAACATGATTACAGCAATCTAGAAACATGCTTTGTTAGCAGGCGAGCTGACAAACAACAACAACAAAAAAATAACACTGACTACCAACAGGCGGAAACCAGATAAACCGCCTAAATACATCTCTGCAAGTTTCCTTAATCCATCCTGCGAGGGCTACGATGTGCTGAACCTTCTCAGGTCTCTTCCATGCAAACAAAAGAAATCCCCTTTCCACTGAAGCAGCCCACCCTGTCCCATCTCACATTGACCGCTTTATTTCAGATCCTGATTTTTTTTCTCCCAAAGAATTTTTTTTATTTGAGATTTTCCAAATAACAGACAGACACGAAAAAGTCTAGTAAACAACCAATCATGCTCCCCCCCTTCAACATCGCTAGCACAAGGGGGCAGTTTATATATCTTTTTAAATGTGTCATCTTTATAGAGAAAAACTGCAGGATAAGGGAAACATGGCAATACATCAGATTAGGAACCTGAAAATATTTGTAAAAGCATTATTTGAAATGCGTGCTGAACACACCCCTGCAGAACAACTGGAGTCAAGCGACCATTCGGGAATGGCTAGGAGAGAATGCACCGAAAATATGTTGACTTTCAATAACTATTCTAGCATGCAGCACCAATACCACCGTGAATAATAGGCACAGTTCTCTAAAAGATGTGATAATGCTCCCCCCCTTTCCAGATGTGTGCACCCACAAACACAGAGTGCATGTGCTGGAGAGCAAAGGTGGGGGTTGGCTTTCTCAAGTAAACAAAATAGGCTCTAATGATGCAGTTACATGTATGTATCAAATATATAAAAAAAAAAAGAGAGAGAGAGATAGAGAGGAGAGATTGAGATCTCTCTATGAGATGCCCATGCTCATGGGGCAGAATGTATTAAAAACAAGGAGTGGGTGGCCTGATGAGTGGGTGTTCTGTAAGGTAGGTAGTATGGCTGGAGGGGGGGTATGCTTGGTGCTGATTTAGACTGTGACAGTGAGCAAGAGGCAACGTTAAGTTGCCAGGCGCTGCTGTTAGAAGCCAATAGTGTGCAATAGGCTGTGTGGCTATCAAGTTCAGCAGGGTTGCATAGAATCCAGTGCAGTCTGCATCAGTGAGCAGCTGCCATGCAGCAGGTAGCTTGTATTATTGGGGTGTCACAATAAATAGCAAACAGTGGGGGTGTCCTTACCTGGCTTTGAATGCACAAGCGCCTCTTCTCTGTGCACTTGGGCGATGATAGAGCTGCTTTCCATCTAACACTTGCACACAAGCAGCGGGGATAGGGGCTTTTTCCAGCTCGCTTCTTCCACTCTCCGCCCAGCCTGGAAATCCTACAAGGACTTATCCCCCGCTAGCCAGCAATCCTGATAGGAAGCTTCAAAGCCGATCCTGGAGAGGAGAATGTATGTATATTCCTATATAAGCAAGTCCTGAGCCCAAATCTCAGAATTGGTTCAACATGGAGAATCCAGACTAAAGACAAGCAAAACAACAGAGGAAATAGGACAGCGTCCGTTTCAAGGTCCCCCCCAATACTATAGATAAACAACCTCTTCGGTTCAGCTTCCTCCTAGCTCCGTTCCTCGTTACCGCTGCACCTCGGGGCTCCGCTTTGGCTGCTGATGAAAAGCCGTGATCTTTAGAGGCGGGAAAATAAAAGATTTGGGGGAAATTAAGCTTTGTTTTCCTAGAACTGGATAGTGTGCAAGGGCAGCCTTGAAACCGCACCCGCCTGTGATTGGCTGGCAGGGCTGTGGGCCGTATGAAAAGAGAGCTATTTACTATGCAGTGTTTACCTAAGTACATTCCAGTGCTCGAGTCCTGGGCAGCGAAAGGCATGGGTGGTGGGTGAATCTCCAAAGCTATGGGCACCACAACCACCTGACGGGACCGCGCTCCCTCCCACCATAACAAATAACCCGTTTTGGCAAAAAAATACAAAAAAACACAGTAACCCCTTCGTTGCTGCTCTTCATCCTCCATTCTTAGCCGAACCGTGCCTTATAAGCAGTTTGCTGACAGAAATAAAAAAATGTTTTGATTGAGGCAAAAAATAGGTTAATTCATAATTGCGCACGATCTGTGCCGTAATGCAAGCGATAAGCACACAACACTCATGGCACGACTGTAGAACTGGATTGCCAACCTGTTATATATACACTTCATTGTGGGGGATGAATCAATGTCCTCCTTACTGTGAATTATCGAAACATTTGTGTGGTATTTCGTAGTTGATAAAATAAACTCCAAAAACACATTTCTCCAAGTGTCAGTCAAATTGCGTGCTTTATGTCATGAATGCCCCCTCATCCTACATACACCCAGGCCCTGCGCCATACACGATATACAGAATAATGTTCCCCCTATTGCAATTGACAAGGTTAGGCCACTGATCCCGTTGCTCCCCGTGGCTATATCATCATAACTGAAATCTGTCTTATGGAGAAAATAGCTTCTATTTATAATAAAATTTAATCTATAGCAACCTGGCTTCCATGGAGAGAATACAGTAGAAAAAGTAATGATGGAAATGAAATACAGATTATTAGACTAGTTTGTACCTGGATACAGGGACACCTACAGTTAAGACAGTTGCAATAAGTTCCTCATTTACTAGAAAAAGAGGACATTCAAGGGTCTTGAATGTTATATACAACAGGGTCGGCCCAGACCTTCTCCCTGCCCCAGTCTGTTGTTTCTGCTCGATATGTCCCTCTTCTGCCTGTGGTGGGTGGGGGTTAGAGTTGCCACCTGGCCGGTATTTTACCGGCATTATGGCTGATCCCAATGTTATTAATAGGGGAAAAAGATAAATATATACAGTGTCGGACTGGGACAATAGGGGCCCACCCAAAAACCTTAGACCAGGGGCAAACCCAAAAACCTTAGACCAGGGGCCCACTCTAAGTACTATTATTCTTCCTCTCCTTACTCAACCTCTATTCTCCTAGTCTCTTTTCTTTACATACTATAATCTATTATTCCATCTATTTAGCCTCTTTGTTCACATACAGTGTCGGACTGGACTGTCAGTACCTGGGGCGGCAAAAAATATTCCCTGCACTGTGCGCACGCATACGCACAACCAAGGGGCCGGTCGCATGCGTAGAAATGAGGCGCAGCGCAGAGACACAGTGTACACTCCAGCGCAGAGACACATGCACATACCGGCACAGCCAGAGGGGAGCCCAGGGGCATTAGCCCCGGTGGGCCCCGGGCCCCCCAGTCCGACCATGTTCACATAGAAATACCATTTGTAGTAAAAAAAAAGTGCATGAGATCCATCAGAACTCTTCCTGGTGCTTCAATGTCTATATTTTACAAAATTCAAAACAATTTTCCAGTATACAATAATTAAAAATGTTTTATTTGTTTTACAATTATTTGCAAACGTACATGCAATTGAGAGTAGTATTTATTTATCTAGTATTTCTGTTTAGTATTAGTATAGTATATATAGTATATTCATTCTGTTCTCTTGGTCTGAATCTTTTGCTACCATGCTTCAGTCTTATCCAAAATAGCTTTTTTGTTATGCAAAAAAAAAACAGCTTTTGGATGGTGGACCCCTTTAATTTTGGTGCCCAGTGTGATTAGTTAAAGCTGTCTATACCCTAGCAGAGTGTTGAAGAAAATGTTTTGCAATCTGGTGAAAGTAAAATAATGTCTAAAAACAGACTCCATGGGAATTGTTTATTGTATAATGTATCACCCTGAACCTGTAGTGTTATTTAAAGGTGATGTCCAGCAAGAATTGTAGTGCAGAGAATATAAACAGACAGATATGACTTTCAGTAGTAGATACATTTTCCAATAACTTCAAGAAACATTTAAAATGTGTAATGTTTTTTGAAAAGTTGCTTAGAATTACATTTTGTTTATATAAGACAAACAAAAAATAGTTTTTTGAAGGACATACCCTTTAATCAGTGGCAGGTTGCTGTACTATATAACATACAACAGTTTAACACATCTAAACATATTCATGTGTTAACTAATAGGTCCTTCAAATTGTTACTACTGTGGATAAAATAAGCATTAGTCTAAAAAAAAAAAAGGAAGCAGAGGCTAAAAATCCTTGGCACAGACCCATACATTCAGAATGTGAGATATGTTCATTAAAAAGAATTAAAACATGAGCAAAACACAAAAATATAAAGATTCACAGATAAATGTTATGGAAGTGGAAGGGAATAAATAAAAGACAAAAATCATACTCAAAATGAACAATATACATAGGGTGCCTATATCATTTTTCTGTTTGGCGTTTGCCATTTTCAGTTTGATTGTCATGTTTACAGTTATTTCAATGAACAAAATGCAAAATATGCTGACTTCCCTTTTGCTGTATACAGAAATAGAATTACCTCGCAAGTACAAATGTAATATATTTATATAAATGAAAAAGCCAAAGATTGAAATATTGTCAACAAGGTTTTCCGGAAACAATAACTGACTGTGCACTCTACAAGCAACAATGCTATTCATAACACATAGGGGCCGATTCACTAAGGGTCGAATATCGAGGGTTAACTCTTGATATTCGGCTAGGAATTAAAATCCTTCGACTTCGAATATCGAAGTCGAAGGATTTAGCGCAGCTAGTTCGATCGAACGATCGAAGGATTATTCATTCGATCGAACGATAAAATCCTTCGAATCGAACGTTCAAAGGATTTTAATCCAACGATCGAAGGAATAGCCTTCGATCAAAAAAAGTTAGCCAAGCCTATGGGGACCTTCCCCATAGGCTAACATTGACTTCGGTAGCTTTTAGATGCCGAACTAGGGGGTCAAAGTTTTTTTTAAAGAGACAGTACTTCGACTATCGAATGGTTGAATAGTCAAACGATTTTTACTTCGAATCCTTCGATTCATAGTCGTAGTCGAAGGTCGAAGTAGCCCATTCGATGGTCGAAGTAGCCCAAAAAAAACGTCGAAATTCCTTCACTTGAAGTTAGTGAATCGGCCCCATAGTTTCACAAGTTTGTCCGGTTATTGTTTGTTTGTTGCATGTTTCCACTTAACAAATATTTGTCTTACTTACTTTTCTTACTTTGTCACTCGTGCTAGTGCAATTATCCTTTATGCTCTGTCATAATATATTGCTGCTGATATATATTTCTTGTGTGTCACACCACACAAATAAGACACACACAAACACCGCTACCACCACTACAAGTATATAGTATCAGTTTTCCACATAAGTGACAAATATGAAGGAAAGACAGTTGGCATCATTAATATCGATTCAGGGTGCACAACCAAGAACAACATTTTAAAAGGACAGCAGCTAGAGAACAAACAAGCTGTGTATTCCATAATGCTGTTTGTTTATGTAGCACTGTTTTTTTAACTAATCAGTGAATTGAGGGGTATCACATGGGTCATAACTATTTTCATGCTAAGTAAGGATCAAGTTCAAATTCACTAAACAGTTATGTATATACCATGTGCCGCCCCCCCCCTTCAAAGTCACTGACTATCTCAAAGTTAGAGATAAAAAGCAGGAAGTAGTGCTATGTTCTGTTAGACATCTAGGAACTTCAGCCTTTATAGATTACATATTTGGCTAACTAACTATATTAGAAACATTTTTTTATTTTGCACAGCCTATCTATTTACCCAGTTTTTATTTTTACACTGAACTGTTCCTTTAAGAGAAACAAATGCTTATTCACTAATTTAGGTGCTAAATTACACAACTGCATTTGCCAATAACAACCAATCAGCCATTAACTTTGAACAATCTGTCACAAGTTAGAAAATAACAGCAAGGATCTGATTGATTGTCATGGTTAACTTCACTAGTGCAATTAAGCACTAATGTTTATAGTTAAGCCATACGGGGAGGTAATATAATCTTCAAAGACCGAAATATAGATATGTAGGCAAAGCCATTGCCCACATAGGGTATGTCGAAATTAGGGAAATCAGCATTCGTGCTTTGCGCCTAGCATGAAATTTATTAAAGCAGGCAGAACTGGAACATCTGTGTTGGAAGTTAAGGTCAATATAGACGCAAAGATTTTTCGCTCCGAACGACTGATTTTAGCGAAGTCCGAACAATCCTTCGAAATTATCGCGAAGTTAGTGGGATTCGAATGATCGTACATCTTACGATTTTTTCGTCCAAAAATTGATCAGCCAGGTTAAAAAATCTTTATCGGTCCGTGTGCAATCTATCTATGTTTGCAGGGACAAGCAGGCAGCTACCTTTTGTTTTCCTGGCAAAATGGTCTTTTTAGTTGATGGACAATCATACGATCGTTTCGAGATAATCATGGTCTCACGGTGACGATCGGATCTTTTAAAAATCTTTATATCTATGGCCAGCTTAAGTTATAAGGGCTATGGCAGAGTGCACTGACAGGTGCAGCATCCAACCTGAGTATGCACTGACAGGCAGATGCTGTAAATGCACACTACAGTTGAGCATAGCCCAAAGGATTATGTATACGTGCAAATATAACTTTTTTTCTTGGACCCTGCTTGGTAGGGGATGCTGCTCACAGTTTGGAGATCTCTGTAATAAGGTACATTTCCATTTTATATCATGTGGTCTTTAGGGTTAATTTATCATGGTATAGCATGGTGCAATGTGCAACAAAGTGGTGCCATGTGTTTTGTAATTTCACCTTGCCCGACTTCCTGTGCCCCATGGCATTTTGTTCTCCTGTATGCAGTGTTGGGGGTAGATGGGCGGAATGTGGGCATCCCCTTATACACCAGCTAATGTTCCTTTCTGAATGCATAAGCTGAGGTCCTGTGCCTGTAGCATTGGTAAATGAGCCCTGCTGAGTTGTTTTCTGTTTCACTAAGAACTTCCCATGCTCTTAGTCAGCTGCTGAACAGCTGCCTGCAGAGCATGATTGGTGCTGATGTGCAGTCGGAACTTGCTGCCTGTCCTTGTTTTGCATGTACACAAAAACATTGCTTGGCAGCAAACAAACCCACTCATGGCAAGTCCAATGTAAAATTACCATTCACAGTATAAGCAGGTTACTGATAAAGTTCAGGGCAAGAGCAGGATTATACTGCAGTAACCCCCATAGGACATAAACATGTTGTGGTATGAACCTATAATCAGAATTTTTAAAAGTACCAATGTTTTCTGAAACATTGTTCTACTGAGCTTCACTGTTCCTAAAATATTCTACACAGGACTCTCCATCTGTTATCAGCAAAATCTGTTATCAATTATTTCGGATGTGTAATTGTAAACAACTTTCAATGTACATTAATGACGGATTTTCAATGGATTTTGTAAATATATTTGCAGTAACTTTAAATCGATTGAAATAATTGTATTTCATGTTTGCCCTGAATTAGATTTTCTTTTTTTTAAAAAATAGGTGGATATGCCCTTTATTATGGGCAGGGCTAGTCATAATAACAATTGCCTGATGTGATATGGCTGATGTGATATGGCTCTTAGGAAGAACAAAATGTGCTGTATATTTATTTTGCTCTAGAGTGAGAGTAGGAGCTTAGTCCACTATTGAAGACAAAATGGGTAATTTCAAATGGTGACTTCATTCCCACTGCCAGTACTGGAAGTCGGTATGGGTCAATTTTGTTTCAGCAGGGAAAAAACACTGGGCAAACCACCAAGCAGTCTTTCCTGTGTCACCAATGCTGGGCCAGGCCAGCTGGGCACCCAAGGCAACCCAGCCACATCGCCCCCTCCAGATGCAGGTGTGCATGCACTAATGAGTGCTCGAACAAGTGCACGTGCTTTGATTATGGGGGAAGTGTTTACCAGCTGCCAGTGAGGAGGCATGGGCCTGACCCCAGACTAGTGGTAGGCAACAGCCTAGGCATGTGCCTCTTATGCCTTCCCCTAGTTCTGGCTCTGGTCACTACCTTTATTAATTTTTTCAGGGTGCCAGAATCTTTACAGTTATATCGCTTTGTAGGCAATAAATGATTTTTTAAAAAACTCCTATCTTCTTGACACTTGCTGTTAAGCTTCAATTACATTCATCTTAAGGCAGCTTTTGCAAAAGACAGAAAGACATATTAAACACCTTGGGTTACATAATTAAACCTCTGTAAGAAAATGTTGTGACAGATGACATTTATAAGGAGAGTATAAGTCAGAATGGGTGCTCTCATAAGCCAAATAATAATTACTTATAAAGATGCTAAATGGGAATGTAGAATCAGTGTTCAATTAAAGAAACAGAATCATTATTTTTATACTTGTGTGTTTTTTTGTGTTTCAAACGCTAATATTCTGCAGGGTTGTGTGCTCCCATTTCTGTCTCCATCATGTTGTTATCCTGTATCCCAGCAGAGTAGGAGGCAGTAAGTGGAAGGCAAGAGCAGCAGGGGTGGGAAAACAGGCACAGTTAAGAAGACCATACTCATAAAAATCTTGGCAAGGTCACCAAGGATTTTTGCCCAATTTGACCACCTACCTGCAGGGCCCAAATTGGGCTGACCATGACCATAACATAGGCCTATTGGGAGAGGACCTCATTAACATGTTGATGTAGTCAACTCGCCTAATAGATATTGCACCAATTGTCGGAGGATCATGAAGGGGGTTGATGAACAAAAAAAAACTGAAATATAGGAAATGCAAATAGCTTTGAGTTAGTTACTATAGATAGATAACAGGAAATGTTAAGCCAAAGGCATTACAGCCTTCAATACAGCACAGGCAAAATTAGTAGGACAAATTAAGCACCAGTGTTTTCACTGTAGTCTTTTTTGTGCCTTATCATTTACCTTATTTGCTATATGTTCTATCTCAATACAAACTGAAACTGCATTTTTTTCTCATAGCCCTTGCTAGGGACTCAAAGGAGAACCAAACTCTGAAAATGAATATGGCTAAAAATGCCACATTTTATATACTGAACTTATTGCACCAGCCTAAAGTTTCACTTCCTCAATAGCAGCAATGATCCAGGACTTCAAATTTATCACAGGGGATCACCATCTTGTAAACAATGTAAAGTGTCTGCGACCCTCACATACTCAGTGGGCTCTGAGCAGCTGTTGAGAAGCTAAGTTTAGGGGATGTTGCAAATTATCAAGCAGAAAATGAGGTCTGTCTGTAATATAAGATGATGCTACAGGCTGATTATTAAATTCTGATACTACAGTTAGGCCCATACATTTTTGGACAGAGACAACTTTTTTCTAATTTTGGTTCTGTACATTACCACAATGAATTTTAAATGAAACAACTCAGATGCAGTTGAACTGCAGACTTCCAGCTTTAATTCAGTGGGTTGAACAAAAAGATTGCATAAAAATGTGAGGAACTAAAGCTTTTTTTAACACAATCACTTCATTTCAGGGGCTCAAAAGTAATTGGACCATTGACTCAAAGGCTATTTCATGAGCAGGTGTGGGCAATTCCTTCATGTCATTATCAATTAAGCAGATAACAGCCCTGGAGTAAATTTGAAGGGGGTGATTGGATGTGGATGATTTTGCTGTAAACAGACAACATGCGGTCAAAGGAGCTCTCCCTGAGAAAGAAAGAATGCACTGATGAACTCAGCAACCCAAAAAGACCTGGACGTCTATGGAAGACAATAGTGGTGGATGATCGCAGAACATTTCCATGGTGAAGAGAAACCCCTTCAACAAGTGAACAACACTCTCCAGGAAGTAGGTGCTTTGATATCCAAGTCTACCATAAAGAGAGGACTGCATGAAAGTAAATACGGTGGGTGCACTGCAAGGTGCAAGCCACTCATAAGCATCAATAATAGAAAGGCTACATTGGCTAAAAAAGCCAGCACAGTTCTGGAAAAACAGAACATACCACATCTCTATAAAACATGGCGGAGGCAAGTGTTGGACTGGCCCACCGGGATACCAGGAAAACTCCCGGTGGGCCCAGGTGTCAGTGGGCCTCTTGCTTCTAACCATTAAGCCTATTTCATGGTTATTCCCTATTTCTTTCTGGGAACAAAGAGGCTTAATAATGGAATAATATAGTATAGTATTTAGAGAAAAGACACTAGGAAAATAAAGAGGTTGAGTGAGGAGAGGAGGTATAAATAGTTTGGAAAGTGGGCCTTCACCCTAAGGTTTTCTAGTGGGCCCCTGGCATCCCAGTCCGACGCTGGTGGAGGCAGTGTGATGGCTTGGGTGTGCATGGCTGCCAGTGGCACTGGACACTAGTGTTTATCGATGATGTTAAACAGTACAGAAGCAGCCAAATTAATTCTGAGGTGTTTAGAGACATACTGTCTGCTCAAATCCAGCTAAATGCAGTCAAATTGATTGGGAGGCGTTCATAATACCGATGGACAATGCCCCAAAACATACAGCCAAAGCAACTCATGAGTTTATTAAAGCAAATAAGTGGACTATTCTTGAATGGCCAAGTCAGTCACCTGATCTGAACCCAATTGAGCATGTATTTCACTTGTTGAAGACTAAACTTTGGACAGAAAGGCCCACAAACAAACTATGAGTTTAAGACTTCAGGCTGTCATTGCCAGCAAAGGGTTTTGAACCAAGTATTAGAAATTAACATTTTATTTTCAGTTCTTTAATTTGTCTAATACGTTTGAGCCCCTGAAATGAAGTGATTGTGTTAAAAAAATGCTTTAGTTCTTCACATTTTATGCAATCGTTTTGTTCAACCCACTGAATTAAAGCTGGAAGTCTGAAGTTCAACTGCATCTGAGTTGTTTCCTTTACAATTCATTGTAGTAATGTACAGATCCAAAGTTAGAAAAAAGTTGTCTCTGTCCAAAGATTTATGGGCCTAACTGTAATTGCACTGGTTTTTGTGATGTCATGCAGTAATTATCTGTATTACTTACTAATCAGCTTTATATTGTGACATTTATATTCAACAGTATGTGTACTGTATATTGTGAGTGGGTCCCTAAGCTCAGTAAGTGACAGCAGCACAGAGCATGTGCAGTAAATCAGCAGAAAAAAAGATGGGAAGCTACTGGGGCATCTTTGCAAAAACAGATCTTTACTGCTAAAGGGCGGTGTTTGCCTTGGGCTGGTACAGAAGCCCAAAACATAATGTACAACATTTCTAACCTACTTCTTTAGTTAAGCTTTAGTTCTCCTTTAAACAAGAATATTATGTCTGCTTAATTTTAAGACATGCGAGCTTTGAATGAGTAAATCTAGCCCTATACACAATGCTGAATACTGTAGCTATATGTCTGTATTTCATTACTGGAAAAATGCCATGTCAATTTACATTATATGGATTCTAGTCATATGTATTATAGAATACGAGTCATTAAAGGGTCCTGGGTTGAGCAGTTATAAAATATGTAAATTTATAAAAACTGGATTTTTTTAGTACAGGTATGGGATCTGTTATCTGGAAATCAGTTTTCTAGAAAGCTCTGAATTACAGGCCATCTCCCAGAGAATCCATTTTAAAGGGATACTGTCATGGGAAAAACATTTTTTTTCAAAATTAATCAGTTAATAGTGCTGCTCCAGCAGAATTCTGCACTGAAATCCATTTCTCAAAAGAGCAAACAGACTTTTTTATATTCAATTTTGAAATCTGACATGGAGCTAGACATATTGTCAATTTCCCAGCTGCCCCAAGTCATGTGACTTGTGCTCTGATAAACTTCAATCACTCTTTACTGCTGTACTGCAAGTTGGAGTGATATCACCCCCCTCCCTTCCCCCCCCCAGCAGCCAAACAAAAGAACAATGGGAAGGTAACCAGATAGCAGCTCCCTAACACAAGATAACAGCTGCCTGGTAGATCTAAGAACAACACTTAAAAGTAAAAACCCATGTCCCACTAAGACACATTCAGTTACATTGAGAAGGAAAAACAGCAGCCTGCCAGAAAGCATTTCTCTCCTAAAGTGCAGGCACAAGTCACATGACCAGGGGCAACTGGGAAATTGACAAAATGTCTAGCCCCATGTCAGATTTCAAAATTGAATATAAAAAAAATCTGTTTGCTCTTTTGAGAAATGGATTTCAGTGCAGAATTCTGTAGGAGTTGCACTATTAACTCATGCGTTTTGGAAAAAAACATGTTTTCCGATGACAAGATACCTTTAAGCAAATAATTTAATTATTTTTAAAATTATTTTCTTAACCTTATAGGGATACTGTCACGGGAAAAAACATGTTTTTTCAAAATGAATCAGTTAATAGTGCTGCTAATAATTCTGCACTGAAATCCATTTCTCAAAAGAGCAAACTGATTTTTTTATATTCAATTTTTGAAATGGGGCTAGACATATTGTCAATTTCCCAGCTGCCCCAAGTCATGTGACTTGTGCCCTGATAAACTTCAATCACTCTATACTGCTATACTGCAAGTTGGAGTGATATCATCCCCCTCCCTTTTCCCCCCAGCAGCCAAATAAAAGAACAATGGGAAAGAAACCAGATAGCAGCTCCCTAACACAAAATAACAGCTGCCTGGTAGATCTGAGAAAACACTCAATAGTAAAAACCCATGTCTCACTGAGACACATTCAGTTACATTGAGAAGGAAAAACAACAGCCTGCCAGAAAGCATTTTTCTCCTAAAGTGCAGGCACAAGGGGCAGCTGGGAAATTGACAAAATGTCTAGCCCCATGTCATATTTCAAAATTGAATATAAAAAAAACTGTTTTCTCTTTTGAGAAATGTATTTCAGTGCAGAATTCTGCTGGAGTAGCACTATTAACTGATGCATTTTGAAAATAACATGTTTTCCGATGACAGGATCCCTTTAATCCAAACTAAGATACAGCTAAGATAGGGGCAGCAGGGGAGTTTTCTTTTTTTAATATATAGGCGCCCGAGGGCTGTCCTGCTATAGCTGCCACCCTAGGCATGGATGCTTGAGTGACTAAATTTTAAATATGGTCCTGGCTTTCCCATTAAATCAGCCCCTTAGTGCTCATTCAGACAGCACTTTGGTCTGGGGCATATCTGCACTCTGAAATTTGCACTGGATTAAAATGATAATGATGCATAAATTGGGGTGGGGGAGAGGGACTATGTGCCTCCCCTCTGCTTCTCACGAATACAGCACTGCCTGCAAATGCATTTATCTAAAATACACTGCATTTCAGGGTGCAAGGACCTACACCTTTTGGCGCTCACCCATGAAGCGAGCTTTTGCATGTTTTTTTGGACTTTGCCTCCTGTCCCATGTGTGATAAATGACCTTTAAAATCTCATATATAATATAAAGCTGCTTAGTACTTTTTAAACTCATGTAAAAACAAACCCTAAACAGAATTATAAAATGGGAGAAGGGAAGTTATTATACGCTGGGACAGTATTCTGCTACCGCTTTTGACAGGCTTTATTTAGAGCCAGTTTAAATTCCACTGAAGCTAAATCTAGAAGAAACACTTTTCTTTTTAGTCACATTACTGTTTAAATGAGACTGATATCTGAAGTAAGGCACCTCATTGTGCAATCACACGGCACAGTTTGGGTGTCAGAGAGCAGAGCATGTAGGGAGAATGATCATTTCATTCTTGTTTTGCTACACAGCTCTCTCATTCAACAAGATGCAGCGAGGAGCCCAGGAGCAGTGGTTGCTAGGATACAGTCATGTGACATGCCAGTGCTTGGTTCCCATTACACAAAAAGAGGAAAGTGAAATGGATGTTGCAAACGGAATTTGGTGTCCATGTCTCTCAGGATTCAGTCATTACAGCTAAAATTCAAGTAGTGACTTCAGGATATTACCATAAAATCATAACAACCAACCCCATTTTAATCCAGCATTCTACTTATTAAACCCTGTATCCCACATACACAAGAAATGACATTTTAGGATGAAAATGACTAATGAGGGCTTTTGCCTAGACATCTGCTATGTTTCTGCTGCAAGAGATGTAGAAAGCAATCACTTTTCAGTTTCTTTACAGTGATTTAAAATGATAGCAGGCCGACGTGGAGGCCACGCATGCACGCATACATGTAGGCGTTCACTCATGCTCAACGTGCTCCAGCATTCGCGCATACGTGTCACGCGCAGCGTGAGGGCCCTGGAGGTTTAGAACCCGGTGGGCCCAGTCCGACCCTGCTGCCATGCAATTCCTAAGAAACAGAAGTGTGCAAAAGAATGGCGGCTGTGGCCTTCTTTTGCACTTTGCACATCTTTATTTTCATTCTCGATATTGAAGAAAGAATTTTATAGCAGAGATATATATATATATATATATATATATAGTGCGTGTGAGAGAGAGAGAGAGAGAGATAGAGGATAATTTGGGAGTCTTTGGAACCGAATAAAGATCCTAATTTGTAAATGCAAATTAGCGGCGGGAAAGGAATAAGTGCAAAACATTTTTTTACTTCTGTAACGCTAACTTGGGCTAGACAGACTAAAAGGAGTTAATGTCCAGCTAGTGCTTAGAGCATGGGTTACATGTGACTCAAACACTCCAGGATAGGACCATCGCTACATTAAAGGTGAGGTGTAGTGTAACTACAACACCCACAGGCTACTGTGCAATAAAACAGGAAAAGAATGGGCACCAGGAGGTTCTTGCAGTTAAACAGAATAAACTTTTATTTGTCAGAGACAAATAATCCACAGGGTACTTACATCTAGAGGCATTTGCAGAATATATGGCACACACAGCTCACACAGAGATGGCAGGCTCACAATGAGCTTCAGAGGTAGATGCAGGATGTAGTCAAGGCAGTACAGCACCTCCAGGCAGAAATACCTCACACATTGTCTGGATCTCACCCAGTGGAGTGGTCAGGGAGGAGAACCTAAAGCCTGACACCTATCCACTGTGGTGCCTTTACTGTAGGCTAATCTTATAGCCTGGGAAGCTACTCCCTGCTACACCTCCTCGATGGAACACAAACTGCTCTTTCTCTCTAACCTCACTGCCTTACTCTCCTAGAGAGTCTATAACAAATATATTCCTGACACTCACTGGGTCCCTGCTCCCCGACTTATCTCTCTTGAAGTACTGGTCCCTCTAGGGCACATGACTTTTCTGGGCCTTGCTGTACCCAGGCTCCCCTGAGTACTCCCAGCTGGATCAGCATCCAGCAGCCAAGGAGGAAGATCCACCCCTTCTCACTCACTATCCCAAAATGTGACAGGATGTAGTCACAACAATACAACTATGCAAATTACATCTAGCTACATGGGTATCTGCCCAACAACTAGGGAGATCAGGAAGTGTAGGGAATTAAAGCCATAGGGGCACATTAACCCTATGGGTCCCTACATTAACCCTATGGGTCCCTACACTTCCTTTTTTGTGCTGAAAAGTCCCTTCCCGCCCCTAATTTACATATACAAATTCGGATTTGAATTCGGTTTGGTCAGGCACAAGGATTCGGCCAAATCCTGCTGAAAAAGGCTGAATCCTGACCAAATCCCAAACCTAATCCTGGATTCGGTGCATCCCTACTTAAATGTACCTCGCTAGTTTCTATGAAATATAACTACCCATTTATAAACTTCAAAAAATATTTGTAATCATAAAGTTTATAGAAATAATTATTGAAACATTTAATTAAAATCTAAATTTTGACCAGATTCTTGGTGGGTATTAACACATCAAATAGAAGTTCTTCATCCTCCCATAGAAAATAACTTTATTTTGCACTGGTGAACAAATTGCAGTCATATTTTGGTTGAAGAGGATGTAAAATCTTAAATAGTGTCAAGTGAGAAAAAACTGAGTGAGAGAACCATCAAGTACAGCATAATGTTTTATTAATACAGAAATTACAGAAGAACTGTACAGGACTCTATAGGTTATCACATTCCTGTATTTTGGAACTTTATGGGTAATGAAAGTATGGATAATGGATCTCAAACCTGAATATTGTGCCTTTAAACTTTAACAAACAATTACAGGCCTAAAAACAGTGATGGATGACTGTTTATGGAATGTGTATCTGCTTTAACTGAACACCTGCCCCACACCCACTAAACAACTCTCATAGAACTTCTAATACACAAGCCATGTGAGTCCCATACTCCAAGAGTCAAGCATTAATATAGCATCAGGCACCAGTTTGTCACCTAAATAGGGAAGCGATAACAAGCGATTAGGTTACATCAAGATTCATTTACTCCAGACAACAGCAAGTGGAGACTGCTGTAATATACTGGTTAAAGATATAGTAACCTTAAAAAATTAATTACTAATGTGTACGAGAGTGCACATTTGTTACTGTTTCTAGTGATGATGTAATAAAACATGCACGATATTCCACGTGCAAACGTTTTTAAGCAAGAAATTCTAATTTTTTAAAATTATTTAACTTGTCTGTGTAATAATAAAACCTTGTATCTTATACTTGATGGTAACTAAGCTGCATGTATCCATATTGGGAGCAAAACAAGCCATTTATGTTTATTTCAGGTTTAAATGATTTTTAAGAGTATGTTGATCCAAATTACAGAAATATCCCTTATCCAGAAACCCAGGTCTCAATCATTCAAGATAATAGATCCTATACCTGTATATTTTAATATGTTATTTTCAGGGGAAGGAGACTTTTTTGTGGAAGGCTAGCTCATGTTTTGTTAGGACATAGGATGAAATAGTTTTAATTTTTTCAAAGATGGAGAATAATTTGTAGTGAAATAATTTGTAGTGAAATAACATGGAATATTTTACTAGAAAATTAATTTGCCTCTCTGGGAAAAATGTATGTTAAAAGAAAATAGATGTTAAAAGAAAGTTTTTTTTCAACCTTTGGTAAGTATGCCCCATAGTTTCACTGAAAACAAAAAGATCGGAGCACCGTGAGAGTCCAGTAAAAGTATTAAAAAAGTGAAAATTTTATTCAGTCAACATGTAAAAACAGGTTACAGCAGCAATAAACCCTGGCTGCCCGCTTAACGCGTTTCGTGGCGTCCTTTTCTGTGAAGAAAA
Source organism: Xenopus petersii (assembly GCA_038501925.1). Taxonomy (NCBI): domain Eukaryota; kingdom Metazoa; phylum Chordata; class Amphibia; order Anura; family Pipidae; genus Xenopus; species Xenopus petersii. The sequence goes on along the minus strand of CM076674.1, from coordinate 44,396,090 downwards.
ATTCCCCTCCTATAACGTTATATTCCTTTCAATACAGGACCATATGTTGCTGGTGCTTGATGCTGCTTAATGACATCCTTGTCACAGCTACATTTATTACCCACAAATACTCAAAGGTCCGTCTCCATCAAGTATTAGCCTAATTTAGTCTAGAGCTGGACTAAAAGCTAAAAGTTCCCATGGCAAGCCTCCACCTTTCCTTTGTAAACTGCACAATTTGTTCAGCACTCTCTGCCTTCTCTAAGCAGAGGTTTTTGAACAGCTCTTTATCGGGGGCTTTTAAGTGGAGTGATATGTAGACAGTGTCGGACTGGGTGCCTGGGGCCCACCAGGAAACCTAATTTCAAGGGCCCATCCACCCCCCATCCACCCAAATATCAAAATGAAAATTGTTATTTGGAATTAAATTTTATATGGTAGAGTGAATTATTTGCAGTGTAAACAGTGTAATTTAGAAATAAAAACGACATCATAAAAATCATGACAGAATATATACTAAATAAAACATCACCCGGTCTGGACCACACTTATTTTATTATTTATAATTTTATAAAGCTATTGCAAGTTAACTAAAGCAAGTGCCTAGTGGCCCACCAAGGCCAGGCCCACCGAGTTTTTTTTTGTAGATCAGCTCCCTTGAAGTTCTTTGGGATCAGGAAGTGACAGGAAGACCTAAAGAGAAACTAGCTTCATATTCTTCTTTGTTGCTAAAAATAACAGAAACCATATATATCTTAATTAAAAAATCAGGCAAAAAGTATATTCAGCATATGCCCTATTCACCGAGTTCATGTTGAAAAGGGAAGTATACTGTCTCTTTAAATGAGTTTCATATTTTTTCTTACTAAATCATATGTAATCTTGAGAGATTCAGCCAATCTTTCCTTCTAAAAATATTATTGGCAAGACCAGTGTCTGCAAATTCATTGTTACATTACACAAGCGATTTCATTGTAAACATTTGTTTGGTGATACGACAAAATCTGCCAGTGGGTTCCCACTGTTGATTGAAAACAATATTGCTTGGTTCTAACACTAAGATGGCGCAACTTCGCATCTTAGTCGCTGCACTTCGCCGCACTTCGCCACACTTCGGCAGGCGTATTTTCGCCAGCGCTCCGTAAATTCACTAAAATCTGAAGTTGCGCACAGGGGTAGCGTACGTTTTCGAAGTTGCGCTAGCGTTAATTCGCGAAGCGAAGTTTCGCTAGCGATGGTTCATTTGCATACGGCGCGAAATTCAAATTTCAATGGAGGAACACGTATCACCACTTCAAATGCCTAGAAAACCTTCAAATCAGCAAATAAAAATTTTATTTTGCCCTACACATGTGCCCACTGTCTAGGTAAGTTGCCATGAGTCAGGAAATGTAGGGGGGAAGGAGGGGAGCCCCAAAAATATTTTCAATCTTTTTCAGCCTATCACCCATCATGTAGAAAACACGCCAGTGTTTTTTGGGACTTAGAAAAAAATTTGACTTTTTTTGAAACAATCCCTATCTACTCTATTGCGCTTCGCCAGGTCTGAGGTGGCGAAGGAAGTCTAGCGTAAAAGGTAGCGTTCAGTACACTGCGCAAGTTAGTGAATTTGCGTAGTTACGTCACTAGCGAAAATTTGCCTGGCGTAAGGGTGCGAAGTAACACTAGCGAAACTACGCCAGCGTTCGTTAGTGAATTTGCGCAGTAACGAAAAATGCCAAACGCTAGCAAATTAACGCTAGCGAATTAACGCTAGCGAATTAACGCTAGCATTCGGCGCTTCGGTGCTTAGTGAATTTGCGCCTTAAGACTGGATCTTACTGTAGAAGCAAGATTTCACTTTTAGATGAAAGGATATGAAGGATAACTCTTTTCCATAATTTGACTGATATATGGCAGTGTTCTTCTGGTCCATTTAAAGGGAAATATACTGAATATATGCTGGTGTTGCCTAATTGGTTCACAGAATAAGTCAGGCAACAGAAATTCAATATCATGATCAAGATTTATAAGTTGTTCTAAAACATCAGCAATAAATATGGATTTTATATCCTTTCAGTGTCCTGGATTGTGCTACATTTATATTTTAATCAACAGAGATAAATACCTATCTGGAGAGCACAATCAGTGTTTACGACTTAAATAAATGTGCACTACAGCATTCCAATGTAAAAGTACAACATGATTTTAAAGGTGTGGGCATTGAGATGGAGGCATGAGAAAGTCACTGCAATGTCTGTTACAGCTTCAGTAAAGGACTTTTTGACAGCAACTAATATACTAATACAAATAATATAGTATTACACATGCTCTCTCCCTTACTATTGCTTTAGCTATATCTGCTTTGGAATGTTAAACAGGATGCCATTGCACTGCTGAGTTATTATCTATATTATCTGAACCTAGTCTAGGTGAGTGTGAAATGTCCATCCCTTAAACCTTAAGGCGTTTAAAACCAAAAAGGCATTTCTGAGGAATTGCACTTGGGAGACTGCAAGTACCCAGTGTAAATATGAGTGCAAGTGAGCTTGCTGGAATCACTCAGTTTGTGTATTGTATGTGGTGTTGGAGCAGTATTTCAATGCAGTATTTACATGTGACATGTGGGTTTTCTTCCTGGAATCTGAACTGCAGACTCTAAGGGGGGAACTTGCAGCACTGAGGGCAGCAGCAAACATTGGGGAAGAAAGGAGGCACACCGAGCAACCACTGGCAGGGGCCAGTGTAGTGGGGGGTGGAGAAGGGCCAGTGGAGGCTAATGAGGGAGGAAGGTTTGTTACAATCAGGAGGGGAAGTAGGGGACAGAAAGATAGGGGGGCTGGTCCACAGCTCGTTCATACCAACAGATTTACAATTTTGGCTGAAGATGTTGGGGAGGACAGTTATGAACTGGCGTGTATGGAGCAGGCTGACTCTCGAAGCACCCTGGGAGGCAGTGTCTCTAATACTGGTGGTGGGGGGAGTGCAAAGATGGATAGGCAGGTTTTAGTTACAGGGGATTCAATTATTAGAAAGGTGGATAAGGTAATCTGTCTGGAGAGAAGATGGCTAGACGGTTGGAAGAGATTTTAAACTAGGAGTGGGGTTGGGTTCAGTAAAGGATTCAGTAGAAGACAGGTTTGATGAGGTAGTGGGCAAGGAAGGGAAAATGAGGGAGGATATTTGGGTGGGGGTACTGTAAAGGACAGGGAGGACCACATGTCATATGTTCAATATGGTACGACAAACATGGCTGAATGAGTTGCATGACTGGGAAGTTAATATCAGTGGCTATACTTTGTTTTTGAGGGACAGGGGGAATATAAAAGGAGGATGGGGTATGTCTGTTTGTTAGGAATGATCTAAAAGCTAATATAATGGAGGAGGTGATGTTAGAAAATGAGGGGCAGAAGTCTTATGGGTGGAGCACCGATTGTAAAGAGTACAACAAATTCATTGTAGAAGTATGCTATAGAACCCCTAATGTAAGTAAGGAGGAGGGGGATAAGCTCCTGATGCAATTAGAAAAAGCTGCTAGTTTGGGGAAAGTAATGATAATGGCAATCTGGGCAGCTAAGTGGCAAATGAGATTCAATGTTAATATATGTGTTATCATGCACCTGGGATGTAAAAATATCCAAGCCACTTATACCCTTAATGTTCTAATACTGCTATTTCATATATACATTATATTATGTCTGAACATTTAGCTTATATGTTAGCTTTCCTTTCATTTGTCAATAATATTTTATTGTTAACGTATATATTAGAAATCCTGGTAGTACAAAAGAGATTCTGATCTTTAGTATGTTAGGATGGCAAGATGTAACATGTTGATTGGTATGGAACATCCTCAGGCATTGTCAGGATTTGTCATGAGGTGTGTGAAGCAGGTACACTATCTACTGTGATTCATACACAAACTAAACTGCTAAATGGCTTGTTGTGGCTAAGAACAGAATGGGAGGTGTGTAGTATGAATGCACAAACTTAAGGAAATCACATTTGGGGGTAATTTGAACCAGGACATTTGTCTTTAATTTAATTATTGTCTATAATATCAATATAAGATCATCTTCATTACACATCATTGCATGGTTTGCAAAAACTTTGCAGCAAAAGGCAGTTAGTCCAGTTTTGCCTAACAATTAGCTGTGAGTTGCCACAAGCCTCTTGGTCCCGTGTTTGCTTAGAATGTGTCCATGTCATATAAAATCTGTGTACAGAGCTGTAGTTGGAAAACAACATCAGGGCTAGAGTCTCTAGTGCAGAGGTAATATAAGGTCAGTTGGCAGCTACAGTGCCATTAGTAACTCTCTATGTGCTGGAGTAACAAGACCCTTGCCATTTAAATGACATTCTATTACCTGGAGCAAAGCTTGTCATACATACACAAATACCCATGCCCAGTACTGCCCATTGTCTTGATATGTATGTTGTGCCTTGCCGTTTTGTTTTTTCGGCTTTTGACTATGAAACAAAGGGAGGTTATGCATGTGTATAGCTACTCATTTATTATTTATATCAGACAGTAGGGGCAGATTTCTTAAGGGTCGAATTGAAAATTTGAATTCCAATTTTAATTTAAAGATTTTTTTTATGGTTAAAACCATCAAATTCAAATTGTGAATTATCCAAACTCGTTTTGAGTTTTAATTCGAATTCAAATTTTGAGATTTATCATACTCTGGCCCTTTAAGAATTCGAATTCGACTATTCGCCACCTAAAACCTGCTGAGTTCATGTATAAGTCAATGGGCGGCATCCAGGGACCAATTTGGACATGTTAGTAGCCTTTCTGACATTCAAGTTTTATTCTGAAAAAAAACTCGAATCGAGTTTAGTCGAATTTGGTTTGAATTCGATTTGAGTTTTCAAGTCGGTAAAAATTTTTTCAGATATTCAAATTTTTTTTTTATAAATAACCCCCAGTCGAATTTCGAGTATATTCGAAATTCGACCTTTAATAAATGTTCCTCGGCCCATGTCCATATCAAAAGAGACGGAGTTCATGGGAATGCAGTAAGGCTGGGTAACCCGTCAGAGAAATCTATGTAGGGATTGCTAGTCTTTTTATGTTCAGGTAAATTAACTAAAGTGCCAGGTTTGAGTGCAATCTAAAAGGGAAGACACAGAAAGAGGTAGAATGAACCCTTTTTATGCCTTGCACCATTTAGTGGAATATCAGTGCAGTGGTCTATTCGCATTTTTCCCTTCTGTCAAGAAAGATCCTGTTATTTCTGCCTTGGGTTCCTTTGTGGCCAATATGTGGTTATGACCCATGTATCAACATCCTTGACATAATGATCATGCCCATATTCAGTTTCCTGATATTCGTTGAATGAAAAAAACTTGTATATAGTGGGATTTTAGTGTAGCACAATACATTGGGCCAGATTCAATTCAGTGAGAAAAAGGTTTATCACATAAAATCTCATGGACAAGATTCAATTTGAGATGCAATTCAATTCAGAAAAACGTATCTCACGGTTTATCACGTGAAAACTGTATTGAAGTCTAAAGCTGGCCATAGACGCAAAGATCTGATCGTACGAATCAACGTACGATCAGACTTTCCCATCTCCCGACCTAACCATTCAGATCAAATTCTTACCATTCCAATCAAATAAAGTAGTAAAAGAACAGATCAGCCAATGTTCTGCCCCTGACAGCAATCGTACGAAAGTTATGTCTGACAAAGCTAGTGACAGTCTCCCACTGAAAATCGTACGATCGGCAATACACGCAGAGATATTATCGGCAGCTGACAGAAATTTTCTAACCTGTCCGATCGACCAAACGACCGATCTCTGCCGGACGGAAAATGACGGGACTCTCCACACACAGTCCGAAAATCGTACGCATCCACGATTCGTATGATCGGATCGTTGCGTCTATGGCCAGCTTAAGGGAAAAACTAGAACTGAATTAGGTGAAAATTTGTATGCCAAATACACTTACCCTGGCAGGTAAGTAAAGCAATGACTACGATGACTACGAACAGCCTTTCAGAAGGAACCCTGCCAGCTTCCTATTTACCAACTATCAATGCTAAGTAAGTGCAATGCTATGTATTAAGTGATGGAATGAATAGAACGTTCCTGAAATCCTTTCAGCGGTCGCTAGCTTATTGTGTTAACTCTGTTAACTGCTGTATGTCCCTGCTAACCTCACACTCCCCTGCTCAAAGCAGCAACATTGTGCGGCATTCTACATAAAGGATATACATTTTAGTTCAGCTTTTATGCAGCTTCCCTGCATTAGCATCTGTCCCTTAATAAAAACAACACTCTGGGGCAAATTCCCTTACCAGCAAAAATTCGCCAGTGACGGCTTTGCAGCCATCGCAACACTTTGCCAGGCATTAATTTGCTAGGACAACGCTAATTCACTAAAATGCAAATTTGTGTCCAGGGCACTGAACGCTGTCGAATTTACGCTAGCATTACTTTGGCAATCAAACCGAAGATGCGCTTGCGTTGCCTAATTTGCATACATCTGGAAATTATAAATTTTCATGGACGTATATGTTGCAGCAAATACATTACACTACACAATTCCAGGGAACCTTAATAAATAAAATAGAGTTGTTACAATGCCCTACACATGAGCTCACTGTATAGTTTATGTTCCATATATTAGAAAATGGAGGGGGGTACCCAGTTACCCGAAAAAAATTTTACGGACCTTTGCAGGCTAGCGTTTTTTAGGACTTTAAAAATTTTGCACTAAAAATTGAGGAAGTTCTATGCACTCCATTGCAAGTCTGGCGAAAGAGGTAACATTCAGTAAAATCCGCATCTTAGTGAATTTGAAGAGTTATGTCTTTTCGCCAGAGTGAAAATTTGCCTGGCGATAGAGTGCGAATGATGGCTAGCATCTGTCTCTTTCGCTAGCGAAGTCACGACTGCGCCCATTAGAGAATCTGCCAAGCGCCTAAATGACGTCACGCTGGCAAATTTCCTACCACTACGCTAATTCACTAATATGTGAAGTTGCGCATTGGGCGCCGAACACTGGCGATTTTTTCGCAAAGCAAAGATGCGCTAGTGTTCTTTTGTGCCTAGCAAAAATTTGCTAGTGATCTTGTGCTTAGGTCAATTTGCATACGGCGGGTAATTGAAAGTTGCATGGAGGTATTTATTATAAATGTTGATGCAAATGCTTTACGTAACCACTTTTTATTACAAATGTCCAGGGAACCAGAGAATTTATATAATGCTCTACACATGAGCCCACTGTAAAATGAATGTTCCATATGTTAGGAAATGTCTGGAGAAAACCGGTTACCCAAAAAAAGTTTGTTAGGACTTTAGCAGGCTATCCCTCTTAAAAAAAAGGAAAACCCGCCAGCGTTTTTTTTAACTTTAATGCATTTTCGGCACACTGGATATGATGTAAGTGACAGAAGATTGAGGAAGATCTAGCTTCTTTTAAGCACTTTGCCTGGGCTGAGGTGGCAAAGTGAAATCTGGCAAAAGACGTAACTTCAGTAAAATCTGCACTAAACTGAATTTGTGGAGTAACGACCATTCGCCAGAGCGAAAACTCGCCTGCAAACAAACAAACGCTAGCGAATTGACGCATGCGCCTGAATTGGCAATGTGAATTGGCAATGTCCCTGCGGAAGTGATTTCTGGCGAAAAGTCGCTAGCATTAGCCACTTCACCCTTTAGTAAATCTGCCCCAAGTCTGAAACACACTGTATATGTGTGCATTGTGAGAAGGGGAATCCGCCTATTACTGTGCACACAGGTTATATTTCGGTTTTGTTTTCTGGCTAAAAACAACCTGTTACCGCACCCACATAGAAGGTATGCCCAATGCAGTGTTTTTGTTTTCCCCATAGTCCCAGTTTATTTGCAGCCGCAAAGGCAGGGCCGTTTCAGGCTCTTATGCCGCCAGAGGCAGCGTCCAAAATGCTGCCCCCCCTGCCCATCGCGCTTCCCTTACAATCGCCGACGGGGGGGCAGGGGGCGCATCGATAGCTCAGAGAGCGAAATTGCGATCTCTTCGATAGAAAAGCCGAATTTCCGGTTTAATAACCGAAAATTTGCCTCTTAAAGTTACCAGGAGCAGCTTTTTGCCGCCGCTGGTAACTTCTGGGCAGCTGCCACCTGAGGCAAGATGCTGACATTGCCTTATGGCAGAAACGCCCCTGCATGAGGGTATGATGAGACTGATGCAATTTTTCAGAATTGTGGCATATCTGGCATACAGGTGTCAAAATTATATCTGATTCTTCATGTGCAAGTACGATGTGCCTATTGACATTAGCCTCTATGGGGACCCTGGAGTTACTACCAGCTTCAAAGTAGCAGTAGCTAGAGGGTTCCCCAGCCTCAATAGGTGCGCTTGTGTGACATATGGAAAAAACACAACTAGGCAAAAGTAGTCGTTTTGGGTGTTGTTTTAATGAATGGTGTTGAGTTCCTCAATGTGGCCATTTTTGAGTGGCTGCAACTGCACTTGTAAATAAGCCCTATAGTGTGTCATAGACCTTAGACACAGAGATGATAATAGTGGCCTGGTTTTCGTGGGAGCCCCTAGGCTACATCCACATAGGCCCCCTTCTAGGTTACTGCTGGGTCCAGATGCATGCAGATCCAGACATGCAGGTACTCGAACTCTCTACGCAACGTCAGGTTCAGTTTTCCCCAGTGATGCCTTCTTCACCCAGCTGGTGGATCACTGGTGTAGAGTTACCTTTTGTACAGTGTTACTCTGGTATTCCAGCAATCTACTAGTAGCTCGAAAACACAATACGAGAGAAAAGCTTATGTAACATTAATGCTAACATTAATATATATATATAGTTAACTCAAATACATAAAAACCATGTTAGGCAACTGTATAAACAGAAATATGCATTAGTGTAGAAGGTCATTAAATATATATATTCACAACATGTATAATTTTAGTTTAACTAAAATCATTACAAGCTAAGCTTTCCAAAGTACAGGGATGGAGACTATTTTACATGCACTGACATAAAAGCCTTCAAGCAAATTATTGGCTTTCAATGTTTTTTTTTTACAATTGAGTTTTGTTTTATTATTCTTTTTCCAGACCAAGATACAACAAGGCAATTATTAACCTCATATAATAAGTAATAGGGCCAGGAATACATAAACAGATCTAAAAAATACAATAGTTCACATCTGTTATCTAGAGGATCAGCATCATTATCATTAAAGAGCCACTAGGTTATATAACCACTCATGCTCTTTGATGTCTATGATTGCTCTAACTATTGGTTATTTACAGGGCACATCTCATACAATTCCAAAAAGGTAAACCTGGGGTAAAGGTGTTCATGATAGGCTTTAGTGCCTGGGTCTAAGGCAGTATATTCCCTTTTCTACATGACTTCACTGAATAGGGCTTTTGCTGAACATAGTTTTTGCCTACTGTCTTGATCACAAAAACATCTCTTATTTCATGAGGTTAACACTGCATACAGGGAGAATGAAGCTGTTCCCTGTGTGGTCCTTGCAAGGTATATAATTAAATCACTAGTATAAAACCTCCTCCCTTCACCCATTAATGCTTTGTTTTAGGGATGCACTTATCAGCTGATCAATCGGATTTGTGCCGTATCCTTCTGCCCGGCCAAACCAAATCTGAATCCTAATTTGCATATGCAGCTCAAACCCTATTTATTGAACTCATGTTGAACAGGGGGTATACTGCCATAGGGATTTCATCCTCTACTTCACAGGTATGTTGGCTGGGTTATTACAAAGCTGTTAAGTCATACAGATTTCTTTGAAGATCTTTGTCATGCTGGAAGCCATCAGGGGCGGAACTACCGGGGGAGCAGGGGGTGCGAGCGGGCCAGGGCCCGCACCCCCTCAGGGCCCCCGGCAGTCCGCCCGCCGCATGTTCGGCGGCCACTTCCGGGTTTACGGAGGGGGGCGGGGGCCCGGCTGCGCGTCCTGCGCCAGGGCCCGCCCCCCTCTAGTTCCGTTTTTGGAAGCCATAAAAATCTCTTGAAGTTCAGTGATCTCCGACTCATGAACAACAGATTGCTCACCAACCCCTTGGATGTTTCTCTCAGTGGCCTCAATACAGGTCCTTAGTTTTGAATTTCAATTGGCACATTTTAATTGCATGAAAACTAGGTGTACTGCCAAGTAGAGCCTCCTGTGTGCTGTCAGTCCACATAGGGACTACCAAATAGCAAATCACAGCCCTTATTTGGCATCTCATGCTTGTGTTGCTCCCCAACTCTTTTTACATTGAATGTGGCTCATGGTTAAAAAAGGTTGGGGACCCCTGCTTGATTTTCCTTTGCCTTTATTTACTTTTGAGCACTTTTCCTGAAGTAAATACAGGCTAAAGCCACCTACCTTGTTGGTTGATCCATATACTCTATACACAAGCAAACGTTAGCTACGAGTGGAAGCCACAGACATATTAGGCATATATACATACTTTCTGAATGAACTTATAGAATGTACACTAAGAGTACAAAATGTTCACAATAACCCATAAAATGTAGTACGTTTTCAGAAAAATTGTATGCTTGTGGGCCCTATGTCAAGCAATTGTTCATGTTGATTTAAAGTTTAAAAAGGGCCATCACATGTATGGAGTCGTTAACTGCACATGCCCATATAATCAAGCTGTGATCCAAACAATTACATGTGGTGTACACCATGTATTAGGACCTTATAGAATTTGTATTCTAATTTTCTAAGTACAGGTATGGGACCTGTTATCCAGAATGGGACCTGGGGTTGTCCAGATAAGGAATCTTTCTGTAATTTGGATCTCCATACCTTAAGTCTACTAAAAAAAAATTTTATTATAAAAATTAATATAAACAATAAACCAAATAGGACTTTTTGCTTGCAATAAGGATTAATTTCATTTTAGTTGAGATCAAGTACAAGGTACTGTTTTATTACAGAGAAAAAGGAAATAATATTTAAAATGTGAATTATTTGATTAAAATTGAGTCTACGGGAGACAGCCTTCCTCTAATTTGCCCAATTTGTTGCACAGGGCACCGCTAATACAAAGGCAGTTGTACATTAACACCAGCAAGGGGCTGCACAGCCAACATATAGTAAATATCACAGACGCCATCCCTTTTAGAGTAAATTCTATACTAAATAAATTTGCACATATCAAGGAAATTCATTAATAATATTTCAGACACATGTCTGAGAAAAAAAAATAACTGCTGGGTTGAAATATTACTTTTTACAGTGAGAAGAGTAATTCACCACTTGTACGCTTTCAGCAGAAAAAGAAAAAAACTTTTAGAAAAACAAGAAGTCAGCCTGTCCATCATACGCCAGGGTCTGTTTTCATTTTTCCAAGAAATCCTGAGACACCCAGTGTAAGCGGGGAGAGTCGACACCATAAAGTCTGCGCACGAACAAAAAAGAAGAGATGTTGAAATGACATAGGCTCATGGGTTTCTGTTTTTCACTAAATCCCATTTTTTACCTTCTCAAGATCAACATAACGGATACCTAGGAGAAGAACATTTCATTTGTTATTCTTCCTTCCCCCCTGCTAATTGCTGAGATTTGTTCTGGTTTTAGAGCAGGGATAAAAGTGCTTGCCTCCTTGGACAGCAATATGATTGATAATAATGTATATGAGAACTGGTGGCTTTTATTAGCGTTTTTTCTCATCTTAAGTAACAGAAAATAAGCCTAATGCCATATCTAGCCCTTTAGACTAAATGATATTCCATCTCCCAGCATCCTTAGCCTGTCACAGCAGGAGGGCCGCCAGTTGGACACCCTGCCTCGAGGCAAAACAAGTACTTGTATATTTGCATGTTTGTTTTATTTCCACAAATCTCTCTATAACTCTCAAGTCTGTCTACTTTATGAGGTTGTTTACATTGATCCAGAGCACTGGAAGTTTCCCTTTCCAGGGGCCCCTGCTATAATCTGAGGTTGTTTCCTATTGCTGCCACATTGGCTATGCATTCCTGAGCTCTGAGCAACAGCCTCCCCCTCACCCCACCCCTCCATGCTTCGAAGAGGTGATGAAGTCTGAAGGCAGACTTACTAAATTTGAGGGACTTTTTCACACAATCTGGTACCAACTAACAGCGAAAGGCATACGAAAGCAATTTATATGGTATCAGACCTAAAACGTTTTATACACTTGATTTTTTTTTTTTCATCCCACAAACTCATCATATCATAGAATAAAAAACTATCATTAATGCCTGTGCAACAGACTGATATAAAGATTTACCTTCGGACTTGTGGTTGTCCAATTTAAAGGGCCCAAGGCTCCTATACACTAAGGATTAAGCTACTTTATGGACTTTGTTCTGGCAAATAATATATGGGGTTGGTCTTTCTACAGCTATGCAGTGCCGTTGGTATTTTTGGGTTGCCACACCCCCCAGCAAAGTGCAGTCCCCCTTGGTCAGTAGACCACATATGCTTAGAGTATAATAGCGCTATAGGAGGATGTGGAGGGATGATTAGGAAAGCCTAATTGCCACACACAAGCCAATACATATGGTTTCAGCTGATGGACTGAACAAAAAGATATAAAAAGAACCATGAAGGTTGTTTATTCTGGTTTATGCCCCCTGCATGTCCTTTTTGGGAGGAATTCTCAAGCTGAATTTTATGTCCAAGTATAATCTAAAGTGATTGCAGATCAATCCCGAAAGGCTTTATCCTTCAGCGATGTTCAGGCAATTCCAGTGTGATGAACCAAATGCCATATTGCTGTGCACATGGCCAGGTTTTTCAGGTCCAAAACAAATTAAATTTCAGGCTTGATAATATTCCCATTAGACAAATACAAGGAACAATATAGACTAGTGGCTCATTAAAGTTTGAGCAAGAAGTGGTGGTGTAGTCAGAGGCTTGCAGTGAACATATAAAGATTGGGGTACAGTGTGGCAGAATTTAAACCAAATGTGACTGATATATGCAGGCATCAAAATTTGTGTCTGCAACTATCAGTCATTCATATTGGGCAAAGATCTATACAATTGATTTTCCTAGAAAGTTAGCTGTGATATGTAGCTCCTTCTGCATGCCCCACCTAAATGGTGGAATGATTACAACTGAAACCCGGTGTTTTACTAGATTGGTGTCAGCAGCTGTGATTCTGCATTCTTTGATCGAAACATCAGACGGGAATCAGAATAAGCTTTTCTGCTACAGAATCTTAGAGAATGAAAACTATAATTGTCTGCAGAGTGAGAGATACAGTATCTATTAAGTGTTCTTGGCACTACAGGGATTAGTGTATCACAGTATTCAGAAAAGTCTTACCTTCATGTTCATTGTAGCAGAACTCTAATAACTGAGCCCAGCTGCTACTGCAATTCTTCCCTGAATTGCTTGTTAGCAACAATGCTGAAACTTGCAGCCTTCTAGGCTATTACATATACCGATATAATGCTGGGGTTCTACTACTCTTTCCTATTACCCTTTTCCAGAACATATATTAAGAGTAAACCAATATGCTAAATAGACTGCAAAAAAAAGTCTAAGGGTGCAAGAGTAAGAGTTTAGGCTCCTATATAAACTAACATTTTAGCAAAATTTTTTTTTTGTTCCAGAAACAGAAATTACAGAATTATAATCAAAAGTGACACTAGCACCAAAATTAGAAGAGTCTAAAACATAGTAACTAATTTAGCAATTAACTTTAGTTGTTAAACCGTTATAGCCATTTTTCCGGATGCATATTTCCTGGTTTATATACAAGTATGGGACCTTTTTTTCCAGAATGCTCAGGACCTGGGGCTTTCCAGATAATGGATCTTTCCGTAACTTGGGTCTTCATACCTTACGTCTACTAGAAAATCATGTAAACATTAAATAAACCCAATAGGCTGGTTTTGCTTCCAATAAGGATTAATTATATCTTAGTTTGGATCAAGTACAGGGTACTGTTTTTTTTATTATTACAGAGAAAAAGATAAATCATTATAAAAAAAATAGAATTAATTTGGATTAAATGGAGTCCATGGGAGATGGCCTTTCCATAATTCTGAGCATTCTGGACAACGAGTTTCTGGATAACAGATCCCATACCTCTATATGCTTATAGGTCTTTTAGAACTAGCTGCGTAGGCTAATGGGACACCGAGTGGTGGCCAATAGAGATATATGCAAAATGCACTGGCTAAAGTAACAAATAAAAAAACAAACAAATACAAAAAGTACTGTAGAAGTGATACCTATATTGGCTAACAATAAAAATACATTGCAAGCTTTCGGAGCACCAAGGCCATTGATCTATATATATATATATATATATATGCTGTGCCTTTCGAGCTTTCATTTATATTTTGCCTGACGAAGGGGCCTTGGTGCTCTGAAAGCTTGCAATGTATTTTTATGGTTAGCCAATACAGGTATCACTTCTACAATACTTTTTGTATTTGTTTATTTTTTATTTGTTATTCTTGCTACTGGCTAACACGGTACCACAGTTTTTGTTTTTGGCTAAAGTAGAAATGGTCTGGTAGGGAACTACTCAAACATGCTCCAGTGCATTTGCCATATTTCACTACAGCAAATGTGACATATGGATAGGGACGTTTAGATCTCAGCAGCAGTCAAACCCCCCATGTGCTTTAGGGCTCTTACACATGACCGTTCCGACCTGCGCTCCGCGTGTAGGCGCCGAACGCAGGTTCAGACGCAACATGCTGCATTTTTCCTGCGTTCGGCGCCTACACGCGCCTGAGTGAGTACAGCCCCATTTCAAATAATGACTTGCGTCTATTCCTGCGCTCCCCTGCGGCTGAACGCCAAAAAACGGAACGCAGGGGAGCGCAGGTCGGAACACTCATGTGTAAGAGCCCTTATTCTTCAGAGCAAAAATGCAAATCTTATGAGCGTATTTATCTCAAACACCTGCAGTCCCTTCCTAAAGAAAATTAACTTGTAGTAAACATTATACGGCATAGTATCAAAGGCTCAGGCATTTGCTTTTGAGCTGAGGCTTCACCCGTTATTATTTTAAACTGCATTGTTTTATGTTCTCAATGTGCATTAAGTGTGTGCCCTCCAGTCTCAGGAAGGCAGCAGAGGAGGAGAAGGGCCTGTCTGGAGCGGGCCTGTAGGAAGATTAGAATTTAAGGAATGTGGCTTTCCTTCAAGCCGGCATCCGGCTCAGTTCTCAGACCTACAGATGGATTGCAAAGGTCACCAAGGGTTGCAGCATTTAGTACATTTACATACTGCTGTGTATTGGTTTATTTCAGTTGCTGGAAGGGAAAACACCTACATAAAAGGACAAGGCTGATATTCGTTCTTTAAATAGTGGACAATGCATTGCTATTAATAGGTTTTTATAATTAGGCTGATGTTGATTTTCATTAATTGTAAAGCAATAATTATATCTATGATAAAATATGGATTTAATATCATCTAATAGGGGTTGCCTTGTATTCCAAAAACATGAACACCAAACTTACTGTCAAGTAAAACACATATCCTAAATTACCCCCCTGAAGTCTCTCCCGTGGCTATGAATAGACTGGCTTGACTTTTACTGCCAAGCTGTTTTAGGGTTCCAAAAAAAGGGTACCTGCACATAAGGGGGTCTCAGAAAGCAGAAATGAATGGTAATGTAATAGAAGGCACAAAGTTTGTATTGGGTTCTACTAACCCAGAGTAAACAATTAAATGCTTCCTTTTAAAGGGGTAGTTCACCTTTAATTTAATTTTTATTATATTATAGAATGACTTCTTCTTCGCAACTTTTTAACTGATCTTTAGTTTTTATAGTTTCTAAACTATCTGCTTTCTTCATCTTTCTAACTCTCAAATGGGGGTCACTGGTCCCAGCAGCTGAAAAACTATTGCTCTGTGAGGCTCCAATTGTAATTTTACTGCTTCTTTTTATTACTTATCTTTCTAAGTCTCCCCACTATTTATATTCCAGCCGCTGCTTGGTTGCTAGGGTAAATTGGACCCTAGCAACCAGATATTTGCCGAAATTCCACACTGGAGAGCTGCTGAACAATAAGGTAAAGAATTTAAAAACTACAAAAAAATAATAAAAAGGTTAAAGGCTGAATCATGAACTGAATCCGAACCCTAATTTGCATATGCAAATTAGGGGTGGGAAGGGGAAAGCAATTTTTATTTCCTTGTTTTCCGACAAAAAGTCACACAATTTCTCTTCCAGCCCCTAATTAGCATATGCAAATTGGGATTCGGATTCAGTTTGGCCAGGCAGAAGGATTCGGCAGAATCCGAATCCTGATGAAAAACCTTGCCGAATCCCGAACCGAAACCTGGATTCGGCGCATACCTATTTATTTTTGACCATGATTGGATCATGGGCAAATAAAAATATTTAAGGGCCATAAATAAGAAAGTCCTATTTCATATAAAGCCTGGTTTGCACCATTCTTAAAAACAGCATGACACCTGTTCAAGAATTAGTACCTGTTTTTAGAAGCCTTAAATACAGTTCAGAGAGACTATGGCCCATGCCACCCATCATGCCTGTCTCCAGTTTCCCGTTGTGCCTGGGGAGAAGAGCCCTCACAGAAAACAGGTCAAGTGTTTATAGATTGTCAGCCTGGAGATCATTAAAACAAAGCACTGGAGCCCAAGGCTTTGATCTGCCTCAAGAGCAGGATGTAGCTAGTGTGAATGTAAGAATTATATGGTCTGGTTACCAGTAAATGAGGGTATCTCATTCTTCTGCATGACCTGCTGCTCAACTCCTCCATCAGCTGACGAACCTTTCAATGTGCTGATTAATTGCCTTCAAGGCAACCACACATTTCCTTTCAGTACAGAACCACTGAACTGAATTAGTGTATTAATTACTGTCACAGCATGCCAACATCTTAGTTACTGACATATTTATTATTTTATTCATAGATAGCAAACAGTTAAGTTGCTTGAATAAACTGCACTCACAAGCATTAACAGGTATAGGTGCTACATAGCATAACCAACAATATCATGAAGAGTTTAAATTGTAACTGAAGTGAGCTAGATTACCAAAGCTAAAGCTTTTTAAAGAGGAGGGTCACCTTGAAGTTAACATTTAGTATGTTATAGAAGTCAATTCTAAGGGCTCTTACACATGAGCGTTTTTACCTGCGCTCCCCTGCGTTCCGTTTTTCAGTGTTCAGCCGCAGAGGAGCGCAGGAATAGACACATTTCATTATTTCAAATGGGGCTGTACTCACACAGGCGCGTGTAGGCGCCGAACACAGGAAAAATGCAGCATGTTGCGTCTCAACCTGCGTTCGGCGCCTACATGCGCCTGTGTGAGTACAGCCCCATTTGAAATAATGAAATGCGTCTATTCCTGCGCTTCCCTGCGGCTGAACGCTGAAAAACGGAACGCAGGGGAGCGCAGGTAAAAACGCTCATGTGTAAGAGCCCTAAGAAACTTTTTAAGTGGTCATCATTATTTATGTTTTATAGTTTTTTTTTTGATTATCCACCATTTATTCTCTGTTTGTTATAACCAAGGTAAAGCACTGTGTATCTTGTCGGTGATATATAAATAAATGATGATGATGTTGATGATTTGCATTTTTTCTGACTCCCATGGCATAAAATTACACACACCTTGATAAATTCGTCATTTATTTTACACATCTTTTTTTACACAGTTTTTTTGGCGAATTTAGTTTCACACAGCATAATTAGGGCTCTTACACACGGCCATTTTTTCTGCGCTCCCCTGTGCGTTGCGCTTTTTTCCGTTCAGCCACAGGGGAGCACAGTAGTAGACACACTCAATTATTGTGAAGGGGGCTGTATTCGCATGTAAGCGCCAAACCCAGGTGGGACGCAGCATGTTGCATTTCACCTGTGTTCGTCGCATACATGCGTCTGTGTGAGTACAGCCCCCTTCACATTAGTTGAGTGCGTCTACTACTGTGCTCCTCTCCGACTGAACGGAATAAATCCTGCTCATCTATCTTTTTTTTCTACTTTTTGATGTTATAGGATGAAGTTAAGAGCAAAAATCTCAACTTATCAACATTTGACATCATGCCTATAACATGAACACAGGTATGGGATCCATTATCCAGAACCCCATTACCCAGAAAGCTCAGAATTACAGAAAGGCCATCTCCCATAAACTCCATTTTACCCAAATAATCCAAATTTTAACAAAAAAACAGTACTTTGTTCTTGATCCCAACTAAAATATAATTAATTAATCCTTATTGGAGGCAAAACCAGCTTATTGGGTTTATTTAATGTTATTTCATGTTAATGTTAATGTAAATTATTTTCTAGTAGACGTAATTATTAATATCCAAATTACAGAAAATCCATTATTTGGAAAACCCCAGGTCCTAAGCATTCTGGATAACAGGTCCTATACCTGTACTAAAATGTTTAACTCTCAAATGTTTTTGTTGAATTTAATTTAGCACAGGCACATACCCAGAAACGGAACTAGAGGGGGGCGGGCCCTGGCGCAGGACGCGCAGCCGGGCCCCCCGCCCCCCTCCGTAAACCCGGAACTGGCCGGGATATGCATGGCGCGCAGACTGCCGGGGGGCCCTGAGGGGGTGCGGGCCCTGGCCCGCTCACACCCCCTGCTCCCCCGGTAGTTCCGCCCCTGCACATACCTATGTTAGATAATAGCTCCTGGCTATATGGTATCTCTCTTTGCAGGCTATGGTTACATTTAGCTGGTTGTTCCTGTTGCTTGGTTTATTCCAATTTCAGGTACCCTCAGCCAAACTGGCCAAGCACAATCAGAGAATTCACATTTTTGGAGAGGGGCATCCAGCATGTTTGCATGGTGTCATCTTGTCTCTGTCAAACTTTTGTGAATTCACACAAATGTACCATTTGTGAATCACACACATTCTTCAACAACTTATTACAGTTTGAAGTTGGCATAAGATTTTGTTCTTAAACTCATCTTTCTCCTTTGTTTAGAGTTCGTAATTAATAACTAATAACTTAAATTGTAAGCAGTGTTTTTGTGATTTATGTATCTAAGGTGAGAACATTGCCTCAGGCAGCAGCGAGCGGGTGGTTACAAGGGGCAGCAAAAAGACGCCTCTTCTAACTTTAAGAGCCAAATTTCTGGGTTTTACCCTGGAAATTCGCCCTCTATAGTGCAAAGAGCACAATTGCGCTCAATGCACTAGCGATGCTGCCCCCTTTTGACCCGCTTCAACGCAGATTTTTAAACGCGGAGCAGTAGGGGGTGGGCGGCATCTGGGCCCAGGCACCTCAGGCGGCAGCAGCCCCAGAATCGTTGCTGGACAAGAAATAGAGAATATGTTGCTTATTCTGATGAAAATTAGTGCAGGCAAATCTGCAAGATATTTACAAGTTTCATTTGAGAAATCAAGTCAGCTGACAGTAAATCGTAAGTAGGCTTTATTAACTAATGATCAGGTTTCTTACACTGCAGCTCCTTTTAAGAACTAAAAACCCTAAAAATGAACATGGTTAAAAATGCCATATTTTAAATACTGAACTCATTGCACCAGCGTAAAGTTTCAGCTTGTCAATAGCAGCAATGATCCAGGACTTCAAACTTGTCACAGGGGGTCACCATCTTGGAAAGTGTCTGTGACACTCACATGCTCAGTGGGCTCTGAGCAGCTGTTGAGAAGCTAAACTTAGGGGTGGTTGCAAATCATCAAGCAAAAACGTAGGTTTGTCTGTAATATAAGATGATGCTACAGGGCTGATTATTAAATTATGATGCTAGTTGCACAAGTTTTGGTGCTGCCATGTAGTAATTATCTGTATTAATTACAGATAATTATCTGTATTAATCAGCCTTATATTGTGACAGTTATATTCTATGTGTACTGTATATTGTTACAGTAAGCTTAGCTAAGTGACAGCAGCAGAGAGCATGGGCAATGAATACGTAGAAAAAAGATGAGGAGCTACCAGGGCAATTTACTTGGACATGTACAGAAGCCCAAAACCTAATGCACAACATTTCTAGCCTACTTCTTAGTTAAGCTTTAGTTCTCCTTTAATCCTCAACAATGTTATTTTAGTTGATTGCAGGCTGGGGGTGCAGAACTAGACTAGAGCTCTGATTTAAAATGTTAGTTTGACTTATAGCTTGGTTTCATGATAATAAACAGGTGCAATAAGGCGACTGGAATTAGGTGGCACAAGACTTGGGGGGTGGGGTGCAGCGAGGATCATTGAGAGGCATACAGGTAGCAAAGGGGATATGTATAACTTAAGCATAAATCAAGAAAGGACTAGCCGAAACAGCATTATATTTTCTTACAAATCTAGTTATCTTTCAAGTTCTCTACAGCATCTTTTATACATATACCTTTAAAAATAAAAAAAATTAATTTGGTTTTTGGTCTGTGATTCCTTCAGCTGATACTTTTTACTTCAACCACATAGGATATCTTACAAAATGTTTGAACAGTCTGCCTTCTCTTTATCTTAAATCCTTTTGAGGTAGAATATATTCCTATAATCTACAGTTTGGTCATTTTCCTATGGGTCCAATCAGTACACACTGTATATAAGCTATTATTATTATTATTATTATTATTATCATTAACATGTATTTATATAGCGCCAACATATTGCGTAGCACTGTAAAGTAAATGTGATTATACAACTAAATCACATGAATTATATACATAGAAGTTAATAGTGAAGTTCCGCCACTAGAGTGAAATTCCGCCACTTCCCATTAATTTCTATGGGGTTTTTAAAGGCGTATTTATCAAAGGGTGAAATTTCACTTTCACCCATTGATAAATACGCCTTTCAAAATCAATAAATATATTGATAATGGGTTGAGTGCAGAGGACCTTTTGTAGTTGACTATATGTATTTTGTGGTCACACCCTCATTGCACTCCCGCCTAATGGTTTTAAAAATTAGTTGTGAGCACAACTTTCCCTTGTTTGTTATAGTTATACAGGAGCAGTGACCAGCTCCATGTTGTAGCTCCCACCCTTCCCAGCTATAGTCAGGTGATCCCACTGGTGTCTAATAAAAGGGCAGCCAAGTATGGAGGTTTACTTTGAAAGCAGCTAGTAAGTTGCAGGTAAAACTTAGTCCCTTTGTAAAATGTATAATTAAGCAATTGATTTCTTAATGAATCAGATGAAAATTAAGCGTAGGACTGGCCAGATATGGGATGACTTTGACGTAGTTGGCCAGCTTAAATATATTGCAATATATGGACAAACAATCCCTGTGTTGTTTAAAGGGTAAGGCATTTTTTAGTAGCAGTATGCACAAAATGTCGCTGTCTTAAATATATTGATAATGGGTTGAGTGCAGAGGACCTTTTGTAGTTGACTATATGTATTTTGTGGTCACACCCTCATTGCACCCCCGCCTAATGGTTTTAAAAAATAGTGGTGAGCACAACTTTCCCTTGTTTGTTATAGTTATACAGGAGCAGTGACCAGCTCCATGTTGTAGCTCCCACCCTTCCCAGCTATAGTCAGGTGATCCCACTGGTGTCTAATAAAAGGGCAGCCAAGTATGGAGGTTTACTTTGAAAGCAGCTAGTAAGTTGCAGGTAAAACTTAGTCCCTTTGTAAAATGTATAATTAAGCAATTGAATTCTTAATGAATCAGATGAAAATTAAGCGTAGGACTGGCCAGATATGGGATGACTTTGACGTAGTTGGCCAGCTTAAATATATTGCAATATATGGACAAACAATCCCTGTGTTGTTTAAAGGGTAAGGCATTTTTTAGTAGCAGTATGCACAAAATGTCGCTGTCTTAAATATATTGATAATGGGTTGAGTGCAGAGGACCTTTTGTAGTTGACTATATGTATTTTGTGGTCACACCCTCATTGCACCCCCGCCTAATGGTTTTAAAAAATAGTGGTGAGCACAACTTTCCCTTGTTTGTTATAGTTATACAGGAGCAGTGACCAGCTCCATGTTGTAGCTCCCACCCTTCCCAGCTATAGTCAGGTGATCCCACTGGTGTCTAATAAAAGGGCAGCCAAGTATGGAGGTTTACTTTGAAAGCAGCTAGTAAGTTGCAGGTAAAACTTAGTCCCTTTGTAAAATGTATAATTAAGCAATTGAATTCTTAATGAATCAGATGAAAATTAAGCGTAGGATTGGCCAGCTTAAATATATTGCAATATATGGACAAACAATCCCTGTGTTGTTTAAAGGGTAAGGCATTTTTTAGTAGCAGTATGCACAAAATGTCGCTGTCTTAAATATATTGATAATGGGTTGAGTGCAGAGGACCTTTTGTAGTAGAATATATTCCTATAATCTACAGTTTGGTCATTTTCCTATGGGTCCAATCAGTACACACTGTATATAAGCTATTATTATTATTATTATCATTAACATGTATTTATATAGCGCCAACATATTGCGTAGCACTGTAAAGTAAATGTGATTATACAACTAAATCACATGAATTATATACATAGAAGTTAATAGTGAAGTTCCGCCACTAGAGTGAAATTCCGCCACTTCCCATTAATTTCTATGGGGTTTTTAAAGGCGTATTTATCAAAGGGTGAAATTTCACTTTCACCCATTGATAAATACGCCTTTCAAAATCCCATAGAAATGAATGGGGAGCTGCGGAATTTCACTCTAGTGGCGGAACTTTACTCTTTGATAAATTTACCCCATGGAGTTACATACATCACAATCAATACTGGTACAAAAGGTGAGGAAGGCCCTATGCAAAAGAGCATACACTCTAAAGGGAAGGTAGTAATACACAAGGCGTGGGAGTGGGCAAAATTGAATTAAGTGGGTGAGAAATGTGGTATTGTATGTGGTGTTGCATTTGGTAGTTAAGCAGAGTGAGGGTAGCAGTGTCGGACTGGGACACCAGGGGCCCACCCAAAAACCTTAGACCAGGAGCCCACTCTCAGTACTATTATTTTTCCTCTCCTCACTCAACCTCTATTCGCCTAGCCCTCTTATCTTTACATACTATAATCTATTATTCCATCTATTTCGCCTCTTTGTTCTCATACAAATAGGGATTGGCCATGAAATAGGCCAAATGTCTAGAAGCAAAAGGGCCCACTGACACCTGGGCCCACCGGGAGTTTTCCTGGTATGCCGGTGGGCCAGTCCGACACTGGAGGGTAGGCTTCTCGAAAGAAGTGCATTTAAGAGATTTCTTGAAAGCAGAAAGGTTGGGTGAAAGTCGGACAGACCGTGGGAGAGAGTTCCAGAGGAGGGGTGCAGCCCTTGCAAAGTATTGAATGCGAGCATGTGAGGAGGTAATGAGAGAAGAGTTGAGTAGCAGGTCAGTAGAGGAGCGTAGTAAGTGGTTGGGTGAGTATATAGAGATGAGTTCAGAGATGTAGGGTGGAGCAGAGTTATGAAGTGCTTTGAGAGAGAAAGCACTTGCCCCAAAAAACTACAAGGAGAAAGTTTAATCAGATAGGGGGCAAAAGCAAAACAGCCTTAAAAGGATCATTTTGTAGCAGATAGAGCAAAGCCAAAACACTGCATATACATATAGCAAAGGAAGTAAGCATAATGTACCCCCTACTTAAATTTATATATATATACTGTATATATATATATATATACTGTATATATATATATATTAGTAGTCACCTTGGAGTTGTGTGACCTGTATGTGTACCATTTTATATGGTCACATAACTCCTCTGTGACTAATATATATAAATTATAATATCTTTATAAATTACAATAGGGGGTACATTATCCACTATATATATGCTGTAACTATGTACACAACTTTGGAACTTGTTTTCCATTTTCAAATATTTTTTCAGTTTTAAAAGTCTTTCCCCACAAGTAAATGCTTCCCTTTCTTAGGGAACACCACTGTGTCATTTAAGCATGTGTAACGCTATTGGTAAGACTTATGGCCTGATTTATTGACTATCGGTAACTTTTTACAAGCAGTACCCGATGTGTAACGCTTGTAAAAGAGTCGAAAACAGCTTTAAATTGAACAAATCGTTCCTGCACAAAAAATTATTTTCCGATTCGTTAATCGTGCCGTTCAATTTACATGGAGAATTTAATGATTTAGATGCTGCATACCGACACCCACTGAAAATGACTGTGTTCTATAAGGAAGATGAATTGGCACTTCTGTCAGCTTTGGGTACGTTTGTTGACACTTTCCTAACTGTCAGGATTGCTGTAGATTCCCCAATTAAGTCTATAATAAAATATATAATAAATCTGCCCCTTAGTCCCCATATTCACTTTTATGCTGCTCTTCACTAAAATATTTGTTTGCACATGAAGTCCTTGTGTGTCCCTTCACACTACTCAATAAGAGTCATTATATAGATAAATTGTGGGCCAGCACAACACAGGTCTGGGGATCCACTATCTATAAAAGTAATAATATTATCCATGCTCTACACTAAGAAACAGAAACTAGGGAAACTCGCCCATCACACCACACCCCTGCCATATCCCCCCACGACTATCTTTTAAGCACATAGAAGTCACAGTTATTGTGTCCCAGTTGGACTGCAATACTTTTAAATGGCCTAAAATTTACATTTAGTATCATTAATATGTATATGGATACAGACATACTGTATGCAGTGGACTTTTCTAATTGGACCAATGTTGTTAGTGGAGTACCACAGGGCTCTGTACTAGGTCTCTTGCTTTTCGACTTGTTTATTAATGACCTGGAGGTGGGCACTGAAAGTAATGTTTCTATTTTTGCAGATGATACTAAATTGTGCAGAACTATAGGTTCCATGCAGGATGCTGCCACTTTGCAGAGTGATTTGTCTAAATTGGGAAACTGGGCAGCAAACTGGAAAATGAGGTTCAATGTTGATAAATGCAAGGTTATGCACTTTGGCAAAAATAATAAAAAAAGCAAGTTATACACTAAATAGCAGTGTATTGGGAGTTTCCTTAAATGAGAAGGATCTTGGGGTTTTTGTAGATAACAAGTTGTCTAATTCTGGGCATTGTCATTCTGTGGCTACTAAAGCAAATAAAGTTCTGTCTTGCATAAAAAAGGGCATTAACTCAAGGGATGAAAACATAATTATGCCTCTTTATAGGTCCCTGGTGAGGCCTCATCTGGAGTATGCAGTGCAGTTTTGGACTCCAGTCCTTAAGAGGGATATAAATGAGCTGGAGAGAGTGCAGAGACGTGCAACTAAACTGATTATAGGGATGGAAGACTTAAATTATGAGGGTAGACTGTCGAGGTTGGGGTTGGTTTATCTAGAAAAAAGGCGCTTGCGAGGGGACATGACTAAACTTTACAAGTACATTAGAGTACATTATAGACAAATAGCATGGGACCTTTTTACCCATAAAGAGGATCACTGTACCAGAGGCCACCCCTTCAGACTAGAAGAAAAGAAATTTAATTTGAAGCAACGTAGGGGGTTCTTCACAGTCAGGACAGTGAGGTTGTGGAATGCACTGCCGGGTGATGTTGTGATGGCTGATTCAGTTAATGCCTTTAAGAATGGCTTGGATGATTTTTTGGATAGACATAATATCAAAGGCTATTGTGATACTAAATTCTATAGTTAGTATAGCACAAAACAAAAACTGTGGTTCTGTGTTAGCCAGTAGCAAAAATAACAAATAAAAAAACAAACAAATACAAAAAGTATTGTATTTTGCCTGACGAAGGGGCCTTGGTGCTCCGAAAGCTTGCAATGTATTTTTATTGTTAGCCAATATAGGTATCACTTCTACAATACTTTTTGTATTTGTTTTTTTATTTGTTATTATAGTTAGCATAGATATGGGTATATATTATTTATCTGAGAGTATGGAGGGGTGTGTGTATGGATGCTGGGTTTTCATTTGGAGGGGTTGAACTTGATGGACTTTGTCTTTTTTCAACCCGATTTAACTATGTAACCATGCAACTTACGGTATTTATACTAAATGCAGAGCAGAGACTAGAAATATGATATGCAGATGTTTGAAATCTCCTGTATGTACATATCATAACCTGGGGGAAGTAGAGAACAAGAGTATGAATGAGTTTAATGTGGAAGAAAATTTATGAGACATCTTATAATGCAATCCATAACCAAGATGGTAATAAATATCACTTTCTAAGGAAGGAGTGTCCAAGAACAAATACTTGTATCATATTATGTTGGTATGCATGGGCCTGTCTGCTTTCATCCTTTTAATTTTTACTACATTCCTTAACATTTTTATATAAACATGTCATTATTTGTACTCTGGTAAACCAGTGAACTGTGTGCTTTGTATATTGATCACACTCATTACTATACAGTATGCAGAGACAAATAGATCCAAAGACAACTCTGTTGTGAGGCAGAGCATGGCAATCCTTGTAACTGCTACCATTGTTTCTACTTGAATCAGTTGTTTTGGGATACAGCAGATAGGTGTGTGCAGGGACAGAACTACCAGGGTGCCCTCCAGACGCTCACCCTGAGACAAATCGGTGCTGAAAACTGCGTGGGGGGCAGCTGTTCTACTTGCACCCAGGCAAGGGCACACATAGCGGATTGTCTGCTTTCCTCTACCGGTGTTTTTTATACAGGTAGAGGAAGCAGATATGCTTTCATGCGCCCTCGTAGCTCCTTCGACAGTCCCAGCTTAGGTCTGTGTGGAGCTACACGGATTGCATATTGACATGAAAATTCACACTTTTCTCTGCCAATATCTGCTGCATGTAGATTCACACAGACACCTGGCCTGTCAATTGAGCTATCAGGGTAGATCCACCTGTAAACAAATGCAGGTGAGGAAAAGTGGCAAATCGACAGTAAATACATACAGTATTTACATGCAGTAAATACTGAATGCAGTTACTGAAAATGAGAGTGGATCCCCAAAAAGGTTTTAAAAACACATACTATAGAACCAGTTTCTTCTTAGGCTTAACATTGTCCATATATGAATTAACATTTTGTATTATATACTGTATATACAGTGCCCCACAACTTCCACAGCACCTTATGGCTCACATAAAAAAGCCATGCCACCAAATTGTGCCAATAGAATAACAAATATATGGTTTAGCTCAAATGAAGCAGTTAATAATTTAGAAATATAATTATACCCTGGCAATTTTGGGATGTTTCCTTGCCCTATTCCCTTCTATTTGGCAATACCATATTCAATTACTGTCATTGGGGCCTTAAAGTAATACTGTCATGGGATTAAAAAAGTTTTTTTCAAAATGCATCAGTTAATAGTGCTGTTCCAGCTGAATTCTGCACTGAAATTCATTTCTCAAAAGCGCAAACAGGTTTTCTTTAATTTTGAAATATGACATAGGGCTAGACATATTGTCAGCCCCAGTCATGTGACTTGTGCTCTGATAAACTTTAGTCACTCTTTACTGCTGTACAGCAAGTTGAAATGATATCACCCCCTCCCTTCTTCCCCCCCCCAGCAGCCTAACAACAGAACAATGGGAAGAAAGCGCCTGGCACTGGGACCATGCGTATAGCCAATGACCAAACCTTGCACTTTTTCCCTCCCATTTGTGCCTGTATGTTATCTACCCACTGAGACTGTAAGCTCTACAGGGAAGGGGCTTCCTTCCTACTGTGTCTCTTACCACATAGCACTCCAGTCTCTGTAAATTTATACTTATTAATACTTTATTTATTATCAGGCTTGTCCTTCCAGTGTATACTTTTTTTGTGCTGTAAAATTGTACAGCACTGCATATCCTACTAGCGCTTTATAAATAAAGGTACACATACATATACACACACAATTATAAAATATAATGTCCCTCTTGCATGCAGAACACATCATGAAAATTCTGCACCAAAAATGTAGGTTAAAAAGTCACATATCCTATAAAAGTAGATGCTAGCTCTAAACTTGTACTTCATTTTTATATTCCATTATGACTGAGCCAAGGAATCATGTGGGTGGTCCTCCACTACTCAATTCTTCTAAAGGTGTGTTTACACATTAACCCTTTAAGTGCCACAGAACGTAGAATCTACGTTCTGTGGGAAAGTATCTTGAAATGCCACAGAACGTAGATTCTACGTTCTGCAGCATATGCGGGCGGGGAAGCTCAGGAGCGGCTTTAAATGCTGCTCGCTCCTTCCCCGCTCGCTCACAACCCCCTAGGCAACGAGCGGAGCGGGTGGGAAAGGGGCTCCTGGGGCGCGATTGTCCAGGGGCCCCAAAGACGCAACAGACACACGTGTCTGCGCGCTGCTGCCTGCACTTCCGGGTTCCTCCAGCGACGCCCACGGATCTGATCAACGGATCTGGCGACTCCCTCCTGCTTCTCCACTCCTCCTGCCATCATGGACACAGATCTGCAGCTACACACCCCAGGTTAGTGTAACACACACACAAAATACACTTACACACACTTTATACACTAATACATGCTTAGATTTACACTTACACACACTCACATACTTTTTTTGGGGGATCAGGGGGGTCACACACACTTGGGGGGGTACATACACTTGCACACACAAACACACACACACATAACATGCAATTTACCAATTGTACACATGCACACACACATACGCTGTTGTGTAGCTTTTTTTTTTTTTTTTCCATATTGCATTGTTGTGTTTTTGGCTGAAAAAAATGTTTTATTGCCTTTGCGAATAGCGTATTCGCTAACCGTACTGTGCAATACCTTTTGTATGTTATTTCGGTGATTATTTTGAAATTTTGGGGATTTTGGTGCATTGTTAGCCATTTTATTGCATTTTCAGCTCTGCATAACTGTTGCTTGCTTTATTCTGTCCGTAAAAAATATTTTGCCAAGCTAAAATATTCAAACTGTAATTCTGATGTCTGATTACACTAGTCTGAAAAAAAAAAAGCATAGATTTTTGTGGTTTTATTGGATTTTAGTAATTTATTTGAATTTCACACTTTCTGTATTATTTTATGTCTTGTAAATTTTATCTACTATATATCCAATTGGGCGTCTCTGTGCGCCACATAGTTTGGTAAATCTGTGAATATTGGGCATCAAAGTGTTCAGTAGACCCCTGGCGTTCATATTTAGGATGTTTTATGCGGATACTTTACGAAATGTGGGGCATATAATGGGGTAGATTTCAAGCTTTGAGGCGATTTTCACAAATTTGCTAAAAACCGTTACGTTCAGCATTGCTTTGCAGTTTGGCAGTTTGCAGTAGAAACACATATTTACCCATATTGGATTCGTCAGAATGTGTGCTTTCTGAAAATATATGGTTTTTTGGGGTCCCTGTACTGTTAGGAGGGTCTAATGTCGCATAATACACACACCAGGTGCTTATATTGCAGCAGCCAGCGCGTCAGCCGTGAAAATGTATATACACTATTGTCATTTGGGGGTCTCTGTGCGCCACATAGTTTGGTATATCTATGCATATTGGGCATCAAAGTGTTCAGTAGACCCCTGGTGTTCATATTTAGGATGTTTTATGCTGATAAGTTACGAAATGTGGGGCATATAATGGGGTAGATTTCAAGCTTTGAGGCGATTTTCACAAATTTGCTAAAAACCGTTACGTTCAGCATTGCTTTGCAGTTTGGCAGTTTGCAGTAGAAACACATATTTACCCATATTGGATTCGTCAGAATGTGTGCTTTCTGAAAATATATGGTTTTTTGGGGTCCCTGTACTGTTAGGAGGGTCTAATGTCGCATAATACACACACCAGGTGCTTATATTGCAGCAGCCAGCGCGTCAGCCGTGAAAATGTATATACACTATTGTCATTTGGGGGTCTCTGTGCGCCACATAGTTTGGTATATCTATGCATATTGGGCATCAAAGTGTTCAGTAGACCCCTGGCGTTCATATTTAGGATGTTTTATGCTGATAAGTTACGAAATGTGGGGCATATAATGGGGTAAAATTCAAGCTTTGTGACGATTTTCAGAAATTTGATAAAAACCGTTATGTTTAGCATTGCTTTGCAGTTTGGCAGTTTGCAGTAGAAACACTTATTTACCCATATTGGATTCGTCAGAATGTGTACTTTCTGAAAATATATGGTTTTCTGGGGTCTCTGTACTGTTAGGGGGGTCTAATGTTGCATAATACACACACCAGGTGCTTATATTGCAGCAGCCAGCGCGTCAGCCGTGAAAATGTATATTCACTATTGTCATTTGGGGGTCTCTGTACGCCACATAGTTTGGTATATCTATGCATACTGGGCATCAAAGTGTTCAGTAGACCCCTGGCGTTCATATTTAGGATGTTTTATGCTGATACGTTACAAAATGTGTGGCATATAATGGGGTAGAATTCAAGCTTTGTGACGATTTTCAGAAATTTGATAAAAACCGTTATGTTCAGCATTGCTTTGCAGTTTGCAGTAGAAACACTTATTTACCCATATTGGATTTGTCAGAATGTGTACTTTCTGAAAATATATGGTTTTCTGGGGTCTCTGTACTGTTAGGGGGGTCTAATGTTGCATAATACACACTCCAGGTGCTCATATTGCAGCAGCCAGCGCGTCAGCTGTGAAATTGTATATACACTATTGTCATTTGGGGGTCTCTGTGCGCCACATAGTTTGGTATATCTATGCATATTGGGCATCAAAGTGTTCAGTAGACCCCTGGCGTTCATATTTAGGATGTTTTATGCTGATAAGTTACGAAATGTGGAGCATATAATGGGGTAAAATTCAAGCTTTGTGACGATTTTCCGAAATTTGATAAAAACCGTTATGTTCAGCATTGCTTTGCAGTTTGGCAGTTTGCAGTAAAAAACACTTATTTACCCATGTTGGATTCGTCAGAATGTGTACTTTCTGAAAATATATGTTTTTCTGGGGTCTCTGAACTGTTAGGTGGGCTAATGTCGCATAATACACACACCGGGTGGTTATATTGCAGCAGCCAGCGCGTCAGCCGTGAAAATGTCTATTCATATTGTCATTTGGGGGTCTCTGTGCGCCACATAGTTTGGTATATCTATGCACATTGGGCATCAAACTGTTTAGTAGACCCATATGTTTATATTTAGGATGCTTTATGCTGGTAATGATACATGGACAATACGATGCTGGAAAGTTGAAGCTTTGAGGAATATTTCCAGATATTTTACCAAAACCGCCAAATTTGGCAAAGCCTTGCGACTCAGTAGTTTGGAGCAGAAAGGCATGGGTACCCATTTTAGATTCGGTAGAATGTGTACTTTCCAAAAATATATGGGTTTTGGGGGGTAAACATATATTTCTGTGTTTTTACCCCACAAAAATGCAGTCAATGTGTTGATCTTTCATTAGCTGAAGTTACCCACGGGACTGTTTGTATGCGCTAACTTCATTTTGGGGCCTCTAAATGCCAGATACTTTGGTAAACTTATGAACAATGACCACCAAAATGTTCAGAGGAACCCTGGCAATCATATTTAGGGTGCTTTTTCTTAGTACATAATGATACATGGGCGATATGGTGCTGGGAAGTTGAAGGTTTGAGGAAATTTTCAGATATTTCACCAAAACCGACAATTGTGGGAAAGCCTTGCGACTCAGTAGTTTGGAGCAGAAAGGCATGGGTACCCATTTTAGATTCAGTAGAATGTGTACTTTCCAAAAATATATGGGTTTGGGGGGTAAACATATATCTCTGTGTTTTTACCCCACAAAAAATGCAGTCAATGTGTTGATTTCTCAGTAGCTGAAGTAAAGTCCTGAAGAATTTGGATGTGCTAACTACATATTGGTGTCTCTAAATGCCAGATACTTTGGTAAACCTATGCATAATGGGTATCAAATTGTTCAGTGGACCCCTGGCAATCATATTTCAGGTGCTTTTTCTTGGTACCTAATATAGTTTGGGATATGCGGAGCAGCAAAATAAAACCTTTGAAATGATTTTTCCGAATTTTGAATTTTTTGTTGAAAAACCGCTATGTTCAGACAAGCTTTTATGTTTGGTAGTTGGGAGTAGAGAGACATAGTTACCCATTTTGTAATCGGCAGAATGTGTACTTTTCAAAAATGTATGGTTTTCTGGGGTAAACCTACGGTTTCAGGATTTTTTGCCTTGGAATCTAAAGCATGCCGTTTTCTGCCTTAGTGCTTTCAAAATTCGGTAATATACTGCCGGGAGTTTTTGCTGTACAGAAATCCTAAATCTCCCTAAAACTATACATATCTGGTATTGGCACGTTCGAGAGACATAAGGCTTTCCAAATCAGTTGGATTTTCATCCGTAAAATGAAATATTTTTCTGGTATAAATTGATATACGATGAAAAATGGTAATTTTTCATTTTTTTTTTGGTATTTAGCGCTATAAATTTTTTTGCACAGGTGGAAATACATGAAAACTCAGGCAGATTTAGAAAGCTCAGTTTCTACCGAAAAAAACAATGTATAGTTTTCCTAGGTAAACTATAGGTTTCCCCTCAGAAAATGCCCCTAAAGTGAGAGAGCACAAAATGTTTCAAAAACGGCTGGCATTTCGCGTAACCAAAATGTGAAATTCTGCTGGCACTTAAAGGGTTAATAGGTCACCACTCCTGCAGTAAAATAACATCCCTTCTTACAGACACAAAGGAATACAACAAATGATTGCAGAGGGCATAAAGATGACCTATTGTAGGGAGAGATGGTGCCTATAGTAGCAGTGGGATAATAGTCTCTGGGAAGGGACTGTGGCTGTGGTATAGCAGGTATAGTAGGGAGAGATGGTGCCTATAGTAGCAGTGGGGATAATAGCCTATAGGCAGTATCGGACTGGCCCACCGGGATACCAGGAAATCTCCCGGTGTTCCCAGGTGTCAGTGGGCCCTCATGCTGCTAAACTTTTGGCCTATTTCATGGCCATTCCCAATTTCTAAGAGAACAAAGAGGCTAAATAGATGGAATAATTGATTATAGTATATAAAGAAAACAGACTAGGAGAATAGAGGTTGATGAGGAGATGAAGAATATTGAGTGGGCCCCTGGTCTGTTTTATGGTGGGCCCCTGGTCTAAGGTTTTTGGGTGGGCCCCTGGTGTCCCAGTCCGACACTGCCTATAGGAAGGGATTGTGGGATAGCAGGCATAGTAGGGAGAGATGGTGCCTATAGTAACAGTGGGATACCGTATATACTCGTGTATAAGCCGACCCGTGTATAAGCCGAGGTACCTAATTTTACCTACAAAAACTGGGAAAACTTATTGACTCACGTATAAGCCTAGAAACAACTACAGCCCTGTCTCCCAGCAGCGCACATTCTGCCAAAGCGACCCCCCCAGCGATCAACCGGACTTCTTTGCAAAGCTGATGGTGACAGAGAATTGCCAAACGGATTACTGTGTGCATTGTCCCACTGCCCCACTACCATGTGCAGAGGGTGCTGTTTGATATTGCCATCACGGTTAATCTTTTGTATAACCAACAGATGGCGCTGTGTGATATTGCAGTCACTGTTAATCTTTCATATAACCAACAGAGGGCGCTGTGTGATATTGCAGTCCCGGTTATTCTTTTATACAACCAACAGAGGGCACTGTGTGATATTGCAGTCCCTGTTATTCTTTCATACAACCAACAGATGGTGCTGTGTGATATTGCAGTCTCTGTTATTCTTTCATTCAACCAACAGATGGCGCTGTGTGATATTGCAGTCACTGTTAAACTTTCATATAACCAACAGAGGGCGCTGTGTGATATTGCAGTCCCGGTTATTCTTTTATACAACCAACAGATGGCACTGTGTGATATTGCAGTCCCTGTTATTCTTTCATACAACCAACAGATGGTGCTGTGTGATATTGCAGTCTCTGTTATTCTTTCATACAACCAACAGATGGCACTGTGTGATATTGCAGTCACTGTTAATCTTTCA
The DNA here is from genome assembly GCA_038501925.1 of Xenopus petersii. NCBI lineage: Eukaryota > Metazoa > Chordata > Amphibia > Anura > Pipidae > Xenopus > Xenopus petersii. The sequence goes on along the minus strand of CM076674.1, from coordinate 44,362,422 downwards.
TATAACCAACAGAGGGCGCTGTGTGATATTGCAGTCCCGGTTATTCTTTTATACAACCAACAGATGGCACTGTGTGATATTGCAGTCCCTGTTATTCTTTCATACAACCAACAGATGGTGCTGTGTGATATTGCAGTCTCTGTTATTCTTTCATACAACCAACAGATGGCGCTGTGTGATATTGCAGTCACTGTTAATCTTTCATATAACCAACAGAGGGCGCTGTGTGATATTGCAGTCCCGGTTATTCTTTCATACAACCAACAGATGGTGCTGTGTGATATTGCAGTCTCTGTTATTCTTTCATACAACCAACAGATGGCGCTGTGTGATATTGCAGTCACTGTTAATCTTTCATATAACCAACAGAGGGCATTGTGGGATATTGCAGTCTCTCCCCAAGTGTACTGTTGGTATAGGAATGATTAAAAGTGACTGCAATCTCAGCTACTCCGGTCGGGTACCGCTGACCCGTATAAGCCGAGGTAGACTTTTTCAGCACATTTTGGATGCTGAAAAACTCGGCTTATACGTGGGTATACACTGGTAAGGGACTGTGGCTGTGAAATAGAAGATATAGTAGGGAGAGATGGTGCCTATAGTACCAGTGGGGATAATAGCCTCTAAGAAGGGACTGTGGCTGTGGGATAGCAGGTATAGTAAGGAGAGATGGTCCCTATAGTAGCAGTGGAATAACAGCCTCAGAGAAGGGACTGTGGCTGTGGGATAGCAGGTGTAGTAGGGAGAGATGGTGCCAACAGTATCAGTGGGATAATAGTCTCTGGGAAGGGAATATGGCTGTGGAATAACAGGTATAGTAGGGAGAGATAGTCCCTATAGTAGCAGTGGGATAATAGCCTCTGAGAAGGGACTGTGGCTGTGGGATAGCAGGTATAGTAGGGAGAGATGTTGCCTATAGTAGCAGTATAATAATAGCCTCCAAGAAGGGGCTGTGGGATAGCAGGTATAGTAGGGAGAGATGGTGCCTATAGTAACAGTGGGATAATAGTCTCTGGAAAGGGACTGTGGCTGTGGGATAGCAGGTATAGTAGGGAGAGATGGTGCCTATAGTAGCAGTAGAATAATAGCCTCCGAGAAGGGACTGTGGCTGTGGGATAGTAGGTATAGTAAGGAGAGATGGTGCCTATAGTAACAGTGGGATAATAGTCTCTGGGAAGGGACTGTGACTGTGGAATAGCAGGTATAGTAGGGAGAGATGGTGCCTATAGTAGCAGTGGGATAATAGTCTCTGGGAAAGGACTGTGGCTGTGGGACAGTAGGTATAGTAGGGAGAGATGGTGCTTATAGTAATAGTGGGGATAATAGCCTCTGGAAATGACTGTGGGATAGTAGATAAAGAAATAAAAGTTTTACGTTGTTCATAAGATTGATGAGTGGAAGTTTGCAGCAATAGGACAGGTTGTAAAGCTATATGTTAAAAAATCCCTTGGCAATGAACAAGTTAAAAGACTGTTTTTCTGTGTCATTTTAGGTCGCCCTTTTCTCTTTTGTTTCTCATTCCTTCCTCTCTTCTCCTCCCTAGGCCTCTTTCTTAGCAAACTGCTGCATGCCAATCTGAGGCCACAGTGGGGAGAGTAAACTCAAGAGCAAGGGGAGGGAGTGGGCAAAGGATGGGAGTGCGTGGGGAGAAATGAGATGTGGAGACTGACTTTCCCGAAAGTCATGTGATTTGCTGGGGTTTACATAAATCACAGCTTGTTTTTCCCCGCCAGCTGCTGCAGGATTTAAAGAAGCACTAACCCTAGTGACCTAACATGAAAGAAAGGTGTGCTGGCACCTAAGTATATAAGACTACTGTGTTACCTTCTGAACTAGTGGTTTCCAAGCTATGGAGTGGTCCCCTCTGTTGGGCCCAAAGCTTGCCAGGGGGGCTCAGGTCATAGGCCACTAAGGGTAAGCTTTGAGTAAATACTACCATGCTCTTTTATACACTCCCGGAAGCACAACTTGGTCACTTGGTGTGAAAATTGGAATGAACATCTATTTGTTATCCTAGATAGTTTACTAAATATATCTATGGTAATGTTTTTCTCTTTCTTTAACCTAATTATGAGCTACGGGATCCCTGGTGAACCTGGTGTTGGACCTCAAAGCATGGTTTATAGGTGTAGTTTACCCTTCATGCAAAAAAATAAAATTTTACACAAATTTCTTATATTTCTTATATAAAAAGAAAGAGTTTACCGGATTCAAGGGACTTTTGTATCCTACAAGTATGAGTAGGGATGCACCAAATCCGGATCCCTAAATGTCATTGGACAGCTGAAGGTGACAACTATTTGTCAGAAGGGGTTTCCCCAGATTTGAATAAGCAAATAAAAATTGTGAGTCGGCTGAATCTCTCATGATAGATTGAAAACTTGGATGAACCCAAAAATTCTGCATTTTGAGCCCCTCACCTATAAATGCATCACAATCAGAAGTGACAGGGCATATTAAAACCCTGAAAAAAAATATTTAAAAAAAGGAAAACTATACCCCTCAAATAATGTAGGTCTCCATAAAAATATATTGCATAAAACAGCTCATATGTAAAATACTGCTTTATGTACATAAACCATTTTCATAATAAAATACTTTTTTAGTAATATGTGCCATTGGGTAATCATAAATAGAAAACTGTTGTTTTAAAAAATAAGGGCCAACCCCTGGGATCCTATATTTCACAGTGCACACAAACATACCAAACAAACTATACTTGTTAGGTCACATGAGCCAATTAACAGACAGAGTTGTGTCTTTTGCTTCCACACTTCTTCCTGTTACAGTTAGAGTTGCAGTATTTCTGGTCAGGTGATCTCTGAGGCAGCACACATCTGTTGCGCAAGTATTCATTTTGGGTGTATAGTTTTCCTTTAAAGGAGAACTAAACCCATAAAATGAATATGGCTGAAAATGGCACATTTCATAAACTGAACTTATTATACGAGCCTAAAATTTCAACTTGTCAATAGCAGTAATGATACAGGACTTTAAACTTGTCACAGGGGGGTCACCATCTTGGAAAGTGTCTGTGACACTCACATGCTCAGTGGGCTCTGAGCAGCTGTTGAGAAGCTAAGCTTAGGGGTCGTCACTAATTATCAAGCAGAAAATGAGGTTGGTCTGTAATATAAGCTGATGCTACAGGGCTGATTATTAAATTCCGATGTTAGTTTCACTGGTTCCTGTGCTGCCATGTACTAATTATTTGTATTAATTACTAATCAGCCTTATATTGTGACATTTATATTCTGTGTTTACTGTATCTTGTGAGTGGGTCAGATCTTTATTTCTAAAGGGTTGTGGTTGCCCTGGGCTGGCACAGAAGCACAAAACATAATGTACAACATTTCTAGCCTACTTCTTTAGTTAGGCTTTAGTTCTCCTTTAAGCAGCATTATTGTGTTTCATTGTCAGACCTTTGTGCCATAATAATGCTAAAGTTTACAACAGTGCAATTAATTTTCACCCAACCCTTTAACAACTGTAGGTTAAATAAGCCACCAATTTCTAGCCATAACATCATGGAAATTCCTTTTGCAGTGTAAGGATCTTTGTACTTGCTGGGGTTTTCCATTGGTGCACTTGTGGGCTATCTGGTCTTGGGCACATCAGTCTCATTTTTTCCTGTGTTGAATGTCTGGGTATATGTATATATTTATATATAGAGAATAATGTACCACAAAAGTGTACAATCCGGAGCATTTATGGAAATGTGCAATTTTTTTTGTGTTCATATAGTTCCCCACATTAAATATTCTAGTCTCATGTTAAGTGACAAAAACAAAAAATATTCTGTATCTCCTCTCTGCATCCCCCACCCCCAACTCAGGACAACTGATGGCAACAATTTTTTTCATTTGCAATTGGAGCTAATTTTTTAAAAACTTTTTCTCAAAATTTAATATGCAAACTATGGTTTGTATTTGGTAAGATATTATGTTTACAAAGCACTAGGGATGGAGTTGAATCCAAAAGTAATGGATTCTGTGCATTCCTATTTGTTACTCTGTTTTCTTTGAATGTTTTCTTCCAGTATGTAAAATCACAAATTCAGAAGAGACTTCAAATGGTGCAATAAAAATGTCAACAGTCCCCATACAGGTATGTGATCCTTTATCTGGAATCTGTTATCCAAAAAGCTCCAAATTACGGAAAGGCCATCTCCCATAGACTCCATTTTAATCAAATTTTAAAATTATTTTCTTTTTCTCTGTATTAATGAAACAGTACAGGAATGGCTAATTAAATCTTTCAGAAATTACCCTAATTATTGCTGCCTTATTATAAATTCTGGTGGATGTTAGAATTAACAATATTGGGAGATAGAGTCACAGCAGTTAAAGGCGATGTCCACCCAATGTCAATTAATTTCATCAACATTTTCAGTTGTCAGTAATCATCATTTTCAGTACAGCTATGGGATCCGTTTACAGAAAGGCCATCTCCCATAGTTTCCATTTTCAAATTATTTCCAATAATTCAAAATTTTAAACATGAACAGGACGTGTACCAGATTCTAAAGTCATTACTAAAGCAATTAAAAAGCTGTATTAACTCTATAAACTACTTATGAATCAGCAATCTTCTAAAGCAGTACAAGTATGGGATCTGTTATCCGGAAACCCGTTATCCACAAAGCTCCAAATTACGGAGAGGCCGCTTCCAATAGACTCAATTTTATCCAAATAATCCAAAATCTTAAAAATTATTTCCTTTTTCTCTGCAATAATAAAACAGTACTTTGAACTTGATCCCAACTAAGATTTAATTAATCCGTATTGGAAGCAAAACCAGAATATTGGGTTTATTTAATGTTTAAATAATTTTTTAGTAGATTTAAGGTGCATTGATCCAAATTAAGAAAATACCCCTTATCTGGAAAAACCCAGGTCCCGGGCACAAGTCCCATACCTGCACTATGTTAATCAGTTTTATAATGTTATCCACAGTTTGGTGTTTAGGGACAATACCCAGTTGAGTACTTTATGTGCAAAATTTATCAAAAAGTGGCAAAAATAATTACACATTCCATACAGAGGGATGGATCAGCTTAAGGCTGGACCTACATGGTGCACATCCTTCCAATACAACATGATGAGAGAAAGCGCAGGCACCACGTTGCATCTTCATCCGACAGTCGTGTCGGATGCAATCAGTTTGTAAATATGACATTTGTATTATTAAATTCGATTTGGCGCATCCAACGTGATGCCTGTGCTTCCTCTCATCTCGACAGATCGGAAGGACATGCACCATGTAGTTCCAGCCTAAGTGTGTTTATAGAAAATTATTTGTATGCACTACAAATTGCTGTGTGTTCTGTTCTCAACATTATTGTGTGCGTGCTTGAGTGTGTGATTTAGAGAGGACCTTGCTTGTGGATAAGGGAGCCTATATACAGTAAGAAGTAATGTGCCTAACTAGAATTATTTTTGCTAGAGCCTTAACATCTGTATTGATAATTGGTATACTTGGTAGAGTCGTTCACTTGCTTAGGCAACGAGGCTAAATACTTTACATTGAAAACACTTCTAAGCACAAGAGCTCCCCCCATGATAAATTGACAAAAAAAAACCAAAATGAATATGAGACTAAATTTTCCTTGCATATTTTGCATTTCAGACTGCTTAGGCTATCTGCCCCAAGCATCTGTGCAGCTTTTAGGCCCTTTATAGCCTCTGAGACTTCATGATGGCTAATGGATGAGAGAGAGTGTAGCTCAGAGTATATTTAATTTAATTGAGGAAATGCAATAAAAGTGTCTGTCTTCCTGAGCCTGGGAAAAACTGCTGCTGGAATAAAGCTTCTTATAGAAATCCATGAATTCTTTGATCCATTTTCAGAGGGTAGCTACTAGGTTCTCAGTTTTTATACAACTACATTTTTACCCAGTAAAGCCTTGATAATCAAGTTAATTAATAGATTATATAAAGAATCAGAGGGTGTCCTTGGGAGGGAAAGTTCTTTTTTTCTGATCCCTTTGTGTAAATGGGTGGATATGCTTATATATTCAAAAAACTTTCATAGACCTTTACACTTTTTGTTGCTATTTTATGCAATTTTTAAATTTATTTTTCAATATAATGTACAAATTATGGCTCAGAATTTATTTATACTCTTGTGGAGGATTCAGTATTTGGCCAGTTCCAAAAATCGTAGAACAATATTGAATCTGAATAGGGTGTCTCTGACGATGCAGAGAAATCAATCCTGACATCATAGGTCAGGAATGTCCAACCAGTATTGCTGCAATTCCCAGCATTCTCTGACAAAATACAAAATACAAAGGAGAGGTGATGGGTCAATGCACATTACTTGGTCACCTGTTTCATTAGTAATTTAGTATATGTGAAAGTGCATTTTAAAAAATGTGTTTTTAGTTACAAAGTTATGATCATAAAATTGGCAAGCTACCATAACACAGCCCATATGGGGGTCCTAACTATTTACCCCCAGTCATATTATTCATAGACTTACAGCTTCCTGCATGGTAGCATTTCTTGGGAAAAGTGAATCCTGAGCTGGGCATTGGTCTCAGTCACAGGCTCAATCTTCCCCTGCCATGAGCTTTTATAGGAGCAATGGCTTCACTGGTTTAAACATCCCCTGCGTATGGCTTTTAAAGGAGACATATTGCCCAGACCAACAGCAATTTTTGAAGGAATAAGACCACCATTAAAGAGACGGGTGTGGGGATGCTACAATCACATGGACGTTTGGCAATGTTCCTGCAGAATAACTCTGCTAAAATACAGAAATACACAAAAAAGGGTGGTTGTGAGAGCAGTTTATGGTAAATTAAAATAAACAGGTATGGGGTCCATTATCCAGAACCCCATTATCCGGAAACCTGTTATCTGAATTGCGTTAAAGCCATCTTCCATAGACGCCATTTTATTGAATTAATCCAAATTTTTAAAAATGATTTATTTTCTTTTTCTCCCTAATAATAAAACAGTACCTTGTACGTGATCCAAACTAAGATATAATTAATCCTTATTAGAAGATTAGCTTTATTTACCAGTAGGTTTTTCCAGCTGACACAAGGTCACCCATTCCGATTAGAAGAAAAGAGGTTCCGCCTAATTATTCGGAAGGGTTTTTTTTACAGTGAGAGCTGTGAAGATGTGAAATTCTCTCCCTGAATCAGTTGTGCAGGCTGATACATTAGATAGCTTTAAGAAGGGGTTGGATAGCTTTTTAGCAAGTGAGGGAATACAGGGTTATGGGAGATAGCTCGTTGTACAAGGTGATCCAGGGACTGGTCCGATTGCCATTTTGGAGTCAGGAAGGCTTTTTTTCCCCCTCTGAGGCAAATTGGAGCGGCTTCAGATGGGTTTTTTGCCTTCCTCTGGATCAACTAGCAGTTAGGCAGATTAAAAAAAAAACTTAAAGGTTGAACTTGATGGATGTGTGTCTTTTTTCAACCTTACTTACTATGTTACTATGTAAAACCAGCCTATTGGGTTTATGTAATGTTTACATGATTTTCTAGAAGATTTAAGATATGAAGATCCAAGTTGCGGAGAGATCCGTTATCTGGAAAACCCCAGGTCCTGAGCATTCTGGATTACAGGTCCCATACCTGTACAATGGAAGTGCAACTCGTCTGGTCAAATTAGCTGCAAGCATACAGAAGAGAGGGGATTGATCAATGAACATTCCCTGGTCTGACAGCAGTTATCACAGGTATGACATCATATGCATATTATACTATACCACAAATCAAAATTGGAGATCGGTAATTAAAAAAAATAATATATGTCTTATAATTATAAAAGAAGTCAGGATAATAAAACATTTCTTCCCCAAGAAAAGTTGGGGGAACAAACAAACGTCTCAAATAGTCTCCTCCGAAACGAATCCCCTCTCCACTGGTGCGCTTTGTACATTTTCAAGCCTGTCATTGCTATTTGTGTTTATATGCTGTAAATAAAATGGCTCAGAATGTGGTGGAAGCGTTCAAGGTTTCTGTTTATGGAATGAGAATATTACACTGACCTCTAGTGGTAATTTAGCATAATTCGGAGTTGCTGGTCTTCCAGTTCCAATTGCACAGACACTGCAGTGTAAAATTGAAACTGTAAAGTGAAAATGTCATAGAAAATGTTTATTTTTTATTACCCTGTAAAGACAAATAAAAAACTTTAAAGCCCCCTAAAAAATTCTTCTTGTAGCAGCACCCCGCAATCTCAACAAGAATTGCTTTGTTAGTCGCTCTCCCAGGTTATGATCTAGATAAGGAATACCAGTGTTTCACTATCACACAGCAGTTTCATTGTTGGTATATGTGTGTGTTTTTTGAGTGTTATGTAAAGGGCACATATAATGATGGGGAGGATGACAGAAGGGGAGAAATTAATTTTGTAAATGTAGTGTGTTTGTATAAGCACTGTAGATTGTAAGCTGCACTGGGCAGGGACTCATGAGAATCATATATAACCTTTGTAAAATGTGCCATATGTTGCTGGTAAAATCAAGGCAGAACTTTTGAAAAGAAAAAGTTGGAGGGGAAGGTTTTGTATGGGTATGGGACCTTTTATCCAGACGGCTTGGCATCTAAAACATAATTTAAACATTCAATTACCCCAATAGGATTGTTTTGTCGTCAATCAGGATTAATTTTATCTTTGGATCAAGTACAATGTACTGTTTATTTACTATAGAGAAAAGGGAAATATGTTTGGAAATGTTTAATTGTTTGATTAAAATGAAGTCTATGAGAAATCCCGTAATTTGGTGCTTTGTGGATAACAGGTTTCTGAGTAACGGATCCAATACCTGTACTAGTTATTGTTATCAGTTAGAAAAGAAAGGGTTTTATGTCTAGTGTTTGCCTTTTTCCATTCTGCTCTGATCCCCTTTTAATTTGTTATGAATATCAAGAGCCATGAATATCCTGTAAATTATATCCTTATGAAAGGTGATTAGTGATTTCATTGGTTATAATAGGAGTTTAGTGCTGTCATTTCTTTCACATGGCTCACCAAACTTGTGTACTATAGGCCTTTTTGTTTTTATATGGTGTTGAAAGCCTTGAAAGGCTTGAAAAAGGGCCCAGTGGTGCCTGAAACGTTGTCTGGTTGACATTTTTTGGAGGACTGAATAAATGCTTCACTTGTTCTGCAAATTGATAATGTGCCGCTGAATTCTTTAGTGACTTGGTTTAGCGGCTGTTGTGCCTAACAAATTGGAGGAAAAACACTTTTTTCTGTCTTTTCTTGTCCTTTACATTACAGATCCAGTAATTATGTAGAGGCATGATATTTTGTATTCAGAATTTGTCTCGGAGCTACTGTGACAGGTTCGTCACTTAATACAGGTATGGGACCTGTTATCCAGAATACTCGGGACCTGGGGTATTCTGGATAATGGATCTTTCCATAATTTGGATATTCACATCTCAAGTCTACTAGATTTCATGTAAACAATTGGCTAGTTTTCTACCAATAAGGATTAATTATATCTTAGATGTATATCTTTAATGGATGAATGGGACTAGCGGTAGCAGTTTTAAAAATCATTGCATAAACATTTCTTGTTAATATTCCCGCTCTGAAATACCCTTCCCTGTGGCACAACAAACCATTTCCTGAAATCCAAACTGAACTTGTGGTTGTGGTTACGCAGCAGCTTTTTACCACATTTTAGAATGTTTGTTTTACCAGACAGTGGCCATTTCGGAAAAGATCAAACCATACTGTATTAGATAGGGAGAGGAAGCACGAGCATGTTCATCTTTTAATAGTGGAAATATCTTTAAATATTGTTTGAACTGTAAATGAAATTATAATGAAATGCAACTGCATTTTTTTTTACATTACCTTTTAAAAAAATAATCTGGACCTACTTGGAGAAGATTGATTCCTCTTTATGGACTTTTAAACTAAGGATATCCGATTATATATAATAAAGTGCAAGGCACTATTTTATTAACACAGGGAAAAAGGAAATCGTAAAAAAATGTGGATTATTTTGATAAAATGAAGTCTATGGGAGATGGCCTTTCCATAATTCAGAGCTTTCTGGATAACAGGTTTCCAGATAATGTATCATATACCTGTAATATGGTGTGTACTAATTGTACCTGATAACAGTTTTCATAAATGTTTCACCGCCCTTTCGATTAAAAGCTTTTCTGAGCAGGGTCCTGGTATCCTCCTGCAACCCTTGTTTCTTTAACTAATGTAAAAATACTGTACTAACGAGATGTACCACCATGAGAGCGCTAACTATATTTTAAATAATGCAATATTGTTATTGTGTGTAGTTTTTTGCTTTAACACTGTATGTCATCCCTTAAAGGAATTGTCGAGTATAAAAATAAAAACTTGGTACATAGATAGGCTGTGCAAAATAAAAAAATGTTTCTAATATAGCTAGTTAGCCAAAAATGTAATTCATAAAGGCTGGAGTGACTGGATGTGTAACATAATAGCCAGAACACTACTTCCTGCTTTGCAGCTCTCTTGGTTTCCACTGATTGGTTACCAGGCAGTAACTAAACAGAGACTTGAAGGGGGGGGGGCACATGGGCCATAACTGTTGCTTTTGAATCTGAGCTGAATTCTGAGGATCAATTGCAAACTCACTGAACAATTATGTCCCATGTGGCCCTCCTTCAAGTCACTGATTGACTATAGAGCTGAAAAGCAGGGAGTAGTGTTCTGGCTATTATGTTAGACACCCAGTCACTCCAGTTTTTATACATTACATTTTTGCCTAACTAACTATATTAGAAACATTTTCTATTTTGCACAGCCTATCTATTTACCAAGTTTTTATTTTCTCACTGAACTGTTCTTTTAAGGCAGCTGGGTGCCTAAAAGGTAGATCGGGATCTACCAGTAGACCATTAGCTGGTGATCAGTGGATCTCAAGACACTGTCAACAGTCAGTGGCGGAACTACCGGGGGAGCAGGGGGTGCGAGCAGGCCAGGGCCTGCACCCCCTCAGGGCCCCCCGGCAGTCCGCACGCCACTTTGCCCGCATATTCCCGGCCTGTTCCGTGTGTACGGAGGGGGGCGGGGGGCCCGGCTGCGCGTGCTGCGCGTGCTGCACGTCCTGCGCCAGGGCCCGCCCCCCTCTAGTTACGTTTCTGACTGTCAACAAACAGCTTGTCTCAATCACCCTCCTGTCTCATGCTTTTCATTCACATATTCATTATGTTAAGGTTACATAAGACATAGTTGTTTGTTAAATATGGCAAGAGACGTTTTCTCATAAATCAATATTGAAGTAATATTTTCCACGCAACAGAATGATAACAATGCTTTTATGGATGTAGATCTTAATGGGACAGCATCACTAAAAGTAGACCTTGCATTAGTACAGTATAGCCACTCCTGCTTTAAGGGCTCTCACTGACAGGATTGTGTCCCACCAACCAGCACCCGAAGTTAGATATTCAGAAACCAGAACTACACAAGACGAGCGCCATTGGCCTTATCTCAAGTGTAGGCGTGGCTAGGAGGCGTATCCAATACGCGTTTACTCCCTTCCTGGCTGTTGACTCTGAACGGCGTTAGAGTAATTGGTTAATGTGCCAAGCGCCGGCGCTGATTCGCTGGGCCGCTCGAATGACGTCGGTTACTGTGACAGCTAGAGGAGTGCGCAGTTTGTAGTTGTGATCTGTGTCACGGACGCACCTGAGAGGAGGCAGCTGTAAGGTCAGTGTGGGGATGTACTTGGGCTTTTATTCCTCGCTTCAACCACTGGCCGTACAGATGGAATTTGCTTGGACACACAGACATGGGGGTTGTTGTGCTGTGTCACTAGAAATGCACTTCTCCTGCACAGACTACAAGGAAATGGCAAATATTCAATCAAATGTCATTATAAGGTTATATCTCTTGCCCTGCTGATCTCCATTGCTGCTGTTTTATATTAATATCATGGGCTCTGCTTTATATTAATCGTATACACTGTTATATTAATGGTATGGGCTGTGCTTTATATTAATGTCATGGGCTCTGCTTTATATTAATGGTATGGGCTGTTATATTATATTAATGGTTTGGGCTGTTATAGTATATTAATGGTAAGGGCTGCTGTTTTATATCAATAGTGCTGGCAAAACCTTTTCCTACTGGCAATGGAGAGGATCAGGGTGCAGTGTAAATACAGACCCATTGTGGCAGTTCATAGTCTGTTTAATACTCCTCTAACTATCACTTATTAGCTAGAGATCTACTGTATATCCTGAGATCTGGAGAAATAAAGTGCCCAGTGGCTAAAGGCAAATGATCTCAAGGTTACAGTTAAAACCTGAATATCCAGAATTTAGTACTGAGCTACATAGCAGCTGCATGGGAGGCTTTGCACTTATAATAGTGCTGCCCCAGTAGAATTCTGCACTGAAATCCAATTCTCAAAAGAGCAAATAGATTTTTTTATATTCAATTTTGAAATCTGACATGGGGCTAGACATATTGTCAGTTTCCCAACTGCCCCCAGTCATGTGACTTGTGCTTTGATAACTTCAGTCACTCTTTACTGCTGTACTGCAAGTTGGAGTGATATCACCCCCCTCCCTCCCCCTCCCCCCCAGCAGCCTAACAACAGAACAACGGGAAGGTAACCAGATAACAGCTCCCTAACACAAGATAACAGCTCCCTGGTAGATCTAAGAACAACACTCAATAGTAAAAGCCAAGTCCCACTGAGACTGATTCAGTTACATTAGGTAGGAGAAATAACAGCCTGCCAGAAAGTAGTTCCATCCTAAAGTGCACAAGTCACGTGACTGGGGGCAGCTGGGAAACTGACAATATGTCTAGCCCCATGTCAGATTTCAAAATTGAATATAAAAAAAATCCATTTGCTCTTTTGAGAATTGGATTTTAGTGCAGAATTCTACTGGAGCCAGCACTATTAACGGATGCATTCTGAAAAAAACAGTATCCCTTTAAGAAACAAAAAGGTTTATTGTTTGAAGGCTAAATGTTTAATCATTAACTGCTATATAAATGGAAATGTGTCTCAGAAACACTCAGCTCTGCTTGAGGAAATCGATATCCCAGCGCTCTAAGATTTCTGGGTTAAATGTGGAACATAATTCAAGCTCATAAGGCTTTTTATTGTCATGAAAAATGATTTTTACTTACAAGCCCCAATTTCAATAATATTGGCACATAGTTTCCATAATAGCCCTGAAGCCTGTGATCAGAGTCTTGCTGCAGACTGCACTGCTTCTTGTGTACCATTTGCATGCATTTCTGATATGCAGCAGCTGAGCTTCTATAAAGACATAAAATAATTTGGCTGAGTAGCTGGAAGGTGTAGAGTTGCAACTGCTGGGTGTGGAATAGGGTGCCCAGGCATTTCATTACATCAGAGGGATTCATTACGTTTCTGTGACTGTAACTAAACATAATTACAAAAGGGATAGTGTATATCTTGTTATTCTAACTTCATTAGATGATTCTACATGGAACTAGAAAATGCCACCCATCATTTTAAACATGTCTTATTTGGGGTTATATAGTAACATCGCCAAGTCCAATAAACAACGGGGATGCGTTAAATAATATTTGGACAAAGAAACCCTATTTATTTATAATATAATATTGGTTATTTTTATATACCATGTCAATAATAAATGTTACAATTATGCATAGTGTCACCCGCATGAGCCTGATATTCAGCAGTGCTCCAATCATCTCAGCCAGCAGCCTTTTTACTAGTAAGAAGATTGGCAAGCAGTCTCTTAAATAGTGGGGTGCTGTGGGCACAACTGCTGGCACTTTTATTATGAACTAATTGTAAATAAAATGAATTTTATATATATATATATTCACAGTCCATGAAAGCATCCAGCGTGTATCAAAACATTATTTATAGGTGCATGGTGTATCAACGCGTTTCGGCTCACCTGGAGCCGTCGTCAGACTGTGAATAATAAATATTGATTGGTTAGCATCCAGCAACTGGCTAAGTGAATGGTGAGTGCCGATTATCTCTACATATATATATATATATATATATATATATATATATATATATATATATATATATGTTACAAATATTAAAGCAACAGATCGTTTCTATCATATTAAGTGACATATTAAAGAATCTTGCCAAACTGGTGTATATATTTAAGTAAATATTGCCCTTTTACATCTCTTGCCTTGAACCACCATTTCGTGATGGTCTGTGTGCTGCCTCAGAGATCACCTGACCAGAAATACTACAACTCTAACTGTAACAGGAAGAAGTGTGGAAGCAAAAGACACAGCTCTGTCTAATTGGCTCATGTGACCTAACATATGGTTTGTTTGTGTGCACCGTAAATCCAAGAATCCCTGGAGGCGGCCATTATTTTTTAGAATGGCAATTTTCTATTTATGATTACCCAATGGCACATACTACTAAAAAAGTATATTATTATGAAAATGGTTTATTTACATATGAGCTGTTTAATGCAATATCTTTTTATAGAGACCTACATTGTTTGGAGGTATAGTTTTCCTTTAAGCAGACAATATTTTCTTTTGCAACCCAGATAGAGGATGGCAAATGATTTAAAAATCATAAACATAAAAAAGTAGATAGTTAGAAATGGCCTGTATATAATATACTGAATGCAATGAAACAATGTATGTTGGGTTTGTAGGCTTCTCTTGCCTTAATGAGCTCTGCAAACAGAATTCCTCCTTGTGTTCCATGTGACTCAACCAGAACTTATAATTGGGAAGTCATTAAACAGGAATAGTAACTGGCAGGGAGTGCCTCACGTAGGGCCAAGATTTGCATATCATGGGACACTTTGTCTTTATTAAAATGTCACTAGAAATGGGAGTTGCATGATACCATATACCATGGAAACTACAGGCATGGGATCCGCTATCCAGAAACCCATTATCCAGAAGGCTCCGAGTTACGAAAAAGGCTTTCTCCCAAATTTTTTAAAAAAGATACAATTAATCCGTATTGGAAGCAAATCCAGTCTCATAGGGTTATTTAATGTTTACATGATTTTCTAGTAGATTTAAGGTAGGAGGATCCAAATTACCGAATGATCCGTTAACTCGGAAAACCCCAGGTCCTGAGCGTTCTGGATAACAGGTCCCATATCTGTATATGTTTTAATAAGGCAACAGATAATGTATGTGCTATTATTTAACATATGTGAGGAGCTTATTAATTAGGCTTCTACATAACAAAAAAGATTTTTATCTTTAGCTGCCAGTTTGTGAATAGTTTTTTTTGCAATGAGAAAAAAAAGAAGTGGGTTCTAACTGTCACATGAAAACTGTGGAGGTAAAAGACCCGGCCCTGGTTATTCACTGGCTGCTGGTACCTAGCTTGTATCTGTGCCCTTGCTGTGCTTGTGGGAATGGTGGCTCACAGGAGTCAGACAGAGTAGAGTCCTGCACAGGGCCATTTTTTGGAACCCGTACCCGACCCGTACCCGTAACCTGCAATCCACAACCCGGATTCTTACCCACTTGGACCCGCAAGTACCTTATCCGCAACCCGGACCTGCAACCCACTGACCATCAAGAAGCAGGATGTGCTGTCATTGTAAACCAGAAGTGACATCATCGGAAGTAGGCGTGATCAGAAAAAAAAAGTAAATATCGCTATTGAGAAGACCCACGGCCTGACCCACAGAACCTCCAGCCCGCATCTATAACCGCACCCGGAACTTCTACGCACAACCCGCAGGTTTTTGCGGGTACCCGCGTGTTCCTGCAGGAAAAATTGCAGTGCTAAACCAATGGCACATATTATTAGAAAATTGATTTTTCATAAATGACTCTGTTTATTTGGAATCACATTTTATGAGCTTTATTATGTGAAATAATTTAATAGAGGACTATAATGTTTAGCTGTAGAGTTTAATTATCCTGGTTATAACACTGCTTTCTCTTTTGTTTGTACCAAATGGTCTTTTTGCAGAAGCACTGTCACATGCCTGGAATCACCTGTTACATAAGGTCCAATGTAATGTATGGTAATGTATTGTTCACACAATGTAAACTGATGTATTTATTCCCCTCCTCTACCCATGCAGAGAGAGAAATCACCATGTCTTCAGATGATTTTGTACCTCAGAAGGGTGACAGTACGTCCTCAAAACTGCTCAAGAAGACCAAGGAGTCTCCCTTTGTCCCAATAGGTAATGTACTTTCATATTGGAAGTTTGGAGTAAAAATGCTTAAAACTCACGCTTCGTTCCAGCAGCTGCTGAAGACTCTAGTCCAGCACCTCTAGTCCAGCTGTCCTGTAAGTACAGGTATGGGATCTGTTATCCAGAAACTCGTTATTCAGAAAGCTCCAAATTACAAGAAGGCTGTCCCCCATAGACTCTATTTTATCCAAATAATTCAAATCTTTTTCTCTGTAATAATAAAACAGTAACTTGTACTTGTTCCCAACTAAGATGTAATTAATCCTTATTGGAGGCAAAATAAATCTATTGGGTTTATTTCATGTTGAAATGATATTCTAGTAGACTTAATGGGGTGGTTCACCATTAACTTTTGTTATAGAATGGCCAATTCTAAGCAACTTTTGAGGTGGTCTTCATTATTTATTTTCTATAGTTTTTTTAATTGACTGTCTTCTTCTTCAGACTCTTTCGGGCTTTGAAATTGGGGTCTCATTTAAAAAACAAATTTTCATTAAAGCCACAAATGTATTGTTATTGCTACTTTTATTACTCCTGTTTCCATTCAGGTCCTCTCCTATTCATATTCCAGTCTCTTTTTCAAAATCAATGCATGGTTACTAGAGTAATTTGGACCCTGTGGTGTTTATACAAATGGCCTGTAGATGTCACTGTGCTCAAGACTTGTACTGTACATACTTTCTATACAGCTTGTGGTGTTAGAGTTTCGTACTGTTGTGTAATGGCTGCACGAGCCTGCTAATAAAGCACTGTTATGCTCTACTTATCCTCGGCTACCAAAACATAACAGACCCTGGCAACCAGATTGCTGAAATTGCAAACTGGAGAGCTGCTGAATAAAAAACGAAACAACTCAAAAACCACAAATAATAAAAAATGAAAACCAAGTGCAAATTGTCTTAGAATATCACTTTCTACATCATACTAAAAGTTTACTCAAAGGTGAACAACCCATTTAAAGTATGGAGATCTAAATTACAGAAAGATCGGTTATGCAGAAAACCTCAGGTCCAAAGCATTCTGGATAACAGGTTCCATCCTTTCAGATCACAGCACCAAACTGAGTCTTAGGGGCCGATTCACTAACTTCGAGTGAAGGATTCAAAGTAAAAAAAAGTCGAATTTCTAAGTGTTTTTGGGCTACTTCGACCATCGAATGGGCTGCTTCGACCTTCAACTACGACTATCAAAGGATTCGAAGTAAAAAAACGTTAGACTATTCGACCATTCGATAGTCGAAGTACTGTCTCTTTAAAAAAAAAATTCTACCCCCTAGTTCGCCATCTAAAAGCTACCGAACTCAATGTTAGCCATTGGGGAAGGTCCCCATAGGCTTTCCTAAGTTTTTCCTTCGAAGGATATTCCTTCGATCGTTGGATTAAAATCCTTCGAACCAAAAGATTCGAAGGATTTAATCCTTCGATCGAAGGAATAATCGATCGTACTATCTGCGCTAAATCCTTCGATATTCGAAGTCGAAGGATTTTAATTCCCAGTAAAATATCGAGGGTTAATTAACCCTCGATATTCGACCCTTAGTGAATCAGCCCCTAAGTCTGTTCAGATAATTTATCATTTATACAGGGATTTTGCAATACTTTTGGTTAGAGTTGGCCTTTATTCATAGGTAACCTGTTAAAGTTAAAGCTGGTAGATGGAGTAGTATTTATGTGTAACTGGTGCCTCTCCCCTTGCAGGAATGGCTGGCTTTCTGGGTGTTGTGGCCTATGGCCTGTACAGAATTCGCAGCAGAGGGCAGCAGAAGATGTCTGTGCACATTATTCACACCAGGGTGGCTGCTCAGGGATTCGTGGTTGGTGCTATGACCTTTGGTAAGATTCAGTGTGATGATAGAAAGGGGATTTGCTTTACTTATTATCTTATATTATTAAAGCTCCAGCATAAACTGCAGCGCTGTACAGTAAATGCGTATATACATTTATATACATTAAACATACACATTTACATCTTTGACAAAGCAAATTTTTCTGGTCAAGTTTTTAAAGGGGAACATTTTTCAAGGAAAAAAAACCCAAAAATTTTTAGAGCTTTATTGTACCCCAAAGCTGCCAAAAATCCAAATCCAAAAAATACTCCATCTCAAACCTGTTGAGGTCATGTAGAACTCAATGGCAGATGTCCCTGAAGATGTTTCTTGACAGATGTGTTCTGGTTTTTGTCTGATAATCCGATAAATAAGAGTTTTCATGGCAACAATTCGAGTTTTCGGAACATCAATCATATGATTCAAATTGACAAATGTGTTGCAACATTTTTCTCTTTCTAGAAGAATTATTGATAAATGAGTTAAATTCATGAATGGCAGTTTGGTCAACTATGTTTAATAAAAAATTAGATAAATTTGAGCTTTAGTAAATAACCCGCTAAGTGTTTATGTGTATGGGGTTAAATTGTGGTCTGATTTGTTACATGATCGACACTGTATCTATGGCAAATGGAGGGGATTAGTACAGTTAAAGGGGGTTTTCGCCTTTAAATTAACTTTTTAGAAGAATATAGAAAAATATATTCTGAGACAATTTTCTATTGGTTTTCATTTTCTGTTTTTGGTTTTTGAGTTATTTAGCTTTTTATTGAGCAGCTCCAATTTGCAGTTTCAATCTAGTTACTAGGATCCAAATTACCGTAGCAACCATACATTGATTTGAATAAGAGACTGGAGTATGAATAGGAGAGGTCTAGAACACAGATGAGTTATACAAAGTAGTAATAACAATACAAGTGTAGCCCTACACAGCATTTGAATTTTAGATTCAGTTTTAGAGTCAGTGACCCCCATTTGCAAGCTGGAAAGAGTCAAGTCAAATAATTCAAAAACCATAAAAAAGGCCAACTGAAAGGTTGCTTAGAATTAGCCATTCCATAATATACTAAAAGTTAACGTAACTACCCCTTAAATAGCAGCAACGTTTTTTAAATTGAGGTTATAAGGTTCCTAAAATAACTTGAAAAAAAAACACAATAAAACC
Source organism: Xenopus petersii (assembly GCA_038501925.1). Taxonomy (NCBI): domain Eukaryota; kingdom Metazoa; phylum Chordata; class Amphibia; order Anura; family Pipidae; genus Xenopus; species Xenopus petersii. Next base: position 44,343,291 of record CM076674.1, on the reverse strand, counting down.
GAACAAAAACCCAAATCGTATGAATTGACCCCCGAAATGGACCATTTTTTGGGGTTATCGACTGAATTTAAAAAGGGACATCTGCCATTGACTTCTACATGACCTCGACTGGTTTCAGATGGAGGATTTTCGGATTCAGACATTTTGCAGCTTCAGGGTATAATAAATCTCCAAAAATTTGAGTTTTTGCTGAGCTTTTTTTTTTTTTTGGACCAGAAAAAAAAAATTGAGTTTTAGTAAATAACCCCCAAAGTGTAATCGCACTTGTAGAATTTGTACTGTAACTGTGCTAATCAGTTGAATCTTTCCTGTGTCCCTAGGTGTCCTATATTCCATGTATAAAGAATACATCAAGCCACGTTTCAGTGATGACTAAGAGTCTCCTCCAGTGGAATGTCCACAACTTGCTCCCTACATCAGACCTTTATATTTGGGAGTTGCTAGACACTCGTGCCACAATAAGGAATTGCACTGTAACCAGTAGTGATGCACCCAATCCTGACTTCTCTCTTACACTAAAGCCCCATTTGTAGCATTTAGGTTAGTCTGAATCCTTATAGTTTGGCTGAATCCAAACCCTTTACCTGTGTGACTTCAAAGAAGTTGTTCAGTGTACAAACAGAATATTTGTTTATAGAATGGTGTGATTTTGCGCAACCACCAAAATGCAGTTTAGGGTTTGGGTTCAGTTTAATATTTGGTCAAATCTTTTGTGAAACATTCAGTAAACAGGAACCTGTGGATTCTGTGCACTCCTATTAGATAGTAATCGTGTGTATTTAACCACATCTCCCAGATTTCTAGAACGAATTGTAATGCTCACAATAACTCCCAACTAATGTCACACTAGATTAGCAGCACTTTGTAGATGCAACTTTTCTTATGGAAATAGTTCCAAGAATGGACAAACAGCATGCCTTTAGATCAGTGATCCCCAACCAGTGACTCGTGAGCTACATGTTGCTCTCCAACCCCTTGGCTGCTGCTCCCAGTGGCCCCAAAGCAGGTGCTTATTTTTGAATTCTTGGCTTGGAGGCAACTTCTTGTTCCATAAGAACGAGATGTACTGCCAAACAGCGTCTTCTGTAGGCTGCCAGGTCAGATAGGCCAATCACAGGCCATATTTGGTATCCCCAGGAACTTTTTGCATGCTTATGTTGCTCTCCAACATTTTTTCCATCTGAATGTTGCTCACGGGTGAAAAAGGTTGGGGACCCCTGTTTTAGATTGTAAGTGCTTTTGAGCTCCCCCAGACCCCATTTTATTCTGTAACCCTTGTTTGATAATTATTGTAAGACCCCAATTTGTTATAAATAAAGATGGTCATGGTTTTAGATCTGCTATCAGTGCAGCAAATCCAGTTTCACCCTCAGAAGCAATTGGTGACCATTCATTAGGGAAGCAACAAATCCACTATTTTGGATTGAATCCTGAACCCTTTGTGAAAGATTCAGCCGAATACAGAACTGAATCCTAATTTGCATATATTTTCCCCTTCCTACCCCTAATTTACATATGCCCCATTAGGGGTGGAAAGGGGAAAACATTTTTTACTGCCTTGTTTTGTGACAAAAAGTCACGTGATTTCCCTCCCCGCCCCTAATTTGCATATGCAAATTCGGATACGGTTCGGCCGGGCAGAAGGATTTGGCCGAATCCTGGATTCGGTGCATCCCTACCATTCATGTTTTGCCATTTCTACTTTTATGGAGAAAAGTTGCAACTACAAATTGCTGTGTGACATAAGCTTTAAGTTTCTTACATCACATTTGGTAAGCACAAGATATTAAAGGACCCATGCTAGCACTAAGCTTGGGTTGTCTACTAATGTAGGTAAGTATTGTTTTTAATTATGTATACCCCCTCCTTAGTATTAAGCATATAATTGAAGTGAGGGTTCAGGCCAGACAGTCACTTTATTTTTACATTATATCTCAATTTACAATTAAATATATAGAATATATGTGTTCAAATCTATAAAAGTATTCCAGGCATATTCAGTTTAGGCAGTTAATATCATATGGATTTAACCCTTTGGGGATCAGTGTGTCTAATATAAAATTCCAAAAAGGGCGTAGAACAACTTTTCTAAATGGAATTTGCACATGTTCTATGACCTTTACACTGAGATCTTCTATACCTATTCTATAACTATTTTATACCTATTCTATATCTATTCTATCCCTATTGGAGTAAAGTGGCTACCTATTGTGTGTCCGGTGTTTTTTCATCTCTTTTTATTTTCCATTTTAACTGTAAATTGAGATGTAATGTATTGATTATGTTGCAAATTTCATTCTGTCCTATAGAGGTCACTGTTTTGTAATGCTATATGACACATAATGACCTCATTTTGAGCCTATGATTAAGGGCATGTCGCCAGAAACACATTAGGCCCTTTGTTTTTAATTACTTTTATCCTGGAGTGCCGCTCTTATCTAAACTTCCAGGTGAACAGCAGTAGAACAAAACTGGAAACACTCTACTTTTCCACCTGTCGCCCAGTATCTGTTACCTGTAACCCCTTTGTTCTCCAAAAGATTCACCCCACTCTGCTTGTCAGCCAGTCTGAGAGTTTGCCGGTGTTTGCTGGGATACTGGCAGCAGCAGCTGGGACGCCATTTGTTGGGGATGCCTAGTTGATTCATTGTATCTCTTCTGCACTAGAGCTTTTGTCTCATTGATTTTAGTAAAATGTTTTTTAATCCAAGTCAATGTGAGTGTGTGTGAGCACTTGTTCTAAATAAAGTTTATAATGCTGATATGAGAAACCTTGTGTGTAATAAAGTCAAATATATATATATATATATATATATATATATATATTATAACAAACAAGCGAAAGTTGTGCTCACCACTAATTTAAAACCATTCGGCGGGGGTGCAATGAGGCTGTGACCACAAAATACATATAGTCAACTACAAGAGTCCTCTGCACTCAACCCATTATCAATATATTTAAGACAGAGACATTTTGTGCATACAGCTACTGAAAAATGCCTTACCCTTTAAACAACACAGGGATTGTTTGTCCATATATTGCAATATATTTAAGCTGGCCAACTACGTCAAAGTCATCCCATATCTGGCCAGTCCTATGCTCAATTTTCATCTGATTCATTAAGAATTCTATTGCTTCATTATACATTTTACACAGGGACTAAGTTTTACCTGGCCTGTATGACTGGGCAGATATGGGATGACTTTGACGTAGTTGGCCAGCTTAAATATATTGCAATATATGGACAAACAATTCCTGTGTTTAAAGGGTAAGGCATTTTTCAGTAGCAGTATGCACAAAATGTCTTTGTCTTAAATATATTGATAATTAGGGATGGGCGAATTTTTTCGCCGAAAAAATAACGCCCATAGACTTGTATGGAGACGTGCGTCAAAAAAAAAAGTCGCACGACAAAATAATTTTGCCTCGCAAGAAATTTTTTTTGACGCCCATAGACTTTAATGGGCGTCTGCGACATTTCACCGGCGTTGAATTTTTGGCGAAACGAAACAGGTCAAATTAGCCCATCCCTGTTGATAATGGGTTGAGTGCAGAGGACCTCTTGCATTTGTCTATCTCTATATATATATATATATATATATATATATATATATATATATATATATATATATATATATATATATATATATACACTTCGATCTTTTGGTAGTCTTGTTCTTCTGGTATTCAGGTCACATTATTATTATTATTATTTCAAGAATATGCTATAGGTAGAATGGATTACAGTCATGGTATAATGTCCAAAACACATTGTGATAGGCAAGTGATTCAATCTGCTTAAATATAAAGTTTTCTTTTACAGAGCAAACAAAACAAGTCTTCTGGGAACTGTGTATAAAAATCCGCGGCCACAGTGTTGTTGGATGAGAGACAGGAGCTGTGCAAACATGCAGGGGCAGATTTAATAAAGGTTGAGTTGTTTTTTTCCATGAAAACGTTTTCGAGGGTATTTTTCAGTCAAAACTAGAATTTTCTAGTTAAAAAAATAACTCAAAGTTTTTGAATTTTTTTTCGAGATTTATTATACCCCCAGACCCTGGTAATAACTCGAATCTAAAAATACATAATCTAACACCTTTCAAGGTCATGTAGAAGTCAATGGCAGAGGTCCCTTGAACCATTCAAAGATGTTAATAGTCTTCATGATGTTCCAGTTTTTTCACTGGGTTTTGCCCGAAAACTTGATCAATTCAAGTATTAAAGTTTTTCACTACAATGTTCAAGTTTTTTCTAAAAGGGGAATTATAGCAAAAATTAAAATGTAATATAAGCTTCAGTATACTGAAATAAGAAACTTTCTAAATACAATCAATTAAAAAATCTGTACTGTTTCTGAAATAATCAAGTTTATCTTCACTATCCCTCTCTCAGCATCTGTTTCTCTTCATTCTGTCTTCATTCAGGAGTTGGGTGTCAGATATTCATTGACAGTTAGATCCAATATATCTTATAGGGGGGCTCCTTTTGCTTAGATGATGTATTAGAGCTCACTCTATTAAAATCACCAAACATCATGTCTCTCTACATGCAGAATTTGTGCAAAAGGCAGTTATTTTGTTTGTACTGGAATCAGTTATTTGAGTGAGCTCTAATACATACATCTGCTGGGAAAGGGAGCCCCCCTATATTATATATTGGATCATTCATCTGACTCCCAACTACTGCAAGAATGACAGAATGAATAGAACCAGATGCTATAATCAAGTTTATAGTGAAGATAAACTTGATTATTTTAGAAACTATGCAGAATATTAAATTGATTGTATTTATTAAGTTTCTTATTTCAGTATGCTGAAGCTGATATTAAATTTTCGCTCTTGCTCCCTTTTAAATTTGGAACCATTTCAGTTGTAAGTTCATTTGAGTTAATTCAAGGTGTAAAAAAGCTCTAAAATCTGACCTTTGATAAATAACCCCCGTAATGTTACTTCCTTTAAGATATATATAGAAACCAGCAGGCTTGAAGGGAATTACCCCAGGCAATCTTTGAGATAGACATAAGGCTGGGCTATGTGCCTTGCAGCCATAGTAGGAGAAGAATGTGACACAAAGGAACACTAGAGAGTGAGGCACCCATCAGAGAAGGGAGTTGTTGCTGTTTCCATTACACAGTGCAATGCTAGAAAATGAGAGCACTGAGAGAGGAGACATAGAAATAAATAGAATGGAAATAGTCTTAAGAGAGACAAGCTGGAGGTGTGGGGAGGCAAGTTTTAATTGCATAAAGACTAAGTATGGTGCCAAGTAGGGTCTCCTGTAGGCTGCAAGTCCACATAGGGGCTACCAAATGGCCAATCACAGCCCTTATTTGGCACCCAAGGGTCTTTTTCATGCTTGTGTTGCTCCCCAACTCTTTTTACATTTGAATGTGGCAAACGGATAAAATAGTTTGGGGACCCCTGCTCTATACACTGCTGCTGTTGACATTGTGCTGCTATGGAAGTACAGGCTACAACAGGCCTATAATCACAAAATAGTCACAGAACATGTCCATATATTTATATAGCATTGTATGACAATCATTTACTATACAGATGGGTTTTTTTTTGTTTTTCTGTTGTTAGTGCAGTTGGTTTCTTTAATTCTGTACATTGGTCTCTCCCTGTTAAAAAGGGCTAATGTTCCAGTTAGTTTGCAGGTTCTTCTAGTTTCACCTGCTTCAACATTGGCTATGCGCACGCATGTTATACTTTTTTTTATGACTATTACCTGCACATTGTACAAAACAGGAGAGCTGACTGCCAATACAATGTTTCAAATGGTACAAACCATCAGGTCAGATGATGGAATAATAAGGGCCAGATTTATCAAGTGTCAAATAGTAAATTTGAGTGTCGAAATTCACACATTCGAATTGCACTTTCTGCCGCAAGAGAGCGCAGGAGCAGACACACTAAATTATTGTGAAGGAAGCTGTACTCGCACAGACGCATGTACTGTATGTGCCGGATGCAGGTGAAATGCAACATGCGTTTGTCGCTTACATGCGTCTGTGTGAGTACAGCCTCCTTGACAATAATTGAGTGTGTCTACTCCCTGCAGCTGAACGGAAGAAAGTGTAATGCAGGGAAAACCGGCCATGTGTAACGGTAGAACTCCATGGTGCGACGAAGCGCATGAGACGTGCCGGATGTCCTGAAGATAAAAGAATGAAAGAGGAATCGCAGGTAAGAACTACATTTATCCGACTGTCGGATGAAAACGCAGCATTTTCATCTGACAGTCGGGGGTTTAATGTACAACCTTGTTTAGAACTACATTTTTTTTTTAGGACATTGCATTTCACAACTATGGTTTTCATACTGACACCCCCCCACACACACTTTTTCTTTAGACTTCTTTTTTATACTTTATAACATATAACTCTAGCTGTCTGTAAAAGTTGAATAAAACTCTAGATGTGTGAATTAGTGATGGGCGAATAAATTCGCGAATTCCCGTGTTTCATCACCGGCTAATAAATTCTCAAATCTCCAGCAAAAATTCGCCGGCGTCAATTTCCGGTTTTCACTATTTTTTCGTGAAAAGGTTCGAATTGCTCAATTTTATAGTGAAAACATTCGAATTGCTCGATTTTTTAGTGAATGTTCTGATTTCACGATTTTTCGCCGTTTCGTGAATTTTGCCGGAAATTCGCTAATTTTTCGGTGAAACAGGAGAGATTCGCCCATCACTAGTGTGAATGAATCCATGCCCCTCTCCCTTGTGTGTACACAATGAAACTAGGACACGGACAAAGTACAGAGTTATACAAAATCAACTTTATTTCAAGTTTCATTTAAAAATATTTTCACTAGTGTTTTAATGATATGGAAATATTTGGTTTTATCTTATTTTAAGGCACAATACATTGTTGATGAAATGAAACGGAGCAAATTAAAAATGTATTTTTTTCACTACAAAATTTTAAATAACAAAATACTTGTAATAACTCTGATATCTCATCTAAATACTACTGTATGTATGCCGTGAAGGTTTTCCTCGCTGCTGCAGCATGAGCAGGTATGTAGGGGATATGTGTGATTGTGCTGCAAGCAGCTAAAAAACGCCAAAAACAAATATTTATTTGCAAATTTGAAAAATCCTTCTATTCACTCCCCAAAGCCAAAGGGGGGTTAAAAATTTTGACTGTATATCCCCTTTAAGAATTTTTTTTTTATATTTAGGCATCAAAATAACACAGAAAAGACTTAACCAATCCATAAAGTAGCCCCATAGACAGGCACTGTAGGAAAATAAAAGCGATGCTGTTTACAAATTGGTTCCCTGGGCAGTAGACTTGCCAGATTTTTGCCCAAAGGAAACCATGGAATGGAGCTTTAGCAAGTGAACATTGTCTGATGATAAAGCAGGTGAGGGAACTGGGGAAATCCTATGATATATTTAACAATACTGGCTAAAAGTCACACCCATTTTTCTGAACAAACATGAGGAACGTATGTAGATGTCTTGGCCATACTGTATCACTGAAACTCCTTGGCCCAGGGATTTCTATTACAGTTTTGTTTCTTATAATTCAGGTTCAACAGTTGACCCAATACAGCTGGAAAACTGTTCTGAGAGACCTCAAGAGATTTGGATTTGGCTCATTACGTCTCTGCAGATATTTATAAATATACACAGTAGCTGTCCTAAAATGCTGGGTATTTTTTATATCCATTATACTCATTTAATGTGCAATTTTGAAATAAATAGAACATATTTAAATATTTTGCACTACTTATACAGATACAGCTCATATTGAATGGCAAGCAGAAAGACGGCAACTGAACAATAACACTGGCTCATTTAGTTTGACAGTTCCTGCTTTCTGCTCATTCCTGCCACCAAATTACCCATAACTTCTATTCTGTCTAGGTCACCCCAATATGTAAGAAACAGCATTACAGTGAGGGTCCCCAATTAAAAGCTCATAAATATATTATAGTAATCATCATACAAATAATAATACACAGATGGCTGCACTACCAGCAAAACATTCTGGCCAAGAAGTCCTTGCCTGCAGCCCTTTACTCTTTCTGCCCCCTATTGCTCCTACTCACCCTATTAAGTTATATCTGTGCCAAAAGGTATTTTAATGCACAAAGAATGAATCTAACTAATTAAAAAAATAAATACTAAAAAGTTGTTTTTAGGGGTGGACGGAAAAGTTCAAAAGTCTTGGAATTTCAGGAACCGGAGACCACTTGAGGTGAAAGACAAAGTTTATCTCTGTGGATTCTAAACTCACAAAGAGTCAGAACCCCAAACAAAGGAATCACAGAGTTGTTATAGACTAGTTAAAAGAAAATTACTGGTGGGAGATCAAATAAATATCGCTCAATGGCAATGAGCTGCTCTTACAACCAAGCAGGTGGCTCTGCCTCAAGGCCAGGGTAGAATCAGGGGGAATCTGCATACACAGGATTTTATTCTCTCTCACAATGTATTTGCACACTGATCTTCAACATAAACATGTCAATGCTAAAGAGATGAAAACTATATTGTTGAAGAATAATAAAGCAAGGCAAGTATTTACCTACTCTACCTTACTGCATTCCCTCTACCATTGTGCAGGGTAGGTGTATTGGGGCACATTTACTTGTGCAAATTGTTAATTCACGCATTATTTCGTGAAGAAAACGTGCTTTCATTAAAATGCGCAATTACGTCTCGTAAAGAGAACAATAGAGTACTTTCGTCAGTGATGATTCATTGGTGAGAAAATCTCATAACGAATATTCTCTAGCATTACTTTATTCCTAGCGAAACTTCATTAACTTACTTACGCTTACGTCAATTTAAATTCAGTGGGTATTTAAAGGTCATATTTATTAGACATGTGAAAGACATGAGCCCACTGTAAAACAAATGTGGCATGAGCTTCAAATGTTAAAAAAGTGTAAATAAGATATTTTTTTTAACAGTTACAACTTTGTAAATATAATCCCACTTTAAATATGAAAAAAGCCCGGGGTTTTAACTTTTGCTTATGACTTTTTTGGAATATAGAATATGATTTCACTGACATAATACATGTTGAGGATGTAGCATTATTTTATCAATTCGCCTGGCGAAATAGATTTTGGTGAAAAGGGTAATGAATTGAAATTTTCGTCTGAGCAAAAATTTGCCTGGAAAAACGTAGTTAAAGTTATCCAGCGACAAGGTAATTTGCTAATGAAGTGTGTTGCTCATCTTTTAGTAAATAGGCAATGTCGATGCGGATTGTCTTTTTAGAGAAAATTTGGCAGAAAAACACAATTCGCTCTTTAGTAAATGTGCCCTAATGTTAGGGGGACAGAATGGACTTTTAATTTTATCTAATAATTTTTAGTCTTACTGTCCTTTAAATTCCTTTTGCTAGAATGAAGCATTTCTCTCAAATATATATATATATATATATATCAGTATGAGATGTTTGTGCATCATGGGCACTTGAACTTGTGATGTTGGCTGAGATAAGGAACATGATTTACTCCATATATTAGCTGCCTCTCATTGTATAGCACTGGCACTAAACATATACCTTGGCACAATCCATTCACTTACAAAGAGTCCAAGGGGCCCTTACACATAATTCTCTGTGAATGAATCACATAACAGTAAGTAGGCAGAAGCACCACAATATAACAGACTATAACAGAAGCACTGTATATAAAGTGAGTCGTATTTAATTACTAGTGTAAGTTAAGGCAGGGCTACTTATATTTTGTAAGAGGCACTAAAAGTAATTTAGCCCAAGATTGTACAAGCCTATGAGTAAGTGCCCCAACAGGCACGAAACGCGTTAGGCCATGTGGTAATATGTCTTAATAAACGTTTTGTATTTTTTTCAGTTGCTGCTCGATCTATTTTTGAAGGAACTCACACTTTCAGCTTTGTTCCCAAGACTGTGTCTCAAATGAGCAAGTCCCCTCCTGATTTTCTCAGTACTTGTAAGTAATCTGTATGGCTGATGAATAAATACACCCTTCTATTGTACAGCGCTTTAGAATATGTAAGTGCTTTATAAATACTAATAATAATAACTGTCCCTTCAGTAATTATCAAAGTATATCACTCACCCATCTGGGAAGTCAGAAACCACTCACAGATATCACCTCTAAACCTCAGGTACCCGAGGCATCACTGACCCCTTACTGATGTCATTAATGTACCCAAAGTATCACTGACCCCTTACTGATATCATTAAAATCAATGAGCGTCTGTTAATCGTCGCCAGCATCAAAATTGGCGCTGCTATCAGAACCGTCTCCAGCGTCTAAAAAACTTTGATGCCGGCATTGGAACCGGCAAATTTTCACTGCAAATTTGCAAATTTATTCGCCTACAGTGAAACACGCAAGTTTCCCACGAATTCACGATTGTCGAATAAATTCGCCCATCACTATAGAAACTACATATTCACCCAAAATGGCCATTCTCCTCAATTATCACTCTAACTGGCCTTTGGGCTCCAGGAGGGCAGCCCCACTGTTTAGGAACCACTACAAAATGGCCTATGATGGTGCTGCCCAACTGGTGGCCTGCGGCCCCCCTTGTGTGGCCCCCCACACGAAAGTCTGCCTGCTGTGTCTGCTTCCCACGTGCAAGCTTTAAAAGGTATCACTACAGAAATTAACTGCCTGCCTTGTTTACACCTCAAATTCAGACTATAAAATCCTGCATTGTTCACACCTCTATTGTTCACACACCTAAAGCCCTGTAATGTTCACACCTGAGACCCAGACTGAAACTAAACACATTGTTCACCCTCATATAAAATGCTGAAGTTCACAGTATGAACTGTTCATCTTAGAGTGGTCCCGATAGGTTTCCCTGCTCAATTTAGCCTGCCCTATACTCCCTGTGTGTGCCATACTCTGCCTTCCCTATGCTCCCTGTGTGTGCCATACTCTGCCTGCCCTATGTGCCTTGTGTGTGCCATACTCTGCCTCCCCTATGTGCCTTGTGTGTGCCATACTCTGCCTCCCCTATGCTCCCTGTGTGTGCCATACTCTTCCTTCCCTATGCTCCCTGTGTGTACCATACTCTGCCTGCCCTCTGCTCCCTGTGTGTACCATATTCTGCCTGCCCTATGCTCCTTGTGTGTGCCATACTCTGCCTTCTCTATGCTCCCTGTGTGTGCCATACTCTGCCTTCCTTATGCTCCCTGTGTGTGTGCCATACTATGCCTGCCCTATGCTCCATGTGAGTGCGATACTCTGCCTTCTCTATGCTCCCTGTGTGCCATACTCTACCTTCCCTATGTTCCCTGTGTGTGCCATACTCTGCCTGTCCTATGACCCTAATTACCATGCTCATTTTACAAAATTTGGCAGGTTATGAAAGTTTGAACATATTTCTGTGTTTTTTTTCCAGTTATTACAGTTTTGCTAATGAAAGTAAATTGCCTTTTAAGCTGTGAGTCTAACTTCTCCCAAGAGACCTGTTATCTTATATTGTTACAATTACTTATTTCCTTATCTTGAAATTGTTACAAAAGTATCTTATCTGAAGCTGTGGCTGTTCTGGGCTCTTTGCCAAAAGCCAATTAAGTTAGAAATAATGTTTTTCTGGCTATTCAGTGCAGAGAAAAAGGGACGTTCCAGTACAAATGAGGGACTGCGGGCTGGGCTCTAAAAAGAGGGACTGTCCCTCTAAAAACGGGACAATTGGGAGATATGGGAGCACACAGTGGGGAAAAATAATCCCTGTCCTGTGAGGGCATAATAACTGGAGTTTAGTTGCTCTCTCTTCTCCCCTCTGTGTGTATCTTCCCTCCTAAACTTATCAGTTTCTTCTGCATCAGTAGCAGCAACGCTCCTCTCCTGTAAATTGCATGGATTATGGAAGCACTCTTTAGAGCACCTACAGCTTATCTGCTGTCCAGTCAGTGTTTTGCCTTCCAGGTGAGCTCTACAACACAGTGTCTCAGCAGGGACTTAATGGGGTAAGGCCTCCACTCTCCTTTACAAGTTCTCTCTTTACTAAAAAGGTCAGCATGTATCACTTAGGCCTTTGTAAGCCTTCTCAGGAGACTATTATTGTTGCGCAGTAATGTGTATACGGCACCAACATATTCCACAGTGATCTAAAACGCATTGGGAATAACTCTGTGACAGAAGAAAAACATTTTCTAACGAATAAAAAAGTGAAAAGATAGACATGAGGATTGGGGACAATAATTAAGTATTGGAGTAGAGACATAGAGGAGTAAGAGGGGTGGGAGCTTAAAGGAATAAGAGGGGGCAGGAGCGAAGAGAAATCAGGGGGACAGAGGCCTAGAAGTTGATAGAGAAGAGAAAGTTCATTTGACTTACCACCAGAGAGAAGCAACAAATCCCAGTCTTCCTGCACTGACTGTATAGGCCCACTAGAAAATAATTTATAAAAAAAAAAGATCTCCTTTTACACCTTGTCATGTTATAAGGAATTGTTACAAAACACATTTGTAATTAGATTTAGGAGTCTTTAATAAGGGTTGTATTCAGTTTTTCTTACATCTTTCCTTCCAGCTTTTCTGAATTTCTATATTGATATATATTCATATATTATACATATTCTATTTCATACTGCAGAAAACAATTTTCATTTCATTTTTTCATAAAGTCCAGCATTTTTCTTCAAGTTCATCATAGATATTATTTTTTCTTTTAATTATCTCATAACATTCAAATATGAGTTTTTTTTCATGGTGCCTCCTCTTCTAAGGGATACAATACTTTAAGGTGGTCTATCTGAATTGTGCTTATTTTAGGGGAATACCTTTGGTATCTCTGTACAGACTATAATCATATAAAGGTGACTGATCATGCTGGTACTGTACTGCTAATTCATTACTTTGTCTTTGCCATGGACGGCCATGTTTAAAAAGTACATATTTGCAGTTCTATTAAACCACATGCGCTGATCATTATTATAAGGTGCAGATTGAAAGGATAGCTCTGTGCAATATGGAGGCTGTAAGCTGGAGATCAGGACAGTGCAGTTTGGTTCAGGGCAGGATTTGAAAGCCCCAAGAAACCATATTAAAGTGGACCTGTCACCCAAACACAAAAATCAGTATAATAAAAGTCCTCTATTTTTTATTAAAGCATTCATAGCTGTTGTAAGCTCATTTAAAAATCTCAGCTGTCAATCAAATATTGTCTGCCCCTCCTCTCTGCCTTAGACATAGAGGCATATTTTCACTTTCCATTCAGCACTTCCTAAATGTCATTGCTCTCCCCACATTCCCCTGTTCTCCTAACCATTTAATTGTGTTGTCAGGGCATGGGAATGGTTACCAGGTCCCCCATTCTGGTTGACAAACAAGACTCTGAGATGATGCAGGACTTAATAACAGTGTCCACAATATGGCTTCTGCCTTCTTGTTATAATTATGAATTCCCAGACTGAAGGAAACAAGATTCAAATAATTTATATAATGTAATTAAAGTTCATTTTGCTTGACTAATGTGATAAAATAGGATTTTGAATCATTATTTTTGGGTGATGGGTCCCCTTTAATGTGATGCTGACATCTCTAAACCAAACTAAATTGCATGTGATTCCTGACATATAGTTTATACAAACTACATACTTTGGTTATAAATGTTTCCTCTAGGGGTTTGGTCCAGTGCTCACAATCTAATTGCATACAAGTTCCATTCTTTCTTAATCACACTCTGGGAACTGATATAGAGCTACTTGTTTGGCCTTGAACATGTTCCCTAGCAATGGTGCATTTAGAGCTGAACAGAAAGACTAACATAAAGTGATGATTAAGAGCTGCACTTTACTACATGCCAGCTAAACTCTTACTCAAACCCTCAGATTATCAAAAGTCTGATACTTTTATATCTTGGTTAATTTTGGTGAGTTCTTGTTAGTCTTCTTTAATGGTATTTTGTTTTATGCCATTGTATCGAATATATAATACTCGAACAAATAAAACAAATAAAATATTTTCAAAGTAAAGAGTAAAGTCATCGTTTCTCTCAATAAAATCAGGGTGAATGATGGCACAAAACTCACTTGTGTTTTATATATAGTTCATACCCCTATATATAATAAAAGGCACCAAGTTTGCCCAGGAGCAGTAACCCATGACAACCAATAATATTCTTGCATTTAAACAGGTGACTAGTAAATGATACCTGCTGATTGGTTGTTATGGGTTACTGCCCCATGGCAAACATAGTGCCTTTTATTATATAACCCCAATAGAGTCTTAGATGATTTCCACCCAAACACAGAGGGGGGCATTTTTGTAGTGTGGGTTATACATTATTTGCTTCAGGCTTGGGCCAGACAAAGATAGAAATGCGGATTCTCTGTAGGCGGAGAATTCTATGCCATACTGCGCCCCTTGCCTTTTCAACAGTGGGCGGATTTCGCTGTGAAAAGCAAAATGTTGCACCGAAATCCAGAGCACTTGCCTGCACCCAAGTGTAAACAATGCTTCCAGGGGCAGGAAGAACAGGAGCAGAAGAGCAGAGGGGCATCAGATTCTGGGCCTGTGGTGAAACGAAGGCCGAGATCTGCCATCATCTGGCTCTGGCCTTAGACTAATGTCACATACAGTATCTGTTGAGGAACCACTGATTAGTCCCCCTAGTAACCCATGTGTGCATGTAGCGACAGAAATGGAATCCTCATGTCACTGCACATAAAGTAGTTTGCATTTCTGTCCCATTACATGTAAATGGGGCGGCCAAACCAGCAGTTTTATGTTGTTGATGTTTAGCCATAATGTTGCACGTACGTTGGCAAGTGGGCGATTCATAGATTAAGATAACTTGTTCAGATCTGGAACTTTTTTCCCCATTACTTTTAGGTGCAATGAGATCAACACAGAGGAGAAAACCATGCTCTTTGTGACTTAAGGTGGCCATACATGGAGAGATCCGCTCGTTTGGCGGTGTCGCCAAACGAGCGGATCTTCCTCCGATATGCCCACCTTGAGGTGGGCAATATCGGGCTGATCCGATCGTGGGCCCTAGGGCCCAACGATCGGATCCTAGCGAACGGGCAGTCGGGACCGCATCAACGAACAGATGCGGCCGCGATCCAACGGGATTTTTAGTCCCATCCGATCAAGATCTGGCCGACTGTCGGGGGCCCCCATACACGGGCCAATAAGCTGCCGAGGGGCAGGAATCCAGCAGATATATGCTGAGGATATGGATATTGGCAAAAAGAAAGCTGATATATCTTACATGAAGTTTGGGGAGCTTACAGGAGTTAGCAAATACACCGTAAGTAATGTAATGTGAGAGTTTTTAGACATTGCAATTAAGTGGCAATTCCCAGCATCCCACACACAGAGGCCGTCAGGGGTGTTGTATAAAAGAGCCGAGGATGGCAGCAGATCTTGTGTAACATGATAAAAATAGTACATGGAAGAAGAACATCCAGTCGTGTATTATATGCAAAAAGCTTCCCTATTCAGGCTGTTGGTGCCCTGGGTGACGCTTGTTACTTCTGAGTAGTTTACAAAGCTCCATAGCAACAACTCATAATAATTGCACTTCTGTCTCTACTACTGCTAACCTACTGAATGCTACATCACTGTCATCTCAAATATAGGCCAAGTGACCCGCCCCACGGGCACCAGGAGATGAACGGAAAACTGGCAGTTCAATTAGCTGGAGGAAAACAAAGTCAGCGATGCACTGCCGGTGGCCATTATTCTTCATAAAGAGGCTTTGTCTCAGCATAAATTATTTAGGGCAAAGGTATTGCATCCTACAGGGTTCCATGTGCTGTATATCTGCACAAAACTAAAGTTTGGGTTTAAATGGCAGTGCTCTACTGTACGTTTATTTCAGCTGTTGCTTTTGAGATGGGGTTTGAGCCAAGTCATGGAGGCAGAACTAAACTGAAATGATGCAGAAGTCTCCGAATGACTGAAGAGGAGGACAAACAAAAGGAATCAGTTGACAAATACGATATGTCAGGAGTTTTCATTATTCAAATATGAGAAATTCAGTTTTATGATAAATTATTTATTAGATTATTTAAATGACTATAATTTATATAGAAATATACAGCTGTGAGTGTGAATCCGTTGGCACACAATTGTTCATGTATTGTTCAATGCATCTGTACATTCTGAACGTTCACGAGAATGAACCCTCTCGCTCTATCTCTGTGGTGTGCACAGTGGGCTAAAGCAGCTGTTCACCTGTGAGTTAATGATGTCTAGAGTGATATTCTGAGACCATTTGCAATTGATTTTCAGTTTTTATAATTTGCGGTTTATTTAGCTTTTTATTCAGAACTTCTCAAGTTTGCAATTTCAGCAATCTGGTTGCTATGGTCCATATTACCCTAGTAACCATGCATTGATTTGAATAAGAGACTGGAATAAGAATAGGAGAGACCTGCATAGAAAAATGAGTAACAAAAAGGAACAATAACAATACATTTGTAGCCTTACAGAGCATTTGTTTTTAGATGCGGTCAGTGACCCTCATCTAAAAGCTGGATAGAGTCAGAAAAATAAGGCAAGTAATTAAAAAACTATAAAATAAAAACTAAAAATAATAAAGACCAATTGAAAAGTTACTTACAATTTGCTATTCTATAACATACTATGAGTTAACTTAAAGGTGAACCGCCCCTTTAACCTGTGCTGTTGGCCAGTGCTAACCGTGTGGATTATTGAGGTGCATGGGAATTCATTCTCTTACCCAAAATATATGTGCATATCACAGCAAATAGAAAGCACATTGATTCTTAGATGAATATTCTGAGTACTTTTGGCGTTTTTATTTATTTTTATAAGTAATTATTATATCTCATAGGTCCCTGTGACAAGTCTGTAATGTTCATCTGGGGATTGATGTGCCTTTTCATTTAGATCTATTTATCTTTTTACTGCTTGTACAATTTATATTTACACAGAAAAAACCTGTGTTGATATTGTGTTTCCCCTGGAACAGTGTGGTGACATTTCTCAGAACACTACACAGGTTCCCTGTCTGTGTGTGTTTTACCTTTAGTGCTGATTGAAAGCACAGAGCTGTAGAGCCA
Organism: Xenopus petersii; assembly: GCA_038501925.1. Lineage (NCBI taxonomy): Eukaryota > Metazoa > Chordata > Amphibia > Anura > Pipidae > Xenopus > Xenopus petersii. Next base: position 44,326,286 of record CM076674.1, on the reverse strand, counting down.
TAAGGGTATCAGTAGGGTCACACACAATGCTGTAGAGTTTAGTCCATGTCTGAGGACTGAGTCTAGTGATATTTCACAGAACACTACTCAGGTTACCAGTCTGTGTGTTTTCCATCTTGAGTTGATGGATATACATGGTGCTGTACAGCTGTCAGTGAGAGCATGAACTCTGTATCAGAGCAAATGTGACTTTACAAAACATTTCAAATACACAAGAACCACAGGCTGCACAACGGGGCTGGTTATTTTCATCATGTGTATACAAATGTGGTACTATATATATTTAATAAAGGATACAAAAAGGAGAAAAGTAATTGAAGGGATTCTGTCATGATTTTTATGGTGTTGTTTCTTTTTTCTAAATTACACGGCAAATAATTCACTCTACCATATTCAATTTAATTCCTAATCCAACAAGTGTATTTTCTTTTACCTGTAATATTGGTGTGTAGGCGCCATAAGTCATTTTGCCTGGTCATGTGCTTTCTGAAAGAGCCATTACTATGGAACTGCTTTCTGACATGCTGTTGTTTCTCCTACTCAATGTAACTGAAGGAGTCGCAGTGGGACATGGATTTTTATTACTATTGAGTGCTTTTCTTATATCTACCAGGGAGCGGATATCTGGTTACTTTCCTATTGTTCTGCTGACGGGCTGCTGGGGGCATGATATCACTTAAACTTGCAGTACAGCAGTAAAGAGTGATTGAAGTTTATCGGCGCACATGACTGCGGGGAGATGGGAAACTGACAATATGTCTAGCCCTATAGCCTTTCAACTCCCACCACCTCTTTTTACTTTTGCTGTTGGTGGGTTGATGAAAGAATGGTTCAACGGCGCCTGGAGGTGCACAGTGTTGCAGATGTTTTAAGTTATAGAATTCCTTGATTCCCATTCAAATTGAATGTGCTTTTGAATTCCAGTGTGTTGTACCTGGCTGTGCTCATGTGATCGGCTATCCAAGTGGTACAGTCTGCGCATGAGCTAGGCATCACTTGGGCACTGCACAATTACCTTGTTCATCTGGTCTGTGACACCCTATAACTATTTGCTCCTAATAGCATGGCCCTCCATTTGGGTTTGGTTAGTAAATTTGGAAGCAGGAGAAAAAGAGAGCGTTGCAATGCAACAACTTTGTGTTTTATTCACTAAATCTCATCTAAATAGTAGCAGTAAAAAGGGAAAAACCTACAAAATACCTGTAGGTATTGGCTGTTAGAAGCAATATATGCAGTGCATTACAAGGTGAAAACATAAATAGGGGTACTCTGGGTCAGATTTATCAAGGGTGGAATTGAAAATCTGAATTTTTAAATTAGAATTTCAAGTTTATTTTAGTGTAATTTGACTAGGGAAAAGTCCAAGTTGTATTTGAGTTTAAAAAAAATTCTAAATTCGAATTTCTAAATTTATCATGTACTGTCCCTTTAAGAATTCAAATTCGAGTATTCGCCATCTAAAACCTGCTGAATTGGTGTTTTAGCCTATGGGGGACCTCCTACAATCAATTTTGAGTCATTTGGTGGACTTTTAAAAAATCTACTTTTTTTTCTTTTTTAAATTAAAAAAAAAAACAAAATTTTTTTGGTGAAAAAACTTGAATCAAATTCGATTTGAGTGTGCAGGTCGATCCTATTCACCCAAATTAAAAAAATTTAAGTTTTTTAATAAATTTTGATTGATCGTTTTTCCCCCCCAAATTTCGAATTTATGGGAGTTTTTATAAATTCTAAATTCGACCCTTGATAAATATGCCCCTTTGTGTTATATTAACCAAATTTCATCTAAATAGTAATAGTAAAAATCGAAGAACCTACAAAATGCATGTAGGTATTAGCAATGTATAGATGTATTTTGGATTTATTAATATAGTGCCACAATTGTATGCAGTGCTTTAAAAGGTGAAAACATAAACAGGGGTATAGATTGTATCAAGTTATACAGTAAAATAGATAAATCTATGCTTAAGAGCTTAGGGCTTTCAATGCGCAGTTGGGATAAGGTCCCTGCTCTAAAGAACATACAATTTATTAGATAATTTAAAATACATTATTTCTTTATGGCATTAATTCACCAGTGTATTTTATAACTCCCCCCACCAATCATTATGTAAATTGCTAACCCACATCTCCTGACTTGTGTTGCCTAGGTGATGTCATAATGGACAGAGTCAAGGTGCACAGCTGCAGCCCGGTGATGTCATAATGGACAGAGTTAAAGTGTACAGCTGCAGCCCGGTGATGTCATAATGGACAGAGTTAAAGTGTACAGCTGCAGCCCGGTGATGTCATAATGGACAGAGTTAAAGTGTACAGCTGCAGCCCGGTGATGTCATAATGGACAGAGTTAAATTGTACAGCTGCAGCCCGGTGATGTCATAATGGACAGAGTTAAAGTGTACAGCTGCAGCCCAGATTGGCTCATTCTTGATCAGACAACTGAGGTGAGTAGAAGTCAAGATACTTGGTGGAAATTTTAGCAAATATAATGTTATTAATATTGTTACTGTACGGGCTTAGAGACTGCTAGTGATACTGTGAATAATTTATAATATGTTATAATGATTTTAAAGGAGGATGTTGTACCTGGTCACTGTATATTATAAACATAAAATCTGGGCTGGAACTAGGGGTAGGCAGAAGTGGCAGATGCTTAGGTTAGGGTGCAATGGTGGGGGGGCAGGGTTTAGGCTTATAATATACCTCTTCTCTCTGCCTACCTCTAATTTTGGCCTTGCTGTAGGTATGACGCCCCAAATTCCCCCTCAATTCATGAACTGCTGTCTCACTGTGGGGTATTTGGTGCAGGGGGGTGCAGGTGGATACTGAATCAATGAGTGGGGGATGGGGGAAGTGTGGGTCTGTCTTGGGCACCATTACCTTGTGGCTCAGCACTACAGAGAATATTGCCACATTCCCTATTAATTTTAGGTGGATATTTGTGGATAATAAAATAATATATGTAAACATTAAAAAAAATTTATACTAAAGGGCAGATTTATCAAGGGTCAAATTTAGAGTTCATGGGAGTTTCTTTAAACTCCAATTAACTCGAAATTCAACCAAAATTCGACCAACTGCAATTTAATCCGAATTCGATTCGAGTTTTTTCTCTAAAAAACAACTACATTTTCACGAAGGCTGCAAACAACTCCAAATTGATCCCATAACGTCCCCCATAGGCTAAAACAGCAATTTGGCAGGTTTAAGGCGAATAGTCGAATTTGAATTCTTAAAGGGCCAGTACATGATACATTTCAAAAATCAAATCAGAATTTTTTTAAAAACTCAAATTGAATTTTAACTATTCTCTACTCGAATTTCACTAAAATAAAACTCAATCATTCAAGTTTCAAAATTCAAAATTGACCCTTCATAAATCTGCCCCTAATACTTAACTTGGAATCAACTCAACCCACCAGCCATTATCTAAAGGTCTAACCTACATTTCCCACCTTGGGTTGCACATGTGATGTCACAATGGCGAGTCTGGTAGTAGTAAAATGATATTCATTCACACTTGAGCTGCTTTTGTGATATCACTGTGCACAGTGTGATGTCATAATGGACAAAGTTAAGGTGTCAAGCAGCAGCAGCCTAGATTATCTTATTCTTTTTCAGGTGACTGAAGTGAGTAGAACTCCTGATATTAGAGAGAAAACATTTTAAAATTATTTTCAATACTGGTACTGTGTAGAATTTGAGTGGTGACTTTATATGTATGTTAGAATTACAGAGAATTTGATTTTGAACTGTGATGCTGTGCATAGCAGGGATGACTAATGTGATGTTTATTTTTTGTCTCCCTAGACAAAATTTCAAAAACTTTCAGAAGATTTTCAAAATGTGGAAGAGATTTAAGGCTTGTTTCTCTTGCTTTTGCAAGGTAAGGATTTCATTCTTTCTACTGTACACATTTCATCACTTCATGGATAGAAATTATCCTCTGATTCAGTTACTAGGTGATCTCTATACATTGGCCATTTTGTGATGACTTAACAATTGAATTATCAGTTTCTGATACTCAACATAATCAGATAGATTGCTAGCTACAAAGTCTAACTGTATTGTGCTGCAAACAATCTGATATGCTATTTTTAGAGTGATAATGATATCTAGGTTATAGAATTCAGCTCAGCATCAATTCTATATTTATTGCACTAAACGTGAAGTCATCCACTACAGGTTACTAAACCAAATCAAAATTTGTATTTGTAGGTTTACATTTCCCGATAATATCTCTTGATTTTAAGGGGGTTATTTCATAAACTCTGAATGCAAAAATCACAAAAAGTGATTTTTTTAAAAAATAAAATCGGACTTTTAAAAAATCACAAATTTTTCGGAATTTATTAAACCCTGAGGATGGAAACGTCCCAATGATTTTTTCATGTGCGCTGGATTTTTGCAATAACCCGAAGTTTTTGGGTGAAAATCAAATAGAAAATTCTGAAAGAAATCGTGAAAATCTAATATTTTCCGTAAACATTTTCGGGAAAATGTAATTATATATAAGCATAAAAAAATGGAGCAGATTTGATCTGAGTTTATAGAAGAGATAAATTTGATTTGGTTTGGGTAAGTGCCTGATATTTCACCAAATCTGAATCCTAAAAAAAGTGCTGGGATAATGTCATGCCCAGAGTGGAAATATATCGATTCAGGCCAATGCCAGAGGGGCTGCTGTAAGATGCAATAGACAAATCTAAAGAGGGGCCCAGAGCACAAAGCCACCCCACCAACCTGCCTACACGCTGGATTTCTTTATTCCATGTCATTTCTCAATTATAGAGAGTTACTGGGGAGGGGAGATTTCCACATAAATTTAGAGGAAGGAGACCTCATTATTAATACTCCATTGTTCCCTGGGGAAGCAGAGTCTTCTTCCTCTGTAGTAACGCCACAGTCGAGGTTGAAAAAAACTCTAAAACTATATAAAATAGAGCACTAACATTTAAGGGCATAGTTTATTCTTTTTAGAAATTAATTCATTGCATTTTTTCTAAATTTTCTCTTATTTGAGGCAGTTTTAATGTCAAATTATATCTTTAGTGAATTCTAGTTTTGAATTCTCTCTCTCATGAAAACTGTTTTTTTTATTCTAGAAACAAACTAACAAATCTACCGAGTCTACGGATCGTGATGAATATATTGTGGTAAGTAGAGAAGAATTGACCAACATAAATAGAAATAACACTATTTATGCTATTTAAACCATGTTATTTACTCTATATGCACTATAGATTTATATGTAGCTTCATTCATTCACTCAACACTTGATAAAGCTGCACCAGATATATTTCCACTTCCTGCTTATCCTAAAGAAAATCTATACTGAGGGTTTGGTCAGTTTATTCTTCAACTGGCCACATTTTCCCATTATTTCTCCTTTCCTCTCCTGGCAAGAATAGAATAGCCCCATAGCCTTTGATTAACATCAGCCTTACACACACCCCATATTTATGTATACTTATTATTATATTGATAATATTATTATTATTATTATTATTAATAGTATAATATATACTTTGATCTGTGATAAATTCATTCTTCATCTTTTTTTCTGCATTAACATCACAGTGAGCAGGAGAAATATAATTAAAAGATATATTTTAATATATTATATTTTAATATATTCTATACTGAACAGAGTTAATCTTATAAAACCATGTTTTCTCTATTAACCAGAACATCTTGGAAGGAGGCGAAGACCACTGCAATAACATCGATGAGGTAACCAGCAAAGGATTGTTATATAAAATAACACATTTATGATAAAATTTCAATTCAAGCGTCACATAGAGATACAAAATATTCATTCTAGCAGCTTCCCTAGGGTGCTGAATAGATGTGATAAAACATTTTCAATTACACTTTTAAGCTCTGCACCTAGATTGTACACTAATTGTCTCTCTCTCTATTTACTAGCAGTCAATATTGGAAACTGGTAATACCAACAGCCAGGAAGAAAAAACACTGACAGAGGACCTGAGCAATACCATCAGCCAGGTGGAGCTCGAGGAGAGCGATGAGGTTTGAACGTGACTGTTTAATACATCTTTTTTATTATAACTTTAAACCATTTAAAAAAAAGATGTATTTCATCATATTCTCTAGTGACAAGTCCATCTTATAAAACAATGTTTTCTCTCTCTTATCAGTACAACTGTCAGCATGAAAATGATGAGTCCTCATCTGAAACTGGCAACAACATTGGCCAGGAATGCCCAGAGGAAGATAATCTGGGCAGTGACCTCCGGGAGGAAAAGGCTGAAGAGATTGTTGAGGTTTGCGCTTATATAACTTTAAAGCATTTTAAACCTATTTTGGCCCCGGCATAGACCCCCGACCCAACTATATCCCACAAAATGTAGGGCCCTGTTCTCCCATGTGAAATGCACTTTTATCATCCTTGAAGAACATGAGCACTGAAAACCAAGACCCCTTTCAGTTTCAGTGTACATTTTAGAATTCTGCCAATTGGTCATACTCTCTATAGTATTGTCCTTTCTGTATTTTTTGTGTTTTTGAGTCTGCCACTAAACCTTACCCTAGCCACATGTTATATCTGTTGGCTTTACCAAACTGCTAAGTTAATAAACATCACTGAGCTTCTTTCTCTACTTTTGTTACAGCTATGGCAAGAAGAAGAAATACAAGAAACGACCATAGAAGACGATGGAAAGGAGGTAATGACTTCATACCGTTATTAGATACTAAGCCTTTGGTTACACCTACGTTATGATCACCAGAAGTAGTAGAAAATACTAACCAGATACTGGCATGTTCCCAGGTCTGTGGGTTTAGCAGATGCAAAAATATTACCAGCATTTCAGAATGGTGGCAATAACCAGATGCTTGTGCATATTTTTTTTTTTTTTCAAACTCAATAAGGGTATTTTACGTCATGAAAGGCAGGGTGCCCATTGTTTTTTTTTTCTGTGTTTCTAAGTCTGCCACTAAACCTTACCCTAGCTACATGTTATATCTGTTGGCTTTACCAAACTGTTATGGTTATAAACATCACAGAGTTTCTTTCTCTACTTTTGTTACAGGGATGGCAACAAGTGCAAATAAGAAAAGTGGCCATAGAAGTCATCAATGACCAGGGGGAGGTAATGATTTCATACTATTACTGTTATTAGATACTAATAGGCCTTTGGTTACACCTACTGTATGTTATAATCATCAGTAGAAGTAGGCAATGCTAACCAGATACTGGCATGTTCCCAGGTCTGTGGGTTTAGCAGATGCAAAAATATTACCAGCATTTTTAGAATGGTGGCAATAACCTGATGGATGTGCATCTTTTTTTCAGACTCAGTGATGGTCTTTTATGTCATGAAAGGCAAGGGGAAAGTTGTTCTTTGTCCCCTGCCTTCCATGGAAAATAAATTAGCACAGGCCTCCAAAACAGAGCTGCCCTAATACTTGCTTTTGGCAGGTGTGGTGCAGAGTAAAGCGAGACCCCTGATAAAAGCACTCCCTGAATGATCACTTAAGCTGGCCATAGATGCAAAGATCTGATTGTACGAATCATCGTACGATCGGACTTTCCCATCTCCCAACCCGCCACTAACCAATCAGATCAAAGTCTTACCAGTCAGATCAAATAAAGTAGTTAAAGAACAGATCAGCAATGTTCTGCCCCTGACAGCAATCGTACGATATCTATGTCCAACCAAAGCTAGTGACAGTCTCCCACTGAAAATCGTACGATCGGCAATACACGCAGAGATATTATCGGCAGCCGACAGAAATTTTCTAACCTGTCGACCAAACGACCGATCTCCACCGGACGAAAAATGTTGCGACTCTCCACACACGGTTCAAAATCAGACCTTTGCATCTATGGCCAGCTTAAGGCTCATACTCTTCGTGCTCCTTAGTGTTTGTGCACTTCTGTTTGGGATCTTTATTAATAAACTCTAATCACCCTGTAACTGTAAAGATAAGTGGAGAAATACTGTTTTAGTTGTATTTAGAAGCAGTAATTCCTCATAAGTAAGTTGTGCATTTTATTTAACTTTATCTCTTTTGTTTGAATTTAGAAAGAACTACGCATCCTTGAACACCGGGAGATTCTCCAAATGGTTAAAGTTCAAGTCAATGATGACTACTCTTATGAGGCATTTCATTACCGTTCCTCTGAAAGCAACATGCCATATGATGAGCAACGGGTAAGAAAATGTTTATTCAGATCGGTAAACCTTTATGCACCAAATATTCCAATCAAGAACATTAATACTGGCTTGTATGTTACATGGAAATAGGAATAGCTTGGTAACAAAACAAAAAAAAAGACTACAATGCATGTAACCACAAAACAGCTTAGTAGCAAGTCTTATATGGTATACACCAAGTAGAAGCTAAAAACACATGAGAGAAATGCTGCATTTAAACACATGACAAGTACTTGGTACTGAATATTTGTTTCTCTCTTAAAGGGGTTGTTCACCTTCCAAACACTTTTTTTAGTTCATTTATTTTCAGATTTTTCACCAGAAATAGACTTTTTTTCAAATACTTTCCACGTTTAATTTTTTACTCTTTTTCAAATTCTAAATTTAAAGTTTATTTTCCCTGTCTCTGGCGTTTCAGTCTGGCAGTTCAGTAATTCAGGTGCAGACTCTAAACTGTTACAATTTTGCAACATTTATTTATACATTTCTTAGCAACATCTCTGGAGTATTAGCAACTATTGTATAAATTCTAACAGCTGCCTGTAATAAAACCCAGAGATTCTGCTCAGCAGGGACATGATGATTTTAATGATACTTTTAAGCACTTCCCCTAGATAGATGGTTGACAAATTGTTTCTATTTACCAGGAGTCATGATCAGTTTCGGATAATGACTGAACAGTGACATCAGCCAGAACGAGAACCTGGAAGACGAATATCTGGTAAGTTACCTCACTGATGAAGAGTATGAGGAGAGTTTTGAGGTTTGAGCATAAATCATTTTAAACCCTTTTAAACCTATTTTGGCCCCAATACAGGTCCCCTATCAAATCAAATCACACAGACTACTCTGTAAGCCCCATTCCCCCCCCATTCCCAAATTCGAAATGCACAGGTTATCAAAATAAATGCATAATTCCATCCTTATTTATGATCATGTGCAATTGCAGCAGATTCAACCTGGAATGCCGCCACAATTAACTTAGAATTATGAGAAAAATGCTGCTTTTAAACACATGGCAAATATTTGTTCCTGATCTTTGTTTTTTTTACCAACTCAGCATCACATTGAGCTACATAATATTAATTTAAACAGCATATTTAAAGGAAGCTAAAGGGATGTGATAAGCTCACGGGCGCTATGTTCTTCTCTTCGTGAATTGAGCGGGGTAATGGCGCATGTGCAGTTGGAGCAATCTTTCGGTTCATGACAACTGCGCATGCGCTGAAAGAGGCAGAAATTGCAGAATGGGAGGAAGAAGACCCAAAGATTATCGTATAGTAGAAGACGGCACCCGTGAGCTCCGCTGTGCAGTCACTATTTCAAGAGGGGACAGAATTCTGGGGTAAGACTGTGCAGGGGGAGGCAGGGAGCAGGGCAAACAGAGGGGGCAGTGGGGACTTAACATCATGGGGGGGTTAGTTCTCCTTTAAGAATTTCAACTAGATAGATGATTCACAAATTGTTTCTATTTACCAGGCATTATCAGCTGGCATCAACATCCGCCAGTAGGAGTACCCAGAAGAAGAATATCTGGGCAATGACTTCAGTGATGAAGAGAATGGGGAATTTCAGGTTTGAGCATATATATGTTTTAACCATTTAAACCCTATTTTGACCACTGCACAGACCCCCTATCCAACTAAATACCACAAAATAGGATGTAGGGCTCTGTTCAGTGTCGGGCTGGCCACCAGGATACCAGGAAAAATCCTGCTGGGACCAGGTGCAGGGCCGGAACTAGGGGTAGGCAGAAGAGGCACCTGCCTAGGGCGCAAAGATGTGGGGGTGCTGGGCAGGTACCTGTTCAAAAGTTTTCTGCCTACCCCTAGTCCAGCTTTGCTCCCCTGCTCGATTTCCTCCTCGCCTCTCTCTGTTGGTCACTCCCCTTCCTTTTTCTCTCCATCGCTCCCCTTACTCCCTCTGTCATCGTCACTTACCTCCCTCTGTCCATCACGCCCCTCCGTCACGCTCCACCCCCTGTCACTAACCTGCCCTTCCCCTTTCCTTTCTTTAATCTCCCCGCATAGCGCATGCGCACTCGTGCATGCGTCTCCCCCTATAGCGCATGTGCACTTGCGCATGCGTGCGGTAACAAGCTCACATGATCGCATGGGGGAGGGTGGGGGTAGCTGACTGGATGCCTAGGGTGCCCCGTCGGCTTGGCCCGGCCCTGACCAGGTGTCTGTGGGCCCTCTTGCTTCTAACCAATTAGCCTATTTCACGGTCCTTCCCTATTTATTTATTTTAAAAAAGAAAATGCTTAATAATGGAAGAATATAGTAAGTAGATATAAAAGACTAGGAGAATAAAGAGCTTGAGTGAGGAGAGGAGGAATAAGAGTTTGGAAAGTGGGCCCATGGTCTAACATTTTCTAGTGGGCCCCTGGCATCCCAGTCCGACACTGGCTCTGTTCTCCAATATTCAAATGTTAAATGCACTTTTTATCACCCTTGAAGAACATGAGCACTCAAAACCAAGACCCATGTCAATTTCAGTGTGCATATTCCTGCTATGAGATCAATGAGGGTTTAAACTGAAAGTACATGGTAAAAAATTAACAACTAACCACCATGCTTTTTAACTCTGTTTAATTATGGGCACAAACATAGTAGTTTGGATAGTATCTGTGGGTTTAGCAGATGCAAAAATATTATCAGAATTTTAGAATGGTGGCAATAACCTGATGGATGTGCATCTTTTTTTCAAACTCAATAAGGAACTTTTATGTCATTAAAGGCAGGGAGCAAATTGTTCTTTGTTCCCTGCCTACCATGGAAAATAAATTGGCTGAGGACTCTGTGCTCCAAAACAGAGCTGCCCTAATGCTTGCTTTTTGCAGGTGTGGTGCTAGACCCCCGATAAAAGCACTCCCTGAATAATCACTAAGGCTCATGCTTTTTGTGCTCCTTAGTGCTTGTGCACTTCTGTTTGGGGTCTTTATTATATATATATATTTTTTTATTATTGGGGGCATCTGAAAGAACCTTCCAGTATCAAGGAGGTAAGACAAATTGCTAATTGTTATTATAGTTCACTAAATGGAGAGAAACCTACAAGCTGAGATGGCATTTTTTTTATTATAGAGGTAGTTGATCTTTAAATTAGCAGAAAAGTGCATGTGACTTAAAACATGATTTTGATAAAATTGTAAATGCGAATGAACTTCAGAATTCTTATACATATACCTACTACTACATGTCTAACACTGAACTATCTTTCCTTAGGCTGGAGGCATTAAAGAACTGAGGCTGGAGGTGTTAAAGAACTGAAGCTGGAGGTGTTAAAGAACTGAGGCAACCATCGGGGGGAGGGACGGGGGCAAAAGGGCCCATTTGTCATCTTTGGGCCCCAGTATAACATCATGGTGCCCGATGGTAGCCTACAAGAAAGAAATCAGAAGATCACATCTATTCTGTTGAGATGATGAATAAACATTTTGGCATTTATTTGTTTTCCAAGAAATGGTTTATTATTTTTAAATGACATTCAGTACTGTATTTCCTTATTAGGGGACAATTCTAATATATAGAAGACAAGGCTGATTTTATCTTGTGGTACAATGTCTATAACTGTGATGGATTGCACCTTAATGGAAGGGGGTCTCTGTGCTAGGGGAAAGAATGGCAGAGTGTTTAATCTAGGAAAGGAGGAAAACATGGATTGAGGCATTATGGAGAAGCTATTGTAGACAGGGCTGTGGTATAATGGGATTATGGGGGGAGTGACGGGGTGCATAGTTTGCCTGCGAAGGATATTCCACTGTTACAAAGAAAAATATCTAACAGTAACTATAGATTGAAAAGTAGTAACCTCTGCTACCTTGTCAGATACATTTACATTTTACAACGTGTTTATTATTATTCATAAATCAGTCAATAATGAAGCAGTACATAAACAAAATTCCAAAAAATTAAACATAGAAGCACAAAAATACAATAGCAAATTATGCTTTTCATGGACAAATCAAGAGCATTAAAGATCTAACAAAATATCATAAAAGTAAAACTGAACAAAATATAAAATTACATTAGAGCAAAGAATAATACAGTAAATGCATGAAAAAATAGAAACATTAAAGCATTTAGAACTCAAAATGGGAAAACTTTGACAATTTCCAGGAAATGTTTGACTTTCAATTCCCATGTTCAGAAGATCTTATGAATCCCAATTTAGATAGCTAATCTTTCTTGGGTTTATTAAATAAATCTAGATATCTGGACCATACACAATAAAAAGAATAGGAAGACTTTTCTTTCTTAAAATTATATCTAAAAGCTTCTTCCAAGTATAACTGACTTAGCGAAGAAAGAAAGGTCAGGGGGAAAAAAAACAACTTTATTTTATTAATGTGCTGCTAATGCAGACTAATGAAGGTAGGTCAGTATGTAGGGGTGTGTGTGTGTTCATATGTGTAAATCACCAGTGGGATGGCACTCTAAGTGCTTTGTTTTCTGAAGTCGCCCGAAGCGATTTACATTCTAGCCGACGGGAAGGCAGTTTGGGGAGATAAGTCGCCCTGAAGAATTGGAGATTTGTCGATGGGCGACTAATCTCCCGGAATCAGACCATGTGTCTCTGCCCTTAGAGTTTCCAGTGCAACAATTTGTGTGCTATCCATGAAACCCCTGTGGGTCAGATCACTACTAGGCACTTGATAAAGGGTAAAAAAAAAAGTCTGAAAATTGCTGTGTGGCAATACCCAGTAATGAGATTGCAGTTGCACAGCCTCTCTCATTGAAATATACTTCATGGTAGAAAGGTCAATACTATGCTAATGAAAGTAATTTTGCCACAACTGCCTAATACTTATCATGGAGAGACCTCATTTCACTGCCTAATGTGATGGGTCTGTGAGATATTGAATTAGGTTTATATTGCCAACCCTGTATATACATGTAAGTCTCCTTTTGCTGTTGATGTAGTTATAGAATGCAACCCTACACTGATCTGATTGACCCAACCATCCCCAGAGGCATTGGCCTGCTTCAATCTGATGTAGAGCTACTGATCAGCATCTATTGGATTACATTTGCAAGTTGCAACTATGTGATGTGCTGCATACAATTTCAAATCAGGACGCAAATCATCCCCTGCAGCTGTTAGGGCCTTCTGCCATTTCCGCAAGCCATGACTCATTTGGCTTCAGAATGAATATCTTTGCTGCTGACATCCAAATGAAATGAGCCTTTGGCAAAATCACACAGAAGTTATATATATTCTTGTCAAACTGCATTGACTCACCCAGTAAGGACCAGTTCTTGAAGTTTTTTGTGTTTGTAGCCAAGGGGACCAATACCCAGGGATGGATCTAGTAAGTAAGTAAAATGTATTTATATAGCACTTTTCAAAGCATAGCTACAAACCGCTTTACAAACAATAAAAAAACAGATAAATAACAAACATAGAAAACACAGTAACTCACCTTTTTTTCCCCATAAATCAATAAAAGTGACCCTATATTACATCAAATTTAACTCACACTGGTTAAAAGCCAAAATATAAACATGAGTCTTTAGCTGCCTTTTAAAGGAGAAGGAAACCCTTTCGGCGCAAAACCCATCCCCCCTCCCCCCGGGCAAATGCCCCTAACTTGTTAGTCACCCCTCTGTGTAGGTCCTCTCTTGCCGACTTCACGGACACCATCTTCGTCCGATCGCTCTTCTTCCTGTACTGATCGTGACTTTCGGCGCATGCGCAGTAGATCCAACCAGCAAATGCCTCCTACTGCGCATGCGCCGCCAAAAACAGGAAGAAGAATGCTCAGACGAAGATGGCGCCCGTGAACTCGGCAAGAGAGGACCTGCATGGAGAGGTGACTAACAAGTATGGGGCATTTGCCCGTGGGGGGGAGGAGGGGTTTTGCACCAAAAGGGTTTCCTTATCCTTTAAAAATATCAACAGAACTGGCTTGCTTAATATGCAATCACAGAACTGGCTTGCTTAATATGCAATGGCAAACAATTCCAAAGTCTTGGAGCATATGTGGCAAAGGCACAATCACCTTTCCCCCTCAACCACGTTCTTGGAATCTTTAACAGTCCTAGATTAGAGGACCTTAAATCTAGTACCATTATAAACAGTTAGCAACTCAGAAAGATATTCTGGAGTCTCATTATGTAAAGCTTGGTAAGTTAACAATAACATTTTAAAATCAATCCTAAACTTCACCAGAGAGGACTCTTGTATAGAAAACTGCACTAGAATCTCAGCTGCCATAAAGCAGGGCAAGACTGCTGTGAATAATTAAACTGTGCAGTGATAGTATGAGTATGATGACATCACACAGTTATGAGAAGTGTCCCAAATGGGATAAATAAATATGCATTAAAATGTATCCAAACAGGATTTTCATATTTAAGATCTATTTACCACCCGATAATATTACTATTATTAATCTGCTGAACTATAACTATTTACAGCAGCATGAGCTTGGGCTATTCCATGTGGGATCATGCTGAGAAACTAGATTTATGCTGGCAGATTAGAACAGATTGCAAAATTGAACTCCAAACTTTTTTAATCCTTTAAGAGCGTTAGATGGATTAATAAGTTGTGTGCTAGACAACCCCAAGGGTTAAATTCAGTTTTTGACATACGCTGATATTTTTAAAAAGTGTATTAAAGGGGAACTCCGGCCAAACCAAAATTTGATAAAGAGGCCCACATAACACAGAAACCCGTAATATACCCATCACATTTACCTGTTACTTCAAAAGTATGAATAAATGCAATTTTCTATGCTAAAATCCAGCTGTATAACAGTTCTTCTCTTTCTGCATCATTTGAAATCCTGGCAGCCAAGTAGGGACTAAACACTGATGTTACAAATTGTAACAACTTCTCCACAGCTTACAGACAGCATGCAGGAACTACATAACCCACAATGCATTGCACTGTGATGTTCCGTTCCTTATTGAAATCATGTGAGCAGAGAATTGTGGGGTTTGGAGGATGCAGGCTAAGGACAGCTGGCTGCTGATACAAAGTAACCATAGTCAGCCAGCTCAGCAAAGTAGTCAGACAGATCAGCAGGAGAGCAGGGGCTAGGATTAGGGAACTGTTCCAAACCATTAAAAATCATGAAAAGTCTGCATATTTTTTAATTGATGTATATTGCAAAGTTACTTGAAATTATGTTTACTTTTCAAAAATGAATATGTGTGAAAATTGTGTAGAGTTCCCCTTTACAATTAATTACTTTTAAAAGGTTTTTATATGTGCAATTAAGTAACATTGGAGGGATTTATACATGTCAGGAACTGCTACAAAGAATTGAATTAGACATTTCAAAGGTGAAATTAGATACTATGGCGCAAATTCACTAAGCGCCGAAGCGCCGAACGCTAACGTCAATTCACTAGCGTTTGGCATTTTCGGTACTTCGCAAATTCACTAACGAACGCTGGCGTAAATTCGCTAGTGTTACTTGCGCAGTGTACTGAACGCTACCTTTTACGCTAGAGTTTATAAGACAGGGCTTGTCCTAATCATATTGTTTTCCTACTGTTTTAATAATAACATTTGTTTTTGTTATTTCTTGGGCTAATCAGACTAAACAGGGAAATTTAAGCCACCATTTACCAGTGCACAGATAAATAGAAGTGAATTATGCAGGGGAATTAGCTGAGCTCAAAAACCAAACATTGAGTAGCTTCTCTAATGGATTTTGCTTTGTGTGTTCTTCGTTATTTCATGATGATTTGCAATCTGCAGTACAGTGAATAAAACTACATTTTAACTACATTTTAACTACATCAGAGAGAGGTGAGAAGTACAGTATTTTATGGTGGTACCATAAAGCAACAGCATTGAATATGTAGAATAATAGGTGGATCCACAACTATTGTGCTATTTCCCTAATTCTTCCTTTGTAGGGTGTTACAATACATCACATCACTTTCTTGGCTAAAGGGGGGCCCAGAAACCTGTAGTTATGCCCTGGTATTTGGGTCTTTTTAAAGCATCTGTTTACTAATGTTTAGAAACAATGTACATAACTCATCATGTATTAATGCTGCTAATTATATATTATTATATATTATTTATTAGATAGGTGTGTGATGTACAGTGAGAACCTTATCAAAGATCTTGAAGGTCACCTAAACTAACTGCATGGTTTGCATCTTTGTTAGGGTGTGTGTAGTAAAGAATAACAACAACATTTGAAGTGCACCATATTCGTCGTCTTCAGGACCTGGCACTGGTTAAGCTAATATTCTTTTGCTGTTATACTGCCTTTCCATATACAGGTGTAATTGACCTTTCTGCCCTTCGTGTTATACTTTGTTAATTCGAATCTTCACAGCTTGGTGTTTTAATAAAAGTACATGTTCTGCATATGCATTATTCCTGTGTCAGCAGGATACATTTTGCACGTTAGTCCATTTGTTTTTTTCCATCTTACTTTTTACCTTTAACTTTGGTAAATTCCTTTCTTCTTGCACAATATATTAAATAACTTTGCCATTTATTTGAACAGAAATGCCACTTTTACAATGTCTTCCTCTAATTACTGGAAAAATCACTTAATTGTGTTTACACAGTTTCTATTGGCTTCTCAATGATGCTTTGAATTCTAGGGCACACTGCCAACCAATGAAACCCAAACTGAGACTCACTTATCTAATCAGGGAAGTCACTTTAAAAGTGAAGTAGTGGCATGATACCGAAGGCAGTGGATGAAAAACTTAACAAAGAAGAAGAAGATGGGAGACAAGAAGTCTGAGTCCAATCCATGTGAACTAGGTAAGTATACAGGTATTACTTTTACTTTGAAACACTCGTTTCCATAAAAAATGGCACAGCAGCCCCTTACATAGACAAAAATGTGCATGGGCAAATCGTACTGGGGCTCATTTATCAACACTGGGCAAATTTGCCATGGGGTAGTTACCCATCGCAGCAAATCAGTGTCTAGCTTTTTAAAGGAGAATTCAACTGTTAACTTAAAAAAACATACCCCCTACCCTACATAGAACCCCTCCCCCCCAGCCTAGCTGCCCCCCCTCCCCGGGAAAATGCCCCT
This sequence comes from Xenopus petersii, assembly GCA_038501925.1. Taxonomy (NCBI): domain Eukaryota; kingdom Metazoa; phylum Chordata; class Amphibia; order Anura; family Pipidae; genus Xenopus; species Xenopus petersii. Next base: position 44,309,075 of record CM076674.1, on the reverse strand, counting down.
AACTTTTTACTTCACGCTCTGTGCAGATTCAGGCATCGCAGTTCACGGCAGCTATCTTCCGGTTCTTTGGGTCTTCTTCCGGCGCTTCTGCAATTTCTGTCCATTTCAGCTCATGCGCATTTGTCGCAAACCTGGAAATTGCTCCAACTGCGTATGTGCTGCTTTGCCGGTCTCGGTTTCAGATTATTAAAGACCCAGAAGATGGCTGCCATGAACTGCAATCCCTGAATCTGCACTGACGGGTAAGTAACTCAATGGAAATCATAAATTACACCTCATTCTATTATTAAACAAAAATTGGAAATCACTTTAGCCTAATAATGCTTGCAAGTTTGCTGCCTGGGTAGCAAGACATGCTAAACAGAAGGCATTTAAAGATCGCAAGTGTATTACATTGATGACTGTCTCCTTAAAGAAAAACATTTTATATAAGCTTCAGCATACTGAAATAAGAAACTTTCTAAATACAATCAATTAAAAATTCTGTACTGTTTCTGAAATAATAAAGTTTATCTTCACTGTCCCTCTCTCAGCATCTGTTTCTCTTCATTCTCTCTTCATGCAGGAGTTGGGTGTCAGATATTCATTGACAGTTAGATCCAATATAAAGTATCTTATAGGTGGGCTCCCTTTGCCTAGAAGATGTATTACTTTTCACTATTAAAATCACCAGAAATCCTGTCTCTGTACATGCAGGATTTGTGCAAAAGGCAGTTATTTTGTGAGATTTTATGTCACGCTAGTTTTTCCAAAACCCCAGAAAAGAACCTAAGATTCTGGTCTCAGCTTGCTCTTCTGGCTATAACTGCCGCCTTTCACTGCGGGAGGAGCCCTCCGCTACTCAAATGCCGCCATGACTTATAGCAAGAGAACCAAGGGTTTATTTCTGAGCAGGCTAGGAAACCAGAGAGTATAAACAGATGGACGGGCACCAGGCAAAGCGTTGTCAAAAAACAGGCAGGGTCAAATACCAGAATGACAGCGAGGTACCAAATCAGAATCCGAAAAACGTAGTCAAACAGGCCAAGTAGTCGGGACAGGCAGCAATCATCAGTGTCAGAACAGGCAGGAAGTCAAAACCACAGATTTCAGAATACAGAACGCATCCAGGAATGCTAAAACAAAACCTACGTTGGGCAACCCTGTATTGCGCCCTGACCATTTGTGATGATGTCATTGTGCATGCTTCAGCGACTAAAGAAGACGTGCGCGCACCTGAAGGAGAACATGAGATTCTTCTTTAGTGTGTACATGTTCTCTGTAGACATAACTATTGTATAACTCAGATAATGGGTGTCAAGCAGAGGCCACAATCAGATTATAGACTAAATAAATATGAACTATAATAATAACTATAATAATATATAATATATATAATATAATATATATATATAATAATATGACTATAATAAAGATGAATCCAAATACAAACAGTCCATTATTTCAGCCAAAATTAAAAAAAAAGTTGTTATCCTTGTATTAATAGTTCTCAAGTAAAAACAAGGCATAACAGAACTGCTTTACATACATTTTATTTCAACTTTAAAGAATATAAAGAAAACCTTAGTGTAGAATATTTACAGCAGTTCTTTATTAATGATCACCTGTATAAATAGTTTTTCCCCCATTTTACAAATAGTATATTGCTGCTGCTCTGATTTTCTCATGGGTTATTTTATTAAATACCAGTGTTAATGTGACAGCCCTGAATGTTCCCATGTAAGTTACCAAACCACTCCTTGCAAAGTGCAAAGTGCTGTACAGGTATGGGACCTGTTATCCAAAATGCTTGGGATCTGGGGTTTTCTGGATAACAGATCTTTCTGGATCTTCATACCTTAAGTCTACTAGAAAGTCAGGTAAACATTACATAAATCTAATAGGCTGGTTTTGCCTCCGATAAGGATTAATTATATTTTCAAGTACAAGGTACTGTTTTAGCATTACAGAGAAAAAGGAAACATTTTTTAAAAAAATTGAATTTGGATGTAAGATGGCCTTCCCATAATTTGGAGCTTTCTGGATAACGGGTTTCTGGACAATGGATCCCATACCTATATTAAAATAGAAATCACCATTTTCTGTATGCAAAGCAGTTTACCCCAGAATTCCAGTACCATTGCAGACCTACTACATACCACAACTTATGAATAGCATCAAACACTTAATTTCAGCATATAGCGTCAATCAATTCAATATGTTATTACCGTAGCAATGACCAAACTGTTGTAGTTTTTTTCTTGTGGTTTGTTGTAGACAGTGTCAGTAAAATCGTTGGGCAAAGAAATGAAATAGTCATTTGCAAATGGCTTTATGATACATATAGTATCTTAAGCTTGATGTGATATATTTTAATTATTTATTGCCATATCTTGGCAGTTATCTACTGGCAGCTAGTGGTGGTCAGCAAGCAGGATGTCTTGTGGTTTTCAGCTGTTCGTGCCGAACTTTAGCAGTTCAAAGTTCTAGCTTGTCTTTTCTCTTTTTCCGCTAAAACACTTACCCTTCATCTCAATAAAACAGAAAAGGAACAGTAACACCAAAAAATGAAAGTGTTTTAAAGTAATGAAAACATCATATATTGTTGCTCTGCATTGGTAAAACTGATGTGTTAGCTTCAGAAACACTACTACAGTTCATATAAACAAGCTGCTATGTAACAATGGCAGACATTAAAAAAAGGCTATATTGCACAGGTTAAATAGTGCATAACAGATAACACCAATAGGTTCTACAGAGCTTATGTTCTACAGAGCATATCTGCTGTGTAATTTGAGCCTAACTTGGCTGCCCCATTGCTCACACAGCAGCTTATTTATATAAACAATAGTAGTGTTTCTGAAGCAAGCATACCAGTGCAGGGCAACACTGCATTATATTTATTACTTTAAAAGACTTTCATTTTTTGATGTTACTGTTCCTTTAATATTAGAAATCATATAAGAAACAGAATGGCAATATTTTCAGAAATAAAATGGCTGTGCTTAAAGGGGTGGTTCACGTTTAAGTTAACTTTTAGTATGCTATAGAATGGCCAATGGCTATGATGTTGTAGGCAGGGCTATTGCATCATTTGAGTGTGTGTGCAAAGGGGGAGGCAGATTAGTAGTGCAGAGAGTGCAATTGCACTAGAAGAGACAAATCTTGGCTCTTAAAATGACCATAGCAGGAGTGCCTTTTTGTTTTTGTCACTCATGGTAACCTGTTGCACACTGCACCTGACACAAGGCTCTGAACTTGCCTCATGGTAGGAGTGGCCCTGTTGGCTCATAGTCAGTGTACCAATTGATCTCACCGGTATTTAGTTGGATTTAGTTTAGCTCTGTGCAAAACAGTTCTTCCACTTCCAACTCAGCAAACCCATTGTGTACGTATTATTGTGCAGAAACACTAAGAGGCCGATTCACTATGGGTCGAATATCGAGGGTTAATTAACCCTCGATATTCGACTGTGAACTAAAATCGTTCGACTTCGAATATCGAAGTCGAACGATTTTGCGCAAATCCTGCGATCGATCGAAGGATAATTCCTTCGATCGAACGATAAAATCCTTTGAATCGAACGATTCGAAGGATTTTAATCCAACGATCGAAGGAAAATCCTTCGATCAAAAAAATCACAGGCAAGCCTATGGGGACATTCCCCATAGGCTAACATTGACTTCGGTAGCTTTTAGCTGCTGAAGTAGGGGATCGAAGTTTTTGTTAAAGGGACAGTACTTCGACTATCGAATGGTCGAATAGTCGAACGATTTTTAGTTCGAAACGTTCGAATCGAAGTAGAAGGTCGTAGTCGAAGGTCGAAGTAGCCCATTCGATGGTCGAAGTAGCCCAAAAAAACTTCGAAATTCGAAGTTTTTTTTATTCTAACCCTTCACCCGAATTTAGTGAATCGGCCCCTAATTGTTGCAACAAAGTAGGAACCACTGAATTGTGAGGACTGTCATTTTATGCTGTAGCCTTAAAGGACATGGAAAACAGGCCCAGAACTAGGGGTAGACAGAAAAGGTAACAAGCCTGCAGCTGTGGGGGGTACCTGTTCTGCCTGCTACACCAAGTTCTGGGTGTTGGTGAGTTAAATAAGGATCTTCACCTTAGCATCTATGTGCCACATGCGTCAACCTCCCTGCCTGCATGTACCATGGGCACCTGATTGAGTTGACCCAGGCACTGAAGCAAAAGGTATGCCAATGTATTATAATTATTATTTAGTAAAATCAACAAATTGAACAAGTAGTAGAAGTCTAAAGAAGCCACATGGGAGCCTATGTAAATATAAGTAAGATGGAAGGACATATTAAGAATAGATCCCCACTCAGATCAGTGTAATTTATTATGCAGAGTAGCAAGGGTCTGGGGAAAAAAGATAGTAATATGTTAACCCCCCCCCCTTATTATTCTTTCCTTGTCCTTTAAAATTAGCTTTTAATGGAACAATTAGCCCTAGCCCTAACAATGGAAAATAGCCACAGGTCATTATTTCCCTTACACCAACATTACTGCTGTCACTATGGGGCAAATTTATTTACCTTCGAAGTTGTACCAGCGTTGTTGATATTTCATTAATCAGTGCACAGGATGCCATCCCACTGCTCCAGAGTCCAATAACTGACAATTTTACCCCTCTAGTTCAGATATCGCTTTGCATTGCATATGGCAATGTTAGGCGTGTAGTCCTGATCAAGCAAAGTTACTTTGGAACACAGCAGTGAGTGTTACAACTAAGGACATGTCATTTTATATGGAGTGCCTGGATACTCTTAGAATATTAATGTATACTGGAAAACTTGCAGTTCAGTAACAGGACTGTGTAACTGAGAAGTGTGAAAAAGCATTGTCACTTGCTGTAGATACAAGGTGTAGTCAGTAGAAAAAGAAAGGATGTTATCATGGCATCTCATTATATCACAGGTGTCTATGCAGAAACAACTCAATATTACAGCAAAGCAAACATATATTTTTAATAGCACTGTGCTTCTTGTGGTGCAGAATGCCTTTGACTTTCGGGAAATGTTATCACCACACAGACATCAATAACAGTTAATGTGGGCGGGAGCATGGCTGGTGCCCCAGTAGAAATGAATGTTTCGGTTGCTACCTTTACAACAGGGGTGTCCAAACTGCAGCCCAAGATGAATATGAAAGCAGCCCAGCTTGAATTTTACGCCAATCCAGGAAACGTCATGTTGCAATGTCACACACAGAGAGCGTATGTACGCGGTCGCTAATTGTGTGCTTTAAATTGTACATGGTGGGGCACATTTACTAAGAGTCAAATATCGAGGGTTAATAAACCCTCAAATTCAACCCTCGAAGTAAAATCCTTCGACTTCGAATATCGAAAAGTAACGTGGAAGGTCCCCATAGGCTAACATCAGGGGCGTAACTACAGAGGAAGCAGACCCTGTGGCTGCAGGGGGGCCCAGGAGGTACAGGGGGCCCCATGAGGCTCTCATTGATGAGCAATTTGAACATATATTGGTAAAAAAGGACAAACACTGGATATGTTGGGGGCCCTAAAATTAATTTGCTGTGGGGCAACATCTAGGCAACATCTAGTTACGCCACTGGCTAACATTGTACATCGGTAGGTTTAAACTACCGAAGTATGTAGTCGAAGTTTTTTTTAAAGAGACAGTACTTTGACTATCGAATGGTCGAATAGTCGAACGATTTTTAGTTCTAGTCGTTCAAATCGAAGGTCGTAGTAGCCTATTCGATGGTTGAAGTACCCAAAAAAAATACTTAGAAATTCTAAGTTTTTTTTTACTTCGAACCCTTCACTCGAGCTTAGTAAATGTGCCCTACGGTGTGTGCGGTGTGTGGCTTCCTAGAGCAGGAAAAGCAGTTCACAAGTGAACAAACCTATCATAGGTTTACGCTACCCTCTTTTATTTTAATAATAAAATAAATCAAAAGTTAGTGTTTGTGTGTATTTCTAGTGTGGCCCCAGAACATTTTTCTTCTATCAATGTGGCCCCTGGAAGCCAAAAGTTTGGACACCCCTTCTTTACAAGTTAGCTTGTGTATACAGAAACACACATTTGCTGGACTGCTTACAATTTCTGTGTAATTACATTAACTGCAGCCACTTTGTGAGAATATATTACTGGTAAGAAAGAAATTAAAAAAAAAAAAAAAAAAAAAAAAAGTATCGTATCATCGTTCTGTCTCGTGGCCACCTTGGAACAGACCATTTTGCTGACTCAACCCTGATAAAAGATTAAAAAAAAAACAAAAAACCCAGGGGGCGGGGCGGAATTCAGCGTGGAACGCACAGCCACCTTGGAGATGCATGTGAGGTATTGTGTAAGATTCCGGCTGGCGGCTGCTGGCTTGTGTGAGGAGCGATCTTTGAGAATTTCACATGTGACCTGTGGTAGAGAAGGAGCCGTCTCGTGAGAGGTACCGGGGCTCAAGGGGGGACTAGTAAATAAACAGAGACAGACAGGCATATAAGGACTAGGCTTTATTAGTTACGTGACATTATATGCAGAGGGAAAAGGACTTATTTTAGATATTTTCACGTACTGTAATACTCAAAGCAGTGTAGTAGGAAAAACACTCCATTTTTTCTCGGGGGTTGAGTCCAAAAATACTTCATGTTTTTAAAAAAGTTATGTTATATTTAGAAGCTATATATCTATATATATATATATATATATATATATATATATATATATATATATATATATATATATATATATATATATATATATATATATATATATATATATATATATATATATATATTATATTTGTAAATCCAGACTGTCCCAGTGTTACAGACACCTGTTTTCCATAAAGGGGAAATTTAATATAAACTTCAGCATACTGAAATAAGAAACTATCTCAATATAATCAATTAAAAATTATGCAATGTTTCTGAAATAATCAATTTTATCTTCACTATTCCTCTCTTAGCATCTGTTTCTCTTCATTCAGGAATTCCAATCCAATATATCTTATAGGGGGGCTTCTTTTGCCTAGAAGATGTAATAGAGCTCAGTCTATTAAAATCACCAGAAATTCTGTATCTGTAAATGCAGAATTTGTGCAAAATACAGTTATTTTGTTTGTACTGGAATCAGTTATTTGAATGAGCTCTAATAAATCTGCTAGGAAAAGAAGCCCCCTATGACATATATTATTATTATTATTATTATTATTAACATGTATTTATATAGCGGATATATAATATATATATATATATATTGGATACAACTGTCAATGATTATCTGACACCCAACTGCTGCATGAAGACAGAATGAAGAGAAACAGATGCTGAGAGAGGGATAGTGAAGATAAACTTGATTATTTCAGAAACAATTCAGAATATTTAATTCTATCTATTTATAAAGATTATTAATTCAGTATGCTGATTAAATTTTCATTTTCGCAATCGTTCCCCTTTAACCAGATCTGTTTGGTGGTATTATAATAAATCCACAAAGCTTGCACTAGGTGCATGTAACACAGCAACCAGTAAGATGTTTACTCTTAAAAAGGTAACCAATAAATGCTGCTTGCAAGTTGGCCGTCATGGGTTACAAGACCTGATGACAGTGGTGTTACTACAGAGGTAGCGGAGGAGACGGGGTGGCACAGTCCACAGAGTTCACTGCTTGGAAATATGGAAACCCGCCTCCCTGAAAATTTGTGGCTGACGCGTTAAAGGGGTTGTTCACCTTTGAGTTAACTTTTAGTATGATGTATAAAGTGATATTCTGAGACAATTTGCAAATGGTTTTCATTTTGTATTATTTGTGTTTTTTGAGTTATTTAGCCAGAAACGTAACTAGAGGGGGGCGGGCCCTGGTGCGTGACGCGCAGCCGGGCCCCCCGTCCCCCACCGTACAAGATTTTCGGCCCGAATTTTAGTGGCGCGGGCTGCCCGAGGGCCCTTCACTGACCCCTTCGCACCCCCTGCCTCCCAGGTAGTTTCGCCACTGTATTTAGCTTTTTATTCAGCAACTCTTCAATTTGCATTTTAAGCAATCTGGTAGCTAGAGTCCAAATTGCCCTTAAACCATGCATCGATTTTGAATAAGAGACTGGAATATGAATAGAAGAGGATCTGAACAGAAAGACAAGTAATATAAAGTAGCAATAACAATACATGTGTATTTGTTTTTTAGATGGGGTCAGTTACCCCCATTTAGATGGGGTCAGTTACCCCCATTTCGAAAGCTGGAAAGAGGCGAAGAAGGCAAATAATTAGAAACTATAGAAAATAAATAATGAAGGCCACTTAAAAAGTTGCTTACAATTGGCCATTGTATAACATACTAGAAGTTAACTTGAAGGCAAACCAGCCCTTTAACAGGGAAGGGGGGTTAGAGGTTAGCATTGTTCCCTTCCAGTACTGGGATCATGACCTGGATTCTGACCCGGCACTATATGCAAATAATTTGTTTGTTTTTCAGTGTCAGTACAGTCTCCCAGTACTCCAGCTTCCTCCCATACTCCAAAAACATACAGGCTGCTTGAAAGAGAACTAAACACCTTGATGTGAGATTTTAACTGATCTAAATGTCCCCTGGCCTCGCATATCAGCTGTGTAACTGCAGACTTAAAGGAATAGTTCAGTGTGAAAATAAAAACTGTGTAAATAGATAGGCTGTGCAAAATAAAAAATGTTTCTAATATAGTTAGTTAGCCAAAAATGTAATATATAAAGGCTGGCGTGAACAGATGTCTAATAAAACAGCCAGAATCCAACTTCCTGCTTTTCAGCTCTATAACTCTGAGTTAGTCAGCGACTTGAAGGGGGGCCACATGGTACATTTCTGTTCAGTGAGTTTGTAATTGACCCTCAGCATTCAGCTCAGATTCAAAAGCAACAGAAATGACCCATGTGGCCCCCCCTCAAGTCTCTGATTGGTTACTGTCTGGTAGCCAGGGCAACCAGTCAGTGTAAACAAAGAGAGTTGAAAAGCAGGAAGTAGTGATCTGACTGACTTGTTATACATGAAATCACTCCAGCCTTTATACATTACATTTTTGGCTAACTAACTATATTAGAAACATTTTTTATATTGCACAGCCTATCTATTTAGCCAGTTTTTATTTTTACACTGAACAATTCCTTTAAGCTGGCCATAGATGCAAAGATCCGATCGTACGAATCATCGTACGATTGGACTTTCCCATCTCCTGACCCTCCACTAACCATTCAGATCAGAGTCTTACCAGTCAGATTAGTTAAAGAACAGATCAGCAATGTATGTCCAACCAAAGCTAGTGACAGTCTCCCACTGAAAATCGTACGATCGGCAATACACGCAGAGATATTATCGGCAGCCGACAGAAATTTTCTAACCTGTCCGATCGACCAAACGACCGATCTCCGCCGGACGAAAAATGTCGGGACTCTCCACACACGTTCCAAAAATCGTACGAATCCTCGATTCGTATGATCAGATCTTTGCGTCTATGGCCAGCTTTACACAGCAGGGTTGGTTGCTCTGAACTTTGGCCACATCACAGCCTGTTTCTGGCTCCCTGACAGTAATCACCTATCAGAAACACGAGTAGTGAAAGCAGATTCTGGTCCTGGCTTCCAATTCTCCTTTAACAGCTTCTGATAAAATTGACCATAGTGCATGTGAATTTAATATGTATCTTGGACTGTCAGCTCCACTGTGAACGATGAAATGTCTCTGAAGTAAAGTGTAAATGGGTCAGCATGATAGAAATAAATGATAATATTTAGAGCCGTATGTCTTTCCACAAAAGGGAACTGCACAGGAAGGCGTTCTATTTATAAAGCTTATGTTGTCCAAAATTAATTTATATATGTTATTATATTATTTATATAGTGCTGACACATTTATGCAGTTTCTTTAGATATTGTTCATTACTTACATTTGAACCTGCCTTAAGTGGACTGTGGTCAATTTTCGTAGGAACCAATGGACTTGTCTGTATGAGGAGGAGACTAAAGTACCACAGAGGGAACATACAAACTCCATGCCAATATGTTGTCTCCGGATCATCCGAGACAGTTCTTTTTCTAAAACAAATCCATATTGTTTCCATCGGTTATGCATGGGTAGACCAGGAGCTTGCCAGACCAGCAAGTTTTGTTTCTTCGCCCCAGAATGCTACTTGCATATTTATCTTGGTTAATATGTTTGGCATGCAAGTACACTTTTCCTCTTATTTGTAAAGACGTTTCTCTGGTTTGTGATCCAGCCGTATTATGATGAAATTCAATGTATCAGGTACTGATGTAACCGGAAGGTTGTGAGGTAGGATCTTTGTTGTAAACAAGTCACTGTGACACCTCTCACAGCCCTTTGTTGACCCAGTGTTTCTGCCAGGCACAAACATAACATGTACAACTAAGAAAAACAACAGTGCAAGTGCCAGAACTTTTTGAGTAGCTCACACCAGGTCACCACAAGAGCATTTACACTATCTAGGTCCTCCATAGATGCAGGAATTGGACACACCAAAAACATGCAGACTAGCCACACCAGAACAGATCAGCATGTCAGCATGATTGTGATCCCAGAGAAGGGTAAAAAGTGTGTTTTGCCTTTAATTTTCCCCTCTAGCCATTGGAAGCTGCAAGGGAGTTGTGTCTAAACAGAGAATTGTCTCTCTGTGTAAAGGATTTTTGCTGTCTGACCCTGGACATTATAGGGTTCTGGGAGGAACGGACAATCCATTCCAGTGGTCCAGTTCGCATGTTGGAGCGACAGGAAGGCTGTCCTGTGGAAAAATATTACTATAAATGCTAATGAGAGTGTTAGGAAGGTCTCTCAGAGCAGGGCACAGAATAGGATTGTTAGCTGTCTATGTTAAGGACTCCCAGAGGGGCGGGGGGTGCTGCCTGTCACTGCAAGGAGCACAGGGAGACGTGACCAGGTGATTGAGATTGAGTCTAAAGTAACTGAGGTGCTGCCAGAAGGTGAGCCAGGCCAGAAGCTAGTGAATTTGTGTCCCTGGAGGGGAGAGTAAAAGGGGCTTAGTGAGAAGCCTGAATATTACAGAGCATGGAAGCCACCCTGTATGGTGAGAACCCCAGAGTGAGGAAAAGTCTTTAAAGGATAAGGAAACCCTTTTGAAAAAAACCCCGTACCCACCACCCCAGGTAGACCCCCTTCCCTCCTCCCCCCAGGCTAACTACACCCCCCCCCCGGGGAAATGCCCCATACTCCATACTTACCCCTTGGTGCAGATTCTTCCAGCGGAATTCCACTCATCCATCTTCCACGTCCTCTGTAAGCTGACTGAGAGATCGGTATTTCTGCACATGCGCAGTTGGAGCAGTTTGCTGGTTTGTGACAACTGCGCATGCGCGGAATTACACGGAAATTGCCGATCTCTCGCTCCGCTTATTGAGGACGCAGAAGATGGATGCGTAGAACTCCACTGGAAGAATCTGCGCCAAGGGGTAAGTATGGGGCATTTCCCTGGGGGGGTCGTTAGCCTGGGGGGAAGAGGGAGGGGTTTACCTGGGGTGGGGGTACGGGTATTTTTGCAAAAGGGTTTCCATCTCCTTTAAATGTGTGCTGTTAAAACACTGATGAACTGTGTTCCATATACCAGGAACATTATGTTGGAAGAGTTTTCCTTGAATAATTCCTTGTCTGAAGATGCACTGTCCCTGTCTTTATGCTCCTGGTCCTCCGCTTACCTGCCTACCATAGCTAATTTTTCCCCCTAAAATTACATGTACAGGCAGCCAGCTTGTCACACAGGATAGAAAATGACAGTACAGGTTACAGGTTGCAACGTGTGGTCTGCTGCAGGTGATTTGTTGTTACCCCTTTTCTACTAGTTTCTATATAGAGCAGGGGTCCCCAACCGTCTTTACCCGTGAGCCCATAAAAAAAAAAATAAAAACAAATAAAAAAAAAAGTTGGGGAGCAACATAAGCATGCTAAAAGCTTTAGGACATTGCCAAATAAAGGCTGTAATTGGCTATTGGTTATCCCTATGTGGACTGGCAGCCTATATGGCTCTGTTTGGCAGCACACCTAGTTTTTATGCAACTAAAACTTGCCTTCAAGCCAGGATTTCAAAAATAAGCACCTGCTTTGAGGCCACTGGGAGCAACATGTTGCTCAAGAGTCACTGGTTGGGGATCACTGATATAGAGTAAGCATCTAAACAGAACTGTCTGTATTCACTTCTCAGCTTTGGTAACATTTTTGGCTTTCCTGTCGCTGATTTATTTGCACGTGGTCACACATTGCAATACAGCTCTACATATTTCCTTCTCATTTATGCATTGCTGCTGTTGTTTTTGGTCTCCATGTAAGTATCCAAGCTCTGCGTTTTGTCTTTGTGCGCGTACAGGGTGCAGTGCTTATAACAAATCCCTGCTGCTCTTTTTCCAGTAAGTGCCCCCCAGTTAAAAGGGTTATCTGGTCTGCTTAGCAGTGGGTGTTCCTTGTTGGATTTACCTTGTTGCATTTACCCTCCCATCGTTTCATACAGTATGCATATATTTTGGTGAGGTGCAGCCGTTTCATGTTTAGCAATTGGTCCCTTATCCATTTGTACTTTTTTGACTTAAAGTTTTGAGCACCTACCAAAAATGTCAAATGGGAATGTTGGGGGCCAAAAAGATGACTGATTTCTGCATATTGGGTTAAAAAAGATAAAAGTTCAAATAACTCCAGAATATTAATTTGCTGGACTGGTACATGGCACCATGGATTAGGGATGCATCAAATCCACTATTTTGGGATTCGGCCAAATCCTTTGTGAAAGATTCGGTAGAATACCAAGCTGAATCCAAGCGTAATTTCAATATGTAAATTAAGGAAAAGTGAGGCAAACAGTTTTGACTTCTTTACGTGCCAAAAAGTCACATGGTTTTTTAAATTCGGATTTGGTTGGCCAAATCCTGCTGAACAAGGCAGAATCTTGGCTGAATCACAAACCGAATTCTGAAAATCGGTGCATTCCTACCATGGATTAACCACCCTTAGGACACGTGGAAGGACAGGTAATTAATGACTAAAAGTACAAATACTTCCACTTTAATCAATCTCATTGTTCTTCATACAGTTTCTAAGTCATGTGCATCTGATTGGCGCCTATTTTGTTTTTTTCCGATTGCCATGTTCCATTCCAAGAAAAGGAAAATCCGACAAGTGTGATTAATTTTCCATTTCTCTGATCTGTATATGTCACAGTGGTCACCCATGAGACATACTGTAGAATGGCAGGGAAAAGAAGGAAGACCCAATATTTCTTGTAGGAACAATGTATTTACACAGCTGGTTAAAGGAGTTGTTCACCTTTGAGTTAACTTGTAGTATGATGTAGAAAGTGATATTCTGAGACAATTTGCAATTGGCTTCCATTTTTTAGTATTTGTGGTTTTTGAGTCATTTAGCTTTTTATTCAGCAGCTCTTCAGTTTGAAGTTTCAGCAAGCTGGTTGCCATGGTCCAAATTATCATAGCAACCATGCATTGATTTGAATAAGCGACTGGAATATGAATAGGAGAGGGTCTGAATAGAAAGATGAGTATTAAAGAGTAGCAATAAAAATACATTTGTAGCCTCTTGTTTTTTTAGATGGGGTATGGGGGGAAAGCTGGAAAGAGTCAGAAGAAAAAGGCAAATAATGCAATAACTATAATAAATAATAAAGACCAATTGAAAAGTTGCTTAGAATTGGCCATACTATAACATATTAAAACATATTAAAGTTAACCACCCCTGCTGATCACAACAATGTTTCTGGGTTTCTCATAGAACAAGATTAGGTGATCTTAGGTAGGACCTTAGGCTCCCAACATAAGTAAGGCTATGGCCAGACAATACGGATTCTCCACAAGCAGACTGCACCCCATCTCTTTCTATAGTCAGGGGCGGATTTCAGTGCAAAATGTTGTTTTTCGGTGCTGGAATGTGCCAGTACTGGTGATTTATTGGTGCGTCTTTAGTAGGGATGCATCAAATTCACTATTTTGGATTCGCACGAACCCCCGAATACTTCGCAAAAGATTTGGCCGAAACCTAATCCTAATTTGCATATGCAAATTATGGACAGAAAGGTTAAACACTTTTTCCTTCATTGTTTTGTGACAAAACGTCACGCAATATACCTCCCCACTGTTTCGGATTTGGTTCGGTGCATCCCTAGTCTATAGGCACACTGATTACGTGCACTGAAAAAATCCACGTGTTTTATGAAAATGGGTCTGGTGACGCTTGTTGTTAAGTAATCAGGATATTTGTTTTTACACTGTATATATTGTAGTTTGCAGAAGTGCACTGAGGGAAAACTATATTCTCCTCTGACCTTTTGCCATTGTTTGTTTTTATCACAAGGCTGTGAGATCTTTTTATTGAGTAAATGCAAAGCATGTCCCTGACATAAAGCTGAAAATATTGCTAATCATGGATATATTTTCTACATTTATGATCATGGCACACCATGTGTTTTCTCTGCAGGTTTTTTCTGCCGGAGACCTTAGGCCAGTGGTTCTCAACCTTCCTAATGCCACGACCCTTTAATACAGTTCCTCATGTTGTGGTGACTCCCGACCATAAAATTATTTTCGTTGCTACTTCTTAACTGTAATTTTGCAGTAGCTGCTCTCTACACATGTGTGACTGGTACATTATGACGCCAACCCTGTCACATACACCTGTATTTGTACAGGGTGTATGTGATGGAGTTGGCGCGATGATGTCATCACGCCGGGTACTTGTATGTGGGCGCAGAGCCGGGTCAAGGTAGTTTGGCACCCTAGGCAATGGCTTCAATCAGCCCACCCTGTTCTGTAGGACCATTTCCAGTCAAACTATTGCCCCCAATCTGTACCTGTGTCAGCCAGCAGCCAAAATATTACCCCCAAATCTGTACCAGTGCCAGATAACAGCCAAAATATTGCCCCCAAATCTATACAGGTGCTAGCAATACCCAAAATATTGCCCCCCCTCAAATCTGTACCTGTTGTGCCAAGTTCCCGCATATTGCCCCCCAAGTCTGTACCTCTTGTGCCACCAGCATATTGCCCCCCCAAGTCTGTACCTCTTGTGCCAACAATGCATTGCCCCTAAGTCTGAGCAGCAGCACCAAATATTGCCCCAGATCTGACTGTACCTCTCTGCTCAGTGCTCACTATTCTCCAACAACACCAGATAAAAAAAAAACAAGAAAAAAAATTCTTTCCTTTTAAAAGTGCGCCCCCCTATGACTGCACCCTAGGCGGGCCCCTACTCTGGCGACCCCTGTGAAAAGGTTGTTCGACCCCCAAAGGGGTCGCGACCCATAGGTTGAGAACTGCTGCCCTAGACTGTACTTTTACATTTTACATTTATAATTACAGCTCCGCTATGGTTTTTTTTTTGGATAGGGCACTTGTTAAATTCTGCTTTCTCAACTGGAGTGATAACTATACAGGTATGGGAATTACTTTATTAAATGTTTTTGGTAGTCTTAAGATGTGGTGCTCCACGTTATTTTTATTTTTTCGAGAAAACCCCACATACTCGTAGATTCCATATTCTACTCTAAATGAATGGAAGACAATAATAAAAATAATATCTGTAGCCATTAGACAGTTATGTTTATTTTTCATACAGAATAATACAGTGAAGCTTCACCTTTTGTCCATGTTCTAGTCATTTCTAAGTGTATCTTTCTTAGTATTTGACTTTGTTAATCTAAAATGTGCAGCTTTTCTAACGAATGTTGTGTGTGTGTGTGAAAGATAAAATGCTATTTATCAGTAGGTGTAACCATTGTGCAGTTTACTGGTATTGCCTTGCTGAAGGAATTCATTAATGAAACAGTGAACTCATCCATGTACAGTTCTGCTCAGTATGAGTCTAAATGCATTAGTAAACGCGGGCTCTTGTCATGTGGTGTAGCCAAGTTAGGAAAGGTGTCTGCTAATGGAGGAGGCAGAACAATGAGTGACTATATAGGAGTCACAAGGACCGTGAGAATGACTGCACTAATTACAGTAGTAAACTAGTTTCTTAAAGGAAGTATAACACCAAAAAAATATCTTAAAGTAATGAAAATATAATGCACTGTTAGGCTGCACTTGTATAACCAGTGTGTTTGCTTCAGAAACACAACTATAGTTTATATAAACAAGCTGCTGTGTAGCCATGGGGGCAGCCATTCAAAGCTAGACAAGGCACAGGGTATACTGCAAATAACAGATAAGCTCTGTAGTATACAATAGGATTTTTCAGAATGTATCTGCAATCTACTCCATATCCTGTGCTTCAATCGCTGTCCCCTTGGCTACACAGCAGCTTGTTAAATAAACTATAATTGTGTTTCTGAAGCAAACACACCAGTACTGTTGCAGGGCAACAGTACATTTTATTGTTATTAATTAAAACACTTTCATTTTTGGTTTTACTGTTCCTTTAAAGGGGACCCGTCACCCGAAAATAATATTCAAAATCCTTTTTTACCACATTAGTCTAGCAAAATTAACTTTAATTATACGGCATAATTTGAATCTTGTCTGCTTCGGTCTGGGAACTCATAATGATAGCAAGGCAGCAAGGCAGGAGCCATTTTGTGGACACTGTTATTAAGGCAAGCCTTGCATCATCTCAGATGATCTCTATGAATGCTTTAATAAAAAATAGAAAAGATCTGTGTCCAAAGATGCCCCAGTAGCTCCCCATCTTCTTTTCTGCTGATTCACTGCAAATGCTCTGTGCTGCCGTCACTTACTGAGCTTAGGGACCCACTCACAATATACAGTACACATAGAATATAAATGTTACAATATAAGGCTGATTAGTAATTAATACAGATAAATACAACATGGCAGCACAGTGCAATTAGCATCAGAATTTAATAATCAGCCCTGTAGCATCATCTTATATTACAGGCCAACCTTATTTACTGCTTGATCATTTGTCACAACCCCTAAGCTTAGCTTCTCAACAGCTGCTCAGAGCCCACTGAGCATGTGCGTGTCACAGACACTTTCCAAGATGGTGACCCCCTGTGACAAGTTTGAAGTCCTGGATTATTGCTGCATGATGAGAAGCTGAAACTTTATGCTGGTGCAATAAATCCTGTATATAAAATATGGCATTGTTAGCCATATTCATTTTAAGGGTTTAGTTCTCCTTTAAACAGATCAGTATGGCTATAGAGGGATTTTAGTATCTGGAGCAGCATCTGGGGAGATGCACAAATGTTTGGGTGGCAGAAAACTGTCTGGGTGGCAGGGAAAGTCCGAAGTGTGGTGAGAGTGGGTAGATAATTAAGTGAATTACATAAGAGGATATTCCATAAATGTGCACTTTAAGCTTCAGTACTTAAGTTTATCTTTTCTTACAGTACTTTATTGTTCTACTGTACTGAATTAAATAGAGAGTGAAGTGGTGGTATAGGCCAGGAGTGGATACCTGAAATAGCTGAAATACCAGTAAGATTCATTGTACAGAAATCTATAGCTCCAACTAAGCACTGAACCTACTTTAAGTTATTTAAATATTAGCTGAACCGAAGATATCTGAAACTGTATTATTTGCATTTTCTTAGGTAATAGTGGGCAGAGCAAAGTAAATCTCTGTGATACTGTTCTGTACATATATATATACACATACATGTATGGGACCCATTATCTGGAACCCTTTACCCAGAAAGCTCTGAATTATGGAAAGGCCATCTCTCTTAGGGGCAAATTCACTAACATTCGTAGTTTCGCCAGGCGCAACTCCGCCGCACTTCGCCAGGCGTAGTTTCGCCAGCGCTCCGCAAATTCACTAAAATCCGAAGTTGCGCACAGGGGTAGCGTAAGGTTGCGAAGTTGCGCTAGCGTTGATTCGCTATATAAAGCGAAGTTATGCTAGCGAAGGCTAATTTGCATACGGCGCGAAATTCAAATTTCAATGTATTAGCACTACAAATGCCTAGAAAACCTTCAAATCAGCAAATAAAATTTTTATTTTGCCCTACACATGTGCCCACTGTCTAGGTAAGTTGCCATGAGTCAGGAAATGTAGGGGGGAAGGAGGGGAGCCCCAAAAATATTTTCGATATTTTTCAGCCTATCACCCATCATGTAGAAAACACGCCAGCGTTTTTTGGGACTTAGAAAAAACTTTGACTTTTTTTGAAACAATCCCTATCTACTCTGCGCTTCGCCAGGTCTGAGGTGGCAAAGGAAGTCTAGCGTAAAAGGTAGCGTTCAGTACACTGCGCAAGTTAGTGAATTTGCGTAGTTACGTCGCTAGCGGAAATTCGCCTGGCGTAAGGGTGCGAAGTAACACTAGCAAAACTACGCCAGCGTTCGTTAGTGAATTTGCGCAGTAACGAAAATGCCAAACGCTAGCGAATTAACGCTAGCGTTCGGCGCTTAGTGAATTTGCCCCTTAGACTCCTTTTATCAAAATAATCTAAATTTTTAAAACTTATTTTCTTTTTCTCTGTAATAATAAAATAGTACAGCTGCTTTCATGTTAGTGTTGCCATTGGTAACTGTGCATGAGCTCCAGTTTGGTTTATTTCCATTAATTTGTTCATGAGAAGAATTCAGGAGGAATTCCCAGAACAAATTGGGGCAAAGGAAAGGAGTGGTCTCAGAGACAGACAGTTGCTCCTTTGTTGCTGGAGTGGAGTTGAATTCATTCTGTCGGTGCTCTTTGATCTCTGTTTAGCCACATATGAATAGAGCATTTATACCATCTGGCAACACTGCCGTCAGGGAAAATGATATGAAGAACGTGATAGCTGGAGAATGCAGTCACCTGCCTGACTCTTCTCTTATTAATCTCCGTGTCCTCCCTTCAGTACAGGAGCCATGATCTTCTTCTACTTTCTATGCAATGTTCCGAAGAGAGATTTGACTCACTATTTTACCTCTTGACTCCATGTTGCAGTGAATCATTAGGTTACTCAGAAGCAAGGTGGGAGGGATTGCTCATTAAATCATTCACAAATTAGCCTAGTTATTGCATTGTCTTGTTTTAAATCCTTAGTGGTGTTAGAATTAACAGTATCAGGTGATAAGTCACGGCGGTTAAAGGGGGATGTCCACCCAAAAACTGCTCTTTGCATAAAGACAGAAAATTAAATTCTTAATCAAATGTTTGAAGTTATTTGTAAATGCAATAAGCTCTTGAAAGCATCATCTGTCTGCTTATCTATAGTAATAATCCAAATCAACTGGACTTGCTGGATTTTCTTTTTCCTTGGAGACGTGTTGCTAGTCATCCGACTGGCTTTCTCAATTCTGAATCAGATGACCAGGGAAACGGTCTTCAAGGAAAGATGAAATACAGCAAGTCTAATTGATTTGACCTATTACTATAGATATACCATGACCTGGATGAACGAGAACCTTCACAGACATACAGTCATATGAAAAAGTTTGGGAACCCCTCTCAGCCTGCATAAAAAAAAAAATCTATCTCAGAGGTTTAAACTGTCAGTTTCAACTGTAAGGAATGTAATCAGGAAATGGAATTCCAAAGGCACAGGCGCTGTAAAACCAGGGTCTGGCAGGCCAAGAAAAATACAGGAGCGTATGATTGTAAGAATGGTTACAGACAACCCAAAGATCACCTTCAAAGACCTGTAAGAACATCTTGCTGCAGATGGTGTATCTGTACATTGTTCTACAATTCAGTGCAATTTGCACAAAGAACATCTGTATGGCAGGGTAATGAGAAAGAAGCCCTTTCTGTACTCACGCCACAAACAGAGTCGCTTGTTGTATGCAAAAGCTCATTTAGACAAGCCACGGTCATTTTGGAACAAAGTGCTTTGGACTGATGAGATAAAAATTTAGTTATTTGGTCATAACAAAAAGCAATTTGAATGGCGGAAGAAGAACACAGCATTCCAAGAAAAACACCTGCTACCTACTGTCAAATTTGTTGGAGGTTCCATCATGCTGTGTGGCTAGTTCAGGGACTGGGGCCCTTGTTAAACTCGAGGGTCGGATGAATTCAACCCAAAATCAACAAAGTCTTCAGGACAATGTTCAAGCATGAGTTACAAAATCTACAAAGGCATTTATGCAGAGGGAGAAGTACAATATTCTGGAATGTCCCTCACAGTCCCCTGACTTGAATATCATGGAAAATCTATGGGATGATTTGAAGTAGACTGTCCATGCTCGGCAGCCATCAAATTTAACTAAACTGGAGAGATTTTGTATGGACAAATGGTCAAAAATACCACCATCCAGAATTCAGACACTCCGCAAAGGCTATAGGAAGAGTCTAGAGGAGTCTATTTGCAAAAGGAGGCTCAACTAAGTATTGATGTAATATCTCTGCTAGGGTGCCCAAATGTATGCACCTGTCTAATTTTGACATTTTCTGTTAATCCAATAAACTTTGTCAGTGCTGAAATACTACTGTTTCCATAAGGCATGTTATAAATAGGGATGCACCGAATCCAGGATTCGGTTTGGGATTCTGCCAGTATTCGGCCTTTTTCAGCAGGATTCGGATTCGGCCGAATCCTTCTGCCCGGCCGAACCGAATCCGAATCCTAATTTGCATATGCAAATTAGGGGTGGGGAGGGAAATTGCGTGACTTTTCGCCACAAAACAAGGAAGTTACATTTTTTTCCACTTCCCACCCCTAATTTGCATATGCAAATTAGGATTCGGTTCGGTATTCTGCTGAATCTTTCACAGAGGATTCGGGGGTTCGGCCGAATCCAAAATAGTGGATTCGGTGCATCCCTAGTTATAAATTAAAAGGAAGTTGCTATTATGAAAGTTCAGCCAATGATAAACAAAACTCCAAAGAATTAAGAGGGGTTCCCAAACTTTTTCATATGACTGTATATGTCTGCTTATTCATATTCTAATCTCTACACCTCTGGTTCAGACAGCTGCAACAATGTAGCTGAATCTTCCAGATTAACCGACTGGGAGGAAAACTGTTTTCTGCTACACTGAGTGACAACCAGAGATCACAGAAATGGACAAACAAATACTGTTGCAATTACCATGAAACCTGAATACGCTGGATTTATTCATGTAATGACTTTGGTAAATCTGTACTATAAACAGTTGAGGAATTTTCCATTGAATTAAAACAACCCACTGAGGTTGACAGCATTTGCTGTGAGTAACGACTATGACTTTACTATCAGACCTATTAATATTCTGCAGTGCTAAATGCCTGAGGAATGCTATTTGAGTATCCGTATCACACAGCTAAATACATGTAGTAATGTAAGCATTGTACTGCATACATTCAGGGAACATTTGTGTTTGTAACAAGTGTTTATTTTGTTAAAAGGAACAGTAACATCAAAAAATGAAAGTGTTTTTTAAAGTAATAAAATTATAATGCAGTGTTGCCCTGCACTGGTAAAACTGGTGTGTTTGCTTCAGAAACACTACTTTTGTTTATATAAATAAGCTGCTGTGTAGCAATGGGGCAGCCATTCAAAGGAGAAAGGCTTAGGTTACACAACAGATAGTGGATAAGCTCTGTAGAACATAATGGTGTTATCTGTTATCACTATTTAACCTGTACCATATAGTCTTTTTTCAATTTCTGCCATTGCTACACAGCAGCTTGTTTATATGAACTATAGTAGTGTTTCTGAAGCAAACACATCAGTTTTACCAGAGCAGAGCAACAGTACATGATATTTTCATTACTTTAAAACACTTTAGTTTTTTGGTGTTACTGTTCTTTTAAGGAAGATATGAATATACTGTACGATAAATATGAGATGTGAGTATAACTAAACCTATTTATATTTATTTTTTTTAGTTCATGTGGCCTATTCCAAGGATCGTCAGTTGCCTGTGACACCTACAAGCATGTCAGACCAGAATTACCAGCAATTAGATGGTAAGCAGCAGCACTAAAACCTTCAGTTAAGCACTTAAACCTTTATTAAGCATACTTAAATTGGCTCCCTTTGAGCTTCCAGCGTTCCCAGTGTGCCATGCAAATCATTATGGTAGATGAAGTTTCATGATCTAAGCCCTTAATCTGTATTTTTCCAAGTCACACCTGTCATTATCCTCATGAGACCACCATGTGCAGCTTCATGAGGATTCCTCATCAAGCTGACTTTATGTCAGAGTGTTTGTACTTTCATCCATTTTCAGCAGCAGCAAGAGGTAGGGAGAATGGGTGGAATCTCATTGGGTATGGCTGAGCTGTTGCAGTCTTGGGAGCTACAAGCAAAGACTAATGCTGGCCATACATACCAGGTCACCAATCAAGCAAATCTCTCCCTGATGCCCACCTTGAGGTGGGTGATATTTGGCTAATCTGATCGTGGGCCCTAGGACCCAATGATTGGATCACAACAAGGAGAATATGGGAGGTCAAATCGAGGACCGCATCAACAAACCAATGCAGACCTCGATCCAACAGGATTTTCTAAATCCGCCTGATAGACATCTGACGACTTTCGGCCTGATATCAATTGGGGAAGCCTGTCTGAGGGCCCATACACTACCCAATAAGCTGGCGACTTAATCTATTGCAGTTTATATCTGCTTGTGTATGGGGGCCTTTCAATGAACTTTTAGTATGACGTAGAGAGTGATATTTTTAGACAATATGCAATTGGTTTTCATTTTTTATTATTTGTGGGTTTTGAGTTATTTAGCTTTTTATTCAGCAGCTCTACAGTTTGCAGTTTCAGCCATCTGGATGCTAGTGTCCAAATTGCCCTAGCAACCATGCACTGATTTGAAAAAGAGACTGGAATGTAAATAGGAGACGCTTGAACAGAAATATGAGTGATAAAAATAACAACACATTTGTAGCCTTACAGAGCATTTGTTTTTTAGATGGGGTCAGGGACCCCCATTTGAAAGTTGGAAAGAGTCAGAAGAAGAAGGCAAATAACTAAAAAAAAAATACCCAAATGAAGGCCAATTAAAAAGTTGCTTAGAATTGCCCATTCTATACCATACTAAAAGTTAACTTAAAGGTGAACCAACCCTTTAAGTGTGGTGTGGGTGGATTCTGTTTATAAGCATGGGTGCAGAGCTTCCAGCAGCAGAATGACTGCTGAGCATGAGCCTGTTCTGAGGAAGGATTGCCTGACAACAGCATATTGCCCCTACTAACTCCAGCTCTTGTCTATCTGCTACTGCTTTCCATCAGGGTTGTCCTGTATGAAGATTGCAAAGGCAGCATCACAGTTGCTTTGAAACTTTGTTTTTTCCTTCATCATCTTTTTATAGTGTTCGCGATATTGTAAGTCAGTGGTAAAAAATTTGCAAAACTTGTGATTGTTTTTGTATAA
Organism: Xenopus petersii; assembly: GCA_038501925.1. Lineage (NCBI taxonomy): Eukaryota > Metazoa > Chordata > Amphibia > Anura > Pipidae > Xenopus > Xenopus petersii. Next base: position 44,285,869 of record CM076674.1, on the reverse strand, counting down.
TCTGTGTTGCTGCTGGCACTGTCCTTAAAGGACCAGTAACATCAAATTTTTTTTCTTCAAAATTCGTTAGTATAGAACGAAAAATAAACACCAACGCAAATAAAACTTTTAAATTGCAAAGCCTTTATTAAGAGATAACTTACCAAAACGCCACTTCCGCTCCTCTTCTAAAACGGCGAAAGGGCGACCATCCATGTAGCGGTATTTGATTTCTTCCCCCTGGCTATTCTAGTGACAGTTGGGGGAAGGCCGTCAGGGAGAGCGTATTGAGGCTGGGAGATAAAGGAGTGACGCGCTGGATAGTGAGGAAAGCTGTAAGAGAGGAGGAGAGCAGAGGGAGGGAGTCGAGTGAGGCTGGCGTGAGAGAGAGCGGAGAGACTGCAGCAGATGTGGAAGCTGCCTGCAGTTCGATCTGCTCATCACGTGTGCTTGGGGCGGAAACCTGGCAGACTTTTTTACGAGCATTTACTACGAGTTATCACCGTATTAGCTCCGATCCCGGCTGTCAGCCTGTCCATGCCTTACGTCAGGGCACAGTCTCTGCAACCTCTATATCAGATCTCCAGACATGCGTGCATTACAGGCCCCAACACAAGGGGTTAATTTTAGTCAGTCTACAGCCCACCCGTTGCTCCCCTCTTGCCTTTACCCAATGAAAAGCAGCTTTCTAATGCCGGAGGTAACATGGCCTATCAGCCAGCCCCCAAGTGCAACTCCCGAGTCTGTGCCCCAGAACACCCAGGTCTCGCACAATGATCGGGCCGACCTGCTAAATAATAATTAAAGTTCCATTTCATTCTGTGTAGCGAACTGGGCGCATTGATCAGCATTAGACAGCCGTATCCACCCCTTGTATGCCTGTGGTTCGGCTCTCCGAATAGGGGAAGTGCTGCAGAGCGGACCTCAGCCTCCTTCACATACTTTCACTAGAATAGCCAGGGGGAAGAAATCAAATACCGCTGCATGGATGGTCGCCCTTTCGCCGTTTTAGAAGAGGAGCGGAAGTGGAGTTTTGGTAAGTTATCTCTTAATAAAGGCTTTGCAATTTAAAAGTTTTATTTGCTTTGGTGTTTATTTTTGTTCTATACTAACGAATTTTTAAGAAAAAAAATGTGTTCGTATATAACGAAAAAAAACACAAAGACAATTGAAACTTTGAAATCGCTAAGTCTTTATTAAGAAAGAACTTACTGAAACTCTGCTTGCGCTCCTCTTCAGAAAAGGCGACAGGGCGATGATCCATTGTGCAGCGATCGATTTCTCCTCCCTGGCTAACTCCTATAAGTAAGGCAGGGAGAAGAAATCGAACGCTGTACAATAGATCGCCCGATTAAGTTATTTCTTAATAAAGACTTAGCAATTTCAAAGTTTTATTTGTCTTTGTTGTTTTTTTTGTTGTTGTTGTATACTAATGAATTAAAAAAATGGATGTTACTGGTCCTTTAACAATGACTATTATCCATGCTGGTCCTTTATCTCTAATATTTATTCATAGTTTGCTGTATTTGCAATAAATCTAGGGAAAGGGTTTATCCAGAGTTCAGAGGAAAAACAAGTAAAATGCTATTTGTGACAGCAAGGTCTGTATCTCTCAGCAGAATTCTTATCTTCCTGCTGACAAAAGCCTTGTAGGCCACATGCCACTGGGTTTAGACAAGCTTCAAAATTCTGTGTCTGAGACAAGCTGTTTTACCGCAAAAATTGCAGATGATCAATAAATGTCACACCATGTGCATAGAACTGACTCAGCTTTTTCCATATAGTCTCAGTCAGATGATCAGTGACACGGCATTTTACTGTAATACTGCATTCAGTTATTCTGCATCTATATATATATATATGTGTGTGTGTAACTTGCTTGTGCAGAATCTCATGAAAAGGGAAGTAACTTACGTTAGACCAATGATACATGTTGTTGCTGCTGATGAACGTCTGAGATAGCAGTTCTAAAGCCATTGTCAGTGAGGCCTTATTGGAAGTTCAGTTGGTAGAAAGAGCTTCCAATGGACATACAGAAGAGTGTTTCCCCCTGGGAGGGAGGTAAGTACAGTAGAACCCCCATTTTATGTTTTTCAGGGGACCAGAAAAAAGTGCTGTAAAATCAGGGAAATGTATTTTGTATTATATATTGGTGGAACGACAGAGAACTTATAAAAATGATGTAAAACTTAAAATCAGGGGATGTAAAATTGAGGTTTAATTTTGTTACAGTACATCTTGGATATGACTTGTATGGAAAAACTGGACAGTCCTCGTCTCAGTGTGACACCGGGGAAAAGCAAACTCCTGTTTAACCTCCTTGTATATTATTGTGAATGTCTGATACACATTTGCACCTATATTGCATACAGTCTACATCTTTCTTAGAGCAAGCTAATCCCTGAACCATTATGTGCTACGTTTAGAACCGTTTTATATGAGCTTACCGATGTAAACGTTGGGCCCGGTTGCACACGCCCCAGACCTTCAGCAAGGGGAGCCAAACACCAGAAAACTTCAAAAGAGGCTGGCACAAGCCTGGACCCACGAAGTAGTAAAGCCAGAGTTGACCTGACACTGGCTTTACTACTTTGTGGGTTCAGGCTTGTGCCAGCCTCTTTTGACGTTTCCAAGCTTATCCCTGACACAGAGAGTTTAGGAAGTGATAAAGGAGCTGCTGATTGTTGTTCTGATTTTTTTGGGCGGTCGATTTAATCATGACGCATCTTAGCCATAGGGAGTCTATAGGATTGTTTTTATCTTTGTTGGTAAGTTTGGTCAAATGCTGTGTGATAAAGTGAGTTAGTTGTAAATATCAGACTTTTATCAATTATTGTTTTTTACCTTATTTCCAAAATTTAAGCTTAAAGTTTAACACCTGTCTCTGATGTTTTATTCTAATAACTCGGTAATTAAAGGGGAACTCCGGGTTCCAAACCAAAGTTTGATAAAGAGGCCCGCATAACACAAAAACCCTTAATATACCCATCACAGTTACCCGTTTCTTCAAAAAGTATGAATAAATGCCATTTTCTATGCTGAAATCCAGCTAACAGTTCTTCTCTTTCTGCATCATCTGAAATCCTGGCAGGGAAGGAGGGACTAAAACACTGATGTTACAAATTGTAACAACTTCTCCACAGCTTACAGACAGCATGCATGAACTACATAACCCACAATGCATAGAACTATGATGTTCCTTTCCTTATTGAAATCATGTGTGTAGGGTATAGTGGGGTTTGGAGGATGCAGGCTAAGGATAGCTGGCTTTTGATACAAAGTAACAGTAGTCAGCCAGCTCAGCAAAGTAGTCAGACAGATCAGCAGGATAGCAGGAGGCTAGGCTTAGGGAACTGTTCCAAACCATTAAAAATCATGAAAAGTCTGCATATTGTTTATTGATGTATATTGCCAAGTTGCTTGAAATTATGTTTACTTTTCAAATAGCTTAAGTTACGTTTGTGTGGAGTTCCCCGTTAAGGTTCAGGTTTTGAATTTGTACAGTTTGCTACATTAATTGCTACATTTTTAGCAGCATATGTGGGATATCAGCAAGTATTGTATCAATTCTAACAGCTTCCTTTAATGAAATGTAGCAATCAAATGTATCAATTTAGAACAGTTACAATCCCCCTCCCAGAGCTGCTTTAGAAAGCCATAAGTAGGTAAAAAGTCAAACTAAACTTCAGTATTAAGAAACAATCACAAATTAATTAATTTGAGTAATTAAATAAAAAATCTTTATTTCTGGTGAACTATCTGAAATAAACTGAAAAAAGGGTTGGGTTTACCTTATATTATACCCCGTTCCCTGAGTGTGTATGCAGAATTGTATCCATATAATCACTGTGCATTATGCTTTAAATGGCACCTATGCTAGCAGCCAAGTACATATCATTTATATTTTTCTCCTTAGAAGATCTGTCAGGTGAGAGCCGTCCCAAGCGGATCCTCAGTGATGATAGCCCTGAGCCAGTGGTGGATGCAGAGCCATTTGCCACTTATTTTGATGAGAAGATACCAATTCCAGAGGATGAAACGGTATGTTTTTCAAGGAGGCAAAGGCAAAGTTAAAGACATGGCATCGTTTTTAAATATATAACTATAAATACCAATCCAGACAAGGGAATTTTTAAATACTCGTTTTATTTTCAACTGAATATAATTATCTTTTATTAAAATGTGTGGTTATTTTTTTTTTCCCCCAGCACTCATGGTTCAGCTTCCGGAAACTCTGGGCCTTCACCGGGCCGGGTTTTCTCATGAGTATTGCGTATTTGGATCCAGGAAATATAGAATCGGATCTGCAGTCTGGATCAGTGGCAGGATTTAAGGTTAGTGTATATTCCTTCATTTGTAGGGACACATATAAAAAATAGCTAGGGTACAAAAGTTTTCTGCTGCTCCAGTGTTCAGACAATATCTAGGTTCTTAGTTTGGTATTGTCCATTGTGGGCGGCTGATTTCCTGTCAATGGCGTGGGGTCGGAAAATACTACATATAATCTGTAATTGTTATTCATTTCGTTATTGCTGCAGGAATAACAGGGTGTGTTTGTTGTTTTTTTATTCCAAGTATACATTTTCCTCCTTACATTGGTAAGTGTCTGCATAAATATGCTAGGACCTAAAACATGATGTTTATTTTCCCTTTCAGCTATTGTGGGTTCTCCTGGCTGCAACCATCATTGGGCTTCTACTACAGCGCTTAGCAGCCAGGTTGGGAGTGGTGACAGGCCTTCATTTAGCTGAAATGTGCAACAGACAGTATCCAAAGGTATATGAACTTGCACTGCTTCCCCCTCACAGGCCTCATATCACAGGAGCAAATTTCCTACAAATTGAAGCTCCCTTTTGCAAGGCCCTTTGTTCTCCATAGACTGCAGTACCTGTTTATACACAAGATATTTTGATTATTTATGCTTGCCCCTAAGAATGTTATTCATAAATGTCTTGATTGATAAACAAATTGGTGTTTTTGGTGTGCAAGTTCCTGTTCTAGATTTTTTTTAAAAAATATTAAAAAGGACCTGTCATCATAAGAAATAATTCCAAATTATTTTTTATCATGTGAGTCTAGCAAAATAAAACTTACCTAGGCTACATTTATTATTTAAATTTTGTTTGATTCAGTCTTGAAATTACACAATCACAGCAAGCAGGCAGTAGCCATTTTGTGGACAATATTATTAAGGCAAGTTGTGTATCACCCCAAAATCTTGTGTATGTGCCTGATTGGGGGACCTAATGCCCATACACATTGTCCTACACAATTATATAGAGTGTGAGGAGGAAGGGGGAATGTGAGGAGAGCAGTGACATCTAGGAAGTGCTGAATGGTAAGTGAAATGAATTGACTGCCCCACCTCTATGCCTCAGGTATAGAGGCGGGGCATGTAATATTTGATTGACAGCTCAGATATTTAAGCACCTTTATAACAGGTATCGATGCTTTAATGAAAAAAACAATTTGGGTTCCATGTTTAATTTGCAAATGACTTTTGTTATACAGCTTTTTAGTTGTAGGTGACAGGTTCACTTAAATTATATTTTTAAATATAATTGGCTGCATCAGCTGCACTGAAGCATAACTTTAAACTGTCTGTCTCGCCTAGGTGCCCCGCATTGCATTGTGGCTCATGGTAGAGTTAGCCATCATTGGATCTGATATGCAAGAAGTCATAGGCTCAGCCATTGCCTTAAATCTGTTGTCTGCTGGAGTGTAAGGACTTTTTGGTTTTTTTTGTTGGTTTTGTTAATTTTTTTATTATGATCTTTAAAGACTATACAGAGCTTGTGTGTGTGTGACAACTGTTCTTTCTTAAACCTCTCTCTCATGACCCAAAATTGGTTATGAACCTGCTATGTACCATGTTTCAATCAGTATTTTCTGTTGTACATAGGAGCTTTACATGAATAAAAGACATCCTCTTTGAATAGCATGGGGGGATGTGTTTTCTGTCCACATCCACTCATTAAGTGCCTTTGCCTTATTTGTTTTATTCTGCCGTATCTAATGGAGGTCCCATGACAGAAGAGAACGCTGTAGATTGCACTATGCAAAAAATACTGAAATACTATTTCCGACTTCATTGTCAAAACATAAATTTGACTTCGCTCTTTGCTATTAATATTGTGTAGCTACATAGAAAAGAAAACACTGGCAATAACAGCTAGCTTTTTGTTTTTATCCAATTTGATGTTGATGAAATTACACTTTTAGAAAAAAAAGTGCAGTCAGTTGTACTTTATTTCATATATTTTTATAATGATGAGAAACTTGGACTATTTGGCTCACAGAACAGACGTGAATCAACCAGTACAAAATAGCAATGTTGCCTGTTATAAAAAAAAAAGTGATCCATTGCTAACCATCTTTGGGGTATATTTATCAAAAAGTGAAGTTCACCACAGTCCTCTAGAGTAAAATGCCGCTACTCTCCGTTCATTTCTATGGGATTTTGAACAGCGTATTTCTCAAAAGGATGATCATTCACCCATTCATAAATACTCTTTTTAAAAATACCATAGAAATGAATGGAGAGTGGCGGAATTTCACTCTGACTGTGACAATCTCCAACTTCACTCTTAGATAAATATAGCCCTAAGTGTCAGATTTTTCCACTTACTCAAAATATATACCTGTGATCTTAAAAATCTATTTATTTTGTCTTTATAGAATACCACTATGGGGAGGAGTGTTAATAACAATTATTGATACGTTTTTCTTCCTTTTCCTGGACAAGTACGGTAAGAAGGAATCTCTTTATTTTTACAGATTTCATTTAAGAGGAGCATAGCATATATTTATGAAAGGGTTCGTTGGTTAATGGACGTTTTAGTTTGGGAAAAATTCTGTTCATCAGTTTCTCCCAGTTAATTATAACCGCATAGAGGTTTTCTTTATAATAAAATCAGGCATGGCAGGTGCTTGTTGCAGCTTGTGCAGTGATGGAATATAGGCTAGACTTGTGTAATGTAATTTAGGGTCTTTAAATATAAGTACTGCATACCATTCAATATCCGTAAAAAAATTAAGAGCACACAGCATGATATTTAAAACATTTTGACACATCTTATTTATTTTCTTGTTACTTATTACATTATTGTAATCATTTTAATAGGTTAGTTATTGAGATAAAGGTAGAAAAGTTGTTTGTTTTTTTTTGGTCAAAACTCTTAAATTCAAATTGTGTTTTAATTCGAATTTTGAGATTTATTATACTCTGGCCCTTTAAGAACTCAAATTTGACTATTCGCCACCTAAAACCTGCTGAATTACTGTATAAGTCAATGGGAGAGGTCGAGGCATCAATTTGGTGATGGTTGCAGCCTTCCTGACATTCGCGTTTTTTTCGGAGAAAATAAACTTGAATCAACTGAGTTTTTCTAATTTGATTCGCGTTTTCGGGTCAATTCAATTCGTCCGAACTGAGAAAATTCTTTTTTATTAATAAATTTCTATTGGTCCAATTTCGAGTTTATGGGAGTTTTAAAAAAAAAACAGTCCTTGATAAATGTGCCTCTAAAGGTTTGCCAAGGTTTACCTGTCACCATTCCATGTGCGTGTGCGATATGAATCTTTTTTTATTCACTACCATCAGAAGAGATGACAGATGGACACTAGCGTTTTGTTCACCACTGGAACTCCTACACCTCCTGCCCTGCATTCACTGTTGCATCATATTTAGATTATCATCATGGTTTGAGAAGCAACCATTTCACTCAATTCTCCATTTACTTGCAGGTCTGCGGAAACTGGAAGCATTTTTTGGGTTCCTTATTACCGTTATGGCACTTACATTTGGTTATGAGGTACAACATTTTTTTTTTTAAAGGCTTTATTTAAACAATTTAAACAAACACACAGAGCAAAAAAAACCAAGGATCATTTGAAAGAAAAAGGAGGTTAAGCAATGGATAACATGTCATAAGTGTAAGAATTCAGGATCAGGGTGATCTCACATTTACTGTTTGTTTAAACATATATTTATCTCAGTGGGGTGCAGGTATTGGGATTTACAGTCTCTGGTATCTTATACGTAGGCATCTAACCATGTTTTGCCAGATATTGTCATACTTCTGGGGCAGCCTCCAGACCAATATGTAAGTTTAAAGTGGACCCGTCACCCAGACATAAAAATCTGTATAATAAAAGTCCTTTTTAAATTAAACAAGAAATCCAATTTCTTTTTTTTATTAAAGCATTCGTAGCTGTTGTAAACTCATTTAAAAATATCAGCTGTCAATCAAATATTGTCTGCCCCTCCTCTATGCCTAGGCATAGAGGCAGGGCATGCAATTACTTTCACTTTCCATTCAGCACTTCCTAGATGTCACTGCTCTCCCCACATTCCCCAGCTCTCTTAACGATTTAATTTTGTAACCAGGGCATGGGGATGGACATTGGGTCCCTGTCCCCTGGTGCAGAAACAAGATTCTGAGATGATGCAAGGCTTGCCTTAATAACAGTGTCCACAAAATGGCTCCTTCCTGGTTGCTATAATTATGAGTTCCCAGACTGATGGAAACAATATTCAAATAATTTATACAGTGTAATTAAAGTTCATTTTGCTTGACTAACATGATAAAATAGGATTTGGAATAATTTTGTTTGGGTGACGGGTCCCCTTTAAAAATGTAGCAGAATGCAATTCTCTTCCTCAACATTTAGAATCATTTTATTTTTGGGTTTGCATGACATTTTATGCATCACAAGAATGTACCTGATTTTTCCACAACTTCATATCAATTTTGGGGTCTTATCTTCCTTTCAGTATATACGGGTTAGTCCCAACCAAGGGGAGCTTCTGAAAGGCATGTTCTTTCCTTACTGTAAAGACTGTGGGGCACCTCAGCTGGAGCAGGCAGTGGGCATTGTGGGAGCTGTAATCATGCCACACAATATGTATCTGCATTCGGCTTTGGTTAAGGTATGTATCATCTGTAAATGCTCATTCTGTTCAGTTAAAGTAGAACTCAGATTTTACATTTCCCAGGGGATATAGTCAAGTGGTGTAAATTGTGGAAAAACTTAAAATTTGGGAAAAAAGATGGCGCTTGCCTGTATGGGATCGTGAAAAAATTGTGTAGTTTCCGGGAAACCGGAAAATTACACACACGCGCACGCGCACATGCAATGCAGAAGAACAGCTTTTCCAAAGGTTTATTTTGCTCAGTCTGGTTTGTTATCCTTGAGAAAGATCACAGTTAGTGTTCGAAGCATCGGATTTTTTTCAATTAATCTTGATTTTTTTTTTCACAAGTGCGGTGCTATGTTAGATATAGAATGGCTAATTTTAAGAAACTTTTCAATTGGCCTTCATTACTTCTTTTTTTCATAGTTTTTTAAATATTTAACACTTCATACACCTCATCTGTAAACAAATACTCTGTAAGGGTAGAGACACACCTGGAGAACGGGGGAGATTTAGTCACCCGGCGACAAATCACCTCTTCTTCATGCGACTAATCTCCCCTTCCTGCCAGCTAGAATATAAATCACCGGCTGGATGGCACTCGGAGCGCTTTGTTTTCCGAAGTTGTCCGATGTTTCCTCATGAGGCGACTTCGGAAAATGAAGCAATCCGAGTGCCATCCCACTGGCGATTTAGATTCTAGCCGGCGGGAAGGCAGTTTGGAGATTAGTCGTTTGAAAAAGAGCCGATTTGTCGCCAGGGCGACTAAATCTCTATGAATCTCCACATGCGTCTCTGCCCTTAGGCTACAAATTTATTGCTATTGCTACTTTTTGTTACTCATCTTTCTATTCAGTCCCCTCCTATTCATATTCCAGTCTCTTATTCAAATCAATGCATCGTTGCTAAGGTAATTTGGACCCGCAAACTGGGAAGCTGCTGAATAAAAAGCTAAATAACTCAAAAACGATGACTCAGAATAGCACTCTCTACTCTCTTAAGTGAACAACCCCTTTAAGTACACATGACCGTGGTGAAAACACTTACTGGAATAGAATAGTCCTGTATGTTTGAAACTGCTTATGAGTGGTTGAGACTTTTAGCGGAACCACTTGTAGCCACTTATAGCTACAGAAAGCATATCCATCAATTTAGGGGAAACAAATCAGAGCTATAATGTTCTATTTGCTTCAGTGGTATAAATGAAGGTATTGGACTCTAGTAGAGAATAAACACCCTAATCTGTCAACACATAGGCCAGAAGTTAGGTATTGTACATTTGTCCACACTTACATAGAAACATATAACATGCCTAACTGCTAGTTGATCCAATGGAAGTAAAAAAAAGAAAACATTTGGAGCCTCTCCAATTTGCCTCAGATTGCCTTAAAATCTTTCCTGACTCGATGGCAATCGGACCAGTCCCTGGATCAATTTGTACTATCTTCCATAACCCTGTATTCCCTCACTTGCTAAAAAGCCATTCAACCCCTTCTTAAAACTATCTTATGTATCAACCTGTACAACTGATTCAGGGAGAGAATTCCACATCTTCACAGCTCTCACTGTAAAAAAAATAAACCCCTCCCAAAATGTAGGCAGAACCTCCTTTCTTCTAATCGGAATGGGTGACCTTGTGTCAGCTGGAAAGACCTACTGGTAAATAAAGCATTAGAGAGATTATTATATGATCCCCTTATATATTTATACATAGTCATCATATCACCCCTTAAGTGTCTCTTCTCCAGCATGAACATCCACAATAGCTAAGATTTTCCATAGCTTTTACCAGCTTAGTTGCCCTTCTCTGTACCCTCTCTAATTCAATAATGTCCCGATTGAGCACTGGAGACCAAAACTGTACTGTATATTTTAGATGAAGCCTTACCAGTGCTCTAAAAAGTGGAAGAATGACCCCCTCCTCCCGTGACTCTATGCCCCTTTTAATACAGCTCAAGACCTTATTTTCCCTTGATGCTGCTGAATTGCATTGCTTGCTACCACCAAGTTTGTCATCAACAAGGACTCCAATGTCCTTTTCCATAATGGATTTGCCTAGTGCAGTTCCATTAGAGGTATAAGTGGCTTGGATATTTACATCCCAGGTACATGACTTTACATTTATCAATATTGAATCTCATTTGCCACTTAGCTTCCCAGATTGCCAGTTTGTTAAAATCCTGTTGCAAGGATGCCACATCCTGGATGGAATTAATTGGGCTGGATAATTTTGTGTCATCTGATACATTACTTACAATACCCTCCCCATAGACATTAATAAACAAGTTATATAAAAGTGGACCCAATACCGAGCCCTGGGGGACCCCACTAAGAACCTTACTCCAAGTAGAGAATGTACCATTAACAACCGCCCTCTGTACCCGATCCTGTAGCCAGTTTCCCATTCATGTGCAAACGACTTCATTAAGCCCAATAGACCTTAGTTTAGAAAGCAGTCTTTGTGGGGCACAGTATCAAATGCTTCGGCAAAATCCAAATAGATCACATCTACTGCTCTTTCACTGTCCAGCATCTTACTTACCTCATCATGAAAAGCAATCAAATTTGTCTGACATGACCTATCCTTCATAAAGCCATGCTGATTGCTGCTCATAATGCCATTCACTAGGACAAAATTTTCAATGTGATTCTTCACCTCCAGCTCTCCCATTTTACCAGTCAGACTCCTTGTAGTAGTTCTGGTCAGGTGATCTCTGAGGCAGCACATAGACCATCACAAAATGTGGCTCAAGGCAAGAGATGTAAAAGGGCAAGATTTACTTAAATATGTAGACTAGTTTGGTAAGATTCTTTAATATGCCACTTAATATGATGTAAACTATCTGTTGCTTAAGTGTCCATTTTGGGGGGTATAGTTTTCCTTCAAGGTGAGTATACACCAGTATATAGTAGCATATTTCAGTTGGAAAGTTTCAACAGTTGGGTACAGTGCAATAGAAACTACCCTTGTTCTAGAACTGTGAGCAGGGCCATGAATTAAATGAATAATCTTGTTTGCTTGGTGTAAGATTTCTTTCTAACTAATGTATCTTATTTTGTACAGTCAAGGGACATCAATCGAGCGAACAAGAAAGAAGTCAGAGAGGCTAATAAATACTTTTTCATTGAATCAACCATTGCTTTATTTGTTTCTTTCCTCATCAATGTTTTTGTGGTTGCTGTGTTTGCGGAATCCTTTTATGGAAAGACGAACCAAGAGGTGGTAAGTCTCGCCTGCAAATTTGCTTCCATAGTTACAGTATTTTCTTTTTACTTGCAATGTTTAAGCTCAGGGTTTAGGCAAATGGCTTTCTTTGACACAGTTTGGCAATTTCACAACAATTATTAATCTCAAAATGTAGCCGTTTTTTTGAATATCTGTAGCTTTCAATGCACAGCATATACAGTCAGATATTTATGAATGCTTCCCTGGAATATCATTATAGGGTTGATCATTTAGAAATTCTACAAAATTCTTCTGTGTTTTGGGCTGAGGTTCACATTGTTAGTAACAAAGTGTGCTAAAGCTACAGTATTTATTTGCAGTGTTCCTTTTTCATAGATCTTTTCCCTTAACTTGTTCTCTCTTTCCATTTACAGTTTTACGAATGCCTTAACAAGAGCAGCCCTCAAAGTAATTTATTTCCAAATAACACAGACCCTCTGCATGTTGACATTTTCAAAGGAGTAAGTATTTTCAAATAAAACTCAATTGACGCTAACCGATAATTACTATTTGGTTCCTAGCTGATCCAGAGGAAACAAAAAAATTACCCAGATTATCATAGACAAAACTCACAATCATTATAATTCTAGGAGCATACATGTTCTACAGCTTCCTTTAGAGCAGTGGTCCCCAACCAGTAGCTCTTGAGCAACATGTTGTTCTCCAACCCCTTGGATGTTGCTCCCAGTGGCCTCAAAACAGGTGCTTATTTTTGAATTCCAGGTTTGGAGACAAGTTTTGGCTCCATAAAAACCAGGAGTACTGCCAAACAGAGCCTCAATGTAGGCTGCCAATCCACATAGGGGCTACTAAATAGCCAATCACAGCCCTTATTTGGCACCCCAGGTACATTTTTCATGCTAGTGTTGCTCCCCAACTCCTTTTACTTCTGAATGTTGCTCACGGGTTCTAAAGTTTGGGGATCCCTGCTTTAGAGTAATGTCACAGAGGGAACTGCCTAGTGTTATATGTCCAAGCTTTTTTTTGGTAAAATAAATAAACATAAAGGGGAGGTGATAACATTCATTCTTAATACCCTCACCATATTGGGCTCAATGAGTTGAAGGATAGGGGAAACAGCAGATTGGATCTAGGCACCCTTTGTGATAAAAGGATGGGTCACCTTTAAGTTAACTTTTTTGGATGTTCTGGATTGGCTAATTGAAGCAAGTTTTCAATTGGTCTTCAGAGAGAAAGAGACTACAGTCTGTCTTTTGATACTTTGTGGTGATTGATAATGTGTACCACTGGGTGTATAGACTTCTGTTTGTTGCAAGTACTACATTGCAGTTTATTCAGTGTAGGAGATTTGCACCCAGAAATTAGTAAAATGTAGTAGATTGGTTAATGTTGTTCATGTGTTATTTGTCTTGCAGGGTGTGGTTTTGGGATGCTTTTTTGGTGCTCCAGCTCTCTACATCTGGGCAGTGGGCATTCTAGCAGCAGGCCAGAGTTCCACAATGACTGGCACATACTCTGGGCAGTTTGTAATGGAGGTATGTTTCACTTTGCATTAGGCATATTATTGGCCACAGTTTCTTGGCTGATTCTGCAGAAGCTGAGAGTTGGATAACCTGTATTATATCCAGGTTTTATTTAATATAATTTACTTAATTTAAATATACGAATGCCTAAATAAAAGTTATAATGACCTTCATTTTGCTCTTAAAACAGCAATATCCATTAATGGGGACTCAAATGTAGGTGACTGATTAACAAAATCATGCAGTCTTTTTAACCTGCAGTAGGGGAATCCTTTCCTATTTATTTTCAGCACTTCACTGTCGCATTTATCACATTTATGTATATATGTACAGTGGTGTGCAAAACGATTTGCCCCCTTCCTGATTTCTTATTCTTTTGCATGTTTGTCACACTTAAATGTTTCTGCTCATCAAAAACCGTTAACTATTAGTCAAAGATAACATAATTGAACACAAAATGCAGTTTTTAAATGAAGGTTTACGTTATTAAGGGAGAAAAAAAACTCCAAATCTACATGGGCCTGTGTGAAAAAGTGATTGCCCCCCTTGTTAAAAAATAACTTAACTGTGGTTTATCACACCCGAGTTCAATTTCAAAGGTTATAAAGCCATTTCTAAAGCTTTGGGACTCCAGCGAACCACAGTGAGAGCCATTATCCACAAATGGCAAAAACATGGAACAGTGGTGAACCTTCCCAGGAGTGGCCGGCCGACCAAAATTACCCCAAGAACGCAGAGACAACTCATCCGAGAGGCCACAAAAGACCCCAGGACAACATCTAAAGAACTGCAGGCCTCACTTGCCTCAATTAAGGTCAGTGTTCACGACTCCACCATAAGAAAGAGACTGGGCAAAAACGGCCTGCATGGCAGATTTCCAAGGCGCAAACCACTTTTAAGCAAAAAGAACATTAAGGCTCGTCTCAGTTTTGCTAAAAAACATCTCAATGATTGCCAAGACTTTTGGGAAAATACCTTGTGGACCGACGAGACAAAAGTTGAACTTTTTGGAAGGTGCGCGTCCCGTTACATCTGGCGTAAAAGTAACACAGCATTTCAGAAAAAGAACATCATACCAACAGTAAAATATGGTGGTGGTAGTGTGATGGTCTGGGGTTGTTTTGCTGCTTCAGGACCTGGAAGACTTGCTGTGATAGATGGAACCATGAATTCTACTGTCTACCAAAAAATCCTGAAGGAGAATGTCCGGCCATCTGTTCGTCAACTCAAGCTGAAGCGATCTTGGGTGCTGCAGCAGGACAATGACCCAAAACATACCAGCAAATCCACCTCTGAATGGCTGAAGAAAAACAAAATGAAGACTTTGGAGTGGCCTAGTCAAAGTCCTGACCTGAATCCTATTGAGATGTTGTGGCATGACCTTAAAAAGGCGGTTCATGCTAGAAAACCCTCAAATAAAGCTGAATTACAACAATTCTGCAAAGATGAGTGGGCCAAAATTCCTCCAGAGCGCTGTAAAAGACTCGTTGCAAGTTATCGCAAACGCTTGATTGCAGTTATTGCTGCTAAGCATGGCCCAACCAGTTATTAGGTTCAGGGGGCAATTACTTTTTCACACATGAAAATGTAGATTTGGATTTCTTTTCTCCCTAAATAATAAAAACCCTCATTTAAAAACTGCATTTTGTGTTTACTTGTGTTATCTTTGACTAATCGTTAAATGTGTTTGATGATCAGAAACATTTTGTGTGACAAACATGCAAAAGAATAAGAAATCAGGAAGGGGGCAAATAGTTTTGCACACCACTGTATACATAAATATATAAATTATCTCAATATATATCTATATTGCATTCCTTTCATTAAGCCATGTCACACCGCTGTATACATTACTACATAATGTCATTCTCTCCTTTTAGGGTTTTTTGAACTTGAAGTGGTCTCGCTTTGCACGAGTTTTCCTGACCCGATCTATTGCAATTACCCCCACTCTCCTTGTGGCCATTTTTAAAGATGTTGAGCATCTCACAGGAATGAATGATTTTCTAAATGTGCTCCAAAGTTTGCAGGTGAGAGATGTTCAGTTAGTGTAACAAAGTTGCCAGTATTTGCCGTAGTGCTTTCCTTTACTGGCAAAAAAAGAATGATCCAGTTGAATTAGCTGTTATGACTCCCCATTGTACACCAACTTTTATTTCATACAAAATGTGTTTCTAAGCCTTTCTTTGGTTTCAGTTTTAGAACTTTAGATTTAATGCTAGAAGCATTTGTGGAAAAACATTGAACGTGTCAGAATGACTTTAATTTTTACATTGAAAATGGAGACCTAAGCTTTCATACATAGGGTCCATCTCAGAGAAAACCCCTGTTCGCTGTGCTGCCCTGTATTTCATGAGCATATCTTGTTTTCCCGAGAGAAGTCATTGTTTATTGAAGTGCTTTGTGTGTGCCCATAAGAATCTCATGTAAGGCTGCCTTATTTTTTTCTACCAAAGTAATCTAGGGACACCCACAGAGGTTTATAAAGCACAATTTTTTTATTTGGATCACACTTTTTGACTACACTTACTTAAAGTCTCAAAGTCTTAACATAAAAAATATAAAGAAAATAAATATGGTAGCAATTCTTTAGCATTGTTGTCAAATTGCTGCTGCTGTCGAAGCAAAGCAGCTTTTTCAGAGCAGAATTGTGAGTCAAGCCAAAAAACAGGGTCACTCTTGGGCTGACAGCTGCAGACTGGAACTCTGTACTTGGATGCTTTTCTCCAGGACCCAAAGTCCTCAAACGGGGCTTGTCCCTGGGATATGGGGTCTGAACAGACCTCTACTCTTAACACAGCAAATAAGTGCCCGACAAAATCTTGCTCGTGTTAGCCTTCGTGCTGGGCTTCCACAAGTGTCTAGGAATGCCAACAGGGAAACAGCACCCCATCTATGACTTGAGCTCATCCAGTTGCCCTTGTGTAAAAAAAAAAAGTTCATAAACACGATCCAAGCTTCCAGCAATAAATATAATTTTTTTTTACAAAGACATACTTGATTCCTCAGATTGAAAGGAAACCATGATAGTCTTCTAATTTGTAGGAACCATTTCCCACCCCCTTAAGGCTCACAGAGTCATTCAACCCCTCCTTCCCCTTGAAATAATAGATACTGGGACTTGAAGTCCCTTTTTTTTTTCAAAATAACCTTTCCACCGCCCTCCAAGCTTATATGATAGCTCTCCAAAGGTATTCATGAAAAACTCTTTGAGAACTTCCTACTTAAAGGATTATTCACCTTTGAGATAACTTTTAGGATGATGTAGAGAGTGATATTCTGAGATAATTTGCAATATGTTTTCATTTTTTATAATTGAAGGTTTTTGAGTTATTTATTTTTTTATCCAGCAGCTCTTCAATTTGCATTTTAAGCAATCTGGTAACTAGGGCCAAAATTACCCTAGCAACCATGCATTGATTTGAATAAGAGACTGGAATATGAATAGGAGAGAGTCTGAGTTTTTTAAAAGGGGACAGCGATGCCCATTTGAAAGCTGCAAAGAGTCAGAAGAAAAAAGCAAATAACTATAAAGCTGTAAAAAATAAATAATGAAAACCAATGGAAAAATTGCTTAGAATCGGTTGTTCTACAACATAATAAACGTTACCTTAAAGGTGAACCAATGTGTTATTTGCATGGTTCCAGTTATTATAATTATTAATGGCAATGCCAGTGTCTGTCCCAGTGCACAGCTATTAACCTTGCCATAGTGCTTATAGTTCAGAAAGTTGTTAACCTAACTTTAGCATGTAACTGATATCTATATTTTCATTGAAGTATTAATAAACTAGTAATGTAGTAGCAGAATAAAGTAAACAAATAATAATAGTAATAAAGTTTGGCACACTATACCTTGGGTGGAATTTGACATAGGACTTCAGGTAAGATGAGTTTTATGTGGAATGCATGCTGCTGAAATATGGTAAGAGTCTGTTGTTATGTGTAATACTATGTGGTTTTGTGTTTGCTTATATAGATTGTATTTGAATTGATTTCATTTTGATATTTCAGCTTCCATTTGCTTTGATCCCAGTCCTGACATTTACCAGTCTTCCATCTGTGATGAGTGACTTTGCAAATGGGATGTAAGTATAAACACTTTATGTTACGTAGAATGGGGGTGACGGTATTACGGGTTGCTGTAGAAAAGTTATGTTATGCCACATATAGATAACTGGAGAGCCAGTCTGCCATTTTCATTCAGCTGGATAACTAGGAGTGACTGGCATGGTGTTAAGTTTATAACCACACCCACTGTTATATTTAATTACCTGGGGTATAAATTTACCAACATGTCATCTGGAATCCATTAAATGGACAGTTGATCATTAAACCATGTTCACTTATCCTACACAAAGGCATCTTGTATGGGAAGTACAAAGAACTTCACATGAACATAAGCACTGTAACCTGTATACTGTGTGCACATGGAAGTGTTATTTCTTAAAAGCAAAACAGAGACTGGTGTATTGTTAAGGAAAGGGATAATACAAGTATAGTTTTGTATTTGCAAAAATTCCGTTGTTAGGCCATAAATTTCTCTCCCAGGAGTTTAGGCATACTTGGTTTATGTAGCACAAACATTGCAGGAAATATGTTATGTCTAAAGCTTTTGTTTTCTTCTGACTGTTGCAGAGGCTGGAAGATTGCTGGTGGGATCCTGATCCTCGTTGTCTGCAGCATAAACATGTACTTTGTGGTTGTTTATGTCTCTGCACTTGGACACATAGCATATTATGTGGGAGCAGCTCTGTTGTCAGTTGCATATTTATGCTTTGTGGCATATTTGGTAAGTAATACTTTGACCGTACAGCATTTATGTTCATTCTATGCCACATACTTGCACAGTAAGGTCAAATAACTCTGTTCCTAATACTGGTTATACTGGACAGCTAAAGGAGAACTACATCCTAAAAACGAAATGGGGTATAAATGCCGTATTTAATATGCTGAATGTCCTGCACTAGCCAAAAGTTGCAGAATCTATAGAGCAGTGATGATACAGGCCTTGACAGTTGTGCACAGGCAGCTACCATCTTGGATTTTGATAGGAGTTTCAGTGAGATGCCCAGTGTGGTCCGGGCAGCTGCTGAGAAGCTAAGCTTAGGGGTCGTTACAAATCATCATACAGAAAATGAGGTTCACACATCATAGAAACTGATCCTACTGCACTAAAAATAAAATTCAGATGCAAATTATACAGGTTTCCTGTATAATGAGAATCTACATTAATTACTAATCAGCTTTGTATTAAAACTTTTATATTCTATATGTAAATGTGAATCAGTCCCCGAGTTCAGGTAAGTGACAGCAGCACAGATCATGTTCAGTGAATCAGCAGAAGAGAAGATAGGGCATATTAGAATTTGCAGATCTTCACTAATAACGGGCTTTGGTTGCCTTGGGCTGGTACAGAATCTCAAACATAATGGGCAGCCTTTCTAGCCTCCTTCTTAGTTAAAGGGGATTAAAAGTCAACAAATAATATTGCAAATACCTCTTCACCACCTTAAAAGAAGCATCTTTGCAGTATACTTTATTTAGAAATTCAGTTTTTATAAAATAAGCATTTTTCTGCCAGCGTTTGTATCCTCTGTCTCTCAAAGTTGCACAGAGAAATCCTTTGAAAGCTTCACGGCTGGACACGGGTGGAGCAATGTGAAACGATCAGATACTCTGCATTCCGAAAGGGCAGGGAAGCAGAGCAGGGCTCTAAGCTATGTTTTCATTTGTCTTTGAGGCTAACTTCAGTGAGAAAGATTCCCCTGCCATGCTTCCCTGCCCTTCGGAATGCAGAGGATCTGATCGTTTCACACTGCTCCGACCATGACGCTTTCAAAGGATTTCAGTGTGCAACTTTGAGAGGCAGAGGATACAAACAGCGGCAGAAGAATGCTTATTTTATAAAACAGCAATGAAGTTCTAAATAAAGTATACTGCAAAGATTCTTTTTATATGGCAGAGAAGTATACTGCAAAGATGCTTTTTTGATGGCAGTATTATTTTTGGCTTTACATCCCCTTTAAGGTTTAGTTCTCCTTTGTCATTTCAGGTGGGTCTTAGACAAGTAATTTCCCTGAATTTTACTATACTCTAGTAATCTATTTTATATTTACTACTAGAAGAATTTTCTAGGACAGCGTACACCCCAAATTTCACTATAAATTATCTTAATGTGAACAAATAGGCATTCTTTACAGATCTGACTAAGTAAGCGAGTGACTTCACTTATTGAAAAAGTAGCAATAATGTATGTACAAATCCTGCAATGTTATTTAACTATTTATTTCACAAATTTCACAGTCAGCACCCTCACCTCCAAATTGCTTTAATGCGATGCACGTCCGACGGTTTCCACCTTCAATCTGTTCAATCAAACCAAATATAGTAATTGACGGCACCAGTCAGCAGTTTATCTTAAAATGCCTTTATTGGGACATAGGCTCTGACCCCAAACACCCGGCAACGTTTCAGACCACTCTCGGTCTTTTCTCAATATTTATTGTCATAATATAAATGTCTTATATAATTTATATAACGTGTTTGTGTTTTCTCTCTCTCTCTCCGGCAGACATGGCAGTGTTTGGTTGCACTGGGCCTCTCATTCCTTCAATGCGGCCAGACGGTAAGCATCCATCAAATTGTGCTTGCCGAAGATCAGCCAGATCTCTCTATTAATAACTAAGGACATGTTGCCTGTGTGAGCATGGCTTGTAGCCATCACAGCCAGTGTGTTCCTATGGTTTACTGTGTGAACATATTAATGTATGTGCAGTTAGCACAGAGGATTCCTAACTTGTTGTATAAATTATTAGATGTCACTGTTTATATTGTGTAAATCTAGTGACAATGATAATGCATTCTGGCTGCCTGTGCTCCCTGTGTAATGACCGGGATGTATTGTTTTCCAGAGAAACACAATTTTATTGTCTGTGTGTCTTGGGACAGAGAGCTCTGTATCTCTGATCTCCAGGTACCTTGGGGCAGATTTACTAAAGGGCGAAGTGACATTATTTCGTTACTTCACCGATTTACTAACGGGCGCAGGTGTAACTTCGCTAGCGAAAGAGACTGATGCTGGCGATCATTCACACTCAATCACCAGGCGAAGTTGCACTCTGGCCAAGGGACAAATTCACTAAGAAGCGGATTTTCTCAGTCCCAAAAAACTCTGGCGTATTTTCCTTTTTTCAGGGTGATAGCCTGCAAAAGAGGCGAGCGTTAAAATTTTTTGGGGTAACTGGCTCCCCCCCTACATTTCCTAACATATGGCACATAAACTATACACTGGGCTCATGTGCAGGGCAATATAACAACTTTATTTTATTTTATTATGGTTTCCCTGGGCTTGTGTAGTGTAATGTATTTGCTGCAACATATACGTCCATTCAACTTTAACTTCCCGCCGTATGCAAATCAGCCAACGCAAGCGCTACTTCGATCTGCTTGCCGAATTAACGCTAGCGAAACTTCGCCAGCGTTCAACGCCCTGGACGCAACTTTGCATGTTAATGAATTAGTGTCGTTTGAGTGAATATTCGCCTGGAGAAGTGTATTGCTGCCTGCGAACACGTTGCAGGCGAATTTTCGCCGCTTAGTAAATTTGCCCCCTTAATTCCATAGCTTTTTTGTGGCTCAACTGAATTGGTAACTGTTACAAAGTCGTGTATCGCTACCTCAATGGTGAGGCTGCTATCTCAGTTCATTGTCAAAGAATGACCAGTAATAGAAATGCCAGTCATTGTTAAAAAAAAAAAAAGGTCACAGTCTGGAAGTGAAAATAGAGACACTAGCAGACTAATTGCCAGTGATTGCTCTTCCTGACCGAGTCTGCTGCCTGTATATGGTGCCAGGCTATGGGCCTGAATGACTGTTATCTGAGCAAATATCAGGCAAATATGGATTTGCCAGGTTTGATTTACCCGCATATGTGCGTTGATGGCCTTGATCAGACAATCGCGTAGCTGCAATTATGATAGGCCAAACAATTGGTTCAGCTCGATATTACCAACTTCAAGGTGGGTATATGGGTGAAGGATCCTCGTATTTGATGACCTCACCTAATGTGTGGTGAGCTTTACGCTCCAGAGAGAGGTGGGCCAGCAATATAAAGGGGCAAGTTTATAGTCTGTAGGTTACATAGCAACCATAGGAAATTCAGAAAAAAAAGACAAAAGCATAACACGTGAGAGTGTTGCAGCAATGGCAGAAACCACCGATGCCATGAATGCCAATATGACTTTACCCCCCCACCCAGTTACACGCTACCCTTGCCTTGTAGCATACATTGTCTTTATCACGGCACTCATTCTGGGCAATAAAGATTGGGGCACCACCAAATGCTTCACCCTTCACAATGTTTTCATTACATGTTTGATCTTGCTTAGGGGAGGGATTTCGCTGTGCCATATGGATATAGCAATCCTGTGACTGGTGTAAAGACAAGCAGCAGTAGGTGCTGACCCCACAGTTTATTCCACTGCTGAGTTCTAAACCTAAACCCTTCATGCTGAACTCCATTAAATAGTGGTACCTGGCAAACTGGTGTTACATTAGCTGCTACCATTAGTTTCATTACAAAGTATTCCCTGCCTTACAAAGACACCCAGAGACTCATTAAAGATCTCTTTGGAAATCATGTTTGTCCTGTCATGTGCAGGAGATGAGTATCATGATAATATGCTGTCATGTCTTTGCTTCACTGCAATGCTGTTTGGCACACTATGGGCCACTGAGAGTAGGGCTGAGGCTGAGAACTTCATAACAGAACAATTGCTTCTGCAGGGAAACTAGAATCTGTGAGTTAAAAAAAATCTCCATAAAATAAGGGAAAATGTATTTATGCTTTGGATATTAACCCTTGCTCTAATTATTATTATTAACATAATTATTGTGATAACCAGACCCCTTTATTTATAAACTTTATTCTTTATTTATTATACTGAATGGGGTTATGGGATCTTTGCTCTTCTTCTCTGTGTTATCAACACTTTAGATATTTGTCTTTATTTGCCGACGTTTTCAGGCAGCCCAAAACATATCTTTGACAATTGTTCTCCCCCCAACTATGAGCTTTTTGGAGACAGGTGTTATTCACCCTGACTGTAACAAGACATGATTAGCTGCAAGTTTTGTCAGAGTTTTCCCCCAAAGTAAAATCTTTTTTACATGTGTCATTTCATGTTGAAGCAAAAAGATCTGTCACGCATCAGAATATAAACATGACATTTTATTTACCTTCCACTTATTGCAAGGCATCAATGTTCTCCTTATATTCAAACGTGCATATCTCATGGAGCCTCCCATCTATATACAGTTGAACAAATTGTGTTGGGCACAGCGCTAGTCTTTAAAGGAGAACTAATGCCTAACTAAAGAAGTAGCTACAAATGTTGTACAACAGGGGTGTCCAAACTTTTGGCTTCTGGGGGCCAAGAAGAGAAATGTTCTGGGGCAACACTCGAATTACACACTAACACTAACTTTTGATTTATTTTATTGTAAAAATAAAAGAGGGTATTATAAACCTATGATAGGTTTGTTCACTTGTTAACTGCTTTTCCTGCTCTAGGAAGCCACACACCGCACACACCATGTAGAATTTAAAGCAAACAATTAGCGACCGCATACATACGCTCTCTGTGCGTGACATTGCCACATGACGATGGATTGGCGGAAGTTCATGCAGGGCCGCATTCATATCCATCCTGGGCCGCAGTTTGGACACCTCTGTTGTACATTTTATGTTTTGGGCTTCTGTACCAGCCCAAGGCAACCACAGCCCTTTAGCAGTAAAGATCTGTGTCTCCAAAGATGCCCCAGTAGCTCCCCATCTTCTTTTCTACTGATTCACTGCACATGCTCTGTGCTGATGTCACTTAAGGGGGCCATAGACGTAGAGATAACGGGTAGATCTCTGCTCGATATGCCCACATTGAAGTGGGGGATATCGAGCTGAACCGATCGTTGGGCCCTAGGGAGAACTGGCGGTCGGATGACGGGACCACATACACCCAGAGATGCGGCCACGATCCAATGGGATTTTTTAACCCACCCAATCGAGATCTGGCCGGCTTTCGACCAGATATTGCTCGGAAAAGCCCATTGGATGGCCCCACACGAGCCAATAAGCGGCATAAACTAAATATACATTGGCGTTCTTAAATTTCTATGACCTGTTGCGGTCGTTCAATGTTTCTCTCATACTTTGCGCAGAGCAACACATGACAAGGTTTGTTGCAGGTCCTTTTAAAGGGGTTGTCACCTCAGCCATTGGGGATTTTTGTGGGTTGATGGGGGATTAGGTTTCACTGCACAAAACTTTTCCTGAATCCCCAGCCATGCGTACTGACCTCTGGATCCAGGGAGTTAACTATTTGTATTTTTATACAATGTCCTAGCAACTTTGATCATTTTGTTTTTTCATAGATTTTTAATAAGTTGTCTTTCTCAACTGCCTCCTTCCAGTTTCCAAATAGGGGTCACTGACCCCAGTTATAATAAGCTATTAACAATAAGCTATTGTTTTGTTACGCTACAAATGTATCGTTATTGTTACTTTTTGCTGCTTCTCTTGCTATTCAGGCCCTCTCCTAATTATATTCCAGACTCTCATTCAAACCACTGGCTGGTTGCTAGGGTAATTTGGTCTCTAGCAAACAGATAGCAACTGAAATTCCAAATTAGACAGCCCCTGAATCAATAATTCAAAAAGGATAAAAATGGAGACCAGTTGCATTGTAAATATCTCTGTCTACATCATACGAAGGGGCACATTTACTATTGGTCGAATATCGAGGGTTAATTAACCCTCGATATTCGACCGTTGAAGTTAAATCCTTCGACATCAAAGGATTTACCGCATTTCCTGCGATCGAACGATTAAATCCTTCGAATCGAACGATTTGAAGGATTTTAATCCATCGATCTAACGATTTTCCTTTCGATCCCAAATTGGCTCCTATGGGGACCTTCCTCATAGGCTAACATTGATGCTCGGTAGGTTTTAGGTGGCGAAGTAGGTGGTCGAAGTTTTTTTTAAAGAGACAGTACTTCGACTATCGACGATTTATAGTTTGAATCGTTCGATTCAAGGTCGAAGTAGCCAAAAAAATACTTCGAAATTTGAAGTATTTTTTATTCTATTCCTTCACTCGAGCAAGTAAATGTGTCCCGAAAAGTTAATGCAAAGGTGAACTAAACCTTTAGATTTATTAAGGTTCAAGACTTTTTTTCAAGTTGTATTTTTTGGTCAAAACTCACATTTTCGGGTTACAAAAAATAATAGCTTGAATGCAAAAATACACCATCTAAAACCTGTCGAGATCATGTAGGAAGCAATGGCAGGGGCCCCTTGAACCATTTGAAGATGTTAATAGCCTTCATGATGTTTGAGTTTTTTCAGAGGGTTTTGCTCGAAAACTCAAATGATACAAGCAATTCAAGTTTTTTGTTTTTTTTTGCCAAAAACTCGATCAATTCGAGTTTTTGTGTTGTGGGACTCAAACTCGCAGAATCAGGGTTTTTTCTTAAAGGGGTTGTTCACCTTCAGACAACTAGTTGTTTTCAGATAGTTCACCAGAAACAATGACTTTTTTCAATTACTTTCTATTTTTTTTATATGTCACCATTTCCTAATATTGAAGTGTAAAGTATAATTTTTCACCTTCTATGGGTCAGGGCACACGCTCAGATTCGGGGAGATTAGTCACCCGGCGACAAATCTCCTCTTCTTTGGGGCGACTAATCTCCCCTGAACTGCCTCCCGTCAGCTAGAATGTAAATCGTCATCGGGATGGCACTCGGATTACTTTGTTTTCTGATGTCGTCCAAAGTTTCCTTGTGAGGCAACTTCAAGGCTACTTCGGAAAACGAAGCGGTGACTAATCTCCCTGAATCTGAGTGTGTGCCCTGACCCTAAAGCAGCTTTGGGAGGGGGGTCGTCGACCCTGTAAACTGTTCTAAATTGATACATTTAGTTGATACATTTATTATCTTTGTCCCTGCTGAGCAGAATCCAGGCCCGGACTGGCAATCTGTGGGTTCTGGCAAATGCCAGAGGGGCTGCTATAAGGTCCCAGAGAAAGTCAGTATTTAGTGGGCTGGTGGGGCTGTTTGGGCCTCTGTGTACCTTAAATACCAGGGGGCCTATTTTAATTCTCAGTCCAGGCCTGGCAGAATCCCTGGGTTTCATTACAGGCAGCTGTTAGAACCAGGGATGGGCGAATTTGACCCGTTTCGTCAAAAATTCGCCGCTGGCGAAATGACGCAGACGCCCATTAAAGTCTATGGGCATCAAAAAAAATTTGTTGCGCGGCGAAATTATTTTGTCACGCGTCTTTTTTTTTTGACGCACGTCTCCATACAAGTCTATGGGCGTCATTTTTTCGGCGAAACGAGGCAAAAAAAAAATCGCCCATCCCTAGTTAAAACTGATACAATAGTTGTTAATAGTCCAGAGATGCTGCTGAGAAATGTATCAAGTAAATGTTGCAAAATTGTCACAGTTTAGAGTGTGCACCTGAATTACTGAGCTGCCAGACTCAAACACCTGAGACAGAGACATTCAACTTTAAACTTTTGGAAAAAACTGTAAAAAAAAATAAACAATAGAAAGTAATTGAAAAAAGTTTTCATTCGTTTACATGAGTTCTTTTGAGGTAAAAAAAAACTCTTAACACTCTACCTTTGATAAATATACCCCCCCCCGATGTTAGATGCAGCTTGTTTGCCTGATCTAATGAAATAATTAGTTTTGTATTGTATCCGTCAGTTCAGCTCACAGCCTGACAGTTGCTCTTGGACTGGTCAGTCAAATCACTGACAATGATCACTGATATATTGTATGGCAATAAGAATATAATATATTATGTTATAAGTAACTAACATAACTGACACTAAAGCAATAATTATACGCACAAAACGTCTCCGGATAAATAACTGACTGACTATTTATTTGCTTGTACAGACTTGAGGGGGGGTTATAAATTGCACGTTTGGCTGTTAATGATTTCATCCTCTTTTTGCCGCGTGCCAGAAGTAGACGTAACTTCATACAGGTAGATCCCTTCCCCAGATCCCTTCCCCAACTACTCGCCGCTATTGAACTGTTAGATTTTATTGTGGTTGAGCAGCCTAACAACAGAACAATGGGAAGGTAACCAAATAAATAACAGCTCCCTAACACAAGATAACAGCTGCTTGGTAGATCTAAGACCAACACTCAATAGTAAAATCCAAGTCCCACTGAGACTGATTCAGTTACATTTAGTAGGAGAAATAACAGCCTACCAGAAAGTAGTTCCATCCTAAAGTACACAAGTCACATGACTTGGGGCAGCTGGGAAACTGACAATATCTAGCCCCATGTCAGATTTCAAAATTGAATATTAAAAATCTGTTTGCTCTTTTGAGAATTGGATTTCAGTGCAAAATTCTGCTGGAGTAGCACTATTAAGTGATGCGTTTTGAAAAAAAACATGTTTTCCCATGACAGTATCCCTTTAAATACACTGATTATTTTTCTCTGCATTAGATAACCTTTATCTGTTGTTTTTTTTGTTTTGTTTTTTTGACGCAGTCAATGTTACAATAAAACGGTCTAAATGTAGCTGATGTACAACTAGATGATCTGGTTGTAGAATTGGGGCGGAATATGTCCAGGCTCTATTCATTCTTACCAACCCCTTGTTTAATCCAATCTGCTCCTATAATGTACCCAAACTGTAACCTTCACAGTCATTCCAATGGGCTCATTCTTAATCTAGAGAATGGAATTGAACCCCATGCAGATACTTGTCATGCAACTCAACCCAATCCATCTTTTAATAAAAACTATTCATGTTGATTTAAATCCAGTGGTCTCAGTGTGTCTTCTTTCAATAAAGATGGATTCACTTTGTGTGACTGCAGCACCCAGCACTAACACCATTAAATGGGTCACATAAGCAAGCACCACAGATATGGAGATCTAAATTTGACAAATTTTAGACTCACAAATCAACATTAAGGGGCATATTTATCAATGGTCAAATTCAAAAAAAGTTGAAATTTGAAATCAAAAAGACCGACCGGAATTAAGTCAACGGTTTTTTAGGTCATATAGGTCCGTTTTCGATTGAATAGGTCCATATTCAGGTAATTTGAATCGAAGCAATAGCGCATTCGATTATATTCGATTTGAAGTTTTTTCCCCCCAAAAATTGACTCCAAATGGGTTCTAGGAGGTCCCCCATAGGCTAAAACAGCAATTCGGCAGGTATTAGATGGCGAATGGTCGAAGTTGAATTTTTCTAGAGACAGTACTTGATACATTTCACATTTTTTTTCAAATTCAAATCGAATTTAGACTTCCCTAGTCGAAGTAAAGAAAAAAATAGCTTGAAATTCTTAATTTTTTTCATTCGAAATTCACCTCGACCTTTGATAAATCTGCCCCTAAATATAAGCCTTCAGAACAAACCATGACTGCCAGCCTTCTGCCTTCCCAACAAGCACTCACAATGAACTCCTTAAAAATATATATATTCATTCATTGTCAAGGGAAGCGGTGTAAATGCAGGTGCAATTCTCAGTAATGTTCTGGGGCTGGTCCCCAGTGTTAATGTCCTTACACAGACCTGAATTCTGAATCTGCATTTTACAATTTTTTTTACATTTGTTTTTCTGTTGTGTTTTCTCCACATCAGTCCACACTGGGTTATAAATTAAAGCTGGAAGGGATTGGAAACCCTTGAAAGAAATTGCTGTAAAATTGTTCCGAATTCTTTACTGAGCACTTTTTGCAATTTACTTTTTTTTTATGCTTTTCAAGATATTAGGAGTTTTTACACGGCTGATATAATGAATTTGAAACAACAGCACCACCTGCTGGACACAATCGGTAGGAAATACAGTTAGAGGACAGCTAGTGGGTAAAAGGAAAGGCTGTTGCTCTGCTCAGAAAATGAAGTTACTGAGCAAAGAAGTATTTCTCTCAGCAAAGACAAGACCGTACCCTTTTCACTAACTTTTTCTATCGCCTGTATCTAATTAGCTGAAATGCACAGCTGGTGGCTCTGTTTAAAGTGTTATTAGTAATGCAAGAACTGCTAATATCTGGAAAACTAGAAAATAACCGGTCAATGTAAAGTGCAACAGGGCTTAGAAGTGCGCTCTGAGAAATTGTACCTTCATTTGTTTTGAGGGTTTCCATTTCCTCCATCATACAGCATTTGCCTTAAACCTAAATAATTGTTTAGGGGTGACCTGTTAAATATTAAAGGATAAGTAAACCTTTAAAATAGGTGGATGTAAAAGTGATGAGAGTTCTAGTCTAAGAAATTTTGCAATGTACATTCATTATTTATTTGGGTTTTATTCCAAGATGTTAAGGGATACATGTACTGTTAATATAAATGAATTTTGTTACAACATCGCCACCTGCTGGTCATTTTCCACCCAGTCTGACCACCAAGTAGTCAAGGAAGTTGTCAGGAGAAGGAAAGAGGTTGCTCTGATGTTCTTCTGCTTAGGAAAAAATTGAGAAAGGTTTTTATTTTATTTTTTTTCCTAAGCACACAGTAATAACATACTCTCTAACGTGAACACTGAAGAATTCTGCATTTTCTTCTTATACATTGCAGTATGTAATCCAAAGCTCTCCCAGCTGGAGTGTGAAACAGACCATTTGGTACATTCCCAACATATGAGAATGAAACACAGACCATTTGGTACATTCCCAATGACAATTTGCCCATGAAGGATATATAGTGAATAAAGTACCCCCTCTTGTAAAATATAAGGATATTATAAATAACAACAACAGGGGGTACTTTATTTATTATAATACACAAGATTCAGTGAGTCATGTGACAGAAATAACATCACTAAACGCCGATTCTAACCAATGACATCACTAAGCACCGTTTATAATGAGATCATTTACAGGATAAGAACTGGAGATGATGGGATTAAGGATAAATAAATAACTTTCACTGTAACTTTCATGGAAATGTCATTAGACTTGTATTATATAACAAGTGCAGGGGGGACAGGTGAATACAGAAAAGGCTACTGATCATTATAGATACTATTTAGCATTTTGGATGGTAACAACAAGCAATGCAAACATTTCCACTGACCATACGAAATCTTATCTATTGAGAGTGACCTGGGATTATCAGTAAGAAACGCTGCCATTGCTTTTACCAACAGAACTTTACTGCATCCACTGCACATACAGTATTTAATAATATAGTACCACAAGTGTGTGCAGCACTTTACATGGGATACAATTATAATTAATTAGAATATATATATATATATAAGTGCTAGGACTGAGGTCCCTCATTCTTTCATTCATTCTATGTAATAAAAGGAATAGGGCAAATGTATGTTATCTGCTGAATACACAGCTCTAAATCGCCAGCGGGATGGCACTCTGAGTGCTTCGTTTTCCAAAGTCATCCAAAGTTGCCTCATTAGGAAACTTCATGGGACTTCGAAAAACAAAGCTCTCCAAGTGTCATCCCGCAGGCAGGAATGCAGTTCGGGGGGGGGATTAATTTGTCACCGGCAACTGAATCTCCTTGAATCTCCACATGTGTCTCTGCCGTAAATGATCATTTTTTAAATTTCTTTCCATTCTTCCTCTGCTTGAAACGGAAATGGACTTTGTAAGTACGTGTCTTTTCAGTTGCAGGGAATATCGCATGCTAAATATTGTTCATGGGAGTAATAACTTTGTGGGTGGCCATGCACTGCCCGAACCTTTGACAAAGCCACCAAATGAGTAGATCTGGGGCCAATTGGGTTATCCACGTGCAGTGCTGAATTGGGCTGGGGCCAATGATCAGATCATACATTTGGGCCTACAGAGGTCTGCCTGCTGGGATTTTCCAATCTGCACAGTTAGGGGGCAGATGTATTAAGGGTCAAAACTCTCAAATTCAAATTGTGAATGATTCAAACTCGATTTGAATTTTAAATCAAATTTCAAGATTTATAAAACCTATACCCTGGGAATAATTTGAATTAGACTATTTGCCACCTAAAACCTGCAGAGTTCATGTAGAAGTCAACGGCAGAGGTCCAGTGACCCATTTGAAGATGTTAATAGCTTTCCTGACATTCAAGTTTTTATTCGGAGAAAAAACTCGGTTCAAGTCGAATTCAACTCGAGTTTTCGGGTCGTTAATATTTGTTCGAGTTTTAAATATTCGCTTTTTAACTTAAAGAGATACTGACACCAGAAAGAAAACCTATTTTTTTACATCTATCATAATATTGTCTTTGAAAGCTTCTTATTAATTTGCCATAAAGTATTTGCCTGATGCTTTTACATTACCTGTCTGATGCCCCATGTTCCTGTATGAGAGGGCTGCCATATATAGGACAGGCTGAGATGGGACAGTCCGGTTGGCAAAACAGTCAGGTTTAGAAACTTCAACTAACAATAACTTACAAAAACAAACCACTCAGCAAAAAATTAGTTTTCGGTAACTTTTAATGTACATTCATATTTTAAAATGTACTTTTTTAGTGTCAGTCAGTACAGAATCACAGTATCATAATTTCTAGTATATTCAAATTTATTAGATTTAAAAAAAAAAAACTCATGTATTTGAAATTATTTTGATAAATGGGCCTCTTAATATCCGGCCAATCAGATATCAGCGGCCTTTACTGGCCTGTGTATGGCAAGCTTTAGCTGAATCTCTGGCTTCTCCAGCAGTCTCTGCATTGATACAATTCATAGTATCTGCAAGCAATTTATGGTGGTCATACATGGGCAGATCGGTTATTCCCAACAACTGATTGGCTGAACAAACAGAGGGGTATATTTATAAAAGAGTGATCGCCACAGTCCTCTAGAGTGACCACTCTCCAGTCATTTCTATGGGGTTTTTAAAAGAGTATTTATCAATGGGTGAAAGTGAAAGTTCTGAGAATTCTTAAAACTTGCCAGATCCCCAAACCAACTGATATCCATAATACCCAGATATTTGTCGGGATGCTCATGCACATACATTTTGGTGTAATTATATATATGTGTGTGGCCACCTTTCATTGGTCATAGTAGTTAATCTTATGTCCGATGTAGCGCTCAAGTACAGAGTAGGGTTTGATATTTGTGCTGGCAGTTAGTGCTATTGCTCCATGCACAGTATGTTAGTGCTTCCTAAATAGGCTGCAAGTGTCAAGTTATATCAATATTCCTATTTATTTACCTCCTCTCTCTCTCTCTTCCAGTATAACCTTGGTCTGATTGGCTGTCCTGAGCTCTTCCTCCTTCAAAACATGGAGATGGAAAACCCGACTTCCCCTCGGTGATGTTGGGATAACGTAGCACCTTCAAAGTCTGGCGGGCAAGTAACATTGAGGTGCTGATGACACAGAACTGGTAATTTGTCTGTTGCAGATTTATGATTGGTTAATAGAATAATGTCAAGTCATACAAAACAATAATGGGCCAGAGTGTGACTGGCTTTAAAGCTCTTGCACATGAGTGTTTTTTTTTTATGCGATCTCCATTAACACGTGTGTTCCTGGGCAGTCGAACGCATAAGAAAAAGCAACACCACGGGAATGTATATTAATAGGCTTGTGTGTAAGAGCGCTTGGGAATTAATTGCACTACCTCTGATAATGGGAAACACAAAGGCCAGTTGGAAGGTACATTGATTGGTACTTACCAGAAAACTAGGGATTCATCGATTCCAGAACTGGATCCCAATCTGAATCTGAACTCAAATCTGTATATGCAATCGATCAAAATCCAAAGATGAAAATTGTGGTCTAGAGTGGTGATATTCAGGATTCAGATTCAGTTTGCCCATGGACTGCGAATAAAGACTGGGAATCTGGGATCCAGTGCCTCCCTATAGAAATCATTGCATAGAGATAAATGGATGGTTCTACTGATGGAGCAAACCTTGCTTTTCACACACCAAATATGCCACTGCATCCACGTCAATGGAAAAGGTTGTGATAAATATCTTTTTCAGCGATATGGCGCCAATGTCTCCATACAGTGTGCCCAAATGGTAACCCACCAGCAAAAGATAGTCCAGTACACGGTAAGAGGAAAAAAGAAAAAATTACCGCCACACAGGACTCCATGCAAGCGGGGTAAACCCTGGGTGTTTATTGAAGTGTATCGTTTCGGGGGCACACTCCTTTGTCAGACAAGCAAACCACTGTGGGAGTGAATGTTTAAACCCACCCTGGTGAATAATAATTAGCATACATTTCAACTACAATAAAGTACCCGAAAAACTACAAAGTCAAT
Source organism: Xenopus petersii (assembly GCA_038501925.1). Classification (NCBI taxonomy): domain Eukaryota; kingdom Metazoa; phylum Chordata; class Amphibia; order Anura; family Pipidae; genus Xenopus; species Xenopus petersii. The sequence continues at coordinate 44,252,990 of CM076674.1, read as the reverse complement.
TATAATTTGAGTATATGTGCAAAGAGTCCATAGTCACTCAATTTTAATTCCAGGTCCGGATATGTGCATGATCCATAAAGTCCAATAACATAATCATATAAAAAGTGCATCCAGTTGTTCCTGTGGGCAACATTAAAAACAATGTATCACAATATGATAGCTTGCCCTTTTCTATAAAAGAAACAATGTCTCTTTACCTTACTTTACCTTACCCTTGCAACATAATAATTAAATTCTCATATCTGAACTAAAAAGGCTGTTAAAGGACATGTAAAGGCAAAAAAAAAAATCCCATTTTTACTTTCTTTAATGAAAAAGAAACCTATCTCCAATATACTTTAATTAAACATTGTGTACTGTTTTTATAAGAAACCTGACTGTATGCAGTGAAAATCTCCATTTACTGCTGTGGATAGGAATTATCAGATCGTCCCTAACTGCTGAGCAGGGAAACAATCATACTTATGAACAGCAGGGGGAGCCCCCGCCTTACTTCCCAGTCATGCAGAACTCAAGCAGCTTTGTTTATAACGATCCCTAAGCAGCCCAGACCACACTGAGCATGTGCAGTCTTAGTCTTGCAAAGATGTTTAACAAAGTTACAAGATAGTGACCCCCTGTAGCCAACTTTGAAAGCATAAATTATTTGTTTGATTAGGCTTGTGGTGCAGTAAGTTCATGTTTATATTTAGTATACAAAATACAGCATTTCTAGCCTTATTCTATTTTAGACTTTACATGCCCTTTAAAGGGATACTTTTTTCAAAAGGAATCAGCTAATAGTGCTGCTCCAGCAGAATTCTGCACTGAAATCCATTTATGAAAAGAGCAAACAGATTTTTTTATATTCAATTTTGAAATCTGACATGGGGCTAGACATATTGTCAATTTCCCAGCTGCCCCAAGTCATGTGACTTAAAAAAAAATCTGTTTGCTCTTTTGAGAAATGGATTTCAGTGCAGAATTCTGCTGGAGCAGCACTATTAACTGATTCATTTTGAAAAAAATGTTTTTTTTTCTCATGACAGTATCCCTTTAACTACTTTATAGATAACAAGCAAGATTGAACTCTTCATTTTGTTTGTAAAACCCAAATCCAATGACATTCTCACTGTAGAAAGTTTTTTATTATCCTGTCGCTCATTCAGTGAATGTTAAACATTACACTTCATAAAACACGCATGGTTTATCCCACTTGCATGGAGTCCTGTGTGCTGGTAATTTTTACTTTTTTATTTTCCTGGTCCATACAGTTTGCTCCATCTGTAGGTTTATGAAGACATGCAGATTGTGTTTGCTTATAATTACATACTCAAGCACATTAGCACTTAAGGTGTGTCTGTGATCCGATTGGATCGTGTTGGGCTGACTGATCACTTTGTGATGGGAAATGATGGGTGTGGGAGCAGTGATGAATAATTTATTAAAAGAGCCTTTGCTTATACAGTTGAGATTGGATTGAAAGACGCAGCATAATACAAGATTGTGGCTGGATGTATAATATGAGCAGTGCAGCCCACTAATAGAATGTACTCACAATAAAACGACTGTACAAACTGAGTGCTGTAGAGATAGACAGTAGCTATTCTGGAGCAAGGCTATTTGGCTCTAGAAGTAAATGATTATTATCCTGTATTTATTTATTGCATCATGCTGAGCAGGAACCGTTAACAAGAAGTTTTATATCAATAGTTTCTTTACAATATAGACAATCGAAGCCATATTAAGAGATGTAAACCCTATCCACAAAACTCTGCAGACTCAAGTGGCCACACAGGTTCAGATTTGGTCAGGGAGTTTAGCCAATGGTCTGGGCATATGTGGCACCTCCAGGGAGCAGCTTTGATTGACATTCTTAGGATTCTTTATGATCTTACTGTCTGATCTCCTTTCTTGTCATGTCCATGGGACATCATTCTATTGAATCTGTGTTCCCGGGCCTGGGAAAAATACACAGCTCTGTGCCACCTCTTTACTTATCTTTCTGTGACATCCTTAGTGCAGACTTAGACTCGAGCATACATTACTGCACATACATGAGTCTGATTCTGACGGATGCCTAGCAATTACATCCACTGGGGGACTGACAAACCTATAGCCACCACCTGCGAATGGGGCTTTGCTTGTCCTTTAAAAAGTACGGTAATAATAACAGTATCCATAAAAGTCCCTGAACATTCCTCTGTTCTTTACTCTGTAATGTAGCAGTATAACTGTAACACACATGCAGGCAGAGCAATCAGTCGTATTATGAAGGAAATGCCCCTTCCAACCCTATTTATTTAGGAAACCAATGGAGCCAAAGACGTTACACTGACTGATCACTGTCTCCTCAGCCTCCTAAGTGATATCTGTGAGGGGTGGTTGACTCGTCAGGTACATTAGTGATATTTGAAAGGGGTTATAGTATGGCTCATACTACTCGGGCCTGAAGAATTGGTGCAGCCGAGAATCAGCCCTATGCTGGCATTAGCCTCCTGTCCTGCCTGCACCTGGAACTATTGTGTTGAACTGTCTGCAGGCTGTCTGTACCTACAAAGGGGCCAAAATAGTGGATCCAGGTGCAGGAAAGACAGGAGGCTAATGGCAGCATAGGGGCTGATTCTCGGCTGGTGTATTACAGAAGGTCGATTTTCAGCCCGGTGTGGCATTAGCCTATTAATGCCTCGGGTGTATTAATAATATGTATGAGGGGTAACTGGTTTTCTGGCTCATTACTGACACCAGTAAATGGTCATTGGTGCTTTGGGTACATTAATGATATCAGTAAGGGGTCAGTGATACTTTGGGTACGTTAATGATATCAGTAAGGAGTCAGTGATACTTTGGGTACGTTAATGATATCAGTAAGGGGTCAGTGATACTTTGGGTACGTTAATGATATCAGTAAGGGGTCAGTGATACTTTGGGTACGTTAATGATATCAGTAAGGGGTCAGTGATACTTTGGGTACGTTAATGATATCAGTAAGGGGTCAGTGATAATTTGGGTACATTAACCCTTTCACTGCCAGCCAATTTGGCCAAGTTGGAACTTCTATTGCCAGACCGTTTTTGAAAATTTTTTGCTCTTTCACTTTAGGGGACTTTCCTGGGGGAGTCTTTTAGTTTACCCATGACAACAAGATATTGTTTTTTTCAGGACAACATAAGCTTTCAAAATATGCTAGAATTTAGTTGTCATTCCAGTCCTGTAAAAAGATATGGGCTTCTAAGTGTATAAAAAAAACAAAAAAAAACATTTGCACATGATACAAACGCATATATCAGAAGCATAATTTATTTTATGCATGAGAACATGGCAGATTTGGAAAGTTCTGTGTCTCCCGAACGAACCAATACCAAATATATATAATTTTATGGAGATTTCTCACTTCGATAGTTGAAAACTCCGAAGCAGTAAACTACCAAATTTCCAAAGCACCACTCCACAAAACAGCATACATCTGATTTCAAGGCCAAACATTCCACTAACAGTAGGTTTACCCTAAAAAACTACCCCTTATTGGAAAGAACAGATTCTAATGAGTTTAAAATGGGTAAATATATATTTGTACTCCAAACTACCAAGTTGCAATTCTTTCCTAAAGTTAGCAGTTTTTATAAAAATGTGTTACATTTTTGAAAAATTACCTCAAAGTGTCCAGTCTACAGCATTGTATCTCCCACATATCATTATATACCAAGATAAAATACCCTAAATATGAAAGCCCGGGGTCCGCTGAACAGTTTGATGCCCAATATGCATAGGTGCACCTAAATATGTGGAGTATAGGGGCCCCAGAATGAAGACACCCCATACGAGTTATCAGTTCTGGAATTCCAAATACTGCAAAATCAGCACACTTACAGCATTTTTCAAGGGGCAAAAGTACAAAACTGTATGTTCACCCCAGAAAACCATATGTTTTTGGAAAGTACACATTCTGACGATTCTAATATGCATGTCTTTCTACTCCAAAGTACCAATCCGCAAAGCTTTCCGAATTTCGGAATTTTTATGACATTGCCGAAAATCACATCAATATTGCAACTCTGAAGCATCGTATCTCCCACATATCATTATGTACCAAGAAAAAGCACCCTAAATATGAAAGCCCAGGGTCCACTGAACAGTTTGATGCCCAATATGCATAGGTACACATAAGTATATGGCATATAGGGGCAATAGAATGAAGACAGTTCTGTAATTCCAAATACTGCAAAATCAGCACATTTACATCATTTTCAAGGGGCAAAAGTACAAAAATGTATGTTCACCCCAGAAAACCATATATTTTTGGAAAGTACACATTCTGACAAATTTAAAAGGGTATGCACGATTTTCTACTCCAAAGTACCAAGCCGCAAAGCTTTCCTACATTTCGCAATTTTTATGACATATACAAAAATCTCCTCAATACTCCAACTCTAAAACATTGTATCTCCTACATATCATTATATACCAAGATAAAACTCCCTAAACATGAAAGTCTGGGGTCCGCTGAACACTTTGATACCCAATATGCATAGGTACCCCTAAGTATGTGGCGTATAGGGGCCCCAGAAAGAAGACACCCCGTACGAGTTCTGTAATTCCAGATACTGCATAATCAGCACATATACAGCATTTTGCGACAGGCAAAGGTAGAAAAAATAGGTTCACCCCAGAAAACCATATATTTTTGGAAAGTACACCTTCTGCCGAATAAAAATTTGCTATAACTATCTTTCTACTCCAAACGTACATACTGAAAAGTAACACTAAAGGCAGTGGTTTTTATGATATTTCTGAAAATCTCCTAAAAATATTGCAGTTGGTCGCATTTATCTCACCCAATTTCTTACATACAATTGGAAAACACCCTAAATATTGACGCCAAGGGTCTACTGAACAGTTTGATGCCCAATACGTGCGGACCCCAAATGAAAATAGTGCTTAAGAATTTTCTCGGCTGTCAATTCGCCTTCTGTGAAGATAGCACTCTGACTCCATATAATGTGCCGTAAGACCCCCTAACAGTACAAAGACCCCCCAAAACCATATATTTTTGGAAAGTACACATTCTGCTGAATAATAATTTGCTATAACTTTCTTTCTACTCCAAACTTACATACTGCAATACTATGCTAAAGTCAGCGGTTTTTATGACATTTCTGAAAATCGCCTAAAAATATTGCAGTTGGTCGCATTTATCTCACCCAATTTTTTACATACAATTAGAAAACACCCTAAATATTGACACTAAGGGTCTACTGAACAGTTTGATGCCCAATATGCATAGATAAACCAAAGCAGGTGGGCACGTGCGGACCCCAAATAAAAACAGTGCATAAGAATTTTCTCGGCTGTCAATTCGCCTCCTATGAACATAGCACTCTGACTGCATATAAGGTGCCGTAAGACCCCCTGACAGTACAAAGACCCCCCAAAACCATATATTTTTGGAAAGTACACCTTGTGCCGAATAAAAATTTGCTAAAACTATCTTTCTGCTCCAAATGTACATACTGCAAAGCAACGCTAAAGGCAGTGGTTTTTATGATATTTCTGAAAATCGCATAAAAATATTGCAGTTGGTCGCATTTATCTCACCCAATTTCTTTCATACAATTAGAAAACACCCTAAATATTGACGCCAAGGGTCTACTGAACAGTATGATGGCCAATATGCATAGATAAACCAAAGCAGGTGGGCACGTGCGGACCCCAAATAAAAACAGTGCATAAGAATTTTCTCGGCTGTCAATTCGCCTTCTGTGAACATAGGACTCTGACTGCATATAATGTGCCGTAAGACCACCTAACAGTACAAAGACCCCCCAAAACCATATATTTTTGGAAAATACACATTCTGACGAACACAGAATTGCTAAAAATGTGTTTCTACCCCAAATTATCAAAGTGTAAATGATGCTAAAAAATTACATAAGGAAAAACAATGCAAGCATAAAAAATCACAAAAAAGCAAATACAATTAGGAAAATCAACGAAATAACAAAATAACTGATCCGACAGCGTGGTTAGAGGTCAGAATGCTTGACCAGTAGTCATGCTGTGAAATCTATAAGTGTGTGTTTGTGTATGCATGGATGTACAGCTCTAAAAAGTGTATAAATATGTGCATATATGTATTTGAGTATGTAAACATCTGCAAAAGTTTGAAAAATCAAAAAAATCAAAAAATCCAAAAAAAAAAAAAACTACTTTTACTAGTATGTGTACTGTGTATATGTAAATGCCTGTAAATACCTGTAAATAAGTAAAAAAAGGGGGCACTTACCAACTCTAGATGAAGAGGAGTACTTTTCAGTGCTGTAGGGTTGAGACACGCTGAGTCACTGCACCTGGAAGTGCGTGGGCGGAGCAGGAGCATGTGCTCTGCTGGTGCTTGCGACATGGAAGCTGCTGAATCTGTTGCTGCTGTTGCTGCGTCTCTCTGCGACCCTGGAGTGGAGGATCGCCGATCTTTTTCAGGTAAGCTCGTTGCCTAGGGGGTTCTGCTGCTAGCTGCTCCTCTCTGCACGCTGATTTTGCAGTGTGTGCAGAGAGAGAGCTGTTTTAGTAAAGAACGTAGCTCCTACGTTCTTGGCACTTAAAGCCTTTTTTCAAAAGAATGTAGGAGCTACGTTCTTGGCAATAAAAATGTTAATGGGTGTCCAATGTCGCTGGCGTCTATTTTGACACGGCAAATTCGCGTTTTGCAAATCTTTTTGCCCGAAGAAATTTGTGGCGAAACGGGACAAATTCGCCCATCACTAATTTTCTATCCTGATTTTTTTATTCAGTTCAAGCCCCCTCCCCCAAGGGGGGCTTGAACTGAAAATGTTTGACAACTGGCTTAGTGTCCACTTTTCAAACCTCCCACATACAATAGGAACAAAAACAAAATGTCACAGTGTAAATTAAACAAATATTTTGCTGGTTTTTTGAACTTTAACTGTAAAAGATAAGTAAGCAATGATTTTAATTATCACCCATTATTTTTTAAGCTGTGATCTGTTCTCACATACAAACTCAACCATGATGACTTTTCTTTTCATAATATTCTGTCTTTCAGAATTTACTGCATGAGCCATAAAAAAGGTAAGATTCAATATATTTACTTGAAATTAATAGAGTGTGTTACATGTATCATTCAACCTTCTATTTACATGAGGCTCCCCCACTTCACTTCCCAGGGACAGCCCTGTTTAGTGTGAGTTTACCCAGAAAAATGTCCCTGTATTTAGTCTCCATCTATTGCAGGTGTGTAGCCACCAGATGGGCAGCAGGTTGCTATTTTATATGGGCAGTGGTCTGTAGTTATTTCCTTTTGTCTTAAAGGGGTTATTCACCTTTAAATTAACTTTTAATTTGATGTAAAGAGTAATGTTCTAGGACAATTTGCATCTTGGTTTTTATTTTTTTTTATTATTTGTGGTTTTTGGGGTATTTAGCTTTTTATTCAACAGATCTCCAGAATACAATTTAAGCAGTATTGTCACTAGGGGCCAAATTACCCTAGCAAACACACATTGATTTGAATAAGAGACTGGAATAGGAATAGAAGAGGCCTGAATAGAAAGATGAGTAATACAAAGTAGGAATAAAAATACATTTACAATTAGTTTTTCAAAAGAGCAAACAGACTTTATTATATTTAATTTTGAAATCTGACATGGGGCTAGACATGTTGTTAGTGTCCCAGACACTGACAGTCATGTGACTTTTGCTTTGATAAACTTCAGTTACTCTTTATTTCTGCGCTGTAAATTGGACTGATATCACCCCCTCCCTTTTCCTCCCCAGCAACCCTTCAGCAGAACAATGGGGAGGTAACAAGATAACAGCTCCCTGCTACATATGAGAATAACACTCAATAGTAAAAATCCAAGTCCCACTGGAACTCCTGCAGTTACACTGAATAGGAGAAATGATAGCTTATCAGAAAGTAGTTCCATTGTGAAGTGCTGGCTCTTTCTGAGAGCACAGGATCAGGCACAATGAGCTGAGATGGCTGCCTACACACCAATATTACAGCTAAAAAAATATACTTGTTTGTTCAGGAATACAATTTTATAAGGCAGAATGAATTATTTGCAGTGTTAGTGCAATTTAGAAATAAAAACTACCAATAAAACCATGACAGAATTCCTTTAAAATTTCCGCATGTAATTGGTGAACCTTATATTAACGAGTTATTTGTTTTTCAACATTATATTCTGTAGAAATCGTAAAAATAGGTAATTTTAATGTAACAGAACATATCTGAACAACCAAATGTGTTGATCAGTTTATTGCAGCAAGGGTTCTAAGAAGATTATCACTTCACAAACGCAAACACCAGGCTGCACTCAAGTCCTGTGGGAGTTTGTAAGAACATGGCTGCTCTGTGCCCGCCGGTGTTGTGCTCTGATCTAATGCTAGATATTTTTATCTGGTATGATGTAAGTCAATGATGGCAAATGAGCCACAGCCCTCAAATATTACCCAATTTGACGTTCCCTCCCTTACACTGCTTTATGTCCTTTTAGAGGCTTCAGGGTCACAGCTTGTGAAACACTGACTTAAACAATTCATATATAAATCTCTGTAATTAAAAGCCTAATTTGTGTCTTCAAATATACATACATGAGGGGGCCACTTCTTTCAGGGAAATATACATACATGAGGGGGCCACTTCTTTCAGGGTTGTATTTTAGAACAATTTTGATTGAAAGGTAAATGAAATCAGTGATTTCCTTGTGCACATTTGTCCTTGCATGAATGTAATTATGACTGTAAATATTGTTTTTTCCTTTTCAGTGGCATCAGACACCGTTACAATTTTTTCTGAGGAGGAGTTAGATGATCATCCAGTGACCGGGGATAGTGGGAAAGATTCACCTGAGACTCATCTTGCTAAATACAAAGTCTATCATGAGCTCCTTACAGACCTGGAGAAAGCAGATATGGAGTCACATGAATATGAACAAGAACTTGTGCAGTACCTGTCTGCCATCTCAGCCTCACAGCAGAGAACTGATGCACATCTCAAGCGCACAGGTGATGCCCTATGGCAATTGGTTGCTATAGGTCGCTCATCTATACAGACTGATGTGTCTCAAAGGGATGTGGTCACTGAGACTGAGCCTGTGAAGGGCTCACAACATGAAGCTCGTCCTCAGAAGAATGAAAATGATGAGCCAGGGCCCAGCACCTCTCAGCCTCGATCTGCTAAAACACAGCAATTATGCAGAAGTACTGCTGGATCATCTCAGCTGCATTATTTCGGGACATCCAAATGTTGAAAAAATGTTTAAAGGGGACCGGTCACCCTAATAAATAATGTAAAATCCTATTTTATCATGTTTGTCATGCAACATAAACTTTAAATACACTATATACTGTAAATTATTTTAATCTTGTTTCCTTCAGCCTGGGAATTCATAATTATAGCAAGCAGACAGGTGCCATTTTGTGGACCCTGTTATTAAGGCAAGCTTTGCCTCAAAGAGTGGTTATTACAAAGAGTGGTGGTAAATGGAACGTTTTCTAATTGGACCAGTATTCGTGGAGTACCGCAGGGCTCTGTACTAGGTCCTTTGTTTTTCAACTTGTTTATTAATGACCTGGAGGTGGGCATTGAAAGTACTGTTTCTATTTTTGCAGATGATTCTAAATTGTGCAGAACTATAGGTTCCATGCAGGATGCTGCCATTTTGCAGAGTGATTTGTCTGCGCTGGAAAACTGGGCAGCAAACTGGAAAATGAGGTTCAATGTTGATAAATGCAGGTTATGCACTTTGGCAAAAATAATATAAATGCAAGTTATACACTAAATGGCAGTGTGTTGGGAGTTTCCTTAACTGAGAAGGATCTAGGGGTCTTTGTAGATAACAAGTTGTCTAATTCTGGGCAGTGTCATTCTGTGGCTACTAAAGCAAATAAAGTTCTGTCTTGCATAAAAAAGGGCATTAACTCAAGGGATGAAAACATAATTATGCCTCTTTATAGGTCCTTGGTGAGGCCTCATCTGGAGTATGCAGTTCAGTTTTGGACTCCAGTCCTTAAGAGGGATATAAATGAGCTGGAGAGAGTGCAGGGACTAAGTGCAACTAAATTGGTTAGAGGGATGGAAGACTTAAATTATGAGGGGAGACTGTCACAGTTGGGGTTGTTTTCTCTGGAAAAAAGGCGCTTTCGAGGGGACATGATTACACTTTACAAGTACATTGGAGGACATTATAGACAAATAGCAGGGGACCTTTTTACCCATAAAGTGGATCACCGTACCAGAGGTCACCACTTTAGACTAGAAGAAAAGAACTTTCATTTGAAGCAACGTAGGGGGTTCTTCACAGTCAGGACAGTGAGGTTGTGGAATGCACTGCCGGGTGATGTGATGCTGATTCAGTTAATGACTTTAAGAATGGCTTGGATGATTTTTTTGGACAGACATAATATCAAAGGCTATTGTGATACCAAGCTCTATAGATAGTATAGGTATGGGTATATAGAATTGATGTGAGTGTATGGAGGGGTCAGTGTGTGTATGTATAGATGCTGGGTTTCACTTGGAGGGGTTCAACTCGATTGACTATTCTAAAGGCATAGAGGAGGGGCAGGCAATATTTGATTGCTAAGATTTTTAAATTTTATGTTATAAATTTGAAAAGGAAAATAAAGTATATTTAATCAAATAATACTCTGTAGCCAAACACTATTAATGTTTATATAATTTGAAAAATATTTTTATTATACAGTTTTTATTGGTGACAGATCCACTTTCATGTAAGAACAAAACTACTTTAATTTTTTTTTTTTTTTTAAAAACAGCACTTCAAATTTTTTTTTAGTTGTACTATAAATGCTAAGGAGTGATTAAAATGATTCACCAGCAGGCACAGCAAGTTCAAGCAGGGTAAGCCCTTGCAATTTTATATACAGAAGTGCAACATTTCAAGCATGACACTTGCTGTGTGTGCAGTGAATCATTTGAATCACTTCATAATGTGGGGGTGCTGATTCCCTATCACTATGCACCAGGCAGTATCTTTAACCGGAAAGCTAAGTAGTGCGGGAGGACGTTCATGACACACTATAAATGTTCAGGGACATTTCTGCTATGAGAGCCATACCTCAGGCAGCAGTTCCCCACAAGTTACCAGGGGCAGCAAAACACCACTCCTGGTAACTTTAAGCCGAATTTCTGTTATGAAACCAGAAATTCAGCTAGAAATGTGGCCCCTCATAATTGCCTCTATAGGCCACATATACCGTGAACTTGTGTCAGTTGCATGTTGAACTGCAAGCTGTGCTATGACCTTATAACAAATTGCTTATAGTGCAAGCTGCAGAGCACAGCTCACATGGGTGCAAGGGGCTACCCAGTAACCTTTATCCTCTGGCATGTCAAAGCTTTTACATTCAGTATATTGAGCTAGTGTGGGAGTGTTCCATGTGATGTCTACATACTAACCTAATGGATAATACAGACAGTGCTTTATGGTGCAAGCAGCAGTCCAACATGCAAATGCATACAATAGGGTTCTTTTCATCCATGCAGCCCTTTTGCAGGAGATAAAGGAGCAGGTGGCCAACCTTTCAGAGATAGACAGAGGCTGCTTAGGCTAAACTGCAAGCTGAGACAGGAACACGGTCATAGAAGCCTGACATACAAAATAACACATTCAGCTCAATATACAAATAAATAAATAAGTACATATGGTTTAGTGGCCTTTAAGTTATGGTAACCAGCATGCCACTAATTTTAATGATGTTGCCTTTTTGAACTACCACATTAATAAAAAATGCCAACGTTGTTTATAATTTTTTTTACTGTTTTTGTCATGTACCGTTGACTTAAGGTGGCCAAACACGGGCAGATAAAAGCTGCCGACATCGGTCCTTTATAGGGCCATCGGTCCAGCAGTTTAACTGCCTGTGGATGGGGGTGTCCGACGGGTTTCCCCCCATCTAGACCTGGCCAACAATTGGTTTGATATCGATGAGGCAGGTTTGATTGCTCCTGCGATTATCGGATAGTTGATGCGGTCCAACGACCCTCGGCACACATTTCCTTTGCATAATCCGATCATTTGGCCCTAGGGCTGAACGATCTAATTAACCTGATATCGCCTTGCCATTAGTGGGCATTTTGGGGAAAGAGCCACTCCTTCGGGGACAATTTAGGCAGCACTGATCCATATTTAAATAATTCTGATGTATCCAATGGCAGAAAATAAAAAAGCTGGTGAAACAAGGAGAGTTGCCCTCCCTTTGTGCTTTCTGCTTTGACAGACATCAGTGCTTCATTCCAAACTACATGGGAAACACAACATACGTGTATCTGTATTAGCATTAGTCTACTGATGGAGTATGTGTGTGCACACTGTTCATCCGAGCCAGTACAGTTTGCGTGCCTGCTACAAATACCCAGTGTTCCATCTGAAAAAAATGCATTTTCTAGGTGATAAATGAGCTTCTGGCCAACCTTTCAGAAAGAGAAAATGTAAGCTGTCCTGTCAACTGCATTCCTACAGTCAGTATTTTGTTTTTAAGTCAAGTGCCTTCTTAATTACCAAAAGCATCACCTGAGTCCAAGTGAGGAAGAAAGATGAAGAGGAGAACATATCACAAAAATAGTAGGGAATGGTAACATACAGAGAAGTATTCAGTTCATAGGACTTTTGTACCCCCTGTTATAACTAGCTGAAACTGTGAGCATTAATTCAAATTTAAACTTTTGGGGGCAGGGCATGTACAATCAAAGGCTGGGCAGGCAATTACTTTCACTTTCCATTCAGCACTTCCTAGATGTCCCTGCTCTCCCCACATTCCCCCAGGTCTCTTAACCATTTCATTGTGTAGCCAGGGCATGGGGATGGACATCAGGTCCCCCATTCTGGTGCACAAACAAGATTCTGAGATGATACAAGGCTTGTCTTAATAACAGTGTCCACAAAATGGCGCCTGTTTGCTAGAATTATGAGTTCCCAGACTGAAGGAAATAAGATTCAAATAATTCATACAGTATAATTATAGTTTATTTTAACTTGACAAACATGATAAAATAGGATTTGAAATATTTTTTTTCGGATGACAGGTCCCCTTTAAACATTGTTACACACCATGAAATGAATTTCCAGTCATGAACGAGATGCAGAATGTGCCTCACAAAGGGGTCAAGATAAGGATGCCACCTGTCTGGTTTTGACTTGGACAGGCCTGTTTTTGATAAACCTTTCCTCCGGGTCTTTGAGAGGGTCAAAATATGTGTTTAGAGGTCGCTGCTGTGTTTTAATTGGAATTTCTCATTTAATCCTCCCTCCCCCTCTACCCTCTGGGCGTAAAAACAAATCATGGCAGGGAAATGGACACACCTGCTGCACCGGGGAAGTGAAAATGAAACTTTTAGTACTTTCCATGTTAAATTTAAGGACTGCTAAACGGATTCAGGGCAATCATTCTTTTACTGTTGTGTCTCACTGCTGTCACTGTGCTGTCATGTCGACCTCTAAACCAGTTGTGAGAGTGGGAGTGTGCGCCTTTTGTGACCAGCGGAAACAGAATCATGACACCGGGTGCTTGCTGAAGACCAGTGATGATCGTATAACAGCCCACTATAACTGCATGGTGAGTTACTGCATCTGGCCTTTAGGGACAAAAAGGGCCTCTATTAGCAGAATGTTAAGCAGCAGAGTTTTGCATGACACTTATTGATGGACATTGAGATAGTAAATATAAGATACCAATTTCCCTATGATAGGTGCCTTTCTTTTTGAATGTGTATTTTTAGTTTTGTTTAATGCTCTGTTTATTCCTGCTTCTGTATGTATTATTACTACAGTATATTGTAGAAAACCTACAGTGCTGCATAAAATAGGACTAATTTAATATATAGATACATGTACAGTCTATTTCCTTGACTATAACCACAGAAGGGCTTGTTCCTAAATTTCGTGAAATGCAAAAGCTTTTTGTAATGTGCCAGAAATGAAGGGAGGGATCCTGTCCATGGGAACTGGTGCATCAAGTAAAACTCCATTCATCCATTATCCTGTATTTTCTACTAGATCTATTCACCAAAAGTGATATCAGCAATGCCACCCAGTGAGGAGTTCGGTGGATTTGATATTTGTTCTGTGGAGAAAGAAATCATGCGTGGAAAGAGGATGGTAAGAATATGACAGCGTGCTAGAGAAATGCTATTGTGGGTACAGAACACTCAGGGGGTAATTTACTAACAATCCAATTTACATTTTTTCTACAAATCTGTAAAAATGAATGGTTTCCTTAATTTTTTTAAAAAGCTCTAGAAATTTGAGATATATAAAGTGTAAAATCCATGCAGTCCACGAATGCAAAACTTTGCCAGGTAAAAGTTTGCGAGGTCCTATAGAAGTCAACTGGAGCTGAGCTGATCCTATAGGGCCACTTTAAATCAATTAAAATTTTTGTTTTTTGCTAGGAAATGTCCAGAAAACACAAATTTTTCTAGGTATTCATATTTTCATATCGTATGGTTTAACATAATTTCCCGTTCTTACTTTTTTTAATTCAGATTTTTATATCACGACATTTGTAGTTTTAGGGGCAGATTTATCAAGGGTCGAATTTTGAAGTTAAAAATACTTCGAAGTTTGACCATCGAATTAAAATACTTTGAATTTGAACTTTTTTTCATCTAATTTGGCTATTCTGCGGTTGAAGTAAAATCAAACGATCGAACGATTCGAACGTTTTTATCATACGATCGAACGATTTTTACTTTGACTTCAAAAACTTCAAAAAATGCTGTAGAAGGTCCCCATAGGCTAACATAGCACTTCAGCAGGTTTAATTTGGCGAAGTATTCAAGTCAAAGTTTTTTTAAAGCGACAGTACTTTGATTATCGAATAGTCGAACGATTTTTACTTCGAAACAAATTCAAAGTAAATTCGAAGTCGTAGTATCCTATTCGATGGTCGAAGTATCCAAAAAAGTACTTCGAATTTATTTACTTCTTGAAATTTCCTCGAATTCACTTCGACTTTTGATCAATCTGCTCCTTAGAGTTTGTGAGTTTAGTCGTGGTTTCAAAAACCTCTAAAACCACTAAAATCTGACCTTTGATAAATAAGCCCCTAAACTTGTTTGATTAAAGAAAACAGTTTGTTGGCTTCCGAGCAAAAGCAGAGACAGTCTCTCGTACTGTACTTCCATCATGTCCAGCTTGCACAAACTGAGGCATCCATTTACTAAAGTGCAGTAGACAGCAATAATGACCTGAGCCAAAAACAAAGCCAAGAGCAGGTTTACTAATGTGCAAACACAGTCATTGCTGATTTTCTGCCACACTTATATATTATTGCCAGAATTGTCATCAAATATGCGCAAAACTGTCACCGATTTCTATCACCACCCAGAGAATGCCGTTGTGTGAAACAAAACCAGAAATTGTATAGGTTGAATTTTGCTGTTTGATAAATATTCCTCTATATCTCTTACTAAGATATTGTAATCAATGCTTTCCAGCCTAATGAAATGCAGATGCCGCTGTAATGTTGGTTCACTCAGTGTGGGTTAGTTACTAAAAAGTCAGCTGTTATTTATACACTTAAACCTGCCCCACCCATCCCCTCCTATGACATAAGTGATGAGCAGGTTGGGCCAGGCTAGGTTCAGACTGCACGAGGGCACTGGATGAAATGATCACAACCCCCGCGTCATTAAAATACACCCCTGCCAGAAATATAATGACAGGCACCCAAAAGAGCTTACAATCTACCCAAAGGAAAGAAGTTCTGCCAAAAACACAGTAGAAACATACTCTCAATCCTGTCCATGAGAACTGGTGCTTCAAGTAAAATTCCATTCACCGGTAGTTCTGCAGTAGTTCACAATCAGCTCTGCAGCAGACACTTTATACAGTGGTAATGGTCAAACCCTGGACATCTTGCAGCAGTCAGTCTTTCTCTGTATGGAAGAGCTTCAGGCCTCTCCTCCTAGCTAGGGTCAGCACACTTCCTCATCTCATAGACTGTCTCTGTGGCTGGGAGTGACTGCACCATGGTCCAGGTAAGTGCCCTGCCTTCTGTCCAATCAAATGGCTCCCCTTTGATGAACTGCACAGTTATGTATGGTAAGAAGAAATACTTCTCATATAACAAGGGCCAGAGTAGGGCCTGGGTATTAACCCTTTGTTATTTGGATGAACCACTGTCCTTCGGGTGTGGGACAACCCGGAAGGAGACACAGCAGGCAGGATTCGCAGTCAAACAGTTCAATGCATACATCAGCCCAGCAGTTCACCAACAGGGCTCTATTACCCGGTCTTTCAGCTTTATATTCACTGGACTACAAAATGACAGATGGGCTCACTCTCACAGGCACCCCGTCGGGGGCCCAATACACGGGCCAATAAGCTGCCGACTCAGTCTCTCATCAGCTTTTATCGGCCCGTGTATGGCCACTTTAGCGCTCTGGTCTGCCTGGCTGAGGATAAATCCCGCGCCGCACTATGGATGGTCGCCATGTCGCCTTTTCTGAAGAGGAGCGGAAGTGGAGTTTCGGTAAACTGACCATTCATGCTGAGATTTGACCTGGCAGTTTTGCAATTTTATACCATACTGCCTTACCTCTGGGCATGAATGGCAAGTCAGAGGGCTGTTTAGACTGATGCTCCTGTGATCCTGACAGAAAGCGTATATTTTATGTGCTCTTGAGCAATTTTATATTTTCAACAGCGTTGTGTTAGAATGTTTTCAATTTTATTTTAACAGTTCAACTTGTTCATGCCTGCAGCTCACAGCACAATCATTTGAGAAATGTGTGGAGGTTAATAATATGTTTGAAAAATTTCAATCAGCTTTTTATCAAAAGCATAGTACGGAGTCTGCTCTTTTAAGAATTTTTAATTATTTATTAATGGGTGCGGACACTGGGGATGTTTTGGTTCTAATTTTGCTGAATTTAACAGCAGCTTTTGATACAGTAGATCATGGTATTTTATTAGAGAGATTGAGAAGTTGGGTTATCTGGGTCGGCTCTTGGTTGGTTGAATCCTATTTGTGGAATCGAAAATTTTTAGTGGCAGTTAATGATAATCAATCGTCAATTTGCGATCTTTCTTGTGGGGTGCCTCAGGGGTTTATACTTTGTCCACTTTTATTAATGTATATATATATATGCTTCCCCTTGGTTTTCTAATCTTTCGTTTTAATATTGCTTTTCATTTTTATGCAGATGATACACAGCTTTATTTTTCCTTTAAGCTAAATGATCAGAACATTTTAGACAATTTTTGGAGTGCCTTACTGCTATTAAAACCTGGATGGCCTGTAACTTTTTAAGCCTAAATGAAGATAAAACTGAGGTTTTTATTATTGGCCCTGAAAAATTGTCTAATGCTGTGCAGGCGGACTTTGGTCCATTGGAGGGAGGCCCGGACTGGCCATTTGTGAATACGGGCAAATGCCCGTTGGGCCGCTGCCTCTGTAGTGTAAATGGGCCGCACGTACAGTGTGCGATATATTGTGCGCAGGGCCATTGCGCTCAGATGAAGAGAGTCCCCATTTGTGCAGCGCGTGCGGAAATTTAATTTAGCAAGACCCGCACTAAAATTCTCTACCACTAGAGGGCAGCAGCAGAAGTGAGCCGGAAACTGAAGAGCTGCACGGGGAAAACATTAGCAAGTTTGCAGTGCTTTTGAAACGCCCCATTAGTTCCTGCTGATGAAGAGAGGGATGGAATTTTCTGCTGCTGTTCTGCATTTCCCCCCCTTGTCCACCCCCCAACTGTACAGAGAAAGGGCAGGTAAGAACAACTACTTCCTGCTACTTAAAGTGATACTGACATGGAATAAAATAGATATATATAAATAAATAAATAAATAATGTACATTTTGAAATCTGCACTGTGTGTGAGTTTGCTGTCTATTAATCATGTGAATGTTGCCTTATATGTTAGAAAAAGTGTTTTTAGTTTACTTTTGTGAAATAATTCTTCATTTGTGCCTGTGTAATAACAAATTACAAGCAGTCTTGTGTCCTACAGATCTCTGTTTCAAAGCACTCCCCCACTCTTTGATGCCACATACAGCCCAGAATTATATATGTCAACACACTACTCCTATAGATCACAGCCTCCTTTGCTGTTAAAAAAGTTTGGAGTTAAATTTTGCAATCTCTTCTAATCTGCCAGCATAAATCTAGCTTCTCAGCACGATCCCACATGGAATAGCCCAAGCTCATGCTGCTGTAAATAGTTATAGTTCAGCAGATTAATAATAGTAATATTATCGGGTGGTAAATAGATCTTAAATATGAAAATCCTGTTTGGATACATTTTAATGCAGATTTATTTATCCCATTTGGGACACTTGTCATAACTGTGTTATGTCATCATACTCATACTATCACTGCACAGTTTAATTATTCACAGCAGTCTTGCCCTGCTTTATGGCAGCTGAGATTCTAGTGCAGTTTTCTATACAAGAGTCCTCTCTGGTGAAGTTTAGGATTGATTTTAAAATGTTATTGTTAACTTACCAAGCTTTACATAATGAGACTCCAGAATATCTTTCTGAGTTGCTAACTGTTTATAATGGTACTAGATTTAAGGTCCTCTAATCTAGGACTGTTAAAGATTCCAAGAACGTGGTTGAGGGGGAAAGGTGATTGTGCCTTTGCCACATATGCTCCAAGACTTTGGAATAGTTTGCCATTGCATATTAAGCAAGCCAGTTCTGTGATTGCATATTAAGCAAGCCAGTTCTGTTGATATTTTTAAAGGATAAGGAAACCCTTTTGGTGCAAAACCCCTCCTCCCCCCCACGGGCAAATGCCCCATACTTGTTAGTCACCCCTCCATGCAGGTCCTCTCTTGCCGAGTTCACGGGCGCCATCTTCGTCTGAGCATTCTTCTTCCTGTTTTTGGCGGCGCATGCGCAGTAGGAGGCATTTGCCGGTTAGATCTACTGCGCATGCGCCGAAAGTCACGATCAGTACAGGAAGTAGAGCGATCGGACGAAGATGGTGTCCGTGAAGTCGGCAAGAGAGGACCTACACAGAGGGGTGACTAACAAGTTAGGGGCATTTGCCTGGGGGGAGGGGGGATGGGTTTTGCGCCGAAAGGGTTTCCTTCTCCTTTAAAAGGCACCTAAAGACTCATGTTTATATTTTGGCTTTTAACCAGTGTGAGTTAAATTTTATTGTTTGTAAAGCGGTTTGTAGCTATGCTTTGAAAAGTGCTATATAAATACATTTTACTTACTTACTAGATCCATCCCTGGGTATTGGTCCCCTTGGCTACAAACACAAAAAACTTCAAGAACTGGTCCTTACTGGGTGAGTCAATGTAGTTTGACAAGAATATATATAACTTTTGTGTGATTTTGCCAAAGGCTCATTTCATTTGGATGTCAGCAGCAAAGATATTCATTCTGAAGCCAAATGAGTCATGGCTTGCGGAAATGTCAGAAGGCCCTAACAGCTGCAGGGGATGATTTGCGTCCTGATTTGAAATTGTATGCAGCACATCACATAGTTGCAACTTGCAATTGTAATCCAATAGATGCTGATCAGTAGCTCTACATCAGATTGAAGCAGGCCAATGCCTCTGGGGATGGTTGGGTCAATCAGATCAGTGTAGGGTTGCATTCTATAACTACATCAACAGCAAAAGGAGACTTACATGTATATACAGGGTTGGCAATATAAACCTAATTCAATATCTCACAGACCCATCACATTAGGCAGTTGTGGCAAAATTACTTTCATTAGCATAGTATTGACCTTTCTACCATGAAGTATATTTCAATGAGAGAGGCTGTGCAACTGCAATCTCATTACTGGGTATTGCCACACAGCAATTTTCAGACTTTTTTTTTTACCCTTTATCAAGTGCCTAGTAGTGATCTGACCCACAGGGGTTTCATGGATAGCACACAAATTGTTGCACTGGAAACTCTAAGGGCAGAGACACATGGTCTGATTCCGGGAGATTAGTCGCCCATCGACAAATCTCCAATTCTTCAGGGCGACTGCCTTCCCGTCGGCTAGAATGTAAATCGCTTTGGGCGATTTCGGAAAACGAAGCACTTAAGAGTGCCATCCCACTGGTGATTTACACATATGAACACACACACACCCCTACATACTGACCTACCTTCATTAGTCTGCATTAGCAGCACATTAATAAAATAAAGTTTTTCCCCCTGACCTTTCTTTCTTCGCTAAGTCAGTTATACTTGGAAGAAGCTTTTAGATATAATTTTAAGAAAGAAAAGTCTTCCTATTCTTTTTATTGTGTATGGTCCAGATATCTAGATTTATTTAATAAACCCAAGAAAGATCAGCTATCTAAATTGGGATTCATAAGATCTTCTGAACACGGGAATTGAAAGTCAAACATTTCCTGATAATTGTCAAAGTTTTCCCATTTTGAGTTCTAAATGCTTTAATGTTTCTATTTTTTCATGCATTTATTTTTCTTTGCTCTAATGTAATTTTATATTTTGTTCAGTTTTACTTTTATGATATTTTGTTAGATCTTTAATGCTCTTGATTTGTCCATGAAAAGCATAATTTGCTATTGTATTTTTGTGCTTCTATGTTTAATTTTTTGGAATTTTGTTTATGTACTGCTTCATTATTGACTGGTTTATGAATAATAATAAACACGTTGTAAAATGTAAATGTATCTGACAAGGTAGCAGAGGTTACTACTTTTCAATCTATAGTTACTGTTAGATATTTTTCTTTGTAACAGTGGAATATCCTTCGCAGGCAAACTATGCACCCCGTCACTCCCCCCATAATCCCATTATACCACAGCCCTGTCTACAATAGCTTCTCCATAATGCCTCAATCCATGTTTTCCTCCTTTCCTAGATTAAACACTCTGCCATTCTTTCCCCTAGCACAGAGACCCCCTTCCATTAAGGTGCAATCCATCACAGTTATAGACATTGTACCACAAGATAAAATCAGCCTTGTCTTCTATATATTAGAATTGTCCCCTAATAAGGAAATACAGTACTGAATGTCATTTAAAAATAATAAACCATTTCTTGGAAAACAAATAAATGCCAAAATGTTTATTCATCATCTCAACAGAATAGATTTTGTGATCTTCTGATTTCTTTCTTGTAGGCTACCATCGGGCACCATGATGTTATACTGGGGCCCAAAGATGACAAATGGGCCCTTTTGCCCCCGTCCCTCCCCCCGATGGTTGCCTCAGTTCTTTAACACCTCCAGCTTCAGTTCTTTAACACCTCCAGCCTCAGTTCTTTAATGCCTCCAGCCTAAGGAAAGATAGTTCAGTGTTAGACATGTAGTAGTAGGTATATGTATAAGAATTCTGAAGTTCATTTGCATTTACAATTTTATCAAAATCATGTTTTAAGTCACATGCCCTTTTCTGCTAATTTAAAGATCAACTACCTCTATAATAAAAAAAATGCCATCTCAGCTTGTAGGTTTCTCTCCATTTAGTGAACTGTAATAACAATTAGCAATTTGTCTTACCTCCTTGATACTGGAAGGTTCTTTCAGATGCCCCCAATAATAAAAAAAATATATATATAATAAAGACCCCAAACAGAAGTGCACAAGCACTAAGGAGCACAAAAAGCATGAGCCTTAGTGATTATTCAGGGAGTGCTTTTATCAGGGGTCTAGCACCACACCTGCAAAAAGCAAGCATTAGGGCAGCTCTGTTTTGGAGCACAGAGTCCTCAGCCAATTTATTTTCCATGGAAGGCAGGGGACAAAAAACAATTTGCTCCCTGCCTTTAATGACGTAAAAGTCCCTTATTGAGTTTGAAAAAAAGATGCACATCCATCAGGTTATTGCCACCATTCTAAAATTCTGGTAATATTTTTGCATCTGCTAAACCCACAGATACTATCCAAACTACTATGTGTGTGCTCATAATCAAACAGAGTTAAAAAGCATGGTGGTTAGTTGTTAATTTTTTACCATGTACTTTCAGTTTAAACCCTCATTGATCTCATAGCAGGAATATGCACACTGAAATTGACATGGGTCTTGGTTTTGAGTGCTCATGTTCTTCAAGGGTGATAAAAAGTGCATTTAACATTTGAATATTGGAGAACAGAGCCAGTGTCGGACTGGGATGCCAGGGGCCCACTAGAAAATGTTAGACCGTGGGCCCACTTTCCAAACTCTTATTCCTCCTCTCCTCACTCAAGCTCTTTATTCTCCTAGTCTTTTATATCTACTTACTATATTCTTCCATTATTAAGCATTTTTTTTAAAATAAATAAATAGGGAAGGACCGTGAAATAGGCTAATTGGTAAGAAGCAAGAGGGCCCACAGATACCTGGTCAGGGCCGGGGCAAGCCAACGGGGCACCCTAGGCACCCAGTCAGCTACCCCCACCCTCCCCCATGTGAGCATGTGAGCAGGCACGTTTCAGGGGCTGCTGCCGCCTGAGGCAGCAGCCCCAATGCCGCCCCTCCTCCTGCTCCGCTCTTCTAACTACCAGCGTCGGAGCGGGTGGAGGAGGGGCCGCATCGCTAGTGCAGTGAGCGCTATTGCGCTCGCTGCGCTAGAAGAGCCGAATTTCCGTTTTAAAAAACGGAAATTCGGCTCTTAAAGTTACTAGAGGCGGCTTTTTGCCGCCCCTGGTAACTGGCCGCTCTGTGCCGCCTGAGGCAAGATTCTCACCTTGCCTCATGGCCGGAGCGGCCCTGCATGTGAGCTTGTTACTGCACGCATGCGCAAGTGCACATGCGCTATAGGGGGAGACGCATTCGCTATGCAGGGAGATTAAAGAAAGGAAAGGGGAAGGGCAGGTTAGTGACAGGGGGTGGAGCATGACGGAGGGGCATGATGGACAGAGGGAGGTAAGTGACGATGACAGAGGGAGTAAGGGGAGCGACGGAGAGAAAAAGGAAGGGGAGTGACGAACAGAGAGAGGGGAGGAGGAAATCGACCAGGGGAGCAAAGCTGGACTAGGGGTAGGCAGAAAACTTTTGAACAGGTACCTGCCCAGCACCCCCACATCTTTGCGCCCTAGGCAGGTGCCTCTTCTGCTTACCCCTAGTTCCGGCCCTGCACCTGGTCCCAGCAGGAGTTCTCCTGGTATCCCGGTGGCCAGCCCGACACTGAACAGAGCCCTACATCCTATTTTGTGGTATTTAGTTGGATAGGGGATCTGTGCAGTGGTCAAAATAGGGTTTAAATGGTTAAAACATATATATGCTCAAACCTCAAATTCCCCATTCTCTTCATCACTGAAGTCATTGCCCAGATATTCTTCTTCTGGGTACTCCTAATGGCTGATGTTGATGCCAGCTGATAATGCCTGGTAAATAGAAACAATTTGTGAATCATCTATCTAGATGATGTTAAGTCCCCACTGCCCCCTCTGTTTGCCCTGCTCCCTGCCTCCCCCTGCACAGTCTTACCCCAGAATTCTGTCCCCTCTTGAAATAGTGACTGCACAGCGGAGCTCACAGGTGCCGTCTTCTACTATACGATAATCTTTGGGTCTTCTTCCTCCCATTCGGCAATTTCTGCCTCTTTCGGCGCATGCGCAGTTGTCACGAACCGAAAGATTGCTCCAACTGCACATGCGCCATTACCCCGCTCAATTCACGAAGAGAAGAACATAGCGCCCGTGAGCTTATCACATCCTTTTAGCTTCCTTTAAATATGCTGTTTAAATTAATATTATGTAGCTCAATGTGATGCTGAGTTGGTAAAAAAAAACAGAGATCAGGAACAAATATTTGCCATGTGTTTAAAAGCAGCATTTTTCTCATAATTCTAAGTTAATTGTGGCGGCATTCCAGGTTGAATCTGCTGCAATTGCACATGATCATAAATAAGGATGGAATTATGCTTTTATTTTGATCACCTGTGCATTTCGAATTTGGGAATGGGGCCTACAGAGTAGTCTGTGTGATTTGATTTGATAGGGGACCTATATTGGGGCCAAAATAGGTTTAAAAGGGTTTAAAATGATTTAAGCTCAAACCTCAAAACTCTCCTCATACTCTTCATCAGTGAGGTAACTTACCAGATATTCGTCTTCCAGGTTCTCGTTCTGGCTGATGTCACTGTTCAGTCATCATCCGAAACTGATCATGACTCCTGGTAAATAGAAACAATTTGTCAACCATCTATCTAGGGGAAGTGCTTAAAAGTATCATTAAAATCATCATGTCCCTGCTGAGCAGAATCTCTGGGTTTTATTACAGGCAGCTGTTAGAATTTATACAATAGTTGCTAATACTCCAGAGATGTTGCTAAGAAATGTATAAATAAATGTTGCAAAATTGTAACAGTTTAGAGTCTGCACCTGAATTACTGAACTGCCAGACTGAAACGCCAGAGACAGGGAAAATAAACTTTAAATTTAGAATTTGGAAAAGAGTAAAAAATTAAACGTAGAAAGTATTTGAAAAATAGTCTATTTCTGGTGAAAAATCTGAAAATAAATGAACTGAAAAAAGTGTTTGGAAGGTGAACAACCCCTTTAAGAGAGAAACAAATGTTCAGTACCAAGTACTTGTGTTTAAATGCAGCATTTCTCTCATGTGTTTTTAGCTTCTACTTGGTGTATACCATATAAGACTTGCTACTAAGCTGTTTTGTGGTTACATGCATTGTAGTCTTTTTTTTTTGTTTTGTTACCAAGCTATTCCTATTTCCATGTAACATACAAGCCAGTATTAATGTTCTTGATTGGAATATTTGGCGCATAAAGGTTTACCGATCTGAATAAACATTTTCTTACCCGTTGCTCATCATATGGCATGTTGCTTTCAGAGGAACGGTAATGAAATGCCTCATAAGAGTAGTCATCATTGACTTGAACTTTAACCATTTGGAGAATCTCCCGGTGTTCAAGGATGCGTAGTTCTTTCTAAATTCAAACAAAAGAGATAAAGTTAAATAAAATGCACAACTTACTTATGAGGAATTACTGCTTCTAAATACAACTAAAACAGTATTTCTCCACTTATCTTTACAGTTACAGGGTGATTAGAGGTTATTAATAAAGATCCCAAACAGAAGTGCACAAACACTAAGGAGCACGAAGAGTATGAGCCTTAAGCTGGCCATAGATGCAAAGATCTGATTTCGACCGTGTGTGGAGAGTCGCAACATTTTTCGTCCGGCGGAGATCAGTCTTTTGGTCGACAGGTTAGAAAATTTCTGTCGGCTGCAGATAATATCTCTGCGTGTATTGCCGATCGTACGATTTTCAGTGGGAGACTGTCACTAGCTTTGGTTGGACATAGATATCGTACGATTGCTGTCAGGGGCAGAACATTGCTGATCTGTTCTTTAACTACTTTATTTGATCTGACTGGTAAGACTTTGATCTGAATGGTTAGTGGCGGGTTGGGAGATGGGAAAGTCTGATCGTACGATGATTCGTACAATCAGATCTTTGCATCTATGGCCAGCTTAAGTGATCATTGACGGAGTGCTTTTATCAGGGGTCTCGCTTTACTCTGCACCACACCTGCCAAAAGCAAGCATTAGGGCAGCTCTGTTTTGGAGGCCTGTGCTAATTTATTTTCCATGGAAGGCAGGGGACAAAGAACAACTTTCCCCTTGCCTTTCATGACATAAAAGACCATCATTGAGTCTGAAAAAAAGATGCACATCCATCAGGTTATTGCCACCATTCTGAAATGCTGGTAATATTTTTGCATCTGCTAAACCCACAGACCTGGGAACATGCCAGTATCTGGTTAGCATTGCCTACTTCTACTGATGATCATAACATACAGTAGGTGTAACCAAAGGCCTATTAGTATCTAATAACAATAATAATATGAAATCATTACCTCCCCCTGGTCATTGATGACTTCTATGACCACTTTTCTTATTTGCACTTGTTGCCATCCCTGTAACAAAAGTAGAGAAAGAAACTCTGTGATGTTTATAACCATAACAGTTTGGTAAAGCCAACAGATATAACATGTAGCTAGGGTAAGGTTTAGTGGCAGACTTAGAAACACAAAAAAAAGAACAATTGGCACCCTGCCTTTCATGATGTAAAATACCCTTATTGAGTTTGAAAAAAAAAATATGCACAAGCATCTGGTTATTGGCACCATTCTGAAATGCTGGTAATATTTTTGCATCTGCTAAACCCACAGACCTGGGAACATGCCAGTATCTGGTTAGTATTTTCTACTACTTCTGGTGATCATAACGTAGGTGTAACCAAAGGCTTAGTATCTAATAACGGTATGAAGTCATTACCTCCTTTCCATCGTCTTCTATGGTCGTTTCTTGTATTTCTTCTTCTTGCCATACCTGTAACAAAAGTAGAGAAAGAAGCTCAGTGATGTTTTTAGATTGACCTATACTAAATATACTCAGTGATGTTTATTAACTTAGCAGTTTGGTAAAGCCAACAGATATAACATGTGGCATGGGTAAGGTTTAGTGGCAGACTCAAAAACACAAAAAATACAGAAAGGACAATACTATAGAGAGTATGACTAATTGGCAGAATTCTAAAATGTACACTGAAACTGAAAGGGGTCTTGGTTTTCAGTGCTCAAGGATGATAAAAGTGCATTTCACATGGGAGAACAGGGCCCTACATTTTGTGGGATATAGTTGGGTCGGGGGTCTATGCCGGGGCCAAAATAGGTTTAAAATGCTTTAAAGTTATATAAGCGCAAACCTCAACAATCTCTTCAGCCTTTTCCTCCCGGAGGTCACTGCCCAGATAATCTTCCTCTGGGCATTCCTGGCCAATGTTGTTGCCAGTTTCAGATGAGGACTCATCATTTTCATGCTGACAGTTGTACTGATAAGAGAGAGAAAACATTGTTTTATAAGATGGACTTGTCACTAGAGAATATGATGAAATACATCTTTTTTTTAAATGGTTTAAAGTTATAATAAAAAAGATGTATTAAACAGTCAAGTTCAAACCTCATCGCTCTCCTCGAGCTCCACCTGGCTGATGATATTGCTCAGGTCCTCTGTCAGTGTTTTTTCTTCCTGGCTGTTGGTATTACCAGTTTCCAATATTGACTGCTAGTAAATAGAGAGAGAGACAATTAGTGTACAAACTAGGTGCAGAGCTTAAAAGTGTAATTAAAAATGTTTTATCACATCTATTCAGCACCCTAGGGAAGCTGCTAGAATGAATATTTTGTATCTCTATATGACGCTTGAATTGAAATTTTATCATAAATGTGTTATTTTATATAACAATCCTTTGCTGGTTACCTCATCGATGTTATTGCAGTGGTCTTCGCCTCCTTCCAAGATGTTCTGGTTAATAGAGAAAACATGGTTTTATAAGATTAACTCCGTTCAGTATAGAATATATTAAAATATAATATATTAAAATATATCTTTTAATTATATTTCTCCTGCTCACTGTGATGTTAATACAGAAAAAAAGATGAAGAATGAATTTATCACAGTTCAAAGTATTTATTATACTATTAATAATAATAATAATAATAATAATAATATCAATATAATAATAAGTATACATAAATATGGGGTGTGTGTAAGGCTGATGTTAATCAAAGGCTATGGGGCTATTCTATTCTTGCCAGGAGAGGAAAGGAGAAATAATGGGAAAATGTGGCTAATTGAAGAATAAACTGACCAAACCCTCAGTATAGATTTTCTTTAGGATAAGCAGGAAGTGGAAATATATCTGGTGCAGCTTTATCAAGTGTTGAGTGAATGAATGAAGCTACATATAAATCTATAGTGTATATAGAGTAAATAACATGGTTTAAATAGCACAAATAGTGTTATTTCTATTTATGTTGGCCAATTCTTCTCTACTTACCACAATGTATTCATCACGATCCGTAGACTCGGTAGATTTGTTAGTTTGTTTCTAGAATACAAAAAACAGTTTTCATGAGAGAGAGAATTCAAAACTAGAATTCACTAAAGATATAATTTGACATTAAAACTGCCTCAATTAAGAGAAAATTTAGAAAAAATGCAATGAATTAATAATTTCTAAAAAGAATAAACTATGCCCTTAAATGTTAGTGGTCTATTTTATATAGTTTTAGAGTTTTTTTAACCTCGACTGTGGCGTTACTACAGAGGAAGAAGACTCTGCTTCCCCAGGGAACAATGGAGTATTAATAATGAGGTCTCCTTCCTCTAAATTTATGTGGAAATCTCCCCTCCCCAGTAACTCTCTATAATTGAGAAATGACATGGAATAAAGAAATCTGCCGTGTAGGCAGGTTGGTGGGGTGGCTTTGTGCTCTGGGCCCCTCTTTAGATTTGTCTATTGCATCTTACAGCAGCCCCTCTGGCATTGGCCTGAATCGATATATTTCCACTCTGGGCATGACATTATCCCAGCACTTTTTTTAGGATTCAGATTTGGTGAAATATCAGGCACTTACCCAAACCAAATCAAATTTATCTCTTCTATAAACTCAGATCAAATCTGCTCCATTTTTTTATGCTTATATATAATTACATTTTCCCAAAAACTTCGGGTTATTGCAAAAACCCAGCGCACATGAAAAAATCATTGGGACGTTTCCATCCTCAGGGTTTAATAAATTCCGAAAAATTCGTGATTTTTTAAAAGTCAGATTTTATTTTTTAAAAAATCACTTTTTTGTGATTTTTGCTTTCAGAGTTTATTAAATAACCCCCTTAAAATCAAGAGATATTATCAGGAAATGTAAACATACAAATACAACTTTTGATTTGGTTTAGTAACCTGTAGTGGATGACTTCATGTTTAGTGCAATAAATATAGAATTGGTGCTGAGCTGAATTCTATAACCTAGATATCATTATCACTCTAAAAATAGCATTTCAGATTGTTTGCAGCACAATACAGTTAGACTTTGTAGCTAGCAATCTATCTGATTAGGTTCAGTATCAGGAACTGTTAATTCAATTGTTAAGTCATCACAAAATGGCCAATGTATAGAGATCACCTAGTAACTGAATCAGAGGATAATTTCTATCCATGAAGTGATGAAATGTGTACAGTAGAAAGAATGAAATCCTTACCTTGCAAAAGCAAGAGAAACAAGCCTTAAATCTCTTCCACATTTTGAAAATTTTTTGAAAGTTTTTGAAATTTTGTCTAGGGAGACAAAAAATAAACATCACATTAGTCATCCCTTCTATGCACAGCATCACAGTTCAAAATCAAATTCTCTGTAATTCTAACATACATATAAAGTCACCACTCAAATTCTACACAGTACCAGTATTGAAAATAATTTTAAAATGTTTTCTCTCTAATATCAGGAGTTCTACTCATTTCAGTCACCTGAAAAAGAATAAAATAATCTAGGCTGCTGCTGCTTGACACCTTAACTCTGTCCATTATGACATCACACTGTGCACAGTGATATCACAAAAGCAGCTCAAGTGTGAATGAATATCATTTTACTACTACCAGACTCGCCATTGTGACATCACATGTGCAACCCAAGGTGGGAAATGTAGGTTAGACCTTTAGATAATGGCTGGTGGGTTGAGTTGATTCCAAGTTAAGTATTAGGGGCAGATTTATGAAGGGTCAATTTTGAATTTTGAAACTTGAATGATTGAGTTTTATTTTAGTGAAATTCGAGTAGAGAATAGTTAAAATTCAATTTGAGTTTTTAAAAAAATTCTGATTTGATTTTTGAAATGTATCATGTACTGGCCCTTTAAGAATTCAAATTCGACTATTCGCCTTAAACCTGCCAAATTGCTGTTTTAGCCTATGGGGGACGTTCTGGGATCAATTTGGAGTTGTTTGCAGCCTTCGTGAAAATGTAGTTGTTTTTTAGAGAAAAAACTCGAATCGAATTCGGATTAAATTGCAGTTGGTCGAATTTTGGTTGAATTTCGAGTTAATTGGAGTTTAAAGAAACTCCCATGAACTCTAAATTTGACCCTTGATAAATCTGCCCTTTAGTATAAATTTTTTTTAATGTTTACATATATTATTTTATTATCCACAAATATCCACCTAAAATTAATAGGGAATGTGGCAATATTCTCTGTAGTGCTGAGCCACAAGGTAATGGTGCCCAAGACAGACCCACACTTCCCCCATCCCCCACTCATTGATTCAGTATCCACTTGCACCCCCCTGCACCAAATACCCCACAGTGAGACAGCAGTTCATGAATTAAGGGGGAATTTGGGGCGTCATACCTACAGCAAGGCCATAATTAGAGGTAGGCAGAGAGAAGAGGTATATTATAAGCCTAAACCCTGCCCCCCACCATTGCACCCTAACCTAAGCATCTGCCACTTCTGCCTACCCCTAGTTCCAGCCCAGATTTTATGTTTATAATATACAGTGACCAGGTACAACATCCTCCTTTAAAATCATTATAACATATTATAAATTATTCACAGTATCACTAGCAGTCTCTAAGCCCGTACAGTAACAATATTAATAACATTATATTTGCTAAAATTTCCACCAAGTATCTTGACTTCTACTCACCTCAGTTGTCTGATCAAGAATGAGCCAATCTGGGCTGCAGCTGTACACTTTAACTCTGTCCATTATGACATCACCGGGCTGCAGCTGTACAATTTAACTCTGTCCATTATGACATCACCGGGCTGCAGCTGTACACTTTAACTCTGTCCATTATGACATCACCGGGCTGCAGCTGTACACTTTAACTCTGTCCATTATGACATCACCGGGCTGCAGCTGTACACTTTAACTCTGTCCATTATGACATCATCTGGGCTGCAGCTGTACACTTTAACTCTGTCCAATGACATCACTATGACATCACCTGGGCTGCAGCTGTGCACCTTGACTCTGTCCATTATGACATCACCTAGGCAACACAAGTCAGGAGATGTGGGTTAGCAATTTAGATAATGATTGGTGGGGGGAGTTATAAAATACAGTGGTGAATTAATGCCATAAAGAAATAATGTATTTTAAATTATCTAATAAATTGTAAGTTCTTTAGAGCAGGGACCTTATCCCAACTGCGCATTGAAAGCGCTAAGCTCTTAAGCATAGATTTATCTATTTTACTGTATAACTTGATACAATCTATACCCCTGTTTATGTTTTCACCTTTTAAAGCACTGCATACAATTGTGGCACTATATAAATAAATCCAAAATACATCTATACATTGCTAATACCTACATGCATTTTGTAGGTTCTTCGATTTTTACTATTACTATTTCGATGAAATTTGGTTAATATAACACAAAGGGGCATATTTATCAAGGGTCGAATTTAGAATTTATAAAAACTCCGATAAATTCGAAATTTGGGGGGGAAAAACGATCAATCAAAATTTATTAAAAAACGTAATTTTTTTTAATTTGGGTGAATAGGATCGACCTGCACACTCAAATCGAATTTGATTCAAGATTTTTCACCAAAAAATTTTTGGTTTTTTTCAAATTTAAAAAAGAAAAAAAAAAAGGAGATTTTTTAAAAGTCCACCAAATGACTCAACATTGATTGTAGGAGGTCCCCCATAGGCTAAAACACCAATTCAGCAGGTTTTAGATGGCGAATACTCGAATTTGAATTCTTAAAGGGACAGTACATGATAAATTTAGAAATTCGAATTTAGAATTTTTTTAAACTCAAATCCAATTTGGACTTTTCCCTAGTCAAATTACACTAAAATAAACTTGAAATTCTAATTTAAAAATTCAGATTTTCAATTCCACCCTTGATAAATCTGACCCAGAGTACCCCTATTTATGTTTTCACCTTGTAAAGCACTGCATATAGCCAATACCTACAGGTATTTTGTAGGTTTTTCCCTTTTTACTGCTACTATTTAGATGAGATTTGGTGAATAAAACACAAAGTTGTTGCATTGCAACGCTCTCTTTTTCTCCTGCTTCCAAATTTACTAACCAAACCCAAATGGAGGGCCATGCTATTAGGAGCAAATAGTTATAGGGTGTCACAGACCAGATGAACAAGGTAATTGTGCAGTGCCCAAGTGATGCCTAGCTCATGCGCAGACTGTACCACTTGGATAGCCAATCACATGAGCACAGCCAGGTACAACACACTGGAATTCAAAAGCAGCACATTCAATTTGAATGGGAATCAAGGAATTCTAAAACTTAAAATATCTGCAACACTGTGCACCTCCAGGCGCCGTTGAACCGTTCTTTCATCAACCCACAAACAGCAAAAGTAAAAAGAGGTGGTGGGAGTTGAAAGGCTATAGGGCTAGACATATTGTCAGTTTCCCATCTCCCCGCAGTCATGTGCACCGATAAACTTCAATCACTCTTTACTGCTGTACTGCAAGTTTAAGTGATATCACGCCCCCAGCAGCCCGTCAGCAGAACAATAGGAAAGTAACCAGATATCCGCTCCCTGGTAGATATAAGAACAGAAGAGAAACTCATGATACATGATATGTCCACTAGATATAAGAACAGCACTCAATAGTAATAAAAATCCATGTCCCACTACGACTCCTTCAGTTACATTGAGTAGGAGAAACAACAGCATGTCAGAAAGCAGTTCCATAGTACTGGCTCTTTCAGAAAGCACATGACCAGGCAAAATGACTTGAGATGGCGCCTACACATCAATATTACAGGTAAAAGAAAATACACTTGTTGGATTAGGAATTAAATTGAATATGGTAGAGTGAATTATTTGCAGTGTAATTTAGAAAAAAGAAACACCATAAAAATCATGACAGAATCCCTTCAATTACTTTTCTCCTTTCTGTATCCTTTATTAAATATATATAGTACCACATTTGTATACACATGATGAAAATAACCAGCCCCGTTGTGCAGCCTGTGGTTCTTGTGTATTTGAAATGTTTTGTAAAGTCACATTTGCTCTGATACAGAGTTCAGGCTCTCACTGACAGCTGTACAGCACCATGTATATCCATCAACTCAAGATGGAAAACACACAGACTGGTAACCTGAGTAGTGTTCTGAGAAATATCACTAGACACAGTCCTCAGACATGGACTAAACTCTACAGTATTGTGTGTGACCCTACTGATACCCTTATGGCTCTACAGCTCTGTGCTTTCAATCAGCACTAAAGGTAAAACACACACAGACAGGGAACCTGTGTAGTGTTCTGAGAAATGTCACCACACTGTTCCAGGGGAAACACAATATCAACACAAGTTTTTTCTGTGTAAATATAAATTGTACAAGCAGTAAAAAGATAAATAGATCTAAATGAAAAGGCACATCAATCCCCAGATGAACATTACAGACTTGTCACAGGGACCTATGAGATATAATAATTACTTATAAAAATAAATAAAAACGCCAAAAGTACTCAGAATATTCATCTAAGAATCAATGTGCTTTCTATTTGCTGTGATATGCACATATATTTTGGGTAAGAGAATTAATTTCCATGCACCTCAATAATCCACACGGTTAGCACTGGCCAACAGCACAGGTTAAAGGGGCGGTTCACCTTTAAGTTAACTCATAGTTAGCAGCTGTAGAGACAGAAGTGCAATTATTATGAGTTGTTGCTATGGAGCTTTGAAACTACTCAGAAGTAACAAGCGTCACCCAGGGCACCAACAGCCTGAATAGGGAAACTTTTTGCATATAATACACGACTGGATGTTCTTCTTCCATGTACTATTTTTATCATGCTACACAAGATCTGCTGCCATCCTCGGCTCTTTTATACAACACCCCTGACGGCCTCTGTGTGTGGGATGCTGGGAATTGCCACTTAATTGCAATGTCTAAAAACTCTCATATTACATTACTTACGGTGTATTTGCTAACTCCTGTAAGCTCCCCAAACTTCATGTATGATATATCAGCTTTCTTTTTGCCAATATCCATAACCCCGGCATATATCTGCTGGATTCCTGCCCATCGGCAGCTTATTGGCCCGTGTATGGGGGCCCCCGATCGAGATCTGGCCGAAAGTCGGCCAGATCTTGATCGGATGGGACTAAAAATCCCGTTGGATCGCGGCCGCATCTGTTCGTTCATGCGGTCCCTAGGGCCCACGATCGGATCAGCCCGATATTGCCCACCTCAAGGTGGGCATATCGGAGGAAGATCTGCTCATTTGGCGAAATCGCCAAACGAGCGGATCTCTCCATGTATGGCCACCTTAAGTCACAAAGAGCATGGTTTTCTCCTCTATGTTGATCTCATTGCACCTAAAAGTAATGGGGAAAAAAGTTCCAGATCTGAACAAGTTATCTTAATCTATGAATCGCCCACTTGCCAACGTACGTGCAACATTACGGCTAAACATCAACAACATAAAACTGCTGGTTTGGCCGCCCCATTTACATGTAATGGGACAGAAATGCAATCTACTCTATGTGCAGTGACATGAGGATTCCATTTCTGTTGCTACATGCACACATGGGTTACTAGGGGGACTAATCAGTGGTTCCTCAACAGATACTGTATGTGACATTAGTCTAAGGCCAGAGCCAGATGATGGCAGATCTCGGCCTTTGTTTCACCACAGGCCCAGAATCTGATGCCCCTCTGCTCTTCTGCTCCCGTTCTTCCTGCCCCTGGAAGCATTGTTTACACTTGGGTGCAGGCAGATGCTGTGGATTTCGGTGCAACATTTTGCTTTTCACAGCGAAATCCGCCCACTGTTGAAAAGTCAAGGGGCGCAGTACGGCATAGAATTCTCCGCCTACAGAGAATCCGCATTTCTATCTTTGTCTGGCCCAAGCCTGAAGCAAATAATGTATAACCCACACTACAAAAATGCCCCCCTCTGTGTTTGGGTGGAAATCATCTAAGACTCTATTGGGGTTATATAATAAAAGGCACTATGTTTGCCATGGGGCAGTAACCCATAACAACCAATCAGCAGGTACCATTTACTAGTCACCTGTTTAAATGCAAGAATATTATTGGTTGTCATGGGTTACTGCTCCTGGGCAAACTTGGTGCCTTTTATTATATATAGGGGTATGAACTATATATAAAACACAAGTGAGTTTGTGCCATCATTCACCCTGAGAGAGAAACGATGACTTTACTCTTTACTTTGAACTTTCATTACATTATATAAATTATTTGAATCTTGTTTCCTTCAGTCTGGGAATTCATAATTATAACAAGAAGGCAGAAGCCATATTGTGGACACTGTTATTAAGTCTTGCATCATCTCAGAGTCTTGTTTGTCAACCAGAATGGGGGACCTGGTAACCATTCCCATGCCCTGACAACACAATTAAATGGTTAGGAGAACAGGGGAATGTGGGGAGAGCAATGACATTTAGGAAGTGCTGAATGGAAAGTGAAAATATGCCTCTATGTCTAAGGCAGAGAGGAGGGGCAGATAATATTTGATTGACAGCTGAGATTTTTAAATGAGCTTACAACAGCTATGAATGCTTTAATAAAAAATAGAGGACTTTTATTATACTGATGTTTGTGATTGGGTGACAGGTCCATTTTAATATGGTTTCTTGGGGCTTTCAGATCCTGCCCTGAACCAAACTGCACTGTCCTGATCTCCAGCTTACAGCCTCCATATTGCACAGAGCTATCCTTTCAATCTGCACCTTATAATAATGATCAGCGCATGTGGTTTAATAGAACTGCAAATATGTACTTTTAAACATGGCCGTCCATGGCAAAGACAAAGTAATGAATTAGCAGTACAGTACCAGCATGATCAGTCACCTTTATCTGATTATAGTCTGTACAGAGATACCAAAGGTATTCCCCTAAAATAATCACAATTCAGCTAGACCACCTTAAAGTATTGTATCCCTTAGAAGAGGAGGCACCATGAAAAAAACTCATATTTGAATTTTATGAGATAATTAAAAGAAAAAATAATATCTATGATGAACTTGAAGAAAAATGCTGGACTTTATGAAAAAATGAAATGAAAATTGTTTTCTGCAGTATGAAATAGAATATGTATAATATATGAATATATATCAATATAGAAATTCAGAAAAGCTGGAAGGAAAGATGTAAGAAAAACTGCATACAACCCTTATTAAAGACTCCTAAATCTAATTACAAATGTCTTTTGTAACAATTCCTTATAACATGACAAGGTATAAAAGGAGATCTTTTTTTTTTATAAATTATTTTCTAGTGGGCCTATACAGTCAGTGCAGGAAGACTGGGATTTGTTGCTTCTCTCTGGTGGTAAGTCAAATGAACTTTCTCTTCTCTATCAACTTCTAGGCCTCTGTCCCCCTGATTTCTCTTCGCTCCTGCCCCCTCTTATTCCTTTAAGCTCCCACCCCTCTTACTCCTCTATGTCTCTACTCCAATACTTATTTATTGTCCCCAATCCTCATGTCTATCTTTTTACTTTTTTATTCGTTAGAAAATGTTTTTCTTCTGTCACAGAGTTATTCCCAATGCGTTTTAGATCACTGTGGAATATGTTGGTGCCGTATACACATTACTGCACAACAATAATAGTCTCCAGAGAAGGCTTACAAAGGCCTAAGTGATACATGCTGACCTTTTTAGTAAAGAGAGAACTTGTAAAGGAGAGTGGGGGCCTTACCCCACTAAGTCCCTGCTGAAGTTGGTGAATCAGCTGAGACACTGTGTTGTAGAGCTCACCTGGAAGGCAAAACACTGACTGGACAGCAGATAAGCTGTAGGTGCTCTAAAGAGTGCTTCCATAATCCATGCAATTTACAGGAGAGGAGCATTGCTGCTACTGATGCAGAAGAAACTGATAAGTTTAGGAGGGAAGATACACACAGAGGGGAGAAGAGAGAGCAACTAAACTCCAGTTATTATGCCCTCACAGGACAGGGATTATTTTTCCCCACTGTGTGCTCCCATATCTCCCAATTGTCCTGTTTTTAGAGGGACAGTCCCTCTTTTTAGAGCCCAGCCCGCAGTCCCTCATTTGTACTGGAACATCTCTTTTTCTCTGCACTGAATAGCCAGAAAAACATTGTTTCTAACTTAATTGGCTTTTGGCAAAGAGCCCAGAACAGCCACAGCTTCAGATAAGATACTTTTGTAACAATTTCAAGATAAGGAAATAAGTAATTGTAACAATATAAGATAACAGGTCTCTTGGGAGAAGTTAGACTCACAGCTTAAAAGGCAATTTACTTTCATTAGCAAAACTGTAATAACTGGAAAAAAAACACAGAAATATGTTCAAACTTTCATAACCTGCCAGATTTTGTAAAATGAGCATGGTAATTAGGGTCATAGGACAGACAGAGTATGGCACACACAGGGAACATAGGGAAGGTAGAGTATGGCACACAGGGAGCATAGAGAAGGCAGAGTATGGCACTCACATGGAGCATAGGGCAGGCATAGTATGGCACACACAGGGAGCATAAGGAAGGCAGAGTATGGCACACACAGGGAGCATAGAGAAGGCAGAGTATGGCACACACAAGGAGCATAGGGCAGGCAGAATATGGTACACACAGGGAGCAGAGGGCAGGCAGAGTATGGTACACACAGGGAGCATAGGGAAGGAAGAGTATGGCACACACAGGGAGCATAGGGGAGGCAGAGTATGGCACATACAAGGCACATAGGGGAGGCAGAGTATGGCACACACAAGGCACATAGGGCAGGCAGAGTATGGCACACACAGGAAGCATAGGGGAGGCAGAGTATGGCACACACAGGGAGCATAGGGAAGGCAGAGTATGGCACACACAGGGAGTATAGGGCAGGCTAAATTGAGCAGGGAAACCTATTGGGACCACTCTAAGATGAACAGTTCATACTGTGAACTTCAGCATTTTATATGAGGGTGAACAATGTGTTTAGTTTCAGTCTGGGTCTCAGGTGTGAACATTACAGGGCTTTAGGTGTGTGAACAATAGAGGTGTGAACAATGCAGGATTTTATAGTCTGAATTTGAGGTGTAAACAAGGCAGGCAGGCAGGCAGGCAGTTAATTTCTGTAGTGATACCTTTTAAAGCTTGCACGTGGGAAGCAGACACAGCAGGCAGACTTTCGTGTGGGGGCCACACAAGGGGGGCCGCAGGCCACCAGTTGGGCAGCACCATCATAGGCCATTTTGCAGTGGTTCCTAAACAGTGGGGCTGCCCTCCTGGACCCCAAAGGCCAGTTAGAGTGATAATTGAGGAGAATGGCCATT
This sequence comes from Xenopus petersii, assembly GCA_038501925.1. Taxonomy (NCBI): domain Eukaryota; kingdom Metazoa; phylum Chordata; class Amphibia; order Anura; family Pipidae; genus Xenopus; species Xenopus petersii. The sequence continues at coordinate 44,214,995 of CM076674.1, read as the reverse complement.
TTGGGTGAATAAGTAGTTTCTATAGTGATGGGCGAATTTATTCGACAATCGTGAATTCGTGGGAAACTTGCGTGTTTCACTGTAGGCGAATAAATTTGCAAATTTGCAGTGAAAATTTGTCGGTTCCAATGCCGGCATCAAAGTTTTTTAGACGCTGGAGACGGTTCTGATAGCAGCGCCAATTTTGATGCTGGCGACGATTAACAGACGCCCATTGATTTTAACCTTTTCACTGCCAGCCAATTTGGCCAAGTTGGAACTTCTTTTGCCAGACCGTTTTTGAACATTTTTTGCTCTTTCACTTTAGGGGACTTTCCTGGGGGGGTCTTTTAGTTTACCCATGAAAACAAGATATTGTTTTTTTTTCAGGACAACCTAAGCTTTCAAAATATGCTAGAATTTCGTTGTCATTCCAGTTCTGTAAAAAGATATGGGCTTCTAAGTGTATAAAAAAAACAAAAAAAAAACAGTTTCACATGATACAAATGCATATATCAGAAGCAGAATTTATTTTATGCATGAGAACATGGCAGATTTGGAAAGTTCTGTGTCTCCCGAACGCGCCAATACCAAATATATATAATTTTATGGAGATTTCTTACTTCTATAGATCAAAAACTCCGAAGCAGTAAACTACCAAATTTCCAAAGCACCACTCCACAAAACTGCATACATCTGATTTCAAGGCCAAACATTCCACTAACAGTAGGTTTACCCTAAAAAACTACCCCTTATTGGAAAGAACAGATTCTAACGAGTTCAAAATGGGTAAATATATATTTGTACTCCAAACTACCAATTTGCAATTCTTTCCTAAAGTTAGCAGTTTTTATAAAAATGCCTTACATTTTTTGAAGAATTACCTCAAAGTGTCCATTCTACAGCATTGTATCTCCCACATATCATTATATACCAAGATACAACACCCCAAATATGAAAGCCCAGGGTCCACTGAACAGTTTGATGCCCAATATGCATAGGTGCACCTAAATATGTGGCGTATAGGGGCCTCAGAACGAAGACACCCCATATGAGTTATCAGTTCAGGAATTCCAAATACTGCAAAATCAGCACATTTACAGCATTTTTTCAAGAGGCAAAAGTACAAAAATGTATGTTCACCCCAGAAAACCATATGTTTTTGGAAAGTACACATTCTGCCGAATCTAATATGGGTATGCACATCTTTCTACTTGAAAGTACCAAGCCGTAAAGCTTTCCTACATTTCGCAGTTTTTATGACATTACCGAAAATCAACTCGATATTGCAAATCTGAAGCATCGTATCTCACACATATCATTATATACCAAGATAAAATACCCTAAATATGAAAGCCTGGGGTCCGCTGAACAATTTTATGCCCAATATGCATAGGTGCACCTAAGTATGTGGCATATAGGGGCCCCAGAACGAAGACACCCCATACGAGTTATCAGTTCTGGAATGCCAAATACTGCAAAATCAGCACATTTACAACATTTTTCAAGGGGCAAAAGTACAAAACTGTATGTTCACCCCAGAAAACCATATGTTTTTGGAAAGTACACATTCTGACGATTCTAATATGGGTATGCATGTCTTTCTACTCCAAAGTACCAATCCGCAAAGCTTTCCTACATTTCGGAATTTTTATGACATTGCCGAAAATCACATCAATATTGCAACTCTGAAGCATCGTATCTCCCACATATCATTATGTACCAAGAAAAAACACCCTAAATATGAAAGCCCAGGGTCCACTGAATAGTTTGATGCCCAATATGCATAGGTACACATAAGTATATGGCATATAGGGGCAATAGAAAGAAGACAGTTCTGTAATTCCAAATACTGCAAAATCAGCACATTTACATCATTTTCAAGGGGCAAAAGTACAAAAATTTATGTTCACCCCAGAAAACCATATATTTTTGGAAAGTACACATTCTGAAGAATCTAAAATGGGTATGCACGATTTTCTACTCCAAAGTACCAAGCCGCAAAGCTTTCCTACATTTCGCAATTTTTATGACATATACAAAAATCTCCTCAATACTCCAACTCTAAAACATTGTATCTCCTACATATCATTATATACCAAGATAAAACTCCCTAAACATGAAAGTCTGGGGTCCGCTGAACAGTTTGATACCCAATATGCATACCCCTAAGTATGTGGCGTATAGGGGCCCCAGAACGAAGACACCCCATACGAGTTCTGTAATTCCAGATACTGCATAATCAGCACATATACAGCATTTTGCGACAGGCAAAGGTAGAAAAAAATAGGTTCACCCCAGAAAACCATATATTTTTGGAAAGTACACCTTCTGCCGAATAAAAATTTGCTATAACTGTCTTTCTACTCCAAACGTACATACTGCTAAAGGCAGTGGTTTTTATGATATTTCTGAAAATCTCCTAAAAATATTGCAGTTGGTCGCATTTATCTCACCCAATTTCTTACATACAATTGGAAAACACCCTAAATATTGACGCCAAGGGTCTACTGAACAGTTTGATGCCCAATATGCATAGATATACCATAGCAGGTGGGCACGTGCGGACCCCAAATGAAAACAGTGCATAAGAATTTTCTCGCCTGTCAATTCGCCTCCTGTGAACATAGCACTCTGACTGCATATAATGTGCCGGAAGACCCCCTAACAGTACAAAGACCCCCCAAAATCATATATTTTTGGAAAGTACACCTTCTGCCGAATAAAAATTTGCTAAAACTATCTTTCTACTCCAAATGTACATATTGCAAAGCAACGCTAAAGGCAGCAGTTTTTATGATATTTCTGAAAATCGCCTAAAAATATTGCAGTTGGTCGCATTTATCTCACCCAATTGCTTATATACAATTAGAAAACACCATAAATATTGACGCCAAGGGTCTACTGAACAGTTTGATGCCCAATATGCATAGATAAACCAAAGCAGGTGGGCACGTGCGGAACCCAAATGAAAATAGTGCATAAGAATTTTCTCGGCTGTCAATTCGCCTTCTGTGAAGATAGCACTCTGACTCCATATAATGTGCCGTAAGACCCCCTAACAGTACAAAGACCCCCCAAAACCATATATTTTTGGAAAGTACACATTCTGCTGAATAAAAATTAGCTATAACTGTCTTTCTACTCCAAACTTACATACTGCAAAGCAACGCTTAAGGCAGTGGTTTTTATGATATTTCTGAAAATCGTCTAAAAATATTGCAGTTGGTAGCATTTATCTCACCCAATTTCTTACATACAATTAGAAAACACCCTAAATATTGACGCCAAGGGTCTACTGAACAGTTTGATGCCCAATATGCATAGATAAACCAAAGCAGGTGGGCACGTGCGGACCCCAAATAAAAACAGTGCATAAGAATTTTCTCGGCTGTCAATTCGCCTCCTCTGAACATAGCACTCTGACTGCATATAATGTGCCGTAAGACCCCCTAACAGTACAAAGACCCCCCAAAACCATATATTTTTGGAAAGTACACCTTGTGCCGAATAAAAATTTGCTAAAACTATCTTTCTGCTCCAAATGTACATACTGCAAAGCAACGCTAAAGGCAGTGGTTTTTATGATATTTCTGAAAATCGCCTAAAAATATTGCAGTTGGTCGCATTTATCTCACCCAATTTCTTACATACAATTAGAAAACACCCTAAATATTGACGCCAAGGGTCTACTGAACAGTATGATGGCCAATATGCATAGATAAACCAAAGCAGGTGGGCACGTGCGGACCCCAAATAAAAACAGTGCATAAGAATTTTCTCGGCTGTCAATTCGCCTTCTGTGAACATAGGACTCTGACTGCATATAATGTGCCGTAAGACCACCTAACAGTACAAAGACCCCCCAAAACCATATATTTTTGGAAAATACACATTCTGACGAACACAGAATTGCTAAAAATGTGTTTCTACCCCAAATTATCAAAGTGCAAATGATGCTAAAAAATTACATAAGGAAAAACAATGCAAACATAAAAAATCACAAAAAAGCAAATACAATTAGGAAAATCAACGAAATAACAAAATAACTGATCCGACAGCGTGGTTAGAGGTCAGAATGCTTGATCCAGTAGTCATGCTGTGAAATCTATAAGTGTGTGTTTGTGTATGCATGGATGTACAGCTCTAAAAAGTGTATAAATATGTGCATATATGTATTTGAGTATGTAAATATCTGCAAAAGTTTGAAAAATCAAAAAAATCAGAAAATCAAAAAAAAAAAAAAACTACTTTTACTAGTATGTGTACTGTGTATATGTAAATGCCTGTAAATACCTGTAAATAAGTAAAAAAAAGGGGGCACTTACCAACTCTAGATGAAGAGGAGTACTTTTCAGTGCTGTAGGGTTGAGACACGCTGAGTCACTGCACCAGGAAGTGCATGGGCGGAGCAGGAGCATGTGCTCTGCTGGTGCTTGCGACATGGAAGCTGCTGAATCTGTTGCTGCTGTTGCTGCGTCTCTCTCTGCGACCCTGGAGTGGAGGATCGCCAATCTTTTTCAGGTAAGCTCGTTGCCTAGGGGGTTCTGCTGCTAGCTGCTCCTTTCTGCACGCTGATTTTGCAGTGTGTGCAGAGAGAGAGCTGTTTTAGTAAAGAACGTAGCTCCTACGTTCTTGGCACTTAAAGCCTTTTTTCAAAAGAACGTAGAAGCTACGTTCTTGGCAATAAAAAGGTTAATGGGTGTCCAATGTCACTGGCGTCTTTTTTGACACGGCAAATTCGCGTTTTGCAAATCTTTTTGCCCGAAGAAATTTGTGGCGAAACGGGACAAATTCGCCCATCACTAATTTTCTATCCTGATTTTTTTATTCAGTTCAAGCCCCCTCACCCAAGGGGGGCTTGAACTGAAAATGTTTGACAACTGGCTTAGTGTCCACTTTTCAAACCTCCCACATACAATAGGAACAAAAACAAAATGTCACAGTATAAATTAAACAAATATTTTGCTGGTTTTTTGAACTTTAACTGTAAAAGATAAGTAAGCAAGGATTTTAATTATCACCCATTATTTTTTAAGCTGTGATCTGTTCTCACATACAAACTCAACCATGATGACTTTTCTTTTCCTAATATTCTGTCTTTCAGAATTTACTGCATGAGCCATAAAAAAGGTAAGATTCAATATATTTACTTGAAATTAATAGAGTGTGTTACATGTATCATTCAACCTTCTATTTACATGAGGCTCCCCCACTTCACTTCCCAGGGACAGCCCTGTTTAGTGTGAGTTTACCCACAAAAATGTCCCTGTATTTAGTCTCCATCTATTGCAGGTGTGTAGCCACCAGATGGGCAGCAGGTTGCTATTTTATATGGGCAGTGGTCTGTAGTTATTTCCTTTTGTCTTAAAGGGGTTATTCACCTTTAAATTAACTTTTAATTTGATGTAAAGAGTAATGTTCTAGGACAATTTGCATCTTGGTTTTTATTTTTTTTTTATTATTTGTGGTTTTTGGGGTATTTAGCTTTTTATTCAACAGATCTCCAGAATACAATTTAAGCAGTATTGTCACTAGGGGCCAAATTACCCTAGCAAACACACATTGATTTGAATAAGAGACTGGAATAGGAAAAGAAGAGGCCTGAATAGAAAGATGAGTAATACAAAGTAGGAATAAAAATACATTTATAATTAGTTTTTTCACACTAAAACAGCACGCACTCCTGCGACCATAGCCATGAGGATAAAAACGTAACTTTATTCCATATAGTTAAAAAGTAAGCGTCCTAACGCGTTTCGTATCAACAGATACGTAATCATAGGCACAACTATTAGTTTTTCAAAAGAGCAAACAGACTTTATTATATTTAATTTTGAAATCTGACATGGGGCTAGACATGTTGTTAGTGTCCCAGGCACTGACAGTCATGTGACCCTTGCTTTGATAAACTTCAGTTACTCTTTATTTCTGCGCTGTAAATTGGACTGATATCACCCCCTCCCTTTTCCTCCCCAGCAACCCTTCAGCAGAACAATGGGGAGGTAACAAGATAACAGCTCCCTGCTACATATGAGAATAACACTCAATAGTAAAAATCCAAGTCCCACTGGAACTCCTGCAGTTACACTGAATAGGAGAAATGATAGCTTATCAGAAAGTAGTTCCATTGTGAAGTGCTGGCTCTTTCTGAGAGCACAGGATCAGGCACAATGAGCTGAGATGGCTGCCTACACACCAATATTATAGCTAAAAAAATATACTTGTTTGTTCAGGAATACAATTTTATAAGGCAGAATGAATTATTTGCAGTGTTAACAGTGCAATTTAGAAATAAAAACTACCAATAAAACCATGACAGAATTCCTTTAAAATTTCCGCATGTAATTGGTGAACCTTATATTAACGAGTTATTTGTTTTTCAACATTATATTCTGTAGAAATCGTAAAAATAGGTAATTTTAATGTAACAGAACATATCTGAACAACCAAACAGCTATGTGTTGATCAGTTTATTGCAGCAAGGGTTCTAAGAAGATTATCACTTCACAAACGCAAACACCAGGCTGCACTCAAGTCCTGTGGGAGTTTGTAAGAACATGGCTGCTCTGTGCCCGCCGGTGTTGTGCTCTGATCTAATGCTAGATATTTTTATCTGGTATGATGTAAGTCAATGATGGCAAATGAGCCACAGCCCTCAAATATTACCCAATTTGACGTTCCCTCCCTTACACTGCTTTATGTCCTTTTAGAGGCTTCAGGGTCACAGCTTGTGAAACACTGACTTAAACAATTCATATATAAATCTCTGTAATTAAAAGCCTAATTTGTGTCTTCAAATATACATACATGAGGGGGCCACTTCTTTCAGGGAAATATACATACATGAGGGGGCCACTTCTTTCAGGGTTGTATTTTAGAACAATTTTGATTGAAAGGTAAATGAAATCAATGATTTCCTTGTGCACATTTGTCCTTGCATGAATGTAATTATGACTGTAAATATTGTTTTTTCCTTTTCAGCGGCATCAGACACCGTTACAATTTCTTCTGAGGAGGAGTTAGATGATCATCCAGTGACCGGGGATAGTGGGAAAGATTCACCTGAGACTCATCTTGCTAAATACAAAGTCTATCATGAGCTCCTTACAGACCTGCAGAATGCAGATATGGAGTCACATGATTATGAACAAGAACTTGTGCAGTACCTGTCTGCCATCTCAGCCTCACAGCAGAGAACTGATGCACATCTCAAGCGCACAGGTGATGCCCTATGGCAATTGGTTGCTATAGGTCGCTCATCTATACAGACTGATGTGTCTCAAAGGGATGTGGTCACTGAGACTGAGCCTGTGAAGGGCTCACAACATGAAGCTCGTCCTCAGAGAAATGAAAATGATGATCCAGGGCCCAGCACCTCTCAGCCTCGATCTGCTAAAACACAGCAATTATGCAGAAGTACTGCTGGATCATCTCAGCTGCATTATTTCGGGACATCCAAATGTTGAAAAAATGTTTAAAGGGGACCGGTCACCCTAATAAATAATGTAAAATCCTATTTTATCATGTTGGTCATGCAACATAAACTTTAAATACACTATATACTGTAAATTATTTTAATCTTGTTTCCTTCAGCCTGGGAATTCATAATTATAGCAAGCAGACAGGTGCCATTTTGTGGACCCTGTTATTAAGGCAAGCTTTGCCTCAAAGAGTGGTTATTACAAAGAGTGGTGGTAAATGGAACGTTTTCTAATTGGACCAGTATTAGTGGAGTACCGCAGGGCTCTGTACTAGGTCCTTTGTTTTTCAACTTGTTTATTAATGACCTGGAGGTGGGCATTGAAAGTACTGTTTCTATTTTTGCAGATGATACTAAATTGTGCGGAACTATAGGTTCCATGCAGGATGCTGCCACTTTGCAGAGTGATTTGTCTAAGTTGGGAAACTGGGCAGCAAACTGGAAAATGAGGTTCAATGTTGATAAATGCAGGTTATGCACTTTGGCAAAAATAAAATAAATGCAAGTTATACACTAAATGGCAGTGTGTTGGGAGTTTCCTTAACTGAGAAGGATCTAGGGGTCTTTGTAGATAACACATTGTCTAATTCTGGGCAGTGTCATTCTGTGGCTACTAAAGCAAATAAAGTTCTGTCTTGCATAAAAAAGGGCATTAACTCAAGGGATGAAAACATAATTATGCCTCTTTATAGGTCCCTGGTAAGGCCTCATCTGGAGTATGCAGTGCAGTTTTGGACTCCAGTCCTCAAGAGGGATATAAATGAGCTGGAGAGAGTGCAGAGACTAAGTGCAACTAAACTGGTTAGAGAGATGGAAGACTTAAATTATGAGGGGAGACTGTCACAGTTGGGGTTGTTTTCTCTGGAAAAAAGGCGCTTGCGAGGGGACATGATTACACTTTACAAGTACATTAGAGGACATTATAGACAAATAGCAGGGGACCTTTTTACCCATAAAGTGGATCACCGTACCAGAGGCCACCCCTTTAGACTAGAAGAAAAGAACTTTCATTTGAAGCAACGTAGGGGGTTCTTCACAGTCAGGACAGTGAGGTTGTGGAATGCACTGCCGGGTGATGTTGTGATGGCTGATTCAGTTAATGCCTTTAAGAATGGCTTGGATGATTTTTTGGACAGACATAATATCAAAGGCTATTGTGATACTAAGCTCTATAGATAGTATAGGTATGGGTATATAGAATTGATGTGAGTGTATGGAGGGGTCAGTGTGTGTATGTATATGCTGGGTTTCACTTGGAGGGGTTCAACTCGATTGACTTTGCTAAAGGCATAGAGGAGGGGCAGGCAATATTTGATTGCTAAGATTTTTAAATTTCATGTTATAAATTTGAAAAGGAAAATAAAGTATATTTAATCAAATAATACTCTGTAGTCAAACACTATTAATGTTTATATAATTTGAAAAATATTTTTATTATACAGCTTTTTATTGGTGACAGATCCACTTTCATGTAAGAACAAAACTACTTTAAAAAATTTTTTTTTAAAAAAACAGCACTTCAAATTTTTTTTTAGTTGTACTATAAATGCTAAGGAGTGATTAAAATGATTCACCAGCAGGCACAGCAAGTTCAAGCAGGGTAAGCCCTTGCAATTTTATATACAGAAGTGCAACATTTCAAGCATGACACTTGCTGTGTGTGCAGTGAATCATTTGAATCACTTCATAATGTGGGGGTGCTGATTCCCTATCACTATGCACCAGGCAGTATCTTTAACCGGAAAGCTAAGTAGTGCGGGAGGACGTTCATGACACACTATAAATGTTCAGGGACATTTCTGCTATGAGAGCCATACCTCAGGCAGCAGTTCCCCACAAGTTACCAGGGGCAGCAAAACACCACTCCTAGTAACTTTAAGCCGAATTTCTGTTATGAAACCAGAAATTCAGCTAGAAATGTGGCCCCTCATAATTGCCTCTATAGGCCACATATACCGTGAACTTGTGTCAGTTGCATGTTGAACTGCAAGCTGTGCTATGACCTTATAACAAATTGCTTATAGTGCAAGCTGCAGAGCACAGCTCACATGGGTGCAAGGGGCTACCCAGTAACCTTTATCCTCTGGCATGTCAAAGCTTTTACATTCAGTATATTGAGCTAGTGTGGGAGTGTTCCATGTGATGTCTACATACTAACCTAATGGATAATACAGACAGTGCTTTATGGTGCAAGCAGCAGTCCAACATGCAAATGCATACAATAGGGTGCTTTTCATCCATGCAGCCCTTTTGCAGGAGATAAAGGAGCAGGTGGCCAACCTTTCAGAGATAGACATAGGCTGCTTAGGCTAAACTGCAAGCTGAGACAGGAACACGGTCATAGAAGCCTGACATACAAAATAACACATTCAGCTCAATATACAAATAAATAAATAAGTACATATGGTTTAGTGGCCTTTAACTTATGGTAACCAGCATGCCACTAATTTTAATGATGTTGCCTTTTTGAACTACCACATTAATAAAAAATGCCAACGTTGTTTATAATTTTTTTTACTGTTTTTGTCATGTACCGTTGACTTAAGGTGGCCAAATATTGGCAGATAAAAGCTGCCAACATCGGTTCTTTATAGGGCCATCGGTCCAGCAGTTTAACTGCCTGTGGATGGGGGTGTCCGACGGGTTTCCCCCGATCTAGACCTGGCCAACAATTGGTTTGATATCGATGAGGCAGGTTTGATTGCTCCTGCGATTGAGTATCGGATAGTTGATGCGGTCCAACGACCCTCGGCACCTATTTCCTTTGCATAATCCGATCATTTGGCCCTAGGGCTGAACGATCGAATTAACCCGATATCGCCTTGCCATTAGTGGGCATTTTGGGGAAAGAGCCACTCCTTCGGGGACAATTTAGGCAGCACTGATCCATATTTAAATAATTCTGATGTATCCAATGGCAGAAAATAAAAAAGCTGGTGAAACAAGGAGAGTTGCCCTCCCTTTGTGCTTTCTGCTTTGACAGACATCAGTGCTTCATTCCAAACTACATGTGAAACACAACATACGTGTATCTGTATTAGCATTAGTCTACTGATGGAGTATGTGTGTGCACACTGTTCATCCGAGCCAGTACAGTTTGCGTGCCTGCTACAAATACCCAGTGTTCCATCTGAAAAAAATGCATTTTCTAGGTGATAAATGAGCTTCTGGCCAACCTTTCAGAAAGAGAAAATGTAAGCTGTCCTGTCAACTGCATTCCTACAGTCAGTATTTTGTTTTTAAGTCAAGTGCCTTCTTAATTACCAAAAGCATCACCTGAGTCCAAGTGAGGAAGAAAGATGAAGAGGAGAACATATCACAAAAATAGTAGGGAATGGTAACATACAGAGAAGTATTCAGTTCATAGGACTTTTGTACCCCCTGTTATAACTAGCTGAAACTGTGAGCATTAATTCAAATTTAAACTTTTGGGGGCAGGGCATGTACAATCAAAGGCTGGGCAGGCAATTACTTTCACTTTCCATTCTGCACTTCCTAGATGTCCCTGCTCTCCCCACATTCCCCCAGGTCTCTTAACCATTTCATTGTGTAGCCAGGGCATGGGGATGGACATCAGGTCCCCCATTCTGGTGCACAAACAAGATTCTGACATGATACAAGGCTTGTCTTAATAACAGTGTCCACAAAATGGCGCCTGTTTGCTAGAATTATGAGTTCCCAGACTGAAGGAAATAAGATTCAAATAATTCATACAGTATAATTATAGTTTATTTTAACTTGACAAACATGATAAAATAGGATTTGAAATATTTTTTTTCGGATGACAGGTCCCCTTTAAATATTGTTAAACACCATGAAATGAATTTCCAGTCATGAACGAGATGCAGAATGTGCCTCACAAAGGGGTCAAGATAAGGATGCCACCTGTCTGGTTTTGACTTGGACAGGCCTGTTTTTGATAAACCTTTCCTCCGGGTCTTTGAGAGGGTCAAAATATGTGTTTAGAGGTCGCTGCTGTGTTTTAATTGGAATTTCTCATTTAATCCTCCCTCCCCTTCTACTGTCTGGGCGTAAAAACAAATCATGGCAGGGAAATGGACACACCTGCTGCACCGGGGAAGTGAAAATGAAACTTTTAGTACTTTCCATGTTAAATTTAAGGACTGCTAAACGGATTCAGGGCAATCATTCTTTTACTGTTGTGTCTCACTGCTGTCACTGTGCTGTCATGTCGACCTCTAAACCAGTTGTGAGAGTGGGAGTGTGCGCCTTTTGTGACCAGCGGGAACAGAATCATGACACCGGGTGCTTGCTGAAGACCAGTGATGATCGTATAACAGCCCACTATAACTGCATGGTGAGTTACTGCATCTGGCCTTTAGGGACAAAAAGGGCCTCTATTAGCAGAATGTTAAGCAGCAGAGTTTTGCATGACACTTATTGATGGACATTGAGATAGTAAATATAAGATACCAATTTCCCTATGATAGGTGCCTTTCTTTTTGAATGTGTATTTTTAGTTTTGTTTAATGCTCTGTTTATTCCTGCTTCTGTATGTATTATTACTACAGTATATTGTAGAAAACCTACAGTGCTGCATAAAATAGGACTAATTTAATATATAGATACATGTACAGTCTATTTCCTTGACTATAACCACAGAAGGGCTTGTTCCTAAATTTCGTGAAATGCAAAAGCTTTTTGTAATGTGCCAGAAATGAAGGGAGGGATCCTGTCCATGGGAACTGGTGCATCAAGTAAAACTCCATTCATCCATTATCCTGTATTTTCTACTAGATCTATTCACCAAAAGTGATATCAGCAATGCCACCCAGTGAGGAGTTCGGTGGATTTGATATTTGTTCTGTGGAGAAAGAAATCATGCGTGGAAAGAGGATGGTAAGAATATGACAGCGTGCTAGAGAAATGCTATTGTGGGTACAGAAGACTCAGGGGGTAATTTACTAACAGTCCAATTTACATTTTTTCTACAAATCTGTAAAAATGAATGGTTTCCTTAATTTTTTTAAAAAGCTCTAGAAATTTGAGATATATAAAGTGTAAAATCCATGCAGTCCACGAATGCAAAACTTTGCCAGGTAAAAGTTTGCGAGGTCCTATAGAAGTCAACTGGAGCTGAGCTGATCCTATAGGGCCACTTTAAATCAATTAAAATTTTTGTTTTTTGCTAGGAAATGTCCAGAAAACACAAATTTTTCTAGGTATTCATATTTTCATATCGTATGGTTTAACATAATTTCCCGTTCTTACTTTTTTTAATTCAGATTTTTATATCACGACATTTGTAGTTTTAGGGGCAGATTTATCAAGGGTCGAATTTTGAAGTTAAAAATACTTCGAAGTTTGACCATCGAATTAAAATACTTTGAATTTGAACTTTTTTTCATCTAATTTGGCTATTCTGCGGTTGAAGTAAAATCGAACGATCGAACGATTCGAACGTTTTTATCATACGATCGAACGATTTTTACTTTGACTTCAAAAACTTCAAAAAATGCTGTAGAAGGTCCCCATAGGCTAACATAGCACTTCAGCAGGTTTAATTTGGCGAAGTATTCAAGTCAAAGTTTTTTTAAAGCGACAGTACTTTGATTATCGAATAGTCGAACGATTTTTACTTCGAAACAAATTCAAAGTAAATTCGAAGTCGTAGTATCCTATTCGATGGTCGAAGTATCCAAAAAAGTACTTCGAATTTATTTACTTCTTGAAATTTCCTCGAATTCACTTCGACTTTTGATCAATCTGCTCCTTAGAGTTTGTGAGTTTAGTCGTGGTTTCAAAAACCTCTAAAACCACTAAAATCTGACCTTTGATAAATAAGCCCCTAAACTTGTTTGATTAAAGAAAACAGTTTGTTGGCTTCCGAGCAAAAGCAGAGACAGTCTCTCGTACTGTACTTCCATCATGTCCAGCTTGCACAAACCGAGGCATCCATTTACTAAAGTGCAGTAGACAGCAATAATGACCTGAGCCAAAAACAAAGCCAAGAGCAGGTTTACTAATGTGCAAACACCGTCATTGCTGATTTTCTGCCGCACTTATATATTATTGCCAGAATTGTCATCAAATATGCGCAAAACTGTCACCGATTTCTATCACCACCCAGAGAATGCCGTTGTGTGAAACAAAACCAGAAATTGTATAGGTTGAATTTTGCTGTTTGATAAATATTCCTCTATATCTCTTACTAAGATATTGTAATCAATGCTTTCCAGCCTAATGAAATGCAGATGCCGCTGTAATGTTGGTTCACTCAGTGTGGGTTAGTTACTAAAAAGTCAGCTGTTATTTATACACTTAAACCTGCCCCACCCATCCCCTCCTATGACATAAGTGATGAGCAGGTTGGGCCAGGCTAGGTTCAGACTGCACGAGGGCACTGGATGAAATGATCACAACCCCCGCGTCATTAAAATACACCCCTGCCAGAAATGTAATGACAGGCACCCAAAAGAGCTTACAATCTGCCCAAAGGAAAGAAGTTCTGCCAAAAACACAGTGGAACCATACTCTCAATCCTGTCCATGAGAACTGGTGCTTCAAGTAAAATTCCATTCACCGGTAGTTCTGCAGTAGTTCACAATCAGCTCTGCAGCAGACACTTTATACAGTGGTAACGGTCAAACCCTGGACATCTTGCAGCAGTCAGTCTTTCTCTGTATGGAAGAGCTTCAGGCCTCTCCTCCTAGCTAGGGTCAGCACACTTCCTCATCTCATAGACTGTCTCTGTGGCTGGGAGTGACTGCACCATGGTCCAGGTAAGTGCCCTGCCTTCTGTCCAATCAAATGGCTCCCCTTTGATGAACTGCACAGTTATGTATGGTAAGAAGAAATACTTCTCATATAACAGGGGCCAGAGTAGGGCCTGGGTATTAACCCTTTGTTACCTGGATGAACCACTGTCCTTCGGGTGTGGGACAACCCGGAAGGAGACACAGCAGGTATGATTCGCAGTCAAACAGTTCAATGCATACATCAGCCCAGCAGTTCACCAACAGGGCTCTATTACCCGGTCTTTCAGCTTTATATTCACTGGACTGCAAAATGACAGATGGGCTCACTCTCACAGGCACCCCGTCGGGGGCCCAATACACGGGCCAATAAGCTGCCGACTCAGTCTCTCATCAGCTTTTATCGGCCCGTGTATGGCCACTTTATCGCTCTGGCCTGCCTGGCTGAGGATAAATCCCGCGCCGCACTATGGATGGTCGCCATGTTGCCTTTTCTGAAGAGTAGCAGAAGTGGAGTTTCGGTAAGTTATTTCTTAATAAAGGCTTTGCAATTTCAAATTTTAATTTGTCTTTGTGTTTTTTTTGTATTCTAACGATTTTTTAAAAAAAATGTTTTTGATGTTACTGTTCCTTCAACAGAACATGAATTCTTTAATATCTTGGAATTAAAAATAAATAAACAATAAATGTACATTGCAAAAGTTCTTAGCATAGCACTCTCATCAATTTTACTTTCACTTATTTTTAAGGTTTACTTGTTCTTTAAACTGACCATTCATGCTGAGATTTGACCTGGCAGTTTTGCAATTTTATACCATACTGCCTTACCTCTGGGCATGAATGGCAAGTCAGAGGGCTGTTTAGACTGATGCTCCTGTGATCCTGACAGAAAGCGTATATTTTATGTGCTCTTGAGCAATTGTATATTTTCAACAGCGTTGTGTTAGAATGTTTTCAATTTTATTTTAACAGTTCAACTTGTTCATGCCTGCAGCTCACAGCACAACATAGTAACATAGTAACATAGTAAGTAAGGTAGAAAAAAGACACATGTCCATCGAGTTCAACCTTTTTTTTTATTAACTACCTATCTGCCAGTTGATCCAGAGGAAGGCAAAAAACCCATCTGAAGCCTCTCCAATTTGCCTTAGAGGGGGAAAAATGCCTTCCTGACTCCAAAATGGCAATCGGACTAGTCCCTGGATCAACTTGTACTATGAGCTATTTCCCATAACCCTGTATTCCCTTACTTGCTAAAAAGCCATCCAACCCCTTCTTAAAGCTATCTAATGTATCAGCCTGTACAACTGATTCAGGGAGAGAATTCCACATCATTACAGCTCTCACTGTAAAAAACCCCTTCCGAATATTTAGGTGGGACCTCTTTTCTTCTAATCGGAATGGGTGACCTCGTGTCAGCTGGAAAGACCTACTGGTAAATAAAGCATTAGAGAGATTATTATATGATCCCCTTATATATTTATACATAGTCATCATATCACCCCTTAAGCGCCTCTTCTCCAGCGTGAACATCCCCAATTTGGCCAGTCTTTCCTCATAGCTAAGATTTTCAATACCTTTTACCAGCTTAGTTGCCCTTCTCTGTACCCTCTCTAATACAATAATGTCCTGTTTGAGTGATGGAGACCAAAACTGTACGGCATATTCTAGATGGGGCCTTACAAGTGCTCTATACAGTGGAAGAATGACCCCCTCCTCCCTTGACTCTATGCCCCTTTTAATACAGCTCAATACCTGATTTGCCCTTGATGCTGCTGACTGGCATTGCTTGCTACAGCCAAGTTTATCATCTACAAGCACTCCAAGGTCCTTTTCCATAATGGATTTGCCTAGTGCAGTCCCATTAAGGGTATAAATGGCTTGGATATTTTTACATCCCAGGTGCATGACTTTACATTTATCAACATTGAATTTACCACTTAGCTGCCCAGATTGCCAGTTTGTCAAGATCATGTTGCAAGGATGCCACATCCTGGATGGAATTAATTGGGCTGGATAATTTTGTGTCATCTGCAAACACTGATACATTACTTACAACACCCTTCCCTAAGTCATTAATGAACAAGTTTAATAAAAGTGGACCCAATACTGAGCCCTGGGGGACCCCACTAAGAACCTTACTCCAAGTAGAGAATGTCCCATTAACAACCACCCTCTGTACCCGATCCTGTAGCCAGTTTCCTATCCACGTGCAAACGACTTCATTAAGCCCAACAGACCTTAGTTTAGAAAGCAGTCGTTTGTGGGGTACAGTATCAAACGCTTTGGCGAAATACAAATAGATCACATCTACTGCCCCCCCACTATCCAGAATCTTACTTACCACATCATAAAATGCAATCAAATTCGTCTGACATGACCTATCCTTCATAAAGCCATGCTGATTGTTGCTCATAACATGCCCTTAACAAGCCTTCAAATAATTTGCCCACCACAGATGTCAAGCTTACTGGCCTATAATTGCCAGGCTGAGATCGTAATCCCTTTTTAAATATTGGAATAACATCAGCTTTTCTCCAATCCATAGGCACCATACCAGATGACAGTGAATCTGAGAAAATCAGAAATAAGGGCTGGTCTAAAACTGAACTAAGCTCTCTTAGAACCCGGGGGTGTATGCCATCAGGCCCTGGAGCCTTGTTTACATTAATTTGTATTAAAGCTTTTTGAATCATATCCTGAGTCAGCCACTGACTAGATTGAGCTGAACCATTCGTGCAGTTATTAAGTGAGCCTGTGAACCCAGAATCCTCTATTGTATACACTGAAGAAAAGAACTGATTTAACACATTTGCCTTATCTGTATCTGTTACAACCATACTGGTACCATTATTTAATGGAGAAACACTCTCAACCTGCATCTTTTTACTATTAATATATTTAAAAAACTTTTTAGGGTTAGTTTTCACCTCCACCGCAATTAACTCTTCATTTCTTTTCTTAGCCTTCCGGATTGCTGATTTACAACATTTATTACAGTGTTTATATTCATTAAATGCAGCTTCTGTCCCTACAGATTTGTAGTTTTTAAATGCCTTTCTCTTCTTTCCCATTAACTTCTTTACTTCTGTATTAAGCCACAAAGGATGATTCTTAGAGCTTCTATGTTTAGTCCGTAAGGGAATAAATTGAGAACAGTAATGATTTAATATCATTTTAAAGGACAACCATTTCTGTTCTGTGTTTTTAGCTGAAAACCTAATGCCCCAATCAATGCTCTGTAGGGCAGCCCTCAAGGCACTAAAATTAGCTTTTGTAAAATTCATGGTTTTTGTTGCCCCAGTATATTTTTGTTTTTTGCACCAGACATTAAAAGATATAACATTATGGTCACTATTACCCAGGGGTTCAATGACTTGCACATTTGCTATAAGTTCTGGGTCATTTGAGATCACTAAATCAAGAATAGCATTTTTTCTGGTAGGCTCCTCAACAACCTGTGCTAAAAAATTGTCGTGCAATAAGTTTATAAACTTGTTCCCATTAACTGATCTAGCAGTACCGTTGCTCCAGTCAATATCTGGGTAATTAAAATCCCCCATTATCAATACTTTACCTAAACTAGCAGCCTTTTCTATTTGCATTAGGAGCTTTGTCTCTTCCTCCTCACTTACATTAGGGGGTTTATAGCATACGCCTACAATTAATTTGCTGGATTCTTTACAATTGGTGAAGAACTCCACCCATACGACTTCTGCCCCCTCATTTTCTAACATAACCTCCTCCTTTATATGAGCTTTTAAATCCTGCCTAACATACAGACATACCCCTCCTCCTTTTCTATTGCCTCTGTCCCTCCGAAACAAAGTATAGTCACTGATATTTACTGCCCAGTCATGCGACTCATTCAGCCATGTTTCGGCCACACCAATCACATCATTTGAGAAATGTGTGGAGGTTAATAATATGTTTGAAAAATTTCAATCAGCTTTTTATCAAAAGCATAGTACGGAGTCTGCTCTTTTAAGAATTTTTAATTATTTATTAATGGGTGCGGACACTGGGGATGTTTCGGTTCTAATTTTGCTGAATTTAACAGCAGCTTTTGATACAGTGGATCATGGTATTTTATTAGAGAGATTGAGAAGTTGGGTTATCTGGGTCGGCTCTTGGTTGGTTGAATCCTATTTGTGGACTTGAAAATTTTTAGTGGCAGTTAATGATAATCAATCATCAATTTGCGATCTTTCTTGTGGGGTGCCTCAGGGGTTTATACTTTGTCCACTTTTATTAATGTATATATATATATATATATATATATATATATATATATATATATATATATATATATGCTTCCCCTTGGTTTTCTAATCTTTCATTTTAATATTGCTTTTCATTTTTATGCAGATGATACACAGCTTTATTTTTCCTTTAAGCTAAATGATCAGAACATTTTAGACAATTTTTGGAGTGCCTTACTGCTATTAAAACCTGGATGGCCTGTAACTTTTTAAGCCTAAATGAAGATAAAACTGAGGTTTTTATTATTGGCCCTGAAAAATTGTCTAATGCTGTGCAGGCGGACTTTGGTCCATTGGAGGCAGGCCCGGACTGGCCATTTGTGAATACGGGCAAATGCCCGTTGGGCCGCTGCCTCTGTAGTGTAAATGGGCCGCACGTACAGTGTGCGATATATTGTGCGCAGGGCCATTGCGCTCAGATGAAGAGAGTCCCCATTTGTGCAGCGCGTGCGGAAATTTAATTTAGCAAGACCCGCACTAAAATTCTCTACCACTAGAGGGCAGCAGCAGAAGTGAGCCGGAAACTGAAGAGCTGCACGGGGAAAACATTAGCAAGTTTGCAGTGCTTTTGAAACGCCCCATTAGTTCCTGCTGATGAAGAGAGGGATGGAATTTTCTGCTGCTGTTCTGCATTTCCCCCCCTTGTCCACCCCCCAACTGTACAGAGAAAGGGCAGGTAAGAACAACTACTTCCTGCTACTTAAAGTGATACTGACATGGAATAAAATAGATATATAAATAAATAAATAAATAAATAATGTACATTTTGAAATCTGCACTGTGTGTGAGTTTGCTGTCTATTAATCATGTGAATGTTGCCTTATATGTTAGAAAAAGTGTTTTTAGTTTACTTTTGTGAAATAATTCTTCATTTGTGCCTGTGTAATAACAAATTACAAGCAGTCTTGTGTCCTACAGATCTCTGTTTCAAAGCACTCCCCCACTCTTTGATGCCACATACAGCCCAGTATTATATATGTCAACACACTACTCCTATAGATCACAGCCTCCTTTGCTGTTAAAAAAGTTTGGAGTTAAATTTTGCAATCTCTTCTAATCTGCCAGCATAAATCTAGCTTCTCAGCACAATCCCACATGGAATAGCCCAAGCTCATGCTGCTGTAAATAGTTATAGTTCAGCAGATTAATAATAGTAATATTATCGGGTGGTAAATAGATCTTAAATATGAAAATCCTGTTTGGATACATTTTAATGCAGATTTATTTATCCCATTTGGGACACTTGTCATAACTGTGTTATGTCATCATACTCATACTATCACTGCACAGTTTAATTATTCACAGCAGTCTTTCCCTGCTTTATGGCAGCTGAGATTCTAGTGCAGTTTTCTATACAAGAGTCCTCTCTGGTGAAGTTTAGGATTGATTTTAAAATGTTATTGTTAACTTACCAAGCTTTACATAATGAGACTCCAGAATATCTTTCTGAGTTGCTAACTGTTTATAATGGTACTAGATTTAAGGTCCTCTAATCTAGGACTGTTAAAGATTCCAAGAACGTGGTTAAGGGGGAAAGGTGATTGTGCCTTTGCCACATATGCTCCAAGACTTTGGAATAGTTTGCCATTGCATATTAAGCAAGCCAGTTCTGTGATTGCATATTAAGCAAGCCAGTTCTGTTGATATTTTTAAAGGATAAGGAAACCCTTTTGGTGCAAAACCCCTCCTCCCCCCCACGGGCAAATGCCCCATACTTGTTAGTCACCCCTCCATGCAGGTCCTCTCTTGCCGAGTTCACGGGCGCCATCTTCGTCTGAGCATTCTTCTTCCTGTTTTTGGCGGCGCATGCGCAGTAGGAGGCATTTGCCGGTTAGATCTACTGCGCATGCGCTGAAAGTCACGATCAGTACAGTAAGTAGAGCGATCGGACGAAGATGGTGTCCGTGAAGTCGGCAAGAGAGGACCTACACAGAGGGGTGACTAACAAGTTAGGGGCATTTGCCTGGGGGGAGGGGGGATGGGTTTTGCGCCGAAAGGGTTTCCTTCTCCTTTAAAAGGCACCTAAAGACTCATGTTTATATTTTGGCTTTTAACCAGTGTGAGTTAAATTTTATTGTTTGTAAAGCGGTTTGTAGCTATGCTTTGAAAAGTGCTATATAAATACATTTTACTTACTTACTAGATCCATCCCTGGGTATTGGTCCCCTTGGCTACAAACACAAAAAACTTCAAGAACTGGTCCTTACTGGGTGAGTCAATGCAGTTTGACAAGAATATATATACCTTTTGTGTGATTTTGCCAAAGGCTCATTTCATTTGGATGTCAGCAGCAAAGATATTCATTCTGAAGCCAAATGAGTCATGGCTTGCGGAAATGTCAGAAGGCCCTAACAGCTGCAGGGGATGATTTGCGTCCTGATTTGAAATTGTATGCAGCACATCACATAGTTGCAACTTGCAAATGTAATCCAATAGATGCTGATCAGTAGCTCTACATCAGATTGAAGCAGGCCAATGCCTCTGGGGATGGTTGGGTCAATCAGATCAGTATAGGGTTGCATTCTATAACTACATCAACAGCAAAAGGAGACTTACATGTATATACAGGGTTGGCAATATAAACCTAATTCAATATCTCACAGACCCATCACATTAGGCAGTGAAATGAGGTCTCTCCATGATAAGTATTAGGCAGTTGTGGCAAAATTACTTTCATTAGCATAGTATTGACCTTTCTACCATGAAGTATATTTCAATGAGAGAGGCTGTGCAACTGCAATCTCATTACTGGGTATTGCCACACAGCAATTTTCAGACTTTTTTTTTTACCCTTTATCAAGTGCCTAGTAGTGATCTGACCCACAGGGGTTTCATGGATAGCACACAAATTGTTGCACTGGAAACTCTAAGGGCAGAGACACATGGTCTGATTCCGGGAGATTAGTCGCCCATCGACAAATCTCCAATTCTTCAGGGCGACTGCCTTCCCGTCGGCTAGAATGTAAATCGCTTTGGGCGGTTTCGGAAAACGAAGCACTTAGAGTGCCATCCCACTGGTGATTTACACATATGAACACACACACACCCCTACATACTGACCTACCTTCATTAGTCTGCATTAGCAGCACATTAATAAAATAAAGTTTTTCCCCCTGACCTTTCTTTCTTCGCTAAGTCAGTTATACTTGGAAGAAGCTTTTAGATATAATTTTAAGAAAGAAAAGTCTTCCTATTCTTTTTATTGTGTATGGTCCAGATATCTAGATTTATTTAATAAACCCAAGAAAGATCAGCTATCTAAATTGGGATTCATAAGATCTTCTGAACACGGGAATTGAAAGTCAAACATTTCCTGGAAATTGTCAAAGTTTTCCCATTTTGAGTTCTAAATGCTTTAATGTTTCTATTTTTTCATGCATTTATTTTTCTTTGCTCTAATGTAATTTTATATTTTGTTCAGTTTTACTTTTATGATATTTTGTTAGATCTTTAATGCTCTTGATTTGTCCATGAAAAGCATAATTTGCTATTGTATTTTTGTGCTTCTATGTTTAATTTTTTGGAATTTTGTTTATGTACTGCTTCATTATTGACTGGTTTATGAATAATAATAAACACGTTGTAAAATGTAAATGTATCTGACAAGGTAGCAGAGGTTACTACTTTTCAATCTATAGTTACTGTTCGATATTTTTCTGTGTAACAGTGGAATATCCTTCGCAGGCAAACTATGCACCCCGTCACTCCCCCCATAATCCCATTATACCACAGCCCTGTCTACAATAGCTTCTCCATAATGCCTCAATCCATGTTTTCCTCCTTTCCTAGATTAAACACTCTGCCATTCTTTCCCCTAGCACAGAGACCCCCTTCCATTAAGGTGCAATCCATCACAGTTATAGACATTGTACCACAAGATAAAATCAGCCTTGTCTTCTATATATTAGAATTGTCCCCTAATAAGGAAATACAGTACTGAATGTCATTTAAAAATAATAAACCATTGCTTGGAAAACAAAAACAAATAAATGCCAAAATGTTTATTCATAATCTCAACAGAATAGATGTTGTGATCTTCTGATTTCTTTCTTGTAGGCTACCATCGGGCACCATGATGTTATACTGGGGCCCAAAGATGACAAATGGGCCCTTTTGCCCCCGTCCCTCCCCCCGATGGTTGCCTCAGTTCTTTAACACCTCCAGCCTCAGTTCTTTAACACCTCCAGCCTAAGGAAAGATAGTTCAGTGTTAGACATGTAGTAGTAGGTATATGTATAAGAATTCTGAAGTTCATTTGCATTTACAATTTTATCAAAATCATGTTTTAAGTCACATGCCCTTTTCTGCTAATTTAAAGATCAACTACCTCAATAATAAAAAAAATGCCATCTCAGCTTGTAGGTTTCTCTCCATTTAGTGAACTATAATAACAATTAGCAATTTGTCTTACCTCCTTGATACTGGAAGGTTCTTTCAGATGCCCCCAATAATAAAAAAAATATATATATAATAAAGACCCCAAACAGAAGTGCACAAGCACTAAGGAGCACAAAAAGCATGAGCCTTAGTGATTATTCAGGGAGTGCTTTTATCAGGGGTCTAGCACCACACCTGCAAAAAGCAAGCATTAGGGCAGCTCTGTTTTGGAGCACAGAGTCCTCAGCCAATTTATTTTCCATGGAAGGCAGGGGACAAAGAACAATTTGCTCCCTGCCTTTAATGACGTAAAAGTCCCTTATTGAGTTTGAAAAAAAGATGCACATCCATCAGGTTATTGCCACCATTCTAAAATTCTGGTAATATTTTTGCATCTGCTAAACCCACAGATACTATCCAAACTACTATGTTTGTGCCCATAATCAAACAGAGTTAAAAAGCATGGTGGTTAGTTGTTAATTTTTTACCATGTACTTTCAGTTTAAACCCTCATTGATCTCATAGCAGGAATATGCACACTGAAATTGACATGGGTCTTGGTTTTGAGTGCTCATGTTCTTCAAGAGTGATAAAAAGTGCATTTAACATTTGAATATTGGAGAACAGAGCCAGTGTCAGACTGGGATGCCAGGGGCCCACTAGAAAATGTTAGACTGTGGGCCCACTTTCCAAACTCTTATTCCTCCTCTCCTCACTCAAGCTCTTTATTCTCCTAGTCTTTTATATCTACTTACTATATTCTTCCATTATTAAGCTTTTTTTTTTTAAATAAATAAATAGGGAAGCACCGTGAAATAGGCTAATTGGTAAGAAGCAAGAGGGCCCACAGACACCTGGTCAGGGCCGGGGCAAGCCAACGGGGCACCCTAGGCACCCAGTCAGCTACCCCCACCCTCCCCCATGTGAGCATGTGAGCTTGTTACTGCACGCATGCGCAAGTGCACATGCGCTATAGGGGGAGACGCATTCGCTATGCGGGGAGATTAAAGAAAGGAAAGGGGAAGGGCAGGTTAGTGACAGGGGGTGGAGCGTGATGGAGGGGCGTGATGGACAGAGGGAGGTAAGTGACGATGACAGAGGGAGTAAGGGGAGCGACGGAGAGAAAAAGGAAGGGGAGTGACGAACAGAGAGAGGGGAGGAGGAAATCGACCAGGGGAGCAAAGCTGGACTAGGGGTAGGCAGAAAACTTTTGAACAGGTACCTGCCCAGCACCCCCACATCTTTGCGCCCTAGGCAGGTGCCTCTTCTGCCTACCCCTAGTTCCGGCCCTGCACCTGGTCCCAGCAGGAGTTCTCCTGGTATCCCGGTGGCCAGCCCGACACTGAACAGAGCCCTACATCCTATTTTGTGGTATTTAGTTGGATAGGGGATCTGTGCAGTGGTCAAAATAGGGTTTAAATGGTTAAAACATATATATGCTCAAACCTCAAATTCCCCATTCTCTTCATCACTGAAGTCATTGCCCAGATATTCTTCTTCTGGGTACTCCTACTGGCTGATGTTGATGCCAGCTGATAATGCCTGGTAAATAGAAACAATTTGTGAATCATCTATCTAGATGATGTTAAGTCCCCACTGCCCCCTCTGTTTGCCCTGCTCCCTGCCTCCCCCTGCACAGTCTTACCCCAGAATTCTGTCCCCTCTTGAAATAGTGACTGCACAGCGGAGCTCATAGGTGCCGTCTTCTACTATACGATAATCTTTGGGTCTTCTTCCTCCCATTCGGCAATTTCTGCCTCTTTCGGCGCATGCGCAGTTGTCACGAACCGAAAGATTGCTCCAACTGCACATGCGCCATTACCCCGCTCAATTCACGAAGAGAAGAACATAGCGCCCGTGAGCTTATCACATCCTTTTAGCTTCCTTTAAATATGCTGTTTAAATTAATATTATGTAGCTCAATGTGATGCTGAGTTGGTAAAAAAAAACAGAGATCAGGAACAAATATTTGCCATGTGTTTAAAAGCAGCATTTTTCTCATAATTCTAAGTTAATTGTGGCGGCATTCCAGGTTGAATCTGCTGCAATTGCACATGATCATAAATAAGGATGGAATTATGCTTTTATTTTGATCACCTGTGCATTTCGAATTTGGGAATGGGGCCTACAGAGTAGTCTGTGTGATTTGATTTGATAGGGGACCTATATTGGGGCCAAAATAGGTTTAAAAGGGTTTAAAATGATTTAAGCTCAAACCTCAAAACTCTCCTCATACTCTTCATCAGTGAGGTAACTTACCAGATATTCGTCTTCCAGGTTCTCGTTCTGGCTGATGTCACTGTTCAGTCATCATCCAAAACTGATCATGACTCCTGGTAAATAGAAACAATTTGTCAACCATCTATCTAGGGGAAGTGCTTAAAAGTATCATTAAAATCATCATGTCCCTGCTGAGCAGAATCTCTGGGTTTTATTACAGGCAGCTGTTAGAATTTATACAATAGTTGCTAATACTCCAGAGATGTTGCTGAGAAATGTATAAATAAATGTTGCAAAATTGTAACAGTTTAGAGTCTGCACCTGAATTACTGAACTGCCAGACTGAAACGCCAGAGACAGGGAAAATAAACTTTAAATTTAGAATTTGGAAAAGAGTAAAAAATTAAACGTAGAAAGTATTTGAAAAATAGTCTATTTCTGGTGAAAAATCTGAAAATAAATGAACTGAAAAAAGTGTTTGGAAGGTGAACAACCCCTTTAAGAGAGAAACAAATGTTCAGTACCAAGTACTTGTGTTTAAATGCAGCATTTCTCTCATGTGTTTTTAGCTTCTACTTGGTGTATACCATATAAGACTTGCTACTAAGCTGTTTTGTGGTTACATGCATTGTAGTCTTTTTTTTTGTTTTGTTACCAAGCTATTCCTATTTCCATGTAACATACAAGCCAGTATTAATGTTCTTGATTGGAATATTTGGCGCATAAAGGTTTACCGATCTGAATAAACATTTTCTTACCCGTTGCTCATCATATGGCATGTTGCTTTCAGAGGAACGGTAATGAAATGCCTCATAAGAGTAGTCATCATTGACTTGAACTTTAACCATTTGGAGAATCTCCCGGTGTTCAAGGATGCGTAGTTCTTTCTAAATTCAAACAAAAGAGATAAAGTTAAATAAAATGCACAACTTACTTATGAGGAATTACTGCTTCTAAATACAACTAAAACAGTATTTCTCCACTTATCTTTACAGTTACAGGGTGATTAGAGGTTATTAATAAAGATCCCAAACAGAAGTGCACAAACACTAAGGAGCACGAAGAGTATGAGCCTTAAGCTGGCCATAGATGCAAAGATCTGATTTCGACCGTGTGTGGAGAGTCGCAACATTTTTCGTCCGGCGGAGATCAGTCTTTTGGTCGACAGGTTAGAAAATTTCTGTCGGCTGCAGATAATATCTCTGCGTGTATTGCCGATCGTACGATTTTCAGTGGGAGACTGTCACTAGCTTTGGTTGGACATAGATATCGTACGATTGCTGTCAGGGGCAGAACATTGCTGATCTGTTCTTTAACTACTTTATTTGATCTGACTGGTAAGACTTTGATCTGAATGGTTAGTGGCGGGTTGGGAGATGGGAAAGTCCGATCGTACGATGATTCGTACAATCAGATCTTTGCATCTATGGCCAGCTTAAGTGATCATTGACGGAGTGCTTTTATCAGGGGTCTCGCTTTACTCTGCACCACACCTGCCAAAAGCAAGCATTAGGGCAGCTCTGTTTTGGAGGCCTGTGCTAATTTATTTTCCATGGAAGGCAGGGGACAAAGAACAACTTTCCCCTTGCCTTTCATGACATAAAAGACCATCATTGAGTCTGAAAAAAAGATGCACATCCATCAGGTTATTGCCACCATTCTGAAATGCTGGTAATATTTTTGCATCTGCTAAACCCACAGACCTGGGAACATGCCAGTATCTGGTTAGCATTGCCTACTTCTACTGATGATCATAACATACAGTAGGTGTAACCAAAGGCCTATTAGTATCTAATAACAATAATAATATGAAATCATTACCTCCCCCTGGTCATTGATGACTTCTATGACCACTTTTCTTATTTGCACTTGTTGCCATCCCTGTAACAAAAGTAGAGAAAGAAACTCTGTGTTGTTTATAACCATAACAGTTTGGTAAAGCCAACAGATATAACATGTAGCTAGGGTAAGGTTTAGTGGCAGACTTAGAAACACAAAAAAAAGAACAATTGGCACCCTGCCTTTCATGATGTAAAATACCCTTATTGAGTTTGAAAAAAAAAATATGCACAAGCATCTGGTTATTGGCACCATTCTGAAATGCTGGTAATATTTTTGCATCTGCTAAACCCACAGACCTGGGAACATGCCAGTATCTGGTTAGTATTTTCTACTACTTCTGGTGATCATAAAGTAGGTGTAACCAAAGGCTTAGTATCTAATAACGGTATGAAGTCATTACCTCCTTTCCATCGTCTTCTATGGTCGTTTCTTGTATTTCTTCTTCTTGCCATACCTGTAACAAAAGTAGAGAAAGAAGCTCAGTGATGTTTTTAGATTGACCTATACTAAATATACTCAGTGATGTTTATTAACTTAGCAGTTTGGTAAAGCCAACAGATATAACATGTGGCATGGGTAAGGTTTAGTGGCAGACTCAAAAACACAAAAAATACAGAAAGGACAATACTATAGAGAGTATGACTAATTGGCAGAATTCTAAAATGTACACTGAAACTGAAAGGGGTCTTGGTTTTCAGTGCTCAAGGATGATAAAAGTGCATTTCACATGGGAGAACAGGGCCCTACATTTTGTGGGATATAGTTGGGTCGGGGGTCTATGCCGGGGCCAAAATAGGTTTAAAATGCTTTAAAGTTATATAAGCGCAAACCTCAACAATCTCTTCAGCCTTTTCCTCCCGGAGGTCACTGCCCAGATAATCTTCCTCTGGGCATTCCTGGCCAATGTTGTTGCCAGTTTCAGATGAGGACTCATCATTTTCATGCTGACAGTTGTACTGATAAGAGAGAGAAAACATTGTTTTATAAGATGGACTTGTCACTAGAGAATATGATGAAATACATCTTTTTTTTAAATGGTTTAAAGTTATAATAAAAAAGATGTATTAAACAGTCAAGTTCAAACCTCATCGCTCTCCTCGAGCTCCACCTGGCTGATGATATTGCTCAGGTCCTCTGTCAGTGTTTTTTCTTCCTGGCTGTTGGTATTACCAGTTTCCAATATTGACTGCTAGTAAATAGAGAGAGAGACAATTAGTGTACAAACTAGGTGCAGAGCTTAAAAGTGTAATTAAAAATGTTTTATCACATCTATTCAGCACCCTAGGGAAGCTGCTAGAATGAATATTTTGTATCTCTATGTGACGCTTGAATTGAAATTTTATCATAAATGTGTTATTTTATATAACAATCCTTTGCTGGTTACCTCATCGATGTTATTGCAGTGGTCTTCGCCTCCTTCCAAGATGTTCTGGTTAATAGAGAAAACATGGTTTTATAAGATTAACTCCGTTCAGTATAGAATATATTAAAATATAATATATTAAAATATATCTTTTAATTATATTTCTCCTGCTCACTGTGATGTTAATACAGAAAAAAAGATGAAGAATGAATTTATCACAGTTCAAAGTATTTATTATACTATTAATAATAATAATAATAATATCAATATAATAATAAGTATACATAAATATGGGGTGTGTGTAAGGCTGATGTTAATCAAAGGCTATGGGGCTATTCTATTCTTGCCAGGAGAGGAAAGGAGAAATAATGGGAAAATGTGGCTAATTGAAGAATAAACTGACCAAACCCTCAGTATAGATTTTCTTTAGGATAAGCAGGAAGTGGAAATATATCTGGTGCAGCTTTATCAAGTGTTGAGTGAATGAATGAAGCTACATATAAATCTATAGTGTATATAGAGTAAATAACATGGTTTAAATAGCACAAATAGTGTTATTTCTATTTATGTTGGCCAATTCTTCTCTACTTACCACAATGTATTCATCACGATCCGTAGACTCGGTAGATTTGTTAGTTTGTTTCTAGAATACAAAAAAACAGTTTTCATGAGAGAGAGAATTCAAAACTAGAATTCACTAAAGATATAATTTGACATTAAAACTGCCTCAATTAAGAGAAAATTTTGAAAAAATGCAATGAATTAATAATTTCTAAAAAGAATAAACTATGCCCTTAAATGTTAGTGGTCTATTTTATATAGTTTTAGAGTTTTTTTAACCTCGACTGTGGCGTTACTACAGAGGAAGAAGACTCTGCTTCCCCAGGGAACAATAGAGTATTAATAATGAGGTCTCCTTCCTCTAAATTTATGTGGAAATCTCCCCTCCCCAGTAACTCTCTATAATTGAGAAATGACATGGAATAAAGAAATCTGCCGTGTAGGCAGGTTGGTGGGGTGGCTTTGTGCTCTGGGCCCCTCTTTAGATTTGTCTATTGCATCTTACAGCAGCCCCTCTGGCATTGGCCTGAATCGATATATTTCCACTCTGGGCATGACATTATCCCAGCACTTTTTTTAGGATTCAGATTTGGTGAAATATCAGGCACTTACCCAAACCAAATCAAATTTATCTCTTCTATAAACTCAGATCAAATCCGCTCCATTTTTTTATGCTTATATATAATTACATTTTCCCAAAAACTTCGGGTTATTGCAAAAACCCAGCGCACATGAAAAAATCATTGGGACGTTTCCATCCTCAGGGTTTAATAAATTCCGAAAAATTCGTGATTTTTTAAAAGTCAGATTTTATTTTTAAAAAAATCACTTTTTTGTGATTTTTGCTTTCAGAGTTTATTAAATAACCCCCTTAAAATCAAGAGATATTATCGGGAAATGTAAACATACAAATACAACTTTTGATTTGGTTTAGTAACCTGTAGTGGATGACTTCATGTTTAGTGCAATAAATATAGAATTGGTGCTGAGCTGAATTCTATAACCTAGATATCATTATCACTCTAAAAATAGCATTTCAGATTGTTTGCAGCACAATACAGTTAGACTTTGTAGCTAGCAATCTATCTGATTAGGTTCAGTATCAGGAACTGTTAATTCAATTGTTAAGTCATCACAAAATGGCCAATGTATAGAGATCACCTAGTAACTGAATCAGAGGATAATTTCTATCCATGAAGTGATGAAATGTGTACAGTAGAAAGAATGAAATCCTTACCTTGCAAAAGCAAGAGAAACAAGCCTTAAATCTCTTCCACATTTTGAAAATTTTTTGAAAGTTTTTGAAATTTTGTCTAGGGAGACAAAAAATAAACATCACATTAGTCATCCCTTCTATGCACAGCATCACAGTTCAAAATCAAATTCTCTGTAATTCTAACATACATATAAAGTCACCACTCAAATTCTACACAGTACCAGTATTGAAAATAATTTTAAAATGTTTTCTCTCTAATATCAGGAGTTCTACTCATTTCAGTCACCTGAAAAAGAATAAAATAATCTAGGCTGCTGCTGCTTGACACCTTAACTCTGTCCATTATGACATCACACTGTGCACAGTGATATCACAAAAGCAGCTCAAGTGTGAATGAATATCATTTTACTACTACCAGACTCACCATTGTGACATCACATGTGCAACCCAAGGTGGGAAATGTAGGTTAGACCTTTAGATAATGGCTGGTGGGTTGAGTTGATTCCAAGTTAAGTATTAGGGGCAGATTTATGAAGGGTCAATTTTGAATTTTGAAACTTGAATGATTGAGTTTTATTTTAGTGAAATTCGAGTAGAGAATAGTTAAAATTCAATTTGAGTTTTTAAAAAAATTCTGATTTGATTTTTGAAATGTATCATGTACTGGCCCTTTAAGAATTCAAATTCGACTATTCGCCTTAAACCTGCCAAATTGCTGTTTTAGCCTATGGGGGACGTTCTGGGATCAATTTGGAGTTGTTTGCAGCCTTCGTGAAAATGTAGTTGTTTTTTAGAGAAAAAACTCGAATCGAATTCGGATTAAATTGCAGTTGGTCGAATTTTGGTTGAATTTCGAGTTAATTGGAGTTTAAAGAAACTCCCATGAACTCTAAATTTGACCCTTGATAAATCTGCCCTTTAGTATAAATTTTTTTTAATGTTTACATATATTATTTTATTATCCACAAATATCCACCTAAAATTAATAGGGAATGTGGCAATATTCTCTGTAGTGCTGAGCCACAAGGTAATGGTGCCCAAGACAGACCCACACTTCCCCCATCCCCCACTCATTGATTCAGTATCCACTTGCACCCCCCTGCACCAAATACCCCACAGTGAGACAGCAGTTCATGAATTAAGGGGGAATTTGGGGCGTCATACCTACAGCAAGGCCATAATTAGAGGTAGGCAGAGAGAAGAGGTATATTATAAGCCTAAACCCTGCCCCCCACCATTGCACCCTAACCTAAGCATCTGCCACTTCTGCCTACCCCTAGTTCCAGCCCAGATTTTATGTTTATAATATACAGTGACCAGGTACAACATCCTCCTTTAAAATCATTATAACATATTATAAATTATTCACAGTATCACTAGCAGTCTCTAAGCCCGTACAGTAACAATATTAATAACATTATATTTGCTAAAATTTCCACCAAGTATCTTGACTTCTACTCACCTCAGTTGTCTGATCAAGAATGAGCCAATCTGGGCTGCAGCTGTACACTTTAACTCTGTCCATTATGACATCACCGGGCTGCAGCTGTACAATTTAACTCTGTCCATTATGACATCACCGGGCTGCAGCTGTACACTTTAACTCTGTCCATTATGACATCACCGGGCTGCAGCTGTACACTTTAACTCTGTCCATTATGACATCACCGGGCTGCAGCTGTACACTTTAACTCTGTCCATTATGACATCATCTGGGCTGCAGCTGTACACTTTAACTCTGTCCAATGACATCACTATGACATCACCTGGGCTGCAGCTGTGCACCTTGACTCTGTCCATTATGACATCACCTAGGCAACACAAGTCAGGAGATGTGGGTTAGCAATTTAGATAATGATTGGTGGGGGGAGTTATAAAATACAGTGGTGAATTAATGCCATAAAGAAATAATGTATTTTAAATTATCTAATAAATTGTAAGTTCTTTAGAGCAGGGACCTTATCCCAACTGCGCATTGAAAGCGCTAAGCTCTTAAGCATAGATTTATCTATTTTACTGTATAACTTGATACAATCTATACCCCTGTTTATGTTTTCACCTTTTAAAGCACTGCATACAATTGTGGCACTATATTAATAAATCCAAAATACATCTATACATTGCTAATACCTACATGCATTTTGTAGGTTCTTCGATTTTTACTATTACTATTTCGATGAAATTTGGTTAATATAACACAAAGGGGCATATTTATCAAGGGTCGAATTTAGAATTTATAAAAACTCCGATAAATTCGAAATTTGGGGGGGAAAAACGATCAATCAAAATTTATTAAAAAACGTAATTTTTTTTAATTTGGGTGAATAGGATCGACCTGCACACTCAAATCGAATTTGATTCAAGATTTTGCACCAAAAAATTTTTGTTTTTTTTCAAATTTAAAAAAGAAAAAAAAAAAAGGAGATTTTTTAAAAGTCCACCAAATGACTCAACATTGATTGCAGGAGGTCCCCCATAGGCTAAAACACCAATTCAGCAGGTTTTAGATGGCGAATACTCGAATTTGAATTCTTAAAGGGACAGTACATGATAAATTTAGAAATTCGAATTTAGAATTTTTTTAAACTCAAATCCAATTTGGACTTTTCCCTAGTCAAATTACACTAAAATAAACTTGAAATTCTAATTTAAAAATTCAGATTTTCAATTCCACCCTTGATAAATCTGACCCAGAGTACCCCTATTTATGTTTTCACCTTGTAAAGCACTGCATATAGCCAATACCTACAGGTATTTTGTAGGTTTTTCCCTTTTTACTGCTACTATTTAGATGAGATTTGGTGAATAAAACACAAAGTTGTTGCATTGCAACGCTCTCTTTTTCTCCTGCTTCCAAATTTACTAACCAAACCCAAATGGAGGGCCATGCTATTAGGAGCAAATAGTTATAGGGTGTCACAGACCAGATGAACAAGGTAATTGTGCAGTGCCCAAGTGATGCCTAGCTCATGCGCAGACTGTACCACTTGGATAGCCGATCACATGAGCACAGCCAGGTACAACACACTGGAATTCAAAAGCAGCACATTCAATTTGAATGGGAATCAAGGAATTCTAAAACTTAAAATATCTGCAACACTGTGCACCTCCAGGCGCCGTTGAACCGTTCTTTCATCAACCCACAAACAGCAAAAGTAAAAAGAGGTGGTGGGAGTTGAAAGGCTATAGGGCTAGACATATTGTCAGTTTCCCATCTCCCCGCAGTCATGTGCACCGATAAACTTCAATCACTCTTTACTGCTGTACTGCAAGTTTAAGTGATATCACGCCCCCAGCAGCCCGTCAGCAGAACAATAGGAAAGTAACCAGATATCCGCTCCCTGGTAGATATAAGAACAGCACTCAATAGTAATAAAAATCCATGTCCCACTACGACTCCTTCAGTTACATTGAGTAGGAGAAACAACAGCATGTCAGAAAGCAGTTCCATAGTACTGGCTCTTTCAGAAAGCACATGACCAGGCAAAATGACTTGAGATGGCGCCTACACATCAATATTACAGGTAAAAGAAAATACACTTGTTGGATTAGGAATTAAATTGAATATGGTAGAGTGAATTATTTGCAGTGTAATTTAGAAAAAAGAAACACCATAAAAATCATGACAGAATCCCTTCAATTACTTTTCTCCTTTCTGTATCCTTTATTAAATATATATAGTACCACATTTGTATACACATGATGAAAATAACCAGCCCCGTTGTGCAGCCTGTGGTTCTTGTGTATTTGAAATGTTTTGTAAAGTCACATTTGCTCTGATACAGAGTTCAGGCTCTCACTGACAGCTGTACAGCACCATGTATATCCATCAACTCAAGATGGAAAACACACAGACTGGTAACCTGAGTAGTGTTCTGTGAAATATCACTAGACACAGTCCTCAGACATGGACTAAACTCTACAGTATTGTGTGTGACCCTACTGATACCCTTATGGCTCTACAGCTCTGTGCCTTCAATCAGCACTAAAGGTAAAACACACACAGACAGGGAACCTGTGTAGTGTTCTGAGAAATGTCACCACACTGTTCCAGGGGAAACACAATATCAACACAAGTTTTTTCTGTGTAAATATAAATTGTACAAGCAGTAAAAAGATAAATAGATCTAAATGAAAAGGCACATCAATCCCCAGATGAACATTACAGACTTGTCACAGGGACCTATGAGATATAATAATTACTTATAAAAATAAATAAAAACGCCAAAAGTACTCAGAATATTCATCTAAGAATCAATGGGGCTCATTTATTAACGCAGCGCAGTGCTAAAAAGAGCGCAGTGGCCTGACATTTGCCCAGCGCATGCGAGTATTTAATAATGTAGCGCACGATACCTTAACAGTGCAATTTTGTGCGCTAATGTAGACACAGACAGGTGCGACGTGTGAAACTGCGTATCAGCTGTCGCAGTGCTTATAATAAATTGTGCGCACAGGAAGATACCGCAAAGGTAAGGATTAGTTGTGCTCATGTATGAATGCGCTGCTTTAATTAGTTGCGTCACATATTGCGCATATTGCGTTCACTTAGACGCATCTGGTTGCAAAGGTGTTTAGCCTACCTGATACCCTTAAAGGAACCTTGGTCAATATAAACATGTTGGGTGGAAGGCGTGGTTAATATGCACTTTACAGGGGTTGTTCATCTTTGAGTAAACTTTGAGTTAACAAACATCCCCACCAACAGCAGCACCATTGTATTTGCCAGAACCCAGTTTAGCAGTGTGGCTCTGCTAGCGCAGCTGGGCAGGAATGCGCATTTTGAAGAGCGTTACTATTACGCCACAAACAGGCAGTCGTAAAAATTGTGGTGCTGTTGACCGGGTGCAGTTTTGCACATATACAGACGCAAATCTGCGATGGCCGCAGTGCAAGCGCATTGTAGCCACGCCCACAGCCACGCCCCTAACAACCACGGCATCGTTTGCGACATAAATGCCCAATCTTTTGCGCAATGCGCATAAACAAAACCATCGCAAAAGTTCTGTGTTATGCGCAATATCACGCAAATATATTAGCGATCACACTCGTGATGTCGCAGACAATCTTTTGCGTCCACTTATGCGCTGCGCTGCGTTAATAAATGAGCCCCAATGTGCTTTCTATTTGCTGTGATATGCACATATATTTTGGGTAAGAGAATTAATTTCCATGCACCTCAATAATCCACACGGTTAGCACTGGCCAACAGCACAGGTTAAAGGGGCGGTTCACCTTTAAGTTAACTCATAGTTAGCAGCTGTAGAGACAGAAGTGCAATTATTATGAGTTGTTGCTATGGAGCTTTGAAACTACTCAGAAGTAACAAGCGTCACCCAGGGCACCAACAGCCTGAATAGGGAAACTTTTTGCATATAATACACGACTGGATGTTCTTCTTCCATGTACTATTTTTATCATGCTACACAAGATCTGCTGCCATCCTCGGCTCTTTTATACAACACCCCTGACGGCCTCTGTGTGTGGGATGCTGGGAATTGCCACTTAATTGCAATGTCTAAAAACTCTCATATTACATTACTTACGGTGTATTTGCTAACTCCTGTAAGCTCCCCAAACTTCATGTATGATATATCAGCTTTCTTTTTGCCAATATCCATAACCCCGGCATATATCTGCTGGATTCCTGCC
This sequence comes from Xenopus petersii, assembly GCA_038501925.1. Classification (NCBI taxonomy): domain Eukaryota; kingdom Metazoa; phylum Chordata; class Amphibia; order Anura; family Pipidae; genus Xenopus; species Xenopus petersii. The sequence continues at coordinate 44,179,324 of CM076674.1, read as the reverse complement.
CATCGGCAGCTTATTGGCCAGTGTATGGGGGCCCCCGATCGAGATCTGGCCGAAAGTCGGCCAGATCTTGATCGGATGGGACTAAAAATCCCGTTGGATCGCGGCCGCATCTGTTCGTTCATGCGGTCCCTAGGGCCCACGATCGGATCAGCCCGATATTGCCCACCTCAAGGTGGGCATATCGGAGGAAGATCCGCTCGTTTGGCGAAATCGCCAAACGAGCGGATCTCTCCATGTATGGCCACCTTAAGTCACAAAGAGCATGGTTTTCTCCTCTGTGTTGATCTCATTGCACCTAAAAGTAATGGGGAAAAAAGTTCCAGATCTGAACAAGTTATCTTAATCTATGAATCGCCCACTTGCCAACGTACGTGCAACATTACGGCTAAACATCAACAACATAAAACTGCTGGTTTGGCCGCCCCATTTACATGTAATGGGACAGAAATGCAATCTACTCTATGTGCAGTGACATGAGGATTCCATTTCTGTCACTACATGCACACATGGGTTACTAGGGGGACTAATCAGTGGTTCCTCAACAGATACTGTATGTGACATTAGTCTAAGGCCAGAGCCAGATGATGGCAGATCTCGGCCTTTATTTCACCACAGGCCCAGAATCTGCCCCTCTGCTCTTCTGCTCCTGTTCTTCCTGCCCCTGGAAGCATTGTTTACACTTGGGTGCAGGCAGATGCTGTGGATTTCGGTGCAACATTTTGCTTTTCACAGCGAAATCCGCCCACTGTTGAAAAGTCAAGGGGCGCAGTACGGCATAGAATTCTCCGCCTACAGAGAATCCGCATTTCTATCTTTGTCTGGCCCAAGCCTGAAGCAAATAATGTATAACCCACACTACAAAAATGCCCCCCTCTGTGTTTGGGTGGAAATCATCTAAGACTCTATTGGGGTTATATAATAAAAGGCACTATGTTTGCCATGGGGCAGTAACCCATAACAACCAATCAGCAGGTACCATTTACTAGTCACCTGTTTAAATGCAAGAATATTATTGGTTGTCATGGGTTACTGCTCCTGGGCAAACTTGGTGCCTTTTATTATATATAGGGGTATGAACTATATATAAAACACAAGTGAGTTTGTGCCATCATTCACCCTGATAAGAGTGTTTTATTGAGAGAAACGATGACTTTACTCTTTACTTTGAACTTTCATTACATTATATAAATTATTTGAATCTTGTTTCCTTCAGTCTGGGAATTCATAATTATAACAAGAAGGCAGAAGCCATATTGTGGACACTGTTATTAAGTCTTGCATCATCTCAGAGTCTTGTTTGTCAACCAGAATGGGGGACCTGGTAACCATTCCCATGCCCTGACAACACAATTAAATGGTTAGGAGAACAGGGGAATGTGGGGAGAGCAATGACATTTAGGAAGTGCTGAATGGAAAGTGAAAATATGCCTCTATGTCTAAGGCAGAGAGGAGGGGCAGATAATATTTGATTGACAGCTGAGATTTTTAAATGAGCTTACAACAGCTATGAATGCTTTAATAAAAAATAGAGGACTTTTATTATACTGATGTTTGTGATTGGGTGACAGGTCCATTTTAATATGGTTTCTTGGGGCTTTCAGATCCTGCCCTGAACCAAACTGCACTGTCCTGATCTCCAGCTTACAGCCTCCATATTGCACAGAGCTATCCTTTCAATCTGCACCTTATAATAATGATCAGCGCATGTGGTTTAATAGAACTGCAAATATGTACTTTTAAACATGGCCGTCCATGGCAAAGACAAAGTAATGAATTAGCAGTACAGTACCAGCATGATCAGTCACCTTTATCTGATTATAGTCTGTACAGAGATACCAAAGGTATTCCCCTAAAATAATCACAATTCAGCTAGACCACCTTAAAGTATTGTATCCCTTAGAAGAGGAGGCACCATGAAAAAAACTCATATTTGAATTTTATGAGATAATTAAAAGAAAAAATAATATCTATGATGAACTTGAAGAAAAATGCTGGACTTTATGAAAAAATGAAATGAAAATTGTTTTCTGCAGTATGAAATAGAATATGTATAATATATGAATATATATCAATATAGAAATTCAGAAAAGCTGGAAGGAAAGATGTAAGAAAAACTGCATACAACCCTTATTAAAGACTCCTAAATCTAATTACAAATGTCTTTTGTAACAATTCCTTATAACATGACAAGGTATAAAAGGAGATCTTTTTTTTTTATAAATTATTTTCTAGTGGGACTATACAGTCAGTGCAGGAAGACTGGGATTTGTTGCTTCTCTCTGGTGGTAAGTCAAATGAACTTTCTCTTCTCTATCAACTTCTAGGCCTCTGTCCCCCTGATTTCTCTTTGCTCCTGCCCCCTCTTATTCCTTTAAGCTCCCACCCCTCTTACTCCTCTATGTCTCTACTCCAATACTTATTTATTGTCCCCAATCCTCATGTCTATCTTTTTACTTTTTTATTCGTTAGAAAATGTTTTTCTTCTGTCACAGAGTTATTCCCAATGCGTTTTAGATCACTGTGGAATATGTTGGTGCCGTATACACATTACTGCACAACAATAATAGTCTCCAGAGAAGGCTTACAAAGGCCTAAGTGATACATGCTGACCTTTTTAGTAAAGAGAGAACTTGTAAAGGAGAGTGGGGGCCTTACCCCACTAAGTCCCTGCTGAAGTTGGTGAATCAGCTGAGACACTGTGTTGTAGAGCTCACCTGGAAGGCAAAACACTGACTGGACAGCAGATAAGCTGTAGGTGCTCTAAAGAGTGCTTCCATAATCCATGCAATTTACAGGAGAGGAGCATTGCTGCTACTGATGCAGAAGAAACTGATAAGTTTAGGAGGGAAGATACACACAGAGGGGAGAAGAGAGAGCAACTAAACTCCAGTTATTATGCCCTCACAGGACAGGGATTATTTTTCCCCACTGTGTGCTCCCATATCTCCCAATTGTCCTGTTTTTAGAGGGACAGTCCCTCTTTTTAGAGCCCAGCCCGCAGTCCCTCATTTGTACTGGAACATCTCTTTTTCTCTGCACTGAATAGCCAGAAAAACATTGTTTCTAACTTAATTGGCTTTTGGCAAAGAGCCCAGAACAGCCACAGCTTCAGATAAGATACTTTTGTAACAATTTCAAGATAAGGAAATAAGTAATTGTAACAATATAAGATAACAGGTCTCTTGGGAGAAGTTAGACTCACAGCTTAAAAGGCAATTTACTTTCATTAGCAAAACTGTAATAACTGGAAAAAAAACACAGAAATATGTTCAAACTTTCATAACCTGCCAGATTTTGTAAAATGAGCATGGTAATTAGGGTCATAGGACAGGCAGAGTATGGCACACACAGGGAACATAGGGAAGGTAGAGTATGGCACACAGGGAGCATAGAGAAGGCAGAGTATGGCACTCACATGGAGCATAGGGCAGGCATAGTATGGCACACACAGGGAGCATAAGGAAGGCAGAGTATGGCACACACAGGGAGCATAGAGAAGGCAGAGTATGGCACACACAAGGAGCATAGGGCAGGCAGAATATGGTACACACAGGGAGCAGAGGGCAGGCAGAGTATGGTACACACAGGGAGCATAGGGAAGGAAGAGTATGGCACACACAGGGAGCATAGGGGAGGCAGAGTATGGCACATACAAGGCACATAGGGGAGGCAGAGTATGGCACACACAAGGCACATAGGGCAGGCAGAGTATGGCACACACAGGAAGCATAGGGGAGGCAGAGTATGGCACACACAGGGAGCATAGGGAAGGCAGAGTATGGCACACACAGGGAGTATAGGGCAGGCTAAATTGAGCAGGGAAACCTATTGGGACCACTCTAAGATGAACAGTTCATACTGTGAACTTCAGCATTTTATATGAGGGTGAACAATGTGTTTAGTTTCAGTCTGGGTCTCAGGTGTGAACATTACAGGGCTTTAGGTGTGTGAACAACAGAGGTGTGAACAATGCAGGATTTTATAGTCTGAATTTGAGGTGTAAACAAGGCAGGCAGGCAGGCAGGCAGTTAATTTCTGTAGTGATACCTTTTAAAGCTTGCACGTGGGAAGCAGACACAGCAGGCAGACTTTCGTGTGGGGGCCACACAAGGGGGGCCGCAGGCCACCAGTTGGGCAGCACCATCATAGGCCATTTTGCAGTGGTTCCTAAACAGTGGGGCTGCCCTCCTGGACCCCAAAGGCCAGTTAGAGTGATAATTGAGGAGAATGGCCATTTTGGGTGAATAAGTAGTTTCTATAGTGATGGGCGAATTTATTCGACAATCGTGAATTCGTGGGAAACTTGCGTGTTTCACTGTAGGCGAATAAATTTGCAAATTTGCAGTGAAAATTTGTCGGTTCCAATGCCGGCATCAAAGTTTTTTAGACGCTGGAGACGGTTCTGATAGCAGCGCCAATTTTGATGCTGGCGACGATTAACAGACGCCCATTGATTTTAACCTTTTCACTGCCAGCCAATTTGGCCAAGTTGGAACTTCTTTTGCCAGACCGTTTTTGAACATTTTTTGCTCTTTCACTTTAGGGGACTTTCCTGGGGGGGTCTTTTAGTTTACCCATGAAAACAAGATATTGTTTTTTTTTCAGGACAACCTAAGCTTTCAAAATATGCTAGAATTTCGTTGTCATTCCAGTTCTGTAAAAAGATATGGGCTTCTAAGTGTATAAAAAAACCAAAAAAAAAACAGTTTCACATGATACAAATGCATATATCAGAAGCAGAATTTATTTTATGCATGAGAACATGGCAGATTTGGAAAGTTCTGTGTCTCCCGAACGCGCCAATACCAAATATATATAATTTTATGGAGATTTCTTACTTCTATAGATCAAAAACTCCGAAGCAGTAAACTACCAAATTTCCAAAGCACCACTCCACAAAACTGCATACATCTGATTTCAAGGCCAAACATTCCACTAACAGTAGGTTTACCCTAAAAAACTACCCCTTATTGGAAAGAACAGATTCTAACGAGTTCAAAATGGGTAAATATATATTTGTACTCCAAACTACCAATTTGCAATTCTTTCCTAAAGTTAGCAGTTTTTATAAAAATGCCTTACATTTTTTGAAGAATTACCTCAAAGTGTCCAATCTACAGCATTGTATCTCCCACATATCATTATATACCAAGATACAACACCCCAAATATGAAAGCCCAGGGTCCACTGAACAGTTTGATGCCCAATATGCATAGGTGCACCTAAATATGTGGCGTATAGGGGCCTCAGAACGAAGACACCCCATATGAGTTATCAGTTCAGGAATTCCAAATACTCCAAAATCAGCACATTTACAGCATTTTTTCAAGAGGCAAAAGTACAAAAATGTATGTTCACCCCAGAAAACCATATGTTTTTGGAAAGTACACATTCTGCCGAATCTAATATGGGTATGCACATCTTTCTACTTGAAAGTACCAAGCCGTAAAGCTTTCCTACATTTCGCAGTTTTTATGACATTACCGAAAATCAACTCGATATTGCAAATCTGAAGCATCGTATCTCACACATATCATTATATACCAAGATAAAATACCCTAAATATGAAAGCCTGGGGTCCGCTGAACAATTTTATGCCCAATATGCATAGGTGCACCTAAGTATGTGGCATATAGGGGCCCCAGAACGAAGACACCCCATACGAGTTATCAGTTCTGGAATGCCAAATACTGCAAAATCAGCACATTTACAACATTTTTCAAGGGGCAAAAGTACAAAACTGTATGTTCACCCCAGAAAACCATATGTTTTTGGAAAGTACACATTCTGACGATTCTAATATGGGTATGCATGTCTTTCTACTCCAAAGTACCAATCCGCAAAGCTTTCCTACATTTCGGAATTTTTATGACATTGCCGAAAATCACATCAATATTGCAACTCTGAAGCATCGTATCTCCCACATATCATTATGTACCAAGAAAAAACACCCTAAATATGAAAGCCCAGGGTCCACTGAATAGTTTGATGCCCAATATGCATAGGTACACATAAGTATATGGCATATAGGGGCAATAGAAAGAAGACAGTTCTGTAATTCCAAATACTGCAAAATCAGCACATTTACATCATTTTCAAGGGGCAAAAGTACAAAAATTTATGTTCACCCCAGAAAACCATATATTTTTGGAAAGTACACATTCTGAAGAATCTAAAATGGGTATGCACAATTTTCTACTCCAAAGTACCAAGCCGCAAAGCTTTCCTACATTTCGCAATTTTTATGACATATACAAAAATCTCCTCAATACTCCAACTCTAAAACATTGTATCTCCTACATATCATTATATACCAAGATAAAACTCCCTAAACATGAAAGTCTGGGGTCCGCTGAACAGTTTGATACCCAATATGCATACCCCTAAGTATGTGGCGTATAGGGGCCCCAGAAAGAAGACACCCCATACGAGTTCTGTAATTCCAGATACTGCATAATCAGCACATATACAGCATTTTGCGACAGGCAAAGGTAGAAAAAAATAGGTTCACCCCAGAAAACCATATATTTTTGGAAAGTACACCTTCTGCCGAATAAAAATTTGCTATAACTGTCTTTCTACTCCAAACGTACATACTGCTAAAGGCAGTGGTTTTTATGATATTTCTGAAAATCTCCTAAAAATATTGCAGTTGGTCGCATTTATCTCACCCAATTTCTTACATACAATTGGAAAACACCCTAAATATTGACGCCAAGGGTCTACTGAACAGTTTGATGCCCAATATGCATAGATATACCATAGCAGGTGGGCACGTGCGGACCCCAAATGAAAACAGTGCATAAGAATTTTCTCGCCTGTCAATTCGCCTCCTGTGAACATAGCACTCTGACTGCATATAATGTGCCGGAAGACCCCCTAACAGTACAAAGACCCCCCAAAATCATATATTTTTGGAAAGTACACCTTCTGCCGAATAAAAATTTGCTAAAACTATCTTTCTACTCCAAATGTACATATTGCAAAGCAACGCTAAAGGCAGCAGTTTTTATGATATTTCTGAAAATCGCCTAAAAATATTGCAGTTGGTCGCATTTATCTCACCCAATTTCTTATATACAATTAGAAAACACCATAAATATTGACGCCAAGGGTCTACTGAACAGTTTGATGCCCAATATGCATAGATAAACCAAAGCAGGTGGGCACGTGCGGACCCCAAATGAAAATAGTGCATAAGAATTTTCTCGGCTGTCAATTCGCCTTCTGTGAAGATAGCACTCTGACTCCATATAATGTGCCGTAAGACCCCCTAACAGTACAAAGACCCCCCAAAACCATATATTTTTGGAAAGTACACATTCTGCTGAATAAAAATTTGCTATAACTGTCTTTCTACTCCAAACTTACATACTGCAAAGCAACGCTTAAGGCAGTGGTTTTTATGATATTTCTGAAAATCGTCTAAAAATATTGCAGTTGGTAGCATTTATCTCACCCAATTTCTTACATACAATTAGAAAACACCCTAAATATTGACGCCAAGGGTCTACTGAACAGTTTGATGCCCAATATGCATAGATAAACCAAAGCAGGTGGGCACGTGCGGACCCCAAATAAAAACAGTGCATAAGAATTTTCTCGGCTGTCAATTCGCCTCCTCTGAACATAGCACTCTGACTGCATATAATGTGCCGTAAGACCCCCTAACAGTACAAAGACCCCCCAAAACCATATATTTTTGGAAAGTACACCTTGTGCCGAATAAAAATTTGCTAAAACTATCTTTCTGCTCCAAATGTACATACTGCAAAGCAACGCTAAAGGCAGTGGTTTTTATGATATTTCTGAAAATCGCCTAAAAATATTGCAGTTGGTCGCATTTATCTCACCCAATTTCTTACATACAATTAGAAAACACCCTAAATATTGACGCCAAGGGTCTACTGAACAGTATGATGGCCAATATGCATAGATAAACCAAAGCAGGTGGGCACGTGCGGACCCCAAATAAAAACAGTGCATAAGAATTTTCTCGGCTGTCAATTCGCCTTCTGTGAACATAGGACTCTGACTGCATATAATGTGCCGTAAGACCACCTAACAGTACAAAGACCCCCCAAAACCATATATTTTTGGAAAATACACATTCTGACGAACACAGAATTGCTAAAAATGTGTTTCTACCCCAAATTATCAAAGTGCAAATGATGCTAAAAAATTACATAAGGAAAAACAATGCAAGCATAAAAAATCACAAAAAAGCAAATACAATTAGGAAAATCAACGAAATAACAAAATAACTGATCCGACAGCGTGGTTAGAGGTCAGAATGCTTGATCCAGTAGTCATGCTGTGAAATCTATAAGTGTGTGTTTGTGTATGCATGGATGTACAGCTCTAAAAAGTGTATAAATATGTGCATATATGTATTTGAGTATGTAAATATCTGCAAAAGTTTGAAAAATCAAAAAAATCAGAAAATCAAAAAAAAAAAAAAACTACTTTTACTAGTATGTGTACTGTGTATATGTAAATGCCTGTAAATACCTGTAAATAAGTAAAAAAAAGGGGGCACTTACCAACTCTAGATGAAGAGGAGTACTTTTCATTGCTGTAGGGTTGAGACACGCTGAGTCACTGCACCAGGAAGTGCATGGGCGGAGCAGGAGCATGTGCTCTGCTGGTGCTTGCGACATGGAAGCTGCTGAATCTGTTGCTGCTGTTGCTGCGTCTCTCTCTGCGACCCTGGAGTGGAGGATCGCCAATCTTTTTCAGGTAAGCTCGTTGCCTAGGGGGTTCTGCTGCTAGCTGCTCCTTTCTGCACGCTGATTTTGCAGTGTGTGCAGAGAGAGAGCTGTTTTAGTAAAGAACGTAGCTCCTACGTTCTTGGCACTTAAAGCCTTTTTTCAAAAGAACGTAGAAGCTACGTTCTTGGCAATAAAAAGGTTAATGGGTGTCCAATGTCGCTGGCGTCTTTTTTGACACGGCAAATTTGCGTTTTGCAAATCTTTTTGCCCGAAGAAATTTGTGGCGAAACGGGACAAATTCGCCCATCACTAATTTTCTATCCTGATTTTTTTATTCAGTTCAAGCCCCCTCACCCAAGGGGGGCTTGAACTGAAAATGTTTGACAACTGGCTTAGTGTCCACTTTTCAAACCTCCCACATACAATAGGAACAAAAACAAAATGTCACAGTATAAATTAAACAAATATTTTGCTGGTTTTTTGAACTTTAACTGTAAAAGATAAGTAAGCAAGGATTTTAATTATCACCCATTATTTTTTAAGCTGTGATCTGTTCTCACATACAAACTCAACCATGATGACTTTTCTTTTCCTAATATTCTGTCTTTCAGAATTTACTGCATGAGCCATAAAAAAGGTAAGATTCAATATATTTACTTGAAATTAATAGAGTGTGTTACATGTATCATTCAACCTTCTATTTACATGAGGCTCCCCCACTTCACTTCCCAGGGACAGCCCTGTTTAGTGTGAGTTTACCCACAAAAATGTCCCTGTATTTAGTCTCCATCTATTGCAGGTGTGTAGCCACCAGATGGGCAGCAGGTTGCTATTTTATATGGGCAGTGGTCTGTAGTTATTTCCTTTTGTCTTAAAGGGGTTATTCACCTTTAAATTAACTTTTAATTTGATGTAAAGAGTAATGTTCTAGGACAATTTGCATCTTGGTTTTTATTTTTTTTTTATTATTTGTGGTTTTTGGGGTATTTAGCTTTTTATTCAACAGATCTCCAGAATACAATTTAAGCAGTATTGTCACTAGGGGCCAAATTACCCTAGCAAACACACATTGATTTGAATAAGAGACTGGAATAGGAAAAGAAGAGGCCTGAATAGAAAGATGAGTAATACAAAGTAGGAATAAAAATACATTTATAATTAGTTTTTTCACACTAAAACAGCACGCACTCCTGCGACCATAGCCATGAGGATAAAAACGTAACTTTATTCCATATAGTTAAAAAGTAAGCGTCCTAACGCGTTTCGTATCAACAGATACGTAATCATAGGCACAACTATTAGTTTTTCAAAAGAGCAAACAGACTTTATTATATTTAATTTTGAAATCTGACATGGGGCTAGACATGTTGTTAGTGTCCCAGGCACTGACAGTCATGTGACTCTTGCTTTGATAAACTTCAGTTACTCTTTATTTCTGCGCTGTAAATTGGACTGATATCACCCCCTCCCTTTTCCTCCCCAGCAACCCTTCAGCAGAACAATGGGGAGGTAACAAGATAACAGCTCCCTGCTACATATGAGAATAACACTCAATAGTAAAAATCCAAGTCCCACTGGAACTCCTGCAGTTACACTGAATAGGAGAAATGATAGCTTATCAGAAAGTAGTTCCATTGTGAAGTGCTGGCTCTTTCTGAGAGCACAGGATCAGGCACAATGAGCTGAGATGGCTGCCTACACACCAATATTACAGCTAAAAAAATATACTTGTTTGTTCAGGAATACAATTTTATAAGGCAGAATGAATTATTTGCAGTGTTAACAGTGCAATTTAGAAATAAAAACTACCAATAAAACCATGACAGAATTCCTTTAAAATTTCCGCATGTAATTGGTGAACCTTATATTAACGAGTTATTTGTTTTTCAACATTATATTCTGTAGAAATCGTAAAAATAGGTAATTTTAATGTAACAGAACATATCTGAACAACCAAACAGCTATGTGTTGATCAGTTTATTGCAGCAAGGGTTCTAAGAAGATTATCACTTCACAAACGCAAACACCAGGCTGCACTCAAGTCCTGTGGGAGTTTGTAAGAACATGGCTGCTCTGTGCCCGCCGGTGTTGTGCTCTGATCTAATGCTAGATATTTTTATCTGGTATGATGTAAGTCAATGATGGCAAATGAGCCACAGCCCTCAAATATTACCCAATTTGACGTTCCCTCCCTTACACTGCTTTATGTCCTTTTAGAGGCTTCAGGGTCACAGCTTGTGAAACACTGACTTAAACAATTCATATATAAATCTCTGTAATTAAAAGTCTAATTTGTGTCTTCAAATATACATACATGAGGGGGCCACTTCTTTCAGGGAAATATACATACATGAGGGGGCCACTTCTTTCAGGGTTGTATTTTAGAACAATTTTGATTGAAAGGTAAATGAAATCAATGATTTCCTTGTGCACATTTGTCCTTGCATGAATGTAATTATGACTGTAAATATTGTTTTTCCTTTTCAGCGGCATCAGACACCGTTACAATTTCTTCTGAGGAGGAGTTAGATGATCATCCAGTGACCGGGGATAGTGGGAAAGATTCACCTGAGACTCATCTTGCTAAATACAAAGTCTATCATGAGCTCCTTACAGACCTGCAGAATGCAGATATGGAGTCACATGAATATGAACAAGAACTTGTGCAGTACCTGTCTGCCATCTCAGCCTCACAGCAGAGAACTGATGCACATCTCAAGCGCACAGGTGATGCCCTATGGCAATTGGTTGCTATAGGTCGCTCATCTATACAGACTGATGTGTCTCAAAGGGATGTGGTCACTGAGACTGAGCCTGTGAAGGGCTCACAACATGAAGCTCGTCCTCAGAGAAATGAAAATGATGATCCAGGGCCCAGCACCTCTCAGCCTCGATCTGCTAAAACACAGCAATTATGCAGAAGTACTGCTGGATCATCTCAGCTGCATTATTTCGGGACATCCAAATGTTGAAAAAATGTTTAAAGGGGACCGGTCACCCTAATAAATAATGTAAAATCCTATTTTATCATGTTGGTCATGCAACATAAACTTTAAATACACTATATACTGTAAATTATTTTAATCTTGTTTCCTTCAGCCTGGGAATTCATAATTATAGCAAGCAGACAGGTGCCATTTTGTGGACCCTGTTATTAAGGCAAGCTTTGCCTCAAAGAGTGGTTATTACAAAGAGTGGTGGTAAATGGAACGTTTTCTAATTGGACCAGTATTAGTGGAGTACCGCAGGGCTCTGTACTAGGTCCTTTGTTTTTCAACTTGTTTATTAATGACCTGGAGGTGGGCATTGAAAGTACTGTTTCTATTTTTGCAGATGATACTAAATTGTGCGGAACTATAGGTTCCATGCAGGATGCTGCCACTTTGCAGAGTGATTTGTCTAAGTTGGGAAACTGGGCAGCAAACTGGAAAATGAGGTTCAATGTTGATAAATGCAGGTTATGCACTTTGGCAAAAATAAAATAAATGCAAGTTATACACTAAATGGCAGTGTGTTGGGAGTTTCCTTAACTGAGAAGGATCTAGGGGTCTTTGTAGATAACACATTGTCTAATTCTGGGCAGTGTCATTCTGTGGCTACTAAAGCAAATAAAGTTCTGTCTTGCATAAAAAAGGGCATTAACTCAAGGGATGAAAACATAATTATGCCTCTTTATAGGTCCCTGGTAAGGCCTCATCTGGAGTATGCAGTGCAGTTTTGGACTCCAGTCCTCAAGAGGGATATAAATGAGCTGGAGAGAGTGCAGAGACTAAGTGCAACTAAACTGGTTAGAGAGATGGAAGACTTAAATTATGAGGGGGTTGAGGGGGTCACAGTTGGGGTTGTTTTCTCTGGAAAAAAGGCGCTTGCGAGGGGACATGATTACACTTTACAAGTACATTAGAGGACATTATAGACAAATAGCAGGGGACCTTTTTACCCATAAAGTGGATCACCGTACCAGAGGCCTCCCCTTTAGACTAGAAGAAAAGAACTTTCATTTGAAGCAACGTAGGGGGTTCTTCACAGTCAGGACAGTGAGGTTGTGGAATGCACTGCCGGGTGATGTTGTGATGGCTGATTCAGTTAATGCCTTTAAGAATGGCTTGGATGATTTTTTGGACAGACATAATATCAAAGGCTATTGTGATACTAAGCTCTATAGATAGTATAGGTATGGGTATATAGAATTGATGTGAGTGTATGGAGGGGTCAGTGTGTGTATGTATATGCTGGGTTTCACTTGGAGGGGTTCAACTCGATTGACTTTGCTAAAGGCATAGAGGAGGGGCAGGCAATATTTGATTGCTAAGATTTTTAAATTTCATGTTATAAATTTGAAAAGGAAAATAAAGTATATTTAATCAAATAATACTCTGTAGTCAAACACTATTAATGTTTATATAATTTGAAAAATATTTTTATTATACAGCTTTTTATTGGTGACAGATCCACTTTCATGTAAGAACAAAACTACTTTAAAAAAATTTTTTTTAAAAAAACAGCACTTCAAATTTTTTTTTAGTTGTACTATAAATGCTAAGGAGTGATTAAAATGATTCACCAGCAGGCACAGCAAGTTCAAGCAGGGTAAGCCCTTGCAATTTTATATACAGAAGTGCAACATTTCAAGCATGACACTTGCTGTGTGTGCAGTGAATCATTTGAATCACTTCATAATGTGGGGGTGCTGATTCCCTATCACTATGCACCAGGCAGTATCTTTAACCGGAAAGCTAAGTAGTGCGGGAGGACGTTCATGACACACTATAAATGTTCAGGGACATTTCTGCTATGAGAGCCATACCTCAGGCAGCAGTTCCCCACAAGTTACCAGGGGCAGCAAAACACCACTCCTAGTAACTTTAAGCCGAATTTCTGTTATGAAACCAGAAATTCAGCTAGAAATGTGGCCCCTCATAATTGCCTCTATAGGCCACATATACCGTGAACTTGTGTCAGTTGCATGTTGAACTGCAAGCTGTGCTATGACCTTATAACAAATTGCTTATAGTGCAAGCTGCAGAGCACAGCTCACATGGGTGCAAGGGGCTACCCAGTAACCTTTATCCTCTGGCATGTCAAAGCTTTTACATTCAGTATATTGAGCTAGTGTGGGAGTGTTCCATGTGATGTCTACATACTAACCTAATGGATAATACAGACAGTGCTTTATGGTGCAAGCAGCAGTCCAACATGCAAATGCATACAATAGGGTGCTTTTCATCCATGCAGCCCTTTTGCAGGAGATAAAGGAGCAGGTGGCCAACCTTTCAGAGATAGACAGAGGCTGCTTAGGCTAAACTGCAAGCTGAGACAGGAACACGGTCATAGAAGCCTGACATACAAAATAACACATTCAGCTCAATATACAAATAAATAAATAAGTACATATGGTTTAGTGGCCTTTAACTTATGGTAACCAGCATGCCACTAATTTTAATGATGTTGCCTTTTTGAACTACCACATTAATAAAAAATGCCAACGTTGTTTATAATTTTTTTTACTGTTTTTGTCATGTACCGTTGACTTAAGGTGGCCAAATATTGGCAGATAAAAGCTGCCAACATCGGTTCTTTATAGGGCCATCGGTCCAGCAGTTTAACTGCCTGTGGATGGGGGTGTCCGACGGGTTTCCCCCGATCTAGACCTGGCCAACAATTGGTTTGATATCGATGAGGCAGGTTTGATTGCTCCTGCGATTGAGTATCGGATAGTTGATGCGGTCCAACGACCCTCGGCACCTATTTCCTTTGCATAATCCGATCATTTGGCCCTAGGGCTGAACGATCGAATTAACCCGATATCGCCTTGCCATTAGTGGGCATTTTGGGGAAAGAGCCACTCCTTCGGGGACAATTTAGGCAGCACTGATCCATATTTAAATAATTCTGATGTATCCAATGGCAGAAAATAAAAAAGCTGGTGAAACAAGGAGAGTTGCCCTCCCTTTGTGCTTTCTGCTTTGACAGACATCAGTGCTTCATTCCAAACTACATGTGAAACACAACATACGTGTATCTGTATTAGCATTAGTCTACTGATGGAGTATGTGTGTGCACACTGTTCATCCGAGCCAGTACAGTTTGCGTGCCTGCTACAAATACCCAGTGTTCCATCTGAAAAAAATGCATTTTCTAGGTGATAAATGAGCTTCTGGCCAACCTTTCAGAAAGAGAAAATGTAAGCTGTCCTGTCAACTGCATTCCTACAGTCAGTATTTTGTTTTTAAGTCAAGTGCCTTCTTAATTACCAAAAGCATCACCTGAGTCCAAGTGAGGAAGAAAGATGAAGAGGAGAACATATCACAAAAATAGTAGGGAATGGTAACATACAGAGAAGTATTCAGTTCATAGGACTTTTGTACCCCCTGTTATAACTAGCTGAAACTGTGAGCATTAATTCAAATTTAAACTTTTGGGGGCAGGGCATGTACAATCAAAGGCTGGGCAGGCAATTACTTTCACTTTCCATTCAGCACTTCCTAGATGTCCCTGCTCTCCCCACATTCCCCCAGGTCTCTTAACCATTTCATTGTGTAGCCAGGGCATGGGGATGGACATCAGGTCCCCCATTCTGGTGCACAAACAAGATTCTGACATGATACAAGGCTTGTCTTAATAACAGTGTCCACAAAATGGCGCCTGTTTGCTAGAATTATGAGTTCCCAGACTGAAGGAAATAAGATTCAAATAATTCATACAGTATAATTATAGTTTATTTTAACTTGACAAACATGATAAAATAGGATTTGAAATATTTTTTTTCGGATGACAGGTCCCCTTTAAATATTGTTAAACACCATGAAATGAATTTCCAGTCATGAACGAGATGCAGAATGTGCCTCACAAAGGGGTCAAGATAAGGATGCCACCTGTCTGGTTTTGACTTGGACAGGCCTGTTTTTGATAAACCTTTCCTCCGGGTCTTTGAGAGGGTCAAAATATGTGTTTAGAGGTCGCTGCTGTGTTTTAATTGGAATTTCTCATTTAATCCTCCCTCCCCTTCTACCGTCTGGGCGTAAAAACAAATCATGGCAGGGAAATGGACACACCTGCTGCACCGGGGAAGTGAAAATGAAACTTTTAGTACTTTCCATGTTAAATTTAAGGACTGCTAAACGGATTCAGGGCAATCATTCTTTTACTGTTGTGTCTCACTGCTGTCACTGTGCTGTCATGTCGACCTCTAAACCAGTTGTGAGAGTGGGAGTGTGCGCCTTTTGTGACCAGCGGGAACAGAATCATGACACCGGGTGCTTGCTGAAGACCAGTGATGATCGTATAACAGCCCACTATAACTGCATGGTGAGTTACTGCATCTGGCCTTTAGGGACAAAAAGGGCCTCTATTAGCAGAATGTTAAGCAGCAGAGTTTTGCATGACACTTATTGATGGACATTGAGATAGTAAATATAAGATACCAATTTCCCTATGATAGGTGCCTTTCTTTTTGAATGTGTATTTTTAGTTTTGTTTAATGCTCTGTTTATTCCTGCTTCTGTATGTATTATTACTACAGTATATTGTAGAAAACCTACAGTGCTGCATAAAATAGGACTAATTTAATATATAGATACATGTACAGTCTATTTCCTTGACTATAACCACAGAAGGGCTTGTTCCTAAATTTCGTGAAATGCAAAAGCTTTTTGTAATGTGCCAGAAATGAAGGGAGGGATCCTGTCCATGGGAACTGGTGCATCAAGTAAAACTCCATTCATCCATTATCCTGTATTTTCTACTAGATCTATTCACCAAAAGTGATATCAGCAATGCCACCCAGTGAGGAGTTCGGTGGATTTGATATTTGTTCTGTGGAGAAAGAAATCATGCGTGGAAAGAGGATGGTAAGAATATGACAACGTGCTAGAGAAATGCTATTGTGGGTACAGAACACTCAGGGGGTAATTTACTAACAATCCAATTTACATTTTTTCTACAAATCTGTAAAAATGAATGGTTTCCTTAATTTTTTTAAAAAGCTCTAGAAATTTGAGATATATAAAGTGTAAAATCCATGCAGTCCACGAATGCAAAACTTTGCCAGGTAAAAGTTTGCGAGGTCCTATAGAAGTCAACTGGAGCTGAGCTGATCCTATAGGGCCACTTTAAATCAATTCAAATTTTTGTTTTTTGCTAGGAAATGTCCAGAAAACACAAATTTTTCTAGGTATTCATATTTTCATATCGTATGGTTTAACATAATTTCCCGTTCTTACTTTTTTTAATTCAGATTTTTATATCATGACATTTGTAGTTTTAGGGGCAGATTTATCAAGGGTCGAATTTTGAAGTTAAAAATACTTTGAAGTTCGACCATCGAATTAAAATACTTAGAATTTGAACTTTTTTTCATCTAATTTGGCTATTCTGCGGTCGAAGTAAAATCGAACGAGCTAACGATTTGAACGTTTTAATCGTACTTCAAAAACTTCAAAAAATGCTGTAGAAGGTCCCCATAGGCTAACATAGCATTTCAGCAGGTTTAATTTGGCGAAGTATTCAAGGCAACGTTTTTTTAAAGAGACAGTATTTTGATTATCAATTAGTCAAACGATTTTTACTTCGAAACAAAGTCAAAGTAAATTCGAAGTCGTAGTATCCTATTCGATGGTCGAAGTATCCAAAAAAGTACTTCGAATTTCGAATTTATTTACTTCTTGAAATTTCCTCGAATTCACTTCGAATTTTGATCAATCTGCTCCTTAGAGTTTGTGAGTTTAGTCGTGGTTTCATAAACCTCTAAAACCACTAAAATCTGACCTTTTATAAATAAGCCCCTAAACTTGTTTGATTAAAGAAAACAGTTTGTTGGCTTCCGAGCAAAAGCAGAGACAGTCTCTCGTACTGTACTTTCATCATGTCCAGCTTGCACAAACCGAGGCATCCATTTACTAAAGTGCAGTAGACAGCAATAATGACCTGAGCCAAAAACAAAGCCAAGAGCAGGTTTACTAATGTGCAAACACCGTCATTGCTGATTTTCTGCCACACTTATATATTATTGCCAGAATTGTCATCAAATATGCGCAAAACTGTCACCGATTTCTATCACCACCCAGAGAATGCCGTTGTGTGAAACAAAATCAGAAATTGTATAGGTTGAATTTTGCTGTTTGATAAATATTCCCCTATATCTCTTACTTAAGATATTGTAATCAATGCTTTCCAGCCTAATGAAATGCAGATGCCGCTGTAATGTTGGTTCACTCAGTGTGGGTTAGTTACTAAAAGGTCAGCTGTTATTTATACCCTTAAACCTGCCCCACCCATCCCCTCCTATGACATAAGTGATGAGCAGGTTGGGCCAGGCTAGGTTCAGACTGCACGAGGGCACTGGTCTAAATTTTCACAACCCCCGCGTCATTAAAATACACCCCTGCCAGAAATGTAATGACAGGCACCCAAAAGAGCTTACAATCTGCCCAAAGGAAAGAAGTTCTGCCAAAAACACAGTGGAACCATACTCTCAATCCTGTCCATGAGAACTGGTGCTTCAAGTAAAATTCCATTCACCGGTAGTTCTGCAGTAGTTCACAATCAGCTCTGCAGCAGACACTTTATACAGTGGTAACGGTCAAACCCTGGACATCTTGCAGCAGTCAGTCTTTCTCTGTATGGAAGAGCTTCAGGCCTCTCCTCCTAGCTAGGGTCAGCACACTTCCTCATCTCATAGACTGTCTCTGTGGCTGGGAGTGACTGCACCATGGTCCAGGTAAGTGCCCTGCCTTCTGTCCAATCAAATGGCTCCCCTTTGATGAACTGCACAGTTATGTATGGTAAGAAGAAATACTTCTCATATAACAGGGGCCAGAGTAGGGCCTGGGTATTAACCCTTTGTTACCTGGATGAACCACTGTCCTTCGGGTGTGGGACAACCCGGAAGGAGACACAGCAGGTATGATTCGCAGTCAAACAGTTCAATGCATACATCAGCCCAGCAGTTCACCAACAGGGCTCTATTACCCGGTCTTTCAGCTTTATATTCACTGGACTGCAAAATGACAGATGGGCTCACTCTCACAGGCACCCCGTCGGGGGCCCAATACACGGGCCAATAAGCTGCCGACTCAGTCTCTCATCAGCTTTTATCGGCCCGTGTATGGCCACTTTATCGCTCTGGCCTGCCTGGCTGAGGATAAATCCCGCGCCGCACTATGGATGGTCGCCATGTTGCCTTTTCTGAAGAGTAGCGGAAGTGGAGTTTCGGTAAGTTATTTCTTAATAAAGGCTTTGCAATTTCAAATTTTAATTTGTCTTTGTGTTTTTTTTGTATTCTAACAATTTTTTAAAAAAAATGTTTTTGATGTTACTGTTCCTTCAACAGAACATGAATTCTTTAATATCTTGGAATTAAAAATAAATAAACAATAAATGTACATTGCAAAAGTTCTTAGCATAGCACTCTCATCAATTTTACTTTCACTTATTTTTAAGGTTTACTTGTTCTTTAAACTGACCATTCATGCTGAGATTTGACCTGGCAGTTTTGCAATTTTATACCATACTGCCTTACCTCTGGGCATGAATGGCAAGTCAGAGGGCTGTTTAGACTGATGCTCCTGTGATCCTGACAGAAAGCGTATATTTTATGTGCTCTTGAGCAATTGTATATTTTCAACAGCGTTGTGTTAGAATGTTTTCAATTTTATTTTAACAGTTCAACTTGTTCATGCCTGCAGCTCACAGCACAACATAGTAACATAGTAACATAGTAAGTAAGGTAGAAAAAAGACACATGTCCATCGAGTTCAACCTTTTTTTTTATTAACTACCTATCTGCCAGTTGATCCAGAGGAAGGCAAAAAACCCATCTGAAGCCTCTCCAATTTGCCTTAGAGGGGGAAAAATGCCTTCCTGACTCCAAAATGGCAATCGGACTAGTCCCTGGATCAACTTGTACTATGAGCTATTTCCCATAACCCTGTATTCCCTTACTTGCTAAAAAGCCATCCAACCCCTTCTTAAAGCTATCTAATGTATCAGCCTGTACAACTGATTCAGGGAGAGAATTCCACATCATTACAGCTCTCACTGTAAAAAACCCCTTCCGAATATTTAGGTGGGACCTCTTTTCTTCTAATCGGAATGGGTGACCTCGTGTCAGCTGGAAAGACCTACTGGTAAATAAAGCATTAGAGAGATTATTATATGATCCCCTTATATATTTATACATAGTCATCATATCACCCCTTAAGCGCCTCTTCTCCAGCGTGAACATCCCCAATTTGGCCAGTCTTTCCTCATAGCTAAGATTTTCAATACCTTTTACCAGCTTAGTTGCCCTTCTCTGTACCCTCTCTAATACAATAATGTCCTGTTTGAGTGATGGAGACCAAAACTGTACGGCATATTCTAGATGGGGCCTTACAAGTGCTCTATACAGTGGAAGAATGACCCCCTCCTCCCTTGACTCTATGCCCCTTTTAATACAGCTCAATACCTGATTTGCCCTTGATGCTGCTGACTGGCATTGCTTGCTACAGCCAAGTTTATCATCTACAAGCACTCCAAGGTCCTTTTCCATAATGGATTTGCCTAGTGCAGTCCCATTAAGGGTATAAATGGCTTGGATATTTTTACATCCCAGGTGCATGACTTTACATTTATCAACAGGCCCGGATTTGTGGAAAGGCCACCTAGGCCCGGGCCTAGGGTGGCAGGATTTTAGGGGGGCGGCATGCTGTCCAACCACACCCACATTGATTCAAAAACAATCATGTTGTTACATTTCCCGTGCGCCAATCCCCATTGCTCCGGTCCAGATGATAAAAGGGGAGGGGACAGGGGCGACAAAGCGCAGTGGGCCTAGGGGCGCCTACTATGTAAATCCGGCCCTGTTTATCAACATTGAATTTACCACTTAGCTGCCCAGATTGCCAGTTTGTCAAGATCCTGTTGCAAGGATGCCACATCCTGGATGGAATTAATTGGGCTGGATAATTTTGTGTCATCTGCAAACACTGATACATTACTTACAACACCCTCCCCTAAGTCATTAATGAACAAGTTTAATAAAAGTGGACCCAATACTGAGCCCTGGGGGACCCCACTAAGAACCTTACTCCAAGTAGAGAATGTCCCATTAACAACCACCCTCTGTACCCGATCCTGGAGCCAGTTTCCTATCCACGTGCAAACGACTTCATTAAGCCCAACAGACCTTAGTTTAGAAAGCAGTCGTTTGTGGGGTACAGTATCAAACGCTTTGGCGAAATACAAATAGATCACATCTACTGCCCCCCCACTATCCAGAATCTTACTTACCACATCATAAAATGCAATCAAATTCGTCTGACATGACCTATCCTTCATAAAGCCATGCTGATTGTTGCTCATAACATGCCCTTAACAAGCCTTCAAATAATTTGCCCACCACAGATGTCAAGCTTACTGGCCTATAATTGCCAGGCTGAGATCGTAATCCCTTTTTAAATATTGGAATAACATCAGCTTTTCTCCAATCCATAGGCACCATACCAGATGACAGTGAATCTGAGAAAATCAGAAATAAGGGCTGGTCTAAAACTAAACTAAGCTCTCTTAGAACCCGGGGGTGTATGCCATCAGGCCCTGGAGCCTTGTTTACATTAATTTGTATTGAAGCTTTTTGAATCATATCCTGAGTCAGCCACTGACTAGATTGAGCTGAACCATTCGTGCAGTTATTAAGTGAGCCTGTGAACCCAGAATCCTCTATTGTATACACTGAAGAAAAGAACTGATTTAACACATTTGCCTTATCTGTATCTGTTACAACCATACTGGTACCATTATTTAATGGAGAAACACTCTCAACCTGCATCTTTTTACTATTAATATATTTAAAAAACTTTTTAGGGTTAGTTTTCACCTCCACCGCAATTAACTCTTCATTTCTTTTCTTAGCCTTCCGGATTGCTGATTTACAACATTTATTACAGTGTTTATATTCATTAAATGCAGCTTCTGTCCCTACAGATTTGTAGTTTTTAAATGCCTTTCTCTTCTTTCCCATTAACTTCTTTACTTCTGTATTAAGCCACAAAGGATGATTCTTAGAGCTTCTACGTTTAGTCCGTAAGGGAATAAATTGAGAACAGTAATGATTTAATATCATTTTAAAGGACAACCATTTCTGTTCTGTGTTTTTAGCTGAAAACCTAATGCCCCAATCAATGCTCTGTAGGGCAGCCCTCAAGGCACTAAAATTAGCTTTTGCAAAATTCATGGTTTTTGTTGCCCCAGTATATTTTTGTTTTTTGCACCAGACATTAAAAGATATAACCTTATGGTCACTATTACCCAGGGGTTCAATGACTTGCACATTTGCTATAAGTTCTGGGTCATTTGAGATCACTAAATCAAGAATAGCATTTTTTCTGGTAGGCTCCTCAACAACCTGTGCTAAAAAATTGTCGTGCAATAAGTTTATAAACTTGTTCCCATTAACTGATCTAGCAGTACCGTTGCTCCAGTCAATATCTGGGTAATTAAAATCCCCCATTATCAATACTTTACCTAAACTAGCAGCCTTTTCTATTTGCATTAGGAGCTTTGTCTCTTCCTCCTCACTTACATTAGGGGGTTTATAGCATACGCCTACAATTAATTTGCTGGATTCTTTACAATTGGTGAAGAACTCCACCCATACGACTTCTGCCCCCTCATTTTCTAACATAACCTCCTCCTTTATATGAGCTTTTAAATCCTGCCTAACATACATACATACCCCTCCTCCTTTTCTATTGCCTCTGTCCCTCCGAAACAAAGTATAGTCACTGATATTTACTGCCCAGTCATGCGACTCATTCAGCCATGTTTCGGCCACACCAATCACATCATTTGAGAAATGTGTGGAGGTTAATAATATGTTTGAAAAATTTCAATCAGCTTTTTATCAAAAGCATAGTACGGAGTCTGCTCTTTTAAGAATTTTTAATTATTTATTAATGGGTGCGGACACTGGGGATGTTTCGGTTCTAATTTTGCTGAATTTAACAGCAGCTTTTGATACAGTGGATCATGGTATTTTATTAGAGAGATTGAGAAGTTGGGTTATCTGGGTCGGCTCTTGGTTGGTTGAATCCTATTTGTGGACTTGAAAATTTTTAGTGGCAGTTAATGATAATCAATCATCAATTTGCGATCTTTCTTGTGGGGTGCCTCAGGGGTTTATACTTTGTCCACTTTTATTAATGTATATATATATATATATATATATATATATATATATATATATATATATATATATATGCTTCCCCTTGGTTTTCTAATCTTTCATTTTAATATTGCTTTTCATTTTTATGCAGATGATACACAGCTTTATTTTTCCTTTAAGCTAAATGATCAGAACATTTTAGACAATTTTTGGAGTGCCTTACTGCTATTAAAACCTGGATGGCCTGTAACTTTTTAAGCCTAAATGAAGATAAAACTGAGGTTTTTATTATTGGCCCTGAAAAATTGTCTAATGCTGTGCAGGCGGACTTTGGTCCATTGGAGGCAGGCCCGGACTGGCCATTTGTGAATACGGGCAAATGCCCGTTGGGCCGCTGCCTCTGTAGTGTAAATGGGCCGCACGTACAGTGTGCGATATATTGTGCGCAGGGCCATTGCGCTCAGATGAAGAGAGTCCCCATTTGTGCAGCGCGTGCGGAAATTTAATTTAGCAAGACCCGCACTAAAATTCTCTACCACTAGAGGGCAGCAGCAGAAGTGAGCCGGAAACTGAAGAGCTGCACGGGGAAAACATTAGCAAGTTTGCAGTGCTTTTGAAACGCCCCATTAGTTCCTGCTGATGAAGAGAGGGATGGAATTTTCTGCTGCTGTTCTGCATTTCCCCCCCTTGTCCACCCCCCAACTGTACAGAGAAAGGGCAGGTAAGAACAACTACTTCCTGCTACTTGATACTGACATGGAATAAAATAGATATATAAATAAATAAATAAATAAATAATGTACATTTTGAAATCTGCACTGTGTGTGAGTTTGCTGTCTATTAATCATGTGAATGTTGCCTTATATGTTAGAAAAAGTGTTTTTAGTTTACTTTTGTGCCTGTGTAATAACAAATTACAAGCAGTCTTGTGTCCTACAGATCTCTGTTTCAAAGCACTCCCCCACTCTTTGATGCCACATACAGCCCAGTATTATATATGTCAACACACTACTCCTATAGATCACAGCCTCCTTTGCTGTTAAAAAAGTTTGGAGTTAAATTTTGCAATCTCTTCTAATCTGCCAGCATAAATCTAGCTTCTCAGCACAATCCCACATGGAATAGCCCAAGCTCATGCTGCTGTAAATAGTTATAGTTCAGCAGATTAATAATAGTAATATTATCGGGTGGTAAATAGATCTTAAATATGAAAATCCTGTTTGGATACATTTTAATGCAGATTTATTTATCCCATTTGGGACACTTGTCATAACTGTGTTATGTCATCATACTCATACTATCACTGCACAGTTTAATTATTCACAGCAGTCTTGCCCTGCTTTATGGCAGCTGAGATTCTAGTGCAGTTTTCTATACAAGAGTCCTCTCTGGTGAAGTTTAGGATTGATTTTAAAATGTTATTGTTAACTTACCAAGCTTTACATAATGAGACTCCAGAATATCTTTCTGAGTTGCTAACTGTTTATAATGGTACTAGATTTAAGGTCCTCTAATCTAGGACTGTTAAAGATTCCAAGAACGTGGTTGAGGGGGAAAGGTGATTGTGCCTTTGCCACATATGCTCCAAGACTTTGGAATAGTTTGCCATTGCATATTAAGCAAGCCAGTTCTGTGATTGCATATTAAGCAAGCCAGTTCTGTTGATATTTTTAAAGGATAAGGAAACCCTTTTGGTGCAAAACCCCTCCTCCCCCCCACGGGCAAATGCCCCATACTTGTTAGTCACCCCTCCATGCAGGTCCTCTCTTGCCGAGTTCACGGGCGCCATCTTCGTCTGAGCATTCTTCTTCCTGTTTTTGGCGGCGCATGCGCAGTAGGAGGCATTTGCCGGTTAGATCTACTGCGCATGCGCCGAAAGTCACGATCAGTACAGGAAGTAGAGCGATCGGACGAAGATGGTGTCCGTGAAGTCGGCAAGAGAGGACCTACACAGAGGGGTGACTAACAAGTTAGGGGCATTTGCCTGGGGGGAGGGGGGATGGGTTTTGCGCCGAAAGGGTTTCCTTCTCCTTTAAAAGGCACCTAAAGACTCATGTTTATATTTTGGCTTTTAACCAGTGTGAGTTAAATTTTATTGTTTGTAAAGCGGTTTGTAGCTATGCTTTGAAAAGTGCTATATAAATACATTTTACTTACTTACTAGATCCATCCCTGGGTATTGGTCCCCTTGGCTACAAACACAAAAAACTTCAAGAACTGGTCCTTACTGGGTGAGTCAATGCAGTTTGACAAGAATATATATACCTTTTGTGTGATTTTGCCAAAGGCTCATTTCATTTGGATGTCAGCAGCAAAGATATTCATTCTGAAGCCAAATGAGTCATGGCTTGCGGAAATGTCAGAAGGCCCTAACAGCTGCAGGGGATGATTTGCGTCCTGATTTGAAATTGTATGCAGCACATCACATAGTTGCAACTTGCAAATGTAATCCAATAGATGCTGATCAGTAGCTCTACATCAGATTGAAGCAGGCCAATGCCTCTGGGGATGGTTGGGTCAATCAGATCAGTATAGGGTTGCATTCTATAACTACATCAACAGCAAAAGGAGACTTACATGTATATACAGGGTTGGCAATATAAACCTAATTCAATATCTCACAGACCCATCACATTAGGCAGTGAAATGAGGTCTCTCCATGATAAGTATTAGGCAGTTGTGGCAAAATTACTTTCATTAGCATAGTATTGACCTTTCTACCATGAAGTATATTTCAATGAGAGAGGCTGTGCAACTGCAATCTCATTACTGGGTATTGCCACACAGCAATTTTCAGACTTTTTTTTTTACCCTTTATCAAGTGCCTAGTAGTGATCTGACCCACAGGGGTTTCATGGATAGCACACAAATTGTTGCACTGGAAACTCTAAGGGCAGAGACACATGGTCTGATTCCGGGAGATTAGTCGCCCATCGACAAATCTCCAATTCTTCAGGGCGACTGCCTTCCCGTCGGCTAGAATGTAAATCGCTTTGGGCGGTTTCGGAAAATGAAGCACTTAAGAGTGCCATCCCACTGGTGATTTACACATATGAACACACACACACCCCTACATACTGACCTACCTTCATTAGTCTGCATTAGCAGCACATTAATAAAATAAAGTTTTTCCCCCTGACCTTTCTTTCTTCGCTAAGTCAGTTATACTTGGAAGAAGCTTTTAGATATAATTTTAAGAAAGAAAAGTCTTCCTATTCTTTTTATTGTGTATGGTCCAGATATCTAGATTTATTTAATAAACCCAAGAAAGATCAGCTATCTAAATTGGGATTCATAAGATCTTCTGAACACGGGAATTGAAAGTCAAACATTTCCTGGAAATTGTCAAAGTTTTCCCATTTTGAGTTCTAAATGCTTTAATGTTTCTATTTTTTCATGCATTTATTTTTCTTTGCTCTAATGTAATTTTATATTTTGTTCAGTTTTACTTTTATGATATTTTGTTAGATCTTTAATGCTCTTGATTTGTCCATGAAAAGCATAATTTGCTATTGTATTTTTGTGCTTCTATGTTTAATTTTTTGGAATTTTGTTTATGTACTGCTTCATTATTGACTGGTTTATGAATAATAATAAACACGTTGTAAAATGTAAATGTATCTGACAAGGTAGCAGAGGTTACTACTTTTCAATCTATAGTTACTGTTCGATATTTTTCTGTGTAACAGTGGAATATCCTTCGCAGGCAAACTATGCACCCCGTCACTCCCCCCATAATCCCATTATACCACAGCCCTGTCTACAATAGCTTCTCCATAATGCCTCAATCCATGTTTTCCTCCTTTCCTAGATTAAACACTCTGCCATTCTTTCCCCTAGCACAGAGACCCCCTTCCATTAAGGTGCAATCCATCACAGTTATAGACATTGTACCACAAGATAAAATCAGCCTTGTCTTCTATATATTAGAATTGTCCCCTAATAAGGAAATACAGTACTGAATGTCATTTAAAAATAATAAACCATTTCTTGGAAAACAAAAACAAATAAATGCCAAAATGTTTATTCATAATCTCAACAGAATAGATGTTGTGATCTTCTGATTTCTTTCTTGTAGGCTACCATCGGGCACCATGATGTTATACTGGGGCCCAAAGATGACAAATGGGCCCTTTTGCCCCCGTCCCTCCCCCCGATGGTTGCCTCAGTTCTTTAACACCTCCAGCTTCAGTTCTTTAACACCTCCAGCCTCAGTTCTTTAACACCTCCAGCCTAAGGAAAGATAGTTCAGTGTTAGACATGTAGTAGTAGGTATATGTATAAGAATTCTGAAGTTCATTTGCATTTACAATTTTATCAAAATCATGTTTTAAGTCACATGCCCTTTTCTGCTAATTTAAAGATCAACTACCTCAATAATAAAAAAAATGCCATCTCAGCTTGTAGGTTTCTCTCCATTTAGTGAACTATAATAACAATTAGCAATTTGTCTTACCTCCTTGATACTGGAAGGTTCTTTCAGATGCCCCCAATAATAAAAAAAATATATATATAATAAAGACCCCAAACAGAAGTGCACAAGCACTAAGGAGCACAAAAAGCATGAGCCTTAGTGATTATTCAGGGAGTGCTTTTATCAGGGGTCTAGCACCACACCTGCAAAAAGCAAGCATTAGGGCAGCTCTGTTTTGGAGCACAGAGTCCTCAGCCAATTTATTTTCCATGGAAGGCAGGGGACAAAGAACAATTTGCTCCCTGCCTTTAATGACGTAAAAGTCCCTTATTGAGTTTGAAAAAAAGATG
Organism: Xenopus petersii; assembly: GCA_038501925.1. Lineage (NCBI taxonomy): Eukaryota > Metazoa > Chordata > Amphibia > Anura > Pipidae > Xenopus > Xenopus petersii. The sequence continues at coordinate 44,151,706 of CM076674.1, read as the reverse complement.
CACATCCATCAGGTTATTGCCACCATTCTAAAATTCTGGTAATATTTTTGCATCTGCTAAACCCACAGATACTATCCAAACTACTATGTTTGTGCCCATAATCAAACAGAGTTAAAAAGCATGGTGGTTAGTTGTTAATTTTTTACCATGTACTTTCAGTTTAAACCCTCATTGATCTCATAGCAGGAATATGCACACTAAAATTGACATGGGTCTTGGTTTTGAGTGCTCATGTTCTTCAAGAGTGATAAAAAGTGCATTTAACATTTGAATATTGGAGAACAGAGCCAGTGTCGGACTGGGATGCCAGGGGCCCACTAGAAAATGTTAGACCGTGGGCCCACTTTCCAAACTCTTATTCCTCCTCTCCTCACTCAAGCTCTTTATTCTCCTAGTCTTTTATATCTACTTACTATATTCTTCCATTATTAAGCATTTTTTTTAAAATAAATAAATAGGGAAGCACCGTGAAATAGGCTAATTGGTAAGAAGCAAGAGGGCCCACAGACACCTGGTCAGGGCCGGGGCAAGCCAACGGGGCACCCTAGGCACCCAGTCAGCTACCCCCACCCTCCCCCATGTGAGCATGTGAGCTTGTTACTGCACGCATGCGCAAGTGCACATGCGCTATAGGGGGAGACGCATTCGCTATGCGGGGAGATTAAAGAAAGGAAAGGGGAAGGGCAGGTTAGTGACAGGGGGTGGAGCGTGATGGAGGGGCGTGATGGACAGAGGGAGGTAAGTGACGATGACAGAGGGAGTAAGGGGAGCGACGGAGAGAAAAAGGAAGGGGAGTGACGAACAGAGAGAGGGGAGGAGGAAATCGACCAGGGGAGCAAAGCTGGACTAGGGGTAGGCAGAAAACTTTTGAACAGGTACCTGCCCAGCACCCCCACATCTTTGCGCCCTAGGCAGGTGCCTCTTCTGCCTACCCCTAGTTCCGGCCCTGCACCTGGTCCCAGCAGGAGTTCTCCTGGTATCCCGGTGGCCAGCCCGACACTGAACAGAGCCCTACATCCTATTTTGTGGTATTTAGTTGGATAGGGGATCTGTGCAGTGGTCAAAATAGGGTTTAAATGGTTAAAACATATATATGCTCAAACCTCAAATTCCCCATTCTCTTCATCACTGAAGTCATTGCCCAGATATTCTTCTTCTGGGTACTCCTAATGGCTGATGTTGATGCCAGCTGATAATGCCTGGTAAATAGAAACAATTTGTGAATCATCTATCTAGATGATGTTAAGTCCCCACTGCCCCCTCTGTTTGCCCTGCTCCCTGCATCCCCCTGCACAGTCTTACCCCAGAATTCTGTCCCCTCTTGAAATAGTGACTGCACAGCGGAGCTCACAGGTGCCGTCTTCTACTATACGATAATCTTTGGGTCTTCTTCCTCCCATTCGGCAATTTCTGCCTCTTTCGGCGCATGCGCAGTTGTCACGAACCGAAAGATTGCTCCAACTGCACATGCGCCATTACCCCGCTCAATTCACGAAGAGAAGAACATAGCGCCCGTGAGCTTATCACATCCTTTTAGCTTCCTTTAAATATGCTGTTTAAATTAATATTATGTAGCTCAATGTGATGCTGAGTTGGTAAAAAAAAACAGAGATCAGGAACAAATATTTGCCATGTGTTTAAAAGCAGCATTTTTCTCATAATTCTAAGTTAATTGTGGCGGCATTCCAGGTTGAATCTGCTGCAATTGCACATGATCATAAATAAGGATGGAATTATGCTTTTATTTTGATCACCTGTGCATTTCGAATTTGGGAATGGGGCCTACAGAGTAGTCTGTGTGATTTGATTTGATAGGGGACCTATATTGGGGCCAAAATAGGTTTAAAAGGGTTTAAAATGATTTAAGCTCAAACCTCAAAACTCTCCTCATACTCTTCATCAGTGAGGTAACTTACCAGATATTCGTCTTCCAGGTTCTCGTTCTGGCTGATGTCACTGTTCAGTCATCATCCGAAACTGATCATGACTCCTGGTAAATAGAAACAATTTGTCAACCATCTATCTAGGGGAAGTGCTTAAAAGTATCATTAAAATCATCATGTCCCTGCTGAGCAGAATCTCTGGGTTTTATTACAGGCAGCTGTTAGAATTTATACAATAGTTGCTAATACTCCAGAGATGTTGCTAAGAAATGTATAAATAAATGTTGCAAAATTGTAACAGTTTAGAGTCTGCACCTGAATTACTGAACTGCCAGACTGAAACGCCAGAGACAGGGAAAATAAACTTTAAATTTAGAATTTGGAAAAGAGTAAAAAATTAAACGTAGAAAGTATTTGAAAAATAGTCTATTTCTGGTGAAAAATCTGAAAATAAATGAACTGAAAAAAGTGTTTGGAAGGTGAACAACCCCTTTAAGAGAGAAACAAATGTTCAGTACCAAGTACTTGTGTTTAAATGCAGCATTTCTCTCATGTGTTTTTAGCTTCTACTTGGTGTATACCATATAAGACTTGCTACTAAGCTGTTTTGTGGTTACATGCATTGTAGTCTTTTTTTTTTGTTTTGTTACCAAGCTATTCCTATTTCCATGTAACATACAAGCCAGTATTAATGTTCTTGATTGGAATATTTGGCGCATAAAGGTTTACCGATCTGAATAAACATTTTCTTACCCGTTGCTCATCATATGGCATGTTGCTTTCAGAGGAACGGTAATGAAATGCCTCATAAGAGTAGTCATCATTGACTTGAACTTTAACCATTTGGAGAATCTCCCGGTGTTCAAGGATGCGTAGTTCTTTCTAAATTCAAACAAAAGAGATAAAGTTAAATAAAATGCACAACTTACTTTACTGCTTCTAAATACAACTAAAACAGTATTTCTCCACTTATCTTTACAGTTACAGGGTGATTAGAGGTTATTAATAAAGATCCCAAACAGAAGTGCACAAACACTAAGGAGCACGAAGAGTATGAGCCTTAAGCTGGCCATAGATGCAAAGATCTGATTTCGACCGTGTGTGGAGAGTCGCAACATTTTTCGTCCAGCGGAGATCAGTCTTTTGGTCGACAGGTTAGAAAATTTCTGTCGGCTGCAGATAATATCTCTGCGTGTATTGCCGATCGTACGATTTTCAGTGGGAGACTGTCACTAGCTTTGGTTGGACATAGATATCGTACGATTGCTGTCAGGGGCAGAACATTGCTGATCTGTTCTTTAACTACTTTATTTGATCTGACTGGTAAGACTTTGATCTGAATGGTTAGTGGCGGGTTGGGAGATGGGAAAGTCCGATCGTACGATGATTCGTACAATCAGATCTTTGCATCTATGGCCAGCATAAGTGATCATTGACGGAGTGCTTTTATCAGGGGTCTCGCTTTACTCTGCACCACACCTGCCAAAAGCAAGCATTAGGGCAGCTCTGTTTTGGAGGCCTGTGCTAATTTATTTTCCATGGAAGGCAGGGGACAAAGAACAACTTTCCCCTTGCCTTTCATGACATAAAAGACCATCATTGAGTCTGAAAAAAAGATGCACATCCATCAGGTTATTGCCACCATTCTGAAATGCTGGTAATATTTTTGCATCTGCTAAACCCACAGACCTGGGAACATGCCAGTATCTGGTTAGCATTGCCTACTTCTACTGATGATCATAACATACAGTAGGTGTAACCAAAGGCCTATTAGTATCTAATAACAATAATAATATGAAATCATTACCTCCCCCTGGTCATTGATGACTTCTATGACCACTTTTCTTATTTGCACTTGTTGCCATCCCTGTAACAAAAGTAGAGAAAGAAACTCTGTGATGTTTATAACCATAACAGTTTGGTAAAGCCAACAGATATAACATGTAGCTAGGGTAAGGTTTAGTGGCAGACTTAGAAACACAAAAAAAAGAACAATTGGCACCCTGCCTTTCATGATGTAAAATAATCTTATTGAGTTTGAAAAAAAAAATATGCACAAGCATCTGCTTATTGGCACCATTCTGAAATGCTGGTAATATTTTTGCATCTGCTAAACCCACAGACCTGGGAACATGCCAGTATCTGGTTAGTATTTTCTACTACTTCTGGTGATCATAAAGTAGGTGTAACCAAAGGCTTAGTATCTAATAACGGTATGAAGTCATTACCTCCTTTCCATCGTCTTCTATGGTCGTTTCTTGTATTTCTTCTTCTTGCCATACCTGTAACAAAAGTAGAGAAAGAAGCTCAGTGATGTTTTTAGATTGACCTATACTAAATATACTCAGTGATGTTTATTAACTTAGCAGTTTGGTAAAGCCAACAGATATAACATGTGGCATGGGTAAGGTTTAGTGGCAGACTCAAAAACACAAAAAATACAGAAAGGACAATACTATAGAGAGTATGACTAATTGGCAGAATTCTAAAATGTACACTGAAACTGAAAGGGGTCTTGGTTTTCAGTGCTCAAGGATGATAAAAGTGCATTTTACATGGGAGAACAGGGCCCTACATTTTGTGGGATATAGTTGGGTCGGGGGTCTATGCCGGGGCCAAAATAGGTTTAAAATGCTTTAAAGTTATATAAGCGCAAACCTCAACAATCTCTTCAGCCTTTTCCTCCCGGAGGTCACTGCCCAGATAATCTTCCTCTGGGCATTCCTGGCCAATGTTGTTGCCAGTTTCAGATGAGGACTCATCATTTTCATGCTGACAGTTGTACTGATAAGAGAGAGAAAACATTGTTTTATAAGATGGACTTGTCACTAGAGAATATGATGAAATACATCTTTTTTTTAAATGGTTTAAAGTTATAATAAAAAAGATGTATTAAACAGTCAAGTTCAAACCTCATCGCTCTCCTCGAGCTCCACCTGGCTGATGATATTGCTCAGGTCCTCTGTCAGTGTTTTTTCTTCCTGGCTGTTGGTATTACCAGTTTCCAATATTGACTGCTAGTAAATAGAGAGAGACACAATTAGTGTACAATCTAGGTGCAGAGCTTAAAAGTGTAATTAAAAATGTTTTATCACATCTATTCAGCACCCTAGGGAAGCTGCTAGAATGAATATTTTGTATCTCTATGTGACGCTTGAATTGAAATTTTATCATAAATGTGTTATTTTATATAACAATCCTTTGCTGGTTACCTCATCGATGTTATTGCAGTGGTCTTCGCCTCCTTCCAAGATGTTCTGGTTAATAGAGAAAACATGGTTTTATAAGATTAACTCCGTTCAGTATAGAATATATTAAAATATAATATATTAAAATATATCTTTTAATTATATTTCTCCTGCTCACTGTGATGTTAATACAGAAAAAAAGATGAAGAATGAATTTATCACAGTTCAAAGTATTTATTATACTATTAATAATAATAATAATAATAATAATAATATCAATATAATAATAAGTATACATAAATATGGGGTGTGTGTAAGGCTGATGTTAATCAAAGGCTATGGGGCTATTCTATTCTTGCCAGGAGAGGAAAGGAGAAATAATGGGAAAATGTGGCTAATTGAAGAATAAACTGACCAAACCCTCAGTATAGATTTTCTTTAGGATAAGCAGGAAGTGGAAATATATCTGGTGCAGCTTTATCAAGTGTTGAGTGAATGAATGAAGCTACATATAAATCTATAGTGTATATAGAGTAAATAACATGGTTTAAATAGCACAAATAGTGTTATTTCTATTTATGTTGGCCAATTCTTCTCTACTTACCACAATGTATTCATCACGATCCGTAGACTCGGTAGATTTGTTAGTTTGTTTCTAGAATACAAAAAACAGTTTTCATGAGAGAGAGAATTCAAAACTAGAATTCACTAAAGATATAATTTGACATTAAAACTGCCTCAATTAAGAGAAAATTTAGAAAAAATGCAATGAATTAATAATTTCTAAAAAGAATAAACTATGCCCTTAAATGTTAGTGGTCTATTTTATATAGTTTTAGAGTTTTTTTAACCTCGACTGTGGCGTTACTACAGAGGAAGAAGACTCTGCTTCCCCAGGGAACAATGGAGTATTAATAATGAGGTCTCCTTCCTCTAAATTTATGTGGAAATCTCCCCTCCCCAGTAACTCTCTATAATTGAGAAATGACATGGAATAAAGAAATCTGCCGTGTAGGCAGGTTGGTGGGGTGGCTTTGTGCTCTGGGCCCCTCTTTAGATTTGTCTATTGCATCTTACAGCAGCCCCTCTGGCATTGGCCTGAATCGATATATTTCCACTCTGGGCATGACATTATCCCAGCACTTTTTTTAGGATTCAGATTTGGTGAAATATCAGGCACTTACCCAAACCAAATCAAATTTATCTCTTCTATAAACTCAGATGAAATCCGCTCCATTTTTTTATGCTTATATATAATTACATTTTCCCAAAAACTTCGGGTTATTGCAAAAACCCAGCGCACATGAAAAAATCATTGGGACGTTTCCATCCTCAGGGTTTAATAAATTCCGAAAAATTCGTGATTTTTTAAAAGTCAGATTTTATTTTTTAAAAAATCACTTTTTTGTGATTTTTGCTTTCAGAGTTTATTAAATAACCCCCTTAAAATCAAGAGATATTATCAGGAAATGTAAACATACAAATACAACTTTTGATTTGGTTTAGTAACCTGTAGTGGATGACTTCATGTTTAGTGCAATAAATATAGAATTGGTGCTGAGCTGAATTCTATAACCTAGATATCATTATCACTCTAAAAATAGCATTTCAGATTGTTTGCAGCACAATACAGTTAGACTTTGTAGCTAGCAATCTATCTGATTAGGTTCAGTATCAGGAACTGTTAATTCAATTGTTAAGTCATCACAAAATGGCCAATGTATAGAGATCACCTAGTAACTGAATCAGAGGATAATTTCTATCCATGAAGTGATGAAATGTGTACAGTAGAAAGAATGAAATCCTTACCTTGCAAAAGCAAGAGAAACAAGCCTTAAATCTCTTCCACATTTTGAAAATTTTTTGAAAGTTTTTGAAATTTTGTCTAGGGAGACAAAAAATAAACATCACATTAGTCATCCCTTCTATGCACAGCATCACAGTTCAAAATCAAATTCTCTGTAATTCTAACATACATATAAAGTCACCACTCAAATTCTACACAGTACCAGTATTGAAAATAATTTTAAAATGTTTTCTCTCTAATATCAGGAGTTCTACTCATTTCAGTCACCTGAAAAAGAATAAAATAATCTAGGCTGCTGCTGCTTGACACCTTAACTCTGTCCATTATGACATCACACTGTGCACAGTGATATCACAAAAGCAGCTCAAGTGTGAATGAATATCATTTTACTACTACCAGACTCGCCATTGTGACATCACATGTGCAACCCAAGGTGGGAAATGTAGGTTAGACCTTTAGATAATGGCTGGTGGGTTGAGTTGATTCCAAGTTAAGTATTAGGGGCAGATTTATGAAGGGTCAATTTTGAATTTTGAAACTTGAATGATTGAGTTTTATTTTAGTGAAATTCGAGTAGAGAATAGTTAAAATTCAATTTGAGTTTTTAAAAAAATTCTGATTTGATTTTTGAAATGTATCATGTACTGGCCCTTTAAGAATTCAAATTCGACTATTCGCCTTAAACCTGCCAAATTGCTGTTTTAGCCTATGGGGGACGTTCTGGGATCAATTTGGAGTTGTTTGCAGCCTTCGTGAAAATGTAGTTGTTTTTTAGAGAAAAAACTCGAATCGAATTCGGATTAAATTGCAGTTGGTCGAATTTTGGTTGAATTTCGAGTTAATTGGAGTTTAAAGAAACTCCCATGAACTCTAAATTTGACCCTTGATAAATCTGCCCTTTAGTATAAATTTTTTTTAATGTTTACATATATTATTTTATTATCCACAAATATCCACCTAAAATTAATAGGGAATGTGGCAATATTCTCTGTAGTGCTGAGCCACAAGGTAATGGTGCCCAAGACAGACCCACACTTCCCCCATCCCCCACTCATTGATTCAGTATCCACTTGCACCCCCCTGCACCAAATACCCCACAGTGAGACAGCAGTTCATGAATTAAGGGGGAATTTGGGGCATCATACCTACAGCAAGGCCATAATTAGAGGTAGGCAGAGAGAAGAGGTATATTATAAGCCTAAACCCTGCCCCCCACCATTGCACCCTAACCTAAGCATCTGCCACTTCTGCCTACCCCTAGTTCCAGCCCAGATTTTATGTTTATAATATACAGTGACCAGGTACAACATCCTCCTTTAAAATCATTATAACATATTATAAATTATTCACAGTATCACTAGCAGTCTCTAAGCCCGTACAGTAACAATATTAATAACATTATATTTGCTAAAATTTCCACCAAGTATCTTGACTTCTACTCACCTCAGTTGTCTGATCAAGAATGAGCCAATCTGGGCTGCAGCTGTACACTTTAACTCTGTCCATTATGACATCACCGGGCTGCAGCTGTACACTTTAACTCTGTCCATTATGACATCACCGGGCTGCAGCTGTACACTTTAACTCTGTCCATTATGACATCATCTGGGCTGCAGCTGTACACTTTAACTCTGTCCAATGACATCACTATGACATCACCTGGGCTGCAGCTGTGCACCTTGACTCTGTCCATTATGACATCACCTAGGCAACACAAGTCAGGAGATGTGGGTTAGCAATTTAGATAATGATTGGTGGGGGGAGTTATAAAATACAGTGGTGAATTAATGCCATAAAGAAATAATGTATTTTAAATTATCTAATAAATTGTAAGTTCTTTAGAGCAGGGACCTTATCCCAACTGCGCATTGAAAGCGCTAAGCTCTTAAGCATAGATTTATCTATTTTACTGTATAACTTGATACAATCTATACCCCTGTTTATGTTTTCACCTTTTAAAGCACTGCATACAATTGTGGCACTATATAAATAAATCCAAAATACATCTATACATTGCTAATACCTACATGCATTTTGTAGGTTCTTCGATTTTTACTATTACTATTTCGATGAAATTTGGTTAATATAACACAAAGGGGCATATTTATCAAGGGTCGAATTTAGAATTTATAAAAACTCCGATAAATTCGAAATTTGGGGGGGAAAAACGATCAATCAAAATTTATTAAAAAACGTAATTTTTTTTAATTTGGGTGAATAGGATCGACCTGCACACTCAAATCGAATTTGATTCAAGATTTTTCACCAAAAAATTTTTGGTTTTTTCAAATTTAAAAAAGAAAAAAAAAAAGGAGATTTTTTAAAAGTCCACCAAATGACTCAACATTGATTGTAGGAGGTCCCCCATAGGCTAAAACACCAATTCAGCAGGTTTTAGATGGCGAATACTCGAATTTGAATTCTTAAAGGGACAGTACATGATAAATTTAGAAATTCGAATTTAGAATTTTTTTAAACTCAAATCCAATTTGGACTTTTCCCTAGTCAAATTACACTAAAATAAACTTGAAATTCTAATTTAAAAATTCAGATTTTCAATTCCACCCTTGATAAATCTGACCCAGAGTACCCCTATTTATGTTTTCACCTTGTAAAGCACTGCATATAGCCAATACCTACAGGTATTTTGTAGGTTTTTCCCTTTTTACTGCTACTATTTAGATGAGATTTGGTGAATAAAACACAAAGTTGTTGCATTGCAACGCTCTCTTTTTCTCCTGCTTCCAAATTTACTAACCAAACCCAAATGGAGGGCCATGCTATTAGGAGCAAATAGTTATAGGGTGTCACAGACCAGATGAACAAGGTAATTGTGCAGTGCCCAAGTGATGCCTAGCTCATGCGCAGACTGTACCACTTGGATAGCCGATCACATGAGCACAGCCAGGTACAACACACTGGAATTCAAAAGCAGCACATTCAATTTGAATGGGAATCAAGGAATTCTAAAACTTAAAATATCTGCAACACTGTGCACCTCCAGGCGCCGTTGAACCGTTCTTTCATCAACCCACAAACAGCAAAAGTAAAAAGAGGTGGTGGGAGTTGAAAGGCTATAGGGCTAGACATATTGTCAGTTTCCCATCTCCCCGCAGTCATGTGCACCGATAAACTTCAATCACTCTTTACTGCTGTACTGCAAGTTTAAGTGATATCACGCCCCCAGCAGCCCGTCAGCAGAACAATAGGAAAGTAACCAGATATCCGCTCCCTGGTAGATATACGAACAGAAGAGAAACTCATGATACATGATATGTCCACTAGATATAAGAACAGCACTCAATAGTAATAAAAATCCATGTCCCACTACGACTCCTTCAGTTACATTGAGTAGGTGAAACAACAGCATGTCAGAAAGCAGTTCCATAGTACTGGCTCTTTCAGAAAGCACATGACCAGGCAAAATGACTTGAGATGGCGCCTACACATCAATATTACAGGTAAAAGAAAATACACTTGTTGGATTAGGAATTAAATTGAATATGGTAGAGTGAATTATTTGCAGTGTAATTTAGAAAAAAGAAACACCATAAAAATCATGACAGAATCCCTTCAATTACTTTTCTCCTTTCTGTATCCTTTATTAAATATATATAGTACCACATTTGTATACACATGATGAAAATAACCAGCCCCGTTGTGCAGCCTGTGGTTCTTGTGTATTTGAAATGTTTTGTAAAGTCACATTTGCTCTGATACAGAGTTCAGGCTCTCACTGACAGCTGTACAGCACCATGTATATCCATCAACTCAAGATGGAAAACACACAGACTGGTAACCTGAGTAGTGTTCTGAGAAATATCACTAGACACAGTCCTCAGACATGGACTAAACTCTACAGTATTGTGTGTGACCCTACTGATACCCTTATGGCTCTACAGCTCTGTGCTTTCAATCAGCACTAAAGGTAAAACACACACAGACAGGGAACCTGTGTAGTGTTCTGAGAAATGTCACCACACTGTTCCAGGGGAAACACAATATCAACACAAGTTTTTTCTGTGTAAATATAAATTGTACAAGCAGTAAAAAGATAAATAGATCTAAATGAAAAGGCACATCAATCCCCAGATGAACATTACAGACTTGTCACAGGGACCTATGAGATATAATAATTACTTATAAAAATAAATAAAAACGCCAAAAGTACTCAGAATATTCATCTAAGAATCAATGTGCTTTCTATTTGCTGTGATATGCACATATATTTTGGGTAAGAGAATTAATTTCCATGCACCTCAATAATCCACACGGTTAGCACTGGCCAACAGCACAGGTTAAAGGGGCGGTTCACCTTTAAGTTAACTCATAGTTAGCAGCTGTAGAGACAGAAGTGCAATTATTATGAGTTGTTGCTATGGAGCTTTGAAACTACTCAGAAGTAACAAGCGTCACCCAGGGCACCAACAGCCTGAATAGGGAAACTTTTTGCATATAATACACGACTGGATGTTCTTCTTCCATGTACTATTTTTATCATGCTACACAAGATCTGCTGCCATCCTCGGCTCTTTTATACAACACCCCTGACGGCCTCTGTGTGTGGGATGCTGGGAATTGCCACTTAATTGCAATGTCTAAAAACTCTCATATTACATTACTTACGGTGTATTTGCTAACTCCTGTAAGCTCCCCAAACTTCATGTATGATATATCAGCTTTCTTTTTGCCAATATCCATAACCCCGGCATATATCTGCTGGATTCCTGCCCATCGGCAGCTTATTGGCCCGTGTATGGGGGCCCCCGATCGAGATCTGGCCGAAAGTCGGCCAGATCTTGATCGGATGGGACTAAAAATCCCGTTGGATCGCGGCCGCATCTGTTCGTTCATGCGGTCCCTAGGGCCCACGATCGGATCAGCCCGATATTGCCCACCTCAAGGTGGGCATATCGGAGGAAGATCTGCTCATTTGGCGAAATCGCCAAACGAGCGGATCTCTCCATGTATGGCCACCTTAAGTCACAAAGAGCATGGTTTTCTCCTCTGTGTTGATCTCATTGCACCTAAAAGTAATGGGGAAAAAAGTTCCAGATCTGAACAAGTTATCTTAATCTATGAATCGCCCACTTGCCAACGTACGTGCAACATTACGGCTAAACATCAACAACATAAAACTGCTGGTTTGGCCGCCCCATTTACATGTAATGGGACAGAAATGCAATCTACTCTATGTGCAGTGACATGAGGATTCCATTTCTGTTGCTACATGCACACATGGGTTACTAGGGGGACTAATCAGTGGTTCCTCAACAGATACTGTATGTGACATTAGTCTAAGGCCAGAGCCAGATGATGGCAGATCTCGGCCTTTGTTTCACCACAGGCCCAGAATCTGATGCCCCTCTGCTCTTCTGCTCCCGTTCTTCCTGCCCCTGGAAGCATTGTTTACACTTGGGTGCAGGCAGATGCTGTGGATTTCGGTGCAACATTTTGCTTTTCACAGCGAAATCCGCCCACTGTTGAAAAGTCAAGGGGCGCAGTACGGCATAGAATTCTCCGCCTACAGAGAATCCGCATTTCTATCTTTGTCTGGCCCAAGCCTGAAGCAAATAATGTATAACCCACACTACAAAAATGCCCCCCTCTGTGTTTGGGTGGAAATCATCTAAGACTCTATTGGGGTTATATAATAAAAGGCACTATGTTTGCCATGGGGCAGTAACCCATAACAACCAATCAGCAGGTACCATTTACTAGTCACCTGTTTAAATGCAAGAATATTATTGGTTGTCATGGGTTACTGCTCCTGGGCAAACTTGGTGCCTTTTATTATATATAGGGGTATGAACTATATATAAAACACAAGTGAGTTTGTGCCATCATTCACCCTGATAAGAGTGTTTTATTGAGAGAAACGATGACTTTACTCTTTACTTTGAACTTTCATTACATTATATAAATTATTTGAATCTTGTTTCCTTCAGTCTGGGAATTCATAATTATAACAAGAAGGCAGAAGCCATATTGTGGACACTGTTATTAAGTCTTGCATCATCTCAGAGTCTTGTTTGTCAACCAGAATGGGGGACCTGGTAACCATTCCCATGCCCTGACAACACAATTAAATGGTTAGGAGAACAGGGGAATGTGGGGAGAGCAATGACATTTAGGAAGTGCTGAATGGAAAGTGAAAATATGCCTCTATGTCTAAGGCAGAGAGGAGGGGCAGATAATATTTGATTGACAGCTGAGATTTTTAAATGAGCTTACAACAGCTATGAATGCTTTAATAAAAAATAGAGGACTTTTATTATACTGATGTTTGTGATTGGGTGACAGGTCCATTTTAATATGGTTTCTTGGGGCTTTCAGATCCTGCCCTGAACCAAACTGCACTGTCCTGATCTCCAGCTTATAGCCTCCATATTGCACAGAGCTATCCTTTCAATCTGCACCTTATAATAATGATCAGCGCATGTGGTTTAATAGAACTGCAAATATGTACTTTTAAACATGGCCGTCCATGGCAAAGACAAAGTAATGAATTAGCAGTACAGTACCAGCATGATCAGTCACCTTTATCTGATTATAGTCTGTACAGAGATACCAAAGGTATTCCCCTAAAATAAGCACAATTCAGCTAGACCACCTTAAAGTATTGTATCCCTTAGAAGAGGAGGCACCATGAAAAAAACTCATATTTGAATTTTATGAGATAATTAAAAGAAAAAATAATATCTATGATGAACTTGAAGAAAAATGCTGGACTTTATGAAAAAATGAAATGAAAATTGTTTTCTGCAGTATGAAATAGAATATGTATAATATATGAATATATATCAATATAGAAATTCAGAAAAGCTGGAAGGAAAGATGTAAGAAAAACTGCATACAACCCTTATTAAAGACTCCTAAATCTAATTACAAATGTCTTTTGTAACAATTCCTTATAACATGACAAGGTATAAAAGGAGATCTTTTTTTTTATAAATTATTTTCTAGTGGGCCTATACAGTCAGTGCAGGAAGACTGGGATTTGTTGCTTCTCTCTGGTGGTAAGTCAAATGAACTTTCTCTTCTCTATCAACTTCTAGGCCTCTGTCCCCCTGATTTCTCTTCGCTCCTGCCCCCTCTTATTCCTTTAAGCTCCCACCCCTCTTACTCCTCTATGTCTCTACTCCAATACTTATTTATTGTCCCCAATCCTCATGTCTATCTTTTTACTTTTTTATTCGTTAGAAAATGTTTTTCTTCTGTCACAGAGTTATTCCCAATGCGTTTTAGATCACTGTGGAATATGTTGGTGCCGTATACACATTACTGCACAACAATAATAGTCTCCAGAGAAGGCTTACAAAGGCCTAAGTGATACATGCTGACCTTTTTAGTAAAGAGAGAACTTGTAAAGGAGAGTGGGGGCCTTACCCCACTAAGTCCCTGCTGAAGTTGGTGAATCAGCTGAGACACTGTGTTGTAGAGCTCACCTGGAAGGCAAAACACTGACTGGACAGCAGATAAGCTGTAGGTGCTCTAAAGAGTGCTTCCATAATCCATGCAATTTACAGGAGAGGAGCATTGCTGCTACTGATGCAGAAGAAACTGATAAGTTTAGGAGGGAAGATACACACAGAGGGGAGAAGAGAGAGCAACTAAACTCCAGTTATTATGCCCTCACAGGACAGGGATTATTTTTCCCCACTGTGTGCTCCCATATCTCCCAATTGTCCTGTTTTTAGAGGGACAGTCCCTCTTTTTAGAGCCCAGCCCGCAGTCCCTCATTTGTACTGGAACATCTCTTTTTCTCTGCACTGAATAGCCAGAAAAACATTGTTTCTAACTTAATTGGCTTTTGGCAAAGAGCCCAGAACAGCCACAGCTTCAGATAAGATACTTTTGTAACAATTTCAAGATAAGGAAATAAGTAATTGTAACAATATAAGATAACAGGTCTCTTGGGAGAAGTTAGACTCACAGCTTAAAAGGCAATTTACTTTCATTAGCAAAACTGTAATAACTGGAAAAAAAACACAGAAATATGTTCAAACTTTCATAACCTGCCAGATTTTGTAAAATGAGCATGGTAATTAGGGTCATAGGACAGGCAGAGTATGGCACACACAGGGAACATAGGGAAGGTAGAGTATGGCACACGGAGCATAGAGAAGGCAGAGTATGGCACTCACATGGAGCATAGGGCAGGCATAGTATAGCACACACAGGGAGCATAAGGAAGGCAGAGTATGGCACACACAGGGAGCATAGAGAAGGCAGAGTATGGCACACACAAGGAGCATAGGGCAGGCAGAATATGGTACACACAGGGAGCAGAGGGCAGGCAGAGTATGGTACACACAGGGAGCATAGGGAAGGAAGAGTATGGCACACACAGGGAGCATAGGGGAGGCAGAGTATGGCACACACAAGGCACATAGGGGAGGCAGAGTATGGCACACACAAGGCACATAGGGCAGGCAGAGTATGGCACACACAGGAAGCATAGGGGAGGCAGAGTATGGCACACACAGGGAGCATAGGGAAGGCAGAGTATGGCACACACAGGGAGTATAGGGCAGGCTAAATTGAGCAGGGAAACCTATTGGGACCACTCTAAGATGAACAGTTCATACTGTGAACTTCAGCATTTTATATGAAGGTGAACAATGTGTTTAGTTTCAGTCTGGGTCTCAGGTGTGAACATTACAGGGCTTTAGGTGTGTGAACAACAGAGGTGTGAACAATGCAGGATTTTATAGTCTGAATTTGAGGTGTAAACAAGGCAGGCAGGCAGGCAGTTAATTTCTGTAGTGATACCTTTTAAAGCTTGCACGTGGGAAGCAGACACAGCAGGCAGACTTTCGTGTGGGGGCCACACAAGGGGGGCCGCAGGCCACCAGTTGGGCAGCACCATCATAGGCCATTTTGCAGTGGTTCCTAAACAGTGGGGCTGCCCTCCTGGACCCCAAAGGCCAGTTAGAGTGATAATTGAGGAGAATGGCCATTTTGGGTGAATAAGTAGTTTCTATAGTGATGGGCGAATTCATTCGACAATCGTGAATTCGTGGGAAACTTGCGTGTTTCACTGTAGGCAATTAAATTTGCAAATTTGCAGTGAAAATTTCCCGGTTCCAATGCCGGCATCAAAGTTTTTTAGATGCTGGAGACGGTTCTGATAGCAGCGCCAATTTTGATGCTGGCGACGATTAACAGACGCCCATTGATTTTAACCTTTTCGCTGCCAGCCAATTTGGCCAAGTTGGAACTTCTTTTGCCAGACCGTTTTTGAACAGTTTTTGCTCTTTCACTTTAGGGGACTTTCCTGGGGGGGTCTTTTAGTTTACCCATGAAAACAAGATATTGTTTTTTTTTCAGGACAACCTAAGCTTTCAAAATATGCTAGAATTTCGTTGTCATTCCAGTTCTGTAAAAAGATATGGGCTTCTAAGTGTATAAAAAAACCAAAAAAAAAACAGTTTCACATGATACAAATGCATATATCAGAAGCAGAATTTATTTTATGCATGAGAACATGGCAGTTTTGGAAAGTTCTGTGTCTCCCGAACGCGCCAATACCAAATATATATAATTTTATGGAGATTTCTTACTTCTATAGATCAAAAACTCCGAAGCAGTAAACTACCAAATTTCCAAAGCACCACTCCACAAAACTGCATACATCTGATTTCAAGGCCAAACATTCCACTAACAGTAGGTTTACCCTAAAAAACTACCCCTTATTGGAAAGAACAGATTCTAACGAGTTCAAAATGGGTAAATATATATTTGTACTCCAAACTACCAATTTGCAATTCTTTCCTAAAGTTAGCAGTTTTTATAAAAATGCCTTACATTTTTTGAAGAATTACCTCAAAGTGTCCAGTCTACAGCATTGTATCTCCCACATATCATTATATACCAAGATACAACACCCCAACTATGAAAGCCCAGGGTCCACTGAACAGTTTGATGCCCAATATGCATAGGTGCACCTAAATATGTGGCGTATAGGGGCCTCAGAACGAAGACACCCCATACGAGTTATCAGTTCAGGAATTCCAAATACTGCAAAATCAGCACATTTACAGCATTTTTTCAAGAGGCAAAAGTACAAAAATGTATGTTCACCCCAGAAAACCATATGTTTTTGGAAAGTACACATTCTGCCGAATCTAATATGGGTATGCACATCTTTCTACTTGAAAGTACCAAGCCGTAAAGCTTTCCTACATTTCGCAGTTTTTATGACATTACCGAAAATCAACTCGATATTGCAAATCTGAAGCATCGTATCTCACACATATCATTATATACCAAGATAAAATACCCTAAATATGAAAGCCCGGGGTCCGCTGAACAATTTTATGCCCAATATGCATAGGTGCACCTAAGTATGTGGCATATAGGGGCCCCAGAACGAAGACACCCCATACGAGTTATCAGTTCTGGAATGCCAAATACTGCAAAATCAGCACATTTACAACATTTTTCAAGGGGCAAAAGTACAAAACTGTATGTTCACCCCAGAAAACCATATGTTTTTGGAAAGTACACATTCTGACGATTCTAATATGGGTATGCATGTCTTTCTACTCCAAAGTACCAATCCGCAAAGCTTTCCTACATTTCGGAATTTTTATGACATTGCCGAAAATCACATCAATATTGCAACTCTGAAGCATCGTATCTCCCACATATCATTATGTACCAAGAAAAAACACCCTAAATATGAAAGCCCAGGGTCCACTGAATAGTTTGATGCCCAATATGCATAAGTACACATAAGTATATGGCATATAGGGGCAATAGAAAGAAGACAGTTCTGTAATCCCAAATACTGCAAAATCAGCACATTTACATCATTTTCAAGGGGCAAAAGTACAAAAATTTATGTTCACCCCAGAAAACCATATATTTTTGGAAAGTACACATTCGGAAGAATCTAAAATGGGTATGCACGATTTTCTACTCCAAAGTACCAAGCTGCAAAGCTTTCCTACATTTCGCAATTTTTATGACATATACAAAAATCTCCTCAATACTCCAACTCTAAAACATTGTATCTCCTACATATCATTATATACCAAGATAAAACTCCCTAAACATGAAAGTCTGGGGTCCGCTGAACAGTTTGATACCCAATATGCATACCCCTAAGTATGTGGCGTATAGGGGCCCCAGAAAGAAGACACCCCATACGAGTTCTGTAATTCCAGATACTGCATAATCAGCACATATACAGCATTTTGCGACAGGCAAAGGTAGAAAAAAATAGGTTCACCCCAGAAAACCATATATTTTTGGAAAGTACACCTTCTGCCGAATAAAAATTTGCTATAACTGTCTTTCTACTCCAAACGTACATACTGCTAAAGGCAGTGGTTTTTATGATATTTCTGAAAATCTCCTAAAAATATTGCAGTTGGTCGCATTTATCTCACCCAATTTCTTACATACAATTGGAAAACACCCTAAATATTGACGCCAAGGGTCTACTGAACAGTTTGATGCCCAATATGCATAGATATACCAAAGCAGGTGGGCACGTGCGGACCCCAAATGAAAATAGTGCATAAGAATTTTCTCGCCTGTCAATTCGCCTCCTGTGAACATAGCACTCTGACTGCATATAATGTGCCGGAAGACCCCCTAACAGTACAAAGACCCCCCCAAAATCATATATTTTTGGAAAGTACACCTTGTGCCGAATAAAAATTTGCTAAAATTATCTTTCTACTCCAAATGTACATATTGCAAAGCAACGCTAAAGGCAGCAGTTTTTATGATATTTCTGAAAATCGCCTAAAAATATTGCAGTTGGTCGCATTTATCTCACCCAATTTCTTATATACAATTAGAAAACACCATAAATATTGACACCAAGGGTCTACTGAACAGTTTGATGCCCAATATGCATAGATAAACCAAAGCAGGTGGGCACGTGCGGACCCCAAATGAAAATAGTGCATAAGAATTTTCTCGGCTGT
This sequence comes from Xenopus petersii, assembly GCA_038501925.1. NCBI lineage: Eukaryota > Metazoa > Chordata > Amphibia > Anura > Pipidae > Xenopus > Xenopus petersii. The sequence goes on along the minus strand of CM076674.1, from coordinate 44,132,883 downwards.
CAATTCGCCTTCTGTGAAGATAGCACTCTGACTCCATATAATGTGCCGTAAGACCCCCTAACAGTACAAAGACCCCCAAAACCATATATTTTTGGAAAGTACACATTGTGCTGAATAAAAATTTGCTATAACTGTCTTTCTACTCCAAACTTACATACTGCAAAGCAACGCTTAAGGCAGTGGTTTTTATGATATTTCTGAAAATCGTCTAAAAATATTGCAGTTGGTAGCATTTATCTTACCCAATTTCTTACATACAATTAGAAAACACCCTAAATATTGACGCCAAGGGTCTACTGAACAGTTTGATGCCCAATATGCATAGATAAACCAAAGCAGGTGGGCACGTGCGGACCCCAAATAAAAACAGTGCATAAGAATTTTCTCGGCTGTCAATTCTCCTCCTCTGAACATAGCACTCTGACTGCATATAATGTGCCGTAAGACCCCCTTACAGTACAAAGACCCCCCAAAACCATATATTTTTGGAAAGTACACCTTGTGCCGAATAAAAATTTGCTAAAACTATCTTTCTGCTCCAAATGTACATACTGCAAAGCAACGCTAAAGGCAGTGGTTTTTATGATATTTCTGAAAATCGCCTAAAAATATTGCAGTTGGTCGCATTTATCTCACCCAATTTCTTACATACAATTAGAAAACACCCTAAATATTGACGCCAAGGGTCTACTGAACAGTATGATGGCCAATATGCATAGATAAACCAAAGCAGGTGGGCACGTGCGGACCCCAAATAAAAACAGTGCATAAGAATTTTCTCGGCTGTCAATTCGCCTTCTGTGAACATAGGACTCTGACTGCATATAATGTGCCGTAAGACCACCTAACAGTACAAAGACCCCCCAAAACCATATATTTTTGGAAAATACACATTCTGACGAACACAGAATTGCTAAAAATGTGTTTCTACCCCAAATTATCAAAGTGCAAATGATGCTAAAAAATTACATAAGGAAAAACAATGCAAGCATAAAAAATCACAAAAAAGCAAATACATTTAGGAAAATCAACGAAATAACAAAATAACTGATCCGACAGCGTGGTTAGAGGTCAGAATGCTTGATCCAGTAGTCATGCTGTGAAATCTATAAGTGTGTGTTTGTGTATGCATGGATGTACAGCTCTAAAAAGTGTATAAATATGTGCATATATGTATTTGAGTATGTAAATATCTGCAAAAGTTTGAAAAATCAAAAAAATCAGAAAATCAAAAAAAAAAACAAACTACTTTTACTAGTATGTGTACTGTGTATATGTAAATGCCTGTAAATACCTGTAAATAAGTAAAAAAGGGGGCACTTACCAACTCTAGATGAAGAGGAGTACTTTTCAGTGCTGTAGGGTTGAGACACGCTGAGTCACTGCACCAGGAAGTGCATGGGCGGAGCAGGAGCATGTGCTCTGCTGGTGCTTGCGACATGGAAGCTGCTGAATCTGTTGCTGCTGTTGCTGCGTCTCTCTCTGCGACCCTGGAGTGGAGGATCGCCAATCTTTTTCAGGTAAGCTCGTTGCCTAGGGGGTTCTGCTGCTAGCTGCTCCTTTCTGCACGCTGATTTTGCAGTGTGTGCAGAGAGAGAGCTGTTTTAGTAAAGAACGTAGCTCCTACGTTCTTGGCACTTAAAGCCTTTTTTCAAAAGAACGTAGGAGCTACGTTCTTGGCAATAAAAAGGTTAATGGGTGTCCAATGTCGCTGGCGTCTTTTTTGACACGGCAAATTTGCGTTTTGCAAATCTTTTTGCCCGAAGAAATTTGTGGCGAAACGGGACAAATTTGCCCATCACTAATTTTCTATCCTGATTTTTTTATTCAGTTCAAGCCCCCTCACCCAAGGGGGGCTTGAACTGAAAATGTTTGACAACTGGCTTAGTGTCCACTTTTCAAACCTCCCACATACAATAGGAACAAAAACAAAATGTCACAGTGTAAATTAAACAAATATTTTGCTGGTTTTTTGAACTTTAACTATAAAAGATAAGTAAGCAAGGATTTTAATTATCACCCATTATTTTTTAAGCTGTGATCTGTTCTCACATACAAACTTTTCTTTTCCTAATATTCTGTCTTTCAGAATTTACTGCATGAGCCATAAAAAAGGTAAGATTCAATATATTTACTTGAAATTAATAGAGTGTGTTACATGTATCATTCAACCTTCTATTTACATGAGGCTCCCCCACTTCACTTCCCAGGGACAGCCCTGTTTAGTGTGAGTTTACCCAGAAAAATGTCCCTGTATTTAGTCTCCATCTATTGCAGGTGTGTAGCCACCAGATGGGCAGCAGGTTGCTATTTTATATGGGCAGTGGTCTGTAGTTATTTCCTTTTGTCTTAAAGGGGTTATTCACCTTTAAATTAACTTTTAATTTGATGTAAAGAGTAATGTTCTAGGACAATTTGCATCTTGGTTTTTATTTTTTTTTTATTATTTGTGGTTTTTGGAGTATTTAGCTTTTTATTCAACAGATCTCCAGAATACAATTTAAGCAGTATTGTCACTAGGGGCCAAATTACCCTAGCAAACACACATTGATTTGAATAAGAGACTGGAATAGGAATAGAAGAGGCCTGAATAGAAAGATGAGTAATACAAAGTAGGAATAAAAATACATTTATAATTAGTTTTTTCACACTAAAACAGCACGCACTCCTGCGACCATAGCCATGAGGATAAAAACGTAACTTTATTCCATATAGTTAAAAAGTAAGCGTCCTAACGCGTTTCGTATCAACAGATACGTAATCATAGGCACAACTATTAGTTTTTCAAAAGAGCAAACAGACTTTATTATATTTAATTTTGAAATCTGACATGGGGCTAGACATGTTGTTAGTGTCCCAGGCACTGACAGTCATGTGACTCTTGCTTTGATAAACTTCAGTTACTCTTTATTTCTGCGCTGTAAATTGGACTGATATCACCCCCTCCCTTTTCCTCCCCAGCAACCCTTCAGCAGAACAATGGGGAGGTAACAAGATAACAGCTCCCTGCTACATATGAGAATAAAACTCAATAGTAAAAATCCAAGTCCCACTGGAACTCCTGCAGTTACACTGAATAGGAGAAATGATAGCTTATCAGAAAGTAGTTCCATTGTGAAGTGCTGGCTCTTTCTGAGAGCACAGGATCAGGCACAATGAGCTGAGATGGCTGCCTACACACCAATATTACAGCTAAAAAAATATACTTGTTTGTTCAGGAATACAATTTTATAAGGCAGAATGAATTATTTGCAGTGTTAACAGTGCAATTTAGAAATAAAAACTACCAATAAAACCATGACAGAATTCCTTTAAAATTTCCGCATGTAATTGGTGAACCTTATATTAACGAGTTATTTGTTTTTCAACATTATATTCTGTAGAAATCGTAAAAATAGGTAATTTTAATGTAACAGAACATATCTGAACAACCAAACAGCTATGTGTTGATCAGTTTATTGCAGCAAGGGTTCTAAGAAGATTATCACTTCACAAACGCAAACACCAGGCTGCACTCAAGTCCTGTGGGTGTTTGTAAGAACATGGCTGCTCTGTGCCCGCCGGTGTTGTGCTCTGATCTAATGCTAGATATTTTTATCTGGTATGATGTAAGTCAATGATGGCAAATGAGCCACAGCCCTCAAATATTACCCAATTTGACGTTCCCTCCCTTACACTGCTTTATGTCCTTTTAGAGGCTTCAGGGTCACAGCTTGTGAAACACTGACTTAAACAATTCATATATAAATCTCTGTAATTAAAAGTCTAATTTGTGTCTTCAGATATACATACATGAGGGGGCCACTTCTTTCAGGGAAATATACATACATGAGGGGGCCACTTCTTTCAGGGTTGTATTTTAGAACAATTTTGATTGAAAGGTAAATGAAATCAATGATTTCCTTGTGCACATTTGTCCTTGCATGAATGTAATTATGACTGTAAATATTGTTTTTTCCTTTTCAGCGGCATCAGACACCGTTACAATTTCTTCTGAGGAGGAGTTAGATGATCATCCAGTGACCGGGGATAGTGGGAAAGATTCACCTGAGACTCATCTTGCTAAATACAAAGTCTATCATGAGCTCCTTACAGACCTGCAGAATGCAGATATGGAGTCACATGAATATGAACAAGAACTTGTGCAGTACCTGTCTGCCATCTCAGCCTCCCAGCAGAGAACTGATGCACATCTCAAGCGCACAGGTGATGCCCTATGGCAATTGGTTGCTATAGGTCGCTCATCTATACAGACTGATGTGTCTCAAAGGGATGTGGTCACTGAGACTGAGCCTGTGAAGGGCTCACAACATGAAGCTCGTCCTCAGAGAAATGAAAATGATGATCCAGGGCCCAGCACCTCTCAGCCTCGATCTGCTAAAACACGGCAATTATGCAGAAGTACTGCTGGATCATCTCAGCTGCATTATTTCGGGACATCCAAATGTTGAAAAAATGTTTAAAGGGGACCGGTCACCCTAATAAATAATGTAAAATCCTATTTTATCATGTTGGTCATGCAACATAAACTTTAAATACACTATATACTGTAAATTATTTTAATCTTGTTTCCTTCAGCCTGGGAATTCATAATTATAGCAAGCAGACAGGTGCCATTTTGTGGACCCTGTTATTAAGGCAAGCTTTGCCTCAAAGAGTGGTTATTACAAAGAGTGGTGGTAAATGGAACGTTTTCTAATTGGACCAGTATTAGTGGAGTACCGCAGGGCTCTATACTAGGTCCTTTGTTTTTCAACTTGTTTATTAATGACCTGGAGGTGGGCATTGAAAGTACTGTTTCTATTTTTGCAGATGATTCTAAATTGTGCAGAACTATAGGTTCCATGCAGGATGCTGCCACTTTGCAGAGTGATTTGTCTACGTTGGAAAACTGGGCAGCAAACTGGAAAATGAGGTTCAATGTTGATAAATGCAGGTTATGAACTTTGGCAAAAATAATATAAATACAAGTTATACACTAAATGGCAGTGTGTTGGGAGTTTCCTTAACTGAGAAGGATCTAGGGGTCTTTGTAGATAACAAGTTGTCTAATTCTGGGCAGTGTCATTCTGTGGCTACTAAAGCAAATAAAGTTCTGTCTTGCATAAAAAAGGGCATTAACTCAAGGGATGAAAACATAATTATGCCTCTTTATAGGTGCCTGGTAAGGCCTCATCTGGAGTATGCAGTGCAGTTTTGGACTCCAGTCCTTAAGAGGGATATAAATGAGCTGGAGAGAGTGCAGAGACGTGCAACTAAATTAGTTAGAGGGATGGAAGACTTAAATTATATGGGGAGACTGTCACAGTTGGGGTTGTTTTCTCTGGAAAAAAGGCGCTTTCGAGGGGACATGATTACACTTTACAAGTACATTGGAGGACATTATAGACAAGTAGCAGGGGACCTTTTTACCCATTAAGTGGATCACCGTACCAGAGGTCACCACTTTAGACTAGAAGAAAAGAACTTTCATTTGAAGCAACGTAGGGGGTTCTTCACAGTCAGGACAGTGAGGTTGTGGAATGCACTGCCGGGTGATGTTGTGATGCTGATTCAGTTAATGACTTTAAGAATGGCTTAGATGATTTTTTGGACAGACATAATATCAAAGGCTATTGTGATACCAAGCTCTATAGATAGTATAGGTATGGGTATATAGAATTGATGTGAGTGTATGGAGGGGTCAGTGTGTGTATGCATAGATGCTGGGTTTCACTTGGAGGGGTTCAACTCGATTGACTTTGCTAAAGGCATAGAGGAAGGGCAGGCAATATTTGATTGCTAAGATTTTTAAATTTCATGTTATAAATTTGAAAAGGAAAATAAAGTATATTTAATCAAATAATACTCTGTAGCCAAACACTATTAATGTTTATATAATTTGAAAAATATTTTTATTATACAGCTTTTTATTGGTGACAGATCCACTTTCATGTAAGAACAAAACTACTTTAATTTTTTTTTTTTTTAAAAACAGCACTTCAAATTTTTTTTTAGTTGTACTATAAATGGTAAGGAGTGATTAAAATGATTCACCAGCAGGCACGGCAAGTTCAAGCAGGGTAAGCCCTTGCAATTTTATATACAGAAGTGCAACATTTCAAGCATGACACTTGCTGTGTGTGCAGTGAATCATTTTAATCACTTCATAATGTGGGGGTGCTGATTCCCTATCACTATGCACCAGGCAGTATCTTTAACCGGAAAGCTAAGTAGTGCGGGAGGACGTTCATGACACACTATAAATGTTCAGGGACATTTCTGCTATGAGAGCCATACCTCAGGCAGCAGTTCCCCACAAGTTACCAGGGGCAGCAAAACACCACTCCTGGTAACTTTAAGCCGAATTTCTGTTATGAAACCAGAAATTCAGCTAGAAATGTGGCCCCTCATAATTGCCTCTATAGGCCACATATACCGTGAACTTGTGTTAGTTGCATGTTGAACTGCAAGCTGTGCTATGACCTTATAACAAATTGCTTATAGTGCAAGCTGCAGAGCACAGCTCACATGGGTGCAAGGGGCTACCCAGTAACCTTTATCCTCTGGCATGTCAAAGCTTTTACATTCAGTATATTGAGCTAGTGTGGGAGTGTTCCATGTGATGTCTACATACTAACCTAATGGATAATACAGACAGTGCTTTATGGTGCAAGCAGCAGTCCAACATGCAAATGCATACAATAGGGTGCTTTTCATCCATGCAGCCCTTTTGCAGGAGATAAAGGAGCAGGTGGCCAACCTTTCAGAGATAGACAGAGGCTGCTTAGGCTAAACTGCAAGCTGAGACAGGAACACGGTCATAGAAGCCTGACATACAAAATAACACATTCAGCTCAATATATAAATAAATAAGTACATATGGTTTAGAGCCTTTAACTTATGGTAACCAGCATGCCACTAATTTTAATGATGTTGCCTTTTTGAACTACCACATTAATAAAAAATGCCAACGTTGTTTATAATTTTTTTTACTGTTTTTGTCATGTACCGTTGACTTAAGGTGGCCAAATACGGGCAGATAAAAGCTGCCAAAATCGGTCCTTTATAGGGCCATCGGTCCAGCAGTTTAACTGCCTGTGGATGGGGGTGTCCGACGGGTTTCCCCCGATCTAGACCTGGCCAACAATTGGTTTGATATCGATGAGGCAGGTTTGATTGCTCCTGCGATTGAGTATCAGATAGTTGATGCGGTCCAACGACCCTCGGCACCCATTTCCTTTGCATAATCCGATCATTTGGCCCTAGGGCTGAACGATCTAATTAACCCGATATCGCCTTGCCATTAGTGGGCATTTTGGGGAAAGAGCCACTCGTTCGGGGACAATTTAGGCAGCACTGATCCATATTTAAATAATTCTGATGTATCCAATGGCAGAAAATAAAAAAGCTGGTGAAACAAGGAGAGTTGCCCTCCCTTTGTGCTTTCTGCTTTGACAGACATCAGTGCTTCATTCCAAACTACATGTGAAACACAACATACGTGTATCTGTATTAGCATTAGTCTACTGATGGAGTATGTGTGTGCACACTGTTCATCCGAGCCAGTACAGTTTGCGTGCCTGCTACAAATACCCAGTGTTCCATCTGAAATGGAAAAATGCATTTTCTAGGTGATAAATGAGCTTCTGGCCAACCTTTCAGAAAGAGAAAATGTAAGCTGTCCTGTCAACTGCATTCCTACAGTCAGTATTTTGTTTTTAAGTCAAGTGCCTTCTTAATTACCAAAAGCATCACCTGAGTCCAAGTGAGGAAGAAAGATGAAGAGGAGAACATATCACAAAAATAGTAGGGAATGGTAACATACAGAGAAGTATTCAGTTCATAGGGCTTTTGTACCCCCTGTTATAACTAGCTGAAACTGTGAGCATTAATTCAAATTTAAACTTTTGGGGGCAGGGCATGTACAATCAAAGGCTGGGCAGGCAATTACTTTCACTTTCCATTCAGCACTTCCTAGATGTCCCTGCTCTCCCCACATTCCCCCAGGTCTCTTAACCATTTCATTGTGTAGCCAGGGCATGGGGATGGACATCAGGTCCCCCATTCTGGTGCACAAACAAGATTCTGAGATGATACAAGGCTTGTCTTAATAACAGTGTCCACAAAATGGCGCCTGTTTGCTAGAATTATGAGTTCCCAGACTGAAGGAGATAAGATTCAAATAATTCATACAGTATAATTATAGTTTATTTTAACTTGACAAACATGATAAAATAGGATTTGAAATATTTTTTTCGGATGACAGGTCCCCTTTAAACATTGTTACACACCATGAAATGAATTTCCAGTCATGAACGAGATGCAGAATGTGCCTCACAAAGGGGTTAAGATAAGGATGCCACCTGTCTGGTTTTGACTTGGACAGGCCTGTTTTTGATAAACCTTTCCTCCGGGTCTTTGAGAGGGTCAAAATATGTGTTTAGAGGTCGCTGCTGTGTTTTAGTTGGAATTTCTCATTTAATCCTCCCTCCCCTTCTACCCTCTGGGTGTAAAAACAAATCATGGCAGAGAAATGGACACACCTGCTGCACCGGGGAAGTGAAAATGAAACTTTTAGTACTTTCCATGTTAAATTTAAGGACTGCTAAACGGATTCAGGGCAATCATTCTTTTACTGTTGTGTCTCACTGCTGTCACTGTGCTGTCATGTCGACCTCTAAACCAGTTGTGAGAGTGGGAGTGTGCGCCTTTTGTGACCAGCGGGAACAGAATCATGACACCGGGTGCTTGCTGAAGACCAGTGATGATCGTATAACAGCCCACTATAACTGCATGGTGAGTTACTGCATCTGGCCTTTAGGGACAAAAAGGGCCTCTATTAGCAGAATGTTAAGCAGCAGAGTTTTGCATGACACTTATTGATGGACATTGAGATAGTAAATATAAGATATCAATTTCCCTATGATAGGTGCCTTTCTTTTTGAATGTGTATTTTTAGTTTTGTTTAATGCTCTGTTTATTCCTGCTTCTGTATGTATTATTACTACAGTATATTGTAGAAAACCTACAGTGCTGCATAAAATAGGACTAATTTAATATATAGATACATGTACAGTCTACTTCCTTGACTATAACCACAGAAGGGCTTGTTCCTAAATTACGTGAAATGCAAAAGCTTTTTGTAATGTGCCAGAAATGAAGGGAGGGATCCTGTCCATGGGAACTGGTGCATCAAGTAAAACTCCATTCATCCATTATCCTGTATTTTCTACTAGATCTATTCACCAAAAGTGATATCAGCAATGCCACCCAGTGAGGAGTTCGGTGGATTTGATATTTGTTCTGTGGAGAAAGAAATCATGCGTGGAAAGAGGATGGTAAGAATATGACAGCGTGCTAGAGAAATGCTATTGTGGGTACAGAACACTCAGGGGGTAATTTACTAACAATCCAATTTACATTTTTTCTACAAATCTGTAAAAATGAATGGTTTCCTTAATTTTTTTAAAAAGCTCTAGAAATTTGAGATATATAAAGTGTAAAATCCATGCAGTCCACGAATGCAAAACTTTGCCAGGTAAAAGTTTGCGAGGTCCTATAGAAGTCAACTGGAGCTGAGCTGATCCTATAGGGCCACTTTAAATCAATTCAAATTTTTGTTTTTTGCTAGGAAATGTCCAGAAAACACAAATTTTTCTAGGTATTCATATTTTCATATTGTATGGTTTAACATAATTTCCCGTTCTTACTTTTTTTAATTCAGATTTTTATATCACGACATTTGTAGTTTTAGGGGCAGATTTATCAAGGGTCGAATTTTGAAGTTAAAAATACTTCGAAGTTCGACCATCGAATTAAAATACTTAGAATTTGAACTTTTTTTCATCTAATTTGGCTATTCTGCGGTCGAAGTAAAATCGAACGATCGAACGATTTGAACGTTTTAATCGTACTTCAAAAACTTCAAAAAATGCTGTAGAAGGTCCCCATAGGCTAACATAGCACTTCAGCAGGTTTAATTTGGCGAAGTATTCAAGGCAAAGTTTTTTTAAAGAGACAGTATTTTGATTATCAATTAGTCGAACGATTTTTACTTCGAAACAAAGTCAAAGTAAATTCGAAGTCGTAGTATCCTATTCGATGGTCGAAGTATCCAAAAAAGTACTTCGAATTTCGAATTTATTTACTTCTTGAAATTTCCTCGAATTCACTTCGAATTTTGATCAATCTGCTCCTTAGAGTTTGTGAGTTTAGTCGTGGTTTCATAAACCTCTAAAACCACTAAAATCTGACCTTTTATAAATAAGCCCCTAAACTTGTTTGATTAAAGAAAACAGTTTGTTGGCTTCCGAGCAAAAGCAGAGACAGTCTCTCGTACTGTACTTCCATCATGTCCAGCTTGCACAAACCGAGGCATCCATTTACTAAAGTGCAGTAGACAGCAATAATGACCTGAGCCAAAAACAAAGCCAAGAGCAGGTTTACTAATGTGCAAACACAGTCATTGCTGATTTTCTGCCGCACTTATATATTATTGCCAGAATTGTCATCAAATATGCGCAAAACTGTCACCGATTTCTATCACCACCCAGAGAATGCCGTTGTGTGAAACAAAACCAGAAATTGTATAGGTTGAATTTTGCTGTTTGATAAATATTCCCCTGTATCTCTTACTTAAGATATTGTAATCAATGCTTTCCAGCCTAATGAAATGCAGATGCCGCTGTAATGTTGGTTCACTCAGTGTGGGTTAGTTACTAAAAGGTCAGCTGTTATTTATACCCTTAAACCTGCCCCACCCATCCCCTCCTATGACATAAGTGATGAGCAGGTTGGGCCAGGCTAGGTTCAGACTGCACGAGGGCACTGGTCTAAATTTTCACAACCCCCGTGTCATTAAAATACACCCCTGCCAGAAATGTAATGACAGGCACCCAAAAGAGCTTACAATCTGCCCAAAGGAAAGAAGTTCTGCCAAAAACACAGTAGAAACATACTCTCAATCCTGTCCATGAGAACTGGTGCTTCAAGTAAAATTCCATTCACCGGTAGTTCTGCAGTAGTTCACAATCAGCTCTGCAGCAGACACTTTATACAGTGGTAACGGTCAAACCCTGGACATCTTGCAGCAGTCAGTCTTTCTCTGTATGGAAGAGCTTCAGGCCTCTCCTCCTAGCTAGGGTCAGCACACTTCCTCATCTCATAGACTGTCTCTGTGGCTGGGAGTGACTGCACCATGGTCCAGGTAAGTGCCCTGCCTTCTGTCCAATCAAATGGCTCCCCTTTGATGAACTGCACAGTTATGTATGGTAAGAAGAAATACTTCTCATATAACAGGGGCCAGAGTAGGGCCTGGGTATTAACCCTTTGTTACCTGGATGAACCACTGTCCTTCGGGTGTGGGACAACCCGGAAGGAGACACAGCAGGTATGATTCGCAGTCAAACAGTTCAATGCATACATCAGCCCAGCAGTTCACCAACAGGGCTCTATTACCCGGTCTTTCAGCTTTATATTCACTGGACTGCAAAATGACAGATGGGCTCACTCTCACAGGCACCCCGTCGGGGGCCCAATACACGGGCCAATAAGCTGCCGACTCAGTCTCTCATCAGCTTTTATCGGCCCGTGTATGGCCACTTTATCGCTCTGGCCTGCCTGGCTGAGGATAAATCCCGCGCCGCACTATGGATGGTCGCCATGTCGCCTTTTCTGAAGAGTAGCGGAAGTGGAGTTTCGGTAAGTTATTTCTTAATAAAGGCTTTGCAATTTCAAATTTTAATTTGTCTTTGTGTTTTTTTTGTATTCTAACGATTTTTTAAAAAAAATGTTTTTGATGTTACTGTTCCTTTAACAGAACATGAATTCTTTAATATCTTGGAATTAAAAATAAATAAACAATAAATGTACATTGCAAAAGTTCTTAGCATAGCACTCTCATCAATTTTACTTTCACTTATTTTTAAGGTTTACTTGTTCTTTAAACTGACCATTCATGCTGAGATTTGACCTGGCAGTTTTGCAATTTTATACCATACTGCCTTACCTCTGGGCATGAATGGCAAGTCAGAGGGCTGTTTAGACTGATGCTCCTGTGATCCTGACAGAAAGCGTATATTTTATGTGCTCTTGAGCAATTGTATATTTTCAACAGCGTTGTGTTAGAATGTTTTCAATTTTATTTTAACAGTTCAACTTGTTCATGCCTGCAGCTCACAGCACAACATAGTAACATAGTAACATAGTAAGTAAGGTAGAAAAAAGACACATGTCCATCGAGTTCAACCTTTTTTTTTATTAACTACCTATCTGCCAGTTGATCCAGAGGAAGGCAAAAAACCCATCTGAAGCCTCTCCAATTTGCCTTAGAGGGGGAAAAATTCCTTCCTGACTCCAAAATGGCAATCGGACTAGTCCCTGGATCAACTATTTCCCATAACACTGTATTCCCTTACTTGCTAAAAAGCCATCCAACCCCTTCTTAAAGCTATCTAATGTATCAGCCTGTACAACTGATTCAGGGAGAGAATTCCACATCATTACAGCTCTCACTGTAAAAAACCCCTTCCGAATATTTAGGTGGGACCTCTTTTCTTCTAATCGGAATGGGTGACCTCGTGTCAGCTGGAAAGACCTACTGGTAAATAAAGCATTAGAGAGATTATTATATGATCCCCTTATATATTTATACATAGTCATCATATCACCCCTTAAGCGCCTCTTCTCCAGCGTGAACATTCCCAATTTGGCCAGTCTTTCCTCATAGCTAAGATTTTCAATACCTTTTACCAGCTTAGTTGCCCTTCTCTGTACCCTCTCTAATACAATAATGTCCTGTTTGAGTGATGGAGACCAAAACTGTACGGCATATTCTAGATGGGGCCTTACAAGTGCTCTATACAGTGGAAGAATGACCCCCTCCTCCCTTGACTCTATGCCCCTTTTAATACAGCTCAAGACCTGATTTGCCCTTGATGCTGCTGACTGGCATTGCTTGCTACAGCCAAGTTTATCATCTACAAGCACTCCAAGGTCCTTTTCCATAATGGATTTGCCTAGTGCAGTCCCATTAAGGGTATAAATGGCTTGGATATTTTTACATCCCAGGTGCATGACTTTACATTTATCAACATTGAATTTACCACTTAGCTGCCCAGATTGCCAGTTTGTCAAGATCATGTTGCAAGGATGCCACATCCTGGATGGAATTAATTGGGCTGGATAATTTTGTGTCATCTGCAAACACTGATACATTACTTACAACACCCTCCCCTAAGTCATTAATGAACAAGTTTAATAAAAGTGGACCCAATACTGAGCCCTGGGGGACCCCACTAAGAACCTTACTCCAAGTAGAGAATGTCCCATTAACAACTACCCTCTGTACCCGATCCTGTAGCCAGTTTCCTATCCACGTGCAAACGACTTCATTAAGCCCAACAGACATTAGTTTAGAAAGCAGTCGTTTGTGGGGTACAGTATCAAACGCTTTGGCGAAATACAAATAGATCACATCTACTGCCCCCCCACTATCCAGAATCTTACTTACCACATCATAAAATGCAATCAAATTCGTCTGACATGACCTATCCTTCATAAAGCCATGCTGATTGTTGCTCATAACATGCCCTTAACAAGCCTTCAAATAATTTGCCCACCACAGATGTCAAGCTTACTGGCCTATAATTGCCAGGCTGAGATCGTAATCCCTTTTTAAATATTGGAATAACATCAGCTTTTCTCCAATCCATAGGCACCATACCAGATGACAGTGAATCTGAGAAAATCAGAAATAAGGGCTGGTCTAAAACTGAACTAAGCTCTCTTAGAACCCGGGGGTGTATGCCATCAGGCCCTGGAGCCTTGTTTACATTAATTTGTATTAAAGCTTTTTGAATCATATCCTGAGTCAGCCACTGACTAGATTGAGCTGAACCATTCGTGCAGTTATTAAGTGAGCCTGTGAACCCAGAATCCTCTATTGTATACACTGAAGAAAAGAACTGATTTAACACATTTGCCTTATCTGTATCTGTTACAACCATACTGGTACCATTATTTAATGGAGCAACACTCTCAACCTGCATCTTTTTACTATTAATATATTTAAAAAACTTTTTAGGGTTAGTTTTCACCTCCACCGCAATTAACTCTTCATTTCTTTTCTTAGCCTTCCGGATTGCTGATTTACAACATTTATTACAGTGTTTATATTCATTAAATGCAGCTTCTGTCCCTACAGATTTGTAGTTTTTAAATGCCTTTCTCTTCTTTCCCATTAACTTCTTTACTTCTGTATTAAGCCACAAAGGATGATTCTTAGAGCTTCTACGTTTAGTCCGTAAGGGAATAAATTGAGAACAGTAATGATTTAATATCATTTTAAAGGACAACCATTTCTGTTCTGTGTTTTTAGCTGAAAACCTAATGCCCCAATCAATGCTCTGTAGGGCAGCCCTCAAGGCACTAAAATTAGCTTTTGTAAAATTCATGGTTTTTGTTGCCCCAGTATATTTTTGTTTTTTGCACCAGACATTAAAAGATATAACATTATGGTCACTATTACCCAGGGGTTCAATGACTTGCACATTTGCTATAAGTTCTGGGTCATTTGAGATCACTAAATCAAGAATAGCATTTTTTCTGGTAGGCTCCTCAACAACCTGTGCTAAAAAATTGTCGTGCAATAAGTTTATAAACTTGTTCCCATTAACTGATCTAGCAGTACCGTTGCTCCAGTCAATATCTGGGTAATTAAAATCCCCCATTATCAATACTTTACCTAAACTAGCAGCCTTTTCTATTTGCATTAGGAGCTTTGTCTCTTCCTCCTCACTTACATTAGGGGGTTTATAGCATACGCCTACAATTAATTTGCTGGATTCTTTACAATTGGTGAAGAACTCCACCCATACGACTTCTGCCCCCTCATTTTCTAACATAACCTCCTCCTTTATATGAGCTTTTAAATCCTGCCTAACATACAGACATACCCCTCCTCCTTTTCTATTGCCTCTGTCCCTCCGAAACAAAGTATAGCCACTGATATTTACTGCCCAGTCATGCGACTCATTCAGCCATGTTTCGGCCACACCAATCACATCATTTGAGACATGTGTGGAGGTTAATAATATGTTTGAAAAATTTCAATCAGCTTTTTATCAAAAGCATAGTACGGAGTCTGCTCTTTTAAGAATTTTTAATTATTTATTAATGGGTGCGGACACTGGGGATGTTTCGGTTCTAATTTTGCTGAATTTAACAGCAGCTTTTGATACAGTGGATCATGGTATTTTATTAGAGAGATTGAGAAGTTGGGTTATCTGGGTCGGCTCTTGGTTGGTTGAATCCTATTTGTGGACTTGAAAATTTTTAGTGGCAGTTAATGATAATCAATCGTCAATTTGCGATCTTTCTTGTGGGGTGCCTCAGGGGTTTATACTTTGTCCACTTTTATTAATGTATATATATATATATATATATATATATATATATATATATATATATATATATATATATATATATATATATATATATGCTTCCCCTTGGTTTTCTAATCTTTCGTTTTAATATTGCTTTTCATTTTTATGCAGATGATACACAGCTTTATTTTCCCTTTAAGCTAAATGATCAGAACATTTTAGACAATTTTTGGAGTGCCTTACTGCTATTAAAACCTGGATGGCCTGTAACTTTTTAAGCCTAAATGAAGATAAAACTGAGGTTTTTATTATTGGCCCTGAAAAATTGTCTAATGCTGTGCAGGCGGACTTTGCTCCATTGGAGGCAGGCCCGGACTGGCCATTTGTGAATATGGGCAAAGGCCCATTGGGCCGCTGCCTCTGTAGTGTAAATGGGCCGCACGTACAGTGTGCGATATATTGTGCGCAGGGCCATTGCGCTCAGGTGAAGAGAGTCCCCATTTGTGCAGCACGTGCGGAAATTTAATTTAGCAAGACCCGCACTAAAATTCTCTACCACTAGAGGGCAGCAGCAGAAGTGAGCCGGAAACTGAAGAGCTGCACGGGGAAAACATTAGCAAGTTTGCAGTGCTTTTGAAACGCCCCATTAGTTCCTGCTGATGAAGGGAGGGATGGAATTTTCTGCTGCTGTTCTGCATTTCCCCCCCTTGTCCACCCCCCAACTGTACAGAGAAAGGGCAGGTAAGAACAACTACTTCCTGCTACTTAAAGTGATACTGACATGGAATAAAATAGATATATATATATATATATATAAATAAATAAATAAATAAATAATGTACATTTTGAAATCTGCACTGTGTGTGAGTTTGCTGTCTATTAATCATGTGAATGTTGCCTTATATGTTAGAAAAAGTGTTTTTAGTTTACTTTTGTGAAATAATTCTTCATTTGTGCCTGTGTAATAACAAATTACAAGCAGTCTTGTGTCCTACAGATCTCTGTTTCAAAGCACTCCCCCACTCTTTGATGCCACATACAGCCCAGAATGATATGTGTCAACACACTACTCCTATAGATCACAGCCTCCTTTGCTGTTAAAGGAGAAGGAAAGCTCCAAGACAGTTTATTGCCAATAGAATAGCCACAATAGTGCAAGCTAGAACGCTATATTTATTCTGCAGAATGCTTTACCATACCTGAGTAAACAGCTCTAGACACTGTCTCTGTTTGTTTAGGATAGAAGCTGCCATATATGCTTGGTGTGACATCACTTCCTGCCTGAGTCTCTCCCTGCTCACTAACAGCTCTGAGCTCAGATTACAGTAGGGATGGGAGGAGGGAGGGGGAGAGGAGCAAACTGAGCATGCTCAAGGCCGTGCCCTGGAGGTTTAAGCTGAAAACAGGAAGTCTGATACAGAAGCCCATGTGTACACAATAAAAGCAAAGAAATGTGGTGTTTCTTTTGACAGAGGACTCAGAGCAGCATTACTTTGAGGGTTTACTGGTGTATTTATATAGACCTTTCTGATAAAGCTTACTTAATTTTAGCCTTTCCTTCTCCTTTAATAACTTCGGTTGTAAGTCCCCCTCCTCTTGGGCTCAAGGTTACTCGCTCTATACCGTGTGCTACCAGTTACCTAACGTCTCTGTTATTACACTCCTTAAAATGTCTTGATACTGGCGAAGACTCACTTCCTGATATCACCAAGGCAACATGAGGCTTTTTGTAAGGGGACTGCTCTAGATCTTAAGTGCAGGGTTCGGGCGGATTGCACCCGAACCACCAGGAGTAAATGGTGAGCAGCCCGAAAGTTTTAACATTCAGGCTTGCCTTCCCGGTACCAGTGATTATTTGATTAACCCTTTCTATTTTGGGTGCTGGGGATATTGATTGACTTAATCAACCTCTCAACCGAATGTCCATGAAAGCACTATGAAGTCCCATACCCTAACTATTAGCTTGTTGTCTGGCACAGTGATCCTGCAGGTACATAAACCATTTGTTGAACTTATTTCAATGGAGTAGTAAGATAAAACACGCTACAGCAGCAATCACTTTGATATTTTTAATTTAAAGATCATTTACAACTCAAACAACTTCCATGTGTGGGACGCTGGTGTATACATTTATGATGTCTATAGTTACTAACATGTAACATAGTTCAGACAAAGTAACCTATATTTACTATAAAAGAACCTATCTTGCAGGTAAATTATTAAAGATTACCATTTTTGAACATCTGATAAAGCTTTATGCCAGGATTAATGATATTTTTTTTATTAACTAACATAAAAATCCTTGCTGCTCTCCTATGGTTCCACTTCCTTTTGCATCTCTTCACAACAAGCTCTTTCTTCTTATAGTCTCCATGGAAATGTAGTATAGCACCGACTTCAGGAATTTAAGTTACTTCTTATTGGCACTAGGAAAATAAATTAGAAGCAGTCCTGCCATCTGGTGGCAGCTATGATTATTTTGTTTTCTTACTCCCAATGAAAGTTTTTGAGTTAGTTAAAGAGAGGCAAAATAGCAGTTCTCAAAATGTGGGACTAGCTCACTCAGGGCAAAGGCCAATGAGGATTGCTCTCTATGACTAACGATTCTAGTAATACCTTAAAACGGAATTGTATTGGGAGACCTTTTTATTGAGAAGTATTTGGGGAGTTTTGTAGATAACAGACTGTGCAGCTCTAAGCAGGGTCAGATAAAGCTAATAAAAGTACTTTCTTGAGTACATTGAAGGCATTGATTTTTAGGATGAAAGCATAATTTTACCTCTCTATAAGTCACTGCTAAGATCTTACTCTGATTATGCAGTGCAGTATTGGGCACCACTCAGTATGTATGTATGTATATTTTCATCTATATAGCCCTATTTATGCGTGCAGCACTGTAAAGCTAAACAGATTGGTCAAAAAACAAACAGGGATAGGAAAGATATTAATGTGCTGAAATGAGTGCACATGAGTCCAACTAAATTGGTACAATAGGTTGAACAAGGAATGGACAGGAAACTATGTGGAAGAACTTTCAATGATCATTTTTCCCTGGGCCTTTGTACAGTCACAAAGGCAAAAACTGGAGGCCAATACAGATTCAAGTAAATCTGTAATAACTGGTGACAGAGGCCCATGCAAGTAAAGTAATAAGTCAAGTAAATGGGCAAAAACATCCTAACTAAAAAAAAAGAAAATTGGTGGGTGCTGACATTTAAAAATAGATGGACATGCTTATTAACAGTCTGGTTACTGGTCAAAGCAGCAACTAAGGCAAACAAATCAACAAGAAAGGATAATTATTTTTTATTAACTATTATTTTGGTCAAAGATTTGTATATTTAACTACTGAGGTTTAGTGATGAGCCAGCCATGGATTCGCCGAGAAAAAATGCCCATAAGAAAAAAACACCAATTGACTTTAATGCATTTGGACAAAAAAGTTGCCATAAGAAATGCATTCTGAGTAAGAAAAATTATTGTGCACGTAAAAAGAAAAAAGTTATGTGTAAAAACGCCCACTGACTTCAATGCGTTTCACAAATTTTTCGGAGAAGTGAAACTGGACAGATTCGCTCATCACTACTGAGGTTTGATTTTTGAAAGCTTTTTCAGTATTAGGTGCTAATTAGTTAAGTTTGGTATACTATTGTGTTTATAGCAAGTTTGCCAGAAGCTGCTTTACTTTGCAGATACATTTTCCTGAGTTTGAGGTGAGTGGGGTTTGATAAGTGCACCTGAACAGACTGTATAAATAGAACCTCTAGAACTCCACTCTTTAAGTTGGTGCTCTTAATGCAGGAGTTACTGGGTGATCTGTTACAAACCCAGGAGTTTCATACTAAAGGAAGTTCAAACAAAGTAAAAACAAGGTCATATAGATGAAAATTTTGGCCTGGAACATAGTACGTACAGTATTTGCACGTGGATCTGTGGCCACTAAAGCAAATAAAGTGCTGTCTCTTCATAGGCTGATATGTGATGGCTGATTCTGTTAAAGGGAATCTGTCGTCATTTTAAAAAATTTTTTGCATTTTTATAAAAAACACACATCCATAAACACTGTCTGGCAAATAAAATGTTAATCCACAAATCCATGCATAAGTTATTTTAGTTTGTATTTTGCCATGGGGGCTTCCATTTCTGCTCATTACACATTCATCCTGTGCTGCTCTAACAGCAGGCACAGCATTACCTGTGTGCTTGGAGGCAGCCACTCTGTAATGAAAAGCCAGGTTGCACTACGACATAAGAATCTAGCTGTACACTCCCCCTCCCCTCTCTGCCCATGCCTGTGATGTTTGGAGGAGAGCGGTCACATGGTTTGCAGGGAAACAATTACTTTCACTTTCCTACGTCCTGCTCTACAGCTGCACTAGCAGCCCCTCCTCCCACAGACACTATCAAAGCTCCTGCCGTTCTGTAAGTTTGTTCTCTGCTTTCCTTTGGAGGGGGGAACTTTCTCTCCTTGCTGCCTTCCTAGTTAGTTTTACTGGTTACTATATGAGGTAAAGGAGCTGTGAGTTCCCTCTGCTATCCACCTCACACACACTGCGCTCCTTTCCTGCCTGCAATACTTCTTTTTTCATTAACTACTTACTGCCTCCTTTCTCCTAAGCTATTTTAACCCTTCCTAGACTTCCTCCTAAGTTTTCCTGGTTTTCAAGTATGTCCTCCTTATTTTATCCTTTTTTTCTATTCCCTGTCATCAGTCCTGGGAGTGTACTTCTGTGTTTCTGCCATTCATTTTTGTGTAAACAAATATAATAAACTATCTATATAAAATATTTTTTCCAGTGTCCAAAATGAATTGTTTGTGTGTATATATATATACTCTTGTAGTTGACTATATATATATATATATATATATATTTTTTTTTTTAAACGTAAGTGGGGGCAGTGATCTTATTTCAGTCCTGAAGTGGTGTCAGTGAGAGCTTATCTTGATACCTGCCTATTGTTCAATTGACAGGCTCAGCAGACAAGGCTCTATTTACATTACAGCAGCTTGTAGGAGGGAGGGGTAATGACATCACTCCAACTTGCAGTGCAGCAGTAAAGTGTGACTGAAGTACTTATAAATGGTGACTAGTGATGTCATCAGTTATAAACGGTGAGTAGTGATGTCATTTTTGTCACATGACTACTGAAACTTGTGTATTATAATAAAGTAACCCTTGTTGGAAAATATCGGATATTAGAAGTAACCTCAGAGTTCCATGACCTGTATAAAAGCATTCGGCCTTCAGACTTCTTCCTCGTGCTTTTATATGGTCGTAAAACTCCTCGGTAACTGATAATTATGCTTAGATTTTACAAGGAGGTACTTAATTCACTATATAATAGTTTCAATGGTATAATAGTTTAAACTTTATAGAGATTAATCTTTCCTCACATTTTGGAAGTATGTAAAACAATGATTCTTCCCTGCCCAACAAGCATGTCTTTTAAAAGGGAGACTATGGGTCCCGACCAATCCGCCCCTAATCTTTAAAAACCCCGCCCCTTTAGTGGATAACCCCATCCCTTTCCCCACAGCCGAGGCCTCACCGCATTGACAGGCCATTGACTGTAGTACTGCCTCTCTCACTGTGATGGTGGCCCTGAAAATGTATGACACATTGTATATCCGCTAACTTTTGATAGTCTGTTCCGTGCCCTCATCCAAAATGGCCGTTCAGCACTTGCATTGACGCTCCGTATGCCCATGTGACCTCTGCAGCCTTGCCCTTGCCGCTGTGTAAGGAAGATGCTGTCAGTCATGGCGCTGTGCAGGACGAGAAATTGCCGGTTTATGATGAGCGAGAATGGCCGGCGCATGAGGAACTGCGTCCTTTTACTGTGAGTAGCTAAACACCCCAGTCACCTACGGCTTAGTCATGTACAGCAATTGTTGTGAGCCAAGCGGGTAGGCTGCCTGTTAGTTGGTCATATTCACTGACTAATGAGACACATGCAGCTCACCCCCAGTGTCAGTGCTTTCTGGCACGTTGTGTTTTATGGAATAGGCTTTTTGGTTAGTTGTTCTCCTTTATATTTGCCTGATTCTTACACGGGCTTTCTCCTGCACGTGAGCCCAGGGGCGGTACAAGCTGACAAGTTGCTGATAAACTTCCCAGAATGCCTCAGCTTCCTGTTCCATAATAAGCCTCACAGCCCTGGGGTACTTGGCTGACTAGTATCACCGTGGGTGTCCTCTTCTCTGCATTTTGGCTAAGATCAAGTGTAGTACTGGGCCTTTTAGCTAGGTACCCTTTCTTATGATCTTCTGTGAAGAAGGAGAAACACTTGGGCGCAAATTCACTAAAGAGCGAAGCGGCTAGCGCAAATTCGCCAGCGTGACATCATTTCGTTACTAACGGGTGCTGGCGTAAATTTGCTAGTGAAGTGGACCTACTCTAGCGCTACTTCACACCCTTACGCCAGGCAAAGTTGCGCTATGGCGATAGGACATAACTACGCTAATTCACTAACTTGCACATTTTACTGAACGTTGCCTCTTGCGCCAGACTTGCCTTCACCACCTCAGACCAGGCGAAGTGCAATAGAGTAGATAGGGATTGCTTCAAAAAAAGTTGAAATTTTTCTAAGTCCCAAAAAACGCTGGCGTCTTTTCCTTTTTTAAGGGTGATAGGCTGAACAAGATCGTAAATTCCTTCCCCCCTACATTTCCTAACATATGACACATAAACTATACAGTGGGCACATGTATAGGGCAATATAACAACTCTATTTTATTCTATAAAGCTTTCCCAGGCTTGTGTAGTGTAATGTATTTGCTGCTACATATACGTCCATTGTACTTTAACTTGGCGCCTTATGCAAATTAGGCATCACTAGCGTAACTTCGCTTTCCTTGATGAATTAACGCTAGCGCAACTTCGCTACCGTTCGCCTCCCTGAGCGCAACTTCAGATTTTAGTGAATTAGCAGCGCCCTGGCGAAACTTCGCCTGGCGAAGTGTGGCGAAGCCAGCGCAACTCCGCAGGTTAGTGAATTTGCCCCTTGGTCCTCTGGCAGGCAAGATCAAGGAGGAGTATCTGTTCGTATGAGCTTATGTGAAGAACGGAGAAACACTTGGTCCTCTGGTCTAGGCCGGTTAAGCGGAAGCTTGATGAAAGCGGGGTTGCTGTGCTCCCATGAGGGATGTACTTGATTTATTTTTAGTCAGGGGCTATGAACTTGCACCTTTTGCCTAATCATGCTTCACTTCCATTGCTCCAGCCATTAGGTGGACGGGAAGTTTTTTATTTTTCCGGCCGCCAACTGGAGCCTTACCAAGGCAATCAATGGCATTGCACCCGCACACTCCAGCACCTTTTTTTGTGTTTGATTTGTGCACCACTGGATGGGTGTCATAGTCCTTTGGGCTTGACCCCAGGCCAAGACTTATGCCCTGGGAGCAGCTTCGGCAGAACCCAGGGTAGATTGGACTCCCCCTAGCCGCAAAGCTTCGGCGAAGGTGGACCCACTCGCTCATGCTGTCCTTTTGGCCTGGCCCGGGACACTTGAGCAACAGAGCCCATGCCTTTGGGTAGAACTCATGAAGGATGATTCAATATCATGGGTGTCTGCAGAAGGGGACAAGAGGGTGCAGTTGCCCCACCCTGACTTTTCCAGCTAGTTCCAAATGTGTGAATTTAATTCCAAACAATGCAAAATATTTTTTAAACTTCCCACCCCAAGGCAAACCTTGATGAGGCTATCTTGTACGCATCATGAATACATTCATCTTCAGTGGGATGCTATATGTTATATTAGATTACCCCCCCCCCAAGAAATTTCTGCGGACACCCATGAGTGCCACACTTTAATTTCTTACACATCTCAGGTATTCTTTAAAGGACATGTAAACCCCCCACATAAAAATGTAATCAGTGAACAGCCTCTTTGAAATCTCTATATAGCTGCCACTCTGATTCTTCAAAGGTTAACAGTAAGGTTGCAGCATCCCCTTAATACCTTAGGATTCCTTCTTCTCCTGTAACCCACTCTGCCCCATCCCTCGGGAATTTGCTTTGGCTGTTGCCTTATGAGCATGCTCAGTTCTTCCCAACTCACATTAATAAACACACCCTCCAGTCTAACAGCCAATGAAAAGATGGCATTGCTGGTTCCCATAGAAACTTTGTTCTAGCTGTCTGCTCATATTTTTAAATCCTAACCCCCTCTCCTGAGCTCAGAGTAACCATTTGGGCAGGACTAGATGGTGCGTTTTGACCCGACACATCGCAATGCGACTAAGCGCATGCGACGAGTCGGATGGTTTAATGAAAACTAAAGTGAAGGAGAATCGCACGTAAACAACTACATTGATCCGACCGCTATATGAATCATTTTAATATTAGATGCACTCCTTTGTATGCTGATTTTTTTTATTATAATAATAATATACCAGCTACTGATTGGCCTTAATCCTTTCTTTGCACTGCTTAAGTGGAAGTATCCCTGGCACAGCTCACTCCTTGTCTATTTGAACCTGTATTAAACCTTACATTTTAATATTTTTGTGATATTCTTTAGGCAACAAATATCTGGTAAACTTAAAGCCATCATGAATGAAATGTGTGTTTATAGGTACCAGCCCTGCCATTTATCAACAAACTCCAAGCCGAAGAGCATGCTCTCCATAATCACCTCAAAGGCCAAATATGCCAATGAACAATACGAGCGTTTCTTGGAAAGAAAGTTCCCAAAATTTTATCTCTTGTATTCCACCTTCATGAAGGGTAAGTGATTCACACGTCTATGAATGGACATTCCCTTCTTAATGGGCACATGTTTACAATTGATATGCAGTTCTTATTTTAAGTTTGTGTTATTGATGGGAAATCGTATCAAAAGAAAATCGCTTTTCACCTTAGCGATTAACTGATCCAGTTCAGTCATGTTGGTTTGTTCCCATGGGGAAGCAGATGAATGGCAAAATCCATTAAATTACATTCAAACTTAGTTTCTGTGTCCTGTGGTTTAGAAGCCATAGGGATGAATTAAACCAGTGATGGCTAAAATGCAGGATTTAAAGGGGTTGTTTAAATTAACTTTTAGTATGATGTAGAGAGTGATATTATGAGACAATTTGCAATTTGCTATGGTCCAAATTACCCTAGCAACCATGCATTAAAATGAATAAGAGAGTGGAATATGAATAGGAGAGGGCCTGAATAGAAAGATGAGCAATAAAAAGTAGCAATAACAATTAGGGGCAGATTTACTAAGGTTAGATTGATAAATTCAAATTTTCGACAAATTTTTGGTCAAAATTCACAAACTTGAAACCGCCATTTTGAATTTGAATGTGAGATTTATCACAGCTCGACCCAAGAAACAAAAAAAAAATGCTTGTGACACGCGTAAAAAAAGTTGAGGGTTTTTTCCCGGAGGAAAACTCGATTCGAATTTGATTCCAATTCTATTCAAGTTTTCGGTTTGGGACTATTCGATCGAATTTTAGACATTCAAATGTTTCATAAATAATATACCATTCGAAATTGTGAATAAAATCAAATTTATTAGAGTTTAAAAAAAATTAACATTACTCTAAAATTCGACCATTGATAAATAACCTCACAAATGTGTAACCTTACAGAGCATATTCTTTTTCGGATGGGGTCAGTGACCCCAATTCAATTCAAGTTCAGTTACAAAACTAGAAAAAAGAAAACATTTATTGAAATGTTGCATAGAATGATACAGTCTAAAGAAAAGGTTATATCACTGGGGGTGGTAAATGATAGGCATCTCCAGTGATTATATTCACATACCCATTGACGTAGAGTGAGAATCAGGGAGCATTTACCTTCTTCCACTTCTAGCAAAAAGCCAGCTTTTTGCTTAAAGTTTCTTTTCACTCTGCTGCACAGGTGATTTAACCTCTCCTTCTCCTTTAATATGAACTTCATCTCATGCTCCATCTGTGAAGCCTATTTGGCGCAGTTTTTTAGCACTGGATCAGTTTGCACTTGGGTAGTAACCTGTATCAGTCATTCAGTGTTTTACCTGGTCATCTTTGGGTTACTGGCCAGGTGGAAATTTGCCCAGGGTTATAAATTCTATAGACTTGGGAATGTTTTATTGCAAGTTTATGCAGTGTCGGACTGGGACACCAGGGGCCCACCCAAAAACCTTAGACCAGGGGCCCACTCTCATTACTATTATTCTTCCTCTCCTCGCTCAACCTCTAGTGTCTTTTCTTTACATACTACGTTACATTACAGTTACATTTCTTTACATTATTCCATCTATTTAGCCTCTTTGTTCTCATAGAAATAAGGAATGGCGATGACATAGGCCAAATGTTTAGAAGCAAGACGGCCCACTGATGCCGGGGCCGACCCGGAGTTTTCCTGGTTCCGGTGGGCCAGTCCGACACTGAGTTTATGTTTATACATTAAATCCATCTTGGAATGGTAAAAAATAAATGGGTGTCCAATGAACAGCCTCAGTGGCTGCATACTGGCATTATGTTCCCCAATGCCCCATCTCCTAATGGTTATGTCCATGAGAGAGTACATAATTGGGTAAAAAACACTTGCCTTAAGTTCATAGAACTGAATGTGCAAGTAGATAAAATCCTATCATTTCAACCACTTTTCCTTTGTTCTGAAAAATATTTAGGCTTTTGGATGTTGATGACAGAAGCAAAAGAAGTGGGCTACATTAAGCAAAGAATGAGGAATGAAGGAATAACGTTCCAGCAGCTGCCTTATAGGGAAATGGAGAAATTAAGGCAGGTATGTTTGTAGGAGGGACTGCAACTGTTGCTTGGTTAAAATGTGTTTGCTATGGTGCACTATTTATCTTATTGTTGTATGTAGAGAGTGGGCAACTGAAAGCCCCCCATATACAGTCAGATAAAAGCTGCCGACAGACCGAGTTGGCAGCTTATTGGCCCGTGTGGGGCCATCCGACGGGCTTTCCCAATCGCATCTGTGCGTGTATGTGGTCCCATGATCCGACAGCCCATATCAGATGCATTATGATCCAATTGTTGGACCCTAGGGCCCATGATCAGATCAGCCCGATATCGCCCACTTCAATGTGGGCATATCGGGGAGAGATCTGCTCGTTTGGCGACATTGCGAAATGAGCGGAACTCTACGTCTATGGCCACCTTTAAGGCCAGGTAATGTTACAACTTCCAGCAGACAGGTAGAGATTAAGTTTAGGCAGCGTTGATATTTGTATAATAAGGGGAGGCTGGTGAATATTACAGCAGTGTCTTGCTCAAGTAAGTAAATAGAGGGAAGAAAAGAAGAGGCTGTCATGGAAGGCAACCTTCTGTATGGCCAGTTAGTATAAGGGTGACATATGTTGTCAAAAGAGCAGATGGTCATGAGAATGTCAATGCCGTTAAGGGGCAAGTAACCAAATAAGAACTTTTTTAAAACCCAACAATGTTTTGGTAAGGTGGCATGTGCTTCTGGTTATAGAGAGACAAGCAACGTGACTTTTCACATAAACCTGAATATTTAGCTCTGTACCAATAGCAGATTATAGTGCAGAGCTCATGATACCTGCAGCAAAGGGATGAAATATTGCTAATGGTACTGGAGGGGAAGGAGTAGAGTATTAAACATGGAGCATGTACATAAATAATGCATATACAATAAATAAAGTCAGATGTATTAAAAGACCTGCTTTTGTTTACAGCCTCATTCCCCTTAGGGATAAACACTGAGTCGTGGAATAACTCCTTGTCTATTTTCTGGCACTGATAATAATTTTAACGGCCTCATATTATTCTATAATCTCCAGTGTTTCATTGTAGCATGCCCCTGGCTCCTCATAGGCAGCTATTATATAGAAACGACTAGCTGAGTCTGAAAAAAGGCACAAGTCATTGAGGATGTTATGACTGTGGGGTAATGGCAGGGGATCCATTCAGTTTGGTGTTTGACCAAATATTTTTTACACTTCGCTACACATACATTACACATGTGATTTTACAATTTTAAAAATATTTTTGTCTCATTTTGCTTTATCATATAAACAGTCACATTGGCTGGAATGCATGATGGATACCCATACCTATTGCCTAGCATTATTTATTATCCTTGGTGTTTAATAAAGGAAGAATCATTATTGAGGTTCAGCTGGTAGACGTGGGGGTAAAAAATGTCACTTGTAGGAATGGAAAAGAATATTGTCAAGAATCTGCAGTCTATGTAATTTAAAAATAGTCAGCCGTTCTGAGTAACTGGCAAGCATTTTAGGGTCTGTAAGAATGACACCCCTTCCCATCTGTGTATGAATTGGCAGCTGGCCTAATGGAGGTTCTATATCTTCCACTGGTCACGATGTAAGTAGAGACTTTCTCTACCCCAGTTTACTGAAATGATAGAGGGAAATTTTATTTGGCTTTATTATTTGCCAAACTTACATTTCCTCAGATTGTCCGTTATTCCACATACAGTTACCAATATTTCTTCCTTTTTCTGTTTTCTCCCTCTCTTTCCCGTTCAGTTCCGGAGAGATATTATAAAAGCTGCCCCAGTTGTGATCATTTCCATTCCGCCCTTTGCCAACTACCTCGTCTTTGTCCTGATGTAAGTATAACTCATGAGTTCTCTCTCTTTTGAGCCGTGCAGAATTGTAATGACAGCCATGTTGGCATTCTGGGGCGAATTACTACAGACCAGCCTGCACTGGTCCATGAGTGGGTGATACTTTGGACCAAGAAATGAAATCTCTGCTTCACTGCCTTGTGTTTATTAAACCCCTCTGCAAAACAATTACAACGTGATGTAAATGTGCTATGATGGACAGCAGGACAGTTTGCCATGTAGTAGCAGTTTATTGGATCTATGTTCTCTAATGGGTAGAAAATAAGCCTTCTTTCTGCTTTTTCTTTAAGGTATTTCTTTCCTCGGCAGCTTTTAATTCGGCACTTTTGGACGCCAAAACAGCAGGAAGAATTCATGGATGTTTATCACAGAATGAGAGTTGAGGTGTACCCAGAAATCTTGGATGGCTTGTTAAAAGCAGTTCCTAAATTATCTGAAAGGAATCTCCGCAATCAGATGTTGCAGCTGTGCACTCTGGTATGTGATTTCACTGAATTACTTGTTTTTTTTTTTTACCTGCTGAGCACTTACTACTTACTCCAAATTCTTTCAAGCCAATGCAGAGAGCACTGCGGGCGTTACTGATTTGCTTAGATTTCTGTAGGTGGTTTTCATAAGCTCGTGATCTTTCAGTGACACAGCATGGGTACTATTTATGAACATTCCATTTAGCTAATACACATTGCAGCCTTTTCCACATTTAGGCATTATCATCCGGATTCTAGTGAGCGATCCGGGGTGGGGGGTGGTGTCACATGGGTGCACACAAAAACGGGAAGGTGCTAGAAGTAAATCCCGGCCTGGGCGTTATGATCTAATTCTTGCATATTCAACTAAATTGATATTATTTTCATTCAGCAATCACTGTCCATTTATTTCTACACGTTATTAGAGTGGGTTAATAGTACAGGTATGGGATCTGTTATCCGGAAACCTGTTATCCAGAAATCTCAGAATCACGATAAGGCCATCTCCCATAAACTCCATTTTATCCAAATTATCCAAATTTTTAAAAATGATTTCCTTTTTCTCTGTAATAATAAAACAGTACCTTCTACTTGATCCAAACCAAGATATAATTAATCCTTATTGGAAGCAAACTGACCCTATTGGGTTTATTTAATATTTACATGATTTTCTAGTAGACTTAAGGTATGAAGATCCAAATTAAAGAAAGATCCGTCTTCCGGAAAACCACAGGTCATGAGCATTCTGGATAACAGTTCCCATACCTGTATATACATCTGTTAAATCAGGTAAAGTGGGACTATCAGTAGTGAGTTGGTTTATATTGAATTAGAAACACGAGCATGGCAGGTAAATGGAGAATACACTCATGCATTAGATTGATGCTTTTCTTTTAACTGGAATATGTTATCCCAATAAGTAATTTATAAGCTAGTGATACAATATGTACTGTATCATACAGTGAAATAACAAATCTACTTCATTGTAATCGCAATGAATACCATGGGGTATATTTATCAAAGAGTGAAGTTAGAGATCGCCACAGTCCACTAGAGTGAAATTCTGCCACTCTCCATTCATTTCTATGGGTTTTTTAAAAGAGTATTTAGCAATAGGTGAAAGTTCATCCTTTGATAAATACACCTTTCAAATTCCCATAGAAATGAATGGAGAGTTGCGGAATTTCACTCTAGAGGACTGTGGCGATCTGTGACTTCACTCTTTGATAAATATCCCCCCCATGTCCTGTTGCTTTAGCTGCAATTGCTTCACAAATACATTCATGTCCCCAAGTGAACATAGATGTCTTTGCTGTTTCTTAGGTGCAGCACGGCACCCACCCACAAGTGGCAAACCTCCAGGCTGTCTGTACTGCATTCTCAGGTCCGCCTTTGGGTATGAAGAGACTTGATGTTCAGCAAATGGTAGGATTTCCACATATTAGTGAGAGCTGAGATTTTGAAGGTTAAAAGCAAAATAAGTCCCAGACTCCCTGGAACACACATGACCAATACCTCTATAAATGCTGTTAACAAAAACGAATATTGACATGACACTGTATCTGCACCAACATAATTTGCAGTTATTATAACCAATCACAACTGAGATATGTATATTATTTTTTGTTTGGGATTGTTTGTTTTGTGTTGTTAAAACAATAAAAAAAATTCCCTTTAAAAAACAAAAAAAAAACAAATTAAGCAAGCACATCACTGGGAAAACATTGCATTCATATATGTATTAGAGAATAGGATTTGGATATTGTAAGTAACATTTAGAAATGAAAGGATTGTTTTGTTGATGAATGCATTTTTTGTTTATCAAATAAGCAAATAAGCTAAAGAGAAACATTTTCATTTATCAGAATATGTTGGTGTGATTGTACTTAAAGGACCAGTAACATTAAAAAATGTGTTTCTACTTAATGAAAAAAAAACACCAAGACAGTTTTAACTTTAAATTCGCAAAGTCTTTATTAAGAAATGACTTACCGATTCTCTGCTTGTGCTCATCCTCAGAAACGGCGACAGGGCGATGATCCATCGTACGGCGCTCGATTTCTCCTCCCTGACTATCTCCTATAGAAGGCAGGGAGGAGAAATCGAGCACCGCACAATGGATTGTCGCCCTGTAAGACTTTGCTAATTTAAAGTTAAAACTGTCTTTTTTTTTTTTTTTTTTTTCTTCCGTTAAGTAGAAAAATTTAAAAAAAAAAAAAAAATGTTTGTTACTGGTCTTTTAATGCTTAATTGTGCCATCATTGTGGTAATTGAATATAGATAGAAACACAGGTCCTTAGCCAGGCAGAGACACTCACCTTCCTCTTCTACTCCTCAGTGTATTTGTCTCTTCACAGTGTACCCTCCTGTACAATGTTTTGTTTAATTCTATTGGAGGATGAGAACCATCCTCCTCATACTTTGACATTTGATTGGGTGCTGACAATATATATATATGTTCCAGCAGAGTCACACTCCAATTAGTTAAAACGTAACATTTATTGTCCCATCATAAAAACATGACAAATTCAAGTATACTCATCTACACGGAGACATCACGCAACGTTTCGGGGGTCCCTGCCCCCTTTCTCAAGCGTATCCCTGGTGCATATCGCATAGAGACAGTAAAAGACCCGAAGTCTATCGTCACCATTGAAATAGCGGAACCAGCGTGCCCGGTCACTCTGACGTAACAACGCAACCAGCATCAATGCGTCACAGAAGCGAGCACACGTGTATCCACCCATTGAAGTAAAAAGCGCCATATTGGTTATTGGCTATACTCTATCTACGGTGCCTAGAGATTTACCGTATGTATATAGTGAACATTCATTAGTATTATACAGGGTACATAATATTATTCTCTGTACAGCATACATATCAGCCAGCTTTGCAGCAATATATTAAATTACGCATCTCAATTCTCACTAAATAAACAGGTCAGTCATATGCCTATCTCAAATGAAAAGGTGTAAGTCAAAATCCTTGTTTAACCCATTCGGACTCAGTGACTTTAATCGGTGAATCCATTGTACCTCCGACCTTTTCAACAACAATATTCTATCCCCCCCCCTCTCCTTGGTTGTGGGACATGTTGTATCAACCTAAACCTAAGATCTTCTGCACTGTGACCCTTTTCCAGACAATGTTTTGAGACAGGTAATGCTGAGTTCCTCGTATTGACTGTCGATCTATGTTGGGAAAATCTATCTCTGATCTTGAATGGTTTCACCAATGTAGATTAAGTTGCACGGACATACCAACATATATACAACGTAACTCGTATCACAACATTAATGTCCCCTAATATTGTAACTCCTATTTGTTACTGGACTACAAAATGAGTCGCCCGTAAGCACAACCTGTGCACAACCTTTACAGCGGAACATACCATCATTAGGAGGGCCCAAAAATATATATTGTCTTGGTGGTGGCCGCATATCAGTGCGTACCAACCGCCTCCCTATAGTGTGTGTTTGTATATATATAGATAGATATAGATAGATATATATATACCATTTGATTTTCCTTCCCTTTGTCTGCGTATCCAAATATATATATATATATATATATATTTGAATTTAACCAAACTCACAGGTCTTTCATAGTAGTGAAAAAAATGAAAAGTTTATTCAACGTTTCGGCCCCTGTTTGCGGGCCTTCTTCAAGCTTGGGCTACAGATATATATAGATAGATAGATAGATAGATAGATATCCCCTCCAAAAGGGTTTGTTGTGTAAATTCTTCCTGTGGCAGCATTGACTAGGTAAAAGGTAGCCTATTAAGTTATGTTGCACCCTTCTAACAAAAACTTTTGTTCAGGTACAAGTTTAGAAACACAACTCTTGCCATTCCCTATAACCAGTAAATATTTGTGCACTGTAATATACACACATACAAATATCTATATATTTTCCAATGCAGTAAGCATCTGTATTTGATCTGTATATTTTTATTTAGTAATCATTATGGTCATATCAAACTGATAGATTAGCAGACATTCCATTGATCTGTTAATGTTTTTTTTTTTTTTACTGAAATCATTGACCCTGCTCTGTTTCCAACAGAAAGCCCTCAGCCGCGTCATGTTCCTGACACCCCACCTCCCGGCTTTCCTGCTACAGCGTCGGCTTGGGACCCATATATGTGAGATACAAAATCTTGACTGTGCACTTCTCAAGCTTGGTGTGAATGAGCTGTCAGAGGAAGAACTCAAGCGGGTAATACATGCATTGCTTTATTTTAACTGCACTTGAGTTATTTATGGTTCCTATTTAGTATGTAGGGAATATATGGTTCTAATAAAAAGGTGCAGCTTTTTACCCAGCCAGTACTTAAAGGAACAGTAACACCAAAATCTGAAAGTGTTTTAGGGTAAGGGCACACCTGGAGAATCGGGGAGATTTAGTCACCCGGCGACTAATGGCCTCTTCTTTGGGGCAAATAATCTCCTCGAACTGCTTCCCCATGTCTTCCGACTGCTTCAATGAAAAAACACCTGCGCCAATGCACTTGCGGCGCTTCGATTTCCGAAGTGCCCGAAGTTTCCTCACAAGTAAACTTCAGACGACTTCGGAAATCGAAGCGCCGTGAGTGCATTGGCGCAGTCATTTTTTCATTGAAGCAGACAGGAGACACGGGGAAGAAGTTCGGGGAGATTAGTTACCCCAAAGAACAGGCAATTAGTGGCCGGGCGACTAAATCTCCCCGAATCTTCAGGTGTGCCCTTACCCTTAAAGTAATGGAAATATCATGTAGTGTTGCCCTGCACTGGTAAAACTGATGTGTTTGCTTCAGAAACACAACTATAGTTCATATAAACAAGCTGCTGTGTAGCAATGGCGGAAATTGGAAAAAAAAAGGCTATATGGCACAGGTTAAATAGTGGATAGCAGATAACACCATTATGTTCTACAGAGCTTATCTGATATCTGCTGTGTAAACTGAGTCTTTTCTCCTTTGAATGGCTGCCCTAATTGCTACACAGCAGCTTAATTATATAAACAATAGTAGTGTTTCTGAAGCAAACACACTAGTTTTACACCATTGCAGGGCAACATTGCATTATATTTTTATTATTTTAAAACCCTTTAAATAACACTTCTTATACACAGCAGCATGCATGCTGCTGTTTTGTCACTTGTAGTCGCCTATAGATCTTACAGATTTAAATGGGAACATAAGTTAAAAGGTGTAAAATGCGCTTCATAGCAACTAATCATTGCAGGGAAATGGCAGTATTGCTGTAAAGTGTGGGGGTTGCTCATTTCTGAATGGAGGTTCCCCCTGCACAGTAGCATTATACAGGTATGGGATCTATTATCCGGAAACCCTGATATCCAGAAAGCTCAGAATTACAGAAAGCCGTCTCCTATAGAAAAATTTAAAAAAATGATTTCCTTTTTCTTTGTAATAAACAGTAGCTTGTACTTGATCCCAACTAAGATATAATTAATCCTTATTGGAAGCAAAACAAGCCTATTGGGTTTATTTAATGTTTATGTGCTCTTCTAGTAGACTTAGGGTCTGGCCACACGGGCAGATTCAGGGAAATTAGTCACCAGGCGACAAATCTCCTCTTCTTCGCGGCAACTAATCTCCCCGATCTGCCTTCCGCCCGCTAAAATGAAAATCATCTGGGGGCAGCCATTTGGATCGCTTCGTTTTCCAAAGTTGCCCGAAGTTTCCTCGTGAGGCAATTACGGGTGACTTCGGAAAATGAAGCGCTCCGAGTGCCTGCCCCCAGGCGATTTAATTTTTTTTTACACCAGGCGATTTTCATTTTAGCCGGCGGAAGGCAGATCGGAGAAATTAGTCGCCGTGAAGAAGAGTAGATTTGTCGCCTGGCAACTAATCTCCCCGGATCTGCCCGTGTGGCCAGACCCTTAAGGTATGAAGATCCAAATTACAGAAAGATCCATTATCCGGAAAACCCCAGGTCCCAAGCAGATAACAGGTCCCATACCTGTATGCCATTGTAGGAAGATAGGGACATTTTGACAGTCACAATTGCCATTGTACAATAGGCTTATAGATATGGTGCAATATAGAAGCAGACTTAGTCATTTGCATGTTTTTATTTTTCTGCAGGCTTGTTATGTCAGAGGGTTGAATTCTACTCATCTTAGTAAGGAAGACTGCAAGACTTGGTTAAATTGTTGGCTCCAGCTATCCAGCAGGTTAAAAGGTATGAATATCTTAAACCTGTTTAGGATTACTTTTTAACACTGCACTAGTATAATGTAAAAAAAACTTTTAGCCAGAGCTGTCCAACTGGAAGCATATTTGCCAGGTGAAGCCCTCTAAGAGATCCAGACTCTTAACACTCTTACTTTTTACTTTTACATATATCATAATCACTTTATGATAAATAACTCTCCCATTACATTAAAATGCTTTAAAGGGGTGTTCACTTTGATGTTATCATCTAGTATGTTATAAAATGGTGAATTCTAAGCAACTTTTCAATTGGTCTTTATTATTTATTTTTTATAGTTTTTTAATTAGTTGCCTTCTTCTGACTCTTTCCAGCTTTTAAATGGGGGTCATTGACCCCATCCAAAAACAAATGCTCTGTTAGGCTACAAATGTATTGTTATTGCTCAACTTTCTATTCAGGCCTCTCCTATTCATATTCCTGTCTCTTATTCAAATAAATGTATGGTTGTTAGGGTACTTTTGACCCTAGCAATCAGATTGCTGAATTTGCAAACAGCTGCTGAATAAAAAGCTAAATAACTCAAAAACCATAAATAAAGTGAAAACCAATTGCAAATTGTCTCAGAATACCCCTCTCTGTATCAAACTAAAAGTTTATTTAAAGGTGAGCAATCCCTTTAAGACTGATAGATCTGCTTTAGCTTTTTAGTACAAAGGTACTTCTGATCACTCAATCTGGATACACTGGCAAAAGTGCTGAAAAGTGAGTTAGAGCTAATGTAGCATACAGTGTTGTTACTATGAGTGATTGCTGCTCTGCATAATACCCAGAAGGAGTGGTACTATGTGCTGTTGATTGCTGTTTCTATGTACTGTATCCCTGTTGTGTATATTAGCCAGATCCTCCATTACAATGTTCTATTGCAGCGTGCATTATCATAAACCAGTTACACAGTGTTTGCCAAACTGTGGGGCTTGGTGTCTACGGGGTGGGCCCAAAGCAGTGAATACGGGAACTGGCCTATTTGAATGAAATATGGGGAGAATGCTAATTTCCTGTCTTGAAAATTCACAGAGCTGTTGATGAATGGCTGTTGTTTTTAGATAGACGGCTCATGTTTTTAGATGCCTGCAATTTTGTTTTGAGCTAAGGTAGACTTAATCATATCAGTCTGCAACTGGAGACATGACCCTTAGGGTAAATCCACACAGGGCGTTTTGGGAAGATTTGGTCGCCTGGCGACTAATCGCCTAGTTTTTGCGACGACCAATCTCCCCAAACGCCCTGAATATGCGCCGGCTAAAATGAAAAAACGCCGGTGCTAATGACACGCGGCGGGTCATTTTCCGAAGTCGTCCGAGAAACTTTGCGTGTGATTAGCGCCGGCGGCGTTTTTTTCATTTTAGCCGGCGCATATTCAGGGAAGGCGTTTGGGGAGATTGGTCGCCGCAAAAACTAGGCAATTAGTCGCCAGGCGACCAAATCTCCCCAAAACGCCCTGTGTGTCCTGACCCTGATAATTCTGAAGGCCTTTTATTTAAGCGATCCACACTGATCTGTCAAGCAACACCAACTTTTCCCAGGTATCGCTGCCCTAACTTAAAGGAAAACTATACCTCCAAAATGAATACTTGAGCAACAGATAGTTTATATCAAATTAAGTGGCATATTAAAGAATACCGGAATATATATTTAAGTAAATATTGCCCTTTTACATCTTTTCCCTTGAACAACCATTTTGTGACGGTCTGTGTGCTGCCTCAGAGATCACCTGACCAGAAATACTACAACACTAACTGTAACAGGAAGAAGTGTGGAAGCAAAAGACACAACTCTGTCTGTTAATTGGCTCATGTGACCTAACAAGTATGGTTTGTTGGTTTGTATGTGTGCACAGTGAATCATTCGATCCCAGGGGGCGGCCCTTATTTTTTAAAATGGCAATTTTCTATTTATGATTACCCAATTGCACATACTACTAAACAAGTATATTATTATGAAAATGGTTTATTTACATGAAGCAGGGTTTTTTATAGAGACCTACATTGTTTGAGGGGTATAGTTTTCCTTTAAACAATGTGTGGGCTGTACTTGTTCTGAGACATTTCAAGTTGCACGTTATTAACAGCCACTTTCTATATTTCAGTGTCGGAGGCATCGTTATTGCTGCATAGTATGATCTTATTATCTGCCAACTACCTCCAGTCCTTAAAACAATGATGGTCGACTATATGGGGACTGTATTTATTGTGCACAGTTGTGGCCTTCACGTATCCTAACTCACAGTCCATTATAATGCTGGGAAAAGTCAGCTTGGAATATGTTTCTCATCTTTGCTTAAAGGCAACCCTGCACTGAACACCTGACCCAGATGTTCCTACTCACTGACACAGAGAGCAAGACGAGAACGGACCAAACGATGAAGTGTTTTGTGTCGTTATTAAAATTCCACAAGATTAACCAGATATGACCTTCCCATTTTCAGTGGTTGAACTTGGTATGAATGTGGCAGCTGCAGCAGTGCCTAGTAATATTTACCCCACCCAAGAGAAATGGCTGAGGGATGTGTATGCTGGATGAGCTGTGCACTTTCAACCGAATATGTTTGCTTTAATTTAGCAGTGCATGCAAGCCTGGTAGATGCACACAGCTCTGTAATATGGTTATTTGCTCGCCAGAGTTTTATAAAACAAGAAGCCTTAAAATATTCCCACTAAAAATAGTGAAAGTTCTGCTGAAATTCTGTATGGAATCAATCTGTAGTCAAACAGCTGTGCATGATACTGAAGGCAGTGGGTAAAGAATATTATGTAGTGAATATGGATTGTGCTTTGGGGTACGGAGGAACTACTTTTGTTTTCCTATTTTTATCTTTTTTTTTTAATATGAATTGTTTCTTTGGCAATGCATGCTTCTGTATGTTTTATTGGTGGAAAAGCTGTTTACCATTTACAACTTAAACTTGTTTTGTTTTGTAAAATCAACTGTGGATTTTTTTTAATTAACACAATTCCCTGAAATTTGTTCTCATTCTATACAGGACATGCTTTTAATCTGGAAATAAAATGTAGATTCAGGTGGCACTCCGGGTAAAACAAGAGAGCATTTATTGCAGCTTGCAGTGGATCCACTTCGCCTGACACGTTTCAGGAAAGATTCCCTTATTCATAGGCTATGATTAAAGTGGACCTGTCACCCAGACACAGAAAGATGTATAATAAAAGTCATTTTCAAATTAAACATGAAATCCAATTTCTATTTTTTATTAAAGCATTCATAGCTCATAGACATCTCAGCTGTCAATCAAATATTGTCTGCCCCTCCTCTATGCCTTAGGCATAGAGGCGGGGCAGACCATTACTTTCACTTTCCATTCAGCACTCCCTAGATGTCACTGCTCTCCCCACATTCCCCGGTTCTCTTTACCATTTAATTGTGTAGCCAGTGCATGGGGATGAACATCAGGTCCCACATTCTGGTGCACAAACAAGATTTTGAGATGATACAAGGCTTGTCTTAATAACAGTGTCCACAAAATGGCTCCTGCCTGCTTGCTAGAATTATGAATCCCCAGACTGATGGAAACAAGATTCAAATAATTTATATTGTGTAATTAAAGTTAATTTTGCTTGAATAATGGATTTAGGATTTTGAATAATTTTTTTTTGTTGACGGGTCCCCTTTAAGGGAATCCTTCCCGAAACGCGTCCGGTGATGTGGATGTACTGCAAGTTGCAATAAATGCTCTCTTATTTTACCCGCCTTAATCTAAAATTTATTGGTATATGTACAGCTGGAACGCTGGTGGCTGAGCACCTGGATTTAGTGTGGAACAGAGAGAAGAGGAGGAGGAAATATCGTGAGTGGTGAGTCTGGAGCGGCTATTTCCCTCTGACTGTTTAATCTGGAAAGCCTCACAGTTATAAATATGATAGGGTACTACAGTTGAGTCATAAGTGTAGTATTCTTTCCTTTCTTGCTAAGCAGTCTATTTTCCCCTGTGGATTGCTAATCATGCTGTACTTGGATGCCATCATGGCTGACTCCTCCTCCTTTCTGTGCTGTGTGGTCAGTGACCAGTGCATACACTTCATGATAACTCTGCAAAACCTCACATGTTACAGGCTACAACGGGGAACACTGTAAAGGGGTAAACATCATCACTGCAAGCACAGTGAGGGAAAATGGCTGTCAATTCAGGACATGGAATTTGGACAATGACATAACAATCAGGGTGCACTTATAGAATATAATAATATTGGCAGTATGGATCGGGATACCGTGTATTTTATATTTATGGTAAGTTTGTATTGATTGATTGTTTTGATTGCATTAACTTCTCCTTTAAGTTTAACCTATCCAAAACAAGGGGAACTATCGCGAAAATGAAAATTTAATACAAGCTTCCTCATACTTTCTAAATACAATCAATTAAATATTCCATACTCTATCTTCACTATTCCTCTCTCAGCATCTCTTTCTCTTCATTCAGGAGTTGGGTGTCAGATATTCATTGACAGTTAGGTCCAATATATCTTATAGGGGGTCTCCTTTTGCCTAGAAGATGTATTAGAGCTCACTCTATTAAAATCACTAGACATCATGTCTCTCTACATGCAGAATTTGTGCAAAAGGCAGTTATTTTGTTAGATTTTGTTAGATTTTGTTTGTACTGGAATCAGTTATTTGAGTGAGCTCTAATACATCTGCTAGGAAAGGAAGCCCCCCTATAAGATATATTGGATATAAAGCTGGCCATAGATGTAAAGATTTTTAAAAGATCCAGTCGTTATCGTGAGACCACAATTATCTTGAAATGATCGTTTTAATGTACGATTTATCCATCAACTAAAAAAATTTCAGGCTATATTGCCAGGAAAACTGAGGGTACTGCCTGCTTGGCCCTGCAAACATAGATAGATTGCACTGGGACCGATAAAGATTTTTAAACCTGACCGATCAATTTTCTGAGATGTCGGATGAAAAATTGTAAGATGTACGATCGTTCGAATCCCACTAACCGCACGTTTATTTGACGGATTGGTCAGACTGCACTGAAATCGGTCGTTCACCAAAGAAGAATCTTTGCGTCTATGGGGACCTTAACTGTCAATGAATATCTGACACCCAACTGCCGCATTAAGACAGAATGAAGAGAAACAGATGCTGGGAGAGGGTTAGTGAAGATAAACTTGATTATTTCAGAAACAATGCAGAATATTTAATTAACTGTATTTATAAAGTTTCTTATTTCAGTATGATGAAGCTTATATTACATTTTCATTTTCGCGGTAATTCCCCTTTAAGTAGGAATCCAGATGAAGACAAATCTATCACACAGCTGTTAAAAATTCCTCCCTGAGCCCAAAATGGTATCCTAATAGCCAAGGTGATGTATCACTTTTCGTTTGAGGTGGAACTAAAACCTTCGGTTTCTCCTCTTAGATCTGCACAAAAGGTAACCAGACATAAAAGACATTTTGGGAAAGAGAAGTGAAGTTAAGGTGGCCATATACAGACTGATGCTGCTGTAGTAGTCCTCCTGTATTGTATCTTTTGGGCAGGTTTACAAATCCTGTAAGTCTTCAAGGCATTACTATCAGACCAGTGTATGACTAGCTGGTATGAAAGAACTTCCCAGGTGGGAAATAAGCAGAAAATGAAGGTTAAGGTAGAATCAGTGTATTAGTGCTTAGCCTATGGCATTAAAATGTTTCATACATTGAGCTTCAGCAAACCAATATGTTGTGTCTCTTTAGCTACAGCTGTAGTGCTTAGCAAAACACAGCAAGAAGTAAGGTTTTATCAAACTAGTAGCTGTCATCGGTCCCAATTGAAAATGAAGGGAATTTGAAGCCAGACCGATACTCTTTATTGATCCACACCAAACAGCTATCTATTTCAAGGTCCACAAATTTGCCATCCTGTTAAAAATGGAAATCGGGGAGGTCTGTTAACCTATATCACAGGTTGGATCAAACAAGAAAAATGCCTCCAGCCCACCTTATACATGTTCAAAAGCACAGGGTGGACACTTAATGGCCAAGACCTATAAAGATCCAGATTCTCTGTGGTTAATTAGTAATTGGGGCACGGACAGCCATGTTTGATTTTACTTTGACTTTTGGTATCACATCCTGGAGTTTGGCACCTTACCCTTAGACTGAAGCACAAATGATTTTATTTAAAGTCTTTTTAAGTTTTTTTTTGGCGTTAACATTTTGGTGGCCCGTCCCGTTGGGTAGGCCAACTTGTTACTTACCCTTCTGTGCAGGTCCAGTTTACGGAGTTCACCGACGCCATCTTCTTCCAAGCGATCTTCTTCCTGCTTTGACCGGCGCATGCGCAGTAGGAGCATTTCGCCAGTACGATCTACTGCGCATGCGCCAAAAGTCACGAAAAGTCGGAAAACTTTGTGACTTTTGGCGCATGCGCAGTAGATCCGTACCGGCGAAATGCTCCTACTGCACATGCGCCAAAACGCCGGTCAAAGCAGGAAGATCGCGTGGAAGAAGATGGTGCCTGTGAACTCCGTGGACTGGACCTCCGCAGAAGGGTAAGTAACAAGTTAGGGGCATTTGCCCAGCGGGACATGTAGGCCAGGGGGGAGGAGGGAGGGGGGGAGGGTTTTTGCGCCGACTGGGTTTCCTTCTCCTTTAAGGTGGCCATACACAAAGATCCGCTCGTTGGGTGATAGGCTATTCCGAACTTTTGGCCCTACAGCCAAACAATTGGATTACAATGAGAGGGATGAGGACCACATCAACTAGCCGAGGCA
Source organism: Xenopus petersii (assembly GCA_038501925.1). Lineage (NCBI taxonomy): Eukaryota > Metazoa > Chordata > Amphibia > Anura > Pipidae > Xenopus > Xenopus petersii. The sequence goes on along the minus strand of CM076674.1, from coordinate 44,091,546 downwards.
GGCCTCAGTTGGGTGGGAAAATCAAACCCAGATATTGGTCTGGGAGGCATGTCAAGAGGGCCCCATACACTTGCAGAAAAGCAGTTGACGTTGGTCTAATGGACCCAAAATTGGCAGTTTAAGTCTGCCCATGTATGGCCACCTAAGTAGTACAGACAGACCTCTGCTCAGAAGTGGACAGCTGCATTTAACTGCTGTTGACTAGAGGACAGCAATGTTTAAAACTATGTGTGCCATAGGCCTTAGGTGGGAAATATAACTGAACCTATTTTTCTACTGGGAACAAGATGGGAATGTAATTAAACGTGCAGCATTTACTCCAGACCTAGAAATCCATAGCAGCCAGCAGGAAGCATTTACTGGCTTGGGCTCATTAGGGAAAACATCGAACTAGTTGCTATGGGTTACTAGACAAGCTTTGTGCTTGTTATTACAACTAATCGGTTCCTGAAATTTTACAACTCTATTTTTGTGCATCCAAAGACCGCAGAAAGAGCAATTCCCAAATTCTGTAAAAAATATCACTAGACAGGAAACATCTTAATAAAGGTTTCAGCATAGTCTCATTTATTTTTACATTTAAATATTTTCTTAAATACGGAAATTATCACAATTCAGAAATCCTAGAAAGGCAAAAAAAAAAGGCTTGATAAGCTTTGTGTCTTACACAGAATGACGGGAGTCCGTGAGAAAGGAGAGCCGGGTTATTCATTGAAGCAGACATTGCTATTCAGAGCAAGAGGAGTGGAGTTAGGGAAGCATTATTTCCATCTTACATTTATGGCAATGGCATGAGTCTTCACCGGGCACGTCTCACAGTGTATATGGTACAAAACATAAGGGGGGAAAAACACCAACATCATCAGCTTGTCAGTTGAAGTAAATGAGAGGAATCAAATGTTGAAGACATAGTATACACAACCCCCACACAGATATCATTCTTGAAATGTTCATCGTAGAATACAGTTCAATATCTTCATAGTGAGTTTTCTGGAGAAACCATAGAAGCATCTCTCTCCAATGATTAACCATGTACAGATAAATATACCGTTATTTACTCTCTGTTGTAGTGATACTCAGGGATCTATACAGCTGAAAATTTGTACAAATATTATCTTGGTGCAATTCTATTCATCGCTCCAGTCGCATCACAGATCAGTCATCTGAAGCCACATTAGTGACAGAGCAGAGGCTCGGCCAACCCTATTACTGGGAGGGATCATCTTATTTCTACAACCACTTTAACAAAAATATAGCAGGCACATGGCTTCATAGGTCATCACTATGAAGGAAAATGTCAAACTAGTACACATTACCCTTTTGTAAGAAATGTTCAGGACCACCAGGAAACCTGTCTTTATTAGATGCATAGAGGGGGAACATCATGTGCATGGTTTCAATTGTCTTTAGAATGTGAGGATAACTCCGAGCAGCACCATAAATAAAACTTCAACCACTTAAATACTGTCTTATATATTGGGTTTTTTTTCTCTATTAGCTGCTGACATCTGTCACTGGTTTTCTAAACAAAGCACCGCCCACTTCATTCATTCTGCATTCAGCTGAACCTTAGGCCCACCCCCAACTACCGCATTCAGATGAAGCAAGTTGAACATACTAGCAGTGAATGGCCTTCATGGGGGCAATAACACGAATATACGAAATAATGAGTAAACACGTTACCAAATAACTACCGTGTACTAGGAATATTAAAGGAACAAGAATAAATCTGACAGTTTGCTTAATATGGCGGCTACTTGACACACAGACCAAGAAAGCTATTCCTTTTAAAGGAGAAGGAAAGGTTAAAACTAAGTAAGCCTTATCAGAAAGGTCCATCTAAATATACCAGTAAATCCCAAAAATAATGTTGCTCTGAGTCCCCTGTGAAAAGAAACACAGCATTTCTTTCCTTCTATTGTGTACTCATGGGCTTCTGTATCAGACTTCCTGCCTTCAGCTTAAACCTCATTGCCCTGGGCAAGAGCATGCTCAGTTTGCTCCTCTGCCCCCACCCCTCCCTTCTCTACTGTAATCTGAGCCCAGAGCAGGGAGAGACTCAGGCAGGAAGTGATGTCACACCACATTAATACTGCAGCTCCTATTCTAAACAAACAGAGAGTTTCTAGATCTTTTTACTCAGGTATGGTAAAACATTCTACAGAATAAATATAGCATTCTAGCTTGCACTATTGCAGCTAATCTATTGGCAATAAAATGCCTCCGTAGCTTTCCTTCTCCTTTAATAAATGGGCCAAGATAAAGTGTATATTATAGGGAGCATTGTATCTGCTAAGTGATTGGCCACAGCTCTACTATGGGTGTTGAGTCTTTTTCTGCAAAATCCTTGTGCCAGGTACCACAACATCACTACATCTGCTCATGGACAAGAGATGTGATATGTGATAATAAGGCACTTTTGACTGTCTTGCCACTAGAACGCCTAAAATATGCCTTTCCATTGAAAAGATACAAAACCATCCCCACAGCAGCAATGCATATTCAATATTTCTGGTCAGGTCATTCAAAAATGACAAATATTACACAGTTACTGACATTGAGAGGCAAGGTGGAGGCCTTACAAATGCACCTCATCCCTACAGGTCTTTATTAGGAGGAGGAATATGGAGCTAAATCTATGCTTGTAGTGTCCATAAAGTTCTAGTAGCAGTTGCCAAAATCTTCCAAATCATATCATCCTGTTATTGTCTTATCATCCCATGACAAGAAGCCAGAACTGGACTTTAGCATGTTGTTAATGAGGCCTTGGTTATACACACAAGCAACACTGTCCATATCAAGGATAATCATGATCTATACAGAGTGATATTAGAAATCTACTCCAGCATAAGAATTCCCCCTGACCAAGTAAAATGTCATTAGTGTGGCACTTCAATGCTCTGTAGGCACAGGCTATAGTTCCAGCAATACATGTATCCCCATGCAAAGTGCAACCGTTATTTATATTATGCTCTCATGAAAACAACTCTTACATATTAATCAACGTAGTAGCCTCGAACATGGTTAATACAAACCTAAGGAAATAAACCTCACAGCACCTAAAAAATCAGAGGTTACTCTGCAGAAGAACATTGATCCTTCCAACTCAAAGCCTTGCCTTGTAGTATAGTGGCCTCCTCTCCTCTAACAAGAGGCTCAAATCCTAAAACAGGCAACCTATAGCCTCCCAACTGCTGCAAAGCTACTCGATCCACTCAAACAACTGGCCATCATGTATGTGCACCTGTAGGTGCTGTCTTGTATCATTTATGAGAGTGAAATGCTCTGTACCCTCTAAAGCATCCCAGAGCTATGTAGCCCAAACATCCTATTTCAGTTCTAGAACAGGCAGTTGGATGCGGAGAGCTGTAGGGTCCTCCAATTGGCCACATCAGAAGAGGACTAGAGCTGGGAAAAAGAGAACGAGCCAACACTGGGTCAGCTAACACCATACAGTGTACTGTAAAATCTGATTATTGGTATCTTCAAGTGTCAATATGTGGGGAGACTACCGTATTAGCTTATTAAGTCATGTGACAGAATTATGATCTGGTTGCTGAAGCAATAAACTGACTTGACAGTGTTGGGGTGCAGTTCCCTAACATAGCTATGCAATATTACGTTTTACATCTTAAATGCACTTTTTGAAACTTCTACTAAATGATAATAAGGTTTGTATAACTGCTTATAAAAAATATTGCCTCTCAAAATCAATAGCACAGAGCTCTGTTGGCTAAGAAAAGCCACTGGCTATTTTTTAAGAGACGCTTAGTTCAAGAGTTATTGACACGTAAGTCAAGAATAGTAGTTTAGGCTCCGTATTCTCACCAGATCCATGAGCCCTCCAGATTTCCCCATAGGCAGCACAAAAGAAAAAGAGCTCCTCTTAAACTAAAGCTAAATTAACTTCTGAACCAAGTATCTCCCAGGAATGAGAAGGGCAGGTTTTAATAATATGGTACAGGTATGGGACCCCTTATACAGAATGCTCTGAATTATAAGAAAGACATCTCCCATAGAGTTTGTTTTAAGCAGATAATTCATATGAGTTACTTGATGGAGCAAGTAATATGTTAGTTACCTTTTGTATACAAAGTTTATTTGAACATGATTCTGTTCTACCTTCTGCCAGTGCTTATTTCTCCCCATCCGCTGTCAATAGGCAGTTGATTAGGGTACATCGCAGGGCTTCACATTATTATTTTACTTTCAGTTCCGAGTGCTTTCTTGCCCAAGCCATGTCCATTATTACATAGAGACTCACAGTAAAGAAGGGCCCAGACATATTAAGTGAGGGTTTATGAGTACAGGGGATAAACCCAGTGCAATAAAAAGTAGGCCTTCGATTAAAGGGCAAGTCAACCCCAAAATAAAAAATTGCCTAAAAAACATAATTCCAAGCAACTTTCCAATATACATTTATTAAAAATGTCCAGTGCTTTTAAAGTTATTAAAAATACAATTGAAAACAACATCTGCTTAACTCCTGGTTGTTACTTTTTAAACAATGTTGCAATAGTTTTAGTTCCCCAGCAAAGACAGGTCTGTTAATCAGCTGCCGTGTCTTACATTGTATCAACAGTCTGAGTCAATAGAGCAGAGAATAGACAAGGACAGACAGACACTGCTTTCAAAAGCAATACATATATAAATAACTTGAAACCCATGAGAAAATGTGTAATTAATGAATATTGCAAAGTTGCTTAGAATTAGGTTCTTTTATTTGACAAATTTTAGGGTTGACTTGTCCTTTAAAGGAGACCTAAAAATGAATAGGGCTAAAAATGCCATGTTTTATATACTGAACTTGTTGCACCAGCCCAAAGTTTCAGCTTCTCAATAGCAGCAATGATCCAGGACTTCAAACTTGTCACAGGGGGTCACCATCTTGGAAAGTGTCTGTGACACTCACATGCTCAGTGGGATCTGAGCAGCTGTTGAGAAGCTAAGCTTAGGGGTCGTCACAAATTATCAAGCAGAAAATGAGGTTGGTGTGTAATATAAGCTGATGCTACAGGACTGATTATTAAATTATGTTGCTAATTGCACTGGTTTCTGTGCTGCCATGTAGTAATTCTCTATATTAATTACTAATCAGCCTTATATTGTGACATTTCTATTCTATGTGTACGGTATATTGTCAGTGGGTCCCTAAGCTCAGTATGTGACAGCAGCACAGAGCATGTGCAGTGAAACAGCAGAAAAGAAGATGGGGAGCTACTGGGGCATCTTTGGAGACACAGATCTTTACTGGTAAAGGGCTTAGGTTGCCTTGGGCTGGTACAGAAGCCCAAAATATAATGTACAACATTTCTAGCTACTTCTTAAGTTTAACTTTTCTTGTCCTTTAAGGGTGCTGTCATCACTGCTGGGAAATCCTCATCTTCAGCTGGAGATGAAGCACCCGACAATACCTGCCCCTTTCCATTAGTTGGAACTGGTGCATGTAACAGGCAGTAATTCTGGTTCATTGTTAAAAATGCTGCCTTCTGCATTTCTGGCCAATTACAGGATTGCCGCATGCAAGGTGTTTTACATTCACAGATTCCAAGGAATGTGAGAGGGAAAGTATTGTCTGGCACTTTATCAGCCTCCGGAGAGGAGATTTCCTGCAGAGTGATGAAGCGCCTGGTGTAACACAGCTGTTAAAGTGGTTGTTCACCTTTGATATTAACTTTAAGGGGTATATTTATCAAAGAGTGAAGTTAGAGATGGCCACAGTCCTCTAGAGTGAAACTCCACCACTCTCTATTCATTTCTATGGGATTTTGAAAGGCGTATCTATTAAAGGATGAACTTTCCCTTTCACCCATTGATAAATATGCTTTTAAAAAATCCCATTGAAATGCATGGAGTGGCGGAATTTCACTCTAGAGGACTTTGGCGATCGAACTCCACTTTTTGATAAATATACCCCCAAGTTTGATGTAGAAAGTGACATTCTAGTGTAACTCAATTCGCAATTGGTAATGGCAGACAGAGATTAATGGCCCGTCGTAAATCTGCTCTACCGCATGCAACTCATCTTCTGAAAATGCTTTCCCACAGGCAATGACGTCAATTACTTGTGTGAAAATATACACGCCGCTTCAGCTTTCCAAAGTAGCCCGAGGTTGCCTTGAAAGGAAACCCAAAAGAGACTCATATGTTTCCCCACTGATTTTACATTATTTCTGGTGGGAGATTAAGGGAGATTCAGGAGAATAGTCGCCTGCGATAGAGCAGAATTACTATAGGGAGCTCTGCCATAGCCCTAAAAGAAAGCATTTCCCTATGTACTGGAATTTACAGGATATACAGCACTCTGTCTTTCTTGTGCCCAGTCTCTTAATAAATATGTAAAAGCAATATCAGTGCAGTCTCGCCCTCTTCACATTGGCAGCTCTAGCCTGTTATTCAAGAAGGTGGTAGGACGAGGGAGCTCTGGAACGGTTAAGCCTTTTCTGATTTTCTAATAAACTGGATCCTAAAACTAGCGCATATGATCATGTTGACTTTTATGTGTCAGAGTGAATACATTACCTTGTATATGCATAGCATACAGTCTGAGAATGAAGCTTGCTTTCTCTAATAATTTCAGGCAGTATAGTACACAATTTTAAAAATATTTTATAAAGTCTCCACTTATAATGCGTATAATTTGAAGCCACTCCCAAGAGGAGCACAGCTTTTAGATTTTCTTGTTAATTCTACCTCGGACAGAGCTAAACATGTGGCTTTGCTCCATGTTGAGTTGGCACCCGTTTGCTTGCTGGGCCAGTGCCTTCTGATTGTCAAACAGCCGGTGCACCTACTACTGGTGCATAGGTAAGTGTAATCTCTCTCTCTCTGTAATCTCTCTCTCTCTCCACTAGGCAGTACAATAAACCACTAGTTGGCTCAGAAAACACTAGCCATATAAAATAACTTTACTATAATATGGCAATAAACTAAGAAGCACAAATTTGCTTTGTTGGCAACTGTAATTCAACTGCATACTTGGACTCGCAGTTTTCTCTCAATAGAAGTAATCTACACTGAATGAATACATTGCAAATGTGTGAAGAAATTATTTCAATATATAAAAAAAATGGCCGAATGTAGAGGCAATAACAGTGGTGAAATAGAATAATAAAAATGACCAGTTGCAAGGGTAGAAGCACTGGATCATTTAGAAAGAATTTAATATAGTGCACTTCACCGTGTTTATTTTTCAAAACGATGCCAGAATAAAGCTTCCCATAGACGCAAAGATCCAATTGTACAAATCCTTGTTTCGTACGATTTTTGGACCGTGTGTGGAGAGTCCCAACATTTTTCGCCCCACAGAGATCGGTCGTTTGGACGATCGGACAGGTTAAAAGATTTCCGTCAGCTGACGATCATTTCTCTGCGTGTATTGCCGATCGTACGATTTTCAGTGGGAGACTGTCACCAGCTTTTGTCGGACATAACTTTCGTCTGATTGCTGTCAGGGGCAGAACATCGGCTGATCTGTTCTTTTACTACTTTATTTGATCGGAATCGTTAGTGGCAGGTCGGGAGATGGGGAAGTCCAATTGTTCGAACGATTGGATCTTTGCTTCTATGGCCAGCTTAACTTTGCACAGCAGATAAATAAAGTAGGTTATTAGGCAAAGTAGCCATATCTGCCTATGTGCTGTGCGCTTTGTGTAATAAATGTAGGAGTGCAGATGATATATACAATAGGGAATAACTAATTACTGTGAGGCAAATGTGTGATAAATCCATGTCATGCAGCGTTAGTTTTGCATCTAGGTCAGGTTAGTTATTGCAGTGCAAGGATTCATGGGAATCAAAGAGCTCAGGGCCAGACAAACTCAAAAACACAACTGTCTATCTGGACCCTGTACTAATCTGGATAGCTTCTCAGAACAGACCAGGAGGCCATGCCCTAGACAAGCATTCAGTGGGACCTACCAACATCAAGGATGCAAGCATTGTATTCCAACACTCCACGAAACCACACATAGTTTTGTTTTTTTTTTAAATGAAGAATCCCACCCCATAATACTGTTATTTAAATCCATGTACAATCCCCTAAAACTAAAAATTCTAGAAATCAGACAGGTGAACATATGTAATGCCTGGAGATCATAAATACCAACGAACTGTATTTTGGGAATTTCATCATTTGAGCATGGTTGAAAGAGAAATTAAAGGTAGTAAGTATCCATATATTTCAAAAAAGTGGGACCAGCACTAAGAAAATGAATACGCCTAGTGTCTCCACTCACCACACTCACACAAAAGACGAGCACTCGAGAACGCAAATGTCCCCCTTATTTTGTTAGGTTGAAAAGTAGCAGCTTTAAAAGGAGGGCTTATTCATCATCTTTAGCCCAGGTGCTTGGCGTGGCCTGAAGTATCTCTGCACCAGAAGAAAAGACAGCCCAGCTCTATGAAAGTGATATTCCACTCTTCTCATTAGCACCATATTGTATGTGCCTGCCCGTTTGATCTGCTTTGGCCAACAGATTAAACTCCACTTGTGTTACGATTCACACAAACCAAACTCAGGGAATGTGGGAAAAGCATGCACAGAAAAGTTACAAGGAGAAACCCTCATCTTCTATGGACGGTGAAACTAATTCTGCAGCGGATTTAGGAGACTGGCAGGTCTGATGGGAGCAAATCCTGAATACACAGAACTTGGGAGAAATATTGCAGCAAAACCCAGAAAGATGTCAAACATCCTCCCTATTTGGCCCACGCAGGAGTCATGGCTGAAATAGACTTTACATGTTGTAAACAACCCTGCAAAGATCTTTCCCACACAAGTCTCACAGTATATAAGAGATCCTTGTCAAACAACCAAATTGCTTGTTTTCTGCCCTAAAGGAAAATGTATCCTTAATATTGAATGGAGGCAAAAACCAGTTTAAAAAACATCATGGGCGTGCTTTAGGGGAACTAAGTTGAAGCATAAATGTTATACTAAGTTAGAGGGGAGAAGTTGGACTGGCTTGTGCAAAATAGCTGCCAAAAAGTGTGTGTCATATACTCAGGGTACCTTCTGCAGGGAAATGTTGGCTTTCAGGTTTCCCCTCCAGTTGCCCCTCCTTATAAACTGTTACCCTGTCTATATGTGCATCCGATGCAAAGGAAGTCTCTGCTATACTTGGGGAGGTACTAAGTGCCTCTGTGTGTCCCTCCTCAAAACAGGAGGGCACTGTGCAATCTTCAGCTTTTACCTTATCTAAGGTATTTGGCTCTGTGGCCTCAGAATGGACAGATTCTGTGACCGTAGGCTCGGCTTCCAAGCCTGTGTGGTTGTTATCATAAATAGATACCACATTGTCATCTGTGTATTCTGGAGGGGTGGCTGGTCTCCCCGAGTCCTCATCAGTGAAGCAGAGGACAGAGGAGCCAGCAGAAAGTAGGACAGAATCATGGCAGGAAGAGGGTGATAGGGACATGGGTGTCTCCAAAAGACAGACTTCTAAACCCTCCACAGTGGAGTCCAGACTGAGACTAGAACCACTTGATTCCTCATCACCTTCATCCAAAAGCCTCTGGCGCTCCTCTGCACTTTGCAGGTGTCGCACGGCAGCCTCGTTCTCCAGGTGATAGTTTTCGGCAATGAATTCTTGGAAGTCTTGCGTTCCCTGATGGGGTGGGACCACAATGGAGGCATGAGGAACTTCTTCCTCCACGGGTTGTGTTGTTTTCGGTAGCTGGTGCTTTTTTTCCAGTTCAAGTTTCATGATTGTATGAAGGTAATGAGTTCGTACTCGGATAGGATTAAATTCTATACGACCAGCTATATTACTGCAACCGTCCCGAGAACAGCCACATGGAAAGGACATCCGATCCACCTAGGAAAGATGTTTAGAGATAAAAAGAGATAAAGGCAAAGGAAAGGGAAAGACTAATGAACAGAGCGGCAGATGTAAAACATCAAAATGTTGAATATGGCAAATAAAAATATAAAAACAATGCGGTATTGGGCAAGTTTTACTAATGGTGTTGGGGGGTGGGACTCTTCAAAGAGAGCCTTAGTTCATTTATTAACCCCTTTGCAGATTAGCATGTTGCAGTTGCTTGGTGCACAACATTGCACTAAATAATTAAGGGCATGCAACAAAATTAGCATCTTCCGTGAAAAGGTGTTTATGCCCCCAAAGCATCTGGGGTCCCCTCACTTCAATATTGTGATGATATGCAAATCTGTTTGCTTTTAGGAGCACGGAAAACGTATGAGACCATTTGCACAACACTTTGCACAATAATACAGCTTTAACAAAAAAAAAAAAAAACACGTGATGTGCTGCTCTTTTTCTTATGATGACTTGCATGTGATTCCAAGCTGCAGAAAAAGAGCTATTGGAATTTGGCACAGTTAAATAACTGTAAAATAGGATTGTTTTGCCTCCTATAAAGATTACGTATATCCTAGCTCAGACCTAGTACAAGATCTGGTTTTATTACTACAGAGAAAGTGGAAATAATTTTAAAAAAAATTTAATAATTTGATTAAAATGGAGTCTATGGAAGATGGCCTTAATTCTGAACTCTCTGGATAACAGGTTTCCGAATAACAGATCCTATACCTGAACATACCTAGTAGTAGTAGTAGTAGTGATAATGAACAAAGGTTATTGCTGGAAGAAACAGGTACTACAGGAAAGCCTACCTGGCACTTGATTCCAGCCTGACTACAAGGACAAGCATCTGGATCACAATAAAGTCTGCAGTCACATCCACATTCTTCCCTCGAAAGGCGAATAGCTCTCAGCTCCTGCTTCTCCTCTGCATCTATACGATGCACCCCAGCTTGTCGCAGAAGAGCTCTGCGCCGCTTGGTTGGTAGCGGTTGAAGGAAAAAGTAATCATCTACTTCCACGCTGTCCACATCTATGTCCTCGTCTGACACGTCTTCTAAGGTCAGGCCTTCCGCCTCTTCAGATTCTACAGTGCCATTCTTGGTCAGCTAGTGAAAACAAAGCAGGAGACAGAGAATTAAAAGGGAGAACTAGAAAAGAAAATACTGCATTTTAGCAGTGAACTCTCATGTTTGTTTGCAGATTGTGTGGCATTCTCATTTGATTTTGACAAAAATGACTGCCTCTGGAACGATAGGTACAAGAAAAACCAAAGTCTACATAGTACTGACATTTTATTATGTGAGCAACTACAAATGGCATAGTGAGGGTCCAGTGCAAAGTGGTGGGGATCTTAAGTAGGGAATTTTGCACAAGGCATTACTGTTGTTATGTTATGCTTTGCAAGGTGCACTGCAGATATGTAAAGCACTGCACTGCATGTGATTTTCTCGAGTAGTATGTAGAGGCTGATATACTACATACATCAACAGGAGGAAAACGTACTTAAAGGAACATTAACACCAAAAAATTAAAGTGTTTTAAATTAATGAAAATATCACATACTGTTGCCCTGCACTGGTAAAACGGAGGTGTTTGCTTCAGACTCATGTGTGTGCCTCTGGTCCAATGCAGATAAAATGACAGCTAGCATTATAATTTATATTAAGGAGCTGATTTAGCTTACGTGAAGAGTAACATCAAAGTATAAAAAAGTAATTCATATATAATTTATTGCTGCCCTGCACTGGTAACTGGTGTGTTTGCTTCAGAAACACTACTATAGTTTACATAAACAAGCTCCTGTGTAGCAATGGCAGAAATTGGAAAAAAAAAGGCTATAGGGCACAGGTTAAATAGTAGACTATTATGTTCAACAGTAGCAATCTGAACACTTCAGTGCGGTTTATATAAAAGAAATTGCCAAAATTAATTCTAACAGGAGCTTGTATTTTTGCTGCAGATTATATAAAAACCTACATTTAATATAATACAATATTCAGCACTGTTATACTGGTTTTATAGAATAAGCTATACAAAATAAAGAATAAAATAATAACAGCATAAGACAAAGGCAAGAAAACTGATCTGCCCTGTAGTTTGGGCAGTTTTCAGTCATGTGTATTTCATGTCTGTGTGTTAGTGCATGTTACACACGATTCCTTAGGAAAACAATGTACTTGATAACACAAAAAAATGCAACTGAGCATAACATTGTACTAGATGAGTGAATATTGAATGTGTCTGGAAGACAAAATTGATTAAGCAGTGCTTTCATCATTGTACAAATAAGGTATTTGGTGTAAAATGTCCCTCCAGAGAGTGTTTTCATCATTCACAGCCTTAGGGAGAGAATATAATTATACTGTTCAGGTAGATGATGCAAGAGAGGCTGTGATGGGGGGAGGGGTACACAGACACACACTTAATAAGAGATTACCAAAAACTGTTATAGAGGATTAAAAATTCTGAATTAAATACACAATATAAACAATCTATATACTAAGCAAATAACATAGGTCCCAAAAGTGTATGGCTGTCCATCTCCCCCCAACCAACCAACCACCCACCCACCCAAGCCCCAAGGGAGCTGGATTGTGGAGCCCTGTCGATGGTCAATTAGGATGAAAACTGTGATAAATGCTTATTTGCAGCCCCAGATATTCCTGAAAGGTTAAAGGGGTTGTTCACCTTTAAATAAACTTTTAGTATGATGTAGAGAGTGATATCATGATTACCCTAGCAACCATTCATTGATTTGAATAAGAGACTGTGATATGAATAGGAGAGCCCTGAATAGAAAGATAAGCATTAAAAAGTAGCAATAACAATAAATTTGTAGCTGTACAAAGCATTTGTTTTTTTTAGATGGGGTCAGTGACCCCCATTTGAAAGCTAAAAAGTGTCAGCAGAAGGTAAATAATTAATAAAATCATAAAAAAGAAAAATGAAGGCTAATTGAAAATGTTGCTTAAAATTAGACATTCTAAAACATACTAAAAGTTAACTTAAAGGTGAACCACCCCCTTTAAAGGAATTGTTCAGTGTAAAAATAAAAACTGTGTAAATAGATAAATAGGCTGTGCAAAATAAAAAATGTTTCAAATATAGTTAGTTAGCCAGAAATGTAATGTATTAAGTCTGGAGTGACAGATGTCTAACATGACAGCCAGAACACTACTTCCTGCTTTGCAATTCAGATTCAAAGGCAACAGTTATGACCCATGTGCTCCCCCCCCCCCCCAAATCACTGATTGGTTACTGCCTGGTAACCAATCAGTGACTTGAGGGGGGGCACATGGGTCATAACTGTCGCTTTTGAATCTGAGCTGCATTCTAAGGATCAATTGCAAACTCACCGAACAGTTATGTCCTATGTGGCCCCCCTTAAAGGAATTGTTCAGTGTACAAATAAAAACTGGGTAAATAGATAGGCTGTGCACAGCCTATCTATTTACACAGTTTTTATTTTCACACTGAACTGTTCCTTTAAACTCAACGACTAACTCAAAGACCATTACTGTGAAATATAGGTAGTGCAATGGTGGCAACACACAGATCAAATTGTAATACCCAGAACAAAAATCAACCTTTGAAACAACACTTGTGTGGGCAAATTAGACAAAATATGTTGATCTGATTATTTGGACGTGATGTCTCTCCTGGCACAGAGCTAATTGCGGCACTAGCGATTATACTAGCGACAATAGACAGCCCAAACGATCAGAACTGGAGACTGCTGTATCTGCCAGTGTATGGTGCATTGGAAGATGACAACGTAAGGAGGTGCCACATGAACAACATGCCCTATCCCATTAACAACCAATATCCATTTCACATGGATATTGGTCAGTACTGATGGACTGGCATACACTTATCAAAAATTATACAAAACTATATTACCTGTATGTGTGTGGCTTTATTTATGAGCTTTATTCACAGCAGCTTGATGCATGGTAGTCGTATATTGGACAAAGAACGGATCAGAAGGACTAGGTTTGATTTCTGTCATTTCATTTTAGGCCTCGGGTAAAGACGAAAGAAAACAGACCCCGGTTTATGCTCCACTCTATACTCTCTTCTGCCAGATGTATTGCCATAAAGCTTTTTTTAGTGAAATAATTATCACTTTAGAAGCTCTGAATGTCTTGTAACATTTCAAACAATTGTATGGCCTTACCTTCATTTTACGTGTGTGAAGCTTCTCCTCCTTCAAGTGGTCGCGCAGAATTTCACGGTGGGTCACTTCCTGTTCCTCGGCAAACTCACACAGAGTGTACTTGCGCACAGAGTTGTGACGATGTGCCATCCCCAGAGAACTGCCTCCTTGGCTGGGGACACTAGTGAAACCTTGCCGCCGGGAAAAATAATATACAGTCACCTGATCAAAACGCACATTCTTCTGCCTGAGCTGTTTCTGCCGCTTAAGGATGGATGTTGCTGATAAAGAGAAAGACATTTGTTCTATGAGACTCTTCTTCAAAGAACCCTTCTTATGCTAGACGCTTGACAAAAGTGGCTTGCAAGTAGGGATGCACCAAATCCATTTGTCGTCAAATTCAAAACCGAATCTGAATGCTTTGCATATGCAAATTAGGGTAAAAAGGTTTGAAAGAACCGCACGTGCCACACAGTGATGTAAAGTTTAGTGATTTTAATGATTCTTGCTGAAAAAGGATGAACCCCAGCCAAATCCCAGACTGAATCCTGGATCAGTGCATCCATACTTGTAAGGAAGGTGGGCAGATTTTTGGCCTTGTGAGAAATTGCTACATTCCCTTGCCCTTCCAACATTCAGTCAATCTTTCGTAGTGTGGCATATTGATACCCACTTCAATTTAGACCAATATTGGATAGTAGGCAATTACATATATATATATTTTTACATATGTTTTTATGCATAATTTGTTAGAACTATTAAGTGGACACTCTAAAACAAATAAAAGAACAAGGTCCAAAATGGTGGTAAAGGCAAGGGTTTCATTAAGATACAAGGAGACTGTATAGCCTTGATATATTTTACCCATATATTTGGATGACATTATAAAGAAGCAACAGAACAATGGGAAGGTAACCAGATAACAGCTCCAAGTCACACTTGACCCCTTCAGTTACATTGAGTATGGGCAACAATAGTCTGTCTGAAAACAGTTCGATCATGAAGTCCTGCATCTATCTGAAAGCACATGGCCATGCAAAATTGCCTGCAATGCCTACATACACACCAATATTGGGAAAAAACTGCACTTCAGAATTACATATTATATGTAGAGTGAATTATTTGCAGTGTAAACAGTGTAATTTAGAAACAGCATAAAAACCATGACAGAATCTAAATGTTCTGTTTGAATAATGTGTACACATTGAAGCATCCAAGTGCATCCCATGCATTTCCATAAGCAATTATTTGTATTTCAATTGACAATTATTTGTACTAGATACAAATGTTTCAGTGCTAAAACGAAGGGAATACAAAAACCTTGGCTTTATGAAGGGGGTGGGGTGTTCTGAAAATATCAGTTGTACTACATCATGCATACAACAGGCCATAAAAGTTATAAATAGAAGTAATTGTTTTATACATTCAAACAACTTGCAGCTGTCTTTGCCCTCATTTGATATGTACTGTGTGGACACAGTTCAACAACACCGAGCTTACTGCTTCTTTGAAAAAAAAAAAAAAAAAGAGGGGGAATAATGATCAACAGAGGATAACGGAATGCAAGGCTGGACCACTGAACCAAGCCCTGCTGCTGGGCAACTCCCCATTTCCCATTGGTCGCAGGACTACTAAAAGAAAATCTATTGAACTGAAGATAAATCATGGACTACAGATAACTTACGCATAAGCTCATTGGTGGTCGGTGCATTGATGCTGTCACAGCTTTCCGCGCTATCACTGTTGGAGATTTCATCATCAGAATCTTTAGGAGTAGAGATGGGGGAGCCAACATCTACCTCTTCGAACCTTCTTTTCAAACTTCTGCTCGTGACTGCATCCATTTGTTTTATGGTGGCCTGCAGGGAGGATACAATGCAAGATTGAGGCTGGCAAAAAGTATAGTTTTGCAGAAGGCAAAACTGGATAAACATGTATGTAGTTCTAAAAAAATAAGCATTTTTTTTTTACCTGCAGGCTTAAACCTGGATGTATATCAAATGTACCACAAATCAATACCCACTATCCAGTAATTACCAAAGAATAAGTTCACTTAAAGAGATAGCATGGTCAATAAAAATTGTACTTGCTGTGAACGCATTTTACTTTACTCTCCTGGCTTTCAAACTGAAATTCATAATTTAATGAAAAACAGAAAACCCTAAGCCGCCTTTCACCAGCCTGTCTAGTCAGTGTGCTGCCAGGGTAGGCCTGCGCTGCCATCCTGCTTGCCCGATATCGCTAAGCTTTAGAACACTGGAGACTGTTACCTTGGCAACTGAAGCAAATAATTTGATGCGAGGGAGGAGGTGAGGGGGAGATACCACAGAATAAAGGTACAGGGAAGAGGGTTTTTGTGCGGTATGGAGAAGAATATATAGCCTAAAGCTGGCCATAGATGCAAAGATATAATCATACAAACGAAGATTCATAAGATTTTTAGACAGTCTCTGAAATCTCCAACATTTTTTGTACCATGGCAATCAGTTGTTTAGTTTACCAGTCAGGTTAAAAGATTTATGTCGGCTACCGATAATATCTCTGCATGTATTGCCTATCTGACAATATCAATGGGAAATTGTCACTACTATTTGTAGGACATAACTTTTGTACAATGGTCAATTCATGGCCAGAACATCATCTAATTTGTTCTTTTTACTACTTTATTTAATCAGAAAGGTTAAAGGTAGATCGCTAGACTGAACCAAACGATTGTTCATCGCACAAAGAATAAAATCTGTCTCTATGGCCATCTTAACATTATACATTTATGCATAAAGAGAGGTCCTTCTATTCTCCTTTGTTTTTGTTTCCAAAACCTACCTCGTTAGAATATTTTTCTGAATAGCCTAAGGTGCATAACCAGTCTGTAGATTTATTTGATACTTTTTTCCTATGAACCCTCCCCCCAGTGCATCAGGTCAAAGCACCCCCATGTGTAATAGACAACCCAAAGTCCTCTCAGGTGGAGTAACCTAAAGCATCATCATTTATTTATATGGCGCCGACAAGATACGCAGTGCTTTACCTTAGTTATAACAACAGGGAATACATGGTGGAAAACAAACAACGGTTACAGAGTACAATAGGATTAGAGGGCCCTACAAATTAGAGTTTACAAACTAAAGGTTAGGGTAAATTTGAGACATTAGGATTTAAGAAACAATTTTGTGATTTTTGATACAGCAATGATTGATTAATTAAGATACATTGAATAAGCTTCTTTAAACAGGTGGGTCTTTATTGAGCATTTGAAAGTTTAGAAAGAAGGAGAAAGTCTGACAGCTTGAGGCAGAGAGTCCAGAGAAAAGCAGAAGCTTGAGAGAAGTCTTGTAGATGAGAATGGACATAAGTGATGAGAGGAGACATGAGGCGAAGATTAGAAGCAGAGCGAAGGTTTCGTGAAGGAGATCTATAGCAACCAATAAGATGTCTGCTTCTAAACGGGTTGCCGGAACATGCGGTCTGCCGATTGGTTGCTGTAGGCGAATAGCCCTGTAGAAACTGCTGCCCTGTTTATTCCATAATCCCAAAAGCACAAGCTCATAAAACATTGTGCCTGAAGCAGCTAAGTAACATTTACCTCACTAAAATAATAGAATGTCAGAATATACATATTTCTAGAGGCAGTTTAATGTAACAATAGTTGAGTGGTTAAGTCTGTAGGAAATCCTAGTTCTGAGTGTTTTGTCACATGACTAATGACAGAATGGGAGCAGAGAAGCGCTGTGTGTAACAATGCAGAAGTTATGCTCTGGACAGGCTTCCCTTTATGTGATCTGGCACATTAGCCCCGCCCCAAAAAGCCCCCCTGCTTCCTGCACACAATCTTTCCACAGAGCAAACATCTGTGAGATGGGAGAGAGGCAGCCGTATCTTGCTACATCTTACTGTGCTCTCAGGCAAAAGAAAAGATCTGGTTTCTATTTGCAAATGTCACTTCATAACATGTTTTGCAACAGCGTCTGTTGCCTTGCACTTTTATATATTCATTGACCACTCTGTGACTCAGCCATTCCACATATTCACGCCATCGTCTGAGTCACCCGACTGTTCATCCATAGGTTATGCGTGGAGCAAAATGCTAGGCACATTAGCTTTATTATTTGGGCCAGCAGTATTGCCTCTAGCACCAACATACAGAAACAGATAAAAAATAAACCTCCCAAGCTACAAGTATTAAACATTAGTGAGGAGTTTCAGCAGGAACAATGCTTTTATACAGGTCATAGCATTCCTTACACACTATTCATTGGGGCTCATTTATGAACACTGGGCAAATTTGCACATGGGCAGTAACCCATAGCAACGAATTCAGCCAGCTGCAGGGTGAGCAGGGTCAGGTGGGGCTAAATTGATACATTCAGTGAATATATTTCTTATCTTTGGCCCTGCTGAGCAGAATACCAGAGTTTCATTAAAGGGCATTAAGGGCAGGACTAGATGATGCGTTTTGACCCGACACATCACAATGCGAGTAAACGCATTCGACGTGTCGAATGGTTTAGTGAAAACAGAAGTGAAGGAGAATCGCACGTAAACAACTACATTGATCCGACTGTCGGATGAAAACGCATCATCTAGTCCTGCCCTAAGGGGTCAGGGCATACAGGCAGATTCGGGGAAATTAGTCGCCTAGTGACAAAGTTTCCTCACAAGGAAACTTTGGGCGACTTCGGAAAACGAATCGCTCAGAGTGCCATCCCGCCGGCGATTTACATTTTAGCTGGCGGGAAGGCAGGGGAGGCAGTTCGGGAGATTAGTTGCCCCGAACAAGAGGAAATTTGTCGCCAGGCGACTAATCTCCCTGAATCTGCCTGTGTGCCCTGACCCTAAAACCTTCAGTTTTTGGCTGTAAAAAAAATGGAAACAATTGAAAAATAAGGTGGTGAACAATCTGAAAACAACTGAACTTAAAAAAACGGTTTTGGAAGGTGAACAACACTTTAAAATTGAATGTTTATGTCAGCTCAGTAATTCAAGTCCAGATAATGAACTGTTGCAATTTGCTTCATTAGTTAATACATTTTTAATCAGCATTTATGGAATATTAGCAACTACAGTATAAATTCGAACAGCTGCCTTTAATGAAACTCAGAGATTCTGCTAAGCAGGGCCAAAGATAAGAAATGTATCAACTTATTTATCAATTTACAGCTGGTGACCCCCTCCCCAGAACTGCTTCCTGAAAGACGCACGAAAGTGAAAAATTAAACTTCATACTTTAGTATTAGAAAAATGTCTGAAACTGGATTCTGCATTTATTTCTACAGGATTAAGTAAAATTCAAATGCCTGTTCTGAACCAAATCCGAATCCTTAAAATCAAATGACTTTTCATCACGTGAAGAATTGCTTATTTTTTTATTGTGTTGCTTTTTCTTGCCCTAATTTGCATGTGCAAATTTGGGTTCGGATTCAAGATTCAGCCGAATCCTTCATAAAAGATTTGTGATACACTATGGCAAAATTGCCTTTGGTACAGAAGCACTTACATTAAATTGCCAGCCAAGTCCATAGACATATGCATTTTTGATAGAAATGTTTTGCTTGTTCTTTATTAAAGCCTGTAAGTAGCAAAGAAAATTCATGCAGATAAATGACTAGCATAAGCAATGACCTTCTCCTCCTTTAAAAATCCATGTCTCTTAACTTTGCCATCTTGAAATTAATGATATGCTCTTTGAAGTAATACATGTAATTGAATGCATTCATTACAAGTTTCCCGAGTACCAGATTGAAACAATTTAAACAGTCGCTGGGGATCCTTAGTGCTGAAACAGTATATAGATTTACAAACAGAAGCTGGTGACATAGGCAGTACATATGAGAAAGCCCAAAACAGAAAAGCTGGAGTATATGGGTGCAAATGAAGCACCCATTAAAGCTAATTACTCAATATTTATTTGTATGAACTTAATTCAAAAACAAGTTGAGCTAAATAATATCCAGAGCAATAAGAACCAAAACATTTTGTGCATTAACTTGGCAGGGATGTAAACCTAAAACGATTTAACCTAATGAAAGTTAATATAATTCTAAGCAACCTACCAATATGCATTCATTAATATTTTTCATGGTTTCAAACTTATTCTGAACGTTACTGCTACTGAAAGCAGTACTTGTCTGTAGCAGAAATCAGCCTTGCTTGCTTCTTCATAGGTCTGTTAATCAGCTGCTACTTTGTGTCAAAAGTCAGAACCTAACAAGGCAGAAATCAGAAAGGAACAAGAAGCAATTATTTGTAATCTTAGTATACAGTGCTGACATACATGTTGGTGCTTTATAAAGACGTGTTTATATTAATAATGTTTATTAAAAGTTGCTTTGAATTACAATTTTACTTTTAGGGAAAATATTTAGTTAGTTTAAGTCTCTTTTAATACACAGAAAGATGGGAATGTGTTTTTTATGTTATTTTAGAAGCACATAAATAGAATACAGAAGGTAGGATTCAAGATACACAGATCAAGGTAACGAATGCATTCTTCATTTATGACAGATCAGTGTATTAGAGTATTGAAAAGAGAACTACTCACTGCAATGTAACATTCAGACAGCAACAGCATATACATACATTCAGGTGAAAGGAGGAAAAATGCAGGGGTTAAAAAGGGAAGGCAATACCTAAAAATAAGTGCAAAGTGGTGTACCTATAAATTGCTATGTCTCATAACAAAACCTATAGGGCTCACATTAGTCCCAAACCTCAGGGAAGATAGCACAAAGATTACACAAATATTTTTAAATTGCATAAGACAACCCCAGTTGCAGACTATGTACCCTAGGGCCCTGGTAGCATTTGGATTACACAGTTAGGGTGGTGGCAGACGGGGAGATTAGTCGCCCAGCGACAAATCTTCTCTACTGCAGGAAAAGAATCAGCCGTCTGCAAAAATATG
This sequence comes from Xenopus petersii, assembly GCA_038501925.1. Lineage (NCBI taxonomy): Eukaryota > Metazoa > Chordata > Amphibia > Anura > Pipidae > Xenopus > Xenopus petersii. The sequence continues at coordinate 44,070,662 of CM076674.1, read as the reverse complement.
AATCATATGGTATATGAATCGATTCGGATTTCAGAAGTCACGACTTCAGAAATCTGATGATTTCTTGAACAAGCATAATATCATAGGCTATTATGATACTATTATCTAGAATTAGTATAGACATTGGTGTATATAGTTTATATACAGTATGTGAGTGTAGATGGGTACATGTGTGGATAAGCGTGGGTTTGTGTTATGCACATAAATAGGATACAGTTAGTAAAACAGGTAAGAGGCTAATGATAGGGCCCTAAATGATTTTTGGGAACTCAGCCCTGGAACCTCCTCTACTGGTGTGGGAGGCTCGGGAAAGCCACTCTCAGGGGTAAACTCATCTCAACGATTAAAGGGGTCAGGAAAATAGCAAAAGAGGAATTAGAGGAGAGACAAAATAGACTAGTGGAGGCAGAGAGAAGGTATATAGACCACACAGGCCCAAATGAGACACCTTTAGGGCGGCACAAACTGCATGAGAAGAGACCAGGATTAAATGAACATGGAAAAATGACTATGCTACTTTGAAAACATTTGCTCATGGGGAAAAAATGGGAAAATTCTTGCATATCTTTCCAAAAGATACTGCATTTGGATAAAATGAAGCCTCTAATCCTATCCCAGGGCTTGTTGCTATGGGGTAACTCTCACCTACCCAACTTTCAACAAATTACACTATGTTGGATTATGTGACAACGTGGGGACCCTGTTACCCCTGGTTCTCATATCTGCAACACCAACAGGCCTTTTGGCAGCAATTCCAAAGGACCATAGTACCCTTTATGCTCACCAACGTTGAAACTACTCTCCAAAATCCCTCTAGCTGATCTCTATGGGAGACTTTGGGAGACTAATTAAAATCCAATTTAAAATCATACACTGGCTTCAACTGACTCCCTTACAGCTACATCTTATGGCTGAGACCCTTCTCGTTTCCCTAAATGTGGCATGTGCCACTTTTGGGAGGAGGAACTAGACTATATTCAGAACATCCCTGTCTTAAATATTACAACCAAGGTGTGCCTAATGGTGAAAAACACAATAGTATGCCCTTTAAGTTTGGTTTTATTATAGTAAATCATTTTATGCAAATAATTCTATTTCTTTAAAATTGAGTCTATTGCCTCCCCATAATTCAGAACTTTCTGCTACCTGTGCTATAGCATTACTAGTAATTAAATAGGTCTAGTAAATTAATGATGGTGTAATAATATTAAGGGTAAGGGATTCACCAGCTTCTTGATTCGGACGAATTCCAGATCTTATGGCAGGAATCCTAATTAGTAAAATCCTATATATGAACCCTTAAAGTCATGCCCATTTAAAGCTCCAAAACAATGAAAGCGCTAAAGTTTGATGCACTATTTTATTTACCCAATTTTGATTTTGAAAATTAGGATTCCAGAAGAATATATGTTACGCTGTTACCAATTGGCAAGACAATAATTAGCCGCATTTCTTGTATTGCACCTCGGCCGTGGATGCTGTAGTGGCATCCAAAAAGTAAAATGTTCACAAGAAAAGGCAAAAATGCAGGATTAACCGTCAATCCAATTAGGATTCCAATTCCCTCAGATCTTTTTAGAAGGCCATGTCTAAAAATGATGGATTCGGGATATACCAGGAATGATTTTAAAATGTAATTTTCATATAGGTCAAAAGAGATTCTTGAATTGCCAAAAATATACATGTAAATCTAATGCTGCAGTCCCAGATAAAGTGCCCCAGGGGTGGAATTTCTGTGTGCTACAATACAATTTGGATTCAAAAGCCATATAATATGTACAGTTCTTAAAATATACTTAACAAACAAGCGCTAACAGTAAACAAACAGGAACTGGAAACACAGGGTGAAGATTTGAACCTAGAATTCCTGCAGAACACCACTCATTATAAATTGGTTATATCATGTCCGTTGTATAATGGCTTGCATAATAATAAGCTTCCCTGCCAGAATGCATCAGGCTGTATTTATTTTTATTCCAAATAAAGCCCTTTGTACAAGTGATCAGAGCAGTCATTGTAACCAGGAAATTGTCACAAAGCGAATGACTCTGCCGGTCTGTGAAAGAGGCTCTAGAGCGCCTGCCAACAATACATATCCACAGCGCATGCCAACAGTGACATCAGATGGCACGGACCAAGCCTGACAGAAAACAAACTGCCAAATGGCCAATCTTATCAGGCACTTTATTACACTGCAGGATATCTGACCTACAGAGAATTACAACACTTAACATAATCAACAAAACTGCAGCAGCAGCAGCTTATACCTCCTTTTGCCTCGGAAAGGCCATTTAGAGACCACACACAGGCTGACACTTGTAGGTACCCAACTGATACCATACAAGGCGCTATACATGGCATGGCCACTTGCTAATGTTCCAATCAGGCAGACAGTCTTAATATATACAGAAGATATACCAACCAACATTCACACACGTATAGGTTTGCCACCTGTACGGATTTCACCTGGACAGCCCAGTTTTTGGAAAGGCTGCCCGGGTGAAAAGTGCCTGTCTGGATTTCCAAATTAGGAAATCCGGACAGGACATTAAAGTGAATGAAATAGCGATCAGCCAATCGCTGATCAGCACGTCACCAGTCCAGTCCCCATGTCATCCGCCCCGATGTCACCCATTCCGCCTCAGCCATCCGATTTGCCCCCAATGTCACTCGCTCCCCGTCATCACCAGCTTAGCCCCCAAAAATCACCAGCCTGCCCCCTGCCCATTTTCCCCAAAGAAAAAAGGTGGCAACCCTATACACGTACTAAAAATAGTACAAAACAATATTAACAATTTGAGTGTAAGAAAAGGAGAAAAAGTTAACCCTACGTAATGCACCTCCCCACCATTGGATCCGATGGCTCACAGAACAAATCAAGGCTAAAACTTAACTTTTATTATTAGTTAAATAAAATGTGTAAGTCCAGGAAAACGTTAAAAGAAATGTAAGGTCAGGGGGAAAAAACAGGGCTATAGTCGGCATTTACTGGCAATGAGGTGGAGGGTAGACCAATGAATGGGTCTCGGAATGAGCACGGGGTAGGAATGATGATAATTAACCATTCACTAGGAAGCAGTAGGTAGAATGCCAAATATGAATTACTTAATTGTCCAGTTAACCATCCACCCCTTCAATACTGGTTTAGCCCTCCCAATCCACTGGAAGGAGAAACCAGTGAGGACTGCGTCTCTGAGTGTATCGATATTAATACGGGTCACAGCCCCACATTCAGAGTCAAACTACTGCACACTTCGCAGCCACGAGAAACAAGTTCCCCTTACACACACCCCCCCCCACTTCAATGAGGGAGATGACAATACTAAATTACGTCAAAGATTGACCCACAGTATATTCGTTTCGGTTTAAATAATTCAAAATTCTACCCCAGCAGTGTCCGTTGTTTGCCCTCCCCTTCACCCATAGAACGTCCCACCCGGTATCGTTCGCGGATCGATGGCCTATAACAAGCCGTATTCGTTTTTTATCCCCCTGCCTAACAAAGCTAAAAAGCGCCTGATGCGCGTTTCTCCTGCTTACAGCAGGCTTTATCAAAGGCTAGCGTCATGTCGGAAGATCACTCCTCTAAATAGACTCCACACCACCTTACTGTCTCTCATGTGTGATGGATGGTGCTCCCTAAAATCTACATTTATTTTCATGTAACAATTTGAGTGTAGCCAGCTTTACTACAAAAGGCAAAACTGAGCTGCATGGAGTGTATCGGTGTCTCCATAAGATCAATTTGCAACAAGCCATATACCTCTCTCTACAAATAGACAAGGAAACCCAAAGTGTGGCATGCTTAAAAACGCAGCTACCCGTGTATAATCTATTAACTGATACTTACAGGGACCAATTGGTTTGTTTTTACAGAATAAAAGAATATGAATGCATAGTGAGATATTTAAGTGTTAAGACAAGAAGTATATGCCCCACAGAGCTTACAGTCTAAGGGGGTGGGCTACTTACAGATACAAACATGAGGGCAATGTGCTGCACTGTAAAAGCAAATGATCTGCTGCTTCTTGAATTACACTTTATTAAAATCTTCTTCAGCTGATATTCCACCAGAATTTCCACTAAACCAAGATAAAATACATGAAATGAGAGTAGGGAGAAATATTACCTAATAAAGCAGGACAAAGTACAACACTAATAAGCATTAAGGGCAAAAAAGCAAAACAATTAAAGAAAAAAAATCAATCCATTACTTCCCCAAGTAAAACAAACAACAAAGGTTGCCATTATATGCAGTTAGCCCGACACCAAATCTGCATGCAGGCTAAAGCCACAGAGAGGTTGCATTCACAGACTGACAGACTATACAGGTATGGGACCTATTATCCAGAATGCTCGGGACCTGGGGTTTCCCAGATAGGAGTCTTTCTGTAATTTGGTTCACCATACCTTACGTCTAATAAAAAAATTGTTTAAATATGAATTGAACCCAATAGGATTGTTGGTAAGGATTAATTACACCTTAGCTGGGATCAGGTACAATGTACTGGTTGTATATTACAGAGAAAAAGGAAATATGTTTTAAAAATGTGAATTGTTTGAGTAAATGGTGTCTATGGGAGATGGCATTCCAGTAATTCAGATCTTTCTGGATAACGGGTTTCCTGTTAACCGATCCTATACTGTACTTGCAAACTATCAAATGAAATACATTGTATGTAACAACTAGGGATGCACCGAATCCACTATTTTGGATTCGGTCGAACCCCCGAATCCATCACAAAAGATTCGGCCGAATATAGAACAGAATCATAATTTGCATATGCAAATTAGGGGTTGGAAGGGTAAACATTGTTTTGTGAAAAAAAAGTCACATGATTTCCCTCCCCGACCCTAATTTACATATGCAAATTAGGATTCGGATTCGGTTCGGCCGGGCAGAAGGATTCAGCAGAATCTAAATCCTGCTGAAAAAGGCCGAATCCTGGCCGAATCCCGAACCGAATCCTGGATTCGATGCATCCCTAGTAACAACCTCTTATGGTACGATTAACTTAGAGGACATTACATACAGAAGTATTTAAGCGGAAATCAAAACCCATGCACAGCACCTGTATGAAAAATAAAACTATGCACCTAGTTCGGGGCCTGCGGAACCTTGGTAACGGAGGACTGCACTAATGCATTCAACTGGTTTTCGGCCAATGGTATTTTTTAACCTGCCAAATAGGTAACCAACCCACATATGTATGTAATATTTATGTTAACAGATTATAATATATATTGATTATTATATATTAACAGATTAAGCCAAAGCTTTTGCAATAGATTTGAAATTTGGATGAAATTGTAGCATTGCAGCGAGCCTAGCTGTAACATTATGTATATATTTATGTATAGTACCCCCACTTATCAAAATAAATTAGTGGTATGTCAATCAAACTACCAATGTTATAAACTGCTCAATGTGGGGGCTAGAAAGGCTGCACGGTTGTGTTTAAGTGCAGTATGAGAAGAGGGCATTACTGATCATACACATCTCTTAACAGATTTAGAAGGTATGGGATTTGGTATCCGGAAACCCGTTATGCAGAAAGCGCCGAATTATGGAAAGACCTTCTCCCATCTGCTCCATTTAATCCAAATAATCCAAATTTTCTTATTTATCTGTAATAATAAAACAGTACCTTGTATTTGATCCAAACTAAGATGTAATTAATCCTTCCTGGAAGCAAACCCAGGTTTATTTAATGTTTTATGATTTTCTTGTAGAGAAGATCCAAATTACGGAAAACCCCACGGCCCAAACATTCTGGATAACAGGTTCCATACCTGTACTAGGTCACATCAATTTTACATAACCCACACCCAAACACTACAGCAATTCAAATAAACAGAAGCATTCATCATATCTTCAGTCCAACCTTAAGTCATGGATGCCAACACCCCCTTATATTTTTTAGAATGGAGATAACTCAACTTGTACAGTTAAATTGTCTAGATTCCAGAGATCACTTTCTAACCCCATTTTGCCACATAATGCCTCATTATCCATAATTTCTCCTCCAAAAGTAACCTTTCAATCCGGGATTCTGCACACAATAGCTTGAAATTGGGGTGAGAATGGCAGAGTGGTTTAACGAGAGGCATAAACTATGTTCATGTGTGATTCAGATAAAGAACAGTCAACCTTTCTCTGTTTTAGAAGGTACCTGCTCTGATCCTGACAGAATATATATATATGTGTGTGTATATATATATATATATATATATATATATATATATATATATATATATATATATATATAGTATATATGTGTGTATATATATATATATATAAATATATTGTATATATTGTGTATTTATATATATATATATATATATATATATATATATATATATATATATACACACACATACCAATAGTTTCCAAATCAGCACTCCCTTTAGTTAAAAAAAACGTAATTTTTATTATTACATGGTATATACCATGTAATAATAAAAATTATGTTTTTTCACTAAAGGGAGTGCTGGTTTGGAAACTATTGGTGTATGCAAAAATTACCGAGGTATATATATATATATATATATATATATATATATATATATATATATATATATATATATATATATATACTGAGTCCTATACTGGAGCACACATTCAAATGGAACAACTGCCTTGGTGCTGGTTAGGATCCATACATATAAACCAATCACAATAAACCGCACCACACAGGACTTATGAATGCAAAAAGTAGTAAAAATATTTATTCGACGTTTCGGTTCAAACCTTCCTCACCCCACCTGAGGAAGGTTCTCGTATTTGAACCGAAACGTTGAATAAATATTTTTACTACTTTTTGCATTCATAAGTCCTGTGTGGTGCGGTTTATTGTGATTGGTCAAATAGCCGATTACTCGAATACACTTGTCAAATGGAGGAACACATTTTGATCATGAATGTTTTCCAACTAATGGCAGCAGCCAGTTAAAATTATATGATTAAAATGAACCTAAAAGAAAGCGAATTGTTTTCTTCCGAATTGAAAGCCAGCCAATAGAATGATCCCTTGGGGCACACAACTGCACCAATTAAACCAGATTGACTGGAGAGACAACAAAAAAGCTTCCAGAACAAATGTTACCACTTCTAATACAAATGGCGAATACACTTACTGTGCAGGGGTGGCAATACACAGGCAGATTAAAGCTGCTGATATCGGTCCTTTACTGATTCAGCAGTTTATCCATACCTCCCAACATTTTGGAAGTAAAAAGAGGGACAAAAATTTTTTTCTCACATAGCGCAGCTATTTTTTGACCACGCCCCTTTCTGTGACCACACCCTCTAATTACCATATTCATTTTACAAAATTTGCCAGGTTATGAAAGTTTGAAAATAATTCTCCTTATCTAAATTTTTTTTTTTTGTCTCAAAATTGTCCCAAATTATCTTATTTGCACCTGTTAGCTGTTCTCTGCTCTCTGCTAAAAGCCAATTAAGTTAGAAACTTTGTTTCTTTTTCTGGCTGTTCAGTGCAGAGAAGATAGGGACTTTCCAGTACAAATGAGGGACTGCAGGTTGAGCTGTCAAAAGAGGGACTGTTTCTCCGAAAAAGGCACAGTTTGGAGGTATGGTTTATCTGCCAGTGTAGGGGGTGTTCCGACTGGTCTCTCCAATCAATATCAGGCCAAAAATCGGGCAGGTTTGATTTATCTGTCAATCAAAGACCGTGTCGGCTAGTTGGTGCGGTACTCGTCCTATTGGTGCCCATTTCCTTCGTTGTAAACCGATTGACACGATATTCACCACAGGACTGGGTGAATGTTCCTTGCAACACTAGTGAAAATGGAGGTGCGACTGTATCTGACTAATGTGGTACAAACAGTGGCACTACTAGGAAAAGAAAAACTCATACATATAGGTCAGTATTCTTTTATTCATTGCCAGATTACCAAAGTCTTCTGAAATCACTGGCGGCAATCAGACCTAATCTTCCACCAGGGCCTTATTGTATAAAAACCCAACACAAAAAACTCTGATCATACACGAGAACTCAAAATATAATTAACAGCACAAATAAGCAACCTCACCTATTGTTCTACAACCCGTAGCACTGTATCAACTGTCGGCCCATCTCTGCTTTTTTCGAGGAAGGTTTCATACCATATTGTTTGTTATTTCATGTGTCACAACATCAATCATGGAGTGTAATGGACTATTCCTGAATGACCCTTAAATATATTACAGAACAGAAACAAATGAAATTTCCAGTCCATACTCCTTAACCTGCTAACCAATCTGCCTGGCAGCCATAACCCCAATTACTGCATGATCCAGAATAGAGGCATTTATGTATACTGGGGATTAGCTATGTCTGGGTGGAACATAAAGTCCAGATTAAAATTCACAACATGAAAGTATGGAATCTCAGAAGCAAAGGAAATTTATTGCAGCAATAAAGGCCTATAAGGGGACCCAAAAGCTAATTATGAAATACAACCTATACTAAAATAAAGAAGTGCTGATATTCATTTCCTATATTTGAAATTCCCTTTTGCCACTCAGGCAGGTGCAAAAGAAAAAAAAACACGTCAGCGACTCGGCTACTAATCTTTATTTCTATGTATTTATGGCTTTGGAACACTTTTTCTCATTCAGTCTCTTTTTTAAACCCAAATTGAAAATGTTATCTTGGGTCAGTGATCCAGATAAGCAGAAAGCAGATATGCCATGCGGTTACATTTTTATTGCCTTTTATAACCTTTCCTTCTCTTTAAGTTAATGCTCCTCTTTATCTTTCAGTATGTCATCCCACCTGTCAATGGTCTTCTAGGGACTCAAAGACTAGATTAATCAGTGTAAATTCCAAACTGGAGCATTGCAGAATAAAAATATTAGGGTAAGGTCACACTGGGTGATTTGGGGAGATTTAGTTGCCTAGCGACTGATCGCCTAATCTTTGCGGCAACCAATCTTCCCAAATGCCTTACCTCTGTCTTTGAGGAGATTGGTCTCCGCAAAGACGAGACGATTAGTCGATGGGTGACAATCTCCCCAAATCGCCCAGTGTGACCTTACCCTTAAAAGTGCAGTTCACCTTGAAATTAACTAACTGTTAAGTTGGCCACACACAGGAAGATCGCCAAACGAGCGGATCTCTTCCTGAAATGCCCACATTGAAATGGCGGATATCGGGGTGATCCGATCATGGGCCCTAGGGCAAGAATCGGATCAGAAAGGAGGCCAAACGGGCCGTTCGATCGTGGGACCGCATCAACTAAAAGATGTGGCCGCAATCTGACAGGATTTTTTAACTTGTCCGATTGACATCTGCCGGACTTTCGACCAGATAATGATCGGGGACGTCCATCGGATGGCCCCACACACAGGCCAATAAGCTGCCTACTTGGTCCGTCTGCAGCTTTTATTGGCCCATTTATGGGGGCCTTTAGGTGATGTATATAGTGGTATTCTACTGTGTGAAGCTGGTCTTTAATTTTTATTCATGTTTTTTTAATAACATTTATGTGCAGAAAACAGGTTTCAAATTTTAACTACAGGTAAGGGACCTGTTATACAGATCTTTTTGTAATTTGGATCTTTGTGCCCTAAGTCTATTAGAAAATAATGTAAACATTAAATAAACACAATAGGCTGGTTTTGCTTCCAATAGGGATTAATTATATTTGAGTTTGGATCAAGTACAAGGTACTGTTTTATTGTTACAGAGAAAAATGAAATAATTTTAAAAAATTTGGATTATTTGGATAAAATGAAGTCTATAGGAGACGGCCTTTCCATAATTCGGAGCTTTCTGGATAACGGTTTCCAGATAACGGATCCCATACATGTACTATGAGGATGCTGGCTGTCAGGGCCGGACAGCATTTTCAGTTACAGGCCAAAAAATGATTGGGATAATAATTTTCAATAAAAATTGGTTCATCTTCCCATAGCATTCAAAAATGTTGTTTAATGTTAATCCTCCCCTTTAAATAGTAGCACATACACACATCAGAACCTGGGCCTCACCCATTTTAAACAGTACTAAAACAATTAAGATTACAGGTATCGCCCAAACATAACTATTTTATGAATGATTCAATACACACAAGACACAACACACACTTTTGCTGTCAGAATGTGTCAAGCCATTTTTGGTTATGCGTTGAATATTCATTTATATATGGTCATTTTCAACCAGTCTGAAAAAGACACATATAAAGGGAACGGAAGTACGCATGAATCAGCAGGAGAGAGTTGACCTATGCGAGAATGCACATTTTCACCAATTACACACAATGTTCAGCGTGAGTAAGACATATGGCAGCGGTAGAAGCCCCTTTCACATTGTACACATCAGGGCCTGGCAAGCATCCACTTTAAATGATATAAGGGGTCTCTCAGGCTGCATTTTACAAGGCCTGTTCACAAGCACAGAGGATACAATATGAACGCAAGCAGATAAAGGGAAGGACGGACAAACAAACAAAACACAATTCTGCAGATGAGCAGATCGATCACTAAAAGGAGATATATTGTGACACTGCCTTGTGCTTGTGAGATCTTCAGGTCTGCCCTGGATATAAAGGAACTCGCCAGGCCTAGCATGAAGAGGAGAGAGAAAAGCAAGAGCGAGGCATCACTGCTGAAATGCTTATTCGTGGGCCCTGAACGCCTTATGGCTTATACAGGATCTAAGAATCTGGACTCACATTGGGTAACACAGAACCTCAGGATGAACAATTGAACCCGGCAAATCATTCTTCCCCCAAACCACTTCTTTACCCAAAGGAGTGCAGGTGGCAGCAACGGGCCAACTATTCCATGTCCTGGCCAAGTGTTTCCAAGAGAAAACTTGAGCCCGGTTTGTACAATACATGTTTCACCAGAACACGAGTGGCTCGACTAGGACACAGTCTCAGTACAGATATAGGATCTGTTATCCGGAAACCTGTTATCCAGAAAGCTCCGGATTACGGAAAGGCCTTCTTACATGGACTCCATTTAATCAAAATAAACCACATTTTTAAAAAAATTTCTCTGTAATTATAAAACATTACCTTGTACTTGATCCAAACTTAGATATAATTAATTCTCAGCCAGCCTATTGGGTTAATTTAATGTTTACATGATTTTCTAGTAGATTTTAGATATGAAGTTCCAAATTATGGAAAGATTCATTATTTGGAAAATCCCCAGGTCCCGGGCATTCTGGATAATAGGTCCCTTAACTGTATTGTGTTTCATGTAAACTATCAGCGGATCATGGCACTAAAAATGACATTGTCCTTAGCTCTCCATATACAAAGCCACCACTGAGCCACAAGCCAAATTCCACATTTTATAGCATACAAAGTTCTGGTTATATCTACTACAGGGTGGACAACATAAAGCTTTACATATACATTAAACAACCACTTCCAGCACACCCTGAGAGTATCCAGCTGCCTGTGGGATTCTGGGAGTTGTAGTTCTGCAGGTTGTTCAACCGTGATCTTGTATGATAAAATTAAAAAAAGCTTATAAATACAGGATAACAAAACCTCAAAACTTTGACGCATACAATCCTTTAACTGTACAACTCCAATTATCCTGCAAATAAAAATGGCACTAACAATTATATCAAGGTCATGCCATGTCACAGTCTCTGAATGATCCTTTTCAGTACATTTTATAATGATTTTAAAATACTTTTTTCCAACAGTAGCTTGCCGTTAATACTTTAAAGCAAATGATTGGGAGTTATGTGACCTTTTCTTACAACACATGAGCAGATAATTAAAGGGCGAGCCTGAGCAGTTAAATTATGGAGCAACAACAACAATAAAATAGTTTGCAGCAATTTGGAAGAAGTGTTCCTGTACTCTCCACTCCCCCGTGATATCCCGTACGTCACTGTGTCAATCCAATAATTAAACATTCCCCTTCTGAACGAGGTCACGCTGAGCAACAAAACAGCAACAGCTAAACACTGAGGCCCTCGCCCAGCACAGCTAATCCTGAAAATAGCAACAAAGGCTGCAGTCCTGTTTATATTCCCTTTAAACAGGGTAATGTGAGGCACAGCCAATAGGAACAGCCTGGGGATTCATGAATGCCCTCTACTTACTCTCTGGAATGTTATTTCTCAGCATAGATTATGTACGGCTTCTGCTGTCTGAATGTGGGGAAAATGACATCAGTATTACGTATATAGATATTATTTGTATACAGTGAAACCTCAATTTTACATTCCCTGATTTTAAGTTTTCCCTCATTTTACATTGTTGTTTTGTGGTTCCCACCTATATATTTTGCATAATACATTTCCCTGATTTTACAACATTTTTTACTGGTACCCTGACAAATGTAAAATGGGAGTTCTACTGTAATCTGGATTGCAATACAGTAGAACCCCATTTTACGTTTTTCAGGGGGCCAGAAAAAATGGCTAAAATCCAGGAAAATGTAAATTTAGGGAAATGTATTATGTATAATATTTAAGTGAGACCGCAAAACAAGAATGTAAAAATGGGGGGAAACTTAAAATCAGGGCATATAAAATTGAGGTTCCACTGTAGTTTGTCCCTCAGCAATGTGTATGCCATTGGCTGCAGGACAAGTTGTCCATATAAATACACTCCTATTATTCTCTGGCCTGAATTCCTGTGCCAGACAGTGCTACCTGCACCCCCGACAGTAAATAATGGCTACTGATTGATAGCTCAGCTCTGCATTGCTTTCATACTGGACTGGACTAGAGCAGCACATAGCTTTATGGCACCAATTTGTACACATAGTTAACATTAAACACTACAGTAAAGAAGCAATGAATAAGGAACGCTTATAATGAAACTCGCTATGAGGCAGGCCGTGATAAAGCCGCCATTGCTCTTTCTCTTAGTCTTTTTTCTTGACATACTATAATCTATTATTCCATCTATTTAGCCACTTTGTTCTCATAGAAATAGGGAATGGTCATGAAATAGGCAGGGCCGGATTTACATAGTGGGCGCCCCTAGGCCCACTACCGTTCGTCACCCCTGTCGCCTCCAGGGGGACAGGAGCAATGGGGATTGGCACACGAGAAATTAAAAAAATTATTGTCTCTCCAGCGCATCCCCAGTGTTTTTGAACAAATGTGGGTGTGGTTGGGCAGCATGCTGCCCCCCTAAAATCCTGCCGCCCTAGGACCGGGCCTAGGTGGCCTTTCCACAAATCCGGGCCTGGAAATAGGCCAAATATTTAGCAGCATGAGGGCCCACTGACACCTGGGCCCATCGGGAGTTTTCCTTGTATCCCTACGGGCCAGTCCGACACTGAATACATTCAATTTATTAAAACATCTCAATGGAAAACTCAATGGAGCTCTTTTATCAACACTGGGCAAATTCGCCCATGGGCAGTTACTAGGGTTGTCACCTTTTCTGGAAAAAAATACCGGCCTTCCTATTTATTTATCTTTTTTCCCCTATTAATAACATTGGGATCAACCATCATTTTTACCAGCCAGGCCAGTAAAATACTGGTCAGGTGGCATCAATAGCAGTTACCCATGGAAACCAATCAATGATTAGCTTTTTAAAGTCAGCTGCAAGTAGAACAATGAATGCAACAATCTGATGGGTTACTGCCCGTGCGCAAATTTGCCCAGTGTTGATAAATGAGTGCCACCAGTGTATTCCTTGAGTTAATTCATGTGTAAAATAGGTCCTTGGCTAAATCACAGCATTTCCCTATGCTTCTGGTACCAAGCTTTGATGGCAAACTGTGCCACCTTGCTATACCTCAAACATTATATGTACAGTTCTATGTAGAATGTGTATTAGACAGCATGAACACCTGCACTCCTGTAGGCCACAGGACAGTAATGTGACTAGGCAAGTCATCACACTGGGCGCAACCCTAGGTGGGTACATACACACCATGTAGCACAGCAGAAAATGAGTTGCATGGAAAAAGAGCTGGGTACCCAGTCAAAGACAATATTATGCCCTTTAAAATCCACATATAATGCAACTGCATATAACCTCTGTATCTAGGGTTGCCACCTGGCTAGTAAAAATGATGCTTTATCCCAAGGGAAAAAATGTTAAATATATAGGAAGGCCGGTATTTTTTTCCAGAAAAGGTGGAAACCATATCTGTATCCCAAATGAGCCTCTGTGTAGGGCACAGTCAGTGACAGAGCATTGTGGCCTGTACAATCCCGGGCTGTAAAGACTTTGCTGTTGCTAGGGCGAATGAACACAGGAAACAGATAGCACAAGAAATGCCAGATAATAGAAAAAACTAAGTAAGCAGCAAGGATACTGACGTGTAACACTTGTCATCTTGTTGGATTACGCTCCCAACAACTACAGCCTTTTGTAGATGAGGAAGATGTTGGGAGCTGTAGTTTGGCAATAGGCAGAGGGAGAAACTATCCCATTGCCCTGGTCTAGAGTCTAGACCAAACCCAAAACAATGCTTGTTTCCCCTCTAAAGAACTCTGCATTGGCTCCTACTGACTAATGAGCGAAGAGAGGAGAATAAAGCAGCAAAGACTAGCTGTAAGGCGGCCCAGTAGTGCAGCAATTATTTGAGCAGCAGCTCCCCGCACATCCTACCTAATGTGTAGCGTCCTTCCAGCGGCTCTGCCTCCTGCCGATCCCCCAATCTGCACAGCTGAACGGACCGAGCGATCACAATCGCCGCTGCTTGCTCCTGGTCGCTGCTGTCACACGACAAATCTCTGCCGCTGAATTACAGGACGGGCGCTCCGGCCAGCAGTGAACGAGCAGATCGGCTTGGCAGGGGCATTAGCTTTATGGGGATCGGTGTGAGAGTGAGAGGGGCTGAATTCACACAGCACGAGTGGATGGAGCCCTCACAGTCATGTCCCTTATATAATTCTATGTGTTTCTCCTCGACTCCTTCCCTAATCTGTACCCCGAAACCAGCGCTTAATGTATTTATTCAGAGGCTGAAGAATAAGAAGAGGGGGAACACGGGGCTATTCCCATAGAAGTATGGGTGTCATGCACTGAAGGGCAGGAATCTGTAATGTGATAAACCCCGCGACCTCCCTCCCGACCCACCCGGCTTCGTACAACGGTAACAATGGGCTCACGGCTCCAACAGATGATCATTTATAGGCATTGTGACATCACGTGACATACTGGAGCATCCCGGGAGATGTAGTTCGCTACTGCGCGGGGCATGATGGGAGATGGTGCAGTGTGGGAAGGGTTTGGTACCGAGCCAGCTGGCTTCATGCAATGATTTCAATGGGTTGGGTAGCGTTCTGCTGTGTCGAGATAAAGCGGCACACAGACATGACTCTCACTTCAGCTCCCTTTACCGAATACAAGGTAGCGGGGAGGTGACTCGGCTCAGGAGTCTCCCACAAAGCAGGGGCGTAGCCGCAACGCAGAGCAATCGCTAATGTCTCGCGATACTACAGCTCCTGTGTCCCTTTGGTGACGGCCTACGTGCTGTTCGTGGGAAGGCGGTTTCTTTCCTCTCAGAGATGACGTTACTCTGTGTAAGGGGGAAGCGGCTGTATATCGTTTATCTGCGGTGTGTGGGGTTATTAATAGCCCTCTCTGTACCTAAACAACACTACAACTCCTTTTGTACAGTTATAGCTTCACACAAAATGTCCTTCATCCTAAAGCTGCTCTTAAGCCTGTGATTCATGGGGTTGTTCACCTTTGAGATAACTTTTAGTATGATGTAGGGAGGGATATTCTGAGACTATTTGCAATTGGTTTTCATCCCTTATTATTTGTGGTTTTTGAGTTTTATTCAGCAGCTCTTCAATTTTCAATCTGGTAACTAGGGACCAAATGACCCTAGCAACCATGCATTGATTTGAATAAGAGGCTGGAATATGAATAGGAGAGGACCTGAATAGAGAGATGAGTAACAAAAAGTAACACTGACAATACATTTGTAGCCTTACAGAGCATTTGTTTTTTAGAAGGGAGTCAGCGACGCCCATATGAAAGCTGCAAAGAGTCAGAAGAAAAAGGCAAATAACTATAAAACCATTTGAAAGGTTTCTTAGAATTGACCGTTCTATAACATAATAAAAGTTACCATAAAGGTGAACCACCCTTTAAGTGCCGGATTGCACGAAATGTGTAAGGTGGCCATAGATGTAACAATTACAATCTTTCCTGTGACCATTGGTTCATTTTCAATACACACGTGTACATCTGATTCGTCAGCACTAACTAGGCCTGATGTTTGGCTGACCGTCAAAGTTTGTCAGCCAGCCTCACCAATGAGCCGACGATAACCAAGTCTTCTGCTCATCTCCCGCCATACATGCACCGAATATCGTACAAAAATTCACTTAGTACAATATTATTGATGCATTTATGGCAACTTTTCAGCCTTTGTGTACATCTGATATTTAACAAAATAAAGTCTGGAGTTCCTTTACTCCTGTCCTGTGGGATCTGTGAGGGCCTGCTGCATTTTCCCTTGTTTATAAACAGGCCCCAAGATCAGAATTATAACAGTCCATCAAAACTTTAGTAACAATCCTTTCCACTTTTATATACCAAAACCATTAATCAAGTTAAGAATAGGCATCCATGCCATTATACTATCCCACTTTATCCACCCTGCCCTGCAACTAACTGGCCTGCTGAATTTCCACCTAGGGTTGCCACCTGGCCTGTAAAAATGATGGTTGATCCCAATGTTATTAAAAGGGGAAATAATCTTATCTCCTGCACATCCCCAGTGTTTCTGAACCAATGTGGGTGTAGTTGGGTAGCATGCCGCCCCCTAAAATCCTGTCGTCCTAGGCCCGGGCCTTGGCGGCCTTTCCACAAATCTGGGCCTGACCTTCAGTCACTAGAACTCCCAAGAGTTCTCCTCCTCTCCCCTATGGCTATGGGCAGATAGAGTGTTGGCTCCAATGCTCTCAGACTGTTTATTTTTCACAGGCAGGGAGAAGCGGATCTGCTTTGTTTCCCAGCAGAGGTCGGCCTGAAAATGCCTGCTTTCATGTATTTGGCCCAATCTCCACCGTGTGTTCCTGCACGCAAGCGAAGGCTAATTTAAATCAACAGAAATGGGTTACAGAGCAGATCTGTTTCTCTCAGACTGGATAAAATACGCATGCTATGAGCAGCAGAGCCAACACTCACCCATAGCAGGGCTCTTACTGACGAGTGGTTGTAGCTGCGCTCCCCTGCGTTCCGTTTTTTTGTGTTCAGCCGCAGGGGAGTGCAGGAATAGACGCATTAAGTTTTTTCCAATGGGGCTGTACTCACACAGGCGCGTGTAGGCAACGAACACAGGAAAAATGCAGCATGTTGCGTCTCAACCTACGTTCGGCGCCTACACACGCCTGTGTGAGTACAGCCCCATTGGAAAAAATGTAATGCCTCTATTCCTGCACTCCCCTGCGGCTGAACGCAGAAAAACGGAACGCAGGGGAGCGCAGCTTCAACCGCTCGTCAGTAAGAGCCCTTAAAGGAGAAGGAAACCCCCATGGCGCAAAACCCCTCCCCCCTCCCCTGTGTTGCCCCCCTCCCTCCTCCCCCCTGGCCTACCTGTCCCCCTGGGCAAATGCCCCTAACTTGTTACTCACCCCTCTGCGCAGGTCCTGTCCACGGAGTTCACAGTCGACATCTTCTCCCACGCGCGTCTTCTTCCTGCTCTGACCGGCGTCTTCTGGCGCATGCGCAGTAGGAACAGTTACCGGTACAGCTCTACTGCGCATGCGCCAAATGTCACAAAGTGGAATCGGAAAACTTTGTGACATTCGGCGCATGCGCAGTAGAGCTGTACCGGTACCTGTTCCTACTGTGCATGCGCCAGAAGACGCCGGTCAGAGCAGGAAGAAGACGCGCGTAGGAGAAAATGGCGACTGTGAACTCCGTGGACAGGACCTGTGCAGAGGGGTGAGTAACAAGTTAGGGGCATTTGCCCAGGGGGACAGGTAGGCCGGGGGGAGGAGGGAGGGGGGCAACACAGGGGAGGGGGGAGGGGTTTTGCGCCCTGGGGGTTTCCTTCTCCTTTAAGGTGGCTGATCAAAGTGTCTGCACCTGGATACATTGCCTCTGCTCAGGTGCAGACAGGAACAATGGAGTTTGGAGCCAAAAAGCAAGATTTTGCATTTCATGCAAAAATCTGTTTCTCCACAGGCGAGATCCAACCTCCACTGGCCATAGCCTAGGGCTTATGGATTGTTGGCATTCTAACTGCCCTTCAGAGGAAAACATTAGCAATCATAATTCTCCTGCCCGCAGGAAAACTGCATGTCCAAAGTGCATGGAGTGATGCCTGGACATCTGCATGTCAGCACTCCGGGTGTGTCAGACAGGGAGATTTTCACTGATTAACATTACAAGCGGTCACAGACAGACAGGTGTCTTGACCTCCACTGTTTTCTACCAGCTGTCAAAATTTCCCATGTACAATTAGCGTAATTGAGACCTTGCTCCTCCCCAGTTACACACATGAAAGAATAACTTACAAACCCTTCTGCTAAACCTTCATGCTGTTAACCCCTATGCGTCTCACTACAACTCTGCACTTGTGCCTCCATATGTTCTTAGGTGTCTCCTCTCTTCTCAAAGGAACCCTCTTTTCACCCACATGCAATACCAACTCCTGCCTGTCTTTCTAATCACAAATTCTGGCATTCAGTCCCTGAAGTAATCTGTAAGGAATATCATGGTATCTGGTTCAATTAGGGTTACCACCTGGCCGTTATTTTACCGGCCCGGCCAGTAAAAATTATTCTCGATGCCAATATTGTATATACCCTCCACTGTGAATAGCAGCAGGTCTGAACTAGGCTTCAAAATAGGCCCTGGCAAGTACACAGAGGCCCAAATAGCCCCCAAATAGTCCACTAAATAGATACTGTCTATCAGGCCCGGACTGGCAATCTGTGGGTTCTGGCAAATGCCAGAGGGGCTGCTATAAGGTCCCATAGAAACTCAGTATTTCGTGGGCTGGTGGGGGCTGTTTGGGCCTCTATGTGGGCTGATTGGGCTTCTTTGTATCTGAAATGCCAGGGATATTTTAATTCTCAGTCCAGACCTGCTGTCTATGGCATCTTACAGCAGCCCCTCTGGAATTTACCAGAATCCACACCCCAGGAGCAACCTAAAAGATTAAGACCATCTGGTTATATATGAACATACACAATTTGGGGTAACTGTGCACAAGTAATGTGTATTATTCACTGGTAGGGTTGCCACCATTTCTGGAAAAAAATACTGGCCCTCCTATATATTTATCTTTTTTCCCTATTGATAACATTGGGATCAACCATAATTTTTATTGGCTAGGCCGGTAAAATACCGACCAGGTGGCAACCTTACTCACTTATGGATACCTCAACGGGATTTATCCAAATCCTATACATTTATGGAGCTAATCTCACTACAAACTTTAGTGGAGCTTTACACTGCTGAGCTACTTGAGGAGATGGAGTCCTCATACCATTCTACAAGTCAGGACAGAGAAGATACCTCGCTTAAACTAAATATTACCTGAATTTATGCAAGCTCCACAGGGTCCAAAGAAGCAAAAAGTATCTATACAGCAATATATCAGCACTGGTGAGGTAAATAATGTACAAACATTGATCATGATCGTAAATATGCACTAACTTTGCCCAAAATGGATAGCAGGCCAACTGTGAACTCATTTATCCTCCATCCTCAATGAAGCCTCCATCAAAAAGAATAAATGAAACCAGAATCTCAAAAGAAAGACTTGTTTTTACAAGATAGCTGAAGTGTATGTATCGTTAAGGAGATTTGCTTGCGGCAGTTAATTCTGTGCTACTAATTTTGGAAAAATAAGTGGGAAAGCATTCTCGGGAGATGTTGCCCATTATAGTACAGAAATAACAGCGGTTGCCAAATGTCCTTGAAGGAGAAGGAAAGGCTGCATCACTGGGGGAGGGCCAATATGTTAGGCACCCCCTAGTCATTATAATCACCCTAGATTATAATCACCTCAGACCCCAGGCTGACCCAAAACAGGAAAGAATATGGGGGTGTTACTTATATAACTACTCCAGGCCAGAGCATTTTTCAGCAGAAGGGCACCAGCCCAGGATTTGAGGTAATTAATAGTCACTGGTAGGTTCCTTATAAATTGGCAAACCCCCTCCAAGTAATTGACCCTGTCCTTTAAATGGTTCAAACGAGTTTCTGCTCCCCAGTGTTGGAATTATGGCACCTTCCCTTATTTGGTTTACTTTCTTTCAGCATTTTCCAGTAAGACTGCAGATGCTGCCATACACCATACAGTCAAATACCAATGTGTTTTCTTCTTACATGTTTAACAGTTTGCTTCATCAGGTAATCTTTAATGCAGTCACCAGACTGAGAGCTCCTCTTTGGGTCTAGCCACACGGGCAGATTCAGGAAGTTTAGTCGCCAGGCAACTAATCTCCCTGATCTGCCTTCCATGGGCTAAAATGTAAATCGCCTGGGCAGGCGCGATTCGTTTTCCGAAGTCACCCGAAGTTTTCTCGGGAGCCAATTACGGGCGACTTCGGAAAACGAAGCGCTAGGTGATTTACATTTTAGCCGAGGGAAGGCAGATTGGGGAGGTTTGTCGTCGCGAAGAAGAGGAGATTTGTCGCCTGGCTACTAATCTCCCCGAATCTGCCTGTGTGGCCAGACCCTTACAGTAAGACAGAAACGCGGTGGGTGGCACTTCTGACTTGCAGTGTTCGGGGTCGCAGGTTTTTAATCCTGGTGTTTGTAAATAAATATTTTCAATGTTCTCATTCCATTACAATATAGAATAATAACAATATTGGTAAGGGTTATTAAATGTTTCAAATGTTTTTATGTATTGTAGGGATTCTTCGAAGTTTTATAGAAGGGCCAATTACCCTTGCAACCATGTATTGATTTGAATAAAAGACTACAATATGAAAAGGAGAAACCTTAATAGAACGATGAGGCATACAGTGACCCCCATTTGAAAGCTGTAAAGAGTTAGAAGAAAAGGGCAAATAATTAAAAAAAAAAACTATGACAAATGATGGAGACCTATTGAAAAGTTGTTTAGAATTGGCCTCTCTATAACATACTAAAAGTTAACTTAAAGGGGAATTGCCCCTTTATACACTTTTTTTTATTTTTTTTTAAATTTTAAGAGATTAAGTATGAAGAAAAGAAAAAAAAAACAACCCTTATTCAGAAAACCCAAGCATTCCGGATAATAGATTTCATATCTGTACACAGTGTTGACAGGTAGTGGATGCTATTTTAATGCAAGTACGAATGTACAGTATACGAACATGCCCTTCAGCAGATTTCATCTGTGAGTAGAATTTATATCAAAGTTTATCATAAAATGTATTTCATAAAGGTCCATCTAGTGATATAGCACAAACTCATTTCCAGCGACTGATGCTTATGTTTACACATATTACTGTGATCCAGGCTGGTTAATCAATCACGAGTTCAGCTTGGGTCAAATAATCATTCTATGCATATGCTGTACCCCCATAACACTATTCACTGTGCATCACCCACATTTATGAGTTCACCGATGGCAAATGGGTCCAGACATGTTAGCATGATCCATAACCGTGGCTGTAGATATAGTCATCTAGCTTTATAGAATTATAACATTTACCATGTTACAGATTTACCGTTAAATAAGCTGGATCAGGACTTGAATATCCCTCTTCACAAACCAAAAGAGAAAAGAAACAAAAGCTTGTTGAATCCATTGACACCAGGGTTCATTGTTGTTGTTGCAGTACACTTATCTTATGGTTGATTCCATCTCTTCAAATATTTTAAATTGCCAATCAAAGGGGTTAATTCACCAGTTTGAAGCTTTCTGCACAGGGTGCCCACTCTCAAACAAGGGACAAAGCAGCGACCCATCGCTGTTCCATCATGACCTCCTGCTGCTGTAAACTTTTCCAGTCAGTGATCTATTACATCATGAAAGACAAAGCACCTCACTGCTCACCCCACAAGCCTACTGGTAAATTATTATTTATTTGCCCACCCGTGAGGATGACCAAAGAGCACTGGTCTGTTTGGCTGATGTCCCAAGTGACTTGATCCAAATTGATAAGGGAATGTGGAATCTTCCACTTTTGGATCAGCCGATGCCTCACACTTTAGCAAAGATAGAACAACAGTATTTCCAAGTACCCCCCGAATTCTCCAAATGTGTGCATGTATGGCCACCATGAGAGTGAATAGTATTTATATTAAGACTTTCCCTTAGTGTAGGCCCACCGCCAGCATTGAGTGGCACAAAGCAGTGGGTGAAAAGTGGCAGCGAAAAATACCAAATTGGGTAGGATCTGGGGTAATTGTTTTTGCTCCCTTGGGTATTTCTGGAAGTTCAGCTTGACCACCAACTGAAGTGTGATTCAAATAAATGTATGGTAAGCACGGTTTCCACATTTATTTGTCTTTAAAGGAACAGTAACAGCAGCAACTGAAAGTGGTTTGACTGGTAAAAGTTATGTGTTTGCTTTAGAAAGACTACTTTTGTTTATATCCATAACCTCCTGTGTAGCCATGGGGGCTGCCATTCAAGCTGAATAGAACAGGCTACTTAGCAGATAACAGATAAGCTCTGTAATACAATGGATATTGCATCTGTTATCTGTGCTTGAATGGCTGCCCCCATGGCTACACAGCAGCTTGTTTATATAAAAATAATTGTGTTTCTGAAGCAAACACACCAGTTTTACCAGTGCAGGGCAACAGTACATTATATTTCAAATGTTTTAAAACACTTTAATTTGTTGCTGTTACTGTTCCTTTAAAGCCTTAGCGTGACATGGAGTACCTGAATTAATCAGCAATACTTCCAAGAATACTATCCTACAATCTCACCCTAAATGGCTTTCAATGCGGGCCAACAAGCTGCTCCTCTGGGTCTACTGGGAAACTACCAGGATGAACACAAGAATTCAGTCTGTAATATGATCTATGGGATGTAAACTATGATTTAACTGATTTAAATGCATACCAGTGCAATGCAATAAAAAAGAAAAATTAAGATTGAAATCACATTCATTATAAAACAAAAACATATGTTTGTCGATTTATTATGAAATACATTATTTGGTGGTATATAGTTTTGAGGATTGAACACTTGGTTTCATTTTCTTTCCCACATGTGACTTGTTACTAATCCACATTTACAGATATTCCAACTGATTGCATTGGACTTGCTCCCCCAAATGATACACAAGCACAGGATTTTTTGAAATTCGTAATACGAGGATGATAATAGGCTGACAATAGTACTCCTATTACAAACATCTACACAGAGCAGAGCATACTGCACATAATGCCAAAGTAGCTGGAAAAAAACCCAGCTACTCATAAAATATATGCCCTTTCTTAATTCTGATTTATATTATTGAGTCAAGGAGAATTAAACCCACTTGCTAATAAAAACCCCTACCCTCCATAGTCCCCCCTCCCTACTCCCCCCAACACAGGTGGTAACATCTATAAATGCCCCTAAGCCTGTAATTACCCCTCGTTGCAGAGTCAGTGCAGCGGAGGTTGCAGGAGCCATCTTCAGTGCTTCGGTATGGTTCGGTAAGTAAGCGTCTTTATCGGCACATGCGAAGTAGGAGCAGTCTTCCACTTTGTGATAACTGCACATGTGCGAAAGTGACAGAAGCGCCGGAAGAAGACCCAAAGATTACATAAGTGCCGGAAGATGGCGTCTGTGAGCTCCACTGTGCTGACTCTGCAGCGAGGGGATATTACAGGCTTAAGGTGGCCATAGACTCAAAGATCCGCTCGTTTGGCGACATCGCCAAACGAGCGGATCTTTCCCGATATGCCACTAACGGCATGGCTATATCGGGGGTAATTCGAACGTTCGGCCGTATGGCCGAACGATTGAATTACGATGCGCCAAGGCGCTCCGACGAGTCGTTCTGTTAAAAATCAAACCTTCCTGATCGATATCATGGCCAGATATCGATCGGGAAGACCCGTAGGAAGCCCCCATACACGGGCAGATAAGCGGTCAAATTGGTCCAAACGACCGATATCGGCAGCTTTATCTGCCCGTGTATGGCCACCTTTAGGGGCATTTACAGATGTTAACACCTGTGCAGGGGGGGAGCAGGGAGGGGGGGAACTATGGCGGGTAGGGGGTTTTTATAAGCAAGGGGGTTTAGTTCTCCTTTACAGAATTCATAACATTTCTGGAATTAAACACTGTCTCTAGACAATTTAAGCTTTTTTTTTTTGGGGGGGGGGTTACTCTATTTCATAAAACATATAGGGGCAGATTTATCAAAGGTCGAGGTGAATTTTCGAATGAAAAAAATTCAAATTATGAGCTATTGTGTGTGTACTTCGACTAGGGAATAGTTACATAGTTACATAGTTAAATTGGGTTGAAAAAAGACAAAGTCCATCAAGTTCAACCCCTCCAAATGAAAACCCAGCAATAGTCCAAATTCAATTCAAATATTGAAATGTATCATGTACTGTCTATTTAAAAATGCGACTTCGACCATTCGCCATCTGAAACCTGCCGAATAGCTGTTTTAGCCTATTTGGAGTCAATTGGTGGACTTTCAAAAATCTAAATTTTTTTTGGGAAAAACGTTTATATCGAATTCGAACGATTGCGATATTCCTACGATTCGTACAATTCTAATTCGGCTGAATACGGACCTATTTGATTGAAAACTGACCTATTCGACCAAAAAACCCCACAAAACTTCGACTTCATTTTGAATTCGAAATGCGACCCTTGATTAATATGCCCCTTAGACTTCCACAGGTGTCTGCATAAATAGACTCATTGTTTAGTCAGATAACAGCAATAAAAGGGGAACAATACGGGAGCGGGCAGTCATGCTAGTGGGCAGCAAAGACAACATCAGCTTTAACCATAAAGTAAACTGTAAGGGGGTATGTGTGTGTGTTTGTGGGGGGTCCTTTTGTCATTGTCACTTTACCTGGTCACTTAAAGCAATGATTATACTATATGATTCCAGGTTCTCTCAGAGCAAAACAAATTACCCTACAGGTGACAGGAGCATTATCTGCCACCCAGTCATGTAAAATAATAGGTGACAAACCTTGCAGAAAGGCATCCATTAAAAAAAATGTACAAGTAAAAATTCTTGCTGTTATGGGTGGGGGTGACAGCAACAGCTGATAGCTGAAGAATAAGGAGAAAGGTACAAAAAGCATCATACAAAAGATACACATGCTACATAAAAATGAAACCCTTTTGGATGATCACTTACACAGTGTTTAGGAACTTGGAATATCAGCTTTATATCCTCCAGCAGCCTATGAAAAGCCTTATTACATTTCCGTTTAAGAGTATAAAAAAAAAAAAAAAAGCAAACAAAGATGCCAGTGAATGTACGACAAAGTCATATGCCGTTCAGCTTAGGCTTTTACTTTCTCTGTGTTCACAATGTCTGAAACATACGGTGTTCATATTACATGAAGCTGCGAGATATTTAGAATCAATAAGCTTTCACAACCCTTCAGCTACCCTCTTATTTGATTAACATGCTTTCCTTTTAATCCTCTTTGGGCCTGCAGGAGCATTCTCTACAGTCCCCACAGTATGGGATGGAGCAGAGGTAAGAGAATAGAATGGCTGCTTTCAATCTGCACAAGAAAAGCCTCTCTGCTGAGGATTACTGGACTGGGTGAGAAATGAAGGTGGGTAAAGATCACAGTATGCCAATCCATCACATGGCAACACACACTTTGTTTTTTCTTTTACGGTCTTGTTTCTAGTGCATGTAAGTCTTGTGAGCTGAAAAAAAGAGACAGAATCTGCTTCTTCTGTGGATTCCATCTCTGTTCATCTGATCCGTGGCACCTCGTGCCTCATTTTAAGATGATGTGATAGCTGTCATTTGTTTCAGCTAAAGGCAAAATAAAAAAAAAATGTTAAAATGTATTGTACTCCATAAACACACTCAAGAGTTTCTTAATCTATATATTTTTTTTTTTAATTTCTTTTTTTATTGCTTTTCAAACAAACATACATCCACATCTTGAGTGCATCAGTTTTAACATCGTCCATTCGTTATCTGTTATGCAAAATTGACAGAGAATAGCAAGTTCAACGCATATGTCAGAAATATACCAGAGACACAAATTGAATCGTAAGCCTTTACATAGAATGGAGAAATGTCAGAATACCTGGATGTCAACTATCATACAAACAAAATAAAAACATAATACCCATCAGCATTGTTTGAGTTATTATTCCACCATTACTTCCCTGGCTAACTTGGGGTGGGGGGTGGGGTAAATTAGGGAGGAAGGGGGTTGTGGGTTCCCTGGGAATTAGTTAAATGACAGTCTAGGGCAGGTAGGTGCTCAGTGATCCAGGGTGACCAGATTTTTTTAGATTTGTTTGGGCAACCTCTCTGCAAATATAATAGCTGGTATGGAGGGACAGCATCATTGACCATCTGTATCCAATGGAGTTTTTGAGGGGGGTGAGCTGATTTCCACCTCATAGGAATGAGTCTTTTTGCCTGTATAAACAGGAAATTAAGGAGAGTCTGCTCTGCAGTGGTAGGGGCAGTGTCTTCAACTTGGTTTAACAGTACCGTTTCAGTGTTGAAGGGGACAATAAGTGCTAGGACGAGACCTATTTCCTCAATCACTTTTCTCCAAAATCTCCTTATTTTTGGGCAGAGCCACACCATGTGTATGAAATTCGCTGGGGATTGGGAGCATTTAGGAAAAATGTCTGGTACATTAGGGTGTATGATATGGAGCCTATGGGGCGTCAAATAGGTCCTATGAAGGTATCGAAACTGAATCATTTTATCTTTAGAGCTAACAAGCTTTGAACTATGTGTTTCCAGAATATTTTCCCACATATCAGTGGTGAGCTGCGGAACGTCCTGTAGCCATTTGTTGTATAATTTGTTAAGTATAGGGTCCTTAGGGGTATTCAAAAGAGCATAAAATTGGGAAACTGGTTTGGTAAGATCTGGAGTAAATGCTAGGACCTCAAGTTTTTGGGGTGAAGTGTCTGGGTGGACTAGTCCGAACTGTGTGTTTATGGCCTGGCGCAATTGCAAAAAAACGGAAAAACATCTAATTAGGCATGTTGAAAGTAAGTTTCAACTTGTCAAAAGTAAGCAATTCGCCCCGTGCCATGACTTGCCCTAGGTATTTAATGTTATACCGGGCCCAGATTGTAGGGTCCGGTATAGTCCGTAATTGTGGGAGTTGCGGGTTAAACCAAAGAGGCTGGTTAGGCGAGTATTGATTTTCATGCTTCAGAAAAAGTTGTAAGGCAATTTTCCAAGTTCGGACCGTGGCTGTCATTAGTTGTGTGGGGGACTCATAGTCTTTGGTGCCCCGGTACAACATATTTTTAAGAGCTTCATAAGAGCCAGCTATTTGGGCCTCTAGATTAGTAGTGGCATTTTGAGTGGAGGGGACTATCCACCACCAGGCAGTAACCAGTTTAGTGGCAAGGTAGTAGAAATATAAGTTGGGTGCTGCCAGTCCTCCCAAATCCACTGGGAGTTGCAGAGAGTGTATTGCGATTCGAGGAGTCGCTGCTGCCCAGTATAAGGAAGTAGTTAAGGAGGTCAATTTGCGAAAGAAGCTCTTAGGTATTACAATAGGGGTCTGCCGAAAAAGGTATGTGAACTTTGGGAGCATGATCATTTTAAATAGATTCAATCTACCTAATAGAGTTAAGGGGAGAGCATTCCAAATTTTGGATTTGTTTTCCAGCTTTAACATTAGGGGGGTTAAGTTTAACTCAATAAATTTATCTAGTTGGCGGTGTATGTGCACCCCCAAATATTTAAAAGTATCAACCCATTGCAGTTTCACTTGCACTCTCTGGTGATCTACGCGGAAGGAGTCTATGGGAAAGATAACTGATTTTGCCCAGTTTATTTTCAATCCTGAGTATTCGGTATGACGGTCTATCACCGTTAGAGCAGATGTGAGGGCTTCATAGGGGTTCTCTAGAAATAGGATGGTGTCATCCGCATACATCGCCACCGTTTCAGTGATAGGGCCCAGTCTCAGTCCCTTGACACCCACCGTAGTTTTTAGTAACCAAGCCAGTGGCTCCATTGCCAATGCAAAGAGCAGTGGGGAGAGGGGGCAACCCTGCCTTGTGCCCCTGCCGAGCGAAACCGATGCGGATACGTTGTGATTGGTTTTTATACGGGCTTTAGGATCATGATATAAGGCATCAACCCACTTTCTGAAATTGGGTCCTATACCCATTTTTGCCATGGTGACCCTGAGAAAGCTCCACTCAATAGATTCGAAAGCCTTCTCGTTGTCAAGAGCGGCTAACACTCTATGCCCCGAGTTGTCATGTTGGACTGCTATGTTTGTGAAAACACGCCTGACATTAATGTCTGTGGTTCGGCCCGATACAAAACCCGTTTGATCAGGGGATATCAATTTCGTAATATATTGGTTGAGCCTATGGGCCATTATTTTTGCTAAAATCTTGGCGTCAACATTAATTAGCGATATTGGCCTGTAAGAGGCACAATTCAGTGGGTCTTTGTCTGGTTTTAGAATTAAGGTTATCAATGTTTCGCTCATGGACTCAGGCAGGCCCGCCCCCTCTAGTACATCGTTAAATAAAGAGGTTAACAGTGGGGTTAAATGCTTAACATGCTTGGTATAAAAGTCAGTCGGAAGACCATCTAGACCATGTGTTTTCCCAGGGGCGAGCGAAGAAAGAGCTTCCACTAATTCTGTTTCTGTAATGAGGGCGTCCAGAGAGTCTGTCAGTATGATCCAAGCGGGGGATTGGGATTTCTTCCAAGTAGTCCTCTAGTTGTTCTAGCGTAAGGGCCATCCTGGAAGTGTATAAGGAGGAATAGTACTGCGTCAACACCTGGTTAATTCCCAAGGGGTCAGTTATCTCCTCAAACGTCCATACCTGCGATTCGTGACGCTATGGATGCTATAATAAGTCCCGGGAGAGCAATGCCAGGAGTTTACCATTTTTATCTCCTGTGGCCAGGATTTTGGCGGATTGTCGCAGCTGGGCTTTTTTGACCTGGTTGACTCGAACTGTCTGTAAAGCAGTCTGGCTCGAGAGCCAAGTCTGTCGTGTCTGTGGGGACGGGTTCAGAGTAAATTGCTGTTGAGTTAGGGCAACTTCTGTCTCCAGATCAGTGAGTTCTTGTTGGGTGTGCTTGTTGAATGTTTTAATTTGGTTTATGTATTGTCCCCTGGCAAAGGCCTTCAGGGAGTCCCAGACTATTTGGGGTGAAGCGGTGTTGGTGTTCGTCTCAATGAAGTTACGGAACTCCGTGTCAATCGGTTCCGTAATCTTGTCCTGATGTAACCAAAAGCTGCTCAGTCTCCAAATTCTATCCAGTGGGGGTGAACCAGTTGTCAGAATTATGGAGAGTGGGGAATGGTCCGATATCCCGCCTGGTAAAATATCTGCCTTTAAGGTATGAGATAGTATTGCAGGGGTGCCGAGGGCCAGGTCTATCCTGGACATAGTGTTATGAGTTGCTGAGAAACATGTAAATTTCCTGTCCATAGGGTGTTTTTTCCGCCATAAATCAGCTAAGTTAAAGGTAGAAATCCAAGTTTGTAAACTATTGGAGGGTCGGGATGAGGGATAGAGCCTGTCCATGGAGTCCAACACTACTGCATTGAAGTCTCCCATTAGAATAGTGGGGGCCAGAGGAAGGGTAGCAATTTTGCTCATTATAGTGGACAACAGAGTCACCTCAAAGGGGGGTGGAAGATAAACATTCACCAAGATGTAAGTCCCTCCATTTGCCGAGCAGTGTACAATAAGGAAGCGGCCCTTGGAGTCCGTAATGAGTGCTTTAAGACTAAAAGAACAGCCCTTGGACACCAGTATGGACACTCCTCTAGAATAGGTCGAGTAGGTGGAATGATAAGTTGCTATCCATGGTCTCCTAAGAGCAAGCAGCTTGTTTCCGTCTAAGTGGGGTTCTTGAAGCATGGTGATATGAGGTTTCAATCTTTGAAGTGTCTTGAATACCAACCCCCTTTTTATTGGGGTGCCTAGGCCCTGGACGTTCCATGACAGCAAACGCAGTTCAGCCATAATCGGTGGGGGGTGGTATAAATGAAGGGGGAGAAATAGGGGAAAAAGCAGCCAGGAAAAAGGTAGAATGTCCAAAGGTGTTATGATGCCCGTCCCTCCCTACCTGCTGCACCCCAACTTGAGCAGGTCTTAGTCCCAAAACAGGAAACATTTGTGAGAGGGGGTAGAACTAAGATATGTGTAGTACAGTTCCTTAGTTCAGTACCTTACCAACTGTAGAACGTAGTCCGTGCTGGTATGTGTTGATTCCAGCTAGTCCCAGGAGGTACCGGGAATGAGGAGGTTCCGTAGCCCATGACGTCAGATATGGAGCTTCAACTCATACCGGTGGTGGGGAATTACGCTCCCATGGTGGGCGTTGTGGCTGGGGAGGAATTGCAACTGATTCCATCCACTGGAGCGCATCGGCTGGCGCGTTGAAAAAATAGGCTCTGTCGTCTTTGATAACCCGCAAACGGGCAGGAAAGATCATAGAGTATTTAAGCTGCAATGTATGAAGCTTTTCCTTGACAGCATTGAATTTGATCCTCTGGTTGCGTACAGCCATAGAAAAATCGGGGAATATAGAGACTCTATGGTTTTCATAGTGCACCAGAGAACCTTTCAGCCTTGCCTCTTGGAGGACTGCATCGCGGTCCTTATAATTAAGGAGGCGAGCAATAAGTGGTCTCGGGGGATTCCCTGGAGGTAGGGGCTTGCTGGGGACCCTATGGGCCCGTTCAATAATGAAGCAGATAGAGAATGCATCTTTTCCAAATGTGTGCAAAAGCCAGTGTTCCAGGAAACTCTCCACATGCTTGCCTTCAGCCCTTTCTGGGATGCCGACAATGCGAACGTTGTTTCGCCTCAGGCGGTTTTCCAGGTCATCAGACTTAAATTGTAATTCTGAGATTTTATGGGCATGTTCCCCCATAGTATTGTGCAGAGGCTGGGAACTATCTTCCAAATCAGAGATACGTCTCTCAGATTCTGCAGTACGTTCCCTCAGTTTCTGCATATCTTGCTTAATTATGGTAAAATCAGTTTTAAGCTCATACAGTTTATTCAAAACTGAGGCATGATTGGATCCTATCAGGGTCGCAATTTCCCCCAACGTGGGTTCCACTGGCGGCAGTTCAGGGGGAGGAGGGGAGACATTTTGGTCCCTGTGAGCCATAGTGTCCATAGAGGTATTCGGTATGGAATCGGCCAGGACAGTTCTGACGTACTTGCTTAAGGTCAGTGCAGTGGAAGCGCTCACTTTGGGGCTTACCAATTGACGCTGTGCTGTTTCAGTGCTGCCTTTGCTGAGGGATCGCGCATCGCCGCCATCTTGTGAAGCCGCGTGGTGAGGCTCAGCCGGACGGGTTTTAGGCGGTGCGCTCTTATTCTTCCCCATAACCTCGGGTTGCTGGCACCGGAGCGGTCCACGGGAGGTACTGAGCCTGGTAGAAGCCAGTGTGAGCCGCTTATTTTTGAATTTCTGGCTTGGAGGCAAGTTTTGGTTGTATAAAAACCAGATGTACTGCCAAACAGAGTCTTCTGTAGGCTGCAAGTCCACATAGGGGCTACCAAACAGCCAATCCCAACCCTTATTTGGCACCACCCAGGAACTTGTTTCATGCCTGTGTTGCATATGCAAATTAGGGGTGGGGATGGGAAAACATTTTTTACTTCCTTGTTTTGTGACAAAAAGTCATGCAATTTCCCTCCCGACCCCTAATTTGCACATGCAAATTCGCATATGGTTATGCCGGGCAGAAGGATCCGCCAGAATCCGAATCCTGCTGAAAAAGGCTGAATCCCGAACTGAATCCTGGATTCGGTGCAACCATACCTGCAAGCAATGTGAAAATTAGGAGAAGAATTTATGATAATGTTGCTTGGGTGGAGTCCATAGAGAAGATATCCACGATAAGGGATTGAAAATGTTTCACACGAAGACCTGAGCTGTGCAGATTAACTTGGTCTACTGATATATTTATACATTTATCCGGAAATACATTATCCATGAAGCTTCGAATTACAAGACAGCCACCCCCCGTAGACTCCATTTTAATCAAATCATTATCATTTTTAAAAACGATTTCCTTTTTCTCAGTAATAACAAAACAGTACATTTTATTTGATCCAACTAAGATATAATTAATTTTTATTGAAGACAAAACAGCTCTATTAGGTTGGTTTAATTTTTAAATAATTTTTCATGGGACTTAATGTATAGAGATGCAAATTTTGGAAAACCCCTGGAAAACCCCGGGTCTCTAGCATTCTGGATAACAGGCTCCATACCTGTATAATGGCATAGTAGCACACTCAACAGGAATACAGTCGGTATTGGAAACCTCAGATTTTTTTCAATACCTTTTAATTTTTTTCATGTATTTCTGTTTAGTGGGGCACTATGTCATTTTATTGTCTACATTTAACAGTATATTACAAGCTGCGGTGTATGTTTTGGGAGTGCTCCTCTAGGGATTGGCTACATCTGAAAATCCCTTAGGGTAAGGACTAAATCTCTTCTCTCTGTTTCATGTGTGTTATCTCACTTATCCAGTCCCTTTGTGCCTTACTTGATAGTAGCTTTAAATATCATTTTCGCAGTGAAGGGAAGATTTATTTTTCAGCAAAGGGAACATATTGCCTTTAGGGATATCATGTGTGAAGGGCACCTGTAGACTTCAAAACTTCCACATTGGGGGGGGGGGGGGGTTGTCAGGTGAACAGTTTTAGAATTTTGTAGACAGCAAATTTAGAAAACATTGTGGATTATAATTTTTATTATTTCCATTTTACTGCAGCTTTTGGGATTGGAACTGAAACTAAGTTGTTGCTTTCTATCATCTGCCCTAGTAAAAAGGGAGCATTTTTCAAACCGAATACATATTGGAATAACAGAGAGCTTTAAATAAAAATAAGCAATAAGAAAAAGAAGGAAATTGAAGCTTCTATGAAGTACCCCCCCTTGACAAAAAGCAGTGTCTTTGGCTCATTTCAACCCTCAAAACTTTTTTATAAGCCTTATGGTGGCCATAGATGTAAGAATTACGCTCTTTCTTGGAGAAGATCTTTCCAAGAAAGATCGTTCATTTCAATACACACGTGTAGAGCTGAATCATCAGTAGGGTTGCCACCTGGCCGGTAAAAATTATGGCTGATCACAATGTTATTAATAGGGAAAAAAGATAAATATATAGGAAGGCCGGTATTTTTTTCCAGAAAAGGTGGCAAACCTAATCATCAGATACACAGGTAGAAACAATACCTGTATCTGACAATTCAGCACTAACAATGGCCGATGTTTGGTTCCCCCGATCAAAATTTTCCATCCAGCCCAATCTACGAGTCGACCAATATCCAAGTCTTCTGCCGATATTGGTCGGCTCGTTTTCTACCATACACACAGCGAATACCATATAAAATAAAATTTGTTTTGTACGATATTATCTGTGCATCTATGGCCCCCTTTAGTAAATACATTAGAGCTTCCAATATAGCAAGGGATCTGCAAAGTAAAGTTCTTGGTGATGCTCAGCAGATGACCACTAGAGGTCTACATAAGACTTGTGACGGAACCATTCACTGAAGATAAAAGATTTCATCATCTATTTATTTAATAAAGAAAGCTTCAGGCCAGAGGGTAAAATGTAACAAGTGCGAAATCTGTAACATTCTATATGTTAATAATGTAAAAGTAAGAGAGCAACCAAAAAGCATTTCAATTGGCAATTAGCAGAGACATTGATTTCTGACTTGAATAGTTATTGCAAAGACAAAACGATTTAATGCAATGGCACACAAGCTTTGATTTCTCCCGCAACTTGTATGTCAGGATGGAGCACAAGAGTCATTGGGAAATGATCGCCCATGCACGGTAACCCCAGTAGAGTTAAAGGCGATTTAAAAGCATCATGAACCTTACATAAGAGTAAATGGACAAAATAAATCACACACGATAAAAAAAAAAAAAAAACCCACCAACCCACTAAAATGAAGAAGACTCTAAAGTAAATGCCATTTGTATGGCATGCTAAGAGGTCACATTACCAATTAGAGTATTATGGGCAGATTTATCAATGGTCGAATTTGAGTTTGTGTGAATATACTCACAACTCAAATGGGAGGCTATTTCACAAAAAACTAGAATGTCTAACGCTCAATATAACTAATATTAGCGACCCGAAAACTCGATTCAAATTCAAGTCGAATTTTGACTAAGATTGAATCAAGTTTTTTCTCCGAACAAACCTCTAATGTCAGGTAGGCTATTGACATCTTCTTGACATCTTATACATGAACTCGGCAGCTTTAAGGTGTGAATAGTCAAATTCTAATTATTCCCAGGGTCCAGGTATGACAAATCTCGAATTTGAGTTTAGATTATTCCCAACTCGAATTTGTGAGTTTTGACCAAAAGTCCAACTCGAAAATTCGAATTTACAATTTGACCTTTAATTAATTTGCCACTTATTCTAAAGCAGTGGAGAAAATCATTACTGGTGATGTTGCCCAAAGTAGCAATTAGATTTCAAACTACAACAAAAGCAAAGCTGTGATCAATTGCTATGGGCAACGTCACCAGTGACTGTTTTCTCCACTGATTTACACAGCATGATAAATAGTCCCCAGTCTATGGTGCAAATTCACTAAGCGCCGAACGCTAGCGTTAATTCGCTAGCGTTTGGCATTTTTCGCTACTGCGCAAATTCACTAATGAACGCTGGCGTAATTTCGTTAGTGTTACTTCGCACCCTTGCGCCAGGCGAATTTTTGCTAGCAACGTAACTACGCAAATTCACTAACTTGCGCAGTGTACTGAATGCTACCTTTTACGCTAGACTTCCTTCGCCACCTCAGACCTGGCGAAGTGCAATAGAGTAGATAGGGATTGTTTCAAAAAAAGTCAAAATTTTTTCTAAGTCCCAAAAAACGCTGGCGTGTTTTCTACATGATGGGTGATAGGCTGAAAAAGATCTAAATTTTTTTTGGGGCTCCCCTCCTTCCCCCCTACATTTCCTGACTCATGGCAACTTACCTAGACAATGGGCACATGTGTAGGGCAAAATAAAATTCTTATTTGCTGATTTGAAGGTTTTCTAGGCATTTGTAGTGCTGATACTTGTTCCTCCATTGAAATTTGAATTTCGCGCCGTATGCAAATGAACCAATGCTAGCGCAACTTCGCTTCGTTTGGCGAATTAACGCTAGTACAACTTCGAAAACTTACGCTACCCCTGTGCGCAACTTCGGATTTTAGTGAATTTGCGGAGCGCTGGCGAAAATACGCCTGGCGAAGTGCGGCGAAGTTGCGCCTGGCGGTTAAGCCTTTAAATAGAAGATAGAGAGAAAGAAAGGTGAGTTTGAGTTCTATACCTTTCATTGTGTCCAAGATGAAGCAAGACTCGTCCTGAAAGTTTTGGATCATCTATAAATAAAAAAGAAACAAAGGATTTCGGTCTACATGAATTATGACAACGGGAGGAGAGTTACTAATTAAGAAAGGCTTGGGTTCCAGGAACCTTGCTAATTAAAAAATCAACTTCCTGGAGGGAGGGAGATGTAAATTACTTTTATAGGTTAAACTTACAACAACGAAAAAGAAGTAACAAGAGGGGTTTTACTTCTTTTTCTTTGTTGTAAGTTTAACAGGAGGAGAGTCTACTACTACAGACTTCTAAACGATCATGGTAACAGAATTTCAGTAGGCACAATAAATCTGTGGATAAGCCAATTTACTGCCAATGTGTTCAAACCTTCATTCACATTACAACATCCTCCTTTTATATTCATGTAAATCAAGGAAAGCCTATGAAGCCTATTAAGTGTTCCCGAAACACATTAGGCGTCCTACACACTCCAGCTACCTAACTTTTTAAATGATTCATTAAATAGTATTTTTTACATCAAGAGGCTGTGTGCCACCTCATTTTTTCCAATCCTGTATTGCTGCAGTTGAGGAAGGCAGGGGAAGGCAGTTCGGGGAGATTAGTCGCCTTGAAGAAGAGGAGATTTGTCGCCGGGTGACTAATCTCCCCGAATCTGCCAGTGTGTCTCTGCCCTACTATCCCTGAACTAATGTTATCATTGACACTCACAGTGGATCCTCCACCTTGGCTTTGTACACGGTAAAAATGCAAAAGAATGGATTTGTTTACAAAATGCAGGTAAAGGAAAGCAAAGGATCCATTGGGTTTGTTTCCAAGCCCTTAGGCTAGTTTGTAGACGTTGCTGATCTTGGCCTGTTGAGAAACACTGAGGATCTGCTGCTTGACGTGCTTGCATCAGAATACATTGGGTGTAGGCAGCCATGTGGATTTTGGTGCCGAAACATGAGATTTTGCATTTAGCACCAAAATCCGTTGTGTAAGTCTACACCCAAGCTAAGGCAATGTATTCTTTTTCCGGCCACATCGAGCAGCAGAAGAGGAGCGGATTCTCAGTCTGCATTTCCTCTCAGACAGAGGTCCACAATGTCTGGCACTAGCCTTAGCTGCCCAATGCAATTCAATCCTGTAAGTGATCTGAATCAGATAAATGGAATTCGCCCAAACTGCAAGTCAACTGGAGTCTAGTGAGATAATTCTGTAACAATGGGGTGAGCCCTACCTGAAAGTAGACAATCATTAGGACATCCATGTGCTTTCCACTTCACAAAAGATAATGAAGTCATAATTTTAAGTGCTTATTAAAGGCTGCCTGGTATTACAATTCTTCAGGTTTAAAAAAAAAAAAAAAGAAAAAAAACCCCAATGTAATACATAGAGCTTTTTTCCTTGGATAAAGTACATGTCCATCTATCTAAAACAAACTGCCTTTAGTGACATTTTGCCGTTAATCCCCTTGAGTCATAGGAAATTATTTGCAGGGTGCATACTGCATATGAGTAAGGGTACTGGTTAGTCGGAGTGAATGGAAACACATTGTCTTTTCTCCACCTGCGCTTTCAACACGGATGAAGAAAAGCGGATATACAACCCTGTGTGCCACTAGCCTAAGAGGTCCTTGTGAATGTCGAAGACAATAGGGCTAATAGACTAACAGTATGCAGAAAGTCATGGCAAGTGAAGCAACTTATTATTAGCTTTGTTCAGTGATCTGCAAGTAAAACAATACAAGCAGAGATTCTCATGCAATGGAGCATAAAGACAACAGAGAGGGACGTCTGAGGGGCAAATTGTTCTTTGCAGATTCACCTAAAACTAGTCTTGTGACATTTTATGACATTATTGTTACATATCTTTAACCTAGTTATTCTCTAAGGAGGGTCCCAAGTAAATGAGAGAGAGCAAAGAGAAATATTGAACTTAAGGGCAGAGACGCACATGGAGATTCGGGGATATTAGTTGCCCGGCGACAAATTGGCTCTTCTTCGGACGACTAATCTCGCTGAACTGCCTTCCTGCCAGCTATAATTTAAACTGCCGGTGGAATGGCACTCGGAGTGCTTTGTTTTTTAAAGTTGCCTCACAAGGAAACTTCAGGTGACTTTGGAAAACAAAGCGCTCAGAGTGCCATCCTGCCGGCGATTTACAATCTGGCCGGCGGGGAGGCAGTTCGGGGAGATTAGTCGCCCGAAGAAGAAGCGATTTGTCGCTGGGCGACTAATCTCCCCAAGTAGCTTCATGTGCCCCTGCCCTAAGGGGTGTTTTCATAGGCTTATAAATCAACGTATTTACTTGAAAGAACATATGACCAATTTGCAGGTTACAGTCCTTTTACACAGAAAAGTACACAGAATGGATTTATCATACTAAGGGGGTATATATACTAAGGGGTATATTTATCAAAGAGTGAATTTAGAGACCGCCACAGCCCTCTAGAGTGAAATTCCGCCACTCTCCATTCATTTCTATGGGATTTCGAAAGGCCTATTTATCAAAGGATGAACTTTCTGTGGCGATCTCTAACTTCACTCTTTCATAAATATACCCTAAGGATAGTGACACACAGGGAGATTTGACGACCGCGATTTTTAAAAAGCAAGTTTCCGCGACAAGGCAACCGTCTTTTTGCAAGCAAAGATTTCAGGTAACTTTGGCTTCCAAACGACTTGCATCCACCACGGTGCTTTCTCCGTCCACATGGGCTGTACGTTCTTCAATAAGATCAATGAGCCTCTCATTGTCAAAGAAATGCTTAAAAAAAACATTTTTGCCAATATAGTGTCGCACAAATATATTCGTATGCAAATGATGAGTGATGTGAGTGAGGTGTGGTCGCTGGAACGAAGAGTGCATAATTGCAACTCACATCCATACGTTCTTACGATATGCAGTGCAGACAAGAATTTGCATCCTAATGCGGATACTAATCTCCTTGTGTGTTTTGCTAGTACAGATTTTTTACTACTTCTGAATAGCCATGCTATTTCTGATAAATCGCTCCAAAAAGGGTCTCTGTGCATTTTGGGACAACAGGTGATTTCAAATAGCATTGTGGGTGTAGTACTTGCCAATTTACATTTTTCTCTATGGCAAGACAAAACGAACGACTTGTCGCCTAAACTTTCTTTTTAAAAATGCGGGAGACAAATCTTCCTGTTTGTCACTACCCTGCGACAAGGTTTAATATGAATAAATAAAAATGACAGCTATATTGGCGAATGCCTAACGAGCGGATCTCTCCCTGATATGGTGGGCAATATTGAGCTGGTCAGATTGTGGGCCCAACGATTGGATCACAACAAGGAGAATATGAGTGGTCAGATTGAGGACTGATTCAGCAAACCAATGTGGTCCTCGATCTGAAGGGATTTTTTTTTTCCTTTCGGCCAGATATTGATCAGGGAAGCCCCTCAGAGGGCCCCATATACCGTCCAATAAGCTGCTGACAATCTGTCCGCAGCTTATATCTGCCTGTGTATGAGGACCGTTAGCCTATTTATACATGACAAGTCTGATTCTAGACTTGCGTTTCAGCCTGAGTCAGCACGGGTGCAGGCATGCAGGGTGGATTTTGGATGTATGATTGTATTTTAGCACTGAAATATGCTCCTGTTGCCTGCACCTGGGCCAACAAAGTGGTTTAAGAGCATACAAGAGAGGACTAATGCAAGCGGAGGGGCTGTTTCTCGTCCTGTGTGGCATTAGCCTAAGGAAGGGCTGTCCAACTGGAGGCCCGTGGGCAGGATGTGGCCCTCCAAATGCTCACAGGCTCCATCGTATGACATCATCATTTTAATTCAGTCTGGCCCTCCAACATATTGTATGAAATACAATTGGACCACTATATGTGATAAGTTGGGCAGCACTGGCCTAAGGCATCAGCCCAGAGACAACTAGCTATGCCAGTGCAGAACGGACAGTTAGTTATATAGTATAAACCAATATAAAGCACATGCCCCTTTGCCATCTTTCTATAGAGGCTACAAGAGTACAAAAACTCTATGCCCAGTGTTCTCCCCAGGTCATATATGCCAATCACTCCATCTAGCATTTTTATTATTTTTTTAAAAATGTTACCCAGCTACTAAAACCCTGCTGCAGCATACAGTAATAGATAATTTTTTAAAGCACCTGTAGTATTGTGTGGACTAAGATGCACTGCCCATATTTTCCTCCTACCTGGCTACTTTTTCATTTTGTATGGGAGGAAATTTTGCCGTAGAGAACCTTGTAAAGCTAGCCATAGACGCAAAGATCCGGTCATACGAATCCTTGATTTTCTGACCGTGTGTGGAGAATCCCGACATTTTTGTCCTATGGAGATTGGTTGATCGGACAGGTTAAAAGATTTCTGGCGGCTGCCGATAATTTCTCTGCATGTATTGCTGAAGATTTTCAGTGTATTTTCGTACGACTGCGGTCAGGGCAGAACATCGCTGATCTGTTCTTTTATTACTTTATTTAAAGTGAAGGTTAGTGGCAGGTGGGGAGATATGGACGTCCGATTGTTCATCCAATATGAAGCCAGCTTTAGTGCGTGAAAGTACTTTACTGCCTTTTTTTAAGCTAGAAACTCCCCACATTACATTATACATACACTATTATTACTATTACATTTGCATTAAAACTAGGCTATTTCAGTTGAAAACTTGTAATCAGAGAGTCTGAGAATAAAAGCAGTTGAAGCATAATATAAACTGCAACCAGCATCAGAAACACTCATAAAAGAACAAAACAATTGTAAAATGACCTATAAAAGAATACAATGGGGGGGGGGAATAAACTAATCAAGTTACCTCATCACTGATAAGAACATGGATTCCAGTGGGCCCTTGTTTGTAGATCTGGTTGATTTGATGGGGAGATATACTGAAGAGCTGGGCAATCTTCTCTGTTAATTCAATGGTCGTCATTTCCTCCAAGTAAATGGCATGATAAACTATTAAAGTTATGAGAAACCACCAAAAAAAAAAATTGGTTAAACGCAGGTAGGACTCATTCCCACTCAGAGCCCCTTCACTGCTAAGGTGGCCAAAAATCATCCAGATATTGAATGGACAGGTTTAAAAATGCCATCAGGTTAAGGACCACATATTGGCTCACTGATGTCGCACTCGCCCCGAGGGCCTGTATTTACCATCATTCTGATTCCACTGTTTTGACCTTAAGCTGGGAATATCAGGGAAGTGTGCCAAATAAGTGGATCTTTAAGTGTATGGCCAGCTTTACATAACAGCTGATTTCTACTCAGCCTCCAAACAATTACTGTATAGATAGAAAAAGTGACTGTGAGAGAGAGGCGTGACTATCACACAGTATCACAATATCTGAAACTGAATTATGACATAAGCAAAATGTATTAGTTTAAATTTGTAATGCACCGCAGGATCTCCAGCGTAGCAGCATGAGAACACCAAGGGGCCCATTTACTTAGTTCGAGTGAAGGAATAGAATAAAAAAAACGTTGAATTTCGAATTATTTTTTTGGCTACTTCGAACATCGAATTGGCTACTTTGACCTTCAACTACGACTTTGAATCGAACAATTCGAACTAAAAATCGTTCGACTATTCGACCATTCCATAGTTGAAGTACTGTCTCTTTAAAAAAAACTTCGACCCCTACTTTGGCAAGTAAAACCTACCGAGGCCAATGTTAGCCTATGGGCAAGGTCCCCATAGGCTTCATAACAATTTTCTGATCGAAGGAAAAAAATCCTTTGACCCTTCGATTCGAAGGATTTAATCGTCCGATCCAACAATTTTTCCTTCAATCATACGATCGAAGGAAATGCGGTAAATCCTTCAACTTTGATATTCGAAATCGAAGAATTTACATTCGGCAGTCGAATATCGAGGGTTGATTAACCCTCGATATTCGACCCTATGTAAATTTGCCCCTTACCGTAAAAGGCACCATTTCCTGGCTCCCCATTCTCATGTTTGTGTTGCTGCTGCTCCCTCAACTGCTGGGACTCCTGACAGACATAAATGGTGAGCCTGGGCCGTACAATCCTACAAGAAATTGGAACAAAAACATAATTTACTAGTAGCACTGCGTGTCATTTAACTACACATATAATGCAAAGGAATCTTCCTTTTCAAGACGGTATGCTACGGGTATTAGACCTGGTATCCAGGATGCTTGGAAGCTGGGGTTTTCCGGATAACGGATATTTCTGTAATTTGAATCTTCATACCTTAAGTCTACTAGAAAAACATGTAAACATTAAGTAAACCCAATAGGCTGATTTTCGTTCCAATAAGGATTAATTATATCTTAGTTTGGCTCAAGTACAATGTATTTATTATTACAAAGGAAATCAATTAAAAAAAAAAATTGTATTATTTGATTATAAAAGAGTCAGCCTTTCCGTAATTCGGAACTTTCTGGATAACGGATCCCATACCTGTAGTAAGACAGAGAACATATGTCGCAGGACACTCTGGAATCAGATGTGTGCTTTCATTTTTCTAACTACGTCAGACCAATCATCATTACTGCTGTGAATTACTGTGCTTGGGTGT
This sequence comes from Xenopus petersii, assembly GCA_038501925.1. NCBI lineage: Eukaryota > Metazoa > Chordata > Amphibia > Anura > Pipidae > Xenopus > Xenopus petersii. The sequence goes on along the minus strand of CM076674.1, from coordinate 44,028,762 downwards.
TCATGCACCACTTCTACTAAATAGAGCTTTATATTTTATACCAATTCTTTGCTACCTTCACACAAACATCCCTGTTCAACTTTAATTTCATGGCCAGACCTGATAATTAATTAATTATCCTTTTGATTTACAGTCTGTTTAGTTGGAAATATATAGAAGATGACCATTCATTTGATATGGATGCCCCAGCTAAAATATACTGACTGATGCAGAGTTGCCACCCTTGAGACTAGATGTCCCAGGGTGGCACAATAATTTGATATAAAATCACTGTATTTCGGGATCTAGAGCAGAAAACAGAACCAACACTTTACAGAATACCAGAATTCATCATTCTCTAAGGGAGCAGCATGGCATTTACTGCTTAGTGAAGAGTAAAGGCTGCTTTAGTAAACCAAACTACCATCCCTTAGGACATGGGTTCCTGAAAATGTCATTTATAGATCATATGGAATTTTTTAGCAGGGGCGTCAGTATAGCTTTAAAAACAACAAAGAGAGTGAGGCTATGCCCCATAGACACCAATCATTACAGATAAGCTGCAAGGGTGTTATTAACAGCAGCCACTGGGGAATACACTGAATACGATGTGCACAGTTAGGTAAGTATTCCATAACTTTCAACAGCTTCTGAAATAGAAGCAAGCATCCAAGACCCAAAAAAAAAATAAAAATATATAACTTACCTGCCCTTAAGGGCATTAAAGAGTCGAATGCCATCAGCAGGACCACAGATCTGGATAACATCTTCCCTAGTTAACTTTAATAAATCTGCACCTGAAAAATTCCAAATGTTAGTAGTTGGCCTAAATGTTCTCCTATATCATATGAAGAAAAAGCAGAATATAAGATAAACCTAGAAGCTGAGAGAGAGAGAGAGAGAGAGAGAGAGAGAGAGAGAGAGAGAGAGAGAGAGAGAGAGAGACTAGATTGCTGGCCGAAACATTTGTCTCCCGGTAATAAACGTAAGTATATTTTTTGTTCTTTAAGACCTGAGTGTGAGGACATCTTCACATACATGCATACAGATCACATAAATTTAATGAAATGGTAGAAAGAACCATTTGTAATTTGCAAGCTTTAATAACTCTGGAATGATGATGTTTGGTATTTAATGAATTTGGCTGAAGCCATGCACTTAATGCACTTGATTAAGGAAAGGATAGTTAATCCCTTATTAATGTAATATTTTTCCACAGGGTGTGTGCCACCCTAATCTTAATACATATATTGCTCAGAAAGATCTACCCACCTAATTCTGCCCTCACTGCATTCTAACTTGCTCAAATGAAGCTGGATGTGGCTGTCCATACAATTATTTGTATGACATGATCATTACAATTAAGATTCCCAAACACCTGGCATTTGTAAGCTGAAAAACACTATGTGCATTTGTTTAAAATGAATATTGGGCTAAGGATTAAAGAACCACATCTCTTACACTAAACCTAATATTGTACTTTTTCCTACGACTGTCCCTGATAACTAAGATTTTACCTGTTACTGAATTTAATTCTGCATAAGAGAAAGAAAGGGCAGCGTGATCCCATAGAGACACGGTCATAATTCCAGAACTTGCTGAACTATAACTCCCAGCATCCCTCACCACCAATCACAATGAGATGAATAAATCTAGCAAAGGATTAAAGGGGTTGCTCACCTTTAAATTAACTTTTAGTGTGATGTATGAGTCTGAGACAATTTGCAACTGGTTTTCATTTTACCTTATAAGTGGTTTTTATTTAGATTTTTATTTGGCAGCTCTCCAGTTTGCTATCACAGCAATCATGTTTCTAGGGTCCAAACTGGCCTAGCAACCATGCACTGATTTGAATGAGAGACTGGAATATGAATAAGAGAGGGCATGCATAGAAATATGAGTAATAAAAGTAGCAATAACAATTAATTTGTTGCCTTAGGGTAAGGTCACACCTGGAGATTCGGGGAGATTAAGTCGCCTGGTGACTAATCGCCTCTTCTATGGGGGACTAATCTCCCCGAACGTATTCCCCCTGTCTTCCGCCTGTTAGAATGAGAAATCGCCTGCGGCATGGCACTCGCACTTCTTCGTGAGGCAACTTCGGGCGACTTTGGAAAACGAAGCGACGCGAGTGCCATGCTGCAGGCGATTTCTTATTCTAGCAGGCGGAAGACAGGGGGAAGCCGTTCGGGGAGATTAGTCGCCCCAAAGAATTGGCGATTAGTCCCCGGGCGACTAGATCTCCAGGTGTGGCCTTACCCTCACAGAGCATCTAATTTTAAGTCAGAAGAAGGCAAATAAAATAAAAATAAAATGAAGACCAATTGAAAAGTTGATTAGAATTCTATAACAAACAAAAGTTAAATTAAAGGTGAACTACCCCTTTAAAATGCTATAATTTTGCCATGCCTGCTTTTATGCAATTATTAGTTTTATCTAAACAGTTTGCTAACTCTCCCTACATTGTCCTGTGATGGGGACACAGCTACAAAGGCATTACCATAAAAGCAGCTATACTTGGGTCTCCCTCATGGAGTAGATTTTCACCTGGTTCAGTTAAGATCTTACCTAGGTGGATAAAAGTTAAGGCTACGAGAGTCAAATAGGTCTGGTCACAGCCCACAGGTCTGAGTCCAACGCAGGATAAGGCAACTCTGGTAAGAGTCGGTCATATGATGACCTCACAACCAGTGATGAAATCACAAGGAAGACGGGATGTATGCTTCAATTTCCCTGTGATCAGTACAATGCAATACGCATCTTATACAGGAAAAATAAATATATTTTAAATAATGGATATCGCCAAACTGGAACAGAATCTCCTATGATTTTCATGCTTCGTAGCTGTAACTCAAGAAGTGCAGTAGTGCAAATGGAGGCATGAGCTCAGCCTTAATTGGTCTGTGGATTGCTGGAAGTTGTAGTACAACATCTGGAGAGAAGCAGCCTGATCTAGTAGTTTATCAGGTTGGGCGGCACTCAGAAAAGTACATTCTGTGTGCACTTTAAGGAAGAGAAGTGCAAGTTGTATTAAAGGAGAAGGAAAGGTTAAAACGAAGTAAGCCTTATCAGAAAGGTCCATCTAAATATACCAGTAAACCCTCAAAGTAGTGCTGCTCCGAGTTCTCTGTCAAAAGAAACACAGCATTTCTTTCCTTCTATTGTGTACACATGGGCTTCTGTATCAGACTTCCTGCCTTCAGCTTAAACCTCTTTGCCCTGGGCGTGAGCATGCTCAGTTTGCTCCTCTTCCCCCCTCCCTCCCTTCTCTGCTGTAATGTGAGCCCATAGCTATAAGTGAGCAGGGAAAGACTCAGGCAGGAAGTGATGTCACACCAAGCTAATACTGCAGCTGCTATCCTAAACAAACAGAGAGCTTCTACAGCTTTTTACTCAGGCATAGTGAAACATTCTACAGAAATATAGCATTCTAGCTTGCACTATCGCAGCTAATCATTTGGCAAGTAAATGCCTCCGTAGTTTTCCTTCTCCTTTAAGGGTTAAGGGGAATGTTAAGATGTAGGGGTTTCCTCCCAGTCAGTTACCTGAGAAATTTGTGAATAGCCGCGAGAATGCAGCAAATCTATTTCTATGTAGCCACTGTTGTGCCTCCTGAGGGGTTGATGTTGGCATGAGGTTCTACAAGAGAAATGCATAGAGATGGCTCCACAAAACTCCAGTCTGAACATAAGGTAGCAAATCAATGTCCCAAAGGTAAGGGCATTTCCTTCTCTAGAAGACAACACATTCAGCCTGCATGAGGCAGTTATGTGGCTATCAAACCTCAGCTTGGCCTCATTAGAGCATAAAAAAAACACAAAGGCAGTGAAATGCATTTTTCCAGTGAATCTGAAAACACAGATTGTTGTACAAGCCGAGAATGTTGTACAACCTGAGAATGTGTTTATCATGGTGCACACATAAGGTGGTAGATATGCAGGCAATGTATTTTCCCTCCTTATGACCCTTTAGGGTCTGGCCACACGAGCAGATTTGGGGAGATTAGTCGCCCCCGCGACAAATCTCCTCTTCTTCGGGGGCGACAATCTCCCCAAACTGCCTTCCCCCTGCCCTCCGCCGGCTAAAATGAAAATCGACTGCTGGCAATGCACACGCAGCGCTTCGTTTTCAGAAGTTGCCCGACGTTTCCTCGTGAGCCAACTTCAGAAAACGAAGTGCCGCTTGTGGCTTGCCCCAGGTGATTTTCATTTTAGCCGGCAGAGGAAAGGCAGTTCGGGGAGATTGTCGCCATGAAGAAGAGGAGATTTGTCGCTGGGGTGACTAATCGCCCCGAATTTGCTCTTGTGGCCAGACCCTTATCAAAACTGTATGCTTCCCATTGATAAGGTCTGTGTATATATTAGATAAACGCACGTTAATGATAAAACATGAGCTTGTGTGCATAAAGGCTATATCTGCAAACTTACATGGGTAGTCCCATTTATTAAAGTCCGAATTCATCTCATTATTTTCTGAAAAGTACACGGACCAAATCCGCACAGGGTTTTTTACCTTATTTTATCAATACATGTCCTATGCGGGGGAAAAACCAAAAAAAAATCATTAAAAAAAGAAAATCGTACAAATGTTTGATTTTTTTCTGATTTTTGTAAAAAAAACAAAATCTTCAGATTATTGCACAAAACCCAGCACAGATCAAGATATCTAAGGAACTTCTCCCATTGACTTATATGCAACCTCAGCAGTTCTGAGATGCCGGATTTTCGGATTCTGACTTTTCCATCCTCAGGGTTTAATAAATCACGAAAAAATTCTAGTTTTTTTTTTTTACAAAAAATTCCGATTTTATAGTAAAAAAACAAACAAATTTTTTTGCATTTTTGGCATTTGGACTTTAATAAAGAACCCCCTTAGACACTGTGTGGGGACAAGTGTTCTGTTGCCTCTCTTGAACATCTGCTATAAAAAGCATTTCATCAGCAACAATCTGTTCTACAGCAGTACATGAAAAATGCCTCTTCTGCTGCAAACAGTATGGCAGCTTCTGCCCATGAATAAATACAAGGGTGCTGAGAAACATACGGTATTTCTAGTTGAAATTCAGTGATTTACATATTTCTTATAACCTTAAATAAAAAGGGCATGTGATGCAATTGCAAATAGGGCTGGGATCATTATATGAATGAAAGCACTTTTATATATGGCATCAGCCAGTCTAGGCTACACATACGTAGAATCAGTTAAGTGTCTGATGGAATGGTTGTGCCAGTATCTTGTTCTCTCCTGGCAGCTCAAAAGGTCTATACAATATAAAGTGAATTCATGTACCTGAATTGGTGTCAATCCTGCACTTACATCTACAATGGGAGCAGGAGGCTCAGGCTGGTGATTTGGAGAGCCATTCCTAAAAAGAAGTCAATGGTGTATGATCAGGCAAAAACTACAAAAGTTGTATTTCTAATTTGCTACAGTATAAACACTTACAAACCCAAGCTGTAGGAACATTAACACATTTTATGCAAAACTATATGAAGTGATCAGTATTCATGTAAACCAGAGTTCCTTGAACAGCAACACATACCTGCAAAACTGGGTGCCCCTTGGGAAGCATACATGGATCATTGCTTGTGAGCTTATTCAAGTAACAGTGTTTCCCATGCACTAAACGTGATTAATTATGACCTTAATTGAGGGACAATTTTATATAACTTAGCGCAGCGTGGGTAGAAAAAAAAAAAAAGGAAGAGACTTCCAGATTACAGCAACCTACTTAACTACTCCCAGGGTAAATTACCCAATGGAAAATTGTTTCAATTAACATATACTGAAATTGCCACAATAAAGCTGGTCTGGTTATGCCACTGATAAGATAGCTTAAAGGAATTGTTCAGTGTAAAAATAAAAACTGGGTAAACAGATAGGCTGTGCAAAATAAAAAATGTTTCCAGTATAGTTAGTTAGCCAAAATGTAATGTATAAAGGCTGGAGTGACTGAATGTCTAACAAAATATCCAGAACACTACTTCCTGCTTTTCAGCTCTCTTGGGTTCCACTGATTGGTTACCAGGCAGTAGTCAATCAGTGACTTGAGGGGGGGCACATGGGTCATAACTGTTTGCTTTTGAATCTGAGCTGAATGCTGAGGATCAATTGCAAACTCACTGAACAATTATGTCCCATGTGCCCCCCCTTAAAGACTAAGAGTTAGAGAGCTGAAAAGCAGGAATTGTCTTCTAATATAGTTAGTTAGTCAAAAATGTAATGTATAAAGGCTGGAGTGAGCAGATGTCTAACATACCTGTTCAGTGAGTTTGCAATTGACAGGGCCGGATTTACATAGTGGGTACCCCTAGGCCCACTGCTGTTCATCGCCCACGTCCCCTGCCCTTTATTCATGCAAATTTTTTATCATTAGGACTGGAGCAATGGGGATTGGAGCACGGGAATCATATTTCCTGCACATCCCCAATTTTTCTAAACCAATGTGGGTGTGGTTGGGCAGCATGCAGCCACCTAAAATCCTGCCACCCTAGGCCCATGCAGCTCAGATTCAAAAGCAACAGTTATGCCCCCTGTGGCCCCCCTCAAGTCACTCATTGGTTACAGACTGGTAACCAATCAGTGAAAAGCAAGAGAGATGAAAAGCAGGAAGTAGTGTTCTGGCAATTGTGTTACACATCCAGTCACTCCAGCCTTTATAAATTACATTTTTGGCTAACTAACTATATTAGAAACATTTTTTATTTTGCACAGCCTATCTATTTACCCAGTTTTTATTTTAACACTGAACTGTTCCTTTAAAAAGAAATAGCCAGTCCTGGGTACAAAATATGAGGAACATTTTAGTTGGAACTCTACAGTATTGCACAGGCGATTGAAGAAGAATAAACACCCACTGACTTTTTCTTAACCTTTCACATTGTTTAGTGCCTTTCTTTATAGGTTAGTTATGGTGGACAGAACATTGCAAATAAAAGATCCAAGGCAACAAATCCCTCCACCTCATTTCTTTCTTCCTCGCACAACATTTACAACACAAACCCTATTTATCTGGCTCATGCTGAACATAGGTGTATAGTTACATGAGCTCAACTGAAGCACCTGTAAACTTGTACACATGGTTTAATTGCAAACCCAGCTTGAATGAAATCTGAACCAACATTCTTATCTCAAGCAATGGCTCAGACAAATGTGCAACTGTCTGGACTCTTCTTTACTGCTGCAGAGAACACTTTTCACTTGACAAAAGCATCTTGTTTGGGGATACCCAGGTGCACACTGCAACGCCTGGCAAATTGCTGGATCTACTTGCAAGGAAATATACAAACCATTTGTTAATTCACTCCATTATGGAGCGAGAACCCAATCCTATCACTCTCTATTAGCATTAGTAAACCTTCTAAAAAAAAAATATAGCAGCCAACTGAAAAAGATGTTGGGTGTGTGTGTGTGTGTGTGTGTGTGTGTGTGTGTGTGTGTGTGTGTGTAAAAGACAACATAACACTTACCCCTCCCCAATTGGGAAACTGTTGTGACTGCTATTAAATCCTGGAGAAGGAGAATTTGACACATAAGTGATTTCTGGCCAAGGTGAGCACTGAAAACAGAAAATAAAACCCATGATGAGAAGGTATTCTAAGAGTTAAGCTGGCCATAGAAGCAAAGATCCGATCATACGAATCCTCGATTCCTGCGATTTTCAGATCGTGTGTGGAGTGTCCCGACATCTGTCGTGCCATGCCGATCGGTTGTTCAGACAGGTTATAAAACTCCTGTCGGCTGCCGATAATATCTCTGCGTTTATTGCTGATCTTCAGTGGGAGACTGTTACCAGCTTTTGTTGGATATGAATTTCGTACGATAGCTGTAGGGGCAGAACATCGGCTGATCTGTTCTTTTTCTACTTTATTTGATCTTAAGGTTAGTGGCAGATATGGGGGAAGTCCCATAAATCAGACCGTTCGAGGATTCGACCGATCGGATCTTTGCATCTATGGCCAGCTTTCAGCAACATACCAGTATATATGACTGCAACATCAGGGTTAACAATTACTTATAGTTGTGGAAACACTGTAGAATAATTCTTCAAATAATATTTTTCGGAGGTTAGTGGCAATAACCGCAAGATGAAGAAGAGGTATGGGACCTGTTATCCAGAATCTTTCCATAATTTGGATCTTCATAGAAAACAATGTCAACATTAATTAAACCCAGCATGCTGGTTTTGCCTCCAATAAGGATTACTTATCTTAGTTGGGATCAAGTTCAAGGTACTGTTTTATTATTACAGTTCATTTTTCTTATTATTATAACAAAATCATTTAAAAAAATGTTTGGATTATTTGGATAAAATGGAGTCTATGGGTGATGGCCTTTCCATAATTTGGAGCTTTCTGGATAATTGGTTTCCAGATAACAGATCACACACTTGTTGAAGTATAAAAAAACATGACATAAGAACATTTGCTTTTTTTATTCTGCACACATGATAATCTCCCCTTTAAGCGATTGGAATAACACGACACATGATGGTTCCTGGCAGCAGTTTGTTAGTTTGATCCTCTCTAGGCAATTACAAGGTAATATTAGATGAGCCTCTACTTAACTTCTTTGGCTACCAACGTCCAAAACTCATCTCAGATATACTTGCCTCTGTGAGGATGGTTGTTTCGTAAGAAGGCTGGTATTTCTCTTTTTCCTGAGGTGTCCTCTTCTCCATCTTTTCTCGGTCTGTTTTCTGCTTTCTATCTGCTCCTTTTGGCTATAGAGTTCCATAACAGATACACAGAGTTTACTTGACATATTTAGATTTCTTGTAAAGCAAACAACAACAACATTCTTAATCAAACTGCACACAGAACATTTCTCTATTTATCATGGTGTGTTATGAGACCATTTGCAATTGGTTTTCATTTTTTATTATTTGTGGTTTTTTGAGTTATTTTGCTTTTTATTCAGCAGCTCTCCAATTTGCAATTTCAGCAATCTGGTTGCTAGGTTCCAAATTACCCTAGCAACCACACATTGATTTTATAAGAGACTGGAATATGAATAGGGGAGGGTCTGAATAGAAAGAGGAGTAATAAAAAGTAGCGATAACAAGACATTTGTAGCCTTACAGAGCATTTGTTGTTGTTTTTTTGATGGGGTCAGTAACCCCTATTTGAAAGCTGCAAAGAAGACAGCACTGATACCTTTTAAAGCTTACACAAAGTAAGCAGTCACAACAGGCAGACTTTCATGTGGGGGCCACCAAAGGGGGATTGCGGCCCTCCAGTTGGAATGCACTGCATTAGTTGATACATTTCTTATCTTTGTCCCTGCTGAGCAGAATCTCTGGGGTTCATTACAGGCAGCTGTTAGACTTGATACAATAGTTGCTAATACTCCAGAGATGCTGCTGAGAAATGTATCAACTAATGTAGCAAAAACTGCACCTGAATTGCAGAGACAAACATTTAACTTTCAACTTAAATTTTGAAAAAAACTGTAAAAATAAAAAAATGTAAGCAATTACAAAAGTCTTTATTCCTGGTGAACAGTCTGATAACAAGTAAGCAAATCCTTTAAGGAGGCCATAAATTTGGGCCTGTTTGGCCTGGTCTAGGGACATTAAAGGGGACCCGTCACCCCAAAAAAATTATACGAAATACTATTTTATTACATTAGTCAAGCAAAATTCACTTTAATTACACTGTATAAATTATTTGAATCTTGTTTCCTTTGGTCTGGGAATTCATAATTATAGCAAGAAGGAAGGAGCCATTTTGTGGATACTGTTATTAAGACAAGCCTTGCATAATCTCAGAATCTTGTTTGTGCACCAGAATGGGGGACCTGATGTCCATCCCCATGCCCTGGCTACACAATTAAATGGTTAAGAGAACTGAGAGAATGTGGGGTGAGGAGTGACATCTAGGAAGTGCTGAATGGAAAGTGAAAGTAATTGCTTGCCCCTCCTCTATGACTAAGGCATAGAGGAGGGGCAGGCAATATTTGATTGACAGCTGAGATTTTTGAATGAGTTTACAACAGCTATGAATGCTTGAATAAAATAATAATTTGGATTTCATGTTTAATTTGAAAAGGACTTTTATTATACAGCTTTTTATGTCTGAGTGACAGGTCCACTTTAAGTGAATGGAAAATGAATCTATAATGAAAGTTTTGCCTTTAATTAGGAATAAACTGCAAAGTCTATCAGCTATTAATTGGGTGGTGTAATCCCCATCTATGTGCAGTTCGGAGTAAAGTTGACCAGTTACAGTAAGGAGGAGCAAAGTGTCTGAATGTTATTATGTTCAACTAAAAATCTTTCTGAAGCTACAAGATTCTCAGTAATATACAGTCAGGAGGAAAGGCAGCTAATTGTGCAACACAGATAGTGAATCTGGCAGAGCTCTCTCATTAGACATGGAATTCACAATTTAAAAAGCAAGATGTGAATGAAAAGCTGAGGCCATAAAGAGACGGCTCAGACATTCTGGCACTTCTCCCAGGTTCCCTCTGTGGTTTGCACGCAATGCCATTGTTACGTAACCTCGTTAAATCCCTCTTGGCTCCACCCATTATGGGAAAGGGGGTTATAAACTTACTTGCACTTAATGAAACATATAAATAGAGCTACATGGAAAAACTGTGCTTACAGCCAGTACGGGTGAGTGTGGGCTGACAGTTTTTACTGTAGCAAGCCAGGCTGTTCTTTAGCAGTCAGTGGGTAGGAGCCAATTTAGTTCAGCTCAGAAACAGAGAAATGCTATTTATATTCAAATGAAAGGAAAGTTCCTGAGGCCAAAATTTAAAGTCTGGTTAGAAAAAAAAAATAATGCAGAAAAGCCGCTAAACCAGTTGTTGGTATGAAACCCAGTAGATCTAGCACAGCAGCATTTATGTATGCTAGTAAAGAGACCGACAAAACAATACAGGTGTATTAGTTAACTAAAATTGGACAGTTTTCAGCTAGATAAAAGTCTGGCAGGCCCATAGAAAACCAGTAAGCAGGCAACTCATTCTGGAGGGGCTAAGCCAGCAGCTTTTATCAGCCCTTTTCTGACCACCTTAAAGGGATTCTGTCATGATTTTTATGATGTAGTTTTTATTTCTAAATTACACTGTTTACAGTGCAAATAATTCACTTTGCAACATAAATTTTTTGTTGTTGTAATATTGGTCTGTAGGCAGCCATCTCAGGTTATTTTGCCTTGTCATGTGCTTTCAGAAAGAGTCAGTGCTGCACTATGGAACTGCTTACTAGCAGGCTGTTGTTTCTCCTACTCAATGTAACTGAATGTGTCACAGCGGGACCTGGATTTTACTATTGAGTGCTGTTCTTATATCTACCAGGCATCAGTTATCTTGTATTAGGGAGCTGCTATCTGGTTATCTTCCATTCCCATCTGTTGCTAGGCCGCTGGGTACAGCAGTAAAGAGTGACTGAAGTTTATCAGAGCACAAGTCACATGACTGGGGGCAGCTGGGACATTGACAATATGTCTAGCCCCATGTCAGATTTCAAAATTAAATATAAAAATATCTGTTTGCACTTTTGAAAAAATGATTTCAGTGCAAAGTTCTGTTGGAGCACCACTAAATGTGGCTAAAAAATTTCATTTTTATTATACTGAACTGCGCCAGCCAAAAGGTTTAGCCTCTGTAAACCAGAAATGATCCAGAGGCCTTCAAATGTGTGCACCTCCTGTGTCCTCCCGATCTTGGATTCCGTTAGTAGTGTCGGTGACACTGCACATGCTCAGTGTGCTTTAAGCAGGTGATAAGCTGCTAATCTTAGGGGTTGTTACAAATCATCAACAGTAAATGAGATTTACCTGTCATATAAGCTGATGCTACAGGGCTCATTATAAAATGCTGATGCAAAATTTACGGAACTGCTATATGCTGTGAATCTGATGTAATTACTTATCAGTTTTGTGTCGTGATTTTAAAATACATATATACACATTGTATAGTATGATAGTGCCTAAGCTTAATACGTGATTGCAGCACAGAGCAGTGAACCAGCAGAAAAGAAGACGAGGAGGTACAGGGACATATTCTGAGGCACAGATCTTGAAGGAGAAGGAAAGGTCTTTTAACTTGGGGGTGTTCGCCTAACTTTTGACACCCCCAGGATAAAAGACTTCTCCTTTAACTGCTAAGAGTGGTACCCCTGGGCTGGTAGAGACAGAGCTGTGGAGTGGGTACATATATCTTTTGACTCGGACTCCTCAATTTATTGTACATCCAACTCTTTAGTATTTAAATGAACAGTAATAACAAAAACTGAAACTGTAGCAAATTAATTACAATTTAATGTAATGTTGCTCTGCACTGGTAAAACTGGTGTGTTTGATTCAAAAAGACTACTATAGTTTATACAGACAGGCTGCTGTGTAGCCAAGGGAGCAGCAGGATACATAGCAAATAATAGATTAAACACCATTGTATTGGACAGAGCTTATCGGTTGTGTGCTATGTAACATGTGCCTTTTCTCTAGCTTGAATGGCTGTCCCCATGGCTACACAGCAGCTTGTTTATACAGGACAACTACTGAAGTAAACACACAACTATTGCCAGTGCATGCTAATAATATATTATATGTTAATTACTTTAAAACACTTTTTTGGTGTTACTGTTCCTTTAATATACTAATGTATTTTTCATGTTAACTGAAAGCAATTAAGAACACAACATACCAGGCATTTTATCACATGAAAAGCTCAAGAATATAAGCCACATCCTTTGGTAAGTCTAAAGCAAAATCAAACTACATAAACCTAAAACAACGAATATATTAATTGAACCTGACATATAGCTGTAGAATAGCTATTAAATACAATCCAACATTAACTTTAGTAATGTTCTTAGAAACAAAATTGCTTCTGCCATATCCTCCTTTATAGAGGCTCTTAAATCTGATGTAATAATTTTCAGAGCTTGTATTTAAAGTTATTAGGAGTCTGAGTTGGTACATTTTTTCCAACTCCGACTCCATATACCCGAAACTGCTTCTGACTCCCAACTCCACAGCTCTAGGTAGAGAACATCAAATCATTAGTTCTCCTTTGCCATTCACTGCAAACTTACAGAACATTACAGTTTCCTTTTTAAACAGACTATCAAAGATGCCAAAATCACTTGGTCACTTCAGTTTCTTGGATCACCACCGCTTGGCAGTCAGCAGAAAGGCTGAATTTGATACATCGGTCTAGCGATTTCCAAATGTTAAATGATGGGTGAAAGAATCTAAAGTTCACGTTATCACTATGTTGTTCCTTAAAGTTCTCAAAATTAAAACCAGAGTTTCAAAATTCCATTGTCATTTTTTTAATAGCATAATTCCTTTACTTTCATTATGACTGCATGAACATAAATATTATACTTAAAGGGATACTGTCATGAGAAAACATGTTTTTGTTTTTTTCAAAACTCATCAGTTAATAATGCTGCTCCAGCAGAATTCTGCACTGAAATCCATTTCTCAAAAGAGCAAAAAGACTTTTTTATATTTAATTTTGAAATCTGACATGGGGTTAGACATATTGTCAATTTCCCAGCTGTCCCCAGTCATGTGACTTGTGCTCTGATAAACTTCAGTCACTCTTTACTGCAAGTGATATCACCCCCTCCGTTCCAACCCCAGCAGCCTAACAACAGAACAATGGGAAGGTAACAGATAGCAGCTTCCTAACCCAAGAGAACAGTTGCCTGGTAGATCTGAGAACAGCACTCAATAATAAAAGCCAAGTCCCACTGAGACTGATTCAGTTACATTAAGTAGGAGAAACAACAGCCTGCCAGAAAATAATTCCATCCTAAAGTGCTGGCTCTTTCTGAAAGCACATGACCAGGCAAAACGACCTGAGATGGCTGCCTACACCAGTATTACAACTATAAAAAAAAAAAAACACACTTGTTGGTTCAGGAATTAAATTTTATACGGTAAAGTGAATTATTTGCAGTGTAAACAGCGTAATTTAGAAAAAAACGACATCATAAAAATCATACCAGAATCCCTTTAAGTAATATAGCACCAACATGCCAAGCATTCGTTTAAAAAGATTTCTCTCCAGTGGACCTTGCAAAGCCAAGCCTGTTGCACGAGTGTGAGAGAAAACACGTGTAGACACAGGTAGAACATAGTAGATATAAAACTTAGAAACCTAGTGCTGCAAAGCCTCCCCCAAAAATGAATCACCTGCATGTGTAAAGATGCAACCCTAATGATTGTATATTCTCAACAGTAATGGTCCCCAACCAGTAGCTCGTGAGCAATATGTTGCTCCCAGTGGCCTCAAAGCAGGTGCTTATTTTTGAATTCCAGGCTTGGAGGCAAGTTTTGGTTGTATAAAAACCCGGTGTACTGCCAAACAGAGCCTCAATGTAGGTTGACAATCCACATAGGGGCTAACAAATGGCCAATCACAGCCCTTATTTGGCACCCGAGAACATTTTTCATGCTGGTTTTGCTCCCCAACTCCTTTTACTTCTGAATGTTGCTCACGGGTTCAAATGGTTGGGGATCCCTGATCTACAGCAAGCCAGACAAAGACTATAGTCTAAATGCTTTTTCCTGTCAGTTCTCACCTTAAGGAACGCCATGCATACAGTAGCCAACCCTTCACTGTATCTGGCTGTGACAATGGTATCTAATGATGGATACTATACAATTGGCAATACATGAGCATGACCACATTCAAATGGTCAATTTGTTCAAGCCAACATGCCTAACCATGCAGAAGTGCAAGAACTGAACAGGAGCTACAGAACGGACATGACCGACACTCATGCCCAAATAGAGGGTCAGAATAGCTGAAAACAACCAAAATTGCCAAACCAAGGGGCATGTTTACTAACATTGGAGATAAATATCTGGAGAGATTTCTGGAGATGTTGCCCATGGCAACCAATCAGCAATTAGATTTAAACAGCCACAGCCAAGTTAGAAAACAAAAGCAAAGATCTGATTGGTTGCTATGGGCAACATCTCCAGAAATCTCTCCAGATATTTATCTCCAATGTTAGTAAACATGCCCCCAAATCTGGACAGCTTTATAGGACCACTCTACCCTCAAAATGTCATGCAGAAATATGCTGTACTACAGAGGAATACACATACTGGCATAGCATGAAGTTCCCTGTTTTCTTTTCTAACATTCTGTACAAAGGAGTTGAGGTTCATTTATACAATAGGAGGACTAAGGGAAGTAATAATCTTTTCAGCCAGACAACCTGACTAATAACAACTGCTTAAGCAAGCAAGTTGAAAGCTGCTATTGAAGTAAAGGAAAATGTAAAATAATTTTACATTCAACTCTATATAAAGATAATTACAAATGGCAAATAATACCAAAAATAAATAAATATATAAATATGCAGCTGCGCAATACATATTCTTTTCTGTGTATGATTAACACTACAGGCCAGGAATATTTAGTGCCACACCAACACCTATAATTCAAGATCTGGCTAAAGTAAATTCAAGTTATAGCTTGGTAAATGATTTATTTCAAGATACCTGAGCAAAACAAAAAATGCAGGCATTTATTTATACACGCACAAACTGACAGACAAAAATGTAGGGAACAAGTCCTCAAAGGATAAAAGAAACACTGTTTATTAATCATTAAAAAACAAAAGATCCTGCTGTGGAATAGACGGATCCCTTAATGGGTTAATAAACAGTGGGTTTTTATCCTAATTTATGAGGCAGTGTGCCGTTCATTTTTTTTCTTTTTGTCTTGGATAGCTGCAGCTTGAGGAGCTCTGCATGAATGCAGGCACACCAAATCTTCCGAAGTCCCTCTGTGATACCAAACAAATGGAGTAGGAGTGAGTATGAATTGCTTGTTAAATTACTACAGAATGAACTATGAGCCTTAAGATGAAAGGGAAAAAAGGAGTCTATTAGAAAGCTAAAAATGGTGGACACCAATAAGAAACTAGACTAGAAATTTAACACGCAATGAGTGTTTCCTAGCAAGCTGTCTTCCTATGCAATTAATAAGCAATCAGTGCAATGTCTGCCATTATGCTCTCTGCAACGTCAAGCATTTGAATCAAGAATGTCAAATCTGCCTTCCACTATGCATAGTAGCCAACTGTACCTTGAACACTTTGATTTGACTGCTGGCGGAGTGCAAGTGCTCGGTATATTCTCCATTCTCATTCTCTTTGAAGGTGTCGATTTGTACTCGAAAGGGTACACCTTTCTCACCTCCATGCTTCCTCATGGTGAATTCAGTGCTTATGCAGTGAACCTAGATTTGGATTTGAAAACAAGGGTCATATTATACGGTCATAACAAAATCACATTATACTGTAAAACTCGGCTAAGACATAACTGAGGTTAACTCATATTTCATTCGAGTCCCATGGATCAACTGTATGTAAATATCGGTTTAACCTAAAACAATAACTGTATACTTTTTGTATAGTAAGAAAATCTTTTTGTTCCTGAACTAAAGTTCACCCCCCTTAGCTATAGTGATGGGGCATAAAGCAGGGGACTTGAGGAGAATGCCATGGGGCTGTCTAAGAAACGAGTGAAGTCTAGCTAAAGTGTCAATTAGGGTGATATTTTGCTATCAAAATATTTTTGGATCTATTGCTAAATGGCTAGCAAAGCAATCTTTGTGCCAGCTGACCCACAATGCTTCCTTTCAAGTGTCTGGCAAGTAATTGGGGGCAAGTAGCAGTGATTAAAATACTGCATGCTCTATAGCAGGGGTCCCCAACCTTTTTTTACCCGTGAGCCACATTCAAATGTAGAAAAAGTTAGGGAGCAACACAAGCATGAAAAAATCCCTTGGGGTGCCAAATAAGGGCTGTAATTGGTCATTTGGTAGCTCATTTGTGGACTGGCAGCCTAGAGGAGGCTCTACTTTGCACTATACTTATTTGTGAGTTTTGCTTTAGTTCAAGAGAAAACGCATGCAATGCAACATAAAAGCATATGGTTGTGTGTGCACAAGCAATAATCACAGAGTGCACCAAGCAGAAATGATTTGCTTACTTGAATAAACACTGATGTCCTCTTTGCAGGATCCCAAAGGAACTCAATGGTATTCAGCTGGGTCGGATTAGCTCTGGGGTCAATAATTCCAACAGACATTGGAATATCTGCAAAAGATGAAATCATGAAATGAAATACAAAGAACATGCTTATTAATATTCTTTGTTGCTGTAAAAGAAAAAAACTAGATGTTTCATAAGTCAAGGAACCTGATTAAGAGTGATTTAATATCAGAGTAGACTTACTGCCTGCTGAGAAAAAGTCTAACTATTCTGAAACTTTAAAATTATACTATGCAACATCATTTTTTTCATTATTATAAAGCCATTTCATATTTTACACAGCATTATTTAGAAAAAGGTATTCACCAAACATTGGTTTCATTTTCCTTGTAGTCTTCAAGATGGCCATATACTGGCTGACAATTCAAGGTATCATACTACCAATCAACTTGCAGTCAATTAGCATTCTCCTGATGGCCCTAATGATCACATCTAAAAAGAAGTGAATGCACCTGCCACCGAGGTTTATCAGAAGACCAATTTTGACAAATCAACCATGACCCAATAAAGTTGAAGACATGCTTTAGTATCCAACTACAGCTGTGTAGTGCCAAACCCATACCCTGGTGATGTTAACTTTAATAATTCCAGTTGATGGGCAGCAATGGCAACAGCCAATCTGTGATTGGTCTATAACAAATCTGCATTAGAACAGTGGTTGTCACATATTTTTGGTTCAAGCCCCCTTTTCGATCCAACTGCTAGTCAAGACTACCTTCTCCTACAAAGATATATGACTTGAGCAGCAAATAAATGGTCACCCCAACTCTCAGTTATCATGCAGCACTGCTCAAGAAAATAAAAAGGGGCATTTACTACCAAAAATGTTGTTGCAGGGTTAAAAATTCTTAAAGGAGATATTTTGTGTAAAAAATAAGAATGTACCAGTGTGTTATATTCATTTAGATATAGAAGAATTGTGCTTAAAAAAAGTAGTGTTTCAGGCTGATTTATTGAATATTTCTGCAAAAACCCTCTTCCACTTGCAGCTCCCTGAATTGCCAGGCTGTGCAGGGGAGCTGGCTCACTACACTGCAAGGACAGAAACCAATAAGTAGCTAGCAGGACCTGATGGAGAACTGAAGCCTGTCTTTGCTTGTGTGACTGCAGGGCTGTGATTGGCTGTCCCCTCCTACTGTGCTTCTGGCAGGGACCTTTAAGACACGCCTACCCCTCATTTGAAATAGGGACCAGTGGACATCTATAGGGCGCTCCAATAAAGGGGCTATTTTTAAAGATAATTTTCAGCACCATGTAAAAGCAACATCATATTTTACTCATAATTGCCTACGAAATTATGTTTTTTTCATTTATCCTATATGTCTCCTTTAAAAATTTAGATACAAGAAGAAATGTATCTACCATTGAGACAAATAGTGTGTCTTTTTCTCAGGACTCCGTAATCATCCTATGCACATGACTACATACCAATGTCAAGTATTCTGTCTCCAGGTCTATTCCACCTCCATCCTTCTAGCTGCTGGTGTTCAGTGTACTGTAGGCGACGGTCATGAAACACCACTCGGAAAATACTCTAAATAAAGCAGGACATTAAACGGCTTCATTTGCTGTACAGCAAATCTCAAGTATTGTGTCGTATTAGTTCTATAGATCCGTTGGGTAGGCTAAGGCCATAAATACCCTGATGTAGCACATCCAGCCCACATGACTCCAACTTTAAAGCCCCTACCCGTACCAAAAATTAATAAAGAAGATGTGGCTCTAGTGTAAAGCCAGACTGTATATATTTTAGTGTTGTAGTGGATTGCATCCACACAATGATTAGGATATCCATGCAATAACCCAGGTGGGTGTGTTGTAGACTTGCTGTATTAAATAGTGTAAGCATTAAGAACCGTATTTATAAAGAATTTCAATAATAGTATTTAAATACAGTACGCTGTTCTTAAAAAGTCAAATAATGCATTTTGGCTTTGTGTAGATGAGTATAAAATGAGTTGTTAAAAAAAAAAAAAAAAACGTGTTTAAGACACCAGAATTTCAACCCTGTCTAAATGGGTTATACTAGATCTGAAGTGGTGTAACATAAAGGCACAATTGTAGACTTTTTTTTAGGTGTCTTTAGGAGTCTTTTACCCCAATCTTTAGGCAAAAGAATATTTTACAAAGCTTTCACTCTTTCCCTAGGTGGGCTGGGGCACCAACTACTTCTGGGTAGCTGTTAATTTCCCATGATATCTAGCCAATATAACTTTTATATCTGACCCTAATGCGCTCCAATGGTTCGACCTGACTGATTATGTGCTGATTTATATATATAAAATAAAAAAGCCTATTCAACTGAAAATTACTAAACTGTGTAAAGCCACACATGGGTCATTTGCATTGTATTCAAGGAAACCAATTAATTTGCTTACTTCCAAAAGTGAACTTAGTAAGAAATGAACATATATGGAAACTCACCTTAACCAACTTCCCATTTAATTCTGGCAATTCTCCAATTTTTCGGTTATCCAACATACGGATTTCATAAGACTGACCTATATATAAAATAAAAACATCAATCAACATTTCACTTATGTAGTGAATATTTCCCTCCTTACACAGCTGTCTTGTTTCTAGGATCTTATTTACCCTAGCAACCAGGCAGAGGTTTGAATGAGAGACTGGAATATAAACAGAAAACAAAATAGGTAACAATAATAAAAAGTAACAATAACACTACAATAAGTAGAGTAATGGTTTATGGCAGGGGTGCCCAGGACGTCAATCGCGATCTACCAGTAGATCGCGGGATTGTTTCTGGTTGACCTCGACCTGCCAGGAGGGAATTGCCCGACGGGTAAGTGGTTTCCTGTGACCAAGCTGCTGCTGCAGGTTGTGGGGCCTACACGTTCTCTCCGGGGCTCAGATTGTTGCCCATCAATTGCACCAATGGGCAAGGTGGCAAAGGCGGAATCAATGTCCTCACGTGATTGACTCTTGTCAAACCCGGAAGTGGCCGAAGGTTCAATGGCTGCAGGTACAACTTTGCTGGTGATATTAGTAATAAATCACTTTCCACTCGCAATGCTCCTCTTAATTTGCATGGTTTAATTGAACAGTGCAAACGTTTCCCATCTAAATACGTTTTGGATGTATATTAAGCAGCCAATGTAGCTATATTATTTATTATAATGTGCATAAGATATGCTTTTATTTGAGAAGTATAAAAATATTTCTTGAAACACTAATGCTCGTGCACTGTTCATCTTTCACTATAATGCTGGGTTTATTACAGTTTTCAAACATTACAGATTAAAGTTGAGATTAAAATGGCAGTGTAATAAAGGTTGTAAAGGGCTAGTAGCCCATAGCAAGCAAGCAACTGTTTGCTTTCAAACAGATGACCAGTTCATTTCTGCTAAAAGCTATGGAAAATAGCATTGCAGTAAGCGGCTACTAGATCATTTGCCCGGGATGCAGCTTGCTCTGCACTACAATGAGCATCAGGGCCGTCACTAACTAGGGGCTTTTAGTGGTCGGTTTTAACCTGTTCCCTGCAGGAAGAAAAAGCTGAGCTGTGAGTAAAAGAGGGTTAATACGGTCCCCCCTATGATTCGTGATTTCATTAGCGTCACCCATGGTGGGAACAGGTGGGCTGCAGCAGGACCTCATTGGGTGCTTTAAATATGGGTGCTAAATAGAAGGTTAGGCAGGCATCCTGTTGGCACTGGATCTTGCTTTTTGCAACCTCGCTTACGCATTTACTTTGTCAGCATGAGCAAAGTGGGAGCTTAAAGCCATTGGGTGCTGCTGGAGAGCAATGGGTTCCACTCCTCACTCATATTAACTCTTAGTAGGCTGCCACACTATGGCACATGTGCAGTCAAGGCTACAGTTGGGGGGGGGGTGGGAAGGGACCCTTGCAATGCAGGAAGTGGCCCTTGCAGGAAGATTGCCCCCTCCCCATTTAAATCAATCAGGGATATACAATCTGTTGCACCTTCAGCTGTACTACAACGCACATATAACCCCCACTTGTTAATGCTGATAATGGGAATGGTAGATAAAGCATGGAAAATGAATATTAGCATAAATAAACTATTTTTATCAAGGTAAATCTATTCTAGATAGTAGTATAACCATTTTATGGGCTTGGGATACTTGTTCTTGTGCCGTATGGTAAACAGCCCACCATTTTTATCAAGGTTAGATCTCTTTATGGGGGCCAGGTGTCAAGAGAAGATCCCAGGGTAACAAAGTCCGGGCACCCCTGGTTTATGGGCTAGCTGGAAGGAGGCAAAAGAGAAAGGCATATAATTCAACTATACAAAATAAATAATGAAGACCAATTGCAAAGTTGCTAAGAATAGGAAATAATATACTAAAAGTTAACTTAAAGATGAACCAACCCCTTTAAGCTATCAAGTTACTACCCAATACTGTCAATGCACCAAACTATAAAGCTATCCAACTGCAACTCTCAACCACATATAATGTAATAAGCATCTTCTAATAAATAGGATCCACAAGTATTTACAAGAGGGCATGCAAACAGCATGAACTAATTCTACATTCATATCCTAATAATCAACTTAAGAGAATGCAATTCCTTATTTAAGCAGCTGGTTATCAGTGTGGGCTTTACCTGGACAAACACTCTGAGACAAAGCCAAGCGAGTACTGGTTATTTGTCTCTATAGACAAAAGCCCATTTGGCATTTTATATGATTAAAATATTTTTCTTGAAGCAGAGGTTGAGGTTTTTATGTCAGTGTTTGTGTTAGGAGTTCTGATTTGTTTATCCAGATTTTTTTCTGATGTTAAATGGAGATATATATAAATATATATATATATATATATATATATATATATATATATATATATATATATATATATATATATATATATATATATATATATATATATATAATGAGAAAGCTATGTTTATAAATAATATTGCCCCTTTAAATTATACACTGTGAATGTTGGCTCTCCAGGTTTACTAGTTAAAAAAAAGGCCCCACTACAGGAAGCATTATACCAACAGAACTATGAGAACACAAAGGCAATTGTGTTCAGGGACAGGCCTTAGAGACTACAACTACTGTACATTCCCCAGCATGTCTGACAGAATGCAGCCCTAGGAAGGCAATATATTATGGGACATCGTTGATGTAGCCAATGTGTGCTTGCAGAATTAACATCAGAGGATCGGAATTCACTGAAAGCATTTGTAACACAGCTGGGAGCCTGCAAACTACTTCCAGATTTTAAGGCAAATAACCTGTACAAACTATTCTCTATTGCCCTAAATTGCACATTTTCCCAACAACAACAAACTACAAAAAAGTTTTCTTTTTCTTTACCTGAAATCTAAATTTCAAAATGACACCTGATGAGACTGCACAGAAGGATGCTCAGCATGGTGAAAAACAAGGGTCTCCGCTTGAGGAAAACTGTTCATTTCTGCTGGTTTTACTAGGAACTTGGCACGGACTAAATATAATGTTACTTGAGGTGTTTGGGTACATGTGCACCTGGCCTAGTGAGCAGGGAATTCCCTTTAAACAGCTTGCCACTAAATGTCATCTGGTTGCTGTTGGTTACTAGACCTGGCACTCGCTTTGTGCATTTTGTTAGATTTATCTGTTAATATGGCCATACGTGTACCAATAAAACTAATTTTCTGACCATTTTCGGTACATGTATGTGGGTTAGACCATCCTGACCGATATCTTTGTAACATGAATATCAGAGGATATGCATTCGTTACACTGCTTGCATTCCACATCTGAGTTCATGTAACTGCTTCTCACACTTCTTTAATTCCAGTCTACACACTTTTGTGGTCCAGTATACAACCAAGTACCCTTTTAGGTCACAAAAAAGGTTGTGAAACATGAAGAACTTGATTACAACATACACCCTGCTACAGTTCTCAGAATATCCAAGAAAAAATAGTTAGCAATACTTTTAATATAATACAGGCATGGGACCCATTATCCAGAATCCTTGGGACCTGGGGTTTTCTAGTTTTCCGTAACTTGGATCTTTGTACCTTAAGTCTACTAAAAAATACCTGACATGAGTATGTTTTTAATGGAGAGTACAAGACACAAAGACATTTGTAAATTCAATATGTAATTAACCAGGGAAAATTGTAATGTGTTTGAGGTACAGGTATGGGATCAGTTATCCAGAAACCAGTTATCCAGAAAGTTCCGAACTACGGAAAGGCCGTCTCCCATAGCCTCCATTATAATCAATTAATCAAAATTTTTAAAAATGATTTCTTTTTTCTCTGTATTAATAAAACAGTAGCTTGTACTTGGTCACAGCTAATATATAATTAATCCTTATTGGAGGCAAAACCAGCCTATTGGGTTTATTTCATGTTTATATGATTTTCTAGTAGACTGAAGGTATGAAGATCCAAATTATGGAAAGACCAGTTATCAGGAAAGCCCCAGGTCCGAGCATTCTGGATAATAGGTCCCATACCTGTACTAAGAATGGGGCTTTCCCTGGCTGGGGTAGCAAGCATTCCTAATCGGTAATATTTGTTTTTTGCAGACCATTTACTACCCCTGTGCCAGTAATTTTCTGCATAAACTATAAAGTATATAATTAAATCACCTACAATGTGGAAAAACTCATCCAGCTGCTCATTCATTTAGAATTAGTTGAACATTATGCCCTGTGATTCTGTTTTTCAGACACGAAACAAAGTGATGACAGTGAAAGGATATCATGGATCATGTACTAAACATTGTACCAAACACTCTTGAGAGCCCATGTGAAAGAAAAAGCTGGTGCGATTCCAGCCAAGCACCACCCACTAAATGTACCCTAATAGGCACAACATGAATAACTTGTTTATTATGTTCACTTCATGTATAACATAAGAGACATTGTTATTAGTTATTGGCCAATTGGAGGTCAGAGAGTAACAGTAATGGAACTACGTGCCATACTAGCCTGTTGCTGTGGATTCCTGGCTTAGGGCCTGCATATGGTTGGATGATAAATTATAATTTATTAATATTGTGCAACTCCTAATAACAGCAAAACATAGAGTTCTGAATATATTTGAACAGAGTGACACAGAGGGGAGAGGCCCAGATGCTACACTGCAGCTTAAAGTCAAAGGGAAATGCAAGGAATAGGATTTGAAGTGAAGGCCACAGGGATTTCAGCTATTCGATCCATGTTGGGCCCAAGGCGTTTATAAGAGAGATTTACTCTAGGTAACAGTGGGTGAGCTTGCTGGACAATGCTTCACACTATTTTAATAAGTGACATTCACTAGTCGCCTAGGAAAGGTTGAGTCCTGATATTAGCTTATAGCCATTGTTGGACATCAAATATGTGTACTATGATTATTGGTGGTACAGCCTGTAATCATGGACGTCTCCCTGGCCAATATACAGTAGGGAGTACATTATTCTATATTTAAACTAACAGGTTCCTAAAAGGGGGACTCCGAGAAGCCACCAGTGTCCAGACTCAGGACAAGGCCTGGACAAGCAATCTGTGGATTCTGGCAAATACCAGAGGGACTGGTGTAAGATGCCATAGACAGTCACTATTTATTGGGCTGGTGGGGGACTGTTTAAGTCTCTGTGTAGTTGAAATGCCAAGACCTAGATAAAATCCAAGTCCAGGCCTGCCCAGAAGTAGCGAATGTGTACAGAATTGCTACTGTTCATATCTCACTGCAATCAGACTGGTGAAAAGTCCACCTGGTCTCTTGGCTCTGACAGACTGGTTGACTACAGTGGTCAGTGAAGAACACTTAATTGGAAGTAGCTAACGCAGACATTTTACCTTGATTGAGATACGTCAGAGTTTCTTCATGAAGTTTCACAGCTGGAGAGGTAGCAGTGCAGAGCACATACTGGAAAGGCAGAATTTTGTTCTCATTCTCAGACGGCAGGCTGGATTCTTCTTGCTTGAATATGGGCAAGGCAAGAACATCACTGGAAAAAAAACACATTCAGTATTAAAGGAGAACTAAAGAAGTAGCTATAAATGTTGAACATTATGTTTTGGGCTTCTGTACCAGCCCAAGGAAACCACAGCCCTTTAGCAGTAAATATCTGTGTCTCCAAAGATGCCACAGTAGTTTCCCATCTTCTTTTCTGTGGATTCACTGCACATGCTTTGTACTGCTGTCACTTACTGCACTTAGGGACCCACTTGCAATATACAGAACACATAGAATATAAATGTCACAATATGAGGCTGATTAGTAATTGATATGGATGATTACTACATGGCAGCACAGAAACCAGTGCAATTAGCATAAGAATTTAATAATCCGCCCTGTAGCATCAGCTTATATTACAGACCAACTGCATTTTCTGATTGACAATTAGCCACGACCCCTAAGCTTAGCTTCTCAACAGCTGCTCAGAGCCCACTGAGCATGTGAGTGTCAGAGACTTTCCAAGATGGTGACCCCCTGTGACAAATTTGAAGTCCTGGATCATTGCTGCTGTTGACAAGCTGAAACTTTAGGCTGGTGCAATAAATTCAGTATATAAAATATGGCATTTCTAGCCCCATTCATTTTTAGGGTTTACTTCTCCTTCAAAGGGATCTAGTAGCTGCTTAACATTAGAACAGACTACCATACTAAAATGTATAATTTTCATATCCAATGCACCTTATTTATAAACCTATTAAATGAAAAAAATATATAAAGAACATATAGAAAGGTTTGGTAAATAAGATAGATGTCATGGAACTAAAAATACCAAATCCACAGAGAGGAGATCTTAAAATAGGAAATGTATACCAAACCTCAACTTACAATTGTTTCCTTGGCAAAACATAGCTCAAACCTTAAGGTAATCATGTATGAAAGAGAAGTGCAGTCCTACCCATGTGTGAAATCAGTAAATAGCCGCTAATGTAGGTTTTAAAGTGTAGCCAGTAACAGTATTAAATTAGCTTCTGCATACCCTTTAAATTAGCATTTTCCAGCAGGCCATTTAGCCATACACAGGCCTCTGGGTAACTTCTGATAGTTTGTTTAAACTGCTGGTGCATTAAGCTGGCTCATACACTTGAAGATCCTCTTGTTTGGCACGGTTGCCTGTATCCTTCCAGGATACGCTCACCCTGAGGTTAGTGATATCATACCAATCTGTTCGTTGGGCCCTAGAGCCCAACAACCACTTCACGCCGAAGGAGATACAGGCAGCTGGGCTTTTAAAACCCTGTCCAATTGATTTCTGGCTGATTTTTGGCAAGACATTAGTTGCTTTAATCAGCAGGTATATGACCACCTTTAGTCTACAAGGAGGCAATGTTGGAATTACAGTTGACCAGATGATAAACAACTGATTAGTCTAGAGATTGGCCAGAAATTTGAGCATATATATATATATATATATATATATATATATATATATATATATATATATATATATATATATATATATATATATATATATATATATATATATATCTATCTATCTATCTATCTATCTATATATATATACACACTATGTAAAAATAGTATACATACAATGAAAGTGGTCTGCGCTCCAAATATCTGTATTTCTCAAAGTGCTTTATTCCATAAATTACATGGAATAATGCACAACATTATGACGATCTTGCAAATGCCTCCCTTGAATTAAAATTAGAACAGTTGGTCCCCCCAACTTAAGCTGACCATAGACGCAAAGATCCGTGGATTCGTACGATTTTATGGAGTGTGTGGAGAGTCCCGACATTTTTCGTCCCACGGAGATCGGTCATTTGGTCGATTGGACAGGTTTCTGACGCTAATTTCTCTACATGTATTGCCGATTGTAAGATTTTCAGTGGGAGACTGTCACCAGATTTGTCAAAAATAACTTTCATGCGATTGCTGTAGGGGCAAAACATCGGCTGATCTGTTCTTTTACTACTTTGTTTGATCTGAATGGTTAGTGGCAAATCGGGAGATGAGGACGTCTGATTGTTCGAAGATTCGAACAATCAGATCTTTGCATCTATGGCCTGCTTAAGTGACTAGGTGTTCTCATGTCTGTGAGGAGTTAATATATGAATGGGTTGAATTACCATAGTCCTAGATAAATTTCAGCAGCTACATCACTATGGAAACAAACTAAAAACTGCCAGCAACATGGTTTGAGGCGGAGATAGGGAAGAGATAAGAGCACAGCTTTATGCAAGAGAAAAGTACATGCTTTTTAGTAGTATTACACTGTGCACCAAACCCCCATCTTCTCATCTTTGTTTCCATATAATCTGCTCATGCTCTCTTCTGCTTAGCACAGGAACCTATCCTCCCATCTCCTAATGTCAAAATGGAACAGCCCCAGATGGACGGGTCTGCTATAAAACACAGTAGTAAATAAATATTAAAACCAGACAATCAATAACAAAAACACAAAGTGAAAACAGATGATCCAAATGGGCAGGTATCAGGCTGGAATCTGGATATGGCAAATGATTATATATACAGTATATATATATATATATATATATATATATATATATATATATATATATTCGCCCTGCTGAACAGAATCCGAGTTTAAAACAGTGAAAACAGATGATCCAAATGGGCAGGTATCAGGCTGGAATCTGGATATGGCAAATGATTATATATACAGTATATATATATATATATATATATATATATATATATATATATATATATATATATATATATATATATATTCGCCCTGCTGAACAGAATCCGAGTTTCATTAAAGGCAGGCTGCTAAAAAGAGTATCAACTAATGTAGCTAAGTGTAACAGTTCTGTAGGATTACTAAACGGCTAGCCTGAAAAACACCAGGGACAGGAACATTAAAGGCTATTGAAGTTGCTTAGATCTACTTTTAACCGCTGTATGACTAGGGGAAAAAAAAAAACCTCTTTAAACTTTATATCCTTTTGTGTTTTTATTTCCATTGTAAAGTCTTCAGTGGGTATTGCTCAATTCTGAGGAAATGAACTCTTGAATCATATTCATCACTGGAAAGAGGGCGCTCTTGTAACTTGGGAGAAAGTAATAACAAAGGAGCAGAAGCTGAACAGAGGATGAGGGAGACCTCCAAAAGTTAAAATGCTTGACCTGTTAAAAGGACCAGTAACGCTAACATTTTAAATACTCATTTCCCCCCCAAAATAGATATAACAGATAATATTAAGGCTTATGGTGGCCATACATGGGCAGATTAAAGCTGCTGATATCGGTCCTTTAGATCAATTCGGCAGCTTATTTGCACGTGTGGGGGCTCCCGACGGGTCCTCCCTATTGGAAATCAGGCCAAAAATCGGCCAGATATCGATCGGTCAAGTTTGATTTTTTCTACGATCCAGGACCGCATCGGCCAGTTGATGTGGCCCTGAAACCCGTCGCAATCCGATCATTCAGCCCCAGGGCAGAACATTCGGTTTCACCCAACATCGCCAAACGAGTGGATCTTATAGTGTATGGCCACCTTTAAGTACTCTATGATTTCTTCAAATCTTCAGCTTGAATTTGACATGCAAAGTGCCCCATAGGAGAAAGGTGAAAAGTGATGGCAGCTTGAATTCCTCTGTGCGCTGAACCAGAAGTCAGCTTCAAACAGATACCCTAAAGCACTTAAGCTTTTTTTTTCAGTGTCTGCAGCTTAAATTAATGTTTCTATTCCTTCGTACAGCTTTGGGGGTAATGATGTGAGCATACATTTAAGCTGCAGACGCTGAAAAAAAGCTTATGTGCTTTAGTTTATCGATGCAAAGCTTACTTCCGGTTCAGCGCACAAAGGAATTCAAGCTGCCATCTCCTTTCTCCTAAAGGGCACTTTGAAAGTCAAATTAAAGCTGAATATTTGAAAAAATCCAAGGGAAGTAAGCTTTACCTATTGTTATTATAGCTGTTTGGGGGGGGGGGGATTAAGCATTACAAAAACTGGTCTTACTGTTCCTTTAAGCAAGACAGATGCTTAACTCCTATGGAAGTTGTAAAATCAAGGTGAATCCTTATCTTGCTACAAGTATAAACAGCAGTTTATCATTTCTACCACTGACATGACATAGCTCTAACATATCTGGTATATTGAATCACTTTCTTATACATGCACACACGAAAGAAACTGACCTTATCAAATAAAATTCACTAAATACAGATGGGACTTGTTTTGCAGAAAGCTACTTTATTTTACACCAGACCCATTTATGGGCTGT
This sequence comes from Xenopus petersii, assembly GCA_038501925.1. Taxonomy (NCBI): domain Eukaryota; kingdom Metazoa; phylum Chordata; class Amphibia; order Anura; family Pipidae; genus Xenopus; species Xenopus petersii. The sequence continues at coordinate 43,999,601 of CM076674.1, read as the reverse complement.
GCCCGGATCAGGCAAATGAGTGCATCTATGCATGGGTGGGAAGCTTGATTCTATGCAAGAAACACTGTTTGCTTAGAATGGTGTTCACCAGTGTTACAGTTATGCAATACATTAAAGAAACACTATACTACAAATATTCCAGCAGATTGTGTTTGCTACAGGTAAATACCTATGCTAGAATATATAGTATATCTCTGTATATAAATTAGTACAACACATGGACAGTTCATATGTGTGGATAGACACATTCATGATGTCATCTGGAGCTCACAGGCAGATGGATTCAAAAAAATTCTTTGAGTGGCCACCTTTGGACAGGCCTGTATTTCATGCTGCATGAGTTGGTTTGATGAGTTCACTTAAAGGAGACATAGGATAAATGGAACCCCCCTAATTGCTTAGGCAATAATGTATGATATTTAGTGTTGGTTTTACTTTTGGCTAAAATTAAAGTGGACCTGTCACCCAGACATAAAAAGCAGTATAATAAAAGTTATTTTCAAATTAAACATGACATCCAAATTCTTTTTTTTATTAAAGCATTCATAGATGTTGTAAACGCATTTAAAAATCTCAGTTGTCAATCAAATTTTGCCTGCCCCTCCTCTATGCCTTAGGCATAGAGGCGGGGCAAGCAATTACTTTCACTTTCCATTCAGCACTTCCTAGATATCACTGCTCTCCCCACATTCCCCCAGATCTCTTAACCATTTAATTGTGTAGCCAGGGCATGGGGATGGACATCAGGTCTCCCATTCCGGTGCACAAACAAAATTCTGAGATGATGGAAGGCTTGCCTTAATAGCAGTGTCCACAAAATGGCTCCTGCCTGCTTGTAATAAATATGAGTTCCCAGATTGATGGAAACAAGATTCAAATAATTTATGCAGTGTAACTAAACTTCAGTATGCTTGACAAACATGATAAAATAGGATTTGGAATAATCCTTTTGGGTGATTGGTCCCCTTTAATTTTGTCTTCAAAACGCGCCTTTATTGGAAATCCCCATAGATGCTCTCTGGTCTCTGGTGAGTTTCACATGAGGGGTGGGCATGTCCTAACAGTCCCTGCCAGAAGCACAGTAGGCGGAGGGACAGCCAATCACCGGCCTGAAGTCACATAAACAAAAACAGGCTTAAAGGACCAGTAACATAAAAAAAATTTTTAAAAAAATTCATAGGACACATCAAAACAAAAACACCAACACAAATTATACTTTAAAATCACAAAGCTTTTGTTAAGAAATAACTTACAGAAACTGCACTTCCTGTCCTGTACAGAAATGGCGAAAAGGCGACCATACATCCTGCTGGGCTCGATTTCTCCTCCTGGCTACTCTGCTGACAGCGTGTGAAGGAGCAACTATTCACTGACAGGCATCGCCTCTCCTCTCCTTCACTGTGCATGGCTTCCCTCCTCCTCGCTGCTCCCCCCAGACAGATCCCCTGAACAGAATGATGAATGATCAGCCCGCTTGTCACTTCACAGCCGCACAGTACCTTTATTGCTGCGTATTAACGGTGCACAGGGGGAAAAGTCCTGAGGCGCCACATCCCTTTCTTTTCCTAATTGTGCTTCAACCACCCTTTCCATCCCTGCTGCAATGCACGGAGCCTGAGAGAGAGTATTTCCTAAACTTCAGCTCACCACAAGCCAGAGGCACAAGGGGTCAGGATAAAAATGTAAAGGCCATAGACTGAGCAGCTTTCTCTGTAATCCCTTTGGCAATTTGCTAACCCGGTCTCCTCTTCCCCCTGCGCACCGTTAATACGCAGCAATAAAGGTACTGTGCGGCTGTGAAGTGACAAGTGGGCCGATCATTCATCATTCTGTTCAGGGGATGTGGCTGGGGAGAGCAGCGAGGAGGAGGGAAGCCATGCACAGTGAATGAGAGGAGAGCCGAGGAGAGACGATGCCTGTCAGCAGAGTAGCCAGGAGGAGAAATCAAGCCCAGCAGGATGGATGGTCGCCTTTTCGCCGTTTCTGTACAGGACAGGAAGTGCAGTTTCTGTAAGTTATTTCTTAATAAAAGTTTTGTGATTTTAAAGTATAATTTGTGTCTGTGTTTTTGTTTTGATGTGTACTAACAAATTTTTTTTTAGGTTACTGGTCCTTTAAGTTCCCTATCCGGTCAGCATAGCTGCTGATTGGTTCCTGTCCTACAGTGCAGTGAGCGGAGTGCTGCCGGCTCCCCTAAACAGCCTGGAAATTCAGGGAGCAGGAAGAGGAAGAGAAGTTAGGGATTATTAGGGTTTTTGCAGAAATATTCAATAAATCAGCCTGAAACACTAATTTTTAAAGAACATTCCTTCTATATCTAAAAGAGTATAACGTACTGGTACATTCTTGTTTTTTACACAAAATGTCTCCTTTAATGTAATGGCAGACAGGACATTTTGTCGACCCCCCATTGAAGGAGGATGTCCAAAGTTACATTCCTATCTGAATTAATGGAAATTGTCAATTATGTTTGCCAGCAGCAATTTACAATAATCCTCCTAGAGATTTAACTTCAGTCATTTTTCGCCTGCACTGGAGAAAATGAAGCACGGGCAACAAAACATCCATCTGCCATTATTGTAAAGCAAAGGGTAAAAACAAAGGTGTTATTACTTTTACAGGCTTTTTATGAATTGGTTCCTATATAACGCAGGTATGTGCTTATCTTCCCTGAAGCTTATATTCCGGAATGATCTACAGCCAGCATTTTGAAGGGATTAGAATAAAGCAGAACAGATCTTTTTAACATTTCATGGTATAAGGACAATTTACCATGTAAGATGATGAGTGAAACTGTTGTGCTGGGGGCTAAGGAACATGCAAATACATATTCAACATGTTATTTCTATGATGGTGACGAAGATTAGAAAAAACTTACCACTTATTACAACAGCTCTGCTGGGATTCTAGCCAGGGACCTTTGGGTTTCTGACTCCATGGTGTAACCTTTGGGCCTAGTGAGCAGCTAGCAGGATTGCTCTTTACCTTTCACCCTAATCCCAGCAGCAGCCTTATTGGTTCGTTGGTTCAGCCAATCAGGGCTGACCTTGCCCTATATAAGTCCAGCCCTCCTCACTGCCAGTAGCTGAGCATTGGCCTAACTTGAGCATGGAGGCATTGTCCCTGGCTCTTGTTTTCAGCTTTTGCTCCTTGCCTTGTATTGTCTTAACTTGCCTCATCTAATTTCTACCTTGTTCTTCACTCTTCTGGTTCCGGCTTGGTCCTAGCCTGCCCTGGTCCTAGCCTGCCCTGGCCCTGTTTGCCAGCTCATCCTCCATCCTGACCTAGTTAGTCACCCTGTTCCGGACTCTGCTGCTTCACCCGCACCATCCTGCTCATGTATTGTCTCTGATCCAGTCCTGCGCTGTTTGCCATGCACTGTCCTGCTCCTGTCTTGTCTCTGATCCAGTCCTGGTCTTCGCCCACTCCATCATGCTTCTGTGCAGCAACGTATCAGCTCCTGCCTGATGGACTTGCCTTCCAACCTCCTTCTCCTCCTAAGTGCCCCCTACCTGCCTTGACATTATAATTCACTAACAATTATTTTTATGATCATACTTTATGCTATTTTGCTCACCAACCTGCTTCTACTGCTCAGACCTGGGTTATTTATCAATGCCTTCTACCAGGTACAAGTCATTAGCCACAACATTAAGACTGTTTCATACCCTCAATCCCCTCACTTACCTTTATACCCCAAAAGGCAAATGTTCCTTTCTGAAACAACTCTTTCTGTGGTTTTCCGAATCGATCTGTCATGGCCCATTTTCTCGAACTGTCACTCCACCCACAAACGACAGATACATGTTTTTGAGAATTCTCAAGACCTAGGGGGGTTTCTGGATAACTGATCTTTCCGTAATCTAGATCTTCATAACTTAAGTCTAATCGAAAATCATTTAAACATTAAACCCAGTAGGCTGGTTTTGCTTCCAAGAAGGATTAATTATATCTTAGTTTGGATCAAAGTACTGGATAACAAGTCCCATACCTTTAATACAGTAGAAGTTTACATGAAAACTGCACAGCATAAAGGCAGAAATTTTCCAATGTCCAAAGAAAATATTAGCTTAGCCTTATCTGAAAATTAAAAGCGTCATAAGCGAAAATGCAATAAATAGCTTTAAACGATGTAGAACTAATGGCTTTTGCTTAGAATTATTCATGCCTAAAGTCATAAAGAAAGTACACTCGTCACAGTGCAATTTTTGTTATAAGAGATGCTCACCTAAATAATGAAATGCATTATTTTTGCATAATGAAGGTAAGCAACATATATAAATGTAATTGCTGGCCATACGCCTAAAAATGCATTTGTTTTCAGGGTTGCCAAACAAGAGAATCATTCCCGGATATGCCTATTAGTGATGTGCGGGCTGGCCCGATACCCGCGGCTCGGTCAGGTTCTGGCCGACCTTGCACCCCCCTTGCACTTCCGACTTTCAGTTTTATAGCCGCGTACCTGCTCGTCCCGTCCATTTTGTGACGTCATCGGAGGGACGGGGCTGGTCTATAAAAGGAACCTGGAAGTCGGGGTGCGCAGGCGCAGGTGGAGGGGGGGGGCAGGTTCGGGTTTTACCCGACCCGCACATCACTAATGCCTGTATCAGACCTATGCTATATTGAGCTGATGCAACTATTTGGCTCTCTGACCACATTTGGATCCAAATGGCCACAAATTCATGCCAACCCTAAAAAGAATCCCCAATTTATGTCAAGAGGACTGAGAAGAAGCTAATGAAACAGCTTTCTATTTGAGTCTGGATTATTTAATACAACATTATGCACTAACTGCACTTAACTCCAGCAAGACTTCATGCCATGTATAAAACACCTAATGATCAATGGCTTCACTGTTAGTTCCATTCTGCTGTTTTTTCATATGCTTTGGATATGCCCAATAATAGCCAAATACTGGTCTAATAGTGTAACTATCCTAGCTTAAAGGGCAAGCCAAGCCCAAAATAAAAAAATGTGTTTTTTTTAAAGTTGTAAAAACGATTGCTAGTGAAAGCAGAATATTAGCTGATGGTTGTTACTATTTACACAATGTTGCAAAAGTCTTAGTATGCCAGCGTAGACAGGTCTGCTAATCAGCTGCCTTGTCTTACATTGTATCAACAGTCTGAGCCTCTGCTTTTAATAACAAAACATATACAAATAACTTGAAAATCATAGATAATTATGAATGTAATGAATGTACTTTTCAAAGTTGCTTAGAATTATGTTTTCTTTTATTAGGCTCCCAGGCTATATTATTCCAACAAAACTAAACAGAGAGTCTGATCCTTGCTATTCTATGCAAAAAAAAAAAAAACAAGCAATGCATTTGATGGGGGTCCCCACCCCTCCACAGTTACTGCAAAATTTGACAGGACTTAGTCACCCCAGTAGGAACTTAAAATACAAAGTAACATTGAATATCGTTTAACACTTGCTTCCCTCAAATTGCTTGACATATATATTGATGTGAACTTTACACACAAACTAATTGTAAAAGCATTTTATTATGTTTAATTCTCTGCCAGTGAGTTACTCTCCTTATAACAAACAAGGGAAAGTTGTGCTCACCGCTAATTTTTAAACCATTAAGGTGCAATGAGGCTGTGACCACAAAATACATATATACAAATACAAGAGTCCTCTGCACTCAACCCATTATCAATTTATTTAAGACATTGAGAAATGTTGTGCATACTCTCCTTATACATGCTCGACATACAAGGCTCACTGCATGTTACAAAATGGTATCTTAAATGACAGAAAACTTCAAACAAAAAACATTGTCAACATTTTAAAAATGATATGTAATTGTTGCTATTAAGGCCTGGACACACCTGTGGTTTTTAAAAAAGCCAACCGCCGCGTAAATACACTCAGCGGTTTCAAACTTAGACAATGGCACATGACGCTAATGTATTTACGTGGTGGTCAGCTTTTTTAAAAACCACGGTGTGGACGGCACCAAAAAACCTACTGAAAATGTATAATGTATTAACGTGGACTGGAAAGTTACTTAGCTGTGGTGATATTCTTTTAAATGAGGGAAAAACCATAGACAGCTGAAAAGTTACCCATAAAATGTTGATAATCTAGCAGGTTACAATTAAAAGATTGATTAGATATGTCTCATGTGCTTCTTGATAGTATTGTAGATAGACATTGTTTATGGAAGAAAATGTAATTATTATTCAATTCTGTCTCTGTTTGGTCCTTATGTGCACTGTTCCATCAGCAATGTATAAACAGAATAGTTGCACTTTGCATGGTAAAGAAATCTGATGTCTAGTTTGTATATTAAGGCCAATGAGGTCAGCAGGTAAAGCAGCTGGTGTGTACTAGTCGGCAACCCAGTAACACAGATCATATCTTAGCTCAACAGTCTATGCTCCAGGCTTAAGAAGCACTCCAAAAATGTTTATTTTATGGCTTTATTTCACATATTTAGATGCATTCAAGGGTAGCTCATCAAACTAAATGCACCACAGGACTATGAATTTTCTGTGATCAGAGAAGGCTCGGCCACTGGTTGGCCAACTGTTGTTGAAGGCCTCTCTGCATAACCTCTACTACTGTCACAGCTGGCCTTGGGCATAAACATGAAAATCAGCCGATCAGTTGGCTCCTGCCCACTGATGCGCCTTCACTGAGAGGCACTACATTGGACTGGGTGCAGACACATGGTGCAGATTTTTACATAGAAACTAGTGAGTATGGAATGCAATGCTTGTTCGATGAATGATATACAGAGCTCTTTAAAGTGCCAATAAACTAATGCTTTTTGTTGGGTTGTGGGAAGTACAGGGAAAGAGCTACATTACATCGATAAGATCTCTTTTAAGGGCCCTAATGTCATGTCTCAAGGCCCCACCCCTGCAACTATTATTTCTTAGACTCATAAACCATGTACATCTCACGCTCATGACCCACTTTCATACTTCCCTATTATTAAACCATTGCTCTCTCTATAGAGTATCACCAAACTTGTGGGGGTTACCATGTATGTTTTGGATGACCAAACCATGGGTCAACTTCATAACATCCCAACAGAATTACACAACTTGGTTAGTCTGTGAGTTGGAGTTGGTGGTTTATCAATTTTACAATCATAAAACTTTGTAACTAAAAACCCCTGTTTTTCTAAATACATGCACTTATATATACACATATATATTGAATTACTTATGAAACAGGGGACCAGGTAATGTGCACTGATTAATTGGCCAAATCATTAGCACTTCCTTAGCCTTGGAGTGCACCCACAACCCTCCTCTTTTGTAGTGTGAGAGTTACCAAATTAAGAATAAGATTGTGAACCAATTAAGATGAACTTGGATCTTTTAACAGATAATTATAATGTAGGCATGAATAACACAGTAAAATGCACACTAATATGCAGCTCATCCCTTTTTATTGGGTGCACATAGGTGTGGCTTGTAATACATACTGCAAACTTAATCCCAGCACTCCAATATAAAGCCCCAAGGGAAAACTTATTTTTGCACAACTTAAAGGTAACATTTAGTAAAAAGATAAACTTTTAGTTACAAAGTTTATACAAAGTAAGCATAAGCTGACATGCCTTGTCAAGGCAGTGTCCATGCATCGGTCCTAACAGTGAAAAAAAGAGAATATTATCTTTAGGGGCGGGCAGACCATACCTGCTTTTCTCTTTATTTGGCATGATCTCTTCCAAAGAAACCATTAGGCTGGGGTTGGGAGAGCAGGCATTGAGGAGAGAACTACCTCGTCATAATACAGAAACACATTAGAATGCAGCAGTAAATGTCAGTAAACACTAGAATTTTTCAGGTTTATAACTTGAATTTTTCGAGATTTATTATCTCCAGAAGCTGGAAATAGCTCAAATCTGAAAAGAAGATGTATGTAGCCTTCATGATGTTAGTGGTTTTTTTTCAGTGGTTTGCACTCGAAAACTTGAAAAATTTAAGCGATTAGAGTTTTTTTTGCTGAAAACTTGATAAATTCAATTACATGGGTTTTTCCCCCAGAATGCCGTTATTCGAGTTTTTTTACATTGTAGTTTTTTTTTTCATAAATAAGAAAACATTCAAGTTTGTGAGGTTATTCAAGGTATAAAAAAAAACCTCACACCTAAACTGAAACTTTGATAAATAACTCTCTTAATATTTACTTTTTGTAGGCTTAAAAGTATGTTCATCCAAATTATGGGAAGATCCCTTATCCAGAAAACCCCTGGTCCTGAGCATTCTGGATAACAGGTCCCATACCTGTATTAACAAGACTGCAGTTGGCAAAGAGAAGTGGCTACCTACACAAAGACAGACCTGCTTCCAAAACGGATTCACAACTTGTTCTGCAACTTTGACATCTAAACCATCTAAATGGTGAACGTATGTTTGAAGACACATCTGTACTGTAAACATTTAGCTATTTCAAAGTACAAAACAAAAATGTTATCAGCTCATCTTGCTTAGAATAGAAACTCCAATATATGGCTCATTGCTAAAAGAAAAAAGTTCTAGAACATGGGTATTTCCCATAGGACAATTGTCCCTGATGGCAAGACCCTTGACCTACAGTTGCCATATGAATATGCACTAGTGAGCTGTTGCTACTTGTGACGGTAGGCACTTAAGTTAAAAAAAAAAAAAAAAAAATAGTAGTTAAAATCATCAAAATGCACTAACCTTAATAGTGCTGCCTCTTATTTCATTTAAAAGTAAAACATTTTGACTTTAAAGGGGAACTATCGCAAAAATTAAAATGTAATAATCTTGAATAAGATTTCTCATACGGAAGTAAGAAACTTTCTAAATACAATCAATTAAAAATTCACAATTGTTTCTGAAATAATCAAGTTTATTTTCACTATCCCTCTCTCAGCAACTGTTTCTCTTCGTTCTGTCATCATGCAGCAGTTGGGTGTCAGATGAATAATCCACTATATCTTATGGGGGGGGGTTCCTTTCCTAGCAGATGTACAGTATTAGAGCTCATTCAAGTAACTGATTCCAGTACAAACAAAATCTAAAAAATGTACTGCCTTTTGCACAAATCCTGCATGTAGAGAGACATGATTTTAATAGTAATAGAGTGAGCTCTAATACATCTAGGCAAAAGAAGCCCCCTACAAGATATATTGTTTCATTTATCTGACACCCAACTCCTGTATGAAGACAGAATGAAGAGAAACAGATGCTGAGAGAGGGATAGTGAAGATAAACTTGATTATTTCAGAATTATTACAGAATTTTTAATTGATTGAATTTAGAAAGTTTCTTATTTCAGTATACTGAAGCTAAAATTAAATTTTTATGTTCGCAATAGTTCCCCTTTAATCACAGACACAAAAAGAAACAGAAGAGTGACAGTTTCAGGCAATTCTCCAAAGCTGAAAAAAACTGGTGGAAAAACCAATTGGTGTGCCGTCAGCCAAGGTGCATTAGAGACAAAAGTATAAAGTTACTTTAGAATTATCCTTTGTTTAAAAAACAAACAAACAAACAACAATTGTGTTAATGATAAATGATTAACTTTGGTGCCATCAAACCAGTGTGTGAGCACAGAGCTGAAAACTGTATTAACCCCTGCACTTTTACAGCCATTAAAGTGATATGGGACCTAGGGTTTTTCAGATAATGGATCTTTTGGCTAGTTTGGATCTTCATACCTTAAAGAGGTTGTTCACCTTTTAAAACTTTTTTCAATTCAGCTGTTTTTAGATTTTTCCCCAGTAATAAAGTCTTCAATTACTTTCCATTATTTATTTTTTACTGTTTTTCCAAAATCTAAGTTTAAAGTTGAATATTTGTGTCTCTGGTGTTTGAGTCTGGCAGCTCAGTAATTCAGGTGCAGTCTCTAAACTGCTACAATTTTGCAACATTTAGTGGATACATTTCTCAGAATCAGGCCTAGACTGGGAGTCAAAATAGGCCCTGCCATTCTAAGTATACAGAGGCCCAAACAGCACCCTACCAGCCCAAAAAGCCCCCTACCAGCCCACTATATAGTTACTTTCTATGGAACCATACAGCAGCCCCTCTGGCATTTGCCAGAACGCACAGATTGCCAGTCCGGGCCTGCTCAGAAGTATCTCTGGAGTATTAGCAACTATTGTATCAATTCTAACAGCTGCCTGTAATGAAACCCAGAGATTCTGCTCAGCAGGGACAAAGATAAGAAATGTATCTACTAATTGTAACCATTTAGAACAGTTTACAGGGTCGGTGACCCCCTTCTCAAAGAGCTGCTGCAGAAGATGAAAAGTGGCACTTTACACTTCAATATTAGAAAAACGATCACACATAGAAAATAAAAAGTAATTGGAAAAAGTTGTTATTTCTGGTGATCCATCTGAAAACAACTAGTTGTTTGAAGGTAAACAACCCCTTTAAGTCTAGCAGAAAATAATTTAAACATTAAATAAACCCAATAGGCTGGTTTTGTTCAGATATCTTAGTCTGGATCAAGTACAAGATACTGTTTTATTATTACAGAGAAAAATATTTCTTTGGATCAAAAAGAAGTGTATTGGGAGATGGCCTTTCTGTAATTTGAAACTTCTGGACAACGGGTTTCCAGACAAAGTTTCAAATATGTGTATTTCATGGTCTGTCCACTCCACTGAAGAACGCAACAAAAGTATAGATACGTATAGAAAATCCAAAATGTTAAGAGTGAAATTGAGCAACAACAGACTAAATTCAAGAAATACCAAACTGATATTGAATTCAAGACGTTTGCTACACTTTTGTAAATCTCATAGTCACAGCCTCCTCCATTAAGCTTGTTCTACTGCATATTTGGTGTGGATTTTATACTCACAGTCCTGTGCATGGCAATTTGCACTGCACTCATTGAACTAAATGTGTCAGAAATAAATACACAACCATGAAAGAGAACAGGGTTAAAACAACAAATGCAGTCTCCCGAAAATATAATTTTAGGCAGACTGGTCCAAAATAAACATGCACTGTACACTTGTGTGATGCACCAGAGCAGGTCAGTAACTAAAAACCATGATCGTACGAATTTACCATCAACTAAAAAGACCAATTTGCCAGGAAAACAGAGGCTAGCTGCCTGCTTGGCCCTGCAAACATAGATAGATTGCACTGGGACCGACAAAGATTTTTTGACCTGGCCAATCAATTTCCTGACAGATGTCGGCCGAAAAATCGTAAGATGTACGATCGTTCGAATCCCACTAACCGCACGATAATTTCGAAGGATTGGTCGGGCTTCCCTAAAATCGGTTGTTTGGCAAGAAGAATCGTCGCGTCTATGGGGAGCTTTAGTCTGACAGTGACCAGAATAAAAATAGTTGAAGAAAACTGCTTTAGTGTGTCTTTTCCATATTCGTCATTATTATTAAAGTACAGGTATGGGATCTCTTATGCAACAAACTCTGCATTATGGGAAGGCCATCAACTAATTCTAACAATGATTTAACTATTTCTCTGTAATAATCAGTTCCTTGAACTTGATGGTAACTAAGCTGCATGTATCCATATTGGTGACAAAACAATTCAATTGGACATATTATGTTTAAATATTAGTAGACAAAAGGTTTCCCATACCTCTAGAAGCCTTATGTCCTCACAAATTGTTCAGAATGAGTTTCTCAGTCTGCAATTGGTTCTCATTTTTTATTATTTGTGGTTTTTGAGTTAATTTAGCAGCTCTTCAATTTGCATCTTAAGCAATGTTGTCTGAGCACGTGAGGGTCGCAGACCCTTTCCAAGATGGTGACCCCCGTGACAAGTTTCAAAATGTGGATCATTGCTGCTATTGAGAAACGGAAACTTTAGGCTGGTGCAATAAGTTCATTATATTAAATAGGGCATGTTTAGCCATATTCATGGTTAGGGTTTAGTTCTCCTTTAAAGAACGGTGATAGCTGCTGCTTTTTATTGGCCACCCAGATCCCAGGACTGTGCCACAAGTGGTGAGAGTGCACAGTCTGATCCCACTTGCCATTTTAGACTACAAATAAGCCCATCTGTGCTGGACTGCAAATCAATAGGTGTTTTAATTGCTATCCAGGCCCAATATCCCCGCTTACCTCATGCTGTAAGCTCCAGCGCCAAGTTCCTGCCCGATCCCTGATAAACTGGCATCAAAGTCCTGCACCAACCCAGACTCGATCACTTCATCTGCCAGCGGTAACTTCAGTGCCCAGGCCATGATTCCACCTTTATCCTCAACAAAAGTGTCGCAGCTGTGTGGGCCGAAGCCTGGCAGTGCCCACCTGCAATTTCACACGGCGCTGCGACCCTGCAGCTAACGCATAGCTCTCTCAGCCGCACCAACTGAGCCAATGGCAACACTGATTCACATCATCCTCGCACCCAGCGTGTTCGCCTTCTTCCTCATTTAGCAGCGGGGCCGTCACAGCGCACTGATTGGGTATCACTTATACAAAGGGACCGCTCTCAGGCTTCTGAGGAGATCATGGTCGGTGTTGATTTGGCAGCGAAAAGCACAAGCAGGAGGCGAATTTCCGGTTCTAGTCGCTCTCAACGGGGAGGGGCTACAAACAGCTGTAATGCCGGCAGACCTCACTCACCGCAGCCCACAGCAAGTGACAAGATGCTCAGCCAGGAAACATGGAGGAGGCAAGCAGACACGACGCATAGTTTGACGCGACGTAACCACGCCCCAGATACAGCAGCCAACCAATTGGATAGAAAGGACGCCATACTCTTGGGACAAGGATTCGCAGAGTTCGCAGCGAGGGCCGTACGTTTTTTTAAAAGAAAGAGGAAGCGATTGGTTGGTTTGGTTGAGGGGCGTGGTTGTCGTTTGTAAGGCAAAAGCGAGGGGTTTGCAGTGATTTGCCTCAAACTTCATTTGTCATGTCGCTGCCGTCAACTCTCCTGCAAAGTTCAATGGCCGGAATTTGCAATTGATTTTCGAATGCGCAATTGTAAACACTAGAAGAAAAGTTTCAAGTTAATATCATGTCAGTTCAGTTGTTTTCCTGAAAGGACAGCTATATCTGCTGTGGTGGTGGTGCCAGTGTAACATACAGCAAGCTAAAGGCCCAACAATATGCTCTTCTCTCCCTCCCTCCATGTCTTACAGATGGGGCAGGGTTGCCAGGTCTAATTTTCAAAACCAGCCAAAGTCTGCTACAAAAGCAGCCCAAAACTAGCCGAGGGGCACTTCAAAAGTAGCCCACAAATAGCACAATATGTGCAGTGAAAAAAAGGTCTGAAAAATAAATCAATATATGTGAATATACGCAGTAGGAGCATTTATCCGGTAAGATCTACTGCGCATGTGCCAAAAGTCACAAAGTTTCGGGATATTCGGCACATGCGCAGTAGATCCGTACCGGTAAATGCTCCTACTGCGCATGTGCCAAAAACGCCGGTCAAAGCAGGAAGAAGACTGCTTGGGAGAAGATGGCGTCTGTGAACTCCGTGGACTAGACCTGCGCAGAGAGGTGAGTAACAAGTTAGGGGCATTTGCCCGGGGGGACAGGTAGGCCAGGGGGGAGGAGTGGGAGGGGCAACACAGGGGAGGGGGGGGATTTTTGCGCTCAGGGGGTTTCCTTTAACAACACAGGGGGGTCCAGGAGGTATAGGGACCCGTGAGACCCTAATACATATACAATTTCAGTAAATATTGGTAAAACAGGTCAACCTCTAGACATTTTGGTGGCAGCAGATTTTTGCCCCAAAATTGTTTGAAATTGAGGAAGATCACCGGAAAATGTGAGAATGCTTAGGAGGGATGGAAAACTGGGGTACAGAGCCCAAAATTTGGTCATTTCTGACTTCTACACAAGTCAGTCTCAGTGTATGCTGGGTATTGTAGTCTTACATTAAAGGAATTGTTCAGTGTAAACATAAAAAACTGTGTAAATAGATAAGCTGTGCAAAATAAAAAATGATTCTAATATAGTTAGTTAGCCAAAAATGTAATGTATAAAAGCTGGAGTGACTGGATGTCTAACATAATAGCCAGAATACAACCTCCTGCTTTTCACCTATCTTGGTTTACACTGACTGGTTATTCTCAGAGACTTGAGGGGGGGGGACATGGGTCATATCTGTTGCTTTTGAACCTGAGCTGAATGCTGAAGATCAATTGCAAACTCACTGAACAGTTATGTCCCATGTGGCCCCCCTTCAAGTCGCTGACTAACTCAGAGTTAGAGAGCTGAAAAGCAGGAAGTAGTGTTCTGGCTATTATGTTACACATCCAGTCACTCCAACCTTTATACATTACATTTTTGGCTAACTAACCAAATTGGAAACATTTTTTTTTGCATAGCCTATCTATTTACCCAGTTTGTTTTGTCACACTGAACAGTTCGGCAGTTGGCAAATTGTTAAACAAAAAGTACATTACCCAACATGCATTGGGAGACACAGGCTTGGCACAGTAGGGCAAGACAAGACAAACCAGCCAAAGGCCCAAAAAGTAGCCCAAATCCATACCGTGGCTAGTTGGTACTTTCAAAACCAGCCCGGGCTTAAAATTAGTAGCCAAACTCGGCTGCGAAAACTGCCAACCTGGCAACCCTGCACATGGGTAGTATTGCCCCACCCAGACAAGGAGGTGGGACCTATACCATAGCCAATCAAAATTAATCATGACCTATAAGACCATCTGACTTCCCCCCTCACTATTGTTTTTTTTTGGTGCTAGTTTGGAAGTCTTTTGAGGTCAGTAGTTTGGCTGTAGCTTTGCATGGGCCATAGCAGGTTTGCTGATCTCTGGTTGATGCTAAGAGTTGACTTCTGTCATCATAGGTGTGTGCTGCTAACAGTGATCTGTGGGGCTAGAAACTAGTTAGAACCACATCTTGGGTACAAAGCTCTAGTGGTAAATTATCAAAGATGTTTCCGGGTTCTAACTGATCGTTGCTAGCGTGGTTACACTAGCCATCTGTCTACTGACAGGGCTCTGGTTGTGGCTGCTAGTGGGCGTCTGTGGCTTGTGAATTTTCTTGTTTTTGTCAGAGTATCCTCCCATTTGGGGTTTTTAGGTGTTGGCAACCATACTGTGAGAGTCACAATGGGCATTTTCTGCTCAATGATGCTTGATTCTTTTCATATGCGATATTTGGTAATTACAGAATTGTCACTTTTGGTGTTGGGCCCTTACCATGTAGAGGCGATTCTTGTACCTATGGCTTATTCATCTTGTGTTTTTATGGGCTTCCCAGGTTTCATGACTGTGATGCTAGTCTTGTTGGTCCTGGCTTTTTGTTTGTTTTTTCCCTTATGGGTTTGGGGCATTGTACTGACATGGAGGGATGCAGCCGAAAATTAGGATTTCACTTACCTTTGCATAGTAAATTCCATTTCTTGTAGTCCTGACATGTCCGTACAGGTTTCCCATCCCGAGTTATTAATATTGTTTTCTGTATTGCTATGTCAAATGTATAACAGTGGTGTGGAGGAAGTCAGGTGGTCTTAAATGTCATGTTTAATTTTGATTGGCTATGGTGTAGGTCCTACCTCCTTGTCTGGGTGGGGCAATCTGTACTGACCTATGGGATTAGAAGAAATGGAATTTACGATTAGTATACCTCCCATTTGTCCTGTTTTTCATGGGACCGTTCCGATTTTGTCAGCTCAGCCCCCAGTCCTGGTCTCTTACTGAAATGTCCCACGTTTGCCTTTCATCTCCTGCCTGACGCCAAAAAAATATACGATGTTCCTAAAACTTAAGAGGCTTTTTGGCAGAGAGCCTTAGACATATTTGTAACAATTTAAGATAAGCAATTGTAACTATTTAAGACAAGCAGGTCTCTTGGGGAAACTGAGTTTTGCAGCTTAAAAGTCAATTCACCTTCATTAGAAAAACTGCAATAAAACTTGACCCTAAACCCCCAGAAATGTGTTGACTTTCCATAATCTTATAAATTTTGTAAAATGTGTTTAGAGGGTTTGGCCACAAAATGAGCATGGTCAAAAATTGCTGTGCTACACGTAGCAGAACTTTTTGTTCCAATTTCCAAATGTTGGGAGGTATGAGTAAGTGAAATTCTTATTTTAATTTAAAAAGGAGGGCATTTTTCAGTAACTATTTGTACAAGGTCATATGACAGCAATCCCTGCCAGGGCAGTGCTCTTCTTTGCTGAAAATACATAGCAGCACCATTTTCTTTCTTGCCCTGGGTGGGTGCACATCTGCAGTAGAGGAAAACGAATGCTTTTTATGTCTAAAGCTGCCCACCGACGGACAGATTTTATTCATTGTATGATGAATGATCAGATATCGATGGTTCGTTTCTGTAAGGAGCTTACCCTGGTGGTCTAGCAGTAGCGTGGACCACGCCACGTCCTCGGCGCGGACGCCCATCGCGTTGCTCCCTGCTCCATGCTGGTTCCGGTCCTCTAGGGCGCGCACCTGCATTATTTAAAGGCGCAGTCACGCTGACGCCAGCGCGCAATTGGCGCGAAATTCAAACAGTTTAAAAGGGGAATTTAGTTTTCAGTAAATTGCCCGTTGTTAGGTTCAATTAGCTTGTTCCTGGGTGTTTATTCTGTGTGATTCCTGTTTGATCTACTGTATTTGACCCTTGCCTGCCTGCTTACTATTCTGTCCTCTCCAATCCTGACCTTGCCTGCCTGAAACTACGTTGTTCTCTCCAATCCTGACTCTCTCCGTCTTTCAAATGGGGGTCACTGACCTCTTTTAAAAATCAAATGCTCTGCAAAGCTAAAAATTTATTATTATTGCTATTTTTTATTACTCAATATTCTTTTCAGGCCTATCCTATTCATATTTCAGTGTCTTGTTCAAGTAAGTGCAGGGTTAGTGGGGTAATTTGGACCCTAGCAACTACATTGCTGAAATGGCAAAACTGGAGAACTGCTGAATAAAAAACTAAATAACTCAAAAACCACAAATAATAAAAATTGAAAACAAACTGTCTCAGAATATCACTCTCTACATCAGGGGTCCCCAACCTTTCTTACCCGTGAGCCACATTCAAATTTGAAAAGAGTTGGGGGGGCAACACAAGACATGAAAACCATTCCTGGAAGTGCCAAATAAGGGCTGTGATTGGCTATTGGTAGTCCCTATGTGGACTGGCAGCCTACAGGAGGCTCTGTTTGGCAGTACACCTTGTTTTTATGCAACTAAAACTTGTCTCCAAGTTTGGCTCAGAGCTCTGATTCTCCCTGTGAGGTGTATTAATGCGGCTGGGCGGCATGCCGGCCTGGGCCTTTGTGGCCTCGACACAAATCCGGGCCTAAACATTGGCATTGTCACTCTTTGTGAGTGGTGGTCTGGCATTTTAACAGGAAAATGCAGCCTTCTGCATTTTTCTGGGATTATGCTGGATCACCGCATAATATCCTGAAAATAATTTTGCATTAACAAACAATGGTGGTGATCCAGCATAATCTCAGAAAATGCAGAAGGCGGTGCTACTTGTAGGTGACAGATCTAATTTGCCATTGCCATAAGATTTGATTTTTCATTTTTAGAGAGTTTAGAGAAAAAAAATAAGAAAATTTACCCTTGCTATTTAAAGGAAAATCAAACCCTTATCCATAAAAACTCCTACCCCCCTACCCTACATAGTCCCCCCCACCTAGCTGTTACCTTCAGTAAATGCCCCTAAGCCTTTACTTACCTCTATTTGGAGATTCAGCACAGCAGAGCTCCCGAGCGCCATCTTACGGCTCTTCAGTAATCTTTGGGTCTTCTTCCGGCACTTCGGCAATTTCCAGCAATTTCGACACACAGTTGTCAAAAACGGGAAGACTGCTCCAACTGCGGATGCGCCAATATGGCGATTACTTCACGAAGAAGACCGAAGAGAAGGAGACAGAGAATCGTTGCGCTAAATCTGCAAAGAGAGGTAGGTAAAGACTTAGGGGCATTTACCGAAATATACATCTAGGCTGGAGGGTGACTATGTAGGGTAGGGGGGTAGGGGTTTTATAGATAAGGGTTTGGTTCTCCTTTAACCAAGCAGATACAGCATCATGTTCAAAAACTGCAGTTCTACCTGAAATACTAGTGGAGGCATTACTGACTATATCACCAGTTATCTCTGCTCCATCACACCATTTCTTGTTAGTACTGAAACAAGAATATCAGCTTTAGGGACAGATTATCAAAGGTTGAGTTGTGTTTTTCCGAAGAATTCAAGTTTTTCGAAGGTAGTTTTCAGTCAAGAACTCGAATATTCAAAATTTTCAGGTTTTTGTAAAAAAAAAAACAAAAAAACTTGAATTTTTGAGATTTATTAATGCCTTGAAGCTGAAAATAGCTCAAATCCAAAAATACTCCAGATAAAACCTGTCAAGGTCATATAGAAGTCAATGACAGAGGTCCTTTGAACCATTTGAAGATGTTAAGAGCCTTCATGATGTTAAAGTTTTTTTCTGTGGTTTTCACTCGAAAACTCGATCAAACCATTCAAGTTGTGAGTTCATTCGAGGTATAAAAAAAACTCACAAATCTCTAAAATTAGACTTTTGATAAAAACCCCCTTAAAGTATCTTCCATATAAATACTAATTTGTTTTATTTTCTATCCAGAAAAATAAACATTGTGCAAAAACAACATATGAACAGCTGTTCCACAGGTTGGGAAGGAAAAACACTGCAAGACATTCATTTAAAGAAGAAAATTTTACATTTTTCAGGGAACCAAGAAAAAGTAGTGGAAAATCTAAAATTAGGCAATGTGTTAAATGGGTTGTTAACCTTTGAGTTAACTTTAAGTTTGATATAGAGACTTATGTTCTGAGACAATTTGCAATTGGTTTTAATTTTTTATTATTTGTGTTTTTTGAGTTTAGTTTTTTTTTATTCATCTGCTCTCCAGTTTTCAGTTACAGCAAACTGGTTACCAGGTCCAGCCCAGATGCCGCCCCCCCCCCCGCTCCAAGTTTAAAAATCAGTGTTGGAGCAGGTCAAAAGGGGGCAGCATCACTAGTGTATTGAGCGCGATTGTGCTCTTTGCACTAGTGCAACCGAAAATCCGGGTTAAAATTCAGCTCTTAAAGTTAAAGTTTTGCCGCCCCTTGTAACTAGCCGCTCACTGCCGCAGGAGCGGCCATGGAGAAGCCCTGAGAAGGATGAATAATCAAAACTAGCAGTAAAAATAAATGTGTATTTGGTTTTTAAGATGGGGTCAGTGACCCCCCCATTCGAAAGCTGAAAAGAGTGAGCAGAAGAAGGCAAATAATTAAACTATACAAAATAAAATAATGAAGACCAATTGAAATGTTGCTTAGAATTGGCCATTCTATAACATACTAAAAGTTAACTTAAAGGTGAACCACCCCTTTATATCAACTTATTCTTCAAGTACATAATAGGATATATAGTGAATAAACTACCCCCTCTTGTAAAACCAGATATAATGTAACCATATAAAAACTAGAGGCCGAGGGTTTTTATACAGGTCACGGAACTCTGAGGTGACTTCTAATATCCTCCTATTTTACAACAGGGGGTACTTTATTTATTATAATACACAAGTTTTAGTGAGTCATGTGACAGAAATGACATCACTAAGCTCCGATTATAACTTATGACATCACTAAGCACCTTTTATATAGTGAATCAAGTACTCCCTCTTGTAAAATATAAGGATATTATAAGTTACTGAGGAGTTTCATGACCATATAAAAGCATGAGGCTGAAGGCCGAGTGTTTTTATACAGGTCATGGAACTCCATGGTAACTTCTAATATCCTCATATTTTGCAACTGAGGGTACAATATTTATTATAATACACAAGTTTCAGTGAGTCGTGACAGGAATGACATCACTACTCACTGTTTATAACTGATGAAATCAGTACTCACGGTTTATAAGGATATAATTTCCAAGATATTCATGGGTTTTGTGTATTATAAGGATATAATACACAAAAGCCATGAATATCCTGTAAATTATATCCTTATAAACGGTGAGTTCTGATGTCATTTCTGACACATGACTGACTGAAACTTGTGTATTATAATAAATAAAGTACCCCCAGTAGCAAAATATGAGGATATTAGAAGTTACCTCGGAGTTCCATGACCTGTATAAAAACACTCGTCCTTCGGCCTTGTGTTTTTATATGGTCATGAAACTCCTCGGTAACTTATAATATCCTTATAATACACAAAAGCCATGAATATCCTGTAAATTATATCCTTATAAACGGTGAGTTCTGATGTCATCAGTTATAAACAGTGAGTTCTGATGTAATTTCTGTCACATGACTCACTGAAATTTGTGTATTATGATAAATAAAGTACCCCCAGTTGTAAAATATGAGGATATTAGAAGTTACCTCGGAGTTCCATGACCTGTATAAAAGCACTCGGCCTTCGGCCTGGTACTTATATATGGTCATGAAACTCCTCGGTAACTTATAATATCCTTATATTTTACAAGAGGGGGTACTTTATTCACTATATATTTTACAAGAGGGGGTACTTTATTCACTATATAATTTACAGGATATTCATGGCTCTTGTGTATCACACATACACACACATGTCCCAAGGTATGGACTACTTGAGCCCACATTCCAGTTGAAGGAAAACAAAACTATTTGAACCAGGAAAGTCCTAGAAAGCATATTCGGCTCACACTGGGACAGGGAGGAAGCCATGCTTCCTGGGCATAACGAGGATACCTCCCAGCTCACTCATCATACATGTGAGTGACATCACACACCTGTGCATAATGAGTGAGAGAGCTGGGACACTTCTCAATTTGACTATGGCAATTGCCATTTAATTTGTCAGAACAATTATGTAATTTTTACACAACATTTTGTGAATTTCACTCAATTATTCAAACGTGCTCCTTTGGGACAATAACCAGCTGCTACAATTACTGATTGGATGAATAGTCTTTGGGTAGAATCTCTATGAAACTATTCAACATTAGTGATGGGTGAATCTCTCCCGTTTCCCTTCGCCAAAAAATTTGCGAAACGGCGAAAGATTTGGGGAAACGGAAAATTCACAAAAAATTTGTGAAATTTGGACATTTTCACACAAAATCAAGCAATTCGAACCTTTTCACGAAAAAAATAGAGGATTTCGAAAGTTTTCACGAAAAAATCGTGAAAATCGGAAATTGCCGCAGGTGAATTTTCGCAAGAGGTTTGCGAATTTATTCACTGGCGGTGAAACACGGGAATTCAGCAAATTCATGCCTGGTGAATTTATTCGCCCATCACTATTCAACATCCTCCAGAGAGGATTTCTACTGGAATATGGGAAATCCCAGAGCAAAATGGTTTTGTTTTCTACAGTTTTCTGTCAGTCTATCCCAGTCAGACAAAAGACAATTGGTAGCAGTTTGCCCAAAAGGTCCCAAGTACAAGGAGGGCATGAGTTTCTATGTCCCCTACTAATTAATTTAAAGTTTATTGTCTCATTAGATTAACTACAATAAATGCAAAAGACCTTTGTAAAGGGCAGTGTTGGGGATTTCCAAGAAAAATGTTGAGTCTGAATGTTCTAGTATTAAATTGCATTTCTGGGTAGAGGTGGTTATTGTATATTATTTTGAGTTCAAAAGTGTGTCAGTCCTAAAATCTAATTCCTAAAAACTGGGTGTGTCAGATGTTGTACAAACAAGAATAGCTGTTTTGATAACAAACTTGAAAGCAGTGTTTCCTTTTGAAAGAGCATAGGCTATATGTGTACTCGCTGTGTTCTCAGACAACTTCTTTTAATAGTTTTGCATTGCAAAACAAAACCAGGCAGCTTTTCAGCTTGCTTTGATCAAGCTATGTCTTAAGGGCTAAGATGGGGATATTTATCGCCCGTGGTTAAATCCGCCCTACTGTCCGCGACGTATCTACCAAAAATGCTTTCTCACTCCCAGTAAAGTAAATCGCTGATCAAAAAACTTGCAAGTTTTAGACCCATGGGGCATATATTTCACCAAGTGAAAACTAAGATCTCATAGTAATCTTTTACTTAGGTGGTTCACCTTTAAGTTAACTTTTAGTATGTTATAGAATGGACAAATCTTTTCTTTTCAACTTTTCAAGGGGTTTTCATTATTATTTTTTTATAGTTTTTTTTAGTTATTTTGGTTTATTTATTTTCTTCTGACACTTTCCAGCTCTGAAATGGGGGTTACTGACGCCATCTAAAAAACAAGTGCTCTGTAAGCCTACAAATGTATTGTTATTGGTCTTTTTTATAACTCATCTTTTTATTCAGGACCTCTCCTATTCATATTCCAGAGTCTTATTCAAATCAATGCATGGTTGCTATGTTCATTTGGACACTAGGAACCAGATTGCTGAAATTGCAAACTGGGGAGCTGCTGAATAAAAAGCTGAATAACTCAAAAACCACAAAAAAATGTAAACCCAATTACAAATTGTCTCAGAATATCACTCTCTACACCATACTAAAAATTAACTCAAAGGTGAACAACCCTTTTAAGATGCTTCATGATTTTCACTTTGTACATCTATTTTAAGATTTAGGTAGATTCTTATCCTAAGGTAAAAAAATTATTCTTTCCTTATTAAAATGATTTTATCTAATTTTACTCAGGAACACTATTAGTTCAAAAGCAGGTAAAATGTATGCAAAAAATTCAATTTTTTGCAATAACGTAGGCAGGTACCCCTATATTATTGGCCGTTGCAAGTGATCCCACTCTTATCCAAATTCGTTATCACCATGGAAGAATACATTTAGTGAGATTATATATATTATACAGTGCCTGCCTAACGAATATCTGGCAAAATGGATCTCAACGTTATTTATCAGACAAATCTAGAAATCCGGTCTGGTGATGATCAAATTGTTAATGCAGTCCTTATCTGATGTTTCACTGTAGGCCCAACTATGATCCCATCAGCCAATTGGCCAAATAAAGCATAGATCCAATAGTTTGTTGACCACACCAAATGCGTGGATCTCAACATGTATGGGCAGCTTTAAAATACACTGCACAATTCCACGCAAATTTATGTATGTAGTTCTGTGCCACTAGCACTCTCATACAAATCAATATGTGACTAACTGGATAAAACATATGCATAAGGCTTGAACAATGTGGTTACCTCTACTCAAGGCCCGTGGCACATAAATCTTTGCTACCACAAGAGACAAACCTCCTAATAAAAGAAAACTTGCATAACATTAAGATCACCACAAGTAAAACCAATTAGATCACTGTAAAAAGTTTTACTTCCGGTAATCTTAATTTTATGCTATGAGAATTATTTTTCAGAAGATTTTTCATCTGCAATAGCAAAGATTTAACTGCCATAAGGTCACACTGGGCGTTTCGGGGAGATTTAGTCGCCTGGCTACTAATCGCCTCATCTTTACGGCGACCAATCTCCCCGAGCGCCTTCCCTCACTCTTGCGCTGGCTAAAATTAAAAATTGCCAGCGCTAAGCACACATGATTAGTTTTCCGAAGTCGCCTGAACTTGCCTGGCAATGGTCCACAAGCAGATTAATCGCCTGCTACAAATCGTTTTTTCGGGCAACTAACCTCCTCCAAATGCTTTCCCAACAGTGATAAAGTGAGTCGCTGGAGTTAAAACCCCATGTGTTGCTTTGATCTTCCGAAGTCGCCTGAATTTGCCACAAGAAGAAAGGTCAGGTGACTTTGGAAGACTGAAGCAACCTGCTTGTGGACCATTGCCCTAAGGTCCATTTTTCTTCAGACTAGCCTAGCTGGGGACTTCTTGATTCAAAGTAGTCCCCAAGACTAAAGAAACAAAGAGGCATTAAACAGTTAGAACTTAACTTACAGTGGGTAACTATTGAGGAAGCAGGCCACACAGTTGCAGGGGGCCTATACTGTGGGGTCTGCTTCCTCTATAGCTAATAAAACCCCCTCCTCCCCAGCCGCTCTCTTGCCTGCGTTGAGGAAGGGGGACGCAAGTCAGGCAGAGTGGAGGTGGAACATGGGGGGGCAGAGGCAGAATGTGGGTGGGACAGAGGCGGAACATGGGTGGGGCAAAGGCGGGGTGGGAATTGGGTAGAAGGATGGGGATCGGAGTACTTTGGGCCCCTCTGAAGATTTTTTTTGCAGGAGGGCCCGGCACTCTCTAGTTCCTCCACTGCTTACTTACTAGTATTTTCCAGTTCTATCTTATAACCACCAATAGTAGTAAGAACAATGAGCCAAGCACTTCCCTTGCTTTTCCTGTTGTACCTATGGGTTTGTCTGATGCTATGTTTATCCAACTGTGAGGCTTGCTTCCAGATTTGGGAGGCCAAATTGTCTCCTAGCTCCCCATACATGGCACCCAATGTAGGATTTTTGCTTTAGTATTGTATTAAAATTGTTGTTACTTATTTATCAGAGGAGGCAATACACAAATATTTCTAGACACCTGAAAACCTAAGTGTAATTTCTGTAGATTTATTAGAACCTAGGTTTTGCTTTTCCTGGTAGAAATGTAGAATTTATGCAAAAAAAGGTACAATGTAAATGCTCAAAGCATCACACTGAAAGGGAAAACTCACTTTTGTGTTCAATGACACAAAACTCGGATAGGAGGTACACAGTTAAGGTGAATAGGCTGCTGCCATCTTCTGGTCAACAGCTTACAGTCTAATGGTATGTGATGATCTACCTTTTGGCCTCTCCTTATCTAGCAGAATTGTGCTTAGTACAGGGGAGCACTTATGCAGGCATACTATCTGTAGTATTTTCTTTCATTAAAGGTTATAAGAAAGCCTAAGTAGCTGTTGCTGCTATGAAGAATGGTTTGGCTCTGATCAGCTTGCCAAGTCATTCTTGTAATGGAATGGGAGAGGCCTACTATAAATATCCTGACACATATATACACACATCAGCACTAGAGGAGAAAAAGCATGTAGTACATTGTTGATTTTATATGACAAGACAACCCAAAAAAAATAGTTAACCAGCCTGGCCCAATTGGATGTTCTAACGGTTGCCATGTCACCTTTGACAAAACATGATTAATAATATTAATCATTTATAATTACCTTTCCTTTTTTCCAAACACTCCAGTTTCACCAGTGCAGTATAATATAGTTTAATAATTATATTAATAATCTAATTAAAATAATATAAAATATCATTTAAAATTATATAATAATTTAAATGATATATTTATTAATTTCCTGTTATTTACGTATATAGAACTGAAACATACGTCCCTGCCCCTGTGGAGCTTATAACCAAAACTCCCTATCACATTCACAGCCAATAGGGACAACTTTACCAAGAGCCAATTAACCCGTCTGTATGTTTGTTGTAGTGTAGGAGAAAGCTGGAAATCCACGCAGACACAGAGAACATACAAACTCCTCGCTCTGGACCTGAGCACTGCAAGGCAGAATTTTCCTTTAAAAATCCCCCATGAATAGGGTTATGGATTGGATTACAAGTATGCAGATAAAAATTACATGATACGATTTATTCATTTTGCACAAGCAAAGATAAAAATAGATTTATTTGGAGTAACAGATGGGATAAAATTCATTGGTTGATGCTATACACGATTTTGTTTGTATCTAAAACAAAACTAAAAATGCATCATTGTAAGACTTCTCTTCTGTTAGTAAAATACCATGAATGAGCCATAAAGTAACAACTTTAAACTTTTTAATATTTTTTTTTCATGCTGAAGCAACACCTTCCAACTTGAAAAATAATCCTTTCTCCCTGGATTGGGCCTGGGAGAAAGTATCCGGGTAGGTGAATGCTCACAGCAACACTGAGCACTACAACCCAGTAGATCAGATTGGCGTTTGCTCAAAGCAGGAGAAAACATTCCTATCAAAAGGTTTCAGGTTTGAAAAATGTGTCAATTCATTTTCTGAGTTCGGAAAGTTTGATAAATTGGGATTTCCCAGTTCGATATCTGATAAACAGTTGCAATGCGTGAAATTCATACAGATCGCCTCCATTTTTTGATCTAATGATCCTCCCTTCAACCCTTTCCCTGCCAACAATTTGGGGAGGATGTCACTGTGCCTGAAGCATAAACACCATCAGCAGGAAAGGGGTTAAAAGGAGACTACAAAGTGCATAATAATTCTCAATAGACTCATCACTGCAGATAAAGAAACAGGTGCTAATGATAGCTCTCATTACACGGAAGAAGGGCAGTACTGGCAGCTGCTCCCCATCTGATAGACAACTGGCTTGCCAGTGCTTTATATTAAATATGTGTTTGTGGATCTTACACTGTGGGTTACATATCTGGGGAAAATTGATGGCTAAAATAATGCACCCATTAGTTTTCATAACCACATCTCATACAGCAGTACCTATTTCATATGTTGTAATTTGTTCCCAGCAAACCCCCTTACTTAGACAATATCTATGATCCTGTCTCAGGATAGCCATACAGCTTAGAGCCGGTACTTTATTGGCCCAAGTATGGAAGTGTACCGACAAATATCTGGTCCACATAAGGCAGGTTTAAAAAATCCCATGGGGTAAGGAGCACTTGCCTGGGGGGTCCCCATAAGCTTGCAGTATGATCCCACCGCTGCTTCATTTTTGAGCAAAATGTTGGCATCCCCTAAACACCCTCAGTGCAGAATGGAGGGGCACAATTAAACGAATGTATAAGAACTGTTAGAAAGCATTCTTGTACCAGAGTGCTTTTACACTATATGAAAAAAGACCAACTCTTGCAGATTTACAAAGGTTCGAGTGAATTTTTGAAGTTAAAAAAGTTTGAATTTCAAAATAATTTTTTGAATACTTTGACCATCGAATAGGATACTACGACTTCGATTTTACTTCGAAGTAAAAATCGCTCGAATATTTGACCAGTACTGTCTCTTTAAAAAAACTTTGACTTCAATATTTCAGCAAATTAAACCTACCAAAGTGCTATGTTAGCCTATGGGGACCTTCTACAACCATTTTCTAAGTCTTTGTACATCGAAGGAAAATCCAACGCTAAAATTGTTTGAATGGTTCGATTTTCCTTTGAACGCTAAATTCTGTGCAAAATCCTTCGACTTCGATATTCGAAGGATTTCAATTCGAGGGTCGAATTTCGAAGTTTTTTTAACTTCGAAATTCGACCCTTAGTAAATCTGCCCCTTTATGTAACAGTATACTAGTATATACTATACATTAAGGGACAGATTTATTAAGGATTGAATAGTAAATTCAAATCTTGGATTTTTTTTGGTGGCGAAATTCACAATTCGAATATAAATTTGAATGTGAGATTTATCATACCTCGACCATGGAAACCGTGCCAATTCGAATATTTGCCATCTAAAACCTGCCGAGTTCATTCACAAGTCAATGGCGTTGAACCATTTGAATATGTTGATTGCCTTCCTGACATTCGAGTTTTTTTTCGGAGGGAAAACTTAATTTGAATTTTTGGGTCAGGATTGTTCAATCGAATATTAGACATTCACATTTATTCTTAAATAACCTCCATTCGAGTTGTGAGTATATTCAAAATTATTAGAGTAAAAAAAAATTCACATTCGAAATTCAACCTTTGATACATCTTGCCATAAAAAAAAAGTTAACTGGGACTGCAATATCCCTTGCTTTTTTTTCCTCTCTGAGCATTGGAATTGTAAAATGTAATTAAAATATCCCTTTGATAAAATCTGTAGGATTGCTAAGAGCTTTTGACCAGCGGCTATATAAATAAAATCGCTTATTCAGTCACTATTTTAGCATCTGCTCTATTTTTGAGTAGCAACAAGTTTAAATATAAACTGTGATGTGGCTGGCATAGGCACAGTGTTTATTTTCTATTAAATGTGTACACCTATTCCAAATGAGCCTATTTGAGCATGGGGAGGGGATTTGTGCTGACAAAGTGTTATGCCTTAGTCTTTTTTTATATTCTGCACTGAAAATTCCATTATGGATTTTTTTTTAGCAATTACACCTATCTAGTGGCTATAAAAGAGGGTTTTCCTATTATGTGTTACTCTCACTCCATGTTGATCTAAGTGCATATTAAGCTTTCTTATGTATTATGGGCTTATGCCATACATAGAAATTAAAGTCTGGCTAAGAAGTCCAAGTGTATCTCTACGAGAACGTTAAGTTAAGTGAGTAGAAACATTAAAGTGCTTATATTTAGATAAAGATAGTATGGGGTCACAATGTGCATTCTATTATATTTAACAAATACTGAAATTCATTCCAGGGCTGCAGAGTCTTGAGAAGGGACAACGGGGGGGAACTGAATTTTTGCTTCTCAATTGTACTATAGACCTGAAAAAAATATTATATGAACAAAAAATACATGTGAAAGGGTCTGTTCATTTTGAAGTAAGCATTAGTTTTTTTAGAAGCAACTTTTTAATTGTTCTTCATTTTTTGAAAAAATTTTCAATGATTTCTTTTCTTCTTCTGCCTCTACCCAGCTTTGAAATGGTGGTCACTGACAGCTGCCAAACAACTATTGCTCTGCGGTGCTACGATGCTATTGCTCTTTTTTTCCTATTCATCACCCAATGCTTAAGGGTAAGGTCACCCGGCGACTAATCGCCTCTTCTTCTGGGAGCGACAATCTCTGAACTGCTTTCCCCTGCCTTCTTGCCGGCTATAATGAAAAATCTCCAGAGGGATGGCACTCGCGGCGCTTCGTTTTCCGAAGTTTCCTAGTGAGGCAACTTCGGAAAACAAAGCTATAAAAGTTGAATTAAAGGTGAACGTCCTATCTTTAAAAATCAGTCAAGTCTTGCATTTTTTTGTAGGGCCTAATCTGCATTTTACAAATGTCTGCATAGTTTGAAAAGACTTCTTCCATCTAGTGGCAAACAGTGGCTCACAGTGGCTTGGGTGTAATTTAATGAACAACATTAGACTACAAAACAATAATTAACTAGTGATAATAGTGTTTTGGTTACTGTTTATTTTAATTAAAGGTGGCCTGGTTGAACTAATAATAAGGCTTATGTACAATTCATTTGTATAGTGCACTCTTCGACCTGAGCCCAAATCTGCTGTTGATATTTGCAGTGACAAAGCTATCTAAGCAACGTAACTGTTTCAGTTGCTGTTACAAACTGGTTTACCTAAGGAAGATTGAAATTGAACTATATGTCAGCTGATTGTAAGCTTGGGTAAATCAAAATATCTCTATGTACCATGAAAACAAAAGTTAGGTAAGAAGAGACAAGTTTCACAGGTGTGTAAATGTAGCAGCAATATATATTTATACATTTTTTACGCACAACTTTTTTCTTAACGTGCGCAACAATTTTTCTTACTCAAAATGCATAGTCAATGGGCGTTTTTTCTTATGGAGACTTTTTCATCCAAATGCATTAAAGTCAATGGGTGTTTTTTCTTGTTTAGACTTTTTTTGTCCAAATGCATTAAAGGGGACCTGTCACCCCAAAAAACTATTCCAAGTCCAATTCTATCACATTAGCCAAGCAAAATAGACTTTAATTACACTATGTAAATTATTTGAATCTTGTTTCCTTTCGGTATGGGAATTCATAATTATAGCAAGCAGGCAGGAGCCATTTTGTGGACACTGTTATTAAGGCAAGCCTTGCATCATCTCAGAATCTTGTTTGTGCCCCAGAATGGGGGACCTGGTGTCCATCCCCATGCCCTGGCTACACATTTAAATGGTAAAAAGACAGGGGGAATGTGGGGGGTGCAGTGACATCTAGTAAGTGCTGAATGGAAAGTGAAAATAACTGCCTTCCCTGCCTCTATGCTAAAAGGGATACTGTCATGGGAAAAGGTTTTTTTTTCCAAAACACATCAGTTAATAGTGTAATAATAATTTCTCAAAAGAGCAAACAGATTTTTTTGATAGTTTGAAATTTGACATGGGGCTAGACATATTGTAAGTTTCACAACTCCCTCCAGTCATGTGACTTGTGCTCATATAAACTTCAGTCACACTTTATTGCTGTACTGCAAGTTGGAGTGATCTCACCCCTCCCTCCCCCTTCCCCCCAGCAGCCTAACAACAGAACAATAGGAAGGTAACCAGATAACAGCTCCCTAACACAAGATAACAGCTGCCTGGTAGATCTAAGAACAACACTCAATAGTAAAAAGCCAAGTCCCACTGAGACACATTCAGTTACATTGAGTAGGAGAAACAACAGCCTGCCAGAAAGCATCTCCATCCTAAAGTGCTGGCTATTTCTGAAAGCACATGACCAGGCAAAATGACCTGCGATGGCTGCCTACTCACCAATATTATAAATTAAAAGAAATACAATTGCTGGTTCAGGAATGAAATTCTACACAGTAGAGTGAATTATTTGCAGTGTAAACAGTGTAATTTAGAAATAAAAAACACACCATTCACACTCCCTCTCTAAATCCCACCCTCTTTAAACCCCTTACTCTTCCCTCTTTCCGTTTTCCCTTTCTCTAAATGTGCATACCGCAGAAACACAGATGCCAATCTGACATGGCTTCACAGCACCAGATCTACTATGCTGGAAACTGAAAACTCCACCGAAACAAAGCATGCTTTGGGAACATCGGCATATAGATTTCTCCTATTGTTTATGTCCATGTTCTTAGCTGACTTCAGAGACATATCAATTTTCTCCGCATAACCATATTGAATACTCTGGCTTCTACATCCACTGTGTTGTGAACAATATCTCTGTTATGCACCTTTCAAAATCAATAAAAATATTATTTAAGGAAAAAAACTCACACCATTAAAATCACGACAGAATCCCTTTAAGGCAATATTTGATTGGCAGCTGAGATTTTTAAACAAGTTTACAACAGCTATGAATGCTTTAATACAAGAAAAGAATTTTGATTTCATATTTACTTTGAAAAGGACTTCTATTATACAGCTTTTTATGTCTGGGTGACAGGTCCCCTTTAAAGTCAATGGGTGTTTTTTTTTATGTAGACTTTTTTGTCCAAATGCATTTGGTCAATGGGGCATTTTGTTCTATGCAAATTTTCCGTGGAACATGGCCAATTTTGAGGTTGAATCTATGGCTGGCGAATAAATTCGCTCAT
The DNA here is from genome assembly GCA_038501925.1 of Xenopus petersii. Taxonomy (NCBI): domain Eukaryota; kingdom Metazoa; phylum Chordata; class Amphibia; order Anura; family Pipidae; genus Xenopus; species Xenopus petersii. The sequence continues at coordinate 43,968,700 of CM076674.1, read as the reverse complement.
CAATAGTCACAGGCATTATATACTCTTCCTAGTGAGCATCGCTATCCCTTTACTATTCAGGTGTTCAACAAGCAAGCAAGCCATGAGCCATATAGAGTAAAAGCTTGTCTCTGCTCTCTGACCCTCATGGGTTCTTCATAGGCTGGTGCTGTACAGCAGTGATCTTCAACCAGTGGCTCATATGCAACTTGTTGCTTACCAACCCCTTGGATGTTGCTCCCAGTGGCTTCAAATCAGGTGCTTTTTTGAATTCCTGGGTTGAAGGCAAGCTTTACTTGCATAAAAACCAGATGAACTGCCAAACCAAGCCTCCCGTAGGCTGCCAGTCCATTTAGGGGCTACTAATAGCCAATCACAGCCCATATTTGGCACTACCAAGAACTTTTCACATGCTTATGTTGCTCTCCAACTTCTTTTACATTTCAATGTGGCTCAGTATAAAAAAAAGTTGGGGATGCAAAACTGATAATACTCTACACCCTAGAACCAACTGTTTGAGATAAATTTCATAGTTTGAACAGATGAAGTAATAATGTAAAAAAAAAACCGTATTCCCTTTAAAAACAAAACTGATTGCTTCCACAAGATGCAACAATTTATGAGGCCTTAGTTCTTGATTGTTAATGACTTAAGATCTGTAAAATCTGAGTGTAAAGTGTAGTGACATAGTATCTCTGGTGGTGCCAGTACTGAGTAGTGCTGTTCCCATCATGCTCTCTGTTTTCCAGTCTGGTATATTGCCATCGGGGCTCTGTCTCCTAATGCCCCTAAGTTACAATGCATAAACTATGATCATATATGTTTTAAGATACTATTTTGTTGATAATACCAATTGTGCAAATTAAAGGGTAGGCTTTAAATGGTGTTAAATTGTAGTTACTTAAAATATAGTGGCAAAAGTGAGAATAAATAATGGTAGTGGGGGATGTAAATAATTTTACAGTCCCCCCCACTGCAAAAAGAAAATGGGAAAAATACTACTAAAAAAAACACTCATTCAGTTAATTCACCTGCTGCCTCTAACTTCTTGCATCTAATATGTAGCACCATTACAAATGGTGATTGTTTGCCCGCTCAACATAATACAAAGCTTACTCATTAAGAGTTGTGTTCTGTATGAGAAGAAAAGTTTTTTTTTTATATATCATTTAATGATATTAAGTTTTAACATAAAACCCTTCTGCTCATACAGGCTAAGGTCCTTACTGCAGTACCCAAAAACCGCAATACAAACCAAAAAAAAAATGTAAAAAAAAGTTTGCATTTGAAGCTGCCAAATTTGAAGAGGAATTTTCTACATAAACGTTATGTAAGACTTGTTCATCTCCTCATCCCTAAGTACCACTGAAAGCAAAAGAGACAATAGTTCTGCTGGAGTTTTCAATGTAGGCATATAAATATGGAATAATATGCACATAAACAAAGTGGGGTTTCTTCTTCAAAAATGTTTTTGTTGGGTGCTGAATAATTTGCCCGTCTCCAGGCTGGTTCTGTGCTCATAGGATTTCCTAGACTGCTTAGAATTAAGCATGTTACAAAAGTTTAAAGGAGCAGCAGCATACAATATTTTTTTTCTTTTTTTTTGCTTGCAGAAGCTTATATTTGCCCACCACAATTTGGGGGAACACAATTTGGCTACTTCAGACACCAAGTATGCAAAACTTCTGAAATAAGACCACCGGAAACGTCCGGCTGTGATGGCTATTGACCTTTTACCATGCTTGGCATCTGTCCTATTACAAAATAATACACAGGAGAAGGGGATGGCTCCAATGCACAGCTGGCCATAACACAGAAAGCCAAAATCAAGTCACAAAGTGCTTTCACAAGAAGAATGTCACATGGCATCACCACCGTTAAATGTGAGAAGATGAGGTGGTTAAGAAAAGGTGGTGACAACAAGACTGCCTGTCCCTTTCTACGGAATCTGAAAGACATTGAGCTTGCTGGTATTCTTCAGAGTTTGGCGGCGGTTACAGAACCACACCCTAACAACTTCTCGGTCATAATTAAGCTCTTTAGCAATATCTGTGATTTCCTGCCCAGCAGGCAACGAATTCTTCTCAAAGTAGGCATTCAGAACCTCTACTGCCTGTGGAGTGAAAGAGGTGCGTCTTTTTCTCTTCTTTGAAGGTTCTCCACCTACAAATTCCATTAGATTCTGCTGTCCTTCTTGATTCCTCATTTCTGCCTCAATCAACCATTTCTCCAGTACTGGCTTTAGCTTTTGAGCACTTTTTGGTGTAATGTCCAATTTCTCAAACCTGTAGTAAAAAAGAAAGACAGCTGTTAGTTGCTCACTAAAACATATTTCATGTTTACTTCTTTTATCATTATTTAAAATACAAACAGTAGGTAAATGAAACTTCCCAAGAAACTGTGGTCTGCAAAAGAACATAATGGGCTTTGAGACAAGTTAGTGTCAATTTCATATGTAGATATATTTACATAAAATATGTATAAGTATACACAAATATAAGTTTTATGAGGCAATAATCCTTAAAAATATCTTAAAGGAGAAGAAAAGGCTTAAATTGAGTAAGCTTTATCAGAAAGGTCTGTATAAATACACCAGTAAGCCCCCAAATTAATGAGTCCTCTGTCAAAAGAACACTGCATTTCTTTCCTTCTATTGTGTATACATGGGCTTCTGTATCAGACTTCCTGTTTTCAGCATAAACCTCCAGGGCTAGGGCTTGAGTTTGCCCCTCCCTCCTCCCCTCCCTGCTGTAATCTGAGACCAGAGCTATGAGTGAGCAGAGAGAAACTCCGGCAGGAAGTGATGTCACACTAAGCTAATATGGCAACTGCTATCCTAAACAAACAGAGAGAGCTTCTAGAGCTGTTTACTGAGGTATTGTAAAGCATTCTACAGAATAAATAGTGTTTTATAGCTTGCACTATTGTGACTAATCTATTGGTAATAAACTGCTTTGGTAGCTTTCCTTCTCTAAAAGAACAGCATTCTATAAGAAAAGATTAATAAGGTACACTATTTGGCCAACAGTATGTGGACACCCCTCATAATAACTGGAATTCTAGAACATTCTGTGCTTCCTACTTTGTGGTAACAATGTGGGAAATACTTTTTCAACACAATAATGCTTCCTTGGACAATGCAAGCTCCATACAGCATAGGTCTGCAGAGATGGGAGTGGAATAATTTGGCCCTGATAACAACCCAAATACATGAAATAAATTAGAATACCAATGCGAGCCCAGCCCAACCTCTATATGATTGGAAGCAAATTCTGCCAACAATGTTACAACAATGTTACAACTTCTAGTGGAAAGCCTTACTAGAAGAGTAGAGCGCAAAGGCTGTTTTAACAGCAAAGAGAGGACCAAATTCATATTAATACTTTTTTGGAATGAGACGTTGGATAGCCAGATGTCTACATACTTTGACCATCTAGTGTATTTTAATGTTCTACTATTCTGCTTTAAAATATATATTGTCCCTACTTACTACTCATATAAGGACAAAGCACAGATCACTCACTAACATGAGATGTGAGAGCTATTTTCTTACCTACATATGGCAGACTGGCTGTATGCTGGTCCTTCAGTGGCAGTTAGGGCTTGGCCCACCTGTGTCTGGGTAAGACCCAGAGACAAGCGTCGAATTTTGAACTCCTTAGCAAATTCACGTATTTCCTCCAGGTTTATTCCATCATCATCATAGTTCCCACCATGCGCTTCTAAAGTTATAAGTATTGCTGATAAATATATGCACAAGATCACCTTATCCTGTACTCTGATTATTCTACTATAGGGGATATTCCAGCTGGATATAATGTCTGCACTTGCAGAAACAAAATTTAAGAGACAAGTTGAAATCAGGTACAAATTATCCTTTTTAGAGATAATCAAAATAAATGCTATGATTCAAAATTTAAAATGAGTATACCACAGATAACTGAAAATGCTTCTAAGGTCAGTTATGTTTGTGAAAAGTAGGTGGCTTTTTAGCGAGGGAGTAAATACAAGGTTACTGAGCTGGTCTGACTGTCCACTTGGAGTCATTATTAACCCCCCTCTGAGGAAAATAGCAAAGGCTTCAGATGGAGTTTTTTTTAGCTTTCCTCTGTATCAAGTAGCAGTTAGGCAGGTTTCATTTAAACCAAAATATTGAGTTCACTGGACATGTGTCTTCTTTCAAACTAAGTACTTTGTATAAGTGTCTTGAGAAAAGATGACTTTATTATAACTTCCACATTTTACTACAATATTGGTAGAAGATTAAAACTGGCGAAATGTCTTGCATATACAAAGGGTATGCATTATGGCAACTAGATTCATTGTAGTGTTCTACCTTCTGAGTCAACATAACGAAAATATAAGATATGCAAAATGTTATATGAATGGAAGGCTGTTTTTCCATTGGATAGATTGGGAGCATGCTGTGTAAGCAACCAAGTTTCATTAGGTTATATCATTGATTTATATTGAGCTGTTAATAGGAAAAAAAGATTCCTTGGATGGATCTAGTTCTAGATAAAGATATAAAGAAAAATTGTCTCTGCACCACAAAAGAAATATTTGCAAGGATATCTACCTTTCATCGCATATACGGTACTTTATGTAGAATTATGTATCTGGTAATGAGTGGTACCTTGAAGCTACCTTGCTTGATAATGTTTAACACTAGCTTAAACACTAGCCAAAAAGTTTGTTCCTGCATGCTTGTGTTCATGGGGGACCCCATATATAAATAACTAGTATGGGGCCCCAAAGTTTGGGGGAGAGTGCAGGAATATTTCATTGCTACGCTGTCACTTTATAATGAGCTGCTGGACTATCTGGAGATCATTTAAGAGCCGAATCCATCACAAGGGATACCAGCTGCAAATAATTAAGCAATATTTATATGAGAATGATAAATGCCAAATAACAGGATGGCAATAAAGATGTATAGCTTCCAAACCACAACTAGCAGCTTTAGCACTTCTTTTTAGAGGGATAATTTACTTACTGGAAACTAGCTGACCCACAGTTGGGGGCTCAGAGCAATTGATATGGACTTGTGTAGATGTTGATGTGGTGGGTGGAGCTGGATTTGTCACAACCACAGAAGGTTGTGTAATAGCTGGTGTAGGCTGGATCACCTAAAAATATGAAGAATATATAAATTAGGTCTATATATATGATACTGTCTGAGAACTGTGAAGAACCGCAGCTTAAAGTAGCTATGTAACAAAATTTGATCTTAGATGGAGTTTTTGTCCAGAGTGTTTACCCCCCTATAAAAAACAATTTAATTCAGGATTAAGAAATCTCTCTCTCTCAAAAGCTAAACATTATCTGTCTGGTATCTTGAATTTTTACAGCCAACCTGAGATTTTTTTTAAGAACTTCTGCATACAAACCAGTACAGGAATAAGAAACAACTAAATACCTCTGCTGCCAATCAGGGGCAAGCTAATCATCTGGAATTTGTAGAAACGTCTCTGCTACAATTTATTTACTTAAAATCAATAAGTATTAAGGTACGTGTGTATTTCCCCTTGACATTTTGCCCAGTTCCTCAGTTACCTGTTGTTCTGACTTGGGGTGAGCTGGTGAATCTTGAGGGGATTGTTTTCTGACAGCAGCTTGCTGTATGGGACTGCTAGCTAGAGTGGCAATGACTTGCCCTTGGGCATTTAGCAGCAACTGAGGAGTCACAGTCTGGACCAAATTCTGAGCAGAAACAGCTGTTGCAGCACCTGCAGCGATCCCTGGTGAGTTCAGCAACCATGGTAGGGCACCAATAACCTATATTTTAGAAGAATAGCTTATCAGTATATTATAATTTAGCACACTACTATTAAAGGGAATGGCTTGATATTACATACAAACATCATTATTTCTATTTTTCTTTTAATAGAACAATATCAGATAATATTTTAATTACCAAGCTTGCACATTTGGAAATATCACTGCTCACCAAGCTATGCCTTGTTATTTTTTCAAAATGTAACATAATCCAGTTTTTTTCTCTTTGCTTTCTGGAATTATACACTATTTTCATGCAAAATGCAAAATAAGTTTTATTCTATCAATTACTGTTCCAGATTCCCCTGCCAGATCAACAGTTGTCCTTAAAGGAAAACTATACCTTCAGAACACATACTTAAATAACACAAATTGTATATCACTACTGACTATCAAAGATTATTATCCAGTTTGCATATGCACTTCAGTAAGCATTGCCCTTTTACATATTTACCTGGAGCCACCATTTTGTGATGCCTTGTGAGTCATTCAGTGATCACCTGACAGGAAATAATGAAGGTTCTAACTGTAACAGGAAGTGTGGATGCAAAACACACAGCTCTGTGTGTGATCACGGTGCCACATACAAGTCAGATGGGAGACTTTAGCACTTAAAATTGTAGTTTTTTTTTACATGGGATTTTCTAAAGGCATGTTGTATAATCAGATTAGTATATTTATGAAAAGGCTTTATTTATATGAAACAATATTTAATAAATGGCCTGTTTTTTTCTTAGATATTCAGAGGTAAAGTGATTTCGGCTACATATATATATATATATATATATATATATATATATATATATATGTAGCCGAAATCACTTTATATATATATACACACACACAATATATATATATAAGTGGCACTATGCTTCTAATCATGTAATATCTACTTTCCCCCTCACCTAAAAGAAGCAGCACCCCTAGAGCAAGCCAAAGCCATACATGGGATGGGCATACCGAACAACAATCCGGTTAAAATTTAGGGGTATTTTAGAGTAGTTTAGAGTTAGTGCATGGAAACTGTTTAAAAGCTACCGGGGAACTGACGAAATTTTAAATGGAACCTGGCAAACATAATTGAGAGGGCTACTTCACTAGTTTGATTAATACAGTGTTATTCACTTGCCTGTCCCTGGGCATTGGTTATTATCTGGCTTGTAATCCCTTGTACTCCAGGAATGGCATTGGCTATTATTGGAGTGGCTGCCAGTGAGCCCAGGAGTTGTGTCTGACCACCAAGAGAAGCTGCACTGATCTGGATAAAAAAATAAAAAAAGATCATGGTTAGCTTAACTCTAGAAGATATGCAAAGCCTTGTCCTAGTGCTGTAGTACCCTAAAATATGTGCGTCATTAAAGAGAATGCAGTTCTAAGAAACTTAGCCATATGTTTGATTTGACATTTTAAAGCGTTGAAGTCCTTTGTAACTGCAATTGAAACAGTTATCTGTCTGGCAGTTTATATTCTCTGCTCTGTTTTTTCTAACTCCAGCAGAGACACCATTTTACCACAATATGCAAAATAAAAGGTTAGCATCTGTTTCTGCTTTGAGGTATATTAAAATCCCATTCCATGTACAGTTACTGTTATTAGGAGACATCTGTAATGATCCAAACTGTCACAGCAAAAAAAACAATTTGGCTCTAAAAGGCTTCCCAGTCACATTTGGGGGCAGATTTTTCAAGGGTTGAATTTCGAAGTGGAAAATACTTCGAAATTCGACCATCGAATAGAATCCTCTGACATTCGAAGTCGGAGGATTTTATTCATCGTACGATCGTACAATCGTACTCCGATCGTACTTCAAATTGTACGATTCGAACGATTTTGTCGTACGATTGTGCGATTTTTCCTTCGATACCCAAAAACTTAGAAATATGCTCTGGCAGGTCCCCATAGGCTAACATAGCACTTCGCAGGTTTAAGTTGGCGACGTTCTTCGACTATCGAATGGTCGAATATTTAAATAGTTTTTACTTCGAATCGAAGTTGGAGTAAATTCAAATTCGTAGTATCCTATTCAATGGACGAAGTATCCAAAAAATTACTTCGAAATTCGAACTTTTTGTACTTGGAAAATTCACTTAAACTTTATTAAATCTGCCCCTAAAAATGTTAAGTAGGCAGCTCCTACTATATCTTTATTATTATTAGTAGTAGATAGCATAGTGTATATAAGTCATACCTCCCAACACTTAGGAAAAAGAAAGAGGGACAAAAAGATTTGCAGCATGGATCTCGCCAAATTTTTTGCTCATGCTCATTTTGTGGCCACACCCCCTAATTACCATGTTCATTTTACAAAATTTGCTTATGAAAGTTTGAACACATTTCTGTGGTTATTATGTGTTATTATAGTTTTGCTAATGAAGGTGAATTGCCCTTTAAGCTGCAAGTCACATTCCCCAAAAGACCTGCTTATCTTAAATTATTACAATTGCTTCTTTGTCTATCTTACATTGTTATAATAGTATCTATTCTGGGCTCTCTACCAAAAGCCAATTAAGTTAGACACTTTGGGGCAAATTTACCATTGGCTTGGCGCACATCGCAATACTTCGCCAGGCGTAAATTCGCCTGGACAATGCTAATTCACGAAGATCTGCAGTTGTGCACAGGGTTCCCGAATGCTAGCGAAGTTGCACTAGCAAAAATACGATCAGCAGTTCGAAGTTACGCTATTGTTGGCTAATTTGCATATAGCGTGCAGTTAAAGTACAATGGCCGTATATGCTGCAGCAACTACATTACACTACACAAGCCCAGGGAACCTTAATAAAATTATATAGAGTTGTTATAATGCCCTACACATGTGCCCAAAGTATAGTTTAGGTGCCATATGTTATCAAATGTAGGGGGAAAGGAGGGTACCCCAAAAAAATGTTTTGATATTTTTCAGCCACACCATCACCCTGTAAAAAGGAAAAGACGCCAGTGTTTTTTTTGGGGACTTAAGGTGGCCGTACACAGAGAGATCCGCTCGTTTAGCGATGTCGCCAAACAAGCGGATCTCTCCCCGATATGCCCACCTTGACGTGGGCAATATCGAGCTGATCCGATCATGGGCCCTAGGGCCCAACGATCGGATCCTAACGGTGGCTTTACGGGCGGTCGGATCGCGGGACTGCATCAACGAACAGATGCGGCCGCGATCCGACGGGTTTTTTAGTCCCATCCGATCAAGATCTGCCCGACTTTCGGCCAGACCTCGATCAGGGAAGCTCGTCGGGGGTGGCCCCATACACGGCCAATAAGCTGCCGACTCGGTCTGTCGGCAGCTTTTATCAGCCCGTGTATGGCCACCTTTAGAAAAATTTTCAACAAAATTTCCTATCTACTCAATTGCACTTCGCCTGGTCTGAGGTGGCGAAGGCAAGTCTGGCGATAGAGGTAACGGTCAGCAAAATCAGCGAAAACGTAGTGAATTTGCATAGTAACACTCTTTCACCAGAGCAAAAATTTGCCTGGTGTTAGAGTGCGAAGTTGCACCAGAGTCTATCTCCTTTGCTAGCGTAATTACGCCAGCGACCGTTAGTAAATCGGCAAAGTGCCGAAATGATGTCACTCTGGCAAATTTTCGCCAGAGTTAGCCACTTCGCCCTTTAGTAAATTTGCCCCTTTGTATCTTTTTCTGGCTGTTCAGTGCAGGAGATCAAACAGAAAGTCGGGACATTTCAATAACAACTGCAGGTTGAGCTGTCAAAATCGGAACTGTCCTGCAAAAAACTGGACAGTTGGGAGGTATTTATAAGTTTTCATACAACATACAGAAGGCTATGGTCTATATCATAAGCCAGTGATATACCTTAGATGTAGTTCTACAATCGAGTGGTCATTAATCTGACGAATACTCTCAAGATCAGTAATTTCAAATATGCTAAATCATCCACAAATCTAGATGATATTGTTAAAAGAGGACTTGATATCTATAACCAGTATAATTTCAATGTTAGATAATATTTGCACATTATAGGATAGCTTACAATGGCTGGGTTGAAGGTGAAGCTTGCTGGCTGTACTGTGAATTGCGACTGTGTCTCCGCTGCTTTTGGTAGTGTGCCCTGTAAAGGTGCAGCAGCTTGCAGAGTGGTCAATGGCTGGATAGCTGTCTGTAGGGAAGGCTGGGCTTGGAGTGCTGGTTGTGTCTGGTAAACTGTCTGAATGGCCTGGGCAGCCTGCACTGGAGCCTGCAAGGCAGTATTCAAAAGAGAAGCTGCTGGAAAAGATGAGAAGCACAGGTTTTTTAAAAAGTTTTTTAAATTTTAAAGGAAGAAAAAAAATGAGTAGGGAAGGATTTGGAGCGGAGATAGGAGGGAAAGGATTCAAACAGTTCACTTGTCGACTTATTCTTGCACACATTCCGAGGAGTTTGTTTCACCGTTGTAGAATGATACCCATGTACCCCAGACTACCTCGAATTTTTGCGGGCAACCCCTGGCAAAATATGTCAGTTTTTGGTTTGGCAAAGCATTATTAATCAGGTTGCGCCAGAATCGAATTGTTGGGGGAGCTGTTGCTTTCCACTTAAAAAGAATAGCTTTTTTAGCATAATAAAGAAGTTGAAGGTAACAGAATCTGGTGTGGTTAGAAGCACAGGTTTAATGCTGGTATTCAATCCGAGACGCAAAAGAGTATTAGTCTGGGCATTCGTCTGTTAAGACTGTCTAAATATATGCTGAAATGTTTTTCTTACCATTACTGCCGTCATCACTATATCAGGCAGGCTGTACCAGCCTCAGATCAACATCATATTTCTCTCTATTTTCAGAGAGCATTCATGCCTCACCCAAACACCAGATACAAATATATTTTAAAAATAAGCATCCCAGAACATTCTTACCATGTAGAAATCAAGCAAACCTTTCTACATAAAGAAGCCACAGAGCAATTCACTATCCTTTTATTTCAATGTACATAAGAACCTCGTGGTCAGAAACAATATAAACCAGTAAGCAGTGAGCAATGTGCAATTTCCAGTGCAACTGCCATGTTTTTACCCACAATAAAGCATTTTCCCCCAGAATTCCATCACCATTGCACTCACAAAAGGACAATGCTCTTGACACAATTGTACTGTGTACTGCAATTTTGTCAGATTTGCCAAAATTAACACAACTGTGGGGTATATTTATCAAAGAGTGAAGTTAATAGTGAAGTTCCGCCACTAGAGTGAAATTCCGCCACTCTCCATTCATTTCTATGGGATTTTTATAGGCGTATTTATCAAAGGGTGAACTTTCACTTTCACGCATTGATAAATATGCCTTTCAAAATCCCATAGAAATGAATTGATAGCTGCGGAATTTCACTCTAGTGGCGGAACTTCACCCTTTGATAAATTTACCCCTGTGAGTGCACTTCAGCATAAACCGGGCCCAGACCTGGAAGTCCGGTGTTCGCTGGCATCATTTTCGGTGCGTAAGTGACTCCATTTTAAATCAACCCTTCAGATTAGATTCTGCCAATAGGGTACACCCCAAAGGGGAACTCTCTCTATTCACTTGTTTACAATTTATAGGGGCATATTTTCTTTTCATATAGAGTAAGAAAAGCGTTTGCTTCTTTCAATAAACATGCCCCTAAAAATTATGTACAACTGAATAGTGACGTGAAATGTTCATCTGTTGGTTTGGTGGGCTCTGTTTTCACTGTTTGATAACTATGCCCCAAGATATAGAGTATGCTCATAGCTCTTATGATCTTTATTAATCAAAATGAAGCTGTACTGGTTATATTTTCTGATGATAAACTATGTCCAGCACTCAGCAGAATGTCCTTGTGTAGCTTACTACTATATTAACAAAGTTAATGTTTTTAAATGATCCTGCCCACATGCTTAACCTTGCTCATTCGGTTTATTTGAGAAGACCCTAATTTATGCTGTCTTCTTTGAGTCCAAACAAACTTGCTTGCGTATGTAAACAGTTCTGTGCCAAAGCTAAGTTAGTTGGTTTACCAGCTTCATTGGGTACCATGCTTCATCGGAGTTCCTTCGGCCTCGTGTTTTTATATGGTCATGAAACTCCTCGGTAACTTATAATATCCTTATATTTTACAAGAGGGGGTACTTTATTCACTATATATACACGTGGACACTATTTATCATGCTGTGTAAAACACTGGAGGGAAACGTCACTGGTGATGTTGCCCATCGCAAACAATGAGCAACTAAATTTCAATAGTCAGAAGTTAAAAAACAAAAGCAAAGATCTGATTGATTGCTATGGGCAACATAGTGGTGATGTTCTTCTCCAGTGTTTTATACAGCATGATAAATAGGCCCACAGTATGCACTTGTAAATAATTGTACACTGGCTTCTATGAACAATAACTCCAGATCATAAATAAACTATACATGGGGGGGGGAGAAGAAGTGGCACCCAAAATAAATAAATACAAGAGGCAGTGGGAATTTTAGCCCCAAAAATATTAAATATTTGAGAGGCAATAATTAGTCACACAGTGTTTGCCATTCCGCTGCACCTAACTGAAGTGGTAATGTTATATTGCAACATATCCGTTTGTTTAGTTTGACAGAATTACGACAGCAGCATATTTATAGAGTCAATATGGATTTAACCACATTTTGTATATTTTGCAAATTAACTAATCTGATAATGTAAGAAATTATGTTCTCAATTTTGATGGATTTTAAAAAAAATTTTAATGGATTTTAGGGTTAGTGATATAACTTACCTTGCAAATTGGCTAAAGGCAGTTTAAATACACCACCAGCAGGAGATGCATTTGTTAATCCTGGCAATGTAGCTACTGTTGCAGTTGGAAAGTTCCACAGAGCCAGACCCTGCTGACCAGCCATTTGACCACCAATACTTATTGGTATTAGAACAGGTTGAGTAACCGGCCCTGCTGGAGCCATAACTCCTGTCAGAAGTGTGGCTAAGTTTTCCTGAGTCAAAACCTGTAAAAATAAAACAGTCATGGTTAGCTAGGTCTTGATAAGCACTGACTGTTTTAAGTCACTATATTTCATAACAAGTTATTCTGTGCTCTTTTGCTGTCTATATGGGTCATGCTTTAACACTGTAGCAGATTATGGGCATGGTATGAACAATGCCTCAGAAATCCCTTGCTTTTGGCTATTGGCCAAAGGTGGACCTGAGGAAGGCTCTAGTATTAGAGCCGAAACGTTGTAATAAACTTTTCTTTTTGTTTTGCATCTTACAAGTCCTGTGAGTGCGTTTTTTTTCAGTAGTTTGATATACATAATACCACTAACCTCCACCCAGGCAGTTGTTTATTTACTTGAGTGCTCCATCTTGAATATATATATATATATATATATATATATATATATATACACACACACACAAGTTAATATGTGGGAATGGTATTGCCAGGCTAGAGCGACATAAGGTTGCCACTTTTTACTCCCAGGATCTTTACCAGGGGTAATTTGCTTGTTTTCTTTTTTTTTTAAACTGACATGTTTTATTGATTTTCATTACAAAGAGCGCGGGTAGTCCTCTCGTTGCGGTACACTCTTCTGAAAAAGGCAATCATCAATAATAACATAAAAGTATAAGGAAAGAAAAAAAGAAGAAAGGAGAGGGGAAAAATAAACAATTAACATTTATATAAAATAACAGTAACAATGTGGTGGCGGAGGATTTCATTACTGCTTAGATTGTTCGGGTCTCATGGGTATGTTGCCTCGGTCACGAATGGAGGGCCATATAGAGCTGGGGATCATTTTCATGGGCTAGCCAAGGAAGCCAAATTTTACCATAAGCTGTCATATCATTCTTCAGCATATATATATAAGTTTTTCGTTGGTGACTATACTGATTATTTTTGCCTTTAAGGAGCCCAATGGGATTTTTTCCAGTTGCAGGCTACAATAATCCTCGCTGCCTTTAATATGTGCTGGCTCAACCTGTCGGCTTGGTTAGTATATTTTTGGGGGTTTCCCCAGCAGCTAGACTAGACGGTCTTTAGGAAATTTAGTATGGAAAACCCCTGATCCCAAAATTCAGATACAGTTTTCCGGTTTCACCACTACACATTGGATTGCATGCGGGGTAGAATTTGTTCAGTCTTGGAAATTGCTCAGTTGGAAATAAATAGGTCCTGTGGAATAGCTTAAAGGAAAACTATGCCCCCAAAATGAATACTTAAAGGGATACTGTCATGGGAAAACATTTTTTTTCCAAAATTAATCAGTTAATAGTGCTGCTCCAGCAGAATTCTGCACTGAAATCCATTTCTCAAAACAGTTTTTTTTTATATTCAATTTTGAAATTTGACACACATTCAGTTACATTGAGAAGGAAAAACAGCAGCCTGCCAGAAAGCATTTCTCTCCTAAAGTGCAGGCACAAGTCACATGACCAGGGGTAGCTGGGAAATTGACAACATGTCTAGCCCCATGTCAGATTTCAAATTTGAATATAAAAAAATCTGTTTGCTCTTTTGAGAAATGGATTTCAGTGCAGAATTCTGTTGGAGCGGTACTATTAATTGATTCATTTTGAAAAAATGTTTTTTTTCCCATGACAGTATCCCTTTAAGCAACAGATAGTTTATATCATATCAAGTGGCATATTATAGAATCTTCTCAAACTGGAATATATATTTAATTAAATATTGTCCTTTTACATTTCTTGCCTTGAACCACAATTTTGTGATGGTCTGTGTGCTGCTTCAGAGATCACCTGACCAGAAATACTACAACTCTAACAGGAAGAAGTGTGGAAGCAAAAGACACAACTCTGTCTGTTACTACTAGAAAAGTATATTATTATGAAAATGGTTTATTATACATACATGCAATATATTTGTATAAAGACCTACATTGTTTGGGGGAATAGTTTTCCTTTAATAGATGTCTCTCTCATGGTGAAACAAGTGCTCCCTTTATACACAGTGAGGCTGCATTGGGCCCATTATTGGTTGTGATCATGGTATTGAGGTCCCTCTCACTTATCAACATATATAATTTGCTTTTTTAAAGGTAAAGATCTATATAGGCATAGTAATGGTTGTTCCAGTAGACACAAAGGTCTTACACAGCGAGAAACATAAAAGGATAGAATGAAGGCAAAGTTAGTGGGCATTACCAGTTGTTACTTATACAGGAAAAACTCTGTTCTTTTAACACTGCACTATTCGCATTCTCCGACATGATATAGCCAATATTATACTATTTTACAGACTTACAGTTTGCCAATTCCCTAATATAAGTTTTGTCACCTACAGGCTACCGTGGACATCAAATCTCCTAAAAATGACTTGCCATTGCATAACGTTACATATTACTCACTGTGATGCAGCTTAATTGTGGGAAATTGCCTCTCTTCTCATTTTCCCACAATTAAACCAGAGCCTTAACCAATGGTGACAAATCTTACTGAGTTTCATTGCCCTTAGAATCATAACGTTAAATCTTACATATACGATCATAAGTTCAAGGCCAGTCAGAGGCTCACCTGGGGGGCCGGTTGCACAGCAAACGATGCAATAGTGGGCTGTGGCTGGCTTGAGGCATGGGTGAAAAGAGTTGGAATAGAAGTAGTTACTAATCCAGCTGTTGATTTCACTTTGCAGGAAAGGGAAAAAGAAACAATAAAAACAAGATTATACCTTTATAACGTAAGATATAGTACTGGAAAATAAACAACTTGGGTGTATGTACTACCTTTTTATTCAAAATACTAACCCTATTTAGTTATACCTTGGTCAGAACAGCAGAACATAATAATAAAGGTTCAAAATACTGAATAATATTTGAAACAGTAATATTAACTTGTGATTGACATTGTACTAAATGTATCTACCAGTGGACTCAAAAACAAGGCAACCACCTCTATAACATGTTAACACACTTGACCAAGCTTACGTTGCCTATTTTGTGAGTAACTATAGTACTAACTATGTTTGCCCCCTGGTCAGTGTTCTACCTGCCTGGGTGGTAAAAATGATGCTTGATGCTAATGAGGAAGAAAGATTAAAATATATAAGGCCAGTATTTTTTTAAACTTTATGCTCCAATGATTATTGAATGAATGTAATGCTATGCAGCACACACATTGGTTTTTAGCAGATGCTTGACTACTTTCCAGTTAAAGGAACTGTTCAGTGTAAAACTAAAACTGGGTAAATAGGATGTTCCAAGAATGTAATGTATAAAGGCTGGAGTGAATGGATGTCAAACATATTAGCCAGAACACAACTTCCTTCTTTACACCTCTCTAACCTGTTAGTTAGGACATAACTGTTCAGTTAGTTTGCTTTTGATCCTAAACTGTGTGCTCAAGATCAAAAGCAAATTAACTGAACAGTTATAACCCAGGTGGGTCAGTCACTGACTAACTAATGGCTTTTTACCCAGTTTTATTTTTGCACTGAACTGGTCCTTTAAATAAAAAAAGTTCCACCACCATACAAATGAAGTGTGGTGCACTATGTGGAAACTGCACAATTTACAGTCATACAACCTTCAATTATATGGAATGAAATGACACTCACCAATGCCATTGGCTACAAGAAAATAACACAATCCCAATAAAATAAATGCACATTTGCAGCACTTTGCATTGCTGAGTGGCATTTACTCTTCAGTTAAACCTGCATTTACTGGATCCATACCTGTTGGCTCAGTACATGTATTCTCTACATGACACAGCACAGTGTCTCTGGCCAAATCACTTCTGTCAGCAGGTTCAGGTGCTGGAGTTTCAGGAGCTTTCCCGCTCTCCTCAGACTGTACTGGAGCATCAACACCAACTTCAAGAACCCTGATGGTCTCATGGCCAGACATAACAATCACCTGCACAAATTAAAAAGGAATTATGAATAAACACCTGTACAGACAATGCTAAAAAAGCATTGTGTTCAAATATACATATTAAAACACATTTGCAAATATAAAGATGTGCAAATGGACAGGGCCTCTAATGCATAATATCAGAAACTTGTATTACATTCCTTGTTCTGAAGTTGCTGTCCACCCTTTGGCTGCCACACAGAGCATGGAGTCAATATGCTGTGTTGAGGGAGTACATCCGTATTACAGATTTAAGCAGTATCAGAAACTTGTACCACAACCCAGCCAGGCTGATGAAATGGGACCAGTCCATATTGGACAATACAGGGTTATGGAAGATAGTTCATAGTACAAGTTGATCCAGGGACTGGTCTGATTACCATTCTGGAGTCAGGAAGGATTTTTTTCCCCTCTGAGGCAAATTGGAGAGGCTTCAAATTGGGTTTTTCGCCTTCCTCTGGATCAACTAGCAGTTAGGCAGGTTAGATACAGACTTAAAAGGCTGAACTTGATGGACTTCTTTCAACCTAACTTACTGTTACTATGACTGCTCATTTTTGTTATTTTAATGAAAATGTAGAACCTTAATGGAAAGAAAACATTAGACAATGTATAACCTAGTAATTGTCAGACATATCTGGCCACCACTAGAAACGCCATCCAGAGTTGTTTGTATAAAAAATACAATACATATATATCTAACCAAAGCAATACTGAAATGGGATTTCATTCTTACATTTTGGCCACATCTCATAGAATAAACAGTCCAATAACAGTAATGATGATTTATTGATTGATTATTGATTTACTGATTATTATTATTATTATTTGATCTCTTACTCTTTCCTGGAACAAATAGTTTAGGCATCTAGAGAATGAATAAAAACAAATACCTGCTCATTGACAGTAAGTGATCCATCGTGCTGTTGTAAGGTTCCAGCATCCATGGCCTCTAGTCTGGACTACACAGCCCTTACGCTTCCTGCATCCTGAGATGAAGAAAACACCTATATGTATGTGGCTGATTTTCATTCTAGTTTCTATAGAATAACATTTATATTAACAAGCAAAATATATAATTTTGTAATATATACATTTCTCTAACCCTTTGCAATATCCTCAAATTCAAGAGAGGATTCAGAAAAGAACACACAAGTAAATTATCATTCTTCATAAGTTTAGGATGTATTGCAAGTAATATTCAACCTAAAATTGCCAAAGGAAAATGGACGGTATGCCTATGATTAAGGGATTGTATCCCGAAACGCGTAGGGCCTTTGATCCCTATTTTTAGCTTGTAATAAAGTACCTTTTTCCTCTTCAAGTGGAGTGCCGTCCATTTTCCTTTGGCAATGTTTGAATCAAGCGGTGGGGACGCTGCGGATTGAGCACCCCTGAAGAAGGATAGGAGCTGTTACAGGAGGGGAGGCTGAGCGGTCTCCTAGGAGCGGTGAGGAGTAATATTCAACCTACGTGTATTTCTGCACTAGCTTTTCATAAATGTTAATGTTATGTATATTTATATGTGACAGTCCAGGTTGTCTTGGGTTCCCAGGGAATAAACTCCAGTTTAACTTTGGTCTTGTGTTTGGGATTATTGTCCTGCTTAAAGGTTCACCTTCACCCAAGATCCAGTTTGTTTATCAGACTGACCAGACTGACCCTGTAGCTAAGCCACTTTAATGCTTTTTTCTTTCACATGGGTCTTTTTGGCATATATTCTGCAGTGCTTTTAATATAGCTGACTCCTACTCCTATAACATATTATCACACTGCTGGTAGAAACATTTAAGGAAATTTACTGTAAAAAAAATAAAAACAAATTTAGTCTACTTTCCTGGAAAAAACATAATTTTGTCTAATAAAATTACGCCACAGGCAGATTTCAACCAGAAAACACTAAACTGTGCCTTGGTATATAAAAAGTTTAACAGCATGTTTCAAATCAGTGGTAACATATTTTTAATTCTGTATGTTCTAAACCCATTAATAGTATGGCACTGATGAATATGTGGCACATGTTAATACATGTTAATAATAATAATCAGGGAGGCCCATTTATCAAAGTCCGAATTTATCTCACGATTTTCTGAAAACTACTCCAACCTAATCCGCACAGTGTTTTTTCCCCTTATTTATCGATACATTTCCCAAAAAATTTCCTGTGCGGGAAAAAACACAAAACATTCGCAAAAAATTTATATCGTATGAATTTATTTTCTGATTTTTTTTCCACACAAAAACTCGGATATTTGCCCGAAAACCACAAAATCTTTGGATTACTGCAGGAAACCCAGTGCAGATCAGGATATCTTCGTGACTTCTCCCATTGATTTATATGAAACCTAGGCAGGTCTGAGAAACCACATTTTCGGACTTTTTCCATCTTCGGGGTATTCCACTAAAAATTCACTAAAAAATCAGATTTTATAGAAAAAAACACAATATTTTTAGGTTTTTGGCTTTCGGACCACTTGTTGTAGATAAGTGGTCACCCATAATTCTGCTGTCATTTTATCACTCTTGATATTTCAGTACTACTAGCAACCAGAAAAAAGCGTCTGTGAAACAACCTCAACATCAGTAATAAACAGACGTACAGTATCTGCCTTGCTACTGTTTTTATTTTGCCATCATGAATCATTCGTTTGGGTGACATTCAAATCCTAATTATGGCATGCATGCATTTCACCTATTGAATATTTTAGCAATGCAAGCAATGTGTTACCTAGGGAACAGATCTAAAGTAAGTTGGGTTTTTTCAGTATACAAGCTAATATATTTCCTTCTGCATCACTAGCAAATTAAGACAAGAAACAGATTTTATGTGTATTTCATAGAAAGGGGTTCTTCAGGGTACAGCTCTCAAATGGGGGTAATTCCCATCAACCTGTTATCAGCCATAGTAGAAAGAGCCTGTAGTACAAAAGTGTCAGAGTGAGAGTAACAAGTGCCTATCTGCCATGTAATATCCTCACTGAGGGGCAGGAGTCCTGGAAAATGCAGTAACATGCATTAATAAAAATAACATGGACATGGTTAGGTGTCTGGAATTGTAATATGGCATTCATCCTGATGAATCTATTTATTTTAACAAAGGGCATAGGAAACTGTGTTGTGTGCAATGGATATTGTAGCAGCATCTGTGCAAGCCAGTGTGGGTATGGAGTTTGATGGACTGTCCAATGCAATATAATCAAAACAATGTGGCCAACATGTTGCACTGATGCCCATGGACTAGTTGAAACACTCATGAATACAGAGTTCAGTTTTAGCCATAAGGCAAGGTGAGAACCTTATGTCAGGTGGCCTTTTTACAGGGTTGTCAAGCTTTTTGCCTACCTGTATACAGGTAACTTCAGTGATGAGTTTCTGTTTTTTAGCCTTCACCAGCAACGCAGTCTCCCTTTAACCCTCTACTATAACTTGAGGTAAGTCCGAAGGGGTTGGGGGGCAACATTGGGTCTAATGTTTCAGCCAGCGGCCCTGAAACCACCTTGTGGGTACATATTTGTAAGTTGTAACATTGGTTCTCTTGCTATGTTTCTTCCACTTTTACTACATACTGGGGTCATAACTTACTTTTTTATAGTATCTGCTTAATGGAGCACATTTCTTAGTTAATGGTACTTTTCAGGTCACACGAAGCACAGCTGGTGAATGCAAGCAGAAAATAAGTATGAAAAGGAGAAGAAGAAATATTAACATATGAAACTGAAATTGATTAAAACTATAATAGGTAATTAAACAGTATTATAGTGTTATGAAAAAGTATTCCCACCCTTGACCAATTTTCTCATTTTACTGAATCCTATGCTAAAATTCTATTCTGTGCAGGTATGGGACCTATTAGCCAGAATGCACAGGACCTGGGGTTTTCCCGATAACAGATCTTTCCATAATGTGAATCTTCTTACCCTTAGTCTACAAGAAAATCATGTTGACAAAAAGCTGGTTTTACTTCCAATATGGATAAATTGTATCTTAGTTTGGCTCAAGTACGATATACTGTTTTATTATTACAGAGAAAAAGGAAATCCTTTTTTTAAAAATGGAAGATAGCCATTCTGTAATTCAGAGCTTTCTGGATAATGGGTTTCCGGATAATTGATCCAATACCTGTAATTAGCCAAGGGCACTAAAACTCATTTTTTGTAGTGTGACTTAGGAAAATAAACTGTAGGTATTATTATATAGAACATATTTGTGAGTTGCTACAATAAATTAGTGTATACAATGAACTTACAGATTTACAACAGCCAATAACTGATACAAGAGGTAAAGTGGCCCAAAAGAGCTTACATTCTAAAAAGGCATGCTGTTTCTAAGGTGTGCGCATGTTGCGCTCCACTTTGGCTGTAAATCTCTGTCTAGGTCTCACTCAACCACAAAACCTTTCCCAACATTATACCTGGGATATTTGCATACTGTTAGGGAAACTCTGGATATGGAAGTTCTTTTAGTATAATTGTTAATTAGTAGGGACTGGGTAAGTTGGCATACAGTAAGAAAACTGCATGTTGCAGAATCTGTTTCAGTCTGTTAATACATTTATCTTTCAGCAATGATCTCAATATATAACAATGGAGAGGCTCAAGAATAAAGGTGCCCCCAGATATTAGTCATATTCAGAAGCTGCAATATTAGAAAATTGAAGTACACAAGCCTCAACTCAATAACCTTAAAAGGGTGGTTCACCTCCTTTCTCAGCAACATTTTAATTAGCCTTAATTTTTTCTTTTTTTTTATAGTTTTTGAATTATTTGCCTTCTTCTTCCAACACTTTCCAGCTTTCATATGGGGGTCATTGATCCCATCTAAAAAACAAATGTTCTTCAAGTCTACAAATATATTGTTACTGCTTCTTTTTATTACTCATCTTTCTATTCAGGCATCTCCTAATCATTTTCCAGTCTCTTATTGAAATCAATGCATGGTTGCTAGGGTAATTTGCACCCTAGCGACCAGACTGCTGAAATTGCAAACTGGAGAACTGCTGAATAAAAAGCTAAATAACTCAAAAAAACACAAAAAATAAACAATGAAAACCAATGCAAATTGTCTCAGAATATCACTCTCTACATCATACTAAAAGTTAACTTAAAGGTGAACAACCCCTTTAACAACCTGGAGAAAATGTGCTTGGAAGAATAGGTCAAAATTACTACTGAACGTTGCAAAACTGGTATCTACCCAACAGACTGAACACTTATACAAATATAAACCATGTCACGTATAGTTATTTGTTATTTAGTATAATGAGATAAATGGTCCAGTGTATAAATAAAGTTGCAACACGCTGAATTGTGAGATTGTTTCTTGCAAAGCTATGACTTTTTTTGTAACTTACTTTGTTTTAATCATGTTATTTGTAGCTATGTCCTCCTCCTTTACAGTTACAGCTTTATATTGCTTTATGGCAGAACTTATCCCAGAGAACCACTTGTTCAGAATGGACCAGTCAAGGGATTGTTACAGGAAAGGTAAAGGCAATCTAGCAAAATGGATCTAAAGTAAAAAAAAAAAAAAATACATTAAAAGAATGAACACTATTATTTAATGCAAATAAATAACACAGACATGCATTTGCCCTCATTGCATTTAGGATTCAAGCAGTATGATGAACTTTTATTTCTAACATTTTGCTGGTACAGGTATAGGATCCCTTATCCGGAAAACCCATTATCCAGAAAGCTCCTAATAACGGAAAGGCTGTCTCCCATAGACTCTATTTTATATATATAACCAAAATTTTTAAAAATGATTTCCTTTTTCTCTGTAATAATAAAACAGTACCTTGTACTTGATCCAAACTAAGATATAATTAATCCTTATTAGAAACAGAACCCATTTATTCAGTTTATTTAATGTTTACATGCTTTTCTAGTTAGTGATGTGTGGGTCAGGTTTTTCCTGACCCACACCCGACCCTAACCCGCCCTGTTCCAGCCCGTGCCCACCCGCATCCCACCCTTCCGGGGTCCTTTTATAGACCCGCGCCGACCTGCCCCGCAGATGCGAGACTATAAAACCGGAACCCGGAAGTCATTTGAAGGTGGCCACCCGTGAGGAGCCATGCAAGGTCGACCCGACCCGCGGGTATTGGGTCGGCCCGCACATCACTATTAAAGGCAATCTAGCAAAATGGATCTAAAGTAAAAAAAAAAAAAAATACATTAAAAGAATGAACACTATTATTTAATGCAAATAAATAACACAGACATGCATTTGCCCTCATTGCATTTAGGATTCAAGCAGTATGATGAACTTTTATTTCTAACATTTTGCTGGTACAGGTATAGGATCCCTTATCCGGAAAACCCATTATCCAGAAAGCTCCTAATAACGGAAAGGCTGTCTCCCATAGACTCTATTTTATATATATAACCAAAATTTTTAAAAATTATTTCGTTTTTCTCTGTAATAATAAAACAGTACCTTGTACTTGATCCAAACTAAGATATAATTAATCCTTATTAGAAACAGAACCCATTTATTCAGTTTATTTAATGTTTACATGCTTTTCTAGTTGTGTGTGGGTCAGGTTTTTCCTGACCCACACCCGACCCTAACCCGCCCTGTTCCAGCCCGTGCCCACCCGCATCCCACCCTTCCGGGGTCCTTTTATAGACCCGCGCCGACCTGCCCCGCAGATGCGAGACTATAAAACCGGAACCCGGAAGTCATTTGAAGGTGGCCACCCGTGAGGAGCCATGCAAGGTCGACCCGACCCGCGGGTATTGGGTCGGCCCGCACATCACTATTAAAGGCAATCTAGCAAAATGGATCTAAAGTAAAAAAAAAAAAAAATACATTAAAAGAATGAACACTATTATTTAATGCAAATAAATAACACAGACATGCATTTGCCCTCATTGCATTTAGGATTCAAGCAGTATGATGAACTTTTATTTCTAACATTTTGCTGGTACAGGTATAGGATCCCTTATCCGGAAAACCCATTATCCAGAAAGCTCCTAATAACGGAAAGGCTGTCTCCCATAGACTCTATTTTATATATATAACCAAAATTTTTAAAAATTATTTCGTTTTTCTCTGTAATAATAAAACAGTACCTTGTACTTGATCCAAACTAAGATATAATTAATCCTTATTAGAAACAGAACCCATTTATTCAGTTTATTTAATGTTTACATGCTTTTCTAGTTGTGTGTGGGTCAGGTTTTTCCTGACCCACACCCGACCCTAACCCGCCCTGTTCCAGCCCGTGCCCACCCGCATCCCACCCTTCCGGGGTCCTTTTATAGACCCGCGCCGACCTGCCCCGCAGATGCGAGACTATAAAACCGGAACCCGGAAGTCATTTGAAGGTGGCCACCCGTGAGGAGCCGTGCAAGGTCGACCCGACCCGCGGGTATTGGGTCAGCCCGCACATCACTATTTCTAGTAAACTTAAGGCATGAAGATCCAAACTACAGAAAGATTCATTATCCGGAAAACCCCAGGTCCAGAGCATTCTGGATAACAGGTCCCATACCTGTATAAAAATTTGATTCAAGAGCAATTGAGGATAAGTAGTGTAGGTAGAATGGTAACAACATTGCCCACTCCCACACCTTGTGTATTACCCCCTTCCCTTTAGACTGTATGCCTATGCATAGGGCCTTCCTCACCTTTTTGTACCTGTATTGATTGTGACGTTTGTTACTCCATATATTCTATATATGTAATTCGTGTGATGTAGTTGTATAATCACATTTACTTTACAGTGCTACGCAATATGTTGGCGCTATAGAAATACATGTTAATAATAATAAAATAATAATAACAATTAATAATTTGCTCTGTTAGTTGATACATTTCTCTGCAGCATCTGTCGAATATTAGCAACTATTGTATCAGTTCAGTTGCTTTTAAATGAGACATTTTGTATAAAAAATAAGAATGTACTTGTGCATTATACTTACAGATATAGAAGAATTGCGCTTAAAAAGTAGTGTTCTAGCCTGATTTATTGAATATTTCTGCAAAAACCCTAATTCCTCCCTTCCCTTTCACTTCCTGCTCCCTGAATTCCCAGGCTGTGCAAGGAAGCCAGCAGCTCTCAGCACACAGTACCGTAGGACAGGAACCAATCAGCAACTAGCCGGACCTGACAGGGAACTGAATCCTCTCTGTGCTTGTGTGACTGCAGGGCTGTGATTGGCTGCCCCCCTCCTACTGTGCTTCGGGCAGGGACACGCCCCCCTCATTTGAAACATGGACAGGGACCAGTGAACATTTATAGGGAACTCCAATAATGGGGCTATTTTTAAAGATAATATTGATTTTTTGCACCATGTAAAAGCAACACCATGTATTACTTATAACTGCCTAGAAAATTAGGGTTTTTTCATTTATCCTATATATCTCCTTTTAAGAAACTTAGGGATTGTGCTCAGCAGGGCCAAATATAAGAAATGTATCAAGTGGAGGCCTATTTATTAAAGGTTGGATTTTAGGGGTTTTTGAAACCATGACCAAATAAATTTTCTCTAAAACCACAAATGCCATGACATTTATTAAAAGATCCAATTAAAACAAGGAAAATAACCCTGAACTATCCAAAAGAAAATGAACTCAAAAATTCCTAGCGGAAAAAAATTCAAAACCTCTTAAAGTCCGAATTGATTTAAAACAGTTCAACAGGATTAGTGCAGCTCCCACTGACTTCTATAGGAGCTCAACAACTTTTACCTGACCAAGTTTTGACCAAGAGCTTTAAAAAAAAAAAAAAAAAATAGGAACACCACAATTTTTTAGAGATTTGTGGAAAAAAAGTAAATTCAATTAGTAAATCAGTCCCTTAATGTATCATATCAAAAGAATTTACAGTCACTGACAACCCCCACCCACCAGAGCCGCTCCAAAAAGACACAACAAAGACACAACAAAAAATGAAACTTCAGCCTTAGAAAAACTGCCAAAATATATAGAAATCAATTGAAATTTTTTTTTTTGCTGACATACTGTCTTAAACCAACAGAGATGAAAACAATTACTCTAGAAGATGAACAACCTACTAGCAATTGCACTGTCTACAATAGCATCATGGACTGTCCTGGACCCCCTGGAAAGGTGAGCACTGGGGTAGGAAGGGCAGCAGTGTGGAAGCCGCCTCAGGGCCGCGGGGGGGGTAAGAGCCTCCTCTGTCCATATCTGCTTGTTGATGTTGTCCTCAATCCAACCGCTAAGAGTAATTATAATCCCACGTTCAGATCAAGCCACCTCAAGGTGGGCATAGCAGTGCAAGATCCATTCGTTTGTTGAACTTGCAGTGCACAAGTCATTGGCCAGACTTATTATCTAAATTAACTACTTAAATTATTAAATGATTCACTTAACGCAAACAAAGTACTATTTTGCATATATTTACAGTCAGTGTGCTTATTTAATGTGTCAGCACTAAGAACAAAACATTTTCCATGGTGCACAGGCAGAATAACCATGGCAAGCCAATGGATGGAAGCTTATCTTTCTAGAATCACAGAGATCTAATATTGGCAGCAGCAGCAACAGATTGTCCCTCCTGTAGTATGCATAGCTCTCCAAATCTACATGACCTTTCCCAGTAGGGGTGTAATGCAACAAAATATGGCCCTACTGTAATAAACAGTTTCTCTAGTACCTACTGTATATATACAGGCCTGGATTTATGGCAAGGCCACAAACACCCAGGCCTAGGGCTGCACAAATTAAGGGGCGGCATGTTGCCCAGCCGCATCTGAAGCTTGATTACATCCAGTCTGTTATTTAAATCTATGTGCATCCTTGTTCTCTGGACCTAGAAACAAAGGATGACCATATGCACAATCCTATGGGGGGGGTGGAAGACACTGGCTTCTGGGTGCCCTCAGAAGAAATTTGGCGCTGCGTGTAGGATTGAAATCTGTTAGGCACCCTTCTATAGATGCAAACCTTTGGACCCCCTTAGGTGCTTCTCAGCACTGGTCTGGAATATGGAATATGCTACAGTAAGTGCCACACTGCCATTTCAGCCTTCTCACCAGACCAGTTTTGGCCGGGTGTATCGCCCGGCTCATTTTCCCTACCACATGGCTCCTCTCTGAACCAGTGTTCTTTTTTCTGGTGAGAACACTGTATTTCTATCTTACTGTACCATGAATGCACCAGTTACCAACAACACTATACTGTGCTTGTAAGTGGGAGCAAATCCAGATGGCGGCATAATACTTACTACAAAATACCCCAGGCCAGTTATTTTCCCAGCAAGAGCATTGCCAGACAGGGGTCCTAGAGTTAGCAATTATATTCACTGGGGTGCCTAACAAATTGCCTAATGACAAAAATATAGATGTTACTTTATTAAAACAGTAGGCAAGAGGTATGTTAATAGGATTTCATTCAAACACACTTTTTATTACGGAGTCTATTTATTGGCTGTTGGCTTTTGTATATTTTAATATGGAAGTGAATCCAGGCTGATCTAAATGAAAAATTAATATTTGAGTGGCTATGCTGGTTACAAGGGGACTCTATAACCATACTTTCAAAGCTGCGTACATATCAACAATATCAATACATAATTGTGTACATAACACTATAAAAAAAAAAGGTATTACTGTAAGGGCTTACACTGTAGTAAAACACCCTTGTTTAAATGAATGTAGTAAAATTTGTTTAGTCTCCAATCACTTGGTACTGTTTATGTGATTAAATTATTTTCCATCAGTTTCTATTTTTCAGCCCCTTTCAGTAGAGTTTTTATCTCCTAGGGAACCGATAAATGCCATCTGGCCAAGAGTGTAAATCATGCTAGTTGCAGCCTGAGAGATCCAGAGGTGCTAGTCTGTGCTGAGATGATTCTTTCCCAAAATCTTGGAGGTATTGTAACCAATTTTTATTGCATAACATTAAGCAGTGTCTATCTGAGACGTTCTCTAATTGGTCTCTTTGCATAACACATGGCTGTTTGGAGCTGATCAGGTCCCCAAGGCGTTTATCTGGATCCCACAGGGAGTGGCAGTGGAATACATAATAAATATATGTATATTTACATGCTGTCCAATTTCACTGTAGAAAAAAAGTTTAAAATCTATTAGCCTGTAGTAAAGAGACAAATGTATCTAGATGTCTCTGCAAAGTGATATAGATTTTACTACATCATTTTATAACAAATGACAATCTGCTCACAGTAATCTAATCCATAATTAAATCCATATTTATCTCATATTTTATTTAAAAATCATGACAAAACTCCCATGACTTATTTTTTAGTAAAATAACCTGAATTAATTGGATCCGAAAAACTCAAAGTCGAGCGAAAATCTTAATTGCTAATTTTTTCTGGGCTTTTTTCTCAAATTGCTCAAATTTTTTATGTTTTTGCCCAAAAACCCAGAAAAAGTTGGATTATAGGGCTAAATCCACTGAAGACCCCAATAATATTAAATTTGGGATAGGTGCCTCTCCCACTGACAGTACCTCTACGGGTCTAAAATGGCAGATTTTTGTATTCTGGCTTTTTGCAGCTTTGGAGTATAATTAATCTCAAAAAATCTAATTTTGTGAGATTTTACTTTAGGACTTTAATACACAACCCCCCCTGAATCTCATCTGCTACAGCTGCCCAGATAGTCCTTCTGGATAGAATTACTGTTATGCACTTAAATTTTAAAATATGCAAGCCACTTATACAATTAATGGGACTATGTTAGGCAAATCCATGATGGATAAGTATAATAACTTGTGTATAATAATCTTAGCTGTAGCAAGCTATTCCAGTCAGCTGCATGATGACCAGAGAGGTTCTGAACTTAGGGTTGCCAACCTTTTTGTCACGGTCGGCACCCAACTCCAGAACAAACACCAAGCACCCTGGTCTCGGCTCATGCTTAACCAGTAGTGTGACTGCCTTTGGGCCTCGGGAGGAGCCCTCGGCTTACTTGGATGCCACCTGGACTTAAACGAGAGGTGCAAGATGAGGGTTCTGGATAGGCAGAGGGGCACGACTGTAGATAGCATCTTTATGGCCAAAGGTCACGGTACTAGCAGGAATAGGCAAATTCGTTGTCAGACAGGCAGGATCGAGGCATGTAGATAGCTAGGATCGTCAGGCAGGCAAGGGTCAAAACCGGGTAATCAATCAGATGGCATGAGGCAGAATTGGAATCAAACAGCAGGCAGGATTCAAACCAGGAAGTCAATCAGGAGGAACAAGCGGAATCAATGTTGGTTTCAGGCAAGAGTCAGGTTTACAGAGGTCAGAGTAGTCAAAAAGCCAGGCCGGGTCAAACACAGTAGATCAGAACAGATTTCAGGCAAACAGGAACTAGCACAAGGCTCAGGAAACCACCAGGAATCAAATCCTATCACGGGCAATGAGAAACAATAAAAATGTCCCTTTAATACCCTTAAATTTCGTGCCATTGCGTGCTGACAAATAAAACTTAGTCCATCAATTGACTCCAAATAGGTTCTAAAAACTCCCCATAGGCTAAAACAGCAATTCGGCAGGTTTTAGATGGCGAATGGTTGAAGTCGAATTTTTAAAGAGACAATACATGATACATTTTGATATTTTTCAAATTCAAATTGAATTTGGACTATTCCCTAGTCGAAGTACACAAAAAATAGTTCAAAATTCTAATTTTTTTCATTCGAAAATTCACCTCGACCTTTGATAATCTGCCCTCTAGTTTAATGTTCACTAGCGACTGCCACCTCGCCCTTTAGTAAATCGGCCCCAATGACTCATTAACATAAGTAGCTATAGCAAGTAGTGTCGATACACTAGTTGCTTTAGCTACTTATGTTAATAAGTCATTGGGGCAGATTTATTAAAGGGCGAAGTGGCCGTCTCTATCGAAAATTCGCCAAATGACAATCCGCAGGGACAGTGCCAATTTACTACAAGGCGTAGAGGACAATTTGCTAGCGAAAGAGCTAACCGCTAACAAAGTTTTGCACCCTTTGACCAAGTACAAATTCATCAAAGTGCGAACTTTACATTATGTTACCCTTTTCACCAGAGTCTGTTAACCTGGAGAATTGATAAGATGAAACTACATTTTCAATATTGTTATGATCATATCCTCTTGCAAAATTATGCAATATCCTGGTGAAAAAACGCCTGCGCTGTGTCAAATAAATGTATGGATTTTTAGAAGTTGTACAAATCAAACATATTAATTTATTAACAAAAGTAATTAATTTAATCTCCTCATTGTTGGTCTTGAAGTAAAGATTCAGTAACAAATATTAAGGATTTGCCCATGCATAAATGCACTCCGAACTGTAAACCTCTTAGATGCAATGTGTTCTACTGTTGTAGTTGATCTATATCAATCAGGATTTGTTTTAGCCTATCACTTTGTCTTTACTGAAGCTCACGACAGAGTTTTCTATGGTGTTTTTGGCTAGCTATTTGTTTTCCCCTACACTTGAGATGTTAAAACACTATCCTATAAATTTGTCCATTATTTCTTACATAGATTTAACATCATATGTTTCATAGTCAAAAAATACACCATTTTAATAAAAAAAAACCTTTTAATATCAGCCAAATACTTCTGGCAATTCTTGATGGTTTGATTTTGACACCCCGCAGCACTCAACGCAGATTGTATTCCAGTCCATAAGACTTTTCTGCAAAAGAAAATTAAACAGCCCTATGGGCTTTTCTAAAAATTCTAAATGAGCATCTGTAAGGGGTACTGGAGGAGGAGGAGATGCTGCTGAACTTGTACCCTAAGCAGTGTCAGAAGTAGGATTAACAGCTGAAGAAGAAAACGTGTTTGAGGTTACAATACTAGTCAAAGAAGAATATCTTGTGAACCGTGCAGCAGGACCAGGATCATGATGAGGTTGGAGAATAGAGGATATGTGTTCTCCTCTTGGTTCCTTGGACATTCGGAGAAAACTGGAAAAAGTCAAGTCTTCCAACAAGTTCAGCAGCATCACAAAGTAAACTCTCCAGCTGCCCTTTATATACCCGCTAATTCTAATTGGATGCTAACGTAACTACGCTAGTGAATTTGCCTTCTAAGGAAATTACTGAAGTGAAAAAACATTAATTTCCGCAGCAAAAGGACGTTTGCTGTCAAAAGTATGCTACTGTAATACACCAAAGTTCGTATGCTGAGGCGTAGTTAGCCATTTTAATGAGCGTAGTCATAGTGAATTTGCGTCTGACTGAGTTGTCCGAAGCGTGGCGATGCGAAAACTGGCAAAAAAAAAATCTGCCCCATTATCTGCTTCCACAATGGAATAATCAGCATACATAGACACTAAGGAAAGCTAAAAGTAACTTTTTGTTCCAGTGAACAAAATTGAATTCAAATTCGATCAGACCATTGAAAACACATGATCTAATTACTGTAAATGGCTGAAAAGACATAATAAGGTAATTAACAAGTGAGCATATTCTGTTCTTTTCTAAATCAGCACAAACCAAACAATGACAAAATATTATAGATATAACTTATAAATGGGGCAGATTTATTAAGGGTCGAGTTGTGTTTTCCACAAAAGATTCAAGTTTTCAAGGTGATTTTGTTGGTCAAAAATAGATTTTTCAGGTTCCAAAAAAAAAAAAAAAATTTGATATTTATTCTAACCCGATCCTGGAAATAGCCGGAATCCGAAATACACCATCTAAAACCTGTCGAGGTCATGTAGAAGTCAATGGAAAGGGTCCCTTGAACAATTTGAAGATGTTAATAGCCTTCATGATGTTCTAGTTTTTTTTTGGTGGGTTTTTGCTCAAAAACGCAATCACTTCGAGTTGTGAGTTCATTCGAGGTTTAAAAAAAGCGCACATAACTTATTACAACAATAACAAATAAAATTTGACCTTTGATAAATAACCCCCTAATTAAATAATGCTTGCTGAAGTTGCTAACTGAAATATTAACAGGCTTTGATTGGCCCTGTGAGTTTTTCTTCAGAGTCTGTAGGAAATCCCACCATGCTCTATGGCTATCTACTTTTAATAGACAATAAGCTAGTTTTCTGCAATTCTGTTTTTATATTTTTATTACATATTTCTTTGCTAATCGTATTATTTTAACAAGACAACAATACTGAACAGATATTTTTTATAGAAACGTCTACACCAATGTTTACCCATCAATATAAGTAATATCACGACTGTTCGGGCCACTGCATCATGAAATGTTGAAACCGATGCATCATATATTGCTGGGGTCGCTATGTGTAATTAAATATACTTGGTGTCAATGAAGCTTCCTGTTCCTCCAGCCTCTCCAATTCAGTCTCGCCTTGTATTTGGTTGGAGGGGTCGGCACCTCTCCCAATTAGAGATCTGATGTCTGACGAAGGGATTCGCTCCCGAAACGTTACATCACTTGACTAATAAAATTGCAGGGGATTTCCCTGCTACACCTGCCTAAGGGTTTGGCTAATCCTCATTGTAATGAAATATACTTGGGTCACTCTGTTATGAAATGCTGGGGCCACTGTGTGAAGAATTACTGCTACGTTTGTGCACAGAGCGGCAGGATTTTAGGGGGGCGGCATGCTGCCCAACCAAACCCACATTGGTTCAAAAACACTGGGGATACGCTGGAGATACAATCATTTTCTAAATTCCCCATGCGCCAATCCCCATTGCTCCTGTCCCGCTGGAGGGGAATATATATATATCTCTATCAATAGACTGTTATATTTTGGGGTTGCTGGGAGTTTGTGACTGCAGAGGGAGTCACTGTGACCATTGTGTCTGGGTAGTGGTCTGTTTAAAAGGGCATGGTCTTTCAAAGTGGTTGTGGTCAGAGAAATATTTCAGCATGGTATGTCTATTCTTCTAACAGTGTGCACTTACAAGTGCTTATAGCTGGTGAAAAGTTGGAACAGAGCATACACCTGGGGTGTGTGTGTCTGTATGGGGTCGGTACATTGCTGCATCTCACTCAGCACTGTTCCATGGAATCATGATTGTACTGCTGATTTGCCTGGTGAAATATGGTTTCCCACATTTACTTAAATGGTGCTCTAGAATAGCAGTATAATCACAAAGTGTATATAACTGCAGGTTTTCTGAAATGAATGAAGGGTTTTTATTGCATGAGAGGTTATTTTACCTCCAGATTAATTCCAATAATATTTTTTATTCCAATGTCAGTTTGCTCCACTTTTAAGTGTGGGCTCTTTGAAACCAGGAGCAAAGCTACTACGGGGGGAGAGGGTTGTAGTAAGTTTGGGGTCTTGTCTTAGCGGATGAGGCTTTATGTAATTTAGGGCTATTCAACCAGACTACAACTCCCAGAATCCCCCTTGAGTAGAGTTGCACCACATCACTAATACATAACCTGAATGTATAGAACACATTTTTAATTTATATAATATGTCCTTTATCCCTTTCTGTACTGTTGGTACCAGAGCAGAAACCCTAGAGGCACTACCTCAAACTGGACTTGCATAGTATTAGGAGTGCTCTCCCCAGTCCTGGTTAATGCATTTTGACTTTTCCTCCCTGTACTGCAGCTATTAGTATTTCCCATGTATTGTACACTTATACGTTCCCATGCCAGCCCAGAATAGAAGTTCTAGACCTGTGCCAAAGGATGGTTCCATCATGTATAAATGTAATAAAACATAACTAATGGTAACAAGCCATGTCAGCATGAAGCACAAGTAGTATATCATATACTATTTGATAGTGTCAGCGTGTAGCTGAGCCTTTTATAAATACACAGCACAATCATCCGCCCCCTCTCTCCTTGTCCCACCCCAGGGGCACATTATTCATAGCTAACACAGCTCAGACCTCATCCCCCTTTCTCAGGCCTTATCTTTCTACACTTCTCCCCCAACAGGACCCCATTTCTCCCTAAGAGGGGCAGGCAGGCATCCAGACATGGCCGGGCTGTCCCTTTGCTACATGTTTATGCAAGCTCTGCCCTCTCCAGCCCTGCATTTCCATGACACTGACACATTCCCAAGGCACACAGCCGGTACAGACAGCAGCGGAGTGATACAATCTGAATACTAAAAAATCCTTCCGCGCCGATAGTAGTTCGCCCCAGCACAATGCAAACCCCTCAGTCATCTTGCAAGACCCCCCATTTAGGAATCCGCCCCCACAGGAGAGGTGTTTGCAGCAACCACCTCCGTCCAGAACTAAGTGGAAATGGCGGCGGCCTGCCCTAAACCCCTCTTTATCATAAATATATAAATTATGCTAATTATGACCATTGCATATTAACAAAACCCAAACAAAAAAATCCTCCCACGTCCCTCGTCCCGCTTTTAAAACACCCTCTTTAATAAGCCATCTATTATTTAATGTCTACTCACCAATGTTGTGCTTTCTCCTCGAGCTCCTCTCCTCTTAGCCTTTGTGATAGGATTTTGGGCTGCAGGACTCATCCCACCTCTCTTTTAAATTCACCTCACAACTCACTTGTAGGGCTCAGCGCTATAGAAAAGGGGGATGCATTTCCATGAAAGAAAAAAAAAGCGGGGCTTGCTGCACACCTTATTAATATTTAATCAGAATACATTCCCCAGTCTAACGCTGCTTGGCAGAAAGTGCAGGTACCATTGTGTGAGAAAGAGAAATAAAAGGGTAAAAGAAATGCCGTCTCCTCTTGTAAAGTTGAATGCAGTTTTTACATGCACATTTTTTTGCTGCTGCGTCATGAACATAATATATGCAAGGCGAGTGCTGCATACTGAGGGCTCAATGTGAGGTGGGAGGGAGAAGGGGGGTTGCGCTCACATTCTTAAAGAGCCACACTCTGCATATGAACAGGCTGAGCAGCAGGGGGAGGACTCCTCATAATGAAGAGCTAAAGCATATTCTTGCTTAGTTGCCAACTGACCCTAATCACCAGGGACAGTTCCTGCCTTTGACCTTGTCCAGAGAATTTTTTGTCTCTGGAAACATTTCTGGTTGTCTGTGTCACCCATTGTGTGACGTATAAGAGACCGGCACAAAACAGCGACACACCACACTCTGTGAACAGGGTTTACACATGGGCTTTATTGCACCAGGGTATAAAAGTGAGAGAAACAGGAACAAGGCAATACTACATAAGACCCACAAGTGGACCACTGAAGTCCTATAAAATGGTCCCCAGATGAACTGTGTACAGTCCCCCGGGGCCAAGACACACTTTATCAAAGTCTTTCTTATTCCGTCCAAGGCAAAATTCCTTCTGTACAGGTTAAAAGGCAGAGTCTCTTTTGACATCAGTCCACAGAATAAGGTACAGTCCAGCATACACTGTTCCTCCAGGTAACCACAAATAAAGGCACAGGATTCCTTTGGGTAACTCTATAGCATAACAATACCTCTAAGTTGCCAAGTTCCACCAATAAGCACTCCTTCTCAGGGGTAGGGGAATCCAAACTGTTGGAGGGAGTCTTCCTGTCATAGCTAGGGTAGGTTCCAGGGAGGTGCCAAGGTGGGATTCTCTGCCACAGTCAGGGTGCACCCCAATTTCTCTGAAAAAGTGCCCCAAGCCAGGAGCTACACATACAGCTTAGTCAGCCCTTGCTGCAAACACAACAACCCCCACTTCCCAGACCAACACTTCTTTGTTTTTGTAGAGGGAGGGAGTTTGCCACACCCCCAGGGATACACTGGTGTGTCCACTAAGTAGCTTTAGTGGGGGAGGGGACTGGGTATTGTTTTGTGCCTTTCACTGCCTTTTCTACACTGAAAATGGGGGCATTATCAGAAAATATACAAACAAATTCCAACAGCTAAACAACATGCTCTTTTCCATCTCAGAATTCATCACAGTCTGGTCGTGAAAGACTTTCTAAATTAGTCCAAGGTAGTTATTCACAAAGTTTCTGATGTGGAATTGAAGACAGGTAAAGGTGTCTTTACACTGAAAGATGACAGGGTGGAAGATATTGGTTTGATTGATCGTTTGGCCCTCGAACATCGCCGTACACATACCCACGTGTCACATGTTTTTAGTGAACTTTTTACTTTTGTCTTGGACCACCAATTTCAGGGTACTGCTATGGATAGTAATGTTGCCCTGTCTTATGCCTTATGCTTAAGGATTTTTAACCCTGCTGAATGACATCTGATATCAGTTGGGGAAGCCCGTTGGATGGCAAACATACACACTTTTATTGGCCCTTGTATTGCCACCTTTACTTTGTTAAGCTACTGACACAGTGTTCAAATATCTCCTGTTCTGGGAACAGGATCTAAAGAGACACCCATCAAGCCAACGAAAAAAGAAAAATCATACTTACCGCAAAATGAAAAATATACTTATAGTTTCATCTCCGTCTACTCCCAGCCTGGACAGAAGTAAATTTTAAGAAACCATAAAGCTCACCCCCCCCCCGGCTCACACCAGTCTATTAATAAAGCCACAATAGGGAGGGCATGTTGACAGGGAGAATGGCCAGGAAAATAAAATTCCTGTTAGTATGATATTAATTTTCTCTTTTTCTGGCCATCCCCCGTCAACATGAAAAATATACTAATGGTTCATACCCAAAGGAGCACAATGGGAAAGGAAGATAATAAGCTTACATTTATTTGGCACAACAGGCTGAAAAAAGAATTGGCTTATCAAACTGGACCTGAGATGAAGGCACAACATCTAATCTGTAGTGTAGTAGGGGTAACTTCAGATCCTCTTGAAAGACACTCCTGCCTCTGATGCCCAGGAGGCTGCCATACAACGTGCAGAATGCACCTTTAATCCCTTAGGCTCAGAGCTGCCCTTTAATTTATAAATCCTTTATATGGTCTTGACTACTCATGAAATTAGACTAGCTTTGGAGGCTAGTTCACCTTCCCACTGGCACAACAAACAGCATTCTAGACTTTCTAAAGTCTTCCCTTCTTCTGATGTACATTTCCAAACATCTTATAACTTCTATAGTTAAATCCTCCTCCTGAGAGGATGCTGGAGGCTCAAAGGACAGCGATACAATTGGTTAATTTATGTGGAACTTAGAAAAAGCTTAAGGCAGGAAACTGAGGATTAGTCTGAGAATTACTTTCTTCACATGGAACATTGTGTAAGTAGGATCTACTGAAAGGGCCTAGCGTTCACAGATCTGCCGAGTTGACATAAGGGCCACTCGAAAAAAAGTTTTCAGGGTAAGTAACCACAAAGAACTTGATATAAATGCTTAATGGTGCAGTAGAGAGGGATCTCAAATCAATACCCCAGGTTGGACAAATAAACTTAGTTGGTGGACGAACTCTGAGTATTGCTTGGAAGAACTTCTCTATTAATGGATCTCTCGACCACCTCTTCTCCAAAAGACTCAGACTTTTCCAGGGCCCTTCCTTAAGAAACTCCACGATATCTGCCACAGATGTTAAGGATTAAGATGTTCAGATCAGTTGCCATCAGACCCACCTCTGGCCAGCCCTAAATAGATGTTATCCAGTGATCTACTGATCTAACTCCCAACCCCATTGGGTAGATAATGATGGCTGAGATAATCTGCCTCTAGATTATGGACTCCTCGAATGTACAGAGCAGTTAAATCTTAAAGGTGGATCTGAGCCCACTCCATGATTGGGACAGTCTCTCTGAGCAAGGTCTTGCTCCTTGTCGATCCCTTGATTTCTAAAGTAAGATGTAGCTGCCGCATTGTCTGTTCTGATCTTCACTGCAGACCCTAGGAGAACCACCCTGAGCTCCAGGATATTGGTCAGTGTCTTGGAAAGGTCCTCTACCTGGCCCTGAGGCATCTGTGAACACCTCCATCCAAGTTGTTTCCTGAGGGGAAACCCTTTGCAGACATTGCTGGGTATTTTCTACCAGGCTAGATGTCTCTTGCACTCTGTGTTGATTTGAATTGCCTGTGACCAATTCCAAGCTATAGGATCCTACCGCCTGAGAAAAAAATAACTGATTAGGCCTCATCCTCCATTCGGTTCATTATACCAACTTTATAGTTGGTCAGAAGGCCCAGAAGGCTCATGAATTGCTTTGCCGATGGGAATGATCCCTCCCAAAATTGCATTACTTGAAGGATTATATGAAAAATTATCTGCCCAGACAGTATCTATTTGAGCTCCAAGGTATGCCATTCTCTGGGATTGTATCATCTACCTTTAGGATCTAGCCAAACCTCTCAAAAACCTCCTGGGGTCTTATGAGATTGGATGATAATGTAGCTGGATCTCTCACCCATAAAGTAAATCATCCAGGTAATGGTAGACTTCTATGTTTCCTGCCTTAGCTTTGCAAAAAGTCCTGGGCAAAGTAGCAAGGCAAAAGGGAAGACAGCAACATTGGTAATGTTGTTCTTAGAGACAAAATCATAGAAAGCTGTGATGTTTTAAACAATGGGCATGTGCAAATAAACATCTTTCAAATCTAAAGAGGCTAGCCAATCTCTTGGACAAACTACGGCCTTCACAGTAACAAGGGTCTCCATTTTAAAAGTTTGGTACTTCGAGAATGTGTTTATTCTTCGAGATCTAATATGGTCTTGGTCACTAAGAATAGAGGAGAAACCGCTAAAACCACTGAAATTGCTTTCTTTTACAACAGCCTTGAACATACTGAAAAAAACATTTTCCTTTTTCCCTGCATCTTGAGGAATTGTAGTAGGAACAATATCACCCATGAATCTTGAATTGGCCGAGACCCCCTGAAAGGTGAGCAACCTACCCCTACAGAAGGCTGGATCGAGTGACTGTCATTGAGCTTTTGGGGAAGGCTTGGGAGATCTTGGGACTTTAATTCTGGACATGAAAGAACCTTGTCATGAGCACCAAGATGAAGATCTAAATGATGCTCCTGATCAGAGATATCTGGAGTCCTACCTTCTTCTGGAGTAGGCATACAAATGTTATGAAACTGCCTCGCCTGGGAAAGAAAAGTACTCTTGCCCCCTGAAGACTTAATGTCATCTAAGGGCATCTTGCAAAGAGAATTCTTGGAGGCAGTGTCTGTAAACCATGATCTAACCCAAAGGACTCTACGAGCTGTGACTCCAAACGACAAGAGCAAGCTGACAGCTGGACAAGATCTAGAGAGGCTTAGTGTGAAGTCATCCAGAACTTCCAAAATGTTTTTCTCTGGGAACTAAATGGCTTGCTCCAGATTCTCTGCCCACATAGAAAGGGTCTTTGTAGCTTATGCCAGAGCTACAGCTGGCTTATAGGCTGCCCAGAAGACATATAACATTTCTTTAATTCTGTTTACATACAACGGTCCATTCGATGTTTCAGTGATGAAATGTCATCAATTGGCAAAGCCGTCTTCTTAGATAACGTAGCCACTGGAGCATCAACTGTAGTGGGTGTATACCGGATCTCTTACATCTCATCTAAAAAAGGATACAGCTCTTCCTCTTTTCTCTAAACTGGAATTATTTTGGATATTTTAGACAAATCTGCCTGAATTAAATCCTGCACTTCCTTAGAAATAGGAAAAACTGCATGTGAAAATTTCAGGTTTTTAGAAAGATATTCAGTGAAATAGATCTCACAAAATATTTTGCCCTTCATTGCAGACTTGTTACATGCTTCTGAATCGCAAATTGCAGTACTTTGGGAGCGGCTCTTTTAGATGCTGCCAGATCCATCGTAGTGCACAGGTAGGCAGCAGCAAGGAAACAAATCCAGATTGGCCAAACAGCTTTAACTGCTGAAGGGAGCTGGCAAAAAATGCCATCTTTGCACCAAGCCTCCATACTGGGAGCGCAGAGCACCAACAGGTGCCACAAAGCAGCAGCAATATCCCAGCCACACAGGGTCCCCTTCCTGACCACGCTGTTGTCACAATGGAACAGGGGCTATGGGCGGAGAAAGAACCTCCAGAAAACAAAACTGTGCCCGGTAATCTACAACATAGCGAGCAAGTGAGTACTTTCTTGCCTGTAAAATAAAGAAAAGAGAATTAGTTTAAGCTGCTTAACCTCTCCTACTATGCCCAGGCTGGGACAGAAGAAAAGACTGATGTGAGCCAGATGGGGGTAGGCTTTATGGGTTCTTAAAATTAACTATCTTCTGTCCAGGCTGGAGTAGGAGATTAATCCATTTGTATATTTTTCATGTTGGCAAGGGATGGCCAGGAAATAAGATTGAAGTGTTTTGTGCTTCTTTTCATTTCTTTATGTAAATAACAGAATGAACCAGAACCAAAACAAGAATCTAGCCAGGCTTGATAACCTGTTTGCATTCAGATGTGTAGCAACATTTGTGTTTCCTTTTGCACCTGTGTTAAAGATCAAGTCTAAGGTGCAGAACACAGCACTGTTATCTGCAAGGCAGGACTGGATATGATGCTTGATAAAGGGGCCAGACCCCGAAACGTTGCACTGCTATACCGCAATAAACGTGCAAGGTGTTCCTTGCTTGCATAAGCTCTGTGTGCCTCTGGATTGCTTGACTTCTGTACTGGATATGATGCCTGCCATAAGGACTTCTCTACCTTGAAGACCTTGAACTTTCTAGCCTGTGTATGTGATGAGCAAGCTGGGGCAGTTCCGGCTGACGATCACATCCCCCCAAACCACAAATCTGTGCTTGATCCCTTGTTATTAATAGGGAAAACCGATAAATATATATGTAACCCTAACTTGGCTTAAAAAGGCATATACCAACTAGTAGTGTAGAGGATGGGCTACACTGGACCCTTTTCCAACAGGATGGGCTTTGCTATGTGAAAAGAACATGTGAGGTGTTGTTAAACTGCACTTCTGTACTGCCAAAAGAGTAATAATAAAGAAATTGTATGCCAGGGGTTCTTTGCAAAAGAATAACAAAAGGCTTTATTCAATAATAAAGCGCCACGGGGTTTAAAATACTCACACACATGAGGTAGTCAATAAATGCCAGATACAATCAAGGATGTAGCAGACACAGCATAATTGGCACCACTGAAGGAATAGCAGGGGGGAGTTGAAAGTTATACACCTTCCAGGTTGTCAGTACCTCGTGCGGACGTGCAGACAAGCAGGGCTTGGGGGAGAGCTACTCCCCTCTATCTTCTGGGTGGAGCTAAAGCTGCTCTTACTAACTGAAGCTCAC
This sequence comes from Xenopus petersii, assembly GCA_038501925.1. Taxonomy (NCBI): domain Eukaryota; kingdom Metazoa; phylum Chordata; class Amphibia; order Anura; family Pipidae; genus Xenopus; species Xenopus petersii. The sequence continues at coordinate 43,928,192 of CM076674.1, read as the reverse complement.
TAATTCACTCTCTCTAGAGAGTGCTATAACAGTTGCTATCCTGTACACTAACTAACCTCATTCACAGGGTCCCTATTCCTCAACTTCTCTACAGGGCCTAACGTTTATGGGGCCTTATTGACTCCAGGCTCAATGGATCATCCACCCAAGGAAGGACCTCCCCCTGCAAAGCACTATGTTACAGTGATGCAGGATATGGTCATCAACCTAAGGGCCAATGAACTGGGTATGCAAAATAAGTAGAAATGGTTACATGGGTTTTAACCCAGCAACAAGGAAATGAGGCACTGGTAGGGAATGAAACCATAGGGGCCATGATCCTATGGGTCCCTACATACAGGAAGGCTATTTTTTTCCAGAAAAGTTGGCAACCCTACACATTCCATGTCATAGTCCTCTCTCACTTGTGGCCACAATCAGGGATGGGCTGGATTACCCAAATTTCCCGGTGGAGAACGGGGAGTGGCCCTGGGTCGGTTGGGCCCACTGGGTTTCTTCCCGGTGTCACAATGTAAGCAAGTAGCAGGTACCTTGAACTGAGCACTGCTCGTGTTAGCATCAGCTCTGCTCCACACACTGGATTTTTACAGTACAGGTTAACCTGTAGTGCTCTAGCACTTGTGACCACTTATGTGTGCAACATATGAATACTCTGAAACAGAAGTAAATATAATTCCTCTCACTATAATAATGATTGCAAACAAAAAGAAATACATAATACTAGTAACCCCCATTCCCGAAAGGAAGCTGCAGAGTCAAAACAAGGACATAGATAATTAGCTCTGCACAAGTTCCTCCCTCCATTCTTTCCTGCCTGTTCATTAGGCAGAATAGATAAGTAGGAATTGATTATTCAGGATACAGAAATTGAGGTGTCTCAATACATCATCCAACCCTTGCATTGAAACAGCCAGGAGTTGAGTTTAAAGGGATAGTATGAATGAATTTCTTGGACACGGAGCACTCGCGGAATTAAAATCAATGCTTTATTGAAAATAGTTTAAAAACATGGAGCGCACAAAAAGAATACATGCTTGATGCATTTCGTGGTCAAAGCCACTTCCTCAAAAGCATGATGCACTTCTGTCCACATGAGCATTAAAAAGACTCTTGTTTTTGTGTGCTCCATGTGTTTAAACTATTTTCAATAAAGCATTGATTTTAACTCCGCCAGTGCTCCGAAATACATTCAGACTTTCCACACGCGTCTACATGTGGCAGCACAGAAATAATATAAAAAAGTACAGAAATAATATAATTAAAATAAAATAAAATGACATTGGTGTGTAGTTTGATCACATTTACATCATGGACATTATCATACCTATGGTAGTTTAGTGAGAAATTTTTCCCATGGTGACCATATGGCTGTATGGAGATCAAATTTGTCCTCCAAGAGGGCAGATAAATAGTGCATAGACTGTATACATTTACGCCTATTAATAACATGCAAGATAGGAAAAGGTGGAGCCAACCAATGAAGGGCTATGGCCCAATGTGCAGCTGCTAGTATTTGGGATACAAGTTTGCATGGACGTGGAGCAAGTTTAGGGTAGGTTTGGGACAGTAGTGCTGACTCCATGGATAAATATATATGTAAAATATATGTAAATATATATGTAACCCTAACTTGGCTTAAAAAGGCATATACCAACTAGTAGTGTAGAGGATGGGCTACACTGGACCCTTTTCCAACAGGATGGGCTTTGCTATGTGAAAAGAACATGTGAGGTGTTGTTAAACTGCACTTCTGTACTGCCAAAAGAGTAATAATAAAGAAATTGTATGCCAGGGGTTCTTTGCAAAAGAATAACAAAAGGCTTTATTCAATAATAAAGCGCCACGGGGTTTAAAATACTCACACACATGAGGTAGTCAATAAATGCCAGATACAATCAAGGATGTAGCAGACACAGCATAATTGGCACCACTGAAGGAATAGCAGGGGGGAGTTGAAAGTTATACACCTTCCAGGTTGTCAGTACCTCGTGTGGACCGGATACCCTACAGAAGATGTGAACTGGGAAAGAACAATAAACTAATTCCCTTGTCAGTTCTGTGGTCCCTTCACTACAGACAAGCAGGGCCTGGGGGAGAGCTACTCCCCTCTATCTTCTGGGTGGAGCTAAAGCTGCTCTTACTAACTGAAGCTCACTAATTCACTCTCTCTAGAGAGTGCTATAACAGTTGCTATCCTGTACACTAACTAACCTCATTCACAGGGTCCCTATTCCTCAACTTCTCTACAGGGCCTAACGTTTATGGGGCCTTATTGACTTTCCACACGCGTCTACATGTGGCAGCACAGAAATAATATAAAAAAGTACAGAAATAATATAATTAAAATAAAATAAAATGACATTGGTGTGTAGTTTGATCACATTTACATCATGGACATTATCATACCTATGGTAGTTTAGTGAGAAATTTTTCCCATGGTGACCATATGGCTGTATGGAGATCAAATTTGTCCTCCAAGAGGGCAGATAAATAGTGCATAGACTGTATACATTTACGCCTATTAATAACATGCAAGATAGGAAAAGGTGGAGCCAACCAATGAAGGGCTATGGCCCAATGTGCAGCTGCTAGTATTTGGGATACAAGTTTGCATGGACGTGGAGCAAGTTTAGGGTAGGTTTGGGACAGTAGTGCTGACTCCATGGATGGTTCAATAGTCACCTCTATTATCTGAGAAGCCATTTTGTACACTTCTGTCCATAATGTTGATACAATTGGGCAATGCCACCAGGCATGAATAATCTCCCCCTGTCGTGCATTCCCTGAAGCAAATGGATGGGAAATTTGGGTTAATGGTATGTTTACGATTAGGTGTAAGGTACCAACGAAACAACACTTTGTATGTAGTTTCCTTAACCCCTACATTAGGAGAAAGTTTTCTAATAGAACTCCATATTTTGGTCCAAGTCTCAAATGGGATAGGGGCTCCTAAATCTGTCTTCCATGCCATCATATATTTATGTGAGACAGGAGAGGCAACCGCTATTAGTTGAGAATAAAGTAACAAAATTACTTTTCTGGTTCCAAGTGTTCCATTGTTCTGTAGCTGGGAAAGCATACATATCACATAGTTGGTGGGAAGGATTTAAATCCTTGTATGGACAATTCCATTGGACGTCCATCCTTGGAAGGCTGAATGAATTAGTTCTTTGGGGAAAGTCTGGGTTGCCCACTAATGGTTGCTTATGACTACAAAAAGTATGTGAGGTAAATATTTGCTTCAGGGGTTTCCATAACTGCAGGTGAAACTTAATTATGGAGTTTGTGATCTTGTGCTTATGAATCGAATCTGATTTGGCCCATAAAAGAGAGGAGACCCTCAACGGATGAATAGTAGCATTTTCAAAGTCAACCCACTTGGAGTGACCTGATGGTAAGTACCATTGTGTCAACTGTGCAAGTCTAGCGGCCTTGAAATAAAGTGGGGAACCTTTAAACCTCTTTGACTGTAAAATCTTTATAACACATTTTTGTTAATCCTATGTGATTTGTTATTCCAAATAAAGTTTTTTCTTTGTAATCGAGAAAGGTACTATTGACTGGTATAGGTAAGGCTCGAAAGGCATACAGGAGTTTGGGGAGAAGCATCACCTGGCTTGCAGCAATGCATCCCAGCCAAGAAATAGCATATTTGGACCAGTTTTCCAAGAACCTATGTAGAGTATTTATGAGAGGGGGAAAGTTTGCTTTTGTGGAAAGATTTAGTAATTTTGACCCCAAGGTAATCAACTTAATGTTATCTCCAATGGAAGGGAAAATTCAGTTCCAGGAGTTTTAAGTGATGCATAGGAATGTTAAGGGGTAGTGCTTCCATCTTACTTGAAGACCTGAGAGCTTGTGGAATTTATCTAAAGTATTGAATAAGTTAGGGAGGCTAGTCAAAGGCTTTGTTATTGTGATGAGATTTGACATAGCCTGAGATATTGTTGTGCTGTTGAATTGCTAGGGAGAAAAGAAGTGGTGACAGGGGGCATCCCTGGCAAGTGCCCCGTGCAATAGGAAAGGACTGTCTCCCTAAATTTTTTAAGTCAGCTATTGGGTGTCTGTATAATACTCAGAGAGCATCTAAGAAATGACCTGTGATGTTGTATTTTGGGAGTATTTGAAGTATGGCCAGGATAGAGAATCAAACGCTTTATGTGTGTCCAGCAAAAGTGTTAACAATGGAGTTTTTGCAATGTTGGCGTCTTCAATTATGTTGATAAGTCGACGAGCGGCGTCCGTAATTTGTATACCTGAAACAAACCCTGTTTAATCTGGATGGATCAGCTGAGGAAGGTATGTGTTAAGGCGTGCTGCCAATATTTTAGAAAATATCTTGATATCTACCGAGATGGGGCGATAATTTTGAACATTGGATAGGTCCTTATGAGGTTTAGGGAGGAGAGAGAGATTAGCAAATAACATTTCCTGAGGTAATGAATGACCTTGTAGCATCTCATTAAAGAGTACTAGCAAATGAGGTAGTAAAAGGCTTTGAAATTTTTTATAATAGGAAGGAGGAAACCCATGTGGGCCTGGGCTGGAACTGTTTAATTGTCGAATGACGATTTCCTCTATGGTAATTGAAGCGTTTAATGCAGTATTGTACTCTAAGGATAATTTGGGGAATTTAACTTGTGATAGTAGGGTTTCTTTATCTAATCGAGGGTGTTGGGGGCTAAACGTAAATATCTTTGTATAAAACTCCTGGAACTGAAAATATATATCTGAGGAGGTGTTTAAGAGTGTTCTATCTGCTGCTTTAATTGACAGTATGGGTTGAAAACATTGGTTTTGCCTTAATTTTCTGGCTAAGAGGCGATCATGTTTATCTTTTAAGAAAAAAAGGTGTGTTGTGTACGCCTACCGGACTTGTCTGCTTTTTGGTACAAGAGGGTGGTTAGGTTTTAGGGGCTTGTACCAAAGATTCCAAGGTTTGTGGGTTAGGGGTAAAGCTGGCCATAGACTCAAAGATCTGATCGTACTATTTTTCGGGCCATGTGTGGAGTCCTGACATTTTTCGTCCAGTGGAGATCGTCGTTTAGTCGATCGGACAAGTTAAAAGATTTATGTCGGCTGCTGATAATAACTCATGTATTGCCGATCGTACGATTTTACAAGGGAGACTCTCATTAGCTTTGGCCGGACATAACTTTGGTACGATTGCTGTCAGGGGCAGAACATTGTCTGATCTGTTCTTTTCTACTTTATTTGATCAGAATGGTTATTGGCAGGTCGGGAGATGGGAAAGTCCGATCGTACAATGATTCGTACAATCGGATCTTTGCGTCTATGGCCATCTTAAGCTTATGTAACTGGTCTTGGTTTGTCACTTCTTGTTCTATTATCTGATTGCGGAATACCTTATTCTTGCGTGCCGCTATATTGATAAGCACCCCACGAATGGTAGCTTTATGGGCTCCCCAAAGTGTACTCATTGAAAGTGATTCATCCAGATTATCTATCCAATCATTTTCAATAGCATCTGTAATTGTGTTACATAGTATTGTATCTGACAATATTGACTCATTCAAGTGCCACATATGTTTACCTGGAAGGCCATATGTAGTGAAACAAAAACCGAAGTGTGGTCTGACCAAGCTATACGTGTAATTTTGGCTTCTGTAACATTAGAGATAACTGATTGAGAAACATATATGTAGTCTATCCTAGAGTGGGAATTATGTGGTCCTGAGTAAAAGGTGAAATTGCTTGCTCTATGGTGTAAACAGCGCCATGCATCAATTAAAGAAAGGTGCTTTAAGTATTTCTGTGCGGATGTAGAAGTTGAAATAATTGGGCCTTGTCTATCTTGGCTGGGATGATTTATTAAATTAAAGTCTCCTAAAAGTATTAAAGTACCTCGTGCATATATGTTCATGATAATAATAGGTTTACCTAACGTAGTACCATACAATAACAAATATCTACTTTCAGGATCAGATATTATAGTTTCTGGAACAAAAACAACATGGGAATGGAACGCCACTGCCACCCCTCATTTTTTTTTTTGTTATAGGTGGTAGCAAATATTTTCGGATAAGATTTGTGTAAATAAGGCGTAGGGCCTTTCTTGGTCCAATGTGTTTCCTGTAAGGCAACCACGTCAGCTTGAGACCTTAAATAAAATGAGGCTGCCACTTTCCATTTAGCGGGAGAGTTTAGTCCCTTCACATGGGTAACTATAGTAATTTATAAAGAAAGAATTGTTCTGTGTACCTTCCTAAAAAAGCAATACGTTTTCCGAACGAAAGAGGTGTGATTACCAAAATAATGTGTTATAGAAATGAAAAGAAGTAAAACCCCTCTCTATTCAATTGACCACCAATTAAAGAAAATTCAAGTATCAGTGCAGCAGTGTCGGAGTTTATTAACAGTTTCAATTGATTGGTTAAAGGTTACTAACCCAGTGTTGCTTCAATTATTGGGCAGCCATTGCTGGGTTACCCAATAAAGTGCTATGTGCTAGGTGCTAATAATTCATCAGCAATTAAAAACCATGTAACAGGATTAATTGATATTGTGCTATACATTGTTATACATTGCAATACTAGATTTTATAAAGTACATTCTGTTGCTGTGTTACCATAATGGGCTTATAGGTAAATGGATGGAAGTTATAGGTAAAAGTGGCAATTACTTTTCGTCCAAACTGCTTAGCTGACATCCAATAATGCAAATCCATGTCACTATGCAAATATCTGAAATAAGTGATAGCAATATGTTTTAGTTCTTGACTATTGTGGTCAAACATTTTAGTGATAGCAAAAAAAAAATATATAAAAAAAAAAAACATTTTAGTAAAAAACAAAAAAAAACATGCCATTAGCAAAAAAATTGTGAATAATTAGAAAAAGTGAAAAGTATAACCAAAAAAATCTTAACCGAAATTTCCGATTGTGGTTGCCTGGGAAAACTGGCCCAGGAGAGTCAGAACATATCATAGAAGTGACAAAAAAATTATAAAAATGATCCAGGGAGGGGTGGGAGAGTTCCAGAGACTGATAACGCAGAGCCAAAAGCAATCAGGCTCAGTAACCCAGAACAAAAAATGTAAGCTGAAAATCGTGGAATCACACACATAATGATTAGATCCCTTGAAGAGGAAAGTGTTCTATATAACAGTTGCTTTCAGGTGGCTCTAGGAATTCTCGAGCGGGCTTCTCGTAGAGTAGGTGTGTCCTGTCTGTGTCTATTGACTTTCTTTTCCAAAATGGGTTGCAGCAGTGAAGCATCCTTTACTGGTTGTGAAAGTAGTGTAGGTTGTTCCTCAAGGCCCAATCTGGATTGCAACTGGGATCCTTCTTATGGTTCTGTGAGTGAGTGCATGACTCTATTGTTCATCACAGACAAGCGGAATGGGAATCCCCATCTGTAGCAGTTCTAGCCTTCAGTATAATCACCATGGTGTAGCATGCAAGGTCAACAAAATATATATTATACTGAAGGCTAGAACTGCTTGCTGAAGTGCCATGGTATTATACTGTAATCACCAACCTTGTTATATATTTTGTTGACCTTGCATGCTACACCATGGTGATTATACTGAAGGCTAGCATCATGTTGGTAATGGGATGAAATGGTGAGAAGGCGTTTGTAATTTGAGGTGGCTGCTTTGGTAAGGATGGAACGAGAGATCAAGCAATGTTGGTCTGAGCATGCAAAGCTTTTTTGCACCTTTTATTACCTTACTCCTTTCTCCTTTTGTGGATGAGAGAGGTAAACATTTGTGCCTATGTCCTTCGCCTCTCTTTATACACTTCTACGCCCACATCAATTTCTCACAATGTAGTGTGTGTTGCAACTATCCAAGTAGTATGTAAGAATATTTATGTCTACAAATATCGATTGCAATTACTTGCTTCTTGAATGCGTTGGATAGCTTTATAATGCATAAACAGAAGGGACAGATTTTGGATTTCTTGAGTTCTTTACATTTTTGTTAAAGGAAAACTATACCCCCCAAACAATGTAGGTCTCTATTAAAAGATACTGAGTAAAACAGCTCATGTGTAAAACCCTGCTTCATGTAAATGAACCATTATCATAACAATATATTTTTTTAGTAGTATGTGCCATTGGGTAATCATAAATAGAAAATTGCCATTTTAAAAAATAAGGGCCGCCCCCTGGGATCGTACGATTCACTGTACTCACATACAAACCACATGTAAGGTCACATGAGCCAATTAACAGACAGAGTTCTGCCTTTTGCTTCCTCACTTCTTCCTGTTACAGTTAGTGTTGTAGTATTTCTGGTCAGGTGATCTCTGAGGCAGCACAGATAGAGTCACGAAATGGTGGTTCAAGGCAAGAGAAGTAAAAGGGCAATATTTATGTAAATATATATTCCAGTTTGGTAAGATTCTTTAATATGTCATTCAATTTGATATAAACTATCTGTTGCTTAAGTATTCATTTTGGGGGTATAGCTTTCCTTTAAGTAAATCTTTATTATTTTGAGTTGCCATTTAAAGTAACCCCTACCTATGTGGCATCAGCAATAACAGAAATAATTAAAGGAAAACTATACCCCCAAAATGAATACTTAAGCAACAGATAGTTTATATCAAATTGAATGACCTATTAAAGAATCTTACCAAACTGGAATATATATTTACATAAATATTGCCCTTTTACATCTCTTGCCTTGAACCACCGTTTCGTGACTGTATCTGTGCTGCCTCAGAGATCACCTGACCAGAAATACTACAACACTAACTGTAACAGGAAGAAGTGAGGAAGCAAAAGGCAGAACTCTGTCTGTTAATTGGCTCATGTGACCTTACATGTGGTTTGATTGTGTGCACAGTGAATCTTACGATCCCAGGGGGCGGCCCTTATTTTTTAAAATGGCAATTTTCTATTTATGATTACCCAATGGCACATACTACTAAAAAAGTATATTATTATGATAATGGTTCATTTACATGAAGCAGGGTTTTACACATGAGCTGTTTTACTCAGTATCTTTTAATAGAGACCTACATTGTTTGGGGGGTATAGTTTTCCTTTAAGATGATCTAAATGCATTCAATGTTTTGCCCCCCTTGTCTGCAATGACTAGCAGAATCCATGCATAATATGTCTATGTTAGACATATACTTTCTTTAATACACTTTGCTAATCACTATGCTAAAACAAGGTGAACAACATCCCATACTAATAAATAATTTATTAGGCCTTTGCAGACATAATAGCCTGTGTGCATATTCATCAGAACGGCATACATTATTCATAAGGACTCACATAAACAGAAATGGAATTGTTTATAGAACATATATAAATACAATACAGTAAACAAACGTTTCCAAGGCTCTGTTCTATGTGTGACAGGCACAGGACACTTAGGTTCAAATGGTAAATTCGAATTTTTGAGTTGGTTTTTTGGGCAGAATTCAGAATTTCAAGTTTAAAACCACCAACTCGAATTTGAATTCTAAATTGAATCTGAGATTTATCATTCCCAAACCATGGAAGTAACTGGAATTCAATAGGCTGCCACCTAAAACCTGCCGATTTAATGTAGAAGTCAATGGCAGAGGTCAGCTGGCCCATTAGAAGAAGTTAATAGCCTTCCTGACATTCAAGTTTTTTTCGATTTTGACTTGAGTTTTCAGGTTTTTAATCAAATTTTATACGTTCCAGTTTTTTCTTAAAAAATAAACCATTCGAGTTTCGAGGTCATTGGAGGTAAAAAAAAACTATCACTCCACCTATAAATATGCCCCGTTGTGTAAGAATTAATTTTTTTTTGAACTAGCAATACAGTACTGTAAGTGACATTAAAGAATAATTTGAAGGCACAAAAATGAAATGCTAATAATGTATTACAACCAAAGAAGTAAACACACTTCAATTATGTAGAAATTGTAAAATAATTTAAGAATAAAGAAGTGATATTATACACTTTCCTGCTGAACTATTCTTTTTTTTTAAAAAAAAAAAAAGTTTTATTTTTATTTTGCACATTTTCAAACCCTATACAAACTGCTAAACTATTCTTAATGTTGATTATTTGGCTGTTTTATCTCTTGGTATAGGCTATGAGCAAAATCATGTGGTTCCTCTGTGCCAATATCTAACAGGGTTCTCCTTAAATCCCTACCAACTGTTTATGCAGCAGAGCACAGATTAAATTTAGGGGCATATTTAGTTACATTGGAGACAATCAGCAGTGATGTTGTCAATAGCAATCAATCCGCCATTAGATTTGAACAGTCACCGACAAATTAGAAAAAAAAGCAAAGATCTGATTGGTTGCTGTGGGCAACATTACCGGTGATGTTAGTCTCCAGTGTTAATAAATATGCCCCTTAGCCTCTGATATTCAATGGAACAATAAGTGGTGCTTAGAGTCCTATGGCCACTGTATCTCCATAAGGGAGCCAAGAGCTCCTCAGCTCTCTAGATTCGGGGAGATTAGTCTCCCGGCGGTGAGATTCGGTGAGATTAGTTGCCCCGAAGATGAGGAGATTTGTTGCCAGACGACTAATCTTCCTGAATCTGCCCAGGCCCGGACTGGCAATCTGTGGGTTCTGGCAAATGCCAGAGGGGCTGCTGTAAATTTCCATAGACAGTCACTATTTATTGGGTTGGTGGAGGGCTGTTTTGGTCATTGTGTACTTGGAATGCCAGGGCATATTGTCAATCCCACTCCGGACCTGGTCTCTGCCCCACCTCATTTTAGGAAAGTTGCCCTTGCTATTCTACACGAACCCCCCCCCAACTTCAGTTTATGTTCCCTTTAAGTAGGAGCATTAATGCCTATATATAGCACCAGCACTAGCAAAGCTTATTCCTTGCTCACTAATGTAAGTCCCCTGATGAACTTCTTATGAAAGGGGAAAATTTTTTCACTGGGTTTTTTTTTACATCCCTAGTTTGTATATATTGTATTTGAAAAATGTTTGAAAAACCATTATTTTTGCATTTTTCATTATTTCCATTATCAACTTTTATTCTATTCATCTATAAGTGTTTACGTCGCTCCCAATTCCTTCATAAAGTCAGATTTAAGAGAAACAGATGCTGAGAGAAGGAAAGTGAAGGGTAAAGTGATTGTTTCAGAAACTTATATATATTTAGAAAATTAAATTGTATTACATTTTCATTTTTGTGATCTATTATCCCCTTGAAGGTATTATGTCAGTTGTAAGGAAACCCATTCCAAACATTTTGGAAATAGAAAGAGGGAGAAAAAGATTTGCCGCACAGGGAATTTTTTTGACAATGCCCATTTGTGTAGCCACACTCACTAATTATCATGTCCATTTTACAAAATTTGTCAGGTTATGAAAGTTTAAACACATTTCTGTGGTTTTTATATGTTGTTACAGTTTTGCTAATAAATGTGAATTGCCCTTTAAGCTGCAAATCACAGTTTCCCCAAGAGACCTGCTTATTTTCAATTGTTACAAAAGTAACAAATAGTTACAAAAGTATCTATTCTGGGCTCTCTGCCAACAGCTAATTAAGTTAGAAACATTGTATATTTTTCTGGCTGTTTAGTGCAGGAGATCAAAGAGAAAGTCGGGACATTTCAGTAACAAACCTGGGATGACCTTTCAAAATCTGGATTGTCCCGCGAAAAGCGGGACAGTTGGGAGGTATGGTAAGTGATTAAAGGGATACTGTCATGGGAAAAATTTTTTTTTTCAATATGAATCAGTTAATAGTGCTGCTCCAGCAGAATTCTGCACTGAAATCCATTTCTCAAAAGAGCAAACAGATTTTTTTATATTCAATTTTAAATTCTGACATGGGGCTAGACATTTTGTCAATTTCCCAGCTGCCCTCAGTCATGTGACTTGTGCCTGCACTTTAGGAGAGAAATGCTCTCTGGCAGGCTGCTGTTTTTCCTTCTCAATGTAACTGAATGTGTCTCAGTGGGACATGGGTTTTTACTTTTAAGTGTTGTTCTTAGATTTACCAGGCTGCTGTCATCTTGTGTTAGGGAGCTGTTATCTGGTTGTTCTGTTGTTAGGCTGCTTGAGGGAAAAAGGGAGGGGGGTGATATCACTCCAACTTACAGTACAGCAGTAAAGAGTGACTGAAGTTTATCAGAGCACAAGTCACATGACTTGGGGCAGCTGGGAAATTGACAATAGGTCTAGCCCCATGTAAGATTTGAAAATTGAATATAAAAAAATCTGTTTGCTCTTTTGAGATATGGATTTCAGTGCAGAATTCTGCTGGAGCAGCACTATTACCTGATTCATTTTGAAAAATTTTTCTTTCCGATGACAGTATCCCTTTAAGAAGGTTTAGCTCAAAGAACAGTCTGACAACAGGAGTTGCTTAATAAAGACTAAAACTGCAAGAAGTCAGTAGAATAGTCATTGACGCTAGGGAATTCAATCACCTCCATGTTTTCCATATACTGCATAGTTGGCAAACTGAAGTTTCTCTCCTATTCATACCTCCTGCAGAAAAGTGCCTTGTTGCTAGGGTCAGTGAGCCTAGTAACAAAGCTATTTAAATGCTGTAATGCTGTCAGCATTATGTGGGTGTAATGGGGGAACATATCATACTTTATTTGTTAGCATATAATAATTTTTTCAACACATGCTTATATCCTACAATAGGTCACGTTATCAATAAAATGCTATTTACATTCCATATGGACTGGATCCATACATTGCTACATATATCATGCTGAACATAAAACATTTTTATGATCTGGATCAACTGAACTGAGCCTGCCATACACATACAGAATAATCTGTACTATAATTGCTGTTTGGGGAAGCTACCAATAAAAGACTTTCCATCTGAGAACTTACTGTATAACCATATATGAGTTTATAGCAGTTAGTCTTTTTTGGGGGAGACTAAGGGGTATATTTATCAAAAAGTGAAGTTAGAGATCGTGACAGTCCGCTAGAGTGAAATACTGCTTCTCTCCATTCATTTCTATGGGATTTCTAAAGGCGTATTTATCAAAGTTCACCTTTTGATAAATACGCCTTTAAAAATCCCATATAAATGAATGGAGAGAATCTATATTTCACTCTAGCGGACTGTCACGATCTCTAACTTCACTTTTTGATAAATATACCCCTAAGCATCCTTAAATCTTCTTTATTCTCTCAGCAAAAGGTCCTTGCATAAGCAAACATTAGTAGTTTGAAGCCACCAAAAAACACAGTGACATGGTGGTAGATTTTGTATTTTAATGTTACTAAATCCCTGTGTTTAGAATGTATTTACACTAGAGACAAAAGTATCAACATTACCAGCTCAAGTTCGGAACATATTGGTTAAACCCTGACCTCATCTACATCTACCCTCCGCAATTTTACTTTTCATCATGTAAAAGAAGTCTTGCTTCTTTTTTTTTTTGCAGAAATCGAGGAAAAAGGGCAGTTTATTGTATGCTTATGTATGCTGAATAACTTGCATTCCTTTCACATCTCTGACTAGGTCACAGTTTCCTGTGGTTTACAGTAAAATAAAGGTATGATTCTGGGGACAGAGATTCTACAAAAAAAAAAAATGCTGACGCCATGTTTACTAAACAAGTAGCAACATTTAAGAAACTCCCATGATCAGGCCAGGCTGTGAAAGCTACAAATGCTACAGAATATTCAGGAAGCACTTTAGGAAAAGAGCAAAGGGCGCATAAACAGCAACAATAAGAATTCTGAATTTCTAATGAATGCAAATTGCTAACATGATTCTTTAAATGGGTGGTCCACCTTTAAATTAAGTATGGTTCATATTCTAATATATGTTTTTTTTTATTATGTAGCTTTTTGTTCAGCAGCAGAATTCTGCACTGAAATCCATTTCTCAAAAGAGCAAAAACAATTTTTATATTTAATTTTAAAATCTGACCTGGGAATAGACATATTGGCAGTTTCCCAGCTGTCCACAGTCATGTTCTTGTACTCCAGTCACTTCAGTCACTCTTTACTGCTGTACTGCAAGTTGGAGTGATATCACCTCCTCCCTCCCCCCCCAGCAGCCTAACAACAGAACAATGGGAACCAGATAGCAGCTCCCTAACACAAGATAACAGCTGCCTGGTAGATATAAGAACAACACTCAATAGTATAATCCAGGTCCCATTGAGACACATTCAGTTACATTGATTAGGAGAAACAACAGCCTGCCAGAAAGCAGTTCCATCCTAAAGTGCTGGCTCTTTCTGAAAGCACATGACCAGGCAAAATTACCTGATATGGCTGCCTACTCACCAATATTACAACTAAAATAAATACACTCATTGGTTTAGGAATTACATTTTATATTGTAGAGTGAATTATTTGTAGTGTAAACAGTGTAATTTACAAAAACGACATCATAAAAATAATGACAGAATCCCTTTGAGAATAAGACATTTTATCATATAATACAAGTTAATTTAAAGGCTTTGCAAATATTATGGGGCTGCTCCAATCTTAAACAGCTCCTAGAATGGTCATGGTGGTCTTCGAATATGCTGTGGAGCATTATGGAAAACACTTTCTCTCAAAATAGACATCTAAATCATCTTATGTGATCAAATCCTGTACACTTATAATAGATTCATCCATACAGATTGAGACCCACTCCCACTTCTCCAGCTCTGCTCAATCTACTGTTCCTTACAGGACAAAGAAGCCTCCAAATCTTCAAACTGTGCAAACAATAAAGCTCCTCACTAAAAGCTCCTAAAGCTCCTCACTAAACACAGTATTAATTTTCCACTTAACCCCTTACTTTAACTGCAACAAACTTCAGAATTTGTCTTTTTTTTAAAAAAAACAGTTTTCATTCCTGAATTGTTTCCGCTGATGTCATGCGAAATCACCTTGTTCCATCTGCACATGCATGCTGGAGCACACAGAAAATTCAGGAGCTTTGCATGTTTTGTGCACATGCATCAGTTGTTGGACAGTGGATTTGTGCATGCAATACAGTCTTGGTCTTGACCTGGGAGCACTTAGTGGGTGAATGGGATGTCAGCTAAGCCTTGGGGAAATGTGTACCTGGTGCAGGAAGAATGGAGTATTTTTTGAGAGTTTGGGAAGAATGGAGTATTTTATGAGAGTTTGGGAAGAATGGAATATTTTTGGAGAGTTTGGTAAGTGCATATGGGCTTTTTTAAATGGGTCCTAACACATGGCCAATTGTCTTGTTTCCTTGCCCTTTAAAAATCCAAGCTTCCAGCCAGGAACTAACCAAGATTATCTCTAGGTGGCATCAACATTGCCAAACTGTGGAAGATCTGATCCACTCTCTAAAGAGATGTTTGCCTTCAATGAACTCACAGAAAAAACCCTCAAGGAACCTTAAAGGAGTTGTTCACCTTTGAGTTAGCTTTTACAATGAGTATGAGAGTGATATTCCAAGACAATTTGCAATTGGTTTTAGTTTTTTATTATTTGTGGTTATTTATTTATTTATTTATTTATTTTAACTTGTTTTTATTGAAAGTCAGTCATGTACATCAATGAAAACATTTGGACCTTCCAGAGGTCTACAATAGTAGGTAGAGTAACATAGAATAAAGTGTACATGTGTCATAAATTTATTTGTAGTTATTTGAGTTATTTTGCTTTTTATTCAGCAGCTCTTCAGTTTGCAATTTCAACAATCTGGTTGCTAGGGTTCAAATGACCATGCATTGATTTGAACAATAGACTGGAATATGCATAGGAAAGGCCTGAAAAGAAAGATGAGTAATAAAAAGTAGCAATAAAAATACATGTGTAGCCTTACAGAGCATTTGTTTTTTTTTTAGATGGGATCAGTGACCGCCATTTGAAAGCTGGAAAATAATGAAAAGAAACTATTAAAATAAATAATGAAGACCAGTTGAAAAGTTGTTTAGATTTTGGCCATTCTATAACATCCTAGAAATTAACTTAAAGGTGACCTGCCCCTTTAAGACTCTTTGAAAATTTTCTTTTTAAAACCTTATTTGGAAGGAGCCAAAGCGTTACCTCCCCCCATTTCATCTGAGTGGCTGACAAAGGCAGAACTCCCTTATAACGGTCTGATCTCAAGGATTTACAAAATACTTAATGACCTTCAAATGGAAACGCTCTCCAGGCACCCATATATGATTAAAAGGGATATCCTACTGATCAGTTATATGAAAGCAAGAATCTGATGTTACCAATACCATTACAAAAAGCGACAGCAAGCCAATGACGTAGCACCGCTGTTTACAACTGTAAAGTAACAAGATGCAACAACACATTTTTTTTTTTACAAATTGGCCATAACCTGGACTATTTACTGTCAGGGAAAGGGTTAAATTGATTTCCAAGAATAGCGGCACAGGTATGGGACATGTTATCTGGAATTTGGATCTCCATAACACAATTTGTTGTCTAATTGTACCTCCAATCAGGATTAATTATATCTTAGTTGGGATCAAGTACAAGGTACAGTTGTATTATTACAGAGAAAAAGGAAATAGGTTTTAACATTTTGAATAATTTAATTGAAGTGCAGTCTATGGGAGATGTCTTTCCCATCATTTTAAACTTTCTGGATAACGGGTTTCCAGATAACTGATCCAATACCTGTATCACAAAATGTAAAAGTTTGCTTCTTCTGCAGGTTTTTTGCCAGATTGTCTCTTGGGTAACATATAACCCTCTTACAATGCCTATGGCTCATCGTTTTTATTCTGTTGCGCCAAAGGAAAAAGAATGATGAGATGTATAACAAAGGAAAAATACCCAAGTAACAACATACAAATTATTTACATGTAATACACAAGAGGCGTGACTATCCTGTAAATTATATCCTTATAGTGATGTCATCTACAATCCGTTATAATGTAATTTCGGTCACATGACTCTCTGAAACTTGTGTATTATAATAATGATGTACCCCCTGTTGAAAAACATGAGGATATTAGGTCACTTTGGAGTTCCTTATCATTTACAATAGGTGTACTTTATTCACTTTGTAATGCTCAAAGTTGTATGCTAATTCATGAGTTAAAAAGACATGGAGATCATGAGTGACACTACACTAGTTGCTATAGCTACTTATGTTAATGAGTCATTTTCTCCTTCCCCAATGGAATAATCAGCATACACAGAAACTAAGGAAAAGCGGAAAATACCACCATTTATTTCATTATTTCCTGAGCTAGTTGTGTATTGGGCAAGCCTTTTGTTCCAGTGGACCATTGGAAACACATGATCTAAAAGGCCTGAAAAGCTACTTGAAAAGACATAATGAGGTAATTAACAAGTGAACGTAGAACATTTTGTTCTTTTATAAACCATCACAAACCAAAAATGTGCTAACTGTAATATTAACAGACTTAATTGGCCATGTGAGTTTCACTCCAGAGTCTTTAGGAAATCCCAGCATGCTTTATTAATTTTTTTATGGACAAAATGTTAGTTTATACAATTCTGTGTTACATTTCATATTTTCGTTACATATTTGTATGCTAAGCTTCTTATTTTAACATGACAACAATACTGAACAGATATTTTTTTTTTATAGAAATGTCTACATAGGGTTGCCATCTTTGCCAGTGGCTATACTGCATTGGGAGTGGAGCAGTGACGTTCGGGTGGGCATGATGACATCAGATATGATGTAGTGGAGTTATTGCATCACAGATATGCAACTGGCTGGATTTCTGTCCAGTTTTCGCAATGTTTTTAATGGGAAAGAAAGTTTTGAACGTACAGCCCTTTGACAAACTGAGATGTCCAGTTGAAACCCACATGGCTGGAAACCCTACATCTATCTATTCTGCCCGATGAGTAAGACCAATCCTTTAACTACAGGTATGTATACAGAAATCAGTTATCTGGAAAGCTTTGAAATACAGCAATGCTCATTTAGAAAAACTATTTCTTTTTTTTATTGATTTGCTTATTTCTGTTTCTGAAATAACAAGAAATGTACTGCGTACCTATTGAACCCCAGCAAGGTGCATACAAAAAATAATGGCTAATTTATAGCCGGCATTGATGGAGGTGTCTACATTTACTTTAAATTGCCATATTTACCCACACCAATATGGGACTTAAACGCTTGACAAAGCCGCAGGTAGCTGCGAAACAGCTGTCGAGGTACAGCGCTGCACGGGGAATATTGGAATCCCTCTCCCCTCTTCTCTTGAGGATGATGCGCAACAGTGGAACAAGCGGTTGTGACATTTGGATGTGAGCACGGAGCATTGAGTATTCGGTGTGGGATGTGATCAGTTACGGTCAGTACATTTTTCTTACTTAAACAGCGGCCTGTCACAGCGTGGTTGGATGAACACGATTGCATAGCGATTGCTATACCACCAAGTAGGGATGCACCGAATCCAGGATTCGGTTCGGGATTCGGCCAGGATTCGGCCTTTTTCAGCAGGATTCGGCCGAATCCTTCTGCCTGGCCGAACCGAATCTGAATCCTAATTTGCATATGCAAATTAGGGGCGGGAGGGAAATTGCGTGACTTTTTGTCAGAAAACAAGGAGGTAAAAAATGTTTTCCCCTTCCCATCCCTAATTTGCATATGCAAATTAGGGTTCGGATTCGGTTCGGTATTCGGCCGAATCTTTTGTGAAGGATTCGGGGGTTCTGCCGAATCCAAAAAAGTGGATTCGGTGCATCCCTACCACCAAGGCACTGTGACTCTGATGTCCATTGGATATACATAAGTGACAATCTTTTTCAGTGCCTAATGTTTATATGATACAGCTTGAACTATACTGGGCACCAAATATTTAACCCCACACCGGCTCCGCTCCCACATACCGCTAAATATTATACTATTCATCTCACGGGATCAACCATCTCTCTCGCCACGGAATTAAGCACCCTACTGGCGACTCATACCACAGTTGCGATGGTACATCGCTATCCTCTTTACATGAACACTTAATCACGGATTTATATAGATTGATGCTTAGTGTACTTGGCCAAAAATTTGTTACAACTGGAAACAATTGGTGGCTTCTATCAACAGCGTGCACGCAGTCTCCCTCATTGTATTGTATCTAATAGTGAGAATCAATAGGGATATTGGGATCCCCACCCCCCAAGCAGCGCTGCTTATTTTAAATGGTTTTAGTAATATTGGCATGGTGATAGTAAATATTGCTTTTTAATACAACTACTTTTGTATGGCCATTGGTTATCTAGCACTGTCTACTTGCATTTGGAGGTTAAGTCCCATATTGGTGTGGGTAAATAAAGAAATGTACTGCACCTGATAATAACTAAGCCATGTCAAAGGTGAGTATCTTTGTATTTAATTGATTTTCATATATTATGTTTAATAATTATTGTTTGGGTTTCACAAGGCTGAAAACCGAACAGAAAATTGAGACCCAAACAGGCCTTAGAAAAAACAAACTGTTCGGGTCAAAACCAAACAGGTGGCAACCCTATGTCTACCCCAATGTTTACCCATCAATATATGTAATAACATGAATGTTCGGGATCACTGCATCATAAAATTTTGGAGCCACTGTGTCATATATTGCTGGGGTCGCTGTGTCATTAAATATACTTGGGTCACTGTATGAACAAATGCTGGGGTCAGTGTATCATAAAATATACTTGGGTCACTGTGTGATGAAATGCTGGGGCCACTGTGTCAGGAATTGCTGCTACCGTTGTGCCAGAGGCAGTCACAGAGCTGTTATATTTTGGGGTTGCTGGGAGTTAGTGACTGTAGAGGGAGTCACTGTGACCATTGTTACTGGGAGTCACTCTATTAATTTACATTGCAGACAAAATAAATCATGTATACAATTTTATCAGGAGAGTAACATGTGGAGTCAAACATGGGAGTGGTCTGTTTTAAAGGGCATGGTCTTTCCAGTGGCGCAACTACTGGGGGAGCAGGAGGTGCAACTGTGCCAGGGTCCGCACCCCCGCAGGCCCCCCCCCGGCAGATCGCGCACGCTGCAGCCGGCTGTAGTCCCCACGGGCAAGGGGGGGCCCGGCTGCACGCCAGGGCCCGCCCCCACCTAGTTCTGTTACTGGGTCTTTCAAAGTGGTGTCTGTTCTTCTAATAGTGTGCACTTCAAAGTGGTCTTATAGCTGG
This sequence comes from Xenopus petersii, assembly GCA_038501925.1. Classification (NCBI taxonomy): domain Eukaryota; kingdom Metazoa; phylum Chordata; class Amphibia; order Anura; family Pipidae; genus Xenopus; species Xenopus petersii. The sequence goes on along the minus strand of CM076674.1, from coordinate 43,908,173 downwards.
TGAAATGTTGGCACAGAGCATACACCTGGGGTGTGTGTGTGTGTCTGGATGGGGTCAGTACATTGCTGCATCTCACTCAGCACTGTTCCATGGAATCATGTTTGTATTGCTGATTTGTCTGGTGAAATCTGGTTCCCCAAATTCACTTAAATGGTGCTCTGGAATAGCAATTCAATTCCAAAGTGTACATAACTAATGGTAACATGCCATGTCAGCATGAAGCACAAGTAGTATATCATATACTATTTGATAGTGTCAGCGTGTAGCTGAGCCTTTTATAAATACACAGCACAATCATCCGCCCCCTCTCTCCTTGTCCCACCCCAGGGGCACATTATTCATAGCTAACACAGCTCAGACCTCATCCCCCTTTCTCAGGCCTTATCTTTCTACACTTCTCCCCCAACAGGACCCCATTTCTCCCTAAGAGGGGCAGGCAGGCATCCAGACATGGCCGGGCTGTCCCTTTGCTACATGTTTATGCAAGCTCTGCCCTCTCCAGCCCTGCATTTCCATGACACTGACACATTCCCAAGGCACACAGCCGGTACAGACAGCAGCGGAGTGATACAATCTGAATACTAAAAAATCCTTCCGCGCCGATAGTAGTTCGCCCCAGCACAATGCAAACCCCTCAGTCATCTTGCAAGACCCCCCATTTAGGAATCCACCCCCACAGGAGAGGTGTTTGCAGCAAACACGTCCGTCCAGAACTAAGTGGAAATGGCGGCGGCCTGCCCTAAACCCCTCTTTATCATAAATATATAAATTATGCTAATTATGACCATTGCATATTAACAAAACCCAAACAAAAAAATCCTCCCACGTCCCTCGTCCCGCTTTTAAAACACCCTCTTTAATAAGCCATCTATTATTTAATGTCTACTCACCAATGTTGTGCTTTCTCCTCGAGCTCCTCTCCTCTTAGCCTTTGTGATAGGATTTTGGGCTGCAGGACTCATCCCACCTCTCTTTTAAATTCACCTCACAACTCACTTGTAGGGCTCAGCGCTATAGAAAAGGGGGATGCATTTCCATGAAAGAAAAAAAAAGCGGGGCTTGCTGCACACCTTATTAATATTTAATCAGAATACATTCCCCAGTCTAACGCTGCTTGGCAGAAAGTGCAGGTACCATTGTGTGAGAAAGAGAAATAAAAGGGTAAAAGAAATGCCGTCTCCTCTTGTAAAGTTGAATGCAGTTTTTACATGCACATTTTTTTGCTGCTGCGTCATGAACATAATATATGCAAGGCGAGTGCTGCATACTGAGGGCTCAATGTGAGGTGGGAGGGAGAAGGGGGGTTGCGCTCACATTCTTAAAGAGCCACACTCTGCATATGAACAGGCTGAGCATCGGCAGGGGAGGACTCCTCATAATGAAGAGCTAAATCATATTCTTGCTTAGTTGCCAACTGACCCTAATCACCAGGGACAGTTCCTGCCTTTGACCTTGTCCAGAGAAATTTTTGTCTCTGGAAACATTTTTGGTTTTGGTTGTCTGTGTCACCCATTGTGTGACATATAATAGACTGGCACAAGACAGCGACACACCACACTCTGTGAACAGGGTTTACACAGGGGCTGACCACTGAAGTTCCATAAAATGGTCCTCAGATGAACCGGGTACCACTCCCCCGGGACCAAACAAAGTCTTTCTTATATTCTTTCTCCGTCCATGGCAAAATTCCTTCTGTACAGGTTAAACGGCAGAGTCTCTTTTGACATCAGTCCACAGAATAAGGTACAGTCCAGCATACACTGTTCCTCCAGGTAACTCCACAAATAAAGGCACAGGATTCCTTTGGGTAACTCTATAGCATAACAATACCTCTTACTTGCCAAGTTCCACCAATAAGCACTCCTTCTCAGGGGTAGGGGAATCCAAACTGTTGGAGGGAGTCTTCCTGTCATAGCTAGGGTAGATTCCAGGGAGGTGCCAAGGTGGGATGCTCTATTAAATCTATACATTTTCTTGACTTAACACTTTATCAAAACAATGGACAGATAGTCTCTACCATATACAGACAGCTGAATTCAGGCAACTCTTTGCTTCAGGCAACCTCCTGTCACCCCAAACACGTTATCAAAGCAGTACCGGTAGGACAATTTATGAGATGACGAAGGTTATGTACTGATATACAAGAATTTGTGGTTCAATCGAATATACTGCAACAGAGATTCTGTGCTAGGGGTTATTCTGAGACCCAATTAGATTTTTCTTTTAACAAAGCTTTAAACTTTCATCCAACTATAACACAAGACAAAAAACATCTGGCTGTAGGTAACAACACAATAGTTAGTGTCACCACACAATAGAATAAAACTGATAATCCTATCTGTTTCATTACAGAATATAGTCCACAATACAATAGCATAAGAACATTTTTTGAAAAAAACGTAAATATACTCAGAACGGATTCGGTTTTCAATTTGGTTCTAGATGAAGGCTACAAAACAGTGACCTGCCACACACGAACAATAGGCAATCAGTTGGCTCCCAGCTTAGTTCAAGCACCTACTAGTAATTCAGGCTGGCTCAGCACCAAAGGTATGTACAAGTGTGGGGCAGCTAGATGTCTCACCTGTGCACATGCCAAGAAAACAAAAGTATTCACTTCTAGGAGCAGATTTATCAAAGTTCGAGGTGAATTTTGGAATGAAAAAAAAACAAATTTCGAGCTATTTTTTGTGTACTTCAATAGGATTCGAATTTGATAAAGATTAGAAAATTCAAACTTCGACCATTCGCCATCTAAAATCTGCTGAATTGCTGTTTTAGCCTATGGGGGACCTCCTAGAACCCATTTGGAGTCAATTGGTGGACTTTGAAAAACTTCAACGAATGCGATATTCCTTAGATTCAATCGATTCAAATTCGGCTGATTACAGACCTATTCGATCGAACACGGACCTATTCGACCAAAAAAAAAACTTCGACTTAATTTCGGTTGGTCTTTTTGAATTCGAATTTCGAAGTTTTTTCAATTCGAAATTCGGCCCTTGATAAATATGCCCCCTAGTGTTACTGGATACGAATACACCATCAAGTGGTGCATAAATTGTAACACTGCATTTGTAGTCTATCTTTTGGAATGCAGTGTTCGGCACATTCAGTATGTGGGTCAAACTTCCAGCCCATTAAAAAATTGTGTTAGAGAACATATTTTAGATGTAAAAAACTACATCAGGATTCTCATATAGCCAAACATTTTTAGGAATGAAATGGGGGAGATGCCACTAAACTAGCCTTATGGGTATAGATAAAGTAGTTAGTGGAAAATGAGGTGGGTACCTAGACTACTCCATTTGGAAACAAAGTGGATCTTCCACCTACAAAGTAGAAAACCACTTGGCCTTAATAACGAATTCAACGCCACATGTTTTTTCAAATAATCAGTGTTTTTCAAATAATTATTGTATCTGGATATTACACTGCTGCAGCAATAGCCGTAAAGTACATTATATTGCCAGACTATATTACATTGTCGTAACAAAAACCAGAAAGTACAACATATTGTCTTACGCTAATATCCCTATAGATTTTAACCACTAGGATGAGCATTCCAGACTAAAAACTTTTGTCTGGGTATAACAATACATGTACTAGCACATTATATTCAAACCTATAGATATATGCTTACACCATGCTCCCTGACCATTTTCCATTAAGTATGAAATTGGAGAAACCTTTCCATGTTACTGCGCTACTAATTTTTATACACCATTTTATTGTATAATTTTCACTTAATTTTTGTTTTACTTCACTTTTAATTTTTTCATTATTTTTTCATTATTTTTTTCATTGATCCTTTCTAATTTTTTCTTTTTTTCTTTTTCTTACTTAAGCTTTGTGATTATTAAATATTTCAAATATTTTTGTTTTTGTTAAGCAAGCCCTTATTATGTAACCTTCATAGGAATATAATTGCAATTTAATGAACCTGTATGTAAATAAGTATCTAAACCACCATGTGCTTTCATTGATTGTGATAAGTGGAAACGTTTTGCTCATTCTGATAACCTGTGTACAAGGTTGTGCCATTCGACCTATGAGTAAGTGCCCCAACAGGCACGAAACGCGTTAGGTCTTTGCCCAAAATGTCCTAATAGATATTTTGTATTTTTTACTTTCTAGCTTATTATCTACCGGTATGTGAAGGTGGGATGCTCTGCCACATTGAGGGTGCACCCCAATGTCTCTGAAGAAGGCGCCCCAAGCCAGGAGCTATACATACAGCTTAGACAGCCCCTGCTGCAAACACAACAATCCCCACTTCCCAGACAAACACAACTTAGTTTTTGTAGAGGGAGGGAGTTTGCCAGACCCCCTATAATTAGGGTTGCCACCTTTTCTGGCAAGAAATACCAGCCTTCCTATATATTTATCTTTTTTCCCTGTTAATAACATTGGGATAAACCATAATTTTTACCGGCCAGGCCGGTAAAATACTGACCAGGTGGCAACCCTACCTGTAATACACTGGTATGTCCACTATGTAGCTTTAGTGGAGGAGGGGTTGGATATTGTTCTGTGCCTTTTCTACACTGAAAATAGGGGAATTATGGGAAAAATGTACAAACACATTTCAACAACCAAACTACATGCCCTTTTCCATCTCAGCAATCGACACATACCTCCCCCCATAAGTACATTCCCGGGGCTCCACTTTGTAGAGTGAGTCCTGGCTGTACTTTGTAGGCCCCAGGCCCCCCACTGACTTAGCGAAATCTTTGGGCAACATAGCGATTTGTCTCTGTCTATATTCTGCTGTGTTGGGAGCGATTTGCATGTCCCCATTTAACTTGTCCAACCCCAGGAGCATTATTTATAACTAACACAGCTCAGACTTATACAATGTGAATACTAAAAAATCATTCCGCTCCAATCCCTCCAGGTAGTAGTTTGCCCTCCAGTGCAACGCAAAAATCCCCCATTTAGGAATCCACCCACCACAGGAGAGGGGTTTGCAGCAACCATGTAGGTCCAGAACGGAATGGAAATGGTGGCGGCCTGCCATAAAACATTCTTTATAATAAATATTTAAATTATGCTAATTAAGACCATTGCATATTAAAAAAAACCCAAACAAAAAAATCCTTCCACATCCCTCAACCCTCTTTGAAAACACCCTCTTTAATAAGCCATCTATTATTTAATCTTTACTCACCAATGTGAGCTTTGTCCTTGAGCTCTGCTCCTCTTAGGGTTATTTCACATGAGGAGATTCTGGGAGATTTTGTCGTCTGGCGACTAATCGCCTCTTCTTCTGGGCGACAATCTCCCCGAACTGCCTCCACATGTCTTCCCATCCACTATAATGACAAGTCGCCTGCGCTAAACCACTGCAGCGCTTCGTTTTCCGAAGTCGCCGGGAGTTTCCTCGTGAGGCAGATAAGCCCTGTAGTTTACAATAGGATTCTTCAGAACGTATCTGTATCCATATCTATTGAGTATCCTGTGCTTGAATGGCTGCCCCCATGACTACACAGCAGCTTGAAACTATAGTAGTGTTTCTGAAGCAAACACACCAGTTGTACCAGTGCAGCACAACTGTACAGTATGTTTTTATTACTTTAAAGCACTTTTATTTTTTGGTGTTACTGTTCCTTTAAAATTAGTCAATTTGTTGTGGTTATCAACAAGTAAAGGTGGCTATACACTGAAAGATGGCGGGGTGGAAGATATTGGTTTGATCCGATTGTTTGGCCCTCAAACATTGCCACACACATACCCACGTGTCACGTTTGGATGATACTTTTCTCTTGGATCACCATCATTTTTGTTATGAGGGTAAAGTTTGCCGGCAAATTCAGGGTACTGCTATGGATAGTAATGTTGCCCTGTTTAATGCCAACCTCTAGGACAAAATCGGACTGATCCTCTCGTGGACCCTAGGGCCCAAGGATTGGATAACTATTTCTGGAATGCAGGAGGTCGGTACAAGGACCACATCAAAGAACCAATGCGGTCCACAACTCAACAGGATTTGTAAACCTGTGGAATGACATCTGATATCAGTTGGGGAAGCCCATTGGATGGCAACCATGAACTTGCCAATAAGCTGCTAACTTGGTCTGTCAACAGCTTTTATCCGCCTGTGTATGGCCACCATTAGTTTAGGTGAGAAGGAATTAATTAAAGCAGGAGATGGCCAGGCCCAGGAGCGGAGTAAGAGAGGGATGTGATGTCAAGGGAAGAAGCAGTTCGCGTCCTTACCGTCTGAGCAGGTTTTTGCATATTTTGTGAAATGTCAGGAGTTTTCTTCTTTATGTTTTCATATTATCTATTGAAGGGGTGGTTTACCTTTAAGTTAACTTTTTGTATATTATAGAACAGCCAATTCAATGTAACTTTTCAATTGGTCCTCATTATTTATTTGTTATAGTTTTCAAATTATTTGCGAACTTATTCTGACTCTCTTCTGCTTTCAAGTGGGGGTCACTGACTCCATTTAAACAACAAATACTCTGAAAGGCTACAAATATATTGTTACTGCTACCAGTGGTATAACTACCGGGGGAGAGGGGGTGCGATTGGGCCAGGGCCCGCACCCCCTCAGGGCCCCCCGGAAGCTTGCCCGCCCCTGATTCCGGGCGGATTCAGGGAGTACGGAGGGGGGCGGGGGCCCGGCTGCACTTCCCGCGCCAGGGCCCGCCCCCCTCTAGTTACGTTGCTGACTGCTACTTTGTATTACTCATTTTTCTAGTCAAGCGTTCTCCTGTTCATATTCCAGTCTCTCATTCAGATCATTGCATGGTTGCTAGGATTTTTGGATCCTAGCAACCAGATAGCTGAAAACTGGAGAGCTGACGACTAAAAAGCTAAATTATGCAAAAACCGCAAATATTAAAAAATGAAAACCAATTGCAAATTGTCTCAGAATATCACTCTCTGCATCATACTCAAAGTTAATTTAAAGTTGAAAAAACCCCCTTAATAACTAAATATGGATGTTTTTTTCTGAATGCGCTGTTACTTTGCGGTTTCAGTTTCTTTATACAGTATAAGTGTTAGAGTCTGCATTGTATTAATTTATGTTAGATGAATGTCAAATGTTTGATCCAGGGAATGTTTTGCCATTGGGGTCAGGAAGGAACTTTTTCCCTCTTGAAGCATAATTGACACTGGTTTCGTGCTGGGTTTTTTGCGTTCCTCTGGATCAAAACAGTGCACATATGATATTATATTTTAAAATGCATTTGTCACAGCAGTGGTAGGACCTTGCCAGAGTACTGCACAGGTAAATTTAGAAGATTTAGAATAGAGAAGAAAGGAGGTTCTCTCCTGTGACAGCATGGTGGATTGATTGATGCAACGCTACTACTGCTTGTGCTAGGGGGAAGCCTGCTTGGATTTCCTATCATTGGGCCTAGCCAGCAAAACACCTGCCAAGGCCGGGGCCGGTATTACAAATTTACCAGCAATGTAGCTGCCGGTAAATTTGTAATACACTAAAAAAAGCCATTGGCCTGCCCCCAGCCTGGTAAAAACTAACCTTTTTGCTGCCGGCTTGAGTCCAAATGCACGTCGTGGTTCTGCCCCCTTTGACGTCACAACCCGCCCAGCCTATCGACCACAGTGGCTCCGCCCCTTTATCATTGCGTCCCACCCCTTTGGTGTGAGGGGCCGCCCTTTTATTCCCGTCCCCCTCCACCGGCCGGTAGAGATTTTTTTAAAAGGTGGCAACCCTAGGCATGGCAGCAGGGCTGCTGAACTTGTTGGCGCCAAAGCATAGTATCGATCTTTTGTTAAATTCTGACTTTAGAATATTGCCTCAGGTTACGTTGGCTACGGTCCTATTTATTTGATAAAACGTGAATAAATGCTGTGGCCATTTTTAACACCCGCCTCTCCTGGTATATAATAATGGGGTTCAGTGGGATGGCTTAAGGCAAAGGGTCAAATTGAGGAGTCCCCTTGTCATGTTAAGCTAGCAACACAGCAGTCACATATCTTCTGTGCTGTGCTGGGAACAGAATGCAGGATCTAAAGAGATACCCATGAAGCCAAGGAAATAAGATTGAAGTGTTTTGTGCATCTTTTCATTTGTTTATGTAAATATCAGAATAAATGAACCAAGAATCTAGCCAGGCTGTGTTTGAATTCAGCTGTGTGGCAGTTTGTGTTTCCATTTGCACCTGTGTTATAAATCAAGTGTAAGGATGCAGAACACAGCACTGTTACCTGCAAGGCAGGACTGGATATGATGCCTGCTATAAGGACGTGTTAAGTACACTTCTCTACCTTGAGGACCTGGAACTTTCTAGTTATCCATAAAGATCCACATTACAGAAAGGCCATCTCCCATAGACTCCATTTTATCCAAATAATCCAAATTTTTAAAAAAAGATTTCCCTTTTCTGTGTACTAATAAAACAACACCTTGTACTTGATCCCAACTAATATAATTAATCCTTATTGGAAGCCAAACCACCCTATTGAGGTTATTTAATGTTTAAATTATTTTCTAGTAGATGTAAGGTATGTAGATCCAAATTACAGAAAGATCTGTTATCCAGAATGCCCCAGGTCCCAAGCATTCTGGATAACAGGTCCCATACCTGTATAATGTTTATTTGGGGCACAGTAATTTCTATTTATGTCAGTGTAACACTGAATTCGTTCCTGTGTCATTCTGTTAAAAAAAAAACATATGCTATTTGCTTCAGGCTGTCTGAATTAGCTTATACAGCAAAGTTTACACTTGTAAATAACTGTAAATTGATTTCCAAGAACAATATCCCCACATCCTATATACAGTACGTAGTGAGAAGCACTGACATCCCAAATGCATCATATACAGTGAGAGGCAGTGAATCTTCAAATCTCCAGACACCCCTTTACCCTTCTGAAAACTGGTGTAATTAAAGCCTGGGGTAAATTTATTATTCTGTGGGTGAAAATAAGCTCAGGATTGTCTGCATTGCTGAAACTGCTCTTATGTAACACCCAGCGGTAGGAAAAATAATAGCACACAGCAGAACACAGAAGAGAAGCTGCGTCATATACTGTATGTCCTGGAAATAAGCATTGAATACCTGATGCAAGAGCTGCCTCAAAGCTTTTGCATGATACTGGGCTGACTGTTTTTGCAAGCACAGGACAGCGAATAACAAACAGAGATAAATAAACACCATTATTAAAACTTTTAAAATAAATCATATTAGTTTGAAAATAAAATTCTAAATAGTAGGATGAGATACAGTATATGCAATGCACACAGCGTACTATTGTGTTAAAAACTACAATATAAATATCATCAACCCCTCCAGACGAAGTGGGTAGCTTATTGGCCCACATATATCTCCCTGGCCTGACTGATATCTTGCTAAAAATCAGGCAGATAAGTATTGGGCAGGTTTGAAAATCATGTCAGGGTGGGTCAAAAATAAAGCAACAGGCCTCAAAGACAGGTCAAGCTGCTTATGATTGCTATTAGGACAGAGACACACGCTGCTATTTCGGGAGATTAGTCGCCCAGCGACAAATTGTTTCTTCTTCAGGCGACTAATCTCCCTGAACTGCCTTCCCACTGGCTAGAATGTAAATTGACGGCGGGGTGGCACTCGGTTCGCTTTGGCTTTCCGAAGCCGCCGAAGTTTCCTCATGAGGAATTAGCAGCGTGTCTCTGCCCTTTTAGAGTTAAATCTTAATACTGTTGAATTGTGATATTGGATTAACTTGGAACAGAAAGTGTCTGAAAGGGGTATGCAGTTCTTATCAAGAGTCCATAGCAAACCATGAAACTATAAAGGACATTGAAACACAGTTAATGAAAACAGCTCAGTGTCTCAAGGATATTACAAGTCTGCAATTTCTTGAGTTTTTTTTAAATTTCTTTTAGGCGCTATGAGATAATGTCTGTATAAATAAAACAATAAGAAATAAGCAATAATTAAATATGTGATGTACTAACCTATGAAATTGAATCAAATACATTACGTAAACAACAATGTTGATGATCTTGGTATACAATTGTATTATACAGTGTAAAGAGCGCTGAGTCACTGTCCGGACCTGTGTGATTGCTTTTTTGCTAATCTGCAGTTTGGTGCACCTTTCAATAAATCTTATCTTCTGAGTTTGAGCATTATCCGTCTGTCCAGATATGATATTTACCTGGAAGTTTAACTACCAAACTCTTTATCTGGTGTCAGAAGTGGCATCCACCATCCCTTGGACGGAATCTTGGACTGTCAACTATAATTGTGTGCAAAGCTGAACTACAAGGTAAGCTTTTACCTATTTTTGCACTCACTTATTGGCTGATGTCCTATTTCTGTCTCCCGGTAAGGCTGGATTTTAATGGCTCATTCTCAGGAAATCTTATGTTGTTTAAGGGTAAGTGCACACTCTAAGATTCAGGGAGATTTAGTCGCCCGGCGACAAATCACCACTTCTTCGGGTGACTAAAAAAGCGTTCCTGGTGGCTACAATCTAAATCGCTGGTGAGAACTACTCCTAGCCCAGGGAGCCCTCCACGTAATGACACTAGTAGCCCTCCACGTAATGACACTAGTGTCCCTGTTCATGTGTCTCTTCAACATCTTATTTCTGCCCATGAAACGTCTCATAAACAAATTTTGGTCTGCCCCTGGGTTTTTCTCTGTTGCTCAGAGGATTGTAGATGTTTGTTCCATATGTCAAGAATACACTATAGGCTGAGCTATTCCTACCATGTCTAGCCATCACGTGTCTCTTCAACATCATATTTCTGCCATGAAACATCTCATAAACAAATTTTGGTCTGCCCCTGGGTTTTCCTCTGTTGCTCAGAGGATTGCAGATGTTTGTTCCATATGTCAAGAATACAAGACAGGCCAAACTGTTCATACCATGACTAGCTATTTACCACCAATAGACGTTCCATTTCTAAAAATACAAATCTATTACATTGAAATGACACCATGCCAACTGTACAAAAAATGTTCTCGCTTGTGTTGATTTGTTTTCTAATTGGCCTGAAGTATTTACAATGGTAAAGGCAGATGCCGCAAGCACAGCCAAGATACTAATTTCAAGAGATTATTCCCAGGTTTGGTATGCCCCAGGTAATCAGCTCAGACAGGGGTACACATCTTGAAAATATATTAATGGCCTGAGTGTGCCAGGCACTACACATTACAGGCCACTGGCATCAGGTTTGGTGGAGGGTACCAATGGGACTATTAAACAGAAATTATGGTGCTCATGGGTGGTGGCCCTTCCTCTAGTTTTAGCCTCCATGCAGTCCACCCCATTGGCAAAAGATGGTTTGTCCCCATACAAAATATTGTTTGGCAGGATAATGACTACTGATGTTTCAATGACAGAACTCAGAACCTGCAGTCATAATTTAGTGCAATACTGCATACAACTGTCTAATACCTTGTCTATTATTAAATCACAAGTCACTGCTGCCCGGTCGACCCACAACAACTATAAGGCACATGAGCTCCAGCCCAGAGATTGGGTGTACTTTAAACATCATTCCCATAAGTACGCCCTGGAAGCACGCTGAAAGGGTCCTTTCCAAGTCCTACTTATTTCACCAATGTCAGTGAAGCTAGATGGTAAAGACTGCTGGGTACATGCCTCTCAATGCAAGAAGGTACGTGCTAGTACACTAATTTGCCAAGAGGAAGACCTTCCCGCTACTTTTACATACAGCCCTCCACGGACCAGAGTAAAGGCCCGACTTGAGCAAATCAAGAAGTTGGAGGTCTCTACACCACAAAACATATCAGACAATAAGAACTTCACACAATAATGGAGTGCTCAAACCTTGTGCGTAATCCTTTAGGATCAGATGCTTAACTGTAATTAACCCAACCTGCCACGGGTCAGGAAAGTCCTATGCAAAGTCCAGAAACTGCAGCACCCTGTCAAATGAAGTGGTTTTTCAGCAATGTGATGTTAATTAATAAGAGTAAGAACTATCACTCAAATTGACCTCAACACTGTATACAAGCCAAAGGTTTTCAATGATGAAGACCATCAGATTTGTGAAGACCAGAAGACGGATTCCCAGCAGCTGGGTAGTGGTGACATGGTGTGACAATATTGGATAGTGGTTATAGTGATTTGTTAATGGTGGTCCTGAGAAGTACTGAGAGTAGTTCATTCCCCTGCCACAACATGGTTCCCATTACCGTAATAATTTTCTTTATTTTTTCCACAGTCTCTATGTACAATAACAATATGTTGTTCTAGACACGTCAGGGTGGGTATGGCTTTCAATCTCACAGATTGCTGGGTCTGCAATGCTATACCATATAGTGAGGGAGCTTTGTCTTTATCTGTTTTACTGACTGTAACAATGTATGTAACAATAGTGCATGAAAGCCCATTCCATACACTGATCAGAAATAATCTTCCCTATGAGGTAGAAGTTATCATAACCCAATCAAGACCCGTTATTCTTCCTGACATACCCAAATAAAGGTAGTATGGAGATATTCATCTCCACAGGGGGGAGATGTTTAAGGAGAATTCAACCCATAGTTTAAAAAAACCCTCCCCCCTACCCTGGGTAGACCTCCTCCCTCCTGCCCCCCAGCCTACCTGCCCCCCAGCCTACCTGCCCCCCCGACAAAAGGCACCTAATTCTTTACTCACTCCTCCATGCTGATTCTGGCCTCAGAGTTCACGGCAGGCATCTTCTTTCTTTGGTCTTTTTCAGAAGTTTTGCTGCATGCGCAGTTGGAGTAATTTTCCGGTCCCGAACAACTGTGCATGCTACGAAAGAAACAGAAATTTCAGACATTTTTTAGGAAATTTTTGTGACTTTCTGTGCATGTGCAGTGGTTCGGGACCAGAAATTTACTCCAACTGTGCATGCGCCGAAAATTCCATCAATGCACGAAGATTACCGGAGAATAAGATGGCTGCCGTGAACTCGGAGGCCAGAATCTGCACGGAGGGGCGAGTAAAAAATTAGGGGGGGCAGGTAGGCTGGGGGGGAGGTGGGAGGGGGGGGTCTACCCATGGGTAGGGTTTTTTGAAACTACGGGTTGAACATCAAAAAATAAAGCAACAGGTCAAGCTGTTTATGCTTGCTATAGTTAAAAGGGTTGTTCACCTTCAGATAGATCAACAGATATAACGACTTTTTCCAATTACTCTCTATTTTCTAAATGTCACAGTTTTTCTAATATTGAAGTATAAAGTGTAATTTTTTACCTTCTAAAGCAGCTCTTGAAGGGGGGGTCGCCGACCCTGTAAACTGTTCTAAATTGATACATTTAGTAGATAAATTTCTTATCTTTGTCTCTGCTGACCAGAATCTCTGGGTTTCATTACAGGCAGCTGTTAGAATTGATAGAATAGTTACTAATACTCCAGAGATGCTGCTGAGAAATGTATCAACTAAATGTTGCAAAATTGTCACAGTTTAGAGTCTGCGTCTGAATTACTGAGCTGCCAGACTCAAACACCAGAGACAGGAACCATCAACTTTAAACTTAGATTTTGGGAAAACAATAAAAAATAAATAATGGAAAGTAATTGAAAAAAAGTCTTTATTTCTGGGGAACAATCTGAAAACAACTGAACTGAAAAAAAGTGTTTGGAAAGTGAACAACCCCTTAAAATCTTAATACTACTGTATTGTGATATTTGGAAAATAGGTACAGAAAAGTGGGACAGAAAGTGTTTGACAGAAAGTGTTTGCTGTGGTCTGTGGTTCTAACTCGATCTGGATTTTAAAATTCATATGTTTGAGGAACAATAAATAATTGAAAAACACGTCAAAACAGTTAACAATATTTGTTTATTGTTCATGTAAAAGTCTGAATGTTATTTATTTGGAATATGAAACGGAACATATATTAACATGCTGTAAAACAGTCAACTTGTTTTTTGTAAAATTGAAATCAAAAAAATTTGAAAAGAAGAAAGGTATGTGGTTCTTATCAAGAAGCCATGAAACTATCAAGGACATTGAAACCACTGTTAATGAAAACAGCTCAGTGTCTCAAGGATATTATGACTGCAATTTCTTGAGGTTTTTTTTTACTTTCTTTTAGGCGCTGAGATAATGTCTGTATAAAAAAAAACAATGAGAAATAAGCAATAATTAAATATGTGATGTACTAACCTATGAAATTGAATCAAATATGTTATGTAATCAAAAATGTAGATGTTTTGATCTTGGTATAAACACAGTGAAACGGCAGGGGAACACGGGCAGATTCAGGGAGATTTAGTTGCAACTAAATCTGCCCGTGTGCCCCTGCCCTAAAGAGTGCAGAGCCACTGTCCAGACCTGTGTGATTGCTTTTTTTTTCAATAAATCTTATCTTCTTAGTTTGAACATTCTCCGTGTGTCCAGATGTGATAATTACGTGGGAGTGTAAGTACCAAACTCTTCAGTCACCATTGTGGTTTTTGAATGGGTTGGATAGCGTTATAATGCATAGACAGATTTAGGAGTCCTATACATTTTTGTTAGGTTCATCTTTATTATTTTGAGTTGCCATTTAAAGTAACCACTACCTATGTGGCATCAGCAATAACAGAAATAGTTAAGATGATCTAAATGCATTGAATGTTTTGCCCCCCTTGTCTGCAATGACTAGCAGAATCCATGCATAAAATATCTATGTTAGACATATACTTTCTTCAATATACTTTGCTAATCAGTAGACGCACGCAAGGTGAACAACATCCCATACTAAAAAATCATTTATTAGGCCTTTGCAGGCATAATAGCCTGTGTGCATATCAGAACGGCATGCATTATTCATAAGGACTCGCATAAACAGAAATGGAATTGTTTATAGAACATATATAAACACAATGCAGTATATAGGAGTTTGCGAGACTCTGTTCCATGTGTGACAGGCACAGGACACTAATGTAAGAATTGTATTTTTTATGAACTTGCGATACAGTACGGTAAGTGACATTAAAGAATGGTTTGAAGGCACAAAAATGAAATGCTAATAATGTATTACCACCAAAGAAGTAAACACACTCCAATTATGCAGAAAAATTAAGAAAAAAGAAGTGATATTATACACTTTCCTGCTGAACTGTTTTAATGCTGATTAATCTCTTGGTATAGGCTATGAGCAAAATCATGCGGTTCCTCTGCTGCCTCAGAGATCACCTGACCAGAAATACTACAACTCTATAACAAGAAGAAGTGAGGAAGCAAAAGACAGTACTCCGTCTGTTAATTGGCTCATGTGACCTAACATGTATGGTTTGCTTGTGTGCACCGTGAATCCTATGATCCCAGGGGGGGGCCTTATTTTTTAAAATGGCAATTTTCTATTTATGATTAACCAATGGCACATACTACTAGAAAAGTATATTATTATGAAAACTGTTTATTTACATGAAGCAGGGTTTTACATATGAGCTGTTTCATTCAATATATTTTTATAAAGACCTACATTTTTCGGGGGTATATTTTTCCTTTAACAGTGGAGACAAACATCACTGGTGATATTCAGGGGCAATCCTGACCATTTTGCCGCCTGAGGCAGCCTTATCTTGCTATTCTACACTAAGAAGCACCCCATTTCAGTTTGGACTTTACTGAACGTATCCTACCCTAGGCTCTACATCTTAGAAATTGCATTTATAAATGTACTTGGTGTATCACTCAATAGTTCAATACCTTTGGGAAATACATTTGAAGGGGAAAGTAATTACTGGCTGATTATCTCTAGTAGACACACTGTAATAAACAATTCTGTATAACAAGAGCACACTACAGTAAAGGACAGAGAGCAAATGTATGTTCCCTTTTAGTACATATAGCAACAACACTAGCGACACCTATTCCTTGCTCACTAATGTAAGTCCCCTGATGACTTCTTATGAAAGGGGAAAAATTGTTTAATCGGGTGAGATTTTACATCCCTAGTTTGTAAATATTGTATTTGAAAAATGTTTTGAAATCCATTATTTTTTGCATTTTTCATTATTTCCATTAACAACTTTTATTCTATTCATCTATAAGTGTTTACGGCGCTCCCAATTCCCGCATGAAGTCAGAATTAAGAGAAACAGATGCTGAGAGAAGGGGAGTGAAGAGTAACTTGATTATTTTAGAAACGGGTCCGAATTTTTAACTGATTATATTAGAAAATTTCTTATTTTAGTATGAAGAAGCCTGTATTAAATTTTCATGTTTATGATCGATCCCCTTGAAGGTATTATGTCAGTTGTAAGTGATTAGGAAGGTTGTGGCCAAAGAACAGTCTGACAGCTTAATAAAGAATATGGGGCTGGTTTATCAAAAACCTGAATGTGCAAGTTCAAGTCCCACAACACCAAAAAACACAAATCGATCAAGTTTTCCACGAAGAAAAACTGGAATCGATCGACTTAATTACTCAATTTGAGTTTTCAGCCAGAACCCTCTGAAAAAAACCCAAACATTAAGCAGGTCTTCAAATGGTTCCAGCAACCTCTGCCATTGACTCCTACAGAATCCCGACAGATTTTAGGTGGTGTATTTTTGGATTCAAGCTATTTCCAAGTCGAGGTATAATAAATCTCGATAATTCCAGTTTTTCTACAAGTTTTTTTTTTTTAACCCCAAAAAATACAACTCGAATACTCGAATTTCGTGGAAAAACCACTTGAATCTTTATAAATCTGCTCCTAAAACTGTAAGAAGTCAGTAGGACAGTCATTGAAGCTAGGGAACAAAAAAGACCTCCATGTATTCGATTAGACAAAATACAAAATGGAAATTAATAAAAGGAAGAACAAAAGCCTTACTGTACTGAAGCACATTAACACAGTGCTTTGTTGCTAGGGCCAATGAGCCTAGTAATAAAGCTATTTAAATGCTGGTCTGTAATGCTGTAAGCATAATGTGGGTGTATTAGGAGAACATATAATACTTTATTTGTTGGCATATAATTCTTTTATTTTTCAACACGATTATATCCAACAATAGGTCACTTTATCAATAAAATGCTATATACATTCCATATGGATTGGATCCATACATTGCTACATAAATTATGCTGAACATAAAACATTTTTATGCTCTGAATAAACTGACCCTACCATACAGAATACTTTGCACTATAATTGGGAAGCTACCAATAAAAGACTTTCCATCTGAGAACTTATAACCATATATGAGTTTATAGCAGTTAGTCTTGTTTGGGGGTTATTTACTAAACCTCGAATTTATCTGGTCAGGCTTTTTGGGGCAAAAACTCGAATTTTTCAAGATTTATTATACCCCGATGCTGCAAAACCAGAATCTGAAAATCCACCATCTCAGACCTGTCGAGATTCTCTATGAATCAATGGGAAAGGCACCTATACCAATTTAAAGATATTGTGGTTTGCGCTGGGTTAAACTCGATAATCCAAAAAATCAACTGATTTTTATGACCAAAAAAGTCATAAATTAAAATTTATTCCCACTAGTCACAAAAGTATCAACATTACCAGCTCAAGTTCGGGACATTTTGGTCACGCCTTGACCTCACCTACATCTACCCTCCGCAACTTCACTTTTCATCATGTAAAAGAAGTCTTGTTTCTTTTTTTTGCAGAAATATAGGAAAAAGGGCAGTTTATGGTATGCTGAATAAATGTTGCATTCCTTTCATATCTCTGACTAGGTCACAGTTCCCTGTGGTTTACAGTAAACTAAAGGTATGATTCTGGGGACAGAGATTCTACATAGAAAAATGTTTTACTTAAACAAAAATTTTTACTAAACAACTAGCAACACTAAAGAAACTCCCATGAGATTTTTGTTCAGCAGCTGTCCAGTTCGGAGTTTCAACAGCTATCTGATTGCTAGGGTCCAGTTTAGCCTAGCAACCAGGCAATGGTTTGAATGGAAGACTGAAGACGAATAGGAGATTATCTAAGTAAAAATACAAGTAATAAAAAGTAACAATACAACTGTAGCCTTACAAAGGCATAGTTTTTTGGCTGCTGGGGTCAGAGACCCCCTTGTGACAGCCAGAAAGAGGCTAAAAACTTCTAAAAACTAAAAAATTTAGACTAATTGAAAAGTCATTCTTATTCTATATTATAATAAAAGTTAGCTTAAAGACTTTGCAAATATTATGGGGCTGCTCCCATTTTATAAAGCTCCTAGAATGGCCACAGTGGTCTTCGAATATGCTGTGGAGCATTGTGGAAAACACTTTCTCTGAAAAAATCATCTAAATCATCTTATCCTGTACACTTACTGTACAATAGATTCATCCATACAGATTGAGACCCACTCCCACTTCTCCAGCTCTGCTTAATCTACTGTACCTTAAAGGACAAACAAGCCCCCAAATCTACAACCTGGGCAAACAATAGCCCCCTAAAGCCCCTCACTAAACACTAGGGCCCCACCCCTCACTAAACACCAGGGCCCCGCCCCTCACTAAACACTAGGGCAGGGCCTACCCACCCCAAATCCCACCCACTCCACACCACAGTTAAAAGACCACACAGACATCAGTGCTAAAAACGTTAACCCCCCCCACCCACAAGTTATAAAAAGCCATTGATGGTCAGGGTCCCCTTGAAAAAAAAAACTGTGGTGCCAGGGCCCCCCATAAATGTTTTAAAAAAAAAAAAAAATTGGTGTTCAGAGCCCCACTACAAGTTAAAAAAATAATTGGTGACCAGGGCCCCTCTATAAGTTAAAAAAAAACATTGGCGCCAGGGCCCCCATGAAAGTATTTTTTTTAAACATTGGCACCAGGGCTCACCATAAAATTTTTTGAAAAAAATCATTGGTGGTCAGGGCCCTCTATATGTTAAAAAATAAAATATTGACGCCAGGGCCCCCATAAAAGTTTTTGAAAAAACCTTACAAGTTAAACATTGCAACATTGGTGGCAGGGGCCTATAGAGTATACAAAAAATACATTGATGGCCAGGGGTTTAATAAAATAAAAACACACATTGGTATTAGTAGAAATGAACTTGTGGCTTCATGACTTCAACTACGGCTCCTTTCGTGGCTTTAGATCTTTTCATGGTTTGAGGACTTCAAGTTCGGCTCCTTTTGTGACTTTGGGTCTTTTCAGGGCTTCGGGACTTCAACTTTTGGCTCTTCTGGACTTTGGCTGTCAAGGGGGGCCCGACTATTTAAAAAAGTGCAGCACAGCCGGACCCCCTTTAGGCCTGGGACCAGTACAGTAGTATCTTCTGTTCCCCCCTGATGGCAGCCCTGCTAAAAGCAGTATTAATTTTCCACCGAACCCCTTACTTTAACTGCAACAAACTTCAGAATTTGTCTCTTTTTTTTTTTTTTTTTTTTTTTTTTAAATCTTGTGTTCCTGCATTGCTTCCGCTGATGTTGTACAAATCATCTTGTTTCATTTATACTTGTATGCTGGTGCTAGCAGGAAATGCAGGAGCTTTGCATGTTTTGTGCACATGCACAAGTTTTCAGACAGTGGATTTGCGCATGTTTAGGGAATCTGCCCCATGGTCTTGACCTGGGAGCACTTAGTGGGTGAATGTGATGTCAGCTAAGCCTTGGGGAAATGTGTACCTGCTGCAGCATTACTGGAAGAATGGAGTATTTTTGGAGAGTTTGGGAAGATTGGGGTTTTTTTTGAGAGTTTGAGAAGTGCATATGGGTTTTTTAAAATGGGTCCTAACACATGGGCAATTGTCTTGTTTAGGGTTTCCTTGCCCTTTACAAACCCAAGCTTCCAGCCAGGAACTAACCAACATTTCGGGGCACATTTATCAAGGGTCGAATATCGAGGGTTAATAAACCCTCAAATTCGACCCTCAAATTTAAATCTTCAGGTTTAAACTGCCGAAGTATGTAGTCTAAGTATTCTTTAAAGAGACAGTACTTCGACTATCGAATGGTCGAATAGTCTAACGATTTTTATTTTGAATCGTTTGAATCGAAGTCGAAGGTCGTAGTAGCCTATTCGATGGTTGAAATACCCAAAAAAATACTTCGAAATTCGAAGTTTCTTTCATTCGAATCCTTCACTCGAGCTTAGTAAATGTGCCCCTTACTGTATCTGTAGATGGCATCAGCATTGATGCTTGCCTTCAATGAACAAAACCCTCAAGGAACCGGTTCAGTATAAAAATAAAAACTGGGTAAATAGATAGGCTGTGCAAAATAAAAAAAATGTTTCTAATATAGTTAGTTAGCCAAAAATGTAATGTATAATGGCTGGAGTGACTGGATGTGTAACATAATAGCCAGAACACTACTTCCTGCTTTTCAGCTCTTTTGGTTTCCACTGACTGGTTACTCTGGTGACCAAGCAGTAACCAATCAGTGGCTTGAGGGGGGGGGTCATGGGTCATAAATATTGCTTTTAATTCTGAGGATCAATTGCAAACTCATTGAACAGTTATGTCCCATGTGGGCCCCCTTCAATTTGCTGACTAACTCAGAATTAGAGAGCTGCAAAGCAGAAAGTTGGATTCTGGCTATTATATTACACATCCAGTCACTCGCAGGGGGTTGGGCGAGCACGGGTGGGACCCAGGCGGCTTAAAGGAGAGGTCAACCTGTACGGGGAAAAAACCCCTCCCGTGTAGGCCCCCTCCTTCAACGTACGGGTTGACTTCTCCTTTAAGAGCAGCCTTGCGTGTCCTTAATTGATGCCTGTGTTGTGAGAGAGTACAGGTATGGGACCTGTTATCTGGAATTCTCTGGACCTGGGGCTTTCTGGACAACAGATCTTTCTGTAATTTTAATCTCCATAACACAATTTATTGTGTAATTGGTTTACCTCCAATAATCTTAGATATAACTCTGGAGAACCAATTTCTTTGTTCAGTAATTCATTTCTGAATAAATGAATTACTGAACAAGGAAATTGGTTCTCCAGAGTTAGAACTAAGATTTGTGAAAGTTTGAAGGTCTGGCGGTGCTAGGGTTGCCACCTGGCCGGTATTTTACTGGCCTGTAGGGTTGCCACCTTTTCTGGAAAAAAATACCGGCCTTCCTATAGATTTATCTTTTTTCCCTATTAATAACATTGGGATCAACCATCATTTTTACCGTCCATGCTGGTAAACAACCTGCCAGGTGGCAACCCTACTGGCCTGGCCGGTAAAATTGATGGTTGATCCCAATGTTATTAATAGGGAAAAAAGATAAATATATAGGAAGGCCGGTATTGTTTTCCAGAAAAGGTAACAACCCTAGGCGGTGCCTTAGTCTAAGGGTAAACCATATACTACTGAATAGCAAAAGGATTACATCATCCACAAGACTATATATCTTTGTACCTCCAATTAAGATGAATTATATCTGAGTTGGGATCAATTAAAAGGTACTGGGTAATCACTACAGAGAAAAAGGAAATCCTCTCCAGTAAAGGCGCTACTATGCTGTGTAACTGGCCCCAATGGGCTCGTTTATGAAGGTACAGTATATTATGAGGTAAACACTTTATTCAATGAAAGAGAGGGGAGCACTCAAACGCAGATTAACTGCTGGTGATTATTTATTATTCATGCTGCTTTACACGACATGTTTCGGGCCAATTGTGCCCTTTCTCAAGTATATTATGAGGTAAAAGCTGCAGCAGCATCAGTCCTTGTGTAGTACAAAGAGGAACACTTCCGTGTGCGTGCGGCAATAATGGAAGTACAGGCAGGGGGCGCTCCTCAGCTGGAAAGCGCTTTTGTAGCTGCGTACAGCGAAACATCACAACACGGAAGTAGACAGAAACGGAAGTGGAATCATCTCCGACAACAACACAGAGAAAATACAGAGCGAGCAACAGACGCGAACCCGGAGCTATGAATAATAAAGGCAAGTGAGAGCCTCTCCGGGGCTTCAGGGCAGCTTGCTGGTGTTTGTGTTTAGTGTTTGGTCAGGATGCGACACGGCCTTGCTAATGCTGCTGCTGTTTGTCACTGAGCCGCCGCTCATACCGGGGCTTTAGGGCCCTGCTGGAAATGGCGTAACCGAGTCCCAGTTTTCGGGCTTTATTTTGGAATGATATGTTGGAGGGATCTAAGTTGAGTTTCCCGCGATCACATGATGTCGGTTCCTGGGTTTGGGGTGGGAATATTTTGGGGGGCGGGCTCTGTAGGTCACAGTGAGACTCTGAGCTCATCGGTATAGTACAGAATACATAGACTATCGGTATATTACAGAATACGCAGACTATCAGTATAGTACAGATATACATAGACTATCCGTATAGTACGTACAGGAGTATAGATGATATTAGTGACTGAAAACACTGACCTTGTAAGGCAGGATTGTGTAACGCGCTCATTTTATTATTCCATTGACAACAAGGGCTGACAAAGGGCTCAACGGAAAACGGGTCACTAAATTTGGCAGAGAAGGTCAGTAACCCAGTGTGATGACTTGTGCCTGGGACTCAGACCTGGACTGATAATCAAAATAGGCCCTGGTGTTTCAGGTATATAGAGGTATAATAACTAGTGACTAATGGCCACAAACCACAGATTTCCAGTCTGGGCCTGACAGGAATTGACTCCTACTGGAAAGCAGTAAAAATAGGGTTGCCACCTTTAAGTTTTAGCTCTACTGGCAGGTGGTTGGTACAGGCCAGAGGGGCGGGGTTGTGACATTTTTGGGCGGAGTCACAAAATTTCAGTACCAGTTTGGCCTGGAAAGGACTGCAGTAGTGATGTGCGGGCCAGCCCAATATCTCTCATGCTTCCTCGCGTGTGCGGGTTGAGCTCTTCTCCTACTTCCCCTGCCCGCCACAGTCAAATGCCGACTTCCAGGTTCCACCCCTTTTGTGATGTCATTGGCGGGGTGGTTCGGTGCAGATGCGGGTGGGCTAAGGGAGGGCGGGTTAGATGCGGATCAGGGAAATCCCAACCCGAACATCACTAGACTGCAGCACTTGGATTAAGTGAGTAGGTGAGCTGAGGGGCAGATCTGAGGCAGACCAGGGGCAAACAGTATGGATTACAAATTTACCGGCTAATACGTTGACGGTAAATTTGT
This sequence comes from Xenopus petersii, assembly GCA_038501925.1. Taxonomy (NCBI): domain Eukaryota; kingdom Metazoa; phylum Chordata; class Amphibia; order Anura; family Pipidae; genus Xenopus; species Xenopus petersii. The sequence goes on along the minus strand of CM076674.1, from coordinate 43,885,273 downwards.
AATACCGGCCTGGCCTTGGCTGCTATTTTACCGGCTAGGCCGGTGAAATACCGGCCAGGTGGCAACCCTAGATAGTATCAGTTCATCATTCTAGTAGTTCTATCCTTAAAATAGCTGAGGTGAGGTCTGGGATTAAAACTAGGTCCTGGCATTTCAAATGTAAGTAATTAAATTTGTAAAATCAGGGTCATATGGCCAGTTTTTGGGTTAAGATGGCCATACCGGTGCAGATAAACGCTGGCATCACGAATTTTAATTTAATGACCGATGTGTGTATAAATATATATAATTACTAATTAATAATAATATGTTATTAATCTTATATTGGAATCTTTTTACAATCTTCCTGAATATATGATGCAAAGTACCAACAAAATTACATTTATATTTATCACAAAAAAGGAAAATATGTCATTGACATATATAATACCAAACATGTATATATTAGCAGCACCAAAATAATGTACTTTACTTTATTTCCTCTGGGCATCCTGTTTCCTCCCATACTTCAACACCCTACAGGCAGATTCATTGGCTACTGATAAAATTGGTATTTGTTAGGATTGTAAAATCCATTAGGGCAGGAAGTAATGTGGGCAGTTCTATATAAATAAAGAACACAAACTAGGAGACATGTGGTCAAGCAATATATTGTTTAGAGATTATGGACATACATATATATATATGAATGTGTGTATTGTGGTTACTTGGGTATTTCCCCTTTGTTATAGATAATTTACAACTCATCATCTTTCCTTTGGCACTACAGAAGAAAAACTATAAGCCATAGGCATTGTCAGAGGGTTATATGTTACCTAAGAGGCACTCTGGCAATAAAACTGCAAAGGTATTAAACTATCAAATTTTGTGGTGCAGGTATTAGCCACGTACTGACTAATAATTTTCTGCAGTCTTTCAGTGGTTAAAAGTATGGATGCAGGTACAGTATATCTTGTATAGTAATAGTGTACAGCCAAATGTAATGCGTAATTACATTGTAATTCCTTAAGTAAGGTACAGGTATAGGATCCCTTATCCGGAAACCCATTATCCACAAAGCTCCGAATTACTCCCATAGACTCCATTTTATCCAAATAATCTAAATTTTTTTAAACAAATAATAATAAAACATTATTTTGTACATGACCCAAACTAAGATATAATTAATCCTTATTGGAACCAAAACCAGCCGATAGTGTTTGATTAATGTTTAAATGGTTTTCTAATAGAATTAAGGAATGACGATCCAAACTATGAAAAGTCCCATACCTGTACTATAATGATTTATCAAAGTTGTTTGAATCTTATTTGAATGTACTGTGTATCCTTACTGATGCTTTCTTTTCTACAGGACAATACCCTTCTGCCCCAGCCTACCCAACCCAGGCACCCAATTCTCAGTCAGTGTACCCACCAACCATGCACCTGCCACAGGCTCCTTCTTATACAGATGCCCCTCCAGCTTATTCTGAGGTAAAATATCCATGTGCTACAATATCAAGCAAAACTCAAGGAAAAACATATTTTAAATGGTTCAAGGGACCTCTGTCATTGATTCCACATGGCCTTGACAGGTTTTAGCTGTAGTCTTTTTGGATTCGAGCTGTTTCCAGCTTCAGGGTAATAATAAATCTGGAAAAATTTAAGTTTTCTAAAAAGTAAAGATTTGAGTTGTGACTGAAAAATCTCCTTGAAAACTTGAATATTTGGGGTTAAATACAACTCGACCTTTAATAAATCTTCCCCTTAATGTTAAAAAGATAAAATGCTACTGAAAATAAACGTTACACTAAGCAAAACTGTTATAGTTTTCTGTTTTAGCCGTGTGATGTGATTGACTTGGTTTACAGGAACATTGTTTTTGTATAGTAGGTTTGTGCAATAAAATCCATCCCAATTTATTTTTTTCAAAAGCTTCCTTGAACTGCTTCAGTCACTTCCTAAGGTTACCACACATGCGCAGATTGAAGCTGTTTGTTCAGCCTCTTCAGATTGAATTGGCATCTTATTTGACCATGTATGGGGCCCTCCAAAGCGGACCAATTTATATCAGGCAGGATTAACATACCTTGGGACAAGGGCCATATGGGCCTGTTGATTTGCCCTGATGGCCGGCATCCACGTCGTTGTCATCGGATTGTTTAACCCTAGGGCTAAACAATCATAACAGGCCAATATCGCCCACCTCAAGGTGGGCATATCTGGAAAAGATCCGCTAATCTGGGGACCTCTACAAACGCAGATTACATTACCCAGTGGAACTCGGCTATGAAAGTGAAACCCACCAGTATTATTCTTTGCCTTATTTATGTATTTTGTAAATATTGAGCTTACACACTGTTTTCCTTCTCTTAGCATCCATAGTCTTAGTTTCACCAACCTACTAGTGTGCTTTTTAACCTGTGTGAACAAACAGGAGTATTATTAAGTTACTAATGCTGTTCCATTATGTTCTGCACCTGGTACATTAAAGGGGTTGTTCACCTTCAAACAACTAGTTGTTTTCAGATAGATCACCAGAAATAATGACTTTATCCAATTACTTTCTATTTTCTATATGTCACTGTTTTTCTAATAGTGAAGTGTAAGGTATCATTTTTCACCTTCTAAAGCAGCTCTGGGGGGGGGGTCACCGACCCTGTAAACTGTTCTAAATGGATACATTTAGTTGATACATTTCTTATCTTTGTCCCTGCTGAGAAGAATCCCTGAGTTTCATTACAGGCAGCTGTAAGAATTGATACAATAGTTACTAATACTCCAGAGATACTGCTGAGAAATGTATCAACTAAATGTTGCAAAATTGAAACAGTTTAGAGTCTGCACCTGAATTACTGACCTGCCAGACTCAAACACCAGAGACACGAACATTCAACTTTAAACTTAAATTTTGGAAAAACAGTAAAAAAACAAATAATGGAATGTAATTGAAAACAAGTCTTTATTTCTGGGAACAATTTTAAAACAACTGAACTGAAAAAGTGTTTGGAAGGTGAACAACCCCTTTAAAGGAACAGGAACACCACAAATTTTTGTAAAAAACACAATTATGTTCTACAGAGTTTATTTGCTATCTGCTGTGTAACCTGAGCCTTTTCTCCTTTGAATGGCTGCCCCCATTGCTACACAGAAGCTTATTTATATAAACAATAGTAGTGTTTCTGAAGCAAACACTGCAGTTTTACTAGTGCAGTGCAACACTGCATTGTATGTTTATTACTTGAAACACTTTCATTTTTTGATGTTACTGTTCCTTTAAAGGGATACTGTCATGGGAAAACATGTTTTTCCAAAACACACCAGTTATTAGTGCTGCTCCAGCTGCACTGAAATCCATTTTTCAAAAGAGCAAACAGATTTTTTTATATTCAATTTTGAAATCTAACATGGGGCTAGACATATTGTCAGTTTCCAAGCTGCCCCAGTCATGTGACTTGTGCAAGCACTTTAGGATAGTATTACTTTCTGGCAGGCTGTTATTTCTCCTACTTAATGTAACTGAATGTGTCTCAGTGGGACTTGGTTTTTACTATTAAGTGATGTTCTTATATCTACCAGGTAGCTGTTATCTTGTGTTAGGGAGCTGCTATCTGGTTACCTTCCCATTGTTCTGTTGTTACGCTGCTGAGGGAGGGCGTGATATCACTCCAACGTGCAGTAAAGAGAAGTTTATCAGAGCACAAGTCACATGACTTAGGGCAGCTGGGAAACTCTATCCCCATGTCAGATTTCAAAATTAAATATAATTTTTTGAAAAATGGATTTTAGTGCACAATTCTGCTGGAGCAGTGCTATTAATGGATGCATTTTGAAAAAACATGTTTTCTCATGACGGTATCCTTTTAAGCACACAAGGTGCTAATGGTTTATTTTATAGCACAATCCTGTCCTCCTTACAAAAGACTGCATTCCCACTGGCCCTACTTATCTGCCATGTGTACTGTGGACGTATTCAAGTTTGCCCTTTCTTTTATTGTGGTTTGGGGGTCAAAATTATATATTTTTTAGCTACACTAATTATTTGAGCATTATAGGTATCCCAATATGCTTTTAAAATATAGCTCCAGTATATTTGGTAATTTATGGTTACTAACAGATATGTTTTCTCTTTAGCTGTACCGAGCTGCGTATATGCAACAAGCAGCAGCTAATATGAACGCTCTATCTGCACACTACCCCAGCACATCAATGTACCTTCCTATGGCTCAGCCTATGCAAGTTGCACAAATGTCCTCACAAGTACCTATGGCTTATTACCCTATTGGTCCTGTCTACCCACCTGGCTCCACAGTCCTTGTCGATGGGGGCTATGATGCAGGGGCTCGATTTGGTGTGGGTAACTCTCCATCGGTTCCAGTAAGTGTTTTCACAGAATGTTAATTCAATGTATAGGGACAAATCCATCTGCTTCAGTAGTGTTGTTTCAGTATTCAAACTCACAGTGGAATTCTTTTCATGTAGTCCTAGAGCCCCGTCTACTTCCAATATATTTTTAAATCTAAAAAGATTTTAATGTGTACTTCCTTGTAGTAATACTACTGTAAATGCATGTAAAAAAATCTAATTTATTTTTGAAAATGTGTATGTTGTGCAGTATTCTCCCCAGCACTGAAATACAACATTTGCAGTCATTACAATTACAGATTAAACGGTGCAAATTAGTACCATCGACATTAAACTATAGTTTCAGGAATCCATTTAGCCCTTACCTGTTGGAATACTCAAAAGAATACAATACACAGGTACTAGCATTTTTGCATGGCCATCTCTGGTGCTGTATGCAGATATTATGTCTTGTTTTAGGGACAAGATCATAATATAAACTTTATGACCTATATCAAAAACTGAATATTGTTGCTTCTTTAAAGTATGGTGTAATATTGTGCATATATATCTTGTGCCTTCTTAGCTATATTTGTACCATGGATATATGTGCCTCAGAGTATAAAAAAAACAGGAATACAAATTTTATGAGGAGACCCACTCCCCAACCAAAAAAAAAAAATCCTGCCTTATAAGATCATATATGCATCAGATCCTTCCTATCCATATGATTGCTGTGAATGTGACTTTAGACTTTGTTTATTTGCCAGTTTTGGGGATAATCCTAATGCTTTTTACACTGTAATATCTGTTACTATCCTAATGCCTTTTTTTTTTTTCTCTTTCAGCCACCGCCAACCGGCTGCCCCCCGAATGCGGCTCAGCTGGCTGCCATGCAGGGTGCAAATGTATTAGTCACACAGAGGAAAGGCAATTACTTCATGGGTGGCTCAGATGGTGGATACACCATTTGGTGAAAAGGAAACAGAGGCATGGAAATGGGGGTTAAAAGCAAAAAAAAAATAAAAAAAAATAAATAAAATGGGCTAGCCATTGTACAAGGAACGGCATCTCACCCTGTGAGCACTTCTCGCAATGTTCTGCTTTAGAATATTAACTCAGAATTGCTGTTTAGTCACAGATGTGGTGGGATGTCTTCCTGGCGCTCATTCTTTATGTACTCCTGCTATATTAAAGGAGGTCCTTTAAAAAAAGGAAAGGAAATGCTTTGCAACCCTTTCAGACACCTAACCTCTTCCCATGCACCTTCACTTATAAGTAAACTTTCAAATTACAGGCTGATTTTAGGCTCAGCAAGTCCTTTTAATGAGGGATAGAAGGACTGTAAGTTAGGAGTCATTTTTGAAGTAACTAAGATGCAGATTGTTGTGCTTTGTAATTGTTGCTGGCTTTGGGATAGGACACGGCTGTATTATTAACACTTAGGAATGCATATTGTACCTTTTTAAAGAGAGAGCAAAAGAAAATCCCTACACAAACGTAACATTTGGCCTCTATTTCCGAATGTCCTATCATCATTTCTTCATGTAAAGCAAGTCCTATTTCTTTTCTGTCCCCAGATTTCAGATATATGCATCATGTTTCTGTGTTCTGCAAGCCAACCAGTTGTTGTTTTTTCTGAATGCTGCTTTGAAACAGTTTTTGCATTCTGGGTTATTTGCCCTTTCAATTAGCAGCATGATAGACTAGTTGGATATTGTAAGTATTAGCAGTTAGACTACACATGAGGGTGCTATATTATCATTTTCAGATGCAAATCCTATCACTTAAAATACTAAACGATTCTATAGTTTCTGTTCAGAAGGCTTTAGGTTTAACTACTGTTACCAGTGACTCTGGGAAATAGAAGTAATAAGAAATGCTTTTTGTGACTGCCTTTTCCACCAAATAACCTATATAATAAGCCAGACTAAACACATTTTCTGCACACCTCCTAATCAAACCTAAATTATTTGTTTCTCTGAACTGTGTTTTGGCCATGGAGTGATAATTCAGCAACACAGTTTATTTTGTAAAAGTAATTTGGTAAACTACATAAATGTATAATGCATAATATTATGAATAGAATGAATATGTGTATCTGTTTTTTGGAAGTCAGACTTAAGAACTCAAAAAATAGGCAGCCTGAAATGCTTCTTTACAGTGAAAAAGACTAGATTTAGACTTCTGGGTATGATAGTCCAAATGAATGCATTTTACAAATGGAATATGATTAAATCAGATAGATCTATATGACATTTATTCCAGAAAAAAATTACACTTTACCACAGGGATGGCCCTTTAAATAGGTCTGTGCAAATGAAAAGATGCCCACCCCAAAACCTGCAACAAAAAACATCTGAACCCCAGGGAGGTAACACTGCGATTTTTCTTCTGTTTCTAGGTGATCCTTGTGTGCGCTTGGGGTGGGCATCCGTTATTTGCAAATATCTCATTAACAGAACACAATCTATTAGTAAAATCAGATTTTTCTAATGTTTTACACTGGAATAAATGTCAACTATTCATTTATATACATATCACTTTTGTGTGTGATATGTAAACTATTGTATTATTAATACAGTAAACAAAAAAGGCTAAATTGGTTTCATGTGCAAAGATAGCATTTATATGTGTGCCCTGTCTTTATTGGAATTTAAAAAAAGAAAATAAAATCTGGAAATTGCATTAAGCATTCTAATAAATAATCATCTGTAGACTGCTCCTATAAAGAATACAAGTAATTCTTGAATCAAACAACCAGAAGTTATAAAAGCTCATTTAGAGTTCTACAAACCTGCTGCAATGAAATTCCTATTAAAGACTACCAATGTTAATCAGCTGTTAAGAACTGCCAAGGCTAATTCAGTGTCCTAAACTGTCAGACTGTTGGCTTTGTTATAAGAAAATGTGGGAATAAAATGAATTTTTATGCTTAAATGTTGAACTGTAAACTGTAGTACAAATTATTTCCTTCATGGTTTTTACCCTCTGCATATAGTATAGTACTTTCTAAAAGGACTTGGAAAGTTCATCGGGGGGGGGGGGGGGGTACCACTTGCACCTCCTTCCCAGTGAGCAAAATTGAATACCTTTTGTGCTGGGCAGCGGGGCACTGTCATTTTACTTCTGCTCCCAGTTATTTCTTGTGCAGGTTTAGACTGGCTATATGCATAGTATAGTTTCAAAAACTGCTTTACTGGGCATTCACTTAGCCTAAGCCTGCACATGAAACAGAAAAGTGGTGGTATAATAGCAGAGTAACCTAGGTCAGATCTGATTTCCCCTTTAATAGAGGCCTTTGCTGTCGGGTATATATGGAAAGCGGTGAGAATGAATACGCAGTACAATAGGAGCCTGTTCATTCATCCTTTTTTCTAACTTTGAGACAGAATGTATTTAAAGATAACTGATGTTTGATGTGTGGTTAAAATATCTAGTTTATTTAAAGGGGAATTAAATACCTGGAGAAAAAGCCTGGGTGGACACTGCAGAAAAGTCATATAGAATATCATGTAAAGCAAGGCACTCACAGGTCTTAAAATATGGTGAAAAAGAGATAAAGTTTGTTAATTTCAACATTTTGGTCTTCCTTGAGATCTTTGGAATAACAAACTCTCTTTTTCACCATATTTTAAGACCTGTGAGTGCCTTGCTTTACATGATAAGCAGCCGCACTCTGTTCCAGACTCTTTCAGTAGATGTGGGTGCAGGATCAAATAATATATAAAAATCTTCTTGTGGACCAGCACTCCAATATGTGTTAAATCAATTTGCTTTTATTGTGTACATTTCATACAGCAGACCTTTCGGCCCACATTGGGGTCTTTTTCAAGGATAAAAGTGTACAGTGATTCAGTGCATTTATACCCAAACATCCACATTTTAAAATTGGCACCAAAAAAAAAAAATATATTCTATATATCTATCAAGAGGGTGGCACACTGCTTCTCAGATGCATGGTAAAACTTCATTCAGCAAACCCACTGCATCCTATTCTAGCAAAGATTGAATTTCACTCCCCTATATCTGATCAGTCTGAAATACTGTTTAGATGCTGCGGCCTTGCATCTATTGAACAACGTCCATTACTCCATACTGTTGTGATTGATGTGGTAAGGAAATGAAGCATTTCATGGGGATCATTTATGCAAGTTGTTGTGCTCGTATACACCTGGTGACACTGCAAAGAAGGAACACCTCATTGGCTGATTGGAGGTGGTACAAGCAAGTTAAAGGAGCTGTGTGTGCAAATGTAGCCACTTCTAGGTGGATATAAAGTAGCCCCTATTGTAAAATTTAAGGATATTATAAGTCACAGAGGAGATCCATGACCATATAAAAGCATGAGGCCGAAGGCCAAGTGCTTTTATACAATTCATGGAACTCCGAGGTGACTTTTAAAATCCTCATATTTTGCAACAGGGGGTACTTTATTATAATACACACATTTTAGTGAGTCATGTGAAAAAAATGACATCACTACCCACCATTTATAACTGATGACATTGCTAGTCACCATTATAAGGATATCATTTACAAGATATTCATGGCTTTTGTGTATTATAAGGCATTACTACGCTAATTACCTCATTTGCAGAAAGAGTGCCTAAAGTCTGAACCTACACAGAGCCACTTCACATGTGACTTGTGTATAAATGAGCACAGCCCGCCTTCATAAATGATCCCCAAAAGTCTTTAATACACTGTGGTGCACTTGTGGATTTTTATACTAAAACAAATGTAGATTGAAACTATTTTGAAGATTGGAATAAACTGATGAAGTTTAAATAAACCTAAAATTAATAATCTCCAATTTGTAGTGTAATTTCTCTGCAGTGGGTCTGCTCCATTCAGGTGATGTGTTTATTGGGTGGGTAATTAAAGGAACAGTTCAGTGTAAAAATAAAAACTAGGCTGTGCAAAATAAAAATGTCTAAATATCTAACATAATAGTCAGAACACTACTTCCTGGTTTTCAGCACTCTAACTCTGAGTTAGTCAGCGACTGGAAGGGAGGCCACATGGGACATTTCTGTTCAGTGAGTTTGCAATTGATCCTTCGCATTCAGCTCAGATTCAAAAACAACACATATGACCCATGTGGCCCCTCTGAAGTCTCTGGTTGCTGCCTGGTAACCAATCAGTATAAACCAAGAGAGCTGAAAAGCAGGAAGTAGTGTTCTGGCTATTATGTTACACATCCAGTCACTCCAGCCTTTATACATTACATTTTGCCTAACTTTATTAGAACTTTTTATTTTGTACAGCCTATTTATTTTTTATACTGAATGTTACAGGGCAAACCTTTTGCAATAAAAAAAAAAAATAAAGTTGTATAAAGGTGATACCTTTATTGGCTAACTAAGATAAGCATAGCAAGCTTTCAGGACATTTTAGTTCAATTTTCAAGCTGATTCCGAAAAGGAACTAAAAATGTTCTGAAAGCTTGCTATGCTTATCTTAGTTAGCCAATAAAGGTATCACCTTTATACAACTTTATTTTTTATTTCAAAATGGTTGCCCTGTAACATTTTTACTGGCTAACACGGTACAACTTTACCTGCAATTTTTATACTGAACAATTCCGTTAAGTGTGGATCAGGTTTAGTAGATTCTTTTGGCTTCCTCAGCTCCCTTTCCACCCTGAGTAGGAGGATCTGGCCTAGAGGTTAAGGGATCAGACTCTGGTTGGATTCCTTGTGGCAACTCCTTGTGACTCTGGACAAGTCACTTAAAGTGATACTGATGCTAAAAAAATTACTTTTTAAAATATGAATGTACATTAAAAGTTACCTATAGGTCATGTTGATCGTTTTTTGCCGAGAGGTTTGTTTTTGTAAATAATTGTTAGTTGCTGTTCCTAAACCTGACTGTTTTGCCAACCTGACTGTCCCATCTCAGTCTGTCAGTTAAAGTTTCTAAAGCTAATGGACTCCTGTTGCACAAATATGGCAGCCCCCTCATAGACGAGCACATGGAGTCAGATGGGTAATGTAAAAGCTTTGAGCAAATACTTTATGGCAAAATTATAAGAAAACAAAGCTATTGATAGATAATGAAAGCAGAGATTAAACCATTTTTACATCTCTTTACTCTCCTGGTGTCCCAGCTACTTGGTGCACCTATATCGGCTGCCTCGCTTGCTGTAAAAGTGCTTTGAGTCCCATGGGAGAAAAGCGATATACTGTGTAAACTATTCCCTTTCTTAAGAAGTCACTTTTATGTCTCAGGGCAGTGTGTCATATAAATACTGTATGTATATTTATTCCAGATATTGCTTATTTTTTTAAAACTCATGTGAGTTTATTGATAAAAATGGGTATGTTAGAAACATACATACATATAGCAAGTATGGCTGAATACTAATACAGTGTATACAGAGGATAGTCCAAAGGGTTAAACAGCATGGTTACATTTAGATACTAGGCTTAAAGGAGAAGAAAACCCTGTAGGAAAAAAAACCCAGTAGACCCAGGTCTTCACTGATAAGTCCACCTTGAGTGGGTGTTATCGGGCTCATCCGATAGCGGGCCAAAGGATTGGATCACGAAACCAGAAATGCAGGCAGAACCAATGTGGTCCTATCAACATCTGCCCAATGTTTGGCCAGATATTGATCAGGGAAGCCAGTTGGAGGGCCCCATACAGTGGCCAATAAGCTGCCTTATATGGCTACCTTGAGGGTAAGCAGCCATAGACATTTACAATTGTACTTGCTGCACAGTTCAATCTTTTCTGGCAAAGGAATGAATGTAAACACAGTAAAATCTGTTTTGTGAAATTGCTCAGGTTACTTTTCTAGGCACTTTTGCAGTTTACATTAATTATTTTTTTTGTTTCAGAGCTATTTTTATTTATATTATATAAACATAATGAATTTTGTAACAACATTGGCATCTGCTGGTCAGTCTGTGTAATTGTATGGTTGGAGACATAGATCTGGAAGGGAAAGAGAGAACTGTTCTGATGTTGCTCTGCTCAGGAAAGAGATGAAAAGAGTCGCCTGAGGTTTTGTGAGCAGAGCAACATTACAACAGTTCTCTCTTTTCCTTCTGGATGTATCTCTCTTCTATTGCTCTGATCATAGAGTTAGTGTAGTTCACAAGGGTATAATTCAATTTAGGGATTCGAAAAGGAATGAGATAGACAACCCTTTTTCCTGATAGTTACACTCTTATTGCTCAATACTTTAATTTGTGTTACAAATCAATTTGTCAACCAATTAGAAAAGTGACTTGTGTTTATTTTTAAAGTGAAGGTGCTCAAAACATAACGATGGTGCAAGACTTTTTTTTATCATGGGCACCAATACAGAGTGACAGTGCTTATTACAACACAGGACACAGTCAGATTTGGCTTTCGGAAACAAATTGATTCAATAAATTATTTCCTAAGTTGGTATATGTTTGAAAACCACCTTGAATATATATGCATGTATGAAATTGGAAAATAGAAAGGTTGTGGAGATATGCTACTAAATCATTTGGCTGACTAATACCCTGGGATCCCACAAAGTGGGAGAGGGAAGGAAACAGAAAAATATGTCCGCATATCTACTCGGATGCTGATAAAGCTCCAACAGAAACACTGTAGCACCAACACTAATGCTGATAGTGATATTGGAGTGGCAAAATGAAGGCATAGTTCAGGGTTCTCTTTTAATAATATCCATAACAAAAAGCCAGGAATAACAAGGGTTTAAGAAGAGAAAATTGGCAGGTTATTAGCCAAAGAGCCTTGGATGAGGTCCTCTCCTGACAGTTCTGCATAGGCTCCTATTGTCATTGGCTTGGCGGCCTAAAAATTGGATCGTCTCCATTTGCCCCACTACCTGGCACTCCCCTTTTTTGACAACTACGGACTTTAGTCTTTTTCTTTAAAACTGAATCCTCTTTTGAGGGATTTGGCCGAACCTTTCACACTGGATTCAACTGAATCGCAAACTCGAGTGCTTAGATTGATTTAAAAATAAGCATGCTTGTGTTTTGTGCAGTTACAATTGTCCCACACAACCTTTGTGCATTTGTTTTTTTTTTAGGGTTTCAGTTTGTTTTGGCTAGGCACTTGAATGCTGTTGAAAAAGGCTTGGATTTGGTGCATCCCTGAATTATGGGAAACTAGCCAGAAAACTGGGGGTCTCTGGTCAGGAATTATGCTTTCATAAAATTATTGCAGGATTACCATAAACCCCTTTCAAGTTATCTGCTAATAGCTGTGAATGTTTCATGTCACTGATGGGAATTCAAAAATCATTTCAGAAGACAGCTTTGATTATCTGTGGTCTCACCCTGATGCCTTTAAATTTAGCAATGGTAGCAAGTAACTTCACCTGCAGTATAAGAGAAATACATTCAATCAGCTTGAATTGTCTGCGCCACACTGATCATGGATACAAAAAATAAAGAGCAACCACAAAAAAAAAAAAAAACTGAGAAGTTGAGGTAGAAATCGTAAGAAAGCTTGTGTCACTTATTAAGAAGTGGAGACATGGCACTGTAACCATTTAACACAAGATTAAAATTGAACAAATATTAGAGAGAAGGATTGTTCATTTGTAGTGAAAGAACCTTGATCATCTGCCAGACAGATTCAAGTGGACCTTGACCGAAGCTTTAGCAGTTTAATTCAACTCCACCATGCATCACTATTGTGTTGGGTCCCACACAATTTTTTTATATGGCTCCCCCCTCAACACAAGTGCACGGTACCAACATTTTCAGCTACGCCCCTTGTCTGTGTGCGATATAAACAGCTGATGTCACTCTATAGAGTGTAGATAAGCAATATATATTTCCATTAATTTATGTGCAAATATAATAAGTTATTTATCAAAGGTGGAGTTTACCTCAAATAAACTTTGCTTATTTATGATAAAACCTGTATGTCAAAAACTTGAATACTCAAATTTATTGAGTTATTGGCAAAAACAACAAAAACCTTGAATACCTCGAACTGATCGAGTTTTCGAGCGCGAACCACCGAAAGAAACCCAAAAATTATGAAGGCTAAAAACCATCTTCAAATGTTCAAGGGACCTCTGGAATTGGCTCCTACATGACCTTGAAAGGTTAATTCTATCAACTACACAGCAATCACACCTCTATGAGTTTCACTCGTCACCTCATTGGATCGTTACACTGCACTATGGTGATTGGTTTATTGGAAGAGTTTATATGATGAGGATTTCCCGTCAGTTTAACCTTCCACACCCACATTGGTTCAAAAACACCGGAGATGCGCCCACTACGTAAATCCGGCCCTCGAGTTCTGGAAAACTGGTCTTATGAACTTCAACCTTAGTTTGAAGTAGATTCATTTATATAAAGTAATTTAAGAGTTCTTTGATAAAAGTGTAAAGGTGCAATATTTGTGGCCGCAACCAGGGCCCCTTCTGCCATGAGGCAAGGTGAGACCCTTGCCTCATGCGGCAGCGAGTGGCCAGTTACAAGCGGCGGCAAAAAGCCGCCTCTTGTAACATAAAAGACCCGAACCGGGTTTTAACCCGGAAATTCGGCTCCGCTAGTGCAGAGAGCGCCATTGCACTTACTGCACTAGCGATACTGCCCCCTTAGACCCAGTCCGAAGCTAATTTTTAAGCACGGAGCAGGAGAGGAGGGGGCAGCATCAGCCCCAGAATCTGCGCTGGCCACAACTGTTGGAGTCAGATATGGTTATTTTTTAGAAATCGTATTAAATAAGAACTCGTTACTGAATGTACTCCTGTTACATGGAGCATTATTACACTTCTTCCTTAAATATATCAAGGGAACATTTTTCCAATACCCAATATTTAACAGGAACTCACACGGAGACTGACCATCTCATATCCCTGTAGCGAATTATACAAAGAGGAAGAAAATCCTGATAGAACCCAGTCCTAATAGGGAACTTACCCTGAAACAGACCATCTTACATCACTAGCCAGAGGTGGATAGTGTCAACCAATTATAGGACCAAATACAGAACTTATTTATGAAGAGGCATACAAAGAACAGATTGAAATGCATCACAATTGGAATATACTGTTTATCCTAAGCAGGTTTCCAAGTCTCTAATCATATAACATAGGGAACTAGCAGTTCTGTGCAAGAATACCATATAAACCAAACTGTTAATTGTGAACAGAACCATATCTGATAAAACTATCAGTTGGGAAACAATATGATAGAAGACCCGAAAGGCTACCTAATATTACCTCATAGGAGAATACTGTAGGCAGAGAACCTGATCATCCCTGTCAAGAGGCCTATACGTGGTTATGCTAGCCTCTAGACCAGTACTCTGTACATCCACACAGTTTGCCAAGGCCCCCTAAGAGGTTATCATCATGCCGAAAGGTAACCTTACTCTAATACAAAACTCCTGTGGGCAACCTTTTTCCAGGAAGCTCCCTCATACAGGCATCACAATATCTAGAAAAACAGTCCCTAATTTGGGCTGTATGATACATTAAGGCCAACCATGTTTGAATGATAACTGCCATAATATGAGAAACAGGACAACCAATGCCTCATTACCACCTGTTCTTTAGGTAAGCACTAAGAACAGTCTAAGTGCCCCTGCACCTACATGGATGGCTTGAGAACAGGAAGGCACATTCCCAGCCAACACAGGCGCTCAGCAGGAACAAAGAATCCGTCCCCAACTAGGACACATGCTCTACCCAAGCAATGCATTAGTCCCTTATCCTGATGGAAGCCACAAAAAACACATGTTCCAAGCTTCCCAGCTAGAGACACCCTGAATATACTGTACTTCAGGGCAAGCGGTAGACTGTTACTCAAGCAATAGCCTGGACTAATCAATTAGGCAGGAGATAACCCCCTAAAAGCAACTTCATGTCCGCCACTATGGATTTGACTCTTGTCAGGGACACCTCCTCTCCAGAGGGGAAAAATGCATAGAATGGCAAATGTTGCAAAACATGTAACCCATTCCTTTAATATAACCATTATGCAGCTCCAGGACGGTAACCTTAACCACACATCCAATGCAATTGTAAGGGTTAACATCCCTGAACACAACAAGCAATAGCTTAGTGAGGGTAATACAAGGGAATGTATATGTGCCCCATTTGTTTGTTGGTACCCGGCACCTTGTTTCTGCCAACAACAACAACAAAAACAGTACAGAATAGCTTCAAGAACAAGCCCCTTAGCTGTACAGCTATTCTCAAGGCAGAGGAGATGCAACCTAATTAAGATGTGTTTTACAAGCCTTTTAATATCTTGCTTGTAATACAGAAGATGCCAATGAGACCAGCTGCCACCTGCCAGCCTTTAGGCAAAACCAACAAGCATAACTGTACCTTACCAAGTACTGTGGTAGAACCTAGCCATGCATAATTAGTGGATAGGAGCACCCACTTCAACCCTATCATGGCGCCAACCTCTGAACTCCCTTAATAACCTGCATTCTGACTGGTCTATCCCATAGATCAAACTCAGAGAGCCCTGCGGTACACGTAAGTCAAATACTGTTTGTAACCACCAAGTAGTGACTCTCTGCAGTGCAGAGAAAACCATATTCAGATTAGCATACTGCTAAACTCTAGAATCCCTGCAAAACTCAGAGGAAAACAGTTAGGCAGTCTATATAAACATTGGTTATACCAGAGTCCAATCCTTACTGCAGGCCCAGTGACACTATAGTTCAACTGCAACCTATCACCCTATCCATAGGTTCAGCTGCAGTTATAGGCATGATATATCCATCTTGTATATAACAAGGCACAAGAAGCATGCAATTTACAGCTAAACACAGCCATACTGTATGGCCTTAGAAAAATTACAAGGGCCTAGAACCCCTGAACTGGCAGCAGCCTATAGCGCATACCAATAACAGGACACCATTAACAGTTCATACTGCAGATTTAGGCATGTTAATATCACAGATCTAAAACACAGTCTGTTATTAAAACATATACATAGCCTGAATATTAACACAATGTAATACATTCAGAAAGGCAGAGTACCAATCATGAATTCTGCCTGCCTGCAACCCTGAGTTTGGCTGACCACATAACATTCAGGTATATTCAGGTTGCATGAATACAGCCAATTGTAATAGGATTGAGCAACTTACCTCTCAGTAATACACCATACCAGCCCAAAGTTTTGATACAGTGGAGTGTGGAGTGTTTTTTTTTTTTACCTCAAGGGCCCCCACACATGTGCGCCTTCATGAGTGGAAGAAAGTGGAATGCAGCGGAGTGCAGACAAAAAAATACCCGCGTGCAAGGGCCCTAATACACAACCTTAGGAAAGACTTTGTGAGGGAGGCAGTTGGCTCAGAATTCTGACTCCATTTAAGGGAACCAAACAAAAACAAAATGGAGACTGCCAGACTCAGGCCACTAACTAAATACCGAGTACTACTAACCTTCCACCTCCCTCGCCCATCCACAAAAATACAGGGATGCAGGATCACACACCATTGCCACTGGACGCTTTTAGGCAGGCCAGGAGGGCACACGGATGGGGGGACAGGCACTTGCCGCTGGATGCCATACAGACAGCCAGGAAAGCACATGGGATCAAGCAAACTGTAACAGCTTTGTCCTACCTTTTCCAGCTGAACAGCACTGAAGGTCCCAAATATGAGGTAATGTGCAGGGGAAAAGATCTCATGGATCAAAAAACCCCAGTCCCTAGGTGCCATTTCTGGTCACCTAATGCTTTCCCAAGGTTAAAAAGCAAAAATATTGCTTTCAATGGAGCAAGGAAAGCAGAAGGAAAAAAAGACGCCATAGAGGGGTGGCTTTTAAAGCTTTGGGGAGGGTCCTTCTAATGGGGCATGGGGGCAGGGATATCCCGGTGAGTTCTGATATGGAGTATGTCCAGGGAAAGGAGGTTACCAATATAGCTCTGGTGGACTGCTAATTATTACTACCACCCTATTTGGTTGTTTAACTTACATGTACCATCTCCATGTATATTTTTTAAATATCCTACTTTACAAAATAACTAATAAAAAATCCATCACAATTACCCAAAGAAACTAATTTATATTAAAAAAAAAAATCTTATATAAACAAGTAGGCAGTTTGCCATGAATCAGAAGAATATAAAACAAAGTGTATAACTTGATGGCGCTATAGGATGATGATGAAGAAAGCACTGGGGAGGAGGAGGGATGGCCACGTGCACCAGGATCTCCTCCATGTTCCCCATTCTCTCCTAGCAGCATATGTACGTCCCTGTTGCTCCACCGTCTGGGTGCCCAATCTTTCAACACTGCAGATGGAGCTTTGTGGCAGGTGATCCAGGAGCTTCTGTGATGCTGGTGCCTCAGACTGAGGCTTTTGCTGCTCTTGGGTCTTTTCAGCTTGTAATTGACACATGTAAGTTAGTGGAACACAGCACCCGCAGTTGTAGAGTCCAAACGATACACGTAACCGCTGAAAAACCATCTTCTGGAATGATGTAAAGTAGTGGGAGGGGGAAATATTTTTTAAGCAGATAATTTATAGCGGATTTCCTTGTTCTCCTCATAATGACAGTCACTTTCTGTTAAAAGGACAGTATACGCCTAAAAATACCTTTGCTCAAAGCAAGAAAAACAAGTAGGACTTCTGCTAAAGGATAAGTAAAATAATAAGTGAATATAAAATTGATGAGTGCTAATATAAGAAATTTTGCAATGTACATTCATTATTTTGTTTTTATTCCAAGATATTAAGGGATACATGTAGTTAAAGGGATACTGTCATGGGAAAACATGTTTTTTTTCAAAACGCATCAGTTAATAGTGCTGCTCCAGCAGAATTCTGCACTAAAATCTATTTCTCAAAAGAGCAAACAGATTTTTTTATATTCAATTTGGAAATCTGACATGGGGCTAGACATTTTGTCAATTTCCCAGCTGCCCCTGGTCATGTGACTTGTGTCTGCACTTTAGGAGAGAAATGCTTTCTGGCAGGCTGCTGTTTTTCCTTCTCAATGTAACTGAATGTGTCTCAGTGAGACATGGGTTTTTACTATTGAGAGTGTTGTTCTTAGATCTACCAGGCAGCTGTTATCTTGTTAGGGAGCTGCTATCTGGTTACCTTCCCATTGTTCTTTTGTTAGGCTGCTGGGGGGAAAAGGGGAGGGGGGTGATATCACTCCAACTTGCAGTACAGCAGTAAAGAGTGAATGAAGTTTATCAGAGCACAAGTCACATGACTTGGGGCACTTGGGAAATTGACAAAATGTCTAGCCCCATGTCAGATTTCAAAATTGAATATAAAAAAAATCTGTTTGCTCTTTTGAGAAATGGATTTCAGTGCAGAATTCTACTGGAGCAGCACTATTAACCGATTCATTTTGAAAATAATTTTTTTTCCCATAACAGTATCCCTTTAATATAAATGAATTTTGTTACAACATTGCCATCTGCTGGTGATTTTCCCACATAGTCTGACCACCAAGTAGTCAAGGAAGTTGTCAGAAGGAAAGAGGCTGCTCTGATGTTCTTCTGCTTACAGAAAAAAAAAAATCCTAAGCAGAAGAACATCAGAGCAGCCTTTTTTCTTTCTCCAAACAACTTCCTTGACTACTTGGTGGTCAGACTGGTTGGAAACTGAACAGCAGGTGGCGCCGTTGTAACAAAAATCAAATTAACAGCACATGCATCCCGGAATAAAAACAAAATAAATAATGAATATACATTGCAAAATAGCACTCATCAATTTTACATTCACCTATTTTAAAGGTTTACTTATCCTTTAGCTATGTATTCTGCCTAAATTTTATTCTTAATAAAATATCTTATGTTTTATCTGTAATTAAAATAAAATATTTTGATTCCACCTTCCTGCTCATAATGAACTTCCTCCAATATCTCAGGATGCCTCCTTTTTAAAATCACAACCTCCAGACCTAACTTTTGTTCAGTCTCCTGGCCAGTCGCTCCATTATCCTCCTCCTTTCCTGCTGTACCTCTTGTGTTCCAAGGGAAATCAGACCTTGGCCTGAGCAGGAGTCTCACACAGTAGCGCAGTTGGTGAGGTTTTAAACAACTCAGAGCAGCCATCTTTATTCACTGGAAAAGGTTTTCCAGCTCCAGGCTGGGCACGGATGCATCACCATGCTTTTTTGCATACATTTTTATGCGCAGCTGTACTAGCACAGTTGCTCACATCAAATTTTTGCTGCAGTTTCACAAAAATTTCCACCGGCAAAGATTGCAGCAAAACCACCCCCACCAAACCCCCCTCCCCCAAAAAAACCCTGCTTATCATTACTCTCGTTAAGGGTAATGACACACGGGCTGATTAGTCGCCCCCCGACAAATCACCTCTTCTACAGGACGACAATCTCCCAAACTGCCTTCCCGCCGGGTAGAAAAAAAAAAAAACCCAACAGCAGGATGGTAATTGCGGAAATTCATTTTCCGAAGTCGGCCAAAGTGAAAATGAAGCACTGCAAGTGCCATTCCGCTAGTGATTTTTCATTCTAGCCGGCGGGAAGGCAGTTCGGGAGATTGTCCCCCCTGAAGAAGAGGTGATTTGTCACCGGGATGACTAATCTCCCCGCATCTGCCAGTGTGTCCTTACCCAAAACAGTACAAATCTTGTGAACTGTCCAATGGGGCACTTGTAAATAAAACTGCAAGAAGATTAAAAGGAGAAATTTATTTTATGAATAGGCCAAAGCAAGGACTTGCACTGTGTTTATATGCTCTGCAGGAAGAAACTACATTGTATGGGATCACTACACTTCTAACTAAAGCAATGCTCCCTTGACTAGACTACGTCCCTTGCAGCATTATTATTAAATTATGTATAAAAGTATTTGCAGAACAGAAAGCTCCAGTGCTGAAAATTGAAATGCAATAAAAGTGCGGGTCAAGGAAGGGGCAGAGATAAAGGTCGCGTCTAGCAAAACAGTGCTGAAGAACATGTTAGGGGTGTGTTACAAAAGGTGTTTTCGAAAACAAAAGTAAATGTTAAATATTCAGAAATGTAAAAAAAAAAAACATCATTAACCCATCTCCTTGCCAGGGACCAGAGAGACCACCGGTTTTTGTCGAGTCGATCTATACTTCAGTTATGAAATATTCCACAAATACAGAAGAAGTCGACAGCTAAGAGTCCTTCAGATATGAAGAATTATGAATTGTCCAAAAAGATTTTGCGGCTACATAAAATATTCCTTTTTTTCTGGGGTGAGGGCACTGTCCTCCGTCATCTGTAAGGACTTGCTTGCCTCCGCATCCTCTGCATTTTCATTGGTTCGATAGCTGCCCTTATGCTTGTACAAGTAGACTGCGATCAGCACCACAACAGTAATGAGGGTTATAAATACGGCGGCAATTACACCTAAGAACAGAAAATAGATTAAAGGACAACAAAAGCTAAACCTGTATGACAAGTCTGCTAGAGACGCGCTCTGATGAGAGTGTGAGCGCAGGGACGTCAGGGAATTTTGTCGCGTTGGATCAAATTAGCTACTACTGCGCATGCTTCAGGGGAGCAGCTTTCCTCCATTGCTCTGCGCGGAGCATTGTCACTGTAAGTAGTGAGCGCGACATCATCTATGACGCGCCTGGGGGAGAGAGGGAGTTTTTTTGCACATGCGCAATAGTGAAGAAGAAGGGAAAGGGAAGCCTGTAACCCTCTCTCAAGATGGCGGCCACGTTTTACTGAATGAGAGTTGTACATGATTTTCTGCTTTGATATACACATAGGTGAGCTAGAACTATTGCAACTAAGGCATCTTTATTAGATCTTTTGATGTAGGTAGTGCATAACTTTTTCCTTTCCTTCTCCTTTAAAAAGGAGAATTCAACCGGTAAAAAAAAACAAAACACACAACCCTACCCCGGGTAGAACCCCCTTCCCTCCAGCCTACCTGCCCCCCCGGGCTAATGCCCCTAATTTTTTTTTACTCACCCCTCCATGCAGATTCTGGCCTCCGAGTTCATGGCAGCCATCTTCTTATCCGGTAATCTCCGTGCATCGACATTTTTGGTGCATGCACAGTTGGAGTAAACTTCCGGTCCCTAAGAACTGTGCATGCGCTGATAGGCATGAAAATTTCTAAAAATTTTTGCAGAGACTTTCGGACTTCCGGTGTAAGCGCAGTGGTTCAGGACCGGAAATTTACGCCAACTGCGCATGAGCCGAAAGTCCCGAAAAAGACCGAAGAAAGAAGATGACGGGCGTGAACTCCAAGGCCAGAATCTGCACAGAGGGGCAAGTAAAAAAATTAGGGGCATTTGCCTGGGGGGGGGGGGGGGGGGGGCAGGTAGGCTGGAGTTCTCTTTTTTTTACTTAAAGGAAAACTATACCCCCAAAATGAACACTTAAGCAACAGATAGTTCATATCATATGAAGTGGCATATTAAAGAATCTTACCAAACTGGAATATATATTTAAGTAAATATTGCCCCTTTACATCTCTTGCCTTGAACCACCATTTCGTGACTCTATCTGTGCTGCCTCAGAGATCACCTGACCAGAAATACTACAACACTAACTGTAACCAGAAGAAGTGAGGAAGCAAAAGACACAACTCTGTCTGTTAATTGGCTCATGTGACCTAACATGTATGGTTTGTTGGTATGTTTGTGAGTACAGTGAATCCTACGATCACAGGGGGCGGCCCTTATTTTTTAAAATGGCAATTTTCTATTTATGATTACCCAATGGCACATACTACTAGAAAAGTATATTAGTATGAAAATGGTTTATTTACATGAAGCAGGGTTTTATATATGAGCTGTTTTATGCAATATCTTTTTATAGAGACCTACATTGTTTGGGGGGTATAGTTTTCCTTTAAAGGTTGAATTTTCCTTTAAGGCAGTTACAAGTTATGGAATGTTACAGTGCAGAGTGCATGGGACTGGTAGAAAAAGGTGTGTGTAAACTACATAAACATTTGCCGGTTGGATGGGAACACAGCATGCTGCATGTTCATCCAAAAAGATAAACGGAGAAAGACTTTCTGATTGAAATGCATTGACTGTCAGATGTAAATGCATGAACAAGGCTCCAACCAGCTTTACATTACAGCTGTGAGTGATCAGATTTCATAGCATCCTACAAATATTGTGCCGAGTCTTCATCATGCTCTTGTTCATCAAGCTGGACCTCACCCCAAATCTGCACACGAGACACAAGGATCCGTCCAGTACAGACACAGACTCTTCCTCTCTGTTCAGAAGTTCAATTTAAAGGAGTTGTTCACCTTCAAACAACTAGTTGGTTTCAGATAGAACAGAAATAATGACTTTTTTCCCCAATTACTTTCCATTTTCTATGTGTGACCGTTTTTCTAATATTGAAGTGTAAAGTGTAATTTTTCACCTTTTAAAGCAGCTCGGGGGGGGGGGGTCGCTGACCCTGTAAACTGTTCTAAATTGATACATTTCTTATCTTTGTCCCTGCTGAGCAGAATCCCTGGGTTTCATTACAGGCAGCTGTTAGAGTTGATACAATAGTTGCTGATGCTCCAGAGATGCTGCTGAGAAATGTATCAACTAAATATTGCAAAATTGTAACAGTTTACAGTCTGCGCCTGAATTACTGAGCTGCCAGAGGCAGGGACTAGCGATGGGCGAATTCGCAGTGAATTTTTGCGTCAGCTTCGCAAATTTTTCGCAGGAAATTTGGGAATTTTTCGGCAAAGTGAAACGACCCAAATTCGCCCATCACTAACAGGGACATTCAATTTTAAACTTAGATTTTAGAAAAACAGTCAAAAATAAATAATGAAACGTTATTGAAAAAACTATTTCTGGGGAACAATCTAGAAACAAAATGAACTGTTAAAAAAGTATTTGGTTGTTTAGTTCGAGTTCATTTTCAGTATGATCTAGAGGGTGATATTCTGAAACAATTTGCAATTGTTTTTCTTTTTTATTACTTGTGGTTTTTGAATTATTTAGCTTTTTATTAATCAGCTCGCCGGTGTGCAATTTCAGCAATCTGGTTCCTAGGGTCCAAATTACCCTAGCAACCCAACATTGATTTGAATAAGAGACTGGAATATGAATAGGAGAAATAACAAGTAGCAAAAACAATAAATGTGTAGCCTTATAGGGGTCCCCATTTGAAAGCTGGAAAGAATATGAAAACTACAAAAAATCAACGAAGATCAATTGAAAAGTTGCTTAGAATTGGCCATTCTATAACATAATAAAAGCTAACTTGAAGGTGAAACACCCCATCAGCCAGTACTGACCCTGCTTATGCAAGTCCCAAGCTGAGGGGGGATAAAAGACATTGAAACAACCATATAGAACCATTGGCCAACGTGTAAATGAACTTTTAGTATATCATACAATGGCTAATTCAAAGAAACTTTCCAATTGGCCTTCCAATTTTTTTTTTATCGTTTATAATTTAATTATTTGCCTTCTTTCCAGCTTCCAATGGGGGTCACTGATCCGATCTAAAAAATAAATTAAATTTAAAAAAATGCTGTAAGGCTACAGATGTATTGTTACTTATTACTCAGCTTTCTATTCAGCTCCTCTTCTATTCATATTCCAGTCTCTTATTCAAATCACTGCATAGTTGTTAGGGTAATTTGGACCCCAACAACCAAATTGTAGATATTGGAAACCAGAGAGCTGCTCAATAAAAAGCTAAAAAGCCGCAAATAATAAAAAATGAAAACTAATTGCAAACTACATCATATTAAGGTTACTTTTAAGGTGAACAACCCCTTTAACAAAAAGGGCAAAAAGACTTGTGTATGATCAACTGCAGTTCAAATGGAGTTACAACCTACTGTATCAAGTTTATTATCAGATTACTCTCAGGTTATCATCTCTGTAGTTGTTCCTTTGATTTCAAAGTAAATAAAAAAATTGGTTTCGCATTTATGGGTCCCTCCCAAAAAAAAAAAAAAAAAATTGGGTGTTGCACTATGGGATATAAATAGCTTGGAAGCCAAAATCACCTAAATTTTAAAAGTCGCAGGTGACCAATCTTCCTGTGTGCTACTACCCTTAGGAACAACTGTAAAATATGGAAAATATGGACACAAATTACCTCCAACAACAGCTTTTTCAAAACCATCCACATCACCACCAGATCTGGTTACAGCTTCCTCTGAAAATAAAATAAAGGATTAATTAAAAATAATTAATAATAGAGCCCTGCCCACCTGCAAAGCAATAAAACAGACAGCAATAGCCGTCATTTCTGTAGTCTCTTACAACACACAATGTAAATAAGCAGAAATCATACACCAACATGGAGTATTTTACAGGCACATAATGGACTGTGGGTCAGAGAGGCCTCAGCAGCCAGTTGTGCAGTAAAGAACTTATCCTCCATCTAACGACTCCGTTATGTGGATCCTATGGGACGTCCAATTACTGCACACGGCTAGTGCCTTCATTCACTTATCCTGAAACACGTTGTGATCCACACAATAACAGGTGTTTTGCAGGTTGTTAAGTTTTTCATCTTAATTGGATACAGGCTTTGATAACCAGGATATGGCTCTTTCAGTGGATTTGTATGTCTGCAGTGAGGCTTTACAATCTTTCAATGACAACATACAAAATGATATTGAAAGGCAACAGCTTCAGTGCAACTTCTTGAAAAATATAAAAAAAAAATTCGCTACCGATCTGCATACAGTTCTGACTGTGATAGTGATGTGCGGGTCAGGGTTTCCCTGACCCGCACCCGACCCCAACCTGCCCTGCTAATACCAGCGCCCGCCAGCACGCACCCGGGGGTCCTTTCATAGACCCATGCCGCCACAAAAGGGGCAGGCGAGCAGACGCGACACTATAAAAGCGGAGCGGGCGGGGAGAACAGGAGCCAGGAGCACTGCGAAGTCGACCCGAACCCACCCGATATCGGGTCGGCCCGCACATCACTATTGTGGGACTCTCTACATCATACTAAAAGTAAACTCAAAGGTGCACAAACCCTTTAAGATGCAAAAAGATTCATTTCCTCAAGGGAAACACAAACATACAGAGGAAGCAAGACTTAAAGGAATTCTGTCATTATTTTAATGGTTTACATTTTCATTTTATTATTACACAGTTAACACTGAAAATAATTCACTCTACCATTTAAAATCTAATTCTTGAAACAACGGGATGCACCGAATCCATAATTCTGCCTTTTTCAGCAGGATTCGGCCGAATCCTTCTGCCAGGCCGAACTGAATCCAAATCCTAATTTGCATATGCAAATTAGGGGTGGGGAGTGAAATTGCGTGACTTTGTAACAAAACAAGTAAAAAAAGGTTTTCCCCTTCCCACCCCTAATTTGCATAGTGACTGATGATTAAAAGAACACAAATCACATGACCTGAGGGCTCCTGGGAAACTGACTATATGTCTAGAGTGACCCATGTCAGACTTCAAAATTCAATTTAAAAAAAAAAAAAAATGGATTTCAGTACAGAATTCTGCTGGCACAGCACTATTAAAGGAACGGTAACACCAAAAAATAAAAAAAGAGTGCTCTAAAGGAATTAAAATATAATGTACTGTTCCCTGCACTGGTAAATCTGGGGTGTTTGCTTCAGAAAGCCTGGAATAGCTTATATAAACAAGGTGCTGTGTAGCCAAGTGGGGGGCAAATTCAAGGATCAGGTTACATAGCAGATACCAGATGCACTGTTTATAATACTATTGTACAGAGCTTATCAGTTATCTGTTAAAGGAGAATTCAAACCAAAAGTTAAAAAACCCTACCCTACATAGACCCCCCCAGGCAAATGCCCCCAAGTCTTTAATTACCCCTCAGTGCAGTTTCTGTCCAGCCATCTTTTCGTTAATCTTCGGAATGACACCGGCTTATTGGCGCATGCGCAGTTGGAGCAATTTTCCAAGTTTTGCGACAATTGCACATGCACCGAAACTCCCGAAAATTGCCGGTCTCATTCCGAAGATTACTGAAGCGGCTGAAGATGGCGCCAGTGAACTCCTCTGGACAGAAACGGCATGGAGGGGTAAGTAAAGCCTTAGACCCTGCTACCCCTGGCAAGTGCTCCTATGTAGGGTAGGGGTTTTTTAACTTTAGTTCTCCTTTTAGTAGCCTGTGCCTGTTCCTTTTTCAGCTTAAATGGCTGCCCCATGGCTACACAGCAGCTTGTTTATATAAACTATAGTTGTCTTTCTAAAACAAAACACATAACTTTTACCAATGCATTATATTTAAAAAGCTTTAACTGATGCGTTTTGGAAAAAAAAAAAAACCACAAAAAAACAAAACAAAAAAAAAAACGTTTTCCCGTGACAATATGCATTTAAAAGGGCGTAAAGCCTGCTACTAGTGCAGAGGAGCCAATGATTACAAGGAAGTTTACCCAACCACAACAACTCATAAAAACAGGATGACAGAGCAAAGTACACAACATCCCAGCAAAAAAAAAAAAACAATGATGGACAAGCTGGACTAAACAACAAAACAAAAAAGAATTCACTATATACGGCTATAGCACTATACATATGAGCAACTGCCAAATCTTTAAAGACAGATATTCCATCTGCACAAAGCAGTGAGATCGATAGGAACAGAAAAAATTTAAACCATCTCCCAGATTTCAGAAAATATAAATGACAGTTGACTTCCTGTTCTTGTTTTAACTTGCTTGTAAACAGGTACACAGAGCACCAGCAGCACAGAACGCCAGCAGAACAGTACCAATGATTGCTTCCCCCCGACCCCCAAATCCCATGGACTTCAAAGCCTTCACATTCCAATAACCCAAAACCCCCACTGCTGTAGTGACAACATTCAGCACCTCCATGCAAATGCATCTTGTGTACCACAACTGTCATATATTAGGTCAACAATTTGATTTTGGCTAAGCCTGCTCACAGTAAACTCACGTAGTCAGAAAATGCATGCACTCACCTGGTACACTGCCTTGTGTTGGTAGAATGCTCATGATGTAAACAATCACTAATCACGTCAATGGTAAATCTGAAAAGATAAGTAAGAAGAGTAATGACAGAATGGCAACATTTGCTATGCATTTCTCCCTCCAACTAGTTGTGGGTAGGGTTGCCACCTGGCCGGTATTTTAACAGCCTGGCCGGTAAAAGTTATGGTTGATGTCAATGTTATTAATAGGGAAAAAAAGATAAATATATAGGAAGGCCGGTATTTTTTTCCAGAAAAGGTGAAGATGAAGATGTTTGTAGCCTTCATGACGGTCGAGTTTTCTTTAGGTGGGTTTTGCGCTAAAACTTTTTGCCAGCTCTAGATTTAAGTCACGGTTTCATATTTTTCACCCGACTACACTGATTCCAGTTTTTTTCATAGATTAGAAACCATTCAAAGCATTGTGCTTTCTTACGTTCAGCTGCAGGAGAGCGCAGGAGTAGACGCAGTCAATTATTGTGAAGGGGTCTGTACTCACACAGACGCATGTATGCGACTAACACAGGTGAAATGCAACATGCTGCATCAAACCTACGTTTGCCGCTTCCATGTGTCTGTGTGAGTACAGACTCCATCACAATAATTGACTGCGTCTACTCCTGCGGCTGAACGTAAGAAAGCACAACGCATGGAAGCGCAGGCAAAACCGCCCGTGTGTAAGAGCCATTATAGAGAAAGGTCTAATCACCCTGCAACGATTATAATCACCTGAAAGTGATGGTGCTCACCAGCCTAGGGTAGAAGTCTTGCATTTAGCAGGGATCCCTTGCAGCTAGGCTTTGTGCATGTGCAGTACAGTCAAATGAGAAATTAAGAGGGGGAAAAAAAAGTTTTTCTATACCATTATGGGCCTTGGCCTGGAGTAAAGGTCCCGGAGATAGGAAAAATTATGGTGTGACTCACTAAAATACTAGCCTGGGCCAGTGGATTTTTGTGCCAGCCAGGCTCTGGGGAAAGTGATTATAATCACCAAGTTATTGAACTGGCACTTGCAACAGTGATGCAGACTTACCTTGTTGTTGAAATATTATCTTTTTATAAAGACACACAAGTGTAATACATTTATGTGCACAAATATTGTAATACAGTAGGACCCCGCTTTTATGTACCCGGATTTTACTTATTCCCAGAAATTACATTGGGGCTGATTTTATCAACACTGGGCAAATTTGCCCATGGGCAGCTACCCATAGCAACCAATCCATGATGAGCTTTTTAAAGCCAGTTGCAAGTAGAACAATGAATGCAGCAATTTGATTGGTTGAGATGGGTAACTGCCCCTAGGCAAATTTGCCCGGTGTTGATAGATGAGACCCAATTGTCTTTGCTGCCCGTTGCTGGTAAGGCTGAATTCTTTTGTGCCTGAATTTTATGTGCATTTTTCCCCCAGGAAAACATAAAAGCAGGGTCCTACAGTTTATTAAATAGTGAATAAAGTGCACCCTTTTGTAAAATATAATATTATACGTTACCGAGGAGTTCCATCACTATATACACAAGCATGAGGCCAAAGGCGGAGTGTTTTTATACAAGTCATGTAACTTTGAGGTGACGTCTAATATCCTCATATTTTACTTCTTATAATACACAAGTTTCAGTGAGTTATATGACATCAAAACTCACGTTTATAAGGATATAATTTATAGGATAGTCATGGTTCTTGTGTATAATGGTCAAATAACAGACCAATTTGACATGGTACAAGTGCTAAGCGATTGGTTAAAAACAGTGACTATCATTGGATAGACAAACATGAAACATAATAATACTAGCACTTCATTAGTACTGTATGCGGAAGGCAAGATAGACCTAATTAAAGGAATAAGGGGAAGTGGAGAGCTGATACATAAAGTACCCTGTACATGTTCCTTACACACTTGTCTCCTTACTATAGGCTGCCTGTTGTTACAATACAAGTGTTTGTAAGCAGCATTCTGTATAGTGACAGCAGCCACACACACACACACAACATTGCGTACTAAAATTAAATACTATACACGAGCCAGTCCATTAATAGCAGCAAGGGGTACCTGGGAAGGAATTCATAACAGTTGTGTAGTGGCCAGAAGGAAAGGATCTCTCTCCAGTTAGATACGGGGGATTCTCCTCTATACACCCCAGGGATGTCTCTCTTGTTAGACAGGGGTGGCTGTCATTATATATTCACCCCAGGGACGCGTCTCTTGTAACTAGGGTTGCCACCTTTTCTGGAAAACAATACGGCCTTCCTATATAGTTATCTTTTTTCCCCCGATTAATAACATTGGGATCAACCATCATTTTTACTGGGCGGTGTTTTACCGTTAAAACACGGGCAGGTGGCAACCCTGCTTGTAACCCCTACTGTGGTTCTTCATCTAGCAACTCCAAGGGCCAGGACACACGCTCAGACTCAGGTAGATTCATTGCGCGGTGACAAATTTCTTCTTCGGGTAAACTAATCTCCTCGAACTGCCTTCCCGCCGTCTAAAATGTAAATCGCCGGAGGGATGGCACTCAGGAGCGCTTCATTAACCGAAAACAAAGCGTTGCGAGTGCTATCCTACTGGCGATTTACATTTTGGCCGGGGGAAGGCAGTTGGGGGAGAATGGTCACCCCAAAAAAGAGATGTTACCGGGTGACGAATCTCCCCGAATCTGAGCGTGTCCTGACCCTAAACAGCCTTTGGAAGTAGCAGACATGGAGACTAGCAGGAGGTAAGCTGCAGACTGTACCCAGATTGATGTGCTTCACCTTTAAGTTAACTTTTAGTAGGTTATAGAATGGCCAATTTTAAGCAACTTTTCAATTGGTCTTTATTTACTTTCATATAATTATTTTTTCTTTAGCCCGTTTCCAAACGGGGGTCAATGACCCCATCTAAAAAACAAATGCTCTGTAAGGCTACACCGTTTATTACTCATCTTTCCTTTCAGGCCTCTCCTATTCATATATTCCAGTCTCTCATTCACATTAAACAACACACTGAGCCGTGTGAGGGGGAAGCGCCAACAGGAAAGGGGTGAATAATATGGTAAAGTTATGGGAGCGGAAGAATTAGATTGTGCGAGCTCTTCCATAGTCACGATCATCCCTCCCCAGAGTCACAAGGAAAGTCCCGAGCTGCCTCATGAGACTGGCGCTACAACCTGCCCCGGTTCCTGTGTATTTAGAAGATGCGACTCCCCCTTTATATTACACTAAAAGGTACGTTCTGTAGAGCGGGCGCCGAGAAACGACTTGTGTGAGAGCAGGGCGGGGCACTATCGGTACCTAAGTACCGCCGAGCAGACACAGTACACTTACCGCTTCTCCTCTCTGAAAACTGCGTAGCGCGGACACACGGTAGCCACAGGTGCAGTTGAGGCGATAATCAGCTCCCTGTGCCCCACCCACTCCTCTTAACCCGAGCCCTGCGCCGCGCCTTTACTCCTCCAGCCGCAACTAAATACATTACAGGGGCGTCAGTACTCGGACATTGCCCCGCCCACCCCTTACTCACGGGGAAAGGCATTACGTTAATTCAAGTCCTGTTTGTTTTATGTGACTGAAAAATCTGCTGCTTGCGTTGGGCTATACGTTTTGGGAATCAAAGGAGACATTCACCTTTTGATACTGAGACAGTTTGCAATTCCATTTTGTTTATTAAAGGGGACGTTATCTTTTAGTATGGTGTAGAGCAGGCGTGCATACCTCCCAACTGTCCCTTTTTTGGAGGGACAGTCCCTCTTTTGACAGCTCAACCCGCAGTCCCTCATTTGTACTGGAAAGTCCCTATTTTCTCTGCACTGAACAGCCAGAAAAAGAAACAAAATTTCTAACTTAATTGGCTTTTAGCAGGTGCAAATAAGATACTCTGGAACAATTTTGAGACACAAAAAAACTATTTCGATAAGGAGAAATATTTTCAAACTTTCATAACCTGTCAAATTTAGTAAAATGAACATGGTAAATAGGGGGTGTGGCCATAGAATGGGGTGTGGTCAAAAAATGTCACTGTGCTATGTGCGAAAAAATTTTTTGTCCCTCTTTTTACTTCCAAAATGTTGGGAGGTATGGGGGTGTCAAAACTCATTGTTTAAATGAAATACACAAACACGTTTGATTTGTAAAAGTAATGGAAATACACAGAAAAGAACTACAATGCCAGTTGGATAACCAGATGGAGCTATACACTGGAATATGGGACACCTGGATATTAAATAGACTTATTATTATATTATTATTACTAACTGGCCAATGGGCAGAGTCCCTCCTCCTCCTATATCCTTTGCAACATGACGTTTCCTCCGGAACCAAGCTGGGCCGCATTCATATGCATCCTGGGCCGCATGTGGCCCTCGGGCCGCAGTTTGGACACCCCTGATGTAGAGATTGATATTCTGAGACAGTTTGCAATCGGTTTTCATTTTTTATTATTTGTTGTTTTTGAGTAATTTTATTTGGCAGCTCTCCAGTTTGCAATTTCAGCGATCTGGTAGCTAGGGACCAAATTACCCTAGCAACCATGCATTGATACAGGGCCGCCATTAGAAATCAAGGGGCCCCGTACAATAACATTTTTGGGGCCCCCTGGGCCCCGCCCACACTGGCACCCAAGCCCCACCCATATCCCACCCACTCCACATCACAGTTAAAAAACCACACAGACATCAGCGCTAAAACAGTAACCCCCCCACACAAGTTATAGAAAGCTATTGATGATCAGGGCCCCCCTTACAAGTTACAAAAAAAATTGGGGGCCCCAAATTTAAAAAAAAAAAAAAAACATAGGTGGCAGGGGCCTATAGAATATTAAAATAATATATTGGTGGCCAGGGGATTAAAAAAAAACACAAACTGGTGTTCGGTAGAACTGAACTCAAGGCTTCAGGACTTCAACATCACCTCCTTTCGTGACTTCGAGTCTTTTCGCACTTTGGGTCCTTCGGCTGTTCAGCTTTACGGCACTTCCGCATTCGGGACTTGCGAAATGGCCGCACTGCTTGGGCGCTCGTAAGGGGGGCCTGGCTGTTTCAAAACTGCAGCACTGCAGAGCCCCCCATCATGTCCCCCCTATCCCCCCCCTGATAGCGGCCCTGCATTAATATGAATAAGAGACAGGAATATGACTAGGAGAGGGTCTGGATAGAAATATGAGTAATAAAAAGTAGCAATAACAATAAATTTGTAGCCTTACAGAGCATTTGGTTTCTAAAGGGGGTCGGATTTACATAGCGGGCGCCCCTAGGCCCACTGCCTTCATCACCCGTGCGCCCCCTTTATTCATGCAAATTTTCATAATCGGGACCTGAGCAATGTGGATTGGGCACGGAAAATTTACAAAATTATTTTATCTTCTGCGCATCCCCAGTGTTTTTGAACCAATGTGGGTGTGGTTGGGAAGCATGCTGCCCCCTAAAATCCTGCCGCCCTAGGCCCGGGCCTTGGTGGCCTCTCCACAAATCTGGGTCTGAATGACCCCCCTTTGAAGGCTAGAGAAAGTCAGAAGAAGGCAAATCATTCAAAAACTATAAAAAAAATAAATAATGAAGGCCAATTGAAAAGTTGCTTAGAATTAGCCATTCCATAACATACTAAAAGTTAGCTTAAAGGTGAACCACCCCTTTAATTGTAGTTGTGAGTTATAAAGCTTTTTATTAAACAGCTCTCCAGCTTGCAATTTCAGCAATCTGGTTGATAGGGTCCAAATTACCCTAGCAACCACACACTGATTTGACAATGAGACTGGAATATGAATTGGAGAGGGACAGAATAGAGAGTGTATAATAACAAGTAGCAATAACAATACATTTGTAGTCTTACAGATGATTTGTTTTTTTTATATTTGAAATCTGAAAAGAGTCAGAAGAAGAAAGCAATAATAATCCAAAAACTAGGCCAACATGAAGGCCATTTAAAAAGTTGCTTAGAATTAGCCATTCTATAAAATACTTTAAAAGTTAACTTAAAGGTAAACTAACCCTTTATAATTTTGCAGAGTTTATGCATTACCTTAACATTTATTCCTGGGGGGATGTTTTAAG
This sequence comes from Xenopus petersii, assembly GCA_038501925.1. Classification (NCBI taxonomy): domain Eukaryota; kingdom Metazoa; phylum Chordata; class Amphibia; order Anura; family Pipidae; genus Xenopus; species Xenopus petersii. The sequence continues at coordinate 43,852,086 of CM076674.1, read as the reverse complement.
TTATTATTATAAGGTATTTATTTATATGGCACTGGCAAGTGAGATTATACCTCACTTACATCAGTCCCTGCCCCAGTGAAGTTTACAATCTAAGGTCCCTGTCACATTCACACACCAGGGTCAGTTTTATCAGGGTCACCACCTGGCTGCGATTTTACAGGCCTGATATTGGCACAAATGATGCTTGGAGCCAATGTTATTAATAGAGTAAAATTATAAATAAATCTGGTATTTTTTCCAGAAAAGGTGGCAAGCCTAGGAGCCCGTTACTCTACCTGTAGGTTTTGGTATTTGGCTTGTGTACTAGGAGGAAACCCACACAATCACAAAGAGGAAATACAAATACATTGCAGATTACCTAAAATTTACGGATTTTTCCGTAATTTGGATCTTCATACCTTAAGTCTCCTAGAAAATCATGTAAATATTAAATAAACCCAATAGGCTGGCTTTGCTTCCAACAAGGATTACTTATATCTTGGTTTGGATCAGGTACAAACTACTGTTTTATTATTACAAATAAAAAGGAAACCATTTGTAAAAATTTGAATTATTTGGATAAAATGGAGTCTATGGGAGACAACCTTTCCGTAATTCTCAGCTTTCTGGATAATGGGTTTCCAGATAACAGATCCCATACCTGTACTTCAAATGTGGAAAACATTTTTTGATTTATTTGGAGCTCAGAAAACAATGAACAAGCATTAATAAATCTGCCCATAGTTTTATGTTATGTCCATTTTTTCATCCTGCAGCTGGAGTATGTGGAGGTGGTTTGTTTTATACAGCTATGGGATTCCTTATTAGGAAACACCATAATATCCAGAATGCTCAGACTTACTGGAAGGCCATCTCTCATGGACTCCATTTTTTAATGGTTAGCATTTTTCTCTGTAATAAATTAATAATAACACAATAGCTTGTACTTGATGGTAACGAAGGTGCATGAATCCACATTGGTGAAAAAACAATCCTATTTGGTTTATTTAAAAGAACAGTAACATCAAAAAATTAAAGTGTTTTAAAGTAATACAAATATAATGCAGTGTTGCCCTCCATTGGTAAAACTTCTGTGTTTGCTTCAGAAACACTACTATTGTTTATATAAATAAGATGCTGTGTAGCAATTAGGGCAGCCATTCAAAGGAGAAAAGGCTCAGATTACACAGCAGATAGCAGATAAACTCTGTAGAACATAATGGTGTTATCTGTTATCCACTATTTAACCTGTGCCATATAGTCTTTTTTTAATTTCCGTCATTGCTACACAGCAGCTTGTTTATATCAACTATTGTAGTGTTTCTGAAGCAAACAGATCAGTTTTACCAGTTCGGGGCAACACTATATGATATTTTCATTACTTTAAAACACTTTAATTTTTTGGTGTTACTGTTCAAGGTATGACAAGGTATGGTGATCCAAATTAGGGAAAAAAAACTCTTATCCAGGAAACCTAAGGTCCAGAGTATTTCAGGTAGTAGATATGGCTTTCTGGCTTAAAGGGATACTGTCAAAACGCATCAGTTAACAGTGCTTGTAAAGCAGAATTCTGCACTGAAATCCATTTCTCAAAAGAGCAAACATATTTTTTTATATTCAATTTTAAAATCTGACCTGGGGCTGGACATTTTTTCAATTTCCCAGCTGTCCCTGGTCATGTGACTTGTGCCTGCACTTTAGGAGAGAAATGCTTTCTGGCAGGCTGCTGTTTTTCCTTCTCAATGTAACTGAATGTATCTCAGTGGACATGGATTTTACTATTGAGTGTTGTTCTTAGTTCTGCCAGGCAGCTGTTATCTTGTGTTAGGGAGCGGTTATCTGGTTACCTTCCCATTGTTCTTTTGTTTGGCTGCTGGGGGGAAAAGGGAGGGGCGATATCACTCCAACTTGCAGTACAGCAGTAAAGAGTGACTGAAGTTTATCAGAGCACAAGTCACATGACTTGGGGTAGCTGGGAAATTGACAATATGTCTAGCCCCATGTCAGATTTCAAGATTGAATATTAAAAAATCTGTTTGCTCTTTTGAGAAATGGATTTCAGTGCAGAATTCTGCTGGAGCAGCATTATTAACTGATTCATTTTGAAAAATTTTTTTCCCCATGACCGTATCCCTTTAACAATAACATACTGCGGTGTATTCACTTGTCTTTGTGCAGTATATGTGAGAATTAAATAGATTTCTTTTGTGCTGCACTGGTTGTAAATCACTGGACTAAGCTTGTGTATGGCCTTCTAAAGGCAGACGGCAGTGGCGTAAGTGCTGGGGTTCAGGGGGGTGTGATTGCACCAGACCCTGCTGGAAATGCTAGATTGAAGATGGAATTGAAGAGGTGTTCCCTAGTGATGGGTGAATTTGACCCGTTTAGATTTGTTGAAAATTTGCGAAGTGGTAAAAAATTCTCCAAATGCATTGAAGTCAATTGTTTTTTCTCGGGCCTCAAACCATGCAACAGTTTTCAAACTGTGCATCATTTTTTAAAACTATATATCAGAGTCTACAGGTGTTTTTTTTTGCAGAGAAACATTGTCTAATATTTCACCCATCCCTAGTACTGTTGGCCTGTGGGCGTTTGTGGGGGCCTCTGAGCCTGTCCATTGGGGCCTATTTACAACACTGGCCAGAGTGACCCAAGAGTGACTACATGTAGACTGTGTGGAAAAACCAGCCCAAATCCATGAACCAAGCTATTCTTGAAGAAAATTCGGCTATATGGTTAGCTTGCTATAGTTACCATTCACTAATTTCATTTGACAATATTTCATGGCTAAAGGTGGCCATAAATGTAGAAACAATAGAATTCTACCTGTATTTGGTGATACAGCTGTAAATACTGGCCGATGTTCGGGGGCCTTCAAAGGAGCCTGATCAAAATTTTCTGTTCTGCCCGATCAACGAGTAATGAATCCAAGTCTTCTACCCAGGGCCGATTTTAGCCCCTTTGTCACCTAAGGCAGCTTGCGGCTGCTGCCTCTCCTCCACACTCACTTTTTTGGTGCCGGAGGGGGTCCAGGGAAGGCCATCCAGGTTAGTTGTGCAGAGAAGAGCAATTGCACTCTTTTCACTAGAAGAGCCAAATTTCCAGTTTGAAAACCAGAAATTTGTCTCTTTAAGATACCAGGAGCGGCATTTTTGCTACCCCTGATAACCAATGGGTGCTGCTGCCTGACGCAAGTCTCTCAACTCCTCTCATTGGCGCAGCGCCCGTGCTTCTGCCGATATTGGTCTCCTGCCATACACGCACTGAATATTGCACAAAACTTTGTATCCTACTTTAATATCTGTGCGTCTCTGGCCACCATTAGTGATCTAATAAGGTGGACCAAAGTTTGGACCTGCAAATCATATTTTTATCTGCTTGGAACTGCTATACACAAGGGGAAGTGATGTCATCTTAAAAGTAAAGGTGATGTCATCTATGGTTGGGGGAGGTGGCAAAACTCATTTTGTGACCTGCGACCTAGACCAATGACCCACAGACTTTGTGACCCACTGACCCAAAATCACCTACTGGCTTTTGATAAATAGACCAGTACATGCTCATTGCTGAATAAACAGAAAACATCATATAGATATACAGTAAGTAATTACAAATTAGTTACTGGTTTAAAAACAAAACATTTTGTGTGCAAACTGAAAAATTAAATCCTCATACCATTATCTCTTTTTCACTATTACATATCTAATTTATCCAGGTTGTAAATGATTCCCCCATCCACAGAAAAAAATACCCCTGAACCACATTCACAAAGCACAGAAACACTTCACGTAGGGCACCGACCTTAAATGTAGATTCCTGGGCAGCTTGGGTCCGACCTTGATCCTTCCTAGGTAAGTAAGTAGAAATGTTGTTGCTCACGCAAGCTTAAGGCGTTTCCTTGTTCTTACCTTTCCAGTTTAACTGCAAGGGAGATGAGGAATGCACAGTCACCAGTTGTTTTTTTTAACACTGTGCACACACAGAATATAAGAGGAGAGATTAAAGGTTTCAATGAAAGTAAATACAGAGTCTGTACCAGAATTACCAAAAAAAAAAAAAAAGCTTTGGGGAAAAACAATAGTGATTCCACGTGGCACAAAAGAAGGATCTGCATTTCTTTTGTTAATCAAAAATGCCTATTGTTAGTAAGGGGCTTCTGGGAGAATCTATATAATATCTATGGCTGCACTTTGGTGCTTAGTAATTAATAAATCCCTGCTGGCACATTGCCTTTCTTTGTGCTTTTCACTTTTTTATCACTGGAGTGAACCTTCTGCTGTTTGGGTGCCACATGGATTTTTGCATGAGGTCATGTTTTTTTCTGGGGCAGGTGCAGCAATTTAGTCACCAAGGAAATGACAATTCCCAGGTGAAAGCACATTAAATGACAAAGGGATTCTGTCAAGATTTTTATGGTGTAGTTTTTATTTGTAAATTACACTATTTGCACTGCAAATAATTCACTCTACCATGTACAATATTGCTTTCTGACAGGCTATTGTTTTTCTTACTCAATATAACTGAAGGAGTCGCAGTTTTTTTTAAATTTTATTTTTACTATTGAGTGTTGTTCTTAGATCTACCAGGATGCTATCAGGTTGCCTTCCCATTGTTCTGCTGATGGACTTCTGGGAGGGAAGGGAGTGGGGTGTTATCACTCCAACTTGCAGTGCATCAGTAAGGGTCAGGGCACACAGGCAGATTCAGGGAGATTAGTCACCTGGCTACAAATCTCCTCTTCTTCGGGTCAACTAATCTCCCCCAACTGCCTTCTCTGCCTTCCCGCTGGCTGAAACGGCGGGATGGCGATTCGTTTTCCAAAGTTCCCTCACGAGAAAACGTCGGGCGAATTTGGAAAACCAATTGCTCTGAGTGCCATTCCGCTGGAGATTTACATTTTAGCCGGCGGGAAGACAGGTGAGGCAGTTCGGGGAGAAGAAGACGAGATTTGTTGACGGGCGACTAATCTCCCTGAATCTGTCTGTGTGCCCTGACCCTAAAGAGTGACTGATCAAGTCACATGACTTCGGGCACCTTGGAAACTGACAATAGTCTAGCCCAGTGATCCCCAACCAGTAGCTCGTGAGCAACATGTTGCTCTCCAACCCCTTGGATGTTGCTCCCAGTGGCCTCAAAGCAGGAGCTTATTTTTGAATTCCAGGGTTGGAGGCAAGTTTTGGTTGTATAAAAACTAGGTGCACTGCCAAACAGAGCCTCAATGTAGGTTGACAATCCACATAGGGGCTACCAAATGGCCAATCACAGAACTTATTTGGCACCCCAAGAACATTTTTTATGCTTGTGTTGCTCCCCAACTCCTTTTACTTCTGAATGTTGCTCATGGGTTCAAAAGGTTGGGGATCCCTGGTCTAGCCCTATGTCAGATTTCAAAATTAAATGTAAAAAATCAGTTTGCTCTTTTGAAAAACGGATTTCAGTGCAGAAGTCTGCTGGAGCAGCACTATTAACTGATGCATTTTTAAAAAAAAACATGTTTTCCCATGACAGTATCCCTTTAAGTAAAGCCAGGGTGGGGTCAAAGTCAAGGAAACGAGAATTCAGGATGTTAAGGAAATAAACTAGAGGATAGGAACAGCAATGTAGCAGCAATGCCCCCCATAAACATGCTGAGGTTTGGATTACAAAATAGTGACAGCATCTTACAGAATCCGCAGGCATTTGCCAGAATCCACAGAATGCCAGTCTGGGCCTGCCCATGCATCTTGTGTGCACTACACAAACTTGCTAGGACAAAAGGTTGAACTTGTTGGATGTATTTTATCAACCATAACTACTGTGATACAAATTCACCAATCATTTTACTAAAAAGTATGGGCGTAACTATAGAGGGAACAGATCCTGTAACTGCTAGGGGTGGGGGTCAGAACTTTAGAGGACCGATCTGGATTTTTAAGCAATATATGGAAAATGCTATGATCTTCATGTGTGGTCCAATAACTAGCCATTCCACTGCTGGAAATGTCATGCATGAGATAGTTCATATAATTCAGTAAATAGATCCCACTTCACTCAATAGTACATAGTTCGTATAAATAGTTAAAATTGTAAATTAGTGTGCTAATAAGTCAGTTTGTTGGGGTCAGTAGAATTTACCTTAAAGGGGTGGTTCACCTTTAACTTAACTTTCAGTATGTTATAGACCGGGCAATTCTAAGTACTTTTTCAATTGGTCTTCATTATTTATTTATTTATTTTTATAGTTTTTTAATTATTTCCCTTCTTCTGATCCATTCTGACTTTCAAATAGGGGTCACTGACCCCATTTAAAAAACAAATGCTCTGTAAGGCTATAAATGTATTGTTTGTTATTGCTACTTTTAGCTTCTCTTACTGTCTTGCAACATTTCTAAGAAATTATAGCTGGAACAAGTTTTACTTTATGTTCACATTATTTCACATTTATTGTTTTTTTAACCTTCTTTTCTTTGTCTAAAGGAAATATTAGGTGAATAATGTATAATTATGTGCCTGTTGCAGGGCGTTTCCTTGCATGCTAATCCTGTACTATATATAATTGCTTGGGATGTGACCTAGTGAGTTGAGATGTAATTAAACGCAAACATTACTAGAAATGTGACCAGAACGAATGAAATGGTGATGAAAGTCTAAAAAGACTATGCAGATAAAATGTTTAAGTCTAAAGTCCCTCTATTTTAACTGTGGCACATCTCTATATAAGAACCATTCAGCTGGAAGTCTGAGGGCCAGAAGTACCTACAAAATATCTTAAAAGGGGCTCGTCCCCTTAAAAAAAGTTTACAGTGAAAATCAAGGGTCAATCACGACAAGAAAACAAAATGCTCTCTTTGAAACACATGGGGGCACATTTACTTAGCTCAAGCGAAGGAATAGAAGAAAAAATACTTTGAATTTCGAATATTTTTTTGGCTACTTCGACCATCGAATTGGCTACTACGACTTCAAATCGAACGATTCGAACTAAAAATCGTTCGACTATTCGACTATTCGATAGTCAAAGTACTGTCTCTTTAAAAAAAACTTCGACCAACTACTTTGCCACCTAAAACCTACCGAATATCAATGTTAGCCTATGGGGAAGGTCCCCATAGGCTTTCTAACAAATTTCTGATCAAAGGAAAATCGTTCGATCGATGGATTAAAATCCTTCCTTACCCTAGCAACCAAGCAGCAGTTAAGAAGTCAGAATGGACGATGAATAGTAGAGATGAAGCCTACATGAAATATTGCTTGGAATAGGTCCATCTATATCATAATACTGCCCATTTGCAATAATAGGCAAGTTTTTTCAGGTACAGTTACCCATAACTACCAACAAGATATTTGCTTCTAAAACTGTAAATGTTGACTGCTTGATATAGGTGACTAGACAAACTTTAGCAAACTTTGCACCATTTATTACACAACTCCATGAAATGTATTTTTTCCCCTCCAAGGAGATACTATCGTCACAATACTGTTTATTTTTTTTTTTTTTAAATTTCTTTCTTTATTTTTTCACACAAAAAGGAAAAGAAAAGAAAAAAAAAATACTGTTTATTTTTACCTGGAATCCATGTGGAGTTTAATTTTACTCCTTTAAAAGTCATTGACGCTTCCCCTGCATGGGGGAATCTATTTCCTGGTACCCAACCGACTATTATTTCTTTTCTTTCTGGCAAATAGAAAGGAATATACAGTCTTGCCTACAGGTGAAATAAAATAATGAATTTGGGTTGCACCCAGTTCTATTGTCCAAATTAAAGATAAAGGAAAAAGATAAAGCCATTACAAAATCAACAACTATCCATCTAGAAAAAATTCAGTAGTTCTTCTGTTGTGTACAAACAAAGACCGTTGTATAATTAAAGCTTTATGGTTATAGAGTAATCAGCAGATCTTTAAAGCTGCTATCTCTTTGCCATTGTGTTATTAGACTCTAGACGCTTTAAATGCATTGTCTATATTTAAGAAGTTCATTATGAGTGGGAATCCTGTGAATGGTAATGCAGTGTGCAAATCGAATACAGGCAAAAGTAAGATTTCAGTTTTCTGAAGAGAAAACTAAACCCTAGAAATTAATATGGTTAAAAATGCCTTGTTTTATATACTGAACGTATTGCATCAGCTTCAGTTTCAGCTTCACAATAGCAGCAATAATCCAGGACTTCAAACTTGTCACAGGGGGTCACCATCTTGGAAAGTGTCTGCGACACTCACATGCTCAGTGGGCTCTGAGCAGCTGTTGAGAAGTTAAGTTTAGGGGTTGTCACAAATTATCGAGCAGAAAATGAGGTTGGTCTGTAATATAAGCTGATGCTACAAGGCCAATTATTAAATTCTGATGCTAGTTGCACTGGTTTCTGTGCTGCCATGTAGTAATTATCTGTATTAATTACTAATCAGCCTTATATTGTGACATTTCTATTCTACAGGGCAGATTTATCAAGGGTCGAATATCGAAGTTAAAAATACTTCGAAATTCGACCATCGAATTAGAATACTTCGACTTCGAATATCGAAGTCAAAGTTTTTATCATCGACTTTGGGTATCCTGCGGTCGAAGTAAAATCATTTCAGCGATTTCAGTGATCGAATGATTTTACTTCGACTTCCAAAAACGTAGAAAAATGCTCTAGAAGGTCCCCATAGGCTAACATAGCACTTCGGCAGGTTTAATTTGGTGAAGTGTTGAAATCAAAGTTTTTTAAGAGACAGTACTTAGTTTATCGAATGGTCGAATATTCGAAAAATTTTACTTTGAATCAAATTCGAAGTCAAAGTTTAAGTCGTTGTATCCTATTCGATGGTCGAAGTATCCAAAAAATTACTTTGAATTTCGATTTTTTTTACTTCGAAAATTCCCTCGAATTCACTTCGACCCTTGATAAATCTGCCCCTATGTGTACTGTATATTGTGAGTGGGTCCCTAAGCTCAGTAAGAGACAGCAGCACAGAGCATGTGCAGTGAATCGGCAGAAAAGTAGATGGGGAGCTACTGGGGCATCTTTGGAGACACAGATCTTCTCTGCTAAAGGGCTGCGGTTCAGAAGCCCAAAACATCATGTACAACGTTTCTAGCTACTTCTTTAGTTAAGCTTCAGTTCTCCTTTAATGTATGTTAGTATGTATAGTTATTTTAAGCTGAACTAGAGCAACCTTGGGTGGGAGCTTGAGGGTGAAATTCAGACTAGCCCTTGGTTATTGCTATGGAGAATACGTAGTGTTCATAATATAAAGCAAAGCTGTGCTAACATAGAAAATTTTAATTTTTCAAATTGGCAAAATCATAAACCTGTGTAGGGGTTTGCTTTAGTGGTAAAAAGTGGCCATGTCAAACCTGGCTTAAAGAGACACTTTGATATAAGCTGAGTATTTTTTAATGAGTATACCACTGTAATAAAACTGTGCTTATCCAGGGGACAGTAGAGTTTTGCACAATACATGTTTCAGAAAAAGGCTTGGATCCATTCTTCAGTGTGTATATATGGATGGTTATGGGCATATGTATTCACAAAAAAATTAACGTTGCTCATGTAGGGCAGTTGGTTACTAAATATGTGGTGTCATTTCATTCATCATCTGGCCTTTTGCCCTGCTATTGCTGTGCCACTTCTCCATATGCGTTTCAGAATGGAAACTTTCCAGTCTGAAATAGGGATAAAAATTCCAAGACATTAAAAACAATGGTATTCTCACAAGCGTTTATTTAATTTTAACGTGCTAGTATGTTCTGCAGCTGTAATAGGTGCCAGACAATCAGAAACACGTAGCAGAGCAAATATTTCTTACATAATATAATAACAATACCAATAAGTAGCTGGAAAATCCTGTTTGCAACCAGTTCTATGTAGAAATAGAAAGCTTAATTACTTAATAAAAACGTATATGCACAAACACTTGCTGCTATAACTGATATTCTGGGCAGAAATTATTGCCTCACTGTACCTATAATATCATTTACCACCAATGGTATCACTGTACATGCATTGTATCTTACATATCTACAGTATGAAGCAAAAAAACAGGTGTAGGTTCCATATTCTTCAAAGAAATGTGCCTCCATCTTTCTTACTGTCGTTGATGTCCTCTTTGTAGTCTTGATTGTTAATTTTCTCCAGCTGTACATTCTGTAAAGAAACAAAGTAAAAAATAGGTCAATACTACAACCATTTATCCAGTACTGATGAATGTTAACTTGGTTTTAGCTGACCCATAGAATTGGAGTGAAAACGCCGCAGAAACAGGCGATCATTTAAAGTTTAACGCAGCCTAGTTAGAGGCCTTCTACCCTCCCCTCGATTTTTCCAATTCCCCTGAGGACAATTCTGCCTACCTACGTTGGGAACGGATAGGAGCTCCTCCCCCACCGTCCACCTATGATCACCTGTTTCTGCAGCGTTTTCACTCCACCGCTTTCCACCTTATGCAGTTTTTAATTTTTGTGTTTTTTTAAGGCAATTGTCCTGCACTGCCTGCACTAAACAAAGGCAGTGGGTCTGTAAACTTTTTTGGTTTGGTGTGCTGAGGGCATGGCCCTGTACTTTTTTGTAATTTGGTTTTATTAATATTTATTAATGGCTAAGTTTTAACGTACTCATTACTTCGAAGTGATTTTGATATTTCACCTGAACTGGTTTGCAAGGTAGCTGTAGTTATGTCCCTATACTAATGGGAATAATAACCTTAAGCCTCTCGTACCATCTCAGTAGATGCAGAACTGTATTTTCACATCTAGACTGTAATGTAATCTGATATGCACTACTACATGTTACTACTTTTGGTCCCAAATACAACCCTTATGGTACTAAAGAAACAAAACAGGCCCTACCACACAACACCTGTCTTTGGTCTTGACCGCGGAACAAAAACTTTACATAATCAGTGTCCTAGCTTCTACAAGTTGCCCTTCACGTCTTGTTAAGCATTCCTTAAAATAACCAGATTTGTGGTGGCCTCAGGGTTTCTCCTGCAGAGAACCACTATTCTGGAATATTAAACCTAAAAAATACATCTGTAAATATCTCATTCAGTTTCTTAAACATATATTCAGAATTTTGAGCCTCAGGACTACAGCCTGTTCTCTAGTTCTTCTACAGAAGTGACTGGTGGCATCTGTGATATCCTGGGCCTACACAATCCAGCCCCAAACAAACTGTTTGGTCTGCTTCCAAGGAAGGAATCAGGGTTGTTGGGTGCTCATGACCATGGATTCATAGAAGATTAGAATATATTATGAACATAAAATTAGCTCCTTTTCAGTAAATAATAAAAAAAGATATGACTTTAGCTTTCTATTTACCATATTTTCCTGCTATCAAAAGAGTAACAAAAATATTGATTGTATTGGCTAGGATTCAACTTCGCCTCTCCCTTTCACCCCACCCATGTATGTGTAGTTCTTAGCAGCAAAATTGCTCATATCCTTCCTCAGGTCTTATGCAATCTTATCCCTTTCCCGAGAAAGAGTGTCAGGCTCTTTTGTATACCTGAGTGTGCCTTACTATCTCATATACTGTACCAAAATGCTATATGCCTCTATATGTAGATACCTTGTTTTATTTAAAAATATCTGTACAAATTAAAGAAAAGTATAATGTAGACATAACATCCAGTTGGAACTTTTATAAATATCACACTGAGAGTTTCACATTTTCTTAATTGTCTTGAAATAGGGTTAGGAGGGCACCCAGAGAACTGTGTTAGTAAGGTTAGTGTCAGGACACAGCCTGTATAGTCACTCATGTCTGGGTGAAGAACTTTTGTCTGCAGATGTTGAGCAAAAAGCCTCAGCTGTTTACATCATTATAATATATAAAAACACCCAATGTCTGGGATCACCAGCTTGACTCATCAACATTCCATAGTCCTGAGCCCTTCTCTGTGTCACCAGTAATAGGTGCAGGAATACTGAAATTCTGACCTAAGCTCTATGTATACCTGAAGTCAGTTGAGATGAGTCTGCCCAATTTATGCAACCATGGGCTGCTGCACCATTTTCACCACCATACCACCCATTCCTTACTCTGTCACAGTGCACCGCTTTCCCTTTTGTGAAATAAATGCTGATAATTCCCAAACTTTGTTTGCCGTAATCATTCCGGTTCATCCTATAATCCCTACTTGAATTTTTCTTAAAGGGCAAAATACAATAACCACTAGAATAGGAACCAAAAATCAGTGCTTAAAACCCTTATAGAATTACAATATTTCATTATAAACAATGTACAATTGTTGTATGGACAAAACCTTTCTGAAGACATGAATTGCAGGGGCCCTGTTGTGCAACGTTTTGTTACAATCAAAACACATTGATTATCCACCATATTAAAGTATAAATTAATGTGATGTGTCTGTTTTTTTTTACAGGACAGCTGGAACATTTTTTGCAAGTCAATGACCATAGCCTTGTGCTACTGACAGATACAGAAGCCACTACAACTGCCACCTGATAGGCAGTACTTATAGGGGTTGTGTAATAAAAGGTGCAAAGTTCTCTATTTACCGATAGCAACCAATCACCAACTAGCATTCACTGGTTACCTCTTTAAAAGCAAACACCTCATTGGTTGCTATGGGTTACTGCAACTGGGCAAACGATGTGCTTTTATTACATACGGGAGTTATTAGACACCCACAAGATGTATTTACATTGAGAAATACAGCTATTTATTTTAAGTATTGTGTCTGAGGATTAATTCCATTTAATTTAGTGATGTCCAAGCATCACTCAACAGAAGTAGCCGGTCAGAGGGTTAAACGACTTCTAGTTCAACAACATCAAGGGCAGCATGTTCCTGAGTCACCTTTATTCCAATATTACATACAAGACTGAAAATGTGTTTTTTTTAAATTAAAGTAGAAATAAGGAAACATTCTCACCTAATTCTTTAGAAGGATCATGCAACTGTTTTTCAGCTGATGTATTACAATCCAAAGACATCTGGTGGGAACTGTCTACACTGAGATTCAGGTCACTTTCATGAGTCCTATCGCTTAAGCCAGCACCTGCTTTTAGGGGGGTAGGGTGTGGTACTTCTGCTATTTTGCTTTTAGCTTTTCCATGTTCCATGTCAGCACTGGAAACTGATTCACTCTCTGGACCCATTTTTTGGTCTTCAGTTACTTCTATTGATTCATTTTTTGATGTCATCACCGTATTATCTGAAGAGCTACTCATTGTGCAACCTAGTGAGGCCTCATGTGTGCTATCTTTTGAATGTGCCTTTTCACATTGATCTTGCTGTTTAATGTACACACTGCTTTGTGTTATGTCCCCTAACTCATTCTTAATTATATCTCCTGAACTTGCTGTTTTTATCTGTGTGGAGTCTTCTGTACCACCCTGTATTATGATTCCTGACATATCCTTTTGGCCTGTTAAATTCTTGGAAAAATCTCGATTGTCATGTGTTTCATCCTGTGAATCCACCTGTGTCTTTTCAAATAATTCCCTTGGTTTTGCATCATTTGACTCTTTATTGTTTGTATCCTTTTGGTCATCATCCTTCATTAATCTGCATAAACTAGTTTCTGTACCTTCTGAAGCTTCTAAATTCCTTTTCATATGTCCGTCTAAACCCTTTTGAGATGGGAATCCTGAGTTATCCTCTTCTATATCAGTTACTTTATTTAAACTAGCTTGAGATTCTTCCTCTGATTTTTCCATTTTTGCATCCTCTTGTTGTCTTTGTGTGTCGCTTATGTCCCCCACCATAGGATCCATAGAGCTTATAGTTTTCTCTTGTTCAATTACATCTGAGTTCTCTATACCAGAATTATAGGACAAACACTGAGGATGTTCATGTGGTGAATTTTCTAAACTCTGGGTGGAGTTTCCATCCATAGAGACGGAATCTTGATTTTCACTGGAACTGGATGAGAATGAACTGTTGTCACATGTGTGACTTATTGACTTTGTATTAATGTTAGGAGTGCTTGCTTCTGGATCTACTGAAGCCATGAAAAAGGAATTTGTAGAGCTTATAGGAGATGAAATCACCAGAGATTTTCTGTTACTAAAATGGGGAAATAATGCAAAAGGAATTACTTATAAGTAAATGGCTCTGCAGCAAGTGGCACCCAGCTTTATATGTTGCCACATTGGCCAGAAATAGATTAGTACAATATTACTTTCCTTACCTCTTTACTCCCTTAATGACAAAGACTTTGTTTGAATGCTGCTTTTCTAGTTTGCCCATCACATCATAGAGGTCATGATTCAGCTGTAGGGATGCATTTAAAAATGGTAGTTGTGTTCAGACATGATTGCAAACATTTATTTCACTTCAAATTATGATTGCCCTTGGGGAATGCACAGCCAGTTAGTAAACTTCACACATTATGGTATCAGGTGCTTGCTGACAAACACCCTCAACCTGCCTGTGCTTAAATAGCAAAAACACAACCCTGCAGCACACTGAAACAAATTACTAAAATTAACTGTTGTTTAATAAATCTTTTCATTAATAGAATTCATTTTTTTCATTACTATTACATTTTTGTTTTGAGTTCTTTAAAGGGATGGGTCACTTTTAAGTGAACTTTTGTCATGTTATAAAATTCGAAGCAACTTTTCAATTTGCCTTAATTTTTTCTTTTATACAGTTTTTGAATTATTTGCCTACTTCTTCTGACTCTTTTCAGCTTTCAAATTTCGCGGGAGATTCACGAATTTATTCGCTGGAGGCGAAACGTGGGAATTCGCCGTGAATTTGTGCCAGGCGAATTTATTCGCCCATCACTAATCTTCTGTTTAGGCTGTTCTGGGCTCTCTGCCAAAAGCCAATTAAGTTAGAAGCTTTGTTTCTTTTTCTGGCTGTTCAGTGCAGAGAAAAATGGGACTTTCCAGTACAAATGTGGTTGAGCTGTCAAAAGAGGGTCTGTCCCTCTAAAAACTGGACAGTTGAGACGTATGGGTAAAACTTTTGTTATGAGGCATAACAAAAGTGGTGAAAAGGTGATACCTCAATCCAGGCCTGGACTGGGAGTTAAAATAGGCCCTGCCATTCCAAGTACATAGAGGCCCAAACAGCCCCCTACCAGCCCAAAACAGCCTCCTACCAGCCCACTATCATCATCATTATCATTTATTTATATAGCGCTGTCAAGATACGCAGTGCTTTGACTATATGGTAACTTTCTATGGAACCATACAGCAGCCCCTCTGGCATTTGCCAGAACCCACAGATTGCCAGTCCGGGCCTGCCTCAATCTTTTACTGATATGCCCACCTTGAGGTAAGCTAAATCAGGCTGATCCAATTGTTACGCCCAAGGGCCAAATGATTGGGTCACAATACAGGATAAGCAGGCCATTGGGGTGAGAGTTGATGGGATTTTTAAACCTGCCCGATTTTCTCCCAGATATCAGTTGGGGGGGGGGCAATTGGAGGTCCCCATATACAGCCCAATAAGCTGCCGACACTTTTAGTGTCGGCAGTGTCTACATTAGTAGCATTTTCCAGCTTAAAGGAGAATTAAAAAGTAGAAATGAATATGGTTAGGAATGTGATCTTTTATATACTGAACTTATTGCACCAGCCTAAAAGTTTATCATCTTTACAGTAGTAATGATCCAGGCCTTCAAAGTTGTCACAGGAGTTTCCCATCTTGGATTTTGTTAGGAGCGTCAGTGACACATGCTCTGTGTGCTTTGAGCAGCTGTTGAGAAGCTAAGCTTAGGGGTTGTCACAAATCATCAGCAGAAAATGAGGTTTGTCTGTCATATAAACTGATGCTACAGAGCTGCTTTGTAAATTGTAAATACAAACCTGGAAACCTATTTAACCGAATAACCAAGAGATGTCAGTAACGCTGATGAACTCTGCACATTTACTAAAATTAAAAGTTCCACTGTTTTGTACGACATATTTCATTGTTATACAATGGCGATGTCATTATCATTATTTTTGTTTACGTTTAACAGTCTTTACCTTGCTCATCTCTTTGTAGAAAACGTCTCTCAGATTTGAAATATTCTTTAATATAGTCACGTAGCATCCTACTCGGCTGCAAAACAGAAAAGGTGTATAATATTTATAAAATGCTATGTTTCTTTTAAACAGGTTTTAAAAGAGAATACAATTTTACAAAATCAAAGCACGATTCATTCTAAGCAATAATATACATTAATGAAAGATTTTCAATAAGTTTTAAGTTATCTGTAATTTTTTTTGCAATTGAAGCAGTGCCTGCCATTTCCAATTCCCTGCATTTCTGGTTCTGGCTACATATACTCTTGAAACAATGTTGTAGTAATCATCTCACCTCCTGTATGTTTTTTTGAATAACAGGCCTGTATAGAATGTTTTTTCTGTGCTCCTGTTGAAATCGGAATGCTTTTGATTCAGGTATACTAAATTTGTGCTTCCTAGTCTTTACCCTATAGCAGTGATCCCCAACCAGTAGCTCGTGAGCAACATGTTGCTCTCCAACCTCTTGGATGTTGCTCTCAATTGCTTCAAAGCAGGTGCTTATTTTTGAATTCCAGGCTTGGAGGAAACTTTTGGTTGTATAAAAAACTGTTGTATTGACAAATAGAGCTTTCTGTCAGTCCACATAGAGACTATCAAATAGCCGATCACAGCCCTTCGTTGGCATCCTCAGGAACTATTTTCATGCTTATGTTGCTCCCCAACCCTTCTTACATTTGAATGTGGCTCATGGGTGAAAAAGGTTGGGGATCCCTGCCCTATAGTGTCTTGCATTGCTAGCATGTATTGCCTACAAAAGGCTGTAATTCTCTCTGAAAGGACCTCTGGCAATTAAAATGACCATTGTTTCATTGCCCTAAACAAACAGTAGTAGTTTTTTAGTCAGCACTCACTGCTTTTCCACCTCTTTTCTATAAGGAAGTGCACGTGTCCAGTGGTCCACTCTCCAAAGGCTTTCTAAAACTCAAATTTATGTCACAGCACTATGCAATAGTTCCAAAATTTAAAAAGCCTTTATTTAAGACATGGCTTTATGATCTGTTACAGACAGCTGCTCCCAGCCCTTTGTCAAACAGACAGTACCTGTTGTAGAGAACTGGCAGCTCTTCTCGTAGTTCCTTGTTTAAATCTTCAAATATCCTCTGTGCCTTATTAAATTCCTCCTCGGCCTGTTGAAAAAACATTCCAACTGTACTGAAAAGCTGTAATATCTTACCTCGGTACCCTACAAAGGTGCTACACTCCCAATATAACTTTATTTATGATTGATAAAGAGTGGAGTGGATATGTTGCATATTTTTTTCTGCCGAGAAATGTGATAATTAAAGGAGAACTAAACCCTAAAAATTAATATGGTTAAAAATTTCATTTTATATACTGCACTTATTGCACCAGCCGGGGGAGCAGGGGTGCGATTGGGATCAGTTACATACTTGTAATTGATCCTACTTGTCGCAGGGGGGATCACCTTCTTGGAAAGCTCTGAGCAGCTGTTGAGAAGTTAAGTTTAGGGGTCGTCACACATTATCAAGCAGAAACTGAGGTTGGCCTGTAATATAAGCTGATGCTAAAAGGCTGATTACAAAATACTGATACTAGTCGCACTGGTTTCTGTGCTGCCATGTAGTAATTATCTGTATTAATTACTAATCAGCCTAATATTGTGACATTTATATTCTATATATGGATTACTATCCAATGCCACATCTTTAAAAGTGTCCATGTATGCAAGAGGAGTAAAAAGTGGGCTGTGTTAAAAATATATTTTTTGATATATCATTATTCAAATGTCTTTGATTAAGGAAATATTCTTTCAAACTAAGTTTATGCACACATTTGTGAATACTAGTATAAGTCAAACTTTGTTGTTTGTAAGTAAGAATCCTCATTCTATATTCCATGATTTTCTCAACTGGACATTTTTACACAAAATGTTGATGAATGTTGTAAATCGAATTGTTTGGAAAACAAAAGTCCCAACTGCCAGGCACTGCTATCCATACAGGTATGGGATCCGTTATCCAGAAAGCTCTGGATTACAGAAAGGCCATCTCCCATAGACTCAATTTTATCCAAATAATCCTAATTTTAAAAAAATATTTCCTTTTCTCTGTAAAAGTAAAACAGTACCTTGTTCTTGATCCCAACTAAGATAAAATGAATCCTTATTGGAAGTAAAACCAACCTATTGGGTCTATTTAATGTTTACATGATTTTGATCTGGAAAACCCCATGTCCAGAACATTTGGGATAACAGGTCCCATAAATGTATTTGTACATGACATTGTTCTGGTGAGATTTGCCATTATCTTAGTTATCATTAGTTATCATTACCTTAGTTATCTTCCCATCATCTTTCTTTTTGGCATTCTGCAATGCTTCCAGATGGTGTCTGGCACTGTCATAATCTACCATCTTTCTTCCTCGTTTGGCAATCCTCTCCTGTGGGAAGATACACAATATGAATATTATGTGTACCACTCAAAGTGGTTATTAAAATACCCCAAATTACTACTATACGTTGTTGTCACATTCTCAAGAGTTTGGGTGAAAGGGTTCCTCAGTTCAAGACTTTAAGGGGGTGATTTTTCAACATTCGAATCTGGATTCGAATCAACATGTTTTTGTGAATTTGAATTATGCTTACCAAAACTTGTATGTACGATATTTATTAAGATAACATTTTTTGTAAAACTCGAATGTAAAACATTGCCATCTAAAGCTGCCAAGTTTATGTAGAAGTCAATGGGAGCGGTCTATGGCAATTTTTTAATGCGTTGTTTTCAATACCAGTTTTTCAAATTTTTTTTACAAATGTTTCTATATGGATTTTTTTAATAAATAAGCAAGCATTTGATTTTTTTTTTTTTAAATCAAAGTTTTATTTAAGGTCGAAAAAACCTATAACGTTACACAAACTCATATTTTGATAAGTAATCCCATAGGAGTTTGGCTGATTTCATATCCTATCATGATCCTGATAGGTTGCCATAGCGCTAATTATCTTTATCCAATCCTGTAGTCCAGAGAGGTGTGGGCTATTTTGTCCTCCGATCAAGTAAATATCCATTCCCATGTACAGGATGAGACTCAAATCTGTGCTGTCTAAAATTCATTATGACTATTTTCTATAACACATTTAATCCCATAAACTAAGTAAAGGGTCACTATAGATATAACAAACAAATTTTAGGCATGTGACACAAATTACATCACTAAGCACCAATTATAACTGACATCACTAAGCATAATTTTTGAAGATATATACAGGATATTCACATATTTTGTAGAGAGCCATGAACATCCAGTACATTATATAGGGAATAAAGTACCCCTCTTGTAAAATATATAGTGAACAAAGTACCCCCTCTTGTAAATTATAAGGATATTATAAGATACAGAGGAGTTACCAAGGTAACTTCTAATATTCTCATATTTTGCAACAGGGGGTACTTTATTTATTATAATACACAAGATTCAGTGAGTCGTGTCATGTGTCACTATAACTGATGACATCAGTACTCACCGTTTATTTGGATAGAATTTACAAGATATTCATGTCTTTTGTATATTATAAGGATATTATTAGTTACAAAGGAGTTCCATGACCATATTAAAGCCGAAGGTTGACTGTTGTTATAAAGGTCATGGAACTCAGAGGTGACTTCTAATATCCTCATATTTTACAATAGGGGCAGTGGCATAACTATAGAGGAAGCAGACCCTGCAGTTGCAGGAGGGCCCGTGGAATAGCGGGGCCCGGACTTTGAGGTCTGCTTCCTCTTTAGCTAATGAAAAAACCCATCTTTCTTACCTGGGACGCAAGTCAGGCGGGGTTGGGCGACAGTGACGTGGGTGGATCGGAGGCAGGAGGAAGGGGATTGGAGTGCACTGGGCCCTTTTGAAGATTTTTTGCAGGGGGGCTCGGTACACGCTAGTTACGCCACTGAACAGGGGGTACTTTATTTATTATAATACACAAGTTTCAGGGAATGACATCACTAAGCTCCGATAATAACCGGTGACATCACTAAGCACCGTTTATAAGGATATCATTTACAGGATATCCATGGCTCTTTGTATATTATATCCTCATAGACTAAAATGTGTGCATTATATATCTGTAGTTATAACAAACAAGGGAAAGTTGTGCTCACCACTAATTTTTAAAACCATTAGGCGGGGGTGCAATGAGGCTGTGACCACAAAATACATATAGTCAAATACAAGAGTCCTCTGCACTCAACCCATTATCAATATATTTAAGACAGTCTTAAATATATTGATAATGGGTTGAATGCAGAGGACTCTTGTATTTGTCTTTATATATCTATAGTGTTGTAGGCATTTTACAGAATCTTTATAAAATAACATTTTCAATAGTTCTGCACTAGAAAATATTAAATGTTAAAACATGACCAATCTTGGGATACACCAAAGTCAGGATTAATTTCAGGATTTGGCCAAATCCTGTGATTTTTGCAAGGCCCTTGTGTCTTTAAAACACTGCACTTCTGAAAACAACAAAAAAAATGTTTTTAGTGAAGCTGAAATTATTATATTTGCCATACAGTTTCAAAGCACGAAGACCATGGGTAGGTTTGTTTTTAGTCTGAAAGGAACAAAATTTTTCTTAAGTGTTGAATGCTAGCATGCAACTGCAGCATTTATATATATATATATATATATATATAAATATGATATCCAAAAGAGTCAGCACTCAAACCAAACTACTTGAAGTTTGATTTGACTACAGAGTGCTTGTCCTTCATGCTATAATTTATATCTAAAATTTAACAGTAAACATTGTTTGCAGTTGCAAAAGCCAGTCTCCCTTTAATTGAGTCATTATAAACCTTTTGGTATCATGCTGCCATCTTGTGATAATTGTATGTAATAGCACAGATGTATTTTTCATGTTTACTCCACCATTGCTTTGAATATTATCACAGACTTTTAATGATAAAATGTCACCATAAAATGCAGGAATAAGAATGAGGAAATTTAAAGTGACTCTAAATGCTGTTGCTCAAGCACACTTTACCAATGTTGTTGTATGCTCTATTAATTTCCAGAATAAGCCGTTAAGAGCTTGTAGGAAGCTTTAACCCATGATAAGTCCAGTAACTTCAGAGTTGTGAAATCTGAAACCCATTGGTAAAAATGACTGATAATACAAGCCACCTGAAAATTAAACTTAAAGAACCGAATGCAGATTTACTGGTACTTTACCCTGTACTCAGGGAACTGGGCCATGTAATTATCCATGATCCGCACCACTTGATCAGACATTTTTTCCTCATAGTCATTCCAGAGAAGGTCATCGTTCTATGAAAGAAACATAAAATGTAAGAATTTAAGAAGAAAGCAGCAGGATTTCATTCACAGGAACTCATTCACAGGTGAGAATCCATCCTGGCTGGTAAACTTTATATTTGTTTAACCTTATATAACAACATTCCCTTTATTTATTTTTAGGCTATATGTTCAAATATCATCTGTTGGCAGTTTCTTTGAATACTGTTGTTGGGCAACAAATGTTAAACATCTCAGAAATGAGTATGTTCTCCCCAGGTCTGTGTGGGCTTCCATTGGGTATTCCTATACTCCAAAACATATAGGCAGGTTCATCAGTTCCTGATAAAACTGACTATAATGTGGGTGTATGTTATAGGGACCTTAGACTATAAATTTCACCTCTTCAAACTCAGCCTATGGTGTCCCCTCTAGACCTTTTCTAGGCCTCTAACTAGTCAGCGGGTTTCCACCCACCAATTGCTTGTCTGACCTGTACCAAGCTGTACAAACTGCTGAGTGGTGGGTGGGTCTGAGCCAATGCTAAATTATGTGTCTATATTATATATGTTTTGTGTGCTCCGTAATCTGCTGTATGTGCTGATACCATACCCATGTGAGCACAGGTATAACATTTTTATATCGTGTTTCAAATTGCCTTCAGCATTGTATGATGCGATTTCAGGCACACCCCTGCTTAGTTTACAATCCTCATTAGATCAGAAAGAAGAAATGACATGACAGGACAGATGAGTATTTGGTAGGAATGTCTGCCCTTTCCCAATGTACCAGTTCCTTCCTCACACTTCTTACTAATGTAGGGATCCATAGGGTGTTTCTTTAAAAATGTACCACATTGTGCCTGTCCAGCTCCGGGTTGGACCTAGTGAAGGGAGGGGGAAGGAGCCCTTGCTATTTCCCCTAGAAAATTAACCTGATCACAACACATGCCCTAAGCGAAAAGGCACCTACTCAAAATATCAACATTCTAAAGACCTCAAATCAGTGTGAAGTAAAATTAACATGATTAACCCTTCTGCCCATATCAATATCAGATATACATGAAAGCTCAGTTTCCACCTCAAGTCAAGCCGGGTTCTAAGTCATTTCAGTAGCATCCAGTGGGTATTGGTTCAGGCCCCCCCACATGTACCTTATACTTAACTGCTGCAGCTGTCATTGGGGTGGGTCTGGGGGAAGCAACTTAAGCTTTGGTGGGGACAATATCTGGGTCGACAGAGCCCACAAGGGCTGGGGCCCACTGGGTGTTCCGACCAAGTCCGGCGCTGCTGTTAAAGGAAAACTATACCCCCAAAATGAATACTTAAGCAACAGATAGTTTATATCAAATTGAATGACATAATAAAGAATCTTACCAAACTGGAATATATATTTACATAAATATTGCCCTTTTACATCTCTTGCCTTGAACCACCATTTCGTGACTCTATCTGTGCTGCCTCAGAGATCACCTGACCAGAAATACTACAATACTAACTGTAACAGGAAGAAGTGAGGAAGCAAAAGGCAGAACTCTGGCTGTTAATTGGCTCATGTGACCTTACATGTGGTTTGTATGTGAGCACAGGGAATCTTACGATCTCAGGGGGGGCCCTTGTTTTTTTAAAATGGTAATTTTCTATTTATGATTACCCAATGGCACATACTACTAAAAAAGTATATTATTATGATAATGGTTCATTTACATGAAGCAGGGTTTTACACATGAGCTGTTTTACTCAGTATCTTTTAATAGAGACCTACATTGTTTGGGGGGTATAGTTTTCCTTTAAGTCGTTCATATTCACCCAACAGCGAATATACCACTAAAAAAATTACTGTCCAGTATTGAAATTGCTAACAGGGTCCAGAGAAGTGTGAATCTTTTTTTACCTATGATGTCTGCTGGTGTCATTATTTACCTCCACAATTGGTCGTAGATCACTGTATCCATCCCAGTCTGGTTTGTAAATGACATGCAGTGTTTCAGATAATCTCTTGGAACTTTCATGCATTGCTGGAAGAAATACTACAGTGCATCACAAAGCTGAAATATATTCATGACTCAAGCTCTGTGTATAGGATGGTTGAGCTGGTATGGATTTAAAGGGGAAGTTCTCTTTTTAAATAAACTTTTGGTATCTTATGTACATATACACTGTGTTGGAATATATACAAAATGGTGGAATTTTGTTAACATATGTTTTAAATGGCTGTTGTATTACTGCACTGTTGTTTTCTGTTTCCTCTTCCTTCTGCCATATTGTCCTTGGTTTTCCACACTGTTAAATTTGCTCTGTGTTATCTCTGAGTGACTCACAAGTTGCTGTGCTGAGTGCTCCCTGTGTGATTATCATAAAGACCACCTCTGCCAACACACTACGCAGCTTTCGTTCTTCATTCATTTATTTACCTAATGGGTTTTCAATTAGCATTCTCTTATTCCGCCTGCAACTGGTTGTCACAGAACTGGTGTAGCTTTCAATTGCTTACATTAAAGGGTGGTTTACCTTTATGTTAAAAGAACAGTAACACCAAAAAATTAATGTGTTTTAAAGGATAACTAAATCTTAACTAAAGAAGTAGCTAGAAATGTTGTACATTATGTTTAGGGCTTCTATATCAGCCCATGGCAACCACAGCCCTTTAAAAGCAAAGATCTGTGTCTCCAAAGATGCCCCCAACTTCTTTTCTGCTGATTCACCGCACATGCTCTGTGCTGCTGTCACTTACTGAACTTAGGGACCAACTCACAATATACAGTACACATAGTATAGTAATAGTATTTAAATGTCAGAATATAAGGCTGATTAGTAATTAATTCAGATAATGACTACATGTCAGCTCAGAAACCAGTGCAACTAGCATCAGAATTTAATAATCATCAGGCAACCTCATTTTTGGCTTGATCATTTGCGACGACCCCTAAGCTTAGCTTCTCAACAGCTGCTCAGAGCCCACTGAGCATGTGAGTGTCACAGACACTTTCCAAGGTGGTGACCCCCTGTGACAAGTTTGAAGTCCTGGATCATTGCTGCTATTGACAAGCTGAAACTTTAGGCTGGTGCAATACGTTAAGTATATCAAACATGGCATTTTTAGACATATTCATTCATAGTTTTCCTTTAAAGTAATAAAAATATGATGTTCTGTTGGTTTGCACTGGTATAACTGCTGTTCATATCTCTTTAACTTTACATAACTCTGAATTTCTTACCTTTTACAGCACTAAAGACTGCCTTCAAATCTTTGTATAATCTATTTCCTTCATTCTGAAATAAAAGCAAAATGCCACCTTTTGTAAGATGCCTCCAACAGTATTTACATGGTTAATATATACACAGGCACACAACATTATAGTGTACAGTATGTGCCTCTGTTACTGATGCAGTGCCGTACTCACCTGCTGCTGGTTAAAATGATATGCACACTGCTCAAACATGTCATCTTTAGTTTCTATTGTTCTTCCCAGTTTTTGAAGAACCTAGGGAAAAATAAAACACAGTGGTAGTAATTGTGCTAACATTTCCCCAGTCAAGTTAGCCACTGCAACCAATCATATGTTTGAACTGCATTAGATCAGTTTAAATGGACTGCTAATTAGCTGGTACCAGTTACTAGGCCAAGGTAAACTTTCTCAATACCACCATGTTACTTTGTACATGTAAGTAACCGCTTGGAGAATGTACTCCCATAATCGTTGCACCAACTTATCAGAATACTTGTACAGCTAAAACACACTCATAGAACTTTAGCATACAACTTTAATTGCTTCATTTGGACCCATACTGTGACCTTCTTCAGGAAATAATGACTGTGTTTTTTTTTTTTTTAGCAATGTACAACCTGTAGTGTTTCCAGCAAACTGTTTACAACCTGGTAAAGGAGATGGTATAGAATTGATTTGGATCTTGAAGGGAGTGTTCAGCGCCTGCAGGGCCACAACAATAGAAGTAGCATAAAATAATAAGTTATATATGGTATCCCACACCCTCAAAATGGACCTGTCCAGGGCCAGTCACCCTACTGAACTGTTTAGTGGTAAAGATACCTAAACTTAAAGGGGAACTATCGCGAAAATGAAAATTTAATATATGCTTCACCACACTGAAATAAGTTTTCTAAATACAAACAATTAAATATTCTGCATAATTTCTGAAATAATCAAGTTTATCTTTACCGTCCCTCTCTCAGCATCTGTTTCTCTTCATTCTGTCTTTATGCAGCAGTTGGGTGTCAGATATTGAGTGACAGATAGATCCAATATATCTTATAGGGAGAGGGGGGGAGCTCCCTTTCCTAGCAGATGTATTAGAGCTCACTCAAATAACTGATTCCAGTACAAACAAAATCTAAAAAAATAACTGCCTTTTGCACAAACTCTGCTTGTAGAGAGACATGATGTCCGGTGATTTTAATAGAGCGAGCTCTAATACATCTTCTAGGCAAAAGGAGCCTAACTATCAATGAATATCTGACACCCAACTCCTGCATGAAGACAGAATGAAGAGTAACAGATGTTGAGAGAGGGATAGCGAAGGTAAATTTGATTATTTCAGAAACGGTACAGAATTTTTAATTGGTTATATTTAAAAAACTTCTTATTTCAATGTGCTGAAGCTTATATAAAATTTTTATTTTTGCGATAGTTCCCCTTTAAGTTCAAAATCGTCACGGCCTCTTTATTGTCTAGTGATGAAGGACAGTGTCTATAAATTAAACTCAATGTGTTGTAGCCCGCTCGCACACCCTGGCCTTCAGCAGTTCAGCGCCTGGTGCACGGTGTTGGAGGGATCGGCACCCTCCTCAGCAAACTATCCAAGAAAACACTGGCACTCAAAGGCAAGCAACAGCAGGGTTATACCCTTGCGTATTTATTCTGCAACCGTGCAACGTTTCGGGGTCAGACAAAGGGTCTGACCCCGAAACGTTGCACGTTTGCAGAATAAATACGCAAGGGTATAACCCTGCTGTTGCTTGCCTTTGAGTGCCAGTGTTTTCTTGGATATAAATTAAACTCACCAGGGTGATTGCTCCAGAAAGATCTTGCTGTGTGATAATCATCAGAATGCATATGTAATGTAAAGTATCCCAAACTCAGAGCACACCCCTCTGCCTATAACTGCACCTTTTGATTCAGGAGGAGCCCTCCGCTACTTGAATGCTGTCTTATAGTTAGAGGACCTAGGCGAGAGTTCTAGGCAGACAAGGAACCAAACGTGTGCAGGATGAATGGAGAAAAAGGAGCATGGGCGAGGGACAGGCTACCAATCAGGCAAAGGAGTCAGGAACATAGTATAGGTCACAGGTCGGGGTCAAAACCAACAGTAGCACAGTAAAAAAACAGGATCCGAGAGGATGGTCAATAAACAGGCAGCGGTCAGGACAGGCAGTAAACTAGGGAAGGTCAGGAACAGGCTAGGTCAGAAACAGACAGTAAGGGTTTTATAGCCAGAATAATGGTTTACACAAATCACCTGTAGCCAGATTGGCAACAGGTGAAATAAGCCATGCCTACGTGCAATTACAAAGATAGCAATAGGAGTGAACCCAGGCCTTAGCTGTCTTCTCACATAGAACAGTATTGGTATTGCAGACAGTACAGAAACACCAGGTTCCTGGTTCAACTCAGGCAGGTTGTTAAACACAATAATTTTTGCTGGCAAAGACAACAAAGTTGTAACGTTTGCACCTGGTATGTCTGGGACCACATAGGATGAGAGATCACCCTATGTCCTGGGAAAGATGACTGTCCTTGAGTGGCCAACTAACCCCATGTGATTAGGGTGTTAATTATACAGTCATGGATATAACTAATTCCTCTGCACTCACATGGAATAAAGTCACACTAATGGTATTGGGTTACTTGCTGTCTTTCCTGACTACATCGGTGAGCAGGTTTCATGGAGGCTAGGATAATGATGGATCCCCAGCTAGGAGTACAGGAGTTCATCCTTGCATTAGGTGCCACTGTTACCAAATAAAGTAAAAGTTTTGTAAGGGCACAGAAGGCACAACGTTTGGGCTTCATGTATGTGTAGTTGCATTTTTATATTCTGAAATTAAAGATATCTCGGGCCCTAATACAACACTGAAGTTGATAAAGTCAAAGTATATCCTGTTTAGTTTCACATTACACTGTGAGGTTTGTGAATGTTTGCTATCAACAGTTGTGGTTACACAGGAACCTAAAACCACAGTGTAGTTCAGTGGGGCAACTACACAACTACAAAGTCCTGTTGCTCTCCCTTTCCTGTTGTACAACAATTACAACCATTATCAATAAAATGACATTATGCTAACCTACGTGTTTGTGTGGCATTTGAGTCTGATGGCTGAAGTCTTATTTATGCTGGGAATTCCCCTACTGACTGATGCATTGCTGAAACAACTTCTTGTAACGGAACCACAAAATGTGTGTAAGTGAGGTCAGCTCTCTGTATGTTCACATCTGTCACTGAACCTACAACCGAAATGTAGAAAAGCTGAATATTACTGACAAATATCTTTTTAATGTGTTTTGTACTATCGGAGACAGAGTGGCATACAAACTGAATGTTAAAGCCCATACAGGGAGAAGACACATCCAACTATGTTAACCACAAAATATCTATCAAAACTCATGTTATTCTATTACTCTTGTAATAACAAAAATATTTGCTACAAGGAACTCTACTATTGGGCTAAAAATCATCTCCAAACATATTATAACGCATTTTATATAAACCAGCATAACAGAACAAATACGCTCAATGTGTCATTACCTAAAAACATAGGCACGACACGTGTTCTTTTCTCAGGGTAGTGCTGTACCGAGTGTCACTAACCAGAACTTTCTGTTGACAAATTTCTGACAGGTCCTTTATATTGATGGTCAAATCTCTCCCGTTTGCTTCACCGAAAAATTTGCGAATTTACTGCCACGGCAAAAAATTTGTGAAAAATCATGAAAACGGAAAGTCCACAAAAAATATGGGAATTTTGGACGTTTTCACCCAAAATCCAGCAATTCTAACCTTTTCACGAAAAAATCGAGCATTTCGAACCTTTTCATGAAAATATCGTGAAAAACGTAAATTGCCGCAGGCGAATTTTCGCGACGAAATGCAGGAATTCGCCGCGCAGTAGTGCCTGCCAAATTTATTAGCCCATCACTAATCCTTTGGTGTTTTGGAGCTGGGTATTATGACTGCAGTGGGAAAAACACCCCAAATCACCACACTTGCCCTTGACTTCAGAAGGAGATGCTGTTCTAACAGTGTGTAACTCTACTGGTCAATGTATCTGCTATTATAGGCTGTGGTATTTTGTGTATTCTTCGTCTGTCCTCTGGTTCGGACTCTTGAAACAATGTAGCAGAACTCGGCGCTCTTCCAGTGGCTTTTGCAAAATTGTTTCACAAGTCAGAACCAGAAGTGCAGAAATGATAGAAAACTAGACAGATTTCCATAGCCATTACAATTACAGATAGCTTTTAAATCACTGAAAATTTTTAATGTAAAGTTGCTTAGAATAGTTGTACTGGGCCCCTATACTTTTCACGATTTCCACTATATTTGTGCCCATGGGAGAGAGGGCCCTGCTCATGCATTAAAAAATAGTTTAGGGAACATATTTTGAAAGCAGCAGCGACATTAAAGGCAAGTTGTATCAGATATGCACTACAGATACAAATGCCAAACAGCAGTGATTATGAAATACCTTTACATTACCTTTTCCTGTGCACGGGTGAATCTCTTTTGGACATTTTTGGCAAACCCCCCAGCACCTCCTTGCTTGGCCTCTGCCATTGCTGCTTCCGAACAAAAATCTTTTTGACGAGAGGGTATTTTTTTTTTGCAGAGTTTTGCAGAGAAAGGCAGAAGTGACAGCTCCTCCTATACAACTTCCTCCTGTGAGAAACTGTCAGGGTGGTTTTTATTTTTGCAACCACCTCACCCTTTAATGCATATTTATGTTTTCAGTATTGTGAAAGTATCTATCATCTGGATTAACCGCCTGAACACAGGGTCAAACAAGAAGATACAGATACACACACACACACATATATATATATATATATATATATATATATATATATATACACGAGAACCCAAAAATTCATTGGTATTACTCAAACTTCCGGACAACATGTTTGATAACATATTTTTGTACATTCAGATGTTTAGAATCTTAGTAAAGAGGATATGTGTCTTTTCTAATAAGGAAATGATTTGAAATGTGGTTACCAGTAATAATGAGATTTTCATTGCAAAAGACAAGGATAGGCCATCCTTTACCACTTCAGTTGTTATAAAAATACAACTGCCAGCATTTGACTGTTTCACAGCTGGCAGTGTGTGTGTTCGGCTGGAGAATGTAGTTTTACAAGAGCGTGAATTTGGAAAGTTGCTTTTCATTGAATTGATGAGACTGAGTCACTCAGCTTGCAAGTGTATTTGCTAAGATGTATGTAAAGAAAGGGAACGGTTAATATTTATAGAGTGGTATATGTGTGCACTGATCCTGGCACCACCTCCCCCATCCCATTCATTTGTACTTTCTGCTCCACGCAAGATGCAGTTCTGGATAAAAAACATGGGGGTCATTTACTTAGTGCAGGACAGGGTGCAAAGTGCAAAAACAGGTGCATTCCGCCAAATATTTTGCACGTTACTTTCTGTCTTGCATTTGACTGGATTCCCAAAGGTCTCTATGTCCAAATCGACTCTCAGAAATTTGTATACCCTCCATATATACAGTGCCGCCAGCACTGTATTAATGAATGATGGATGGGTGGAGAAATGTTGTTTCACACTCTGTGGGGGATTCAATGCCATATGTTATAGAATATAAAAGATTATCTTGCTACCACCCTTAGAGGAACTAGTGGCATTCTATCTGCTTAATCTAACACCTTTCAAAATGGGAGAGCCATTCACAGCTGTTATATTCTGTCAGTTGCTTCACCCATTTAGAACAAAGAGATAACATTGTATCCTATTTCAGAATGGAGGGGTGAAGAAAGAAATTTAGGGAGTATGTCCTATGAGAGGAGGGTAGTTTTGGGAGACATAGGACAAAGAAGCAACTGGCACAATGGGTCTTAGCTGTTATTGGAATTAGTGGTATTTTAAACCACCCTAAAAAAAAGAACCATTTCCACGACTTAAGGGAGACCAGAGACCAACATTCCTCCCATTATGCCCTTTGGACTCTTATGGACCTTCAGCTGTGCAACCTGGAGGAGCAATAACATCAAGGACTGCAGTATACTAGCCTTACTGTTATAAATCAATATCTTGTGCTAATTTCTGAAAATTTACTATAAAATCATATGCCTGATTGTCTTGCCTGATAAACATCCCAAGTTATGGGCCATGAAGGCCTGTTACTCCCTCTAACCCATTGTGCCATGCACCCACCAGATGCTAGTGCTTACTAAACAAGTGACTTGCTTAGTAACATAGTAAGTTAGGTTGAAAAAAGACACACGTCCATCAAGTTCAACCTTTGAATTCTATTTAACCTGCCTAACTGCCAGTTGATCTAGAGGAAGCCAAAAAAAACCCCATCTGAAGCCTCTCCAATTTGCCTCAGAGGGGGAAAAAATTCCTTTCTGACCAAAATGGCAAGCGGATCAGTCCCTGCATCAGTCCCTACTTCTTGGAATACTTCAATGAAATGCCTTGGGTAAGTTATTCAAATCACATAATCACATGGAAATACCTGCCAATGGAATAACATGTCCTTGTCAATTTGCATTGTGGGTAATTTGGGCCCACAATTTAATGTGGGTGGCAAAATGCTGCATCTCTCAGTGGGGTCTAGGCCCCAAGTCTGATCACTAATAAATTACTAACAGTCAGTCGCAGAATTGTGAGGCATTGTTTAAGAGAAACAAGGCCCCTTGGAATACTAACTGCCACTAGTTAGTGCGAATATTTCCAGCTGACACACTGTAAATAACAGGCATCTGGGGCACAAATATGACAGGTGGTGAAGTTGTTTTCTTCATTTATATTTTTAGAAAACCTTATCTCACTAAAATAAGGTAAAACTACCAGCCAATACTGCAATATCCTTGAACAAATGATGTATCATAATTCTAGCTTCTAGTACTGTTCCCTGCGGCTTCAGCTACAGCTGTAAACACAGGGGCATTTCTGGATGATGATTCATTTAAAAGCTATTTTAGTTCAAATTTAATAGAAGACAGGGGAGAGAAATCGCGTGACTTTTTGTCACAAAACAAGGAAGTAAAAAATGTTTTCCCCTTCCCACCCTTAATTGTATATGCAAATTAGGATTCGGATTCAGTTCAGTATTCGGCCAAATCTTATAAGAAATATTCCGGGGTTTGGCCGAATCCAAAATAGTGGATTCGGTGTATCCCTAATTAATTGAAAGGGCTATCACCCAAAAATACTTTATTTTGCACAGTAAAAGAAAATGTAATTTTAATGAATGTTCTAATTACTATTTTAATTAGCATTTTCAGTGGTTTGAATTGTAATTACTATTATTAGCAGTATCTATCTTGGAGTTTACATTTTCTGCACTACTTGTTCGGATTCCTGACTCCTGTTACATTGTTTCAGTATTAGTCCCAGAAAAGAGTATTAGTCCCAGAGAAGAGGAAGGGATAAAAAAACACTGCTTTCAACTGTAATTACATTTACAATTTTGTGCCCAGTACCATAAAACTAATTCCTGTGTTTTATTGTACAAAATGCAATAAACCTGTTAATAAAGGAGAACAAAAGCCATGGATCAGTAGATATGGAGTAGATATGGAGAGGCTTCCCTCCAAACAACAAAAGTGCCCCCCACAATACTGCTCATTTTTGTAGGGACCCGTAAGGTTAATTCCCCTCCGTTCTGAAATTACATGGTGGAAATCCCCTGCCTGTGCAGCTACAGGGTCTCATAGGGTCTTGGGAGGGGCTGGAGCCTTGTCCCTGTGCAGCATGGCTGGCAGATACCAGAGGGTGTAACAAGGTGTCGCTGCTGCACCACTTTGGACTATATAAGAGAGCCATGTGCTCACAGGAGGGTTCCTACTTTCACTTTCATGGAGAGAAGGTGGACAGAACTAATGCAAAGATGTAGCGGGCTAAAAGAGTTTGATAGCCCTGCAGGCTGATGCAGGGTACTCTAAAGCCGGGTAAGCTCAACCATGCAGGTTTGGAGCTTAGATGGACATCTTGTGTGCTTGCGCTATGGAGAGTGCTGGGAGCTGTAGTTCTGCAGAGGAGGATATCTGAGTTCTTGCACTATAGACAGTGCTGGGAGCTGTGTTGTAGGGAGTAAAGGGGGTCTATCGTGCTCGCACTATGGACAGTGCTGGGAACAAAACCTTGAAGATAAAACAAGTTGTGTGCTCGGCTAGGAGAGCCTAGAGCTTCTGAGGACTTCATTGCTGTGGATGCCTGTTCCAACTTTGGAGGAGCCTACCAATCTGTGTGAATCCCAAGGGTGAGTTGTGCCTGAGGGAGGGTAGAAAAAGAAAAGGATCCTGTTGTGATACAGGCTTTTTGTGTGCCTGCTTCATGGGAGCAAATATCTTGTCCAATGGGAAAGGTGTTTGGGCAGATAGCGCTACCTGGGGACACTGGTACTCTTTTGGGGAAAAGGGACTGAGTCTCTTTGTCTGCCAAAGGAGTAGTGTGGGACTTTGCCTGGCAGGGAGGTGTCAGGACTGGACTTGCATAGGTTCCCCGGGGTAGTGGGTCATGCTATTGAATGCATATTTGTACTGTGAATATTTACTTACCCTTTAATATGCACTTTCTTTATTATAAAGTTGAGATTGTTATAAAGCAAAGTGTATGTTGAATGTTTTTCCTAATGGGGCCACCCGCATGTGTATTCCCGGATCCCATTAGGTGGAGGCACTGCCATGAGAACAAATTCCCAGTACCCTTTCACATTGCAAAGGGGACTCAGGACCTGAGTTGGTAAGACGGTACAACCTTGGCACCAGGGGGGTCACCAAGAGGGTGTTACATTTTCATTCACGTTGAGGAAAAAGCAGAGCAGGTGTAAGACACAGGTCTGGATTGACTTCACTGTGATTACTGATTTCAGACGATTGCTTGCAGCAGCCTAATCCCAGCGATCGATGTGCTGTTTCAAAAGTGGTGATGCCATTCTGCTTAAGAGATGGGATAACCAGTAGCTCAATCTCACGTGAGCCTGCAGCTGACGTGAGAAACTGCACACAGACACCATGCTTCTCTTGCTTCGAGAAGACATAACTTTATTAACACTTCTGCATTAGCAGACAAAGATCATGTCACATGACACTGTATCAGTATCAGATCAGTATGGGATCTGTATGAGAGCACACCCATTAAAACATGTTTTTGTACTGTGAGAATTTACTTGCCTGCTAAATGTCTCCCATTAACTTACGCCATATATATAAAAGCGTAAAATGCTTAAATCATGGCCTTTCATACTATTACTAAAGCCACACATTGACAGGGCACTGGTTATTAAAGTAGTGCACAGCCACTTTTCCATGTTTATAAAAACATCAAAAAAACTCTTCAGCACTTGGTTCTTATGGCTGGTGCTCCTAGTAATTTGCTAATGATACAAATCCCACGCTGAAGTGCATATAGATTATACATTGCACAAAACCGCTGTTTGTACTAAAATAATATTCTTGCCACCTCACCCCTTTAAAACCGAACACCAGATTACCCTAGCAACCATAAAATAATTTGAATAAGAGACTGTAATATAAATAGGAAAGGGCATACATAGAAAAATGAGGATTAAAAAAAAAGCAGTTGTTTTTAAATGGGATCAGTGACCCCCATTTGAAAGCTGAAGCAGAAGAAGAAGGCAAATAATTTAGAAACTAAGGAAAAAATGAAGGCCAGTTGAAAAGTTGTTTAGAATTACTAATTCTATAACATTCTAAAAGTTAACTTGAAGGTGAACCACCCCTTTAAATAAGAACATATTGGGGCAAACTCACTAACCTCCGAAAATTCACCTGCGGCGACTTCACTAACAGCGCAACACTTCACCAGGAGTATATTCGCCTGGACAACGCTAATTCACTAAAATCCGAAGTTCGTCCAGGGCACCGAATGCTGACGACGTTGCGCTAGCGATACTGTGCCAAGCTAAGCGAAGTTGCGCTAGCGTTGCCTAATTTGCATACGGTGGGAAGTTAAAGTTCAAGGGGACGTACAGTATATGTTGCAGGAAATTACACTACATAAGCCCGGGAAACCATAATAAAATAAAATAGAGTTGTTATATTGCCCTACACATGAGCCCAGTGTATAGTTTAGGTGCCATATGTTAGGAAATGTAGGGTGGAAGCTGGTTACCCCAAAAAATGTTAACGCTCTTTTGCAGCCTATCATCCTGAAAAAAGGAAAAGACGCCAGCGTTTTTTGGGACTACAAAAATTTTCAACTAAATTTTGAGGAACCACTATCTACTCTATTGCACTTCGCCTGGTCTGAGGTGGCGAATGCAAGTCTGGGGCAAGAGGTAACGTTCAATAAAATCTGCATCTTAGTGAATTTGCGTAGTTACGACTATTCGCCAGAGCGCAAATTCGGCAGGCATTAGGGAGCGAATTACCGCTAGAGTCTCCTCTTCACTAGCGAAGTTACGCCAGCGACCATTAGTAAATCGGCTAAGTACAGAAATGACGTCACGCTGGCAAATTTTCACCAGCGTTAGTCACTTCGCCTCTTTTCCCTTAGACACCTAGCTTTGGGGAACCTTTAGGGTAGAACTACATGGGCAACTTAAGTATGTTTCCAGTGGATCCGACGCACTTCGCCAAAATGCAGGCATCAAATCTGATGCAACGGAGAATAAGGTAAGAAATACAAATGTCGATCTTGTCACAACGTTTATTCGACACGACACGACTGTATCCAACATCTGACATTGCTATTGCTTACCTTATTCTCTGTCACATCCAATTTGATGCCTGCGTTTTGGCGTTTTTGGCCGGAAATGCACCGAAGTTGCCCATGTAGTTCTACCCTTAATATACCTGCATTTTGTATTTATTTGTCTTTATTATTGTACTTTGTATTAATTTGTATTTATTATTGTGTTTAATGATGTGCTGTTCAGTGAATTAAATAAGTAGTGCTATATAAATAAAAACACATACATTATTCTGCATAAATAACTCTGGAATAAAAATATGTGCATGCTTCTTAGATTGTAAGCTCTAGTGCAGTGATCCCCAACCAGTAGCTCGTGAGCAACATGTTGCTCTCCAACCCCTTGGATGTTGCTCCCAGTGGCCTCAAAGCAGATGATTATTTTTGAATTCCTGGCTTGGAGGCAAGTTTTGGTTGTATAAAAAACAGGTGCACTGCCAAACAGACTCTCCTGTAGGCTACCAGTT
Organism: Xenopus petersii; assembly: GCA_038501925.1. Taxonomy (NCBI): domain Eukaryota; kingdom Metazoa; phylum Chordata; class Amphibia; order Anura; family Pipidae; genus Xenopus; species Xenopus petersii. Next base: position 43,816,522 of record CM076674.1, on the reverse strand, counting down.
CATATAGGGCTACCAAACAGCCAATCACAGGCCTTATTTGACATCCCCATGGACTTTCTCATGCTTGTGTTGCTCTCCAACTCTTTTTACATTTAAATATTGCTCACAAGTAAAAAAGGTTGGGGACCCCTGCTCTAGTGAGTAGAGCTCTCACCTTATTGTCCTTTATAATATGCAATCGTAAGCATAAATTCTGGTGAAATGTTTGCCTGTATATGTAACTGTCTTGTATTTGTGCCCCATTACTCTGTAAAGCCCTGTGGTAATAATAATAATACTAATAATAATAATACAAGAAAGACAAAACAGGCAGAATGTTTGCCTATGGTTCTTTTATTACCATTTTAGCAAGATAAGTAAAATAAATGGCACATATGGCAACAGGATTTTTCTGTGTTGATTGTGATCTCTTTACAGAGCCTGAAAAGAAAATGACAAGTTAATATTCAGAGCTGAGTGGATTTGCTATTTTTATTCTTCTATTCTTTGCATTCTATCAATAACACCAACCTATTACACAGTTATTCATAGAGAATGTCTCTGCCCCTTTAGTACCACTGGTATACACCAGGGTCAAGTTAGTATCCGCCTCGTAACCTACCAGTATGAACCAGTAAAACCCGCACAAACACAGGGACAACACAATGATGAGTTCAGCTGCAACTGCAATGCATATTTTGGGCAGGCAAAGCCTTTTGAGAAATATGTGCCCCTCTTTATCTCTGGGTTACTATACTGTATCCCCATAGTGGTGTTAAACATAAATGCAATGCCCTATTTCTAATACATAACAATAAATAATTGCATGCATCAATTTTGTTTAAATACAGGAAAAAAATTATGACAGGGAGAAACTTACACTGTTGATCCAAGAAATGTAGGCTGATACCCTGGTGAATACAGATGGTTTCTGGACTAAGTTGCATCCACTGGCAGATCCAAAACTGACAATTCCATGAACTTGATAGACTCCATTGACAGCGCAGTTTAGAGGGCCACCAGAATCTCCCTAGTATACAAGGGAACAGTGAGTAGGTGGGGAAAGCACGTAAGATATAATGGACAAAAAAATACACATAACACTCGTACAGTAATATATATATACAGTATTCACAAACTGTGGGAGTGACCACTTTACAAAAAAAAAACTATTATGGCCCAGAAACTCTTTACATGTAATCTTCTCTTCTTCCAAAACCCCCCTTTCTTCTGCCATCAACACAGGTAAGAAGAGCAATGAACACAGGGAGCTCTGAATTTTCCTCCCGCCTATGGCATTATGTAGAGGACTCCCTTGCATTCTGTTGTGCCTTGTTTTGGATGTTCTAGCATATGCCCAAATGGGCTGATAAATAAGCCCAAACAGGTATAACATTTCTAATTCTTTGTTGAACTTGTTACAGGATAGACAGTACACAAATATAGACAATAATTATAATTAACTTACATTGCAGGAAGAACGGATTCCAGCACCATCAGCACACACCATAGTGGTCTTTACGGTGCTGCCCCACCAGGAGCTGCTGGAGCAAGTTGAGTGTTGGACAACGGACAGAGGGGCCTGTTGTAGGATAGAGGCAAGGGCTCCCCCAGCTGCAGGAAACATAACCAAGTTAGTATTCTCAGCGATGTTAAATAAAATTGAATACTTCATGCTTGGCTTTCTAGAGGCTTGGTATTAATGTTCATGTTAACAGCTTAGTGCAAAATATTATTTTTAACTGGCATATGGTTCAATGGCCATGGACAGTTGAGCTCTTTATTTCCATAAACTTTATTGAAAATGACCACTTGCTTGTGCAAATGGAAACTTGTGAACTCTGTGAAAACAATATTCAGGACTCATAGTCCTGAATAATGTTTGCACAGAGTTCACAAGTTTCCATTTGCACAAACAAGTGGTAATTTTCAATAAAGTTATTGTAGTATTAGTTATCAATTAAATAATCACCATTATAGTTATATTAGGGTTAAGCAATATGGCATATCCTATGTACTAACAGATTCAATTTGTATGAGCGATGATGGCTATAGTATGTCAGCTACAGCTAGCAACTGCCACAAGAGGTGTGCCTCAGCCCTGAAACCTTTATGCAGTATATAATGAGTGTGTGCCACTGAATAAGCAGAATAGATATTTGTTTATTAAGAGGTGTCGCTCTACACATTCTTTTTTGGCCCTAATGCTCAACCTACTGGGCAATTTATTCCCCCTCAAATTCCATCTGAAAGCAGCCGTGCATTTTAGAGGCCAGGGAAAAATAAACTTTGACCCTCATCCTGGAGCAAAATAACATCGTTCAGCATCTCCATTTGCCATATCCCCTTCTACAAAAAGAAAGTATTGATGTGTGCAGGTTTCTTAATAAGTCTTTCTAAGAGCTTTGCAGTATTGGCTTCCAAGCCTGTAAAACCCTTCATAAAAATGCAACTTACTGCTGGTTCTGCCCCATCCTGTAACAACGCAGCCATAGTTGTGGGCCAGGATAGCACCATCGGCGGGCAGCTGGGCCAGTTTCACAGAGGTGTTGAGGGTGGCACTGGAGGCCAGATGGAGGACGGCAATATCATACCTGCAAAGGAGAGAATTAATTTGATGGAACCAAGAAATGCCTTGTATTTGAGTTGTGTGCCTCATCTTTCCAATAATATCCAATGTGACTACCTAGACTGCTTTGATAAATAATGAGCAAGTGTGCCTATTGATGCTAGGGAATCCTGGTGCTCATTGAGCTGTATTAGAAATGCCCATTATAGTCTCCTTTTCCTTTTTAAAAGCTTAGAGGCTAGGAAAGTTGAGGGTACACTTACACTGCAAAACATTACACAGGATCTATCCTAGGAGAAATACCATTTGGCAGATTTGTGCTTTGGTTAACCAAACCATTACTTGTGCTCAAGAGACTGCATTTTATCTATAGTTATCTATAGATTCCCTTTAAACTGGTCATGCCACATATTTTCTGCTTATTCTTACCCAGCTGCAACGTTATTGGTGTTCCAGTTGGCGTGCTTTACGATTCTTGAAACAGAAATGTACTGTTCAGTACCATCGTTTGCATTGATATTATGGTCTCCCAAAGCAACACGGAAGGAAACAGTCCTTTAAAATAGAAGAAAAGGAGAAGGAAGCAAAGTGTGTTTTTAATTTAGGTTCAACAAGCAACACAATAGTTTTATCCTGTAAAAATGGGGCATGCACGTACCATTTATAATATGTACACTGGGTATGATCAAATAAGCTCAGTTATAGCTGTTTAAGGAGATTTTCACATTTCTCTACATACTTTTAAAAGGTGGACCTATTCTAAATAGCTTTTCAGTTTATTATATATATATATATATATATATATATATATATATATATATATATACTATCATTTTTAAAGTTGCTCAACAAAAAATGTTACTATTTCAAAAAACCATAAAAATAAAAAATGAAGACTATTTGCAAATGGTAATATAATGCTGAAGTCTGCACCATACTAAAAGTTAATTTTAAGATGACCTCTACACAGCCTAATATACTGTTCAGGGGAGCAGCTGGAGCATAAGGTAGGTCCTATGCACTCTCTAGCTGTACCCTTTGGACATTCAGTTGGAAGCCCCAACATCAGGCAAGCATTACAGTTGTAAAGATGCCTACAGGTTTCTGTGCACATAAGAATCTATGTCCATCTGCTTTATTACTGATAGGAAAATGAACTTATAAGATCAGGGTGTAATACAGTATGTTTTATGACATTTACTGATACAATTACCTGTCCACACAGTGAGCGGCTGTTAGGACTCTGTTAGCACGAATGAGACTTGCGCCACAGGTATGGTACCAAGCACTGCCAGACAAGTACTGGAGAGAAACCTTAGGGAGAACATAGAGAAAGCAGATTAATGAAACAAGTAATGATCAATACAGCACACATTTGAAGATAGAAAGCAATGGTACAGAAAACTCTATTAGAGCCAATTATTTAACACAGGTATTTGTAAACCATAGATGGTGACACAAAAATGAGGACCCAATGTAGGGTGCGCAATTGGTGCTACACCAATTTTTGGGTCACAAAGCTGATTCTTTAAATTAAATACATTTGGGTCCCCTGGGGATAAAGCTTAAAGGAATTGTTCAGTGTAAAAATAAAAACTGTGCAAAATAAAAAATGTTTCCAATATAGTTAGTTAGCCCAAAATGTAATGTATAAAGGCTGGAGTGACTGGGTGTCTAACATAATAGCCAGAACACTACTTCCTGTTTTTCAGCTCTTTAACTCTGAGTTAGTCGGTCACTTTAAGGGGGGCCACGTGGGACATATATGTTCAGTGAGTTTGTAATTGCTCCTCAGCATTCAGCTCAGATTCAGAGGCTCTGTTTGTCAGTACACCTGTTTTTATGCAACCAAAACTTTCATCCAAGCCAGGCATTAAAAAATAAACACCTGCTAGGCCACTGGGAGTAAAATCCATGGGGTTGATGAGCCGATGGTATCACATGTATACAGGATATAGTATATAAGTGCATACAATTAGAAAATATAATGAAAAAATAATAGGATATGCATAGAGAACCTGCTAGCAACCTTGCTGCAATTACAAAACAAATGCACCCAATATATGGAATTATTGTTTTTTACCACCTGCTTATTCAGAGGAGTCAACTCAATGACATAATGTTATTTTTTCCTCTTCATGGAGGAACTGCACAGCATAAGTTAGGGTTATGATTAGAATAAAGTTATTACAGACCTGCCATGGCCAAGCGTTCTTGGCAGCATTAGTTCCTCCTACCACACGTGCATTGTCCTCTCTGTAACTGTCATCTACATCACAACGTCCTTTTAGAAGAAAAGTAAAGCTGTTGGTGAAATATTTCTACCAGTGCCACATAACCTATTAGTCAGTAGGATAAGGGATCTTTTATGTAACCAAAGCCAGTGGGACATAGTTTGAACCATCCTGGTTGCTGTACATGCTATGTGGAACTTCTGCTCCTGCATGTAATGTAATGAAAGCAGTAGAAGTAGTAGTAATGCATGCTACAAAATGAAAATAAACGCTCATATGCATCCTGGATAGCTGAGTGTAAGCAGATAACTTACCACAAAGGACCAGAGCAGCAAGTAGCAGTAGTTGGAACATCTTGAGTTTGTTTCCAGTAAGGATTCTGTGGATACATGCCCCTGTTTTTATAGTCCAGTGTTAGCTGGTAAGATTATTTTATCAAGCAGTGAGAATGTTTCCAGGTGTTAAAGTTGTAACAGGTGTAAGTGGAAACAAAGATATTTTTATGCTTAACTCAAGGACTAGGACCTACTTATGTACGTTTAAGTTAATAAGATTTAAAGAGACATCATTGCACCAATGTAAGATAATTATCTTCTTTTGCTGATTATATGATGTGCTGAACTTTGGTTATTACTGTAAATGAAGCTGTTTTACAATATACTCTGTGTATAGCAGTATGGTTATTTTTCTGTTATTGAGAGCCCATGTTTTGGCATAAACTGTGTAACTCTCACTGTTCTGTAAAGGAGAACTGAAGCCTAACTAAAGAAGTAGCTAGAAATGTTGTACATTATGTTTTGGGCTTCTGTACCAGCCCAAGGCAACCACCGCCCTTTAGCAGTAAAGATCTGTGTCTCCAAAGATGCCCCAGTAGCTCCCCATCTTCTTTTCTGCTGCTTCACTGCACATGCTCTGTGCTGCTGTCACTTACTGAGCTTAGGGACCCACTCACAATATACAGGACACATAGAAATGTTACAAAATAAGGCTGATTAGTAATTAATACAGATGATTACTACATGGCAGCACAGAAACCAGTGCAACTAGCATCAGAATTTAATAATCAGCCCTGTAGCATCAGCTTATATTACAGGCCAACCTCATTTTCTGTTTGATAATTTGTGACTACCCCTAAGCTTAGCTTCTCAACAGCTGCTCAGAGCCCACTGAGTATGTGAGTGTCAAGTTTGAAGTCCTGGATCATTGCTGCTATTGAGAAGCTGAAATTTAGGCTGGTGCAATAAATTCAGTATATACAATATGGCATTTTTAGCCATATTCATTTTTAGGGTTTAGTTTTGTTCCCCTTTGCAGGTACCACTTCATGGCTGTGACTCACTTTCTACTGATAAACATACGCATCTATGTAAAAGAATTCATTCTCAACATGTATCAACATGTGCATCATTTGCAAAAACACATACACTTCTTCCACCCCTTTCACTGGAAAATTACTTATAACGTATTTTCTATTTGTATGTGTTTAATGACAATATTAAGAGGTCAACTATTTTTCCGACAGATTTAGGTTTTACTTTCAATCTTACCATGTCACAGGGTGATGGTATGCAAGGTTACTTTGGGCACTTTAAGGGGGTTATTTATCAAAGGTCGAGTTTATGAGTTTTTTTTATACCTTGAATAAACTCACAAATAGAATGTTTTCTAATTTATGAAAAAAGTAGAATGGAAAAAACTTGAATCCGTGAATTCTGGATGAAAAACCCAAATACTTGAATTTATCTCGTTTTTGGAAGAAAAAAAAAAAACTTGAATCGCTTGAAAAAAATCATTGTGAAAGCTACAAACATCTTCAAATGGTTCAAGGGACCACTGCCATTGACTTCTACATGACCTGGACAGGTTTTAGCTGGAGTATTTTCAGATTCTAACTATTTCCAGCTTTGGGGTATAAAATTCGTTTTTTTTTTCAAAAACCCGAAAGATTTGAGTTTTTTTAACCAGAAAATTCAAGTTTTTCAGGAAAAAAACAACTAAGCCTTTGATAAATAACCCCCTAATTGTAGCATTTTCTTAGCAGCCCAAAAATAAACTGTGTAAATACCTGAACCAGTCCCCATAACCTTGAATGTAATTTATCTGGCAAGCCCTTATCAGGCGACAGTAGCCTGGAAATTCATTGCTACACTTCTCCAGGCTAATATTGCTTTAACTAAGAAACTAACATGATGTAGCCCAGTTATATGCTTATTTCTTTATTTATTATTCTTGAGTTGCCTGTGTATCATTGATTGAGGGGTTATTTATTAGAATCCCACAAAAGAAAGCCAAAACCAAAGAACACTCTCCTGAAGAAAAAAAATCTTCCACAAACTTAAAACAGGTAATCTTGTACAAGACTAGTACTAGTAACTAGTGCAATCATACTCATTCCTCCCAAAAAAAAGCAATGCATATTGGGCTGAAATCTCTGCAGCCCCACATCTGATGTGTTTAATACATTTGCCAATACAGATATAAAAGGTCTTACTGAAGCATCAGGCACACACAGGCATATTATTTTGTGTTCGTTAATAAGGAATATCTGCATGCAAGAAAGGCAAAACAGACAGAATATTTGCCTGTGGTACTTTATTATCATTTAAACAGGAGAAGTAACATAAATCGCACATGGGTTGATTGTGGTTTCTTTAAAGAGCCTGAAAAGCAAAATGACAAGTTAATATTCAGAACTGACTGGACCTGCTATTTTTGAACTTTATTAAAAGTGGCTTTTCTTTTATTCTTTCCAATCTTTCTGTAATACCAACCTATTACACAGTGCTTTATAGAAAACGTGTCTGGCCCTTCTTTAGCACTAGGACACACTAGGGTTAGCTTGTATCATGAGCCTAGCAACTTATCAATAAAATGTATTAACTGTGGGAGGAAACCAGAACATCTACAGAAACTGCACAAACACAGGGAAACTTTTAGAATGAACCCAATGACTCCACCACTAAGAGGTAGCTGTGCCTACTTATAAGGGTGGATGTACAATATGATAACTGCTGTAGAAAAGATCAGTGCTGATTATTTCTCTACTGCGGTAAACTAGTAACTTGGCATTGTGCACATTCTGGGCCAGGGGTGCAAAGAACATGTGCACCTCAGTAACTGAGGGTGAATATTATACATTCCCATAGTGTTAAACCTAACAGTAAATAAATGATAGAATCTAGCAGCTGTAAGTATAACAGTCAGAAAGAAGGTAATATCTAACTATAAAACCAATTTATTCATATAATAGATGTAGAACTTACATTGTTGATCCAGGAAATGTAGGCTGACACCCTGGTGAATACAGATGGTTTTCGGCTTATGTTACATCCACTGGCAGATCCGAAACTGACTATACCATGGACTTGATAGACTCCATTGACAGCACAGTTAAGTGGGCCACCAGAATCCCCCTATTATACAAAGTAACAGTGAGTAGGTGGGAAAGCGTCTGGTTAAAGTGAAATGCATATTCCAAATACATATTTCCAAACTGTGGGACTGTCTGCTTTCACTATTATAGCCCAGCATCACTTTACATGTAAATAAACACTATAATGCTGTGTTCTGTGCCTTGTTTTGGATGTGAAGTCATGCGCGGGCACAGAGTTTGCACTGCGCTACAAATAGGCACCAGTGCAAGGTATATCCACCAATAATCTTGTAGTTTGGTTAAAATGTATTTGTCTGTGATTTGATTTATTTTATTGCTCACTCTTAAATTAAAACTTATGTCTGGACGTGCTGGTGTTTATATACTGAAACTGTACCACCAGCCTAGAGCATCAGAAGCCCTATAACACTAATGATCCATAAATTCATTGATATTCCTATCTTCTGATGAGGCCATCATTTTAGTGTCAGTGGCCCTGTACAGGCTGCTGTTGAAAAGTGAAGGTTATGGGTTCAGTGGGAATCATCTGAACATCAGCAGAAATTAAGGGTTACATGTATCATGGAAGCTGATGTTATAGGACCATCAAGTCAGATATAGAATGCACTGGTTTCTGTGCTGCCATGGTTTGGGAATTTGAATTCATTATTTATCAGCTTATAATATATGTATTAATATTGTGAATTTGGCCCTAAACATAAGTAACTGACTGCAGCTTAAAGAATGTGTTGGACCACTGGGCAAATTAATGGAGACCCAGACCTTCACAGTGAAAGGGGTCAATATAAAAGCCTGAAACAAAAGGTAAAGCATTTCTAGCCTAGTTCTTTATTAAATATTTCATTATAAGGTTCATTTGATGTATATAATTTGTCCTTACATTGCAGGAAGAACGGATTCCATCACCACCAGCACAAACCATAGTGGTCTTCACGCTGCTGCCCCACCAGGTGCTGCTGGAGCAAGTTGAGTATGCAACTACGGACAGAGGGGCCTGTTGCAGGATAGAGGCAAGGGATCCCCCAGCTACAGGAAACATAATTAGTTAGTATTTTCAGTGATGTAAAACTAAAACAATATTTCATGGGTCCCTTGAGGCTTAATGCCATAACCTGTTTTAAAAGGGTTGTTCACTTTTAAATTAACTTTAGTATGGTGTAGAGAGGGATATTCTGATACAATTTGCAATTGGTTTTCATTTTTTATTATTTGTGGGTTTTGAGTTATTTTGATTTTTATCCAGCATATCTCAAATCCAATCTCCAATTACAGCAATCTGGTAGCTGGGGTCCAAATTACCCTAGCAACCATGCATTGATTTGAGTAAGAGACAGAAATATGAATAGACAAGGCCTGAATAGAAAGATGAGAAATAAAAAGTAGCAATAAAAATACACCTGTAGCATTAGAGAGCATTTGTTTTTAGATGGGGTCAGTGACCACTATTTGAAAGCTGGAAAGAGTCAGACGAAGAAGAAGGCAAATTATTTAAAAACTATAAAAAAGTAAAAATGAAGACCAATTGAAAAAGTCGCTTTGAATTGGCCATTCTATAACATACTTAGGGGTCCATTTACTTAGCTCAAGTGAAGGAATAAAATAAAAAAAACTTTGAATTTCAAAGTATTTTTTTGGCTATTTTGACCATCGAATTGGCTGCTTCGACCTTCGACTACGACTTTGAATCGAAAGATTCGCACTAAAAATCGTTCGACTATTCGACCATTCGATAGTCAAAGTACTGTCTCTTTAAAAAAAAACTTCAACCCCCTACTTCGCCACCTAAAACCTACCGAGGTGCCATGTTAGCCTATGGGAAAGTTACCCATAGGCTTTCTATAAAATTTTTAGGTCGAAAAAAAATTATTCGGTCGATGGATTAAAATCCTTCGATTCGAATGATTCAAAGGATTTAATCGTTCGATCGAACTATTTGCGGTAAATGCTTCGACTTCGATATTCGAAGTCGAAGGATTTACATTCGGCAGTCGAATTTCGAGGCTTAATTAACCCTCGATATTCAACCCTATGTAAATCTGCCCCTAAAAGTTAACTTAAAGGTGAACCTTCCCTTTAAATTGGCATATGCGTCAATACCTATGAATAACTAAATATCTGTTAACATTGCTAAGTATCATATATGTGCTCTTCTAATTAGAGTTATGGAATGACCAGTTCTAAGTAACGTATCAATGGTTCTTCGTTATTTATTTTTTTCACAGTTTTTGAATTATATGCCTTCTTCTGACTATCTGCAATTTTCACTTGGAGGCCACTGACCCCAGCAATCGAAAAAAAACTGTTGCTCTGTGAGGCTACATATTTTATTGTTATTGTTACTTTTCATTACTAATTTTTTTATTCAGTTCATCTCCTATTAATATACCAGTGTCTCATTCACACTACTTCCTGGTTGCTAAGGTAATATGAACCCTAGCAACAAGATAACTGCTGAAATTCCAAACTGGAGAGTTGCTGGACAAAAAAGGAAATCATTAAAAAACACAAATAATAAAAAAAATGAAGACCAATTGGAAATTGTCAATATTTAACTTGAAGGTGAACAACCCCTTTAATTTTGCCTAAAACTAAAAAAACAAACATTTATTAGTTATCAGAGTACCTTTATATTAGTGCTAGTCAGGGGTGCTTCGCCAATGAGGCAAGTTGAGGCTGTCGCCTCAGGCGGCAGCGCCCCACTAGGTACCAGGGGCAGCAAAAATGCTGCTCCTGGTACTTTAAGAGCGAATTTCCGGGGGAGGGGGGGGCAGCAGCAACTGCTGCTGCCTCAGGCGGTGGAGGGGCCAGGATCACCCCCGGTGCTAGTGGCTATTCTACATCAACTACTGGTAGCAGCTGCCACACTAGATATGCCTCAGCCCAGAAGCCTTTATTCAGTGGATGATCAGTGTGTGATTGTAAAGACATTTCACCCTCTGGCCCCTACTAGTCAATATAACTTGTACTTCATTGCATTGAACAGGCCTGGGGTCAGCAAATGTTGCCCTGCAGCCTGGAGCAGAACTATATCTTCATTTTTGATGTGTGCCTTCCTAAGAATGCAAACTTACTGCTTGTTCTGCCCCATCCGGTAACAACGCAGCCAAAGTTGTTGGCCAGGACAACACCATCAGCAGGCAGCTGGGCCAGTTTCACATAGCTGTTGAGGGAGGCACTGGAAGCCAGATGGAGGACGGCAATATCATACCTACAAGGGAGAGAGACTTCATAAGATGGAACCAAGAAATGCCTTGTGTTTGCCCAGTGGATCTTTGTACTTATGCAGCTTCTCCAGCTCTTCTGTAAGTCATTTATAGTAGTGTGCCTCGTCTTTCCCATAACACACTCATAGCCCAGGCATCATGTTAAAGTACATACTCTGTATACACACATGCAAGTAACCCATCCATCCCTGAAATGAATACACTTTGCCTATTTAGTGCAGCAGAATGAACAGCTACGTTGCATAACCTATTGACAATATGTAATATTTATCTGTATGTTCCCTTTAAAATGGGACTATGTCACAAAAGTATTTGCAAGGTTGGTTTCTAGCTAGTTCTTACCCAGCTGCAATATTATTTGTGTTCCAGTTGGCGTGCTTTATAATTCTTGAAACAGAAATGTACTGTTCCGTGCCATCGTTTGCATTGATATTATGGTCTCCCAACACAACACGGAATGAAACAGACCTTTAGAATACAGAAAAGGAGGTAAAGTGCGTGTTTTAAGTTAAGGTTCAACAAACGACTTGATAGCGTGTACTCAGAGTACATTGGGTGGGCCGTTACCTGTCCACACAGTGAGCAGCTGTTAGGACTCTGTTGGCACGGATGAGAGTTGCTCCACAGGTATGGTACCAATAGCCGCTAGACAAGTACTGGAGAGAAACCTTAGGAAGAGCATAGAGGAAGGAGATTATAATGAAGGCATTATAAAAAAATCACAATTAAATGGAACAAACAGCTACATTATTTTGTTAAATAACAATGTATTTGTTCACAAATGTACAATGAGCAATAGTCTGATAGCTTTACTGTAAAACATCAAGACTGGAATTAATCAAACACAAGTTAGAGCTTCTTTTCTCATGCTAGAATATGCCCAAACTTAATTATGGATATTTTGTTAAATCAGGCATAAAGGATACAGGTATGGGATCCTTTATCTGGAAACCTGTTATTCAGAAAGCTCCGAATTATAGGAAGTTTATCTCCCATAGATCAAATAAACAATATCAATATTTCAAAACATATTTCAATTTCCTCTGTAATAACAGAATGCCCAGCTAATATATAATTAACCCTTATTGGTTGGAAAATAATCCTATTGGATTTAGTTAATGATTTTTACCAGACTCAAGGTATGGAGAACCAAATTACGGAAAGATCCCTTAGCCAGAAAACCTCAGGTCCCAAGCATTCTGGATAACAGATCCCATACCTGTACAAGATTGACTTTATAATATACATGAATCTAACATTAGCTTTATACCAATTTATTTTAGTTACAGACTTAAGTTGTGAAAAGAATTGAACACTAACAAAAATTAATATATAGCCAATAAACAGCATTTGCTAATTGATTCCATTATATTCTGCCTGGTTGTACCAGCATTCTGAGTTGTGTTTTAAGCTGGCCATAGTTGCAAAGATCCGATCATATGAATCGAGGATTCGTCCGATTTTACGGGAGTGTGTGGAGAGTCCCGACATTTTTCGTCCGACGGAGATCGGTCGTTTGGTCGATCGGACAGGTTAGAAAATTTCTGTCGGCTGCGGGTAATATCTCTGCGTGTATTGCTGATTTTCAAAAGCTGGTGACAGTCAGAGGGAGACTGTCACCAGCTTTTGGCGGACATAACTTTCGTATGATTGCTGTCAGGGGCAGAACATCGGCTGATCTGTTCTTTAACTACTTTATTTGGTTGGAATGGTAAGACTTTGATCTGAATGGTTAGTGGCAGGTCGGGAGATGGGATAGTCCGATCATACGTTGATTCGTACGATTGGATCTGTGCGTCTGTGGCCAGCTTTACTCCATTTGCATTTTATTGCATTTGTGTATTGACACAGCATACTGCCTTTTCTTGCGCTTGACACCATTTCAGCTCTCAGTAGAATAGAGGGTTTTGTTTGTATTGGAAAAAAGTGCACTTAGTTGGGTACAAAAATGCATTTAAATGCAATATATGCATTTTTCATGCTCAGCATGCGTTTAAAAAAAGTGCCTTTGTGTAAGAGCCCTTAGCATTTCCAGGAGGGGGATTGAAAATAAGTTTCTAAACCAGTTAACGTCCAGTGCTAATCTCTACTGTGGTATATACAGTATATTTTCTTTTTATTGCATCATGCTTCTAAACATGTGTTTTATTTAATGTATAGTTTAACATTAACATAATATAATTATTCTAGGCCTAATTTTCAGATAAACTGAGATATGCTCTAGGTTGTGCCTCAGTCAATTTAGCATTTAGACATATGATGTAATTATAGGATAAATCCTTGCAATAATAAATAGACATCATTCTGCAGGAAGATTGTACGCTTTCAGTCATATTTATCATGTGCCTGTTTTTGTGTTTATACTGGATGCAGCACTGGCTGATCCAATGGACAGTTTTAAGAAAGGGCTGGGGGGGGGTAGGGGTGGAACGAGTGTGCCCTCCACCCACCCCTCATGAATAGAGTGCTACTAAACACAGACAAGGCTTTATTCAAGGGGTAGACGTAGCTCTCGGTGCTCACATTGCGCCTGTTTTGTGCACTTTGCACAGAGCCCTGGAGGTCATGAATAGCCCTATATGCTGTAAGGGCTAGTTAACAAATAATTTACATGTAGTTATGGCTGCAATGAAATGAATGCAGTCTTCAGGGTACATCTATATGATAATAAGACCCCTTAACTATAAAGCAGAATACTGTATGATGATAAATTCAAAACACATAGCATGGTATCATTTCAGGGACATTTTGACCTTTTTTCTATAATTACTAAAACAAATTAGGAATTATAAATGTTGTATATAGTATGATCTTTAGTATGAGCAAAAGGTTTAAGAGGATGTATTTGTAAGAGCTAGAGCAATCCAACATCCTTCTAGCCAAATGTTCCCCTAGTGGCAACTAGGTGTAATTCAGTACTGACTTATGTTCTAAAGGTAGAGGGTGATCAAATATCCAAGACCTTGCAAGCAATCACAAAGCAATTCAAGATGGAGCTGCTTCCCACTTTGTGCCTTTATAGTATAATGTGTATACAGTATAAAACATAATAGAAATTAATATGGTGCCCTCAATATACTGTGTTCTCATGTTTTACTACCTATTTACAGAGAGTAGATAAATTCTCCTGTATGAATAACTGAACACAGTATTAGTTAAGGAATTTGAATACGATCATTACTGACCTGCCATGGCCAAGAGTTTTTGCCAGCGTTAGTTCCTCCTACCACACGCCCATTGTCCTCTAGGAAACCGATGTCATCATCACAACGTCCTTTTTTAAGAAAGAAAAGCTGTTTGTGAAATTTGGGTTTCTGTCTTTTACATATAGGGGGTGTCACATTTTTTTAAAAGACTAGTAACTCATTTTCCATTGCTACAGGTGATAGAACTGAGCAAACTCTGCCTTGTCATTACTTTACACTCAGTGATCAAAATTAATATCAGTGAAGCCAATCCAGAGACTAGCATGGGGCAACAAAACATCTGCTTAAAGGGACCCCAAAGAGCACTACTCTGTTAAAAAGCAGGACAAAGATTTTTTTAAGAAATGAGGAGAGCTCCTCTATAAAGGGATAGTGTGTTCAATATAACCAATGAGCTGCCAGTAGGAAAATAGAATTATTAGTGTAACAAACACCAGTGGGATACAGTTTTAACCATCCTGGTGGCTTATGGAGTGTGAGCAGATACCAGCTTACCATAGAGAACCAGGGAAGCAAGTAGCAATAGTCGGAACATCTTGCTTTTGTTGTTATTTCTGCGCATGTAAATCCTTTTGTGGTCTGTTTTTATACTCTATTGTTTGGCAGTAAGATATATTTATCAAGCGGTGAGAATATATCCAGGTGTTCCAGTTACAATGGGTGCCAAATGATTGTTAGGGAAAATATTTTTATGCTTAACCCAAGGTCTAGGACCTATTTATGTAAGTTAATGAGATTAAAAGAAATATGATTGCACCGTTAGAAGATAATAATCTTTCATTGCCCATTGTATGTGTTGCACTTTTCATTTGAAAAATGTACAAGGTGTAGACTAAGCCAAAATACATTTCCAGTCACCCTCTGGACAGGTGTGTCAGTTCATGGCGGTGACTACCTGCACTTGTGCTTGGCTACTAATAAATATACTCTTCTATGTGTAAAAGCTCATACTCAACATGCTGAAGCTTAAATTCAATTTTCCTTTTCCCGATAGTTCCCCGTTAAGCAAAATTACTATTTTGTAACCGAAGCAGCAGGTCTAATGATTTGGAGCAGCCAAAACTCTTGGTTTGTAGTCCCCAAAACAAATATTCAAAAGGTTTGTTACATGCCAAAATATCTTGTGTGCGTTAGATTAGGCGTTACTTATTATTAAAACACAAAGTATGCCAAAACCCAAAGAACACTCACATGAAGAAAAATATGAAGAAAGCAATGTGTGCTATATAAAAATACACTCGAGCAACTCTAAAAATAAATGTATTTGTTTTTCCTTCTCTTTTTTTTAACTGTATATTTTCTGCAGTTCCCTTGGAACTGGTTGGAAGTTGTATTATGGTAGCTTCTGAAAATATCAGTGTGTGTGCTGGGTACAAGTTCAGAGATTATGTAGGCCATGTGCTTCTGTTGGGACCTTAGTAGACATGCATTCATTGTTCACCAGAAAGCAAGAAGACAATACTGGCGCATCTCCTGCCCATTCTTCTGCCTATTTGTCTGAAGCAGAGAATACAGAATAACCATTTACCCAGAATACTTTTGACACACATAATAATGAACAGTGCCTAGATATGATTGGGTCACAATTGTAATCAAATACACAAATAATCATTTGAATGATTACTGTGACTGTAATTTCTGATTTAGACTCCTGTGTAAGAACGTAGCCCACTGTACTCTACAGAGCAATGCAGGGCAACAGTACATTATTTTTTAATTACTTTAAAACAATTGCATTTTTTGATGTCAGCAGTGACGTGCATTGAACCATTGCAACTGAAACAGAGGCAGGGCAGAACTGAAGGGACATATTCCTCCGCATTGGTGATGAAGACATTTTAGAGCTGTCATTGTTGTGAATCTGGGCTGAATTTGCAACAAACTTGGTAGTGTTGGTCCAATATAGAACATTTCCGCACGTTCTCTTCTTTCCTATGGTACTCCTGCCTGGTGGTGCAGAGCTCCTTAGACGGTCAGCACACGTCAATCATATACGAAAAGCATTGGAAGAGAGTCACACACCATGTTTCTTGACTATGAGGATTTTCATTCATCATTCATTTTCAATGATTACTTAGCAAGTGCAGTTGTTTTAGAATTACTTATAATAGATATACCATATTTCTTGCAGGTGGAGAGCTTACCCCTTTTATTTTTCACCACCTGTGCATCATGGTAGTGTTGCGTCTCCTGGAATAAAAAGTCATGAACTTGTGCCACAAGGATTTAATGATATGATATCCAAGGGATCAATTGAACTGTGCAAATACGGTGTTTTTTTTCTATCACCCTCTTCCTTAAAGGTGCCCTGCCTAAATGTTGTTTGATTATGTGCAACATCTATTAAATTCAAATGGAAAAACCATCAGCATGGAACTTTTGAAAATCAGGTGTCATCCTGCTCAGATGTGTAATGTTTACAGACTCTTTTACGGTGATTTTTTTTGTAATAAATCTTTTTTTATACCATACATGTCACTTTAAGCCACACAGTATTCCTTTGTGGGGGGATGCCGCAATGGTTGTTTTTATTGACTATGTGCACATATGTGGGATATTTAAAGGGTATTTAAATGTATGCGGTATTAGGAGTAAGGAAACCCCAGTAGACTCCAGCTAACGGTTGTTACACAATGCTCAGCAATAGTTACAGCACCTAGAAATGAACACTGTGTTAGGTAGGGCCTGATTCAAATGAGGAAGGCGGCACACAGGTTTCATTGTAACATCCGGCCTGGGCTGAAACCAGGGACCTTGTATTTTCATTGCTGTCTGCCTTACTTCTACGCTATATGAGCAGACAGCAAAGACCCTGTTTCGCTATTATTTGTATCCCTGTATTTTTAAATAAGCATGGCTTGTTTCACCTGTTATTTATCTGGCCACGGGTGATCAGTATCAGTCATTAGTCTGGCTATAAATCCCTCCTTTACACTGAAACCAAGGTTCAACAGACACTGATTACACTGAATGCTACTATGCAGTAAGACTTTTTATACTATGGCCAAAAGGCAAACAAGTTAGGGACCACTATGTGGGGTTTACCTTGATGTGGTATGGTGGCTATTCAACTTTATGATCATAACTTTGTAACTCAAAACCCCTGTTTTGTAAACTTTGAGACAGGGGACTAGGGAATGTGCATTAAAACTAGCACTTCCATTATACTTAAATATACTATTACTTAGCCTTTAGAGTGCTTCCACATCTCCATTTTTTTACACCATTTTTTTACATTATAAATCCCTCTTGTCTGCACTCACACATGGCCGATTATAGGTCAAGCTCACTTGCTCCTGGGTGCTCTGAACACTTTGCTTTGCTTGTTACTTTATTCCTGCTCCTGTCCCCTGTGTGACTTCCCGGTTCTGCCCCCGGATTGTTCCTGACCTAAAGTTGTCTCATGATCCTGCTGCTGTTATCTGGTTCTGGCCTGGCCTGTCTGACTACGTCCAGCGCGTTGCTTCCCAGAGTATACGTTTGACCCCCTTGCCTGCCCCTGTAGGAGTTCTGGATTTTCGTGCAGCAAGTCCTGGTGGCACCTGAGTAGCTGATGGCCAGGCCCAAAGTCAAAGGTGGCTGTTATAGGTAGAAGAGCACACTTGGAATCCAGTCACTCCTCTGGAGTTTGCCATACGTGACCAGGGTTGGACTGGGCCGACAGGAGAGGAGGAAAAAATCAGGTGGGTCCCGACTCTTTTGAGCTTAACCAGCCCAGACCCACTCCCTGCATTGCCGATGTTTACATCTCTCCCTGACCCTGACCCCAACGCGCAGGAAAAGGTACACAGGCAGGCGCACGCGTGGGGGGGGGTGATGCGGTTTTGCGGCTGGGAAGGGGTGACTGGCTGGTTCAGAGGGGGCTTTGCTGCTGGGGGGCCTGGGGATGGCGTGGGAGGCCCTGAGGCCGCAGGCCTGGTGGGCCCTGGGCCCCCCATCCCGATGCTGTACGTGACACCCATACCTTGTGTGCACATTAAACAAGCAATGCACAGAGAGGCAGGAGGAAGAGGCTGCATTGGGACCCCATCCTTACCACCCACTCTAAGGTAGGCAGTAAGGAAAAGGCTAGGATGCACCTACTGATGATGCTCTTTGCATGAAGCACTGGATTTTTGATCTGGTGCAAGATGCAAAAAAAGTTAGTCCAGGGGCCCAAGGAAATAAGCATAAAGGGGTGCAACAGTGCGCCCCTTAGTAATTTTGCACTTGCAGCCCCACTGGTCATTAACCCTAATATCATTAACCCTGAATGGTAGTGCCCAGTTTAACACTTTATTTATACCACGGTTACATAACATAGATATTGTAAAGTTAGTGAAACAGAGTGTGATGATATAAAATTACTAAAATAGTGTTAATTCATTTCAGTATCACATTATTGAGAGGCACCATGTTTTGCAAAACATACAAAGGAGACAGCAGAACATAGATTTTTTGGTGGATCAAACAACCCCTAGTACATTTTGTTTGCTGGGTGCAACAAGACAGTATAGTGTATACATTTCTACATGTCCAAGTGTAGTCAACAGGCTTTTTCACTCAAGCTTGATTAGGTCCTATACACATGTAAACCACAGAATACTGTAGGTACATTTACCAGTGCAATAGAACTATATTTTCCATGTTGATTTTCAGGTTTTTGTTCAGTAAAAATAGCAAAGTGAAACCTAAACAAATGCAGACACACAAAAAACTAATACAATTATGAGATTTCTTTTTATACTTTATTAAATTTTTGTATGTATAGAATCTGAATTCCATTACATAATGTGTTATCTGGTACTCTTGCAAAATCCTTTTGTTCCAGCATCTTATATATTCTGAAAGAAATAAAAGATGAATTAAAAAAAATTGCCGAAAAACATACAGTAAAGTTGCTATGGCACAACAACTGCTCATACCACATCATGACTTATTCAGGAGAGAATTCCCTGGCTTTTTCTGGAATGAATGGTTGTCAGACAGTTACAGTTTATAATAAAATGTTTTATATGTTTTAAGGCTGAGATTATGGGCTGCATAAAAACAAATAAAGTTCCTGAATCCGAGCAGCAGAGCTTCTTGTCAGTGACAAGTCATAAATGAATGAATAAATGTGAATGCAAGGTTAGCGCTACGCAAAATATTTTAAAATGATTAAGGTGGATGGAGTGGGGTTGTGACAGCATAATTCATACAGACAACAAAATATATGCTCTGCACCATATTGATATATACTAATATATAAAAAAATATTATAAGTCCATTATTCTATTTACCCGCTTGCCATCTGAGGCAAGTTCCCCAGTTAGAAATACTGTTAGTCCATAATAATAGTCCATAATAGTCCATAATAAGAATTGTAATAACTCTCAGTGACTACTAAAGATGAAGGTATTACTGAACCTACAATTTCATTATATATATATCGGAGCACTGAAAGAAACATCTAATACTGGAGATTCATGTCAGTGACAAATCAAAAATGAAAGATTCATAAATAAAGGCTACTCACAGCGTTGATCCAACCAATATAAGCTGAGACTCTAGTGAACACTGTAGGCTTCAGGTATGTATTGCAACCAGCGGCAGCAACAAAGCTGGTGACACCATGAACTTGATATGCACCACTGACGGGACAGTTAAGAGGTCCACCAGAATCACCCTTAATTGAAATATAATAACACAAAGTGTTACATAGCAGTAAAAATGTAGGACATGTAACAAATCAATGTAATCCTAACTGAAAATGTGTTATCATGGAACCCATAGATCAGAGTTAATGCCCTTTAGGTTCCCTGCTCAAAGTAGCAAGTTACTAGTTAGGCTTTTCTGGGTCTGCTAATATTGGTTCTTCTATCCAGTGGCAAGAAGATAAGAAATACTAGTTAAAAAATGACTTTATTGATCAAAGTTAAAAGTATACTTGCGTCTACATGAGCCCTACGCTTTTTGTACCCACAGGGACTTCTATTCAGTGGCCCTATGGCAAGGAATATTCACATTTGCTAGAGGCACAAACTTCTTAAAAATGTTAACAGGCAGGGGCAGTTGTACTGCATGGCCTCAAAGGGGTAACATTTTCCAAAGTGCCACAGCAAGCTTTCCATAGCAGCACTGTCAACCTCCTGGAGAAGACCCAGTTGCAGCCCTGCCCCTTCAATAGAGATGTCACCTCTGCCATTTTAGGACTGTATCTGTATTTATCAACAGTGAAATTAAATAAGGTTATTAGAATTATGGATGAATCCAGGAGTCAGTTTGGTATTTGGCAAGGATTCTGCCTTTTTCAGCAGGATACACATTCAGTTGAATCCTTGGGCCTGGCTGAATTGAATCCAAATCCTTAAAATCACATAACGTTTTGTCACAAAGCAAGGAAGTGAAAAATTCACTTTGTCTCTTTGTCCCTTCCTGTTCCTAATTTGCATATGCAAATTAGATTTCTGATTCGGTTTGGATGAATCTGCCTCAGATAATTCGGGGGTTCGGGCAAATGCAAAATAGCGGAGTCAGTGCACCCCTAGTTAGAATATCAGCTCCTGTAAAACTCTGTAAAACATTATTGAGTATTAAACCTTGTTTCTGCACTGGAACAAACCACTCTAGTACAGAAAATAAATTGATCAAATAATTTCTCCTTTTAGAACCTTATCACATGCTATATGCAGCAGGGTGTATGGATTTGGACAAGTGATATACTCACTATAGTCCAAAGGACCAAAACACATTCTGACAAATAGATACAGGTATACAGGTATGATAAGTGTTTCAGAACAATAAAAGTTGGAAAAGAGAAGGTACTTTTGTTTGAGGAGCTTTGCATCTTCTTCAGTTGAGCTCTTTTTTTGGGTGACAGTCTTCATGAAAGGACTTCTGGGAAGTTGTATTTTGTTTACGGCTTAGTTTTGGTTAAGGCTTTTCTCCTAAAGAAGCGACCTGAGTTCATTCTTAAAACTTTGAGTGTATATTACTTGATTAAAACCTAAAAGTATGTCGCAGTTACTGTCATAAGCCAACATAAATCAGATCTTTGTACCTGGCATCCTGAACGGACTCCATCACCACCAGCACACACCATGGTGCTCTTGACTGTACTTCCCCAATAGGAGCTAGTGGAGCAGGTTGCATGGGCTACCACGGGCAGAGGGGCCTGCTGGAGTACAGAGGCAACTGAACCATTGTCTGTAGGGAAACAAGTCAAGAAGGTAGCTCTGTAGTCTGACTTCTTCACATGGATAAAAAAGTATAAAGTGAGGATTAAGTAAAATAGCAAAACCATCAAATATAATCAATATGCTGTTTCAGAGGCATAACTAGAAGTCACTGGGCCCCAGAGCAAAATATTTTGTCTACTCTTTTTATTGCTATATGTTTTTTTACTTAATGGGATATTTTTTCTTTAGCAGCCATTTCAACTGCAAATAATTCAAACACAATTTAAAAGATTATGCTGTGTTTATTAAAATCCATGTTGTGGTGTTTCCAATGAACCTGTCGACCTAAATCAATTTAGTGGACATGGGTTTTCTACATAATTGATGTCAAGATGACCACATTCCCACCATCCCATTATACAACTGTGTCATTTGCACCAGATGGGATGACTATTATTCCAGGAGCTTGGTCCTTGAATAAACATTTTGAATGATCAATGCCATATGGTTCCAAATGCAAATCCCGGATGACTGATTATTCTCATTAATGGCGCCACTGTTGAATCAGAATTATGATGGGGCCACACCTTTAAATAATCTGATTGGCCCCTACAGCTATTTGATCAGGGGGATGGCAGGCATTGAACCATCCAATTGAGTGCCAGAATGGCAATATCTGACTGATCAGCCTATGATAGATGGTTTGTATCTATCAAGCTCCAGAAACCTACTGCTGGTTTTGCCCCATCCAGTAATAATGCAGGCATAGTTGTTGGCCAGGACAGCACCATCAGAGGGCAGCTGGGCCAATTGAACATAAGCGTTGAGGGAAGCACTGGAGGACAGGTGAAGCACTGCAATATCATACCTAAAAGGCACAAAATGTAAAGTTTAGGGTTTTATTATTATTATATTATACAACTATTATGAATATTACTAATGAAGTATCATCATTAGTGACGAGCAAAAAAAATTAGACATAGTTATATTCAAAAGTTCACCTTGGGCTAATTTTTTTTGCAAAACTACGTCAAAAAGTCGTCATTTCGCCGCACGTCAAAACATTTGAGGCAAAAAAAGTAATTTGAGACAAAAAAAAAACCGCTGCAACAAAAAAAATGCCCATTGACTTTAATGCATTTTGACAAAAAAGTCGCCTTAAAGGGAATATCAACCCAAAAAATTATTTTTGCATAATAACAGAAAAAATAATTCTAAGAAACTTTGCAATATTACAAATTTTCGATGTTTTTTAAGTTATGTGTACAGGTATTCCTAGTGAAAGCAGTGTTTATCCCTGATCTATTCTCTGTCCTGGTAGCTCAGACTGTTGATAAAATGTAGAACGAGGCAGCTGATTAACAGATCTGTCTTTGCTGGGGAACCAAGACTTTTGCAACTTTGTTTAATAAGTAGCAAATTGGAGTTAAGTAAATGCTGCTTTCAATAGAAACTGTTTGTGCAAATAACTAAAAGTATTGAACATTTTTGATGTTTTCTTTTATTAGGCAAATTTTTCTTTTGAGGCTGACTTGCCCTTTAAGGAAAAAACACTGATTGACTTTAATGCATTTGGAGTGAAAACAAATTTGCGCAGGAAATTGTTTTTGACGCCCATTGACTTCAATGCATTTTTGCAAGTTTTTCTCCGGGACAAATTTGCTCATCACTAATCAGCATTCAAAATTCCTCATAATTGAAAATATAAAGTTATAGGGAGTTATTTACTAAACTACGAATGCAAAAATAACAAACCATTCATGATTTTATTTAAGAAAATGGGACTTTTAAAAAATCGTGAATTTTTCAGAATTGATTAAACCCTGAGGATGGAAAAGTCCAAATCAGAAAATCCGGCGTCTCATAACTGTCGAGGTTGCATATAAGGCAATAGGAGAAGTCCCAATGATTTTTTGATGTGCACTGGGTTTTGTGCAATACCCCAAAGTTTTCTGAATTTCCAGGCAAAAACCTGAGTTTTCAGATGAAAAATCCAAAAAAATCTTGAAAATTGGATGAAAAATCAGAAAAAAATGTGAAAATCGGATATTTTCTCGCAAAGCAAATTGTCAGGAAAATGTAATAATAAATAAGCGCAAAAAACCAAAGCGGATTTCATCGGAATTTTTAGCAGGTAATACTGAGATAAATTCAGACTTTGATAAATAACCCCAACTTTATCTTAATAATAAGATGTCATGGGGCAGGGAATCATTTTATAACCCAATACTTTAAAAATTGTGGGCCTGCAAGCAGTAAATGGCCAAGCCTGATAATTAGGGTAAAATCTGGTGTTTATATATTGTCTGTGTCTGAAATTATATTTTAATAAAAGGGGATACTTGTGTGATGACAACATCCATTTAATTCTACAATACATTAATTACTAGAGATGGCGCGAACTGTTCGCCGGCGAACTTGTTCGCGCGAACATCGGGTGTTCGCGCTCGCCGGAAGTTCGCGAACGTCGCGCGACGTTCGCCATTTTGGGTTCGCCATTGTTGGCGCTTTTTTTTGCCCTCTCACCCCAGACCAGCAGGTACATGGCAGCCAATCAGGAAGCTCTCCCCTGGACCACTCCCCTTCCCTATAAAAACCGAAGCCCTGCAGCGTTTTTTCACTCTGCCTGTGTGTGCTGAAGAGATAGTGTAGGGAGAGAGCTGCTGCCTGTTAGTGATTTCAGGGACAGTTGAAAGTTTGCTGGCTAGTAATCGTTTTGATACTGCTCTGTTATTGGAGGGACAGAAGTCTGCAGGGGTTTGAGGGACATTTAAGCTTAGGTAGCTTTGCTGGCTAGTAATCTACCTTCTACTGCAGTGCTCTGTATGTAGCTGCAGTGGGCAGCTGTCCTGCTTCTGATCTCATCTGCTGACTGCTGCAATAACAGTAGTCCTTGTAAGGACTGCTTTTATTTATTTTTTTGTTCCAATACAGAGCAGTATCAAGCAGATTACTAGCCAGCAAACTTACTATCATCTGTCCCTGAAATCACTAACAGCTCTCCCCCTACACTATCTCTTCCAAGCACACACAGGCAGATTTTTCAGATACATTTTTGCCCTTGATCCCCCTCTGGCATGCCACTGTCCAGGTCGTTGCACCCTTTAAACAACTTTAAAATCATTTTTCTGGCCAGAAATGTCTTTTTTAGATGTTAAAGTTCGCCTTCCCATTGAAGTCTATGGGGTTCGCGAACCGCTCGCATTTTTGCGCAAGTTCGCGAATATGTTCGCGAACTTTTTTTCCGACGTTCGCTACATCCCTATTAATTACTGGTGGAGCCAAGTGAATATGTTTTCTGTTGTATGCTCATTTTGGTACCAATGTGTTTACAAGTATAAGTAGGGAATATACTTACCCAGCGGCAACATTGTTTCGGTTCCAGTTGGCATGTTGCACAATCTTTGATACTGAGATGTATTGTTCGGTGCCATCATTCTGGTAAATGTTGTGATCTCCCACCACCACACGATAGGAAGTGACCCTGGGAATGAGAGAATGAAACCAAAGGATGGTATTGTACTTATTCTGTACACTCCAAGAAGAACTCTATCACTAAACAGACACCATGGGATGCTCCTTATTGACAAACAGTTCCCAAAATAGTTAAGGTAAGTTACTGCCCAAGACACAGAGATTAGCCCAAAGGGTACATATTGATAAGAAAATTACTGTTGTTTCCTCTGGCAATATAATAAGTGATGGAGTGCATTGTCCTTCTGTTTTTCATGTAGTGAAACATGAAAAGGGGACATTTCTATCTAATGTAGTACAATTTGAAGATCAAACCCCTTCTCTTCCAATTAACGGTCATGTCTAAATCAGAGAATGGATCTCACTGGAACTGTTATCAGGATTCAATATCACACATCACTCAGATTTGAAAGCCATCCTATTAAAGTCAAATATATACAACACATATATGCAGCATCTAAGAAATCTTATTTAAAATGGACTTGGGTTTCTCAAAATATAACCGCAGATCACTGGTGCCAAGCAGAATCCAAATAAAGGGTCTAAATCATAAAACATATACTTCTATATAAAATCTAACAGTTTAATTGTAGAGCAATTACATGTCCACGCAGTGAGCAGCTGTCAGGACCCTGTTGGCACGGATCAGGGAGCCCCCACAGGTATGGTACCAACTGCCGCCAGACAAGTACTG
The DNA here is from genome assembly GCA_038501925.1 of Xenopus petersii. NCBI lineage: Eukaryota > Metazoa > Chordata > Amphibia > Anura > Pipidae > Xenopus > Xenopus petersii. Next base: position 43,790,609 of record CM076674.1, on the reverse strand, counting down.
GAGAGAGATCTGGGGGAAGAAGAAATGGAAACAAACCCTGAGTAGAACATTTGCATATATATTTAGACTCTTGAAAAATTATATCATTTCTCTGAATGACACATCTGTGATAAAACATTGGGATATTTCATTTTGAAGCAGGGAAGGCAAAATTTGGGGTCAGATTTATCATGGATCAAAATGGGAAATTAAAAATTTCTATCTGTTTTTTTTTATCAATTCTTTCCTGACAGTCTGGGAAGTTCTTTTTATTGGGCGGAAACTGATGCCATTCATATACATATACATATTCAGTAATAAAAAACTGTGCTGTATATGGTGTGCAGTTGGAGCAATGGTATATGAAGTGGGAGAGGAAAGGAGGGAATTTTAGACAGATATTGCTTTCAATAACAATTACATATACAAACAATTTAAAAACCATTGAAAAGATTTTATAAATGTGTACCTTATAACTATAAATTTGGAAGGGCTGTAACCTTCCAGCCTAGGGCACAGAAATGGCCTCCAGTGAGAGAAAAAATACTAACCTGCCATGGCCAAGAATTCCTGGCCACTTCACTTCCTCCGATCACTCGCTGATTATCTTCCATGTAGCTCACATCACTGGAACAATGTCCTTAGAGAGAGGCAAATATATTTTTATGATTAACCTGGTTTGTAATAAGTTTTTGACCATGTACAAAACATTTACATGCCAAAAAACGTATTGTCTGCACTCACCTTTCCAATATATCAAGAGCTTTTAAGAATTGTTGTGCTTTTTGCTATGAGATAATTATAATGCTCTCAACTGCTTAGAGAATTTTGACAGCATTTTTAGGAGAGCCCCACACCCATCATTTTTTCTAAAGATTTGCCTGAATAACAAAGGGAACCCTAATTTGCATATTCAAGAAGGAATGATCTGAATATCTATTTGCTGCCTTCAGTACTTCAGTACATTGAGTACTTGATGAAGGTTCAGATTTGGGTGAAATCATGCAAAAAATAATGATTTTGATGAATCGCAAACTAAAGTCTGGATTTTGTAAATCCATTCAATTTATTCACATTTTCCTAGCAGGAGTTTTGTTTATCAAAAAAAGTATAGAATCAGACATATATTAAATATCCATATAATTATTCTATGTTTTGGGCTGTTAAATCTATGGTATTTTGATTGTAAGGGGAAAAGGAAATAAAAGGCAATGGAGTCTGTTAGTTAATAAAGCTTACCACAAAGGACAAGAGCAGCAAGTACAAGGAGCCTCAGCATTGTGCCTTGTGTTGTGTGTACACTTACCACAATTCTTGGCTCCCTTTTATATCCCATTTAGAAATTCCACAAGGACTTTGTGATAAACAGAAATAAATATCTAAAGGGAATGGTGCCAGATGGTCACACTTACCTCAAGGCCCTTCAGCATTTATAGATCATTTACCAAACAGTTCATTTAGTTATTTAACACATTTACGAAAGAAAAATAAAAAGCACCAATTAACAACTGCAGATTAGACTGCAGTGCATTTACAGTAGCATTCCACTGTATTGTCAATACACAAATAAAATGATAGACTTGTTAAAATGGGCTTCAGATGAGCTCTTTCCTAGGGGAGTCTTCTAGATGTTCTTCTAAACAGAAGCATACAGATGAACAGTTATGATGGGTTGCAACACTGTCCCTTTTGAGATAAAACAAATCAATATTTTTGGTTGTGAATTTGGTATGGATCAGAATGCCTGGGCTAGTTGTGCCTCTGACAATGTGCTCTGTTTCTCATGTTGCATTTTTAATGTAGTGCAAGGAGCTGGGCACAGCATGCTAAACCCAAAGGCCCTTAACGGGATTGAAATTAGGACCAAGGAGGAAGCAGAAGTTTAGGCAGGCACAAGTAATCCAGTCCAAAAGCGTTAAGGGGCTCAAAGTTGTAATTCAGGCAAAAGGTCAGGGCAGGCAGCAATCAATGTAGTCAGAATCAATGCTGAAACATCAGAGTCAGAAACCAGTATATACAGTCAAAATAGCAATTTAGGCATACCCAGGTACTTACTAATTAAGACTGACACATGTACATAGATCTTGAGTCTTTGGCATCCTTTTCTTTCAAATTTCACTCAAAACAGCAACATAATGACATCACATGGCAGTGTGTTATTTAATGGTGTGTCGATGTGACATAGTGGCTATGGGTGCTGCCATCTTGGATTTGCCACGAAAGAGAGCGTTTGGGACTGAATGGGTTCAGATCCAGGGAGGTTTCTTTACTTATTATTCATTTGGTTACAGCTCCCAGACATTAACACTTGACTTTGGGAACAGAATTACATACACTTCTCATCTATTACTGTAAAAACTTTACGCACCTAAAGGCATGTTGGGCTACTTTTTTATGTAGTTCAGAAATGCAGCACCAAAGTGTCCAAAACAGCCACGTTGAAATCACCATAGGCAATAGTTGCCTGAAAAAGTTTATAAACCCTTTATGTGTTGAAAGCCTTTGTAAAAACTAAGTAAACCAACTGCATCTGCATTTTTTTTACTACATCAAAAAAATATTGACTGGATCTCTTTTTCAATACATAATCTTAAATGTGAGTTCATATAAAACCTCCAAACTTTGCCTCCACACATGTCAGATTGATAGACCTATAATTGCCACGTTGAGGCAGCAAGCCTTTATAAATACTGAAATTACATTAGCTTTCCACCGACACATTTGCACCATACACATTGAGAAGCACCTTAAGAAAATCAGAAATAATGGCCAGGATAAAACGGAAATAAGCTCTCAAAGTACTTGCGGATATATTCTATAAAAACCTAATGCCATGTCCATATTAACTTTTCTTAAATGTTTACATACCATGTCATGTGTCATCATTTGTTTTATCTAAGCTTTCTGTGCTACTACCCGGTGAATCCAGTAACTCTGGACCCTTTATTGCATATACTGAAATAATGAAACACATTTTCTTTTATCATTGTCCACTGTATAATTTCTTTTTTTTAATGGACACACACTTTCCTTTCTCATCTTGTTTTTTTTCTGATATATTTTGGGATTGGTCTTTGCAGTTAAAGCACTCAGTTTTTCGGTTTCTATATCTGTCTATATTAGTAAAATACATATGGTATTACATATATATATATATACCTATAGGTCTCAACGATCTGTTGGTCCCCTTTTCAGGAATCTATTTAATTCCTTACACGATTAAGCTACAACTCCTGGTAATTAATACTTTTACATTTCTTTTTTAAAGAAATAAACTGAGAAATAATTTTAAAGGGGTTGTTCATCTTTAAATAAACTTTTAGTATGACATAGAGATTGATATTCTGAGGCAATCTGCAATTTGTCTTTATTTTTTATTAGCTGTGGTTTTAAACTATTTTGCTTTTTGTTCAGCAGCTCTTTATTTTGGAATTGCAGTAGCTATCTGCATGCTAGGGGGAAATTTTCCATATCAAACAGGCAGTGGTTTAAAAGAGAGTCTGGGAGATGAATAGGAAAGGGCCTGAATATAAGACAGACTGCACTGGGTCCTGTGTTGTCATGTGGATTTTATAAATTTTGTATTGTTTAATACAAACTTTCTACAACTCTTCAGAACCCATGGCTGCAACAAAATAATCCTCCAAATACAATCCCAGTTTATCTGTTTAAATCTGGCTCCACGATGATTGTCCCTGCAGCTGGAGTTGGAAATAGTAAATGGGATGTAAAGGCAAAAATAAAATCCAATACAAATCTCTACACAGTCGCTGACTGCTCTACAGGGAAACAAACAAAGCTGCTTGAGTTCTGCATGGCTGGGAAGTAAGGCAGGGGCTCCCCTTGCTGTTCATAAGTGTGATTGTTTCCCTGCAGAGCAGTTAGGGACTGTCTGACAATTCCTATTCACAGCAGTAAATGAAGGGAGAATCTCACTGTATACACTCTTTTTCTTATAAAAACGGTACACATTTTTTAATTAAAATATATTGGAGATATTCTCATTCATCAATGACCTGGGTGAATGAGAATCTTCACAACTATATTGGAGATAGGTTTCTTTTTCATTAAAGAAAGTAAAAATGGGATTTTATTTTTTTTATCTTTACATGCCCTTTAAAAAACTATAAAAAACAAGGACCAATTGAGAAGCTACTAAGAATTGGCCATTCTATAACTACACGTTAAAGGTCCACTACCCCTTTAATGATAAACCACTTTTGTTTTGTGTTTTAGCTGATAAGTGTAACATCAGTGCATGTTTGTAAAACAAATCTTCCTAGAGTTTTAGGAGGCCCTAACATTTTTACTGTGGGGTACATTACCTTCTAGCCCATCATGTGAAGTACTTTAAACTGTACAAGGCCAGTGCTCTTCTTCAATTAAAAAAAAATACCAATCATGGGTACGTGATTGCCATGACACCATTTTATTTTGATCACCCAGGTAGACTTAAACTGACTTAGGGTAGGTGCCCATGCAGTACAGTAGAACTTCCTAGAATCTTTATAATATACCTTCATTCAGTCCAAACTCATGCAAGGACAACTTGAGAAATTAGCATGGCACCTCCCAAGTACCCTGAGACCGTGCATTTGATAGCTGTTTGGGTCATTTTGGGGAGGAGGGGTGCCCAACAGATGGGCACCCCTTACTATTTTCATTCATTGTCCTTTAAAATGCATGCCTTAAAATACAAACTGATTTTAACCAAAAAACTACTTTCTCACAGACATACATGCAAGCACATACATACTGTACATAACTTCTCCCTATAATATTAATACAATCTAAACTAAAGAAATGATGTGGTTTCAATTGGAATTTCTTTATTAGATACAATATTTGTTTGCAGAAATGAATTACAGCAGTGGTACATTCATTCTTCCTTAAATGTCTTCTACTTCTACTACTCTTGTCTGTGTTTTCATTCCAGCCTTTTAGATGTTCTGAAAACCCCCAAAAAAGAAATAAATAAAACGTCATTAAATAAGTACGTATAATATGAACTTTTTTATTTTTACTTTCGTTTAATAAATAAGAAAAATGTTGGATTTCCAAAGCTTATTTGGGGGACACAATAGACTATGTTTTGCTTTGTTTTGCTTTTTACTTTTCTATGAATTTTCAGTAAAACATGTGATTTATCTTTTCTATAACTTGAGCCTTGCTGATCAATAATCAAACTTTCTTAATGATTATCCTGATTATCCTGACAGTTTGTCATAAAAAATGGTCACCCCTTAATTTCTGCCGCCCTAGGCCCAGGTCTTTGTGGCCTTGCCACAAATCCGGGCCTGTATGTAGAGAATATACGTTCTGTGAGTACTGAAAGAAACAATGTAAATATTTGCACAAACATCTAATTTGCAGTGACATTATTGGAGGAATGTAATATTGGTCGCTAACGCAAAAATCTTTGCAATTTGTTCACAATGTGAAAAAATGTTTGCAAAGTGAACTATTTTGCCTTGGCAAACACTTTGCCCCTCACACGATTGCAAATTGTATCGTTTGTGATAGTGTGCAGTGTATGTAATAAGACGTTACGTTTGCTCCAAAAGTTTACGCCACCTTCAAGCAGGTCTTAAAGGTTCTCAATGCGCAATCAAGATTTGCAATGCAATAAAAGCCTAATGAAGAATATTACATTGCGACATGTCAATTTTTACCCGCAAATTTTATCTCTTCGCAAATTTTATTACATATTCCCTTTTATATATTAATTATTTAAATAGTATCTCACATTATTGATCCATCCGATGTAAGCAGAAACTCTAGTGAACACTGTTGGCTTCAGGTATGTTGAGCAACCAGAGGAGGAGACAAAGCTGGTCACACCATGAACTTGGTATACACCGTTTACAGGGCAGTTGAGAGGGCCGCCAGAATCTCCCTGGTTTTAGAATACAGTAAAACAAATGTCAAATAACAAAAACAGTCTTGGCAATAAAAAGCGACACAGCTAATAATGGCAATAAAAGTGAGCTAGCTTGTGGGTGAATCAGGAAGCAAGCTAACTGGGCATCATTGGCGTCAAACTGAAATGATCTGAAATTCTCTTTGCTAATATATTAAATATGTAATTCAAAATTCTACTGAAAATAATGGTCTGTGAAAACTGAATTCAAAAACCTAGGCAGTGGCAAAACAATAGTGGAAAAAAATAGCAAAGCTGATTGTCCCTAATGTTGCTAGAAACTGAGATTTCGTTCTAACATATGAGAGGGCTGAATGCTTTTTAACAGTTTTCACATCATATCTACAGTATTTCATTTTGGACAACTTAGTCTTTGCCATGCATAAATCATTCTAAGGTTTGCTACCGCAGAGACTGAATGAGAGCCATTGTTTATTGTTTATTGTCATCAAGTCCAATTTGAATGTCAATTCTAGGTTGCAGGTAAGTTATTACAGATGAAATCATTGTACCTGGCATCCTGAACGGACTCCATCGCCACCAGCACACACCATGGTGGATTTAACTGTACTTCCCCAGTAGGAGCCACTGGAGCAGGTTGCATGGGCTACCACGGGCAGAGGGGCCTGCTGGAGTGCGGAGGCAAGGTTGCCGTTGTCTGTAGGTGAACAAAAAGTAAGCTCCATCATCTTATCTCTTCAGCATTACATAAATAAATGATTGGGCCAGTCAATGTACCCCCAAGCTTATCTATAAACCTAAGCTTGCATTGGGACATTCTAAAATCTCTCCATTTAACACACAACCCCCATAGTTTATTTTTTCATTAGGTCACTGACTTTAACCAAAGAATACCAGTTATTAAAGGACGTATCTTAAGAATTATGATAGCAATGGTTTTTGATTGGTACTGATCAGCCAACAAAAAAAACTTACTGCTAGTTTTGCCCCATCCTGTTACCACACAGTTGTAGTTGTGGCCCAGGACAGCACCATCAGCGGGAAGCTGGGCAAGTTTCACATAGCTGTTGAGGGTTGCACTGGAGGCCAGGTGTAGGACAGCAATATCATATCTGCAAGGCACAAAAACAACAATATGGAATTTACAATTGAGGTTTCAGAAATAATTAAAGGTAAATATGACTAGACACACATAGACACTTGGGATTGAAGCTAAAGGAAGCATAATCTAATGAGGCTTCTGGGTGCTGTGGGTTTGCACTTTTGTACCTTTTAGGATATTTCCCCAAAACAATGCTGCCCTCCCTGAGGCAGTTGTTATTAGAGTGAAAATTCTAGTTCCACCAACAGCTGAAGGTTCATTGTCCCCTTCATGTCATTAATATATCAACAGAATGCTGCAGGAAACTTCCTCTTGATAAGGTATGAGTAGGACAATGTGCAAAGAAGTAGAAGAATAGTGAAGGCCCATATCACCCCAATCTGTTCCTAGTTGCCACATACTGTATGTAAGGCAAGCAGGAGTTTAAGTAATTTAATGGACAAAACTAACATGATTGATCTTATTTTATTAAATATTTAATTATGGGCTTGCACACAAAAGAAGAAACATACAAGATGCTATTTTTTTAAAAAAAAATGTATTTATACAATAGTGCAGCAATAATATAACATTACTGTACATCAGCAAATCAGCTAGACAATTTGTGTCATAAAAGTGAATTCAATAGGCTTAACATTATAATACAAGTACATACCACCTTGATGCAATCACAGGCTAAAGGAAGTGGATATACTGACCGAAGAATGAGAATTACACCGGATTTTCGGAATATGAATTTCCCTTGGTAAAGGCTGGGTAATTCTCATTCTTTGAAAATTCTTCTTTTCCTCTATATCAAAACATTATTTGAAACTTTAAAGTAGCCATACATGCACAGATTTTTTTTCTTACACTATGCATCTGTACAGTTTATCGTCCAAAATGGAAAAACTATATGAAAGAAGATCCAGCTTGTCACATCATCATTTGGGGACAGATCAGTCAAATTTGGCCATATTGCATTTATGTCTGATAACCAACCACATTGGTAGTTTTTAGGAAGTCTGGGATAAGGTTTTTTATATATATAAACATACAGATTTCCAAATCATGAATGCTAAAAAGTCTGAGACCTTCAGTTTTAAGAAGAAAAAAATCAATTACCGTATTATTACACTTACTAATATTTCATTTTTAGCAAATGCAAAACAAAATGAACAATTTGGGGGATGAAGTTACTGGTTCCTGATTATTTTATAATAGTTATTTTCAATTTTAAGATAATTCTTACCCTCCAGCAATATTGTTAGGGTTCCAGTTGGCATGTTTCACAATCCTTGATACTGAGATGTACTGTTCTGTGCCATCATTCTGGTAAATATTATGATCTCCCACCACCACACGGTAAGAAACAGACCTGATCATGACATAACAAAAGCACATTGGATACTTTAAAAAAATACCAAGGTTAAAAACATGCATACAGCATATGAAAAAGGTATATAAACATATAATACATTCCCCCTGTTGTAAAATATAAGGCTACTTGAAGGCACGGAGTTGTTCCATTGCCATGTAAAAGCATGAGGATTCAGGCGCAGTTCTTTTAAAAATGGAAGTCTGTGTGATTTCTATTAGCTTTATATTTTATATATATATATTGTATAGACTGTGTTGAAAATTTCTAGCACAATACATCAACTACAAGAATTCGAAATGTCAGCTGAAGGGTGAAGAAAATCTAAAACATTATGTTGATTGAAAGTAGGAATGCGCTGAATCCAGGATTCAGTCTTTTTCAGCAGGAGTCAGAGGAATCTATGTGCCTGGCCCAACCGAATCCTAATTCGCATATGTAAATTACGGACTTTTCATCACCAAACATGGAAGTAAACATTTTTTTCCAGTTTTTCCTTTCCTGGTCCTAACTTGCACGTGCAAATTAGGATTCAGATTCGGTTCAGTATTCGCCAGGTTCGGTATCTTTTCACAAAGGATTGGGCTAAATCCCAAATAGTGAATTCAGTGCAACGATATTTGAAAGCCTTTAATATCAGCAATAAATATGTTGTCTATTGAAATATTAGACCACAGCAGTGTATTTTGCAAAGAAGGACCCACAAATAGCCTAGTGACATTCTTTCTCTACATCATTCTTAGTTGTTCAGCCTCTACCTGTCCACACAATGAGCAGCTGTCATCACCCTGTTGGCACGGATTAGGGAACCCCCGCAAGTATGGTACCAACTGCCACTAGACGAGTATTGGAGAGAAATCTAAGAGGAGAATATGGAATAAAGTAAAAAAACAAACCTCAAGTAAATAATACATTTTCAAATGTGTTGTTTAGATGGATTGCACGGTTATTAAATGACTATATTTGTTTTTGATCCTATGAATGGTGAGTGGCGATAACTTATATATAACATATATATATATATATTTATATATACAGAGTCTGAAGAGCAGCGCACTCACCCCTAGAAAAAGGCAATAAAGCCCAGGTGCTGCCGCAAAAACTAATATCATAAATATGGGACTTAATTTATGAGCAAAGATCTACACCATTAAAGCTTTGCACATAAATTAAGTCCCATGAGTGTTCCGTGTTCTTTATGCCTATATATATATATATATATATATATATATATATATATATATATATATATTGTAAGGGGTTAAGCCAAGGCCAAGTTTTTCTACCACAACAGGGAAAGAAAACAACCAAGAAAGAGATCTTCTCATTTTGTGCCCATTACTGGAAGACAAACATGGAAGACAAACATGCTGAACTTCACATCCTAAATACAATACCTCAAGAAAATAAGAGCTCCACTAAAGATACCAGGGTTTTATTATGAAAATATGTTCCAATAGACAGCTCTTCTAGTTGATTAAAATTATGCGATTGGTGGATTATCAGTAAAATGTTATAGCAAATAAAAGTTCTGATGGTACGTGCCCTGAGCCAATTCTCCTTTTAGTTATTTTCGTAAAAGGACACAGTATGCCTATAAAAAAAATACAGGGTTTTGGGACATTAGTTCTGTTCTTTTACAGTGTATCAAAGAGAGAACAATACAATAGGTTGGTAACTTAAGGTCAGAATTAACTCTCACCTGCCATGGCCAAGAATTCCTGCTTGCTTCACTTCCTCCAATCACACGCTCATTGTCTTCAATGAAACGGATATCGGAGCACTGTCCTATGGAATAAAAAGGAAAATATAATGGTTTATGGTTTATAAAGAGCATAACTAATAAAAGCATGCCTTATAATAATATATAGTACAAATTGGGTTACATTTCTAATTAGGAATTGTAGCGTCTTCTTAAAATTCTGTCTGTGATGTGTAACAGGATCAGTGTACAAGCACTATAATTCCTCTAATACATAAATATACAGTACCACAGTGGAAAACATTAAATGGTAAAATGATTTCCATATAAATCTGTCACATGACTTCTTTAACTAAAAATATCAACAAAAGGAAATCAGCCATGAGCCAAGAGAAAAAAGGAGAGAGAGAAATATATATAGGATAACATAACAATGGTTAATTGAATAGACTTATTAAATCTTTTTCCTTAAGGGACAAAAAACAAATTAATCCTGATTGATTGTTTTATCATTAGTCGTGCAACTTATTTTAACATCTATTTTCTACAGTAGCCTTTTTATTTATTATAGGGGGGGGGGTCAGGGCTCCCACTCTAAACAGCACAGGGAGTGAAGAGCCATTTATTGAATTAAGAGAAGACTTAATTGATCTTGCTTGCCTAGTCATTTTTATGTCCAGGCTCTTTTGGTTGGGAATATTCTATTCTATTATCCTTGACTGCTATGTCATGTCTCTTCTAAATAGTTCTACTAGGTTTTTGACACTGCTGGAAGACTACAAGTGGAGATTAATAATAATTAATGTGGCATGATGGACAGAACTTTGGAGATCCTGTGTATAGCATAAACTGAAAGTTGGGACCATAAAACGTTTGAAGACATTATGGAAATGAGAAAAAGAAATGGAGATAGAAATGGAGAAGTTGTATTCTTAATCTCAGTTCTGAAAGACAACCAAATTAAGCTTAATGTCTATTAGTCTGCTAGGAGCCATTAAAACATGGAGCTTACCACAAAGGACAAGAGCAGCGAGTACGAGGAGCCTTAACATTGTGTTATAGTTGCAGTACTCTTCTCTCTGGATGCACAACTGATGGGCTCCCCTTTATATCCCAGCTCGAGGTTTCACAAGGACAAGGATATTGCGATAACAATAGTAAACATGTAGTGAGAACAATTCCAGATGCAACTTGTAATACAGATGGAAAAACTGTAATTTCTGTAGATATTTATCATTTATGTAACTCTAAAATCCTCAGCATACATAGAGCATTTGCCAAATGGTATGTAATTGATTGGAAAATGTATGGACTGGTCCATACACATGATTTCAAGTGTTATATTCCAATGTGTGGGTTAAAGCATACTTAGCTTGAGTTGAATGTTATTTCATGCACACGCGTTTGTATATTTGTCTTCCTTTTCTTCATTAGTCCAATTTGAAATCATAGTAGCCCCGATGGGCATGCAGTTCTACTTGCTAGTGTTAAATATACATGCCAACATTCCATACAACTAGAAAAACTGCATTGAAGCCAGAAAACTTTAGCCTGGCAGGGTAACAAGACAATGGTTAAGTTAACTTATTCCCATAATATTAATATTACCTCTCTTCTCTTGGTACATTAACTGCTGCAATAAAGAAGTCAATCTTCATATCTGCTTTTACAGCTGCCTTACTGTTTGCTCTGTTGAATGTAACATACATACTGTATAGCTATAGATTTCTGTATAACTGCTTCCCCAGTGGTCACGTAAAATATGAATGAAATAAAGATTCTGGTTTGTTTCTTATTAATATAATTTGAATTAAGCATAGGAAAGCCATACATAGCCTCTGTCACTAAGAGGCCATTATTCTACACTTGTAAATCTCATTCTTTCAAAAGCATGAACAAGATACACTTCAGAAGGATTACAGCAAGTGAATGAAGCAAGTGATAAGTGACCTGTCTTGGCTTTAAATGACTTTGTCCAGACTAGTAATGGTAGAAGATAAGTTAGTGGACTATATTACCCACAAGAACCCTTGCAAAGTGTTGGAGGAAGGAGATGGTATTGGCGCAACTACATACTGTATCTCTATTGCTATGTAGAAAATAGAAGTTCTTGCAAACAAAACAAAAGTCGTTTTAATGTGAAAGACACTCCACAGGGTTAATACTCACAAAGTGAACACTATAAAGATAGATTAGTAGGTTTTAAGATGCACCTCTAAATTATTAGCTAATTGTAGATTTTAGTATCACAATAGCCTTGGATATTATGCTTGTCCAAAAAATCATCCAAGCCATTCTTAAAGGCATTAACAGAATCATCCATCACAACATCATCCGGCAGTGCATTCCCCATCCTCACTGTGAAGAACCAGTCTACCCTCATAGTTTAAATCTTCCAGCTCCCTAACCATTTTAGTTGCACGTCTCTGCACTCATTTATATCCCTCTTAAAGGGGAAGGAAACCTAGTCATGAATTCTTTTTAAAAATTGGACTTTTAAAAAAATCATGAATTTTTCGGAATTTATTAAACCCCGAGGGCTAAAAAGCCGAATATAAAAACACGGCATCTCAAACCTGTCGAGGTTGCATAAAAGTCAATGGGAACAGTCCCATTGATTTTTGGTTGTGTCAGGGGTTTTCGGGCAATTTCACAATGTTTTCGGAGCTTTCGGGTGAAAACTCAGAAAAATTCGGAGATTTCGGGAAAATTCACAAAAAAATTGTCAAAATCGGAGCTTTTCTCGCAAAGCAAATTTTTGTGAAAATGTAATAATAAATAAGCGTTAAAAACCCGAGCGGATAAGATCGGAGTTTATAGCAGCAAATATTGAGATAAATTGGCACCTTGATAAATAACCCCCTTAGTGTTTTAGTTGCTCCCTTATAGAGTTGTCTCTGCAACATTATCTGAAATGAGACCATGTTATGATCACTATTCCCTAAATGCTCACCCACGCAAATGCTAGAGATGAGTTCAGTATTATTGGTTACAAGATCCAAAAGAGAGTTATTCCTAGTAGGTTCTTGAACGAGCTGAAGTAAAAGGTTGTCAGGCTAGGAAAATACCGTAGCTACATACAGTTATATCTATGAACGTCAGCCACACATGATTTCATAGAATTTTATTGCCATCATTTATGAAGAATAAAAGCTATGATTAAGAGGATCGCATAACAATAAACCTTTATGACAAAGATGACTGAGCCAGCTCTTCAATGGGCACAGTCAGCTGACTTTTTTTACTTGGTTAAACATGCTGAATCAAAATGCTCCTCTATGGGCCTCAATGACAATGAGCTGCAGTACAGCAGTGCCCAATAAAGACTTCTCTACGGAGCTGAATATAGAAGGGACGGAAGAGCTATTTTAATGAAAAACAAACTATTGTTACACACTTGTGATTGCTGTTTATTCCTTTTTACAAAGACATTGATTTTATTACTATTAATAGAGTTATACAGAAGTGGCTGTAGATGACATCATCACCCCAGATTACACAATTAAAGGACAAAGTGTTATTGGCAAGAGGAATTGCAAAGAGAATGGGGAGTTTTCGCTCTCTGGGCAACACTGGGGCTTTGTTGCTGGAATATCAGCACTACTGGATTTTCATTAACTGCTTGCTGGCAGAGTTAAAATTATTTTATAAACTTGCTAGTTAACTCCAGACCATGTTCCATCTCATTTTTGTTTTGACTGTGTGTGCAAAAATTGTCTTTTGAGCACAATTTTTACAATTGTGCGCATACTAAGGGAAAGGCCAGATGTTTTTACGTTGTGTTTTTAAAAATGAACAGCCAGGCGTAAATACGCATAAACTGCACTACCGCTGAAACTAATGGAAAACGCACTATGGCAATTCACACAGGGCGCTTACAAGCTGAAATCCGCCACAGGACGCCAGTATTGGCGTTTTTTAGCAGAAAGGCCAATACGTCAAGAAACGACCAAATTGATAAAATCTATGGGATCTGCACGTTTGAAACCACACTGTACGTAAATACGCAGCGTATTTTAAATATGGCGTCCAAATTCAATGAGAACAATGAGAAATGCATGTTGGGAAAATAATCGTACGTGATGAAAAACGCATGAAAAACGCATGTTGACGGTCGCGTGTGGTTTCAGTAGCGTATTTACGCCTGGCTGTTCTTTTTTAAAAATGCAACGAAAAAACGCTGCAAAAACGCCACATCTGGCCTTACCCTAAGAATTCTATGGTATTAAATGTGCTGATAGATGTACGTAGAACTGCCTTGTGTTCTGAGGTATTGCAACAGTATATGTGGAACTAAAACAGTATTTAACTTGCAATAGAATAGAGCCAAGCACATTGACATTTAAACATGGAATTACCTGTACATCCTTTCCATTAAAATCTTTTATTGTACTCTATACAGTGTTAGTGTATACTATGCGCCACACTGTTTGCCCGGTATAACTAACATAACCGGGCAATTTGAACATAGCCTGGTTATCAGGATGAATTGGACACAAGCAATTAAATAGGTGCCAGACTTCTACAGGGGTGCATCATCATAAATAATTCAATCAACACCTTTAAAAAATAAAAAAGCCCAATCTATATTTCCCCTGTCTAATTCATGATAAAAGCTGATTATAAAGTGAACTGCCCAGTTATTATTTAGCTACTAGAATAGTTACAAATTTAATGGTCAATGTAATAAATTTGCAAAGTGTTCACCAGCTCTAGTTACTAATAGCAACCAATCATCAAATAATTCATCTGTGTGAAAACAGACACATGGGGGGCAGATTTATCAAGGGTCGAATTTCAAGTTTATGGGAGCTTCTAAAAACTCCCATCAACTCCCATAAACTCGAAAATAAAAAATCATTTTTAAAAAATCATTTTTTTTTTTTAAAAAAAACGGGTGAATAGGATCGAGTTGCAAATTTGAGTTTTTTCACCAAAAAAAATGTTTTTTTTTCAAAAGTCCACCAAATGACTCCAAATTGTAGGAGGACCCCCATAGGCTAAAACACCAATTTGGCAGGTTTTAGATGGTGAATAGTCGAATTTGAATTTTTAAAGGATCAGTTCAAGATAGATTTTCAAAATTCGAATTTCAATTTTTTTAAATTCAAATCAAATTTGGACTGTCTGTAAGGGCCCGAAGGCGCAGTAGGAGTGCGGATCAAGGAGGAGGCAGGTAGTAGCCGAGTTCGTGGTACAGAAGGGTAAGGCAAGAGAATAGTCGAGGTTCAGGCAAAAGGTTCAATCCAGGCAGCAAAGGGTCAATCCGAATAACAGGCAAGGTAGGTACACAGGAAATCAGTCAATAATATAACACCCAGGAATCACGAAGATGAACCTATACTTGGGCGAGATCTGTAGTGTCCAGAGGGTTTAAATAGGCAGAGTTGGCGCCAAGATT
The DNA here is from genome assembly GCA_038501925.1 of Xenopus petersii. Taxonomy (NCBI): domain Eukaryota; kingdom Metazoa; phylum Chordata; class Amphibia; order Anura; family Pipidae; genus Xenopus; species Xenopus petersii. Next base: position 43,775,187 of record CM076674.1, on the reverse strand, counting down.
TGGACGCAAATGACGTCATGACGCTGACGCCGGTGTCAAGACGCACGTTCTGACGCCGGCGACCATTCCATCGCCGGCGACCAATGGGCGGGTGAGGAGAAGCTGACGTCATCACGCTGAGACCGGCAGGATCCACATGGGGAAGGAAGGAGTCGCCATTTTGGACTCCGCCGCCATCTTGGACGCCGTGAGTAGCTTCTGTTTCCATTACAGTACCCCCTTCCTTAGGGGGGCCTCAGGACCACCAAAACCGGGACTGGAAGGAAATTGTTTGTGGAATCTTCAAATAAGAAGCGGAGCGTGGACGTCCGAATCTTTCACCCAGGAGCACTCCTCGGGACCAAACCCCTTCCACTCAATCAAATACTGTAACCTACCCCTGGAAATCCGGGAGTCCAGAATTCTTTTGACTTCAAACTCCTGGTGCCCATCAACAAGAACTGGAGTAGGAGAGGAAGATGAAGAAGAATTTTTTGCAGGCTTGAGAAGAGATTAGGAATCCGCATTTCGGGAGGAAGCTAAAGACGAACTGCCACGGGATTGATAATTTCAATAATAAGGAAAGGAACTTTGGGCCGAGTTTGGGAGTAGGAACTCTAAGATGGATATTCCGTGTAGAAAGCCAGACCTTGTCACCGAGATTATATTGAGGAGACGAAATTCTTTTCTTGTCCGCGAATTTCTGCAGAGACAGAGAACTTTTCTCCAAATTAGCTTTAGTGGCGACCCAGATAGCGAGCATATGAGCGGCTTGATCATTGGCAGCAGGAACGTCTGCGAGAAGAAGATCTTGAGGAAATGCTAGAGGATTCAAGCCATAGACACAAAAGAATGGAGATTTCTCGGAAGAAGCGTGCATAGCATTGTTGTGAGCAAATTCCGCCCAAGGAAGAAGATCTGCCCAGTCGTCCTGGCACAAAGACACATGGCAACGAAGAAATTGCGCCAACGCTTGGTTGACTCTCTCGGCAGCTCCATTAGATTGAGGGTGATAGGCAGAGGAAAACTGGAGAGAGATATGAAGTGCTTTACGTAAAGATCTCCAAAATTTGGAAACGAATTGGGAACCTCTGTCGAACACCACTTCAGCCGGGAATCCGTGAAGGCGAAAGATATGCTGGATAAATAATTTAGAGAGTTCTTGAGCAGAAGGCAGCTTGCGCAGAGGAATGAAATGGGCCATCTTGCTGAATCTGTCAACCACGACCCAGATAACTGTATGACCGAGGGAAACAGGTAAATCCACAATGAAATCCATCGCCAGATGAGTCCATGGACGGGAGGGGATGGGTAAAGGTAGAAGCAATCCTTTGGGAGGAGAGTGACCAGACTTGGAAGCAGCACAAATAGAACAAGAAGAGACAAAGTCTTTGACGTCCTTTCGAAGAGAAGGCCACCACACCAGGCGAGACAGAAGTTCAGTAGTTTTCTTAATTCCAGGATGGCCAGCTTGTCTGGAATTATGGGACTGAGCAAGGATGGAATGACGGAGATCTGGAGGAACAAAAGCGACTCCCAAAGGAGTATCACCAGGAGCAGATGACTGTGCAGATAACAACTGAGAGGCCATGGTGGGAAATAAGGCAGCAATAATTTTGATGGGAGGCACAATGGGTTCAGTATCTTCGGAACACGAATCTTCGGGAATGAAGCTTCTAGAAAGAGCGTCTGCTTTCTTGTTTCTGGACCCAGGACGGAACGTGATTACGAAATTGAATTTGGAGAAGAAAAGTGCCCATCTAGCTTGCCTGGGATTAAGGCATTTAAGAGACTGGATGTATTCAAGGTTTTTGTGATCCGTAAAGATAGACACAGGCACAGAAGAACCTTCCAATAAATGTCTCCACTCTTCAAGTGCTAGTTTGACAGCCAACAGCTCATGGTTTCCCACGTCATAGTTCTGCTCAGGAGAAGAAAACTTTTTAGAAAAGAAAGCACAAGGATGCAATTTGCCGTCATTTGAAGACCTTTGAGACAACACAGCTCCAGCCCCGACATCAGAGGCATCCACCTCAATGAAGAATGGTAGAAGAGGATCCGGGTGTCTAAGGATTGGAGCAGAAGAAAAAGAATCTTTGAGAATCTTGAAAGCTTCTAAAGCTTGAGGAGTCCAACATTGAGGTTTCCCACCTTTCCGAATGAGGGACAGGATAGGAGAAATCTTGGACGAGAAGCCCTTGATGAACTGTCTGTAATAATTGGCAAAGCCAATAAACCTCTGGATGGCTTTAGTGCTGGTGGGGAGGTGCCAATCCTGGATCGCTGAAACTTTAGCTGGATCCATCTTGAAGCCTTGTTGGGAAATAATGTACCCCAGAAAGGGAATAGAAGAGACTTCAAAGGAGCATTTTTCCAGCTTGGCAAAAAGATTATTTTTTCTTAGACGAGATAAAACTTCCCGTACCTGGATTCGATGCTCGGTAAGGTTTGAAGAAAAAAATAGAATGTCGTCTAGGTATACGACCACACTTGGGGCAAGTAAGTCCCGAAAGACATCGTTAACAAGCTCTTGAAAAACCGCAGGAGCGTTACAAAGTCCAAAGGGCATCACGAGATACTCGTAGTGCCCATCTCAAGTATTAAATGCGGTTTTCCATTCATCTCCTTCTCTGATCCGAATGAGATTATAGGCTCCACGAAGATCAAGCTTGGTGAAAATGCTGGCACCTTTGAGCTGATCAAATAACTCGGAAATGAGGGGGAGAGGGTAGCGGTTTTTCACTGTAATCTTGTTCAATCCGCGATAATCGATGCAGGGACGTAGACTGCCATTTTTCTTTTCAACGAAGAAGAACCCTGCCCCAGCAGGAAAAGAAGAAGGACGAATGAAGCCTCTAAGAAGATTTTCCTGGATGTACTCTTTCATCGCTGCAGTTTCAGAAGGAGAGAGCAGATAAGTACGTCCTCGAGGAGGCATAGTACCAGGAAGAAGCTCAATAGGGCAATCATAGGGCCGATGAGGAGGTAGAGCTTCAGCAGATTTCTTGTTGAAGACATCAGAGAAATCTTGATAGGCAGGAGGGATTGTGGAAGATACCTTGACCAGGGACAGGGCGGAAGACAGTTCTGTTGGCAAAAGAAGCTCCAACGAGAAATTTGAGTTGCGGACCAGTCAATGACTGGATTATGGGTGCGCAACCAAGGAAGTCCAAGGACTACTGGAGTCGAGGCGCAATCAATTAGCAGAAACGAAAGTCTTTCAGTATGCAAGGTGCCCACTTTGAAAGACAACTCCTGTGAAGACTTGGAGATGAAGGCAGAAGAAAGAGGCCGGTCATCAATGGCAAGGACTCGGAGTGGAACAGCCAGACTTTGAAGAGGAAAAGAATGACGTTCTGCAAAGGCTTTATCCAAAAAGTTCAAGGAAGGCTTGAGTAGAGATGATCTTGGAAGCAAACTGGAACTGTACAGGAATAGGGATGTCGCGGACTGTTCGCCCGCGAACTAGTTCGCGCGAACATCGACTGTTCGCGTTTGCCGAATGTTCGCGAACGTCGCGCGACATTCGCCAATTTGGGTTTGCCTTAGCTGGGGCTTTTTTTTGCCATTTCTCCCCCAGACCAGCAGATACATGGCAGCCAATCAGGAAGCTCTCCCTCCTGGACCACCCCCACACCCCCTGGACCACTCCCCTTCCATATATAAACTGAAGCCCTGCAGCGTTTTTTCATTCTGCCTGTGTGTGCTTGGAAGAGCTAGTGTAGGGAGAGAGCTGTTTAGTGATTTGAGGGACAGTTGATAGTAACTTTGCTGGCTAGTAATCTACTTGATACTGCTCTCTATTGTAGGGACAGAACTCTGCAGGGATTTGAGGGACAGTGAGTTTAGGTTAGTTAGCTTTGCTGACTAGTAATCTACCTTCTACTGCAGTGCTCTGTATGTAGCTGCTGTGGGCACTGCTTCTGATCTCATCTGCTGACTGCTGTAATAACCCAATAGTCCTTGTAAGGACTGCTTTTATTTTCTTTTTTGTTTTTTTACTTTGCTACTATAAGAGCCCCGTGCTATTAGTCTAGCTGTGTTGGGGAGTGGGACTGGTGTGCTGCTCCTAGTAGTTCAGCACCAACCAGAGTAATTTTTTTTTTTTTTTTTATATATATACTTTTTTATTTTACTTATCTTACTGTTCTTTGACGTGTCCAGTGCTGTTTGCTGTTCTTCATAGTAGTGCACCAATAGTAGTGCACTTGCTGGCATTGTTTGCCCAGTGTGTTCTTCAAACAACTGCCACCTAGCTGTGTGAGCCTTTTCACATTCTGTCTAAATATCAATAATAATACCGTCTCCAGAAACACCACCCAAGTGACGTTTTCCGAGCAGCAATAATATATTCCGTATCCACTGCTGTAGTGTATACGTTGACCTTGCAGGCATTGTTTGCCCAGTGTGTTCTTCAAACAACTGCCACCTAGCTGTGTGAGCTTTTTCACATTCCGTGTCCAGAAACATCACCTGAGTGACGTAGTGTGATTTCTGCCCTTTACAGCACAAAACGTAGTGCTGTGTCAACAATGTATTTTTCAGATACATTTTTGCCCTTGATCCCCCTCTGGCATGCCACTGTCCAGGTCGTTGCACCCTTTAAACAACTTTAAAATAATTTTTCTGACCAGAAATGTCTTTTCTAGCTTTTAAAATTCGCCTTCCCATTCAAGTCTATGGGGTTCGCGACGTTCGTGAACCGTTCGCATTTTTGACGCAAGTTCGCGAATATGTTTGCAAACATTTTTCCGACGTTCGCTACATCCCTATACAGGAAGAAGAAAACGATGAGCTAAGGTTTGGGGAAGATGATCAATTCCGCCCAGGTAAGTTTCCCCAAACTTACCTAGGCATTGGCGTTTCCCGACTTCACAGGACACTCATGGGCAAAGTGGGATTTGCCCCCACAGTATAAGCAGAGTCCCGCAGCCCTTCTCCATAACTTTTCCTGTTCGGAAAAGACGAGCACGACCAATCTGCATAGGCTCTTCAGAGGTGGTGGGAGAAGGAACCGGAGCCGAAGAAGAAGATGTAGTGCTGGGAAGAACAGGTCTCTGGAAGCGAGGAGCCAGGGGAGGTTGAAACTTCCTCACACGTTCTTTTACGGCAAGGTGCTCTCTTTGACAGGTGTCCACTTTGACTGCCAGGGCCACAAGATCCTCCCAGCGAGTAGAGATGGCGCGAACTGTTCGCCGGCGAACTTGTTCGCGCGAACATCGGGTGTTCGCGCTCGCCGGAAGTTCGCGAACGTCGCGCGACGTTCGCCATTTTGGGTTCGCCATTGTTGGCGCTTTTTTTTGCCCTCTCACCCCAGACCAGCAGGTACATGGCAGCCAATCAGGAAGCTCTCCCCTGGACCACTCCCCTTCCCTATAAAAACCGAAGCCCTGCAGCGTTTTTTTCACTCTGCCTGTGTGTGCTGAAGAGATAGTGTAGGGAGAGAGCTGCTGCCTGTTAGTGATTTCAGGGACAGTTGAAAGTTTGCTGGCTAGTAATCGTTTTGATACTGCTCTGTTATTGGAGGGACAGAAGTCTGCAGGGGTTTGAGGGACATTTAAGCTTAGGTAGCTTTGCTGGCTAGTAATCTACCTTCTACTGCAGTGCTCTGTATGTAGCTGCAGTGGGCAGCTGTCCTGCTTCTGATCTCATCTGCTGACTGCTGCAATAACAGTAGTCCTTGTAAGGACTGCTTTTATTTATTTTTTTGTTGTTTTACTACTACTACTACTACTACTACTACTACTACTACTACTATAAGAGCCCAGTGCTATTAGTCTAGCAGTGTTGGGGAGTGGGACTGGTGTGCTAATCTGCTGCTCCTAGTAGTTCAGCAGCACCAACTGTAATTTTTTTTTTTTAATATTCATTTTTTTTTTATTTTACTTTTTTTTATTTTACTATCGCTGTAGTAGTGTATAAGTTGACCTTTTAGGCATTATTTGCCCTGTAGGCATTTTTTGCCCAGTGTGTTATTCAACCAACAGCCATCTAGCTGTGTGACCTTGTTCACATTCTGTCTAAATATCCATAATATTACCGTCTCCAGAAAAAACACCGGAGTGACTTTTTTCAAGCAGCCATAATAAATTTTACGTAATCCGTATCCATCGCTGTAGTAGTGTATAAGTTGACCTTTTAGGCATTATTTGCCCTGTAGGCATTTTTTGCCCAGTGTGTTATTCAACCAACAGCCATCTAGCTGTGTGACCTTGTTCACATTCTGTCTAAATATCCATAATATTACCGTCTCCAGAAAAAACACCGGAGTGACTTTTTTCAAGCAGCCATAATAAATTTTACGTAATCCGTATCCATCGCTGTAGTAGTGTATAAGTTGACCTTTTAGGCATTATTTGCCCTGTAGGCATTTTTTGCCCAGTGTGTTATTCAACCAACAGCCATCTAGCTGTGTGACCTTGTTCACATTCTGTCTAAATATCCATAATATTACCGTCTCCAGAAAAAACACCGGAGTGACTTTTTTCAAGCAGCCATAATAAATTTTACGTAATCCGTATCCATCGCTGTAGTAGTGTATAAGTTGACCTTTTAGGCATTATTTGCCCTGTAGGCATTTTTTGCCCAGTGTGTTATTCAACCAACAGCCATCTAGCTGTGTGACCTTGTTCACATTCTGTCTAAATATCCATAATATTACCGTCTCCAGAAAAAACACCGGAGTGACTTTTTTCAAGCAGCCATAATAAATTTTACGTAATCCGTATCCATCGCTGTAGTAGTGTATAAGTTGACCTTTTAGGCATTATTTGCCCTGTAGGCATTTTTTGCCCAGTGTGTTATTCAACCAACAGCCATCTAGCTGTGTGACCTTGTTCACATTCTGTCTAAATATCCATAATATTACCGTCTCCAGAAAAAACACCGGAGTGACTTTTTTCAAGCAGCCATAATAAATTTTACGTAATCCGTATCCATCGCTGTAGTAGTGTATAAGTTGACCTTTTAGGCATTATTTGCCCTGTAGGCATTTTTTGCCCAGTGTGTTATTCAACCAACAGCCATCTAGCTGTGTGACCTTGTTCACATTCTGTCTAAATATCCATAATATTACCGTCTCCAGAAAAAACACCGGAGTGACTTTTTTCAAGCAGCCATAATATATTTTACGTAATCCGTATCCACCGCTGTAGTAGTGTATACGTTGATCTTGTGGGCATTATTTGCACAGTGTTTTCTTCAAACCGCCATCTAGCTGTGTGAGCTTGTTCACATTTTGTCTAAATATTGATAATATTATCGTCTCTAGAAAAACCACTTGAGTTACTTTTTTTCAAGCAGCATTCTTATATTTTACGTAATCCGTATCCACCGCTGTGTATACGTTGACCTTGTAGGCATTATTTGCACAGTGTTTTCTTCAAACCGCCATCTAGCTGTGTGAGCTTGTTCACATTTTGTCTAAATATTGATAATATTATCGTCTCTAGAAAAACCACTTGAGTTACTTTTTTTCAAGCAGCATTCTTATATTTTACGTAATCCGTATCCACCGCTGTGTATACGTTGACCTTGTAGGCATTATTTGCACAGTGTTTTCTTCAAACCGCCATCTAGCTGTGTGAGCTTGTTCACATTTTGTCTAAATATTGATAATATTATCGTCTCTAGAAAAACCACTTGAGTTACTTTTTTTCAAGCAGCATTCTTATATTTTACGTAATCCGTATCCACCGCTGTGTATACGTTGACCTTGTAGGCATTATTTGCACAGTGTTTTCTTCAAACTGCCATCTAGCTGTGTGTATTATCGTTTCCAGAAAAACCAACTGAGTTTTTGTTGTTGTTGTTTTTTTTAAAATAATGCCAGGCAAAGGCAGGCCGCCACGCAGAGGCCGTGCTAGGGGCCGTGCTGCTATGCAATCCTGTGGCCCTAGCAAATTGCCCAGTTTTAAAAAGCCAATGACCCTGAACTCCCAAAATGCTGAAGAGGTAGTTGACTGGCTTACACAGCACACCCCATGCTCTACCGTTTCTAACTTTACCACAACATCCTCCTCATCCTCCACTGCTATGGCCACCCCACGTAACACTTCCTCCACCACCGGTGCCCCTTCTTCACTGGAGTCAGAGGAGTTATTTTCCCATGAGTTTCTTGAACTGAGTAATGCGCAACCATTATTGGCAGAAGAAGATGAAGGAGATGAGGACGTTACACCAGATTTAATTCTGGCAGAGAACACGACAGAGATGGACATAATGATGAGTGATGAGGAGGAGGTCCCCGCTGCTGCTTCCTTCTGTGATGTGTCAGAAGAAATTGATGCATCTGAGGAGAATGATGATGAGGAGATTGATGTTTTGTGGGTGCCTAGTAGAAGAGAGCAAGAGGAGGGTAGTTCAGATGGAGAGACGTAGAGTCAGAGAGGCAGTAGGAGAATAAGACTTAGAAGAAGCAGGGAGGACAGCCCGCAGGGATCAGTAGGGCAACAACATGTATCGGCACCTGTGTTCAGCCAGCCAACGCACCCGCCATTGCCGCCAATGCCGCCAACTTCTACTGTTACCGCCAGATCGCACACTTCCAAAAAGTCAGCAGTGTGGGATTTTTTTAATGTGTGTGCCTCTGACAAAAGCATTGTAATTTGCAATGAGTGCAGTCAGAAACTGAGCCTTGGTAAGCCCAACAGCCACATAGGTACAACTTCTATGCGAAGGCACATGAGCGGCAAGCACAAAGCACTTTGGGAGCAACACCTCAAAGGCAACAGGCAAACTAAAAGCCACACTCCTTCTGGTCCAGCATCTTACTGCTCTACCTCTGCTCTCCTTGACCCATCTGAACCACCCTCCACTCCGCCTTCCACCTTGACCACCTGTTCCCATTCCCAGTCATCTGCCACCAGCCAAGTTTCTGTGAAGGCCATGTTTGAGCGTAAGAAGCCAATGTCTGACTGTCACCCCCTTGCCCGGCGTCTGACAGCTGGCTTGTCTGCACTCTTAGCCCGCCAGCTTTTACCATACCAGCTGGTGGACTCTGAGGCCTTCCGCAAATTTGTAGCAATTGGGACACCGCAGTGGAAGGTACCCAGCCGCAATTTTTTTTCTAAAAAGGGAATACCACACCTGTACCAACATGTGCAGAGCCAAGTTACCGCATCTCTGTCACTTAGTGTTGGGCCAAAGGTCCATATGACTACTGACGCATGGTCCTCCAAGCATGGTCAGGGCAGGTATGTCACCTACACTGCCCACTGGGTGAACTTGGTAATGGCTGGGAATGGGAAGCAGGGAATGGGTAGCTCAACAACAACAACAACAGTGGAGTTGGTGTCACCGCCACGGATTGCACGCGGTTCTGCCACCACCTCTACTCCTCCATCGCTCTCTACCTCGTCTTCTTCCTCTTCTTCTTCTTACTCTGCTGCTGGGTCCTCCTTCTCCTCCTCCACACCTGTGCACCCCCAGCTCCCCCTAGGCTATTCGACGTGCCAGGTACGCCGTTGTCACGCTGTCTTGGGGATGACGTGCCTGGAAAGCAAAAACCATACCGGATCTGTACTCCTGTCATCTCTGCAGTCACAGGCCGATCGGTGGCTGACCCCACACCAACTGCAGATCGGAAAAGTGGTGTGTGACAATGGAAGCAATCTGTTGGCAGCGTTGAGACTGGGAAATTTAACACATGTGCCCTGCATGGCACATGTGTTAAATTTAATAGTCCAACGTTTTGTCTCCAAGTACCCAGGATTCCAGGACGTTCTCACCCAGTCCAGAAAGGTGTCGGCCCATTTCAGACGTTCCTACACAGCCATGGCACGCCTTGCTGACATTCAGCAGCGCTACAACATGCCAGTCAGGCGTTTGATTTCTGACAGCCAGACTCGCTGGAATTCAACGCTCCTTATGTTGGAACGTCTGCTGCAACAACAAAGGGCCGTCAACGAGTACCTTTTTGAACTGGGTGGTAGGACTGGATCTGCAGAGCTGGGGATTTTTTTCCCCCGTTACTGGGTGCTTATGCGCGATGCCTGCAGGCTCATGCGACCTTTTGAAGAGGTGACAAATATGGTCAGTCGCACCGAAGGCACCATCAGCGACCTAATACCCTTCGCTTTCTTCCTGGAGCGTGCCGTGCGACGAGTGACAGATGAGGCTGTAGACCAGCGTGACGAGGAGCTGGAAGCGCACGATTTATGGTCGGAATCACCAGAACGAACCCAGGCACCTGCTGCAACGCAGGGAGAGGTGCCAGAAGTGGAGTCAGAGGAGGAAGGTGGCTTTGTGGAGGAGGAGGAGGAGGACCAACAGGAGCAGGCTTCCCAGGGGGCTAGTGGTGACCTTTTGGGGACCCCTGGTCTTGTACGTGGCTGGGGGGAGGAGACCGTGGATGATGCAGTCCTTGATAATGAGGAAGCGGAGATGGATAGCTCTGCATCCAACCTTGTGAGAATGGGGTCTTTCATGCTGTCATGCCTGTTGAAGGACCCCCGTATCAAGAGGCTTAAGGAGAAGGACCTGTACTGGGTCGCAACGCTACTAGACCCTCGGTACAAGCATAAAGTGGCAGAAATGTTACCAACATACCACAAGTCCGAAAAGATGCGGCATTTACAAACCAGCCTGCAAAACATGTTGTACAATGCTTTTAAGGGTGATGTCACTTCAGGAACTCATCAACATTCCAGGGGCAGAGGTGCCAGTAATCCTGCCACGAGCACACCTGCAAGGACAAAGCCCTTTGGCCGGTCTGTAACATCAGACATGCAAATGTTTTTCTGTCCAAGGCAGCGCCACAACCCTTCTGGATCCACCCTCAAAGAACGCCTCGACCGGCAGGTAGCGGACTACCTGGCATTAACTGCAGATATCGACACTCTGAGGAGCGATGAACCCCTGGACTACTGGGTGCGCAGGCTTGATCTGTGGCCAGAGCTGTCACAATTTGCCATGAACCTCTTGTCTTGCCCAGCCTCAAGTGTGCTCTCAGAAAGGACCTTCAGTGCAGCAGGAGGGATTGTAACTGAGAAGAGAACTCGCCTAGGTCACAAAAGTGTAGATTACCTGACCTTTATTAAAATGAATGAGGGGTGGATCTCGGAGGGTTACTGCACGCCGGAAGACTTGTTCTGACTTCTATGCAGCTGTCCTTCTCTTCAAGCCTCATGACTCCACACACAGCTGTCCTTTAGCGTCCTCCTCCCTCCGCCACCGTTACAAACTAGGGTGCAAACCCTACTGGTTTAATTTTTTCTGGCCTCTGTGCTTCAGTGGCTGCAACCAAAAAAACTGGGCAAACAATGTCTACAAGGTCAACGTATGGCGAAAAATGACTATTTTCAGCATTTATATGGCATATTTTTTCTGGCAACTGTGCTTCAGTGGCTGCGTCCAAAAAAATGCATATTTTCTGCATTTATATGGCATAATTTTTCTGGCCTCTGTGCTTCAGTGGCTGCAACCAAAAAAATGCATATTTTCTGCATTTATATGGCATAATTTTTCTGGCCTCTGTGCTTCAGTGGCTGCAACCAAAAAAATGCATATTTTCTGCATTTATATGGCATAATTTTTCTGGCCTCTGTGCTTCAGTGGCTGCAACCAAAAAAATGCATATTTTGTCCATTTATATGGCATAATTTTTCTAGCCTCTGTGCTTCAGTGGCTGCAACCAAAAAAATGCATATTTTCTCCATTTATATGGCATAATTTTTCTGGCCTCTGTGCTTCAGTGGCTGCAACCAAAAAAATTTATATTTTCAGCATTTATATGGCATAATTTTTCTGTCAACTGTGCTTCAGTGGCTGCGACCAAAAAAATGCATATTTTCTGCATTTATATGGCATAATTTTTCTGGCCTCTGTGCTTCAGTGGCTGCAACCAAAAAAATTTATATTTTCAGCATTTATATGGCATAATTTTTCTGGCAACTGTGCTTCAGTGGCTGCGACCAAAAAAATGACTATTTTCAGCATTTATATGGGATATTTTTTCTGGCCTCTGTGCTTCAGTGGCTGCGGCCAAAAAAACTGGGCAAACAATGCCTACAAGGTCAACGACGTTGACCTTGTAGGCATTGTTTGCCCAGTTTTTTTGGCCGCAGCCAATGAAGCACAGAGGCCAGAAAAAATATGCCACATAAATGCTGAAAATAGTCATTTTTTGCCATACGTTGAATCAACGTATATGGCAAAAAATGACTATTTTCAGCATTTATATGGCATATTTTTTCTGGCAACTGTGCTTCAGTGGCTGCAACCAAAAAAACTGGGCAAACAATGTCTACAAGGTCAACGTATGGCGAAAAATTACTATTTTCAGCATTTATATGGCATATTTTTTCTGGCAACTGTGCTTCAGTGGCTGCGTCCAAAAAAACTGGGCAAACAATGTCTACAAGGTCAACGTATGGCGAAAAATGACTATTTTCAGCATTTATATGGCATATTTTTTCTGGCAACTGTGCTTCAGTGGCTGCGTCCAAAAAAACTGGGCAAACAATGCCTACAAGGTCAATGTATGGCAGTTGTTTAAAGAGAACAGTAGATTACTAGCCAGCAAAGCTACCTAAGCTAAAATGTCCCTCAAATCCCTGCAGACTTCTGTCCCTCCAATACAGAGCAGTATCAAGCAGATTACTAGCCAGCAAACTTACTATCATCTGTCCCTGAAATCACTAACAGCTCTCCCCCTACACTATCTCTTCCAAGCACACACAGGCAGATTTTTCAGATAAATTTTTGCCCTTGATCCCCCTCTGACATGCCACTGTCCAGGTCGTTGCACCCTTTAAACAACTTTAAAATCATTTTTCTGGCCAGAAATGTCTTTTTTAGATGTTAAAGTTCGCCTTCCCATTGAAGTCTATGGGGTTCGCGAACCGTTCGCGAACCGCTCGCATTTTTGCGCAAGTTCGCGAATATGTTCGCGAACTTTTTTTCCGACGTTCGCTACATCCCTACCAGCGAGTAGGTAACTCACGTGAGACCAAATCATCCTTCAGGCGCATAGACAACCCATTGTAGAAGGCAGCGTGATAACTGTCGTTGTTCCAGTTGGTCTCGGCAACCAGTGTGCGGAATTCGATAGCATATGCGGGCACCGAACGTGTTCCTTGACGGATCTGGAACAGGCGGGAAGAGGCTGACGCTGACCGGCCAGGAGCATCAAATACAGTGCGCAGATCACGGATAAAGGCCTTCGAGTCATCAATCAGGGGATCCTCTTTCTCCCACAACGGGGATGCCCATTCCAAGGCTTTACCAGTCAAGCGGGTAATGATGTATCTGACCTTGGCACGTTCCGAGACGTATTGATGAGGTAGCAGAGTAAACTGGATTTCACATTGATTGATGAACCCTCTACAAGCCTCAGAATCTCCACTGAGGAGCGGAGGTGCTGGAATTCGAGGTTCGGAGACATGAAACGGCGCCACTGGAATAGTGGCCGGTGCGGAGGCAGGAACCTGAACCGTAGGTGTGAGGGCAGACAATTTCTCCAAAATGGCCTCAAGGGCTTGGCCAAAGTGCGTCTGTTGAGCTTCATAGGCCTCCATGCATGAGGCTATCCCACAAAAAGCTCTTCCGAAAACTGGTTGAGCCGTGGCCTCCTCAGATGGGTCCATGGCCCAAGTATAATGTAAAGGCCCGAAGGCGCAGTAGGAGTGCGGACCAAGGAGGAGGCAGGTAGTAGCCGAGTTCGTGGTACAGAAGGATAAGGCAAGAGAATAGTCGAGGTTCAGGCAAAAGGTTCATTCCAGGCAGCAAAGGGTCAAACCGAATAACAGGCAAGGTAGGTACACAGGAAATCAGTCAATAATATAACACCCAGGAATCACGAAGATGAACCTATACTTGGGCGAGATCTGTAGTGTCCAGAGGGTTTAAATAGGCAGAGTTGGCGCCAAGATTTGGACGCAAATGACGTCATGACGCTGACGCCGGCGTCAAGACGCCAACGCGCGTTCTGACGCCGGCGACCATTCTGTCGCCGGCGACCAATCGGCGGGTGAGGAGAAGCTGACGTCATTATGCTGAGACCGGCAGGATCCATATGGGGAAGGAAGGAGTCGCCATTTTGGACGACGCCACCATCTTGGACGCCGTGAGTAGCTTCTGTTTCCATTACACTGTCCCCATGTTGAATTACACTAAAATAAACTCAAAATTCGAATTTAAAAATTTAAATTTTCAATAACTCTGCCCCTTGATTTGTGGTTATGGGTTACTAGATCTGGTGCAAACATTGCAGCTCGTATTACATTCCAGCCAGAGAGGACACAGGAAGTTTGGTTTGTATGGTACAATATATATAACAAAATGTGAGTGAGTGGCTGTCATTTGACCTGCAAAAAACACTGCTTTGTGGGGAACAAACACGACAATTAGCATCAGAAAAGCGCACTTTGCACTATGGAAGTGTAACCAATATAGTAAGGAAAAGGAAATGCTAAGGGATGTATCAGTTTTCATTGTCATGACTTTACCTTGATATTTTAGATTTCATTTAAAAAAATTGTACAAAATTCAAGATTTAAATGTCCCCACCTAATACTTGCGGAGATGCCATACAAGTCAGTTTATCAACTTGCTTGAAAATGGAATGGAAAAATGCATCTGAAATGTTTCAATATACAGGTAGGGGACTTGGTAACCAGAATGCTCAGGACCTGAGGTTTTCTGGAAAAGTGATCTTTCCATAATTTTAATCTCCATGCCTTCTGCTACAAATTTATTCAAACAATAATGAAACCAAATAGGACTGTTTTGCCTCCTATAAGGATTAATTCTATTTTAGTTGGAATCAAGTACAAGGTACTGTCCATGGGAGATGGCCTCCTAATAATTTTAAGCTTTGTGGATAACAGGTCCCATACCTGTATTTGATAAATATGTGTTGTTGGGGGACGGGATACTTGGTTTACTTTTTTTTTTACTGCAATGACAATTTCAATTTCAACTTTTGATAAATATGCTTCTATAGTTGATCTCAATATCAACGTGGCTGAAACTTTTTATGCCGGAATTTTACTCTCACTTACAGTGATTTAAGTTCATACACATCATTATAAATACAGAAGATATTGTATTTCAAACCTGTTTTGTAACACAGCTTAATAAATATGCCTCTTAGTCTGTACTTGGGTGTGTAGACAACATCACAAGAAGAGTGTTCAGTATTAAAAAAACAAGCGTTATCATACAGAGGCATGGTAGCCAGCTGTCATCAATGTTTAATTATTAACTAATACATTCACATCTCCTGTGACCTTGGATAAATTATACCGAACACGCCATCACATTTTTTAAAAGAAAACAAGTTTTGATGCGATTTTATATTTGTTTTTGCAAACAACCGACTGAGTCTAAAGTTAAGAACAAATAACTGATATGTCCAGAGCATCAGCCAGCAAATGGGAGTCTTTATAATTAGTAAGCGACAAAAAACTAATACTCGCCCTGAGTGAAAGAATAGCCCCTTTTCATTGTTGTTAATAAAAAATTGCTATAATAGGTGATATCAACTAGATTTAATAACTTTTGCAGTTTTCTTGTATTCTCTTAATAAGTGTTCTTACAAAATACTATGTAATGTCTCTTATATACCCAAGTACCCATACTTAGTCTACTACAAGACAGAAAATCATATTTTATAGGTTAGTGTGTAAATACCCCCAGTACTAATTAAGCTTAATTTAAATTCAAATTGGATTTGCACTTGTACGAGATATAAATGCATACCTACAAATACAGTTATGGGACTGTTATCCAGAACACTCGGGACCTGGGGTTTTCTGGATAACGGATCTTTCCGTGATTTGAATCTTCATACATTAAGGGGCACATTCACTAAGCTCGGGTGAATGAATAGAGTTAGGAAAAAAACTCGAATTTCGAGGAGTTTTTTGTGCTCCTCGACTATCGAATTGGCGTAAATTCGCCTGAGTAGAATGATTCGAATAGATTGAGCGAAAAAATGCTGCGATAGTCGCCCATTCGATAGTCGAAGTACTGTCTCTTTTAAAAATCATTCGACTGCCTACTTCGCCAGATTAAACCTACCGAATTGCTTTAAAAGCCTACTTTCTAAGTTTGTGATCGAATAAAAAGGTATTTGATCGATCATTCGATCGAATGAAAATCCTTCAATCGAATATTCGATCGCTCGACTATTCGCCGGGCGAATATTCGCCCTATTCGATTCTATTCCCCAGTCGAATTTCGAGGGATTTAACCCCTCGAAATTCGACCCTTGATGCATCTGCCCCTAAGTCTACTAGAAAATCATTTAAACATTAAATAAATCCAATAGGCTGATTTTGCCTCCAATAGGGATTAATTATATCTTAGTTGGGATCAAGTACAAGCTACTGTTTTATTATTACAGAGAAAAGGGAAATAATTTTTAAACATTTGGATTATTTGGATAAAATGGAGTCTATGGGAGACAGCCTTTCCATAATTCGTAGCTTTCTGGATAAGGGGTTTGCAGATAATGCATCCCATACCTGTAGTATTTATTTATTAATGTGTTTATTGTGTCCAACAGGAAGTACTGCATATTGTGCATAATGGTGTTATAAGAACGAAGTAGAATACTTATGTGCAAAGCACAAGTCCATACAGCTTGGGTAAACAAAACTAGTTAGGATTTATTACTTTAGTTATTCTTGATCCTTTCAATAACCCAACCAGTCAACATCTGCTAGAAGACTGGTATAAAGTTACATTTCTATAAATACCATATTGTGTTCCCTGGATCTAAATCACTTGTCTCTGTAATAAAACTTTTTTCACATTTATTCCCTCTCTGCACAAGGTCTCTATAACCTACTGTCTCTGTTATACTGTACGTTTCTCTCTTTCATTGTCCTCTAGTGTAGATTTAAAAGAATGCACTGTGCTTTATTGTTAATATCATTCTTGTTTGTCTTGTAGCTGGTTTTACATAGAAATAAAGCCATCCAGGTATTTTACAGCATAAATCACATTTGGGGACATACAGTGCATGTAGTAGAGTGTGAATGTATATCCCTTCACAAGGGTTAATGCCCCTTCGATACGTTTTAACAATTTTATCTCCTTTTGTGTGTGTGTGTATCTACTGGTTTAAATTCTAGAATATTATTCTGTCCATGTGTGCCACCACCTAATTGCTCCTAAATGATTTCTCCCTTTTTAAATCTCTTTTATCAGATTTTTTATTTATTTCTCAGCAGTTATACTGCATCCTTGAGCTCTTAGAGACTCCTCTAGAGACCTCTAGTGGATAAAGCCAGAAGAAAGTAGTATGATATTCTTTTCAGTTTGATTATAATATTTATCTGTACCTACAAACTTATTATTCTGCAAAATAACATGCAACTGAATGAATAGTTACCCTATTAATATTTCATTTCCATTGTCAAATAGTTCATTTTATTATATTCACATAATGCCACAATTCTTGTAAATTGTTTCCTTCATAGATCCATTTATCTTTTCTGCAAAGCTGGGCATATACTTTAAGATATTTATCCAATTTGGTCACCAACATGCTGAACCAAATCAGGGTAATACAATTGTTTGGCCCATGGGCTAACATTTGGATCATAATGAGGTCCTATGGAGTCCAGTCTGGAAGGGCAACATCAATGTCAATGTCGTCCCTGTTTGCCGATTATATTCCTGCATGATTTGGCTGGATATGGTAGGTGCTTCTGAGGACCTTGTACACAGGTCACTAAGCTTTCAACTAAGGAGCTGAATCAGCTGCCTTTATTGGTCCATTCACAACCGCTTTTAGACTCAAAGTGATAGCAAACATGGTGCGTATCATGTTGTACAGCTGGACTTCTTGGAAGATGTACCACATATATATATATATATATATATATATATATACACACGATTTTTCTGATCCTACCAGCCCTAAGGCAACTTACACCTGACCTGGCCCACTGCCCCGGTATATATACACACCTCTGCTCCTTCAGTAGTGGGGTTAGAACAGCATGGAGAGTTTGGGGAGTAGATGGAATTTTTTAGTAGCTTTATGCACACTATTTCTTAGGGGGTGATTTATCGATTTTATCTCAACATTTTCTGCTACAAACTCCAATCAAAACCGCTCTGTTTTTTTACGTTTTCCCAAAAATTTGCTTTGCAGGAAAAAATATGATTTTCACATTTTTTCGGATTTTTCACCCAAAAACTCAGGTTTCGTATGCTTTTTACCTGAAAACTCTGAAAACCTCGGGGTATTGCACAAAACCCAGCACACATAAAAAAAATCATTGAGACTTCTCCCATTGACTTATATGCAACCTCGACAGGTCTGAGATGCCGGATTTTCTGATTTGGACTTTTCCATCCTCGGGGTTTAATAAATTCCGAAAAATTCGTGATTTTTTTAAAAGTCTAGTTTTATAAAAAAAAAGTTACACATTTTTTGTCTTTTTTGCATTCGGAGTTTAGTAAATAACCCCTTAGTGTTCTTTTATTAATAGACACGGTTCATATAAAGGATTTATTCCTTGTCTGAACTATAGGGTCACAATTTATAATTATTTAAAAATAAATTTTAAAAAAACACCGCCTTTTCTTTCCAATAAAGAAGAGATGCCCAGCTGACGGCCTACAGGCCAGATACATCTGCCATCTTTGTATGGAGCCCAGACTGACAAAACTTTAAAATATCCATTACTGGATACCGTCATCATAGGAACTGAATTTGTGCACTGTACATGCTGTATGTTGGGCAACTGACCCACCCAGTTCATAAAGAATCCTTGGTGCCAAGATCTACAATTCTTGGTCAGAGAAGGAACAGTAAACACACACAGATACAGAGGAAACTGTGATCAATTAATTTAATTAGGTTTTATATGCAACATGAAATAATAGTGAAATATCTGATTTCAGGAATAGCTGCAGTTCTACTTCTCAGTGTTGTGACGGCTGTGTCCTGCTTAGATGTTCTGAAAAATAAAATCACATGGAGTGTGTATTAGGAGATGAAACTGTTCTTTACTCAGCGGAGCAACTAATCAGATACCAATAGCAATAGTAGGAAAGATTGTCCATCTCAGAACCGTCTATTACAAGCAGAGCATTTACTTCCCATACAGAAAACCCAAACACAAGCATACACACGTACCCACACTAAACCTCCAGGTCTGGCAGGGCATTTCCCTAATGACTTACATTGTTGATCCAGTCGATGTAAGCAGAGACTCTTGTGAACACGGTGGGCTTCAGGTAAGCATTACATCCCAGGGAGGACACAAAACTGGCAATGCCGTGCACTTCATAGATGCCATTGTTAGGACAGTTGAGGGGACCACCAGAATCTCCCTGTAATGGGAGGAGATAAAAGGGTTGCTCACATATTCTAGCATATAAAGGGGTTTCCAACCTACAGCCTTTATCTGTAAGACATGGCTATGTCAACTATCTGAATTGAAACATTTAATTCCACTGCATAAATCACTGCACAATTGTAAAGAAAATGTAACAAGGGTGGCTCTATAAATAGGTGGGGTTAAAGGGGGAACCCTATACATCCAACGTCTTCGTTATTTAAACTGCTGCTGACATTTCCATGTTTTTACAGGGCTATTTACAGGACTGCTGTTGATATTTTTTCAAAAAAGGCTTCCCAGCCACCCACCTTCTGTATTCTATTGCAGTCATAAAAAGATTATACTCTGATGCTTGTTGAGAAAGTGCAAAGCTAGGGATCTTACATTGCATCCAGCAGTAACTCCATCACCACCAGCGCACACCATGGAGGTCTTGACTGTGCTTCCCCAGTAGGCAGAGGTAGAGCAAGTTGCATGGGCTACTGAAGGCAGAGGGGCCTGCTGCAAGATGGCGGGAAGTGGTCCATTGGCTGCAAGAAGAGACATCATTGTTCTCATGGGTATTTTATTGAGAGACATATAAATCCAATCAAAGTCCTTCTTTTGATGGATGTACTATAGTGAGTATGGGAAGTAAGGGTAAGAAAGAAAGATGTAATAGATGTGAGAGGTAATGAAAGATCCACCCTCCAAGAGCCACGCACAGATATATGGACAGAAAAGCAAGCTCCTCTCTCTGAGTGTGTGTAAATAGCAAAGTCAGATATATAGATAGATAGATAGATAGATAGATAGATAGATAGATAGATAGATAGATAGATAGATAGATAGATAGATAGATAGATAGATAGATAGATAGATAGATAGATAGATAGATAGATAGATAGGTAGATAGATAGATAGATAGGTAGATAGGTAGATAGGTAGATAGATAGATAGATAGATAGATAGATAGATAGATAGATAGATAGATAGATAGATAGAGATAGATAGAGAGGTAAGAGTGTGAATACCCTTTTTATAGCTAAGATAAACTTACTGACAGTCCTGCCCCATCCAGTAATGATACAAGGGGAATTATGAGCCAGAATAACTCCATTACTGGGGAGTGCAGCCAGTTGCACGTTACTGTTCAAGGAGGCGCTGGAGGCCAGATGGAGCACAGCAATGTCAAACCTGCAGTTTAGGAAATAAAAACAAGGTCAGTTGCTTATAGGAGACAGTTCAATATAAATCTAAAGCTGAGGGCTGTGCAATCTATTAATGATTGTTTTGGTATTCAATCAGGGATTTTCTTTCATATAAGAAATTGGAGAAAAAACATTATCAGTTATGGTCCAAACTGATGCACGTTTGCCACAACCTGATAATGATATTGAATTATAAAGTTGCCAAAGGTCATCTTTTTTGTTGGCTAAGAAACCTTTTGTTGTAACTTTTCACAAATAAAAAATTGGTATGTTATATATATGGCAATTGACCGATAATAGAAAATATCAGGAGACATATTTTCCCACATTAGGAAT
This sequence comes from Xenopus petersii, assembly GCA_038501925.1. Taxonomy (NCBI): domain Eukaryota; kingdom Metazoa; phylum Chordata; class Amphibia; order Anura; family Pipidae; genus Xenopus; species Xenopus petersii. The sequence goes on along the minus strand of CM076674.1, from coordinate 43,754,378 downwards.
TAGAACAAGTATTTTTCTTACTATCTTTAGTAAAGTCTACAAACCCCCTCTACAATTCAAGTAGTAAGTTGCCTATTCTGTTTTCCTACATCTTACAAACTAGTTAAAAGGAATTAATGATTGTGGGATGGAGCTGCTCATACAATTCCAGGTCTACTTTCTATATGATTTAAAAATCTTTAAAATGCCTGCTTGTTTAACTTGGTAAACATTAAAAACATTTTCAATAATAAAAATATCTTTCTTACCCAGCTGCAACACTGCTTGGGTTCCAGTTGACGTGCTTCACAATTTTAGAAACAGCAATGATCTGCTCGGAGCCATCGTTCACACTCAGATTGTGCTCACCCAGTATGACACGGAATGGTCCGGCCCTTTCCCCAAGAGTAGAAGAGAGTAACATTATTGTTACTATTGTGTGATGTCAAATTAATATTAAACCATTTGCACTCAGTAGGCGTTATTATTTCCTAGTTTAGTCCATGTGGGCAGCACTCCGCTCTTTGTGTTTCGACTCGGGTGCAAGGTAAGGAGATCAGATATGAAGACAAATGACCAGCAACACCGAGATGTTTCGTGAATAGTCAAAGTGTATTAGAAAATCACATGTAAAGCCGACGTGACGTTTCGGTCCACACAGGGACCTTTCTCAAGGCAACCATGTCAAACATCCAAACAAGTTTATATACCCACAATCCCATTAAACCTATCAACAGGAAGTGACAAAACATCAGGTGTAGCAAATCCCTCAGTCAGAGCTGAAAGGCTGTAACAATCACAATTGACATGGTTGCCTTGAGAAAGGTCCCTGTGTGGACCGAAACGTCACATCGGCTTTACATGTGATTTTCTAATACACTTTGACTATTCACGAAACATCTCGGTGTTGCTGGTCATTTGTCTATATATATATATATATATATATATATATATATATATATATATATATATATATATATATATATATATATATATATATATATATATATATATATATATATACTGTACATATATACTGTATACACACATATATATATAAATATCCACAATAAAAGTCTGCATTTGGGGGTCTTATGCGGAAAGTGATTTTGTTAATTCAAATAAAGCATGATGTTTTAACTGAATCCCAAACCCAGATAATTATGCTGGTACTGACTATTTTATAGACTTGCAGGCAGGTGAATAACTAATAAAATCTGTTAGAGCCCTGGTATGTGCTGCAGTATAGAAATAAGCATATACTTTATGACAATGAAATATACTGTGACAATTTGCAAGTACCAACACAATTACCAACAGTCAGCATCTTAGCAGAATGAATAGAATACATAGAATCTATTGGGGGTTACCAAGAGAGCTGTATCTATGTTACCTGTCCACACAGTGAGCGGCAGTCAGGACTCTGTCGGGGCGGATCAAGGAGCCTCCACAAGTGTGGGAATAGCCGCTGCCAGATTGGATCTGGAGTGAGATCTGGGAGATGGAAATAACATGATAGTGTCAAAAATACAGAGGGATTAAGGGAGGGACGTGGGAGCACAACATGGTCAACAATAACGGAATTGCAACTGACCTGGCCGCAAACTGATCAATAATAGATGCATAAAAGGGATAAATGCAATTCCCCTGGCCCAGCATTTTTATTAGTAAAACCGGCCAGGAAACAGTGGATAGGATAACCATTTGTTTAATGTATGGTTTATAACATTAGTTAACCCAATGCACCCAATGCCATCACTGACCTGCCATGGCCAAGAATTTGGGGAAGCATTAGTTCCTCCTACCACACGAGAATTATCCTCCAGGAAGCGGAGGTTTCCAGAACAATGTCCTGCAGTTAAAAAGGAGACAAAATGACACAACATTTTAAACTTACAGACAAATTGTTTTATATATGCAAAAAAACAAATATATCAACCCTATGGACGAGCCTAATATATCTAGGGTAGAAAATAAGTTTTCTTCTAATTAACCATTCGGTTGTGCTTCCAGGAGAATCTAGGAGAACCTCCAAAATTCTCACTATAAACATCCTTCAGTGTAGGTCACCCAAGTGCTGCTCTGGGGATCAGCCCCACAGTCTGGGAATTAACATTAAAGGGACCAAAAACAACGGATGGTAAGCCTTTCCTGAAGGTCAGATACAGTGATAGTAGGAGCTGATTGACATCATATATTCAAGTACTGTTATATACTTTAGATGTAAACTTTAAGGCATCTGTTTATATAAAATATTTAAAATGAACAAAAATTCCTGATTAAAAGATTCAATACCAATACATGTTTTAGACATGTTTTGTAACAGCAGCCAAACACTTTAAATAGTTCTGAAAATAATTATAATAGCGATGTAAGAATAAAATCAAGGTCTCCCTATAAAACATATTTACTGGTCTATAAACAGAGGAGTGACCACAACTACACACACACTGTAACTATGTTACATGTTTTATAAAATTAGAAATAGAAAGGTACCCTGTCTGTAATGATTAAATTAATATCTAGTGATAGATTAACTCTCTTCCAATAGGATAAGTGGTTAAATTAAATTAAAGTGCAGTGCATGCCTAATCAGTTAGTTTATCAACAATTTTAAGTAAAAAGCAATCACTTCCCAAACCAATTAATTCCCAAGCCAATTCATAAATATTAAATAGAAATAGAAAGTGCCAATTAGTGTATATATCCAATGACTGTTGCCCAATTAAAAATGGCAATCAGTTCATTGACAATTCATGATTAGGCTCAAATAAATTGAATTAAAAATGACCAAAATTCATTAGGAAGTCCCAATACTTATAAACAAAGTGCTTTTACTAGATTGATATTCTAAAAAAAATCATAAATATACTAGGATTGTAAAGTGCCAGGCATTTAAATATCTATTACTAGAGAGATTAGTTAATAAGGTTTTATAAGTAATATTTTACAATATCCATTACCTCCATTTAAGAGGTGCAGGGGAACCCTAGAACTGTTAATTTAATTTAATGGGCAGTTTGTTTCTTTCCCTGGAGTTTAGGTATTTATCAGGTTCCATGAAGTTTAGTTGGTTATCCTGTATAGGGAGAGATTTGTCTTTCTCTACCCTATGTACCCGTTGCACACTGAATATTCTTGATACTACAGCATATTAAGATTATAATTTTATAATACTGGCAGTAAAATAATGGTCATACAGTGGCTAGTGAAAAACTCCAAATAAGGTGTTCACATAGTATTAGAATGTAGTAAGTCTTACCACCAAGGACCAATACAGCGAGTACCAGCAGTCTCAACATCTTGCTTTAGTGTCAGGTACAATTGCATCCAAGAGACCCTTTTTATTTAGTTCTCTGAAGGCAGCAAGAAAAATATGTGGGAACAACTTTAGACTGTGCAGGTGTACTGGGTGACAAAAGTAGTATTGCTGGAAATGGAACAGTAAATATAAGTATTTGTAGGGCAAGGACACGACTATCTGAAAATAGATTACTTATGGTTTGTATACAATTTGATTTGCTAATAGCCCAGCTCTATCGTATGGGGATGGGATCCAGTATCCAGAAAACCTGGGACCTGTGTTTTTCTAGATGTGGTGTATTTCTGTAATTTTAAACATCATGCTTTACATGTAGTGAAACTGAAGCACTTTAAAACAATTTTATAAATGTATGGGATCTATTAGCCTTACACGATCAGGAATGGTAAAGCCTGTTTGGATAAAGGGGTTTTCTGATAACAGACCCAGATGTGTTCTTATGGAAAAAAACAAAAGAAAGTTGGTTACAGTCAGATGTCTGGAATCAGAGTAATGGTAGTAGATTAATAAAGGAGGAATATGATTCAGATATTTTTATTTACCTCTAGCGGGACAGATAAACTTATCAGATGCCAGAATATATCAGTAGGAAACCAGGGTAATGCAAGCTTATATATTATGCACGATGTTGCAGAATATAGAATGTATTATGCTTATACTTGTATGTCATACTATAAGATTGCCAATAGAAGCTCCTTAACCAGGACCAAGCACAAGGATTGAAATGATGACAGATACTCTTGTAGTTGACATTTTAGGGAACAGTTTTGCCTCCTGAGGAAATTAGCTTTTCTTTTATGGTTGAAATACTTTAGGCTAGAAAGGTTACATGTGGCATAAGGCTTTGGGGCAGATTTACTAAAGGGCAAAGTGACTAATGCTGGCAAAGATTCACCAGCGTTACAGTTTTCAGGAAATTAGTTAATTTACTAATGGGTGCAGGTGTTACTTCGCCAGCGAAGGAGATAGACGCTAGCGGTGATTTGCACTCTATCGCCAGGTGAATTTTCATTCTGGTGAATGGACGTTACTCCGCAAATTCACAAAGATGCGCATTTTACTGAACAATACCTCTTTCCCCAGACTTCACCAGCTCAGACCAGGCGAAGTGCAATGGAGTGCATAGACGTTCCTCCTTTTTCTGTTACTTACATCATATTTTTTAGTGGAAAAAGTTTCTGTCCAAAAAATTCTGGTGTCTTTTCCTTTTTTCAGAGTGACAGCCTGCAAATGTCTTTAAAATGTTTTTGGGTAACCAGGTTCTCCCATACATTTTCTAACATTTGGAACATTAACTATACAGTGGGCTCATGTGTAGGGCATTATAACAACTCTAATTTATTTATTAAGGTTCCCTGAACTTGTGTAATGTAATGTATTTGCTGCAACATATATGTCCATTAAACTTTAAATTTTCCGCCATCTGCAAATTAGCCTGAGCAAAGACCTCTAACGAAGTTGCGCTAGGCAGAATTGAACGCTAGTTCATCTTCGCTTTGATTTCCTTGCATTGTCCATGTAATTCCCCAGCATTCGGCACCCTGGATGCATTTAAGTAAATTAGTGTTGTCTGAGCGAAGTATTGCTATGGCTGCAAAGCCAAAAGTGTCTGCTATAGGCAGAAGGGTGAGCCGAGATCAGGACCTTGAGGTTTGCTCCGGGTTTTGGGATACCATATATTATAGTGTGCTGTACTTCCTAATATAAAAAATGCATGTGGTATGTGGTTTACTACCTGTCTGTAGCATTGAATACATGCATGGTGTGAAAGCACATACCAAATAGAATATCTCTGCAGGTCCAGGCAAGGATGAAATGTCTGTTGAACCAAGTCCTGTCTTTTTTCATTGTGCCAATCCAAGTTTATCACAACTACAATGGCTATATACATTTTGTGAAAACATAAGCTCTTTAAAACAGAAGCTAGTAGGAGGGGAGTTTACAGGCAGGGTTGTAGCATACAAAGTAATAACTAGACAAGAATTTTCAGCATCTTGAAGCAACAGGTTTTTCTCTGTACGCTTGAATGTAAGAAAAATTTAAAATGAAAGATGCTGCATAACAAAATGTCAGCACTCAAGAGCAGGACAGACTGTCATGTAAGTCTGGAAAAGTAAGCAGACATTATACAAAATAGCAACCAAGAGCAAAAGGGTCACTAAATGAAACTTTCTTTAGAGTTCCTACGTTTTCTAATAGCTGGATCATAAAATATGGCAGCATAATTATTCCCACATTATAATTACAATTTAACGGGAACATTTTAGCGGCCCTACAAAGCCATTTGTGAATGAGTACCACCACCTGCTGTGCAGATACTTGCTATGTAAATAGTTTTTGTGTGCCAAGTTATTTCCACTCACAGAAATTAAAATAACTCCCCAGGTCATGATAAGTTATGGATACTGTAACTGGTATGGTTCCTTAGATAAGAGAGGGGGTGGAGCAAAGAGGTTAAAACAGTTTCAGAAATCGATTAAAATTAATTTGCCTTGCTATCTCCTAGCTGTTTGATACTGGTACAAATGAGCTACATTGCAATACTATTCAATGTATTTCCTGGACATTCTTATTCCTGAATAAACTATATTTAGAAGTCAAGCAATCCAGAGGCACACAGAACTGATGCAAGCAAGGAACACCTTGCACGTTTATTGCGGTATTGCAGTGCAACATTTCAGGGTTAGGCCCCTTTATCAAGCATAAGGATGTAAAGTGCAAAAAACATATAAATAGGTGCAATGATGGAGATTGGTTAATGCAGATGAAGCTCAATTAAAGTCCAATTAAGTGAATGTCCAATAAAGTGTTAGTCCAAGGTCATGTGATACCAAAGAAAAAAATAGAATTTTTTTTTTTGAAAAAAACCCAAAAAAAACCGATTCAGGTTACCTAGAATCTAAAAGGAAAATAGTACATGGTAAAAACATTTTATACAAAGAATCCTTTGTATATAAAAAAAAATGTAGGACACAAGAAGTAAGAACAATCTACGTACTATATAGTTCACGGATCTTACCCTGCCAAAAGAGGAAAGGGAGGCCTTCAAAATCTTTCCCTGTCAAAATCTGCAGAACAATGTTTCACCTGTAAAAAAAAAAAAGGGGACAATCTGCTTAATTGTAATATTTTATAAAAGGCACGACAAGTTAAATTCCTCATTCAGTCCTTTAGGTTGTCTGGATTGCAAACGTCCATATCCAATAACATTCCCTCTTTTGAATATCTTGCCCTTGTTTAGGAAACACTTTTTCCATCGTAATAGCGCCACCCGGTGGCCATGGGTAAAGAAATATCTAGCCAATAACATTTCTTTTTTCTCCTTTTTCTCCTTGGTTTTATCTGTTTTGGATTGATCAAAAGGCAAGGCCTGGGGAATGATTGGTTTGTAATTTCTTATCACTCATCCTGTGGTTTGGCCAATATACACCATGCCACATGGGCATTTAATGCAATAAATTACGTTGGAGGTGTCACATGTAAAAAAGCCTTTAACCTTGTGTTTGGTACCCAACGATGTATGCATCACCCCGTCACCAGGTATGATGCCACTGCAATGCTCACAATTTCTACAAGGAAACGTTCCATTAGCTTTAAGTGAGTGATAAACGTCTCGTTTAGGAGTTACCTTAGGTTTAATAAGATCACCTATATTCCTCCCTCTCCTATACGAGAAGAGGGGCGGTAACTGGAACAGATGCCCAAATTTTGGGTCCGCCTTCGAGATCCCCCAATATTTTAAGATGACGTTCCTACATACTTTGGCCTTTGAATCAAAGGAAGTAATGAAAGGGATACGTGCTGACTCCTTATTATTACTGGCTCTTCTCTTTAACGTTTGGTTTCTAGGTATCAATCTCACCTCCTCATTAGTAGACAGTAGTGTGTCAGTATCATACCCTTTATCTGCAAATGTATTCACCATCTTTGAAGCTTCTGTTTCAAACAACTCGTCTGAGGAAGTAATGCATCTCATGCGTAATAACTGACTCCTGGGTAAACCTCTAAGAAGCACTGGAGGATGAAAACTAGTACACCTTACTAGATTATTTTTATCGGTGGGTTTAGTGTATAGAGAAGTTACGTAGGAGCCATCAGTATATATATGGCGAGAGCCAGATGTCTCAAACTATATTTAGATCAGACATGGCCTGAAACTGTGTTGGATATATAGCCTTCCAGTGGTCTTGAAGGCACTCCCTACCATAATGCCGAAAGGTGTTCCGTATCTTGCCCTTAACTATGATGGTCACTGTTTTGTGACCCTTACTGATGTACAGTAGGTACAGGTATGGGACCCAGAATGCTCAGAACCTGGGGTTTTCCGGATAACAGATCTTTCTGTAATTAGGATCTTCATACCTTAGGTCTACTAGAAAACATTACATAAACCCAATAGGCTGGTTTTTGCTTCCAATGAGGATTAATTATATCTTAGTTTGGGTCATGTACAAGCTACTGTCTTATTACTACAGAGAAAAAGGAAATCCTTTTAAAAATCTGGATTATTTTGAAAAAATTGAGTCTTTGGGGGTTATTTATCAAAATCTGAATTTATCTCATTATTTTCTTAAATATCTTGCAACCAAATCCGTACAGGTTATTTTCCGTACAAATTCCAGTTCGGGTAAAAATGTGAAAAAATTGTGAAAATGTCCGAAAATTTGAATTGTAAGAATTTTTCGGATTTTCTGCCAAACAAATTTGATTTTTTCAAATTTTTACACAAAATCTTCGAAACCCATCGCAGATCAGGATATCTTCGCTACTTCTCCCATTCACTTATATACAATCTCGGCAGGTCTGAGATGCTGGATTTTCGGAATCGGATTCATCTGTAATAAATCTTTTGAGTTTTTGGCATTCAGACTTTAATAAATAACCCCCTATGGGAGAGAGCATTTCAGCAATTCAGAACCTTTCGGATAAAGGGTTTCCAGATAATAGATCCCATTTAGGCATTTGTTACTCTTGTGAATAAATCTGTTTTATCAGCAGATAATTCAGGGCCCCAAAAAGGCATATAAGAAAACAGGCGCCCCTGGACCATATATATCTCCCAACTGACAAACACACTTAAAGGAGAAATACACCCTAAAATTGTGGCTTAAAATGCCATATTTTATATATTACACTTACAGGGACCCACTCACAATATACAGAACACATATAATAGAAGTGGCACAATATAAGGCTGATTAGTAATTAATACAGATAATTACTACATAGCAGCACAGAAAACATTGTCTATTTCTGAGCACTGGCTCTGTCTTTAAATTTTTTGGCTACTGGCAGACCTTGATCTGGAGGAGAATGGGTTTCTTGAAAGCCCGCAAAGCAAGAATACAGAGATCTCAGAAACATTAAACTTATATTTATCAAACCTGGATAGAAGGCAATGCAAGATATATTTGAACATTTAAAGCAGTTTATCTCAAGATTTTGTAAAAATGAATGAAACAATGTGGTTTTCGATGCAATCTAGAAAAACTTGGTAATAAGCGTTCTCAAATCTCTAATTTTTTGAATTCAAGTTTTTCTAACTCAGATTTGAAACCAGTTGAAAATATCTTGAAATTTTAAATGATAACGTTTGGTGGATTTTCAACATTCAAGCAATTTTCTTTTTCAAGTTTTTTTAAACAGTAATGAATGGAACAATGTGATTTATGTTAATTCTAGTTTTTTCCACTGATTAATTTATCACGTTTTTCCTGTTCACAGCAAATTTGAACTTGAATTTAAAAATGTTATAAATCTGCCTTCATAGACACTGGTTCAATCTTTGCAGCAACTTCTTGTTAAATGGCGAAAAAAAATCATCATTGGAAATAATTGTTAAACTATTTGCTCATATTTACATTTATTTAAGTTTTGCAAACCTGCAGTGGTTACCACTGACCCGAAGGCAGAAATAATTTGGCACAAATGTAAAAATAAAAAGAGCAGTGTATGCAATAAAACACTTTAAAACAAAGTCAGTTACTTTACTACAAAAATATATGGCACCACCAAACAACTAAAATCTGCAATCCAACGGTCTAATGAAGACCATTTTTATTCTTAATTTGTATTATCTGTGTGATTACAGCTTTTTAAAGAGTTTCTATATTGGTGTAATGGCCAAACAAGCACATCTTATTCTTTAAGAGTAGTTTAGTACGCTAGTACCAGGAAACTTTACCAAATGATATTGAAAGATATTCCAAAATACCTTACTGAAAATAAATCCAGATTAAGCCTGGGTTGGATTTAAGAAGAATTAAAGAGATACTGACGCCAGAAATTAAACTCTTTTTTACATCTATCATAATATTGCCTTTGAAAGCTACTTTGTCATAAAGAATTTACACAAAGCTTTTTCATTACCTGTACCCCATGTTCCTGTATGAGGGGGCTGCCATATTTGTGCAGCAGAAATCCGTTAGCATTAGAAACTTTAACTGACTTGCTGAGATGGGACAGTCAGGTTGGCAAAACAGTCAGGTTTAGGAACTTCAACGTACGATAACTTACAAAAACAAACCTCTCAGCAAAAAAAGTTGACATGACCTATAGGTAACTTTTAGGGGCCAATTCACCAAGCTCGAGTGAAGGATTCGAAGTAAAAAAAACTTTGAATTTCGAAGTGTTTTTTGGGCTACTTTGACCATCGAATGGGCTACTTCAACCTTCGACTTAGAATCGAAGGATTCAAACTAAAAATGGTTCGACTATTCGACCATTTGATAGTCGAAGTACTGTCTCTTTAAGAAAAAACTTCGACCCCCTAGTTCGCCATCTAAAATCTATTGAACCCAATGTTAGCCTATGGGGAAGGTCCCCATAGGCTTGCCTAAGTTTTTTTGGTCGAAGGATAATCCTTCGATCCTTGGATTAAAATCCTTCGAATCGATCGATTCGAAGGATTTAATCATTCGATCGAACTATTTGCGCTAAAATCCTTCGACTTCGATATACGAAGTCGAAGGATTTTAATTCCCAGTCGAATATCGAGGGTTAATTAACCCTCCATATTTGACCCTTGGTGAATTTACCCCTTAATGTACATTCATGTTTTAAAAAGTAGTTTTTTTCAGCAGAGTATGTGTTATTTAATAAACATTTAAATTTACATAAGGAATTTTTAAAATAAAGGAAAAAATAATATAAATTAAGTAATACCTCATCTACACTGTCTCTAAATTGGAAACGAGGAGCAACTATAGTGACAAAAGGATGTTGGGCACCACAGGTCTGTATCTATATTCAACCCAGGGACTCCAAGTTAATACAATTTTTTTATGGGTGTCGAGTAAAATGCAAGTAATTTTTTCTTGGGACATAATCCAGTCCAATCTGGATTTTACTGGGTCAATTGGGATTTGTTTTTGTTTCCAGGTCCAAGCTAGAGTCCTCTTAGCTGCCATCATAATAAAGGTAAATAGACAGAACTGGGCATTATTGAGTTCTCCCAGGGTTTTGTGCCTAATAAGGCTATCACTGGATCCTTGGGCATAACTGGCCTACTGCCCAGATGTTTTGTTCAGACCACCACTTAAATTGTGAAGTTTGGAGACCTGGAATAAACTGTGGGGCTGAGGGAACCCAAATTTAGTTTCTTGTGTAAGGCATCCCAAAGTTTCAAGGTATGTTGAAGGCATCTGCTGGCCTTTTTGAGCCTCTTCTCTGGAGGGCAATCGATTAGAGCAATAGGAGAATATGGCTGGTTAAAGGTGGCCTCCAAGGAAACCCAAATGAGGGCTATCTTCTAAGGTGTGCAGGGTTAAGACCCGTGCCAGTTGGGCGGCTCTATAATAGAGAGAAAGTTTAGGGAGACACAGGCCACCCCTATTTTTTGGCTGATATAGAGTGAGTTTATTCAATCTTAGGGGCAAATTTACTAAAGGGGAAGTGACTAACACTGGTGAAAATTCGCCAATTTACTAACGGGCGCTGGCGTAAATTCGCTAGCAAAGGAGATAGACTCTAGCGCTACTTCGCACTCTTACACCAGGCGAATTTCCACTCTGGCGAATGGACGTAACTATGCAAATTCACTAAGATGCAGATTTTAATGAAAGTTACCTCTTGCACCAGACTTGCTTTCGCCACCTCAGACTAGGTGGGGTGCAATAGAGTAGATAGGAGTTCCTAAAAAAAAGTCCCAAAAAATGCTGGCGACTTTTCAGTTTTTCAGGGTGATAGGCTGCAAAAGATCGTAAATTCTTTTAGGGTACCCGGCTTCCCCCCTACATTTGATAACATATGGCACATAAACTATACACTGGGCTCATGTGTAGGGCAATATAACAACTCTATTTTATTTTATTAGGGTTCCCTGGGCTTGTGTAATGTAATGTATTTGCTGCAACATATACGTCTATTTAAATTTAACTTCCCACTGTATGTAAATTAGCCAACGCTAGCGCAACTTTGCTTTGCTTGCCAAATTAACGCTATCGAAACTTCGCCATTGTTCGGCGCCCTGGACGCAACTTTGCATTTTAGTGAATTAGCTTTGTCCTGGCAAATTTTCGCCTGGCGAAGTGTGCCAGTGTGAGCAAAGCCATCGCTGGTGAATTTCCAGACGTTAGTGAATTTGCGTGTTTTCCCTGCCCAGACGAATCTTAGAATAGTTGATTCAAATTTTTCTAAATGCCCAGCCGTGATTGGAATAGGTAGTGTTCTAAACAGGGCCGCCATCAGGGGGGGACAGGGGGGACAAGCGTACCGGGCCCGGGCATGAAGGGGGGCCCGGCAGCGCTGCATTTTTTGAAGATCCGGGCCCCCCTTACGAGCGCCCGAGCCGTACGTCTTGCCTCTGTGCTGCCGAATGCGGAAGTGCCGAAAAGCCGAAGCCGATGCGCCGAAAAGACCCGAAGTCACGGAAAAAGCCGAAGTCCTGAAGCAGCGCAAAGACCCGAAGTCACGAAAACAGCCGAAGCCGAAGTCCTGAAGCGGTGAAAAGACCCGAAGTCACGAAGGAGGTGAAGTTGAAGTACTGAAGCCGTGAGTTCAATTCTACTGAACACCAGTTTGTGTATTTTTTTTTTTTTTAATCTCCTGGCCACCAATGTATTATTTTAATATTCTATAGGCCCCTGCAACCAATCTTTTTTTTTAAAACATGTTTTTTTGGGGCCCCAATTTTTTTTTTAACTCGTAAGGGGCCCCTGACGCCAATGTTTTTTTTTTTTTCAAAAAATTATTTTTTTTTTTTTAAATTTTTTTTGGGGCCCCAATTTGTTTTTAACTTGTAAGGGGGCCCCTGCCGCCAATGTTTTTTTTTTTTTTCAAAAAAATTTTTTTTTTTTTTCAAATTTTTTTTTGGGGCCCCAATTTGTTTTTAACTTATAAGGGGGCCCCTGCCGCCAATGTTTTTTTTTTTTTTTCAAAAAAATTTTTTTTTTTTTTCAAATTTTTTTTTGGGGCCCCAATTTGTTTTTAACTTATAAGGGGGCCCCTGCCGCCAATGTTTTTTTTTTTTTTTCAAAAAATTTTTTTTTGGGGCCCCAATTTGTTTTTAACTTATAAGGGGGCCCCTGCCACCAATGTTTGTTTATTTTTTAGTTTTTTTTACATTTTTTTTGTTGGGGCCCCAAGTTTTTTTAACTTATAAGGGGGCCCCTGCCACCAATGTTTTTTTTAAAAAAAAAAAAATTTAATTTTTTTTTTTTTGGGGCCCCAATTTTTTATAAGGGGGCCCTGACCATCAATAGCTTTTTACAACTTGTGTGGGGGGGGTTACTTTTTACTTTTTTTATGTCTGTGTGGTCTTTTAACTGCGATGTGGAGTGGGCGGGAAATGGGGTGGAGCTTGGTCGTCAGTGTGGGCGGGGCCCAGGGGGCCCCAAAAATTTTGTTGTACGGGGCCCCGTGATTTCTAATGGCGGCCCTGGTTCTAAATAAATACAACAGCTTTGGTAAGTGTCATTTTGACTGAGTTAATACGGCCTATACAAGATATATGGTGGGAACTCGAAAAGGGCGGCTAAGGATTTGGCAGATAGTGTGTCAGTATCACTTTAATGATTGGATCACAACAAGTCAGCGGATATATTTGGATTTAATCACAGGTTTACACACTGGTCCATAAAGCAGACTGCATTGTAAAATGAAGAGACTGGGCGAGGGGAATGGATTGCAAACAGCTAGGATTGTTTCTTAATGGAACAGCTTTGGAAAAGAGCTGGAAGCAGAACAGCACAAAGATCAAGTGTAGATTGTTTAGATAAAAATGGTGCAAGAATATTCAGATGGCGTAAGAGAAAACAAGATTTGCTTATGACTTAATAAAAGGATTAAGCACCTGCAAAGATCTTTGGTGTGTGTAATATTGACAGAGATAGGGTATGAGCCAGGCTTCCAGGGAGCAGCACCATCCAATATTTACACACAAGTTAGTGTGGGGAGTACAGCCGGTTGTACAAAAGTCAGAGAAGAACAACCAGATCAAGGGAAATTATTAACTCTTCTGTAGCAGAGATGGATTTACCACTAAATGGGTGCTTAAAAGGTAACATTAACAATATGTATAAAACAACAATCTAACAATATCTTCAACTGAACATTTGGTTACTAGGATAGTGCAGAGGAAATGTCCTTTAAAGGAGTTACCTTCTCAAAGAGAACGATAAGAACAGAAGGATTCATTTGTCCAGAGTCAGGCATGTAAAGATGGAGTATTTTACTCCCTTATTTGAACATGGCTCCAATATTTTAACATTGGGCTCGTGTATAAAGCTGTTTAGAAGGGTATCTCTGCGTCTAGCCTTTTTATCTTATGATTTAAGATCTAATCAGGAATGTGACAAGGGCTAGAAATGTAGAAAGGTCACATGCACACTCAGACCCTTCGAACAATTTCTGCTGGTGCACAAGGCCCAAGGGAGACGGCACTCCCAATAATCCGATATACACAAAATCAGGCTGGCACACAGAGCGAATTAAACCGGGGTCCTGGTGCGTTTCTTGCGTCACACAATGAACACACCAGGGGTAGGACTCCGGTTTAATTCGCTCTGTGTGCCAGCCTGATTTTGTGTACAAGGGCTAGAAACACAGAATGCTGTTTTTGTGCATTCCTCCATGTGTCGGAAAGAGAACAAGCCAAAGGCACTTTATTTTTGATTGCCCACAAACATTTTAAAATGTCATGTCCAATATTATACTTTGTAGTCTAGAGTGCAGTTGTCTCTTGACTGGTCATTTTACTCCAGGGTCCATCAAGGTGTAAACTCCTTTAGATACATTTGAGAACACATGAAACCATTTTTTCAACATTTAATGACCTTTCAGTAGTGATGGGCGAATTTATTCGCCAGGCACTAATTCGCAGCGAATTTGCGCGATTTGCCGCCAGCGAATAAATTTGCAAAACGCCCACAAAAATTCGCCGGAAAATTGTTCACCGGCGTCAAAAACGGCCGCCGTTTGCGAATTTTTCGGCGAAGCGAAACGGCGCAAATTCGCCCATTACTACCTTTCAGATCAGAGCAGGTATCATCAAAACATGACCAGGCACCGGGCAGCCTGCCACCCGAGTGGAGCAAAGTCATATTCACAAAACTTGAAAATGTTTCACTTGTATTTTTTTTTATTGCTGAATTAGTGGGAAGAGAGAGCATATTTCTCAGTTGAACCCCTTCCAAAAAACAAGAAAATTGCAAAAAGTATACTTGTACATTGACATTCAGCAAAGATCAATAACTGCCACTTATATCTAATTAGCAGATAAAAGGACCTGTGACATAAGACAACATGTCACAGCAACAATGAATTTGAGAAGTGAAAGAAATAAAAAAATAAATATCACTATACATTGATTCAATTACTTTATCCTGCCCTCACCATATACACCCCTTTAGCTTTGCACAGAGCTCTTGTGGTTTTATTTCACCCAGAACTCAGCAGACAAAGCTGCCGATGTATTGTGAAAAACTCATGAATACAGTAACATTGCTACTTCTGCACATCAGAAGGATTCCCCGTTCTAACATTCATACAGAATAATTTAAAATAAGATGATTTAACAAAAATAATACAAAGAACAAGGTAAGACAAAATGAAAATATCATTCCCAAGAAGCCCATAGATCGTAATGGATTCGAAAAACAAACTCGTTTTCCTGGCACCTTATAATCTGACACTTTAGGGGGCCGATTCACTAAATTCGGGTGAAGGGTTAGAATAAAAAAAACTTCGAATTTCGAAGTTTTTTTTGGGTACTTCGACCATCGAATTGGTTAAATTCGATCGAAGTCGAACGAAATCGAACGATTCGAAGTAAAAATCGTTCGACTATTCGACCATTCGATAGTCGAAGTACTTACCCTTTAAAAAAAACTTCGACCCCCTACTTCGGCAGATAAAACCTACCGAAGTCAATGTTAGCCTATGGGGAAGGTCCCCATAGGCTTGCTCAGCTTTTTTTGATCGAAGGATTTTCCTTCGATCGTTTGATTAAAATCCTTCGAATCGTTCGATTCGAAGGATTTAATCGTTCGGTCGAACGAAAAATCCTTTGATCGTTCGATCGAATGTTTAGCGCTAAATCCTTCGACTTCGATATTCGAAGTCGAAGGATTTCAATTCGAGGGTCGAATTTCGAAGTATTTTTAACTTCGAAATTCGACCCTTAGTGAATCTGCCCCTTAGTCTTTAAACACAATGGACTGTGCAACTTTTATGTCAGATTCCACCTCCAGGTTTACTATAAGTTGAATGTTTGTAGCTCAGACAATATATGACTGTTTTATAGTTAACCACAACTAAAGTTATTTTTCTGTATGTTATACGTCTTATCATTAGCAAATTTTCAGTTGGCTTTAGTTTTTTCAGTTCATGAATTATTTGCTATTCTCTTTTGCAGTTGTTAAGCACAAGTCTACTTTATTAGCTATCTGCTTAATGTGAACTATAACCTTCAGTCAATTTATTGGTGTTGTAGTTCACCATGGTTGTAGAGAAGGGGCCAGATAACCGTCCAGACACTGGCCATTATATGCCCCAAAATACTGACTTAACAATGCTCATCGTTAAACAATAACCAGAATGTTATGTAAAAAAGTTTCACACACCTTTATTTATTATTTCTCAATTTGTCAGAATGTGTTTGAAACTTTGAATGGGGTGTTAAAGGGGTTGTTCACCTTTAAAGTAACTTTTAGTATGATGTAGAGAGTGATATTCTGAGACAATTGGCAATTGGTTATTGTTTTTTATAATTTGTGTTTTTCCAGTTATTTTGCAGCTCTCCAGTTTGCAATTTCAACAATGTGGTGGCTAGGGTGCAAATTACCCTAGCAATCATGCACTGATTTGTATAAGAGACTGGAATATGAATAGGAGAGGGTCTGAATAGAAAGATCAATAATGAAAGAAGCCATAACAGTACATTTGTAGCCTTACGGAGCATTTGCTTTTAGATGGGGTCAGTGACCTCCACGTTAAAGCTGAAAAGAGTCATAAGAAAGGCAAATAATTCAATAACCATAAGAAAGAATTAGCCATTCTACAACATACTAAAAGGTAGCTTAAAGGTGTCTGCATTGAGCAATAAACAATTCTTGGATTCATTAATCCTGGATACAAAAAGCAAGTAAGAATTCAGGAAAATATTTCAGGTTTGTATTGAAAACCTTCATACATATTGAATTAGCTCAGTCATGTATTTTTCTTTGTATTTGCAAGGATTATCCATTGGTGATCAGCGGACGCATGAGTAATTCTTTACGCTTTTTTTTATCCACACGCATATTAGCCAGTGCTTATCAACGTTATTTAAAGTGCATATCGTAATGATATAAATTGACATATACACTGTTTAGGTCTATATGCTGCTGCTGTCAAACTAAAGAGATAATTGTACCTAAAGGTCATAAATAAAAGTGGAAATTCGTTTTTAGTGTGTTTTTTATGTGGAGGTGGCATGATTAATGATGTACTTACCTGGGAAATTGTATAGGATCAGAGCTTAAAAATGCCTAGCTATGGGACAGTTTTCATGGTATACTGTACATGGCATAACACCTTTAGTCACCTACTTTGTACAGATAAAGCTATACAAATACCACAAGCCATTGTTGATAGTCTGTAATATAGGTTTGTAATATAAGTTGTATGGACTAACATGCCTGAACAGGTTAACAATCATCTCACAAGACATATGGCTCAACAGCAGCAATAGTATTTTAGTTAAAAAAACCTAGATTATTATTGTTTTCATGTAATCTGGCCCACATGTTGCCCCAAAGCAATTTGTTTATATGGTGAAAATATTGACTCTGTAGTCAACATTCATTTTCGCAAAAGGACTCATAGCTTGAAAAATGGAGAGATGAAAAAATGTATGGCATGTACAGTATACGTGGTGATTCTAAAGGAGAAGTAAACCTCTTATTAAAAAAAACCCGGGCAAATGCCCCTAACTTTTTACTTACCTCTCGGTGCAGATTCAGGAATCAGATTTCACGGCAGCCATCTTCTTCTTTAGTTATCTTCGTGTCTTCTTGCAGTGTTCCGGCAATTTTCATGACTTTTGGCGCATGCGCAGTTGTCAAAAACCTGAAGACTACTCCAACTGCGCATGCGCCGATATGGCACTTACTTCCCGAAGAAGACAGAAGAGAAAAAGATGGCTGCTGTGAACTCTGATGCCTGAATCTGCAGCGAGGGATAAGTTAGGGGCATTTGCCGGGTAGCAGCTAGCCTGGGGGGGAGAGGAGGGAGGGGGGTCTATGTAGGGTAGGTGTTTTTTTTAATAAGGGGTTTACATCTTCTTTAAGACATAGGGGTTGAGAACATACTTTCTCTAAGTTTTAACGTATGGACAGGAATGGTCAGACAGGACAAATGGTCCATGGTGTGATAAAGGCACTGTTACTTTAAAGTATATTGTGCAGCAGAGGCCAACAGTAACAATTGAGCAGCTCACGGTTATATCTACAAAAAGAAATGAAGCACTGGGTGTTAGAACATAGCATACATGCTGACCTTGGAAGCCTTAGGCTTTAAACTGGAAGCATTCGAGACTTGGGGGTTATTTATCGAAATCCGAAAATAATGAATTATTTCCTGAAAGTTAAATGTCCCCAAAGGAGCGGATCTCTCCCCTATATGCCCACCTTGAAGTCGGCAATATCAGACTGATGCGGCCGCGATCCGATGGGATTTTTAGACCCGTCCGATCGACAGCTGGCCGACTTTCGGCCAGATATCGATCAGGGAAGCCCGTCGGAGGGCCCAATACACAGGTCAATTAGCTGCCGACTCGGTCTGTCTGCAGCTTTTAGCGGCCCGTGTATGGCCACCTTTACTCCAATCAAATCTGCACAGTTTTTCCTCTTATTTATGACTCCATTTTTTAGAAAATTTCCTGTGCAGAAAAAAACTCGTGAAAAAATTTGAATCCTACAAACTTTTTGTATTTGACGCCCAAAAACTACAAGATCTTCGGATTATTGCATCCAACTCAGCACAGATCAGGATATCTTTGGGACTTCTTCCATTGACTTCTACATGAACTCAGCAGGTCTGAGTTGGAGTACTTTTTGTTTTTCCACTACAAATTCAGATTTTAAAGTAAAAAAAAAAAACCTCGAATTTTTTCCGTTTTTGGCATTCGGCCTTTAATAAATAACCCCCCTCATGTCATTGTATAAAATGCACCTGATTTAACTATATTGGCTGTATTTTGTGGTTCTACGTGTGCCGCGAGATACAGAACAGCACAGGGTTTCTTGCAAAGCAGAGAATAAATTATGCACGCAACAAAACATATGACAATTAAATAAAAATAAGTAGCAATAAACCTCTGCTAATAAAACAGCATCATTTTGAAATGTTGTGTTTTAAGTTCATATACTCCTTTTTAGCCACTGAGATGTGTCACCAAATATCCAGTTCATCCAAATCATTTTATACCCTTCTAGCAAACAGCCTACAAGCCACATCTTAAGACATATAGTAGTAGGGTGAACTATAACTTAGGCCCAGTGGAATGTATTTTAGTACAGTAATTGCTATTTCTTGTATAAAACTGTGGTTTATGCATCTTGTTGTTTGAGTGACTATGCAGCATATCTAATAAGAGGAATAAATAAATTGGTAGGGAAAGGCTGCTGCTGCCAATATGTAAGGAAGACCAAACAAAGGGAACAGAAGAGAACGTCTAGCTTTTGTGTGTTATTAATTCATATCAGATGTACGTGATTATCATTAGGTATAAAAATTATGGAATGTACACTATATAGCCAAAAGTATGTGGACACCACCTCTACTTATTAGAATTGCCTAATTGAAGACATCACACTTATGCTTCCTGCTTTGTGGCAACAGTTTAGGGAAGGCACGTTCCTGTTTCAGAAGGATAATAGCCCTGTGCAAGGTCCATACACAATTAGTTTGTAGACATGGCAGTAGAGGAAATTGAGTGGCCTGTACAAAGCCCTGACCTCAACCCAACTGAACACCAGTATCATAAATTGGAAGGCATGCTCTTCCCACATCAGTACCCAACCTCAATGGTGCAAGCCTTTCTAGAAGAGTAGAGGGTAAAGACTCTTTTAGCAGCAAAGGGAGGACCAACTTCACATTAATTCCCTTGGATTTTCAGTGAGATGTTAGACCGACACATACTTATCACTATGTAGTGTAGCATTGTTCTTTAAAACATAGACTGATAATAACAAATAATCTTCCTGAAAATGCTATTAAAGTAAACATAAAATAACAAAGAAGTAGTATTTTTTATGGAACAAATAAATACTAAATGTGTCACAGTGATTTAGTCTTGTATTGTGCTCCATAATGCCTTTTATGGACGGAAAACAAAACAAAAAAACCCCTTCATATTAATAAAAAACAAATAGAATCAGTAAAATGTTTCTCTTATTAAAAGCAGACTGTGCATTTAATATTCCGCACTAATAAATAGCCAGATAAATGACTTCTTATCCCTATGTAACTCAGTCCAGCATGTTGAAGATATCTCAAGAGATTGTGTCTTTGAAGGGCACTTCTTCAGCTAATTTATCCCAAAGTTTGCTCCCTTGGGGTTGGGGTCTTATAGCACCAGTGCCATACAGTTTGGGCTGGTTTGTCTTCTTAAGGTTAAAATGTTTGAAGTCAGTGTTCCAAGATATCAAGATGGATTAAAAAAAAAGCGATCTGCAAAAAAATGTCTAAATGTAAAGATGTCAGTTGATTTCTAATGTTCTGCTGGCAAGACCCAAGAATATTTCTATGGAGAAACTGATCCAATATTTGTAAAGAAACAAGGAAAACTTCATTGACTGCACTCGTAATTGTTTGATTTAATCTGTAAAAAAAAAAAAACGAGTAGATGATGGAGAGAGACTGCAGATTTGAATCCACAATTTCCATTTGGCTCAAGACACTAGCATTTTGGTGCAGCTCTAAAACCTGTGTTCATATTATCTGCCTGGTTTTAGGTTTATCTTGTTTTACATTAGTTACGTAAGGCACATTTGTAAAAAAAATAACATCTGTGGAGGACAAAATGAGAATTCTTGTGTTTTCGATGAAATCCAAAATAGGTCACTTTGGTCATTGATGGATCCTTTCCTAAGGTCCAGTGCATTAAAAAGGCACTTGAGGCATAGTGGTAGCTGAAACTACTCGTACCCGCCAGCTACCATTGCTCACACATTTAGCTGAAACCCCAGCGTTGGTGAATGTCTGCAGGGTTGCATTCTGCAGTGGATGGGTGTTCACCTCGTGCTGTCAAACACATGTTGGAACCCACATTTCTAAGTAAACGGTCCTGTATGGAGAAAGAATTTCAAATGTTTTTATATGTATATAGACGCAGGTCAAGCACATTGTATTATACATGTAATTACATCATGGCTAGAACTGTAAATGGTTGAGTGCAAAGAATACTGTATTGGATCCTGGGTGTAACAGTAAAGGTAGGAAATACTCCTGTTTAAATCCTGTCAACTTACTTAAAAGATGAAGGGGGATTGGAGAAGTCACAGGTCTTTACAAGGCTTTGTATTAAAGACTGTTGAATTTCAAAGACTGAGCTATGGTTAGTGATGAATAACACCACTGGGGATTATATGGCTCTTTTATGAAAGCATGCACAGGTGTACAGAGTTTAAATGGCGACACAGTTTCGCATGCTTTAACATGATATGTAAATATACCGTACTTATGCCTATCCAAACACCTTGCAAGTAATTGTGAACAACGTGTAAAGTGCAAGGCTTCAAGGGGAACTAGTATGAAAATTAAAATTGAATATAAGCTTAATCACACTGAAATAAACTTTCTATTTATAATTCTTCACTATCCCTCTCTCAGCACCTGTTTTTCTTCATTCTGTCTTTGTGCAGCAGTTGGGTGTCAGATTTTCATTGACATCGTGACATCATTTCGTTACTTTGCCGATTTACTAACGAGTGCTGGTGTAAATTCGCTAGCAAAGTGGACCTACTCTAGCACTACTTGGAACCCTTACGCCAGACGAAGTTGCGATATGGCGAAGGGACGTAACTACACTAATTCACTAACTTGCGCCTTTTACTGAACGTTACCTTTTGCGCCACACTTGCCTTCGTCAGCTCAGACCAGGCGAAGTGCAATAGAGTAGATAGGGAGTGCTTCAAAAAAAGTTGCTGGCGTCTTTTCCTTTTTTAAGGGCGATAGGCTGAAAAAGATCTAAATTTTTTTGGGGGTAACTTCAGATCTTAGTGAATTTGCCCCAATATATCTTATAGGGGGAACTCCCTTTCCTAGCAGATATATTAGGGCTCACTCAAATAATGGATTCCAGTGCAATCAAAATCTAACAAAATAACTGACTTTGGCACAAATTCTGAATGTTGAGGAACAGGATTTCTGTTGATTTTAATATCTTCTATGCAAAAGTAGCCCGCCCCAAAAGATATATTTGATTTAACTGTCTATCAAAGTCAGACACCCAACTCCTGAATGAAGGGAGAATGAAGAGAACGAAGGGAACGATGCAGAATATTTCATTGACTATATTTAAAAAATGTCTTATTTTAGTATGATGAAGCTTTTATTAAATTTTCATTTTTGTGGTAGTTCTCCTTTAAGGATACAATCTTGGAGAAGGTGTTACTTCAAGGGTTCACTTAAAGCAGTGGTTGCCAAACTTTTTCAGTTCAAGCCCCCTTTAAAGATCTAACCCTTGGCCAGGACCTCTCTGGTAGTCCAACCCTTGATTATGGCTGCCTTAGCTCTTGAGACAAATACAGATATAGGAAAATATTTGTCAAAATAGTAGTCATATTCATAACTTTAAGGGGCAGATTTATCAAGGGTCGAATTTCGAGGGTTAAAAAACCCTCGAATTCGACCCTCGAAGTAAAAATCCTTTGAATTCGAATATCGAATTCAAAGGATTTTGCGCAAAAGCTTAGATCGAATAAAAATCGTTTGATCGAACAATGAAATCATTCGATCGAAGGATTTTTATTCAATCAAAAAAAATGTAGAAAAGTACTGGGGAAGGTCCCCATAGCCTAACATTGCACCTCGGTAGGTTTAAAGTGGCGAAGTATGATGTCTAAGTATTTTTTAAAGAGACAGTACTTCAATTATCGAATGGTCGAATAGTCTAACGATCTTTACTTCGAAACGTTCGTTTAGATCGCATTTGACCAATTCGATGGTCGAAGTACCCAAAAAAATACTTCAAGATTCGAATATTTTTTTATTCGAAGTATTCACTTGAGCTTAGTAAATCTGCCCCCAAGAATGTCTATGTCAACAAGGACAGGTTTGCCCTGACCTTCAAGTTTGGTGTATCTAGAAATGGACATTCTCCCCTGTTAAGGACATTAACTGACCTTCAGAAAGAGCCTCTCCTGCTACAAGCCCCACAGTTTGGGAACCACTGCCTTAGATGGCGGCACCAACTCCTGCTTGTGTTCAGTGAATGATATGCTTATGTCTTTGAGGCTGCTGGACTTACTGTAAGTGCCATTTGGACACAAAACATGCAGCTCAACTTTTGTGCAACTTAGATACTGTTTCAGATGGCTGCTATTGTGTGAGAATTGTGGGTAAAAGGCATGCAATAAAATTTTACACTTTGCAGAGTGCATTTTTGATAAATAAGTCCCTTACCTTCGTAAATTCCCATTCTTCATTGCCTGGCACAGTTGTCTTCTTTCCCTTGTACTGGCACTCACCAAGCTCCACTTGCCCCGGACCATATTTAGAACGCAAACATAGTTGCTTTGCGATGTTGTGGCGCAGTTCCTTGTGTGTACTATATTCAAAATACTGCAGAGCAACAGAAACATCTTGCTTAATAAAAATTATTACAACAATTAATATGAACGGCGATAGAAACAATTCAGTGGGGAGCGAGAAACACACAGCTTTTTATTTTTAGCTGCATATAAGAGCAACCTTGGTTATAAATTGGGTAGTAGTTCTAGGAGAGTCAGGAATTTTAAGAAGTACTGTATTTGCATTAATAGGTGCAGTAAACTATACGGGTAAATGTATTAATTAGAGTGCACCATGTATTTTGGGTACACTATAGTACTGTGACATGTATATATATATATATATATATATATATATATCCACATATAATTCCGCAATGTGTTCTCAGCACTCTTACGGGGAAATGTAATAAAAATCGGTAACAGAAAAACTATTTGAAATGTGAAAAGTTATGCCTTTGCGCGAACAAATTTTGTTTTGCGTGAATTTAATATAGCTTTTGTGAACCCGGAAACTGCTTAGCGACCACTTCCGACAGTGGAAGACCGTTTGCGAATTTCAAGTCCACATGACATTTGATGTAGTAAACGACATAATTTGTAGAACACGTACGATAACCCCTTTTGTAATTGATTAAAATATATGATGAAAGTTGTAAAAAGTGGTACAGGGGGAATTAGAGAGCTCATTTTACATTATATATTTAATTATATATTATAGATTTAATTTCATTAAATAAGGCATACATTATGTAATAAGGAGTGCTGGTTTCCTCAATATTTGTGTGCGTGTGAGAAAGTACGTTGCATTGTACATTATCATATTTTCTTGCTAAATAACAATGGACTACATTCTCTGACAGCGATCAATCAGAGCACTACATTAATACAGTTTATGATTTGCTGCCAAGTTAAGGTTTAGTGTATGCAATCAGAATGATAGTATCTTTACATGTCAGAGTTCCTGGCTGCATACGATGACTGTATTAATACAGAACATGCATTTTAATGGAAACAGCGAACCCAGGGTATGTAAGGCAAATCAAACCCACAATAAAAAAAATTCTATTAAAAGAAAACATAATTCTAAGCAACTTTCCAATATACTGTACATACATTATTAAGCATTTTCAGTGCTTTTAAAGTTATTTGTAAAAACAATTGCTATTTACTTAACTCCTGATTGTTACTTTTTAGACAATGTTGCAAAAGTCTTAGTTCCCCAGCAAAGACAGGCCTTGTCTTACATTGTATCAACAGTCACCAGGGCAGAGAATAGAAAGGGACAAACACGCTGCTTTCAATAGAAATACATATACAAACAACCATAGAAAATTTGTAATGAATGTATATTGCAAAGTTGATTAGAATTAGGGTCTCTTTTATTAGGTTGACATTCCCTTTAGACTTACATTTCTAACTTTACAAAATACAGCCCATAGGGTTATGTCACACACAGCATTTTTCACTGCTGGCAGAGAAACAGCATTGGAAAATGTTAATACAAGTACAAATGGATTTTTGAGCCAAAATCCACCAGCTGACAAAATGCCGTGTACACAGCACATACTGTAATGGCTAAAGTTATCCCTCATGTCACATATTATAAATCTCCATACAGAGTGAGCTGTATAAAATATGTTGTGCCAAACTGCATACAGTGTAAGTGACCTGATGTTTTTTTTCATTCCAGCACTGGCTTTAGAATAGAGAACAGAACTAATGTTACCAGCCTTTTACAAATGACAGATTATACTATTTCATAATAACTGTTGGATATTTGCTCAAGCTATTATTGAACTACTTTCCCCCTAATGAAGTACATAGTTCTGAAACACGTCAGACCCTGAGCTAACATTCCTTTATAACTGATGTAACTAATAAAGACCTTTTAAGTGAATACGAACCTGAGCGATCATTGACCCCAGGAGTGCGCTGCAACGTTTTGAATCTACTTTCCCCCTAACCCTTGACAGTTAAAGGCTAGAGATAAATAGGTTCTATTTAAGTATTTTTCCAAATTGGGAACCTTGACATTGCTGCATTGAACTTACTCTTAGCTGGCCCTGCCCATCATAACATTTTGTTTCTTACAAGCAGTGGTGCAGCTAAAGTACCTGGTTGCCACCCATTCCATGGCATGGATACATTATCAGCGGCTTTCCACCATGATTGTTCTCCCCTACATCAAGGCACTTCTGTGCTCCTTCATTTTTAACCTGTAAGAAAAAATAAGGCTCATCAAGGAACACTTCGAGCATAATTCCATATGCATGACATCTGTATCTTATTTTGCTGGTGAATGGGGACAGTTAATGGACTATAATAAGTGAGAATGAGTCAAAATTGAGGGACATGTCTAGAAGTTTCAACTAGACGGGTGGTACTGATCAATGCAGCCGTCCAATGTGAATTTATTAGTCCAGGTAACAATTCATAGATACACATCAGAAAACAGTGCATTCAATAAGGTTTTTGGCAAAAAAGGTTGAGTATAGCTCCCTCTGGTGGGTACGGAAAGAGCTAATGTAGGCAAAAAAGTGTCATATTTGCAAAGAAGAACTTTGCATGGCACTAAAGACATTAGCTTAATGTTAACAAAGCTGCAATTGCAGCCATACTGTTGTAATATTATCATATGCTACTACACTTTACTAGAAGTTCGAGTCAGGGACTCAAACAAAGAGGAGATCAAAGCAACATTTCTAATTGTTATGTTGTTTTAACATTAAACTCATTTATATGCTGTATATAAAAAGCAACAAATAATTATATCTCACGTGCGTTTACGTACATTTGTTTTCCTAAATGTATATAACCGAGCATTAAATCCCAAATGTGGGCTTCCTACATTATCAATGTAGAAATGCTGCACAATACACATTTACCAGCTTTCAGATTCATCAAATCTTTCTGATGCATCTGGCACACATTGCACACTACCCAATTCTGTAGAAACAAGGGCATTTTCTGGTCTGTTATATATCTCATCATCATTCATTCATTAATATAGGACTAGCAAATGCTTTACAGTCATTTATAGCAAGAAGGGATCTTACAATGCTCTAACCAACCAGGGTTACATAATATAAATATGTAGGACCAGAGCCTGTAAACAAGAGCTTACAATCTAAATACCTGTAGAAGAGATCAAACTACATTTTAGACAAACGAGGGTACATTACTTACCGCACCGGAATATGTTGGATCCCGGTCAGGTACAAACAATTCAGGATAGATATTTTCAAGGTACCATGTGAAGTTCTTACAGTGCAAGTCTGCCTTCAGCTTGAGTCTTTTAGAAACGTCCCCAAAGGATTTCTACAATATCAATGAAATAAAATATTGGAAAGCATGGTTACAAAGGACCAAACCAGCCAGTCTGCCCTGACACTAGCACTAGCACTTGTATGCAACTGTTCTATTTTCCTACCACGAGATGGCAGATTAGGATTCCAAGCTCTTTGATCATGCAAATATAAGTTCTGCAAATACTGCAAACTGAATGTATGAATTGTGCCTTGCGAAGAGATGCAATTCACACGCCTCCTACACAGTAGAAACAGTCCTTAGTAGCTCTTATTTAAGATTTCTGGGTGAAGCACAATAAGTATAAACTTAAGATAAAAGCACGTTAACCTCCTGTGCCTTTGGCAGACTTTCAGACTTGGTCCATGCGCAGTGCAGAATTGTTCTGAAGCACTCGGACTCTGTAATTCTCAAGGGCTCAGGGGATACGCTGTTTTAGCGTAAGCGATTATTAGAGTCCTGGGGAAAGGGTGCCTAACAGTTTGGCACTGCACACTGACTCAAAATGTCCTTGTCCTTTTAAGGGACTTCTACAGATGGTTTCGTTATCTATATGGCAACCAACCCCCTAACAATCAGCAATGTCTGTAGTGGTCCTAAAGCCACAAACGTTGCTTGAGGTCTAGAATCCCACTGCAATTGGGCTTTGTGAGGGGTTCTTACTATACAGGGGCAAGCAGAAAAATAATGTTAAAATTATAATCATATGAAAACGTTCCAATAAAACACACACGTATACACATACATACATAAAAGAAAAAAAACGATGCATGTATATGACCTACCTCTTTAACCATTTTTGCAGCCTGATCATTCCTCCTGTAGTATATGATTTTGTAGTCGTCCATCCACACCTCTGCCAGGCGCACCTGGTTCCTGGAGATCACCTGGGTACCCTTAGGGAAACTATGAGGACTCTTTGTGCGGAAAACATGACCAACCACAGAGCAGGGAATGATTTCCAGCTGCCCACCGCACTGCCAGACCTGGAGGAATATTGGTATGTGCCATTAGCAAAGTGCAGACATGAGTCAGGAGCTGAGTCACAGGCCCAGCATGTAACAGTCACTCTCATCCAGAGAATCATTTTGCAGTAGCATGTGAAGCCTTTCTTGAGACTGAAATAAATAGCATAATAATAATAATAATAATAATTACCCTGAAAGACATTTCCACATTTTCTCCTCCCCAGATTTCCATGTCTTCATCATAGGAGCCAATGTGTTCAAAGTAGGCTTTGGAAATGGAGAAGAGACCTCCGGCAAACGTAGGAGTCCTAGAATAGTGAGAGGCCATTGTTAGCAATCAATATACAGTTAACTGAGCATTTTCATTCACAGCTCAATTTCTTTATTATTTTATCTTCTGTCCTTGGGTTAGAAAAGATGAAGGATGTAGCAAGATGCTGCTCAGTCACATGGCCAGTGACTCTGTGTTGTGTTGATGGCAGTCAGAATATCTTGTGGACATCAGCTTTAAACTTCACCTTCAAAGAGGCATTTCTCAAACAAATAACTGCATAAGTATTCAGAGGAGAACTTTCTGCATATTTACTTTTGGAAAAGTGCTTTATTCACATTGATAGGCAATCAAATCCCAAAAAAGTTGACCTGATTTTACAGTTGTCCTGATTTTACAGTTTTACAGTTTCAGTGTCAGCACTGAAATTTCTGGTTTTGCTGGAAATGTATATTCATCAGTGTGTGATGTAAATTAGTATTTCAATATAAGACAAGTCTAAGAGGATAAGTGATCAGGAGTCAGTTGTCAGCCAGTGGGTTTGGGTAGAGCAGAAGACTGCTCCATGAAGACAGAATGAAGAGAAACAGATGCTGAGAGAGGGAGAGTGAAGATAAACTTGATTATTTCAGAAACAATGCTGAATATTTAGTTGTATTTAGAAAGTTTCTTATTTCCGTATGATGAAGCTTATATAAAATTTTCATTGTAGCGATAGTTCCCCTTTAAAGAAAGGGCTTCAATTTAAAAGTCCAGAAGCAATGGGGTCGGAGCAAGAGAACTAACAGTAGAACACATAAAAAGGGTAACTCTCTCTACTCTCCTGTTGAAATGCATTAAATCAGATAGCCAGCAAAAGGCTATTGGGTGTATCTACTATACTCAAACTGTAAGGCCAATCTAACCTGAGAAGTTGCAAAAAAATGCTAAGCAGCTATGGATATCCGGCTATCTATCTCTCACATACTGTATCTCATTACAGCTGTTTTTACATAGAGCCCATTTAATGGGCCAAAAATGTATTCCAACTGTTCTTGTTTCCACCTCTTCCAACATTTCCTTCTTCTGTTGCAAATATTATGTAGGTATAGGATCTATTATCTTTTTGACTTTTCCAGATAAGGTTTTTTCCTGTAATTTAGATCACCAACCCAATATATTGACACCAATATTTGTATTCTAGTCAGGGGCGCGCCGCCAATCAGGCGAGTTGAGTTCTACTGCGCATTCATCTGCCCTGGGAAAGAAAGAAGAAGCAGGAATACTATTGCTCCGTGTTGCTCGCTGGCAGAACCCCGGGTCGGTGTAGTTTTTCACTGATAGGAGCCCAGGGTGTCAGGTAGGTTAATACAATCATTTGGGGGGTGCCTCACATCTGGGACCCCCAAGTGATAAATCACTTTCCTTCTCCTTTAAGGACATTTGCAAGGTGAATAAAATTTGGCAATTCTGTTTGCACCACAATCTTATCCAGCTTTACAAATATGAACACATGCAGGGCAAATATATTCACTGTTCGAATCTGCACTGCTGATGTTTATAAATTCTCTCAAGTAGGTAGACATACAGAAAATATTTTTCATGAATTATTGTTAAGGTCTTTAACCTTAACAGATCTGTCTGCAAATTGGGTTTCTTTGTTTTAGGATTCATTCTTGAAAGGAAACTGGGTTATGCATCAAGCAAGACAACTCAGTGCTATCTAGACAGAATCTAGTATTCTATGATTTCCCAGGAACTTTAAAAGAAGAAGAGTCTTAGTACAGGTGGTGAGGTCCTGACAAAAAGTGGGACATACAGTGGTGTGCAAAACTATTTGCCCCCTTCCTGATTTCTTATTCTTTTGCATGTTTGTCACACAAAATGTTTCTGATCATCAAACACATTTAACTATTAGTCAAAGATAACACAAGAAAACACAAAATGCAGTTTTTAAATGAGGGTTTTTATTATTTAGGGAGAAAAGAAATCCAAATCTACATTTTCATGTGTGAAAAAGTAATTGCCCCCTGAACCTAATAACTGGTTGGGCCACTCTTAGCAGCAATAACTGCAATCAAGCGTTTGCGATAACTTCCAACGAGTCTTTTACAGCGCTCTGGAGGAATTTTGGCCCACTCATCTTTGCAGAATTGTTGTAATTCAGCTTTATTTGAGGGTTTTCTAGCATGAACCGCCTTTTTAAGGTCATGCCACAACATCTCAATAGGATTCAGGTCAGGACTTTGACTAGGCCACTCCAAAGTCTTCATTTTGTTTTTCTTCAGCCATTCAGAGGTGGATTTGCTGGTGTGTTTTTGGTCATTGTCCTGCTGCAGCACCCAAGATCGCTTCAGCTTGAGTTGACAAACAGATGGCCGGACATTCTCCTTCAGGATTTTTTGGTAGACAGTAGAATTTATGGTTCCATCTATCACAGCAAGTCTTCCAGGTCCTGAAGCACCAAAACAACCCCAGACCATCACACTACCACCACCATATTTTACTGTTGGTATGATGTTCTTTTTCTGAAATGCTGTGTTACTTTTACGCCAGATGTAACGGGACACGCACCTTCCAAAAAGTTCAACTTTTGTCTCGTCGGTCCACAAGGTATTTTCCCCAAAAGTCTTGGTAATCATTGAGATGTTTTTTAGCAAAATTGAGACGAGCCTTAATGTTCTTTTTGCTTAAAAGTGGTTTGCGCCTTGGAAATCTGCCATGCAGGCCGTTTTTGCCCAGTCTCTTTCTTATGGTGGAGTCGTGAACACTGACCTTAATTGAGGCAAGTGAGGCCTGCAGTTCTTTAGATGTTGTCCTGGGGTCTTTTGTGGCCTTTTGTCCTGGGTTGTCTCTGCGCTCTTGGGGTAATTTTGGTCGGCTGGCCACTCCTGGGAAGGTTCACCACTGTTCCATGTTTTTGCCATTTGTGGATAATGGCTCTCACTGTGGTTCGCTGGAGTCCCAAAGCTTTAGAAATGGCTTTATAACCTTTGAAATTGAACTCAGGTGTGATAAACCACAGTTAAGTTATTTTTTAACAAGGGGGGCAATCACTTTTTCACACAGGCCCATGTAGATTTGGAGTTTTTTTTCTCCCTTAATAACGTAAACCTTCATTTAAAAACTGCATTTTGTGTTCAACTATGTTATCTTTGACTAATAGTTAACGGTTTTTGATGAGCAGAAACATTTAAGTGTGACAAACATGCAAAAGAATAAGAAACCAGGAAGGGGGCAAATAGTTTTGCACACCACTGTGTACTTGCTTTTAGTATAATAGGAAAAAAAAAAGAAAGGAAAGTTTCAGATGGAATGTTCACTCCTAGATTAGTGTAATTATAATCTGGTTGTTCATTTTACTGGAGAAAAATTTATATCTTTATATCACAAGTGCTCTATGTGTATGGATTTCCCTGGTGGTCTATAAGATTATAAAACAGACCAAGCCCAAGAGGTTGCCTGCACATTACCAGACCGGTATTACTTACTTGATGGGATAGGTTTCATTTTTTCTCCGCAACTTCTCAGCTTCAGGGATTGCTTCCCAACCAAAAGTCAAACTCCAGTCAAAGTTTCCACGGCTGTGTGTTTTGCCATATTGGACCGGTTTGGCAAACTGAAAGCTGTTAAGATCTATAGTTGTGATGTCTGGACTTACAACAGCGGTGTGATCTTCTGCAATTCTTGACAACAAAGGCTCCAGCCAACCATGAAAACATTCACCTGGTTAATAGTGGAATTAAAGGGTTATTATGCTCAGTGAATTAAATGTGCATTTAGTGAGATATTACTCCCATCTGCTCTGACCATTATATTAAGGAGCAGTTCAGTACTAATGTGCTCTGGCCTTGAAGGGTCTAATGTGACATTTCTAGAAATATGTCCTCTGATATTCTTAGAAAACTCCTTAAACACTGATTTAGGTGTAAGAAGAAGTCTCTCTTCAAAGTTCTTAAATACCTGTACATGGTTGAGAAACTCTCTTGTATGTTACTACAGGGAACTTTTTGTTGGCAAGATACTGGATAGCTCACCATGTAGGAAAGATAACATCTCTCCCTGTTTCACATATCCTATTGATCAACTAAAACTATTGCCTACAATGTCTCAGGACTTACAGTGGGCATCCAGGAAGGTCAACACTTCACCCGTGGCAATGCTGGCACCCAGCAACCTTGCTGTAATTAATCCCTTTCTCTCTTTCTGTCTTGCAATTTTCACAATCTGTAATGCCTTTACATAGTCGTCCAGCTTTTCCTTCAGATATTCTGTAAAGACAGATAAATAACAATAAAAGGCATGTGGAAAAATTAAGGCAGGATATAGTTTGCTCCACTCTCCCTCTACTAACATAATATGGCACACACAAACAAAAATCTTTCTGTGATTATTAAATTACAGCCAAAAAGCGCCCATTGTACCAAATTAGTCAGATGGGTCTTAAAAGGATAATGAACCCCTAAATTCATATTTACTGTATGATCTAAACTCCATAAGAATGTTTTTTTTTAGGAGGGTATCCTAAAAAAAAAAAAAATCCTTTTCTTTTTCAGCTTATCACCCAATAAAAAGTAAAAAACTCCAGCGTTTTTTGGGACTTTTTTTACAAACTCCTATCTACTCTATTGCACTTTGCCTGGTCTGACCTGGCGAAGTAAACTCTGGCGAAAGAGGTAACGTTCAGAAAAATAAAAAATGTAGTAAATTTGTGTAGTTTCGCCCCCTTCGCTTTAGGCTGCGAAGTTGCGGTAGTCTATCTACTTCGCTAGGGACACTTTTAGTAAATTGGCGAAGTGGCAAAAATAACTTTGCCGGTTAGTGAATTTGCCCCCATGCCTCTTTACACCCTGGAGGTGTATACCCATGCATCTCTGGGTTAGCCAATGACCCCTACAGTCTACAGAATGGGTCAATATTGGGCCTGTATTCTGTTTAATCTGATCAACATTAAAGGGATACTGTCATGGGAAAAAAAAAATGTTTCAAAATGAATCAGTTAATAGTGCTGTTCCAGCAGAATTCTGCACTGAAATCCATTTCTCAAAAGAGCAAACAGATTTTTTTCATATTCAATTTTGAAATCTGACATGGGGCTAGGCATTTTGTCAATTTCGCAGCTGTCCCAAGTCATGTGACTTGTGCTCTGATAAACTTCAATCACTCTTTACTGCTGTACTGCAAATTGGAGTGATATCACCCCCCTCCCCCCCCAGCAGCCAAACAAAAGAACAATGGGAAAGCAACCAGATAGCAGCTCCCTAACACAAGATAACTGCTGCCTGGTAGATCTAAGAACAGTAAATAGTAAAAACCCATGTCCCACTGAGACTCCTTCAGTTACATTAAGAAGGAAAAACAGCAGCCTGCCAGAAAGCATTTCTCTCCTACAGTGCAGGCACAAGTCACATGATCAGGGGCAGCTGGGAAATTGACAAAATGTCTAGCCCCATGTCAGATTTCAAAATTGAAAATAAAAAAAAAATCTGTTTGCTCTTTTGAGAAATGGATTTCAGTGCAGAATTCTGCTAGAGTAGTACTATTAACTGATGTGTTTTGAAAAAAACATGTTTTCCGATGACAGGATCCCTTTAATTTGATTCAAAGATGGATTGGCCAAAATGTGTTTTAAAGAGCCTCCCATACATATCAGTTATTATGCAGGTAGGTCATAAATGAATAGATATCAATCACATCAGTCTATGCATGCTTAACATCTCCATTATGAACTAACAACATCTCAAGACATTTAAAATCAATAAAAACTAAAAGCAATACCGACACAGAAGAATCAACTTGGTAACTAATGAACAAGTGTCTCACTAAAATCCAAAGTTGCGTCCAGGGCACTGAACGCTGGCGAAGTTGCGCTAGCGTTACTGTGCCAAGTGAAACGAAGTTGCGCTAGCGTTGGCTAATTTGCCGGTTACCCCAAAAATTTTTTACACTAAATTTTACTCTATTTTGCAGCCTATCACCCTGAAAAAGGAAAAGACGCTACTGTTTTTTGGGACTTAGAAAAATTTTCAACTATTTTTTGAGGAACTCCTATTTAATCTATTGCACTTTGTCTGGTCTGAGGTGGCAAAGGCAAGTCTGGCGCAAGAGGTATCGTTCAGTAAAATCCACATCTTCGTGAATTTGCGTAGTTACGTCCATTCACCAGAGCACAACAACGCCAGGCGTTAGGGAGCGAAGTACCGCTTAAGTCTATCTCCTTCGCTAGCGAAGTTCCGCCAGCGACCGCTAGAAAATCACTGAAGTAACGAAATGATGTCACGCTGGCGAATTTTCACTTGCGTTAGTCACTTCGCCCTTTAGTAAACCTGCCCCAAAGACTTTTACCAAGGGTCTAACTCTAGAGGAAGAAGGGCCGATTGGTTTAGGAGGCCCCTGTATGGCACTGACTGATAACCTGTTTCAATATATGTTTATAAAAGACCTAATTCAATGAAATTCTAAAATGCAGCCAGTTACAGGGTCACAAAGCCAGGAATTATGTCACTAGCTATTCTACAAACATTTTATATACAGGATCGTAGGAGAAGACCACATTTAAAGAAAACAACCATCCAAAAGAGGTAATTTTTACTACTTTCCCTACAAGCATACTCTTCATTTTTAGTGATAATTTAATTCCAAATGAACACAAAATATACTGTAATTCATGGCAAGGCAAATTTGTTTTCAGGAAGCAAGCACAAACATACAATAGTTTTGGCATGATCCACTGTAGAGTTCGTTCATTTAATGAAAGGATAAAATCTTTAAGAAAAAAAAAGGAAAATCCCACAAGCTACTTTCTGTTCATGCCATTCTCTGGAGAACATTAATAGAAAATGAACTCTTTTGTAAGCATGTCATTCTGGAAACCAAATACTTTTAATCATCTCAAATACATTGCAAGCTTTAGAGACAAGCCTCGTTGCAGAGGCCCAAGCAGACCCAATGGAGTCAGCTATTTGATTAAGAACGATATCTATATCACGTATTACTTCTGAAAGACTGGAGGGCACATTGTGAGGAACAAAGGGTAAGTACGAGCACTTTTAATGTGAAAGAGGGTGTGTGCATTTGTACTCAGAACTTGTCAGGCTATGCACCAATCATGATGAGGCCTGAGCAACATACATTGTAAGGCCCCATTATTTATACAAAGTAGGAACATCCAACCTATGGTTCTTCAGATTTTAGTAAACTTCCATAACTCTTCAGCTTTCACCAATGTCAAGACAGCTATTTTGTTGAGATCTCACAAAGTTGGATTGGCCATGGGGAATTTAGGTTGTTCATTTTCAGCTTTTCTTACTAAACTAGTGATAAGTGGTATACATAAGGGGTATTATAACAATTACAACACATCCAAACATCCATTATCAATAAAAAGAATTAACATTGGCAGTTAATCAAAACACCAGGCACCAGATTCATTTGAACTGCTGGATAACATAACTTACCATCTTCACTGGCGTCATCTACTAGAATGATCTCTTTCAGTAGAATGGCTGGTGAGGTATATAAGACACTATACACTGTACGAAGAAGAGTTGACCAAGCCTCATTGTGAAAGACAATTATAACACTGGTTGTGGGCAGTGAAGGGCAGCGCTTGAACTTCTGCTCAATGCACCTGTAACGTGGAAAAAGAAAGAAGCTCATTAGCATTCCCTACGACTAACTGAAAGCACATTGGATCAGTCAGCTGATTAAATCATATTTAAAGCAAACTGACCCAATAAAGCTTTGTAGCCTTTATTTATTCCAAGCATACGGTCGCCTACTGTTAAGCACATTATGAGAGATGATGCTTGCCAAACTTCTAAATCACAGTCTGAAACATTAATTAGAAATATGTAGGGAAGGGTCTTTTGGATTCGGCTGCATTGTATAAAGCTCATTTCTAGCTTTTCAACACCAGGCTGAATGGTTCTTTACAGGCCGCATACCTCAGTTCTACTTCAAACAGGGGAAATGTTCCACATGAGAGCTCAGGTTTTCCTGCTGCCTTCAAATGAAACAATGATGCTCCTTTCATTTTTCCTACTGACTAGCCATGGAGACAGCTGTTACAGTTTTCAGATTTTTTTTATTGTTGTTAATAGTTTTCGAAAGGGAAGTTACTGAAAGGGGGTGGCTTCCCTACTTGAAATTAAATTGATTTAGGCACTTCTTTTTTCTCCTTGGTTTTACTGAAAAGCAGCCCCCCCAGGGAAGGCACTTTTTCTGACCTATTGTCATGGACACACCTGCCAAGGCAAGGATCGACACCCGCTGTGGAATATGAGCTTTCCCAAATCTTTCAGCTACACCAGAAACGCTCCCACAGATACAACAATTGTTAAACTCAGTCTGATGACCCACTGTAGCATGCAACAGTGCAGTTAGACGATCCAACTGAAAGGGCTCCGTTATAGTACAGAAGTTGGAGTTAATAATGTTAATAGACTGCCTTAATTGACCTTAACGCAAAATTCCAACTAGAGAGTGTTAAAAATTTGTTTCCAGTCTGAAATATTCTACTGGAGTTTGTAGAGACAGTGCAATTTCCTCTATTACTCAAGTTATGATGATAGAATTTTTGTTTTCAAAGGCTACAAACTGGTGAACTCAAAATGGTTCATTTACCAACACAATTGCCACGTGCAAAGAACTCACAATAATATACTCCCACTACAGTATTTTTTCACCAGAATTCCAAGCTAAGCTGTGGCACAACATAACTGGCTGCAAGTCGCATTAAAAGTGCATTTTCTTGCTTTGCAAATGCTCACAGCACTGAAAGTATAATTGGTGAGCAGGTGCAAGATAAATACTTTACTAACTGAGTTTACATCATATTAAGTGACCTAGTAAAAAAACTTACCAAACTGGAATGTAAATATCCATAAATATTGCCCTTTTACATATTTTACTTTGAGCCAGCATTTTGTGATGGTCTGTGTGCTCCTCAAGAAGTCACCTTAGTAGAAAAACTACAGTTTTACAGTACCATATATCATATGGTCCGGAGGGGTGGCAATTAGTACTTAAAATGGCAATTTTCAATTTAGGATTAACGAATGCCGCATACAAACACATTTTTTTTTTATATCTTTACAAATTCGTTTTTTTAGATAAACACAAGAGTAGTGATGGGCGAATTTGTCCAGTTTCACCCAAAAATTTGCAAATTTACCGCAAAATTTGCGAATCTGCAAAGAATTCTCGAAATGCATTGAAGTCAATGGGCATCAAAATTATTTTGACGCACGTCAATTTTGACGCCCATGACAATATTTATACACTCGCCTATTTTGTCCAAATGCATTAAAGTCAACTGGTGTCCGAATAATTTTGAGGCGCAACAAATTTTAGTGTGTGACTATTCTGGCATGTGCCCAAATATTTTTGCCGCGGCGGATTTTTCGAATTTATTTGCCCATCACTACTCAATAAGCGGGGGTACCTTATTCGCTATATAAATGGTTTATTACATATAAGCTGTTGTGAGATGTATTCTCTGTATTTTTCACAATTCTCTGTATTTTTCACAATGCACCTTATTCAGAATAGTGAAAGCAGCAGCCACAAGCAGCAAGAATAAACACTGATCCGGTCCTTTGTGGACAGAGTTTATATTCATGCATTTTTGTGCTTGTCTGTTAGTTACAGAGCCCTCAAGATGTATTTCTGAGGTGAGTACATATGTACTGAAAGGAAAATGCAAACATATAAGAATAATAAACTGGCTGAGAAAGGTAAAGTATCTCCTTCTAGAAAATAACAATGGCACACTTAGCTTCATTTAGAGCACTTCTAATATAGTTTGCATCTTAGTAAGTCACATAAAGTATTGATTCAATCCCATTCAGCAGAAGTATCATTCACGTATATTTTATAAAATATGCACTGTACATGCTGTTTTGGTTTAGTTTTGGTAATGTGAAAAGATAATTTGAATGATTCTTACACTGGAGGTCTGGTGTCAGGGCCCAAGGCTCTATGAAGGGAAATCCTATCGCTGGCATATGCATTGAAGCAATGCTTGTCAAATCCTTTTTCTTTTTCTTTAGTCTCCTCTTTGGTCCAGCTGTCCTTTTTAAATTCTTTCCCATCAGCACCAGGGCTATTTGGGTCTTGTGGTGGTCTCTCCATAAATGGTTTAAGTTCTGCTGGTGTGTAATATCCAGGTAGGCATGACTTTATCACCTCTACAGGTGCTACGTCTTGACCAGGGGGCATAATTTGGAGCTTTGGCATAGAATCCCTTAAATTGTTCACGGCTCCCATCATCATATCCAACATTTGATCTTTTCTAACAACTATGTTTTTTATCCAAGGGTCATCTTTTGCTCCATTCCCAACATCTTTGTGCATGATGAACACAAATATCACAAAAACAACGCCCACCATAGCCAGCTTGAGGGGTCCATAGTTTCTTCGAAATAACCTCATTGTTATAAAGTGTCAATCACAGTAGTTTAAGAGAACTGAATCTTCTATAACTCCATGCAAAATAAGTCAGCAGTCATATAGACCTAGAAATATGGGAAATAAAAAACAAGAAAGTTGAAGTTGCAGCCCATAATTTACAAATGAATTCCAAACAGGTTATTGCCAGCAAACGTAACTGTCACACTGGGTGTGTCCCTCTACAGCTTGAATAATAAGGCCAAAATTGCTTCACTAACATCTTCTGGCATTTACCAGCACAAAGGTTACAAAATGCTAAACATTTTAAACTTGCATTCATACCTGCCTTTTCTATATGTATGTATTTCAACTATACTATATACATATTTCTACTATATTATTATACATATATATATTTCTATAGTGAAAAGGTGTGCATATAGAATACTTCTTATATATATATATATATATATATATATATATATATATATATATATATATATATATCTATATATACACATACACATACACACAGTATAAATATGAGAAGTACATAGAGAACAAAAGCGAAGTACGTTATCTTAGCTTTATGAAAAATCATATGAGTGGGTGTGTATTTTTATGAAGCAAATACACTGGAAAAAAAAAACAGCTTATATTTTAAGCATGTACCTCCAGATATGCCAAGTTTTTTGTGTACTTAATCTCCTTCGATTATGCCTATTACCCAAGGGACTCTAACCGTATACATTTTCTACCATCAAAACAATCAATACCAATACATTTGTAGCCTTACAGAGCATTTACTTTTTGGATGGGGTCAGTGACCCCCATTTGAAAGCTGGAAAGAGACAGAAAAAGAAGGCAAATAATTTAAAAAGACTATAATAAATATAATGAAGGTCAATTGAAAAGTTGCTTAGAATGGGTCATTTTATAACATAATAAAAGTTAGCTTAAAGGTGAACCACCCCTAATTAGTTATGATGCCTAGGCCTGCTCAGTTACTAATGACCAACAATGTTATTGGAAAGGTGAACGTGACTCCAGGGCCTAAGGTGCTCTTAAGGTGACCACAAATGTTTCAATTATATTTTCCTAAATGAACTATGAATATTGGTTGCTCAGTGGATCATGCAGGTTTGAACATTTTCAGTAGACTACGTATGTGTCAAATCTGCCAGAGTATGTTGCCATGTCAGATAAAGAAGTGAAGAGCATGCAGTGTATTGCCCTGTCGAACTATAGTAGTCTGTTTGCCCATGGGTTGCTTGGCCAGATACCATAAGAGTTTAGACCATTTATGGCCTAACCACTGAAAGAAGATTTAAGAGAATAGCAAACACCATGTATGTTGCAGGTGGGGAGCTTACCCCTTTTATTTAAAGTGACCACCTGTGCATCAACGTTTCGGGGGGTTAACCCTCCCTTCGTCAGGAGAGAGGTGCGGTTCATCTACACACACTAACCACTGAAACACTCATTCATATTCACATTTTTTACTTAGAGGAGAAAGAAAAAATCAATGTATAATTAAAAATGTGCATTGTATCTAGGAGTGTTAATCTTTTAGGGTAATTTAAAGCAATTCAAAGCAATTACAACTTTACACATTTTCTCCAGCCATCCACACAGTCAGGTAACAACCAAACAAGTGAGATACAACAGCAAAAATACTCATTGTGTGCACTGGAAAGCCATCTACTGTTCATAACATCCAACATTACATCAAATTGTCCCATTGAGGTAAATGAGCAGTTGAGCACTCTGAAGAGAAAAAGATTCTACTGGTAACTTGATCAATATTTGGGAATGGAAACTCTATAACCCTGTCATTTCTATGGCAGCAAAAATGTTTAAGTAAAAGTGTCCAGTGTATTTAACACAACAGAATGAGACCAGTACAATACACTTGGGGCAGCAAAATGAGTAGGATGGAAAACAAGGGGTATTATGATGTGTTTTATGAATGCCAATGCTATTTGAGCTCATACAGAAGAAGACACCTGCAAGGTTTTGCAAACATAAAAAATAAATATTTTGTTACAGGCAATAGTTAAACCCCCACTGTAAGCAGGCCACACAGCAGAATGTATACATTAAGTTACATGGCAGAAAATTTGCCATTTGGCCGGGTCATACAGAATAATGATTTGCTTTCTTTTTATCTTCAAATCTGATCTATTAAATGTGTAGTGGGATAACAGGATGGATTAGTCCTACCTGTGACAGCTTTTGGTAGAGCACAAGGATAAGATATGCACAGAGTATAAGGATTTTGGAAAGTCACATTATGTTATTAAACCTGACTTTAGCCTCCCCTATTCATCCTTCTGTTTCAGAAACATTGTGTGTTACCAGTCCCAAGACAATCTTATCTCCTGCTTTGTTGTCCTTGAAAGATAAAAAGGTTAACTTGCCCACAGCAAGTGGTTTGTTTGGCTGATCCCCATCCAGTGTGGCATCTTGTACCAATAAAGGGGCTGACCTCCAGGTTTAAGGAGACAAAGAGTGGATTCTCTAGTGCCTGTGGATAGGGCCAAGTGCTTCCCTTCTCTTAGCGCCGTGCCAGGAAACGCATTATTAATGGATGGTGTCTGTTTCCACTTCAGAGCTTTGTGAAAGCCTGCTACTCTGTTCAAAGATGCAGAACACTGAAGGGAACGAGGGAGATATTCTGACTTTTTATATCAGTTTCCAGTCTTCTCTGAGATTTGTGTTCAAATTAAAATACCTTGTCGTGAGCTAAAATGTGGTATCTGGGTACAAATCTGGGTACAAATTGCCTCACTTTGCGTTAAAGGGTCACCATAAGCTCAACTTTTCCTGCTTATACATAGGGAGGATGCCTATACTTGCATTGCTCTTTTCCTTGCAATGGAGATATGCTCCCAATTATTTCATACCACCGACCATTACCCTGCACAGCAAAAAATGGTATGTATAAAAAAAAAAAGAAAGGAGAACCAACTTCAAAATGTTTAAGAATTAAACAGCGCATACTAAAGTGCTACTAAAGGTAACCTTTAAACAATATATTCTGATTTCCCTCATTGCTCATTTTTTATGAGTTATTATTTTGAATGTTTTTAGCTGGACTCCCAAACCCGCTAAACACAATCAGGTTTATATTTCCAGTAACAAAGTTGAACAATATAATAGAATTCCTGTAACCTCCACGGAGGAGTCTGTTGACTGATCTGAAATGAGATTCGTAGGTTAAGTTTCTCTGTTGGGAAAATCTTACCATATCACATAGACTCAACAGTGCCTGTATTCAGATCACAACAGTGCCTTGGTATCCGTGCACACTGCTGCACTGAAAACTTCAGCAAGGCAAAGTGCCCCAAGGGTCGGAGACCAGGCTTATTTTTCAGCTGTGTTCTTTATTAACTGAAATGTGCTACAAATTTGATAACCTAAAGTAAGAATAATAAATCGTAAGTCTAATTCTGCAATGTCTTAAATAATTTTGCATGATCTTTACAATTACATAGTTAAGTTGGGTTGATAAAAGTCCAACAAGTTCAACCCCTCCAAATGGAACCTAGCCTCCATACATGCACACACTCACATAAACGATATATACAGCAATACCTACACTAATGGGCAGATTTATCAAAGGTCGAATTTCGAATTGATGGGATTTATTTTTACTCTAATAAATTTGAATGTACTCACAACTCGAACGGGAGGTTAAGTATGAAAAAATTTGAATGTCTATAGTTCAATCGAATGAGAAAGATCTGAAAATTTGTTTCGTATTTGAATCGATGACGAACGAAACTCAAATAGAATTTTTCTCTGAATATTCAAATGGGTCAATTGACTGCCGTTGACTTGTAAATGAATTTGGCAGGTTTTAGGAGACGAATATTAGAATTAGAACTGTTTCTATGGTCGAGGCGTGATGAATTTCACATTCAAATTTACATTTGAATTGGGGAATTGGATTTACTATTCGATTTGGAGCAGTCTTCCGGTATTTGACAACTGCGCATGTGCCGAAAATGACGGAAATTGCCAAATGGAAGGAAGAAGACCGAAGAGCCGGAAGATGGCGTCTGTGACATGGGGTAACATGGGTGTGGTCTAAAAACAGGGAGTGGAGAACACTGGCCTCCATTATCCGCCCTCCACCATGTAGACCTTAAAAATTCTGCCCCTCAGTATCACAGAAGTTGGACAGCACTGCCCTATAGTAAGCATGCTGCCTGAAACCTTCATTCATACACTGGACTACAGTTTTATTTAAAAGAACACCATCACTTCTTTTTAGTTACACAGTTTTTATCCTTTTTACACAGATCTAAAAAGCATACACACATCAAAATGGCATAGTCCTCTTAGGAGGGCAATATACACATCGGTTCAACATGAGGCCAGTAAATAGGGTATCTGCTAAAAAGGCATTTGCCTGTTTTAGTTAAAATAAAAAGTTAAAATAAAACTATCTGTTGTTGGCTTTGTTATTTTCTGTCAGTACTTTCTTTTTATATTTGACCTTATCTCCATGATTCCTTAGGGAAGTTGTGGGTGGTTAATCGAGTAACACTTCCTAAATAAACCTCCTAGGCAGCAGTATCTCATTATACCCATTAACACTTTGGGGCAGATTTATCAAGGGTCGAATTTAGAGTTCATGGGAGTTTTTATAAACTCCCATGAACTCCGATGAACTCTAAATTCGACCAAAATTTGACCAATCAAAATATATTAGTTAATTTGAATCTTTAAAACTCAGGTGAATGACCCACAAACTCCAAGTGAATTTGAATCAAATTTGAAACAAATTTGAATCAAATTTGAGTATTTTTGACGAAAAAACCCTATATTTTCAGGAAGGCTGAAAACAACTCCAAATTGATCCCTGGACGTCCCCTATAGGTGAAAACAGCAACTTGGCTGGTTTAAGGTTGCGAATAGTCGAATTCTTAAAGGGCAAGTACATGATACATTTTAGAAAATCAAATGTTTTTAAAAACTCAAATCGAATTTTAATGACACCAAAGTAAGAGTGGCACTGTAGATTTTATTTTTCTGGACTTAATTAATTTAAAACAGAAATCTGATTGCACTGTAAATGGTTAAAAAGGCATCACAATCATGTCACTCTTGTTTTGTTTCATCTAAGTGCACTACCAAATCTATTTTTTCTTCTTCTATTGAAGTATCCATTTAAGAAACCAATGTTTGTTCCAAGAAATCATGGACACAAATGTGAGCTAGCAATACGATGTTTATTCATGTTTGGGAACACATTGCTTATTTACCAGCCCAATGGTTTTGAATTGATCTATTCTGGTTCGGCACTGCCTAGAGTTTCTTTAAACAATGCTTTTTGGAGACACTTGAGAATATCCAACGTCAAACACGGGGGGAAGGGGGTTTTGCCAATGTACCAAACTTTTTGCTTTCTAAGCTTTAAGAGTAGAGAAGAATACAGTATATGATGAATCACATTATTTGACTTTGCTTAAGTAAAGCTCATAATAGAAAGAGCGTTTATCTTCCTTGTCACCAAGTGCAACGTGGCTTCAGGACCTTTGTGTTGCACATCCTGTTTCTCACAAACAATACAATGTCTCCTTGGGCATGTAACACAGCATTCCAAAAGTCCTCCAAATGCTCAGACTATCTAAACCTCTCACACTTACTTATGACATGTAACTGAGCACATAAAACCCAGAATCTGATGTAATGCATTCTATAATATCTTAGTGAATGAACTAGTACCAGAGAGTACCAGACTGGCCCATGTTTGGGCTGCTTTGGAATGCATGTGTGGGGTAACTATGTGGCACAATAAGTTGGATATAAAC
The DNA here is from genome assembly GCA_038501925.1 of Xenopus petersii. Taxonomy (NCBI): domain Eukaryota; kingdom Metazoa; phylum Chordata; class Amphibia; order Anura; family Pipidae; genus Xenopus; species Xenopus petersii. Next base: position 43,710,123 of record CM076674.1, on the reverse strand, counting down.
ATGGTGCAGGCCAATAAATCAGGTCTCTGGTTCTAAAATGTGTGAAATTGCATTATGGGTTAGCTCAGGGGTCCCAATCTTTTTCACCCAAGAGCCACATTCAATTGTAAAAAAAGAGTTGGAGTGCAACATACAAATGAAAAAGGCCCTGGCGTGCCAAATACGGGCTGTGATTTGCTATCTGGTAGCCTCTGTGTGGACTGACAGCCTACAGGTGGCACTATTTGCCAGTACACCTGAGTTTTATGCAATTAAAACTTGCCTCCAAGCCTGGAATGAAATAAATAAGCATCTGATTTGAGGCCACTGGGAACAAGGTCCAAGGGGTTGGTGAACAACATGTTGCTCGTGAGCCACTGGTTCGGCAATTAAATGCAGTGGATTTGGTCACAGGTTCGCCTTGCTTTCTGGTTGATCATATTTGGTGTATATGGTTAAAATTCAAAACATGTGGTTACATGCTATTAGTAATAATGCGTTAATGCATTATTTAATTGTCATTGTCCAGTCTGTATATGTTTAGTATTCGCTTCATGGCTGTGCCAAAAGACTTTTATGCGCAATAGCAAGTATTAAAAAAAGAAAAGAAATCATCACAATAATTAGATAACATTCAGGAAGTGGGCAGCTTAATAAACCCTCACTGAGAAGCTCAGCTATGAGAAGCAGCTATTTAAAGAAAAATATGCAGCTCAAAGGTCTAGTCAATAAAGATTCCAACAAGCCGAACACTTGGCACCACACCTTTATTATAACCTTTGCAAGCAGAACAAGGAGTGTCTAAAGGCTATGAGATGTCATAGCTGTGAGTCACATGAACTTCCGCAAGAGTAGGAAAATGTATCGCTTGCTCAATTTTCAAAGGAAAACAAAAAGGGGAAGAATTCATCTTACTGTGAGGAATAGGCTTTTTTAAGAATATTTCCAGTTGTAATTTTGTCTAAATAGATATATCATTGCCAGAATTACCTTAGTTGTACTGGGAGGAAAATATCTACCATAGGCAGCAACAGCACCATCATCTCGGACTTCTGCCAGACTGATATTTAAACGAAACATTCTCGGAAACAGCAGGTTCAAACACCTTGAAAAGCCATACAACTTCCAAAACCATCGCTATAGTAAAAATTAAACCTTGTCGCTGTCAGTGGCATTAAATTCAATAATCAAAATTATTTACCTAATATTCAGGCACCCTAGAGATGTAGTATAATAAGATATGTGTGTCCAGACTTAAACCATTACATTCAACTCCATACTATGTTAATGAGAAGCACACTAGAACCTTGGGCCTAAACCCTGCTGCTCCTATATTTAGAAGAAACATGACTCAGAAACCCCCAGACCAATTATGCTGAATTAAGTTTTTACAAATGCATCGTTTATGTATTTACTTATTTATTTGCTCTATGTCCAGGTATATACAATTTGGATAAAGATATAGTAGTTAGTTTAGTAGTTAGTTTGAACAAAAAAAAACTCTCACTTGTTTTAGAATTATCACCACTACTAGATACTGTGTTTTATATCTTGTGTGAATGAAAGCCTTCTATTATCACTACTAGATACTATAGGCCATGTCTTGTATAATTAAAAAGCTTAACATTATCACTAATAGATATTGGGAGTCATGTCCTGAATTAATGAATTTTTATCACTAGTAGATACTGCCATGTGTAAGTCATGACCTGGATAAATCAAAGCCTTCATTAGACATTTAACATTATGCTTGATCAAGCAGAACCTTTGGTTTCCAGGAAACTTTAGGAAGGGGTTTTGACAAACTCTGTTTTCCATGATCGCAATCGCCGCATTTTCCATTAGCCTTAAAAATTGCAAGTTAGAACCCACAAGTGTGAAGGAGGGCCTTTCATACTGCTAGCACTACTTGTGCAGGCAGGTAGATTACCCATATCACCATAATTACAGATATATTTATTTTGAAATATATAGTTTTGAATTTTCCCACAAATAGTAGCAATCATGTTTTGTCCTGACACATTAAAGCAGAGGTCCTCAACCAGTCGCTCGCAAGCCACATGTTGCTCACCAACCCCTCGGATGTTGCTCTTAGCGGTCTAAGGTGCTTATTTTTTAATTCCAGGCTTGGAGACAACTTTTGGTTGAGTAAAAACCAAGTATACTGACAAATAGAGCCTGTAGGCTGTCACTCTATATAGGGGCTACCAAATAGCCAACCACTGCCCTTATCTGGCACCCCAGGGACTTTATTCATGTTTGTGTTGCTCCCCTACTTGAATGTGACTCATAGGTAAAAAGGGTTGTGGATTGCTGCACTAAAGGTTCCAGTGTCAAATATTTATCAGTAACATTCATTTTGATCTCTTCTCTTTCGTTGCAGAACCAGCCAAAGGAATTTCCAGAAAGCAATACTGTAAATTAAACAGAGCCATTTACACAGCCTTTTAGATTTAATAATGCATTTTACACACTGGGAAGACTATGATATGAGTGGTGCCACATTTTTTTCTGCCCCTTTCCCAAACACCCAAAGTAGAAGAAATGCTGTGTTTCTTTTGACAGAGGACTCGGAGCAGCACTACTTTGAGGGTTTACTGGTATATTTAGGTGGAACTTTTACTTAGTTTTAACCTTTCCTTCTCCTTTAAATAAAAGTCTTTTGGATTGTCAGCTCTAATTTTTTAGATGGCAAACTGTAACGAGCAGGGCCCTGACACACCTCTTCTATTGATTATGTCATTTGCAGGGCGTCCCTAGGCCCACTGCCGTTTGTCACCCCTGTCCCCTCCCCTTTATTCATGCAAATTTTCATCATCAATGGGGAAATTTAAAAAATGATTGTATCACCAGCGCTTTCCCAGTGTTTTTGAACCAATGTGGGTGTGGTTGAACAGCATGCCGCCCCCCTAAAATCCTGCCACCCTACGCCCGGGCCTAGGTGGCCTTTCCACAAATCCGGGCCTGGTCATTTGAATATTTGATGTACACATTATTCTATTGTAAAGAGCTGAGGAATACATTGCCACTTTATAAACATGATACTAAATATGAATAAAATATGGAAGGTGTAATAGTATGCATTTCCCAATTTTGTGACTATGACCATATATTACAATTTGCATAATTTCAAAATCCACGTATGATCCTGGATTTGCATTTCCTTCTTACAATGCTGCAATTCAGTGTAGCTGTGTATAGACACTACTATAGGCTGTATACAGGCCTCCAACAGTCTAAATGCAACATCCCAAAATTAGCCCTCTGATCAGTGATCCCACTTTGTTCGAATGAAATCAATAGCCTTCATGGACTCAGGAACCCTGGTATCACAGGCAACCTGAACCTGATGGTAATTTTAGGTTTCCCTAAGTGGATGGAGTCCATAGCCACAACTCATGTGCCAAGTGATTTGGAAACAAATCCTTTTATCAACACCATGGGGGTTATCAAAATCCGAAAACATCTAATTTTCTGAAATATACTCCAATTAAATCCGCACAGGTTATTTCCCCGTTAATAATCCGCACGGGTTATTTTATTGATTTTTTATCAATACATTTTCTCCAAAAATTCCGATATAATGAAATTCGTACGATTTTCCGCCCGAAAACCACAAAATCTTTGGATTATTGCATGAAACCCAGGACAGATCAGGATATCTTTGGGACTTCTCCCACTGACTTCTATAGAACCTCGGCAGGTCTGAGATGCCGGATTTTTGGATTCTGATTTTTTCCATCCTCAGCCTATATAATAATTTCCGAAAAAATTTTAACTTTTTTTTTTTCACAAAAAATGTGGATTCTATAGTAAAAATTTTCCGAGTTCTTGGAATTCGGACTTTAAGGGTAAGGCCACACTGGGGGTTTTGGGGAGATTTGGTCACCTGGCGACTAATCGCCTCGTCTTTGCGGCGACCAATCTCACCAAACGCCTGCGCCGGGTAAAATGAAAAAACGCCAGTGCTAATCACACGCAACGATTCATTTTCCGAAGTTGCCCGAAGTTTCCTAGTGTAATTCTAGGCATCTATATTGTATATGGGTGGTGAACTGCAGGGCTGGACTTGATGGACAAATAATGTTTTACAACTCTAGGCCTCCAGAAACAGTGATATGACAGCAATTCTTACGTGGATCATCTGGCAGCAAACGTCTATCTTAAATAATTATGTTTTCACCAACTGGGTAAAATATCTCCCCTAAGCAAAAAAAATAAAAATGAAATAACCTTTTAGAGACAGAATGGTGTCATTTTGCACCTCCGTTGCTGGGATATTACTGCAGATGTCTGTACTATTTATGTATTACAAAATGTACAGTTTTGTGTATACAGCTCCACCCCACTAAAGATACACACACACCTTAGACTGCAGGAACGCCCATGTGTTCTGCTGCTTAATACATTTCTTTATGACGTGGCAGCTGAAATGACAGAGATGAACTGACACACTTGTATTTACTGATTATATTTGCTGATTATATTTGCCAACATTTCCTGTAAATACAATGAACAATACATAATGCTTAATGCCCCCCAGCAGTTGGCACTGAAACAGTAATAAATCAGCCATGAAACCCGGTTGATCCAACGCAATAAACTGTACATGGAATTCTAGCATCAGATGGCATAATATGTACAATAGCGTAGTATGTTATCAAAATACAAGCTGAAAAATTAAATATATACTGAATATCAAAAAAGAAAAAAACCTGGGCAGCGGGACTGGTTAAGTATTGAGTCTCATGCTCTCCAGTAATCACAGTAATCATTATGAAGCCAAGTACAGTATTAGTTTGGCAGAAATAATAAGCACTGAACACCAAAATGGTTTGATTTAAATCCTATTCCTTAGATGTCAACAGGCTAACTGAGGACCAGTTGGAACACTCACTACTGAGTTCAAAACTGTCATCAGAAAAAATGTCAGAACAAGAACTCTTTTTAGGGATTGTGGGACTTTTTATTTTTCTGTAGGATTCGTGTTATTGTGTGTTGGGATGAGATGGGAGAGGAAGAACTGGCTTGCACTAAGTCATAAACCCAACTGAGGAACACTGATGGCGAGCCAGGCTAAAGCTGGCCATAGACACAACGATCCGATCGTACGAATCGTGGATTCGTACGTTTTTCGGACCGTGTGTGGAGAGTCCTGGCATTTTTCTTCCGGCGGAGATCGGTCGCTTGGTCGATCGGACAGGTTAGAAGATTTCTGTCGGCTGCCGATAACATCTCTGCGTGTATTGCTGATCGTACGATTTTCAGTGGGAGACTGTCACTAGCTTTGTCTATCATACAATTGCTGTCAGGGGCAGAACATCGGCTGATCTGTTCTTTTACTACTTTATTTGATGGGAATGTTAAGACTTTGATCTGAATGGTTAGTGGCAGGTCTGGAGATGGGAATGTTCGATCGTACGTTGATTCGTACGATCGGATCTTTGCGTCTATGACCAGCTTAAATCTCCAACATCAGTGCCCAACCTCACTATAACGCTAGTGCTATGTTCCCCAACCAGTGGCTTGTGAGCAATATGTTGGTCACCAACCCCTTAGATGTTGCTCCCAGTGGCCTCAAAGCAGGTGCTTATTTTTGAATTCCAGGCTTGGAGGCAAGTTTTGATTACATAAAAACCAGGTGTACTGCCAAACAGAGCCTCCTTTTGGCGGCTAGACTGCATAGAACCTACTAAATAGCCAACGTGAGCCATTATTTCACACCCCCTGGAACTATTTGCATGCTTGTGTTGCTCCTTGACTCTTTTACATTTGAATGTGGTTCATGGATTGGGATGTCATGGCAGCAAAGATTGGATCAAAATGGTGCCCATGTGCGGCTACTCGCCAAATATCCAATCAGGGGCACAATATGGACAAGTCTTTCATGTGCCAAACACTTTACTAGCTACATACAGAGCAAGACTATTAAAGGGATGGTTCACCTTTATGTTAACTTTTAGTATGGTATAGAATGGCCAATTCAAAGCAACTTTGCAATTTGCCTTCACTTGTTTTTGAATTATTTGACTTCCTCTTCTGACTTTTTCTCGGTAAGTCTACACATTTATTGTTATTGCTACTTTTTATTACTCAACTTTCTATTCAGGCCTTTCCTATTCATATTCCAGCCTCTTATTCAAATCAATGCATGGTTGCTAGGGTAATTTGGACCCTAGTAACCGAATTGCTGAAACTGCAAACTGGAGAGCTGCTGAATAAAAAGCTAAATAACTCAAAAACCACAAATAAAAAAAGAAAACCAATTGCAAATTGCCTCAGAATATCACTCTCTACATCATACTAAAAGTTAACTTAAAGGTGAACAACACCTTTAAACAGGATTGTGTGTGATATTTAGGGTCTTTATCAGAAGCCCTGAATATATACTGCTCTAGGGACAACTGCCAAGGTGATCTTAGATTAACTGTGAGCTTTAACAATTTAAGAATTAAATTATACTGTAAACTGTTTTCCAATTCATTGTGGCAGCCCTTTAGTGATACATTACATGAGTAGTGGAGATGTTTTAACATGTTATGAGTAGGGATGCACCGAATCCACTTTTTTGGATTCGGCCGAATACCGAACCCTAATTTGCATATGCAAATTAGGGGTGGGAAGGGGAAAACATTTTTTACTTCCTTGTTTTCTGACAAAAAGTTACGCAATTCCCCTCCCTGCCCCTAATTTGCATTAGGATTCGGTTCGGCCGGGCAGAAGGATTCGGCCGAATCTAAATCCTGCTGAAAAAGGCCGAATCCTGGCCGAATCCCGAACCGAATCCTGGATTCGGTGCATCCCTAGTTATGAGCTAATTCTTTTTAGCTCCACATAGCCATAGCCAATCAATTGCATATACCCTTCTTAGATCAGGTTCTACTAACTTTTTTGCAGGATGACTTGTTATTGCTAATGAAGGGCGAATAAATTCGCCTAGCGTGAGTTTGCGGTGAATTTCCGCATTTTGCAGCCGGCGATTAAATTTGCAAAAGATTTTTGTAAATCTTTCACCGTTTGGCGAATTTCGTGGGAAATTCGTAAATTTTTCGGCAAGGCGAAAATATAATATATATATTGCCAAAGAAACTTTAAAGAAGAATTCAACCCATAGTTTAAAATCCCTCTCCCCCCTACCTTGGGTAGACCCCCCTCCCTCCTCCCCCCAGCCTTCCTGCCCCCTGGGAAAATTACGGCACCCATCTTCTTCGTGTATTGACGGCGTTTTTGGCACATGCACAGTTGGAGTAAATTTCCGGCCGAATGTAACAGACATTTTCGAAAAATATCTTGGAAATTTTTGTGACTTTCGGCGCATGCACAGTGGTTCGGGACTGGAAATGTACTCCAACAGCGCATGCGCCGAAACTTCCGAAAAAGACCAAAGAAAGAAGATGGCTGCCATGAACGCCGAGGCCAGATTCTGCATGGAGGGGTGAGTAAAAAAAATTAGGGGCATTTGCTTGGGGGGCAGGTAGGCTGGGGGGAGGAAGGAGGGGGGTCTACCGAGGATAGGAGGGGAGGGTTTTTTATCACTGGTTGAATTCTCCTTTAAGGCCTATAGCTTATCTGACATTCTCACTACATCATGTAAAGTAAGCAGGGGTGATCCGTGGGCTGATGCCGCCCCCCTCTCCTGCTCCGCGCTTACAAATTTAGCGTCAGAGCGGGTCAAAAGGGGCGGTATCGCTAGTGCAACGAGAACGTTCTGTGCTTTCTGCACTCAAAGTTATAGGAGGTGGCTTTTTGCCGCCCCTTGTAACTGGCTGTTCACTGCCGCCTGAGGCAAGGTGCTCACCTTGCCTCGTGGCGGGAACGTCCCTGACTGTAAGGACCACCATCAGGAGATAATGTGGGAACTCAAGTCAGGGGCCCCAAGGCAAGAGATGCAACAGTGCAATTCATGGATTGTGAAGGGGGCAGGGGTTGTGTGGGAAAGGGCAGGATTTTGGTCGGATCATGGGTGGGGTTTTGGCACAATGGGGTGTGACTCGAATAGGGGAAGGCCTATTTATACACAGAGGCATATTTTTTCATTGGGGGCCCATTTGTTGACAGGGTCCACTTCCCAAGAGGCTCAGCTGATTATTGGGCTAAAAATTTTAGCCCACTGGGGGTGTGCTCTTTGTGTTTGTGCAAAACACAAAAAATCCAATGATCACCAGAAATGTTTGGAGGGGCCCGAAATGGCATTCTCAGCTGTTGGTGAACTACATATTCAAATCATAAAGAAGTTAGACCTGAAATGCAGAGAGAGCATGGAGCATTGCTAAAAGTCAATATGCAATTATGTGCATGCTGCATGTGTTATCTCCTGAAACCTGTTGTTCCACCTACCATTTACAATAAGGTAAATCTGCCTGAAAAATGTAGTGAAATCTGCCAGTGTCAAACAGGTTTCTTTTACAGTCAAAGACATAGGGCACAGCCAGTTTATGACATGTTTCTGTAAGCAGAGGAAAAGGCCACATGTGCCATGCGCTTTATAAAGGTCTAGGCATCGCTGAAGCTCTCAAGATAAACTCCTCATTCCATTCTCTGTACATAACAGCTCAGTACATAACTGATACAGTACAGCAAGTGTAACAGGCACCCTGCCCATAAAGACAATCTAAAGGGATGGTGATAAGGGTACCAACTACAAGAGTTCCCTGTACAAGTATTTGATCCATTATAGAGAAACCCATTATCCAGAAACCTGTTATCCAGAAAGCTCTAAATTATGGAAAGACTGTCTCCCATAGTCTCCATTTTATCCAAATAATTTTAAAAATGATTTCCTTTTCCCTCTGTAATAATAAGAAAGTACCTTTTACTTGATCCCAACTAAGATATAATTAGTCCTTATTGGAAGCAAAACCAGTCTGTTGGGTTTATTTCATGTTTACATGATTCTCTAATAGACTTTAGACACAAAGATCCTAATTACGGAAAGATCCATTATCTGGAAAATCCCAGGTCCCGAGCACTCTCTATAACACAGGTCCCATACCTGTACAACAATTTGTGTATTAAGTGTATTTTCAATAAGTAGTGGTTATCATCCACTGATTATCCTCTTTAAAACAGCAATAAAGAGCTTTTCAGAATTTATTTCACCTCCAATTCCCTTTCTTTTCTGATACAAAAACGGTTCAAGTTCATGCGATTGCCACCCACCTTGCCCCCAGAAGGGGCAAAGCTGAGTCTGAAAACGGCTACAGTTTAATAAAACACTAATTCGCTTCATTTTCTGCTATGAATGAATGGAGAGCCACTGGGCAGTGGCACAGGACTGGCCGGGGCAGTTTCTCCCTCAGTGGAATGCAACGTGTCTCCCATTCATTTACAAATCTGAACAGCACCAGTAAATCCTGCCCTGCACAAACCAAACACAATGACAGTCCCTTTTGTTGGCTGATGGCCGTTAACCATAAGGAAAATGCCCAACCTCCCTATTGATGTGTAGCTCACACTACAACCCACAACAGGATGTCAGAAGCGCTACTGTCACACTCAATGGCCAGAAATATCACCTTTTTAACTGTCTGAACAAATGACACTGCTACTTACATAAATAAATCGGCCTGTGCCCTTTATTCCAGCCTTTACTGTAAATAATGAGTCTATCACGGCTCTGGCAAACCTTCACTTTCCTAGAATTCTAGGGGCTGCTGTGGAACTACAATGCCCTCACAGTTACTATCCAAGAACCCATGGGTGTCTGCATTTGAGAGAGCTGGGAGCTGCAGTTCTACTATCACAGCCTGTCATTAGAATAAATAAAAGGCAGAGGGCACTTCATGCTGGTAGAATACTTGCATTGAATACAGGTGCCAGGCAGTGTGACATACCTACAATACAACAACTCATTATTCTCTGGGTTTTGCACACTTTATAGATCACTAATACAAGAAGCTATGCCTGAGTCATACAATACAAAGCAAGAGAGTAGAATTCAGCCAGACACCACAGGGTTAAACCATGGCACAGTTTATAGGTCCCAGCATTAGACAGGTCACATCTTACCTTTCCTGCTGATCTGATGGCACTGACTGATACAAGGGCCCCTAATGATGGATGATGAGAGGAGTGTGAATCTCAAATACTGAGCTGCAGGCGAGGAAACTGAAGGAGACACTTGCCTTTAGAAGCAGCAGTCTATAACCCTGTCACTGCTGCTCCTGACTGTAACCACACTGAACTCATTCAGGAAATGATCTGATGATGTGAGAAGGAGGGTGCAGCTCTCGCAGGGCGCAGATCAGGAAAGGGCCAAAGCGCAAATTACCTGCATAGAGAGGGCGGGGCCTCGGGGACACTAATTCCTCTGCCAAACAGGTGTATCCTAGCGGGAGGCCGGCCAGGGCGCCGCTGGGTCCTACAGTTCGCGGGTTGGATCAGTTGTTCTCTATTGTGTCGCTCCGTGCTCAAATGAAGCGGATATCAACCTGCTCCGAGAACCAGTGCCTACTCTGCCTGCAGAAAGCGAGTTTATCGTCTTGCTATCGTTTTATTGATAGTATAGGAGCCGTTGTTTCGGGAGGGCGGGTTAGAATAATTCCACAAAGCAGACACGAGCTAAATCGATATAAAGTACTTCTTAATAACATGCTTAAACGCTGATATGATTAAAGGAAGACGTTTATCTAAAATATTACTCTGGAGATATAGTAGCGACTGGAGTATGTGCCAGCCAATCAGCGCGTAGCAGTTACTGAGGGAAGCGGACGTCTGATTGGTTGCTACGGCCTCTCAGACGGCACAGACTCTGCACCTGTTGCTGCACTGCCCACTGTACCCATTACAACACTGCCAGGGAAATCAGATTTTCTTTTGTAACCAGGGGAGTAACTACAGAGGAAGCACAACCTGTGGTTGCAGTGGGGCCCCAGGAGGTTTAGGGGGGCCCCATGAGGCCCAAATAATGAACAATTTCAATATCTATTGGTAGAACCTCTGGATATGTTCGGCGCCCTAAAAATGTATTTGCTGAGGCCCAGTAATATCTAGTTAAAGGAACAGTAACATCAATTTAAAAAAAGAATTCGTTAGTATACATTGAAAAAAACCCCAAAAAGACAAATTAAACTTTAAAGGACAAGGAAAGTTAAACTAAAAGAGTAGCTAGAAATGTTGTACATTATGTTTTGTGCTTCTGTACCAGCTCCAGGCAACCACAGCCCTTTAGCAGTATAGATCTGTGTCTCTAAAGATGCCCCAGTAGCTCCCCATCTTCTTTTGTGCTGATTCACTGCACATGCTCTGTGCTGCTGTCACTTACTGAGCTTAGGGACCCACTCACAATATACAGTACACATAACTGTCACAGTATAAGGCTGATTAGTAATTAATACAGATCATTACTACATGACAGTGCAGAAACCAGTGCAATTAGCATCAGAATTTAATAATCAGTCCTGTAGCATCAGCTTATATGACAGGCCAACCTCATTTTCTGCTGGATAATTAGCGACGACCCCTAAGCTTAGCTTCTCAACAGCTGCTCAGAGCCCACTGAGCATGTGAGTGTCACAGACACTTTCCAAAATGGTGACCCCCTGTGACAAGTTTGAAGTCCTGGATCATTGCTGCTATTGAGAAACTGAAACTATAGGCTGGTGCAATAAGTTCAGTGTATAAAACATGGCATTTAAGCCATATTCATTTTTAGGGTTTAGTTCTCCTTTAAAATCGCAAAGCCTTTGTTAAGAAATAACTGACTGAAACTCCACTTCCGCTCCTCTTCAGAAAAGGCGACATGGCGACGATCCATCGTGCAGTGCTTGATTTCTCCTCCCTGGCCATCTCCTATAAGGAAGGCAGGGAGGAGAAATCGAGCGCCACACAATGGATCGCCCGATCGCTTTCTGAAGAGTAGCGCAAGTGGTGTTTCGGTAAGTTCATTTGTCTTTGAGTTGTTTTTCGATGTATACAGATGAATTTTTAAAAAATTTTTTTTGATGTTACTGGTCCTTTAAGCCACTGTTTGTAACAGACATGGCACATCTATATATTATTGCCTGTTATTGCATCCATGCTATGTAAGCTGTTTTGCACTGTTTACTAAAGACTAGCACCAAAATGATCACCGAAATAAGCCAAAATTATTGTCAGTTTCTACCCAGACAGTGGTAAATTAACACCAGAAAGTGTATAGAGGCAGATGTATGATTTCCCCCCCCCAACACTTAGGGGCACATTTACTAAGCTCGAGTGAAGGATTCGAAGTAAAAAAACTTCGAATTTCGAAGGTTTTTTTGGGTACTTCGACCATCGAACAGGCTACTTCGACCTTCGACTACGACTTCGATTCGAACTAAAAATCGTTTGACTATTCGACCATTCGATAGTTGAAGTACTGTCTCTTTAAAAAAAACTTCGACTACCTACTTCGCCACTTTAGTTTAAAATATTTTATTTGATTTTCATATTAAACAAATGAAATCAAAATGACAACAAATGTTATGCAGATTAAGAAAATATGTTGCAAAGGAGACAATGGCATGATAGTATCAAAACTATATCATTCATGAAAAATAACAAAAAATGAATCAAAAATTAACTAAGCCAGTGGATGCACAAGTAATAAAAGAAAGAAAAAGCCCATTTATCATCTGGAGTGTCAGATAGGTCATCTAACTATTGAAGAAAGCGCATTATTTGATCGCCAATATTGGAGTTACAGATTTCAAAATAAGGAGACCAAACCAGCCTAAAAGAATCTTTGGAAATACTTCCTTTAGTTTTAGTTATTAAGGCTTCTTGCCAACTAAAGGTGGCCATACACGGGCCGATAAAAGCTGCCGACAGACCGTGTCGGCAGCTTATTGGCCCGTGTATGGGGGCCCCCGACAGGCTTCCCCGATCGAGATCTGGCCGAAAGTCGGCCAGATCTCGATCGGATGGGGTTAAAAATCCCGTCGGATCGCGGCCGCATCTGTTCGTTGATGCGGTCCCGCGATCCGACCGCCCGTTTGTGAGAAATAGGATCCGATCGTTGGGCCCTAGGGCCCACGATCGGATCTGCCCGATATTGCCCACCTTGAAGGTGGGCATATCGGAGGGAGATCCGCTCGTTTGGCGACATCGCCAAACGAGCGGATCTATCCGTGTATGGCCACCTTAAGCTGATTCATATAAGAGATGATGTCCGATAATGAGGGGGGTTCCGTTTGTAACCAGAAATTAAATAAACTTTCCTAGAAGCAGCTAGAAAAAAGGAAGTCAATAATTTACTCTCATGGGAGATAATATTTGACTTAGGATTTGCAGAAAGCATATTAATATCTAGATGCAGTAAAGCAATACACGGAGATAGTTTAATTTTTATCTTCAGTCTAGAATTCAAAAAATTAGTAACTTCCCTCCAAAAAAGGTTAATTTTTGGACAGGACCATAAATAATGAAAAATTGACACATTAGTCTCGTCACATTTAGGACAAAATGCTTCGCCACTTTAAACCTACCGAGCTACATTGTTAGCCTATGGGGACCTTCCCCATAAGTTTTCAAAGCTTTTTCTGATTGAAGAAAAATCGTTCGATCGATCGATTAAAATCCTTTCGAATCGTTCATCGAAGGATTTAAGCGTTCGAACGAACGATTTTTACTTTGTTCGATCGATCGAAGTATTTGCGCAAAATCCTTCGAATTCGATATTCGAATTCGAAGGATTTAACTTCGAGGGTATAATTTGAGGGTTAATTAACCCTTGATATTCGACCCATAGTAAATGTGCCCCTTATAGTGATTTCATTGATTATAATTGTGATGGGCTAATTTCTCCTGTTTGCGAAATTCGTGAAACGTCGAAAAATTCGAGAAACGCGAATTTTGACGCTGGCGTCCAAATATTTTTGAGGGGGTGACAATTCTGACGCCCATTAAAGTCACTGGGTGCCTAGAATTGTCGCCGGCGTCAGGATTTTCCCTGGCGAATTTTTGCGGCAATTTCTCGAATTTATTCGCTGGCGGCAAAACGAGGAAATTCGCAGCAAATTCGCACCTGGCAAATAAATTCGCCCATCACTAATTATAATATGAAAATTATTAATTACTGATATTACTTGGCCATAATAAAATGTAACAATACATATAGTGCTATTATATTACTTGCAGTGGTTCCATAAATTCAGCAATATTTAGCATAACCTAAATAGGCACCAAAAACATATTCACCTGAAATAACGGCACACATAACGTTAGACTTATAAATAAATAACACCGGCTATCGCCAGATAAATTTGGCACATCACAGATTAGTAAAACATGAGCGATAAAGTCATTCTTAAAGTGATACTGACACTAAACATTTTATAATCTACATTAAAAGTTACCTATAGGTCATGTTGATAATTTTTCGCTGATAGTTCTGCTTTTGTAACTTGTAAGTAATTGTTACTTGAAGTTCCTAAACCTGATTTAGCCAACCTGACTGTCCCTTCTTAACCTGTCAGTTAGAATTTCTAATGCTTCCGGCCTACTGCTGGACAAATATGGCAGCCCCCTCATAGAGGAACATGGGGGTAAGAAAGGTAATGTAAAAGCATCAGGCAAATACATTTATGCAAATTGATAAATGTCACTCAAAGACAATGTTATAACAGATATTTAAAAAAGTTTATTTTCTGGTGTGAGTATCTCTTTAAGCAATGAGTTAAGCAGAGAACTGTAATAAATGGATTCCAAGGTTAAGTGAAACAGAAGAAATCAAGCGACGTTTCCTTAACTTAGCCTTATTGTAATGAATCTAGCATTGGACTTACAGTCCCTGTACAACAGACATTACCAAGACAGAGAACAACTACTCTCTGACCCAGTGTGTAAAACTACCCGGGCTGATCAGATTTGTCAGTCGCTTGTACTAACAGTAACAGTATCTATATCAGTGAAATACGGCTATTGGATAGCTGCGAGGAAAGGACTTCTGACTGGTAAAAAATTAATACTGTTTGCAGCTTAAATAAATGGAGCCTGGCCATGTGAAGGGGCCCATAGTTACTGCCTTACTTCACTGGCAAGTAGGAGCTGATAGACTACAGTTCAGGGCAGGTCTGGACTGAGAATTAAAATAGGCCCTGGTATTTCAGGTACACAGAGGCCCAATCAGACCAGATAGAGGCCCAAACAGCTCCCACCAGCCCACTAAATACTGACTTTCTATGGGGCCTTATAGCAGCCCCTCGGGCATTTGCCAGAACCCACAGATTGCCAGTCCGGGCCTGGTTCAGGGTGTATCATGGCACCTTATTGCCTTGTTTTGGTACAGCAAGAAGTGGACCTTTATTATGTTATTTTTGCAAAAAGCATTTAAAAAAAAAAAAAAAACATTGAGCAGGGTAGGGGTATTGTTAAAGGGGCATAGAATGTATTTTTAAATTAATAATTTTTAGTGTTACTTTTTCTTTAAGGGCACTTGCCCCATGAATAGTAATAGGGTGAGTATGCTTAGGTGGGCTTGGGTTTTTGTTTATTAAAACGTCATCCCTGGGGCTGCAAGAGAGAGAGTTATGGGTCACATTATTTTATGTTCTCCCACTCCATTGCTTGGAGTACAGTGATGTCCTTTCTGTGGCCCCTACTTCCATCATACATAATATAAATGAATTAGTTCCAAAGGACATGACACCACCCCTTATCTACATCCCACCCTTGCTAGACCTCAACTTGTGTTTTTTTAAGCTCCCTACAACCACACAAGGAATAAGGAAAGGCAGGACAGAGCAATGACTGTTTCAGAGACTCAAAGTGGCCCCACGAGTTTCCATAGAAGAGCATTATACCAGTGACCCCACTAAAGTGGCCCAACCAAGGTGCCATAGAATTATAAAAGAAAATGTTTTGCTGTTCATTAACCTTGCAATCTTCTGAAGTAAATTACATTCTTGCGGCAATTCAGCATAATTGTGGGAAAATGCAAGAGCAGGTTTTTTTTAATGCTTATAAGTATTTCTGCTTTGTTACCATACACATTTGTTTTGGAAGTTTTGTGCCAAAAAATCCTTGTATTTGTAAGTCTACTTGGCTTCTTTTCTTTTCCATCTTCTCATACCCAGATGAATACAGGATACAAGGCAAGGCAATACAAGGCAAGTGTGTATATAAACAAAATGCTCTACACAGGCACATGCAACTACATTATAAAGAAAATACAAAGTTAAATCAGAGAAAATGAATAATGCAATTTACATGCAGCTTTTATGCCAATTATGCACAATTACAAAATGTCCTAGTACAGGAAGCCTAAGGGATCAGCTAGCTAATGTATTATTATTAGCAAATGGAGTTCACAATTAAATAAAAGGGTGGGGGTTAGAAATATAGTGAAAACAGAGAAAGTGGGGAATGAACAAAATAATGTCAGGGTGTTAAGCAGGGACCCTTTAGGAAAGTGCCAGCTGTGTCATCCTGGGGGCGTAAAAATGGACTGTTCAGAACAAACCAATGTAAGTCCTGTATGTAAAGGGTCCCAAAGGCCCGAGTGTGTTTTTGACAGGGGCCCGTGGTTTAAGAGAACCAAAATACATTTACTAGAGAAAAATGCATTGATGATGTGAAAGGGGTTGAAGGGGGTTGAATGCTGTGAAGGGAGAATATAATGAAAGGATGAGTCAAGGTGCAAAAACATACGTGGGCTAATTTATTAACCTGGGTGCTAAATCGCTCCCTTGGATTTTCCAATAGCACCTAATCAACAATTAGTTTTTATCAGCATTTTAGCACCTAAGTTATAAATCCAACACCACTATGTGTGGGAATGAAGAGATTGTGCTTTCATAGGGGTAATGAAATGGGGTTAACATGAGAGTGTGTGGGGGAGTTCAGTGCATAGAGGTGACGGTGAGAAGGGCTGTACATTATGATATGATACAGAGAGAATGGTTGGATATAGTTTGAATGGGAGTGTGTGAAAGGAGGGAATGTATTCTACATACATTATCTCTATAAATACAGATTATAGCTATAAATCAATTGACCAATTGAGTTAAATGAGACTAGATAGATAAATGGGTTGTTTTCAGATTATTCACCAGTTGCTTTCCATCTTTTATTTGTTACTGTTTCTCCAGAACTGAAGTAGTAATATTCCTGCCTTTGGTGTTTCAGTCTTGCAGCTCAGTTATTCCGGTGCAGATTCTGAACAGTTATAATTTGCTACATTAATTGATGCATTCAGTTGATACATTTCTCAGCAGCAGCAGCTTCTTTGGATTATTAGCAACTATTGTATCAATTATAACAGCTTCCTTTAATGAAACTCTGGGATTCCACTCCAAGATATGTAGCAACTAATGTATCAATTTAGACGTTAAAGAGTCTGTGGCCCCCCTTCCCAGAACTGCTTCCCAAAGACATAGGAAGGTAAAAAATTTCGTTTTACACTTCAATATTAGAAAAAAGGGCCACAAATAGAAAGTAATTGGAAAAAGGCCTTATTTCTGGTGAACTATCTGAAAACTACTAGGTGTCTGAATTAATATTTTCAAATAAATGAATTTAAACTTTTTTCCTCAAATGTTTTTGGTGAACATCCTAAAACCAGCAAAACAAAGCCATTTGCAACAGAAACGACAGCAATATATCTGCACAAAATGTGTGTGTATAATATATTAAGGCAACTTCTTAACTTACTAGCTTTTTAAAGGCCTCTGTACCTTCAGGGTTACATTTTGTGTCATACTTGTCTAGAGCTGTATGAACAATCATTTTCCTTTTGTTTGATTTCTCTGAAGGTTTTACTGACTCACCTTGCAATCTCATTCTTGCCCAAGGTGCCAGTTACTCACGTGAGTTTGCTTAGATCAGAGTCAGCAATGTCTGGAAGCCTGGGCTTGAGTGTTTTCTACAGATATTCACTCAGTATACCACAGTTTTAAAAGTTGGGAAATGTAACGTTTTTTTTTGTAAAAATACATTTCCCTCTCTAAATACGAATTTTGGAAAGTATTATCTTTGAGGATTATTTACAAATTTTCATGGTCGAGAAAAAAACATCTGTGTGTTTGTGTTAAATGAAGTGACAACTTTAAGTAATCATGTTTTTAACTCAATCGCCTTATGTAAGAAACAAACATTACAGAATATTCAAAACATACTTGCATGTATATTCATGTTCACCAACCTGAGTTTTGATAAATGTGCCCCCATGTGTTAAATAGGCCGCCATAAGTTTAAAACAGAAAATGTGGACAGCAGGTGATACAATATCATAAAAATCTGGAACCTTGTTATCCAGTAAGCCCCACATTATAACAACCATCTCACGTAATATTCATTTTAAGCAAATAATTTAAATTTTTTAAAAATAATTCCTTTTCTCTGATTCTTTACCTGTATATGTTTTGCACATTGTTGCATAATTCTCCTCTCTCTGATCTATAGTATAAAATGGTTAATTGATTCCACAACCTAAAATTATATTCAATCTCCCAGCATTAAATGTAAAAGTGGCATATATAAATATTGGTACAGTGTCACTGCACATTAAATGGCACAGTGTCTTCAGCATAAAATGGTACAGTGACCCCAGCATGAAATTGTACAATTATCCATCATAAATTGGAATGCAGACCCCATGCATACAATTACACTGGTTGATGTTACATAGTTACATAGTTAAATCAAGTTGAAAAAAGACAAAGTCCATCAAGTTCAACCCCTCCAAATGAAAACCCAGCATCCATACACACACCCCTCCCTACTCTCTTATAAATTCTATATACCCATATCTATACTAACTTTAGAGTTTAGTATCACAATAGCCTTTGATATTAAGTCTGTCCAAAAAATCATCCAAGCCATTCTTAAAGGCATTAACTGAATCAGCCATCACAACATCACCCGGCAGTGCATTCCACAACCTCACTGTCCTGACTGTGAAGAACCCCCTACGTTGCTTCAAATGAAAGTTCTTTTTCCTCTAGTCTAAAGGGGAGGCCTCTGGTACGGTGATCCACTTTATGGGTAAAAAGGTCCCCTGCTATTTGTCTATAATGTCCTCTAATGTACTTGTAAAGTGTAATCATGTCCCCTCGCAAGCGCCTTTTTTCCAGAGAAAACAACCCCAACCTTGACAGTCTACCCTCATAATTTAAGTCTTCCATCCCTATAATCAGTTTAGTTGCACATCACTGCACTCTCTCCAGCTCATTTATATCCTTCTTATGGACTAGAGTCCAAAAAAAAAGCAAAGGGTGCATAATAATTACGTAAATGCTTTTTTTTTTACCATTTTTTTTTCCCTAGAATGCATGGTGAAATACTAGCAAATATTTTTTGCCACTAAGAATACTGTGAATTTTGCAGCAAATCTGTACCAGGTGATAACCGTACCAGTTTGCTCATCCCTAGTGAAGTGCTCTCCATAGATATTAGTAAAATAGCACCCCTCAGTGCCATTCATAAACTGCAGTGCTGATATTTTTGAGAAATACCTTTACTGAGAGGTAAGCAGCATGACATGGCACCTTTGTATCTGTATCTTTAAATTATTATGCTGTGAAGTCAAATGTTTTACTTACAAACTACTTACACACATGGTACATTTGCCTCTTAATAATCAGATCACATTCCTTTATTGGCCTGTAATGTGTAGGTAATTAGAGACTTACGGGGGAGTCTGCAATTTTCTATTCAACATGAAACCAGTAGCAACTAATGCATTTTCACCAAAATCTTGAAATTTAGCAAAGTTCAACACAGGTGGAGGCCAATTAGCAGATTCTGTGCAATTAGTTCCACCCAAGATAACTTGCTTTTATAAGGGGAGTCTCCACTGCATCCAGCCAAGATATTTTCACTTCTTGTTTTAAATTCAACTTCTAAAAAGTTTTTAAGAAAAAAGGAAAAACAGTAACATAAATATAATGAACAAAGTTTATGGCAGTTTGCTATGAGTTTCTCCTCTAGGAAAATGGGAAGTATTTTTAATTTAGGAAGCACGGGAAGGAAGCATGACAATGAACACTGGAGATGTGCATGAAGGTCACAACACTGCAAGGCTCTGGGCTTACCTCCATGAATCAATGAATGAATGTACAATATGCTTTAATTGCAGCACACTGTCAATTGTAGTATTATTTCAACTATGTGATTTTATTAGCTCTAGAAAGAAAGGCTTTTGTGAGACCCAACACATTGCCACTTTTTGTCTACTTGTACAATTGAGCTAATAAAATCACATTGTTGAAATAATACTACAATTGACAGTGTGCTGCAGTTATTGGACTTTGCTTTGGACTCTCCTGATCCGTGGCAGGTTGGGTTAATCACTGCTGATCACCTGGTCATTAAGGATTATTCACTAGTTTCAGCAAGTATTGTGTGGAATTTTAAATAATAAGGATCACTCCTATGATCCTATGATTCCCAGTGCACACAAACAGACCAAGGGCACATATACACAAAAGGTCATATCAGACAGTTAAAAGACAAGTATTAAGGGTAGGACTATATGGACGTTTTTGGCACGATCTGATGCGCTGCAACAAAACACATGCAACGGAAATAAGGTAGGAGATAGAAATCCGACAATGCATTCACTTACCTTATTTCCGTTGCATGCAATTTGTCGCAGTGCATCGGATCGCGCTGAAAAGGTCCGTGTAGTCCAACCCTAACTCCCACACTTCTTCCTGTAGCAATCAGAGCTGCAGTATTTCTGGTAAGTGATGACATCACGAAATGGTGGCTCAAGAGAAAAAAGGGAACTATTGACTGATACAGGTAATGGATCTGTTATCTGGAAACCAGTGTTTCTGAAAGCCCTGAATTACAAGAAGGCCATCTCCCATAGACTCCATTTTAATCAAATAAGACTTTTACAGGGGAATGTAATAAAAGTCGCAAAACAATTCGCACCAATAAGACTAAAAATCCACATCTCGCCATGTAATATTGTTCCTTAAACTGTTATTGCATTGCGAATTTTAATTGCGCATTGCGAATTTTAATTGCGCACTCATAAGAAGTGCTTGAAGGTGTCGTAATCTTTTGGAGCAAACATAACGACTTTTTCAGTAAGAAGTTTTATTACATTGACTGCGCATTGGCGTAAACTATAAAATTCGCAAACGGTCTTTCACTGTCGGAAGTGGACGCTAAACAGTTTCCGGGCTCGCAAAAGCTATATTAAATTCGCACAAAGCAAAATTTGTTTGCGCAAAGGCATAACTTTTCGCATTGCGAATAGTTTTTCCTTAGCGATTTTTATTACATTCCCCCGTTAGACTTTTCTCTGTAATAAAGAAATAGTACCTTGTACTTGATCCAAACTAATATATAATTAATTGTTATTAGAGGCAAAACAATCCAACTATGTTTATTTAGGGGGTTATTTATTAAAATATATATATTTTTAAAATTTAACAAAGCTTGACTAAACTCACATCCACAATTTTACTTTATCATTAAAACAACTTGACCACCACTGGGATCATATGACTATATCTGGGAAGGGTGGGAGGTACTACATGGAGCTGGTCACTGCTCCTGTATAACTATAACAAACAAGGGAAAGTTGTGCTCACCACTAATTTAAAACCATTAGGCGGGGGTGCAATGAGGCTGTGACCACAAAATACATATAAACAAATAGAGTCCTCTGCACTCAACCCATTATCAATATATTTAGGACATTGAGACCCTTCCCAACTATAGTCAGGTGATCCCAGTGGTGGCCAATAAAATGGCAACCAAGTTTTAACCTTGAAAGCAGCAAGCACGTTGCAGGTAAAACCTAGTCCCTGTCTAAAATGTATAATGAAGCAATATAATTCTTATTAAATCAGATGCAAGCTGAGTGTAGGACTGGCCATATCAGGGATGATGTAGTTGGCCAGCTTAAATATATTGCAATATATGGACAAACAATCCCTGTTTTGTTTAAAGGGTAAGGCATTTTTTAGTAGAAGTATGCACAAAATGTCTCAATGTCTTAAATATATTGATAATGGGTTGAGTGCAGAGGACTCTTGTATTTGTCTATATGTATTTTGTGGTCACACCCTCATTGCAACCCCGCCTAATGGTTTTAAAAATTAGCAGTGAGTACAACTTTCCCTTGTTTGTTACATATACGATATATTCCAGTACGATTCTTTAATAGACCACTTAATATGATATAAACTTTATCTAAGTAAATTTAAGTATTCATTCTGGTGGTATACCTTTCCTTTAAAGTAGGATTTCTCTCCTGGAAGCCAAGCTTGAAGTGAGATTTGGGGTGAATATTTATTTGCTGTGCTGCAGAGTATTGAAACTGTGGCTGAATAGCTGAGTAGCTGAAACAGCAATGTTAGTATAGTACATTACCAATGTTTTATATTCAACATACAAGAAAGGACATTCTACCAAAAGCTTGTTTTATTGTTGCCAAAATATATAAATGCTAATAAATTTTTATGTTATATAAAAAACAGTCTGTGCTAGCTCTTCTAGATGGATTTTTAGTTAAAACTTTCCCCACAGTTTCCTATCATCGGATGACCTTACAATTATGTGACTAATTGTACATCTCTGATATAGCTGATTATAGCAGGCAATGTAATGCAATTATGATAATAACCTTTATTTAGAAAACCCACACTGATCTCCTGATTATAGTCGGGTGAGGTCTGACTCCTGCTTAACAGGTCATTCTAGATGCATCTTGTCGCTCCAGAAATTTTTCCACAAGCTCTTATTTTCATATTTTTAATTGCCAGATGTAAATTGTTTCCCATAAATATGTAGCTGTTATATATATATAATATGTTAAAAAATAGAAACTCTGAATAGCTTTTGCTGTAGTATAGTTCCACATTGTTTCATGGTAATTGTAATTAGGGTAGGAACCAGTACTGCAGCTTTGACTCATTCTGACGTAGACAATTTGAAAGAAAACTAGGGCTACGTGTACTGAATAACCTGCATTTTTCTGAACATTTATTGGTAAAACAGTAAAAGTAAACTGTTATTTTACAATGTATATTGTTTATTTATACTTTAAGGCTAAGGCTAAGGCCACACTAGGCGATAGCGCCGCGATTTGACTCGCAGCGACTTTTCGCAGCGACTTTTAATCCGCAAATCGCTGGGGAAACTTTTGCGCTGGCGTCTATGGGGAATCGCGGCGTAAAAACACACGCGGCAATCTTTTTTCTATTGTCGCTCGAAATCGCCTAGCGAGGCAATTTCGAGCGACAGTAGAAAAAAGATCGCCGCGTGTGTTTTTACGCCGCGATTCCCCATAGACGCCAGCGCAAAAGTTTCCCCAGCGATTGCGGATTAAAAGTCGCGGCGAAAAGTCGCCGCGAGTCAAATCGCGGCGCTATCGCCTAGTGTGGCCTTAGCCTAATAGGTACCATTAAAATAATACATATAAACTGGTCTATTTAGATCATTAGTACACAAGACATAGCCTTTTCATTAAATTCCTACAACTAAAACTCATATTACACATAAATATATATGCACAGAATTATTGATTACAAAATATATTCATGTCTGCTTAATTATTTGCAGTGCCTATTTCTAAGCAGACAAAGAGCAACTAATATTCACCAACTACAATGATAATGACATGGATCTAGTGGGCTGGTCTGCAGTTGACTTGATGGAGAAGGTCACTGGGTATGCCAAATACTTATCAACAATAAGTAATTTAGCAAGTTAATGAGATAATCTCGCCTAAGTGAAACCATCAGAGGGGATGCTCATTTCTACTGCTCCCTGTTTCTGAGGTAATTATTGAAGGGCAACACCTTCATATTCCACAGCACAGTGGTCCATGACAAGGGCTTGAGAGAGAATAAGGAGTGCCAGGAAAAATGGAGATTGTTATTTACAGGTTGTAAATCAGGGCAGGCAGCAAACAGCATAAATTACAGCAGGCTGGGTCAGAGGTAGGCAGCAAGGATTGTAGCAAAAGCAACACGTTGAGGTCGAAGAGGAAGTGAGGTTCAAGGGGTTCAGGAACACAGGGAACAGCAGGAGTGCTAGAGTTGCAGAGGCTGATAAATTCCTAGAACAGAATGACTAAGTTTATATCCTTAAATAAATCAGATTGATAGAAAGGTGCACACACTTAAATTGCAAGATGGCCCATAGTCAATTTCTTAGTCATAGAGGTGAACGGTATTCAAGTTTCAAGGGGGGAGGGAACCATTCCTTTGAGAGGGTTTCCAACTGATGATGGGACAACCCACCTTTAGTGTTGAACGAGTCATATCTGTGGTTAATAAACCAGCTTTGAGCCATTTTGTAATTTACATGTGCAACTGCCCTTTTAAGTTTTAAGGGCTCTCCCCTGGGCACACAAAGAAACCAAGGGTACATATACATGTTAGGTCACATGTAAGGCCAATTACTTATTATGAGTCGTTTACTCTCACACTTCTTCCTGTTACAGTTAGAGCTGCAGTATTTCTGCTCAGGTGACCTCAGAGGGACCTCAGAGAATATCATAAAATGGTGGCTCAAGGTAAAAGATGTAAAAGAGCAATATTTACTGATATCTATATTCCAGTTTGCTAAGATTTTTTAATAGGCTAGCTATGTAATATGATATAAATAACTAAATAATCTGTTGGTTAAATGATCTGTTGGTTAAGAATGGATTTTGGGGGTATAGTTTGCCTATGAGCACCACTAAAACTTATTTTCAAATTTAAAAACAAAAAGTAGCAAAGATTTTTCTGTCCTTAAATTAGCTCAGTGCATGTGTAAGAACTAATGGTGTCAAGACATATGCATGCGGGAAGTGTTAAAACATTGAGATGCACAGGACGGCTCCAACATGCGCATGCAGGACCAAACATAGCACTTTAGGAAACTCAAGCTGCTAACCAATGGAAAGCCTTTAAGCCAAGTGCCACATTATGCAAAGGCCAGGCAGGGTGCTTCTCAGTGACAGAACTGAAAAAAGCACAGAAAAACACAGTAGCACAAGACAAGTACTACACAATGACAAACGTAATAGGGCAATAAAGAAACAACAAATACCCAGGAAATCCCAACTAGAACAAATATAAGTGCAACTTTATAGAATCCTCTACTGATACTCATGTATGCCTTAGAAACTTGAGCACTTAATAGATGAAATTTCAAGGATGCTAGGAGTGCAAAACTGCAGCCCTGTACACGTACTGTATGGTTTGTGGAAAGCTATTGCAAGAATTTGAGACTTGTCCAGGTTTCTTGCCCTGCTGATGATGATTTTAAAATTCATAAAATAATAAGACATTCATTGGTGTTTTAAGCTCTTCTTTTCATGTATAAGTTATGATTACCAAAAACCCCTGTGAATGCATAATGGAAAAAACAATACACTCTAGGGACCTATTATTACTGTTTCCATTATGCATTAGAAAAGGTTTTTGAAAACCATAACTTAACAAGTGAAAAATAAAAAATGCTGCTAGTGACATTTAGCAATCGATCAGATGTTTAATTTCAAACAGTAAATCAGTGAGCACAATCTCCTGTACTATCCTACTATAGAATAGCAAAACTGCAGCAAACTCTTACGCAAATGAGAAGTAAACTCAGAATCAATTAATCAGTGTACAGAACAGAATGCCTAGATATATAGTAATACCAGAAAACAAAACTGCCCAATGACATAATTAAGGGCAATCACTTAGTCTGCACTGAAATTCTGCACGATCTGTAGAAAACATACTAATTTTGAGAATACTAGTAGTTTCATGAACATAACTATTGGAGCAGTTGATAAATATGTATTATCTCAGGCTCCATTGAACTCAGCAGACCGGTTGGTGCTGAACACAGATTGTAATTAAACCAGGATCTCTGCTTTTAAGAAATCGTTTTTACTTGGATCTCTAATTATAAATCCCAGGGGTATAATATGAAGCATGCTTAATATAAATCTGCCAGCAAACATACAAATAAAAGACCTGCTTATGAATCTGTACATTTTCTGTGCAAACAAAACTATATCAGTTAGATAAAATGTCATCTTATAGAATACTGCCATTTTAGGATGGCTAAAGTAAAATAAAAACATAATCAAAATAAAATAGAAATTAAAGGGATGACATTTTAAATTAACTTTAAGTATGCTATAGAATGGCTAATCCTAAGCAACTTTTCAATTGGCCTTCAGTTTTTCTTTTTTATAGATTTTGAATTAAATTAAATTTTAATTATTTCCTTATTCGTCTGACTGTTTCCATTTTCCAATGGCTTTCTATCTTAAAGCAAATGTTCTGTAAGGCTATAAATCTATAGTTATTGTAATTTATTTTATTACTCATTTTTCTATTCAGGCCCTCTCCTTTTCATATTCCTGTCTCTTATTCAAATAAATGCATGGTTGCTACGGTAATTTGGGCCCAAGCAACCAGATTGCTGAGATTGCAAGATCAAAAACCATATTATGAAAACCAATAGCAAATAGCCTCTACATCATACTAAAGTTAGTTTCAAGATGAACATTCCCTTTAAATAAATAGATACATATAAAAAGAAACAATTGGTATGGTTATAGAAACTTACAGTATATACAGATATAGCAACAAAAGTTATTTTTCCTTTACAGTAATGGGTATAGTACTGGATCAAAGGTATAATAAGCAGTGCAAAGGTTTTAGTCAAGTGATTTGTTTAGTATGATTGCTAAGAACATCGTTTGGGAAAAAGCAGAGTTTCAGGGCCCCATCCTATATAATAAAGTTGAAGTGTCTCTGCGTCCAGTCCCTGTGTCCGTGGGATTGCGCTACTGCGCATGTGCCCCACGGACCGTCTCTGGCGAATTTATTTTAGACTAGAACAATTCTGTTTTTTATAAATGTTTGACTACATATGTTCTAGCGCCCGTTAATTTAACGGGCTTAATGTCTAGTAAATATATAAAAGACAAGTGATACAGTACACATATGCCTAAGTGCATTAGAGGTGACATGTTTAACATATAAAATAACATATCATGGGAAATCCAAAGACATTAGTCAACATAAGTTTGGCAGGTTAGTCAACATATGTAATTGTCCACCAAGGGCAGGGTTGATGAGTGATTCATTAGATGAGGTAATAGGTTGGCTACCACAAAGCCATGATCATTAATCAACTCTCATTTAACAAATCTCTTCAAACACACGCACCTTCAGTCTTCAAACACCTGTTAGACATTGTAGCCAAAAACATGTAGATGGGTTCATTTAGAGGAGCACATACAGTGAGGGCTTTTGACCAGAGACATACAGCCAAAAGTCAGGCACCTACAAAAGGGGCATTTGGCTAGGAGCCAGGTACATACAAAGGTGGCATTTTTCAAGAGGGGACATTCGGCAGAGGCCAGGCACATACAGAAAACGAGGGGTAATTTGGTTAGAAGCTATATACATAAATATAGGGCATTTGGCCAAAACTCATACAAATGGCATGGTGCATGCAAAGAGGATGTTTGGTCGGAAGCAAAAAGGATATAGAAGGGGCACTTTGCCAGAAGCCAGGCACCTATGAAGGGGTATTCTGCCAGAAACTAGGCACAAAAATATGATTGGCTAGAAGCCAGGCACATATTGTTCTGCCAAAAAACGAAGCACTTTTACTCCAAAAGTATTCCTGTTGCTTTTAAATTTTTTAATTAGTCCTGGCTCCCAGTCTTAATGTGTTGCAATGGACTCCATCCAGGCCCAGACTTGACCCCCCCTCCCGATTGGCCGGCCCTAAAAGAGAAATATGTGCAGCACGGCACGCAGCACACTGGCGTTTGCGTATCTGCTCAGGGGGCCCTGAAGTTTGGAACCTAAGTACGATGGTGGGCCCCCACTGCGCCAGTCTGATTCTGACTCAATCTCTGGCCCTGATTCTCCAGATATACATTTTGTGCATATACTGTACAGGCATGGCACCTGTTATCCAGAATGCTTGGGACCTGGGGTTTCCGTATAATGGCTTTTTGTCCTAGAAAATCATTAAATAAACCTAATCTACTGGTTTTGTTTCCAATAAGGATTAATTATATCTTAGTTTGGATGAAGTACAAGGTACTGTTTTATTATTACAGAGTAAAAGGAAATCATTTTTAAAAATGTTGATTATTTTGATAAAAAGGAGTCTATGGGAGATGGCCTTCCATAATTCAGAGCTTTCTGGACAATAGATTTCTCCAGATAATAGATCCCATAACTGTATGTGAATTAAAAAAATAAATCAGATTTATCTTCTGAATTATAGGTACTAGTAAAATATGAGACCCAGCATCAGTAGCAATATGTTATAAAGAAGAACAGACTATGTAGTATTCACATGTACAGGAACTTGTGATTTATATAAGCGTATAGTAAGAAATTAATAATGTAATGTTTCTGATAATCCTTGGACAACCAGAAAATGTATTTGCTAGTGCATGAGTCCATCGCATGTAGTTGTTATTTTCATTGCTTGCTCTGACACACAGAATAGCAATACTAATGTGTTAGCGAAAGCAAAGGGCACATACTGTAATTACCCAGGTATCCAGTTGTCTCCAGTAACACTGTTAGTAAGATGTTTATCTGTTTGCATAAATCCTTAATCCTGATCTGGCCTTAAACATATCTATCAGGCAAATTACCATATTCTGGCTGCTTAATTATATCATAGGAACCACTAAACCCTCTAATGCTGTCTCCAAATTGAAGCTTCTATGAATGGAAAGGTTGACTATGAATCAAGGCATGTTAATCAACCATATGAACCTGTAATCTTACCTGCCTTGTGGTGCTGGGTGAAGAGGAGACATGCTCATTTTCCTTATGCTTATGCATGCTATGGATGACAGATTCAAATGGAATTTAAGGGAATAATACATACACCGATATTACCTTAAAAAGCTGTGAGCAGTATATTCTTAGTAAAATTGTCTTTTATACAAATGAATGGGGTTGCAATAGTAGTACAGAGCATATTTTTCAGATGGGCAATAGGGACACCTGCCATCATTATTTTCATCTGCAATAACTATAGTTACATAGTTAAATTGGGTTGAAAAAGACAAAGTCCATCAAGTTGAACCCCTCCAAATGAAAACCCAGCATCCATACACACACCCCTCTCTACTTTCACATAAATTCTATATACCCATACCTTTACTAACTATAGAGTTTAGTATCACAATAGCCTTTGATATTATGTCTGTCCAAAAAATCACCCAAGTCATTCTTAAAGGCATTAACTGAATCAGCATCACAACATCACCCGGCAGTGCATTCCACAACCTCACTGTCCTGACTGTGAAGAACCCCCTACGTTGCTTCAAATGAAAGTTCTTTTCTTCTAGTCTAAAGGGGTGGCCTCTGGTACGGTGATCCACTTTATGGGTAAAAAGGTCCCCTGCTATTTGTCTATAATGTCCTCTAATGTACTTGTAAAGTGTAATCATGTCCCCTCGCAATCGCCTTTTCTATAGAGAAAACAACCGCAACCTTGACAGTCTACCCTAATAATTTAAGTCTTCCATCCCTCTAACCAGTTTAGTTGCACGTCTCTGCACTCTCTCCAGTTCATTTATATCCCTCTTAAAGGGATACTGTCATGGGAAAAAACATTTTTTTCAAAACTCATCAGTTAATAGTGCTGCTCCAGCAGAATTCTGCACTGAAATCCATTTCTCAAAAGAACAAACACATTTTTTTATATTCAATTTTGAAATCTGACATGGGGCTAGACATTTTGTCAATTTCCCAGCTGCCCCATGTCATGTGACTTGTGCCTGCACTTTAGGAGAGAAATGCTTTCTGGCAGGCTGCTATTTTTCCTTCTCAATGTAACTGAATGTGTCTCAGTGGGACATGGGTTTTTACTATTGAGTGCTGTTCTTAGATCTACCAGGCAGCTGTTATCTTGTGTTAGGGAACTTATCTGGTTACCTTCCCATTGTTCTTTTGTTTGGTTGCTGGGGCGAAAAATGGAGGGGGGTGATATCACTCCAACTTGCAGTACAGCAGTAAAGAGTGATTGAAGTTTACCAGAGCACAAGTCACATGACTTGGGGCAGCTGGGAAATTGACAATATGTCTAGCCCCATGTCAGATTTCAAAATTGAATATAAAAAAATCTGTTTGCTCTTTTGAGAAATGGATTTCACTGCAGAATTCTGCTGGAGCAGCACTATTTACTGATTCATTTTGAAAAAAAAGTTTTTTCCCATGACAGTATCCCTGGACTGGAGTCCAAAACTGCACTGCATACTCCAGATGAGGCCTTACCAGAGACCTATAAAGAGGCATAATTATGTTTTCATCCCTTAAGTTAATGCCCTTTTTATGCAAGACAGAACTTTATTTGCTTTAGTAGCCACAGAATGACACTGCCCAGAATTAGACAACGTGTTATCAACAAAAAACCCAACATCCTTCTCATTTAAAGAAACTCCCAACACACTGCCATTTAGTGAATAACTTGCATTTATATTATTTTTGCCAAATTGCATAACCTTGCATTTATCAACATTGAACCTCATTTTCCAGTTTGCTGCCCAGTTTCCCAATTTAGACAAATTACTCTGCAAAGTGGCAGCATCCTGCATGGAACCTATAGTTCTGCACAATTTAGTATCATCTGCAAAAATAGAAACAGTAGTTTCAATGCCCACCACCAGGTCATTAATAAACAAATTGAAAAGCAAGGGACCTAGCACAGAGCCCTGCGGTACTCCACTAACAACACTGGTCCAATTAGAAAATGTTCCATTTACCACCACTCTTTGTAGTCTATCTTTTAGCCAGTTCTCTATCCAGGTACAAATATTATGTTCCAGGCCAACATTCCTTAATTTAACCAGTAACCTTTTGTGTGGCACTGTATCAAATGCTTTAGCAAAGTCTAAGTAAATCCCATCCACTGCCATCCCAGAATCGAGGTCTCTACTTACCTTCTCATAAAAAGATATTAAGTTAGTCTGGCAAGATCTATTACGCATAAAACCATGCTGGCGCAAACTCATAGTATTATGATAGGTTATAAAGTCCAGTATCTTATCCTTTATTAACCCTTTGAAAAGCTTTCCTACAACTGACGTCAGACTAACTGGCCTATAGTTTTGAGGCTGAGAACAGGATCCCTTTTGAATAGCGGTAACTCATTAGCAATTCAACAGCCTCTCCGCACTATGCCAGACCTCAAAGAATCCTGAAAAATTAAGTAAAGAGGTTTGGCAATCACAGAGCTAAGCTCGCTAAGTACCCTGGGATGAATACCATCTGGCCCCGGACCTTTGTTAATCTTAACATGTTCTAGTCTCTTTTGAATTTCCTCATGTGTGAACCATGCATCATTAGTTGTATTACTAGAATTGGGACTATCAAGAAGGAAACCTTCATTAACTGGTTCCTCATTTTTGTTGACAGACGAAAAATATTTGTTCAGAATCTGCGCTTTTAATTTGTTTTCATCAACCAGCTGACCACCTTCTGATAATAAAGGTCCCACCCCTTCCTGCTTAATTTTTTTACTATTAACATATTTCAAAAATAATTTTGGATTTTTTTACTGCTTGCTGCAATATGCTTTTCCATATCAATTTTAGCTTGCCTTATAGCTTCTTTGCATGCTTTGTAGGCCTCCTTTTACCTTATAAATGATTCAGCTGTCCCAGCTAACTTGAAAGCCTTAAAAGCATGTATTTTCTTACCCACCTCAACACCAACACTTCTATTGAACCAAAAAGGTTTTGCTTTGCAACGACGTTCCTTGCTTACAAGAGAATATACTGACATATATATTTATTAAGCAGCATTTTAAAGATTTCCCATTTTTTGTTCTGTGTTTAC
This sequence comes from Xenopus petersii, assembly GCA_038501925.1. Classification (NCBI taxonomy): domain Eukaryota; kingdom Metazoa; phylum Chordata; class Amphibia; order Anura; family Pipidae; genus Xenopus; species Xenopus petersii. Next base: position 43,678,405 of record CM076674.1, on the reverse strand, counting down.
CCTGTGAAAAGCATTTCCCGCCTAATATTTTGCAGAAATGCCCTTATACTTTGCACGTATGAAACTTTTTTTTTAGTTACTCCCTTATAGAATTGTTTCTGTAACAGAATCTCAAATGAGACCATGTTATGATCACTATTCCCTAAATGCTCATCCACACAAATGTTAGAGATGCGTTCAGTATTATTAGTTATTTCAAGGTCCAAAAGAGAGTTATTCCTAGTAGGTTCTTGAACGAATAAAATAAATATAAAATAATACTGATGCTTTATGGGTTTAAAGGGGATGTATATCCTTTGGAACATCTTTCCATGTTGGCACTAAGGACATATTTGAAAAACATTTCTCTTGTTTATTATATTTGCATGCTTGCTTATCTGATGCACAACACAAGCCCCATCTCTGCTTCACTTGTTTGCACAGGCAGATAATAATAATGATGTTTTAGTAAGGCTTGGAAACGTGCCCCATATTAGTGCACAGTTATAAGCTCTTCCATGGAAAGCAAACCTTCCATGGAAAACAAATCGTTTGGTAGTCTTACCAGTCATAAATGTAATCCTCCACTCCTGTCCATTCACATATGATACTATGCAAAGTAGCAAAGAAGGGGACGTTGCATTGCATTTTAAGCTGTTGCTGTCCTGACTTCTCCTGGCTAAACATTGATCAACTCTGCGTGAAGTTATGGAAGATAATGTGACCCCCTTCTCCACTGGAACTGCAGAGAAACTCAGGACTGGGAAAACACTTATTTTATTCATAATTTGAAAGGAATGGAGAGCTGCTTATTAAGGCAGTAGAGACAATTCGAAGGCCTTCATGTGTGGGACGGCAACACAGGCCTGGGCCTAAGGTTGATCATGGTTAATCCCAATGTTATTAATAGGGAAAATAAGATAAATGTATAGGAAGGTCGGTATTTTTTCCCAGAAAAGATGGCAACCCTACCTGGGCCTGAAGTGGCAAAGTTTTATGGGTGGCATGTAACTTGTGGGCTGCTTCTGTATTGGGTGTGGGCAGGCAAGAAAAATTACAAGGAATGAAGTGGGGTGAATGTGTGTACTAGCGATACAGTGATTGAGTTGGTGTCAGGGTAGTGAGCAGCAAGGGGGAAGATTAGAAGGGTGTAGGTGAGCAGGCACCCTGACATATTGGCACACAAAGTAATTATTATTATTATTATTATTATTATTAACATGTATTTATATAGCGCCAACATATTGCGTAGCACTGTAAAGTAAATGTGATTATACAACAACTTCACACGAATTACATATATAGAATATATGGAGTAACAAACATCACAATCAATACAGGTACAAAAAGGTGAGGAAGGCCCTATGCATAGGCATACAGTCTAAAGGGAAGGGAGTAATACACAAGGTGTGGGAGTGGGCAAGATCGAAGTAAGTGGGTGAGAAATGTGGTACTGTATGTGGTGTTGCGTTTGGTAGTTAAGCAGAGTGAGGGTAGGCTTTTCGAAAGAAGTGCATTTTCAGAGATTTTTTGAAAGCAGAAAGGTTGGGAGAAAGTCGGACAGACCGTGGGAGAGCGTTCCAGAGGAGGGGTGCAGCCCTTGCAAAGTCTTGAATGTGAGCATGTGAGGAGGTAATGAGAGAAGAGTTGAGTAGCAGGTCAGTAGAGGAGCGTAGTAAGCGAGTGGGGGAGTATATAGAGATGAGTTCAGAGATGTAGGGTGGAGCAGAGTTGTGAAGTGCTTTGAAAGTCAGTGTCATTAATTTGAATTTGATTCTGAAAGGTAACGGAAGCCAGTGCAGGGATTGACAGAATGGCGAGGCAGAGGAGGAGCGGTTGCTGAGGTGTATGAGCCTCGCAGCAGTGTTCATTATGGACTGGAGAGGTGACAGTCTCTGGAGGGGGAGGCCAATTAAAAGAGAGTTACAGTAGTCTAGACGCGATATGATGAGAGAGTGATAAATGATCGTATTTTGGATATGTTCCTTAGGTGGAAGTGACATGATTTAATAAGTGACTGGATATGAGGAGTGAATGACAGGGCAGAATCTAGGATAACCCCAAGGCACCGGGCCTGGGGAGAGGGGGTGATAGTGGAATTGTTAACTATGATGGATACTTCGGGGATGCTACTGGTGGTAGTTGGAGGAAAGAGAACCATTTCAGTTTTAGAGAGGTTTAATTTAAGCTAGCGTTGCGACATCCAGGTAGAGATAGCGGACAGGCAGGAGGAGACGCGAGTTAGGAGTTCTGGGTTGAGATCAGGAGATGAGAGATAGATCTGAGTATCGTCAGCATAGAGGTGGTAGTGGAAACCATATGAATTTATTAATTTGCCAAGGGAGGAGGTATAGAGGGAGAATAGTAATGGTCCCAGGACAGAGCCTTGAGGAACTCCAACAGAAAGAGGTAGGGGAGAAGATGATACTCCATTGTAGGAGACACTGAAGGAACGATTGGTGATGTAAGAAGAGAACCAGGACAGGGCTGTGTCACGAAGGCCAAGCGACTGGAGGGACTGGAGGAGGAGAGGGTGATCTACAGTGTCAAATGCGGCTGAGAGATCAAGCAGTATTAGTAGTGAGAAATGATTGTTGGCTTTAGCGGTTAAAAGGTCATTAGTTAGTCGAGTCAGGGCAGTTTCCGTGGAGTGTTGTGGCTTAAAACCAGATTGTAGGGGGTCCAGCAGGTTATTGTCAGAGAGGAATGAGGTAAGTCGGTTGTAGACTAGGCGCTCAAGTAGTTTAGAGATGAAAGGTAGCAGAGAGATAGGTCGGAGGTTGTCAAGATTAGAGGGATCCAGCCCTGATAACATGGAAAGATATTCCCAAATAGTTGAACATTCCATTTAACCAAAATGAGAATTATAAAAATTTTTTTTATATGTATATATATATATATATATATATAACTTGCCTTAAGTTAGATAACAAAGGCCATTATTTTACCCTCCTCTAGGGATGTAGCGAACGTCGGAAAAAAAGTTCGCGAACATATTCGCGAACTTGCGCAAAAATGCGAGCGGTTCGCGAACGGTTCGCGAACCCCATAGACTTCAATGGGAAGGCGAACTTTAACATCTAAAAAAGACATTTCTGGCCAGAAAAATGATTTTAAAGTTGTTTAAAGGGTGCAACGACCTGGACAGTGGCATGCCAGAGGGGGATCAAGGGCAAAAATGTATCTGAAAAATCTGCCTGTGTGTGCTTGGAAGAGATAGTGTAGGGGGAGAGCTGTTAGTGATTTCAGGGACAGATGATAGTAAGTTTGCTGGCTAGTAATCTGCTTGATACTGCTCTGTATTGGAGGGACAGAAGTCTGCAGGGATTTGAGGGACATTTTAGCTTAGGTAGCTTTGCTGGCTAGTAATCTACTGTTCTCTTTAAACAACTGCCATACGTTGCCCTTGTAGGCATTGTTTGCCCAGTTTTTTTGGATGCAGCCACTGAAGCACAGTTGCCAGAAAAAATATGCCATATAAATGCTGAAAATAGTCATTTTTCGCCATACGTTGACCTTGTAGACATTGTTTGCCCAGTTTTTTTTGGACGCAGCCACTGAAGCACAGTTGCCAGAAAAAATATGCCATATAAATGCTGAAAATAGTAATTTTTCGCCATACGTTGACCTTGTAGACATTGTTTGCCCAGTTTTTTTGGACGCAGCCACTGAAGCACAGTTGCCAGAAAAAATATGCCATATAAATGCTGAAAATAGTCATTTTTTGCCATATACGTTGAGTCAACGTATGGCAAAAATTGACTGTTTTCAGCATTTATGTGGCATATTTTTTCTGGCCTCTGTGCTTCAGTGGCTGCGGCCAAAAAAACTGGGCAAACAATGCCTACAAGGTCAACGTCGTTGACCTTGTAGGCATTGTTTGCCCAGTTTTTTTGGCCGCAGCCACTGAAGCACAGAGGCCAGAAAAAATATGCCATATAAATGCTGAAAATAGTCATTTTTTTGGTCGCAGCCACTGAAGCACAGTTGCCAGAAAAATTATGCCATATAAATGCTGAAAATATAAATTTTTTTGGTTGCAGCCACTGAAGCACAGAGGCCAGAAAAATTATGCCATATAAATGCAGAAAATATGCATTTTTTTGGTCGCAGCCACTGAAGCACAGTTGACAGAAAAATTATGCCATATAAATGCTGAAAATATAAATTTTTTTGGTTGCAGCCACTGAAGCACAGAGGCCAGAAAAATTATGCCATATAAATGGAGAAAATATGCATTTTTTTGGTTGCAGCCACTGAAGCACAGAGGCTAGAAAAATTATGCCATATAAATGGAGAAAATATGCATTTTTTTGGTTGCAGCCACTGAAGCACAGAGGCTAGAAAAATTATGCCATATAAATGGAGAAAATATGCATTTTTTTGGTTGCAGCCACTGAAGCACAGAGGCCAGAAAAATTATGCCATATAAATGCAGAAAATATGCATTTTTTTGGTTGCAGCCACTGAAGCACAGAGGCTAGAAAAATTATGCCATATAAATGGACAAAATATGCATTTTTTTGGTTGCAGCCACTGAAGCACAGAGGCCAGAAAAATTATGCCATATAAATGCAGAAAATATGCATTTTTTTGGTTGCAGCCACTGAAGCACAGAGGCTAGAAAAATTATGCCATATAAATGGACAAAATATGCATTTTTTTGGTTGCAGCCACTGAAGCACAGAGGCCAGAAAAATTATGCCATATAAATGCAGAAAATATGCATTTTTTTGGTTGCAGCCACTGAAGCACAGAGGCCAGAAAAATTATGCCATATAAATGCAGAAAATATGCATTTTTTTGGACGCAGCCACTGAAGCACAGTTGCCAGAAAAAATATGCCATATAAATGCTGAAAATAGTAATTTTTCGCCATACGTTGACCTTGTAGACATTGTTTGCCCCGTTTTTTTGGACGCAGCCACTGAAGCACAGAGGCCAGAAAAAATTAAACCAGTAGGGTTTGCACCCTAGTTTGTAACGGTGGCGGAGGGAGGAGGACGCTAAAGGACAGCTGTGTGTGGAGTCATGAGGCTTGAAGAGAAGGACAGCTGCATAGAAGTCAGAACAAGTCTTCCGGCGTGCAGTAACCCTCCGAGATCCACCCCTCATTCATTTTAATAAAGGTCAGGTAATCGACACTTTTGTGACCTAGGCGAGTTCTCTTCTCAGTTACAATCCCTCCTGCTGCACTGAAGGTCCTTTCTGAGAGCACACTTGAGGCTGGGCAAGACAAGAGGTTCATGGCAAATTGTGACAGCTCTGGCCACAGATCAAGCCTGCGCACCCAGTAGTCCAGGGGTTCATCGCTCCTCAGAGTGTCGATATCTGCAGTTAATGCCAGGTAGTCCGCTACCTGCCGGTCGAGGCGTTCTTTGAGGGTGGATCCAGAAGGGTTGTGGCGCTGCCTTGGACAGAAAAACATTTGCATGTCTGATGTTACAGACCGGCCAAAGGGCTTTGTCCTTGCAGGTGTGCTCGTGGCAGGATTACTGGCACCTCTGCCCCTGGAATGTTGATGAGTTCCTGAAGTGACATCACCCTTAAAAGCATTGTACAACATGTTTTGCAGGCTGGTTTGTAAATGCCGCATCTTTTCGGACTTGTGGTATGTTGGTAACATTTCTGCCACTTTATGCTTGTACCGAGGGTCTAGTAGCGTTGCGACCCAGTACAGGTCCTTCTCCTTAAGCCTCTTGATACGGGGGTCCTTCAACAGGCATGCCAGCATGAAAGACCCCATTCTCACAAGGTTGGATGCAGAGCTATCCATCTCCGCTTCCTCATTATCAAGGACTGCATCATCCACGGTCTCCTCCCCCCAGCCACGTACAAGACCAGGGGTCCCCAAAAGGTCACCACTAGCCCCCTGGGAAGCCTGCTCCTGTTGGTCCTCCTCCTCCTCCTCCACAAAGCCACCTTCCTCCTCTGACTCCACTTCTGGCACCTCTCCCTGCGTTGCAGCAGGTGCCTGGGTTCGTTCTGGTGATTGCGACCATAAATCGTGCGCTTCCAGCTCCTCGTCACGCTGGTCTACAGCCTCATCTATCACTCGTCGCACGGCACACTCCAGGAAGAAAGCGAAGGGTATTAGGTCGCTGATGGTGCCTTCGGTGCGACTGACCATATTTGTCACCTCTTCAAAAGGTCGCATGAGCCTGCAGGCATCGCGCATAAGCACCCAGTAACGGGGGAAAAAAATCCCCAGCTCTGCAGATCCAGTCCTACCACCCAGTTCAAAAAGGTACTCGTTGACGGCCCTTTGTTGTTGCAGCAGACGTTCCAACATAAGGAGCGTTGAATTCCAGCGAGTCTGGCTGTCAGAAATCAAACGCCTGACTGGCATGTTGTAGCGCTGCTGAATGTCAGCAAGGCGTGCCATGGCTGTGTAGGAACGTCTGAAATGGGCCGACACCTTTCTGGACTGGGTGAGAACGTCCTGGAATCCTGGGTACTTGGAGACAAAACGTTGGACTATTAAATTTAACACATGTGCCATGCAGGGCACATGTGTTAAATTTCCCAGTCTCAACGCTGCCAACAGATTGCTTCCATTGTCACACACCACTTTTCCGATCTGCAGTTGGTGTGGGGTCAGCCACCGATCGGCCTGTGACTGCAGAGATGACAGGAGTACAGATCCGGTATGGTTTTTGCTTTCCAGGCACGTCATCCCCAAGACAGCGTGACAACGGCGTACCTGGCACGTCGAATAGCCTAGGGGGAGCTGGGGGTGCACAGGTGTGGAGGAGGAGAAGGAGGACCCAGCAGCAGAGTAAGAAGAAGAAGAGGAAGAAGACGAGGTAGAGAGCGATGGAGGAGTAGAGGTGGTGGCAGAACCGCGTGCAATCCGTGGCGGTGACACCAACTCCACTGTTGTTGTTGTTGTTGAGCTACCCATTCCCTGCTTCCCATTCCCAGCCATTACCAAGTTCACCCAGTGGGCAGTGTAGGTGACATACCTGCCCTGACCATGCTTGGAGGACCATGCGTCAGTAGTCATATGGACCTTTGGCCCAACACTAAGTGACAGAGATGCGGTAACTTGGCTCTGCACATGTTGGTACAGGTGTGGTATTCCCTTTTTAGAAAAAAAATTGCGGCTGGGTACCTTCCACTGCGGTGTCCCAATTGCTACAAATTTGCGGAAGGCCTCAGAGTCCACCAGCTGGTATGGTAAAAGCTGGCGGGCTAAGAGTGCAGACAAGCCAGCTGTCAGACGCCGGGCAAGGGGGTGACAGTCAGACATTGGCTTCTTACGCTCAAACATGGCCTTCACAGAAACTTGGCTGGTGGCAGATGACTGGGAATGGGAACAGGTGGTCAAGGTGGAAGGCGGAGTGGAGGGTGGTTCAGATGGGTCAAGGAGAGCAGAGGTAGAGCAGTAAGATGCTGGACCAGAAGGAGTGTGGCTTTTAGTTTGCCTGTTGCCTTTGAGGTGTTGCTCCCAAAGTGCTTTGTGCTTGCCGCTCATGTGCCTTCGCATAGAAGTTGTACCTATGTGGCTGTTGGGCTTACCAAGGCTCAGTTTCTGACTGCACTCATTGCAAATTACAATGCTTTTGTCAGAGGCACACACATTAAAAAAATGCCACACTGCTGACTTTTTGGAAGTCTGCGATCTGGCGGTAACAGTAGAAGTTGGCGGCATTGGCGGCAATGGCGGGTGCGTTGGCCGGCTGAACACAGGTGCCGATACATGTTGTTGCCCTACTGATCCCTGCGGGCTGGCCTCCCTGCTTCTTCTAAGTCTTATTCTCCTACTGCCTCTCTGACTCTCCGTCTCTCCATCTGAACTACCCTCCTCTTGCTCTCTTCTACTAGGCACCCACAAAACATCAATCTCCTCATCATCATTCTCCTCAGATGCATCAATTTCTTCTGACACATCACAGAAGGAAGCAGCAGCGGGGACCTCCTCCTCCTCCTCATCACTCATCATTATGTCCATCTCTGTCGTGTTCTCTGCCAGAATTAAATCTGGTGTAACGTCCTCATCTCCTTCATCTTCTTCTGCCAATAATGGTTGCGCATTACTCAGTTCAAGAAACTCATGGGAAAATAACTCCTCTGACTCCAGTGAAGAAGGGGCACCGGTGGTGGAGGAAGTGTTACGTGGGGTGGCCATAGCAGTGGAGGATGAGGAGGATGTTGTGGTAAAGTTAGAAACGGTAGAGGATGGGGTGTGCTGTGTAAGCCAGTCAACTACCTCTTCAGCATTTTGGGAGTTCAGGGTCATTGGCTTTTTAAAACTGGGCAATTTGCTAGGGCCACAGGATTGCATAGCAGCACGGCCCCTAGCACGGCCTCTGCGTGGCGGCCTGCCTTTGCCTGGCATTATTTTTAAAAAAACAACAACAACAAAAACTCAGTTGGTTTTTCTGGAAACGATAATACACACAGCTAGATGGCAGTTTGAAGAAAACAGTGTGCAAATAATGCCTACAAGATCAACGTATACACTACTACAGCGGTGGATACGGATTACGTAAAATATATGAATGCTGCTTGAAAAAAAGTAACTCAAGTGGTTTTTCTAGAGACGATAATATTATCAATATTTAGACAAAATGTGAACAAGCTCACACAGCTAGATGGCGGTTTGAAGAAAACACTGTGCAAATAATGCCTACAAGGTCAACGTATACACAGCGGTGGATACGGATTACGTAAAATATAAGAATGCTGCTTGAAAAAAAGTCACTCCGGTGTTTTTTCTGGAGACGGTAATATTATGGATATTTAGACAGAATGTGAACACGGTCACACAGCTAGATAGCAGTTGGTTGAATAACACACTGGGCAAAAAATGCCTACAGGGCAAATAATGCCTACAAGGTCAACGTATACACAGCGGTGGATACGGATTACGTAAAATATAAGAATGCTGCTTGAAAAAAAGTCACTCCGGTGTTTTTTCTGGAGACGGTAATATTATGGATATTTAGACAGAATGTGAACACGGGCACACAGCTAGATAGCAGTTGGTTGAATAACACACTGGGCAAAAAATGCCTACAGGGCAAATAATGCCTAAAAGGTCAACTTATACACTACTACAGCGATGGATACGGATTACGTAAAATTTATTATGGCTGCTTGAAAAAAGTCACTCCGGTGTTTTTTCTGGAGACGGTAATATTATGGATATTTAGACAGAATGTGAACACGGTCACACAGCTAGATAGCAGTTGGTTGAATAACACACTGGGCAAAAAATGCCTACAGGGCAAATAATGCCTACAAGGTCAACGTATACACAGCGGTGGATACGGATTACGTAAAATATAAGAATGCTGCTTGAAAAAAAGTCACTCCGGTGTTTTTTCTGGAGACGGTAATATTATGGATATTTAGACAGAATGTGAACACGGGCACACAGCTAGATAGCAGTTGGTTGAATAACACACTGGGCAAAAAATGCCTACAGGGCAAATAATGCCTAAAAGGTCAACTTATACACTACTACAGCGATGGATACGGATTACGTAAAATTTATTATGGCTGCTTGAAAAAAGTCACTCCGGTGTTTTTTCTGGAGACGGTAATATTATGGATATTTAGACAGAATGTGAACACGGTCACACAGCTAGATAGCAGTTGGTTGAATAACACACTGGGCAAAAAATGCCTACAGGGCAAATAATGCCTACAAGGTCAACGTATACACAGCGGTGGATACGGATTACGTAAAATATAAGAATGCTGCTTGAAAAAAAGTCACTCCGGTGTTTTTTCTGGAGACGGTAATATTATGGATATTTAGACAGAATGTGAACACGGGCACACAGCTAGATAGCAGTTGGTTGAATAACACACTGGGCAAAAAATGCCTACAGGGCAAATAATGCCTACAAGGTCAACGTATACACAGCGGTGGATACGGATTACGTAAAATATAAGAATGCTGCTTGAAAAAAAGTCACTCCGGTGTTTTTTCTGGAGACGGTAATATTATGGATATTTAGACAGAATGTGAACACGGGCACACAGCTAGATAGCAGTTGGTTGAATAACACACTGGGCAAAAAATGCCTACAGGGCAAATAATGCCTAAAAGGTCAACTTATACACTACTACAGCGATGGATACGGATTACGTAAAATTTATTATGGCTGCTTGAAAAAAGTCACTCCGGTGTTTTTTCTGGAGACGGTAATATTATGGATATTTAGACAGAATGTGAACACGGTCACACAGCTAGATAGCAGTTGGTTGAATAACACACTGGGCAAAAAATGCCTACAGGGCAAATAATGCCTAAAAGGTCAACTTATACACTACTACAGCGGTAGTAAAATAAAAAAAAGTTAAATAAAAAAAGAATGAATATTAAAAAAAAAAAAATTAAAGTTGGTGCTGCTGAACTACTAGGAGCAGCAGATTAGCACACCAGTCCCACTCCCCAACACTGCTAGACTAATAGCACTGGGCTCTTATAGTAGTAGTAGTAGTAGTAGTAGTAAAACAACAAAAAAATAAATAAAAGCAGTCCTTACAAGGACTATTGCTATTGCAGCAGTCAGCAGATGAGATCAGAAGCAGGACAGCTGCCCACTGCAGCTACATACAGAGCACTGCAGTAGAAGGTAGATTACTAGCCAGCAAAGCTACCTAAGCTTAAATGTCCCTCAAACCCCTGCAGACTTCTGTCCCTCCAATAACAGAGCAGTATCAAAACGATTACTAGCCAGCAAACTTTCAACTGTCCCTGAAATCACTAACAGGCAGCAGCTCTCTCCCTACACTATCTCTTCAGCACACACAGGCAGAGTGAAAAAAAGCTGCAGGGCTTCGGTTTTTATAGGGAAGGGGAGTGGTCCAGGGGAGAGCTTCCTGATTGGCTGCCATGTACCTGCTGGTCTGGGGTGAGAGGGCAAAAAAAAGCGCCAACAATGGCGAACCCAAAATGGCGAACGTCGCGCGACGTTCGCGAACTTCCGGCGAGCGCGAACACCCGATGTTCGCGCGAACAAGTTCGCCGGCGAACAGTTCGCGCCATCTCTACCCTCCTCATACCTTATCAAACCTTCAAAACACTTACTGGTACTGGCTGCCATTAAGCCATTAAAACATTTACTTGCTATAAGATTACAGCCCCACCTGAACAGGGTCGCCATATCAGTTACAAACCTTTCTTTGTGTGTCAATGAGTTGTTACATGCAGCTAATCCTTTAAATAGACTGTGCAAACAACTTTCCATATGTTCTGTCTATCCAAGTACTAACACCACCCCTGACACCAGACTGAATTAGCCAAATCAGTTGCAATAGTTTCACTGTTATCTGAAATACTTGGAAATGTCCTTTAATCCTTAAATTGTAATATGTTCAGAAATGACACTGAATGAAAGTTGCCTTCAATCATTGTCTTACAATTCTGAAGACTGTCCCAGAACGAGAAATTCTAGCTGTATTAATAAGGATTTGAGAGAAACTCTTGCATAATCAGAGATATTAAACAGGGAGGGTACAGACAGCACAGGAAAGTCTTACATGGAATTTGTGAGTCACATTTGAAGGCTTGAAGCTCTCCAAAAAGACATGGCAATCTCTCCCCTACCAAAGCTATGAGTCTGCAAGAAACTGAAAGCAATGAATTCATATAAAATAGCAGGGGATCTGAGCATTAGAAACTACATACTGTACAATTGAACATAATATAGAATATTAGCATAACTGCAGAGTGGGCTTTATAACAAAAGGCAATAAAAACAGGTAAAAGACAAGTGTGAACAAAGAAAATATTTATTCTTTGTAACTGGCAGAACCACATACTTCCTACATACCAAATTTCCAGGGTCTCGGAAAGCAGGACATGTAGGGGTGAGTTTAAAGAGAACTAAAGCTTAACTATAGAGGTAGGCTATAAATTTTGTACATATTGGGGCACATTTACTTTGGGTCGAATATTGAGGGTTAATTAACCCTCGATATTCGAGCGTCGAAATAAAATCCTTCGACTTCGAATATCGAAGTCGAAGGATTTACCGCATTTCATTCGTTCGACCGATCGTAGGAAAAATCGCTTGGATCGAACGATTCGAAGGATTTTAATCCATCAATCAAACGATTTTCCTTCAATCCCAAATTGACAGGAAAGCCTATGGGGACCTTCCACATAGGCTAACATTGATGTTCGGTAGGTTTTAGTTGGCGAAGTAGGGGGTCAAAGTTTTTTTTTAAAGAGACAGTATCGACTATCGAATGGTCAAATAGTCAAACAATTTTTAGTTCGAATCGTAGGTCAAAGTAGCCAATTTGATGGTTGAAGTTGCCAAAAAATGTTCGAAATGCGAATTATTTTTTATTCTATTCATTCACTCGAGCTAAGTAAATGTGCCCCATAGATTTCAGTGGTAGGCTGGCACAGAAGCTGGACTTCACTCCAAAAATAGATGCAAATAAAAAAGTTTCATTATACAAAAAGGAACATCTCAGAGGGTGGCCTAACACGTTTCGTGCCTTCTGGGCACTTAGTCATAGACCAGAAATATTTACAGCTGAACTGCTTTACCCTAGTCATCTAGTTCCGGGTACATTAGCAAAATTAGGGCCAAATATTTACCTTTAACTACATGAGTAGTGATGGGCAAATAAATTCACCAAGCATGGATTTGTGGTGAATTTCACAAGTGAAAAATCAGCTTTGACAAAAAAAAATTGTTCTGTGTCAAAATTAGTGCGCACATAAAACGTTTGCGCGTCAAAATTATTTCAGGCACCCATTGACTTTAATGCATTTGGACAAAATGGTCACTCTTATAAAAATTGGTGCTTTGTTCAAAAATTGTGGTGCGTCAAAAATTGTGGTGCGTCAATTTTTTTTTTTGACGGCCATTGACTTCAATGCATGTCACGGTTTTCTGCGTTTCACAATTTTTTTTCACCCATCACTATACATGAGCTGCTCTCTTCGATTCCAGAGAAAAGGATTTTGCGAAGTTTGAACTTTTTCTTATTTTTACATACTCAATAGTTAAAGGAAAATGGGTCCCACACAATATCCCAGCCCAGCTTCCAAGAGCACATCTGTGCCGGTGCATGAGAGGTCAATGAACATGGCAGACAGGGCACGTGAAATGTCCTTTTGCGGAGGAAGCCCATTGAAGGATTGTTACAGCACTGTCCTAGTTGTCCCTTGTGGCTGTCAGGACCAAGTACATGTGCAGTACAGTTACATCTACAATTGTTACCATTTGTACCTTTCGGAACATCATGGTGCGAACATAATAGGACCCCCAGTGATTTATACATTCCTTGTCCTTGAAGTGTTCCCTTGAAGTGTTCCCATGAAATTGTTTCACCTTCCCATGTCCCAGCAAGTAGTGTGCTGCACCCTTGTTCTTGTTATGCTACAATTAGCACATTAGGTACAAGGGGGCAATAGGCATAAGGCTCACACTGCACCTGGCACTCATAGGTGCTTCATCTTGTGCCAAATAAAAAAGTATAAAATGTAATAGCGCTTGTCTGCTGCAGTCTATAAGGCCTGTCTAAAGGGCCATGTTTGCTGGGATATAGCCCCCAGTTCACAGGGCACATACTGTATATCAGACAAAAAATATAGTCATACCAATTCTTTTAATTCTATGTTAAATAAAGATTAACTTTGTAACTTAAATATAGGGTTTTGGGATCTATTTTTGTGTCTGAAATAAAGTATGCCTGTAAGGGGTGTTATATTACAGGGTCAGCTTGTGCCCAAATGCACTCTGTTCACTAATAAAAACTTTGTGGCAGATAGGGTGGAGCGATGGTACATGACTACGTTTTTGCCACACCCACCTGTTTTTAAATTCCTACATCTAAAGTAACATGCACAATTTCATAACACACATATATACCACATTGACCCTGCAATTCCATGAAACTGTGTCACTTGAATATCTACCAGGAACAGGCCTGGGGCAGTATAAATCTGGAGGTGGCATGCTGCCCACTGGTCACAGATGCACTGGGGACTGGGCGGCAAATGGGGGTGCAATCACCAAGGGGGAACCCAAATATTTGACACAGTGGTCTAATAAATATATGATACAGTGACCCCAGTATTTGGCACGGAAATATATTACACAGTGGCCAGAGAATATCAAAACAAAGTTGTCCCAGCAATATATGACACCTCTCAAGGCTGCCTGATTTTTCAGATTAGAAAAATGGGTAGAATTCTACTAGACTGACACAGTGATCGGCCAATCACAGATTGCCACATGATGCCTCGCCTCGTCCATGACATTACCCCAGCTCCCCTACCAGGACTGTAAGAAATCCAAAGGTGGCAACCCTAGACACAGTGAACCCAAATATATGTGACATAGTGACAAATGTTTCGGCTTGCGGGCAATTCATTCAAGCCAGTGGTCTGGGTAATAACATAATCAGACTTCACTTGTGACATTATCATGTAAGAAAAATGAGAGTATGGCATGAGCAAAGAGCATGAGTAAGTGGTAATAATAATATTCTGATGAAATTACATCTGCAGTTTACACGCATGCTAGCAAATATAATTTCTCTGCTATGAATGTTTGAGTACAACAATGCTGACAGGGGCACAGAGGGTGACAAGTCCAGAGACTATGGTCAGAACTGAAACAAGGAAATAGTGGGAGGGCGAATTACATTTCCATGGCTGAGACACATAATTCTTACTTAAAACATCCATTTCTGTGGTCACTGTACCTCTATTTCCAGTTGTCCTCTATTTGTACATGGATAACATAACTCTTATGATTGCCACCTTCTTTGTGGTTATGTTTGAGACTGTGAAAGAAGTGGGATTCTAAACTATGTTTGTGTATGAAAAAATATATTTTACCATTCTGCATGTAATTTTTACTGCATGTTCTTGCAACGAATACCTTGTACTTACCTTTTATTTCCTTTTTTTTTCTGTTTGTTTATTTTGGCCTATATTTTACAATAAAAGCAGATTTGAATTGAAAAAAATATATATATATTTAACAAAATGACCATCATTTCTTGTCACTCCAGAAAATGTTCAGCTCTCAGTAATCTTTGGGTTCTGGCCAGAGGGGCTGCTGTAAAATGCCATAGACTGTCACTGGTGGGGGGGCTGTTTGGGCCTTTGTGTACTTAAAATATCAGGGCCTATATCACACAGGCTGAAAAGGACACATTGATCTTAGAAAACATTTTTGAAACAATATTAATGTACTCACATCCGCTATTCTCCAGAACTGGAAAACAAGAGAAGACTGAAGGACATGCCTGAACTTTGTAATGTAGGTGAAGCCGAGGGCCTGCACAAAAGGCAACACAGTGATGCAGAGACCCACACAGAGAATGACAGTGACGTCATGAGCCTCAACCCCAGACAATGTCAAGTGACTGATGTCTGTGAACAAATGGAAGGCAACATCCCTGAATGGAAAAAAATATAATGCAAGAAATCAAGGAAATAAAAATGTGTAACAAACCAAAATTGAAAGACATAAAGATATTACTAACTCACATTATGGGTGTAGGACCAGTGTAACATTTATATGCCACGTCTGCTGTAACCCATAGCAGCCAGTCATCAAGTAGCATTTACTACTGGTAGCCATAGTAGTAAGGACTATAGTAGAGAGTATTATTGGTATGGATGCAAGTGTCTCTACAGAGTGCAAAGAGTCAGAAGCAAGATATGGTGTGGCTAACAGCATTAGACCACAGTTTAGAGATATAGCACCCATTTCAAACACTGTTATTGGTAATAGGGATGCACTGAATCCAGGATTCGGTTTCGGTATTCGGCCAGGATTCTGCCATTTTTAGCAGGATTAGCATTCAGAGAAAATCCTTGTACCTGGCGGAACTGAACCTGAGTTTGGCCAAATCAAAAATAGTGCATGCATTCAGTTTCTACAAACCACAGAATAGGGAGTAGGACCCATTAGTGATAAGTCCCACTAAGAATTTGTTTTCTGCTTTAGTCGAGATTGCCAAACAGCTTTTACACATGACATTCAGTCAGACAGCCAAAGACAGTAGGAGTTGAGTTGAATGACAATTAGGTCCGAAGTCACCCAAAGTTTCCTCATGAGGCAACTTCGGGCGACTTCGGAATACGAAGCGCCGCGTGTGCCATTCCGCAGGCGATTTTTCATTATAGCCGGTGGAAGACAGAGGGAAGCTGTACAGGGAGATTAGTCGCCCCAAAAAAGAGGCGATTAGTTGCCAGGCCACTAAATCTCCCTGAATTGCCAGGTGTGCCCTTTCCCTTAAGGAAAACTACACCCCCAAAATGAACACCTAAGCAACAGATAGTTCATATCATATTAAGTGACATATTAAAGAATCTTATCAAACTGGTAGATATATTTAAGTAAATATTGCCATTTTATGATGGTCAGTGTGCTGCCTCAGAGATCACCTGACCAGAAATACTGCAGCTCTGTAACCGGAACAAGTGTTAAAGCAAAAGACAGAACTCTGTCAGTTAATTGGCTCATGTGACCTAACAAGTATGGTTTGTTTGGTATGTTTGTGTGCACAGTGAATTGTACGATCCCAGGGGGCGGCCCTTATTTTTTAAAATGGCAATTTTCTATTTATGATAACCCAGTGGCACATACAACTAAAAAGTATATTATTGTGAAAATGGTTTTACATATGAGCTGTTTTATGCAATGTCTTTTAATAGAGACCTACATTGTTTGAGGGGTATAGTTTTCCTTTAAAGGAAAACTATACCCCCAAAATGAATACTTAAGCAACATATAGTTTATATCAAATCGAATGACATATTAAAGACATATTACCAAACTAGAATATATATATTTACATAAATATTGACCATTTACATCTCTTGCCTTGAGCCACCATTTCGTGATGGTCTGTGTGCTGCCTCAGAGATCACCTGACCAGAAATACTACAACACTAACTGTAACAGGAAGAAGTGAGGAAGCAAAAGGCAGAACTCTGTCTGTTAATTGGCTCATGTGACCTTACACATGGTTTGTATGTGTACACAGTGAATCTTACGATCTCAGGGGGAGGCCCTTATTTTTTAAAATAGCAATTTTCTATTTATGATTACCCAATGGCACATACTACTAAAAAGGTATATTATTATGAAAATGGTTCATTTACATGAAGTATGGTTTTACACATGAGCTGTTTTACTCAGTATATTTTAATATAGACCTACATTGTTTGGGGGGTATAGTTTTCCTTTAAGGTACAACCACGATCCTGTTTCTCGTTGGAGCACACAACTGCTCTTGCTAACTACCCTACACCTGTCTCTTACTCCAAGTTATAACAGGGTCTTGAAACACAAAATTGGTGCTTAAGAGCTGCCTCATTCCAATGTTGGCATATTTTTGCAACTCCACAGTATTGTCCTCTTACAGTATTTAGCCTTGGGGAAGGGAACAATGGGCAGTTTGGGCAGAATGGGTCTTCCTGCAAGGCCATAGATTGGAAGAAACTCTCCACATTCTGCACAACTGGTCTTTGTTTTTCAATTAACTGGAAGGCACAGAGGGGGTCATTTATAAACTTCGCGCAGGGCAGATTGGTTCGCAAAGTGAATATATTTGCCCTGCGCATGGTTATATTTATAAAGCTGAATAAGAGGGTGCATACAGAATTGCGAATTTTTTATTCACAATGCGAATGTCTAAAGGGGCTTTATAAATGTCACAATTCGCAAATTGCGAATCTTTATGCGCACACTCTGCGACTCAATTACGCCACAACTTTGGTGGCGGATAAAATATTCGCAAAACAGTTTTGCAAACTGCGAATTTAACGCTATTTTCGCGCACAACAACCTCGCACATTGGGTGCACTCGCGCAAACTCCTGTCTCATTTGTGCGCCATTTGCGAAAATGTATTCACACTGCGAATTCGCAAAAACCGCAAAGACGGGCAGAGCAGTGCAATATATTAGTGCTCAGCAAAAAACATGCGCAATACAACCATTTGCGAAAAATATGCGCTGCGCGAACTTTATAAATGACCCCCACTGATACCACCAAATTGAACTTGCTCAGTGACATATACATGGTCATGTAAAACTATGGATCTGTGATCAAATTACCCCTACAGTATTTCATAACACCCCACAAATTTGTATGGTCTATTTAACAAAATATAGAAGGAATTTTCATGGAAATTCATATGTAAATGGAATGTAAAGACTGCATTCTGGTTTGTTAAGTTTATAACCTTTACCTTGTGCTTCAGGTAACATAAATTCCTTAGGCATTACAGCCTTACAACATGGATTCTGCAGATGACATCACTGAAATGGTAAATTGATTATTTGCATATAACCCAGAAACATAGTCATTGACAACTATGAACTGATCTGCCATCTAGCACCTTGCTGGCTCCTCCTGTGTCACCTATTTATATAGCTAATGACTATAATCACACGATAGTAAGTGCAATTTTCTGCATACCAGAGGGTAATGGCATTAAAGAACTTGGCAAATAACAAAGAAAAAATAAGACGATGCATAGCTGAATCAATAAAAAAGGAAGCACATATCTTATTTAAGAGTGAAACAGAGCTCTCCATAGTTCAAGGAATTTTTTTCCAAAGTCTGTATTCAGTTATATAGGATGTTTAGCTATGTACATGTATTTAACAAACAGTGAGCTCTAACTGACATCCATTGATAAATGTACCCATTAATCCAAGTGACCTGTAAAAAAATCCCCTCTGTTGTACTTTGGAGAGATCTAATTCATTTAGACTATTGATTTACACAATTCATAAATTCTTGACACAAATCGCCATGTTTTTTTTACCCAAAAGGAACAGCACCTATATGCTGTCAGCTGTCAGTAAAATGTGATCTTCTGTGAACAAACATTTTTTAGCTTCCATTTATGCAGATTATACAGGCATCAGATTTAAATGATTCATTATTATCATCTCATTATAGCATCAGTTCTTTGGGAGTTCTGATTGAGGATCATATGCCCTCACTAAAGAGAGGGATCCTGCAGATTCCTAAATAATAGTGCAACCCTATAATCAAGAATGAAATGACAGGGCAGAAACCTTTCTGTAATTAAAAAATATTGGGTGCCATATACCAGGTCAATATATTAAAGAGGTCTTTACTTTCATTAACTTTTGAGTATTGCAATTGGTTTTAATTTATTATTATTTGTGGTTTTGAATAACGATGGGCAAATTAATTTGACAGGGCCTATTTGCTGCGAATTTCCACGTTTTGCCGGCGTCAAAGTCTTTTTGGAAGCAGGCGTCAAAATCCACGAATTTTTTTTGGGAAATTCACAAATTTTCACTGAAAATGTGCACATTTTGTGGCGAATCTAAATGGGACAAATTCAGAAGATTCAGAAGAACAAGGCAAATAAAAACTATAAAAAAGAAAAAAATGAAGGGCATTTGAAAAGTTGCTCAGAATTAGCCATTCTATAAAATACTAAAAGTTAACATAAATGTGATATACCCCTTTAATAAATGTCTGTTTCCAAAGTATTTTGGGCTGAAATTCAATGTAATCTTCTTACCTTACTTCCTGCTTCGAAATCATGTAAATAATTCTTCCCTGGACACAATGAAATTTAAAAAGAAAGAAATTGAGAAAATATGAAATAAAGAATGTAATTGAGTAATGACAAACATGACAAACGTGCCAAACCAAGCATGTTGTAAAATATACAAAAGATTTGCGATAAAGAAAACAAAGAAAAATAGGAGCTCAGTACAATGACCAAATAATGTTATATACCTAAACATATATATGGCCTTTTCACTACTTCATAAATATCACCCTTGCAGTTAAAGTGAAGGTGAAATAGACAAAGAGATACACACAGATAGGACAATGCAACTTGGCTGGAACTCAAACAATCTGCATGACAAATTCATGTGTCTGTCTGTCATGTCTATGAGAAACCTCAGAAATTTCTAATCAATACACAACCAATACACAAGAATATCCAGTAAATATTATCCTTACACACAGTGATTAATGATGTCACCAGTTATAATCAGTGCTTAGTGATGTCATTTCAGTTAGTGATTAAACATCACTAATAGTGATAGGAAAATAAATTGGCCAGACACTAATTTGTGGCGAATTTCCGCATTTCGTTGCGACAATTTGCGTTGAAAAATCTGCTGCATCAAAATTGGTGCGCGCATCAAAATTGGCGCTCGTCAAAATTATTTTGACACCCATTGACTTCAATCTGTTTCTTGAATTTTTCGGTAAATTCGCAAATTTTTCGGCTATGCGAAATAGCACAAATTCGCCCATCAACTGAAACTGTTAACTGTATTACAAAAAATAATGAACTAGTAAAATTGGAGTATTTTAGAAGTCACCTTAGCATTCTATGACCTGTATAAAAGAACTCTGTCTTCAACCTTCAGTGCTTTAATATTGTCACGGAACTCCTTGGTGACGTATGGGGGGTTATTTACTAAACCTTGTATTTATCTGGTCAGGCTTTTTTGGGACAAAAACTAGAATTTTTTTGTGGAAAAAAAAAACTCGAATGTTTTGAGATTTATTATACCCCAATGTTGCAAAAAGCCAGAATCCAAAAATCCGCTATTTATTTTATTAATAAGTAAGACAAAATCTGCCATGGGAGTTTGGTCAAGCTTTTTTTTTACGAGATAAATTTGGATTTTAGTAAATAACCCTCCAAATATGCTTATATTTTACAACAGGTGGTACATTATATTAATTCCATATTCCTGGGGCAGAAAAAACATGTGTAACAACCATGTGGTTTAGTCCAAATACACATAAGACTTACAGTATTTAACTTATTCAGGCTGACCAACAAAGGCCACATTAAATCCACAGAATGACATTGCAGGTGTAGAAGGAAGTGTGGTGGCATTACAAAACTGGTTCTTCTAGTCTGTTAAGTGGAGCGGGGAGGTTAAACACTATGCAAAAATACAAAGAAATGGTACCGCCACTCCCATATATATATGTTTATATTTAAGGTCATTTCCCCCAGGTAATATTCATGTGTCTGTAACATGACCACAGAATGCAGGGTGTAAGGGAAATATAAACTGACATACAAAGAACACAAACATCACTGCTACACTCCAGACCTTCAATACATGCAGTGAAAGCCCATAATAAGTTTATTTAATATCTTACATAAGAATAATTTAAAATTGTAGACAAATTCTCCCTAAAAAGTAAAGCAATGTGGCAGTAGCGTAACTAGATAATGCTGGGCCCCACAGCAAATTAATTTTAGGGCCCCCAACATGTCCAGAGATTGTCCTGTATATGTTGAAATTGCTCATTATATAGGGCCTTGTGGGGCCTGCAGCCGCAGGGTCAGCTTCCTCCTTTGTTACAACCCTGCAAGGTAGGGTTCTCTGATACTGAATTGGTCTTCAGGGCAGGAATTTATCCACATTTTTACATTTCTATATTATACATTCTATATAATTCCTAGGTAAGGTAGTAAATGATTACAATAAATAGTAAATTATTAGGGGTTCATTTACAAATAAAAGTGCAAAGTGTAATATTGGATGCAAACTATCATATTTTTTTATCCATAATGCAGCATTTTCACCCTAATTCCAGTGTCATGAAGCCCAAGAGCAGGACCAGAACTATGGATAGGCAGAAGAGCCATGTACCTAGGGGGCAATAGTGTGGGGGGCGCTAGACACATACCACTTCTGTTTGCTTACCCCTAGGCAGGGCTCTCAACATTCCACTGGCCGCTCCTCACTTGCCACTCCCGGTGACACAAATCCAGTTTCAATTGAATCCCAAACTCTATGTGTGCCACACCTTATTGCAATGTAAAATGAGTGCTCTAAATGCACATCTGACGGATCAGTTAGAGGAAAACCTTTATTCAGAAAGCTCCATATTACAGGATGGCCATCTCCCATAGACGCCATTGTAATCATATGATTCACATTTTTGAAAATGATTTCCTTTATCTCTGTAAAAATAAAATAGTACATTGTATTTGATTCAAACTATTGGATCAAAACAGTCCTATTGGGTTTATTAATGTTTAAATTATTTTTTAAAAGACATAAGGGATGGTGATCCAAATTTTGGAAAGACCCCTTATACAAAAAAAACCAGGTACCGAGCATTCTGGATAACAGGTCCCATACCTGTATATATAGAGACTCTGTGTAACATTTGACTAGTGATGTTGTATAAATGTGCACAGTTGATTTCCCTAGACCAACACACTCCCCATACATTAGATTAACTGGGTTTGTGGCAGTGTTGGCGTCAGCAGGCCTTTGCTGCTGTTTAAGTAGTCAGGGTGCAGATAGGGTAGCTATAGATACTATATACACGTCAGACAATTGTTCAGGTTAACCAGTTGTTAGAAAAACTCTGTCTAATCATAGTTCAGAATATAAAAGTTTCCATTATTATCAGAGTTAGCAATGAATTACTGCTTCTTATCACTTGCCCTATTATAGATATTAAGATTTGTCTTTAGCCAAAGCAAATTTAATAACCAAAAGCAAATAGTAACCTAAAAGCAGGTGTTGCCACATGAGCAAATAACTTGTATTTGGTGCTAGTGTAGCTGAAGTGAGCAGAACAGATCACAATCACAGGCCTGGGATAGAACTGCACATAGCAGAAGGGATTGCTGTGTGCCTAGGGATGCTGGGAATTGCAGTTACCAATGCTGATTGGCTAGCACTGTTATATATACTATAAATGATCTAAATACTGTTTTGGGTTTATTTTAATATCAATAATAGACAGACAATGGAAAGGAAAAGAGACGCCTGCAAAGTCTGGAAATAGCATTACTGCTAAATGATGTAAAGAGTCAGCAGTACTGAGCTTCTTTCTGCTTTTTGGTATAAACACATACCGTATATACTCGCGTATAAGCCGAGTTTTTCAGCACCCAAAATGTGCTGAAAAAATTGACCTTGGCTTATACGCGGGTAAGAACCTCTTGTAGATGAAATACGGTAGGAAGGCTGCCTCACCGGTAAATTTCAGGAGGCGCCACTCCCCGAGTCCTCAGCCCGAGTCCCTGGAAGTCCACGTGTCGCGCCCGGCCCCACAGCTCGAGCAGCAGCCGGACGCCCCCTCGCGTTTCCCCGCAATTTACACCCGATCCCCGGCCGCCTCTGCCTTGTGCTCCCGGCCGCCTCCCCTCTCTCTGCTCCGAGCCGTATCTGCGCAGTCCCCGGGCAGCACCTCTGTGTGTCTCTCGCGCTCTCTCCGCTTCCCCCGGGAGCGTCTGTGTCTCTCCGCGGCTCTTCCCTCGTCTCCAGCTGCTGCCGCCGGGTCTCACCTTCCGGCCAATGGGGGAGGAGGAGCCGGAGAGTCGGGGAGAGCGACCTCAGCAGCCCCAGCGCGGAACTGGCAGTCTGTGTCCGACACAAACAGAGAACTACCGGTATTAGAAACTTTCTCAGCTCTGCATTAACATATGTTATCAGCCTTGTCATTATTGTGTGGGGAGTGTGTGTATATAGTGTATGATGGTGTGGGTAGAGAGTTTGTGTGTGTATATAGTATATGTGTGGGGAGTTTGTGTGTATAGTATGTGTGTGTGTGATTATTTTGGAAGAGTGTGTGTGTAAAGTATATGTGTGTCTATGTGTGTATAATTGCTAGTGGAAAGTATATTTTGTCTCAGCTGAAAAATATCTGTAATATAAATCCACTGGGGGGGGGACAAATTTTCAGTGATTTAGTTTGCGCTGTAGTGATTGTAGCATAAAGGGTCTTAGTTGTGTCTAGGCTTATACGCGAGTCAATACGTTTTCCCAGTTTTTGTAGGTAAAATGAGGTACCTCGGCTTATACACGGGTCGGCTTATACACGAGTATATACGGTAATTGAATGTCGCATTGATGAGAGTGCTATTCTAAGAACTTTTGTCATTTACATTTATTGTTTATTTTCTTTTTATTCCAAGATATTAAGGGATACTAAGGTTATTAAAGGATTTGTGTACTGTGAACATCAATGAATTATGTTACAACATCGCTGCTGGTCATTTTCTGACCATTCTGACCACCAAGTAGTCAAGAAAGTTGTAAGGAGAAAGAGAGAGGCTGCTCTGATGTTCTTCTGCATAGGAAAAAAATTAGAGACCTTTCTCAAATCTTTCCTAAGCAGAAGAACGTCAGGGCAGTCTATTTCTTTCTCCTGAAATAGGGTAAATGTTTAGAAGCAATAGGGCCCACTGACACCTGGGCCCACTGGGAGTTTTCCTGGTATACCGGTGGGCCAGTCCGACATTGGTGACCTCCATTTGAAAACTGGACAGAATCAGAAGAAGAAGGCACATAATTTAAAAACTATAAAAAATGAAGCAGTGGGAGCTGCCATAGACTCTAAGGAGTCTATGGCCAAACCATCATATAAATTATCTATAACTTTAACTTGTGGTAACTCACAGAAAAAATATAAGGCAAATAGATTCCTTGATAGGTGAGTGTAATACACTTCTAAATAGTGAGTCAATATTAAGCCAGGTTTTAAAAAAATAGCTTTTTAGGGCTCCATTCAACTGTACATATTTTTAGAATATTCCCACGAAAAGTTTGGTGGATTAAACAGGGGCTCAAACCTTTATGAATAACACTTGAATACAAAGTATTTTTTTTACTGCAACTTGTGTTATACAGTGAGCCATGTAATCTTTTTTTTTTTGCAGCAGAGAAAGGAGAGGACTGTCCCCTAGTGGTGCATGAGGGCAACTTTACCCTTGAAAGCTCTGCTGCTGAGTAGCTCAGTACTATTCTAGGGTTTCTTTTGACTGTGCAGCCCATCTTTTACAATTTTTGAATAATAATGTAAACTGATGTTATATCCGCTTAATTCAGTAGGTGTTTGTTTCTAAAAAAAACATTTACAAAAAAAATAAATGAAGACTGCTGGTTTCAACCTAATCTTTAACCTTAGCATTCTGTATTTCTGCACTCTAATCCATTTTACACATCCTAACCTTTTTATGTAAATATATTTCTATTATATAGGTTAAGTGAGATAAAATGTAAAAACATTTTTTTTCTTTGCTAGCTGATTGGTCATGTGTTCTTAATCATCACTGATGAAACCGTATGGCACAGCGACACAGTAAGATGTATATAACAAAATGTGAGTGAGTAGCTGTCATTTATTTCATATTTTGCTGGATCTGGAAAAAAAACATTTCTTTTTGGGGAACCAACAACAATTAGGGGCCGATTCACTAACTTCGAGTGAAGGATTCGAAGTAAAAATCGTTCGACTGTTTGACTATTCGATAGTTGAAGTACTGTCTCTTTAAGAAAAAACTTCGACCCCCTAGTTCGCCATCTAAAAGCTACCGAAGTCAATGTTAGCCTATGGGGAAGGTCCCCGTAGGCTTTCCTAAATTTTTTTGGTCAAAGGATAATCCTTCGATCGTTGGATTAAAATCCTTCGAATCGATTCAAAGGATTTAATCGTTCGATCGAAGGATTATTCCTTCGATCATTCAATCGCAGTTTTTGCGATTTTAATTCCCAGTCGAATATCGAGGGTTAATTAACCCTCGATATTCGACCCTTGGTGAATCGCCCCCATTGTGTATGAAAAGTGCAGTTTGCACTATGGGAGTAATGTAACCAATTTATTGCCTTCAAAGTGATTAAAGTGCATGGAAATACTAAGGGGGATTATCAATATTCATTGTCCTGAATTTACCATGATTTTGTGAAGACTTTACAAAAATAAAAATTAAAAGATGTAACTCTCTCCACCTAAAACTTGTTAAAGGGGTTTTTAGTCTGTTCTGAGACAATTTGAAATTGGTTTTCATTTTTTTTTTTATTATTTGGGGTTTTGAGTTATTTTGTTTTTTATTTAGCAGCTCTCCAGTTTGCAGTTTTTAACACACGTTACCCTAGCAACCACACATTGATATGAATAAAAGACTGGAATATGTATAGGAGAGGCCTGAATAAAAAATGAGTAATAAAAAGTAGCAATATCTATAAATATGGAGCCTTATAGAGCTTTTGTTTTTAGATGGGGTCAGTGACCCCCATTTGAAAGCTGGAAAGAGTCAGAAGAATGCTAATAAAAACTATACAAAAATAAAAAAATAAATCCAATTGAAAGGTTGCTTAGAATTAGAGATTCTATAACAGACTAAAAGTTAACGTAAAGGTGAACCACAGCAAACTCTATAGTTAGTATAGGTATGGGTATATATAATTTATTTGAATGTATGGAGGGGTGTGGGTGTATGGATGCTGGGTTTTCATTTGGAGGGGTTCAACTTGATGGACTTTGTCATTTTTCAACCCAATTTAACTATGTAACTATGTAACTTTAAGATGCCACCACAGTTAATTTATCAACAAGGTTGAAAATGTGAAGGAAAAATGCAGTTCATGATTAATTTTTCAACATGACAACACATTCATGATGACCTAATTTGAAATGTTTCAATATATTTGATAAACACAGAGGGGAGAAAATGGTTGGTTTACTCACAGTGATGACAATTTCAGTTGCAACTTTTGATTAACTTCATATACACCATTGTTAGGACAGTTGAGGGGACTAGCAGACTCTCCCTGTAATGGCAGAAGATAAAAAGGATATTCACGTGTCTCAGCAAATACAAACCTACAGCCTTTGTCTGTCAGATGTGGCAACGAGCAGTGGCGTAACTACCGGGGGAGTAGGGGGTGCAACTGGGCCAGGGCCCGCACCCCCGCAGGCCCCCCCGGCAGATCGCGTGCGCTGCAGCCGCAAAGTAAATGCGCACGGATGAGGTGGGGGGGATTCATCCCAAAGCATCTAGAACAGTGGAATAAGTAATGAAGAAGGAGAAAATTACCCCAAAAGAGAAAAACTGGTAACAGAAGAAGGTATACAGTCATAGAACAGGAGAAACACAAGTTTGAGAAATTATCAGATTGATGCCACTACTGATTGAAGTACCTCACAGATGAAGCCATGTCAACAGAGGAGAGCAGAATTTTGTAAAGTTGGTTTGTGAGAACCATGTAGCCACTTCAATCTGTTCAATTGAAGTAAGCCCAGAGAGCAGTAAAGGTTCTGGTGGCTGAAACTTTAAAGGGGACTAGTTGTCACACATGGTAGACAAATGTAATAAGGCTCTTGATCCACTGGGCAATGGAGGCCTTGGATGGCTAAGAACCTTCTGCAGTTGCCCCCTACAAGACAGAAAGGCAGTCTATTCTAAAGAAGTTTGCTGTTCTATGAATTGTAGAACAATGTACAATGTCCAGACTGTATAAAACTTGTCAATGAGTAAATGATGGTTAAGGGCAGAGGTATGTGAGGTTGATATTTTATTTAAGGCAAAACAATGATGTGATTGGCAGGAACGTGGGCAAGGTGAGAAGTACAACCTTGTCCTTGTGAAACACACAGAGTGGAGACTAGAGATGGCGCGAACTGTTCGCCGGCGAACTTGTTCGCGCGAACATCGGGTGTTCGCGCTCGCCGGAAGTTCGCGAACGTCGCGCGACGTTCGCCATTTTGGGTTCGCCATTGTTGGCGCTTTTTTTTGCCCTCTCACCCCAGACCAGCAGGTACATGGCAGCCAATCAGGAAGCTCTCCCCTGGACCACTCCCCTTCCCTATAAAAACCGAAGCCCTGCAGCGTTTTTTCACTCTGCCTGTGTGTGCTGAAGAGATAGTGTAGGGAGAGAGCTGCTGCCTGTTAGTGATTTCAGGGACAGTTGAAAGTTTGCTGGCTAGTAATCGTTTTGATACTGCTCTGTTATTGGAGGGACAGAAGTCTGCAGGGGTTTGAGGGACATTTAAGCTTAGGTAGCTTTGCTGGCTAGTAATCTACCTTCTACTGCAGTGCTCTGTATGTAGCTGCAGTGGGCAGCTGTCCTGCTTCTGATCTCATCTGCTGACTGCTGCAATAACAGTAGTCCTTGTAAGGACTGCTTTTATTTATTTTTTTGTTCCAATACAGAGCAGTATCAAGCAGATTACTAGCCAGCAAACTTACTATCATCTGTCCCTGAAATCACTAACAGCTCTCCCCCTACACTATCTCTTCCAAGCACACACAGGCAGATTTTTCAGATACATTTTTGCCCTTGATCCCCCTCTGGCATGCCACTGTCCAGGTTGTTGCACCCTTTAAACAACTTTAAAATCATTTTTCTGGCCAGAAATGTCTTTTTTAGATGTTAAAGTTCGCCTTCCCATTGAAGTCTATGGGGTTCGCGAACCGCTCGCATTTTTGCGCAAGTTCGCGAATATGTTCGCGAACTTTTTTTCCGACGTTCGCTACATCCCTAGTGGAGACCAGAGCCCCGAACTCGGACACTGCTGAATAGATAGCCACCTTCCAGGTAAGGCGTTTGATGATGGTGGTAGGGAGCAACTTGAATGGGATTCTTTGGAGAGAGCAGAGCATTAAATTTAATTCCCACAGAAGGAGTGGCGTATGTATAGAGGTCTGATGTTTGCTGCTGCCTCAAAATCTGGGGGCATTGCTTGTTGATGTTGAAAAAGCAGGAAGAAAACAGCACACACGATGAGTTTGGAAACTTCAGGCATTAAACTGGAAGCACTTGAGACTTCATGTCATTGTATACAATGTGTCTGTTCTTACTTACTTTGGCTGAGAGCTGCGAGATACAGAACTGCACAGGGTTTCTTGCTAAGCAGAGAAGAAACCAAGGACAGCAGACAGTAGTATATACAACAAATAAATACAAATATGTAGAAATAAGCCTCTACTAATAATAGTTTAATTCCTGAAATGTTTCTTTTAAGTTTATATCCTTGTTTTAACAATTGAAATGTGTCACCAAATATCCAGTTAATCCAAATAATTTTAAATTGTTTTAGAAAAGGGCCTGTAGGTCACCTTTTAGAAATAGAGTAGGGTAGCCTATAACTCAGTCTAATGTATATATTTCTTGTAAAAAAAATGTGTTTTTTGTATGTTGTTGTCTGCTTGTTGAAGCAGCATATCTGGATAGGTGGGGGAAAAAATACATTGCAGAGAAAAGGCAAGGGAGAACAAACAATGGGAAACCAAAAACACTGCTGGCCTTTGGGTGAAATTAATTCATATCATATGCATGTGATTATAATTAGATGTAGAAGTTATGCAATGTACACTTCATAGCCAAATGTATGTAGATTCCACTTCTAATTATTAGATTTGCCTAATTAAGCCAGAACAAGGTCCAAAAACACCTGGTTTGCAGAGATGGGATTAGAGGAATTTGAGTGAACTGTACAAAGCCCTGACCTAAAACCAACTAAAGAGCTGTATGATGAAATTAAAGGCATGGTCTCCCCACATTAGTACCCAACCTCAATGTTTCAAGCCTTCCTAGAAGAGCAGCAAAGGGGGGGCAACTTTATATAAATACCTTAGAGTTCGACAGACTGTACACATACCTTCCACCATGTAGTATGTCATTAATATTAAAAACAAACTACATGATGAAAATAATAATTAAATGATATACTCAAAACAAATACAATTATTAAAATGTGCATTTAATATTTAGCACTGATAAATAGCCAGATAAAAAAAAATCTTATCAGAGCAATTTGAAGGCACTGCAAGAGATCTTTGCTTTAGCTAATTGAAACCAAATTTGCCTCCTTTGGGTTTGGAATGTCAAAAGCAAGATTTTATAGCACTAGGGTCATATAGTTAATTGGTTTGTCTTCTTACATTCAAAAAGTCCAGTGTTCCAAATTATCGAGCTCTATAAATAAAATACGACCTGCAAAAAATCATTGTCTAATTGTAAAGATGTCAGTTGATTTCTAATGTTCTACTGGCAAGACTAAAGCCTACTGTATTTCTAGGACTCAATAAAGAACCAGAAGAAAACTTTCTTGACTGCACTTGTACTTAAAAACCAAAAAATATAGGGTAGTTGATACCTTTTAATGCTTAGCTTAGTAGCTTTCAGGACTTCTTATGTCCCTGCTTCAGGCATAGTATACTACAGCAACTGAAAGATCATTACAATCATACAGACTGGCACATGGTAATAAATTGTTATCAATCTAACATTTTAAATTCATTACCATTCAGATAATGATCAACCTCACTCAGCTAGGAGCCCTCTGTAGAGGTTAATACAATGAACACTGAGTTGTTAGGTAACAGCAGTCCTGAAATAATAATGTTCAGACCTCTGACAGGTGAAAAAGTACTTTAAAATGTGTCCACTGGATACAGAACTCAGCTCTCCCCCATACAGTATCAGGGTGATATTAGAAGGATTCATATGTGAACATGAAGCTTCTATCCCCACAAAGAAGGGCGTTGAACTTTTGCATACATTTATATTCTTACTTCTTTCACCCTGTTTGTGTTTTAAAGTTGGCCATTAGAATTTTGACTCAAAGGTCATCGATATTGTGGTCACAGTTACAAAAGTCCACTGCTACTGGGAGATCCATGTTTCTGTTGATATCGGATCTATAGGAAGGCATTAGCTAGCACAGTGTTTGTCCAGTTTCTCCCACACTTAACCCTTCAGTTGGGCACTTCACACACAGTGTAGACCACACTGAGTGAATTGCAGGAAAATTACTTATTAATTATGTATTCCTGATGGCAATGTGGTATAGGTACTTGGTCTCTAGTGTAAAGTACAGGTTTTACACCTTGTTTGGAGGCAGGCTGATGTGCTACTTTCTGCTCATCCCCAATGATGTTTTAAACATTTTTAAAGGTTTGGACATTGTCTTTATGCCAGCAAGGGAGGTTCTGAAAATGTATTTCTCAGCCCATCATCAAACTCTATCATGGGTTGGAGATCTTTCATGATTTTGCATAAGGAATTTTATGTCATAACAAGAGAGATATGATTATGGTTATTGCATTTGGCTTGCTTGTATTGAAGAAGGTTGTCGCAGGATATGGCCATAGCTTTTTTGATTTGGCTATCTGTGTGATGAAATCCCTCCTTAGGGTGAGATCCCTGACGGTGGGGTCTGTGTATCTCATTGCCTTGTTGTATATTACTGAGTTTCTTATATGTTTGGAATTGCAATTATCATTTATAGGTTACCCTGGAATTTGATTGTTTAAATGGGCCCCTTTAATATCAGAAGATAAATGATTTACTATATTTATCAGCTCTGTCTTGTAGATACCAGTGGGATCCTCCTACGGCTTGCAGTAAGTAATTTTATTAGACAGCTGTCTATGTTCTTCTTGTGTGTAATCCACGGTATCCTTGATGACGACTGCTCCCCCTTGTCTGCTGGTTTTATAGTGAAATTTAAATTATTTGTGTTAGCTAATTAAAGGTATCACCTACCCTTTATCAGGTTTTGGTCTATGGTTAACACAGTACAACAACAATCTGCATTTGTTTGACCAAAAAAAAATGAGCAGATGGTGGAGAGAGATTGCAGATTTCAATCCATGATTTCAATTTAGCTCAAGATACTAGCATTTTGGTGTAGCACTAAAACCTCTGTTCACATTATTTGAATGGTTTCAGGGTTTATCTTGTTTTCCATTCCTTAAGTAAGGCACAGCTGCAAAAAATAGTCATGTCTGTGGAGGACAAAAGGAGTTTTTTCTTATATTTTTGAAGAAAAAAGGTCACTTTGGCCACTGATGGATCCATTCCTGAGGTCCATTGCATTAAAGGGCACTTAAGGCATAGTGGTAGCTTGAACGTCTAGTACCCACCAGTTACCATTGCCCACAGAATTTAGCTGAAACTCCAACGTTGGTGAATGTCTGCAGGGTTGCATTTTTCAGTGGATGGGTGATCATCTCGTGCTGTCAAACACATGTTGGAACCCACATTTCTAAATAAAAGGTCCTGTATAAAGAAAGATGGTTGGATTTCAAAGTCTGAACTATGGTTAGTGATGAATAACACATTGTTGAGTGTATTGCTCATTTATGAAAACATGCACAGCTGTAAAGAGTTATAATGGCTTCACGTGCCTTCATGCTTCATCATAATAGACAAAAGGTGCTTATGCCTAAACACACTCCTAAACACCTTGCTAGCAATTGTGAACAAGGTGCAAATCTTAGGGATCAAAGATACAATCCTGAAGGTCACACCTGACTTTGGGAGAAATTATTTCAGGGGTCACTTAAAGAAGTGGTTGTCAAACTTTTTCAAGCCCCACTTGAAGGTCCTTTGGCCCAAACCCTCCTTGTCTAACCCTTGCTTATAGCCCCTTATCTCATGAAGAAAATGTTGAATGAGCCATTTAGTCATAGTTTGAAGAATATCTAGGAAAGCTACATATTTGCCCTGACTTTCCCGCTGTTTTATCTAGAAATGGACATTCTCCCCCACTCAGACTCAGACTGAGGCACATCTGCTACTGCTTCAAACCCCACAGTTTGGGAATCATTAGAGTGTGGTGCTAGCTCATGCTTGCATCCAGTGAATTAATACTAATGTCCTTGAGGCCTCTGGACAAAAATGGAATTTGAACACTAAAACAGTAAAAAAAATGTGAAGCTTGACTTGTATGCAATGTAACAGATGCTATTTTGTATCTGCATTGGTGGACTTCCAGCATGTTGCATGTTGTTTAGCCCTTGTGTGTATTAAAAAA
Organism: Xenopus petersii; assembly: GCA_038501925.1. NCBI lineage: Eukaryota > Metazoa > Chordata > Amphibia > Anura > Pipidae > Xenopus > Xenopus petersii. The sequence goes on along the minus strand of CM076674.1, from coordinate 43,645,887 downwards.
AATGTGGCAAAGAGTATTTTTAAACTGTATCCTTACCTTTGTATACTCCCATTCTTCATTGTCTGGAACAGTTGTTTTTCTTCCCTTGTACTGGCACTCTCTCAGCTCCACATACCCTGGATCATATTTGGAACGCAAACATAGCTGCATTCCTATGTTGTGGCGCAGCTCCTTGTGTGTGCTATATTCAAAGTACTGCAGAGCAACAGATACATATTTTGCTTAATATCAAGGATTTGGACAGCAGCTATATAAATGAGTGTAGCTATGGATCTGAATGTAGCTGAAAGCAGCAGTGGGGAGTAAAATCTGGAAACACACATCTTTTTATTTAAGTAGCATATCAAAGCAACCTTGGCTTAAATTAGGTAGTAGTTCAATGAGAGTCAGAAACTTGCAGATAACACATGATATTTCACCTTTATCAAACATGACATCTACAATATCTGTTACACATACTTTATACCAACCCTTTCTCCTTATATTTAGTTTATTATACAAAATACCCATAGATTTATAGCATTACCCAGAAAGCCACACAGATCATAATTTTGGTTTACACACCAAGGTTCCAATAATTTCATAGTGTGAATCTGAAATACTTAAATTTTAAAATACAACTCACTATTTCCTCCACATCTCAGTATTGGAAAGGATTCTATTACTGCCTATCTCAACTGAGATGTATTATGTTCCGCTTTTTTAAAATGATGTGGAAGAGGCAATTCCACCACTTTATTTCTAGTAGTGGAACAGTGCTTTGAAACTCGATCTTGCATGACCTGAAATGTTTCTTTGATATTCAGTTGTCCACATGGACATTGGAGTGTGGATGGCTAAATGTGGGGCCCTTTATAACATTCCCACACTGCAAACATCCTAGGCAAGGGCACATTTATTCTCTCATAAGTGCCAATGTCCATTGAGTTTCTATGATAAAAGTCCCAGCATCTGTTATAACCAATGGAATGGGACTGTTGTGGAGTTTTAACCAAACCCCAACAAAGAAACCCCAAATAAATTGGTATTGACAGTGAGTACATGGAGAAATGTAGAATATATACAATTCAGTGTATATATTTCTATAGCCTATCCACTGTTTTTTAGATAAGGGGATTCCTCTCGAAGAATTCCAATCGTTTGATTCGAAGTCAAAGGTCGTAGTCGAAGGTCGAAGTAGACAATTCGATTGTCGAAGTAGCCAAAAAAACATTCGAAATTCGAACTATTTTTCCTCTATTCCTTCACTCGAACTTAGTGAATGGGCCCCTAAGTGTTGTATAGCAACAGTCTGTTTCTTACAATCTGTTGTAAGACAATCTGTTGTTACATACAAACCACTACACTGCTTATCATTTACCAATGTTAACTTGTAATCCTAAAAATTTGTATTTTATGTGAAAAATCATAATGCATGGTAAAGCAATACCTGTTACACAACTATATAAGTATTGTTTGAACTTACATATAGATTCAACGCCGCCCCACCATACCAAATGCCACCAATATAAAACATTTTGAAATCTTGCATATAAATATACTAGCCGTTCCTCAAAATCATTCATTAATATATTTGCATATGATGGGGCAACATTGGATCCCATGACAGTACCTTGTAATTGTAAAATAAATGTATCCTGAAAAAGTAAATAATTTTTAGTCAAAATCAATTAGTGAAGAATAAATGACATACAACACCCAAATCTGTAATACTATATCATGAGTTCTCTCTAATTATCCATGCTCAAATCTTAAACTTCCTTAATTATATGTTTTATTTTATTTAATAAGGTGTTATCATACAAGTTCTACAAATTATGCAGTTTCCTGTATCAAATGTCCATGTGGACAAATGTATATCGGAGAAGTAGTTCAGCCCATTCAAAATTTAATTTCAGAGCATCATTCTATTAGAAATGAAGATGTGAAATTGCCAGGTCCACATCATTTTAAAGAGACTTCCCAACTGAAATATGTGGTAATAGAATCCATTCCAATACTGAGATGTGGAGGGAATAGAAAGATGTATTTAAATAAATGTTTGCAGGTTCAGTGTATGCAATAGGAAATTAAGTATCTCTACAAATGATGTGTGACTCGTCTCTATAGTGTCTATACTAATACAGAACAGGCATTTTCATGGAAACTGCCAAACCAGCAGTGACTATGTTTTCCACCTGCTGTGTCAAAATGCTGCTAACGTACAATGGAAAATTAAATATACATTTCCAGAGGGCTAAAATACAGCACATAAGGCTATGCCAGACGTGGATTTTTCCACTGCAGAGAAACAGCACTGGAGAAAATCACACAATATCACACTGAGCACACATGGATTTTTAAGCAGAAATACACCAGCCGACATCCATTTATACAGCATATACTGTTATAACTAAATGAACAGCAGCCATCCTTCATGTCACATATTATAAATCTCAATACCCAATGAACTGTATAAAATATGTCTTGCCAAACTGCAAAAAGTATATAATATTTGAAGTATTTATAAGGCTCTCGTTCCAGCACTGGCTTTAGAGAAGAGGTGACCAGCCTTTTACAAACGACAGATTATACTATTTATATATATATATATATATATATATATATTTATATACAGGTAGAGGATTCATTATCCAGAAACCCATTATCCAGAAACTCTGAATTAAGGGAATACCGTTTCCCACAAACTCCATTTTATCCAAATAATCCAAATTTTAAAAGATTGTACTTGATCCTAACTAAGATATAATTAATTATTTTTGGATGCAACATCAGCTTATTAGGTTTATTTAATGTTTACATGATTTTCTAGTAGACTTAAGGCATGAAGATCCAAATTACAGAAAGGTCCCTTATCCAGAAAACCACAGGTCCCGAGCATTCTGGATAACAGGTCCTGTACCTGTACTATTTTTTTGTTGAACAATCCCGCCCTCCAGAGTCAAGCAGGGCCGACGGGACACTGGGAGAAATCCAGTGATCCAGGCCCATTACCCTGTCTGATTAGTGTAAGGAGCGGAAGTTAATTGAAGAAGTTCGTACATTGGGAGGGGGACTCTTCAAGTTGCAGCTCTGATTGGCCACCACTATCCCAGTCTGATGCTGCCCCCATCCTTTAAAAGCTAGGGGTTTTATAATGATTTTATTTGAACTCTACAAAAGGAATTATTACTAAAGGTTGAGTTGTGTTTTTCCTAAAAAAATTAAATTTTTTTGAGCGTAGTTTCAGTAAAAAAAAATTTCAGGATAAGAAAAACTTGAATTTTTCGAGATTTATTATGCGCTGATGCTGCAAAAAGCTCAAATCTGAAAATACTCCAGCTAAAACCTGCTGAGGTCATGTAGAAGTCAATAGCAGAAGTCCCATGAACCATTTGAACATTTTCTGTTTTTTTTCGGTACTTTGTGCTCGATCAATTCGAGGCATTGGATTTTTCTTTCGCTGATAAGTATTTAAGTTTTTCCCCCTGATTGCATGCATTCAAGTTTTTTACATGCAGGTTTTTAATGAATAAGCAAACATTCTAATTGTGAGTTTATTTGAAGTAGAAAAAAAAACTCACAAATTCAACCTTTGATAAATAACCCCCTTAAAGTCTAGAGAGACATAGATTATGCATATCTTATTATAGCATTTTTCCAAATTGCAGCCCTTCTCTTTGGTAGGCCCTGCCCATCATCAAATTCTGTTTCCATACAAGTAGTGGTGCAGCTAATGTACCTGGTTGCCACCCATTCCATGGCATGGATACATCATCAGCGGCTCTTCACCATTATTGTTCTCCACCGCATCAAGGCATGTCTGTGTTCCTTCATTTTTAACCTGTAAGAAAAAAATAAATCTCATAAAGGAACACTTCTGGCTTTCTTTCTACATGTATGCCATCTACATATATGCCAGCACTGTAAGAAAGCAGAGGGACCTAGGGGGAGCAGGAAAAACTAAAGCAGGAAACAGCCTATCACTCCTTCAGAAATCAGTATTTTCCAGCTATCTAACAAAAACATACACATTGTATAAGGCATAAACAAACACATTTGCTGAAAATGTTCCTAAGTTGCTAAACAGACCTAAGACCACAACTGCACAGTCAAACTGATACTGGGTTGATCAACATACACTGTAGAGTAGCACCCATATTTGGTCCCACTGCAAAGATACACAGCATTAAGGGTGAAGGTAGCCATCAGAGAACAATGGAGCCAAATAATAAAAAAATGAGCTTCCTCTGGTGGGTATGGCAAGAGCTAATCTAGGCAAAAGTGTAATGTTTGGCATCATCATCATCACTATGGAGAAAGAAGATCACTTTGCATGACAATAAAGAAATAAGTTTAGTTTCACAGACCTGCATACATCTCTTGGTCATGTAAAGACACCTAACCACATTGCAGCCATACTTTGTATTATTATTATCTTATGGTATTACACTGTAGAGCATTTTGTGTTCACCCGCCCCCTCTGTACTATACAAAATTTGGCTTTGGTTATGGAAAGTTTGATTTTGAGCACATTTCGGCAGGGTTTATGGTCATGTTTTATCTAAATACCTGTAGGACATTTTAGACAAAATGAGGGCACATAACTTACCGCACCAGAATATGGAGGATATGGGTCAGGTACAAACAATTGCGGATAGATATTTTCGAGGTACCATGTGAAGTTCTTACAGTGCAAGTCTTCTCTCAGCTTGAGTCTTTTAGAAATGTCCCCAAAGGATTTCTATAAACGCAATAAAATCAAAGATTGGGAAGCAGGATTACAAACAGGGGCACTGCTGACATAAAGGGAGTTGGCACCAAAACGCCTCTCCTTTGAATTTCAGATCTTCTAGTGCAAGTGCTCTCTCTGCACTAGCAATGCGCCCTCCCCTCCTCAACCTCCTCCTCAACAAGTCTGGGGTGGCCTGGGGGGGACAGGCAGTGTCACAGTGTCACTTGGCTGTGTCAGGAGCCAAAATGCTTCTAGTTACAAAGGCACAAATCAGCCAGTCTGCCCTGATACGAGCACTGAGGAGGACACGGTTATTCCATGCCTCCCAACATTTGAGGGACAAAATGTTTTTGACCACGCCTATTTTATGGCCACACCTCTTAAATACCACATCCATTTTACACAATTTTTCATGTTATGGAAAGGTTGAACACATTTCTGGGGGTTTAAGGGTCAGGTTTTATGTGTTCTTACAGTTTTGTTAATGCTGCTAGTCACAGTTTCTCCAAGAGACCTGCTTAGAGACCTGCTTACCTTAAATAGTTACAATTGTTTATTTGTTTATCTTAAATTGTTACAAATGTATGTTTAACGACCACGTTATCTGTAACCTTGTTCAGCGAAAGTACCTGTGGATGCACAGGTAAACCCTGTGGGCTCTGGTGTTCACCGATGCCCTTTTAGGGCCCCGGGCTTTTTGCTGCGGAAGCCGACAAGGAGGTGAGTAACAAGTCAGTAAGCGAGGTATCGGCAAGGATTTAGAGAAGACGTAGTCGAAGTCAGGCAAAAAGTTCAAGACAGGCGGCAGGAATCGTAGTTAAGGATCAGGCAGAAGTCAAAAACCCGGAATTCAAAGTCACAATAAACGCTTCGGCAGGAACAGTAGAACTGGAACCAGCTTGGGCATTGTTAAAATGGTGGACTGGCCTTTTAAAGGTGATTTGGTGCCAAGGATTCGAATCTGACACCCAAGGATGACGTCATGACAGCCCAGCATCCATAGCAGAAGAAAGGATGCCAGCCTCAATAGGAACCTTATTGTGCGCAACCCGGAAGAGACGCGCCAGGAGGTAAGGGAACGGAGAGATCTCCCGGCGTGTCTTACAGTATCTAAGTGCAGGTGCTGAGTGTTCTGGGCTCTCTGCCAAAAGCCTCTAATTTCATTACATTTTAGAAATATTGTATCTTTTTCTGGCTGTTTAGTGCAGGAGATCAAAGAGAAACTCAGGACATTTCTGTAACAATCTAGGACCTCGGGCTGAGTTGGCAAAATCGTGACTGTCCCACAGTACAAGGTTTCTGAGTGGAGTATAAGCTATTAAGGCAGGAGTGCCCATACTTTACTAATGCGAGGTCTACTTTTAATGATTTTGTCCCATTATGATCTACATCCATAAAAGCATTGTTAGCATTCTGTTCCATGGACAATATTACTTAAATACAGATTAATATGAAAATGTATATTGCTATATTTAATAAAAATCTATTTCTTAGTCTTAACATAATAAATATCTGAATGAAAAACATGAAATAGGAGGGTAATTTAGCCAAGCTGTTTGTTGACAGTGTCTTGAGATCTACTGATCACCAGCTAAAGGTCTACTGGTAGATCCCGATCTACCTTTTGGGCACCACTGTATTAAGGCAATATAGGTGAAAAGCACATAAAGGAATTAACCCACTTTACCCTAGGCAGACGTTCATGCATTGTCTATGTATAATATAGAATATTTCCAAAGAGTACTGTAGCGCACAAACGCAGTTTTAAAGGAGATGCCTGGGAAGTGCACCCAGATAATGGTAACTCACTTGCAATCTACCCAGCGCCCAATGTGCTAGTGTAAGAGGTAGTCACGGGGAGAAGGGGTGCCTAACACATTGGTATTGCCCAATGAGTCAACATTTCCATGTCCTTTCAAGGGACATTCTACTGATGGTTTTGCTTTTCATATGGCCTACCCTGTTTGTAGGAACCCAAATACACCACCAACCCCCTAACCATCAGCAATGTCTATATTAATGTTGTGGGGGGGGATAATGTCATAAACCGCAATGTTTGCTCCAGGTCTAGAATCCTGCTGTAATTGGGTTTTGTGAGGGGTTCTTCTAACTATACACGGAGAGGCACAAATATAATAGTAATATCATTATTACTATTATTATTGTTAGAAAATTAAACGGCTCCAATATAATATACTTTAAATACACATACATATAAAAATACACAAAATTGATAAAACTTAGTATCTATTAGACCTACCTCTTTAACCATTTTTGCAGCCTGATCATCCATCCTGTAGTATATGATTTTGTAGTCGTCCATCCACACCTCTGCCAGGCGCACCTGGTTCCTGGTGATCACCTTAGTACCATTAGGGAAACTATGAGGACTCTTTATGCGGAAAACATGACCGACTACAGAGCAGGGAATGATTTCTAGCTGCCCACCGCACTGCCAGACCTGAAGGAATATTGGTATGTACCATTAGCAAAGTCCAGACATGAGGCCCAGCAGGTAACAGACACTCACATGCAGAAAGAAAATATTCTGCTGCAACACATTAAAGTTCATTAAGTATTTCTTCCCTGTTTGCAAAATTCTACAGAATAGAATATAAAATACATAAATGCACACAAAAAGTATACCCCTCCTCCCCCTCCTACCACACTATGACAAAAAAAAAAAAGTAATTACCCTAAAAGACATTTCCACATTTTCTCCTCCCCAGATTAGCATTTCTTCATCATAGGAGCCAATGTGTTCAAAGTAGGCTTTGGATATGGAGAACAGACCTCCAGCAAATGCAGGAGTCCTAGGATAGTGTGAGACCCTTGTTACTAATAACCAATATACTTAAAGTGAGCATTTTCATAAACAGCTTCATTTCTTTTTTTTGTATCTTCTGCCCTTGGGTTAGAAACTCTAAATAGTAGGAAGCTGTTACCCATGTCCGGTGACTCTATGATGACTGTCAGAAGGAGACCAGATTTTTTACCCTTTGAATTGTCAGCTCTTACGCTGTTGCACAAAATGATCAGGAGGGAATGGAGCATGGTCCCAAGCCTTCTATCACACATGCGCATTGTATTGTGTGACCCCTTTCCAAAAATTTTGGGACACAGTGTAAAATGTAAATAAAAAGAGAATGGGATGATTTGCATATTATTTAAACCATACTGTGTATTTGATCGAAAAGAGTTCAAAGACAATATATCAAATTCTTAAAGTGAGACTTTTTATTGTTTTGTTTCCTCTCTGCTTTTGTGGGAGTAAACTTCATAAGCCTATATGTGTCTGCCTCCTCTCTTGCTGGAAATAGAAAAGGCTGCTTGTTTAGGGCAAGTAATAATAACGGAGGATTTTAAATAATATGATACTGACAGTACTTCCAGGACAGTTAACGGCAACAAGTTTATAAATTCGTTACATGACAAATTTAAGTCACAGGTTGTTTAGGAGCCAACCAGAAAAAATGCTACACTGGATCTAGTGATCTATAACCCCCAGAATTATAGCAAATGTGCAAGTGGTTGAACTTCTGGGTCAGTGTTGGACTGGCCCACCAGGATATCAGGAAAAGTCCCGGTGGGCCAAGGTGTCAATGCTGCTAGACATTTCGCCTATTTCATGGCCATTCCTTATTTCTATGAGAAATAGATGGAATAATAGATTATAGTATGTAAAGAAAAAAGACTAGGAGAATAGCGGTTGAGTGAGGAGAGAAAGAATAATATTACAAAGAGTGGGCCCCTGGTCTAAGATTAATTGGTGGGCCCCTAGTCAAAGGTTTTTGGGTGGGCCCCTGGTGTCCCAGGCCGACACTGCTCTGGGTAATAGTGACCATAATGTTATATTATTTAAAGTTCCTGATGACGGCTTGAGTTTAGGAGCCGAATCGTTGTAATAAAGCCAACAAGTTTTTGTTTTTCACCAAAATCCCTGTGTGTGCGGTTTTGTTTGTTGCGTTATGGATAATTGTTAATAACCAGCACCCAGGAATTACTATACAGTGATCTGTGCACCAGCTTTGGACTATATATATATATATATATATATATATATATATATATATATATATATATATATATATATATGTATAGTGAATAAAGTACCCCCTCTTGTAAAATATAAGGATATTATAAATCACAGAGGAGTTCCATGACCATATAAAAACACAAGGACGAAGGCGAGTGTTTTTATACAGGTCATGGAATTCCGAGGTAACTTCTAATATCTTCGTATTTTGCAACAGGGGGAACTTTATTTATTATAATAGAAAAGTGTCAGTGAGTCATGTGACAGAAATTACATCACTAAGCTCTGATTATAACTGATGACATCACTAAGCACCGTTTAGAAGGAAATAATTCACAGGATAATCATGGCTCTTGTGTATAATATATATATGACTTTGGGATTGTAATATCCCTATTATAGGGATTTGTGATTATTAGATTCGTGAATGTGCCTTCTAACAGCATTTATCTAATATTTGACATATCTTTAAAACTCTGTATATTATTAATAGACATCAGTGGATAGGTTTAGTGTCCTACACCCCTGGTTATTGATGGCAACTAATATATTATTTATTTGTGTCATATCGTAACATTGCTCTTAGAAGAGTATTGGCAATAAGTTTGCTACTTGGACACAGTGTCATCAGGTTTAACAGAACGAAAGGGCACAAGAAGAGAAATTATCGTATGTGCCTGTCAACAAAAATGTAAACTGGAAAACTACTTATTTATGTAATTACCTTCATTATTTACCATAATCTACCTAATTATTGCAAATGTATCCTCCCTTGTACAAATAGTGAGCTCTAACTGTCACCCATTGATAAATAGGCTTTTAAAATATACATATATCAAATAGTGAGCTCTAACTGTCACCATTTAAATAGGATTTTTAAAATCCAATAGGAATGAACAGAGTTTTTCTGAGGTGAGCTCAAAAGTCCCAATTTAATAAATCTGCCCAAAATGTCTCTCATGTTGGTAGACACTTTTTGGAGGACTTCATTTTCCTAAATACAGAAAATAATTTTCATGAAACATTGTTAAAGCCTTTAACCTGAATAGATCTGTCTACAAATGATGTTTCTTATGATTCATTCTTGAAAGGGAAGTGGACTATACATCAAGCAAGACACAATTTAGTATTCAGTACTATGATTTCCCAGAAACTTGAAGAGTAGAGATGGGTGAATCTGTGGCTGAATAATTAGAGAATTTCCTGTGAAAATTGCAAAACGACGAAACGCCGGGATCCATTTTTTTAGACGCTGGGAAATTTTTTCACTGGTTTCGTGAATTGCGGGAATTCGCCCATCACTATTGAAGAGTTGTTTGCAACCCTCCCAGTACAAATAATGAGGTCCTGTCAACGGGGGGGGCATTCTTTTTTATAATAATAAGAAACAAAGTAAAGGAACGTTTCTGCTGGAGTGTTTACTTCTAGATTACTGTAATTATAATCTGGTTGTCCATATCATTAACGTGGAGAAAAAGTAATATGTTTATCTCCCGAGTGTTGTATGTGTATGAATTTTCCTGGTGGCATCATGGTCTATAAGTAGGGTTGCCACCCGGCCGGTAATTTGTAATACCTATAACAAAAGCCCTTGGCCCTCCGCAGAAACTTACCTCTCATTCTTCTTCTGCCCCTCTCGCGATGGGGCCCCGCCCCCAATCGCATCACGACGCACACGGCTCCACGCCATTTTATGTGCAACCTGCCCATTTACCCGTGGCCCGCCTCTTTTTACGTCATGCCATTACCGCCCCCATCACTGGCCAGTAAATTTTTTAAAAAAAGGTGGCAACCCTATCTACAAGACAGGCCAAGTCCAAGTGGTTACCTACTTACTTACCGGTATTACTTACTTGATGGGATAGGTTTCATTCTTTCTTTGTTTCTGATCAGCTTCAGGGATTACTTCCCAGCCAAATGACAAACTCCAGTCAAACATTCCACGGATGTTCATTTTGTCATGTTGGACCGGTTTGAGAAAGTCAAAGCTGTTTAGGTTTATACTTGTGATGGCTGGACTTACAACAGTGGTGTGATCTTCTGCAATTCTTGACAACAAAGGTTCCAGCCAACCATGAAAACATTCACCTGGTTACCAGTAATATTAATATGAAAAGGTCATTATGTTCATTGTATGAAATGTGCAATTAGTAAGATATTATTCCCTCGTGTGCTCAGACACCTAAGGAGCAGTTCAACATTAATGTGCTCTGGCATTAAAGGGTCTAATGTGACAATTCCAAAAATATGTCCTCTGATATACATGGAACACTGACTTAGCTGTAAGAAGAAGTTTCACACCAGAGATCTTAAATACCTGTACATGGCTGAGAAACTTCTTTCTTGTATTTGCTGCAGGTGACTTTTTGTTGGCAAAGATAGCTCACCATGTAGGAAAGATAACATCTCTCCCTGTGTCACATATCCTATTAATCAACTAAAACTATTGCCTATAATGTCTCAGTACTTACAGTGGGCATCCAGGAAGGTCAACACTTCACCCGTGGCAATGCTGGCACCCAGCAACCTTGCTGTAATTAATCCCTTTCTCTCTTTCTGTCTTGCAATTTTCACAATCTGTAATGCCTTTACATAGTCGTCCAGCTTTTCCTTCAGATATTCTGTAAACAAGAATGGACAAAAAACAGTAAAGGGCATATAGAAAAAATAAGGCAGGATGTAGTTTAAAAGTAATACTTTACCCGCTATCAAAGCGGCTTTATTGTTGCATACTAGGTGGTTGGTTACATAGTGGGTTTGCAAAGAATGTAGGATGTAGTTTGCTCTATTCTGTAAAATGTCATCAATGCTCTAGATCAGTGCTGTCCAACTTCTGTGCTACTGATGGCAAGAATTTTTCTGGCCTATGTGGTGGAAAGCCGATAATGGCAGCCAGTGTTGACCACTCACTGTTTTAAACCACACCCATGTCACCACAAGACCATGTACACATTAATGGTGGTAGCACACCAAAAAAACAAAATGGTTGGTGTTGACTGCAGGGATATCACTCATCACTCATATGTAAAACAAGTTTATTAAGTCATATTAAGACATACCATTAAATTCATATGCCTCATCCTGGATAGCACAGCAACTCCCTGCACACGATGAAACACATTGGAGACACCCTAACAAGTATTTCCAAATGTTAACAAACCCCCACCAGTTCACCTCCCTCAGGCAGAGCATGACACACACAGACAGAGTATAAAAAGACACAGGGAGAATAGAGCAGACAGAGTATGGCACACACAAGGAGCCTAGGTCAAGCAGAATATCCACACACAGGGAGCATAGGGCAAGAAGAGTATGACATACACAGGGAGCATAGGGCAGGCAGAGTATGGGGTAGTTAACCAAGATTAGTTACAAATAGTTTGTTAAATTCTGAGGTGGGGTCAATTTTGAGGCCTCTCCTTTCTGATTTCCAAGAATTTCTGGTCCAGTGCTGAAACATCCAACCTATTGTGTCATTTTCTGCTCACTACACATAGGCTATTCGATGACCAGAAGATAATTTACAATATTGTAACATTTGTAATCTGTTCTGTGGGGGTGCATACCCACACATCTCTGGGTTAGCCACTTACCCCTACAGCCTCCAGAATGGGTCATTATTGGGCCTGTATTCTATTTTGTCTGCTCACCACTAGTGGGGTTGAATCAAAGATGGATTGGCCAAAATGTATTTTAAGGAGTCCCCAACACATACCAAAAATATTATACAGGCATAAATAACTACATATGAAGGACATCACTCTGCAATGTTTGCTTAACATCTCCACTATGAACTGACAGCATCTCAAGACATTTCACAAGAATAATAAAACTAAAAGTGATACTGACACACCAGATTCATCTTAGAAACGAATGTAGAAATGTCATGCCGAAGACCTGATGTTCTTTTCAGAGCTACAGCAGAATGAAAATTCAAGAGCAGTAATGAGACTTTTTTTTAAATGTCTTAGGTGCTATAGATTGCACTAATAACGTGTGACAATATCAAATGCCTGAAAATATCAAAAACAAAATAACGCATGCTATAAAATACCGCACACAATTCTAAATCTAAAATTAACGTAAAAATATCACTTCTTAAGTTAGACAAGGGAACTTTTAGTGAATCGATTGTTAATTCTAAAAATATAAGAAGTGATATAATTTTAAGGCATGCTACAAATAACACTCACTTTTTCAACCTTTAGTGAATCAGCCAGCCCCAATATGTGAAAGAGGGTGTGTGTATTTGTACCTGCTTGATTGCCTGGTTACTCTTAGTGGCTAACTACTGTTTGCCTTGTGCTTTAGCCTGTGCTCCGACTGCCTTTGGTGCTGTCTGTCCTGACCCCGGTTTGAATTGACCTTGCCTCTGTCTAACATTTTGGCATGATAATTAACCTAAGAATTTGCTGTCAGCTACAACTTCTGCCCAGTACTCTTTGGATGTAACCGACATTTCTGCCACAGCCTAGGTGCTGCCATCTGTGGGATCTTCTTCAATCATTGGCTCTGACTAAGGTATGAGAATTCTGACACCAACCTATGGTCCTTTAGATCGTAGTAAACTACACAAATCTTCATCTTTCACTCTTGTTTAAGTTGCTATGTTGCTGTAATCCCACCAGAGTTGGATTGGCCACAGGAAATTTAGGTAATCTGTATTGATGGGCACATTTTAGCTGTTTCGTTTTGCCAAAAATTCTCTAAACATCTAAAAATGCATATGGGTGTCAAATTTGTTGGTCGTGTGAACATTTTTTTTTACCCATTGGAGTCTATGGGCATAATTTTTGCAGTGAAACTATTTGTTCATTTTCAGCTTTGCTATTGAGGCAACTGGACCAGTGAATATTTAATTACAAATCACCCTGGAGTTAATAACTGTTTAAAATTCACAAGCAGCCACTCACAATGAAACTACACTGAAGGACAGCGGTAACATGCCAGGTCACATATTTGCTTGCTTGCACCCTCTTGGCAGTGGCAGGTACTACAGCTCATCAGCTAATAGTATCACAATAGGGACAATATTTGTAGAACTGGTTGACATTTGAGAGTGTAGTAAGTGGTATATAGTCAAGCCATTACATAACAATGTGTCCAAATATTCAATATGAAAAGGCAAATACAGTGTTTTATAAAGGCATTAGCCTCTGGAAACATAACTTACCATCTTCACTGGCATCATCTACTAGAATGATCTCTTTCAGTAGAATGGCTGGTGAGGTGTATAAGACACTATACACTGTACGAAGAAGAGTCGACCAAGCCTCATTGTGAAACACAATTATAACACTGGTTGTGGGCAGTGAAGGGCAGCGCTTGAACTTCTGCTCAATGCACCTGTAACATGGAAAAAGGAAGAAGCTCATTAGCATTCCCTACGACTAACTGAAAGCACATTGGATCAGTCAGCTGATTAACTCAAATTTAAAGCAAACTGACCCAATAATGGTATATAAGTTGTATGGAGCTGTAAGCTGGGAGCACTAAATAACATGTAGGAGGTACAGACATGCATTGCTTGCATTAGTAATGTTGAAAATTCAAATATCTATCACTGCATGGATCCTCTTGCTGCTGGATAGACAGGAATGTTATAGTATAATGGATATCCAAGTGGCTATCCATTCCAATTCCATATACCTTGACTCAAGGCCTTTCAGCAGGAGTAATACTCACTTATATGGTATAAAATGCACTGTGTATGCTGTTGCTTACAGCTGAGTAATATTTTTTTTTATTTTGATTTTGCCTTATTTTTGTTAATGGTAAAATATATAATCTTAAGGATTCTTACTCTGGAGGTCGGGTGTCAGGGCCCAAGGCTCTATGAAGGGAAATCCTATCACTGGCATAAACATTGAAGCAATGCTTGTCAAATCCTTTTTCTTTTTCTTTAGTCTCTTCTTCATTCCAGCTGTCCTTTTGAAATCCTTTCCCATCAGCACCAGGGCTATTTGGTTCTTGTGGAGGTCTCTCCATAAATGGTTTAAGTTCTGCTGGTGTGTAATATCCAGGTAGGCATGACTTTATCACCTCTACAGGTGCTACGTCTTGACCAGGGGGCATAATTTGGAGCTTTGGCATAGAATCCCTTAAATTGTTCACGGCCCCCATCATCATATCAAACATTTGATCTTTTCTAACAACTATGTTTTTTATCCAGGGCTTGTCTTTTGCTCCATTCCCAACATCTTTGTGCATAATGAACACAAATATCACAAAAATAATGCCCACCATAGCCAGCTTGCGGGGTCCATAGTTCCTTCGAAATAACCTCATTGTTATAAAGTTATAAATAAAGTCACAATCGTTTAAAAAGATTGGATCTTCTGTAACTTGATACAAAACAAGTCAGCAATCACATAGACCTAGAAATAAGGGGAAAAAAAGAGAAAGTTGTAGTTGCCGCCCATCATTTACAAATTAATTCCAAACAGGTTATTCCCAGCAAATGTCATTGTCCCACTACAGCTTTGATAATAAGGGCATAATGGCATCACTAACATCTTCTGCCATTTCCCAATACAAAACAATTTAAATTTGCTTTCAAACCTATCTCTTCTACATGTACATCTTTCTCACTCTCTCTTTCATTCTCTCTCTCTCTCTCTCTCTCTCTCTCTCTCTCTCTATATATATATATATATATATACTATAAAAAATAATGCCTGCTGGGTTATCATGGATTAATTGTCTTCATTTTAATAAATAAATAAAATTCTCATATGCATATAATCTGATGTGAAGTGCTACATACATCTATGTAAATAATAATATACATACATTAATTCATCTATATTAGCTCAACAGGCTACTTGTCATTTATAGATGATATTCATTAAAGTGATCATAGGAGCTTGTCAGTATCAAGTATGTGCTCCAACACTGCTAAAAGATCTGTTGTTTCAGTGATGCTGGGCTTCGGGCGGCGCGATTTTCCCATCGGCTGAGTACGAATGGAAACAGGCCAGCGTCAATGAATCAGCAACGAAGATCTTTTAGCAGTGTTGCAGCACAAACTTGATACTGGCAAGTTTCCATGACTTTTATAGGAATGTGACGGTATCACTTTAAGCGAATCATTTTCATACTAACATTTATGCTATAATATCATGCCTATGTGTAGGATTTTCATGTGCTAATAATTCTTGTTTGATTTTAAAAATTAATTTAGAATTACTTATGTGTTTGTTTAATGTTGTATAATTGCATCTTAACTCTTCTCATAGGACATAAAATAATACACAAACAGGCAGTAACTATTTTTGTAGGACACTGGACCTTAGTAACAGCTCAATGCATAAAATCCTAAAAAAAATTCAATTTCAAAGAAATATGCATTTTTTCCAAGAGGCACTACCTTTCCAAACTCCACTTTTAGATAATTATATTATTTTTTGCATTCACGTGTATTTACTGTAATTTCACTTTCTTTGGTCTTTTATTCAATGATTAATATGCTTTGTTTTTTTAAACTACACATTTACTTTACTATTTTATATTTTTTTCTGAAGGCTACATTATCATTTACACAAAATGTCTACAACTCTTAAGTTCAGTAACATTAGAACAAACTGCAAACAGTAGCGTAACTGCCAGGGGTGCAAAGGGTGCAATCGTACCCAGGTCCGCACCCCCTTGGGGCCAACAGGAGCCATGATAACAGTTATTGGGGGAGGCTGGGCAGGGGAGATTTTGCAGCATGCATGCCAACAGCACAATTCATAGGGGGTAGGGCCTGATGGGGTCCTGGGTGCCCATCCTGTACCAGGGCCCGCTGGCAAGTAGTTATGCCTCTGACTGCAAAACGTGCTAGTAGGTTTCTTGTGAATGAAAAAGGCCATTTTTCAGTGGGAACTTCCTTTCCTTTCCACTTTTATTAAATTACTGTATCATTCCAAATACTACATATTCACTTTTAATACATATCTCTTTAAAGTTCCGTATTGTTCAGCTCTCAATCTTCTTTGATTATGTCTGATATAGGCAAGCTACAGAGAATCAGTTTGAGCAAACATATCAAACCAAAATGTATGGCTCAACTATTATAATATAATAGAATTTGCAAAAATTCGCGCCTGCGTCAAAAAACAGACGCCGGCGTAAAAATGGACGCCGTTTCGCGAATTTTTCGCAGTTTCGCAAATTCCCCCATCACTAGTGGCCAACCACTTTGAAATATTTAAATACCTGCCACTCCATTTGTTGAAAGGAAGTAAGACTCCAGCATCTTCTTAAAGGATAAGTAAACCTTAAAAATAAGTCAATGTAAAATTGATGAGAGTACTATTCTAAGCACTTTTGCAAAGTACAATAATTTTTTATTTATTTTTAATTCCAAGATATTAGAGGATACATGTGCTTTTAACATCAATGAATTTTGTTACAACATCGCCACCTGCTGGTACTGCTCTGACCAGTCTGACCACCAAGTAGACAATGAAATTGTCAGGAGAAAGAAATGTTCTCTGATGTTCTTCTGGTTGGGAAAGATTTGAGAAAGGTTTCTATTTTTTCAGATCAGATCAGATCAGATCAGCCTCTTTCTCTTTCTTTCTCTTTCTTTCCAAGTAGTCAACCAAGTAGTCAACTTCCTTGAATACTTGGTGGTCAGACTGTTCAGAAAATAACAAGCAGGTGGCGCTGTTGCAACAAAATTCATTGATGTTTACAGTACATGAATCCTTAAAGGAAAACTATACCCCCCAAACAATGTAGGTCTCTATTAAAAGATACTGAGTAAAACAGCTCATGTGTAAAACCTTGCTTCATGTAAATAAACCATTTTTATAATAATATACTTTTTTAGTAGTATGTGCCATTGGGTAATCATAAATAGAAAATTGCCATTTTAAAAAATAAGGGCCGCCCCCTGAGATCGTAAGATTCACTGTGTACACATACAAACCACATTTAAGGTCACATGAGCCAATTAACAGACAGAGTTCTGCCTTTTGCTTCCTCACTTCTTCCTGTTACAGTTAGTGTTGTAGTATTTCTGGTCAGGTGATCTCTGAGGCAGCACAGATAGAGTCACGAAATGGTGGTTCAAGGCAAGAGATGTAAAAGGGCAATATTTATGTAAATATATATTCCAGTTTGGTAAGATTCTTTAATATGTCATTCAATTTGATATAAACTATCTGTTGCTTAAGTATTCATTTTGGGGGTATAGTTTTCCTTTAATATCTTGGAATTAAAAATAAATAAATAATGAATGTACATTGCAAAAGTTCTCAGAATAGCATTTCCTGAATTTTACATTCACTTATTTTTAAGGTTTACTTATCATTTAATCACTTTGGATTCCTTCTCCTCCTCTAACCCAGTCGTCCCCTTTCCTTGTGAATTTACTTTGGCTGTTGGCTACTGAGCATGCTTAGTTCTTCTCAACTTCTCTGCACCTATTTTTCCCCTAAGTCCTCTCAGCTGAACAGTTACAACAACCATTTCAAGCAGGACTTTTTATCAAAGCGAGTTCTGCCTGTGTAAGCCTGCATTCTTCATTGCATGAACTACAACACACATGTGCTGTTTGCAGATGTAAATCTCACTGATAATGTGTCAGAGGGAAAATGGTCGCCAGCTGATAGCTGCTATTTGTTTTCAGGAAATGTGATGTAGCTGGCAAATAAAGGATATACCGAAGTACCAATTTATATGTATGAATCACACATCACACATCACAACACATCTTTATGCTCATCATATTGAAACTTTAAAATTCAATAAAACCTTTCAAATGTAACCCTCTAAATGTAACCATCTGTTTTAGGACTCTAGCCTTCAGTGAAATCAGAGGTAATAATGATAGGATTTTAAACTGTTTCATGTATAAAAAATACACGTCCTTACATTTTAAATGTTGCAAAAGTGGACTTCAAAAGGTAAAATGCATTGGGAAACTGTGTTTTTTTTTTTAAATAGCAACATCCTTGCACATTCTGAAGTCCAGAAATGTACTAAAAGGATGACATTTATTTAGTGAAATTGTAGTTTTCAAAAAAATACAGAATCATTAAGTATTAATGGACTTAAAAAATAGAGTGCATTGGGATTTAATTCATAGAAACATTCTACCAATCCAGTGTCCTACAATAAGATATATTGGTCATATGATACAATATAATAGAAAACTTTATTGTCAATACAAGTGCATGCAATCCTTCATGAAATACAGTACAAAAGATACAAATTTTTCTAAAATGTACCAAAGATGTATCACCTGTTTTTGAAAGGACAGAAACCTAGAAATCTATAACCCATAATACAACTTCTATCTCAAGTGACATTCATATTTGTGCCACATACATTTACTATCTATAGTCTATACACAGTTTATCTAAAGTGACATCTGCATATTGGGCTAATAATCATTTACTAATAATGATCTATTTACCCGTGATCAATTTCCAAGTGACATGTGCATTTATATGGCAAAACAGCATTAATGTAAAAAGAAAGTTCTCCTTTTTTCATTTTTAACAGTGAGCAAACAACTCTAATTGCTCGAGGAAAAAAACTTTGTAATCTCTAGCTGTACGGATATTACAAAATATTCTGCCAGATGGTAAAAGGTGGTAAAAGATGGTAAGAGAGAACAATGCCTGAGACAGATGGAGTATATCCTCCACTATAATATTTGCACATTGGATCCTTTCTATACAGTTGAGAAATAGAGGGGATCTTCTGTAATTCTCTCAGCTGTCCTAACTAACCTCTGTGAGGACTTTTGATCAGCAACAGTACTATTTCCAAACACAACTGTGTATTTCCAAACCAAAAGACAGGTCACATCTTACCTTTCCTCCTGATCTGATGGCATTGGCTGAAGCAAGGGCCCCAAAATGATGGATGATGAGAAGTGTGTGAATCTCAAATATTGAGCTGCAGACAAGGAAAATGAATTAGGAAAAAGGTGACACTTGCCTTTAGTAGCAGCAGCCTATAACCCTGTCACTGCTGCTCCTGACTGTAACCACACTAAACTCATTTAAGACATGATCTGATGATGTGAGGAGGAGGGTGAAGCACTCACAGGGTGCAGAGGAATAAAGGACCAAAACACAAATTACCTGCCTAGAGAGGGCGTGGCCTCAAGGTAACTTATTCCTCAGTCAAACAGGTGTATCCTAGTGGGAGACCAGGTAGGATGCCACTGGGTCCTAGAGTTCATGATTTATGGAAAGGCAGCTGCCTTTTTTATTGTAATGTAGGTTGAATGTCATTACCTATTTTTTGATCACTTAGATCAAGTTTAGTATCTTAACTTAGAGACACTTTAACTAGAAGTGATCCAAAGCATTTTTTGTCCCCCCAAAACCTGGCCGATGCATGCTTGAGGCGATTGCAGGCTGATAACCCCAGTGAGACACTGGCAAACTAACAGATACTTCTGCTTCTGCTGCTCCCCAACACTGGGTAGATTCATTCTGGTTTAGATTTCAGTCTGCTATTTTCTTTCACTGTTGAATTTCTTTCACGGTTGCTAATTTGTGCAGTAAAGTTTGGGAACTCATTAACAAATATAAAAACTGCTGAATGGGAGTATTTAGCACCCCATATGGTCCATAACACCCTCCGGGAGCCCTGTTTTTATCCAGGCTTGCTTCTCAGAGTATAGAAAGTAATGTTGCAATATCTTCTGTAGAAATGTTTTTATATATTGTGTTTAAATGGGATGTTTTAACCTTTGAAATGTCTTTACTTTACAAGTTGTTGCTAGAGATACATTTTCAAAAAATCGCTCTTGTTTGGTACATGTTCTTATAATTTAAGCATATGCTTGCTTGCTCCATCCAATCTCATGCATTCTGGAAGAGTCAGCCAATCAAAGCAGGTCGCAATCACAATCAGACCAGTCTCTAAAATGCGCAGTAATATTTTAAGCTGTTGATGCCCTGAATTCTCCTGGCTAAACATTGATGAATTCTGTGTGTAGTTGTGGAAGAGGATGTAAGCTCTTTCTCCATTGGGACTGAACAGAAACCCAGAACAGGGAAAAAACTTATCTTAAAGAACAATGTAACGGTATAGAGAGCTCCTTATTCTGACAATAGGGACAATGTGAAGACCCAGATACTTGGGACGGCCACAAAGGCCTGGGCCTAAAATTAGCATTGATTTAGGTATAGCATGCTAGCCTTGGGCTGCATCTGCACTGGGGACTGGGTGTGGGTGGTGAAGAAAAGTCACATGAGGTGGAGGAGAGAGGGTGTGCGAGTGGGAGGGAGGTTGTGCAAGTGGCAGACAAAAATGTGTGAATCTGAAGAAAAATGCACCAAAATGCAAAAACTCACCAAAATGCATAACTGTCAATGGTTAGGTGAAATTACATTGTGGTTAAGGTATTTTAGCTCTGCAATAACATACAGTATACATTGCCCTACCCAGTTAGAGAAGCTCCTTACCACTAAGCTACAACTGTTCTTCATAAAAATGTTGCATCAGTAATTGAAAAAATGTATTGATGATTGATATAATTGATGATATACATCACTGAGGCATAAAAGGACACATTAATCTTTGGCAAATAGTTTTACAGCAAAACTTATGTACATACACCTGCTATTTTCCAGAACTGGAAAACAGGAGAAGCAGCACATGCCTGAACCTGGTGGTGTAGGTGAAGGAGAGGAGCCTGAGCAGCAGCACGTAGAGCAACTCTGCGATTCAAAGACACACGCAGAAAATGTTAGTGACGTCATGGGCCCCGACCCTGAACAACATTAGATGACTGATGTCTGTGTACAAATGGAAACCAACATCCCAGGAAATTTGCAAGACTTGCTGGAAAAAACCATGCAAGACATCAAGGAAATAAAACCATGCAACAAACAACTAAAGTTGAAGGTGATATCACAACCTGATATTGAAAATGAATAATGTTACTGTTCACTTGTGCTATAGGTGCTAATATTTGCTCTGCCCTAGTCTTTATATACAGTAGAACCCCCGATTTTATGTCAGCTGAATTGACATTTTTCCAAATTATTTACCGATAATTTGCAGCCTCTGCCTGTAAACTCTCTGTTAATTTTATCATGGATATTACATTTTCATAAATGGTATGCTTGTTTCACTTGGCCCCTTGAGAAATGTAAAGGCAGGGTTTTACTGTATTATATATATATATATATATATATATATATATATATATATATATATATATATATATATATATATATATATATATATATTGTCACAGACCAAAAGGTGCACACCGTTTACTTCGGTACATACCTGGGTGCCTGCCGAGTTAGGTAAGTACATGTATGCAGAAAGGCGGCACTCACAGGGTTTTTTAGTCAAAATTAAAAGTTCTTTATTAATCTCTTAATAAAGAACTTTTAATTTTGACTAAAAAACCCTGTGAGTGCCGCCTTTCTGCATACATATATATATATTGTGGGGATTTAATCAAACTGGTATTGGCAGAGTTAAGGCAGACAGGAGTCAGGGACGACAAATTACAATACTCTACAATTACCCCACTCTTCATTATCCGCAAAGTGTAATAAAAATCAAGAAAGAAAAAAGACCCTCACTCCTGTGGCCTCTAAATAAGAATTCTTCAACCCTAACTAAGTGAGGCACAGAACCTTCGTTCCTTTTGATCTGCATCAGCTCTTCAAACAACATCTTCTCCCTATCAATCCTATACACATACATGAGAAAACAGACTTCCCTCCATCCTGAGCCCTAGGATACTTTTACTTAGCCTGGAGCCCCTCACCATTTATAAATTAGAGACCTGCAAGCAATATATACCCCATTCACTGCTTTACCAGGCGTGCCTTACAATACACACACACATGGTAAATTGGCAATGTATCTGTTTTATGCAGTTGAAATTGGCCAAACCAATTCTATACATTTTTTGGGGAAAAAATAAAATCTTTTTTTTGAGTAACCCGCAGTAACCAGTTAGCAAGTAGCATTTTGGACTGGTGCTCATAGCATGTTTGATATTAGTAAAGCCTATAGCAGAAGGCCACAGTTTCCAGGTAAGGTTAAGACCCAGTCGCTATTACACAGACCTAGCTGCTAAAATACCCACCAAGGCCAAGGATACAAATGTAACCGCAATGCAGTAGCCGGAACGTTTATATTATACTAAAGTTCATCCCCAGGCCCACTCCCTTGAGGGTGCAATCCACTCAGAATCTAGTAAAAACGTACCCTTTTTCTCTTTCCCAATCCTCCAATCCAATCCCAATCCTCCATGAGCCAGTGTGATATTATAGCAGGGCACTGTTTCCTCATCATCTGGCCTCCCCCGCTGGCCCGTAAATAATTTTTTAAAAAATGGCAACCCTATTTTGAGATTCAGTGCTCACTTTAGATAGTATTATTGGTATGAATGCAGGTGTCTCTACAGAGCCCCAGGTTGTAGCAGCAAGAGACTATTATTGGTAACAATACAACAAATTGCAACAGAGCAGTAGGGCTTGAAAGTGAGGCTAGCGGCAGAAGGCCACAAAATTTTAGAGATTCTGCATTCTTCAAAGAGACTATTATTGGTATGAATGCATGTGTTTCTACAGAGTACAACAAAGCAGTAGGACTTGAGTGTGTGGCTAGTACTACTAGACACACTCTAAAGTCCTGTTGTTTTGTTGCTCTCTGTAGAGACACAACCTAGTAGCAGCATTAGGCGACAGCATTTTAGAGATGTAGCACTTATTTCCACAAATGTTATTGGATTCAGGTGTCTCTACCGTTTCTACAAACTACAGAATAGGGAGTAGAACTCTTTAGTGACCAGTTTGCCAGACAGTGTTTACACATGCCTTAAGTGACAACTAGGTCCCACTAATAGAAAAAAAAATTGCAGAAGAGTATGAGGCTGCATTGGAAAGACAAGGGTATGTATTCGAGGAGAGAGGTTGCTCTGGAAATTGCTGCAGCAATTTTTCCACACATTGATCAGATCACCACCACCTGTATCTGTCCTGCTGCTGCCTGGCCCACATCTCTGCTCAATGTTTGGGTTTGTAGTGGAGGCCTGAGAAGTGTCAGATGTGTGGAAAAGGACTCCACTCATTTAGAGAACAGAACCCTCTTCAACTACTCCTCCCTTTCTTTGGCTGGGTACAAGGAATTCCCAGAGCTTTTCCTTGTTCCATAGGTCAACCAGGGTGGCCATCCTTAATCATCCCAGTCTTTAATGCTACGGATTCATAGATCACTCATATGGGATCTCTGCATATTGGCAGCCATATAGCAGAGGATTTCCCATTCAAGATTTTTTCCCTGCCTTCTGGATACATCAGATAATTTCCTTTTTCCCCTGTTAAGTGACCTCCCAGCTGGGGTGTGTGCTAGTATGTAAGTGGATCTACTGTCCCTTCTGATCCAATCCTATTCTCCTTCATCATTTCTCTTTGGGCTCGTCAACTTCCTCCAGCAGACCATCTAGCATGCACTTGAGGAAGAAGACCAGGAGTATAACATCCCTCAAAAACTCCTTGCCCCTGCTAGCAAAGCATGTGGCCTGCTCAAGGGTGCAAGGACTCAACAAAGCTGATTATATGCTGCTACAGCTCTGTGCTAAAGTACCCCAGCTGTACCCCCTTACTATGCCTGGCACTATGCTCCAGCAGGGTTTAGTTGCAGCACATCAGCGGTTTACAGAACAGCTGGTGGGTTGGCATTTGGTGCTGCCCCTGCATTCGAGCCAAGGATGCACTTTCGGTGGGGCCATGGGGAAGTTGCTGCATAAGAAAAAAATATCCCAATGCTGCAACTAGAGGTGCAACATTCATATAGTTACCCAGTATTTTTAAGGGAAAGTACACCTGGAGCTCCCTCCCAAATTAAGGTTAAAATACATTTATGAAGAAAAGAATCAGGCAGGTGTTGATATATTCCCTGCAGGCTTTAATCAGGCAATGTGGTTTAAAACAATGGCCACAAACTTCTGGCCCCAACACAAGGCCAATTTTCCTTGCCTTGCACATGTCCTCAACCTCATAATGCAGTGCTTTCTGAAGAGCTACCTGGGGTTGAGTGATGTGCTGAAGAAGGCACGTAGGGTATGCAGCAACTTCATTGAAGAAGAAAATAATCTGTATAGTGGAGAATTACTTAAACAGGGGTTCTCACTACTGGGAATATATTAGGTAAAACACACTTTATTTATTCCAAATTTAAAATACACATACATATTAAAAAAACTGGACATAACAGCAATGTGTTAGGTGTAGCATTAATCCATTTGTTTCACTAAAGGTAAAAGTCAATAACACATTTAATTGAGTACCCGGGTTCTGTTAGAGATTCAAAAAAAGATTCCCATATGAACTCAATTAAATGTGTTATTATATTTACCTTTAGTGAAACAAATGGATTGATGCTGCACTTAACACATTGCTGCTATATACAGTTTTTTAATATGTATGTCTATTTTAAATTTGGAATAAATAAAGTGTGTTTTACCTAATATATTCCCAGTAGTGAGACCCCTTGTTAAAGTAATTCTCCACTATACAGATTATTTTCTTCTTCAATGAAGTTGCTGCATACCCTACGTGCCTTCTTCAGCACATCACTCAACCCCAGGTAGCTCTTCAGAAAGCACTGCATTATGAGGTTGAGGACATGTGCAAGGCAAGGAAAATTGGCCTTGTGTTGGGGCCAGAAGTTTGTGGCCATTGTTTTAAACCACATTGCCTGATTAAAGCCTGCAGGGAATATATCAACACCTGCCTGAGCCTGGAAGGTGGCCAGGCACTCAAGCCTGGTGTGTCTCCTTTTCTCCTGGCAGCAGAAACTTAGCTGTGGTGTCACTTTGGTGCTGCTCCCACATAATCCTGTGTAAAACTGGCTGCCCCAAACAAATTTACTGCATGAACAGGTAGCATGCTGCTACCAACTGGTCCTTGAACTGGCATGTAAAAAATGCCTAAATGGCTGAAGTGCGGGCCACCACCATGTCAGCCTTGATGGGCTTGGGAGACAAATACTGTTGGTCCCAGACAGTATACCCAGTGCCCCTGGCCTGTGGTGCAGTGCTGTCCCTCTACCTGTTCCCCCCAGCAGTGGTAAGAGGGTCTTCTGTGTTGCCTGCTTATAATCAACATCAACAACACACAGTTCTCACCTCTAAAATGTGGCTGTTGCAATCCTGCTGAACCGGCACCCAGGGTCTGTGTCTGCCATCATCGAAATCCTCCCTTATATCAGACCTTGCATTATATGTGGCACCCTCATCCAGCATGCTGACCTATTCCTCAAGACATAAGGCTGCTGCCCTACTATTACCACCCTAGGTCCACTGTTCACTGAGGCAAATGAACAAGAAACAAACACTTTCCTTGTTAAAACTTAAAAACGGTAAATGATATCATGTGTGTGAATACCCCTAGCCTAAGGATCAAGTGTGGCAGGATATTAAATTGTTTCTTTTGGCCACAAATACATTCAGATATGGTTATTTCTGTGTATTCAGTACAGAATGCCAACACACTTCTCCAGGTGGTAAAATTTGTAAATTTGTTCTAGTTCATTTGATTGATACTCTTATTTGAAAGAGTAGCCATGGATATTGTTGGTCCTTTGCAAAATAGCAGTAAAGGAAACAAATATGTATTATCCAGAGGCTATTTGAGAAGTATCACTGCCAGGAAAATTGCAAAAGAACTGATTAAACATTTGTATTCCACACAGTCCAGTTTAAAAAGACAGATAAACCAGCTTCTAGGTTTTCAGACTGTGAGAAATTCAACCGATGGTCTGGTTAAGTGTTTTAACCATACTCTAAAAAATTGAGTCATAAACCAATGTACAATTGTTGGTTTGTAATATAAGTTGTATGAACCATCAAGCCTGTGCAAGTTAACTATTATCTCACAAGACACCTGGTTCAACAGCAGCAGTATTTAGGTTTCTTTTCATGCAATCTGGATGAACACTGGCCCACATTTTGGCCCAAAGCAATTTGATTATATGGTGAAACTCTGTAGTCAACATTCATTTTTCAAAAGGACTCACAGCTTGAAAAATGGATAGAATATAAAATGTAAGACATATACAGTATTTGTGGTGATTTTAAGACATAGGGCTCAGAACACTCTTTCTCTTAGTTCATTGCATTGAAACATTTAGACAGGAATGTTTAGACAGGACAAATGGTGCATGGTGCTATAAAGACACTGTTATGTTTTACATATTTTGCAGAGGAGAACAGTAACAGTTTAGAAGCTAATTTTTATCTAAATATATACTGTACATAAAGCACTGGGTGTTGTAACATAGCACACATCAAACCTTAGGAACCTCAGGTTTTAAACTGGAAGCACTTGAGAACACGTTATTGTCTACTGCATTTTGTGCATGTGCTACAAGATCTAAACATCACAGGGATTCTTGCTAAGCAGAGAATAAATTGTGCACAAAAGAACACATGACAAATAAATACAAATATGTAGAAATAAGCCTCTACTAAAAAGTAGTAGTTTTTACTTTGAAGTTTATATCATTGTTCTTAGGACTTGAGATGTGTCACCAAATATCCAGTTCTAGCAAAGGGCCTGCAAGATACCAAAAAGATATGTTGTTGTCTGAAGCACATATCTGGATAGGGGAGAAAAGGCTGCATGGGAGACCAAACAAAAGAGCACTGCTGACTAGTGATTGGTGAATTTCTCCCGTTTCGCCAAAAAATTTGCACATTTCCTGCAAAACTTGCGAAACAGTGAAAAACTCGGGCTGGTGACAATTCTGACCCCATTAGTCAATGGGCGCCTAGAATTGTCCTCATACTTTCACCCTTGTAGATACCCTACATAAATAAATGTTAGACAGACAGACAAAGCTGTCATAAATTCTTCTTTAACCTACTGAGTAAGGTTTTTTTCCTATGGAACTAATAAATACTAAATGCATCACAGAAGTATAGTCTTGTATAGTGTTTCATATTGCCTTTTCTGGACATTAGGAAAAATAAAAACAAACACAATCAGTAAAAGCAGACTGTTCATTTAATATTCAGCACTGATAAATAGCCAGAAAAATAACTTCTTATTACTATGATACTCAGTCCAGCAAGTTGAAGGTATCTTAAAGATTGAGTCTTTAAAGGGCATTTATTAGTTACATTTCACCCAAAGTTGCCTCCTTTGGTTTTGGAATGTCAGATTTGCAAAAGCAATGTCTTATAGTACCAGTGCCGTATTGCTGGGGTAAGTTTGTCTTCTTACATTCAAAAAGTCCAGTGTTCCAAAATATTGAGATCTTTAATAAAATGCAAATCTGCAAATAAAAAATGTTGTCTATTTGTAAAAATGTCAGTTGATTCCTAATGTTCTGCTGGCCAGACTATTCCTATGGACTATTCCTATGATGATTACCGGACGACTTTCTTGAGTGCACTTGTAGTTAAAAAACAGAAAATATAGGATAGTTGATACCTTTTATTGCCTAACTTAGTAAATTATAAAATGTTAGCTTTCAGGACATCGTAGGCCCCTGCTTCAAGCAAGGTTTAATACAGCAAAAAAGATCATTACATTTATACAAACAAATATTGTTAAAAACATCTGACGTGTATGTAAAATCAAATTCCATGCAGATATTGATCAACCTCCCTCAGCTAGGAGCCCTGTGCAGAAGTTAATGTAAGTAACACCTAGTTAGTAGGTTACAGCAGTACTGAGGATATCATGTTCAGACATGTGAATAAGTCTTTTGAAGACTGTCAACTGGATACAGAACTCAGATCACTTACAGACAGTATTAGGGTGATATTATCAGTATTCATATCTGTACATGAAGCTTTTATCCCTCTTAAAGTAGCATGTAGTGTGTTCTGCATGAATTTGCATTCATACTCCTTTAGCTACAGTTGTACTTTAAAATTGGCCATTAGTATTGTCATTCGAAGGTCATTAATACTGTGTTCACTGCTAAAAAAAGTGCTCTGCCACTGGGAGATCCGATTTTTCCACAGTTGATTTTAGATCAATGGGAAGTAGGGTTGCCAATTTCCCCCTTTGCAAAAGCTGGGCAGAGGGGCAGCAGTGATGTCACAGAGATGAGGAAGTGATATCATGGGAGCATGGCAATTTTGACCTGGATATCTCTGTCCGGGCCAAAACCTGACAGGTAGCAACCTTAAAAGGAAGACGTGCTGGGGTAGTACTTGACCAGTTTCATATAACCCTGTAGTTGGGTACTCTGCCTGTAGTGTAAATGTAGGTACACGTTTAAGCAGAATTAACTATTGGTTTAATGGTACAGGATGACATAAAATGACTCCTCCTGTTTGGACATGAATAAATGGCCAAAAGTATATATCCTGGCCAAATGAAAATGCATTAGGTGTTAGGCTGAAGTTTATTTTCCAATTTACCTTCCACTTTATATATTTTAGGAAGCACGAAGAAGAAGAATTACATTAAATGGCTCCTGATGGAATACTATCAGGCTTACTATCTAGTTTTGCACCTTCTTGTAGATATCAGTGGATTATTCCATGCAGACATGAGTGGTATGTAATCCACCTTATCCATGATGACAACTGCTCCCCCTTGTCTGTTGGTTTTAAAGTGATACTGTATTTGTATTTTCTTTGAGTTAACTAATAAAATGTATCCTCTACCCTACATGTTCTGGTTTTGCTCCATGCATAACATACTGTAGTACAAAAACACTCTGCACTTGTAGTTATTTGACAAAATCTCGGAAGAAAACTATTAGATGGCGGAGAGAGACTTTGAATCCATGATTTTCATTTGGCTTAAGACACTAGCATTTTGGTGCATATTATTTGCATCGTTTTAGCGTTTTTCCATTCCTTGCATACGGCACATCTGTAAAGACACAAAAATATCTGTGGAGGACAAAATGAAAGTTCTTTTTTTTTTTGATGATACTACTACAGTCAACGACGGATCCTTGGCAAAGGTCCAGTGCATTAAAAAGGCACTTAAAGCATAGTGGTAGCTACCATACTCACAGAATTTAGCTGAAACTCCAGAGTTGGTGAATGTCTGCAGGGTTGCATTGTGCAGTGGATGGGTGATCACCTTGTGCTGTCAAACACATTTTGGAACCCACATTTCTAAATAAACGGTCCTGTATGGAGAAAGGATTTGGTGTTTATATATATTGTGCATGCTTTAACATGATATATACAAAAGGTTCTTATGCCTATACCCACTCCCAAACACCTTCCAAGCAATTTTGAACAAGGTGTAAAGTTCAGGGCCAAAGTACTTAACCTTGGAGTTCACATTTGACTTTGGGAGGTGTTATGTAAGGGTTGTCAAACCTTTTCGATTTCATCTCCATTTGAAGGTCTAACCTTTGGCCAACTGAATGTCCAACCCTTGTTTCATAACCCTATTGCTCAAGAAATGGATATATATATATATATATATATATATATATATATATATATATATATATATAAGCGATGCAGGGATCAGCACACTCTAGTAAAGGTGAATTAAAGTGTTTTTATTTGTAACACAGCATTGTCCAAAGTTTCGGTCCCACCTGGGGACCTTTATCAAGGATGATGTGCTCTGAGTGAACAATAGTTTAAATACCCTCCCCCTCTTGTGAATTTTGGCGCCCTCATGACGTCATCAGTCCTTTCACTCATTCTTTGTATCATTCCAATTGATCATGCACCTCGCCTCAAAGACAGAGTGCGGACACCCAGGCATCTATATATATATATATATTGCTGAATCAGTAATTCAGTCATAATTTTAAGAATATCTAGGACAGTAGAAATGGACATTCTCCCCTAATTCTCACCCTAACAGTCCCTCAGATTAAGCCACCACAGCTACTGCATGTTGGACAAAAGTTACATTTGAACAATAATTCAGTAAAAATAATGTGCAGACTTGATTTCTCTGCAATTTACCAGATGTTAATTTGTATCTGTATTGGTGAATTGCCAGCAAGTTCCATGCTATTTAGTCCTTATGTGTATTAGAGAGAAGATGTCAAAGAATATTTTTACACTGTATCCTTACCTTTGTGTACTCCCATTCCTCATTGTCAGGCACAGTTGCCTTTCTGCTGTTGTATTGACACTCTCCCAGCTCTACGTACCCTGGACCATATTTGGAACGCAAACATAGCTGCATTTTGTGGCGCAGCTCCTTGTGTGTGCTATATTCAAATTTCTGCAGAGAAACAGATACGCATTTTAATTAACATAAATTATTAGAAACGCAGTATATGAACAGGGGTGCCTATGCTTCTGAATGAAGCTGAATATCAAAGCAACATTGGCTTTAAAATGGGTAACAGTTCAAGGAGAGTCAGAAATTCACAGATAACACGTGGGGGTAAATTTATCAAAAAGTGAAGTTCCGCCACTAGAGTGAAATGCCGCAGCTCTCAATTCATTTCTATGGGATTTTGAAAGGCATATTTATCAATGGGTGAAAGTGTAAGTTCACCCTTTGATAAATACACCTATAAAAATCCAATGGAAATGAATGGAGAGTGGCAGAATTTCACTCTAGTGGCGGAACTTCACTATTAACTTCACACTTTGATAAATATACCCCGTGATGTCTGGGGACTCACACCCTTTTATGAAACATGATGAACACTTACAATATCTGTTACACAACCTTTATATCCATAACCCCCCCCCCCCATATTTCAACTCCTTATTCATTCATTTAAATGATTATACAAAACTCCCAAAGATTTATAGCATTACTGGAAACCAGTCATAGAGATCATAATCTACTTAATACCAGGGATTCCAATATCTCAAGGGTATGTATCAACAATGATTCACTTTTTGAAAATGCAACTCTCTCTTCCCTCCGTGTTTCAGTATTGGAATAGAATTTATTATCATAGTTACATAGTTACATAGTTACATAGTTAAATTGGGTTGAAAAAAGACATCAAGTTCAACCCCTCCAAATGAAAACCCATCATCAATACACACACCCCTCCCTACTTTTAATTAAAATTCTTTATACCCATACCTATACTAACTATAGAGTTTAGTATCACAATAGCCTTGGATATTATGTCTGTCCAAAAAATCATCCAAGCCATTCTTAAAGGCATTAACTGAATCAGCCATCACAACATCACCCGGCAGTGCATTCCACAACCTCACTGTCCTGACTGTGAAGAACCCTCTACGTTGCTTCAAATGAAAGTTCTTTTCTTCTAGTCTAAAGGGGTGGCCTCTGGTACGGTGATCCACTTTATGGGTAAAAAGGTCCCCTGCCATTTGTCTATAATGTCCTCTAATGTACTTGTAAAGTGTAATCATGTCCCCTCGCAAGCGCCTTTTTTCCAGAGAAAACAACCCCAACCTTGACAGTCTACCCTCATAATTTAAGTCTTCCGTCCCTCTAACCAATTTAGTTGCACGTCTCTGCACTCTCTCCAGCTCATTTATATCCCTCTTAAGGACTGGAGTCCAAAACTGAACTGCATACTCCAGATGAGGCCTCACCAAGGACCTATAGAGAGGCATAATTATGTTTTCATCCCTTGAGTTAATGCCCTTTTTTATGCAAGACAGAACTTTATTTGCTTTAGTAGCCACAGAATGACACTGCCCAGAATTAGACAACGTGTTATCTACAAAGACCCCTAGATCCTTTTCATTTAAGGAAACTCCCAACACACTGCCATTTAGTGTATAACTTGCATTTATATTATTTTTGCCAAAGTGCATAACCTTGCATTTATCAACGTTGAACCTCATTTTCCAGTTTGCTGCCCAGTTTTCCAGTTTAGACAGATCACTTTGCAAAGTGGCAGCATCCTGCATGGAACCTATAGTTCTGCACAATTTAGTATCATCTGCAAAAATAGAAACAGTACTTTCAATGCCCACCTCCAGGTCATTAATAAACAAGTTGAAAAGCAAGGGACCTAGTACAGAGCCCTGCGGTACTCCACTAACAACACTGGTCCAATTAGAAAATGTTCCATTTACCACCACTCTTTGTAGTCTATCTTTTAGCCAGTTCTCTATCCAGGTACAAATACTATGTTCCAGGCCAACATTCCTTAATTTAACCAGTAACCTTTTGTGTGGCACTGTATCAAATGCTTTAGCAAAGTCTAAGTAAATCACATCCACTGCCATCCCAGAATCGAGGTCTCTACTTACATTCTCGTAAAAAGAAATTAAGTTAGTCTGGCAAGATCTATTACGCATAAAACCATGCTGGCACAAACTCATAGTATTATGATTTGCTATGAAGTCCAGTATCTTATCCTTTATTAACCCTTCGAAAAGCTTTCCTAATACTGACGTCAGACTAACTGGCCTATAGTTTTGAGGCTGAGAACGGGATCCTTTTTTGAATAGAGGCACCACATTAGCAATTCGCCAGTCTCTCGGCACAATGCCAGATCTCAATGAATCCTGAAAAATTAAGTAAAGAGGTTTGGCAATCACAGAGCTAAGCTCGCTAATTACCCTGGGATGAATACCATCTGGCCCTGGACCTTTGTTAATCTTAACATGTTCAAGTCTCTTTTGAATTTCTTCATGTGTGAACCATGCATCATTAGTTGTATTACTAGAATTGGGAGTGTCAAGAAGGAAACCTTCACTTACTGGTTCTTCATTTGTGTACACAGATGAAAAATACGAGTTCAGAATCTGCGCTTTTATTTTGTTTTCATCAACCAGCTGACCCCCCTCTGATAGTAAGGGTCCCACCCCTTCCTGCTTCATTTTTTTACTATTGACATATTTAAAAAATAATTTTGGATTTTTTTTACTGCTTGCTGCAATATCCTTTTCTATAGCAATTTTAGCTTGCCTTATAGCTTCTTTGCATGATTTATTGGCCTCCTTGTACCTTATAAATGTTTCGGCTGTACCAGCTAACTTGAAAGCCTTAAAAGCACGTCTTTTCTTACCCACCTCAACACCAACGCTTCTATTGAACCAAAAAGGTTTTGCTTTGCAACGACGTTCCTTGCTTACAAGTGGAATATACTGACAAGTATATTTATTAAGCAGCATTTTAAAGACTTCCCATTTTTGTTCTGTGTTTAACCCTGTGAAAAGCATTTCCCACTTAATATGTTGCAGAGATGACCTTATACTGTCAAAGTTTGCACGTCTGAAATTTAGTGTTTTAGTTACTCCCTTATAGAATTGCTTCTGCAACAGAATCTCAAAGGAGACCATGTTATGATCACTATTCCCTAAATGCTCACCCACACAAATGTTAGAGATGAGTTCAGTATTGTTAGTTATTACAAGGTCCAAAAGAGAGTTATTCCTAGTAGGTTCTTGAACGAGCTGGAATAAAAAGTTGTCATTCAGCATATTTACAAACCTACTAGCTTTTTCTGTCTTAGCAACTCCATTACCCCAGTCAATGTCTGGATAATTGAAGTCACCCATAGCAACAACTTGACCCAGCTGTGAAGCCGCTTGTATCTGCAAGAGTAGCTCGGCTTCATACTCGACACTTATACGAGGTGGTTTATAGCATACACCAATGATAATTCTTTTTGATACCTTTTGCCCAGTCGAAATCTCTACCCAGAGTGATTCTACACCCTCACCAGTGCCAGCTATTTTTATTTCTTTAGCGCATGGCTTTAATTCAGGCTTTACATACAAACACACTCCTCCACCCTTTTTAATCCCTCTATCCCTCCTAAAAAGGGTGTAACCATTTAAATTCACAATCCAGTCACATGTTTCATCCCACCAGGTCTCAGTGATACCAATTATATCATAATTTTTAGAGCATGCAATTAATTCTAGGTCTCCCATTTTACCTGACAAACTCCGTGCATTTGCCAGCATACAGCGGAGGTTATTACTTTTACTTTTGAGATGTGCATTACTTGGTAAAGAATTATACGTTAAGTTAGTATTATTCTGTTTTCCTTGTAACAGAGGGACCTCCTTAGCTGGTAAACTGTATGCCCCCCTCACTCCTCCCCCATGACCCCTTACTAACCCCACTGCCCCGTCTACACTAGCTTCCCCATAATCCTTTCTCTCACCCACCCCCCCCTTGCCTAGTTTAAACACTCCTCCAACCTCTTAGCCATTCTTTCCCCTAGCACCGCGGACCCCCTTCCATTGAGGTGCAAACCGTCACGGCTGTATAAGTTGTACCCCAACGAAAAGTCAGCCCAGTGCTCTATGAACCCAAACCCTTCCTTCCTGCACCAAGACTTTAGCCACGCATTAAGCTCCCTAAGCTCCCGCTGTTTTCCTAAACTTGCACGTGGCACAGGCAAAATTTCAGAAAAGATTACATTGGAAGACCTTTCCTTGATCTTAGAGCCTAGATCCCTGAAATCATTCTTTAAGGTCTTCCATCTACCATTTATTTTGTCATTAGTACCGATATGTACTAAGACAGCTGGGTCGTGCCCAGCCCCACCCAATAATTTGTCTATCCGATCAACCACATGCCGAACCCTGGCACCAGGTAGACAGCAAACAGTTCGGTTGTAGCGATCCGGACGACAAATTACCCTATCCACTTTCCTAATAATTGAGTCCCCTACAACCACAATCTGCTTAGGCCTGACTCTACTCTCCCCCCCCACCACTACTAGAGAAACTGGTCTCCCGGCTGTTAGAGAGATCAGCCCCATCTAGAATTGCCAATCCAGAGTTCATACTCCCATCATCTTCACACAATCTGGCAAATTTGTTGCGATGTATAATCTCCGGATCAGCCTCCATTTTCCTTTTGCCCACCTTAGATTTTCTAACTGTCACCCAGCTAGCTGCCTCAACATCCTGCTGCTGTTCTGTTCCCCCCAAACTATCTGACCCCGCTAGGTCCTGCTCAGTGAGCAAAAGACTCCTTTCAAGATTGTCAATTGACCGCAGTGTTGCAATTTGTTGCTCTAGTGCTCTAACTTGAGCCTCCAAAGTGGCAATTTGCTCACAACCACCACAGAGGTAAGCATTTTGGATCTCTTGTTCCAAATCTGCATACATATGGCAGACTGTGCACTGAGTCAGACCTTCAATCTTGCTAGCACTCATTATCCCAGTTACAGATCAAAACAGGAAAAAATATAAATAAATATATAAAATAAAAATGAGGGTTTAGAACAAAACTTTTGACCTAGTTTGAACCTCCTTTAGTTTTCAACTCCGGTGTTTGTAACTCCACTTACAGATCCCCCACTTAACTCCGGTGTTTGTAACTCCACTTACAGATCCCCCACTTAACTCCGGTGTTTGTAACTCCACTTACAGATCCCCCACTTAAGGAGCAAACACTTAAGAGAAGCTAACACTAGAGCAACCTCCACTGGAGTCCCAGGGGTTCTATTTATACAGTCTGTTCAGGTGCAACTAATCAAACCCCACCCCCTCAAACGGAGGGAAAACTGCAAAGTAAAGCAGGTTGTGACAAACTTGCTGTAAGCACACTAGCACACCAAACTTTGCTGTTTAGCACCCAAGACAGAAATAAAAAAACCTTTTAAAAAAAAAAAATTAAACCACAGTAGTTAAATATAAACCTTAATATAAAAAAGCAGTTAAGAAATACTTATCCTTTTCAGATGATTTGTTTGCTTTAAGTTGCTTTAAACCTGTCAGCAGCCTGATTCAAACAGACTCACTGGAGTCCCAGGGGTTCTATTTATACAGTCTGTTCAGGTGCAACTAATCAAACCCCACCCCCTCAAACGGAGGGAAAACTGCAAAGTAAAGCAGGTTGTGACAAACTTGTTGTAAGCACACTAGCACACCAAACTTTGCTGTTTAGCACCCAAGAAAGAAAAAAAAAAACCTTTTAAAAAAAAAAAAAATTAAACCACAGTAGTTAAATATAAACCTTAATATAAAAAAGCAGTTAAGAAATACTTATCCTTTTCAGATGATTTGTTTGCTTTAAGTTGCTTTAAACCTGTCAGCAGCCTGATTCAAACAGCATCATGTATCTCAGTTGGGAAGCATTATGGTCTGCTTGTTTAAAATGATGTGGAAGTGGTAATTTCACCACTTCATTTCTAATAGTACAACAATGATGTGAAATTCGTTCTTGCATGAGCTGAAATGTTTCTTTGATATACATTAGTCCATGTTTAAAATATTTTATTTGATTTTCATATTAAACAAATGAAATCAAAATGACAACAAATGTTATGCAGATGAAGAAAATATGTTGCAAAGGAGACAATGGCATGATAGTATCAAAACTATATCATTCATGAAAAATAACAAAAAACGAACTAAAAATTAACTAAGCCAGTAGATGCACAAGTAAAAAAAAAAGAAAAAGCCCATTTATCATCTGGAGTGTCAGATAGGTCATCTAACTATTGAAGAAAGCGCATTATTTGATCGCCAGTATTGGAGTTACAGATTTCAAAATAAGGAGACCAAACCAGCCTAAAAGAATCTTTGGAAATACTTCCTTTAGTTTTAGTTATTAAGGCTTCTTGCCAAGTAATCATTAGTCCACATAAACATTTGAGTGTGGGGCCCTTTATAACATTCCCAAACTGAGCACATCCTTGGAAAAGGCACTTCCCAAACTTTCTATGTGCCAATGTCAATTAAGTCTATTCCCAACATTTAAACAACATATCCCATATATTTTGTGGCCTGCTAAATGATGAGTTTCCTGAAACTCCACCACATTTGGGTAAACATGATACTATGCACAGATGTTTCTTAAAATATGTAAAATCCATCTAATATTTGGATATAACTGTTGTGGAGTTTTAACCAGACCCCATCAACTTCATCAACCCCACCCTCCTTGTAAGTCTCCATCCTACACATACCACAGACAGAGTCCCTTGCTGGGTGCCAAATAGATGGTTACAAATACAAAAACAACTTGCTATCCCTGCAAAGTCAGAACTCATGAACTTTTGAAATAACCTTACGAATTGTGTATTTTGTGCTTAAAGGCAGTCAAATTGATGATATATGTAATAACGTAGGCAAGGTACATGCATATTTTATATAGAAACAGTGGCCAGCTTAATGGTGTAGCTCCCATCATTCCCAGCTATATTCAGGTGATGCTAGCATTGACCAATAAAAGGGCAACCATTTGGTAGTTTTAACATTGAAAGCAAGTAAGTTGAAGGTAGTCACTCTGATAAATGTATAACGAAGCAGTAGAATTCTTAATGAATCAGATGAAAATGAGTGTAGGACTGGCCAGACCAAAGATGACTTTGACGTAGTTGGCCAGCTTGAATAGTGCAGAGGACCTCTTCTCTTTGTATTTTTATATATCATCTATCTATCTATCTATCTATCTATCTATCTATCTATCTATCTATCTATCTATCTATCATCTATCTATCCAGAATTAATGTTACCAGCCTTTTACAAATGACAGATTATACTTTTTCATAACTGTTGGATATTCCATTGAGCAATTGTTGTACTAAAATCCCACTATACCACAACAGTGAAAGTCTAGAGAGACAGGTTACACATATATTATTGTTTAGTTGAGGACCTTGATATTGCTTAATTGAACCCACTCTTAGCCGGGCCTGGCCATCATCAAATTCTGTTTCCATTCAAGTAGTGGTGCAGCTAAGGTACCTGGTTGCCGCCCATTCCATGGCATGGATACATCATCAGCGGCTCTTCGCTATATGTTGTCTCCCCTACATAAAGGCATTTTCGTGCTCCTTCATTTTTAACCTGTCAGGGAACAATAAAGCTTATACATAAACACTTCTTGCTTTCTTCTCACTTCTCCCACCCTTCCCAGCTATAGTCAGGTGATCCCACTGGTGTCTAATAAAAGGGCAACCAAGTTTGGGAGTTTTACTTTGAAAGCAGCTAGTAAGTTGCAGGTAAACTTAGTCCCTTTGTAAAATATATAATGAAGCAATACAATTCTTTATGAATCAGATGAAAATTAAGCATAGGACTGGCCAGATATGGGATGACTTTGACGTAGTTGGCCAGCTTAAATATATTGCAATATATGGACAAACAATCCCTGTTTTGTTTAAAGGTTAAGGCATTTTTCAGTAGCAGTATGCACAAAATGTCTCTGTCTTAAATATATTGATAATGGGTTGAGTGCAGAGGACTCTTGTATTTGACTATATGTATTTTGTGGTCACAGCCTCATTGCAACCCCGCCGAATGGTTTTAAAAAATAGTGGTGAGCACAACTTTCCCTTTTTTCTCACATGTCAAGTAAAGTCAAGAGTTTATTGTCATTTCATCCATATATGTTTGTACAGTACACAGTGAAACGAAACAACGTTCCTCTAGGACCATGGTGCTACACACAACATAGATGTACCGGACAACAGACAAAAAGTGCAAATATGCAACTCCAGCAAGACAGGAAAGGACAGAGTGTGTGAGAGAGATCTGTCCGGTCCCTGAGTATTCAGGAGCCTTATGGCTTGGGGGAAGAAACTGTTACACAGTCTGGTAGTGAGGGCCCTAATGCTTTGCTACCTTTTTCCAGATGGCAGGAGTGTGAACAGTGCTTGTGAGGGCTGCCAACAGAAACTTTGGGGTCCCATACAAGTTATTATTATGGGGCCTCCCATGAACACAAGTGAGTTGTATCAAAGGGGCAAATTTACTTAACTTCCAATGTTGCGCCAACATTTGCTTTGCCTCACTTCGCCTGGTGAAATTTCACCAGGGCGCCACTAATTCACTAAAATCCGAAGTTGCGCTAGCGTTAATTCGTTAAGCAAAGCCATGTTACGCTAGTGATGCCTAATTTGCATACCGTGCCAAGTTACAGTACAATGGAAATAGATGTAGCAGCAAATAAATTACACTACACAAGTCTGGGAAAGCTTCATAAAATAAAATAGAGTTGTTATTTTGCCCTATACATATGCCCACTGTATAGTTTAGGTGCCATATGTTAGGAAATGTAGGGGGGAAGGAGGATACCCCCAACAAAAATTTATACTCTTTTTCAGCCTATCACCCTTAAAAAAGGAAAAGACACCAGCGTTTTTTGGGACTTAGAAAAAATTTCAACTTTTTTTAAAGTCTGGTCTGAGGTGGCGAAGGCAAGTCTGGCGCAAGAGGTAACGTTCAGTAAAATCCGCAAGTTAGTGAATTAGCCTAGTTAAGTCCCTTCGCCATAGCGCAACTTTGCCTGGTGTAAGGGTGCGAAGTAGTGCTAGAGTAGGTCCACTTTGCTAGTGGATTTACGCCAGCGCCCGTTAGTAAAACGGCGAAGTAACGAAATTACATCGCGCTAGCGAATTTTCGCTAGTGTTAGCCACTTCGCCCTTTAGTAAATTTGCCCCAAAGTGTAAAACACAATAAACAGGACTATCCTTCTGTAATTGGGGACAAGCCATAGGTTAACACCCCCAGCAGAGGCCAGAATCACAGCACTGTAAGAAAGTGACTTACCGCACCATAATATGTTGGATACAGGTCAGGTACAAACAATTCAGGATAGATATTTTGGAGGTACCATGTGAAGTCCTTACAGTGCAAGTCTGCTCTCAGCTTGAGTCTTTTAGAAACATCCCCGAAGGATTTCTATAAAATCAATAAAATAAAAAACATCAGAAAGCATCTACGAATCAGCCAGTCTACCCTGATACCAGCACTGAGGAGGACAGGGATATTCATGAGCAACCCAAACTCTTCAATAAAGTAATTGTAACTTCTACGAATACTGGAGCACCTTTATTTACCCTTAACAAATGCAGCATTTTGTCTCCAAATTCTACCATCATTGTGGGAGCAACTGCGCTGCGCCTACCTCATTTGCAGACGATTTGGCAAAAAAGCCTCAATGCCATATGATTTTTGTAAATACGAAGTAGTTGCGCTAAGTATTTTAAAAGTCTCTCTGTTATTATTTCTGGTGTTCTCTGTGTGAGTTACATGTGCCTTTTGATGCAGCTGAACTGCAATTATTAACTCAGGACACTAACATAGAGCTCAGTATTGTGCAAGTGCTAAGTCTTAAAGTGATACTAACACATTCCTATAAAAATCATAGGAACGTGACAGTATAAAGTAAATGCTGCACCCGTAGTCGTTCCCCTCAAAGCCCCGGCAAAGCCACCCCCCAGCCCCCACAAACCTGCATTCACCTGTCTTTCCGACACTGCTAAAAGACCTTCTGCGCCGTTTCAGTCACGCTGGGCTGGGGGCAGCGAGATCCTTCCATAGGCTGATTACGAATGAAAACAGGACTTCAGCCTATGGAAGGATCGCTCCGCCCCCAGCCCAGCGTCACTGAAACAGCGCAGAAGGTTCTGATTGATTTGATTGATTGATTGATATAACATTATAGAGTGAATAAAATATCCTCTATTGTAAAATATAAGGATATCATATGTCACCAAGAAGTTGAAAAGCATGAGGCTGAAGGCTGAGTGCTTTTACAGAGGTCATGGAACTCCAAGGTGACTTGTAATATCCTCATTTTTTTCACCAGGGGGCAGAGACGTAACTAGAGGGGGACGGGCCCTGGCGCGGGACGTGCAGCCGGGCCCCGCCCCCCTCCGTACGGCCGGTAAACTGAGTGGTGTGCGAGCTGCCAGGGGGCCCTGAGGGGGGGCAGGCCCTGGCCCGCTCGCACCCCCTGCTCCCCCGGTAGTTCCGCCACTGCCAGGGGGTACTTTATAATAATACACAAATTTCAGTGAGTCATGTGACATAAATGATATTACTAAGCTCCGATTATAGCCAATGACATCACTAAGCACTGTTTATAAGGATATAATTTACAGGATAATCTTATTTTATATATATCTATATATATATATATATATATATATATATATATATATAGACATAAACATACACAAAATTATTTTAAAAAACTATGCATCTCTTAGACCTACCTCTTTAACCATTTTTGCAGCCAGATCATTCTTCCTGTAGAATATGAGTTTGTAGTCATCCATCCACACCTCTGCAAGGCGCACCATGTTTCTTAAGATCACCTGGGTACCATTGGGGAAAACATGAGGACTGTTTGAGCGGAAAACATGCCCAACCACAGAGCAGGGAATGATTTCAAGCTGCCCGCCGCACTGCCAGACCTGGAGGAGAAATATTGGTATGTGCCATTAGAAAAGTGCAGACAAGAGTCAGTAGCTGAGTCACAGGCCCAGCACATACCAGTCACTCACATACAGAGAGAGAATCATTCTGCAGCCTTTCTTAGGACTGGCAAATGTCAAAAGTTTTTAGAAGATAATCTTGTGTAAAAAGCAAGGAAGTACTGAAGAATGTGTTGCACTTTATTTGCCCCATTTTAACATTATTAAGTGTTTCTGCCGTGTTTAAGCTTAAAGGAGAAACAAACCCCTTATTAAAGAAAAACCCTGTCCCCTTCCCCACATAGATCTCCCAGCCTAGCTGCTACCCCGGGCAAATGCCCCTAACTTTTTACTTACCCCTCGGTGCAGATTCAAGGATCGGAGTTCACGGCAGCCATCTTCTGGGTCTTCGGTAATCTGACAACGAGACCTGCGTGACGGCGCAGTTGGAGAAATTTCCTGGTTCGTGACAACTGCGCATGCGCCAAAATTGCAGGAGATTGCCGAATTGCCGGAAGAAGACATGAAGACCTAGAAGATGGCTGCTGTGAACTACGATCCCTGAATCAGCACCGAGGGGTAAGTAAAAAGTTAGGGGCATTTGCCCGGGGTAGCAGATAGGCTGGGGGGAGGAGGGGGGGTCTATGTGGGGTAGGGGGTACGTTTTTTTAATAAGGGGTTTATTTCTCCTTTAAGCAATAAACATAGGGGAATAATTCCCTATCTAGCTAAATACCAGGAGTGTAGAAATCTCACATCTTATTCTTACCCTGCACCCAAAAATGTGACATATGTGTGTGCAGAATTCCATAAAACATAAATATATATAAATATAAACACCTACACATGCACACAAAAGTCCATCGCTCATTAGCTACCCCTTTCCTTAATGAGACCATAAAAGAAATTACCCTAAAAGACATTTCCAGATTTTCTCCTCCCCAGATAAGCATTTCTTCATCATAGGAGCCAATGTGTTCAAAGTAGGCTCTGGATATGGAGAACAGACCTCCGGCAAATGTAGGAGTCCTAGAATAGTGAGAGATCATTGTTAGTAACCAATATACAGTAAATTAAAGTGAGTATTTTCATTCACAGCTTAATTTAACAGAGGAAAGATTCTACTGGATTGTTCACTCGTAGATTACTTTTATTATAATCTGATTGTTCATTTTAACTAATGTGGAGAAATGCAATATCATACTTGATGGGATTGGTTTCATCCTTTCCCCTTTCCTTCTCATCCTCAGGGATTACTTCCCAGTCAAATGACAAATTCCAGTCAAAGATTCCACGGAAGTTTGTTTTGCCATACTGGACAGGTTTGTCAAATTGAAAGCTCTTAAAGTTTATAGTTGTGATGTCTGGACTTACAACAGCAGTGTGATCTTCAGCAATTCTTGACAACAAAGGTTCCAGCCAACCATAAAAACATTCACCTGGTTACCAGTAATATTAAAGTTACAAGGTTATTATGATCAGTGTATGAAATGTGCAGTTAGTAAGATATTAAAGGTATGGGATCCGTTATCCGGAAACCCATTATCCAGAAAGCTCTGCATTATAAAAAGGCTGTCTCTAATTGACTCCATTTTATCCAAATAATCCAAATCTTTTAAAATTATTTGCTTTTTCTTTGTAATAACAAAACAGTACCTTGTACTTGATCCCAACAAACATATACAGTAATTAATCTTTATGGGAAGCATAATAAGCTTATTGGGTTTATTTAATGTTTACAAGAGTTGCTAGTAGACTATAAGATCTGTTATCCAGAAAACCCCAGGTCCCGGGGATTCTGTATCACAGGTCCCATACCTGTACTCCCACAGATCTGCTCAGACACCATTATATTAAAGGAATTGTTCAGTGTAAAAATAAAAACTGTGTAAATAGATAGGCTGTGCAAAATAAAAAATGATTCTAATATAGTTAGTTAGCCAAAAATGTAATGTATAAAGACTGGAGTGATTTGATGTATAACATGTCAGTCAGATCACTACTTCCTGCTTTTCAGCTCTCTTGGTTTACGCTAACTGGTTACCCTGGCTACCAGGCAGTAACCAATCAGAGACTTGAGGGGGGGACACATGGGTCATATCTGTTGCTTTTGAATCTGAGCTGAATGCTGAGGATCAATTACAAACTCACTGAACAGAAATGTACCATGTGGCCCCCCTTCAAGTCGCTGACTAACTCAGAGTTATAGAGCTGAAAAGCAGGAAGTTGGATTCTGGCTGTTTTATTAGACACCCAGTCACTCCAGCCTTTATACATTACATTTTTGGCTAACTAACTATATTAGAAACATTTTTTATTTTGCACAGCCTATCTATTTACCCAGTTTTTATTTTCACACTGAACTATTCCTTTAGGGATCAGTTCAGCATTAATGTGCTTTGGCATTGAAGGGTCTAATATGACAATTCCAAAACTACTGTATGTCCTCTGATATTCTTGTAACATTCCTTAAACACTGAATTAGGTGTAAGAGGAAGTTTCTCTTGAGAGTTCTTAAATACTGTACCTGTGCATGGTTGAGAAACTCAAGATACTTGATAGCTCACCAGGAACGATAACATCTCTCCCTGGGTCACATATCCTATTGATCAACTAAAACTATTGCCTATAATGTCTCAGGACTTACAGTGGGCATCCAGGAAGGTCAACACTTCACCCGTGGCGATGCTGGCACCCAGCAACCTTGCTGTAATTAATCCCTTTCTCTCTTTCTGTCTTGCAATTTTCACAATCTGTAATGCCTTTACATAGTCGTCCAGCTTT
Source organism: Xenopus petersii (assembly GCA_038501925.1). Lineage (NCBI taxonomy): Eukaryota > Metazoa > Chordata > Amphibia > Anura > Pipidae > Xenopus > Xenopus petersii. The sequence continues at coordinate 43,601,359 of CM076674.1, read as the reverse complement.
TCCTTCAGATATTCTGTAAAGACAGACAATAAAAGGCAGGTAAAAAAAGAGGCAGGATGTGGTTTGCTCTATTCTGTACACATGTCATCATTTCTCTAGGCTAAGGTTGCCACCTTTTTAAAATCATTTTACTGGCAGGGACTGGGTCAGGTCTAAAATGAATCGTGTCATCAATGAGTGGGCTATGATGTCACAGGGGGGCATGATTGTGATGTCTGGCAGTCAGAGTCCTATCGTATAGGATGGATTGGCTGCAGATTTTGCAAGTGTAAGAGCTAGGGTTGAGAGAAATGGATAAATTAGAGGTTGTCTGGGCCAGATTGAGTACAAATTCACCAGCTAGTATATAGCCTGTAAATTTGTAGTACCGGCACAGCCTTGGCTGATATTTTACCAGCTAGGCTGGTAAAATACCGGCCATGTAGCAACCCTACTCTAGACTAAAATAATATGACACACACCAATCTTTCTGTGAATATTAAATTACAGCCTAAAAGCACCCAAATGTACAAAATTATCTGTATTGATCTCACCTCCATGTTAAAATAAGGTGTGCCCAACCTCAACTGCTATATTTTTTTCCAATTTATCATAATGTATAAGAAACTCTCCTCAGAAAGCTTATTGCTTACTCTTCCTTCACCAGCTTACTGCACAGCTACTGCACAGGCTTGAGATTTAATTGGCTGGAGTCCACAGTGAATTACAGTGCAATGTGCATGCCACAGTTGGGAACCAGGTTCCTAATCATTACCTGGTGATCAATATCAGTGCTAGGAAAAGGGAGTTTGAGTAGACTCAGCTCATGAGATTATTATTATTATTATTATTAACATGTATTTATATAGCACCAACATATTGCGTAGCACTGTAAAGTAAATGTGATTATACAACTACATCACATGAATTACATACATAGAATATATGGAGTAACAAACATCACAATCAATACAGGTACAAAAAGGTGAGGAAGGCCCTATGCATAGGCATACAGTCTAAAGGGAAGGGGGTAATACACAAGGTGTGGGAGTGGGCAAGATCGAATTAAGTGGGTGACAAATGTGGTATTGTATGTTGTGTTGCGTTTGGTAGTTAAGCAGAGTGAGGGTAGGCTTCTCGAAAGAAGTGAGTTTTCAGAGATTTTTTGAAAGCAGAAAGGTTGGGAGAAAGTCGGACAGACCGTGGGAGAGCGTTCCAGAGGAGGGGTGCAGCCCTTGCAAAGTCTTGAATGCGAGCATGTGAGGAGGTAATGAGATGAGTATTTACAGGCAAAGGCTATCTTTGTCAATGGCAAGAAACTAATCATTGTACTTAAAATGAACTCCAAAGAGGGTCATCAATGGGCCCTGTATTCTGATTAGTCTGATCAACACCAGTGTGGTTCAAAAATGGATTTGCCAAAATGTGTTTAAAGGAGCCTCACACACACACATCAATTATTATACAGGTAGGTCATAATTACATAGTAACATAGTAACATAGTAAGTAGTGATGGGCGAATTTGTGCAGTTTCGCTTCGCCGAAAAATTAGCGAATTTCGTGCGAAATTCGCGAAACGGCGAAAAATTCGCGAAACTGCGCCGGCGTCTCATTTTTGACGCTGGCATCTCGCCGGCGTCCGTTTTTTCGAAAAAAAAATTTTGACGCCGGCGAATTTTTTCCGCGAATTTTCGCGGGCGTATCGCGAATTTATTCGCTGACAGCGAATCGCGCAAATTCGCCACGAATTCGCGCCTGGCGAATAAATTCGCCCATCACTAATAGTAAGTAAGGTTGAAAAAAGACACATGTCCATCGAGTTCAACCTTTTTTTTTTTTTTTATTAACTACCTATCTGCCAGTTGATCCAGAGGAAGGCAAAAAACCCATCTGAAGCCTCTCCAATTTGCCTTAGAGGGGGAAAAATTCCTTCCTGACTCCAAAATGGCAATCGGACTAGTCCCTGGATCAACTATTTCCCATAACACTGTATTCCCTTACTTGCTAAAAAGCCATCCAACCCCTTCTTAAAGCTATCTAATGTATCAGCCTGTACAACTGATTCAGGGAGAGAATTCCACATCTTCACAGCTCTCACTGTAAAAAACCCCTTCCGAATATTTAGGCGGAACCTCTTTTCTTCTAATCGGAATGGGTGACCTCGTGTCAGCTGGAAAGACCTACTGGTAAATAAAGCATTAGAGAGATTATTATATGATCCCCTTATATATTTATACATAGTCATCATATCACCCCTTACGCGCCTCTTCTCTAGCGTGAACATCCCCAATTTGGCCAGTCTTTCCTCATAGCTAAGATTTTCAATATCTTTTACCAGCTTAGTTGCCCTTCTCTGTACCCTCTCTAATACAATAATGTCCTGTTTGAGTGATGGAGACCAAAACTGTACGGCAAATTCTAGATGGGGCCTTACAAGTGCTCTATACAATGGAAGAATGACCCCCTCCTCCCTTGACTCTATGCCCCTTTTAATACAGCTCAAGACCTTATTTGCCCTTGATGCTGCTGACTGGCATTGCTTGCTACCGCCAAGTTTATCATCTATAAGAACTCCAAGGTCCTTTTCCATAATGGATTTGCCTAGTGCAGTCCCATTAAGGGTATAAGTGGCTTGGATATTTTTACATCCCAGGTGCATGACTTTACATTTATCAACATTGAATCTCATTTGCCACTTAGCTGCCCAGATTGCCAGTTTGTCAGGATCATGTTGCAAGGATGCCACATCCTGGATGGAATTAATTGGGCTGGATAATTTTGTGTCATCTGCAAACACTGATACATTACTTACAACACCCTCCCCTAAGTCATTAATGAACAAATTAAATAAAAGTGGACCCAATACTGAGCCCTGAGGGACCCCACTAAGAACCTTACTCCAACTAGAGAATGTCCCATTAACAACTACCCTCTGTACCCGATCCTGTAGCCAGTTTCCTATCCATGTGCAAACGACTTCATTAAGCCCAACAGACTTTAGTTTAGAAAGCAGTCGTTTGTGGGGCACAATATCAAACGCTTTGGCGAAATCCAAATAGATCACATCTACTGCCCCCCCACTATCCAGAATCTTACTTACCACATCATAAAATGCAATCAAATTCGTCTGACATGACCTATCCTTCATAAAGCCATGCTGATTGTTGCTCATAATGCCATTCATTAGGACAAAATTTTGAATGTGATCCCTTAACAAGCCTTCAAATAATTTGCCCACCACAGATGTCAATCTTACTGGCCTATAATTGCCAGGCTGAGATTGTAATCCCTTTTTAAATATTGGAATAACATCAGCTTTTCTCCAATCCATAGGCACCATACCAGATGACAGTGAATCTGAGAAAATCAGAAATAAGGGCTGGTCTAAAACTGAACTAAGCTCTCTTAGAACCCGGGGGTGTATGCCATCAGGCCCTGGAGCCTTGTTTACATTAATTTGTATTAAAGCTTTTTGAATCATATCCTGAGTCAGTCACTGACTAGATTGAGCCGAACCATTCGTGCAGTTATTAAGTGAGCCTATGAACCCAGACTCCTCTATTGTATACACTGAAGAAAAGAACTGATTTAACACATTTGCCTTATCTGTATCTGTTACAACCATACTGGTACCATTATTTAATGGAGCAACACTCTCAACCGGCATCTTTTTACTATTAATATATTTAAAAAACTTTTTAGGGTTAGTTTTCACCTCCACCGCAATTAACTCTTCATTTCTTTTCTTAGCCTTCCGGATTGCTGATTTACAACATTTATTACAGTGTTTATATTCATTAAATGCAGCTTCTGTCCCTACAGATTTGTAGTTTTTAAATGCCTTTCTCTTCTTTCCCATTAACTTCTTTACTTCTGTATTAAGCCACAAAGGATGATTCTTACAGCTTCTACGTTTAGTCCTTAGCTGAAAACCTAATGCCCCAATCAATGCTCTGTAGGGCAGCCCTCAAGGCACTAAAATTAGCTTTTGCAAAATTCATGGTTTTTGTTGCCCCAGTATATTTTTGTTTTTTGCACCAGACATTAAAAGATATAACCTTATGGTCACTATTACCCAGGGGTTCAATGACTTGCATATTTGCTATAAGTTCTGGGTCATTTGAGATCACTAAATCAAGAATAGCATTTTTTCTGGTAGGCTCCTCAACAACCTGTGCTAAAAAATTGTCGTGCAATAAGTTTATAAACTTGTTCCCATTAACTGATCTAGCAGTACCGTTGCTCCAGTCAATATCTGGGTAATTAAAATCCCCCATTATCATTACGTTACCTAAATTAGTAGCCTTTTCTATTTGCATTAGGAGCTTTGTCTCTTCCTCCTCACTTACATTAGGGGGTCTATAGCATACGCCTACAATTAATTTGCTGGATTCTTTACAATTGGTGAAGAACTCCACCCATACAACTTCTGCCCCCTCATTTTGTAACATAACCTCCTCCTTTATATGAGCTTTTAAATCCTGCCTAACATACAGACATACCCCTCCTCATTTTCTATTGCCTCTGTCCCTCCGAAACAAAGTATAGTCACTGATATTTACTGCCCAGTCATGCGACTCATTCAGCCATGTTTCAGCCACACCAATCACATCATATTTTCCTTCCATCACCAGCAGCTCCAGCTCTCCCATTTTACCAGCCAGACTTCTTGCATTTGTAAACATACATTTAATACTGGCACCATATTGAACATATGACATGTGGTCCTCCCTCTCCTTAACAGTATCCCCAGCCAAATCTCCTCCCCATTTTCCCTTTCTTTGCCCACTATCTCATCTAACCTGTCTACCACTGAATCTTTTACTGAACCCTCCCCCCCCCACACCTAGTTTAAAATCTCCTCCAACCCTCTAGCCATCTTCTCTCCCAAAACAGCTGCCCCATCATCATTGAGGTGCAGCCCATCCCTACCAAAGAGCCTGTAGCCGACTGAAAAATCAGCCCAGTTCTCCAAAAACCCAAAACCCTCCTCCCTACACCAATCTTTCAGCCACGCATTAATCTCCCTACGCTCCCGCTGTCTCCTTAGCGTTGCTCGTGGCTCAGGTAATATCTCTGAGAAAATTACCTTGGAAGTCCTCGCCCTCAGCTTTGAACCTAGTTTTTTAAAATCATTTTTGAGGACTTCACCACCTCCTCTAACTTTGTCATTGGTACCTATGTGTACCAAGACCGCTGGGTCTTCCCCAGCCCCTCCCAATAATCTGTCCACTCGTTCCACCACATGCCGAACCCTAGCACCAGGCAAGCAGCAGACTGTTCGGCATGTAGGGGCCTTGCGACAGATTACCCTATCCACCTTTCTAATAATTGAATCCCCTATAACTAGAACCTGCCTTTCCTTCCTTGCACTTCTCCCACCACCCGTATTAGAGCCACTGCCTCCCGGGGTGCTCCGAGAGTCAGCCTGCTCCATACATGCCAGTTCGGAGTTTTCCTCCCCAGCATCTTCAGCCAAAATGGCGAATTTGCTTGTTTGGACAAACTGTGGACCAGCCCCCCTACTCTTCTGTCCCCTACTTCCCCTCTTGACTGTCACAAACCTTCCTCCCTCATTAGCCTCCACTGCCCCTTCTCCTCCCCCCGCTCCACTAGCCCCTGCCAGTGGTTGCTCTGCGAGCCTCCTGTCATATATGAAGCACATCAGTCTGCAATGTCTGCTTTTTTCAGTTTTTTTCATGTTTTGGGTCTATATTTCAGGGCTCCTGTAGCTTGGAAAATACAGAATAAAGTAGTTTTCTGTCAGGGGATGATTTGAGCCAAGTATATGAAGAGTCTGTAACTCCTTGGCCCAGAACTACTGCAGTAGGAATTATCAGGAGGACCAGGTATAATGGCAGGAAGACAGTACCGGAAGTTAAGCCGAGTAGTGATGGGCGAATTTGTGCAGTTTCGCTTCGCCGAAAAATTCGCGAATTTCGCGCGAAATTCGCGAAACTGCGAAAAATTCGTGAAACGGCGCCGGCGTCTCGTTTTTGACGCCGGCGCCCGTTTTCTCGACGCCGGCGCCGGCGTCCGTTTTTTCGAAAAAAATTTTTTGACGTCGGCGAATTTTTTCCGCGAATTTTCGCGGCCGTTTCGCGAATTTATTCGCCGACGGCGAATCACGCAAATTCGCAGCGAATTCGCGCCTGGCGAATAAATTCACCCATCACTAAAGCCGAGGTCTGGCAGGATGAGTATCAGTGTAGTTGGGAGCAGGGCAGAAGTCAAAGGCAGGCAAAGTCCATTTATGGTCAGGGACAGGCAGAGGTCGAGAGGCAGGCGGAGTTTGTTTGTAGATGGGGACAAGCAAGGATCAAGAGGCAGGCAGAGATCAAGCAAGAGAAATCCAGAAATCAGGCCAAATTGTAATCCAGAATTCAGAAGTATCAAGGACAGATTCAGGGGCGAGGAAATATTACCAAGTGCCCAATGTATAGAGCGTGACGCACGCACAGGCAGTGATCGCCGAGGATGCTTAAAAGAATGTGCACCCCCTTGCTGGTGCAAACATGCCACTGAATAGATGTGAGGGCCGGGCTGGTTCAGCCCACCTTGCACCCCCATCTGCGGGTGCTCTCCCCGCCCATCACCTTACACTGCCGGCTTCCAACTTTTGCTTTTATATAATTGCGCCTGCTCACCCTGCCCCTTTTGTGACCCAGAAGCCGGGTGCAGACGGGCATGGGTCGAGGGATGGTGGGTTCCGGTCAGGTAAAAGCCGACCCGCACATATCTGCTGAACACATTTTCTGAATAAACACTAAAGAACAAAGGGGGTAGAATTATTGTCCTTTACCAAGACTCTGACTGTAGAGGAAGCAAACCCTGTGACTGCTGGGGGACCCAGAAGGTTTAGGAGGCCGAGTGGGTCACAGACTGATTAGTCATTTCATTTCAATTCAATTCAATGTTTATGAATCATGTCTTATTCCCAGAGTTTATTGGGGCCCTATAATGATTTTGCTTTGGAGCCCAATATACTTCAGTTGTCCACTGTCCTTCAGCACAGTTGTTGTGCCTTATTTACCTATCAGTATGGGTGAGATATGAAAGCTTAGTGAAGGCTAAGCAAACAAGGCCATTGACCTTGTATTAAAATATAAATAAACGGGATTATAAATATAATTATTAATTGCGAAATATCTTACACATCGGTCAGATGTGGTGTCAATATTCCTTAGGTGCTTAAAATCTCTTTTAAGAAGAGAAAAAAGAGGAAAACGACCACCAATTATGTTCTGTTTAACATAAAATTAACTCTGGAAGCATGTTATTCTGGACGCCAAATACTTTTAATCATCTCAAATACATTGCGAGCTTTAGGGACAAGCCTCATTGCAGAGGCCGAAGCCTATTTGTAGCAAAAGTTGATATTTTTTTTTTTTGTAACTTCACTTTATTAGAGGTCGTCAATGGAAAACAGAATAGTACATTATACATGCATTAGACCTTATACACACTTCGAAAAGTAAGGTCACCATGGAAAACAGGTATAATATTCCGTAAAGCAAGTTGCAGGAAGGAGCAAAAAGAAGAGACCTCTAATGGCAGTGATAACAGACAGGGAAATAATAATAAAAAGAAATAAAAAGAAAAGTTGATATTTGAGAGTGTAATAAGGGGTATACATTCAAATCGTAACAACTACAACACACCCAAATATTCAATATCAAGTAAGAGAATTACATTGGCAGTTAAGCAAAGCACCAGGCACACAAAATGTATTTTAAAGATTCTTGAAATGGAGGACTTACCATCTTCACTGGCATCATCTACTAATATAATTTCCTTCAGTAGAATGGCTGGTGAGGTATATAAGACACTATACACTGTACGAAGAAGAGTTGACCAAGCCTCATTGTGAAAGACAATTATAACACTGGTTGTGGGCAGTGAAGGGCAGCGCTTGAACTTCTGCTCAATGCACCTGTAACATGGAAAAGGAAGAAGTTCATTAGCATTCCCTACGACAAACTGAAAGCACATTGGATCAGTCAGCTGATTAAATCATATTTAAAACAAGCTGACCCTATAATGCTTTATCACTAGTAATGAGCAACATTTTTCGCCAGGTATGGATTCAATGTTTTGTGAATTCACCAGAGGTTTCAGCTAAGCGAAAGGGAACTGATTTGCTCATCATTATTTATAGCTTTTATTCTAAACATATTATCACCTACTGTTAAGCACATTCTGAGACATGCCAAACCTCAAAATCACGGTCAGAAACATTAATTAGAAATATGATAGGAAAGGGTATTTTGGACTTCTCTGCATTGTACAAAGTTCATTTCTAGCTTTTCATCACCAGCCTGAATGGTTCTTTTATAGACCATATACCCCTACTCGGTTCTACTTTATTAATGACCTGGAGGTGGGCATTGAAAGTACTGTTTCTATTTTTGTTGATGATACTAATTGTGCAGAACTATAGGTTTCATGCAGGATGCTGCCACTTGAGAGTGATTTAACTAGATTAGAAAACTGGGCAGCAAAAATGTTGATAAATGCAAGATTATGCACTTTGGCAGAAATAATATAAATACAAGTTATACACTAAAGATGCTTGCTAGGGGACATGATTACTCTTTATAAGTACATTAAAGGACATTATAGACAGCTAGCGGGAGATCTATTTTTCCATAAAATGTATCACCGTACCAGAGGCCATCCCTTTAGACTAGAGAAAAATAACTTTCCTTTGAAGCAGTGTAGGTGGTTCTTTACAGTGAGAACAGTGAGGTTGTAGAATCCACTGCCAGATGATGTTGTGATGGCTGATTCTGTTAACAACTTTAAGAGTGGATTGGATGATTTCTTGGACAAGCAGAATATCCAAGGCTATTGTGATACTAAAATCTACAATTAATATACTGTAAATATTGATATATATATAGTTTCAATGAGTGTGTGGAGGGATGTGTGTAAGGATGCTGCGATTCATTTGAAGGGGTCAAACTTGATGGACTTTGGTCTTTTTTACATAACTATGTAACTACTAACAGGGGAAATGTTCCACATAAGATTTAGGCATTTTTTTATCTTTGGTTTTACTGAAAAGCTTCCTAAAAGCCCCTCCCCGCCCCAGGAAGGCACTTTTTGACCTGCCAAGACAAGGACTTGCATCAGAAAAGCTCTCACAGATACAAAAGCTGTTAATTGCAGTCTAATGACCCAGTTTGAAATGCGCAAGTATGTGGTATGTGGTGTTGTAATCCACTCGATGCACCTGGGCCACAATATGGGGTTTACCTTGACATGGTATGCTGGCTTACCAATATTATGATCATAACTTTGTAACGATAAAACTCATATTTTTGTAAATACATGCACTTGCATATATACCAGATTACTTATGAGACAGGGGACCAGGGAATGTGCATTGATCAATCCCCCCATGTGAGGGTTAAACCAACCTTGACCCCTATCTATCAGTTAAGCAACAGAGAAGCAGTCCATAACTCACTAGCAAGTAGAACAGCCAGCATATGCTGAATTGCAAGGAGGGCCACTATCAAGGGAGAGAAATGAAAGCTTCAGAAATGATTGTGCGTATCTCAAAGAAGGTACACAATTTTTAACAGGCATACATTACTAAGTTGTTTAATTAAGCGCTAAGAACCTATACAAGCATTTTATTGGTGTATACAATAGAGCATTTCATGGCCCTCCTGACAAGGGCACGGATGGCTCAGCTCAGTCAAGTCAGTGGTTGACACAGGATATGGTTTGCTCAAAAATAATGTGAACAAGGTACCAGGGCTAGATGAAATACACCCGTGGGTACTTAAGAGTGAAGCTCAGTCTTAGCCAGGCATCAATTTCTGATTTTCTCACACTAACTTTCATCTTGTTTGGAACAAAGCTGATGTAATTCCAGTATTTAAAGAGGTTGACTATGAAGATTTTCATTCATCCAGGTCATAGTATATCTAGTATAGGTCAATCTAAAAACAACTGGACTTGCTGAGTAATCAATGATTACTCAGCAAGTCCAGTTGTTTTTAGATTGACCTATACTAGATATTTAAAGAGGTTGTTCACCTTTGAGTTAATTTTAGTATGATGTAGAGAGTGATATTCTGAGACAATTTGCTTTTAATTCAGCAGACTGGAATTTGAATAGGAGAGGGCCTGGATAGAAAGACGAGTATTAAAAAGTAACAATAACAATAAAAGCTGTGGTCTTACAGAGCATTTATTTTAAAATGGGGTTAGTCACTCTCATTTGAAAGCTGGAAAGCGTCAGAAAAAGAAAGCAAATAATTTAAAAACTATTGGAAAGAAATAACGAAGACCAATTGAAAAATTGTTTAGAATTGGCCATTCTATAACAAGCTTAAAGATGAACAACTCTTTTAAAGGAAAATTATACCCCGGAACAATGTAGGTCTCTATAAAAATATATTGCATACATACATAAATCAGCTCATATGTAAAACCCTTCTTTGTATAGATTTTCATAATAATATACTTTTAATAGTATGTGCCATTGGGTAATCTTAAATAGAAAATTGCCATTTTAAGAAATAAGGGCCGCCCCCTGGGATCCTAAGGTTCACGGTCAGGGCAGCCATCAGGGGGGACAGGGGGAGAGTAGTAGGGGGCCCTGAGGGTAATGGGGGCCCGGCCACACTTACTTGATTAGCCCCCATCTTTCTGAGAGCTACTGACGTCGGGAAGGCATGGATGTTTAAGGGGCCCTGGCCACCAATTTTCTTATTATGTAGGGGGGGGCCTGGACACCAATTTTGGCCACCAATTTTTTTTTCTCATGTGGGGTCCTAGCCACCAATATTTTTTAATGGGGGCCCTGACCACAAATGTTATTTTATGGGGGGCCCTGACCACCAATATCTTTTTATTTTTTATTAACATGTGGGAACCCGAGCCACCAATATTTATTTTGTTTTTTTACTGTGTGGTGGGGGGCGGACCTGTAGGTGGTGCTTGCGGTGGGCGTATGGGGCCCTGTGATTTCTGATGGCGGTCCTGTTCACGGTGCACACAAACCATACATGTTAGGTCACATGAGCCAATTAACAGACAGAGTTCTGTCTTTTGCTTCCCGTTACAGTTAGAGCTGCAGTATTTCAGTGTGGGGATTCAATCCCCTTCAGCAGGAGTAATAGTGACATATATAGTATAAAATATGCACGGTACATGCTGTAGTTTACAGCTTAGTAATATATGTTTTTACCTTATTTTTGTTAATGTGAAAAGACATACTATAAATGATTACTTACTCTGGAGGTCGGGTGTCAGGGCCCAAGGCTCTGTGAAGGGAAATCCTATCACTGGCATAAACATTGAAGAAATGCTTTTGAAATCCTTTTTTTTCCTCTTTCGTCTCCTCTTCGGTCCAGCTGTCCTTTTTAAATTCTTTCCCATCAGCACCAGGGCTATTTGGGTCTTGTGGTGGTCTCTCCATAAATGGTTTAAGTTCTGCTGGTGTGTAATATCCAGGTAGGCATGACTTTATCACCTCTACTGATGCTACTTCTTGAACAGGGGGCATAATTTGGAGTTTTGGCACAGAATCCCTTAAATTGTTCATGGCTCCCATCATCATATCAATCATTTGATCTTTTCTTACAAATATATTTTTTATCCAGGGCTCGTCTTTTGCTCCATTCCCAACATCTTTGTGCATAATGAACACAAATATCACAAAAACAAGGCCCACCACAGCCAGCTTGAAGGGTTTATAATTTCTTCGATATCTACTCATCGTTATAAAGTTATAACTGCAGTCACCAATAGTTTTAGAGAATTGAATCTTCTATAAATCTATACAAAACAACTCAGCAGTCACATAGACCTAGAAATTAGGAAAAAACAGAAAGTTTATGCAGCCCATAATTTATAATGTAAACGTCCCTCTACGGCTTGGATAACAAGGACACAATGGCTTCACTAATATCGTCTGGCATTTCCAAGCACAAAGGTTAAAAAATTCAAAACACTTTAAATTTGCATATATCCATACATCTATAAGGGTAAGGCCACACTGGGCGTTTTGGGGAGATTTGGTCGCCTGGCGACTAATCGCCTTGTCTTTGTGGTGACCAATCTCCCCAAACGCCTTCCCTGACTCTGTGCTGGCTAAAATGGAAAAAAAAACGCTGGCGCTAATCACATGCGCCGATTCGTTTTACGAAGTTGCCTCAAACGGAAAATGTATCGCCGCGTGTGATTAGCGCCGGCTTTTTTCATTTTAGCCAGCGCAGAGTCAGGGAAGGCGTTTGGGGAGTTTGGTCGCCGCAAAGACGAGGCGATTGTCCCTTGGGACAATTGTAGGTGCCCTTTGACTTTAATGGGCGTCAGAATTGTTGCCAGCGTCGTAATTGTCGCCAGCGTCGGAATTGTCGCTGGCATAAAAAATATTCTGACTCCGGCATCAAAACTGCCGTTTCGCGAATTTCGCGTATGGTATATAGCAGTACATTTTCGGTGAGTACTCCGAGTATTCCTAGAAGCAAGATTCCGTTTGCCTGTGGGTCCAATGCTGCTGCGATGACGACCGTGAGACGCACCAGAAGTTGGCCTACTCCTTCCATGAGCACAAAGGGTTCGTAAAGGCGCTTGAGTGACAGGTTGCGGTTGGAGGAAACAATACTGCACAAAGATTTCCCATGAAGACTTCCTCTCCCACATTTGTGAAACTGCTTAGGGAGTGTGCTAGTGCACACTAAAGAGACCATGCATGATTTGACATTTCACTGGATGAATAGGTGGACACTACTTAAAAGAATGGAACTTTCATTTACATAGAGGGAGTTATAACCACTTACATGGTGTTACGAAGTTACGCTAGCGTTGATTCGCTATATAAAGCGAAGTTATGCTAGCGTAAGCTAATTTGCATACGGCGCGAAATTCAAATTTCAATGGAGGAACACGTATCTGCACTACAAATGCCTAGAAAACCTTCAAATCAGCAAATAAAAATTTTATTTTGCCCTACACATGTGCCCACTGTCTAGGTAAGTTGCCATGAGTCAGGAAATGTAGGGGGGAAGGAGGGGAGCCCCAAAAATATTTTCGATCTTTTTCAGCCTATCACCCATCATGTAGAAAACACGCCAGCGTTTTTTGGGACTTAGAAAAAGATTAGACTTTTTTTGAAACAATCCATATCTACTCTATTGCGCTTCGCCAGGTCTGAGGTCGCGAAGGAAGTCTAGCGTAAAAGGTAGCGTTCAGTACACTGCGCAAGTTAGTGAATTTGCGTAGTTTCGTCGCTAGCGAAAACTCGCCTGGTGTAAGGTTGCGAAGTAACACTAGCGAAACTACGCCAGCGTTCGTTAGTGAATTTGCACAGTAGCGAAAATGCCAAAAGCTAGCGAATTAACGCTAGCGTTCGGCGCTTCGCGGCTTAGTGAATTTGCCCCATAGTGTAATTTGTTTCATGTTAAAGTAACTAAATAGTTAAACATCAGTGGTTACAAATGTCTTGTTTTTAACTGTAATTGAAATGAACTAGGGGATATATATTGTCTAGTTTTGGTTTATATGTGGATTTTAAATAATTTAAGTATTTAAAGTGAATGTACTAATAGTATTTGAATTACTGATCATGTGACTTTACCAGCTGTTTGTTCCCAAAACAGTGTATATTTAAGGTGGTTTAATGGTCAGTTTGTTACTTTGAGAAAGGCTAGGGACCTACCCGAAACGTTAGTCATTTGTAATAAATATTATGATTATGATATTATGATATTATGAGTCCTGAGAGTGCGGACCTTCTTGTAGTAGTTATGGATAATTTATTGGCACTGCACCCAGGCAAATTTAAGTAATTTTATCGAGAGTGCTGGCAACCCTTGGACTTAAATATACGTATATAATCTCAAAAAAATTTAATTTTAGAAAATTTGAATTTGTCATGGAAAACACAACTTGACCCTTAATAAATTTACCCCTAAGTGTTCCTCATGACTTTATGAAAGATTGGTTTTGTCAACAACAAATGAAAGATGTGAGATGATAAATGAAAAACTCTTAGAGGCTGATTTATTATTATGTGAATATTCAAATGTGTTACCAAACTCATTTTAACTTAAATTGCCTTATTTATTAAAAACCACAATCAATAATCAATAATCACAAATATATTTGGGATTTTCATTCTGAAAAGCACAAATGCTTTCAGGTTTATTTCTAAAATGATTTATTTCCAATCAAGCGAATTGCCGATTTTGTCAAGTACTTCAAATGTTTATTAATGCAATGATGGTCAAAGACAGAATTGTCATGTACTTCAAATGTTTGGACATATTCATTCATTCATCATAATATATTTTTTAGTAGTACACTAACATGAAAAATGTTCCTGGGGTGCCAAATAAGTTCTGTGATTGGCCATTTTGTAGCCCCTATGAGGATTGTCAACCTACATTGAGGCTCTGTTTGGCAGTGCACCAGCTTTTTATACAACCAAAACTTGCCTCCAAGCCTGGAATTCAAAAATAAGCTCCTGCTTTGAGGCCACTGGGAGCAACATCCAAGGGGTTGGAGAGCAACTGTTGCTCAAGAGCTACTGGTTAGGGATCACTGCCATAGAAAAAACAATCCTGTCGGTCCTCATCTGCATGTCTGTATCTCAGAATGTGGGTCCAATCAGTGACATGTCCAAGCCACAGAATGGAGGATTTTGTTTCTTGCTATCAAGGCTGGGCCAAGCCGAGTGGGCTTCCTAGGCAACCTGGTCTGCTAACCCTGCCCCCCACGTGCATAGGGGGGGCGGAGGGGCAGTTTGGAGTAGGGGATGGATGGACAGGGGAGGGGGGGACTGACACAGGAGGGATGGACAGAGGAGGGGCGGACAAAGGAGGGATGGATGGACAGAGAAGGGAGGGAGGGATGGACAGGGAAGGGAGGGACAGAGGAGCGAGTGCCAGATGGGGTAGGTGAGACCCGCAGATGGGAGAGAATACAGACTTGGGGTAGGTAGAAGAATCTTGAACAGGCACCTGGAGACCACCCCCACAACGCTGCACCCTTGACAAGTGCCTCTTCTGCATGCACAACTTGTTTGTCCAAATGCATTAAAGTCAATGGGCGGCTGAATAATTTTGTTTCAGACAGGTATGCATTGCTAGAGGCATGCCAGAATATCACCATCAGCAGCCTCTTCAGATTGAGAAAAAAAGAACATTTGTTACTTTTTAGAAAAGATGTAGTGTAACATCTGTTACAGACATATAACCCCATTGAACTCCCTAAATATCAAGGCTTAGCAACAAACAGTTCTTGTGCATGTGCCTAAGTCAATGTTGGGTTCATACAGTTCCAGGATCTGATTTCCAAACACACGGTAGCCATACATCCTTGTATATAATGAAACACATTTTTCTGATCTGGGTAAGGTATTTTAAAGGGCAAGTAAAACAGTTTTTTTCGGATCTGGGTAAGAGGCTTAAATGGACAAGTAAAACTATTTTTTCTTATCTGTTAAGGTTTATAAAAAGCATGTTTTATTTTTCATTTATGCTTCTTTAAAATGTTCTGGAATTTTCTGTCCGTTTCTCTTTCTGAGAAATAGATTGATATTCCTTTTTGTTGGTCATTTGACCTATGAGCTGAATATTGTATACATATACAGCTTCAGTGTAATCAGCTTGAAAAAGGAACTAAAATGTTCTGAAAGCTTGCTAGGATTATATTAGTTAGCCAATAAAGTTATCACCTTTATACCACTTTTGTTATTTTTTTATTTCAAAAGGGTTGCCCTGTAACAGGATTTTCTAGTAGACTAAAGGTATGAAGATCCAAATTATGGAAAGATTGGTTATCTAAAACACCCCAGGTCCTGAGCATTCTGGATTACAGTTCCCTTAATGAAGATCAAGAACATACAGGCCAATGTCAGTGACACATTCAATGCGTTGAACAGGTCTTGGCATCACCATTCCATTCTTTAAATTCTACTGCATTTTCTACCTTCTATCTAGGGGCAGATTTACATAGGGTCGAATATCGAGGGTTAATTAACCCTCGATATTCGACTGCCGAATGTAAATCCTTCGACTTCGAATATCGAAGTCAAAGGATTTAGCGATATTCCTACGATCGAACAATCAAAGGAATAATCGTTCGATCGAACGATTAAATCCTTCGAATCGAACGATTCGAAGGATTTTAATCCATCGATTGAAGGATATTCCTCCGATCAGAAAATTGTTAGGAAGCCTATTGGGACCTTCCCCATAGGCTTACAGTGGCCTCGGTAGGTTTTAGGTGGCGAACTCGGGGGTCGAAGTATTTTTTAAAGAGACAGTACTTTGACTATGGAATGGTCAAATAGTCGAACGATTTTTACTTCGAATCGTTCTATTCGAAGGTCGAAGTAGCCATATTCGACCATTCGAAATTCAAAGTATTTTTTCTTCTATTCCTTCACTCGAGCTAAGTAAATGGGCCCCCTGGTTTTATATATAGCAGAAACAACTGACAAGCAACTGACACGAATGTATAATATGGAACATTTATTATAAACACTGAGAAAATACATTTAGTACCCAAACTTACAAAGCAGCTCAAACTTTCAAGAGTATTTTTTGTTCGGCAGCTCTGTACATAATTGATGCAGTGCAGCCCAACCCATAACGGCTTACAATCTAATGGGGGTGGTGATAAGGGTACCAAATGCAAGAGTTCCTTATACAGGTATGGGATCCATTATCCGGAAAGATCCAAATTATGGAAAGGTTATCTTTCTTTGAATTTTATCAGATAATCCAAATTTGATAAAAATGATTTCCTTTTTTCTCTGTAATATTAAAACATTACCTTGTACTCAATCCAAACTAAGATATAATGAATCCTAATGTAAGGCAAAAGGATTGGGTTTATTTAATGTTCAAATTATTTTCTAGTAGACTTGAGGTATGAAGATCCAAATTACGGAAAGATACGTTATTCGGAAAACCCCAGGTCCCGAGCATTCTATGTACCTGTACAACAATTCATGTATTAAAGGAAAACTATACCCCCAAAATGAATACTTAAGCAACAGATAGTTTATATCAAATTGAATGACATATTAAAGAATCTTACCAAACTGGAATATATATTTACATAAATATTGCCCTTTTACATCTCTTGCCTTGAACCACCATTTTGTGACTCTATCTGTGCTGCCTCAGAGATCACCTGACCAGAAATACTACAACACTAACTGTAACAGGAAGAAGTGTTGAAGCAAAAGGCAGAACTCTGTCTGTTAATTGGCTCATGTGACCTTACATGTGGTTTGTATGTGTGCACAGTGAATCTTACGATCTCAGGGGGCGGCCCTTATTTTTTAAAATGGCAATTTTCTATTTATGATTACCCAATGGCACATACTACTAAAAAAGTATATTATTATGATAATGGTTCATTTACATGAAGCAGGGTTTTACACATGAGCTGCTTTACTCAGTATCTTTTAATAGAGACCTACATTGTTTGGGGGGTATAGTTTTCCTTTAAATGGATTTTAATAATTAGTGTTTATCATTCACTGATCTTTAAAACAGCAAGAAACAAGAGATTTTTCTGCAAAATGAATGGAGAGAGTAAATGGCAGGACTAGACGGGAGGTTTTTCCCTCCATGGAATGCTCAATGGAAAAGCATTAATCCAGATCTGCACAAACTAAAGTCTAAACAATTGACATACCTACTTACATAAATAAATCAGTACATGTATTTTATTCAAGCCTCACTGTAAATAATGAGACTATCAGGGCTATGGCAAACCTGCACTATAATACTAACAGCTTATTGTTCTCTGGGCACTGTACAATTAAATGGCTAAATAACCTCTTCCCGAGCAACTAAGTGTAATTCAGCCAGACACCACAGGGTTAAACCATGGCACAGTTTATAGGTCACATCTTACCTTTCCTGCTGACCTGATGGCACTGACTAATAGAAGGGCCCCAAATGATGGATGATGAGAGGTGTGTCACCCTCGGATACTGAGCTGCAGACAAGGAAATTGAAGGAGGAACTTACAAGGGTGACACTTACCTTTAGTAGCAGCAGCCTATAACCCTGTCACTGCTGCTCCTGACTGTAACTGCACCAAAATCATTCAAGAAACCATCTGATGATGTGAGAAGGAGGGTGAAGCACTCACAGGGTGCAGATGAGGAAAGGACCAAAGTGCAAATTACCTGCCCAGAGAAGGCGGGACCTTAGGAACACTTACCCTCAGTCAAACAGGTGTATCTTAGCAGGATGCCACTGGGTCCTAGAGTTTGCAGCTTACGGAGAGGTGGCTGCAGTTTATTGCATCATGGGTTGGATATCATTATCTATTTGGAATCACTTCTCTACCTTTTGACTATGATCAAGTGTAGTATCTTCAACTAGAAGCAATCCAAATATTTTTGCCCCCCAACACCCAGTGGATGCATGTTTGAGGCGATTGCCTGATAACACCACTGGCAAACTAGCAGAGACCCCTGAGGAAACTGCTGCGGCCTCCCAACATCAACCATCCTTCAGTTTGTAACTCCAGGTTCCTCAAGAAGCACAAGTGCTGGCTGCAAATTCACACCAGCCACCAGCCATTTCCACATCTCCCTCCTGGTCAGCCACAGGGCTACTGGGACTCCATTCTACTTCACTGCCCTATGGTGGCCACTCCTCATTTAGACTCCTCTGCATCCTAACAGCTTCAATCCTTTGACTACAGCAAGTGTAACGGAACTAACGCTAAAGCTGGCCATGGATGCAAAGATATAGTCGTATGTAACAAACATTTATACAATGTTCAGACCGTGTGAGTCTCCCGACATTTTTCGTACCATGGCAATGGGTCATTTAGTCGATTGGACTTTATTAAACTGAATAGTTAATGGTAGATCGTTAGACTGAAACGAACGATTGTTCATCTCACAAAAATTATAAAATCTGTGTGCCGATGGCCAGCTGAAGTCTGGTAAACTTCTGTCACAGGAAAGTTTACTATGAGCCTTTTGTTGTTGAAACAGACATATGGGGGCAGGGCGCTTCTATAATGAGGCCGTCTGAGAATCTTGCCTCAGGCGGCAAAATGCCGGTTAGTTCAAGGGGCGGCATTTGGACTGCTGTGCTGGCGTGCTGCGGACAAGTTAGAAAAAATGTAAATATTCGATGCGCGGCGCCTTTCACCGACAGTTGTACTTATTCCCCTCTGCTGCTGACGGCTGTACTTGCCTAATGCTGCTGACGGCTGCCACAGTGCCGCCCCTGACTCCTGTGATGTGCCTGTGTGGAGTGCGGTCAGTCAGTGCGCGTGCGTCACGTGTGTTACGTGCTGCGCTCCGCTGCTCCCTGTCCCTGCTCACGTGACGCCGGTGACGTCACTATCTCTAGGGCTGGGTCGCTGGCTTTTGGAGTTTTAGACTGCAGCCTGCAGCAGTGCCTGGATTTGTTGTTGGACTGGTGCCCGTGGTGGCTGGCTGCTGCATCTGTCTAGGGCCCGAGTTTGTTAACAAGAAGAACCAGGTACTGTACTCACTGTACTTACAGAAAAATTAACAAATATTTGTAATAAATAATATAATAGTTGTACTGCCCCTGTCTGTCTGTTATTTGAATTCCACTGTGTGTGTGTCATCAAAAAGTCAAGGCTTAAGTTAAAAAAAAAAAAGTTTAAAAAAGTTAAAAATTTTTTAAAAAAATAGATTTTTTTTTAACAAAAAGATGTATAATCCCTGGTTAATACATAAAGACGAAATTCAACATTTTTGTGGAAATTAAGGGGGAAATTTACTAAAAGGCAAAGTGGTTAACGCTAGTGAAAATTCGCCAGCATGACGTCATTTTGGCACTTTGCCTATTTACTAACGGGTGCTGGCGTAAATTCACCAGGTGAAGTTGCACTCTGAAAAAGGAACGTAACTACGCTAATTCACTAATTTGCAGATTTTACTGAACGTTACCTCTTGGGCCAGACTTGACTTCGCCAGCTCAGACCAGGCGACGTTTACATTTTTACACACATAAGAAAGGCATTGTGTGTGGGCGTGACTTGGGGGTGTGGCTTGGGGCGTGGCACAGGGGGCGCATTGCCATACTTTCGCCTCAGGCAGCAGAAAGGCCAGAATCACCCCTGTATGGGGGAATGTAATAGAAGTCGGTAACAGAAAAAATGTTCGCAATACGAAAAGTTATGCCTCTGTGGGAACAAATTTGCCTTTGTGCGAATTTAATATAGCTTTTGCACACCTGGAAACTGTTTAGTGACCACTTCCGACAGTGGAAGAAAGTTTATAGTTAGCGCCAGTGCGCAGTGAATGTAATAAAACGTCTTACTGAAAAAGTTGTTATGTTTGCTCCAAAAGATTACGACACCTTCAAGCACTTCTTAAGAGTGGGCAATGTGCAATTAAAATTCGCAATGTGATAACAGGTTAAGGAAGAGTATTACATTGCAAAATGAGACTTTTTATTCTTATTTGTGCAAACTGTTTTGCTTTTTGCGACTTTTATTATATTCCCCCAATAGACTTTACTATGTCAGCTTTCACAGGTATGGCAGGTATGGTAGAATGACTAAATAAATGTGTTATAAGGTGATTTTTGCCTTTAAATTCTCCCCAATAGGAGATGAAAGCTGCAAGGGAGATAGTTTCTCTGAAGGAGAACTAAACCCCTAAAATGAACAAGTCTAAAAATTCTTTATTTTATATACTGAACTTATTGCAGGAAGTTTCAACTTGTCAATAGCAGCAATGATCCAGGACCCCAGGAACTTGTCACAGGGGGTCACCATCTTGGAAAGTGTCTGCAACACTCACATGATCAGTGGGCTCTGAGCAGCTGTTGAGAAGCTAAGCTTAGGGGTTGTCACAAATTATCAAGCATAAAATGAGGTTGACCTGTCATATAAGCTGATGCTACAGGGCTGATTATTAAATTTGGGTGCTAGTTGCACTGGTTTCTGTGCTGCCATGTAGTAATTATCTGTATTAATTACTAATCAGTCTTATATTGTAACATTTTACTGTATATTCTATGTGTACTGTATATTCTGTATCAGTCCCTTGACAGCAGCACAGAGCATGTGCAGTGATTCTGCAGAAAGGAAGATGGGAAACTACTAGAGCATCTTTGGAGGAACAGATATTAACTGTAAAAGGGCTGTGGTTGTCTTGGGCTGGTACATACTGTACACCCACAACACAATGAACAACATTTCTAGCTTACTTCTTTAGTAAAGCTTTAGTTCTCCTTTAAAGAAAGAAAATACAAAGTTAAATTAGAAAAAAAAATAATGCAATTCGCATGCAACTTTTATTCCAATTATGCAAATTAACAAAATGTCCTAATACAGGAAGCCAATGGATCAGCTAGCTAATGTATTATTATTAGCAAATGAAGTTCACAATTGAATAAAGGGGTGGGGTTAAAAATATAATGCAATCCTTTGCCAGAAGCTTTCCATGTAAAAATAAAGATATACAGTATTACCTTATTATTGACATGCTATGTCCAGTGGCTTTCTATAGCACATTTTACTAAAGTTTAACTTTGGGCATTGGTCAAAAAGCTGATGTTGCTTGGGAAAGTAGTGTTAGGACCTTGGTATTCCCTTTTGTAAGTGACAGGGTGATAGGGTGAAACAGATGTGGGTTCAACTTAGTCATCTTCTATCATACTTTATCCTTGCGCTGAAGCTTTTGAGGAGATAGGATCTCAAAGTAGATTATCTTGGTACAACCTCCAGGTGCGCTCTTTTTATTAGGGTGCTAGATGTCTACTTTACTATTCTACTCACCTTGAAGGACTGCATCGGGGACACTCTGGTCAGGAGATTGTGCTTTCTCAATAGCAAGAGGTTTCCACTCAAGCTATCTGACCTATACTGACTCTTTATCAGGGGCAATGGTAAGTATTTGTGAGTGGTTGAAGAAAACTGCCTCTGGAGTGTGGTGTTGAGGTGACCATGCTGAACTGGTCTATGGTGTGTCAGTGTCACGAACGCCGCCCGTAGCAGTTCCAGGAGCTCCGGGCGGCGCGTCTATCCCTTCCGGCATCGCTCCCAAAATGGCAGCGCCCATGGCCGCCACGTGGGTAGCGGCACCGGCGCAAACACGCCAGCGCATCGACGCCAGCGTCAGGACGTCGGTGACGTCACTATGGCACCAAATTCAAACATAAAAACGCTACTCAGACGCCAGAATGGCGCCCAAGTATAGGAAACATTGCCTATGTGTATCCTGGGTTCCCTGACATTTGATATTGCTGTATTTTTGTTCCTGATTGTTATCCTGACCCTTTGCCTGGACTTTGGACTTTGCTGTTATCTGCCTGCCCATGAAACTCTTGCCTGGATTCTGACTACTCCTTTGTTTACCCTTTGGACACCGCGACCTTGCTCCCTCAAGAGGGCTTCCTCCTCGATCCTGACTACCTCCCTGGAGGGAGCTCCCGGCTCCGTGACAGTCAGCCAGCACTGCCATGACTACTAGATGCTGTACTTAGTGAGTGTGGTGTGTCAGTATACAAGTACCATCTATGGCACGGGCGATGTTGCTATACTTTTCAAACGGGGCATTACAAAACCTATTATGGGAGAACTGTGGTACATACGGTCTTTTTTAGTTCTTCTCTGTGGCTTTGACTCCCTTCAGTGGCTTTGCCTCCCTTCAGCTTCACTTTGGCTCCCAGGCCTCCCTTAAAACTTTAAACCCCAAGGCGGTGGGCCCCCTCTGCATCCCCTGATGTCAGGCCTGATCACAAAGGCCTAAAAGGACATATTAAATTATGTCAAACATTTTTACAGGAGGAACCTGTGCAGGAGAAGCAGCACATGCCTGAACCTGGTAGTGTAGGTGAAGGTGAGGAGTCTGAGCCACAGCACGAAAAGCCACACAGTGATGCAGAGACCCACACAAAGAATACCAGTAACGTCATGGGCCTCAACAACTTCAAGTGATTGATGTCTGTGTACAAACGTCAACTTCAAGAGGTCCTCTGCACTCAACCCATTATCAATATATTTAAGACAGAGACATTTTGTGCATACTGCTACTAAAAAATGCCTTACCCTTTAAACAACACAGGGATTGTTTGTCCATATAGTGCAATATATTTAAGCTGGCCAACTACGTCAAAGTCATCCCATATCTGGCCAGTCCTATGCTCAATTTTCATCTGATTCATTAAGAATTCAATTGTGGTCACACCCTCATTGCACCCCCGCCTAATGGTTTTAAAAAATAGTGGTGAGCACAACTTTCCCTTGTTTGTTATGTGTACAAATGTCAACATCACAGTAAATTTGAAAGACTTGTTGGAAAAAAACATGCAAGACATCAAGGAAATTAAATATGTAACAAACAAAAATTGAAAGACGTATTCATAGTTGCATCAGAGTGTTGTTTATATGTGATTTAACACATCACGTTCCCAACTTGACACTGAAAACAAAATCTTACTGTTAATTTTTGCTATAGAATAGATAGATAGATAGATAGATAGATAGATAGATAGATAGATAGATAGATAGATCGATAGATAGATAGATGATAGATAGTAAGATAGATAGATAGAAATATAGATAGATAGATAGAGAGAGAGAGAGAGAGATAGATAGATAGATAGATAGATAGATAGATAGATAGATAGATAGATAGATAGATAGATGATAGATAGATAGAAAGATAGATAGATAGAAATATAGATAGATAGATAGATAGATAGATAGATAGATAGATGATAGATAGATAGAAATATAGATAGATAGATAGATAGATAGATAGATAGATAGATAGATAGATAGAAATATAGATAGAGAGAGAGAGAGAGAGAGAGAGAGAGAGAGAGAGAGAGAGAGATAGATAGATAGATAGATAGATAGATAGATAGATAGATAGATAGATAGATAGATAGATAGATAGATAGATACTAGATAGATAGATAGATAGATAGATAGATAGATAGATAGATAGATGATAGATAGAAAGATAGATAGATAGAAATATAGATAGATAGATAGAGAGAGAGAGAGAGAGAGAGAGAGAGAGAGAGAGAGAGAGAGAGAGAGAGAGATCGATAGATAGATAGATAGATAGATAGATAGATAGATAGATAGATAGATAGATAGATAGATAGATAGATAGATAGATAGATAGATGATAGATAGATAGATAGATGATAGATAGATAGATAGATAGATAGATAGATAGATAGATAGATAGATAGATAGATAGATAGATAGATAGATAGATATAGTGTATATACAGGTATGGGACCTATTATCCAGAATGTTTGGGACCTGGGGTATTCCAGATAACGGATCTTTCCGTAATTTGGATCTTCATGCCTTGGATCTTAATGCCTTAAATCTACTAGAAAATCATGTAAACATTAAATAAACCCACTAGGCTGCCTTTGCTTCCAATAAGGATTAATTATATCTTAGAATAATGTATATAGTAGGAATAAACAGCATCAAGGCAGTATTTTCAAAACTGCAAGTGTTTCATTTATTAGCAGTGTCAACACTACATGTTTTGGGTATAACGAAACTCACAGATGTGTGAAAGTGTGACCCAGTCACAATGGCACCATGATTTTCATTGAGGCAGGTGTTAATCTTTCAATGTACATGACTGGGAGTGTGAATTGTGATTGTATTTCAGTAAATTTAAGGGGCAGATTTATCAAGGGTCGAATTCCGAATTTGAAAAACATCGAAATTCAAATTCAAAAAGACCAACCGAAATTAAATTCATTAAGTTTTTTTTGGCTGAATAGATCTGTTTTCAATCGAATAGGTCCGTATTCGCCCGAATTCGAATCGTACGAATCTAAGTAATATTGCATTCGAATAGTACAATTCAAAGTTTTTCCCAAAAAAAACCTTTAGATTTTTCAAAGTCCACCAATTGACTCCAAATAGGTTCTAGGAGGTCCCCCATTGGCTAAAACAACAATTCGGCAGGTTTTAGATGGCGAATTTGGACTATTCCCTTCCCTAGTCGAAGTACACAAAAATTAGCTCAAAATTCGAATTTTTTAAATTCAAATTTTCCACTTCGACCGTTGCTAAATCTGCCCCTAAGGGTTTAAATTTAGGGAATTCCCTACCACTTCAGTTAAACTGAAGACGTCATTCGGATGAGTGGTGAAATGTTTTTAAGAAAAATTCTAAGGGGCAGATTTACTAAAGAGCGAAGTGGCTAACGCTAGCGACTTTTCACGATTTTGCCACCCATTTTGTCAATTCACTAACAGGCACCAATTTGTTAGCGTACAGGACCGTCGCTAGCGTTCATTCGCACTCTATCGCCAGGTGACTTTCCGCTCTGGCAAATGATCGTTACCTCTTGTGCCAGAGTTGACTTTGCCACCTCAGCGAAATGCTAAAAACTACTAATTAATCACTACTACTTAACTTTTCAACTGACCTTCATTATTCTTTTGTAATAGTTTTTTTTTAATTATTTGCATTCTCTTTAAAGTTTTTCAATGGGGGTCACTGACCCCATCTAAAAACAAACGATCTGTAAGGATACAAACTTATTTTTATTACTTATCTTACTTTTCAGGGCCACTCCTATTTATATACCAGTCTACTATTCAAATCAATGCATGGTTGCCAGGGTGATTTAGACCCTAGCAACCGGACTGCTATAATTGCAAACTGGAGAGCTGTTGAATAAAGAGCTAAATAACTCAAAAATCACAAATAAAAAATGAATGAAAACCAATTGCAAATTGTCTCAGAATATCACTCTCTATTTCATACTAAAAGTTAACTCAAAGTTGAACAACCCTTATGAAATCAAAGCAGGATTGCACTCGATTGACGTGCAGCCCAGAAAGTGCCATCTGTTGGAATTGATCTGCAATTGTCACATACGTCCGGCTACATGTATTAATGAGATATTGACTCGTCTTGGAAAATGGTTCTTTCACACTACATTATAAAGCATTTGAAATCTTTAGGGTTTTGCTTACATATTGGATACTGAACAATCTTGTGACTTCTTCTTCATCAGAATCTTTTAAACAATTTCAATCCCTTTCATTGTCACAGTGATGAACAGTGATGAAGACTCTTGAGACCATGGGCAATTCTTGTACCGTAACATCCAATATTTAGGAATTTCATTATGTTGTTCCTTCCATTATGAAACGCTTAAAATACTGTATGTTTTCAGCTTGATACAGTGAATAATGTGCCATCTATAAATAAAATATAAGGATATTAGATGTTCCTTGACCATAAAGGAAGTCGCAGGCTTTGTGGAATTCAAACATTGGCTCCAGGGGTGTAACACTTGGTAAAACAGGTCAAACCTCTAGACATTTTGGGGGCCTGAAAAATAATTTGCTATGGGGCCCAGTAATATCTTATTACGTCACTTGTTGGCTCTAATAATCCCTATAATTTCAAGTACAGGCAAGTTAATTTTTCATAATACACAAGCTCCAGTGGATCATCAGTGACATCAGAATAACTCATATCTCCCAACAGTTGAAAATTAGAAAGAGGGACAAAAAGTTCTGCCTTGCTATGCTGAAAATGCTTTAGTAATGGAAAGTTTGAACACATTTTTGGGGGGTTTTAGGGTCAGGTTTTACAGGTCCGGATTTGTGGAAAGGCCACCAAGGCCTGGGCGGCAGAATTTTAGGGGGCAACCACACCCATATTGGTTCAGAAACACTTGGGATGCACAGGAGATACAATAATTTTTAAAATTTCCTGTGCATAAATCCCTATTGCTCTGGTGCCGATGCCAAAAATTTGCCCGAATAAAGGAGAGGGGACCAGGGAGCGAATGAAAATGGGCCCTGGCCCTTTAAGCTGAAAGTCTCAGTTCTCCCAAGAGACCTGCTTATCTTAGTTACAGTTGTATCTTTGCTTATCCTAAATAGTTACAAATGTATCTAAGTGCAGGCGCTGGGTATGTGGGCTTTTCTTGAGATGTTTTTTTCTTAAATAAAAACTTTTTTTAACTGCATGTATCAATGGAGTGCGGTCCGGTTTGTGCCAGCCTACCTTTAAATATTTGCATGGTCTCTGCCAAAAGTCTCTTATTTAATTACAATTCAGAAACATTGTATCTTTTTCTGGCATTCAGCGAAGGGGATCAGAGAGAAACTCTGGACATTTCACTAACAATCCAAGACTGTGGGCTAAGCTTTCAAAATTGTGACTGTCCTGCAAAAAGGGGGACAGGTGGGAGGTATGTTAACTTCGCAGTATTGATGGGTGAATTTCTCCCGTTTTGCTTCGCCGAAAAATTCACTAATTTCCAGCAAAATTTGTGAAACAGTGAAAAATCGTGAAATTGGAAAGTTCCCGAAAAAATTGTGAAATGTGAAAGTTTTCATGAAAAAAATAGTGCAAATAGAACCTTATATGACCTTTTATTTTTCAATACAGCGATTTTTGTGCTCTGAATGTTGCTAGATGATCATTAGTTTACATTCAGTGGAACTCCAGCACCACCTACTGGGATCAAAATATATTACACAAGCAAGGACAGCTTCTCAACAAAGTTATATTCTTTTACTTTTTTTGCTTTAATATTTCAGTTCACTGAATATAAACAAAAAAAAAATAAGCAATAATAAACACGATATGGATGGCTACAATCCAAGGGTGTCACTACTTATATAGTTATATTGTAAATTAAGAACACCATAGGACTCATCATCCCCCAGGAAGCCATATAATATATTAAACTGAAAATACTAAATATACATAACATGGCGATGTTTATTAGTCAACTATGCCAACACAAAATGATTAAAAACACATTAAAACCAAAAGACCCTTCTAGGAGAAGTGCACCCCTTTTTTCCCATAAAACAGCCAGTAATTGTTACAATAAAATAATACAATCACAGTCACAGTAAATAATACACTTAGATAATGGTGGGTCACCTTCCATTTAAAGTGGGTGTGCTATAATAGGAGTAATCATAGTATGCAGGCTTCACCCATAGAGACTGTGCAACATGTGAATGAATCCCAATAAGTGACTTTAGTCTCTTGTATAACAAAAATATCTCCCATAAAGGCAATTATACTGGAATCCAAATTACTTTGATGTAGGATCAAACAAATGGCTCGTATCTTTAGGTACACTGATTTACTGGTGTGAGAGTTGTAGTACAATACACAACACATGTCAAAATAGGAACAGAATACACGTTGCTAATACCAATTCATCACAGATGTAGCTGAAGTGAACTTGATATGCCGCACCTGCTGTTCCAAAGACCGCCATGACCACAGTGTCGAACTGGGGCACCTGGGGCCCAACAGAGGTCTTGACTCCGAGTGCCCCCTGCATAATCATGTAAGCCTGCTTGGTTGCTAATTATGAGGTGCAGCATGTAATGGCTGGGCTGTCTCAACAAAATATGGAAAAACCTTTATTGTGATATGCCCTCGTTAGCATGTACCCCCCCCCAACCTATTGACACTTTCTTTAGCCAGTAATGAGTATTCCATAATCCAGATATGCCAGTAAGGTCCCTGCAGATGGAGAATTGCATTAACCCCCTACATGCCAGTAAAAGATCATTGCATATAACCGATTTAGAGCAGCGAATTGGCACCCCATATGTTGCCTCTTTCCCCTTCCTAATGTTCCCCGCCATTCCCTTCCATGTTTACATTCTATGCTGTCATTCTCAGGTTCTAAAAACTTGATTCACATTGATTTGGATCGAACTAAATTATATGAAATTAAATTAAATAAATTGAATATCAAATTAAAATCATATTAATAAGCTAACTAATATGCGAATCATATTTATGTTCGACTTATATGTATTTTGTGAATTGATTTACGTTATTGTGACTATCATGTTTTTGATTATATTGCTGGAATCACCTGGTGTTTTTAATGTGTGTATAAATATGTTGTCAGCAGGGGGCGCTTTTGGCTTCTGACGAAGTGACCGTTATAGTCACGAAACGCATATAGCCATGCACTCCCCTGTTTTGTTTCATCCATTTTTGATTTTTCATATGTGTTTTTAAATTAACTAATAAACTTGGATTTTTACTCTTATCCTTACCTATATGGTAATCTCTACCCCTACCATTGAGCAAGTGAATGCGCCTTTAATTGAATCGTTTGTCTAATACCACGTGACCAGAGTGGAATGACCGGATGGAGGGATAGAGCTCTCACTTTACCCCATATGTGGAGTTTGCCTGCGCTCATTTGCTTCTTTGCTACATGTGTGTAGGTATGTGCACTGGGATTCATTTGGAGGGGATGAACTTGATGGAATCTGGTCTTTTTTCGACCCAATTAACTATGTAACTATGCATATACCACTGTTGTGCATCATCTGAGTAAGGCCACATTTAATAAAACTTTCTAGAATTTAATAAGCAACATGTGAGAGAAATGCATGTTGCACATCTGCCGGAGTGTGCATGTACAAGAGTTGGCTTTTGTATGATAGTATGACAGATAATAGGCATTACATGCGATCAGCGTTTCCTGTTTTTCTGCCACTTGCAGGTTTCAGTTTCATTGTTGTAGGACAGGGAACTTCCCCTGAGTATTTTTAGTTTGCTCACAGCCGCAGTATAACAGCAGACGGCAAGAGGCAAGGAGCAAGTGTAAGTCTCTTGTAGATACCAAAATGCCAACATTGATACAAATGATCTCCAATATTTTGTGTTGTGAATGTGTAGATTGCCTAATGTACAGTATGGCGCTGCATGACTGAGCAAGGGAAGGCTGAGCCCATGCATTAACTGCACCTTTATCATAGTGTATGTTTCCTCCTTTAATTCTGAACTGCAGCTCTGTGTGCACTCTGCCATGTCCAATTCACTGCATTTACAGTTTAGCCGTTTGAGCCAATGGTTGGAGGTGGTGAGGACAGCAAAATGAGTGGAGGGTTTGCTGACTCGGGCAATTCATATATTGATTGATATATAAGGGAAATTCCTGTGGCAGTAGAATGCAAAAGGGGAATTACAAGCAAATTGATACCAAGACTCAACAATGCACTACTCTTATTGTAACTACAGTTCAGTTAAAGGATATGTAAACCCCGAATACCAACACTAACTACATTAAAGACATTAAAAGGATTGTTCACCTTCCAGGACTTTTATCAGTTCAGAGAGTTCTCCAGAAATAAAGACTTTTTTTCCATGACTTTCTATTTTCTATCTGTGACCATTTTTACTAATATTGAAATTGAAAGTTTAATTTTTCACTTTCACATGTCTTACTAAAGCAGCTCTGCGAGGGGGAGGGGGGATCCGTGTAAACTGTTCTAAATTGATACATTTGTTGATACATTTCTTCTCTTTGTCCCTGCTGAGCAGAATCCCTGTGTTTAATTAAAGGGGTTGTTCACCTTCCAAACACTTTTTTCCAGTTCAGTTATTTTAAGATTGTTCCCCAGAAATAAAGACTATTTTTAATTACTTGAAACTTCGGGCGACTTCGGAAAACAAAGCTTTCCGAGTGCCATCCCGCCGACGATTTACATTTTAGCCTGTGGTAAGGCAGTTTGGGGAGATTAGTCGCCCCGAGGAAGAGCAGATTTGTCGCCGGGCAACTATCCCCCCCGAATCTGACCGTCTGTCTCTGCCCTTAAAGTTGAATGTTCCTGTCTCTGGTGTGTCTGGCAGCTCAGTAATTCAGGTGCAGACTCTAAACTGTTACAATTCTCCAACATTTAGTTGACACATTTCTCAGCAGCATCTCTGGAGTATTAGCAACTATTGTATCAATTCTAACAGCTGCCTGTAATGAAACACAGTGATTCTGCTCAGCAGGGACAAAGATAAGAAATGTATCAATTGAATATATCAATTTAGAACAGATTACAGGGTCGGCGACCCCCCCCCTTACCAGAGCTGCTTTAGAAGGTGAAAAATTATACTTTAGACTTCAATATTAGAAAAACAATGACATATAGAAAACAGAAAGTAATTGGAAAAAGTCATTATTTCTGGTGATCTATCTGAAAACAACTAGTTGTTTGAAGGTGAACAACCCTTCAAAGGCAGCTGTTAGAATTGATACAGTAGTTGCTAATATTCCACAGCTGCTACTGAAAAATGTACCAAATGATGCAGCAGATTGTAACAGTTCAGAATCTGCACCTGGATCATTGAGCTGCGAGACTAAAACACCAGAGACAGGAACATTCAACTTGAAACTTTAATTCTTGAAAAACGGTGAAAAGTAAAACTTGGGAAGCAATTAAAAAAGTCTTTATTTCTGGTGAACAAGCAGAAAATTAATAATTTTCAGAGCATTGTTTATTAAAGGGGAACTCTGGCTTCCAAACCAAAATCTAATTAAAAGGCCCACATAACCCTTCAATTTACCCATCACTGTTAGCTGTTTCTTCAAAAATTATGAATAAATGCCATTTTCTTTGCTGAAATCCAGCTGTTCTTCTCTTTCTGCATCATTTGAAATCCTGGCAGGGAAGAAGGGACTAAACACTGATGTTACAAATTGTAACAACTTCTCCACAGCTTACAGACAGCATGCATGAACTACATAACCCACAATGCATTGC
Source organism: Xenopus petersii (assembly GCA_038501925.1). Taxonomy (NCBI): domain Eukaryota; kingdom Metazoa; phylum Chordata; class Amphibia; order Anura; family Pipidae; genus Xenopus; species Xenopus petersii. The sequence goes on along the minus strand of CM076674.1, from coordinate 43,569,857 downwards.
ACTGTGATGTTCTGTTCCTTATTGATATCACATATAATTGTGGGGTTTGGAGGATGCAGGCTTAGGACAGCTGGTTGTTGATACAAAGTAACAGTAGTCAGCCAGCTCAGAAAAAGTCAGACAGATCAGCAGGAGAGCAGGGGCTATAAGGGAACTGTTCAAAACTATTAAAAATCATGAAAATTATGCATATTTTTTAATTGATGTATATTGGAAAGTTGCTTGAAATTTTGTTTACTTTTCAAAAAGCTTAAGTTATGTTTGTGTGGAGTTCCCCTTTAATGTAAGTGAGTTTTGGCAAAGCTGGTGCGTTTCAGTATCGAAGAGTGTGACTTATTCATTGGCTGTGTTCTTAGTTAGCTCTTAAAAATGGTTAAAAGTATTCAACTACAAAGGCCAGAAGAAGCAGTGAGGAACTGAATGCAATTTCTACAAACCTATAGTTTATGTTGTCATTTGCACTTGACTCTTGCCCCAGAGTTTGAACGTCTGAATAGAGAGGTCCTGGAAGAAACATAAGCAATAATCAGCATGACAGTGACAATAATTTTGAAGCCTCACAGTTAATCTGTATTTTGGTTGCTGGGAAACACCTCCCGACAACCAGATAGGATTTTCAGTTGCAGACTGCAATTTTAATAATTAAATAAACAAAATAAGAAAACATTCTGAATACTTCGTGATTGCTTAGAATTTAGATTTCAACTTAAAGGTCAACTTTCATGGGCGTAACTTCGGGGGCCTGGGTAAGCCCATCTAGAAAAAATTTCAGGCCCACTCTGCCCCACACAAATTGGCCAGACCAAATCTGAGATCATTTTTCAATGGTTTTCAAACCCATCTGATCAATACATGGCCAGTTTTCAACCAGGTATTGATTGGGCTTCATACATGCGATTATGAGCTGCTGCCTCTAAAGGGAATGAGTCGACAAGTGTATTGATCCATGTACGGCCATCTTAAGGCCAAGTTATAATTAGGTGTGCACCACAAGGCTGCAAGATAAATAAGAAATCTACCATTCAGCCACCAGAAGTTAAATGCACAAACATTCATTGCAGCACGTGTGCTGTTTAATTCAAGGAACATTTCTGATATTCATAGGCCTGAAAGGAAAGTACTTTTGCAATACTTCCTTAGCTTATTATTATGAAATGTTAGCAAAGCACTTCTGCTAAAATCAGCATCTTCTGTAAAGGTCTCATTTTCCCCAAATGTATAAGAGGAAAGCTGAAGTCAGAGTAGTTCCCGCAACAAGAACCTTAATGATAGCATAATATCTAATGTATAAAAAAAAAAGTATGGCTTAAGACTTCTGGGCAGAGTTCACGTGACAGCTTTACATGCCCGTCTCCTCCATATAACACAGGGAGAACCAACACCATCAGGTGTTGATGTTATAAGATAGAAGATCATTTAATTGCTATCATGGATTTTTAATGGATCTTTAGTTTAAGCTTTCAATAAATATTGCATTAAAGGGGTTGGTCATACTTTTTCCAGTTCGGTTGTTTTAAGATTGTTCCCCAGAAATAAATACTTTTTTCAATTACTTTCCATTATTTATTTTTTACTGTTTTTCCAAAATCTAAATTTAAAGTTGAATGTTCCTGTCTCTGGTGTTTCAGTTTCAGTGAGGCTTGAGAAAGGACCCAGTGGGGTCCGAAACGTTGCCTTACATGTATCTACTTTTGGGGCCAATAAAGAAATGTTGATGCACTAAATCTCCACGTCTGGTGTGCTACAGTGTACCTGGTTTTCTGGTGTTTCAGTCTGGCAGCTCAGTAATTCACGCAGACTTTAAACTTTTACAGTTTTGCAATATTTAGTTGATACATTTCTCAGCAGCATTTCTGGAGTATTAACAACTATTGTATCAATTCTAACAGCTGCCTGTAATGAAACCCAGAGATTCTGCTTAGCAGGGACAAAGATAAGAAATGTATCAACTAAATGAATCAATTTATAACAGTTTACAGCAGGGGTCCCCAACCGCCGGGCCACGGCCCGGACACTCCTGCACTGGGCTGCTGAGCCCAGCCCACAAAAACGAGACGAGATGAATTGGACACCGGCACATCCAAATTGGATGCAACGTGTCAAAACTTGCTGCCAACCCTGCCACCCAACCCCACCGATCCCACCCCCGGTTCTTGCAAAAAAAAATAATTTTTTGCACTGGTCCCCAGTCCAAAAATTTTGGGGACCGCTGGTTTACATGGTCTGCGAACCCCCCCTCCCAGAGCTGCTTTAGAAGGTGAAAAATTACACTTTACACAATACTTTTCAATATTAGAAAAACAGTGATGTATAGAAAATAGAAAGTAATTGGAAAAAGACGTTATTTCTGGTGATCTAAAAACAAACAAATAGGGTGAGCAACTGTTCACCCTATTTGAAGGTGAACAACATCTTTAAAGTAATGTAATATAAAACCTGCTCATTTGCAGAACAAAAAGTTTTGAAATTCCAAGGTGGACTCTTGACTTGAGCTTAAAGCAAGAGATCCAACAATGCTCTATTTATTGATCAATCATTCTTACTGCAGTACTTGCTTGAGTGACTTTAAGCACAGGTTAAAAAGTAAACTAAAACTGTCAGTGGTTGGAGTAGTTCCTGATTCTGTAAGTAGTTCAGCTTTGTATCCCTGCCTAATATTTCTAGTCAGCATTCGAAGCACTTTTTGGTCTGCGGCCACCGAAACTTGCCTTGAGCAGTTGGTGGGATCATTAGTTTAGAGAGCTCATGCGTATTCTACACTAGAAGAGTAGAAAATCCTTTCTAGATTTTATTACAAAAAACGGTGTATTTTTTCCCATACAATAATAAATCCTAAAATAGTCCAGGTTTTGCTTTAAGCCTGATTAGCCCGTGTACGCATCAAACTGCTGATATTAGAGAAGAAAACAGAAGATCATTTCTTCAGAATTAGAAAGGTTGCAGTCTAGTTATAATTCTCAACATATGGGGAAATTCCAATGAATCTTAGCGTGAATTCTCTAATGGGCTTGCTCTGACGGTCAAGGACAACATCATCAGCCCCTGGTTTCAGTTCTCTTTTTTGATGTAGTTCTGTAAATTTTTCTTTCTATTTCTCATCAGGCTAAGTGGGCAATGGAAGATGCATTTTTAGCGCTTTGTGAAGAAGTTCGGGTGCTGCAAACTAAATGCAGAAAACAGGCAGAATTACTTGGAAAGCTGCTTGCAGTAAAAGGCATTAGCAATGGTAAGTAAGCAAAGATAAAACTCCTGTAAAGACAGAGAGGACGCCCAAGACTCTTGAAAATAACAATATACTGTATGAACTATGTAAGGCTAAATCTGTCTCTCACTGTTGTGGGTGCAATTGTGAGTAGCTCTAGTGCTCAGACACATTTTTATAAAAGAAAATAATTGCTGGTCCTATCACACGCTGCACACTATTAGTCATAATGTCACTGTGTCACCAAGTTTAGAAACTCAATTCTAAATAGAATCTCTGATGCACATTATTAAGATGTGTAAGATTCTATTCTATTGTAACCAACAGCAACCAATTAGACATGTGAGTTTATTATTCTAGTGGCTACTGCACTTGATAAAAAATTTAGCCTAAATTATGCAAATTCTACATTAAAATACTCCATAATGTTATTTAGAACAATACATAATAATAAGTGTACATGTATGGGATTTGTTATCTTATCCAGAATGGTCAGGACCTAGGGTTTTCTGGATAAGGGATCTTTTTGTACTTTGGATCTCCTAAGTCTGCTTAAAAAAAAACATTATGTAAAACCAATAGGATTGTTTTGCCTCTAATAAGCATTAATTACAAGGTACTGTTTTATTATAACAAAGAAAAAGGAAATAATTTAAAATGTGAAATTATTTGATTAAAATTGAATCTATGGAGTATATTTATCAAAGAGTGAAGTTAGAGATGGCTGCAGTCTGTCAAAGAGTTTTAATTCCGCCACTCTCCATTCTTTTCTATGGGATTTTTTTATCAATGGGTGAAAGCAAAAATTCACCCTTTTATAAATATGCCTTTCAAAATCCCATAGAAATTAATGGAGAGTGGCGGAATTTTCACTCTAGCGGACTGCGGATGTCTCTAACTTCACTTTCTGATAAATATACCCCTACGAAAGATGGCCTTCCTGTAATTTGGAGCTTTCCAGATAATGGATACATATTATTGACCATAGAGTACCCTTTTCCATTTACTGTATTTTACAGAGAAAAAACTGCAGGAGGCTTTTCTCTTTATGATGTTTATCCAACTTGCACATAGTTTGTGTAGTTTAATTCAACATGCCTGCCTATCTGTGTAATGGGCTGTATCCCTCAATGCTGGCTGTCAGAGTGTCTATCAACAGAGATTTGAAAAATATTTATCCCATGCTTATTTATCACAGATATGCCCATTTCAAAGCCTATCCAATGTACTGATGTTGGAAACCCTACATGCTCAGAATGTCCTTTCATCAGATTGCAAGAGAAGCAAGACCAAAGTGTGGAATCCTCAGATACAATGGAAGATAACAATACCACATCTCTAGCAGAAGATATTAGGGGAAACCCTAGTGTCTTGTTTGATTTTGATGTGAAATTCCCACCAACCACAGAAAATTTCAGTTTTCTAGCGAGTGAAGTTGAGAAACATAATCTTGATGGTCATTCCAGTGGTGATAAAGATGGGAGTAACGCTGATCTTGAATTATTTATTAAAAACTATACACCACAATTTCCAAATATCGACAACAGTGGGGAAAAAAGAACGTGTGATACCACAGCTGGAGGTCTTGACTGTTTAATTCCAGTTGGAGCAGATCTCAGTATGTCTAATTTATATGATGAAGATCTTTGCTATCTACAGTCAAGGGATATATCTCTTGGAGTGTGTCTGGCACCAAAGGATCAATATTTATTTGGAGTGAGAGGACCAGTTCAGGTATGTTGGTTTGTGATGTTGTGTTCAGATATGTAATACAGTTACACTGGCCACACATAAGTAGATGTGTTATCAGGACATTTTACTGCTTTATGGATTAAATGCACTTAACTGACAGATAAGATTGGCTGAAGCATTTGAAAGAGGTGGATCTCCATTACTTTGTCTTTTAATGTATCTGTCTTGCAGGAGCTGGGATTGCCCCATCTATATTCTCTTCTCCAAAAGTTTCTATTAGACAATAGTATACAGAGTCGGACTGGGGTAACTGGGACCAACTGGCTACCCAACTCAAGGGCCTACCACGCAGTAGGGACCACCACCCAGCCACTGCCACTTCCTCTTCACCCCAAAACAAAACAGCTCCCATTCCACTGCATTTTAAACTTCACTTTTCAGAGTGGAATTCGCAGCAGCAGAACGGGGAGTGGTGGTGGCTGGGGCGTCTGGCTTGAGGGCAGGTGGTAGAGCCCACCTGGGTCTTTGCCAACCAGGATTCTTCCCAATGTTCATTGGGCCAGTTTGAACCCATTTGTATAATGATAAATGATCATTCTGGGGTCATTTATAAACACCAGGCAAATTTGCACCTGGACAGTGATCCATGCTAACAAATCAAAAGTTTATCTATAGAAATAAGTCAAATCCACTGGACTTGCTGTGTTTTTTCCTTGAAGATGTCTCACCAGTCATCCAACTGGCATCAGCATAATCTGTTTATCATAATCCACAATGATGTCATTAAATTAGGTGTTGATCGTATTAACAAGATTAGATTTTTGATGTGTTCTTAAATCTTCCAGGGAGAGATGCCAAAACAGCATTGTATGTGGCAGACAATACATGTCGCACCCCCACCCCCGGCACTTGGTTTTTCAGTTTTTACATAAATGGCTTCTTTAACACCTCTATTAAACGAGTCGCTTTCCCAGTCTAGAACACCAGACTACCGGTGAAGATGGAAAACAGGACAGGAGAAAGAACTTGGTCGTCCCATATGTAGCTGGGGTTTCAGGTGTTTTTAATAAACACCACATCGCTGTCTGTTTTAAACCCAGCAACACACTGAGGCAGCAACTAGTTCACCCAAAAGACCCCATCCTACAGCACAAGAAGAATAACATTGCGTATGCAGTGCAGTAAGGAATGCTCTGATTTGTATGTGGGGGAAACCAAACAACAGTTACACCAGCTTATGGCGCAGCACAGAAGAGGCAGCACCTATGGTCAGACCTCAGCCGTGTACCTACATCTAAAAGAAAAGTCCAGATTCTAGACAGGGAGAGCGACTGGTTTAAAAGAGGTGTTAAAGAAGCCATATATGTAAAACCTTTAAAACCAAGTCTCAATAGAGGTGGGGGTGTTGCTGATTGGTTGCTATGGGTTACTGTCCAGGTGCAAATTTGCCCACTGTTTATAAAGTTGCCCCTAGTATGCATGTGCATTACCATTATAAATACTGAATACTGGTTTGTCTGAAATGGCAAAACTCATAGATCTTACCTTAAGCCCAGAGTGGTTAGTTGCCTTCAGGCATTACTGTTACATCATGGGAGAACTTTGATGCCATACTCACATCAGCTTTTCAAAAATGCCAACTGATTATTAGAGATGGCGCGAACTGTTCGCCGGCGAACTTGTTCGCGCTCGCCGGAAGTTCGCGAACGTCGCGCGACGTTCGCCATTTTGGGTTCGCCATTGTTGGTGCTTTTTTTTGCCCTCTCACCCCAGACCAGCAGGTACATGGCAGCCAATCAGGAAGCTCTCCCCTGGACCACTCCCCTTCCCTATAAAAACCGAAGCCCTGCAGCGTTTTTTTCACTCTGCCTGTGTGTGCTGAAGAGATAGTGTAGGGAGAGAGCTGCTGCCTGTTAGTGATTTCAGGGACAGTTGAAAGTTTGCTGGCTAGTAATCGTGTTGATACTGCTCTGTTATTGGAGGGACAGAAGTCTGCAGGGGTTTGAGGGACATTTAAGCTTAGGTAGCTTTGCTGGCTAGTAATCTACCTTCTACTGCAGTGCTCTGTATGTAGCTGCAGTGGGCAGCTGTCCTGCTTCTGATCTCATCTGCTGACTGCTGCAATAACAGTAGTCCTTGTAAGGACTGCTTTTATTTATTTTTTTGTTCCAATACAGAGCAGTATCAAGCAGATTACTACCCAGCAAACTTACTATCATCTGTCCCTGAAATCACTAACAGCTCTCCCCCTACACTATCTCTTCCAAGCACACACAGGCAGATTTTTCAGATACATTTTTGCCCTTGATCCCCCTCTGGCATGCCACTGTCCAGGTCGTTGCACCCTTTAAACAACTTTAAAATCATTTTTCTGGCCAGAAATGTCTTTTTTAGATGTTAAAGTTCGCCTTCCCATTGAAGTCTATGGGGTTCGCGAACCGTTCGCGAACCGCTCGCATTTTTGCGCAAGTTCGCGAATATGTTCGCGAACTTTTTTTCCGACGTTCGCTACATCCCTACTGATTATGCTTACTTCTGTGTTTCAGAATAACTGGCAAAGAAATCAGCATATTAATATTTGCTCTTTTTCATGTTCCGCTATTGTTATATGCTAAAATGATGTAAAATTTAGTATACAATAGTATTCCAAGTGGTCATAAATAGCTAAATCTCTTGTATATGGTAAAGTGTCAGGCAAGGCCAGCTGGTCTGGCATTTTTAGTCATTGCAACATGTATTTCACAAAATATGTATTTTGTTGTAGCTGTTCTGCAGATCTCCAGTTTGATATTTCAGTTATATAATTGCCAGGTTCCCATTTACCATAGCAATTAGGTAGTGGAATGAATAATGATGATGAGATGGCCCTAATACAAAGATAATATGTAAATATAAAAAATCAAATCTAACCTCAGGATTCCTCAGATATCTGGTTGCCAGGGTCAGTGTGGGGATTAGCCTAGTTTTAAGGGTGGAAGGACCCTCAATCTGGTATGTGAATTGGATTAAGAATTATATACCTAAATTATTTAATTACATTACATTTGGGGGCAGATTTATTAAGATTCAAATTGTAAATTTGAATTTTCGAGTTGGATTTGTGGTCAAATCTCACAAATTCAAGTTGGGAATAATCCAAACTCGAATTTAAATTTGACATTTATCATACCTTGACCCTGGGAACAACTCGAATTTGATTATTCGCCACCTAAAACCTGCCGAGTTCATGTAGAAGTCCTCCTCTGATGAAGCACCCATTGCAAAACGTGTCAGGAGGGAGTGGTTAACATGAGGTATTCAGATAGGGAAAAGACAATGCCATGTGGTATGATATGAGTTTATTTTTCACTAAAATGTAATTTATTGTTGTAATGTTTGTTCACTAATAAACATAACTGTGCATATCTTTTTGATTATTTGCTTAGTGCTATTGGACCTTGGCACGTTGCTCACCTATAGACAGTATATGGCCTTGATATATGTTTTATAATTCATGTAGAAGTCAATGGCAGAGGTCCAGTGACATTTGACGTTGTTAATAGCCTTCCTGACATTCAAGTATTTTTCATAATTTCATTCTAATTCGATTTGAGTTTTCAAGCTGGTAATATTTGTTCATGTTTGAGGCGTTCCAGTTTTTTCTTAAATAACCTCCCATTCGAGTTGTGAGTATATTCAAATTTATTAGAGTAAAAAAAATCAGATAAATTCAAAATCTGACCTTTGAAAAATCTGCCCCTTGATGCTAACCGCGTTCTCTTTTCTTTCTCTTAGCCCAGCTGGAGTCCAAGCTGCGAAATGGATATGAATTCTGATTTTGGCCTCAGCTCTCAGATATGTGAATTCTGCCAGGCTATATTTCCAGCTGGAGCTGCGACCAAAGGAGAGTATCTTCGACATATAACTGGGCATGTGGAATGAGCATCAGCATCTGCTCACTCAGCAGGGAAGTACCTATTTGGTACAGGAAGTACCTATTTGGTACAGGAAGTCAGAATTCACCATGATTGCCTGATAAATAATCTTCTATGACACTGTGGTTCTAGACAAACATATTTCTCAATAAAGCTGGATTATATTTTTTATTTTAGGTATAATGATTCAGAGGACCCCTATCTTCTACCATGGGTACAAATTATACAAGTGCAGCATTTCATTGCAACCAATCAGCTATTAGCTTTGACCAGTCTAATGAGGAAGGCCAAAGGAATTTTGATATTGTACTATGTTGTGTTGTTTTTTTGCTGTAGTCTGGCCCAGTTACTCCCATTTGTATTGAACTATGTATTGAGTCCCATTGGTGTGAAGCTCTGCTTGACACCTTTGCCTTATGAATATCCTCCAAAGATTTAAATGTGAAACCATCAAGAGGCCATTATCATGAATTTCAGGTAGCAAATGGAAACAGGCTTTTGTGGTCATGAGCCAAGAAGTGGGACTAAACTGTTATATTGGAATTGGTTTTTACTTAAGTGTCATGCCTGAAATGTATATGTTCAAAACCTCTATTTTTTCTGTACGTAGTCCTTGCTAAGCCCATCACATGCAGGTGCAATACCCTAGTGCCCTTTATTGCATTCAGATTTCCACAATCTCTCTCCAGAACACAGCAAGTATCATATAGTATTTTGAACAGCAAGTAGTCTCCAAACCACCAAATAATAATTTTCTAAACAGGAGGGCTTAATGTCATACCTCCCAATTGTTGCAGTTTTTGCCAAACTTCCCTGAACTGTGGACTTCAATGGGCGGGGGGGGGGCCTTACTGTAAAATAGGATAATCAGATTGGGGTTGTATCTGTGCATTATGGGGTATGTATATCTGCCATTATCTACAGGCTGGAGAAGGCCTTTGGTGAAGTGCAAGCTGATTGCCATGACATTTTGTCAAAATGTTACATGAATTACTACACTATTCAGCCCACTCTTTCCCTTACACGATCAGCATGACAATTTTGAATGTAAAGTCATTTTCATACGTATCACTATAAATTCTGAGGTTCAGATTTACTAGCAGACTACACATGGGGCTGTATTCCTAGCTGGGGCAGTTAGAAACATAATATATTATTTATAATATGAATAGCCTGTCTTGCCTTCTATGGACTTAAATTATTATTATTTTAAACAAAACAAGTTGTCGTTTAATCTACTTGTAGATCATGAAATAATGTATTGAAAAAGTAAAATTAGCTACGCAGGAGGAGCAGGATGAAAATATCCAAACGGATTACCAGTCTCGCATTGTACAGGTAGAGCACATACACATTGTGATCACTGTGGCCTATAGGTTTCTCTGTCTTGGTGCTGTAGGCAAGAAGTGATTACGTAGAAATAGCAATGGAGTAAGTAACAAAGAATTACAGTTTGTGTACACAATGAACAAACAGGCTTCTGCCACTGCACAAATCTAAAAGGATTTGTGATTCATGGGTTATGGTTCAACCATCAGGTTGCTAATGAACTACAATTACAAGAGGGGCCCGCTGCACTCCGATCCCATCATCCCACTAAAAACTTACTAATGAACACAGAGCACTATACTGATGGTGTTTAAGTATATATGAGACTAATTTAAAATAAAAGGTCTGAGGTGGGGAATATTACACTCATAATTGTGTGAATGGAATCACCTTGAGGTGTAATTTTACTAAGAATGCAGCACTATATTTTTCTTGTTTTCTTCTCCATTTTCCTTTCTTCAAGGTACGATCGGTAGCATTTTTTGGAACATTTGAAATCCATAAATTTATCCACAGGTGAAACAATTTTGGAAAAGGCTAATTAAATAAATTATTTAATAAATTAAATAATTTTTTCAGGCAAAGCGACCCGTCATTTGCTTTATAAATACTCTGTAGTTCTAAATAAACAAACATCAGCAGTCTAAACTGTATTCTTATTGTTTACCACCAGGGTGCAGGCTAATACTGGTAAGGAAGTCACAGTTGAGGAAATGCCATGCTGCATAGAGAAGTAGATCTACGGTATGTTTGTATTTAGCTATGTTTTAGAATTAACGTTGGCTGCATTTATGGTACAGGTACCAGTCTCCTGGATGTCTAAGACAAATGCATAAGAAAAACACATTTGAAACTGATTTTATAATAATGGAAAGCAGTTTGCAAATAATTACAGAAGTTGTGAGGAGCAACATTTGACATGTATAGGATAGAAGGTTACCAAAGACTAGATAGAGAGGCTGTGCTGTAAGTAAGTAAAGGCATACAAGCAACATTTTCCTGATCCTCAGGCATCTTTGGTATGTAGTAAAGCACAGTATAATATAGAGCAGGGGTGTACAACTGGAGGCCCATGGGCCAAAATATTTGTAAGGCCCCAGATGATGCACAAGATCTCCAAAGACCTTATGTTAGTATCACTGTTTTATAGTAATCTAGCCTCCCCAGAATGTGAACTAGCAGATAACTGCTTGGACAGCATTGATGTGAGAATACCTGGTGGTCTAGTGGTGCGGCAGGGCTTCTCTTCTGTTGGGCGCCGTTCGTACATGATTCACTTCTGGAATTTGATACATGCTGCATCTGATGTCATAGTGCTTGCCGCAGATTTCAAATAATTAAAGGTACCACGTTCCTATTCACATTTCCCAAAGTAAGTCTATTTCCTAATAGTTCCTGGGTGCTATTATTGTTCTGATTTTACCCTTGCCTGTCCCTGACTTCTGCTACTCTGCCTGTTTAATGACCATTCTTGTGGATCCTGATGTTTTACTGTGCTACTCTTGGAGTTGACCCTGGCCAGTGACCTCGACTGACTCCTGTTTTTGTACTCCTCTGCTTGATTGGTATATATTTGGCCTGACCCTCAAATATGCTCCTTGTTCTCCGTCCTTTCCATACATGTTCCCTTGTCTGCCCAGAACTCTCCCCTTGGTCCTCTCACTTTAAGACCTGGCAACATTCGAGTAGCGGAGGGCTCCTCCAGAAGCGAAAGGTGGCGGTTATAGGCATAAGTGTGAGCTGTGACCAGGATCTTGGGCTTAGTTCTGTTTTTGGGATGCCTTATGTTACAATTGATCTAGGGAGCAGCATGATCAAAATAATGAAATGATGCCCTGTATATCTGCCCTCACTGGGGCACTGGCCGCACCCACTGAGGCAATATACTGTTACCATAGTTCCCATATTTGGTGGAAAATCTCTTTTGTCAAGTATGAGTAGCAGAGGGGACAGACAATTCTTGGCTACCAATAATTTAACCTTCATAAATATATAAGTAATGAAGGCCCTCTTGTATCAATAGATGTTTGGTATTTTTTAGCTCAACAGGGCCTCTTCTAATTTTCCTGTGTTACTAATTAGATAGGGGCATATATCCTAGACCAGAATCATGTTACGTTTGGAGATTGCACAGACACCATTGTGTGTGCAAAATGGAGGCCTCCCTTCTGCAACTACTACAGTCAAGTGGTTTATATCTAGTATGTATGGAATCTGGCAGACTCAATGCATCTTGGGAAAACTTTATAAGATGTTTCCAGGAGGGAAGTGTTTATGAAGAAGTGAGCAACGTGTCCCAGATTCTTTGATCCATCCTCAATTATATTTAATCATTGAGTTATTTCCACCTTAAAACTGTTTTTGTGTAGTGAAAGAGAATATAGTTCTAAGATAAATTTCAAACTAAGATTAATTAAATCATTTTGATGGTTTTAAAGCTATTTGAAAATGCTACAGATTTTGGCATGGCATGGCAGAAAAGTCTTTTAGTAAATATGCCTGTGCAGAAAATGCCACCCACTGTGTTCTGTCCTATAAAGTATTTTAATATGCATTTGCAAATATGGGATGGAAGGCAGTGGATCATGTTTCCTCTCCTCTGCTGGTGAATTTATACCAGAGAAGAAAACACATTGGGGGTCATTTATCAACAATGGAAAAATTTCCCCATGGGCAGTAACGCATGGCAACCAATCAGATTGCTGCATTCACTGTTCTTCTTGTAGCTGGCTTTAAAAAGCAAATTTGCCCAGTGTTGCTAAATGAGCCCCACTGTGTGCCACTAGCCCACTATGAATTTAAGATCTGCGGCACTAGCCAATTCTAAAAATGAAATACATTTTGGGGTGATTTTATCTCTATAAATAAAGATCTAAAAAGTAATTAGTTAAAACATAATAAAGGCTTTCCAGATAACACTCATGTACTTACTTCCATTTCCTTCTTTAGCAGCCATAGCAAACACATTACCATTAGCACACGGTACAGTGAATTCAAAATCTGCTCATTTATTATCCACTCAGTGATAATGGTTACCATATGGTTACCTGCTGCAAATTTAGGAAACTGGTGACAACTGCACATATATAATAATGATGATAAACACTCCATATTAGAAATCTAAACTGCAGGGTTGCACCAACACCACTGTACATAGTAAATTACGTAATAACAGTAAAGCTTGTACCAATTTCATAAGTAAACCATACAGAAACTGGTACAAACATTGCTGCCATAAGAATTTTCCAGGCACCTGTTTAAAAGCAACCATCTGATCTGGGGACAATTTTCTGAGTATTTTTGGATTAACTGGCTGTCAAATTCAGGCCAAGCTTCATTTTCCCAAACCATACTCTGTAATGTCCCCCCCTTGGTCCAAGCCCACCATATATATCCAGGAAGTGCCTAGAAAATATGGGAGTATTAACTTGTAGGTGTGTTTCAATGCCAAGTGTCCCTTGACTTGGGGCATGTTGCTTCTTTGCCTAAACTGTCTATTGCTCAAATAAAGGATGCCCTTGTATGAAGACCTGAACTCTGCTTACTCTAAAATCGAAGCCTATACGTTTGAGAACTAGACAGGAAGTTGCCCAATTTTTGATTCTGTAAGTACCTGAAACATTTTAATAAAAGTGATATAAGAGAATCAATAAATAATATTTACATTAAATACAAAATACAACTGTAAAAATCATAGTATCATAGTCAGTTAAGGTGAAAAAAAAAAAAACTGACCATCAAGGCTAATCATTTTAATTGAAAACACTACATTTTGGCACATTGTGTGCTTGTGCATTTACTAGCAGAAGCCTGACTTAAAACATTCATCCAAATAAAAAAGAGAAGGAGCTAAAAAAAAAAAGGTCAAAAGCATACCATCAGGGCCAGGTCACATGTGACGTATCCCCACCAGTGTATTTACACCAGCAGAGAAAATTGCAATCCACTTCATTCTGCCCCTAAATCACCTGCATTTACACAAAATCCCCAGGCCCCAAGCATTTCTAATAGTAGATACTATACCTGTATCCCTTTATTCTTTGTTTGCTTTTCAGACTTAAAAAAGTAATTAGCAGGAAAGATAAGAACCGCTGACCACGTAAACATTTTCAGCCAGAATCCTATGAGTCAAAACAGGTAGAATTAAATAATAAAGTCAGTTCATTCAGAATGTTTTGTGATTAAACATGTCTATAAATAAATAGAAAAAATCTTGATTGCAGAGCCCCTGATCTGTCCACTCTGCTGAACTCTCAAATCAAAAAAAAGCAAATCCAGTATAATCTGGGAAAAGAAACAGTACTATGGAGTGGTACCTTCTTCAATGAATAAAGTGCTCATGTGCTCTACTTTACTTTGTGCCAATAGCATATGAAGGAAAAACACATAAATAAAATGTGGTACTGGAAAAGTGCTGATGTTTAAAAAAAAAGAACCCATATAATATATATATTATATATAATATATGCCCACTCACTGGCTAATCTATAAGGAGTGTGATATAGAAGTTAAAATCTGACAGGCAGGTCACTTCTACACCAGCTTTGTTCAACAATCACTTATGGAAAATAAAGAAAAATATACTGTGCACATATTTATTTGGTATAAATGCAAAATGCAAAACCTCCAGCACTGAGGAAACTTACAAAATGTGCAGAAATGAAAGGTGTTACAAATAATTAATTCATGTTTATAAATGCTAATCATATCAACATCAGGAGGAATACTTACTTTGTACATGTATTGTGCGAGTATGTACAAAATCATCAAACACCAAACATGACCAAACCACATGATCATTCTCATAGCATAGTGTGGCTTGGTATAGTGTTAGCATTTGAACTTTCTCCTTTTGAAAACTCTCCCTGTTATGCTGATTTAAAGTATTGTGTGGTCAGATTCAACAAACACAACACAATTGTAAAGATATAAGTACAACTATTTCCATTTCTCCATGAGATACAGAGCTAAGAATATATGGGAGAATACAAACTGACTCCAGTTTAATAAACATTTGATATACCTAAGCATACTATTTCAGTAAACATTCCCTGTAAACGATTTACATGTTTAAGTTCACATAATATTTAACTTTTACTGAACATTGCATTCTACATTACATTTCATTTAGCTGAGCATTCCACTTAACTGACCAGTCATTCACTTGACCATTATGTTTATCTGAACATATTCACTAAACGGTCCGCTTACATACACTTTTTTTTAATGGGTTTTCCATTCATTTGAAAATTCCACCTCTTTAAAAATTCAGTGTACCTATTCCCTTAATTACCTCTTACACACATCTCCAACTGAGATCCCATAATCCATACAAGATAATCCTTTATTCACATACACGCAAAAAGCATGGCAATCAACCAGGAAATATCTAACATGGATAGGAAACAAAAATTCCCAATAGGCATATGAAACCCAATACTTCTCCAATGGTGCAGCAATGGACTGCATAATCTTAAAGATTGATAATTACTCAATAATTACACAAACAAAACTCATGGAAAAATACCCATTTACAACACCACATATATTCCTGAGGCTACAACTCATCCATTTTGCAACTCATAGAACTACCCAGTTATCAGACAGAGAAAAAGATCACCCATTTAATAAGATATGGAATAGCACTGAAACTAAACAAACAAAATCACAACTATATCAGACAATACGAACATTAATACAATTGGAAGATGATTTGTTGAATGAACAGTGTGTACTACAAACATGTTGTTCTGTTCGCATACTAATATGTGTTTGGTTGGTTAATGATGACTCTGTGCGTGAGCCCAAAAAGTAAGGAAGATTTGAGAAAGGCGATGATTAAGGAGTTATTCATCTATACATATATAGGTATCTAGTTACTTAGTTACATAGTTAAATTGGGTTGAAAAAAAGACAAAGTCCATCAAGTTCAACCCCTCCAAATGAAACCCAGCATTCATACACGCACCCCTCCATACTTTCACATAAATTCTATATACCCATACCTATACTAACTATTGAGTTTATTATCACAATAGCCTTTGATATTATGTCTGTCCAAAAAATCATCCAAGCCACTCTTAAAGGCATTAATTGAATCAGCCATCACAACATCACCCGGCAGTGCATTCCACAACCTCACTGTCCTGACTGTGAAGAACCCCCTACATTGCTTCAAATGAAAGTTCTTTTCTTCTAGTCTAAAGGGGAGGCCTCTGGTACGGTGATCCACTTTATGGGTAAAAAGGTCCCCTGCTATTTGTCTATAATGTCCTCTAATGTACTTGTAAAGTGTAATTATGTTCCCTCCCAAGTGCCTTTTTTCCACAGAAAACAACCCCAACCTTGATAGTCTCCCCTCATAATTTAAGTCTTCCATCCCTCTAACCAATTTAGTTGCACGTCTCTGCACTCTCTCCAGCTCATTTATATCCCTCTAAATGACTGGAGTCCAAAACTGCACTGCATACTCCAGATGAGCATAAACAAACTAAGGCTATGTAACTTGCTCTGAGCAGGGTCGTGATGACAGAGGCAAATTATGAAGTGTCCTTTTTTAGTCTCAAAGATGGGAATTCTTATCACTACGATCCAAATGTATTGGCAAGTAATTCCAAAGAAGAACATTAGCATAAGAACAGATATAGATTTGTTAGATCTACTGCATCCACCCACCTTTCCCCTTGTTGACAGCAAGTTATTAATCCTTTGAATTGGTTGCAGTTAATAAATCCCAGGAGTAAAGTTGATCTTCAGCAGATGAGGATGAGAATCTTAGAAGTGTGGATTCATTTAAATAGGTTATGTGATTCAGAGTAATTCTCAGTTAAAGCAGCTTTATGCTAATTGTTAGCAACTGAAAAGAGGTAATTTTGGGACATTTTAGTTTAAAATTCCAAAGAAGGTATAACAAATGGATTCCAAAATATGGTAATAAGGGAAGCTTTACTGTTAGAAGTGGCATCCTGGTTGCAGTAATGCTATTTTGTATAACTGTATGGTATGGTAAGAACAAAGCAAGTTTTTATCTATACAGTTCACTAAATCCAGCCTATTCATCATTTACTACCAATTTATTAAGGTGTTATTATTATTATAGGCTGTTATAATCTTTTTTTTAAACATTTTCATAATACTGCACAAAATATAGTCCAAGTACAGATGAAAAGAAATCATGATAGGGTAATTAAAGAATAATCAAATGCCAATATAGGAATATTGGTGTCCCTAGAGCAGTGATCCCCAACCAGTAGCTTGTAAGCAACATGTTGCTCTCCAAATCCGTGGATGTTGCTCCCGGTGGCCTCAAAGCAGGGGCTTATTTTTTAATTTCAGGCTTGGAGGAATGTTTTGGTTGTATAAAAACCAGGTGCACTGCCAAACAGAGCCTCGATGTATGTTGACAATACTCATAGGGGCTACAAAATGGCAGCATTTATAGCACCTATTTGGCACCACAAGAATATTTTTCATGATTTTGTTGCTCTCCGACTCCTTTTACTTCTGAATGTTGCTCAGGTTCAGAAGGTTGGGGATCCCTGCCCTAGAGTCTTGCAGTGAAGTTTAACAGCAATAGCATGAATTCATTGTTTAATATCAGTAGCAATGCTGCAGGCACATTAAATATAAGAATGATGCCAAGCATCCAAAAATATGCATTTGACTCTGCCTTCAATATGAGCAGGTTTTCATGCTAACCGCACTCTCAGCTGCACTAGTCCTACACAGTCATTTCTAACAAGTAAACACTACACCTTGCAAGGTAGATTACTCAAAAGAAATATCTCCTGCAGCTGCATTATACCAGATAATCTGGTTTCAGTAAAGCCTTGTCCCTTGCCTCTAGAAGTTTGTGCATTACATAAGAACAGGCTAATTCTCTGCAGTAACCGAAGACCTCAACCTGCAGACTCACTCAGGTGACAGGATAATGATCTGACTACAGTTAACTCCTTATATTTTTAGGAGAGAAGTCATCATTAAAAAACAAGTCATTCTGCTGAATGCTTCTATCCTATTACATGGTGTCCATTGTTTTCTTAAATCATAAGTGAGATACATTTTCTACACGCAGGGATATAAATACCTTCCAGAGAAAGGGATGCGTGACTCGCCAGAAGGTGAGGCCCCGGCAATAAGAATAAATGCTTAAAGTGGAACTAAATCCCCTTACATGTTCCATTTTCAATGCATTTTATAGGGCGCCTGCACCATATTATGATGTGTGCACGTGCATGTGACATAATAGATAATGTTTGCCCACCATTTCATAAATAAATCCTATAACTTGAAAAGGTAATATCAAGATGAGATGGTAAATCAACATGAGATAGTAAATGTCAAATTATATATAAAAAGCTTTGAAAATATATATGTGTTGCATAAACATCCCAGCATTTTGATCATGTCTGCTTGTGTTTCAGAGATAATTACCTATGTTTGATGGCCCGTGACACTATCCATTAACTGGCTGTATTGAGGGCCATGCAGTGTATTTGCAATCAAATTGCTGCTGCTGCTGACACCTTGGAATAAGCATTACCAGGGACACCACGATTTCCATCCAAGATGATCCGTTATCAGGGGAATGAGCAGAAAGTATATAATTTGAAGCTTGATTTTCTGTGCTTGTCCACAAATATGGCAGATTAATATACTTTCTAAGCACTGGAATGTTTGTGTTTACTCATTCGTGGCTGACAAACAGCAATAACTAATATAGTTGTTCATCTATGCATCAATCAGGCCCACCCTACCAGCATGGTTTCTAGATGATGATGAAGAAACAATGGAAAAGTCTGAAGGGAAATATTTCTTGTTCCAAAATTGGAAACGAGACCATTATCAGTAATGTGTTTAATATACGCGGTACCCTTTTATTTTCAGATATGTCAAAAAAGTTATTCAACTACTTTCTTGAAGGAAGTTTACAGGAACATTTCACTAAAATTCTTTCACCTATATGTAATAGAAGGCACTAAGTTTGCCCAGAAGCAGTAACCGATAAAAACCAATAAGATATTTGCTTTTAAACAGGTGACCAGCAAACTCTACCTGCTAATTGGTTGATATTGGTTACTGCCCCATGGCAAACTTGGTGCCTTTTATTACCCTGTTCTTTTCCCATCTTTTTGTCCCCAGAGTAGAACAACTGGTGAAAGGCTTACAGAAAGTTTATTGCTGATCGAATGGCATAAAAATCACATACAATATACCCATATCCCGCATAGACAAAATAAACTATGTTAAATGCATTCATATTGAAAATCTTTTTGCATGGCTGGTTCTTTGCAGCGTGTCTGGCAGCCTTTATGCTTGACCATGTCACTTCCTGTCTACGCTCCCTAGAACCACTAGAAGCTGAAATATATTACAGGTATGGGATCTGTTATCCGAAAAAAAAGCTCCAAATTACTCTAAGGTTCTCTCCCATTGATTGCATTTTATTAAAATTTTTAAAAATGATTTCCTTTTTCTCTGTAATAATAAAACAGTATCTTGTACTTGATTCAAATAAGATATCATTAATCCTTACTGGAGACAAGACAAGCCTATTGTGTTCACATGATTTTCTAGTAGATTTAATATATGAAGAGCCAAATTATGGAAAGATCCATAATCCAGAAACACCCAGAAGGCGAGTATTCTGGATAAAAACCCCCATATCTGTTTTCTGCAAGAGTTGAGGCTAAGAAATTACAAATTAAAAAAGTAATATGTATGCCAAGCACAGAAAATTATGCCATTCCAACTCTGAAACAAGCCCGTACACTAATGATGTGCGGGTTAAGAATTTGCACCCGACCCAGTCCATGGTTACATATTTCCGGATACACCCGCGCTTCCGTCTCTCTGACGTCACAGAGGGGGAGGGACTGCAAGTGTCTATAAATAAACACAAAAGGATGGGGAAAGTGGGGCACTATTAGATCGTGGGCAGGGAGTTCGGCAAGGGCAGCCCAAACCCACCCAACCCGTGGGCTTTGAGCCGGCCCGCACATCACTACCACACACAGTTCAAATAATAAAGAGGGTGCTAAGCAGCTGTGTTTGTCTCAACAACTCCATTTCTGACAAAAGGGTTTTAAAGGGGGTTTTTGACTTTTAGTATGATGTAGAGAGTGATATACTGAGACAATTCGCAATTGATTTTAATTTTTATTATTTGTGTTTATTGACCTTTTTATTCAGTTTGCAGACTCAGCAATCTGGTTGCTAGGGTCCAAATTACCCTAGAGACCATACACTGATTTGAAGAAGAGAATAACATATGAATAGGAGATAGCCCGAATAGAAATATTAGTAATAATAAAAAGTAGCAATAACAATATGTTTGTAGCCTTACTGAGCATTTGTTTTTTTTAGATGGGTTCAGTGAATGAAGTAAATAAGTAAGTAATCAAAAAGTGCAAAAAATAAAAAATGAAGATAAATTGAAAAGCTGCTAAAAATTAGCCATTACACAACATAAGTTACAGGTGAACTGCCACTTTAAGTGTCTGTATGCCTCTGCTTGCAGAATTGTGCTTAGTACAGGGTTATACCTAAATGTGTGCAGTTGTTATGCCATGTCTCTCTTTCAGGGCTATAAAAACTTTACAGAGTTTTATGTAAAATATTTAATAGAAAAAGTTAAGACCAGATTTGATGCAGACATTTGGATGAGGATTTACTGTAAGTCATTTGGAGTATATTGATTTAAGAATGGCAGTACATTATGTACTGTCAGATACCAAATTAAGAACTGCAGTCCACCAAAACTGTGCATTAAAATCACTTACAATGCACTGAGCTAGTGTACTCAGAACTACAAAGAAACTATATTAAGCCGCATAAGGTGTGTATACTTACCCCACTTTTGTAACCAGCAGGATATTTTCATTGTTTTACAGGCTTGATCTATTTCTCAACCTCCCCAGCTCTGGTACCTACATGTTAAGAAAACTGATTAAGCATTTGCAAATTGGAAATGTAACAGAAATTAGAGCATAAAAAGATGAATAGATCTACCATCATAGGCCCGCAGACCTGGTCCCCCGCCTGGCCTCTGGTATTGCTCCCCTGTCTGCCCTTCCTCCCCTGATTGCAGCAAAAGTAAGTTGGGGGCTGGCAGGGGTGAGCGGGCAGGCAGCAGGGGCCCCACTGGGGGTGTGGGTGGCCCTGGGGTAGAAGCTTCTGTGGGCCTTGCGCACCCCAGTCCGTCCCTGAGTACAACTGATTTCTTACCAGACTGGAGATCCACAAGGGGAATTTTAAATGGCCATGGTTTTAAGCTCAGTAAGGTATATATAGTGAATAAAGTATATCCTATTGTAAAATATAAGG
The DNA here is from genome assembly GCA_038501925.1 of Xenopus petersii. Lineage (NCBI taxonomy): Eukaryota > Metazoa > Chordata > Amphibia > Anura > Pipidae > Xenopus > Xenopus petersii. The sequence goes on along the minus strand of CM076674.1, from coordinate 43,548,395 downwards.
ATATTATAAGGAGTTCCATGACCATATAAAAGCACAAGGCTGAGCTGAGTGTTTCTATATAGGTCATAGAATGATGAGGAAGCAGAGATGGCTGAAAAGTGTGCAGAAACCATTCAGGAATGCCATACTGCCCACATCACAGTAAAAACAACTCGATAAATGAAAGTTAATGCAGAACTGCAAACAAAGTGATAGAGTGTCAGTTACAAGGTAAATATATATATATATATATATATATATATATATATATATATATATATATATATATAATCATGATTCATAGAAAGTTTAAAGTCATGAAAACCTGCTTTTCTGAACACTTTTGTACGTTCATTTTTCTATTTTGAGAGTTATACTTATTAGCAATATTCTACTCTTAAAGTGACACCATCAGCTCAGCAACTTGCCCAGGGTAGCAGTTCCAGGTCAAGTGAATATGTAGGTGGTGTCTCCAGTGAGATGTCACTCTACATCAATTCCTAAAGGGAGCAAGCACATATTTCACAACCTAATAAAAGCACCATACTGTGCCAAGTGCTTTGTAGTATAGTAATTCATATTCTTGCCCTTGCATCGAGGGCATTAATGAAGAGGGCTGGGCAGGCAGGGCACCAGGCAGGTATGGACTGGATTTCAAAATAGGCCCAGGGATTTCAAGTGCACAGAGGCCCGAATAGCCTGCCACCAGTACATTAATTAGAGATTGCCTATTGCATCTTACAGCTGCCCCTCTGGCATTTCCCAGAACCCACAGATTGCCAGTCTGGACCTGACACCAGGAGAAAACCTGGCAAGCTCCTGTTCTTTTGGGCCCTAAATTCCCAAGCACACTACCAGGCAGGGACTGGGGCAGGGGGGTCTGTTTGCAGCAGGTGCAAGTTTTTGCTAGCATGCAAGTAATAGAAGGCCCAGACGGTAGGGTTTAGCAACAGGGGAGGCTTCTGCAGCTGGGGTGCTAGGCCTTTGAGATGGCGGCTCCCAGACACCCCAGTCCAATACTGCTCTTCATATTCCACTTTAAAGGGGTTGTTCACCCTTCAGTAAATTTTAAGTATGTTATAGGACTCCTTATTCTAAGCAACTATTGAATTGGTCTTCATTTTTTCTTTTTTATAGTTTTTGAATTATTTGCCTTCTTTTTCTTCAGGACTTAAATGGGTCACTGACCCCATCTAAAAAACAAATGTTCTGTAAGGCTAGAAACATATTGTTCTTGTTACTTTTTATTGCTCATCTTTCTATTCAGGCTCTCTCCTATTCATATTCCAGACTCTTATTAAAATCAATGCATGGTTTCTAGGGTAATTTTGACCCTAGCAACCATATTGCTGAAATTGCAAACTGAAGAGCTGCTGAACCATAAGCTAAATAACTCAACAACCACGAATAAAAAAAAATGAAAACCAACTGCAAATCATCTCAGAATATCACTCTCTACATTATACTAAAAGTAAATTTCAAGGTGAACAGCCTTAGATGTAATAAATTACGTTTTAGGAAGGTATGTGTTCTTAATTGGATTCTGACAATAAAAAAACAATAATATTTTCTGGAATTGCAGTCCCAAATGGTTGCATCCCAGGCAGCTGCCTAACCCTAGGCCCTGGTGACACTCACCACTGAAATCTGGCGCAGACAGGAACAATTAAACTGCCACCTTTTCTGGAAAAGAATCCATGCCCACAATGTTTCTGAATATTACTATTCCCTATTAATCAGCTGCCGTTCTTTAGGGCAAACTCTTACAATGTATATATATATATATATATATATATATATATATCTATATCTATCTATATATATATATATATATATATATATATATATAAATAAAGACGAGCAAATGCAATAAAGTGAATGCAGCTGCAAGCAGCGGTAGGTAGGGTGTGTTTCCCAATCCCACAGCACTGATCACGTTAAAGGGGTGGTTCACCTTTAAAGGGGACCGTCACCCAAAAAATATATTCAAAATCCTATTTTATCACATTAGTCAAACAAAATGAACTTTAATTACACTATATAAATTATTTGAATCTTGTTTCCTTCAGTCTGGGAATTCATAATTATAGAAAGCAGGCAGGAGCCATTTTGTGGACACTGTTATTAAGGCAAGCCTTGCATCATGTGGCAGCAGCCCCGGAATCTGCACTGGTTATTTGCCTTTTTCTTCTGACTCATTGCAACTTTCAAATGGGCGTTGCTGACTCCCTTCTAAAAAGCAAATGCTCTGTAAAGCTACAAATGTTTTGCTATTGCTACTTGCTATTCCTGATCTCTCTATTCAGCGCCTCTTCTATTCATATTCCAGACTCTTATACAAATCAGTTCATGGTTGTGTAGGGGATCAGAGAAATCCTTCTTCTGTTTTTCTGTCTGTGAGATCATCCAGCCCAGTTACAGGCTGGAGAGCTATCCAATTGGCTGGGCACCCAGTGCATCCTGGGGAGAGAGGGAGTGCCTGACTTTGGAGCCTTTCGTACAGGGCCTCTAACAGAGTTTAACAGGGGTTGTATGATGAAAGATCCAGCCACAACCAGGCCTGGATTTGCAGGCTGCAAAGGCCCGGGCCTAGGGTGGCATAAATTAAGGGGCGACATGCCGCTTAGCCACAGCGATAATTTGCTCTGTTCTGGAGCACTAAACGCTAGAGATGCTTAGTGCTCCGGTGTGGAAGGATGCGCATGCACGCAATCCTGCGGGAGGGAAGGGGCGCTGGAGGACACTGGCCTCATGGCACCGTGAGAAGAAATCCATTCCGGGCCACAACCAAGTTTTGAGAAACTATCCAAGCTGTTGAATATGTGGAAGTACAGAAAGAACCCATCCTTTTCACTGCCAAGCTGCTAGAGACTCAGGAGAAAGGTGCCACTGGTGAGATTTATCCAGCTGCCGAGCTGACTGTAATCTCCAGTGTGACTGCCTCTGAGAGCTACCCGGAGCAGAGTGAGTCACCCAAGGCTACTGGTACAGATACAAGTGTGGGGCCCCAATTTGAGGACAGGTCTTGTGCATTTACCTGCTACATGGGAGTGACTGCAAAGTTCCAAAGGGTGAGGTACTTTTGGGAAAAGTAGTGCTACTTGGAGTAAAAGAGCTCTGGGGAAGGGACATTCTAAACTGTGTGGTTATTAACCCCTTCAAGAGATTTGGGACTTTGATAATAAAAAGGACTGTGTTGGGGAAACAGTCAGGTACCTAATAGTGAGTTAGGTAGTGTCCCATGTGTCCCAGTGCAGGAGTGTAATGTGTATTAGATTGCCCAAGTTCTTTCACTACTGTTTTATATAAAGTTTATATCTGTTTTCATTTGCAAACTGTGCGTTTATTTTTCCTAGTGGAAGTTCCCTGAGGTGTGCTCCTCAGTGTTCCCTAGGTGGAGGCCCTGCTCTGTAAATCCCAATTCCCAGTACTTTTCATACACAAAAGGGACTCCGGGCCCCTGGATTGCCATGGGTTAATTGCAATTTAAAGAGACAGTAACCAAACTAGGGTTACAGTTGCTACCAGATTGCTTAAAATGTAATGTTAAATGAATAAAAAGCTAAATAACTCAAAAACCACAAATAATAAAAAATAAAAACCAATTGCAAATTGTCTCAGAATATCCCTCTCTACAGCCTACTAAAAGTTATCGCAAAGGTGAATTACCCCTTTAACAAAGGACAAATCCCCTTGAAGAGGAACTAGAGCTGGTGGTGGCGGATGAGTTCTGTCACCCATCTATTGGAAGGAACCAATGGTAGCGCGCGGGTGTGGCCTGAGGAGAGACCACTGTGTGACATGCCTCTTGCAGCAGCAGCAGTTTGCTGGGAATTCTTTCCCCATTCTCTCAGAGCTACATCTTTACTTCCCTGTACTAGAAGGAGCGGCACCTGCTTTCTCTGCCTGTGACATTTCCACCTTGCCCCTCTGCGGCCCCACTGTGGGTCCGTCTCCTTCCCGCGCTGTCATTGGATGCCTCACATAGAGGATGGAGGGCTGTAGCCAGGGGAAGAGCAGCTGCTGAATGAAGGGAAAGTCCTGCAGCTTGAGGAGAGCGATAAATCGTATCTGTTGCCCTGTCACTGGGGAGGCAGCAATTCCCACAGCCTTCCTGTATCTCAGCGCCCTGACGTGAAGAACAAACGTGCCGGCATTTATACAGAAGCAGCGTCTCCTAAAGCGTCAGCCATGCCCGCAGGAAGCAACGAGCCTGAATGTGCCCTGAGCTACCAGGTACTGCTGAGCCTCTCCTCCGTCTTATTATACGGTCACATATCTTCTTAGTAATTATACGGTCACATACAGCTAATGGCTTTAGTAGGGAGGAAGCCGCATGGTATTGGTGGTGCCTGGAAACAGCACCCAAAGCTGCTCATTTAGTTAGGGGAGAAAATAAGATATTGTACCACTTTCCAACAACAGATGGCGCTGTACAGCGGTGCCACTAGCACTCAGTAGGCCAGTTCTTTGTTGGTGCAGGTAAGTTGCTGGGCACGTGGGAGACAATCAGCTGTTACTGAACTACAGCTCTCAGCACCTAGTGTCACGCTGAGCAAAGTTAGGTGGTTTGTAGTACAATGGATTACTGGCATTACACAGTTTTATATTTTTCCCCAAGGGCCTAAAGAAACTGGGGTTTCCCAGGTAAGGTTGCCACATTTTCTGGAAAAGAAATTCCTATATATTTATCTTTTTTCTCCCTATTTATAACATTGGGATCAACTAGGCCAGTAAAATAACAGTCTGGTGGCAACCGTATTCCCAGCTAGGGTTGCCACCTGACCGGTAAAAATGATGGTTGATCCCAATGTTATTAATAGGGAAAAAAAGATATAGGAAGCCCGGTATTTTTTTTCTGGAAAAGGCCTGAAAGTGCAAATGGCCTGAAAAGGTGTTAAGGAAGGCAGAACATTCCAGGTATAGTTAATCAGTGTAGTGTAGATTTCTGCCTATATATTGGGGTACACTGTAACAATGCTAGACTAAAAGTTGACAGTTCATTGTTTGTCCCTAAAAGAGGGGGGTCAGTCTCCCTGCTTGCCACCAGGTCCGGACTGAGAATTAAAATAGGCCCTGGCATTTCAGGTACACAGAGGCCCAAACAGCCCACATAGAGGCCCAAACAGCCCCCACCAGCCCACTAAATACTGACTTTCTATGGGACCTTATAGCAGCCCCTCTGGCATTTGCCAGAACCCACAGATTGCCAGTCCGGGCCTGCTTGCCACCCTAGGTCCAGGGGGGGGGCACACCATCCTTGGAAACTCTATCGTTGGACTGAAACACCCAGCAAGTGACTGCAGTGCAGAGAAAGAGAAGCAGAACTGCTTTGGAATTGGGATAAGGTTGCCGGCACTAATGTTTGGAGTTGTATGTACTGTATATATATAGTAGGAGCTAGCAGTGGTTTCAATTGTGAAACATTAGCTGGAGGGTGAGTATGGTTTATACACACACAATCCTGGCTGGCACTTCTTGTGGTACCCAGATGTTGCATCACAGCATTTAAAACACTGGCAAGAGATGGGGTTGCATTGTGCACAGAGCGATTCTCTGGTTTGCGGTGTGTTTTGGTTAACCTGCCATGCTCATTTGGCTGCCTATAGTGCTTAACAAATGCATATCACTTGGTGTCACATCAGTCCTGGCTTTGCTCCATAGGAGTTAAAAAAATTCCTTTACTAATTGGCTTTTTGGAAATATTTATTTTTTAAGACATGTGGTTTAGGTCAGCATTTATTTTAGCAGCCAAGTAGACTGTGTCTGTATCTATGAGTCTGGGTCTCGCCTGAGCATCTCCCTTTATAATGTCACCTTGAGTGGAGGTCATTGCATAATTCTATATAGTTCTGTATGTTGTGACAGTCCAGAGATTCTCAGTGGAGCTGTAAAGGAGCAGGAGACAAGGAGGGTCAAAATATGTGAGTGCACCCCTGACATTTGCAATGTAGCTCAAAGGTTTACACACCTACAAGTCTTCTAGTGTGCAGGTAATGTGGCTACAGGCCCTGACTAAAGGCAATATTTAAAGCTTTATGAGTTATTCTGTTAAGCTTTTCTTTAGAAAACCAACAGCACCAAATCCAGAAGAATAATACATTCTGTGCAAATCATGAATGCATGATATATTGTTACAATGTTCACAATATATATATATATATATATATATATATATATATATATATATAGATATATATAGATATATATATATAATACAATAACATGCTATGTAAAAAGGATGATGCCAATAAGTACCTACCAGTTTTCTCTGTTACAGTTTCTGGTACTGATTTGCGCACATACGTGCTAAATTGCACCAGTGTAGTTACCGTAGCAACCACTCAAACGCTTGCTTTAATTTTCTACCTTCTAGTAGTCTGATTAAGGCTAATTGCTGATTGATTGCTACTGGCACCTGTGCTTGTGCAATTTAGCACCTGTAGTCATAGTGAGATTTTATTATCATCCCAAATGTATATAATAAACATAAAACCTTTACTAGTCCACAAGAGCCATACACCATAAATTCTACATAAAAACACATATTACAGCATATTAAAAAATAAATGGAATAACTTTAAGTCAGTGGCATAACAATAGGGGACCTAGAAAGAAAAATTGCTGCGTGAGGCCTTTTTTTATCTCCTGCCCCCAGCCACACCAACGTACTTGCAAGAAGGTTGTAGTGTGGCCCATTTTCTCCTGCAGTATTTACTATAGTCTTATAGTCTTATAAATGGGTTTATACCAGTGGCGTAACTACCAGGGGAGCAGGGGGTGCGATTGGGCCAGGGCCTGCACCCCCTCAGGGCCCCCCGGCAGCTCGCGCATCACTGACTTCTTCAGTGTTTCTGGGCGTATGGAGGGGGCGGGGGCCCGGCTGCACGTCCCGCCCCCCTCTAGTTACGTTACTGGTTTATACATTACAAGTGTGTTCATATATAGAGCCATTCCATTAAAGATAGTGGCCCAGGTGCACCAACCCCAGACCCTCAGCATAGGGAAGTGGAAAACAGTCATACATCAACAAAAAATGGGAAGAGGGGCACTCAAGGAATCCATGAAGGCCAACAAAATAAAAGTAAAAACAAAATCACATTATCATATCCATAAGCCTTACATGTTTTGTTCCTTAGAAGCACTTAATTGTAGACCTATGGAATTGCAACAGCTGTTTTTTTTTATATTTAGGCCCTATCCAATTCATCTTCCAGTCTCTCATTCAAGTTGCTGACTGGTTGATAGGGTAAATTGGACCCTAACAACCAGTCAGCAATTTGAATTTGAAACTGGAAGATGAATAGGAGAGGACATAAATATAAAGATTTATAATAACACTGACGTGGCAACCTCACAGAGCAATAGCATGTTGGCTGCTGGGATCAGTGACCTCAGTTTAAAAGCTGGAAAAAGGCAGAAGAGAAAGCCAAATAATTAAAAAAAAAATAAAAAAAATAAGGACCAAGTAAAAGGTTTCTAAGAATAGGTCATCTATAATGTACTAACACTTACCTTAAAGGCAAAGTACCCCTTTAAGAAGGATACACATGCATCATATAAAATATACTATTTAGGTTCCTATTAAGAAGTGTATATATTTACCATATATACAGTATGTTTTGTTGCAGTACTGTTGACTTTCACACACCCAGAACATTCTGTAATCTCTTTTCAGGTCAGTTTATTGTTGTATTTTTTTCCTCATTAAATACAATACCCAGCCTCTGAAAAGGAGATTCTTTGTATTATTTTATCTTTTGTTAGAATATCTGTTCCTATTATCTAATGAGAAATATACAGGTGAAGGAATACAGAGTATTGCACCATGTAGTTAAAGCTAATGGGTCCTATGGTAGCTACATTTGGAGCCACATTTATCAAGGGTCGAATTTCAAATTCATGTGAGATTTTTAAAATTGCCATAAATTCGACCAATCGAAATCTAATTTTTCCAACTTGGAAGAATTAAAAATACCTGAAAACTCAAATCGAATTCGATTCAAATTTTTTTTTTAAAATAAAACCCTCAAATCATAAACTCACTTATAAACAGTGACTAGTGATGTCATCAGTTATAAACAGTGAGTAGTGATGTAATTGTTGTCACATGACTCACTAAAACTAAATAAAGTACTTGTTGGAAAATATGAGGTTATTAGAAGTAACCTCGGAGTTCCATGACCTTTATAAAAACACTCAGCATTTGGCCTCGTGCTTTTACATGGTCATGGAACTCCTAGGTGACTTATAATATCCTTATATTTTACAATAGGGGGTACTTTATTCACTATATAATTTATATAATGTTTATTCTTAGAGCTGTTACAATGTTTCATACATTATCCCAGTTGTATTGCACCTGTATTATTACATGTCTGTGCCTGGTGCTATGTGAAACCAATGATTTGCACAGATGCACATTGGTGGTTCTGGTTACTTAAGAAAATTAAAAATATTCAAATGTTTGTTCCTTTCCAGCTCACTGAATTAAGCATGGATATCCTTAAAGCTTGGCCTGTAAGGGGCATCTGAGCACTGGATTTAATTAAGCCACTAGTGATGAATGTCTGGCAAAAACAAAAGATAATTAAATGAACGGCTGTTGTGACCTAATTGTCTTGCTTCATTCGCTCACTGTTTGTAATGAGCTGTGTCCAGACAACACTAATAGCAGGGCAGTTGCTTCTTCTACACATGGTTTGGCAGATTTTGTATCATTTATTCATTCATTTAATTTATTGGGAAAGAATATTAAAACTATGGAAATCACCATGAACAGACAAACACATGAGGCTACAGGCCAGAACTTTTATACGTCATGATGCTCTGAGGGAGACTTCCAATATTCTCGTATCGTGCTGCATTATACTTTATAATACATAAGTGTCATTGAGTCGTGTGACTAAGCACAGGTTGTAACAAATGATTTCCCTATGTTATATATTCACAGCCCTTGTGCATTTTATATAGTGAATAAAGTACCCCCTCTTGTAAAATATATATAGTGAATAAAGTACCCCCTCTTGTAAATTATAAGGATATTATAAGTTACTGAGGAGTTTCATGACCATATAAAAACACAAAACCGAAGGCCTAGTGTTTATATACAGGTCATGGAACTCCTAGGTAACTTCTAATATCCTCATATTTTGCAACTGCTGGTACTTTATTTTTTTATAATACACAAGTTTCAGTATGTCATGTGACAGAAATGACATCAGAACGCACGTTTAGAACTGATGACTTCAGAACTCATCGTTTATATAGTGCATAAAGTACCCCCTCTTGTAAATTATAAGGATATTATAAGTTACCGAGGAGTTTCATGACCATATAAAAAACACGAGGCCGAAGGCCCAGTGTTTTTAAACAGGTCATGGAACTCCGAGGTAACTTATAATATCCTCATATTTTGCAACTGGGGGTACTTTATTTATTATAATACACAAGTTTCAGTGAGTCATGTGACGGAAATGACATCAGAACTCACCGTTCATAACTGATGACATCATAACTCACCGTTTATAAGGATATAATTTACAGGATATTCATGGCTTTTGTGTATTATAAGGATATAATTTACAAGATATCATGGCTCTTGTGCATTATAAGGATATTACCAAGGAGTTTCATGACCTTATAAAAACACGAGGCTGAAGGCCTCGGAGTTCCCTGTGTCCTCGAGTTCCTTCTAATTATCCTCATATTTTGCAAGGGGGGGTACTTTATTATACAACACACGTTTCAGTGAGTGGTGCGATAGAAATGACATCACTAAGCTCCAATTATAACCGATGACATCACTAAGCACCATTCATAAGGGTATAATTTACAGGCTATTCACGGCTCTTGTGTATTATAAATGTATTATGTCTTCCTTACCTTTTTGTAGCCAGCAATGTGTTGATTAACATTATTGATTTTATCTTTAACTACACATTTTCTACACTGAATTTACAAGTGGCTCAGGGTTTTGCATACGATTAGTGGTTCTGTGACCATGTTTAAAGATTTTAGTTAAATTTGATTCATGCATATAGATTATTTTGTCTTGTTGTGCGTATAGATTTTATTGTGTTGTTATTCAGGAGAAGTGAAACACTGGCCTCTAGAGCTTGCAATCTTTAAGTCAGAGACAGGGTGTCACATGGTGTGTGGGAGTCATACTTAATGATAGCTCATCAGCTCTGATAGAAGATAGAAACATGGGTAGATTCAATGTGGATGCTTAGTGTGTGGACATTTCACAGGACGATAACATGTGATAACACCCTGTTAAAATGATTGTGATGAAACTCATTTATACTAAAAAGAGATTTTATAAACTATGGATTCATGATTGAATTCATTTACAGAACTTTTACTTAGAACCAGCCAATGAAATGAAATGGAATGTATGTCAGTCTCCATCACTCCTGTCCTGCTTCATCTTCTCACTGTAATATTTATTTATTCCCCACCTTGATTTATCTTTTTTATTTAACAACTCCCAACATGTAATTTTAACATCATTGCATGCCATTTTATTAAACGTGTTGTAATCAGTTAAGGTTTCTTAAAACAATATGCAGTTTATACACTATGGGGCCCATTCATTAAGTTCGAGTGAAGGAATAGAAGAAAAAATGCTTTGAATTTCGGTGTTTTTTTGGCTACTTCGACCATCGAATGGGCTACTTTGACCTTCGACTACGACTTCGACTTCGAATCGAACGATTCAAACTAAAAATCGTTTGACTATTCGACCATTCGATAGTCAAAGTACTGTCTCTTTAAGAAAAAACGTTGACACCCTAGTTCGCCACCTAAAAGCTACCGAACGCAATGTTAGCCTATGGGGAAGGTCCCCATAGGCTTGGCTAACTTTTTTTGGTTGAAGGATTTAATCGTTCGATCGTTGGATTAAAATCCTTCGAATCGTTCGATTCGAAGGATTTAATTGTTTGATCGAACGATTATTCCTTCGATCGTTGGATCGAACTATTTGCGCAAAATCCTTTGACTTCGATATTCGAAGTCGAAGGATTTTCACTCCCCAGTTGAATATCGAGGGTTAATTAACCCTCGATATTTGACCCTTGATGCATTTGCCTCTATGTATTGTAGCTTTTCAAGGTGATTCTCCTGCTTGAAGGATGTAGTGTTTATACCCAAGTCCTTGATAAAGCTTATCTACCACAAAAGTGTAGTATTGATCCAATGCTACGATTAGTTGTCAGTGTCACTTTAACTGGCTGCTTTGATGAAAAACAGTATGGCAACCAATGTTTACAGGAGAATAAAAAAATATGCAGATAAATGAGGCTCCTTGGGGAGGATGGCTTATATTGGTACTACTTAAATCTGTCCATAAATCACATATTGTTCAGTTTACATGACCAGTTATTTGTTTTTGTCTCATTTGCCTTTTCTCATTAATAATAAAATAGTACTTTGTACTTGATTCTAACTATATATATATATATATATATATATATATATATATATATATATATATATATATATATATATATATAATCAATGCAGGGATCAGCACACTCTAGTAAAGGTGAATTAAAGTGTTTTTATTTGTAACACAGCATTGTCCAACGTTTCGGTCCCACCTGGGGACCTTTAACTCTAGTAAAGGTCGCCAGGTGGGACCGAAACGTTGGACAATGCTGTATATATATACATAAGATATGTAAGATTTATGGTAAAACATTTCTGTTTTGTAGCCTGTTTTGTAGCCTTTCCCTGGCACTAATCGTCAAACAAGCTGTGCACATGGTCCTGCTCAGCAATTGCCGCCAGAGTGCCAGGAAGGACCCGTGCAGGGACCCTATGTTTTACATGATGGGTTTAGTTCTCCTTTAACACATTGTGCTCTATGTTAAAGGAACAGTTCAGTGTTAAAATAAAAATTGGGTAAATAGATAGGCTGTGCAAAATTAAAAATGTTTCTAATATAGTAAGTTAGCCTAAAATGAAATCTGTAAAGGCTGGAGTTACAGAATGTTTAATATAACAGAGCAGAACACTACTTCCTATTTTGGTCAGTAACCAATCAGTGTCTTTAGGAGCAGCCATATGGGTCATTTGCTTTTCAATCTGAGCTGGATACTAAGGATCAAAAGCAAATTAACTGAACAAATTTGTCCTATGTGACCCCCCCCTTCAAGTCACTGACTAACTCAGAGTTAGAGAGATGTAAAGCAGGAAGTAGTGTTCTGACATTACATAGATAGTATGTCACTCCAGCCTTTATACTTTACATTGTTGGCTAACGAACTACAGTGAACACTCGATTTTAAGTACCCTGATTTTAAGTTTTCCCGCATTTTTTATTTGTGTTCCCACCAATTTATAATTTTTGCCCGGATTTTACATCAACATTTTGTCCTGATGTACCCAAAAACATTTTCTCCTCTATGAATGTTATTATTTGTGAAATAAAGATGTTTAAAATACTAACCAGATGTATATTTTGCCATGGTCCTGCCTGTAAATGGTCAATTCCAATTTGTCTGCCCCTTATACAGTCCGCCACCAATCACTTATTGCTTTAGAATGTGTATGTGACTGACAGAGAGGCCTTGCACATGGCCTCATAGTGTAACATTAACACTGCAATGTTAAACCCTTGTTATTAACACAGTATTTATTGTAAAACTGACGTGTTTATCCTTTCAGTACAGGTATGGGACCTGTTATCCAGAATGCTCGGGCCTGGGACTTTCCGGATAACAGATCTTTCTGTAATTTTGATCTCCATACCTTATGGGGCCCATTTACTTAGCTCGAGAGAAGGAATAGAATAAAAAAAGCTTTGAATTTCGAATGGTTTTTTTGGCTACTTCGTCCATCAAATTGGCTACTTTGACCTTTGCATACTACTTCGACTTTGAATCGAACGATTCGAACTAAAAATCGTTTGACTATTCGACCATTCGATAGTCGAAGTACTGTCTCTTTAAAAAAACTTCGACCCCCTACTTCGCCACCTAAAACCTACCGAAGTGAAGGGAAGGTCCCCATAGGCTTTCTAATGTTTTTTAGGTTGAAGAAAAATGGTTTGATCGATGGATTAAAATCCTTCGAATCAAAGGTAAATCCTGCTGTAAATCCTTCGACTTCGATATTTGAAGTCCAAGGATTTACATTCAGCAGTCGAATATCGAGGGTTAATTAACCCTCGATATTCGCCCCTATGTAAATCTGCCCCCAAGTCTACTAGAAAATCATGTAAACATAAAAAAAAAAAAACCAATAGGCTGGTTTTACTTCCAATAAGGATTAATTATATCTTAGTTTGGATCAAGTACAAGCTACTGTTTTATAGAGAAAAAGGAAATCATTTTAAAAATTGTTGATTATTTCCGGATAACGGATCCCATACCTGTACTTGAAGAAAAAACATTTCCCTGATTTTACATTTTCCCGGATTTTATATAATGTTTTCCTGGTCCCCTGAAAAAATGTGAAATGGGGGTTCTACTGTATATTAGAAAAATTTTTTATTTTGCACAGCGTATCTATTTACCCAGTCTTTATTTTTACACTGAACTATTCCTTTAAGGCAAGATCCTTATTTAGAAAACACCAGGTCCAAGCATTCTGAATGCTTAATATATCCCATATATGTATATGTTAAACGTAGACTCAGATGGCGCCAATAATTTATTCACTTGCTAATAGTCATTCACAAACAGAAATGTGGACACATTTTATTATTGCAAATTTAAGGTTTATGTTAAAAAAAAGGTAGAAAAGTTATTGAGAATCATTTGCCGTTAGAGGTTAACTATTTCATACTGAGAATACTTGACTCTAGGCTACTAGGCTTCTTTATAGAGATTTAGCCATTCAAATCTCTCTCTTCCTCTTTTTAATGAATGAGAGGTCTGTGATATTAAAACATGAATATGTTCTTTATCTAAATCTTTAGTTGCATGAGCATTCACCTGTCAGAAGCCAATCCATTATTTTCAAGGTGATGGTGCCCTGTAGTATGAGCAGTAAAGCAGCCTTTAAGTGTTATTGGTGGGTGGCGTTGCTGGGCAGATCTCCTCGATGTCTTTCAATAACTACATTCATCTTCTGCTCTATTTTAGTTCTCTGTGTAAAAGCCTACTGGGAATTTAAATGACGGAATTTCACTTATTTATTTCTCTCTCTCTCTCTCTCTCTCTCTCTCTCTCTCATTAGAATTTAACAATGTAACTGCTTTGAAGTGTTGATGTAAATTGTAACCAAGGTTATTTTTTGATTGCTTCATTTCAGTGGTAACAGCATATCCTAGGGCAGAGAATTTTGTAAAGTGAAGGCTCATTTTCATATAACAATAACTAGTGAAACAGGATTTTGTCAGTGGGATTAGTCCAGACTTCTTGAATTGATAATCCTTTAGGCGCAGTAAAAAGGACCCGTGTTGTTACATAGTGCCAGATGACGCAGTTGGCACCCATTACTGTCTAGTAACAGGTTACTTATCTTGTTCAAGTGTCTGATACGTTGCCATGTTTATATATTACACTTCAGCTACAGCAGTGTTTCTTAACATTTTTCTTGGAGGCCAGTATAAGTTACAAAATAAACTGTTAGAACCTTGTTCTAGTTACTATGTTCTGCTATGGAAGGGCATTTTACATTATTGCAATCATCAAGGCCCATCCTAAATAGCATAGGGATCCGTTTTTTGGGTTCTGTCCAATAGGTTAAGAATGCCTGAGCCAAAATTAACCTTCCTGTATGTTTACATTTTGTTACACTGACGCAAACAAGGTCATCAGTCTGTATAACAATTGCTTAAATACTATAGGTATGGGATCCCTTATTTGGAAACCCGTTTTCCAGTTTTTGAATTGCGGAATTGCAGGAAGGCCATCTTCCACTGAGTCCATTTTAAAGAAGGAAAGCTACAACCCAAGGAGGTTGCCAAATGTTAGGATACCCCCAAGGATTGACCTACCTGATACCATGGGCCGGTACTCCTGCTAGCAAAAAATGGCAGTGGCCCAGGGCACTTGCAAGTGAACGATCCGCGTCATGCGTTCTTTCTTTGCAGGGCAGGAATGAGCAGTAGAGTTAAAAGCTTTTTTTTTTCCACTGCTTCTCATACATCGGCTGCTGAATTTTAAAGAAGAGAGGAAGAGTACAACTAGCTTGCAAATGTCCCAGGCTGGTGCGTTTTTTTGCTATAAGAAGCACCGGCCCGTGGTGTCAGGAAAGGTCGTTACAATCCTTCGGGGTGCCCTAACATTTGGAACCCCACTTGGATTGGATCTTTTCTTCTCCTTTAAGCAAATTATTTCCTTTTTCTCTGTAATAATAAAACAGTACTCGATAGTAACAAAAGGTGGCCATAGATGCAAAGATCCGCTCGTTTGGCAACATCGCCAAACGAGCAGATCTTTCCCCGATATGCCATTAACAAGCATGGCTATATCGGGGGTAATCTGATTGTTCGGCCGTAAGGCCGAACGATCCGATTACGATGTGCCATGGGCTCCGGCGGGATCGGTCGGGTCAAAATCAAACCTGACCGATCGACCACAGACCGATCTCCGCCAGACGAAAGATGTCGGCACACGCCACACACGATCTGAAAATCATACGAATCCTCGATTCGTACGATAGAATCTGTGTGTCTAAGGCCACCTTAAGCTGCATGAACCCATATCGGTGGCAAAACAATCCTATTGGGTTTGTTTAATGTTTATTTTGTTATCAGCAGACATAAAGTATGGAGACCCAAAATTATGGTTTTTTCCTAACACTTCAATGATTTAGACTTTCCTTCTCCTTGACAAGCATAATCTGCTTTTTTCCAGTGGCATCATACATGTGGTAGTATAAGTGGTAGCTATTTGTCCTGTGTATTTTTATTATGTGATGTGTCTTCCCTGTCTATACTTTTATATATATATTGTACTTTTATACACTGTACAGTGATGCGGCTCCTTAGCAGCGCTTTACAATGTTATAAATTTAAAGTTATACATAGATACATAAACAGTAGGGTTTCATTTTGAAACTACGGATTTACTGTTATAATGTTTGTAGAACAAGAATGTTAAAGTATTTCCACCCAGACTACTTGCTGTCTTGTTTGAGCTTAAGTGAAGAGCAAATCCACAATCAAGAAATGGGCATCAGTAGGATTATGTAAAGATTATGGAGCGGAAATTAGTGTGAAAAATGTGAAACATGCATTTTTGGTCTGATCTCTGCCCCTTGTAGCTGCACTCTGGTTGATGCTGTGCCTGTCAGTGGAGCTACACAAAGGAGCAGACCCGCTTCTCCCCGTCTGGGTAACATATGCTCTGTGTGCCCTCTATTTTAGAGAAGAAGTTGGAATAATGGCAGGAAAGAGAAGAGTGAGTTAGTTTCAGGAGTTCTTTGTGCACTATTTCTGCACACAAGAATATATTCACAAAACAGACCAGGTTCAGTACAATAATAGAGCAAATATACTGTATAAATACAAAAATACAATTACATTTATGAGACAAGAGGAAGGAAGATCATAGAGATTACAATCTAAGTGGGTGTGTAATTGCAGACGTAAGTAGGGGAGGATTAGAGAACCATACAATTGGCTGATTTTTGCAAATGCAAGAGAAAGATAAAATTACTAGTTTCATCTAATTTTACATATGTACTGTAACCGAATAACAAGTGCTACTTCATCTGTAACACTGTTCACACCTGAGCAATTATCGAAGACTTTGATTTAGGTGCAAAGGGGGTTAATGTTTGATATTCATTAAGAATCATTAGCGATAACGTGACTCACAGAATCGTAACACCTTCAAAAACTGTTGCAATTGTTATAATTAAAACATTAGAAGTGAGAATGTAAACTGGAACGACAGCTTGCCGTTCTAGTGAAGGTTATGAGACTTCAATATCCTTCTGTCACAGACATGGCTTAAATTGAAAACCCTAGGTATAGTACAGCTTTTTCATGTAAAGATTTGCATGGGAAAGGCAGTTAGGGAGAGAGAGGAATAAAACATATATAGTCCCATAATGTATTTGAACAGAGACAATTTTTTTTTAAATTTTGGTTCTGTACTTTACCACAATGAATTTTTAATGAAACAATGCAGTTGAACTGCAGACTTTCAGCTTTAATTCAGTGGGTTTAACAAAAAGATTGTATAAAAACGTGAGAACCAAAATTAGAAAAAAGTTGTCTCTGTCCAAATATTTATGGGCCTAACTCTATATGAGGATTATTGCTATACGAGGATGCATAGATGCATACATCTCACCTTGTTTTATATGGACTGAGGGAAGTAAGAACTGAACCTCACATGTGCCCAGACTGCCAGCCATTATGAAAGCAGCAGGCTTCTAACTGTTGTAAGGCTGGTACCTTAAAAAAAGCTATTGCTTTCACAAGCCATCAACACCACTGATCAATTCCAAACAGTGCAGCCAGCAACTACAGGTATTGGAACTGTTATCCAGAATGCACGAGACCTGGCGTTTTCCGGATAAAGGATCTTTCTGTAATTTATATCTTAAGTCTACTAGAAATTCATTTAAACATGAAATATCCATATAGGCTGGTTTTGCATCCAATAATGATTAATTCTATTTTAGTTTTGATCAAGTACAAGCTACTGTTTTATTATTACAAAGAAAAAGGAAATCATTTTTTAAAAGAAAATGGATTATTTGCATAAAATGGAGTCTAGTATAGATGGCCTTTCCGTAATTCGGAACTAGTAACGGGTTTCCAGATAACGGATCCCATACCTTTACTAGGAGATCTATGGGAATGGCAGTCAGAGCAAGTGGTACTGATAAAGCCATGCAAAAGATCACTTTTGAGAGAAAAGTTTCAATGCACATACATTAGAGAAAGGTTATTTATGAGGGAGGAATGTGAAATCTGTTTTTATGTTTGTTCTCCTGTAATGACAAAAAGGCTAATCGGCTGAGCTTCACTTTAATTAGAAGAGAACAGGCAGTTTAGGGGGTGCCACATGTCTAGGAAAAAATACTGTCCTTCCTATCTCATTACTTTACCTCACTGTTAATACCATTTAACCCAGTATATTTTTTACCAGCCCCACTAATAAAACATTACATTGACCATTAGAAATTCTGCAGTCCAAAGTGCCATTTAAGGTTTAAATGGAAATTTCACATAAAATGAAGTGGCTCACTGACTTGTGGGAGCTAAGATAAGAGTAGGAAAAAGATAAGGGGTGCGGAGGGAAGGCAAAATTAGGACAGCAGGTGCAACTGATGATCTCTATGCATGAAAAACATCATTAGTAGGCAGAGATACGGCTAGATATCTATTAAATGAGTAAGCATACTTGACAAGCATTTACACAGCTTGTTTCAATAATATTATAGCAAATGGGACGTAAATTACAAGCAGTAGGATGGCCTTGCTCACAAACTTATACTCTAAACATGAAGTTGTATGTAGTTGCAGCTAAAGACTGCATTGCCACATTTATGTCTATAGTGTTGCCACAGGTAGCGGTCAATACATTTTGGTTTCAATACATTATTGCTGTCAGCATCTGAAATGTTGATCGCTGTTCCAGATAAAATTTCTCATGCATAAAACTACAAAAATATATACGGTAGGCACCAGCAGAAACAATAAAATAAAAAAATTCCAAAAACAGAAATTTTAAAGTAGAACTAAACCCCCCATATAATTAAACCCATTATCCCCCTACCCTACATAGTCCCCCCTCCCTGCTCCTGCCCCCACAGGTGATAACTCCTGTAATTCTGTAATTACTCCTCTTTGCAGAGTAAGCACAGCAGAGCTCACGGGCACTATCTTCTTATCACCTGTGCGGGCTGGAGCAGGGAGGAGGGACTATCTAGGGTAGGGGGCTAGTGGGTTTTATTATATGGGGGGTTGAAATCTTCTTTAAAGGAACATTTCAGAGTAAAAATAAAAACTGGGTAAATAGGCTGTGCAAAATAAAAAATGTTTCTAATATAGTTAGTTAGCCTAAAATGTAATGTATAAAGGCTGGAGTGACTGGATGTCTAACATAATAGCCAGAACCCAACTTCTGCTTTTCAGTTCTATAACTCTTGAGTTAGTCAGCTTGAAAGCGGCCACATGGGACATATCTGTTCAGTGAGTTTGCAATTCAGCTCAGATTCAAAAGCAACAGTTATGACCCATGTGCCCCCCCCCCAAGTCACTGATTGGCTACTGCCTGGTAACCAATCAGTGGAAACCAAGAGAACTGCAAAACAGGAAGTAGTGTTCTGGCTATTATGTTAGACATCCAGTCACTCCAGACGTTATAGATGACATTTTTTGTTAACTAGCTATATTAGAAACATTTTTTTTATTTTGCACAGCCTATCTATTTACCCAGTATTTATTTTTATACCCTTAAAGGAATTCCTTTAAAGGAACAATAACACCAAAAAATGTAAGTGTTTTAAAGTAATGAAAATATAATGTAGTGTTGCCCTGCACTGGTAAAACTGATCTGTTTGCTTCAGAAACACTGCTATAGTTCATATAAACAAGCTGCTGTGGAGCAATGGCGGAATTTTAAAAACGGCTAAATGGCACAGGTTAACGAATGGATAACAGATAACACCATTAGACAGACAGAGCTTATCTGCTATCTGCTGTGTAACTTGAGCTTTTTCTCCTTTGAATGGCTGTCCCCATTGCTACACAGCAGCTTATTTATATAAACAATAGTAGTGTTTCTTAAGCAAACACACCAGTTTTACCAGTGCATAATACATTTCCCTGATTTTTCATTTTCCCGGATTTTACACCATTTTTTTCTGTTCATCTGAAAAATATAAAATGGGGGATCTACTATACATAATGACATAGGGGGTTATGTACTAAAAGGTACAAAGTTTGCTACAGGTAAAGTTACCTGTACTGGCAGGTATTATTAACTGGTCACCAGTAATAACAGAACTTATGGTAGAGTGTGCAGTAGAGGCAGCATGTCAAAAGAAATATTTTGTGCTTTTTCCAAGCTGCAGGATAACCCACAGTATTAGAGTGTTGCTGGGAGAAAAGGGTAATTCTCATTTTGCTTTCAGTTCAGATTACTTAGCTTTTCATTTGAGTCTTTAGCTGGCTTTGTTCACTGACTAAATAATACATGACTGTATTGTTGGTTGTTGTCTTTTATGTCTTCTTAATCATAATGTTTCTTAATTGGATGACCCATTGAGGACACCTGTAACTGTTACATGAACAGGTGCTATCAATTCATTTGTAATGTATGCATGATTTCTCCATTAACAAATAGTTTTGCTTCATATTATTATTTATTGTAACAGTTATTTGTTATATATCGTTATGTACATTTAGCACAAAGGGGTAAAGACAGATTCTGAGAAACTAGAGCCATACTTGGATACATTCTCTCTGTACTACATGCAGCACATTATAATTTATATAATTTTCCTGTTATCTTTGTGTAACGTAAACATAAAGAAGTGTGATTATACAGTATTCTAGTAGGGATTTCCTGCTAGCACTTTCTGCAGGCAGATGCAAGATTTTGCATTAGAGTCCTGGCACTCTAAAACATTATACACTGAAGGGCAGTGGTCACCTTAATATCTGATGTCTAATTAAACAAAGTCGCTGTTTCAAAGTGACTCAATCAAAGAGTGTATTGCAAGTGCTTCTGTAGCTAAACTAGTACAACTGGTGAGAAACTAAGACTAAGACCCAGAAATAGGTGCTCCATTCGGGCTTTTTGGGGCAAAACTCAAATTTTTCAAGTTTTTTTTAAAACTCAGCAAAAAGCCTGAAGTAGAAAACCCCCCATCTCAGACCTGCCGAGGTTGTATATGTCAATGACAGAGGTCCCTATACTATTTTGAAGTTTCTGTGGTCTGCGCTGGAATTAGCGCAAAAATCCGGTCTTTTATGACTTTTCAGGCAAAAATCCAAAAAACATGGTCTTTTCAGGGAAAAAAACTTGAAAAAAGCAAGCGATTTGGCAACAAACTCCAAACGAATCAGGTTTTTGCTTGATTTTATCGAGGTTTTACACAAGCTGATTAAATAAAGTTTTTTAATAATAATTAAGGTCAAATCGGGTATTACAGTTTGGTCGTGATCTTTTTATTTAAATAATGTGATACATTCGTATTTTAGTAAATAACCCTCCTTAAAGTCATACTGTCGCTAAAAAAAATAAGTTTTAAAATATGAATGTACATTAAAAGTTACCTATAGGTCATATTCGGCCGAATTCCAAACCAAATCTGAATGTTAATTTGCATATGCAAATTAGGGGTTGGAAGGGGAAAACATTTTTTACTTACTTGTGATTAGTCTCCCGCCCCTAATTTGCATATGCAAATTAGGATTTGGATTAGGTTCGGCCTGGCTGAAGGATTCAGCCGAATCTTGCTGAAAAAAGGCCGAATTCTGTCCGAATCCTGAACCGAATCCTGGATTCGGTGCATCCCTAGATAAATATGCTTCTAAAAGATGAATAGAATGTGGGTGAGTTTTTATTTATTAAAATCTAAACTAACATTTTGATCTGCCCCTTACTGTCTAAGAAAAAAAAATCCAAAGCATTATATAATTCGGTTGAGAAAAAAAAGCTGTGAATAATGTCCTTCATCACAAGGATATTCTAATTTTATTACAGTTTCTATGTATCCTTGTTTCTTTAAAAGGAAACAATAAAATGGCTATTTTTGTATCCCCATATATGTAAACCTTGATTACGTTATAACAATTTCTATGATTTGCTTTATAACAGTTACTGCTACTTAGTAATCAAGGTTAACAAAATATCAGTCCTATGAATTCAGATTTTCCCAGTAAGCAGCAACCAACAAGCCAGCTGTCAGTTCTGCCTCACAAAATAAATGCAAATTCCTCAAATAAAATTTAGATATTTCCTTAGACCGTTCACTGCAGCACCTTTACTTGCTGGAATGACATCTTACTTATTCTGAGGCCACTTCTGAATCACTCATTACTGTTTTTGCTAAGGAATTCCGTAACCTGGAAACACTTGCATAGTCTTTTGTTACTGTACCTCCTAGGAAACACAATTTGTTAAACAAATGTTGGTAATGATGACTTTAACTATGTTTGAACATTTTCATAAGGTTCCTCATTGATATGGTATAAGGTGGCATGCAATTGTCACATTCAGTTTAATCAATCAGGTTGCCTTTCTGTGAAACACTTTATATGTCATTTACTCTCTTCCTTGGCAGAAGTGTAAGAACACTAAGGCAGCGCTGCGCACCTTGCAGTGGATGAAAAAGATTGCATTCTCTGTACCTACCTGAATAGTGCACAAGTAAGGGGATGAATAGTGTCCCCCCCTGCCCTCATGAATGTAGCACTGCTGAATGTGGCCATGTTTGTTATGGCACACTGTATTCCTTGCTTCCCATTTTTTATGTTCTGACATAAAGCAGTTGTTTATGTGTGTTAATGCCATTCATTAAAGGTACGTACAACCAAAGATGCTCCTTGCACTTCCCTGTTTTTGCATCAGCCTCCATTTCCGAATTGTGATCAAGTGCACCTTTAAGCTGGTGGCCATTCTAGGGTTTCCACTAGGGATGCACCAAATCCACTATTTGGGATTCGGCTGAATCCTTCATGAAAGATTTGGCTGAATACCGAACTGAATATGTAAATTAGGATTTGTATTTGGTTTCATCGGGCATGAGGATTTGTGCGAATCCTGCTGAAAAAGGCAGAATCCTGAAATTCGGTGCAACAAAGGTTCGCCTATAGAAACTCGTGCAGATTCCATTTTGATGACGAGCACCAGAAATTACATCATCGTGACTTGCATCAGTTGCGAGTTGTGGCAAAGAAACTGCATTCGGGGTGGCAAACATAGCAAATTGTGTTCAAATTTGTACTTTCAACACTGCATTTGTTTTCATAATTGAGCCCTAAGGAAACTTGGGATGCACCGAATCCAGGATTCGGTTCAGGATTCAGCCCGGATTAGTGCTTTTTCAGCAGGATTCGGATTTGGCTGGATCCTTCTGCCCGGCGGAACCAAATCCGAATCCTAATTTGCATAGGAAGTTGCATGACTTTTTGTCACAAAACAAGGAAGTAAAAAATGTTTTCCCCTTCCCACTCCTAATTTGCAAATGCAAATTATCATATGTATATGCAAATTAGGGTTTGGTATTCGGCCGAATATCTCGCAAAGGTTTCGGGGGTTCGGCTGAATCCAAAATAGTGGATTAGGTGCATCCCTAAAGGAAGCTTTAAATTGTTTGTGGGGGCATTTCGATTTTATGATTATATTTTATGATTGGTGGGGTGGGCCTTAAAATTCTGGAAGCTTGGGGAAAATTCTGCAAGGGTATTTACATTATGATTTTAAATAAGATGAGAAAAAAACCCTGCTCTGTAAACCATGTTGCTATGTATCAGATGTATTTAAAGCTTACGATGAGCAATACCAGCAATGCTTCAGTAATTCCCCTGCTAATCCTTCTGCTTAATCCTCAATTGTTCTTTTAGTTGATCTAATAAGAAAAACTGATTAGAATACTGTATAGTGATATTTGTGTGTAGTACAAGTAGTAAGTAGTACAATGCATATTTAATGCCCAAATAACTCAGACAAGGAAGAAAACGTTTTTATCTATCGATGTCAGTTTTTGTATTCCAATGTTTTGTAAACAGCCCTTAATAGTGTTGTGGCACTGTCCAGATGTATTTATATCCATATACCTTATTTAATCTTTTAAGGTACATGGGCTGAGAGCTGCAGAGTTGGACACTCCAGACTGAGTTGGCAGCTTATTGACCCCTTTTATGGGACAAAACTGATAGCCCAGCAATTGATGTCTGACTGAGGATTCGACAGAAAAATATGGAAATGGTGCAGAGCTCTGATGAAGATATAGGCACTATCAAACTATATAATAGTTCAGTAACAAAAGTACATTATAAGAAGAACTCACAGATCACCCCAGTCTCCGGGTGCATATATATGTAGAGGAAAACCAAAATGCGAGGTTCTACTCGCCTACTGCCCCAGTAGGCATGAAACGCTTAAGGCTTTTTGTTTCTCATGTCCTAATAAATGATTTTGTATTTTTAACAAATTCGATTTTTTTGAAGAACCTCACATTTTGTTTTTGGGGATTCGGCAAGTCTGAAAATCCTGTCGGACGAGGATCACATGAGACTCATGTCACTGTTCTCTCCTGATGCATAGGCCCTGTTATAATTTAAACTTTGGGTGGCCAAGATCTGCTCCAGACAAGTGGATCTTTCAGTGGATGTCTAGGTATTCACTCTTAAGGGTCGAAGTGAATTCGAGGGAATTTTCAAAGTAAAAAAATGTGAAATTCAAAGTAATTTTTTGGATACTTCGACCATTGAATAGGATACTACGACTTCGAATTTACTTCGACTTCGATTCGAAATAAAAATCATTTGAATATTCGACCATTTGATAATCAAAGTACTGTCTTTAAAAAAACTTTGACTTCAATACTTCGCCAAGTCTTTACACATCGAATAAAAATCGTTCGATCGATCACTGAAATCCTTCGAATCGTTCAATTCGAAGGATTTAATAGTTTTATTTTTATTCGACCGCAGGATTGCCAAATTTGCTGAAAAAACTTCGAATACGATATTCGAATTCGAAGATTTTTAATTCGATGGTCAAATTTCGAAGTTTTTTGTACTTCGAAACTCAACCCTTGATAAATCTGCCCCTTAGTGAATACCTCTTAGAACCAGGAAATACATTTCAAGCATTTACATTACAAAATAGCATTAAAAAAGTTTTATTTTGACAGAGGGATTTCTTAAATATTTTACAAAAGCACATTTATTTAGTAACTAACTGTATAGATAAAATCATTACAGAGGAGTGACTTTAAGTACAGGTATGGGACCTGTTATCTGGTATTCCAGATAATGGGTCTTTCCATCACTTGGATCTTCATACCTTAAGTCTACTAGAAAATCATGTAAACATTAAATAAGCACAGCAGGCTGGTTTTGCTTCCAATAGGGATTAATTATATCTAAGTTTGGATCAAGTACAAGGTACTGTTTTATTATTCCAGAGAAAAAGGAAATCATTTTTAAAATTTTGGATTATTTGGATAAAATGGAGTCTATTGGAGATGGCCATTCCGTAATTTGGAGCTTTCTGGATAACGGGTTTCTGCATAACTGATCCCATACCTGTACTGTGTTAGAAGGATGCTGATTCATAAGCAGTTTCTAGAGTTACTGTAGCATTTTAATTGCTATAGTAATGACTGTACAATCTGGTACATGTCATGTTATCCCGACTCTTTGAAACAGCAGTGTTACATGTGTCATGGAAGTGATTAATGGATCTATTTATTATATATATTATGTCAGGACTTCCCCAGGTCTTTTGAGTGACTTATTATTGTATTTTCTTGTTAAGCCACAGGATTTTTGAGCCTACATTTGTAAATAATAGCTTTCCAACTCCTCATTCAGAGCAGCAGCAAGTTATTGCTTAATTACGTACTTATTTTAGTCTGCCTCGTGCTACTAACTGTGCTTGATCATTGTGCTTTCTTGTGATTTCCTAAATCAGTGTCGGACTGGCCCACCGGAATACCAGGAAAAGTCCCGGTGGGCCAAGCTGTCAGTTTGCCCTCATGCTGCTAGACATTTGGCATATTTCATAGCTATTCCCAAATTCTATGAGAACAAAGAGGCTAAATACAGTATATGGAATAATAAATTATAGTATGTAAAAGAAAGAGACTAGGAGAATAGAGATTGAGTGAGGAGAGGAAAAATAATAGTACTGAGGGTGGACCCCTGGTCTAAGATTAATTGGTGGGCCCCTGGTCAAAGGTTTTTGGGTGGGCCTCTGGTGTCCCAGTCCGACACTGTCCTAAATACTATTTGTTTCATGTGTTCACTCATCTTATTCCTGAGTTACTTCTGAGCATTTCCTGGTTCTGACTCCTGACAGTGTTAAGCTTGTATCCTACACTGACCTCTGGCTTGTGTATTAGGCTGTGCCACTGGCAGTAGCCCATATTATCTAATTGACAAAACAATGCAATGTGCTAAAACGTGTGAATTTTTATTGAGGTCCCAGCAAACATTTCGGGGACAACACCATCTTCATATGCTCTTATATATGCTTGCTATATTGGACTGATCTCCACTATTACAGGTATGGGACCCGTTTTCCAGAATGTTTGGGACCTCCTTTCCAGAGCTTTCTGGATAATGGGTTTCCTGATAACGAATCCCATACTTGTGCCAAATAGAGCTCTACTTTCAGGAAGAGTGGCAGCTGTGCATATGGATTTCTCTTTTTCAGCCTCAGACCTCAGGTCTGTGTACTGGTCTCAGCTTCAGTCTGCCATGCATTTTCCATGAGAGTTTTCATTCTCTACCATTTCAGTAGACTGTTTAAAGTGTATTTACCAGTGTTATCCAGCATATGGACTCCATCTAAACTGGGCATGTCTTGACCTGGTAACTGGCTATTCTTGATATTTTCAAAAACTGATTGCAATTTATGATGAATGTACAATACATTTCACAATTACAGTTTTCAAAAAAAATAAAAAGCCAGGGGAGCTTGCAGGCCCATATGGCTTTAACTTTTTCACAGCCTTAGGGTTGCAAGGTATACATTTTTATCATAAATTTACATGTTTTTTATATGGTTAAAATGCAATAAAATATTTCTTTATATTATTATTACATAGTAACATAGTAACATAGTAAGTAAGGTTGAAAAAAGACACATGTCCATCGAGTTCAACCTTTTTTTTTATTTTATTAACTACCTATCTGCCAGTTGATCCAGAGGAAGGCAAAAAACCCATCTGAAGCCTCTCCAATTTGCCTTAGAGGGGGAAAAATTCCTTCCTGACTCCAAAATGGCAATCGGACTAGTCCCTGGATCAACTTGGACTATGAGCTATTTCCCATAACTCTGTATTCCCTTACTTGCTAAAAAGCCATCCAACCCCTTCTTAAAGCTATCTAATGTATCAGCCTGTACAACTGATTCAGGGAGGAAATTCCACATCTTCACAGCTCTCACTGTAAAAAACCCCTTCCGAATATTTAGGCGGAACCTCTTTTCTTCTAATCGGAATGGGTGACCTCGTGTCAGCTGGAAAGACCTACTGGTAAATAAAGCATTAGAGAGATTATTATATGATCCCCTTATATATTTATACATAGTCATCATATCACCCCTTAAGCGCCTCTTCTCCAGCGTGAACATTCCCAATTTGGCCAGTCTTTCCTCATAGCTAAGATTTTCAATACCTTTTACCAGCTTAGTTGCCCTTCTCTGTACCCTCTCTAATACAAGAATGTCCTGTTTGAGTGATGGAGACCAAAACTGTACGGCATATTCTAGATGGGGCCTTACAAGTGCTCTATACAGTGGAAGAATGACCCCCTCCTCCCTTGACTCTATGCCCCTTTTAATACAGCTCAAGACCTTATTTGCCCTTGATGCTGCTGACTGGCATTGCTTGCTACAGCCAAGTTTATCATCTACAAGGACTCCAAGGTCCTTTTCCATAATGGATTTGCCTAGTGCAGTCCCATTAAGGGTATAAGTGGCTTGGATATTTTTACATTCCAGGTGCATGACTTTACATTTATCAACATTGAATCTCATTTGCCACTTAGCTGCCCAGATTGCCAGTTTGTCAAGATCATGTTGCAAGGATGCCACATCCTGGATGGAATTAATTGGGCTGGATAATTTTGTGTCATCTGCAAACACTGATACATTACTTACAACACCCTCCCCTAAGTCATTAATGAACAAATTAAATAAAAGTGGACCCAATACTGAGCCCTGGGGGACCCCACTAAGAACCTTACTCCAAATAGAGAATGTCCCATTAACAACTACCCTCTGTAACCGATCCTGTAGCCAGTTTCTTATCCATGTGCAAACGACTTCATTAAGCCCAACAGACCTTAGTTTAGAAAGCAGTCGTTTGTGGGGCACAGTATCAAACGCTTTGGCGAAATCCAAATAGATCACATCTACTGCCCCCCCAGTATCCAGAATCTTACTTACCACATCATAAAATGCAATCAAATTCGTCTGACATGACCTATCCTTCATAAAGCCATGCTGATTGTTGCTCATAATGCCATTCATTAGGACAAAATTTTGAATGTGATCCCTTAACAAGCCTTCAAATAATTTGCCCACCACAGATGTCAAGCTTACTGGCCTATAATTGCCAGGCTGAGATCGTAATCCCTTTTTAAATATTGGAATAACATCATCTTTTCTCCAATCCATAGGCACCATACCAGATGACAGTGAATCTGAGAAAATCAGAAATAAGGGCTGGTCTAAAACTGAACTAAGCTCTCTTAGAACCCGGGGGTGTATGCCATCAGGCCCTGGAGCCTTGTTTACATTAATTTGTATTAAAGCTTTTTGAATCATATCCTGAGTCAGCCACTGACTAGATTGAGCTGAACCATTTGTGCAGTTATTAAGTGAGCCTGTGAACCCAGACTCCTCTATTGTATACACTGAAGAAAAGAACTGATTTAACACATTTGCCTTATCTGTAGCTGTTACAACCATACTGGTACCATTATTTAATGGAGCAACACTCTCAACCTGTATCCTTTTACTATTAATATATTTAAAAAACTTTTTAGGGTTAGTTTTCACCTCCACCGCAATTAACTCTTCATTTCTTTTCTTAGCCTTCCGGATTGCTGATTTACAACATTTATTACAGTGTTTATATTCATTAAATGCAGCTTCTGTCCCTACAGATTTGTAGTTTTTAAATGCCTTTCTCTTCTGTCCCATTAACTTCTTTACTTCTGTATTAAGCCACACAGGATGATTCTTAGAGCTTCTACGTTTAGTCCTTAAGGGAATAAATTGAGAACAGTAATGATTTAATATCATTTTAAAGGACAACCATTTCTGTTCTGTCTTTTTAGCTGAAAACCTAATGCCCCAATCAATGCTCTGTAGGGCAGCCCTCAAGGCACTAAAATTAGCTTTTGCAAAATTCATGGTTTTTGTTGCCCCAGTATATTTTTGTTTTTTGCACCAGACATTAAAAGATATAACCTTATGGTCACTATTACCCAGGGGTTCAATGACTTGCATATTTGCTATAAGTTCTGGGTCATTTGAGATCACTAAATCAAGAATAGCATTTATATACCTGTGCTAAAAAATTGTCGTGCAATAAGTTTATAAACTTGTTCCCATTAACTGATCTAGCAGTACCGTTGCTCCAGTCAATATCTGGGTAATTAAAATCCCCCATTATCATTACTTTACCTAAACTAGTAGCCTTTTCTATTTGCATTAGGAGCTTTGCCTCTTCCTCCTCGCTTACATTAGGGGGTCTATAGCATACGCCTACAATTAATTTGCTGGATTCTTTACAATTGGTGAAGAACTCCACCCATACGACTTCTGCCCCCTCATTTTCTAACATAACCTCCTCCTTTATATGAGCTTTTAAATCCTGCCTAACATACATACATACCCCTCCTCCTTTTCTATTGCCTCTGTCCCTCCGAAACAAAGTATAGTCACTGATATTTACTGCCCAGTCATGCGACTCATTCAGCCATGTTTCAGCCACACCAATCACATCATATTTTCCTTCCATCACCAGCAGCTCCAGCTCTCCCATTTTACCAGTCAGACTTCTTGCATTTGTAAACATACATTTAATACTGGCACCATATTGAACATATGACATGGGGTCCTCCCTCTCCTTAACAGTATCCCCGGGCAAATCTCCTCCCCCATTTTCCCTTTCTTTGCCCACTATCTCATCTAACCTGTCTACCACTGAATCTTTTACTGAACCCTCCCCCCCCACACCTAGTTTAAAATCTCCTCCAACCCTCTAGCCATCTTCTCTCCCAAAACAGCTGCTCCATCATCATTGAGGTGCAGCCCATCCCTAGCAAAGAGCCTGTAGCCGACTGAAAAATCAGCCCAGTTCTCCAAAAACCCAAAACCCTCCTCCCTACACCAATCTTTCAGCCACGCATTAATCTCCCTACGCTCCCGCTGTCTCCTTAGCGTTGCTCGTGGCTCAGGTAATATCTCTGAGAAAATTACCTTGGAAGTCCTCGCCCTCAGCTTTGAACCTAGTTTTTTAAAATCATTTTTGAGGACTTCACCACCTCCTCTAACTTTGTCATTGGTACCTATGTGTACCAAGACCGCTGGGTCTTCCCCAGCCCCTCCCAATAATCTGTCCACTCGTTCCACCACATGCCGAACCCTAGCACCAGGCAAGCAGCAGACTGTTCGGCATGTAGGGGCCTTGCGACAGATTACCCTATCCACCTTTCTAATAATTGAATCCCCTATAACCAGAACCTGCCTTTCCTTCCTTGCACTTCCCCCACCACCCGTATTAGAGCCACTGCCTCCCGGGGTGCTCCGAGAGTCAGCCTGCTCCATACATGCCAGTTCGGAGTTTTCCTCCCCAGCATCTTCAGCCAAAACGGCGAATTTGCTGTTTTGGACAAACTGTGGACCAGCCCCCCTACTCTTCTGTCCCCTACTTCCCCTCTTGACTGTCACAAACCTTCCTCCCTCATTAGCCTCCACTGCCCCTTCTCCTCCCCCCGCTCCACTAGCCCCTGCCAGTGGTTGCTCTGCGAGCCTCCTGTCATTCCCCTCGTTTGCCGATGCTCTCAGTGCTGCAAGTTCACCCCTTAGAGTCTGCAGCTCAGATTCCAAGATGAAAACCCACCGACATCTCTCACATGTAAATACTGCATGGAACTGCTGCTCCAACACCACATACATGTGACAAGACACACACTGAGTAATACCAGCAAACCCACTCATGTTTACACAGGGTACTTACAGTCTCCCAAATGTAATTCCTCACCAACGCCTTTTCAGTTTTAAACGCCTTAAGGTTTTTAACGCTGCTTAACACTTAATTCACATGCAACACTTAATTCACATGCAACACTCGCTAAGCAGCTCCCACACTCGCTTTGCCTTCACAAGTGTAAGGTTTCAACCAGAGCACACAAGCCTGTTCAGAATTTACCTGATTAACCCCTCCCCCTTAATTAGAAGAAAGAGGGAAAGGAGAAAAAAAAATGCTATTTGCTACCAGCAGTAAATAAAAACCCTTAACTTTTTTTTTTTTTTATGTTCCCCTTAGACCTCTAAAGCTAAAACACAAAAAGAAAGTAAATGCTCTTAATGTATCAAATAGTTTACCCCAAAGAGAGAAAAGAAAAAAGCTGTTTGTCTCAGTCAGATAACTCACAGAACACACAGCAGTCAGTTATTTGCACTTACTCCCTCCTTGCACCCAGCACTCCCAACATGCACAGCAAACACCAACGCCTTAAGGTTTTTAACGCTGCTTAACACTTAATTCACATGCAACACTTCGATCACATGCAACACTCGCTAAGCAGCTCCCACACTCGCTTTGCCTTCACAAGTGTAAGGTTTCAACCCATGTATGGGATCCATTATCCGGAAGCCCGTTGTCCAGAAAGCTCAGAATTGAGGAAAGGTTGTCTCCCACAGACTCAATTTTATCCAAATAATCCATATTTTTAAAAATGATTTCCTTTTTCTCTGTAATATTAAAACAGTACCTTGTATTTGATCCAAACTAAGATATAATTAATCTTTATTGGAAGCAAAACCAGCCTATTGGGTTTATTTAATTTTTACATGATTTTCTAGTAGACTTAAAGTATGAAGATCCAAATTACAGAAAGACCCATTCTCTGGAAACCCCCAGGTCCCAAGCATTCTGGATAACAGGTCCCATATCTGTACTTTATATATTTTACTGCACTTTAGATATGCAATTATGGACTATGAGACAGTGCTGGACAGTCTTGTAGTTTTTTTTAAAACTGCAGTCTGGTTGTATTTTAAATATTGATAACTATGCCCTCTGATTTTTGTTTTCTTTTCTTTTAAAGGGGCTTTTGTTGGCCTTTATATTTCAAATATTGCAGAGCCATCAGGGATAATGCTTTTGAGTATTGAGTATTCTCCTTTAAGGACTCATTTTGAGCAGGCTTTTGTTCCAGGCATTTATCACATTAGCCACACTAGTATGAGGTCTGTTACATTTTGAGTCAGTTAAAATTGCTCATGAGTCTTCGGTCATCCAATTTTATATCATTTTGCCTTGCTCAAGCATTTCTGCTTTCCTGAAAACTGCTACAATGCTGATGCTTAGGAAATGTTTTAACTTAATTCTAGCTTTTATCATATGGCATATCTGTGAATTTATCTCTGCCAAACTTTAAATTGCCATCTTTTTAGATAGGTATCTGTCATAGAGTCCTTGAACTGGATGGAAATACACAGAGCAGCTCTGCTATACTTTATATGTAATGATATAGGCAGAGAAAGTACTATTGATGAGTCCTCGCCAGTACCCTTTAAAGTGACTGAAGACATTTTTTCCAGTTTCTAATGTGATTCCATGTGTGACAAATGACAAGTACATTTCTGACATTCTGCTTACACTGCATTCAGCATGTTTGCATACTTATACCAAGGAGTATATATATATATATACTGTATATATATATATATATATATATATATATATATATATATATATATTATTTATATTTATATATATATTCTGCTAAGAATTGCAACAGACCAGGTATTGTCATACTACATTGTCACACTACATCATGTAAATACAGCCTGTTTAATTTTAGGGGGTTATTTATCAAAAGTGTTTTTTTTATACCTCAAATTAACTCACAACTTGAATAGTTTCTAATTTAACTATTGTTGAAGGGACCTCTGCCATTGACTTCTACATGACCTTGACAGTTTTTAGAAATTCAAGCTATTTTCAGGGTTGGAGTATAATAAATCTTGAAAAATTTGAGGTTTTTTTTACCTGAAAAATCTATTTTTTTCATGGAAAACACAACTTGAACCTTTTTAAATCTGCCACTAAATGTTTGTAATGATTTTATGTATCTGTGTATTTCCCCAGTAGAGATGGCGCGAACTGTTCGCCGGCGAACTTGTTTGCGCGAACATCGGGTGTTCGCGCTCGCCGGAAGTTCGCGAACGTCGCGCAACGTTCGCCATTTTGGGTTCGCCATTGTTGGGGCTTTTTTTTGCCCTCTCACCCCAGACCAGCAGGTACATGGCAGCCAATCAGGAAGCTCTCCCCTGGACCACTCCCCTTCCCTATAAAAACCGAAGCCCTGCAGCGTTTTTTCACTCTGCCTGTGTGTGCTGAAGAGATAGTGTAGGGAGAGAGCTGCTGCCTGTTAGTGATTTCAGGGACAGTTGAAAGTTTGCTGGCTAGTAATCATTTTGATACTGCTCTGTTATTGGAGGGACAGAAGTCTGCAGGGGTTTGAGGGACATTTAAGCTTAGGTAGCTTTGCTGGCTAGTAATCTACCTTCTACTGCAGTGCTCTGTATGTAGCTGCAGTGGGCAGCTGTCCTGCTTCTGATCTCATCTGCTGACTGCTGCAATAACAGTAGTCCTTGTAAGGACTGCTTTTATTTATTTTTTTGTTCCAATACAGAGCAGTATCAAGCAGATTACTAGCCAGCAAACTTACTATCATTTGTCCCTGAAATCACTAACAGCTCTCCCCCTACACTATCTCTTCCAAGCACACACAGGCAGATTTTTCAGATACATTTTTGCCCTTGATCCCCCTCTGGCATGCCACTGTCCAGGTCGTTGCACCCTTTAAACAACTTTAAAATCATTTTTCTGGCCAGAAATGTCTTTTTTAGATGTTAAAGTTCGCCTTCCCATTGAAGTCTATGGGGTTCGCGAACCGTTCGCGAACCGCTCGCACTTTTTTTCCGACGTTCGCTACATCACTATTCCCCAGCATGCAGCATCTTTGAAGACTATACAAAATTATAAAGCAGGTGCCAGAAGTGGAGCCACAAAGAAGAGGGGATGCAACAAGGGGATTTATAAACGTAGAGTGCCACAATGTACTTTTACTTATCCTTTGTGCATTGATTGGCAAGCTATACACAAAAGTGTATAAAAAATTAAAAAAATATTTTACAAGGCCAAGAATTTCACTGGGAGCAGCATTATGAAGAAAGAACTTTAGGCTCTAGTTGTTTTGTGAAAGAGGCAATAGTTAATCATTTGCTCAGTGTGTGTCCTACAAGTCACTTAATGCGTTTAGAATGTATCATTTGATAGAGAAACTCCATTGAACAATGATTTTCACATTTTTCCCAGCCCGTGTTCTATTGAAGAAAGGAACTTGGCGAGATATTTATATTTTTATACTTGGTGGTTGACAGTCTGAATTAGTCATGTAACAAATCTCATCTCTAAAATGAAATTACCATTTAGTCATGGCTGAAACAAAACAGGCCTTCGTCCCATTTTCATGGTATAACAAAATATTATTTATCACTGAATTGTATTTCTCATACCATTATAGCGTATAGATGTTAGTGAAATTGTATCTATTTTCCTACTGAAAATGGTTCTCTTTCCTCCAACTAACACCAGTAACATCCCGGAAGTATCCATCTTAGTTAACAATTCCACTCTCCCCAGGCCCGGTGCCTTGGGGTTATCCTAGATTCTGCCCTGTCATTCACTCTTCATATCCAGTCACGTATTAAATCATGTCACTTCCACCTAAGGAACATATCCAAAATACGATCATTTATCACCCAAGATGCTGCCAAAATTCTTATTCACTCTCTCATCATATCGCATCTAGACTACTGTAACTCTCTTTTAATTGGCCTCCCCCTCCAGAGACTGTCACCTCTCCAGTCCATAATGAACACTGCTGCGAGGCTCATACACCTCAGCAACCGCTCCTCCTCTGCCTCGCCATTCTGTCAATCCCTGCACTGGCTTCCGTTACCTTTCAGAATCAAATTAATGACACTGACTTTCAAAGCACTTCATAACTCTGCCCCACTCTACATCACTGAACTCATCTCTATATACTCACCCAACTGCTTACTACGCTCCTCTGCTAACCTGCTACTCAACTCTTCTCTCATTACCTCCTCACATGCTCGCATTCAAGACTTTGCAAGGGCTGCACCCCTTCTCTGGAACTCTCTCCCACGGTCTGTCCGACTTTCTCCCAACCTTTCTGCTTTCAAGAAATCTCTTAAAACACACTTCTTTCGAGAAGCCTACCCTCACTCACTACCAAATGCAACACCACATACATTTCTCACCCACTTAATTCGATCTTGCCCACTCCCACACCTTGTGTATTACTCCCTTCCCTTTAGAGAGTAAGCTCTTTTGTATAGGGCCTTCCTCACCTTTTGTACCGGTATTGACTGTGATGTATATAACTCCATATGTTCTATGTATATAATTCATGTGATTTAGTTTTATAATCACATTTACTTTACAGTGCTACGTAAAATGTTGGTGCTATATAAATACATGTTAATAATAATAATAATAATAATAATACAGTATAATACCAAAAGTAACTGCACCTCTGGTTTGGGGCCAGGGGGTAATGTGCAGCACTACTGGGGCACACTGAACATTACACTGTTGGGTTGAATCACTGTTCAGGGATTGCATTGATAATAAGAGGGTCGATGCAAGGTGAACAGCAGTTAAAGGGGTTGTTCACCTTCCAAACACTTTTTCAAATGAGTTCTTTTCAGATTGTTCTCCAGAAATAAGGATTTTTTTCTAATTACTTTCCATTTTTTATGTTTTACCGGTTTTCCAAAATCTAAGTTCAAAGTTAAATGTTCGTGTCTCTGGTGTTTCAGTCTGTCAGCTCTGTAATTCAGTTGCAGATTCTGAACTGTTGAAATTTGCTACATTAGTTGATACATTTCTCAGCAGCATCTCTGGAATATCAGCAACTATTGTATCAATTCTAACAGCTGCCTTTAATGAAATTCAGGGATTCTGCTCAGCAGGGACAAAGATAAGAAATGTATCAACTAATGTATCAATTTAGAATGGTTAAGAGAGTCGGCAACCCCCACCCCCCGAGCTGCTTTAGAAAGGGAAAAATTAGATTTGCACTTCAGTATTAGAACAGTCACACATAGAAAATAGAAAGTATTTGGAAAAAGTCTTTATTTCTGGTGGAGTATCTGAAAACAACTGAACTGAAAAAAGTGTTTCAGGGTGAACCCCTTTAAGGTTAAGGAATGGAAATGAAAAGGAGTAGTGCTATAAAAAAAAAATATACATACATGCATTTATATAGCAGGGAAATGGATTTACAGTTCTCAAGCAGAATAGCAAAGAAGTGCTGGGTAGGAGATGCAGGGTTGTGGCGTCGGTACATACATTCTTCGACTCCTCAGTTTATGGTACCTTCGACTCTTTTTAAAATGTTTTTTCCATGTTGACTGAAAGTAGTACACAACATACAAGGCATTTTATCACTGCCAAAGATCAAAAATGTAAACCACATCCTTTGGTAATTCTAAACCAGAATCAAAGTTAAACAACATAAATAAAAAAATTGTGAAATCTAAAACAACTTATATAGTAATTGAAGGTGGTATATAGCTGTTGATTAGCTGTTAAATATAATCCAACATTAGCTAAAGTATTGTTCTTAGAAACAGAATTGCTTCTGCCATATCCTCCTTCAAAGAAGCTCTAAAATCCGACTTGATTATTTTCAGAGCTTGTTTTTAAAGTTATAAGGAGTTGGTACATTTCTGGTGACTCTGACTCCAGAAATTGCTTCCGACTCCACAACTCTGACCCCATCTCCACAGCTCTGGTATTTTGAGATAGCAAATAAGCTAATACTGTATGTGGGTGAGGTAATTTCCCTTCAGAAGTCAGAAATGAGGAATGGGCGCATCTCTTTGCTCTCCCACAGTACATGTTCCCCTCATGGACCACCCTCTCCCTTACCAACTTATTGCAGGGAAAGAGAAAGTGCCACCAGCAGTGGGAATCAGCAAGGAGACAAGCAGAGGAAGTCAGATGAAGAGGCGGGACCTGTAGGGTTTTAGAAGTTTTTGCATAAAAATAGACCCGAAAGGTATGGAAATAATCATGTCGCATCTGATTTTAGCAGATAAATGATCAGTGGCAACAAAAGTAAATCTGAATGCATATGTCCTCTTAAAAACACAGCAACAGCAAAATTGTAGACAAATTGCAATTTATCTTACAATATATTTGTACTGTTTATTGTTTTCCATGTAGTATATCTTTTTATTTCTCATAATGCATACCATGTTGTGCAAAGAAGTTTATGGAGATCTTGAACAGACTAGGGCCATAAAAGTCTTTTTGATGGCCACATCTATCCCTCCACCAGTTATTATGAGTTACAATGGATTTCTGAGTGTGCATTTTATTTCTTTAATCATTGCAATCATTTCTCCCTGTGCTGCAGACCAGTGGCCCCTGTCCATGGTGCTGAATAATGGAAAGCATCTTCAAAATCTGATAAACAAATCTAACATATTTAATACAGTAGAAATCCAATTTTATGGCCCCAGATTTAACATTTTCCCAGAAGTGATGCTGTTTTTTGCCAGTCTACATTTTTTGCTTTTTAGATTTTCAGTTTTCCAGACCTTAAGCCTTTTTGACATGGTCCCCTGTAAAAATCATGCGTTTACTGTATATATTTCTCTATGCCTTTTTTTTAAAAAAAATTTTTTTATATGTAGTCTTTTCCTTCCATTCATAGCGAATGGGGTTAAATATAAATGACTGTTTTTATTTATAGGATTCTGTATAATTCCCACTGGACTGCTGTCCAGCTGTCCATTTGGGAATAGACCATAGTTGGTCCAGAATGCTCCGTACCTGGGGTTTTCCGGGTTATGGATCTTTTTGTAATTTGGATCTTCATACCTTAAGTCTATTAGAAAATCAATGCAGGTTGAGACACAACATGCTGCTTTTTTGCCTGCGTTCGGCGCCTAGACGCGCCTGTGTGAGTACAGCCCCATTGAAAAAAGCTTAATGCGTCTATTCCTGTGCTTCCCTGCGGCTGAACGCAGAAAAACAGAATGCAGGGGAGCGCAGCTTCAACCGCTCGTCAGTAAGAGCCCTTAAACACCCCTTGCATGTCCAGCCCACCTCTGGCTGGTTAACCCCATGGTGTCTCTTAATGAGGTGATTTTAAAACCGAAAGAATGGGGATATATACCGGCCATCTACAATACATCCCCTCCACCTTGTACATTACACAAAACATTCTGGCTGAATAACAAATAGTGACATTCTCTTTAAAAAATATTTTGCTACTATGGTGCATGTAATTCAAGTCAGAAGTAATATGTTATGCAACTTAGATTGTAAGCTCTTGTAAGCTCTATGCGGCAGGGACCTCCTTCCTATTGTCTCCTTGACAGCTCTCAATCTTTTATGCATCTGCATTTTGTATTTATTATTTAATGATCCCCTGTTTGTTCTAATAATGCATTGTTTTGATGCACAGTGCTCTGTACATAAGTAACTCTATATAAATAAAAATATACGTACATATATATATACATGTCTTGAACCAAATAACTTGTATGTTATAACACCCAGATTTACTTAGTTTTTGAGAATTCACAGCCATTTTGAGGTTTCTGTAGTAACATGTGCTAAGTTTTTCCTATCCGGAATTATTGTACCTTTATGGCGTTTGTGCAATAAGAGCTTTTAAAGGAAAAGGTCTCATTAGTATTCTGGTTACTAAGAAAAATGGTCATTTTACCATGTTCTTTTACCATGTTCTTATATACTCTTTGTATTATATTTAGGATTATATGTAGTTTGTGACTGCTGCAGATCGACTGTGAGTGGAACACATTCACAGCCTATGCGGTTCTCAATGCTTTATAGCTTATCTGATCGATATCTCACTGGCAGTGATCAGATATTGATCAGGAAGACCATGGTTTTGGCTACTAAGTTGGCCACTCATTGAAAACTGACTGAACAGCAATTGTCGATTCAAGTAATTTTGCTGAACTTTATCAAGATTGATAGTTGTAATCCTATATATGCTGGGTACTTATTGAATGTTGCCAAAAACGCTGAGTCATTGCACCAAATGTAAGCTTGTTAGATTTGCTGCTTTAACCCCAGCAATTAAATATTGAGACTCTAACCTAGTTTTGTGAAGAAAACCCCTCTTTAATTGCTGTAATTATCAGCGTTTTCCTTCTTTACATGGTATTACTGTGTCTTTTTTTTGTCTAATTTTTCTTAATTATATAGTAGCCCTTATAGATGTAGAAACCCTGCTCAAAGGAGAAGCAAACCCAAAAGTTAAAAAACCCCTACCCTACATAGACCCCCCTCCCTCCTCCACCCAGCCTAAGTGTTACTCCAGGTAAATGCCCCTAACTTTTTACTTAGCCCTCGGTGCATCAGAGTTCACGGGCACCATCTTCAGCCCCTTCGGTAATCTTCAGAATGAGACCGGCACATTCGTGAGTTTCGTTGCATGCGCAGTTGTCGCTAAACAGAAATTAGCTCCAACTGCGCATGTGTGCTCCACCGGTCATATTCCGAAGACTACCGAAGAAAAGAAGATGGCCCCCTTGAACTCCGCAGGACAGAATCTGCACAGAGGGGTAAGTAAAGACTTAGGGGCATTTGCCCCTGGGTAACACTTGGGTGGGGAGGAGGGAGGTGAAAGTCTATGTAGGGGGCAGTAGGGGTAGAAGGTAGGGGTTTTTTAACTTTTGGGTTTGCTTCTCCTTTAAAAGAGAAGCCCTGTCAAAATGGCTTTGAATTTTTTTTTATCTTGATGTGCCTTCTAAGTGTTTCTCAAAACAATGCTGGTTTAGGGGATTTCCCACCTCTTTGTCTACAAGATCTACCTATCAAAGGTCACAGCAACCAAATCTTTTAAGAAACTAATCTACTATATTTACATTGTTCTTGAAAAAGAATTAAAGTCCCCTCTGTAAGATAGACTGGAAATCTGCTTATCTCATCGTTAAAGGTGGGGCTGAATGCCTTGATATAAACATACCAAAGTGAGCCTTAGTGAGTCTTCAGTAGATTTGTGTATTCTGGTTGCAGTAGACTAATCCACTGTGCTATTTTTATAGAAGGATTAAAAAAACCTTTACATTTACAGGTATGGGATCCATTTTCCATTATCTAGAGAGCTCTGAATTATGGAAAGGCTATCTCTCAATTTTAATCAAATAATTCTAATTTTTACAAATTATTCCCATTTTCTCTATAACAATAAAATAGTACCTTGTACTTGATCCCAACTAATGTAGTTGTAATTAATCCTTTTTAGTGGTAAATTTATATACTTGCCCCTGCCCCGCTCTGCCCCTTTCATGACGTTGTGATGGGCGTGGGTCCAGAGTGGGCCGGGCTGGGTTCGGTTTGGGAGGGTTAGGGTCGGGTGCAGGTTGAGGGAAACTCGACCCCCACATGACTAACCAGCACATCTTTGTAAAAAAACATATTTGTGTCAAACAGAAAATACTGTATAAGACTTTGAAGCACATAACAGTATGCATATGCTCCCTACTTGGTGCCCAAAGTAGTGGCTTGTCACATCCTAAACAGAAGTTAGTGTAAAATTGCAAGTTAATGGCCTCAAAGTTTGTGTGCACACATTTGTTTGCACAGCTTGGAGGGAACAGTACCTGCAAACCAACTTTAAAATACTCATGCCTGAGGTGATATTTTTTACTTTGAGGTGGTATTTTTCGATTTGGTAGCCAGTAGTCTTCTAGGCTTCACTAACTAGATGCTGTGGCTCAGGTAGATTGATATTACCAAAAAGACAAGATGGAATAATGGCCAAGGACCTTAGTGAACATCTAAATTAATTCCCCAGATGTGAAATGCTCGCTCAGCCAATTTAATGCTAGCCGAAATTTTCCAGCATTTGGCTGGTGAGACGTAACTTCGCATTTTAGTGAATTAGCGTAGTGGTAACGAATTTGATCCTGTCGTGGTGTAGTGGTGCAGAGTGTGGCGAAGCAGTCACTAGAGAAAATTTGCGCGCCCCCATATATCTTGCCTTGTGTTTCCAGATATCCATTCAGCTCCAGCACCAATTGAGTTGAAAACAGGGAAGGTATTTTTTAGACATTAGAAAATATATTAGAAAAGCATTTGGATTTTCCAAATCTTACAGAATTAATGTATAATGTAATGTGCCATATGTGTCATGAATTGAAATTACTGTATTTGATTATAAAGGAGTCTACGGGAGACATCCTTTCCATTATTCTGAGCTTTCTG
Organism: Xenopus petersii; assembly: GCA_038501925.1. Taxonomy (NCBI): domain Eukaryota; kingdom Metazoa; phylum Chordata; class Amphibia; order Anura; family Pipidae; genus Xenopus; species Xenopus petersii. The sequence continues at coordinate 43,507,223 of CM076674.1, read as the reverse complement.
GATAACGAGTTTCCAGATTACAGATCCCAAACCTGCATTTGTGTTTGGGAAGCCAACAGTGGGGACCAGGATCAAACTTTGAGTTGTGCCAGATGGACCTATACTAACATTCAAGTCAGTTCTTCATTGCTCTGGCACAGGGAATTTGCTAAACACCCCACAACAATGAAAAGGTGTGTAAATTGTGTTCTCTTCTTCATGATGGTTTTACAGTAGAGTCATCAGTTATGTTTTCCATTGCCATAATATTTCACTATTCTCTAATCTTTCTCAGTAGGCACATAAGCTCCTCTTGCACAGATAATTCCAACATTCAGAATGAATGTACCTCTAAAGATGTTGTATTCTTTGAAATCAATAATGTTATTTCACTTTAAGAATAATTTGTTGTAAAGAAAAGTCTGTCACATAAATCTGGCTGATATAATGACGTTTTAATCTGAAAAAGTGATCTGAAGTGGATAAAAATAAGCAACTGCTGTGCAGGGCTTCATTTGACCTGTGCTATAGCATGCTCTGCAGTAATAATTATTTTCTCTAAATAAATGCGCTTGGGGAAAAACAAAGAAGAGGAAGCTAAGTGGAAAACCAGCAGGCGCAAGTTTAGGAAACAGAACAATCTGAGCTCCATGTAAGGATTACGGGGGCAGTAGTTTGGTCCTCCTACTCTTTAGCAGTTTTTAAGTGTTAGGAATATTGGGCTACACAAAACCTATAAGATATTTGGTTGGAAGTTCTGTCGCCTAGTATGGATTTACAGAAATAATTTTTCTGGAAGGTTCCAGATATTAGGCAGCACAGAGATTAAAGGGAAAATGAAGCCCAGGAAATCATTAGACTTGTAATGTGGCACCCTATGATTTTAACTTGCTGTACTGACCCAGTTCTCCAGCACCCAATAGCATTGAAGAAGATCCTACGACAGTGCTGTATAACTTTCAAAGCAGCAACTGATGTGGGGACATAAATAAACATTAATACAAGATTTATACAATCCAAAAGCACATTTTGTGAGACTGCATCTCATGCCATTTTAGACCACTTCTAGTATTATTTAGAATCAGGCTGTTTACAATAACTAGACTAGAATATTCAGCTGAAAATATTCCAAATCACAGTACAATCACAGTTACATTTTCATAACTGTCACCTCCAGCAGGAGCAGTTTGACAGGTTTAAAATGAATGGCCTGAACCCTAGACCTTTCTTTGTGTTCACCTTTTCACCAAGATCTCTTCATACTTAGCTTGGCAGCAAATGTTAGAAAATAAAGAGAGTAGTGGCCACAAAATGGTTAAAGCAAATCTAGTATGATGAATAAATGCAAACAAAGATACTTTATTTCACTTGAGGTCTCATTATTGTGCAGTAGTTAAGCTTTTGTACTTTTGTATTATTTTTATCTAAAGTTTCCCATAAACTGACAATAATAATGTTCCCTTTCCTGATCAAGTTTGCACCCTATTGACCCATGTATGGGGAAAAAAGGATAACCTGTCTGACTGAAAATTAAATTATCAGCCAGGTTAAAAAAAAACCCATCATTTAGAAAGTGAACATGATTTACAGTCATTTTCATGATTTTTTTTTGTAATGACCTGCTTAGTCCCCACTAACAGTACAGTTTGTATACACAAGCTTCATTAAACAACACTGACTTATTGCCCATGTAAAAAAAATATAATATTTCTGTGTCAACAAAAGCCCTATTTTGAATTGAAATATCTTGCTAAAAGCTAATAATTTGTGCGTCATTCACACCTTCACTATAGTTCCTTCCCATGAAAATACTGTCATTAACACTGTTTTTGACTTTAATCTCTAGGAGCAAACAAACTGTCATTAGGTCTTATGAATAGAATATCTTGGTTACTGTTTCCGTTTGATTCCTACTTTTTGTTCTGTCACACTTTACATATTTATTCTATATACATAGCATCAATATTGTCTTAGAAATATTAGCACAATTCTAGTTTGTTATCAGAGCCAGAGGCACATGCCTCTTATGCCTACCCCTAGGTACTGTTAATGCTTGTTTATTCTCTTCTAATTCGAAAAAAAAATTCTTGAAACATACCAAGTTTGAATGTACACTTATTTATTAAGAAATCTAAAAACATCTATTGCTTAATTAAAAATATGAAAATAATAATTGAACATGTCATTCTACTTATCATTTCCAACTTTCAAAAAGATTTGAAAAACTAAAATTTTAAAAATTGTGTTAATTTTGCTCAGACAACTCCAATTGACTTCTGCATGAACTTGCCAGCTTTTAAATGCAAAATGTACATGTACATGTATTTTTTTTACTTCTTTTGTGCTCAATAAATCTCAAACATTTGACTTTCAGAAACCCTAATTTGAATTTGTAAGTGTTTGCTCTTGAAGTGGATGCAATGAAGTTAATGGTAAAAGGTAGAGGAATTAATGGGCAGGCACTAGCAGTTCTTTTCCAACAGAAAAACCACTGGTGAACTGTTCGCCAGGTGACAAATATACAGTACACATAGAATATAAATGTCACAATATAAGGCTGATTAGTAATTAATACAGATGATTTCTACATGGCAACAAAGAAACCAGTGCAGTTAGCATCATAATTTAATAATCAGCCTTGTAGCATCAGCTTATATTACAGGTCAACCTCATTTTCTGCTTGATGATTTGCGACGACCCCTAAGCTTAGCTTCTCAACAGCTGCTCAGAGCCCACTGAGCATGTGAGTGTCACAGACAATTTCCAAGATGGTGACCCCCTTTGACAAGCGTGAACTCCTGGATCATTGCTGCTACCGAGAAGCTGAAACTTTAGGCTAGTGCAGTATATAAGATATGGCATTTGAGCCATATTAATTTTTAGGGTTTAGTTCTCTTTTAAGCATTTAATACTGTGAAGCTTATTCCAGTTTTCCTTCCAAGATGATATAGTTGTATAATGTATATATGAGGACATGGATGCTCAGAATAACAGCTTTAAATCATAAATGAGCTGGCAACCATTACAACAACATGCTCGCTGACCTAGCACCACAGTACTCTGATGTGAAAGGTTAGTGGAAATCAAATGGATGTTTCGAAAAGACATTGTTTGTTCATGCTGCATCTACATTCCAGTCAGGTTTATGTCCTTTTCACACATAGAAAACACTTTGCATGCATCTCAACATGGTATGACTGTAATTGAAAATTATTAAAAGAAAAGGCCATTTTAAATTATTTTCTATTTTGTATGCCTTTCTTCAGTTGAAGGTCAAACTTAGAAAATGAAAAAAAGGACATGCTCATGAAGCTTATTTTTTTAAAAAAAAAAACCCCTAAATAACAGGGATGAAAACAACTATATTTACAGTGAATTAAAAGGAAAAGTGTAATTTTTTCTGTGGTAGGTAGGGACGTGCCGAATCCACTATTTTAGGATTCAACTGAATTCCAAATCCTCTGCCAAAGATTCAGGCAAATACAGAACCTAATCAAACCCTAATTTGCGTATGTAAATTAGGGAAAGATAGTCACACGTGCAGCACGCAGTGAAAATTTTTTCGACTTCCTTGTTTGTGAGATGAAAAGTCCTGTGGTTTATTTGGATTTTGATTCAATTTGGCCGTCTGATACATCTAATTCTGAATCCTGCTGAAAAGGCTGAATCTTGGCCATATCCTGAATCTCCATCAGGGTTTCCTAGCATAGAGTGTTCCTATAATGTTAATGTGGGGTTTATGTTTATTCTTAGTGACTTGGGGAATCCAAAAACTCCAAAGAATCTTCTCTTATTCGTCAATTTTACCTTACCCTAACACATTCTACAAAGTATTGATTCTGTTATGCAATGTTTGATTTTCCTGAGCATTTTTGGTGTTGCGTTACCCAGAACAACCCATTTTTGTCTTTGGCTATTTTTGTTCATAGTTGCTTCTTCCCAAAATATAGTTGATCCAGATTCACACTTGCAAATTTTAAACCAAACATCAGTGATGTCCACTTTGCAGCTCTTTACATGCATGTTTTTTTTTCCCTTTAAGCTCTTTCAGTGCTCTAGCACAAAAGTCTTACTATGTGTTCTTGGAATTGATTTATCAAAGCAACCTATCTTAGGTGAATTCAATATTTTTCTGTTACGGGATGCTTCTTATAGTGAAGGATAGAAACAGAGATTCAGAAATGGCTATTAATGGGGTTTGTATGCATTAATTGAGTTTTATTCTGGTGTAGAGAGCAACAGTCTCCAATAATGTGCCATTGCCTTTTTTATTTATTGTGCTTTTACTTGTTTAACTTTTAATTCTGTACACTGACAGTTTGAAATACAAGTGTTATGTAGATAATGGAGTCCCAGTTCCCCTAGCAAATAGGAACTTGTTGGAATGAGTGTAATTACATGGAGCCTTAATAGAACAATAATAACATAATAATAATAACAATAATTTAGTCTTAGAATGCTAGTTGCTAGTCCTGGCAACCAGATGTCAGAAAATATATGCTGTAGCCTGTGTAATTATAAAAATATCTGGAACGGTCTAAATCCTAAGACGGACGAATGGCTAGTGTCAGAGGGTTGATATTTGTGACCCCCGTCCTCTATGACGCCATAATGCTATAGGGCCCAAGGCAGGATGGACTATAAGGGCTAATGGTCTACTGTGGACAATGGTCACTCATATAGCTTATACTAGGCCATACAAACAAAAGATCATCACTCTGTTACTTAAATTCCAGAGTGTCAGTATAACGCCAGTCTGTCTGGTGGGGCCCCTTACTGCTGAAGTGTTGCTCAAATTACTGGTAATACCACAATGGCCTTGGTTGGCCGATAGCTGATTGCGAGGCTGTGGACCGTTGGAGCTAGGCACAGTATGTTACAACATTCCTGATAACATGTAAGACTAAGTAAATCATTTAGACATTAATTGTACAAGGAGGTGTTGTTATATTTGTACCTCTATGACCTCGTACGTAAAACAAAACCACGAAATAGTGCAAGTTCAAATACAATGAGGTAGTTTATTGTGTCCAAAATACAAGACAATAGGTTTTGCCTGGGGAAGTAGTCGTGTGTCACCTAGGTGGTACCCGAATGCTTTCCAAGGATACTCCCATATAACATAAGTTTATATACCCATTTTGATGTCATAGATGGGGGTGATAACAAATGGGAGTATGTCAATACCATACATAGTCTAACTCCTCCTTGTACAATTAATGTCTAAATGATTTACTTAGTCTTACATGTTATCAAAAGAATGTGGTAACATACTGTGCCTAGCTCCAACGGTCCACAGCCTCGCAATCAGCTATCGGCTAACCAAGGCCATTGTGGTATTTCCAGTAATTTGAGCCGCACTTGTGCAGAAAGGGGCCCCAACAGACAGACTGGCGTTATGCTGACACTCTGGAATTCAAGAAACAGAGTGTTGATCTTTTGTTTGTATGGCCTAGTATAAACTATATGATTGACCATTGTCCACAGTAGACCATTAGCCCTTATAGTCCATCCTGCCTTGGGCCCTATAGCGTTATGGCGTCATAGAGGGCGGGGTGACAAATATCAACCCTCTGACACTAGCCATTCGTCCGTCATAGGAATTGGACCGTTCCCGATATATTTTTATAATAACAGAGGAGACAGACTATGTATGGTATTTCCGTGAAACCCTTGTCACAATTATTGTAAAAGCCTTCTGAAAGCTATATAATGCCTGGACCAAGAGGTGGGTCTTTGGTAAGTCCTTGGCTGACATTCTGTGTGTTACTCCAACAGCTTACCCAGACAAAACTGTTATGTTGTATTATGTAAGAATAAATTGCCTGACTATTACTAAAGGTTTTCCTTTACTGAGTTTTGTCTTACACGAGGTCAAAATGGTACTACAAAAAATACCATCACCTGTAGAAGAACAAACCTTCCTTATCTCCTCAGTTGTTTGCTTGGGTTTCAGTGGCTCTGCACCTCTTTCCATACATGTTGAGTTTGCCCAGTGGTGGCAACCTTTTCTAAATCCTGTTTTCCATTGGCCTTCTATTGATCGTGTTAGCCAATCAGTGCCAGTGGCACTGTACAAAAAGTGGTGGTCTGTTAAAAACAGTGAAGCTCCATGGGTAGTATTCTTGTGCTGGTTTCAATGCTTCCTATACTGTATATTGTCAGTCAGTTTCCCTGCTCTGGGATGGCATTAACTATTATTAACTATAGCAAAGCTGTGGCAGGTTTTGCAGCTTTCCGTAAAATTTTTACAAATATAACATTTTTCTTTTTATAGGAATGTCTTGCTTGTAAGGGGTGTGTGTATGGATGCTGGGTTTTCATTTGGAGGGGTTGAACTTTATGGACTTTGTCTTTTTTCATTCAACCGAATTTAACTATGTAACTATGTAACTATATGTAATTAAAATATATTGGAGTTCACAGCAAATAAAAAGTTCTGGTGGAACAATAAAATAAAGACATATAATGGTGAAAGTAATTAAAAATTGCAAGCAATGTATAAAATGGCGTTTTTGCGAATGTTTAGCACTTCACACAATGTAAAACTAATCCCTGGCGAATATTACATCTTTATGCAAAGGTTAGTGTTAACACCTGCTCAGGAGTTTCCAAAGCCTTTTTGTCGCAAACTTTGCAATGAAGTATTTGGAAAAAGTGGAAGCTAACATTGGCAATGTGTAACGCAGGGTATCCCAAACAGTAGAGTAGAGTAGAGACCCAAGCAGAAAGTTCTGAGAAAGCAAGTAGTAAAGCAGTAGTAAAGTAGTAGAAAGGAAAACAAGAAGTGTAGTCTAAGGCCCGGCCGGGTCAGTATAATTTAGGAGATGACAGAGTAGTCGGTTTCACAGGCCGGGTCAAACACACCAATATCGCTGTACAAAATAAGATCCCAGATGGCAGTCAATAACAAGCAAGGGTCATGACAGGTAGCGAATTAGACGAAGTCAGGGACAGGCAGGGTCAAAACAGAGTAGATACACTAGAGAAACACACCCAGGAGCTATTGTAAATGGACCTTTACGTTGAGCAACTTGAAAAGATACATGGCACCTTTAAATATTTGAGCTTCGTGCCAACCACAATGACAGACACATTGTTCACATCAAACCTGGAAGCCGCACGAGCGCGCATCATTTGCAGTTTGCTGCGCAGGGAAGAGGACACGGCTGGTGTCCGCGCCATGGCTGCAACAGCATTGCCGTTGCACCCCCACTGGACCAACAGGTACTTTTCTCACACAATGGTCTTTGTGAATGTTTTTGCGGTAACAAAACATATATTCCCCCATTCATTTTTTTATTTCTTTAAGTAGATAATGTCTTCAGAATGTGAGTAAATCACTATGGCATCATCCGGAGTGAGGGAAAAAATGAAGACTGTAAATGTGTTGTTAAATTGACTCAGTATCATTTAATTAAATATCAATTGGCATTTTTGCTGATTTCTGTTTTTTGTATAACTATAGATTTAAATCAACATGTCCTAAATCTCATTTGGGACTGTTTTGCCATAGATGAACTTGTTGAATTCCTTGCATAGTATCCTTGCCAATTTGATATAGTTTGCACAATATGTTAAACTGCCTCTCACTCTTTGTTCAGAAATAACTGCTGTGTCTTTATGCTTTTGCCAGTGATTTTGCTACAACTTCTGTTGCTATTAATTTATTTCCTTTTTTCTTTTTTAATTCTGAAAGCATCAGTCTCATTAGAGCGAGCTGTCTCTTTTTCAATTTATTTTATCGCCTGCAGGATCTATAAAAGATTAACAATTGATGTAACAGTAATGATGCATTGTGCTTTTACTTAACAAAGTTAACATGCAGTTCACATCAGCTTTGAGAGAGAGAGTGTAAGTTAAAGGGAAACTATCGGATAAATGAAAAAAATTATATAAGCTTTCATATACTGAAGTAAGAAACTTTCTAAATACAATCAATTAAAAATTTTGCATTGTTTCTGAAATAATCAAGTTTATATTTACTATTCCTCTCTCAGCATCTGTTTATCTTCATTCTGTCTTCATGCAGCAGTTGGGTGTCAGTTGAATGATCCAATATATCTTATGGGGGGGGGCTTCCTTTCCTAGCAGATATATTAGAGCTCACTCAAATAACTGATTCAAGTACAAACAAAATCTAACAAAATAACTGCATTTTTCACAAATTCTGCATGTAGAGAGACAGGATTTCTGGTGATTTTAATAGACTGAGCTCTAATACATCTAGGAAAACGAAACCCCCCATAAGATATATTTGATCATTCATCTGACACCCAAGTGCTGCATGAAGACCGAATGACGAGAAACAGATGCTGAGAGAGGAATAGTGAAGATAAACTTGATTAATCAACAAAAACGGTACAGAATTTTTAATTTATTGTATTTAGAAAGTGTCTTATTTCAGTATGCTGAAGCTAATATTAAATTTTCATTTTTGAGATAGTTCCCCTTTAAGGATAATGAGCCTGTTCAGTGAAACTAGCTCTAGGCATGACTCAACCAGAAGTCTGATTATGGCATAGTTGTTTGCAATCCTGCCATGCAGCACTGGGATCATAGGTTTGAATCCAGCGAGAGCACTACCTGCAATACGTTTCTATATTCTCCCTTGTCTGTGTGAATTTCCTTGAGGAACTCTGATTTTCTCACAAAAACATAAATGTAGATAACTTGAAAATGCATTACATTTGGCACCCCCCAGTGATTGGATCTTTTCTTCTCTTTTAAGAGACATGTACTGCTCAATGTACTGCTCAAGACTATTTTAGCCTTCTACACAGTGCTTACTCCTTACTCTTTAATTTTATTCTGGGAAACTACAGATAATGTTTGGGACAACGAAATAAAACACCACCCTTACTTTGATATGGAAAATAAAATAATACAAGCCTCCTTATTCATATGACTGAATGATGATTTCAATTTAATCAGATTACAATTTCTTTCACTTGCCTTAACATACTGTACTTATTAAGATTTCCCACATTAAACTATTCCAAGTCATGTTATTGCAGGGGTACTTTGAGCTCTCATTTTCATTTTGTTTGTGTAGTTGTTACTTGTATATCTAAAAGAAGGATTTTTTTCATCTACTGTTTACAGAACAACACTCATTTCAATAGAAATGCAGTGCTCAATAAAATCATATATATTGTATATTTATAGGGATGTTGTCAGTTCAGTTTTTTTGTGGGGGAGGGGGTCAGTTTGGGCCTGCACTACCAGGTTCAATAAAGTAAATCATGGTATCATATTTATTCCCGGAATACATTTCAAAGCTAAATAAATGAGTCTTTGTGATGTGAAAGTCAATAATTCATAGCATCATAGCAAGTACTGAAATTTCCTCTGACATTCACATATCCATCTGCAAAAGGAGTTCATCAAGTCCAGTATTGTTGGAAGAGTTCGAAATTACATAGGGCCCCTTTATAAAGTGTCAAATTAGTAACGCTTACTGATTGGATTTTTTTCATTGCATGTTTAGAAAACCTCAAACGTTTCCTCCAGTTGGTGAAAGTAGTAATATCAAAGTAATAAAATGGTACTGAGTTCCTATATTTTGATTGATTTTACTGATGTACATTTGTATTTATGCAAGCAAATAATAAATAACTGCATAGTTCTAAATGTTAGGCATTCCCCCCCCCCACCAGTGACATGGTCTAAAGTCACATACTGTTAAGAGTTTGGATTCTGCAAAATCTGAATTCTTTGAAAAAAGGCTCATATTTGGCAGAATCTCAAACTGAATACAGTATTTGGTGCATCCTTACATATCATAATATGTGGATGAACAAGAAAACAAACACACACAAAGAAAAAGGAAAAAAAAACAAAATCAGCAATTATCATACAGGCATATTAACAAAAGATTTGACTTTCCAGCAGGAGAAGTAACTTTCATGCTATATCAGTTCAATAACATGACTCAGACACCATCTATGAACTTGGAATAGATTAATGTGGAAGGATCAAGGGATTTTGGTGAACTATTTCATGTATGTTGAGGTAAAGTGAAAGTGGCAAAGAAACGGTGATATGTTATGATTACACTGAAATTATTATTCAGTCATATGAATGATGAGGCTTGTAGTATTTTATTTTTCAGATCCAAGTAATGGTGGTGCCCCAAACTTTATCTTTAGTTTACCAGAAAAAAAGTAAATAAGTAGTAAGCACGATGTGGGAAATTAAACCATAGGTAAAAATAGAACAAAAATAGCATTGAGCAGTACAGGAAAAGTTTCAATCACTGGAGGGTGCCAAATGTTAGGCACCCCCCCACCCAGTAATTATTATGTCTTACCTAAAGATCCAGAGATGGCTTGAAACGTTGCTACTATTGGTCTGTGCCATGTTTGAATAAAGGCCTTTTTATTATATTAAGAAGGTGCTGTTCTCGTTTATACTGAATTACCTAATACCCAAGGCAATTCTCCTATTTACAAATACCTGCCTGCAGTGGCCCAAGGGTGGTTTTTCTGTGTAACCACGACAAAAATGTTATTTTCTTTTTGCTTTGCATTGGGTGTGCATGTGCAGTAGAGTGAAAAGCAAGAAAACCTGGTATTAGGTAAGCTATTGTAATTACTGGGGGATGCCTAGTAGTGATGTGCAGGTTGACAAATTGTTGACCCACACACGACCCTAACTGCTCTACACCCACACCTGACCCTAACCCGCCGGTCTACTTCCATTTCTATATCCCCACCCAGCCTTGTCTCTGATGTTGCAGAGGGTCTGGACACTCATCTATAAACAAATTTCGGAAGCGCCGTATACTTAGGTTGCGAGCAGGATGGCTGGTAGGAAGAGCTCTGCCCGAACCTGTACACGGCCCAAATTCTTTGTGCGTGTGTTGGCCCAAACCTGAGCGACCCATGGGTATTGGGCTGGTCCAAACATTACTAGTGTTAGCATTTGGCACCGAATGATTATACTTGCCTTCTTATTTGAAGTTCTGCAGATGCAAATATAGGAAAAAATCAGTAGTGATCCTATTACCTAGTATCAGTGTTTTCATGTAGAAAAGTGTATTGGAAGAGCTAGGATGCAACCAAAAACCACTAGCAATCTAGGACCAATCACCAGTAATTGATATCTCTAACTGGTGATGGGATTTAAAAGTTCCTGTCCTCGCTCTCCATCCAGTGTCAATTCTGTAAACACACAAGATAAATGATTGCATTAGTTAATGCTTATTTACAGTATCGGTGTTTAAATTATGTGTTTTTCTAAAACTGATATAACCATTCACCTTGAATTTGTTTGGATAAATTAAGACATTTTCTTTTTGGGAGCTATTATGAAACAAAAATGTAATCAGTTTAAAATGATACATAGTTTCTGAAAAAATAGTGCTACTTTCCACTTAAAGGCTTTAACGTCTTCTTTGATGGACATTTGGCTCTAAAATCATTGGTGTTCAAGCAGAGACAGATTGCTGAGAAGGGGTTAGTGAAGAGTAAGATTGTTTTTTGGAAACAGTACATAACTCGTAATTGAATATATGGTGAGGACTATTTACCAGAATTTAATATTGTGTAGTTTAAGAGGTTTTTTCAACCACTACTAAACTCACATTTTAAAGAAAGCATGAATGTCTACTTATTTATTTAAAACAACTGAATACAAAAAGCACAAACCAAGCCAAACTAAAATAACTCAGAATGAATTTAAATAATAATACAGAAACATTTAAATATTAATTTTTGTAACAATTTTCGTGCAATTACAAATAAACAAAAAAACATTAAAAGCAAAGAAATATTTGTATCATTTGCAAAGGACAGCTCCCATTGACTTCTACATGACTATTACAGCTTTTAGATGAAGACTTTTTTTTTTTTTTTTTTTAGAATTTGTAAATAAAAACATGATTTTTAGCTCTAAAATGTACAATTCAGGGAAAGGTCAGCAGTTATTTGGGTTCCTTGATTTTAGTCACATAATTGCATAAAGTGCTATAAAACTCTGGGATATCTTTCTCCTTCAATATTTGTGCAATTTGGGATTCTGCATCTGTTATAGTGAAGCTTTACAGTAATAATGAAAATTCAATGGCAAACTTATTAAGGGTATACATAAATTGCATGTTAAAGTAGAGTAATGGCAACCTGAATGTTATTTATTTTCTTAAATACAGTGTTTTCTATCTATTATAAAGAGCATTAACACAAACCTTTCTATGTAGGTGTTGAAAGCATCTTGTTCAGAACCTTTGGGCTCATTAGGAAACTCCTTTACACAAATGGAGAATTTTAACACCGCTATTTAACAACACTATTAACAACAATATTGTTTTGTTTTACAGAGATCTGATGAAGAGGCCATTGTGGATCAGGGTGGAACGAGTTCAGTACTTAATATTCACTATGAAAAAGAAGAACTCGAAGGTAAGGTTGGACATGTACATATCCACAGATAAAATAATTTTGCATATGTTGGCTGTAATGAATAACAAAAATAATATAACATGATTTCATCCGTAATTGACAGATGATGCCTTAAACGGGTTGTTCACCTTTGAGTTAACTTTTAGTATTATCTAAAGAGGGATATTCTGAGATAAATGCAATTGGTTTTCATTTTTTATTATTTGGTATTTTTGAGTTATTTAACTTTTTATTCAGCAGCTATCCAGTTTGCAATGTATGCAATTTGGTTGCCAGGGTCCAAATGACTGCAATATGAATAAGAATGGCCTGAATAGAAAGTGGAGTAATAAAAAGTAGCCTTACAGAGCATTTGTTTTTTTTATATGGGGTCAGTGACCCCCATTTGAAAGCTAGAAAGAGTCAGATGAATAATGCAAATAATTCAAAAACTATAAAAAAAGTAAAAATGAAGGCCAACTGAAAAGTTGCTTAGCCATTCCTTAACATACTGAAAGTTTACTTAAAGATGGACTACCCCTTTTAATGTAAAAATGTTAAAGGGGTTGTTTGCCTAACTTTTAGTAGGATATAGATATAATATTCTGAGACAAATTACATTAAGGGGGTTACCGAATATACTCGAGTATAAGCTGACCCGAGTATAAGCCGAGGTACCTAATTTTACCTACGAAAACTGGGAAAACTTATTGACTCGAGTATTAGCCTAGACACAACTACAGCCCTATCTCCCAGCATTCCGCCCCAGCGATCAACCGGACTTCTTTGCAAAGTTGATGGTGACAGAGAATTGCCAAACGGATTACTGTGTGCATTGTCCCACTGTCAAACTACCATGTGCAGAGGGTGTGATATTGCCATCACTGTTAATCTTTCGTATAACCAACAGAGGGTGCTGTGTGATTTTGCAGTCACTGTTATTCTTTCATATAACCAACAGATGGCGCTGTGTGATATTGCAGTCACTGTTATTCTTTCATATAACCAACAGAGGGCGCACTGTTATTCTTTCATATAACCAACAGAGGGTGCTGTGTGATATTGCAGTCACTGTTATTCTTTCAAATAACCAACAGAGGGTGCACTGTTATTCTTTCATATAACCAACAGAGGGCGCTGTGTGATATTGCAGTTTCTCCCCAAGCGAACTGTTGGTATAGGAATGATTAAAAGTGAATGCAATCTCAGCTACTGCCTGCTGACTTGAGTATAAGCCGAGGTAGACTTTTTCAGCACATTTTGGATGCTGAAAAACTCGGCTTATACTTGAGTATATACGGTTTTTATCAAAGTCCGAATGTATCTCAATATTTTCTGCTACAATCTCCGATCAAATCCGCTCCGTTTTTTACTCTTATTTATTATTACATTTTCCTGAAAATTTGCTTTGTGGGAAAAAATTATTTTTCACGATTTTTCGAATTTTTTCATCTGATTTTCACAATTTTTTCTTAATTTTCACACGAAACCCAGCACACATCAAAAAATCATTGGGACTTCTCCCATTGACTTATATGCAACCTCAACAGGTCTGAGATGCCAGATTTTCAGATTCTGACTTTTCCATCCTTGGGGTTGAATAAATTATGAAAAATTCAATTTTATAAAAAAAAAAATCAGAGTTTAGTAAATAACCCCCTTATTGCCTTTTATTAGATAACCCCAAAAATTTTTTTAAAATTTCCCATGTGCCAATCTCCATTAAAGGACCAGTAACATCAAATAATTAAATTGTTTTAAAGTAATACAAATATAATGCAGTGTTGCCCTGCACTAGTAAAATGGCTGTGTTTGCTTCAAAAACACTAATATTGTTTATATAAATAAGCTGCTGTGTAGCAATGGGGGCAGCCATTCAAATGAGAAAAGGCTCAGGTTACATAGCAGATAGCAGATAAACTCTGTAGAACATAATGTTATCTGCTATCCACAGATAACATATAGCCTTTTTTCAATTTCCGCCATTGCTACACAGCAGCTTGTTTATATGAACTATAGTAGTGTTTCTGAAGCAAACAGGTCGGTTTCACTAGTGCAGGGCAACACTACATGATATTTTCATTACTTTAAAACACTTTAATGTTTTGGTGTTACTGTTCCTTTAAGGGGAGGGGACAGAAACATAGGAATATCTGAAAGTGCTCACTAATCCAGTATTTTTAAATTGTGTATCTGTTATGAAATCTAGTAAAGGGAAGTTTCAGAACAATTTATAATCTTAGGGCTAGGGATGCACCGAATCCACTTTTTTTCGATTCGGCCGAACCCCCGAATCCTTCGTGAAAGGTTCGGCCGAATACCGAACCGAATCCGAACCCTAATTTGCATATGCAAATTAGGGACGGAAGGGAAAAAAATTTTACTTCCTTGTTTTCTGACAAAAAGTCACACAATTGCCCTCCCCTTCGGATTCGGTTCGGCCAGGTAGAAGGATTTGGTCGAATCCGAATCCTGCTGAAAAAGGCCGAATCCTGGCTGAATCCCGAACCGAATCCTGGATTCGGTGCATCCTTACTTAGGGCTATGGCAGCTGCAGTGGGTATAGACTATGGCAGCTCAGTTTTTATACAGGTATAGGACCTGTTATCCACAATGCTTGGGTTTTTCAGATAATGGATCTTTTCGTAATTTGGATTTTCATACCTTAAGTCTAATATAAAATCATGTCACCTTTAAGTTAACTTTTAGTATCCAATAGAATAGCCTTCATTTTTTCTTTTTGATTTTTTGCCTTCTTCTTCTGACTCTTTCCAGATTTTAAACGGGGATTTTGACCCCATCTAAAAAAACAAATGCTCTACGGCGTCACGTTTATTTTTATTGCTACTTTTTATTACTCATACTTTCTATTCAGAGCCTTGCCTATTCATATTCCAGTCTCTTATTAAAATCAGTGCATGGTTGCTAGGGTAATTTGGGCCCTACCAACCAGATTTCTGAAATTGCAAGATGGAGAGTTGTTAAATAAAAAACAAAATAACTCCAAAACTCCAAATAATAAAAAATGAAAACCAATTGCAAACTGTATATCACAATATCACTCGCTACATCTTACTAAAAGTTATTTTAAAGGTGAACAACTTCTTTAAATAAACCCAATAGTCTGGTTTCCTATAAGGATTAATTATATTTTAGTTGGGATCAAGTACAGGGTACTGTTTTATTATTACAGAGAAAAAGCAAATAATTTTTAAAACATTGGATAAAATGGAGACAGACTTTCCGTAATTCTGAGCCTTCTGGGCAGTGGGTTTCCACATGGTGCTAATGTGTGTGTATTTGGGCTATTGACAGCTATTCTAAATTGCTGCCAGTAGTAGGAACCTGGTGTGATTCTTATAGAGCGAGATATAAAGGATATGTGTTAATCCAAGAAAACACAAATTCAAACATAAAATGAATGTCATATTTTAAATGGCAGATTTATCAAGGGACGAATTGAAAATTCAAATTTCAAATTCAAATTTCTAATTATTAAAGTTGAATTTTCGAGGGTTTTTTGTGTAATTCCACTAGGGAATAGTTATAATTTGATTCAAGTTTTTTATGGGGATGTCCTGAAATAATTTTGGAGTTATTTGTAGACATCCTGAAAATCGAGTTTTTTTTGGTGGAAAAAACTCAAATCAAATTCTATTCTAATTCAATTCAAATTCAATTCAAATTGTATTGATCCCAATCATCCGAATTTAAAAATTCTATTTTTTTTTTTAACAATTTTGGTTGTTTTTTTTCCAATTTCAAGTTCATGGGAGTTTATCATAATAAAAGTTATGGTGCTAACTCGAAATTCGACCCTTGATAAATCTGCCCCTTAGTGTTAATAGAAGTGTTAATAGAAGTGTTAATGCCAGAGTTATTCTAACTATAATAAGTTTTGTACAGGTATCGGATCTGTAATCTGGAAACCCATTATCCAGAAAGCTCTTAAATACAGAAAGGCTGTCTTGAACTCTATTTTACTCAAAATTTTTAAAAATAATTTCCTTTTTCTCTATAATAATAAAACAGTACCATGTACACAATCAAAGCAAAGATATAATCAATCTTTATAGGAAGCTGAACCAGCTTATTGGGTTTCATTGGTGTTTATATGATTTTCTAGTTTACTTAAGGTATAAAGATCCAAATTATTGAAAGTTCAGTTATCCTGAAAGCCTTGTGTCCCAAACATTCTGGATAACATCCCGTACCTGTACAACACTAGACTTGAGAACTCCTTTGAATTAAATGCATGGGTTGTAATAATTTGTAGAAATTACATTAATAAAATTTTATCAAAAGCTTGTGATCATTAGTATAAGGAGCAGCACAGCACTGTATATTGCACTTCTTTATAAATATGAACCCTAGTGTACCATAGCTGTTTCCAACTGCTTGCTTAAAGGAGAACGAAAGCCCCAGGGCGCAAAACCCCTCCCCCCCTCCCCTCCGTTGCCCCCCCTCCCTCCTCCCCCCTGGCCTACCCCTCCCCCTGGGCAAATGCCCCTAACTTGTTACTCACCCCTCTGCGCAGGTCCTGTCCATGGAGTTCGCAGTCGCCATCTTCTTCCACTCGCGTCTTCTTCCTGCTCTGACCGGCGTTTTCTGGCGCATGCGCAGTAGAGCCGTACCGGTAACTGTTCCTACTGCGCATGCGCCAGAAAACGCCGGTCAGAGCAGGAAGAAGACGCGAGTGGAAGAAGATGGCGACTGCGAACTCCATGGACAGGACCTGCGCAGAGGGGTGAGTAACAAGTTAGGGGCATTTGCCCAGGGGGAGGGGTAGGCCAGGGGGGAGGAGGGAGGGGGGGCAACGGAGGGGAGGGGGGGAGGGGTTTTGCGCCCTGGGGCTTTCGTTCTCCTTTAACTGAAGGCTTTTATTGGGTGGTTTATTCTTTTGCACCAAGCTATTCCTGTCTTGAAATTCATTTGCATAATGTAACTGACATTTCATTTGATGCAACTAACAATTTATCTCCTTATTGCTTATAGGTCCCCAGGCTTAATGATGACAAGTCTGTGATATTTTCATACTCTTTACAAATAGGGAATCAGTGTGGTAATGAGTTTCTGTCTCATTTGCAAAGCAGTCTTATACACTATAGATAGACAAGCACCATGCACTGAGCTTGTGCATAATGATTTATTTTTGTACATTAACCAGCGGTAAAGTAATTGAAGAATACAAAGGTTGCTAGGTTATAATTCTATTTAGATGAGTATAGATCTTTCTTGTGATATATTTAATACCACTATTATTCATTGATGCAAGCATCTATTTAAAGAACATAGAGTGCATACAGGAGGAAAGTATTTATATTGTATTTCCTCCAGTGCAAGCACTTGCCGTATTTATTGCATGTTGTGGTTTTATTTCAGAGTAGGTTTTATTATCCTGAAAATGCACAGATTTAGATTTCCAATAGATATAGATATAGATATTACAGGGCTGGATTTCAGTGTCTGTCGCCCCTAGGCTGGCAGGTCCTAGTGCCTGCTCTTTTACAAGCGGTCCGATCCCAGTGTGAGCATGTGTCGCATGTGTCGCCACAAATCCAGGCCTGTATATACAGTATTTGATGAGTTTCCGTGCTCAAATCCTAATTTTGTGTGATTGGGGTGCACAGTTATAACTTGAATATACACATATCTTCAAACCGCCACACCCTTAAAAAAAATCTTTGCCTTTTCATTTTTGATACATTGTATAAAAGTACAACGTTTTAAATAAATAAATGGACTTAAACGATGGACTTTAATAAATAAATAAATGAATAAAATGGCAAAGATATATATATATATAATGTCACAGAAAGCCGGCACTCGAATAAAAAGTTCATGTGCCTGGGTGCAGTATTGATAATTTTATCCATTACAAATCCAAGAAGATCCGCACTCACAGGTCTTATTTATATAAATAAAAATGTTTTTATTGCAGATCTTACAGCCTAATGTTTCGGCCTCCTCCGAGGCCTTTCTCAAAGTGCATTGGTCACAAACAAGGATGCAGTATATACACGAACTGGCGGGAAACTGCAATGACAATGCCATATAGTAATTAACATAATTAGGAAATTACTTATCACGTGTGGAACCCCCCTTTATACATCCTGAATCACTTATGTATCATAATAACCCCTTCTGTAATTTAATCAACCTTAGACTTCCCAGTACATTTAAAAACATGTTAAAAACAAAACACAAAGTTGCCCATATCCACTTAAACTAGTTAAAAAATGACTTATGTGTCCAACTTCAAAAGTTATTAGGGTTACTTATGTCAAATTTTGAGGATGTCACCATTGTCAAATGGACACATTAATCTCTTAGCCCTCTCAATAGAAAGCCTTGTGTGCTATGATAGCCCTATCCTAAGTGTATGTAAAGGCCACATGACTGTAATCCCGGTGTTTTATCCTCCTCACCCCTTGCTTTATATAGGGAAGCACCAAATTCAGGATTTGGTTCGCGATTCAGCCAGGATTTGGCCTTTTTCAGGAGGATTCTGATTCGGCCTAATCTTTCTGCCCAGCCGAACCGAATTCAAATTTGCATATGCAAATTAGGGAAGGAGAGGGAAATTGTGTGGCTTTTTGTCAAAAAACAAGGAAGTAAAAAATGTTTCCCCTTTCCACCTCTAATTGCATATGCAAATTAGAATTCAGATTTGGTTCGGTATTCGTCTGAATCTTTTGCAAAGGATTCGGGGGTTCGGCATGGGGTATGCTTATTTTATCTTAAGAAAGAAAATCTAAGCTTTCTGAATTCCTAATTGGTGATACAGTATATACATCCAGGGACTACCAGTGCAAGTACAAAGGTCTTTCTTTATGAAATGTATTAAATAATGCATAAACAAAATGGGAAAAGCAACATTATACACTTTAATATATATGTTAATTATGGCTCTGAAAACACCCTGAACAAGATCAAAGAAAACAGCTAAGAAGTTTAGTGTATTTCAGTGTTGGTTGTTTGTGTTTAGTTTATTTTGTGTTAACATTGTACCTTACATATTTTCTTTATTATCTGTCTGCTAGGTAGGCCTAATGGCCTTTTTTATTTGTTTAGTAGAATGAAAATGCCAGGTGGAAAAGAACATATTACCTAGATACAAAGGCATCATCCTCCCACTCTGGAGTTTCCATTTTTAGTTTATTTCCCTTTAGCAATTTATTTTGTATAATGGAAACATAAACTGAAATTCTTTTGTCTTTCTGGTCTTTGGTGGCTAAATTTATTAAACACTATTCCTTGTATATTTACAAAATCAATTTGCGTCTTAGAACATCACACATAACATTTACTGACCTGAGAGCTAAATTTCTGAAACATCATAATTAATAAGCAGCACAATATGCTACAATTATGTAAGTCGAGCCAATGGAAATGTACTGCTGAACCTGAAGTGCTCTTCTTTTTGCTCTAACAGTTTGTTTTGATTTACAGCTATGGGATTCATTAAACCCAGTTAAAGGGTTTTAAAGACAGAAAGGTAATCTCCCATAGACTCCATTTTATCCAGATAATCCGAATTTTAAAAAAAGATTTAAAATTTTTCTCTGTAATATTAAATCAGAACAATGTACTTTATCCAAACTAAGATATAATTAATCCTTATTGGAAGCAAAACCAGTCTATTGGGTTTATAGTACACTTAAGGTATTAAGATACAAATTACAGAAAGATCCGTTATCTGGAAGACCCCAGCATTCTGGATAACAGGTCCCATACCTGTAAAAGTTGTTTTACTGGATCTACCCACAACAAAAATCAATGACTAGAAATTTCAATGGGTCCTGTAACCAATATAAAAATGTGCCAAAATAGTATTTGATGTTTAATAAATATTTTTCACAAATATGTTCTATTATTGTATTCTTATAGTTTTTATTATTAAGAGAAAAGCATGTTCTTTTATTGATATATGTGATTTTCATTGAAGGCCACAGGACTTTGTATGTGGGAGTGCGAATGCCATCGGGGCGCCAGAGTCATAGACATCATCGCACCCATGGACAAAAACACAGAAAAAGAGATAGAATGAAAGGAGTTATTCAAGAAGAAGGCCATGATGATTCATCAGCTCATGGTAAGTGATTTATTATTTATAACTGTATAAGGAAAAGATGTATTATAGGTACAAGAAGTTGACTGTTGTTTGTTCCGAGTGGTCCTAAGAACACAGTTCAATTTCGCTTTAACTTAGGTGCTTTGTGTTCCAGTCAGCACAGTTTGAGTTGCAGCCTTTGAGTTCACATGTAAAATGATCAGACTGAAAAAAATATCTGTGTGTCTGTCCTGTGCTGTTATTGTCTGGCGAGCACTGCCACTTTCATTAAATTAAAGTCAATTGTGGGCTGCTGCGAGCAACTGGTCCCATGTTTTCAGGCTGCTAAAATTGTGATGGCACATTAAGCACCGGAAGTAGCCGTGGCCCTGCCCAAATACTGGACTATAGAATGGGTAGTTAAGCCCAAAAACATAAAAAAAAGCTTTCCAGAATATAGTCAGTAAGCACAGTATATGATCTACAGCAGTGACCCCTAACCATTATTTTAGGTTGCTCACCAAACCCTTGTATGTTGCTCCCAGTACTCAAAGCAGGTGCTTATTTTTGAAATTTAAGTTGCATAAAAACCTTGTGTTCTGACAAACAGAGGCTCTTGTAGGCTGCTAGTTCACGTAGGGACTACCAAATAGGCAATCACAGCACTTATTTGGCACCCAGGGCCTTTATTCATGCTTGTGTTGACAATTATTTTTACATTTGAATGTGGCTCATGGGTTAAAAAGGTTAGGGACCCCCAATCTACAGTATAAATTTACATCTGTGTTACATTGCTTTTCTGTAAACAGCAATGTAACACGTTTCTTTGTACTCATATTTAAATTTACAGCACGTTTTTGATTTATTTTATGTAATGTTTCAAGAATTGTTAACAAGCTGCACCATACAGTGTCCAAAATGGCCACATGGCATTGCCATTCCAAATAACAAGTCATAGATGTCTGTGTACAAAAGCTCAAATCAGTGTTTACAAGCTGTACCCCAAATGGCTCCATGGCATTGACACACCATCTTATGTTGGGAACAGCAAGAATAGGGACGGGTTTTTAAAGTAAAAGGGAGATATTATGAAGAATTTGGTTCAGAAGAAGGAAGACAATATGGTAAATCCTAGTGCATATATAACATTATTCCCTTGTCATTTGTGGGATTTAAACCATTTTATAGAAATAATGGCAGCTGTCTTTATTCACACTAATGAGTTTCCACAAGAGACAGATAAATGGTTCCTTTGTTTAAATCCAGGTGCCAGATATAGTAAATAGTTAATCAAACTCAGTGCCACAAGAGTTGGGGTTCATTCTGGAAGGCCAATAACTTGAAGTGTTTTTGGCCCCTTTGTTATTAAGGCATTGTTATTTACAGACATGCTACTTGGATGGCACTGCAGGTTATCGACTAGAAATCATTTGGTTGTGGAACATCTTCTTGGTTTATATTCATGGCACAATATAACAATGAAGCAAACAAACCCACAGGGATTTGCCACTGCAACAGTATCAGCCATTTCTTACAATTTAATTTGTTTTTTTTTTTTCCCCTTTCAGATACACCTTCCCAGCGAGTGCAATTTATCCTTGGGACAGAGGATGATGAGGAGCATGTACCCCATGAACTTTTTACTGAACTGGATGAGATTTGTGTTAAAGAGGGTGAGATCACAGAGTGGAAAGAGACAGCAAGGTAAAATAAATTGGAATTGTATTCATATTGTTGCCATTTTATTGCTCAAAACATGTCAACAAAAAAACCACATTCAAAATTAAAAGTTTGTGTAGAATATTATTACTGATAAAGTTACATTCTGCCTTTGTAATATATTTTTTGAGATGCTTTTGATGGCTTTATATTACAAGGGCAATGGCTAGCTGAAATATAATAGATTGCGTTATGGGTAGTGGCACACCCAGCAGGAAAAATATCAGTGTGCAGGTTCTTTGAAATTAAACCTCAAAACTTTTCATTTCAATTTTCCAGGTGGCTTAAGTTTGAGGAAGATGTTGAAGATGGAGGTGAACGATGGAGTAAACCCTATGTGGCTACTCTTTCCCTGCATAGCCTTTTTGAATTAAGAAGCTGCATCATTAATGGAACAGTTCAGCTGGATATGCGTGCAAACACCATAGAAGAAATAGCAGGTTCATAGTTTTTCAGTTCTTTGTTCTTTCTTTTATGATTATTTTTTGCTTCTGCCTCTTTGGATTGAAGGTTAAAACATTTTATGCAAACTGATTGTTGGCTAACTCATGTACAGTCATATGAAAAAATGTGGGAATCCCTCTCAGCCTGCATAATAATTTACTCCACTTTCAACAAGAAAAGATAACAGTGGCCTGTCTTTCATTTCCCAGGAAGTGTTTCTGAACAAAGATTTTTAGTGAAGCAGTATTCAGTTGTATGAAATTAAATCAAATGTGAAAAACTGGCTGTGCAAAAATTTGGGGTCCCCCCAAATGCTGATTTGAATGCATGGAACTGCTCAATACTGATTACTGGCAACATCAAATTCGTTGGATTAGCTTGTTAAGCCTTGAACTTCATAGGCAGGTGTGTCCATTCATGAAAAAGGTACAGTATTTAAGGTGGCCAATTGCAAGTTTGTTTGACTCTCCTCTGAAGAGTGACAGCATGGGATCCTCAAAGCAACTCTCAAAAGATCTGAATACAAAGATTGTTCAGTATCATGGTTTAGGGGAAGTCTACAATAAACTGTCAGTTTCAACTGTAGGGAATGGAATCAGGAAGTGGAAGGCCACAGGCACAGTTGCTGTAAAACCCAGGTCTGGCAGTCCAAGAAAAATATATAGGAGCGGCCTATGCAGAGGATTGTGAGAATGGTCGTCGTTCTACAATCCAGCGCAATATTGTTTGGAAGAATGGTCAAAAATACCGACATCCAGAATACAGACACTCATCAAAGGTTATAGGAGGAGTCTAGAGGCTGTTACATTTGCAAAAGGAGGCTCAACTAAGTATTGATGTAATATCTCTGTTGGGGTGCCCAAATTTATGCACCTGTCTAATTTTGTTTCCATAAGGTATGTTATATATTAAAAGGAAGTTTTAATAAACAAATGATAAACAAAACTCGAAAGAATTAAGAGGGATTCCCAAACTTTTTGCACATGACTGTATGTAATAATGCAAGTTCTTCATTAGTGCGCATCTTTGTTTAGTGATTAATCTTCTGGTCAAACTAAACTGATGTATTGCTTGTGGATTGAATTTGTAGAGCTGGAGCATGCTTGATCAAGATGTTTTTTTATCCCCTTCATTTTTAGTTACGCATAGAATCATTGTGCAAAATAAGCTTTTGAAATAAGCACCCACATCCCATAAGCATGCTCTTTAAATTGTATCATTGCTTCTTTTATGGTATATTTCTATATAATATAAATTGTACTTTGTGCTATTGTTAGAAAAAGGTTGCAAATTAAATATTGAATGGTTTATTGTAGAGACTGTTTAAAGGAACAGTTCAGTGTTAAAGTAAAAACTAGGTACATAGATAGGCTGTGCAAAATAAAAAATGTTTCTAATATAGTTAGTTAGCCAAAAATGTTATCTATAAAGGCTGGAGTGACTGGATGTCTCTGAGTTAGTCAGTGACTTTAGGGGCTACATGGGACATAATTGTTTAGTGAGTTTGCTTTTGATCCTTAGAATGAAGGTCAGATTCAAAAGCAAACAGTTATGACCCATGTGGCCCCCGTCAAGTCATTGATTGGTTATTGCCTGGTAACCAATCAGATGAAACTAAGAGAGCTGCACAGCAAGAAGTTTGGTTCTGGCTATGATTATGTTAGACATCCAGTCACTCCAGCCTTAATAAATTAAATTTTTGGCTAAGTAACTATATTGAAAACATTTTTTATTTTGCACAGCCTATCTATTTACCTAGTTTTTATTTTGATATTGAATAATTCCTTTAATGGAAGTGCTTCAAGACTGACCAATGTTAGGGCCCTTCTGGCAAGCCTTCATGTACAGTGTATGTACACACACACACACACATATTGTATATATACTATACATATATACATAACCTTCAGCCACCAACAAAATATTTCACCATTGTTATTTTTATAAATGTTAGCAGAATTAAGGTTTTTGGGACCCCACCATATAAGCCCATTACTGCTTATATCCTCTGGGAGTGGGAGTGTTTCATTAAACTGAAGTGCATTATTAAAAATAAGTATGGTTAGCACACTCTACATTTTCATAAGCAAATGAGAATATATGCTCCATTTTTAATTGGATCAGAGACCTACAAAATACGAAAGTATTGAAAAGAGACATGATTATGGGGTTTAATGCTTAGGCAAAATATGCTATCACAATCTTAATTGTGGTTTTGCATTAATGCCAACAGCAAATATATAAATCATACTGTGTGCTGCAGTTTCTAGATTAAGTGGACAATGGCCTCAGGGAGCCCAGAGTTCATCTCTGACACTTTCCTCCTCTGGAGAATTCAGGCAGAGCGCACAATTACCACGGAATAGCCATCTCTTTGCAATTTCATTAAATGACTTAATCAGATAGACTCAGAAAAGTAGATTGCATTGCTTGGAAGTCTGTTAATGATTCTTAATACAGATGCATGTTCAGCTACCTCACAATGAAAATGTATGCTTATTCTGTATTTTTCCTGAGCAGGAATTTAAATTCTCCTGATATATATTATAGACTATAAGGGGCACATTTACTACCCTCAAAGTAAAATCCTTCGAATTCGAATATCGAATTCGAAGGATTTAGTGCAAATGCTACGATCTAAGTTAAAATCCTTCGATCGAACGATAAAATCCTTCGAATCTAAAGATTTTAATCGAAGGACATAGAAAAGTGATGGGGAAGGTCTCCATAGGCTAACATTGTACCTCGGTAGGTTTAAACTGCCGAAGTATGTAGTCGAAGTTTTTTTTAAAGAGACAGTACTTCAAATATCGAATGGTCAAATAGTCGAACGATTTTTAGTTTGAATCGTTCAAGTCGAAGGTCGTAGTAGCCTATTCGATGGTCGAAGTACCCAAAAAAATACTTCGAAATTCGAAGTTTTTTTCATTCGAATCCTTCACTCAAGCTAAGTAAATGTGCCCCATAGGCACATGGTATTGGATTCTAATCTATTAAATACAATCTTGCAGACTGTATAACGGTTTTTTTCTTTTAAAATGTTGTTCTAAATGTAATCTAATCTGAATTAAATCAACAAATCCTATGGAAACTGTATTAAGCTGGCAATTATTTACCTTACTGGCTGGCTAAAAATCCTGACCAGTCGTATGTATTTTATAGATTCTGCTGGTGTGCATTGTACCATTTTCATTTATACTGTGGTGTGGTCTAGTTTTTTTAGTTAAATTTTGTTATGGAAAACTGTATGGTCACTCAATCACATACAGTAACAATACAAGCTTGCAGACAAATAAAGCTTTCTGTGATGAACATGAATAATGCATTTCCTTGTGTTTCACTGAACATGTATAAAATCTTAGTGAAATTAACATCTAGTACAGCCTTTTTCTTTGACATGAATGATGTGCTGCTGCTCAACAGTACTCTTCTTTGTCTGCAGAAAGAATGGCAGTTATAACAAAAAAAGAAATGAATTTGAATTTGACAGTATCTGAACAGGGATAATAGCTTGTGGAATGGTAGTTGATATAAAAGAGATATTACAAGGGAAGCAAAATGTCAGGAGGGGGTGAAAACTAAGTGAGGATGTGGAAGGAACATAAAATAAACATTAGAAGTGGATTTTAGAGACTAAAGATTGAGGAAATATTAAGTAGACAATCAGTTATGTGAGAAAATGCCTGGACAGAGAGAGAAATGTTAGAGAAATAATATCAAATTCTTAGAAAAAAAATAGAGAATCATAAATAAAGAAAAGTTGACTTCACCTGGAGTGATTGCATCAGCGCAGGTCCTAGCAAACAGAACTAATTTTGTTGTGGAAACTCTTGCCATTGGCCAGGAGCTCAAGAACAATGTAGGGCTGTATTTGCAAAAGTATTCTACCAAGCTATGAATCACTCAAATACTACTGGCTTCAATACTTTTGAACACTCAAATACTTTTTCTTTGTATTTGCAGACATGATATTGGACCATCAAGATTCATCCAATGAATTAGGCGATAACATCCGTGTGAAAGTAAAAGAAGCTCTTCTGAAGAAGCACCACCATCAAATTGAGAAGAAACGCAACAACCTTATACCAATGGTGCGTTCATTTGCTGAGGTTGGGAAGAAGCAATCTGAGCCCCATTTATTAGACAAGAATAGTAAGTCAGTTTCATGTTGTCCTTACCTTTTTGTTAACAAACATATTTCAATTTGATTTAGATAAAATATATTTTACTTTGTCAGAGGCAAAATTTAAAGTAAGGAATGTTCAGAAATGAATTGACCTTAAGCAAAAAGACAAATTACATTTTATTGGAAATGGCTGATTGCTGCCATCAAATTACATTTAGATTTGTATACCTGAAAACTATTTTTAATACTGTAACAAAGTGACACAAAGGGGTATATTTATCAAATAGTAAAATTAGAGATCACCACTGTCCTCTAGAGTGAAATTCCACCACTCTCCATTAATTTCTATGGGATTTTTAAAAGAGTATTTATCAATGGGTGAAAGTGAAAGTTCATTCTTTGATAAATACGCCTTTCAAAATCCCATAGAAATGAATGGAGAGTGGCGAAATTTCACTCTAGTGGACTGTGGCCATCTCTAACTTCTTTAACTCTAACTCTTTGATAAATATACCCCATAGTTGATTTTCTGTTTCCCCCCCCAACCCACCCACACAAACAATTTTCAAACCATCTTCTCTGTACCTAATTTTTAATTCTCCCCAACAGATCTGTCTGTCTCACCACAGCCTACTCCCTCTACTCTGGATGTTAAAAATGGGGGGAGTCATGAGAACAGTAGTTCTGTAGATTTAAGCAAGGTGAGCCCATCTTTCATTCACACAAACAGTAGTCATTATTGTCACCTTAATATGGTAAACAAGCTTAAAATAACAGCTTTATATATCTGTAATAAAATGAGGTGTAAGAAGGGATATATACTGTATATACAGATGATGGTTCTGTTAAATATTTAAGGGGTAGATATGGAAATTCACATTACAGCAAAACTCAGACTAATTATTGTTGTGCCTATGTAAGAGAGTAGCACCAGTGATTATTAGTAATATCCGGAAAGGCAGGTATTAATTTTGGGAATGACTGGAACTGAAAAGCTGGCTTGAGAAGTTTTCTAAATGTGACCTTCTAAAATACAAGATTGTCATGGGCTAGACAAGGTTGGGTTAGTAAAAAAACACATGCACATCTGAAAACAAACAGTTGCAAATAATTAGGGCAGACAAATGTTTATTGAATTGGATCTTCAGTTACATTCAATTACATTTACCTGCAGAAGGTTCAGTATGCTAATGAGCAATGTTTGTTGACTAATGACTTAAAAACGGTTCAAAAATTGATAGCTCTGCTTGTTTGGCAAGGTCGATTTGGCCACCCACAAGAGGGTGACTTTCAGTTTACCATACAGCGAAAAAGTGGATCCCATAGTGGAGGGCTAATGCAGTGCACCCAACAGGAGTCATTATCGTTACTTCTTGATATGGCATTACATGATGCACTCAGTAATCAGAGCAGACAAAAATGTTACAGATTTTTAAAATCATATGTATATTGAAGATTGGGTTCTTTTTCAGTGGAGAACTTGACATCAGGCTTTTATTTTTTATTTTTTTACTTTACATCTCCTATAATTCATCTGATTACAATTCCCCTTTGAAAAGCAAGGAAATCACATCTACAATAAGATAGATATATTACACATGGCAGTATCTACATTTTGCGTTTTCACTGTTTTCATTAGTTTAATATAAAATCTAATTGTACAAATATTTGTTTGTTACAAATGTGGAATTATGGTTTAGATATATTCTATGACCTTAGTTATTGTGTACAGCCAACTTGTATTTTGCAGTATGATAAATGGCCATTGTATAAATAACCTTTTCATGCATGTATGGGAAAGGAGGCTGTTAAATGTGTTTATAGAAGGTGAATAGTCAACATTACCTGCTGCTGCAAAGATAAATACAAGTATTTAATCATTTACTTATTTCCTTAATGTTGTGGATTTAAGCACTTATTTATGAATATACAGTATATCACTTATATAATACAGACTGATACAGACAGAAATGTACAAGAGCCACTAGGTGCCATGTTCTTAATGCTCCACATATCTCTATACAGGTATGGGATCCGTTATCTGCAAACCCATTATCCAGAATGCTCCAAATTACAGAAAGGCCGCCTGTCATAGATTGCATTTTATCCAGATGTTTCTAGATGTCTTCCTTTTTCTCTGCAATAATAAAACTGCAGCTTGTACTTGATGCAAACTAAGATATAATTCATCCTTATGGGAAGCAAAACCAGCCTATTGGGTTTATTTAATGGTTACATTATTTTCTAGTAGATTTAAGGTATGACGATCCAAATTTCGGAAAGCTCCGTTATCCGGAAAACTCCAGGTCCCAAGCATTCTGGATAATAGGTCCCATACCTGTACTTCAACTTTATAACGGTTATTGCTGCAAGGCTGGTTTCCTAACACACTTATCTGTTAAGCTGTCCTGCCTATTTATACATCTGACTGATTTAATAGACACTAGCATAAATATAAGAATTATACTTGTACCACTTAGCAGTGAATAAAGTTTGGTAGGGTATAGTAGTCTTGGCAGGAAAGCGGTTTACATGTCATGTGATTACGCCCTTCAACTAATGGGATTATATGCACTCTGTGTTACAGCGCAGTTGAGGTAGTGTCATTGTACAACCTTCCCGGCAGTTTGGTACGTTTTTCTTTGTTTTGTTGTTAATGCTTTTAAAAGGTGGACCTTCACTTCATGAAAAAAATACCTACTGGTGCCGAAGCTTCCAATGTTCTTGTTGGGGAGCTTGATTTTCTAGAAAGGCCTATTGTGGCATTTGTGAGGCTTTCTCCAGCTGTTCTTCTCACTGGACTTACTGAGGTGCCAATCCCTACAAGGTGAGTTTAATACTAGAACTACAGTATTACAACAAATGGCAAATAAGTATATGCTCTTGACTTCTTACACTGCAATGTGAATATAAGATGAACGTAAAAAAGCATTCTAGGCATACCTGGAGATATTCAGTCTTGGTATCAGTGGCATAACTACTCACCGGCGGGCCCTGGTACAGCATGTGCATTTGGGCCCCCCTGTTGGGCTCTCCCCCCTATGAATCGAGCAAGCTGTAATATCTCCCCCTGCCCAGCCTCCTGCAATAACCATTATCGTGGCTCCAGTGGGCCCCAAGGGGGTGTGGGGCCCGGTGCGATTGCACCTCCTGCACCCCTGGTAGTTACGCCACTGCTTGGTATGTGCAGGTGACCAATTGAAGGAGTTAGGGCTGTAGTTAAATAATATCATGTATACTGAGTAGGGAAATAGTTAAGTTAAAACCCATACATCAATTATGTTTAAGGCTATGACCATTGCTAGGTAACGTTATGTTAAAACTCAGACGTTGATTATGTTTAAGGAACACTGTGGGATGTGTACAGGCTATGAATATTGCTAGATAACGCTATGCCAAATATCAAATTCAGCTTTTATTAAATACAAAGGGGTCCCAAGTATGAAAAGAAGTATGTGTTTCTGCTCTGTATGACCAAACTCAGCTGTCGTCATTTGCACATAATGCATGTTTGTTTTTTTTCTTTATACAGGTTTCTTTTTATCTTGTTGGGACCTGTAGGAAAAGCACAGCAATACCATGAAATTGGCAGGTCAATGGCAACAATAATGACTGATGAGGTACAGTATCTATGAATTCATTTAAACTATATGTTTAACAATAATAATAGTTCACAGTAGAGAGTCGCTGTTATTGCAGCTATTTAAATCCTATAACATACTTCAGTATTGTGTCAATTCTTCAGTCAATAAGAAAAGCAACTTTAGTCTCAAAGCAAGCATAAAAATAATATGGAGATAGAACATTGACAGAGAGTTTATTTCTGCATTGCACTACTTAAATTAGATTTTGGGTTAATAGCCTTTTATACTGCACTGCAGGTATATATGCACATTAGTCTCTAAGCAGATGTTAGTGGAAAATTTTGAAGATATTTTTTTGGAGGGAGGGGCTGCTCTTACAAGGACCTACACATGGAGCAGGCTTAGGAGATGTTGGAACATTGTTACTTTTCCCAACCTTGTTGGAATTTAAATTCTGTTTCCTTTCTTTCTTTTGAGGTATAACACATATACACATATATTTATAAAGCACTATTAGGATACAAATCCCTATACAATTTTATGATAACAGAAAAGTACACAGGACAGACAACCCTCATTATAAATATACAGAGAAATGTCACATGGTAAGAGACTCAGTATAAAAGAAGTCCCTGATGCTATGGCTTACAGTCTAAAGGCGCAAATTCACTAAGCCGCGAAGCGCCGAACGCTAGCATTAATTCGCTAGCATTTGGCATTTTCGCTACTGCGCAAATTCACTAACGAACGCTGGCGTAGTTTCGCTAGTGTTACTTCGCACCCTTACGCCAGGCGAATTTTTGCTAGCAACGAAACTACGCAAATTCACTAACTTGCGCAGTGTACTGAACGCTACCTTTTACGCTAGACTTCCTTAGCCACCTCAGACCTGGCGAAGCGCAATAGAGTAGATAGGGATTGTTTCCAAAAAAGTCAAAAAAATGTTCTAAGTCCCAAAAAACGCTGGCGTGTTTTCTACATGATGGGTGATAGGCTGAAAAAGATCGAAAAATTTTTTGGGGCTCCCCTCCTTCCTCCCTACATTTCCTGACTCATGGCAACTTACCTAGACAGTGGGCACATGTGTAGGGCAAAATAAAATTTATATTTGCAGATTTGAAGGTTTTCAAGGCATTTGTAGTGCTGATACGTGTTCCTCCATTGAAATTAGAATTTCGCGCCGTATGCAAATTAGCCTTCGCTAGCGTAACTTCGCTTTACATAGCGAATCAACGCTAGTGCAACTTCGCAACCTTACGCTACCCCTGAGCGCAACTTCGGATTTTAGTGAATTTGCGGAGCGCTGGCGAAACTACGCCTGGCGAAGTGTGGCGAAGCTCGGCGAAGTTGCGCCTGGCGCAACTTCGCATCTTAGTGAATTTGCCCCCAAGTTTGAACTTTTTACAATGTTTGTATTTGTTTCCCAAATTAATTATTTTTTCTCTTTAATTATCTCAAAACAGGAGTTGTGTGTGTTAAATGTGTGCTTTTAGCACTGGTGGAATTATCCTTGTTGAATGTTGCTGGCTTAAAATCACAAGACATAGAACTGCTTTATTTCTGGCTGACACATAGGTACACAGGTTGATAAATAACACATCAAAAAGCACTATATTAATTTAAAAACACAGTAACATTTTAAAAAGCAGTACATCTACAGAAGAGAAAAGCTCAAAATCAGTGGGGGTTGTGGTAAACATCACTCAGCAAAAAATTATATCAACAAATCTTTAGAAGTATGGTCCTATGGGTATTTTTTTTTCTTTCCGGCCAGCAATCTAAAATAATGAATCTAAACATACTCTAAAGCGGTTAGTTTTATGATGTACAGTATAATCCTCCTAACTCATTTGCAACTCTCTAAAACTCTGCTAGATCTTTCATGATGTTGCTTACAAAGCAAAAGACAGGGGGGATTTGTTAGCAGGGATTGATGAGTTTTTGGATCAAGTCACTGTGCTCCCCCCTGGTGAATGGGATCCATCCATTAGAATTGAACCACCAAAGAATGTCCCATCTCAGGTAGGTGAAATATAATTATTTTATTTTTGTATATATTGTTTCTAAAATTATCTTTCTACAATAAAAAACAGTGTTTTATTGTGTTTACAAACCCATTAAATTGGCACAAGGCTCCCAAATGATCTTTTCTTTTTAATGGGCTGCATATCTCAATATGTAACATTTTCAGTAAATAATTCCTGGAGAGCTAAGCATGTAATCCATGTACTTTTTACTCAGGAAATAATGTATTTTAACGACTTCTCTTTAGCACATAAAGTATTGTAATTATGCTTTGGAAATTCCAACCACGCCTTCCAGCCTAGAAATTGCAAAAAAGGAAATTTCATCTTCTTCTTCTCCACCAATAACCACATCTTAAATAAGCACAGGCAGAATTGATGATTACAACGTTTACATGGTTCTATGAATATCTTTACTGAGCAGAATATACTTGCATTGTACAGTAGTAGTAATAATCACGCTCTCATTATTCTACAGGAAAAGAGGAAAATGCCTGGTGTTCCAAATGGAAATGCTTGCCATGTGGAACCAGAGCCAGAATCAGAGCATAGTGGACCTGAACTCCAACGTACAGGAAGGCAAGTTACAGAATATTATTAATTACATTAAAAGAATTTGCAGCACTTTTTAAAGCTATAGCAAACATTTTCATAATGTTTCAAAATGTTTTCTGAAATTGTTGATGCTTTTCATTGGTTTGTTGTTGTTTCTTATGTTATCAAATCATCCATTATAGCTGAAGGATAGCTAATTATTCATGTTTGTTACATACTTTGTTTAATATGTCCATATCTAAACCCAGAGAAATGTGTGCTGTTATTGAAGTGCATCATTGCTGGTCACCATGTATACAGTATGTATTAGTGTCTCTTATACAATTATCATAATGTTTGAAAGGGATGTTTGTTTATTACTCATTGCAGGATTTTTGGAGGTCTAGTAGCAGACATAAAACGGAAAGCTCCATTTTACTTGAGTGACTACAGGGATGCCCTTAGCTTGCAGTGTGTGGCTTCGTTTCTTTTCCTCTACTGTGCCTGCATGTCTCCAGTGATTACTTTTGGAGGTTTGCTTGGAGAAGCTACAGAAGGTCGCATAGTAAGAGAGATTTAACTAAAAAAAAATCCACACCGTTTTTCTGTTCATGATTTGTAATGCAAAAAAAAATGCAGATGAGAAATGGAAAGGGTATTTTAACTTTCTGACACTGTCCTAAACAAGAGAAAAAAACAATGAACACAGATAAACCAAAAAGGCCCTCTTTTGACTGTCTAGTCCAGGGGTCTAAACCAAAAAGGCCCTCTTTCTATATATAACATACACGAACATAAGAAAATATCCTGTGAGTTGTCAAATAAGTATTGGCTATTTAGTAGCTCCTATGGACTTCCAGCCTACAGCAGGCTCTGTTTGAGAGAAAACGTTTGTCTTTATGCCTCCAAAACTTGTCTATAAGCCAGGAATTTAAAAATGAGCACTTGCTTTAAGGCAGATGAGAGCAACAATAAAGGGGTTGACAAGCAACATGTTGCTTGCAAGTCACTGGTTGGGGACTTGTCTAGTCAGTTAGTAATTGCCCACTATTGACTGCATTTCATTAGCCCACCTTTGTAAAATGGATGTTCTTATTGTCTTCAGTAATGGCAGGTAAGATGGACAACATGACCAGTCTATAAACTGTTTGCAATGTCTGCAAACATTTAACTAAATGGTGTTTATTCATACCCTGCATTAGATGTGTTTGGTTTTCTCTTCTCCTAAATTAAAGGAATGCTAAACTCATGTTTAGATTTGCTTAGTACATGGGGAATACTTATGCTATGCTGTATGGCATTTTGCTTCTCTTTTTTGTTCTTGCTGATTCTTTGCTGCTCCATGTCCACTTCAGGCTGGCCATGCCCTCGATTATTTCTTATAAGCGGTTAACCATAATTAAGCGAACTAGTTTTGGGAGAAGATAATAACAGGGAAAATCTACAAACAGAAGCTAGGGAAATGGAATATTTTATTGTAATGCATTTAAACATTCATGTCAAAAGGCCAGATAAGCTGGAAATAGACATTTTCCACAAAATTTTTATGTTTTCTTAAAGAGGTTGCTCACCTTTAAATTAAGTTCAGAATTGATCAGCAGTTATCCCTTTTGGAATTTCAGCAGATACCCTGGTTGCTAGGGTGCAATTTACCCTAGAATCCAGACAGTGGTTTAAAAGAGAGACTGGAATATGAGTAGGAGATGAGATAGATACAAATTATAAAGTAATAACAAAAAGTACATATGAAAGACTGAAAGAGTCAAAAGAAGAATGCAAATAATGTAATGACTACAAAAAATGAAGACCAATTGAAAAGTCGCTAAGAATTGTCCATTCTATAACATACTAAGGGGTACATTTACTAAGGGTCGAAGTGAATTTTCGAATTTAAAAACGTTGAATTTCGAACTAATTTTTGGGTACTTCAACCAACGAATAGGCCTAAATTCGACTTTGACTTCAATTCGAAATAAAAATGTTTGACTTCGAAAATCGAAGTACTGTCTCTTTAAAAAAGTTCGACTTCAACACTTCGCCACCTTAAACCTGCTGAATTGCTATGTTAGCCTATGGGGACCTCCTAGAACCTATAGCCAACATTATATAGCTACCGGTAAGTTTTTAGAAGTCGAAGTAAAATCGTTCGATTGATCGTTTAAATCATTTGATTCGATTCATCATATGATCGAACGATTTTACTTCGACCCGAATGTGGTCAAATTCGATTAAAAAAACTTTGACTTTGAATATCGAAGTAATGCAATTCAATGGTCAAATTTTGAAGTTTTTTACATTTCGAAATTCGACCCTTGATAAATCTGCCCCTGAATGTTAACTTAAAGGTGAACCTCTTGAAAGGAGCAGTTCATCTTGAAAATACATTTTGTACATGATACAGGCAGGGGTATTCTAGGAAATATGCACTTTCCCCAGTAACAGGAGAGGATCTGAATAGAAATGCTAAAAATGATTAACAATAGAATTCAACCTAGATTAATCTGGTGACCCCCATCGACCAAAGAGTAACTGAAATTCAGGATGGAGTAAAACATATATGTATTATTGATATAGTAGAAGTTTCATTTTTATTATGTAGCTGTGTTTTCTGCTAGTAATTTTAGTTATCACTACATGCATATGATAGTGTAGGGAGTGTAATACAGTCTGTGTGTAAGTTTCACTGATCTGTTCTACATCTTTCCCACAGAGTGCTATAGAATCTCTCTTTGGTGCTTCTATGACAGGAATAGCATACTCCATATTTGCTGGACAACCTCTCACTATACTTGGAAGCACAGGGCCAGTGCTGGTGTTTGAGAAGATTCTGTTCAAATTTTGCAAGTAAGTAATCTACCTTTGTTTCATTTTCACTGACTCATCTGTCTTTCAGAAACTCTCAGGACAGCAGAGCGCTTCTATGAAGCTCCCTTGTGAAATTGTCTTGAAAAGAGTAAATAGCCCAGTAGTGTAATATAGCAACTGGATAGCTCCTCCTAACAAAATAGATGTATTTAGGTCACATTGATTTATGAGAGGATACACAGTCTTTTATTCTTCAGATCGAGTAACCACACAGTTGTGCCTGCCCTGCTATACAACTGCAGGCACCCAATATAATATCTGGTAAAATTGTATCACTGTACAAAATAGGGGGCGTGGAAGCACTCTAAAGGCTAAGTAATAGCATATTTAAGTATAATGGAAGGCTTTTCAACTTTATGATCATAACTTTGTAACTAAAAACCCCTGTTTTGTAAACTTTTGAGACAAGGGAACAAGGAAATGTGCATTAAAACTAGCACTTCCATTATTCTTAAATATACTATTACTTAGCCTTTAGAGTGCTTCCACACCCCCTATTTTGTACATAAAATTGTATCTAAATTAATAATATTATTAGGAATGCACCTGGTGTTTGCCAAATAAGGGGACTTTCAGTGATGTGGAGCACCATGCCATAAAGCTGCTAAAAGCTGCAAAAAAAACCATCTAGTAGTATTGTCTTACCATCGACAGATTTATGTCAGCTTAGATGGCATCAAGTGCAAGGTGCTCTAGTGTTAATACAAAGATTAAGATAGTTTTGGAAAGTGGAAAAAACAAAATACCCAGAGTAATTCCACGCAGACACAGGGAGAATATACAAACTTCTTGCACTGACTATCGGGATGATAGAGTCCCTACTTGAGAAGTACATAACATAAAAGGAATAACATATATTATGTAATCCTAAGTAGGGTGACTTAGCAGTAAAGGGGTAGTTCACATTTAAATCATCGTTTTGTAGGCTGTACTGTAGGTGGGGATATTCTGAGACACTTTGCAACTGGTCTTTATTTTCAGATTTTTTTTAATTATTAAGCATTGTGCTGTGGAACACTATATTTTGGAATTTCAGCATGTATCTGTTGACTAGGGTGCAATTTAAAATCCAATATTCTGTGAAACAGCGGTTCACAAAGGAAGCCCAGGGAAAGACAAAAAAAGAAAATAGTAGAAATATAGTGTAGTATATTTTGGTAATTAGCCACCTCTTTGTGCAGACACTATATTACTATATTTAGCCTTGTTTTTCATGGGTCACCATCAGGGGAAGGTGGGTACTCACAAACGTTTAAGTTAATTGTCCGCCTATCTGGCTTTGTTCAGTACTTCTATTCCAAGTGCTGTCTGAGTTTGCTAAAGGAAGAGCACTTCATATAGAGTAAAAAACAAACCCACAGATAGGCGCACAATTAATCTAAACTTTTGTGAGTACCCATCTTCCCCTGACGGTAACCCATAAAAAACGAGGCTAACTACAGTTTTGGTGGATGTTGGAGTGGGTTTCACAAGTAATATAATGGCTGTACAAAGAGGTGGCTAATTACCAAAATATACTACACTATATTTCTACTATTTTCTTTTTTTTTGTCTTTCCCTGGGCTTCCTTTGTGAAGCGCTGTTTCACAGAATATTGGATTTTAAGTTTTTTACCGGTTGGAGAATGGGATAGAAACAGCTACAGGGATGAACTTCTGGAAACCTTAAAAACTTTTTCTTTTAGGGTGCAATT
The DNA here is from genome assembly GCA_038501925.1 of Xenopus petersii. Taxonomy (NCBI): domain Eukaryota; kingdom Metazoa; phylum Chordata; class Amphibia; order Anura; family Pipidae; genus Xenopus; species Xenopus petersii. The sequence continues at coordinate 43,469,822 of CM076674.1, read as the reverse complement.
TACCCTAATTTACCCAGTGGTTTGAATGATATACTGGAAAACAAATAGAAAAGGTCCTAAATAGAAAGATAAAAAAAAAAGTAACTTCACAGAGCAAGTTTTTTTTACCTGTTAAAAGTTTTTTATCTGCAATTAAAAATGTTGATAGAAAGGGAGCTAGATATATGCTAACTAGGTATATGAATAGATATACAGACACAGATTATGAAGGGCACATCTCTAAAAAGCAGTGCTAAAATGGCGTTAGTGCATCCAGTGTAACTGGATATGCTTTGGAACAAGAAGGGGTGTCATTTATCAATACTGGAATGCTGAAATTGTTGCATTCATTGCTCAATCACTGAATCAATCACCGGACTCCAGCTGCACGCACACCCATACTTAGGTCTCAGGTGGCATGTGTGGCAGGAATTGCTTGGCCCGAACCCACCCGCAGCCCGAAATCACTGTGCTGGTCCCGCGGTTATTGGGCCAGCCCATAAATCACTACTGCATACAGTAGTGATACTGCATTGTTTTCATGAATTACCAGATTAGGTCTTTCCAGCTCATGACCTTCCACGGTTTTATGCCTCCACTAACCAGTTGGAGAATTAGACCTATTTTGCATGATATTACCATTTTCTTTATAAATACAGTATATGTGGCAGAATTTCTTTGTGCATTTCACAAATGTTGCAGAATTTCCCATTTGTCAATTGTATTTCATTTGTAGAATGATGAATTGGGTTGCATCTATAAATAAAATTAGTATAGTGTGAAATAGCTTGCCAGATTCTCCTACTCCCTAGAGCTGGAAAATTAGAAAATACAATATAAAGAAATTGTGAAGCTAGATTGAAGTATATTTAAGGTTTTTTTCTATAAATGCTCAATTATTCTGACACGCAATAGCTTGATATAGGAAATGAGTTATTCCACAACATCCACTGTTTAATAGGAGTACTAGATATTTAAATTCCATGAATAGAAAGAGTATAATACAAGAGAATGTGTTTTAGACCCTCTCAGAACTATGACTGTTTTCCTTTTACAATGACAATATTGCATGTTATTTGTGGGTTGATGGATCTCTTTTGGTTTGCTATAGAGAATATGGCTTTTCATATCTCTCCTTGAGAGCCTGCATTGGACTGTGGACAGCTTTCCTCTGCATTTTTCTTGTGGCTACAGATGCCAGTTCTCTAGTCTGCTATATCACACGCTTTACAGAAGAAGCCTTTGCCTCGCTGATTTGCATCATATTTATCTATGAAGCCATAGAGAAGTTAATACATTTGGGTGAGACATATCCGGTGAACATGCATTCTCAACTGGACAAACTTACTCTTTATTAGTGAGTGTTTTTTTTTATTGTTTATTGTCTAGTAGTCCTAATTGTATGCATCAGTAAATCATTCTGCTTGATAAATTGAATCTTACGGAAACCTTCCTCTGATAAATAATATATTTTAACAGTGAGCATGCTTTGATCCACCATGAAATAGCATCACTTTCCTAGCTTTGATATGGTTGCTGTTTAACTATTCTGTAAATGCAGAAGCAAAACATTGCGTTTTCAACAGAAAGCCAGAGCAAGAGTGGTTTTGAGATACAGGTATGGGACCTGTTATCCAGAATGCCTGGGACCTGTTATTCAGAATGCTTTGAGCCTGGGGTTTTCCAGATATTGGATCTTTCCACTATTTGGAATTTCCTGCCTTAAGTCTACTATAAAATCATGTAAATATTAATAAAGCCAGTAGGCTTGTTTTGCTCCCAATAAGGATTAATTATATCTTAGTTTGGATCAAGTACCAGCTACTGTTTTATTATTACAGAGAAATGGAGAATGGAGTCTATGAGAGACAGCCTTTCTGTAATTCAGAGCTTTCGAGATAATGGCTTTCCAGATAATGGATCTGTTAGTTGCATATATGATTGGTACACATTGCTTTGTTATTTGCTATGTGACTCTTTGTTTTATGAATTAGATTAGGGTACTAACTTCTTTGTCTCCTTTAGCTGTAAGTGTGCTGTTCCTGAAAATCCATCTAATGACACTCTACTGTACTGGAGAGAAAATAACATCACTATTTCAGAAACAGACTGGGCCAACTTCACAGTTAGTGTAAGTAAAAAAAAAAAGAATTGTACACCAGCTCCTACAAACACATTTTTCTAGATAACAGAAATATATAACAGGTTCTAAATCCATTATATTCTACCCAGCGTCGGACTGGGACACCAGGGGCCCACCAAAAAGTCTTAAGGTGGCCATACATGGAGAGATCCGCTCGTTTGGCTATATCACCAAACTAGCCGATCTCTCCCCGATATGCCCACCTTGAGGTGAGCAATATTGGGCTGATCCGATCGTGGACCCTAGGGCCCAACGATCGGATCCTAACAATGGGTAACAGGTGATCGGATCGCGGGACTGCATCAACGAAAAGATGCGGCCGCGATCCGACGGGATTTTTTCAGCCAGATATCGATGAGGGAAGCCCATCGGAAGGCCCCATATACGGGCCAATAAGCTGCCCGTGTATGGCCACCTTAAAATAAGGGGCCCACCAAAAAACCTTACACCAGGGGCCCACTCTAATTACTATTATTCTTCCTCTTCTCACTCAACCTCTATTCTCCTAGTCTCTTTTCTTTACATACTATAATCTATTAGGGAAAACTTAAAATCTGGGAATGTAAAATTGAGGTTTCACTGTATATGCATCCTGCCCATAAGCTCTCAATTTTCTGACTATCTTTGTGTAATAGGATGTACATAGTAGCTAACCATTGATACACAATCTAGGTTCTGCATGTCATGTGATTCAAACATCAAATTGTTTATCAAGCCTAATAATAGTTGATGACTTTGATAACGCTTTTCCCTTTACAGGAGTGCAATACAATGCATGGGGAGTTTGTGGGGCCTGCTTGCGGACACCATGGGCCATATACTCCCGATGTTCTCTTCTGGTCCTGCATCCTGTTTTTCACCACATTTGCATTGTCTAGTGCATTGAAGACATTTAAAACAAGTCGTTACTTTCCAACTAAGGCAAGTAAATTAAAATGCTATCATGTAGTGTATAAAACAAAACCATATTGAGTGGATGTCTAAACTGTGCCTAAAACAAGCTCTTCTTTCCATCCAGTATAAACTATGCTGGGATTCTCCCCATAATTGTTTTCTGTCTTAACTGCCACTTGCTAGCTCATGACAGTAGGATTTATTTATACTGCAGTGTACCTGTGTTTAGGATAGCAATTACAGAGGGATCATTTACAGTGCAAGTGCAGTTGCACCAAAATGGCCACAGTTGGGTAGTTAAGTCCGAAACCACTCCAGTCTGTTTGGATGATGCCCCATTAGCTCCCCATCTTCTTTTCTGCATGTCCCGCGCCAGGGCCCGCCCCCTCTAGTTATGTTACTGTGTCCCAAGCATTCTTTATAACAGTTCCCATACCTGTATGTAATATATATAATCACCTAAAACATCATTATATTTATGTGGAAATGACAGTGACACTAGACAGTACTTGTTTTGCAAGAGGTTGGTTTAATTATTCTGCTGTTGTTTTGAAAACCATGACATCTTTATGTGTAATTTTGCAATATAACCCAGAATTAGAAATCAGTATAATTGTCTTACTTGAAATGTAGGTATCCTGGTAAAAGGTTTTTTTGTTCTCAACCATTAGTGAAATGACATAGCACTGCTTGCATAAATAAAATGGCACATCATCACAATGGATTCCAGATTAGTAATACTTTCTTTAAAGCTGAATTTCTTTGTTAAAATAAAAGTACCACCAACATATGTACTCAGTGCTTTACTGAGTTTGTTTGTCATTCCCACTTGTCTCTGCCCCAGTGAAACTTGCAGTCCCTTTTACAGCCATGCACAAACTATGGTCAGTTTTCTCAGAGACAATTAACCTGCCCAACCTCAACACTGAAAGGCAAAAGTGCAACCTACTGAGCCTCAGATCCCTTATCTGGAAACCTGTTATACACAAAGTGCAGAACTATGGGAAGGTCATCTTCCGCAGAATCCAATTTAATCAAATAATTATTTAGCTGTGATAATAAAACAGTACCTTTTACTTGAGAGTAAATAATAATAATAATATTGTGGCCAGGGCCGGCCTTAGGCCAATTGGGCCCCGCACCTCTGGGGGCCCCGCACTGCCCCTTTCCTTTCTATTTTGTGCCTGTATGCCCTTATTTTCCTAAATACTTGCTGTGTCAGTAGCCAGCAACACTTTGTCTAGGGGCCCCGCCAACATGGTCCCAATTGGACCCCACATTTGATAGGATCAGCCCTGATTGTGGCAAAACAATCATATTGGGTTTATTTAAAGTTGAAATGATATTAAGAATATTTAAGGTATAGTGATGCAAACTATGTTTCAAAGGTACACGCCAAACACACACTGCCATAAAGGAGCAAAAGAAGCCAAACGTGCACCCTCTCATCCGCTTTTGCTGTGGGAATACATACTCACAAAATAAATGATTGCACCAGAGGATCGTGATGCTGGAATAGGGTGTGAAGATGCAGCCAAACTTTGCTAAAATCATAAATAACTTTATTAATTCATATGAAAACACCATATACAAGGCAGACAGGGTGAGGCTTAACGCATCTAATTAACGCGTTAATAAACGTATCTACGATTTTAGCAAAGTTTGGCTGCATCCTCACACCCTACTCCAGCTTCACGATCCTCCGCTGTTATCGTTGATTTTGTGATTTAAATTATGGAATGATTCCGGATCTGCAAAACTCAAGGTCCCAAGCATTCCTTATCACAGACCTTATACTTGTATGTAGCGGGTGATGCAGTGTGGTAGTAGATCAGAAATTAGGGTAGCACTCCACAAGCATTTTTAGTAGGATCGACGCCTGCCGACAAAACGCACGCGCCAAGTCGGATGGAGACGCACACGTCAAGATATAATTCGACTGAATGAAAAGTCTGAGGTAAGAACTACACGGTCCGACTATCGGATGAAGACTCTGCTTTCTGCATCCACATCCGCCAGTCATGTCGCATCGGATGTAATTTAGTTTTTACCTGTGACATGTCATTCAGTCCAATTAGAATCTTGACGCATGTGTCGGCGGGCATTGATACGACGAAAAACACTTGTGGGGTTCTACCCTTAATGCCATGTCGATCATTGCATTTATATCAATATGAAAGAGACATTATTGAAATTAGAAGGTCATTCTGAGAACCCGAAACAGATTTAGAATAGACAAGTGTCTTGTGATTACTGTGAATGCTTAGCTCTACTTGAAAGTCCCAATCCAAAGAATAAAATAAACAACAAATACTCATTCGTTTTCTTAGGATATTATAATATTCTTTCTGTATCTAGTTTTTCCTTGTCCAGTTACCTATGACCCCTACACTGAAATGTTTGCTTTCTCTATCCTAATTACACTAGACAAATCAAATAGAACTCCTGATTGTTGTGCTATATTACAAAACGGCAACATTTTTGTTGTTCTGTAAGTTTACAACTCGCTTTGAGACAAGCAGCTATAACTTGATATTTGCATTGGGGTGCAAAAATAATCTATGTAAGGTGCATGCAGAATTGCTTTGCGGTTATGGTTGAAGCAGAACTGGATTGGTCTACATGGAGCACTGACCTCGACACAACGGAACTCTTATGGTATGACTTAGAATGCCATTGTGAGTCAAGACCTGAGTGTCCAACATCAGTGCCCAACCTTTTACATATGAAAGGCTGTTATACCAGCAATAGGATAGCCAACTTTATATTGATAGCCTAGCTTTCAGAATAAGATGTTGGATAGGCAGGTGACCACATACTTTGGAAATAACTTCCTTATTCACAGTACCCTGCTCCCTTCTGCCCTTCATCGCTTCACATTAGCCTTTTTTTGCATGCCTATGGGAAACAACAGTATATATTGATACACCCTTGCTGTCTAAGGGATAATCTCAACATGTTCAAGATGAAGTTCATCATAATAAACCACTTATTTTAATATAATTATTATAATAAACATTCATTATATGTGAGTTACTATCCAGTTTTATGAAGCATGTGGAATAGTAGGAAATAACAGAAATTAAATTTTTACTTTGCCATTTGTCTCCTTAACATCTCTTCTAAACTTCAGGTTCGCTCCATGGTGAGTGACTTCGCTGTCTTCCTTACTATTCTGACAATGGTAGTCCTAGACTACTTTATTGGTGTGCCATCTCCCAAGCTTCAGGTTCCAAATGAGTTTAAGGTAATGCTTTTCAATTCTGATATTTCCTAAAATTAGTATTTTCTGTGTTTTTGTCGATACATGTAAGAGAATCAGCTTCAGCCATACTCATTCTAAAGTCCACTTTTGTGGACTTCTCAACTCCTTTTCCTCTAACAGCTATTGCACACAGAGTATTTTGACTGCCATGGTCCTCTCAGGGAAAACTGCACCAGTCAAAACACTCTTTCCAGCTTGCAGTCATTTCGCATTTGTTTGAGTGAGAATTGCACTACCTATGGGAGACACTTGCTGTCAGGCACAGATTACTCATGAACATCAAAGCTAGCAACCCAAGCCTGCATACAGGGAAAATCTTTTCGAGTGACACCTTGTTGACAGTTGCTGTCAAAACTAGCTGCTTGCCATAGTCCAAAGGCTAGTTTCACAGTTCATGAATAGTAAAATTTTTACTTATATTTTCTAAAGCTAAAAATACTAATCAAAAATAAGGGCCTAAATTCACTAAGATGCGAAGTTGCGCCAGGCGCAACTTCGCCGCACTTCACCACACTTCACCAGGCGTATTTTCAAGCCAGTGCTCTGCAAATTCACTAAAATCCGAAGTTGCGCACAGGGGTAGCGTAAGTTTTCGAAGTTGCGCTAGCGTTAATTCGCCAAGCGAAGCGAAGTTTCACTAGCGATGGTTCATTTGCATACGGCGCGAAATTCAAATTTCAATGGAGGAACACGTATCACCACTTCAAATGCCTAGAAAACCTTCAAATCAGCACATAAAAATTTTATTTTGCCCTACACATGTGCCCACTGTCTAGGTAAGTTGCCATGAGTCAGGAAATGTAGGGGGGAAGGAGGGGAGCCACAAAAATATTTTCGATCTTTTTAAGCCTATCACCCATCATGTAGAAAACATGCCAGCGTTTTTTGGGACTTAGAAAAAATTTTTACTTTTTTTGAAACAATCCCTATCTACTCTATTGCGCTTCGCCAGGTCTGAGGTGGCGAAGGAAGTCTAGCGTAAAAGGTAGCGTTCAGTACACTGCGCAAGTTAGTGAATTTGCGTAGTTATGTCGCTAGCGAAAATTCGCCTGGCGTAAGGGTGCGAAGTAACACTAGCGAATTTACGCCAGCGTTCGTTAGTGAATTTGCGAAGTACCGAAAATGCCAAACGCTAGCGAATTGACGCTAGCGTTCGGCGCTTCGGCACTTAGTGAATTTGCGCCAAGGAGTTCAGCACAAAAGAAATTATTTTAACAATTTCAAGTTCCTTACATAATGCTTCGAAAATATGCAATACATTAAACAATACTTTCCATATTCCAACTGTCATTTGAATACTGTATTTTATGTGCAGGAGTAAAATAACTCCTTTCTATGAAAAAAACAGTACAATGACAATAACATTATTTGATAGTTTATGCATCTTCTAAGAGGGGTATATACAAGTCAATAATTTAACAGCCCTTTTCTTTAGAAAGCTATAAGTGACATTTCTGTTTTGTTTATATTGACTATGTTTTGTGTATTTCCTTAAAGCCAACCCGAGATGACAGAGGATGGTTTGTGAATCCAATTGGACCAAATCCTTGGTGGACTGTGTTTCCAACAATAATTCCTGCACTTTTGTGCACCATTCTAATATTCATGGATCAGCAGATAACTGCAGTGATTATCAACAGGAAAGAACATAAGCTGAAAGTAAGTAGTAAATCAGAGCCACCACTTTCAATGGTATTTACCTGAAAATAGAATTGTTTTTCTGGAGAAACATTTACTTTTTGTTGATACAGGTATGGGATCCGTTATCCAGAAACCGCTATCCAGAAAGCTCCAGATTATGGAAGGACAGTCCCATAGACTCCACTTTTTCCAAATAAACCAAATTGTTAAAAACGATTTACTTTTTCTCTGTAGTAATAAAACAATATCTTATATTTGATCCCAACTAAGATATAATGGAGTCTATTTATCAAAGAGTGACGTTAGAGATCTCCAACAAAGCGAAATTCAGCCTCTCTCCATTCATTTCTGTGGCATTTTGAAAGGCATATTTATTGAAGGGTTTCACTCTTACCCATTGATAAATACTCTTTTAAAAATTCCATAGAAATAAATGGAGAGAGGCAGTATTTCAAGCTAGTGGGTTGTGGCGATCTCGGACTTCACTCTTTGATAAATATACCCACATGCAAAACCAGCCTATTGGGTTTATTTGATGTTTACATGATTTTCTTGTAGATTTTAGGTATAAAGATCCAAATTACATAAAGATCCATTATCTCTAAAACCCCAGGTCCCCGAGCATTCTGGATAATAGGTCCCATACCTGTAGTATTATTTAAGGTGCTGTGTACTGAATACTTTTGTATTTGTATAAAACATATTTTACAGGTTATGTATCAGAGTTCAATGTAACAGTCAATATAAAGACGTTTATACTTTTTACTGCTCTGGTACTGTACTGTAACAGGTTGAGATTATAAGTCTAAACAACTGACTGCCCCAAGGTATTTTGTTCTGAGAATATTCCTCCGATTCCGGGATCTAAGATGTCGGTAAAGCGCTTGAGCAGTTTACAGGGGCATACACATCTCTTAGAGTTCAACATCAGAAGGCCTCCAGTTGTACAACTCTGGCTGTTCATCTGTATTCACTATAAATAAAATGCTAAAACAGGTATAGGATCCATTATCCGGAAACCCTTTATCCAGAAAGCTCCAAATTACGGAACTGTTATCTCCCATAGCCTCCATTTTATTCAAATAATCCAAATTTTTACAAATCATTTCATTTGTTTCTGTAATAATAAAATAGTATCTTGTACTTGATTCCAACTAAGATATAATTAATTCTTATTGGAAGCAAAACCAGCCTATTGGGTTTATGTAACTTTTGCATGATTTTCTAGTACTTTTAAGGTATGAAGATCCAAATTATGCAAAGATCATTTATCTGCAAAACCCTAGGTCCCGAGCATGAATAACAGGTGCCATACCTGTATTTCAACATCTTATTTTGGAATTAAAAGCAACATACAGTATAACTAATAAGTGCCAATTACTCTGCAGCAGATTCTGCCGCATATTAATGATAAAATGTGAAATCTTGGATCAGAATGAATGTGTCTCCTAAGTTGTTATGGTACCTTTTGTTGTTCCCTTCCATGCAATATCTTGGAGAATGTCATTGTCAGTAAATAATCACACTGTGCATGAATCATCTGTATAATGAATTCAAAATTCATTATAAAAATAAAAAAAAACTGTGACAAGGCAATTATGTTCTTATTGTAAGGATCTGCCAAGGAACCCTTAAACTAAAGAAATGGCTTTGTATGAAAGGACCATTGTTAACAAACTGAGAACTTCCATATGAAATGCTTCTGCTTTGCACTTCATATAGTGTTTGGCTTATACTCATGGAAAGTTTCATACCGGTGACTGACTTTCATTTACAGATTTGTACTGGATGCAAGAATAGGGAGTAGTGAGTGAAAGCGGTTTTGTGGCACTACATAGATGTACAGCAAAAAAAACCCTACAGTTCATCCCCACAATTACACTCTTCCTTCTGTGTACTGTGCTACAAACAGCTAGGGCATCTTTGGAAAAAATATGACAGCATGCCAGGCAAGCATGAAAGCTGCACTGTAAAACAGGATTAGTATTACTTTTTGGACTAATATTCAGCATTGTCCAAAGCAATAACAAGAAATAGTTAAAAAAAATAAGTCAAACAATTCTGTTGACACTTGGGACCTGTTACCTGCACCTTTGTAAATATTTGAAACAACATTTTCTTATTGGAAATATGTGCGTCAATAGGAAGCAATATAAAACGTTATAAGGAACATACCATTATCAGTGTTGATGTACATTCTCATAAAGTGTTTTATATATATATATATATATATATATATATATATATATATATATATATATATATATATATATGAAAAAAATGAAACCGCACTCCTAGGGCTTTGATGAAAAACACGTGGTAGGTTTTATTTCAACGTTTCGGGTGCTACACTCGAGCCGTCTTCAGGAAGTGAAACCAACCATCACCTTTAACCCCTCTCACGGTGACGTACTAGGGGGCGTGGCCTAGACACTGTCAGCGAGTCTACAGAATGTAAGTAGGTGCTCTAATGGTGATCTCTCATCAGCTGACCTAGACTGCGATCGAGGATGGGGATAGGCACACTGTGTGTTGGTCCGACCACTGTCTAACTGGCAAAAGCCGAAATGATTTGTATCTGTGCGTCCTCCTCTGTAATGAACAGGTAACTACCGATACTTACTTCCTGATCTGACAACGGGGGACTTGTTTAATCACACAATGGGTCACCTTATGGAGGAGCCACACGGAGGCTATCTTAAGAGCGCATACATTTGTATTGCACTTCGCTATTATTATATCTACACTGTAGTGATTTTATTTCACTATTCACTGCAAATTTTCTAATGTTTATATAGGTGTAATTATGATGTCACACTTCATTTTGGCAACATTTTTGGGGTTAAAGGTGATGGTTGGGGGTAGGAGTTTCACTTCCTGAAGACGGCTCGAGTGTAGTAGCCGAAACGTTGAAATAAAGCCTACCATGTGTTTTTCATCAAAGCCCTAGGAGTGCGGTTTAAATTTTTTTCATTTGTATTCTGTTTATAACCAGCACCCAGGCATTTCGTTGGTTGATTGGTGCACCAGCTCTGAACTTTATATATATACATGTTTTGCTCTTATCTTTAAAAAAATATGAATTTCTCTTTTTTACAGAAAGGATGTGGCTACCATTTGGACCTGCTAGTGGTGGGACTTATGCTCGGAATCTGTTCAATAATGGGATTGCCTTGGTTTGTTGCAGCCACTGTCCTCTCTATTACGCATGTCAACAGCCTTAAGTTAGAGTCAGAATGTTCAGCCCCTGGAGAGCAGCCTAAATTTTTGGGGATCCGTGAACAGAGAATCACGGGCCTAATGATCTTTGTGCTGATGGGTTGTTCTGTGTTTATGACTACTGTGCTAAAGGTATGTAACAAATAATGTACTCTATGTAAATTCATAAGGCCCAGTTTATCATTTTTTAAATAAAACCAAAAATCTTGCAACAATTATGAGGTCAGACACATTATCAATTCTTTTGCAGACCAGTGCTATTATAAAGCAGAAGTATGGCAACCACCTATAATGCAGTACAAGAGTAAAGGCACACCCAGGATTATGTAAATGTGCAGGGAATATCCCTTGAATTTATTTTGCCATATTTCAACACACCATTGTGCAATAAAAACAGCATTTATTTAGTGTTTTTCTTTTAATTACACTTAGTAATCATAAATTATAGCACAAATCTTCTCTTCCTTCCTTTGGCACTTATGCTATCTTGAACTCTTGTTGTAATAAGCTGACCTCTAGCAGTGCATATATTACCTGAAGGCCACTGGAGAAGAAGTCATTCATGAAATACAGGAATTAAATTGACCCCTTACCAAAGCCTTTGAAAGAATTATGAATTCAGTAAATATATGCAGTCGTGATTATGTTGAGTTTTTTTTTTGCTGTATGTGCTGTGTGGATTTTAATAAATAACCCCCTAAAAGTTACAGGTGGACAATCCCTTTAAACTGCTATGTCAAATTAGGCCATTTTGTTACTTCTTAATTAGTTGCATATTGTTTTGTAAATTAGACTAAATCATGTAAACAGAAGCCATACTAGTTCTGCTGCTCTTCTTGTAGTTTATCCCAATGCCAGTTCTGTATGGAGTATTTCTCTACATGGGAGTCTCGTCACTGCGAGGTATTCAGGTAAGCTTATCCTCTCTATTTATTGAAATGTATTTTGAAGAATGGGTCTATATTTACATCTGTGTAAAGTGTGCGTGGATGGATGGATAGATTTTAGAGTTTACTGGTATATCATGCTACATTGTTATTAGTCTCATTAAATGATTTGTTCCAGGGATTTTGTAAAGATGGAAGAGTAGTAGATTAAGCAAGGCAGACCGTAAATCTTAGCCTTTGTTACAATATATTTTAACAAATAGTTCAGACTCACCCCTACTCCTTTTGTTCCCAAAACGTGTTAGGCAGATACTCCACAGCAACCACCTTTGTTTTTTAATGTACCAATAATTTACCTGTGCCCTACATTTTTTCTTTTTTGTCTTTGTTATATTTGCCTTATGCCTTAAATATGTGGGTGATATGTAGTATAGGTAGTCTCAATGTTATGCAAGAATCCCCGTTCTCTAAAGGTTGTTCCTGTGCCTGGCATCTACGAAATGCAGCTCACCATAGGCCTCATTTACAATGCAGTACAAAGTCTGCAAAGTACAAATATAAGCCGCAATCAGCTCATTTTCTTTCATTATGCAAACTGCATCCTGCATTGTGAAACTTGCCAGAGGCCTCTGTGCTCCTTTTTGAAGCACAGAGACCTACATCATGTCATATTGATAGAGCATTGGGGTATAGAGGGTGACGGGGGAGGCAAATAAGTGTGTATATTTACATAGAGTGGCTTGTTGCATCTGCAGAATATGTTTGGAGGTTACTTATCTGTTGCACTGTTAAACTAAATATATATCTATTGCGGTATCAAGCTTAAGAATAAATCTGTTTATGCTTTTCTATTGTTTTGCAGTTCTTTGATCGCCTGCTGCTTTTCGCAATGCCAGCAAAACACCAGCCTGATTTCAGCTACCTGAGACATGTTCCTTTACGCAAAGTTCATCTCTTCACCATTATACAGCTGACCTGCTTAGTATTACTGTGGGTCATTAAGGTTTCCCGGGCTGCTATTGTTTTCCCTATGATGGTACAGTACATCATAAATATTTACTTAACTGTGTAACAGCTTATTTTCAGTACATGATAGTGGTAGTTTGTATGAAACTGATTTATTGTTTTGTACAAAAAATAGAGAAGCAATGTCAATATGTTTTAGGTTTAAGATCATATGACAAATAAACATGAAAGATGTTGGTATATTATTTATGCTGTGAGGAAGGTCATCGGGATTTATGCATCACAAAAGGAAACCATCATTTCCTGATAATCAACTTGCATGTAGTGGGTAACCTGCAAAGGCTAGACATTTTGCTTATATGATTGCAGGTTCTTGCACTAGTGTTTGTCCGCAAAGTCATGGACTTCTGCTTCTCTGATCGGGAACTGAGTTGGCTTGATGACTTGATGCCAGAGAGTAAGAAAAAGAAACTGGACGATGCAAAAAACAAAGCTAAAGAATTGGAGGTAAAACATTCTGTAGTTAATTATAGACTTTACATCAAGTGGTGCATTTGTCTCCATGAAACCTTCTCCCATATTGTCATTTTAAAAAATTGTCAATGGTTTCTTAGGAGTCTGAAAAGATGCTACATGAAGGAGAGGACAAAGGAGTTCAACTTCCCCTGGAAACCAGAAATTTGCTCAGTAGCCCAGGGAAAAACAATAATTCAAGGTAACAGTTCACATTTAAGAATGATTTGATTCTTCTCATTAGTCACTGTTTTAGCCTATAAATGCATTTTAATATAAATAAACCCTAGATCTATTTTTCCAAAAAATCTGTATTATTTAAGGAATTTGTTATACTTGTTTGAAAAAAATAATGTTAAAGGATAAGTAAACCTTAAAAATAAGTGAATGTAAAACTGATGGGAGTGCTATTCTGAGAACTTTTGCAATGTACATTCATTATTATTTTTTTTTTAATTCCAAGATATTGAAGGATACATGCACTGTTAACATCAATGAATTTTGTTACGGCAGTGCCACCCGCTGGTCTTTTTCAGACCAGTCTGACCAGAAGTTGTCAGGAGAAAGAAAGAGGCTGCTTTGATGTTCTTCTGGTTAGGAAAATTTTTTTTAAAACTTTCTCAAATCTCTTTCCAGAAAAACACCAGGCCAGCCTCCTTGACTACTTGGTGGTCAGACTAGTCAGAAAATGACAAGCAGGTGGCACTGTTGTAACAAAATTCATTCATATTAACAGTACATGTAACATCTTGGAATTAAAAATAAATAAATAATGAATGTACATTGCAAAAGTGCTTAGAAAAGCACCCTCGTCAATTTTAAATTCACTTATTTTTAAGGTTTACTTATCCTTTAAAGGAAAACTATACCCCAAACTATGCATATGTCTCTATAAAAATATATTGCATAAAAAAAGCTCATATGTAAACCCTGCATCATGTAAAAAAAACATTTTCATAATAATATACTCATTATTTGTATGTGCCATTTTAAGAAGTAAGCCGCCCCCTGGGATCCTAGGATTCACGGTGCACAGAAACAAGCCAAACAAATAATACATGTTAGGTTACATGAGCCAATTAACAGACAGAGTTATGTCTTTTGCTTCCATACTTCATCCTGTTAAAGTTGTAGAATTTCTGGTCAGGTTATCTCTGAGGCACCATCACAAAATGGTGATTCAAGGCAAGCGATGTACTGTAAAAAGGCAATATTTACTTTAAAAAAAATATATATATATATATATATATATATATATATATATATATAATTCACAGTCCTTGAAAGCACAAAACATTATTTACTGGTGCATGGTGTATCGATGTTTCTACGTTGGTGCATGGTGTATCGGTGTATCTACGTATATATATATATATATATATATATATATATATATATATATACATACATACATATATATATACACCAGTTTGGTAAGATTTTTTAATAGACCACTTAATTTGGTATACAGTAAACTATCTTTTGCTTAGGTATTCATTCTGGGGGTATAGTTTTCATTTAAAACTTAATTTTGCTGGCCATGAATATAGAACTCTATCTAAACTATCCCAAAAAATGTGGATTTGGTGCTTCCCTAATATGTAGTAAATGTTGTCCCTATAAAACTTATTGACGCACAACAACTTTGTTTTAAGATATATTTAGACCTCTCACTGCCTTTATTTATTCTTCTACCATTTATTGGGTTTAGAGGTGATCCATCTGAAATAAATATTTCTGATGAAATGCCTAAAACTACAGTATGGAAGGCTCTCAGCATGAACACAGAAAGCTCAAAATCAAAGGATAAAAGGTAAGTACTACTCATTTTACTGTAAATGTTTTGTCTTCCTCTAACTTGGTTACACTGCACTTGTAAGAAAACCTACCTGCCCTGGTGGTCTAGTGGGGCAGCGGGGACGCCTGCTGCGCCGTCATCCGCGGGGACGCCCGCCTTATGGTCCTCTTCCGGCACCATCTTACCTGCCTTAGGGTGCGCGGCGCGCCTGCGCATTTTGGCGCAAATTCTATCCCCTATAAAAGGCCCATTCTGACTGCAGACAGATGCCCGTGATAGAACTTGTTTCTAGTGGTTTCCTGAGCCTTGTGCATCTGATCTGTTCTGTATTCTGTCTGTTTGATTACCCGTGTTTGACCCAGCCTGTTCCTGCCTATTCTGCATTCTGTATCCTGACGCCTGCCTGCCTATGACAACTCTTCCTGCTTAACCCCTTGATTGACAACCCGGTTTGACCCTTGACTGCCTGACAATTCTTGATATCCACCTACCTCGACCCAGCCTGTCTGACGATTCTCTTGCCTGCTCTATTTGTACGGTGACCTTCGGCCCAAAAGACTCTGCTAACAGCCGTGCCCCTTCGCCAGCCAGAACATCTCGCCTTGCACCCCTCGTTAAGTCCAGGTGGCACCCAAGTAAGCTGAGGGCTCCTCCCGAAGCCCAACGGTGGTCACACTACTGGTGAAGCCGAGCCGAGACCAGGGTGCTTGGCATTTGTTCTGGTATCGGGTGCCGGCCGTGACAGCACTACTCAGACTCATCATCTACCCTTATGCATAGGATTCATGGGAATATTTTATTCTAAGACACCCAAATCGTGGCCTGTTTTTGTAGCACAACATAACTTTTTAAAATTAAACTATAAAATAATGTGAGTGTTTAGGAAGATACAATATGCTTTCATTTTGATGGGGCTTTTCTTGCCATGTATACCTATTAGGTTAAAAGCCTTCCACTGGCCATATTGAATATAACCTATCCTTTGTCTCCTTTATATGCAGTCACATTTTTGTAGCAAAATCAGAATTTAGATCATGTTTAAATGTAATAATAACAATGTCTCATTCCCAAACCCCAG
Organism: Xenopus petersii; assembly: GCA_038501925.1. NCBI lineage: Eukaryota > Metazoa > Chordata > Amphibia > Anura > Pipidae > Xenopus > Xenopus petersii. The sequence goes on along the minus strand of CM076674.1, from coordinate 43,453,439 downwards.
TGCCTCGATTCATTCCTATTGCACACTTCTATTTCCACTGCAAATGAAGCATATATAAACAATTCTGTCCCAGATAACAGTTCCCTTCTTCATAGCCATGATTGATCCCATTTGCACTTTGTTTACTGTTTACTAATTCTCTCTTTTTAAACATTTGCAGTTTTTTTTAAATAGACGTCTTGGCATAGGAAGGACTGTGTAAAATGTCAGATGACTCAGGGAAGTGCCAAGACCCAGCGGCATACGGCTTTGAAGAAATGTTTCCAGTACCTTCTTCAAAGAAGGATTCATGTTAAAGCCATCAGAAACATTTTGTTAGATAAATATATTTTGTTTAGTTTGAAGTGTGTGCTTTAACAAGTTCTTCACACTGTACACTGTAAGTGTTATGGTGTGCGGGGATTGAAGGTAGATAATTTACCTTTGTAAAACCTCTGTCGTATAAGTTTCACTTATGTCGGCCCTTTGAAGATTCCATGAATGACAAAATAGTGTTTGATTATTGATATTCATACACTTAAAAGTCTTGAAAGCTGAAAGCTATCGTTTGTGCACTTCTGATGCTACGATCACAGAATTGTAGCTGCACAGAAGAAAGACTGTGTGCAACAGAAGGCGACTTGATACGTATACCTGTCAGTAAACCATTCGAAAGAACGTGAGCTCTTCACCACTTGATCACCACTTCATAATCATATGACAGTCAACATTATAGACAACTATATGTTTGTTTTTTAACCCAATGGAGAGAGTACTCATTTTGACACTACATTGTTAGTGGGTTTTATTTTTATACATCTTGTTTCTGCATCAAGACTTTTGTAGGTTAATGGCAGGATAGGATAGGATAGAAAAAGTTTCCAGACAAGAGAAGCAAAAATTATAGAATTCTATAGGCGCTGTAACCATAATTATGGCTCCCTTATGGTTCTCTCAAACAGTGAAATCTGCTGTCAAATAAACAGATGTTCAGTGCAGTCTAAACGGAAAAATGAGACATTTTACTAAATTTCATCACACAAAAATTGGCATTTTGTTCTTGCTGTCTTATGTATATTTTAGTTATTGTACTGCAGGATAGTGCACAGACTTGCTTTGTGCAAATAACAGTTGCACATGATTTGTTTTTTATTTTCATTCCAGTTTTTGTCCCTGTATATGGCACATATAGGACTACAAACATGTTCAAATGTAGAGCACACAAATGCTTTCTTGATCTACATTCCCCTTAGGCTAATGGCACAGAGTGGGGTTTTATGTTTTTTTTCTGCCACATTTTTGTGTTGATAAATACTTGAGGCCTCAACACCCAAAGTCAAGCTTCTACACAAATAAAATGCACTTGCTGACTTCTTATGTGTGGTTCATAAACAAATCGACAAGTGTATTTCGAGGAATCACATGAAATTGACCTATACTAGCAATTTTATGTCATTTCATTTTCATATTGGTTGCAGTGAGGGGCATTTTGACACCCCATTTTTTGTGAGGCAATGGGTAATGTGTTTGAAATTGTTCTGTGGACCATTGCCTTGAGTTATGGGTTCATTTCTTATTGATGGCAGTTTCCTTAGTATACCCTACATATCCATACAAATATATAAGTAAACAGCAATAATAATAGAGCAGATAGTATATTGCTCAGTTACCTCTACTGTGTATTTTACAACATCTATGTGTTATAAAGATCACCCCCAGCTGAATAGCCAGAGAGTTCGAAGGATGTTTTGCATATCTAGAAAAATGATTTTCAACTCGTAGATGAAGTGGCATCAGCAGCCACTTTATACAAATTTGGAGGTTTAACATCACCAGATGCGGCCAGTGAGCCACAAGCTCAGGGTCCATGATCTAAAATATATGCTTTTACAGGAGATCTTGACCAGCGATAGTCCAATACTCCCTTACCTCCCTGAACAAAGGTTACCAGATCACCTGAACATGTAAGGATACTTCTAATAAAGCCAAGGATGCTCTAATTGCAAAGTGATTGAAGCCCTGCTAGTTTTTGTTTTCTAGTTTTACATTATCTAATTACCTTAATTCACAGGCAGTACTTTACCCACTGTCAGCGCTGGCCAACATATCACTGGGAGGCAACAGTAATAATATCAAAGCAGCTTTATTGTAGCATACTTAGTGGTAAATTCTGTAGTAGGTGTGCAAAAACGAACGCGTTTCATGTCAGTGCAACCAGACACTTCCACAGAGTTTAAGTGTCAGTTTGCAGGGACACAAAACTTCTCCTGGTGATATGTTGGCCAGCGCTGACAGCGGGTAAAGTGCTGCCTGAATTGAATTTTTCAGTGGAAGTTGCCGAAATCCCGCAATAGCTTCAGCGGACGAGGTGAAGCTGACAGATTGTGCTGAGCTCTGCCATTTTCGCATCTCTTTATTTGCCGGTTTAGATCTACCTTAGCCTGGATCTTTATCAAAACATTTGACCAGTAGCCTTACTGAAACCAACATAGTTAACCTACTTCCTACCTGTTGTAGAGCATCACACACTCTGCCCTGCTATTTGATCATCACGTTATGTTACCAATGTGCCAACAGTTTACATTGCTTTGTTTTCTTGATTTTTAGTATTTGTCATAATATACCGTATGCTTATTTATTATTCTTATGTCCCCAAAAAAATGTATTCAATCAGTTTTGGGTTTATTTTGTTGATTTCCGCTTGATGTACAAAATTCATAGTAAATATGAATTTATTTTAACATAGTGTAAATGGTGTTACCCTATGGCTAACAGCATATGCTCTAAAGATATCAGTCCCTACTCCTTTACTCACACTCTATTATTGTACATGTATAGACTACAGTTAGACTTTAAGGGGCAGATTGATTAAGGGTCAAATAGTAGATTCAAATTTTTTTTGGTGTCAAAATTCACACATTCGAATTTTAATCCCCCTATTCGAATGTAAAATTTTAATCTGAGATTTATCACATCTCAACAAGTCAATGGCAGAGGTCTGTTGAGCCATTTGAAGATGTGAATAGCCTTCCTGGAATTCAATTCAAACTCAAAATTGAATATGAATCAAATTTTCAGAGCGTTCCTATTCGATCAAATTTTAGACGTTTACATTTTTTCTTAAATAACCTCCCAGTCGAATTGTGAGTATGTTCAAATTTATTAGAGAAAAAAAAAATTCACATAAATTCAAAATTTGACCTTCGATAAATGGGCCTCTTAATGTGCTGATCTTACTCTAAAAATAGTTTCATTGGGAAGCCTTCACAAACTTAATTGTGGTATTGAGGGGACTATCTTTAATAACTAAATAATTTATGTATATTAATTTGAAATTAATGAAAATTAATATAATTTATTTAAAAATAAACCTTGTTCACACATTATAGTAGCTGGATAATGGTTCTGCTGAAGAAAACAAGTCACATAATGTATATACATGTATGCAGATGGGGAGGTTGAAGGATGCATCTGCTGTTGTGTTGATATTCCAGGTAATATTTTTTTGTAACATTTTTGAACACTGAATACTTTGTCTGGCAAAAATAAAAACAAGTAATGGCAACCGAAATAACTTTATTTTTGGCTAAATTTTGATTATTATTTGTTTGCATGTTTGTAAATGGAGCACCAGAGATTTCTAAGACCTCCACAAACCCAGTTATATTTGTCTTCAATGGTTTTTATTTCCTGAGATGCTAATAGCAATATTCTAGCAGTTCCTACAGCTGATCTGAACTTTTTGATGAAAAAATGTCCCACCACATACAGTCATGTAATCAGGTAACTCGTTTTTCTGTATAAAAGTAGGCCATAGGTTTTACATCCATTATCTGAAGCCAGATTTGCCAGTCAACCACAAGTTTTCCATAGTTGTGTTGGTTAACACTTGATTAGATTAGACCAAATTGCTTCTATGAAATATTATAGTTATTAACATGTCTTGGGTTAGTCCTAGAACAGCAGCTAAAAACTAACAATAAGGGGAAACTTTGCTGTTGGATTAAGGATTTTTCATGGAATCGATGAGAGTTGGTCAGTAGTCCTTGCTATGGCTTTCTGTATTAATAGTTCTCTAGCAGTCACTCCTATCTATTCTTAAAATCGATCAGCATTGCTGTGGTGCAGGAATGAGATGAAGCTGCCACATGGAAGTAGGCAATGCAATGGCATCCATGAGAGAGTTAGGTAAGTACTTTTGTTGATCAAATTAACAGCCACTTAATCCTACTGGTATGAGGATGACAACTGTTTCTCCCTTTTCAGTTTTAGAGACATTTTTTTATCTTTGACCTTGCTTCAGTGTTGAATGACACAAAAACACACACACTCCAATATAGGGGCAGATATACTAAAGGGTGAACTTTTCGGCAGAAATCACATCCGCAGGCACATCGCCAATTCAGGCGCAGATGACAATTCGCTAGCGAAAGAGACGATCGCTAGCGTTTGTACTGGCGTTCACCAGGCGACTTTTTGCTCAGGCGAATGGTTGTTGCTCCGCAAATTCACTAAAGTGCAGATTTTACTGAGTTTACTTCGCAACCTCAGACCAGGCAAACTGACCTAAGCGTAAGATCACTAGCGACTTCTCACTAGGCATAAACGAACGCTAGAGAATCTTCACTATGGAATGCTCGCACAAAAGAAGTATCAATAGTGAAAACTCGCCAGCGTTCGGCAACCAAGACAAAACTTTGGATTTTAGTGAATTAATGTAGTGGTAATGAATTTACGCCTAGCGAAGTGGTGCGAATCAGTCGCTGGCAACAATTTGCCCTTTAGTAAATGTAACCCATAGATTTATGTTTGTGGTTCATTTTTACTCTCAAGAGAAACCTTTATTTAGTTGGATTTTGGGTTTATGGACTTATCCTGTTTAGCACGAGTGAAGGAACTAGGCATTTACTGTGTTCTTTCAGAATATGAATTGCAATTACAGTTCACTGACATTTTTATCTTTTGATGACACCGTTCCACAGCGCAATGCTGAGCAGAGCTCAGCAGACATGTTATTTTCTGATATAATATTGCCAATTACATAGATTACCAAAGTCATCCTCAAACATGGAACTTGTAGTTCAAAACCATTTAAAGGCAGGTCTTTGACCACCCAACCCAGGTTGGGGATTCCTTACTAAGGAAGAAATAAAAATAGTTGCTGGCACAATTACATTTTCTTCCTTGAACACTCAATGTAGAAATAGAGAGAGATTATTTTGTTTTAGATATACAGAAATATATTTATTTTATTTTAAAAAATGTAGATTCAATTCACGTTGTAATACAAGCGATGTGTATCCCCTTGTTTCTCCTCATTCATAATTGTCTGTTCTGGGAGGTATAACTGTTGCTCCTTCCTGTTACCCTAAACATTGTGTCCTATTACAGTGGAGCAACCAGGTTATCACTGGGGTGAGTTGGGACCAAACCAGTTTGTTAAATCTACAGAGAATTTGGGTCCCTTATAAATGCACACCTGGGCAGTTCATTAGGGTAAACTAGCCAAAGGACTTCTTTTGTCAATGTATTAAACATATACCTGACCCTTTATTCAAGTAAGGATGTAGATCTTAAAGGTGATTTTACAGGTACCTCACTTAACCTGGTTGCTTTTCTGTCTTTTCCGTAGCAGGTGATTATGACTGCGTGTGATTCACATTTGTCTGTATAGCCGTATCTCTTGTTCAAAATGAAAAACAAAATGTGCGTTACTGTATCTGTTGCTGTATTGTAAAGAGACAAAATCATTCAAGGAATATTTGCAATCAGTTTAAGATCCCAGGTTTGGTGAAGCAAACTGGCATAAAAACAAGCAATTAGAACTCCATAGTTAGACATGATGCCCATTTGTTCTCATTTACTAATGGTGCTAGAGTCTATTCTCTTCTCGTGATAATGATATATGTGAGCCTGCAGTTCCTGGTTCAAAAAGGTGTAACATTTAGTGCATCAGTAAAGATCAAAGGCGCAGTGCCAAAAATTTTGTTGTGTTACCATGTTGTGGTAGACCTTTTACTCCTTAAACGGATTTGATAAAGAAGCTCAGTAAGAGATATTATAATATCAGAATTTTGTTGTAAACACCTGAATGTGATATTGTCTATGCATATCTGGTACAGTTTTTGTTCCCGGAATCAACACTGTGGCTATAAGCTTTAAGCAAATACTCTGATGTCTGACTTTCCAAAATCCCACAGCCCAGGGTTCCATCAACTCACTTTAAATCACTTGGACATTGTATTTCAGATGCTGGACTGGTTCCTTGGATGCTTGAGGGAATTTAAAATAACTGCCATCGCATTGTTTATTTGCATGTCAAACTGCAGCTTTTGAGTTGTAAATAATTGGAAACTTTGATAATGATTATGGCAACAAATCAATTTCCTGTGTATGCAGTGGGTGTATAATTGGATTATAATTTATTGATGTATGTAAATTGAATCCTAATGCATTTGTCTCTTTAACACTACCCAGCCACACTGTGTTCTTTAGTTTGGGTACATGTTATTAAGCTATTTAATAAACAGAGAAACTTGAAGTTCTTTTGTGATTATTAATGTTATATTACTGATTCTCTGACAAGTTTATTTGGAAAACACTGGCTGAAACCACTCTCTGCTAGAGACATTCACAGCCCAAAAAAAGAGAAAAAGTTAAAGGCACCCCACCTCATAAAGTAAAAAAAAAACACTGTTTATTGTAACATTAAAAACAAGTGGCTGATGTGTAATGGACGCCCAAAGCATTTCGGGAAGAAGTGGAAACGTGGAATATCGAAAGAAAGGAAAAATCGATATTGAACTTATCCAATAAACAATTAACCTCGCATCACCTTTCTTTGCTTGCAAAAGTGCTATCTTATTCACTCGAGAAGGACTTTAATGTTTTTGAGACTTTAATTGACGATAATAATTTTGAAGAGAAGGCAGTCTTAAAGTTTTTTCTGGCGGGGGAAGATACACAAATAGATGAGACAGAAGGTACTAGTGGTCACCCGACGGTTGCTACATCTGCGGTGGGATTTCCCTCTGATTTAAATAATCAAAGTTCGATACTCTCGGGAAGTATAGAGTTAAATATAAATGATATTGTTTTTCCATTTGATTTCCAGGATGAGAGGGCCATGCAAAGTTTAAGATCCCTCATTTGTGATTTTAGGAAAATTCTGGCGCAATTGGTGGAGATGGGTTAACGAAATGGTGTATTTAACCATAGGGTATGTGTCCATTTGGTTCCTGAAAAAACAAATATTCCCATCTTCCACCATTTGCCCAAGATTCACAAAAATAAAATCCCACCAGAGGGTAGGCCTATTGTTTCCTGTATAGGATCTCTGAATGAGAATCTATCAGAATTGATTGACCTGTTTTTACAACCACTGGTAAAAAGGCTTGATTCTTATATAAGGGATACTAAGCATCTATTACAGGTTCTGGATAGGTTTTCCTGGGACAACGATAACTTTGGTTGGGCTACAGTGCATGTCGTTAGCCTTTATTCGTGTATCCCCCATGATAAAGGTTTAGAAGCAATAAAGTATCATCTGTACACATATGGAAACTATGAAAACACGGTAAACATCTTTATTTTAGAAGCCCTTGAATACTTACTTAAACACAATTTTTTTAAATTTTGGGGTGATTTTTACCTACAAAAACGCGGGACCTCAATGGGTGCAAAGTCGCACCCACCTACGCCAACCTCTTCATGGGGTGGTGGGAGTAAACCCTCATTTTTGGAGGTGAATTCTTGGGCCTGAATAATGTCAAACTTTATAAGAGATGTGGATGATTTGTTATTCGTGTGGAGTGGCATGAAGGAAAGCTTTGCTGAGTTTGTAAAATATCTAAATAGTAATGATTGTAATCTATCATTTACCAGTGTTTTGGAGGTCAGAGCATTAATTATCTAGATTTAGATCTAAAGCATTAAGATGGCAGATTGTTAAGTACAGTATCCTGTAAGGAGACTGCAGGAAATACTATTCTAAGAGCAGATTCATGCCATCCTAAGCATGTCTTTAGGGCCATTCCTACTGGTCAATTTTAAAGGTTGTGTTGAAATTGTAGCACTGACAATGAATATATTGCGAAGGCGTTTGAACTTAGGGATCGGTTCTTAGCAAGAGGTTATTCCATGGAGGTGTTAGAAACAGCTTTCTTTAAGGCACTGAGACAGGATAGAACAGATCTATTAAAGGATAAAAATAAAAAAGAGATGGTTGCCAAGACTGACACACCAATGTTTATTACGACTTATAGTAGGCAATATCAACAGATTAAAAATATTATTTATAAACGCCTCCCGGTGTTGTATGGAGATGAGAGCCTTTTTGAAGTCTTTAAAAAGTCTTTAAAACGGTTGTAAATTTGCCACACGTCTTGCAGGTACTTTAGGTAGTGTATTGGCCCCAAGTGTGGTACATGACAACAGTAAAAATGAAATGTGGTTGCAAACTAAGGGAACATATAGATGTGACTCAACAAGGTGTGTAACATGCGAGAGAGTATTGATATCCACATGGTTTGTAAATCAGAATACAAAATAAAGCTTTGAAATGAAGGATTACATAAATTGTAACACCAAGTTTGTGGTGTACCTACTTACCAGTCGGAGATAGTTACAATATGTGGATTGTACCACTAGATCTTTGAATTGTAGAGGGAGCACATCAATCACATAACCTCTTGTAGCAATGGTTTCACTGCATTTTGTGGAGTGTAATGGAGGAGATATAACACAGCTTGACATCCAAGGCATTGAAAAGGTCAACCCTTCTGATAGGGGGGGAGACCTCACAGCAAAATTATTCCATAGAGAGGCATTTTGGATTTTCATCTTAGGTACACGGCAAACAAGTGGACTAAATCTCAAATTTGATCTGGCTTGCTGTGTATAACTTAATTTAATTCACATAGCAACACATCATCATAACTTATGGACCAACCGATGAATATTTAGGTTTTTACACACTGCACTAAATTATGGACACAAAATTTTCACTAATTTTACATATATTCAGAATGTCAGCACACTGGTTTTTAATGGTCATTTGTTTTTTGATAATAAGAATAGATATAGAAAACTATTTTTCAATATAAATAGATTACTTCCTTAAATAGTAATTAAAAATTGGTTCGGACAGAGCTTGACAAAGTTGTGATGGAGGAATGTCACAGAGAAGGGTGTTTTTAGTTATAGATTTTGTTGATAATTAGGCATAATTGGTGTATATAATTTTTTTTTTATTCGAGGGAACTTTACTCGGTATACTTAACGTTGCTCCGGATTAATCTTTGCCTCTGAATGTTTAAGAATGGGGACACGGAGAAGTCTATCCTTAGCGCATCATAGGATGAACAGGTAATTGTTCAGCTCCCCTCCATCCTGTGCTATGGTTTTCAACAAGTTAATATTCACCCCGGAGGAAGCTATGAGAATGACATACGGAGACTTTAGTCTCGTTAGAGTTTCTATATACCTGTGTGTCCCTAAATCTTTATGCACTTAACTAGGAGTGGGGATTCGATTGCTACCTGTTTCCTTTTGGATTCCACTATAGTCTATGATAGGTTATCACTTCTAGTTGATATTTTCCTGTCTTTTCTGGAGGCACTATAAAGCTAGTAGTGTTTTTTTTTCAAACTACCATTTGGATGCTCCTTGGTCTTCAAAGTTTCGGATGAAATTGCCTTGATGTACATTAATTCTCTCTACAGATGAATTTATCTTGGATTACGTTAATATTGGCTTACTTTAACTGAAACTTAATTTATATGGACTGTAATTAGAAGAAATGTTAGTGAATGGAATCGTAACCTCCATGGACCTCTGTCACATAAAAAATCGCCATTAGAGATAAGAAGTCAGCGCAAGAATGCAATGAATTTAATTATTTATTTATTTGTTTGATGAGATGCAGTTTTACCGCATCAGAAATAAGAAGACAACGCTAAAATGCAATGAATAAATGTATTTATTTATTCCAAATATAAAATATGGAAGTAAAGTTTTTTCACTTGTTAAAAAGCCTTTTTTAGCAAAAGGGTTAATTTGCCCTAATTTGTTTTAACTCAACTCAACTGCTGAGATCATGTCCGGAATGTTAGTTTAAAAAGCCGTTGGCTGCATGTGCATGTAATACCTATGACTACGTATCGTATGATACAAAACGCATCAGGGAATGTATGTTTTTAATATGCTGAAATAAACATTTACTTCTTTTAATCGAATGGGTGAATGGAGTGCCCGTCAAATCTTTTCTACTGATTTCGGGAACACCCCTTAATTCATTTTGCTACAGTATGTTCTATATACTGCTTCTTAAGTTTTTTTTCAGTAGATGGAGCTTTTATCAAGTATATAAATGAACGTCTTGATGTCATCTGGTTTAGCCTATTATTAGGGGGTGTTCCCAAAACGTGTTAGGCTTCCATTAAACAGCAGCCACCTGTTTTTTAATATTACAATAAACAGTGGATTTTACTTTATGAGGCGGTTTGCCTTCAACTCTTTTTTAGTCTTGGATTCTCGCTGTTTGAGGAGCTCATGCTTTTGTTCAGTAGATTGAGCTGTTGTCAAGTGTATAAATGCGTCTTGATGAGCTCTGCAAGAGTATAGGCACAATGAATCCTCAGCAGTCCTTCTTTAATTTTAGTGAAAGGAGCAGGAATAGTCTGTATTGTTTGTTAAAGGAATGGTTCAGCGTAAAAATAAAAACTGGGGAAATAGGATGTGTAAAAAAAAAATGTTTTTTCAATGTAGTTAATTAGTCAAAAATGCAATCTTTAAAGCCTGGAGTGACTGGATGTCTAACAGAACAGCACACTACTTCCTGCTTTGCAGCTCTCTTGGTTTCCACTGATTGGTTACCAGGCAGTAACTCAATGAACAGTTATGTCCCATGTGGCCCCCCCTTCAAGTCACTGATTGACTCAAAGTTAAAAAGCAGGAAGTAGTGTTATGTTCTGTTAGACATCCGCTCACTCCAGCCTTTACAGATTACATTTGTGGCTATCTAACTATATTAGAATCATTTTTTTTTATTTTGCACAGCCTACAGTATTTACCTAGTTTTTATTTTTAAACTGAACTATTCCTTTAATCCCTTAAAAATCAGAGATGTTTGTTATGTTTTGGGTAGCCGAGGATGAGTAGAGTATAACAGTGCTTTATTAGCATGCTCTCATGCAGCCATTACACAACAGTAACTTTCACTTTTAAGCTGACAGAAAGTATGCACAGTATAAGTCTGAGCACAGTGACATCTACAGGCCATTTGTATAAACACCATAATGTTCATAGCACCATATGTGCAGCCCTTATTTTGCTCTTGCACTAGCAACTCCTGAAGCTGAAAGCCAGGGGAGGTTAAGTAAAATTGGCACACCAGACATTATGTATGAGCATGTCCAAGGTACAACCTTAAAAGGCAGTTTTGTGCAAATTTATTATACGAATCACAATATGTTAGCAAAAGATTGTTTATTTTTTAAAGTTGCCCAATAATGTTTAATAATACAAAGCCCCTTTAAATACTTTGAATTTCACGCTGTTGCATGATGACGTCATCACGCCGGCACATAAACCTGGAAGCGCACGCACCATAGGAGAACCGGCGCCAGATGAAACAGGACGCATGCGGAGGGCACCCCCGCATGCCAGAGGGTACTCCACTGGACCACTAGGGTAAACGCTATTCATTACAGTTACATTTTTGAGCCTCTATCATATAAGTTAAATACAGATACCGACTGTCTCTTGATAGGGAGCTTGCTCCCTGCAGGTCTGTATGGTGCAGATGGTGCATTTTCTGTGTAACTAGGGTAGGCATATTATATACAGACACATGCTATAAACTGTGTAGCGTTAGTGACTAAAATAACTTTATTTGTAAAGTACAACTAAAAGTAGATAACAAGATACAAATAAGGAATGCCTCAATAAATATTTACAAAGCTAATTTTACTATTTGCTTTCCTGTTACATAAAGGGTCATTTATGATCATTAGCGAAGTTGCATTTGTGCCACTCTCATACAGTCATATGCACTTAAACTCCATTCATTAGAGGTATTTGCCACAAAATGTGTTTTTTTGCACTTCCGTATAATTGAGCGCTGTGATCGGAAGGTGTAAAGTGCAGTAAGATTGGCCTGTCCCTGACTTCACCCACCTTCACCATCACCCACCCTATGTTGCACCCTGCATCTAGCATTGCGTGTTTTATTGAAAGCCACAACAGAAAACCTGGAACTTGCAGCATTGAAATGTAGGCATTGTAGCACAACATAAATTCTGCCTTGTGCTAGGGACCCTAGGGGCTGATTTAGAAACTAAAGAAATGTAGAGATTTCATACAGTTGAACCACTGCACCAGATGATATTTAAAGGGGAACGTCACCCGATAAGAATTATTCCAAATCCTAATTTATTGCATTAGTCAAGCAAAATGAACTTTAATTACTCTATATAAATTATTTGAATCTAGTTTCCCTCAGTCTGAGAACTCATTATTAAAGCAGGAAGGTGCAATTTTGTGCACACTGTTATTAAGGCAAGTCTTGCATCATCTCAGAATCTTGTTTGTGCACCAGAATGGGGGACCTGATGTCCATCCCCATGCCCTGGTTACACAATTAGAGAGGGGGGGAATGTTGTGAGAGCAACTAGTAAGTGCTGAATGGAAAGTGAAAGTAATTGTCTGCCCCGCCTCTATGCCTAAGGAGGAGCAGGCAATATTTGATTGACAGCTGAGATTTTTAAATGAGTTTACAACTATGAATGCTTTAATTAAAAACAAGAATTTGGATTTCTTGTTTAATTTGAAAAGTACTTTTATTATACAGCTGTTTTATGTCTGGGTGACAAGTCCCCTTTAATATTGGTTAATATATTGTCTGTGAAAGACAGTTATTACCTGAAATCTCAATTTATATGTCACAATAGGTTAGACCATCAATGCTCAAAATCTCTGGTGATGTTATGCATCCAAAGCACCACAGGGAAGTAGAAAACACATGTAATAATCAGGTATCTGCAATGTTCTGGAGGCATTAGTAAACTGTAGGTGTTTTTTGAACACGTGAAGCCTGTGATTGCTACTTCTTCATTTCTCTTCTGAGATCATCTCTGTTGTTCTATAGATTCAACTCTAACCCTGAGGTCTTCTCTTCTCCAGCTGTATGAACCTTTGATCCAAAACAAGACAGGAAATAGTAAGAAATTATATGATTAAGCTTTTATTGTGCTCAGAAAAAGCTTTGAGAGGAAACTTAAATGCAATGCGTTGACTTATTCTATAGTACATACAGTATAGATACAATTATAAAGGCATATAGTAGGGAAAACTCATTTTCTAGCCATAATAGTAAATGAGAGAAACAGTCTCTCTGCAGTTTAAAAGTAAAACAAATGTTATACTTAAAGTCCAATATAATTCCTAGGATATGACTATCATAATCAGGACATATAACATATAGATATCAGTGTAAAGGTGGCCATACAGGTAGAGATCCGCTCGTTTGGCGATTTCGCCAAACGAGCGGATCTCTCCCCGATATGCCCACATTGAGGTGGGCGATATCAGACTGATCCGATCGTGGGCCCTAGGGCACAATGATCAGATCATAATACAGCCAATTGGATCATGGGACCACATCAACGAACAGATGCAGTCAGATATCGATCGGGGAAGCCTGTCGGAGGGCCGCACACACGGGCCAATAAGCTGCCGACCGGGTCTGCCGGCAACTTTTATCGGCCCGTGTATGGCCAGCTTAAGAGGCTTTTAAAAGCCATATGAGGCTTTTTGACTTCTGATTTCAACTGACCGCAATGGGAAGTGTAATGAATAGAACTGCATTCATTGCACATGCTTAAAGGACATCTAAACCAGGCCCGGACTGGTAATCTGTCTGTTCGGCAAATGCCCGAGGGGCCGCTCTGCCCTGTGTTTAAGTGGGCCGCCCACTGTCTAATTAGATGCAGTGCGGCACTTCACTTGTTGGCTATTAATCACAGCCACCAGAGTTGCGTACCTGCCCTGATCTAGAACGCGCAGTCCACCGACCGCAGTCTGCTTCTTCTAATCCTCCTGTCATCTCTCTGCTCTTTCTCCGGTTCCTCCCCCACTCTCTGGCATGCACGCTGACTCTACCAGCTTCCTCCCACCTTCTCTGCTATCATAATCAGGGCAAAAGGTGCATCTGCACAGGGCCCACTTTTTTTGGGGCCCACTGCTGACTTAAACATTTTTTTTTTTTTACAATTTTTGTTTGTCTTTTTCTGTCTGAGCTCCCTCCCCCCTCCGATGCACTCACACACACACCCCTCCCGACCTGGTGCAGTGTGGGAAACTGCCAGAAACATAAATATAAGCAGATAGAGGAAGTGCCGTTACAGTCCAAAGGGAGCCGACGCATTGCGTTGCCACATAACAACACTCGCCATGCTGGCCTGGTCCTGCGCTGCACATACATGTCATGAGCCAAGAGCCATCCGGTAATCCATCTCTCTTTCTATCCCTCTGGCTAAGTATGAAGGCAATGTCCCCTGTTAGAAAATGTTTATTGCCACAGCTGACTGGCACTTCTTACAGTGCCCACTCATTTTGGGGCCCACTGTCAGTGACTGCACAAATATTTAAAAAGATGTTTTTTTGGTTTGCCACCCTGCGGCCCCTCTGTCCTGGCCCATCGTCACAACTAAATTCAGGGGGTATTTATATATGAAATAATCTTTGTGCCATCCTGCTATTTCTGTTATGAGCTTTGCCCAGGGCCCACCAAGGGCTTAAAACGGCCCTGCTGCTATGTGTATTGTAACATTAGAGTAGAGGGGGGCAGGACTGCAGCAACTTTCAATTTGTGGGTGAGGACACCTGTTTGACGTCACCACACACAGGTTTATTAACAAACAAAGTGTAGAGCTGGAAGCTGAGAGTGGACCTGTGGATTGGAGAGTGGGTCAGCAGTGCCTCAACAGTCTGAAGATGGAAACAGCAGTATGTAAGTACTGCTGTTTTTATTATTTCGAGTGCCCTTTTGAAGGCTGAGAATTTGTACTTAACTACATTAATTAAAAAATACACTACAGTGTACCATATAAAGGCACAAGGCTGCAGGCTGAGTTATACAGGGAACTCTGAGTATCACTCATGTATTATAAGGGATAATGTACCCCCTGCTGTAAATGATAAGGATATTAGAAGTCCCTGAGGGGTTGTTCTGTGACCATATAAAAACACAAGGCTGCAGGCTGAGTTATACAGGGAACTCTGAGTATCACTTATGTATTATATGGGATAATGTACCCCCTACTGTAAATGATAAGGATATTAGAAGTCACTAACCATATAAAGGCAGTTTTAACCCAATGTATGGGTCTCTCTCTATATATATATATAAAATATGCTTGTGTGTAAGTAAAAAGACCAGCACGCATTTTGTGTGGGCTGCTTTGATTTTTTTGCCAGGGCTGCTTTTTACTCCCAGTCCGGCCCTGATCTAAACCCTAAAAAAGAATATGGCTAAAAATGCCATATTTTATTAAATGAACTCATCGTGCCAGCCTCAGGCCCGGATTTGTGGAAAGGCCACCTAGGCCCGGGCCTAGGGCGGCAGGATTTTAGGGGGGGCGGCATGCTGCCCAACCACACCCACATTGGTTCAAAAACACTGGGGATGCGCTGGAGATACAATCATTTTTTAAAATCCCCATTGCTCCGGTCCAGATGATGAAAATTTGCACGAATAAAGGGGAGGGGACAGGGGCAACGAATGGCAGTGGGCCTAGGGGCACCCACTATGTAAATCCGGCCCTGGCCAGCCTAAAGTTTCAGTTCAATAGCAGCAATGATCCAGGACTTCAAACTTGTCACAGGGGGTCACCATTTTGGAAAGTGTCTGTGACACTCACATGCTCAGTGGGCTCTGAGCAGCTGTTGAGAAGCTAAGCTTAGGGGTTGTCACAAATTATCAAGCAGAAAATGAGGTTTGCCCATTATATAAGCTGATGCTACAAGTCTGATTATTAAATTCTGATGCTGAGCTGCAACGTACCAATAATTATTTACTAATCAGCCTCAGCCTTATACAGTATATTGTGACATGTTATATATATTCATTATGTTATACTGCCCCTAAGCTCAGTAAGTGACAGCAGCACAGAGCATGTGCAGTGAATCAGCAGAAAAGAAGATGGGGAGCTACTGGGGCATTTTTGGAGACACAAATCTTTACTGCTAAGGGGCTGTGACATATTGGGCTGGTATGGAAGCCCAAAACATAATGTACAACACATTTGTAGCTACTTCTTTAGTTAAGCTTTAGTTCTCCTTTAAGCTTTCACTAGAACTGGCAGCAAGGCATGATGGTACCAGGAGAGTATGAATTCACATGTAGATTGCAGTTTGTCTAATTCATTCTGTCTTGTTCAGATTTCTGTGCCTTAGAACATATAAGTGGCATGAGATTTGGGTATAAACTATAACAAACAAAGGAAAAGTTGTGCTTACCTCTATTTTTAAAACATTAAGAGGGGGGGGCAATGAGGCTGTGACCATCAAATTCATATAGACAAAGACAAGAGGTCCTCTGCGCTCAACCCTTTATCATTATATTAAGGACACTGAGACAATATATCCCAGTGGTGGCCAATAAAAGGGCAACCATGTTTGCGAGTTTTAACCTTGGGTGACCGTGTATCATCCAAGTGGAGGCACATAAGGGAATGCTGATGCCAGGCCCATATGAGGCCCATACCGACATGCTTGCACTTTGTGTGTGCATTCACTAGGCACTAGTGATGGGTGAATTTATTCGCCAGGCGCGGATTCAAGGCGAAATTGCGCGATTCGCGAAACAGCCACGAAAATTCGCTGGAGAAAGTTTTAAAAACGGGCGTCAAAAAATGGGCGTCGTGACAAAAAAACGGACGCCAGTGTCAAAAACGAGACGCCGGAGCCGTTTCACGAATTTTCCGCCGATTTGCAAATTTCGCGGGAAATTCTCGAATTTTTCAGCGAATCGAAACGCTGCAAATTCGCCCATCACTACTAGGCACAAGCTATCAACCAAGGTTGCCAATATGGACACAAATTTAGTTGCAGCATTGGTGCATAGCTTGTGGGGGCGCAATCAAAAGTGTTTATGGACATCGAGTAAAAACATTGAAAATGTCATAATTTTTTCACTTTAAGTGAGGCCGATTATATATGTATCCGAACCAAGAAGAGCCTATAAAATTAAACTATTTTGACTTCAGGCTAAGCAATATCTATAAAATGCAGTGACGTTGCAGTTAAAAATATTTTAAGCAAAGGCATTTTCAATACATTACATTGTTATGTTTTGTACCAATATAACCTGTAGTGTGCCTTATTAGGTTAGGTGATTAACATTTATTTTTATTAATAATAATAATAATAATAGAAATCCTACCTAAACAAAGATATATCTGGCACAAACCTTGTTTCCTTTAGATCATCACTTACAGATCTTTTACTGGAGCTGAAAGGCAAAACACAGAAATATAAGTGAGGAGAATTTTAGCTGCCAAATCAAGCTTGGGACAACAGCAGCCCATCTGTTTGTGTAAAAAGCTTTGATGCATTGGAAGTTCTGCTCTAAAGTTCATTCAAATCTTACTCTGGATTCATAGCAGCCAGCAGCCATTAGTAGTGACACGCTGGTATAATAGTAGGCATGAGTGGCTGGTGTTGAGAGTCCACTAAAGGCATCCTGGGAGATGGGGCAGTGGGTACGTGGGATTGTATTAGTGGGAAGTTGTCCTTTCCCTTACTCAGTACCTAGTGTTCTTGACTGTGTTAGATGTAACATTAAACAGGTATGGGATCTGTTATCCGGAAACCCGTTATCCAGAATGCTCCGAATTATGGAAAGGCTGCCTCCCATAGACTCCATTTTATCCAAATAATAAATCATTTCAAAATTGTTTCCTTTGTTTCTGTAATAATAAAACAGCACCCTGTACTTGATTCAAACTATCACATTTGATTCTGTTCTACATTGACTGACCTTCTTTGTTGGGTCATACAGTACAAGAGGAAATAATGGTCAAATAAAATAATCTGGATGCTGATTTAGCCATATATGATATGACAGCATTGGGGAAAATTACACAGAAATCCACTTATCTTACTACATAGATAAACAAGTAGATGTCTTTTTGTATGCCAGACAGAAAATGGCACCAATGAGGCACAGAATCTAGCCAAATCGGGCAAAAGCTCACTTTGTTAATTGCCTGGCCAAACAGGCAATTTTGGCCAGGCAAAAATATGGCCATTCTCCCAAGAAGCAGAATAAAATGACAAATAGAACAGAATTTTGGCTTTAGAAAAGAATAGATAAGTGTGAATTATAAAATTTTAAGGAGACAGAGACTGTTGAGTCTTTGGTAAGTGTTTCTAGCATCCGTTACCCCCTGTTCTAAAATATAAGGATATGAAAAGTCACTAAGGAGTTCCAGCATCATATCAAGTTAATGGAACCCTCAAAGTGACCTCCTATAGCCTTATATTTTAAAGAAGGTGAAGAAGAACCATTTAGAAGGATGTATTTACAGCTTATTTTGTGTAATATGATCACTTTGCATTAGACTAACTCAAATTCCACTTTTTAAAATTCTTAATTGAAAATGAAAGAAAATGGGGTTTATGATTTTTTCACCTGAAGCGCTTGTTCATCAGCCACTGCACAAAATCCTTGGCTTTCATTTTGTCCAGGTATCTGGTTAAGTCACTGGAGAAGGTTCCTTCAGAGTGCCGTTTTATATTTGATGTAAAGCTCTGAGACTGATATTCCTGCCACCTGTGAACAGTGCAAAACTCTCACAATGAGATCTGGGAAGGGAGGCAAACAATACACGCCTGCCTTATTCTTTTCATTTACAATTAGCCAGTTATGAAAATGCTGTGTGTTAATAAGCAACAGTTAGACAACTGGCTGAGCCTGGGCATCTTGCAGAACAGTAGAAAGAGAGGATGGTGTATAATATAGAGGGAATATGGAAAAACATGTTTCTTTCTGCTCAAACATTGAAGTGTGAATGAAAGTTCAACCTTTAGCAGCATGCTGGTAATAAACGCAAGTCCTAAGTAACACTGGCCAGAATGGTGAATGTTGATTCCTGATTAATTTTTCAGGATTCATTGAGATCTGGCATAGTGCCTCAGCCTCAAAACAAATAGGCCAGTTAGTCTGACGTCAGTGGTAGGAAAGCTTTTCGAAGGGTAAATAAAGGATAAGATACTGGACTTCCCAGCAAATCATAATACTATGAGTGTGTGCCAGCATGGTTTTATGCGTAATAGATCTTGCCAGACTAACTTAATTTCTTTTTATGAGAAGGTAAGTAGAGACCTCGATTCTGGGATGGCAGTGGATGTGATTTACTTAGACTTTGCTAAAGCATTTGATACAGTGCCACACAAAAGGTTACTGGTTAAATTAAGGAATGTTGGCCTGGAACATAGTATTTGTACCTGGATAGAGAACTGGCTAAAAGATAGACTACAAAGAGTGGTGGTAAATGGAACATTTTCTAATTGGACCAGTGTTGTTAGTGGAGTACCGCAGGGCTCTGTACTAGGTCCTTTGCTTTTCAACTTGTTTATTAATGACCTGGAGGTGGGCATTGAAAGTACTGTTTCTATTTTTGCAGATGATACTAAATTGTGCAGAACTATAGGTTCCATGCAGGATGCTGTCACTTTGCAGAGTGATTTGTCTTAACTGGAAAACTGGGCAGCAAACTGGAAAATGAGGTTCAATGTTGATAAATGCAAGGTTATGCACTTTGGCAAAAATAATATAAATGCAAGTTATACACTAAATGGCAGTGTTGGGAGTTTCTTAAATGATTCAGTTAATGACTTTAAGAATGGCTTGGATGATTTTTTGGACAGACATAATATCAAAGGCTATTGTGATACTAAGCTCTATAGTTAGTATAGGTATGGGTATAAAGAATTTAATTAAAAGTAGGGAGGGGTGTGTGTATGGATGCTGGGTTTTCATTTGGAGGGGTTGAATTTGATGGACTTTGTCTTTTTTCAACCCAATTTAACTATGTAATTATGGAGGCAGAGACACTGAGAATAACTCTATGGTTCTCTGTTTCAGGCAGTGTCAGACTGCACCATCTCAACCACTTCTAACGTATTATTTGGGTAAAAAAAAAACCATGGAAATTTGCATCCAAAAATTTGTAATTGTTGCACATTTGCTTCTTTGGGATCTTACCTTGTTTCATCAGAAGAATCCCTTATCAGAACCTGAAGCGTGGGGTGAGCCATTATCAGAATAACTGCTCCGACAAGATATATCATTTCACTTGCTTTCATCTGTGTAGCTACAGGGAAGAATTAAATTGAAGCGGAACAAAACAGAGGCATAAAATAACGGTTGCCCTTTATTATAAAAAAAAACATCCTTTTTTGGACGATAAAGTTTTTCCATCATAAGAAAAACTGTTATTTCCAGCGAAACCATAATGTATATGACCAAATAGTGTCTCACTTATGGGGAATTCTCATGGCAGTCATTGGTTTTATGATAAAATGTTAAACTGAAATAGCCACATAGGATCTGCCTTAAACCCATTTCTCATATTTGTTTTATTCCATGTAAAAAAAGAACTCACCACAGTTCAGCTGAGAGGGCTCTCCAAATCTCCACTCATTTTAAAATTATTTTTACGCCGATACTTTTTAAATATACAAGTAAATAAACATGCCCCAAAAGTGGTGTTTAATTTCCCTGAGACAAACAAGACATGGGCTATCCAGTACCACCAGATGTCAGTTGCAGGAGGATGCAACATAGTTATCACACACATCAGTTAGATCCAAGATTAAACACAAGGAATTTACTGAACTACAACTTCCAGCATCTTCTGACAGCTGTTGGCCAATTCTCCTTCATTTACTTACTGTATTCTAGCTAATGTGCATATAGGAATGTGGTCTACTCTACACTAATTCTAAGCAACTTTTCATTTGGCTTTCATTTTTTTCTTATTTATAATTTTTCAATTATTTGCTTTCTTCTTCTGACTCTTTCCAGCTTTCAAATGGGGGTCACTAATCCCATCTAAAAAAAAATCAAATGCTCTGTAAAGCTACAAATGTATTTTTTTCCCTATTTTTTAATGACACCTTTTTCTATTCAGGCCCTCTCTTGTTCATAATGCAGTATTCAATTGAAATATGTGCCTGGTTGCTATGATAGTTCTCACCCTAGCAACCAGCTTGCTGAAATTGCAAACTGGAGAGCTGCTGCATATAAAGCTAAATAACCACAAAAAACGAATACCAAATGCAAATGGTCTCAGAATATTACTCTCTATGCCATAGTAAAAAGTTAATTTAGAGGTGAACTTTAATTTGGATCACCTTATATTTGAACATTATCTAAAACCAAAATTACTCTTTTACCACCTATACGGAAAAACTCTGAAACAGACTACAGAAATGAAGAGCCTCTTGGTATGAGGTTTTCAGATGAGATCCCATGTCAGTGTGTTATTATAAAAATTAATGATTGTTTTTGTTACATTACTTGCCAAAGATTATTATCCAGTCATTCCTGCTATGAGAATTCTATACTGATCAACTGACTTTGATAAAGGCATGCCATTAATATTGCTGCTATAAGAATATGACTAGGAGGACGTTATTTTAAAAATTTTGATTGATTTGGAGGTGAAACAAGGCTTAATTATAATGATATAATAATGGACAAACTGTACCTTATGCAGAAGTCCCAGCACATAGATCCTTCCTCTTCAGAGTGTGATGTGGAGCGGTCCCTGCCAGGGGCTTATATATACAAGCTGGGGATGTATGAGTGACAGCTAGGTGAAAGAAGGGTCTCTCATTTCAGTTTCCTGGGTCATTATGATTCATGCATCTTCTTTTCCCCATTACTTTAATAAGTAGCTTCGGCTTTGTTTTTCCTCCATCAGTAACTTCAGCGTTTATGAGCAGACAGCTGATGAACCAATACTCTTAACTAACTCCACTAGTAACACGCAGGGCGGGAGAGATATAATAAAGGCTTGGAAGCTTTTGAATGCATATGTTTCACTTGCTTTATATATGTGTACAGGAATGGGACCTGTTATCTAGAATGCTCGGTTTTCCGGATAAAGGATCTTTCTATAATTTGGAGCTTCAAACCTTAAGTCTACTAGAAAATCATATAAACATTAAACAAACCCAATAGGCTGGTTTTGCTTCCAATAAGGATTAATTATATTTTAGTTTGGATCAAGTACAAGATACTGTATTATTACAGAGAAATCATTTTTAAAAATCTGGATTATTTGGATGAAATAGAGTCTATTCCTATTCTGTAATTCTGAGCTTTCTGGATAACGGGTTTACACCGAACGGATCCCATACCTGTACTAAATTCCATCACGTGAACGAAGAATATAAAAAAGCCTATATGCATTCATACTTAGGGGCATATTTATCAAGGGTTGAATTTAGAATTGAAAAAATTCGAATTCAAAAAGACCAACCGAAATTAAGTCGAAGTTTTTTTTTGTCGAATAGGTCAGTTTTAGATCGAATAAGTCCGTACGAATTCGAATCGCACAAATTGAAGGAATATCGCATTTGATTCAAAGTTTATCCCCCAAAAAACGTAGATTTTTCCACCAAGTCCACCAATTGACTTCAAATAGGTTCTAGGAGGTCCCCCATAGGCTAAAACAGCAATTCAGCAGGTTTTAGATGGCAAATGGTAGTGGTGGAAGTTTTTAAAAATACAGTACATGATAAATTTCGATATTCGAATTTTCTAATTTTTTTCAAACTCAAATCGAACTTGGACTATTATCTAGTTGAAGTACACAAAAAATAGCTTGAAATTCAAATTTTTTTCATATGAAAATTCACCTCGACCTTTGATATACCTGCCCCTTAATGTACGTCTCTGTAGTCCATATGCCATTGTGCTGCTTTATGCAATGAATAGGCCACTAGGTATTTATTATAAATAAATGCATCAATCTTTAGCCGGTCTCAGGAAAGGTTCTCTTCTGTGGGATGTTGCAATTCAATTCAACGGCACACAGGCAAACTTTCAAGTCTTCTTTATATATAAGTAGCCACCAAATAGTCTCTCCTTAAACTGGAACTAGAAGCACATTTGCAAATTAGGGGTGGGGAGGGAAATTGTGTGACTTTTTGTCACAAAACAAGGCAGTAAAAAATGTTTTCCCCTTCCCATCCCTAATTTGCATATGCAAATTAGGATTCGGTTCAGTATTTGGTCAAATCTTTCGCGAAGGATTTGGGGGTTCGGCCGAATACAAAATAGTGGTGCATCCCTATTTCCAATTGGTCTTCATTATTTATTTTCTATAGTTTTTTAATTATTTGCATTTCTCTTCTGGCTCTTTCCAGCTTTCCCCATATAAAAATGAATGCTCTGTAAGCCTACATATTTATTGTTATTACAACTTTGTATTACTCATCTTTCTATTCAGGCCACTCATATTCATTTTCCAGGCTCTTATTTAAATCAAGGCATGGTTGCTAGGATAATTTGGACCCTAGCAACCAGATTGCTGAAACTGCAAACTGGAGAGCTGCTGAATAAAAAGCTAAATAACTCAAAAAAAACAAATAATAAAAAATGAAAACCAATTGCAAAGAGGAACAGGGTAGTAAGAAAAGTAGTGTAAAAGCATCAGGCAAATACTTTTATGGCAAAATTATAAATAGCATTCAAAGACAATGTTATGATAGATAATAAAAAAAAGTCATTTTCTGATGTCAATATCTCTTTAAAGAGTCCGCCCGGTGCTGTTATTCAGCTACAGTACAAGGCCGTACTAAACATATAAGGGAGTCAGTGCACCAAAGCAAAATGTTTTGGTTAATCTGATAGCCGTTAAACAATTTGTTGCTAAGATGTTAGCGCTATGCCTATTTAGTTGCTAGAACTGATGCCTGAAATATATATAAGCTTGTTGGTAGAGGCTAAAATGTTGACTTTATATCTATTTAATTATAAGAATTGTTAGATAAAATGTTTCACATATAATTGTTAGCTAAAATTTGTTTGTTAGTGGAGGCTACAGATAAAGTTATTCTCTGCCTCACAGGTACCAGTTAATAATTTCTTTACTGGCAGCAGCAGTTAAAGGATAAGTAAACCATAAAAATAATAATGTAAAATTGATGATTTACATTAATTCCTCATTTTTTTTTTAATTCCAAGATGTTAAAGTTACATGTACTGTTAACATGAATGAATTTTGGTTACAACAGTGCCACCTGCTTGTCATTTTCTGGCTAGTCTGACCACCAAGTAGTCAAGGAGGTTGTCAGAATAAATAAATTGATTTTAACAGTACATGTATCCCTTAATATCTTGAAATTAAAAAATAAAAAAACTCTCATCAATTTTACATACACTTATTTTTAAGGTTTACTTATCCTTTAAAGGAGAAACAGACCCCTTATTAAAAAAAAACATCAGCTGGCTGAATGAACCAATCATATAGACCTATGGCACATGGGCATTTGTAGATGCACTGAAACCCGGCCGAGGAGCCTGTCATTTGTTGTCAACATTTGTGACCAGCAGTTTCCAAAAGTAAAGACAGGCCCTTTTCAGGATTTAGGTGTTTCTCAAGCTGAAAAATGAGTGTCGTGAGTTGTGTACTGATCCTTTGATGGGATACTAATACCCTGAAAAAGATGAACTTTACACGACATAAGTTATGTTTGGGAATTCTTATTTTGTAATATTGCTTGTCCTTTAATACACCCACTGTTGGGCACATTTCTTTTTTAATATGAAGGGCCATTGGTAATGTTCACGGCTTTTCAATTTTATTTCTAATTCAGCCATGATGATTGAAGTGCAGAGTGGCTGATTTACTCTTTATATTTACTCTTTATATTTACTCTTTATATGTTGTATGTAACAAGAACTATTCAGTATAAAATTGCCTGCACAAATAACGTACAAGTGTGCTGTGTAACTAGATATAACCCAAGCAATGAAAGAAAATAGCAAGTGGAAGGTGTAGCATTGCCTCGCCCCTTCAGGTGAGTGGCCACACTCCAGTAAAGGTTACGCCAATTAGCCAAGTGACACGAGTTCCGCTGCTCATTAAAGCAAAGGATTTTTGAGAGATTATTATTATAACAACATTGATAAATGTCAGGTGGAAAACGCAGTATGTGTTTCTATAAACAAGTGGCACCAATTTAAGGCAATATGGCTCTAACGTGGCTCTTGCTGGAAGCTGGCTGACAGATTGCAGCCTTATGTGCTGTATGGCAGTAAATGAAGTGTCACAACAATAAAGGCAGTGTTCTTACTGATATTGGGCAGCTCATTAATATGACAGCACTGCAGTGATCATTAGCTGGGCTGCTGACGTATATGACTATATTTATATTATCTGAGTGCTCTTCAAGTCTCCAGATGATGAAATGTCTTGTCCAATTTGTCTTACAGAAAGTTCTGTGGGTCTGACCAAGGAAAGAGCTAAAAGTGCGGTGTCAGTGTTGTACCCAGTGCCAGGACTCCTCAACCAACTTGCTGGTGAAGTCCATACAAAACTTTATAGTAATGTTGCTTCTGTTAACATTAAAGAGGTTGTTCACCTTCCAAACACTTTTTTTTGATCAGTTGTTTTCAGATTGTTCACTAGAAATGAACTTTTTTTCAATTGCTTGCCATGTTTTATTTTCTACAATTTAAAGAATTAGGGCAGAGACACACGCTGCTATTTCGGGAGATTAGTCACCCAGCGACAAATTGCTTCTTGTTCAGGTGACATCTCCCCGAACTGCCTTCCCACCGGCTAGAAAGTCAGCTTGGGCCCATAAACATTGGCACTAAGCGATATATGGGATAGTGGATGGGATGGGGTTAATAGGTTACAGGTGAGCTGAGTTAAGCTATAATGGGGAAAGTATAGGTAGTAGCTTATTGGTTGGAAAATGCAGCAGGCAGAGTCATACTCAGGTGGGGGTTATAAATAGGACTAGTCAGGTGAGCTTACCTGCTGAAAGAGAACGGCTGTGAGGTGTCCTGGAGAAGCATGGCACACCTGGAGAGGAAAACTGCAGAGAAGTTATTCATTAACCCACCAAAAAAATGGAGGAAGCTTGGAGGAAATGAAGAATCATTTTGGTTATGTTAAAGATGGATTAACAAACAAATAAAATGAAAATGCTCCTGGCAGTTGTGCCGGTGTGCTCTTAATCCAAGTTCTGTATAACAATAAAGGGGTAGTCATTTATAAGAATAATTAGTCTGATTTCATTACCTAGAATTAATAAAAGCTGTGGCCTTTTACACCTCCAGCTCCAGATGTGTTAGTGTTTTAATTTGAGTATGTGTTTTATCTATCCTTCTCATCTCATAGAAATTGTTGGCGGGATGGCACTCGGATCGCTACGGCTTTCTGAAGTCACCCGAAGTTTTGTTGTGAGGCAACTTCAGAAAACGAAGCATTCCGAGTGCTATCCCACTGGCGATTTACATTCTAGCCGGCGAGAAGGCAGTTTTGGGAGATAAGTCACCCGCAGAAGAAGAAACGATTTGTCGCTGGGTGACAAATCTCCCGAAATAGCAGCGTGTGTCTCTGACCTTAGGGGTTTATTTACTAAAATCCCCATTTTTTGCCTTATTTATTAATCAAATACCTCAAATAAATCGGATGGGGAAAAAACACGATAAAATTGAGCAACTTGAATCATATAATTTTTACTAACTTTTCTCCTGAATCGCTCTACTTTTTCAGGTTTTTGCCCGAAAACCCTGAATTTATAGGATTATCGGGCTAAACCCAGCACAAACCATTATAACTTCCAAATGGCATCTCCCATTAACGTATACATGACCACGACAGGTTTGAGATTTTGGGATTTTCAGGTTCTGGCTTTTTGCAGCAATGGGGGGTATAATAAATCTCGAAAAATGTGAGGTTTTTTTCCTCTAAAAATTCAAGTTTTTGCTTTAAAAAAACAGACTGAAAAAATGTGGTTAAGTAAATAACCCCCTTCATGTTCCTGTCTTTGGTGTTTCAGTCCGGCAACTCAGTAATTCAGGTGCAGATTCTGAATGGTTACAATTTGCTACATTAGCTGATACATTTCTTACCTGTGGAATATTAGCCACTATTTTATGAATTCTAACAGCTCCCTAACAGAGGGATTCTACTCAGCAGGGACAAAGATAAGAAAATTATCAACTAATGTAAAAATACAAATAAAAACTACACCATAAAAATCATGACAGAATCCCTTTAACGCTACTATTATCACTATTATCTGGCTCCGCGATTCTATGGCTTTGGTTCACTCCCAGGACCTTTCAAGTGCACCTCACCCAAGGGGAGATTAATGTGCACGCTGCCCTAGGCTTTAACCTAGGGGGGCAGTGTGATCAGCGGTCCATCTAGCTTTTTTCAATTATTATTTATATTTTCTTTAATAGTTATTTCATATTAATTTGTATTTGTGCGTCTGGGTCTGGTCGGGAGCACCTGCTGGGAGAAGAAGACAGGCAAGGTGCATGCGTATACCCAGATCCAGTGACATAACTGGCACACTCTGAACCTGACACGCCATAGAGAGCCTGGTGCACGTATGCCTGGAACTGCACACATACAGACCCAGCAGTAGCTTAGAATGGGGCTCTGTGGATGTAGGGCCTATGGATCTGCCACTGACCTTGCCTCTATCTTGCCTTATTGCTGTCCATTGCCAATATACAGTAGTTACATACAGGCTGGATTGAGAGTAGGACTAGGACCCTTGCTGTCTGTTTTGGAGTGCAGAGACTTGTGTCTTCAACATGCATGGAAGGGCACAGTCTATGGACCCAAATTATTACCAATAGTCATTTATATTAATTTTGTACAGATGCTTACCACTTGTTAAAGGAGAAGAAAAGGTTTAATTATCAGGGGGCCAAGTTATTAGTCAAAGCCCAGTGATTCTAGTTGCTTACTTGCTACCCTTGACTGACACACTTCTTCCTCAAAAAACGCACCAGCCTGGGCTACAGTTTGAGGGGTACAGTGCCAACATTTTGTCCCCTGCACTTATTGAAGTTGGGCATGTGTATTATCATGCAGTACAGAAAACAGCAAAGAAGTTCTGTGCTTGCTCAGGGTCACAGAGGGGATGTCTGGGACAACAGAACAAGATGGTGGTGCAGAGCTCCAGCGCTTGTCAAATAGTAGCCACCAGTGTCAGACTGGCCCGGTGGGCCCCAACCCTCAGTGGTTTTTTAGGTGCCACGCAGTGCCATTTGGCACCAAACATTCAGGAGCACCAAGCGGCGCCTTCATGCAGGTGGATGTGCACTCGGCACATCACAGTAGGGGGCCGGGGGTTGGAGGGGGGGCCTGGACAGTAGTCCTGGTGGGCCCGGTCTGACCCTGGTAGCCACCCAATCCCAGCTGGTAGGTAAAGGGACAGTGCCAATATATGAAGGTGGCATACAAAGTTTTGTTAGGCAAACTTTAGGAGGGCATTTATTAGGGATGCACCGAATCCAGGATTCGGTTCGGGATTCGGCCAGGATTCGGCCTTTTTCAGCAGGATTCGGATTCGGCCGAATCCTTCTGCCCAGCCGAACCGAATCCGAATTCTAATTTGCATATGCAAATTAGGGGCGGGAGGGAAATTGCATGACTTTTTGTCAGAAAACAAGGAAGTAAAAAATGTTTTCCCCTTCCCACCCCTAATTTGCATATGCAAATTAGGGTTCGGATTCGGTTCGGTATTCGGCCGAATCTTTCACGAAGGATTCGGGGGTTCGGCCGAATCCAAAAAAGTGGATTCGGTGCATCACTAGCATTTATCAATGGTAAAATGTGGCTTTGTTCTATGAATCATGTTTTTTTGTGCTAAAACTTGTAAATACAAATGATCCTTAAAAAACGCATTTGTGCTAAATTTTTAAAGCACAAAAAATGTGTAAAGCTAAAATATAAAATGTTGCCATCCAAAAGTCAACGGGAGCTGTCTTATGCATATTTTTTATTAATTTTTTGACCCATTAAAAATGATAAATAGAAAAATAGAGAATTTTAAGTAGAAAAAACCTCTAACATTACACGAACTTGAATTATGATAAATGATTCCATTAGTCTGTTAGGCAGGATTTCAAATCTTATATAAAGGAGGAGGTGTTGCTAGAAAATGAGGGGGCAGAAGTCTTATGGGTGGAGTTCTACTAAAAAAAGAGTCCTGCAAATTAATTGTAGGGGTATGCTATTGACCCCCTAATGTAAGTGATGAGGAGGAGGCTAAGCTCCTGATGCAAATAGAAAAGGCTGCTAGTTTGGGTAAAGTAATGATAATGGGGGATTTTAATTACCCAAATATTGACTGGAGCAACAGTACTGCTAGATCAGTTAATGGGAACAAGTTTATAAACTTGTTGCATGACAATTTTATGGCACAGGTTGTTAAGCAGCCAACCAGAAAAAATGCTATTCTGGATCTAGTGATCTCTAATGACACAGAACAGTCATTGACCCCCGGGTTATTGTGACCATAATGTTATATAATTTAATGTCTGGTGCAAAAAACAAATATACACCAGGGCTGCCATTCAGAGCATTGACTGGGGGATTATGTTTTCAGATAAAAAACACTGAACAGAAATCGTTGTCATTTAAAATTATATTAAATCGTTATTGTTCTCAATTTTTTTCCTTAAGGAGTAAATATAGAAGCACTAAGAATCACCCTATGTGGCTTAATATAGAAGTAAAGAAGTTAATAGGAAAGAAGAGAAAGGCATTTAAAAACGACAAATCTGTTGGGACAGAAGCTGCATTTAATGAATATAAACACTGTAATAAATGTTGTACAACAGCAATCCGGAAGACAAAGAAAGGAAATGATGAGTGCATTGTGGCTGAGTGTTAAGAGTGTTGCTCCTAAATAATGGTACCAGTATGGTTGTAACAGATACAGAAAAGGCAAATGCGGTAAATCATTTCTTTTCTTCAGTGTATACAATAGAGGAGTCTGAGTTCCCAGGCTCACTTCATAGCTGCACTGATGGCTCAACTCAATCTAGTCAGTGGCTGACTCAGAATATGAATTCTGTTATGTAAACAAGGCACCAGGGCCAGGTGGCATACGCCCCCGGGTTCTAAGTATTAGACCGGCCCCTATTTCTGATTTTCTCAGATTCACTTTCATCTGGTATGGTACCTTTGGATTGGAGAAGAGCTGACCTGTCATTCCAATATTTAAAAATGGATTACGATCTCAGTCTGGCAATTATAGGCCAGTAAATTTGACATCAGTGGTGGGCAAACTATTTGAAGGCTTGTTAAGGGATCACATTCAAAATTTTGTCCTAGTGAATGGCATTATGAGCAGCATGTAGCATGGCTTTATGAAGGATAGGTCATGTCAGACAAATTGAATTGCTTTTTTTATGATGAGGTAAGTAAGATGCTGGACAGTGGGAGAGCAGAAGATGTGATCTATTTGGATTTTGCCAAAGCATTTGATACCATGCCACATAAACTACTGCTTTCTAAACTAAGGCCTTTTGGGCTTAATTAAGTCGTTTGCACATGGATATGAAACTGGCTACAGGATCGGGTACAGAGGGTGGTTGTTAATGGTACATTCTCTACTTGGAGTAAGGTTTTTAGTGGGTCCCTCAGGGTTTGGTATTGGGTCCACTTTTATTTAAATTGTTCATTAATGACTTAGGGGAGGGTGTTGTAAGTAATGTATCAGTGTTTGCAGATGACACAAAATTATCCAGCCCAATTAATTCCATCCAGGATGTGGCATCCTTGCAACATGATCTTGACAAACTGGCAATCTGGGCAGCTAAGTGGCAAATGAGATTCAATGTTGATAAATGTAAAGTCATGCACCTGGGATGTAAAGTTATCCAAGCCACTTATACCCTTAATGGGACTGCACTGGTCAAATCCCTTATGAAACAAGACCTTGCAGTCCTTGTAGATGATAAATCTTAGCTATGAGGAAAGACTGGCCAAATTGGGGATGTTCACACTGGAGAAGAGGCACTTAAGGGGTGATATGATAACTATGTATACATATATAAAGGGATCATATAATAACCTCTCTAATGTTTTATTTACCAGTAGGTTTTTCCAGCTGACTCAAGGTCACCCATTCCGATTAGAAAAAAAGAGATTCCGCCTAAATATTCGGAAGGGATTTTTTACAGTGAGAGCTGTGAAGATGTGGAATTCTCTCCCTGAATCAGTTGTACAGGCTGATACATTAGATAGCTTTAAGAAGGGGTTGGATGGCTTTTTAGCAAACACAGGGTTATGGAAGTCCAATTGCCATTTTGGAGTCAGGAAGGAATTTTCCCCCTTTGAGGCAAATTGGAGAGACTTCAGATGGGGTTTTTTTGCCTTTCTCTGGATCAACTAGCAGTTAGGCAGGTTAAAAAAGTTAAAAGGTTGAACTTGATGGATGTGTGTCTTTTTTCAACCTAACTTACTATGTTACTAATGAGAAAAGTGACCCAGATATGGGAAATGAGAGCAAGAGAGAGAGAGAGAATACACACCCCATATGTTATAAAAGGCGGAATGAAACAAGGTAGTAGAAGCCTGGTAGAGAATTGACTTCTGTCAGAATCCCAAAACAGAAAAATATAAACAAAATAGTATTTCTCTAAGCCCTTTATTTTGCCTGAATATATTCAGTTGGCAGGGCTTTGAGTAGGTCAGCTCAGGCTCCTTTTTAAAGACGCAATTTAGATATAAATGACATAACTCTTAGCCACTAGATGTCACTAATGATGCTCCCTCATATATGCAAACTAACAATTGTTTCATGCGTATACAAAAGATTGTGTGCTAAATTTGGTTCTGTTTACATATATTAAACAGAGATGAACACCGCTAATAATAGGCACCAAAACACCTTTGTATTTAAGTCTATGCTGAATGGTGCATGTTTCTTTGGCGGGCTCTTTCAAACATACACTTTAAACCGCTCACCCAAAATAAATGGTGACCCAGTTGTATAAACCCGGGTCCCGCTCCTGGGTTCACTTGTGCCTTAAACAGTATCAAGGGTAATAAACGAGAAGGAACTCACCAGATCAGACAGGTGGCCCGGGTGCATCACCCCAAGCCCGTAGCTATAGGTGAGTCACAGTCATATATATATTTATTTATTTATTCCAAATGTAAAATATTGAAGTAAAGTTTTTTCACTTGTTAAAAAGCCTTTTGCAGCAAAAGGGTTAATATGCCCTAATCTGTTTTAATTCAACTCAATTGCTGAGATCATGTCCGGAATGTTAGTTTAAAAAGCAGTTGGCTGCATGTGCATTTAATACCTATGACATTGACTACGTATCGTATGATGCGAAACGCGTCAGGGAATGGATGTTTTTAATATGCTGAAATAAACATTTACTTCTTTTAATCGAATGGGTCAATGGAGTGCTCGTCAAATCTTTTCTAATAACAATTGTTTCATGTAAAGGTGCAAAAAATCTATTTTGCTTTAGCGGGATGGTGAAGGAATAATGATTATACCGGGTAAATGATGTAACATGTAGCATGGGGTCATATTTGCATTTCCTGCAGCCATATTGAGTCCATTATTAATAATAAAGGAAAAGGTGCACTTTGGGTCTTCAAGGTGCTGTGAGTTCTGTTCTGTACCAGCTGCTGCTGAGAATCCCTATTTTATGCTTACCCTTACCTGGTATGACTTATATCTCAGCCAAACTCCACCAGCCATCCCGTTAGACTATCCAACACACTGTAGAGATGTGCGGGTTGAGAAAAACTGGACTCGCAACCAAGCCAAACCCACTCGCAACTAACCACCCTCCTTCTATCCTCTATTTACAGATCCGCGCCGACCTGCCTCGGAACATCTCCATGTTCTGTTTGGCAGCACAGAACTATGACAAAAGTGAGCTCTGCATAAGTAACATACCTGAGCGCCCCTTGGTACTTTTGTACACAGTTTTTGTAAATGGTCTCTTATATCTCACCCAATCTATATCTTTTCCCAGGTGCAGTAGCAACCAATCAGCAGGCACCATTAACTGGTCATCTGTTTCAAATCAAATATATTATTGTTTTTATTGGGTTGCTTTACTTGGGCAAACTTGGTGCCTTTTATTACATATGGGTTAAATTCTTCTCTCTTGTACTCTATTGTCATTCCTATGTCACTTCACTCTTTATAGTTTTCCCAATAAGATGTATTGTTATTTTAAATGTAATACTGTGGGTACAACTAGGATCAGTCTCTTTCCATACCCACCTCAATGGTCAGAATCCTAATCATTTCCTTCACAGTTATCATTGGTGATGGTGCTATTACCCACCTTTCTCTGTGGATGTGCCTACACTACAACTACTTTTACTATTCCATTATTCATCTTTCACGTTGGTTCTTATCAGTACATGCAGGGTCAGACTGGGATGTTCGGGGCCCAATGTGAGTGTGAAGAAAGGGCCCTCTGTGGGGACCGAAGGATCCTCCTCCCAGAGTCAAACTTTGCACCACTCCCACATGTGACAGCACATAGTTCCCTACTCCTTAATTTGGCAAAGGTCCAACCACGAGACAGGAGAGTGGACAGTCCAGTTGGGGGAGCGGGCCTGGGTCGGTGGGGCCCACTGGGTTTTTTTCAGGTGTCCTTAAAGCCCAGTCCAACACTGAGTAGATGTTTGATAATAAAATAGCCTAATATATTAAACATCTGAAATTTCTTTTGGGGAAGCAAAATAAGCTATGAATGTGCATAGAAAGTAAGTTAAGAATCTTCTGATAAAACAGGGGTGCCCAAGAGGTAGATCGGGATCTAACACTAGACTTTTAGCTGGTGATCAGTAGATCTCAAGACACTGTCAACAAACAACTTGTCTAAATCACCCTTCTGTTTCATGCTTTTCATTAAGATATTTATTACAATTGATTTATAAAAGTTACATGATAAATAGTTAAACACAGCAATATACATTTGCTCATAAATCAATATACTGTAATATAAAGTAACGTTTTCAATGGAACAGAATGCTAACAATGCTTTTATGGATGTAGATCATAATGGGGCAACATCACTAAAAGAAGACCCCTCATTGGTAAAGTATGGGCACTCCTGTGATAAAACAATAGGAGCCATCTACAAAGACCCCATACAAAAGTGTAAGAGCACTATGAGACACCAAAGGGGGTTCCTTATTCAGATCTACAGTATGATGTCTGCTCTCCACCTTGCCCTCACCTTGACATCAGATTCTGATATAGGAGAGCTTGGGTTGTTCTCAGTAGTGTCACTTGAGGGGGGCGGGCCCTGGTGTGTGACGTGCAGCCGGGCCCCGCCCCCCTCCGTTCAGCCGCATTTGGCCGTTTTTGTCAGTGGAGCGTGAGCTGCTAGGGGGGCCCTGAGGGGCCCGCTCGCACCCCCTGCTCCCCCGATATACAGCCTATTTACAGTGATTTTATCCCACAAAGTTCTACTAATACAAAAGTGCTGTTGGGATTCTGTTCTGAGTGCTATGGGCAATGGAACTTACTAAATTACATTTAACCAAATTGCTGTTAAACATCCCTTGTTTGAGTCATTAAATTAAGTAAAATCATTGCAGAAGGGGTCAGGGGGAAAACTATGTAATATAGAGGATCTGCAATAAATATTACAGGGATGCTAGATGGGAGGCTTTGTGATCTAAGAGAGAACTTGTTTGATTTATCACAAGGTGGAAAACTCACTTAATGATATTGGTTTATTACAGTAGAACCTGTAAAATGATGTCAAATCAAGGAAAATGCAAACTCAGGGAATTGCATTATGCATTATATGTTGCTGGGACCACAAAAAATATTAAATTATGGTTTGTTCATTGAGGCTTCACTGCATTTTGCAATACTTCTTAGAGACAGTAGAGGGCAATGTATCACTGGGTAGAATTCAAAACAGACCATGTAACAGACTGCAAGCAATATAATAATTTGCTCACTTGCTCAAATATATGTATGGAAATTACATTCTGAGGGTATTTTTAATTTGTAAGTAACTTCTGCCAACTTTCTTTTTATAAAGGAAATCTAAACTCAAACACATTAATGTAAAAATGTAAAGATTACATGAGATGAATTGTTATTTTCTAGTTTTTAGAACGATCACAGTAGGGACGAAAGAATTTTTGTAAAAAACGCCCATTGGTTGACACTTGAAAAAAAACATGGTGATAAAACACCCATTGACTCCAGTGCATTTGGTGTGAGAAAAAGACGCATTGGGGGGAAGGTAATATTGGTTGTTAACGCAAAAATTGCTTGCAATTCATTGGCAATGCGAATAAATGTTTGCAAAGTGAAAAAGTTTTCCTTTGTGAACACTTTGCCTCTCATGTGACAGTAGGATAGTGATTTAAATGTTATAGTTTGTGCACAGTGTAATAAAATTTCACAACCTCAGCTTTTTTTTGGACAAAATATTTAACTCCAGAACAGGTTTAAAGGTTCGCGATTCACAATTAATATTTGAAATGCAATAAAAGCCTGTTACATTTCCCCCATTGACTTCAATGCATTTGGCAAAATGTCAGTAAGGGTCTGGCCACTACAGCAGATTCAGGGAGATTAGTCGCCCCAGAGACAAATCTCCTCTTCTTTGGGGCACAATCAACTGCCTTCCCTCTGCCCTCCGCCGGCTAAAATGAAAATTGCCTGGGGAAGGCACATGCGACGCTTCGTTTTCCGAAGTCACACGAAGTTTACTCCTGAGGCAACTTCAAGCGACTTCGGAAAACGGAGCGCCAGCCCCAGGCGATTTTCATTTTAGCCGGCGGAGGGCAGGGGGAAGGCAGTTCGGGGAGATTGTTGCCCTGAAGAAGAGGAGATTTGTCGATGGGGCGACTAATCTCCCCGAATCTGCCCTTGTGGCCAGACACTTAAAAGCAAAACAGGGCAGTTTTTTCCATCACTAGTTAAAGGAAAACTATACCCCCCAAACAATGTAGGTCTCTATTACAAGTTACTGAGTAAAACAGATCATGTGTAAAACCCTGCTTCATGTAAATGAACCATTATCATAATAATATACTTTTTTAGCAGTATGTGCCATTGGGTAATCATAAATAGAAAATTGCCATTTTAAAAAATAAGGGCCACCCCCGGAGATCGTAAGATTTACTGTACTCACATACAAACCACATGTAAGGTCACATGAGCCAATTAACAGACAGAGTTGTGCCTTTTGCTTCCTCACTTCTTCCTGTTACAGTTAGTGTTGTAGTATTTCTGGTCAGGTGATCTCTGAGGCAGCACAGATAGAGTCACGAAATGGTGGTTCAAGGCAAGAGATGTAAAAGGGCAATATTTATGTAAATATATATTCCAGTTTGGTAAGATTCTTTAATATGTCATTCAATTTGATATAAACTATCTGTTGCTTAAGTATTCATTTTGGGGGTATAGATTTCCTTTAACAGTTTTACACTTATAATGATATGAATTTTAAACAACAGTGTCATGTGCTGCTCATTTCGGCTGACTGGCTGTAGTCAGCTAAAAATTTCTCTTGTTAGAAAAGGAATGTCTTGTATTTTGTAATATTACTTTGCTTAGAAAGTAAATTTAGTGAGCCGAAAATAGTCCCCTGATATGCATCTGGCCAGTTCTAAGTAAAACAACTTAAAATGTTTTATTTCTCCCAGAAATTAATTTTGTAGCCAACCAAAATTAACAGCAGGGGGCGCTCTTGTTTCAAATTCATATTATTACCCATTTTAAAACTGCAGGTATCCTGAAAACTAGAGGCAAATTGCAAATGTGATCTGAGTTATTTTGCATCCATTTGTTTTTGAAAGTTTAAAATCTCTTTAAGATAGTGGAAATCATTAGCTGCTTTATAGACTTAGCACAAGACCCCAAATTGCAAATACAGGTATGAGACGTGTTATCCGGAATGCTTGTGACCTGGGGTTTTCTGGATAATGGATTTTTCCATAATTTGGGTCTCCATACTTTCAGTCTACTAGAAAATCCTGTAAACATTAAATAGACCCTAATAGGCTGGTTTTGCTTGCAATAAGAATTATTTCTTATATGGACAAAATAGTCGCGCATATAAAAATTGTCACTTGCATCAAAATTGTTGCGCTTCAAAATTGCTGCACGTCAAAATTATTTTGACTTCAATGTGTTTCGCAAATTTTTTGCCATTTCACTATTTTTACAGTAAATTTGAGACATTTTCAGCGAAGTGAAACGCCACAGATTCGCCCATCACTAATTATAATGGAGTCTATGGGAGACAACATTTCTGTAATTTTGATCTTTCTGGATAATGGGTTTCCGGATAACGGACCCCATACCTTAGTACTAATAACTCTTTAGTATTTTGGCTATTTGTTTTCCAAGAAATCTATTTCAAACTTGCCGTGAATGAAGAACTAGTACAGGAGTGCCCATACTTTACTAATGCAAGGTCTACTTTTACTGATGTCCCATTATGATCTACAGCCATAAAAGCATTGTTAGCATTGTGCTCCATGGCAAATATTTCTTAAATATTGATTTATGAAAAACTGTTTATTGCTTTATTTAAGAAACAACTATTTCTTATATAACCTTCACATAATATGTGAATGAAAAGCATGAAACAGGAGGGTGATTTAGACAAGCTGATTGTTGACAGTGTCTAGAAATCTACTGATCACCAGCTAAAGGTCTACTGGTAGATCCCGATCTACCTTCTGGGCACCCCTGAACTTGCATAATTAACCAATAGCCTTTCAGTTCTTGTTCAGTATCAGCTCCCAGCATCCCTAGTGAAAGGATAGCTCAAGGATACAGGTGCGACACCTTTGGTGATGCCCATGGATATCTGAATAACCCTTGAGAGCTGTTACATTACATGTAAACTGATGTGTGAAGTTCTTGTATATGATGTGGTATTGACTTGGCTGAATGGATCCTTTTGTGAAGGAGATGGGATTTCTGTGCCGGTGTCAGATGCATGGCTCATATTGTGCTGAGCGCTGCTTGCATGGCTACCCCCTCCCCAGTCCTATTCTTACTGTAACTGCCAGGGCAGCTGCTTTGTTTGACGGATCACTGGCTTCCTTTGCTACTGCCTGGCCGACTATGAAGCACTCATTGTTTCTGGTGGATTATAATAGTGCTTAAACTGTGCACTGCAAGGCAAGGGGGATTATGGCTTGCGGCTTGCTGGAGGCTCTCACTGAGCTGTGCTTTCAGTGCCTTTAATAATTGCTTTGATGTCAGATGTTGATGTTAATACAGTTTACCGGTATGACTGGATTACTTGTAAAACATGCTATTGATTGGACACCGCTGCATTTTTTATCCGTGTTTATATCCATCTGCAGATTGGGTGCAGGCGGTATTTCATCCTGACAATAACTCTCTCATTACGTGGAAGGCTGTGCTAATAAATAGCTTTATTCTTATCCTGCACTAGTGACCAAGTAACACCCTGTCTTCTAACCTTTGGCGGAAACAGAGTGGCCAAAATTCTACTTAGCATTAAAGGCGTATTTCACCTTTAAATTAACTTTTAGCATGTCATAGAGTGACCAATTATGAGCAAGTTTTCAATTGGTCTTCATTATTTATTTTTTACAGTTTTTGAATGATTTGCCTTCTTCTTCTGACTCTTTCCATCTTTCAAATGGGGGTCACTGACCCCATGTAAAAAAAACAAATGCCCTGTATGGCAACAATTGTATTATTATTGCTTAATGTTATTATTCATCTTTCTGTTCAGGCCTCACCCATTCATATTCCAGTCTCTTATTCAAATCAGTGCATGGTTGCTAGGGTAATTTGGACCCTAGAAACCAGATTGCTAAAATTGCAATCTAAGGCGCCGCTGAATAAAAAGCTAAAGAACTGAAAAAACACAGATAATAAAAAAT
The DNA here is from genome assembly GCA_038501925.1 of Xenopus petersii. NCBI lineage: Eukaryota > Metazoa > Chordata > Amphibia > Anura > Pipidae > Xenopus > Xenopus petersii. The sequence goes on along the minus strand of CM076674.1, from coordinate 43,414,509 downwards.
GAAAACCTATTGCAAATTGTCTCAGAATATCACTATCCACATCATACTATGGGGCATGTTTACTAACATTGGAGATAAATATCTGGAGAGATTTCTGGAGATGTTGCCCATAGCAACCAATCAGATCTTTGCTTTTGTCTATTTATCTACAATGTTAGTAAACATGCCCCTAAGGGGCAGATTTACTAAAGTGTGAAGTGACTAGCGCTGGTGAAGATTCGTTTTCAGGGATTTGCCGATTTACTAACGAGCGCAGGCGTCACTTCGCTAGCGAAGGAGATAGACACTAGCGGGGATTCGCACACTATTGACAGACGAATTTTCTCTCTGGCGATTGGACATTACTCCGCAAATTCACTGAGATGCAGATTGTACTGATCTTTACCTCTTTCACCAGACTTCACCAGCTCAGACCAGGCAAAGTTCACTGAAGTGCATAGATCTTCCTCAATCTTCTATTACTTACATCATATTTTTTAGTGGAAAAAGTTTCTCCAAAATACGCTGGCGTCTTTTCCTTTTTTCAGAATGATAGCCTGCAAAAGTCCTTACATTTTTTTGGGTAACTGGGTTCCCCCATGCATTTTCCAACATATGGAACATAAACTATACAGTGGGCTCATGTGTAGGACATTATAACAACTCTATTTTCTTTATTAAGGTTCCCTGGACTTGTGTAATGTATTTGCTGCAACATATACGTCCATTCAACTTTAAGGGGCAGATTAATCAAGGGTCGAATTTGGAAACAATTCGACCATCGAATTAAAATACTTGCCGAATTTGGCCATCGAACGATCAAAGAAAAATCGTTTGGTCGAACGATTTTAGCGTACGATCAAACGATTTTACTTCAATGTGTAAAAATGGTCTAGAAGATCCCCATAGGCTAACATAGAACTTTGGCAGGTTTAATTTGGCGAACTATTGAAGTCGAAGTTTTTTTAAAGAGACAGTACTTCGATTACCGAATATTCTAATATTCGAACAATTTTTACTTCGAATTGAATTGTAAGTAAATTCGAATTCGTAGTATCCTATTCGATGGTTGAAGTATCCAAAAAATTACTTTGAATTTCAAATTTTTTTACTTCGAAAATTCCCTCAAATTCACTTCGACCCTTAATAAATCTGCATTTCCCGCCGTATGCAAATTAGCTTGAGCGAAGACCTCTAATGAAGTTGCGTTAGGCAGAACTGAACGCTAGCGCATCTTCGATTTAATTTGCTCACATTGCCGAACGCAACTCTGCATTTTAGTAAATTAGCATTGTCTGAGCGAATTTTCACCTGGTGAGTCGATGGCTGCGAAGCCGTTGCTAGCGAATTTTCACCACTTAGTTAATTTATCCCTAAAAGTTAATTTAAAGGTGAACCCCTTTAACTAGAAAATACTAGGACAATTGATTCATTTCAATAAACACTGTTACCCCCACATTTAATAAAAGGCACTAAGTTTGCCCAGGAGCAGTAACCAGTAGCAACCAATAAGATGTTTGCTTTTAAACATGTGACCAGGAAATTTTACCTGCTGATTGGTTGCTATAGGTTACTGCCCCTGGGCAAACTTAGTGCCTTTAATTACATAACCCCTTTGGATAACCCCCTTTAACTCAAAATACTAGGACAATTAATTCACACTTCTTCCCTGTGTACTTTTAATATTAAAAGATTCTGTAACTCAGCTTGAAATCTTACTTTGCTTCCGAAAAACTACTGTTTAACTATCCCGCTCTCTTAATCCTGTTAATATCCTTACAAAGCTCTTGCCCATGTCACCGGGGGCTTCAGCAGAAGCAAAGAACAGAAACATTCCGCTATGAGTCAGAACCAACGACTGAGTGCGCTTCTAAGAGAAAATAGAAAACATGGTGTAAGGATGTTAAATGTCCCTTGAACCTGGTACAATTAATGACCATTATTATAAGAAATCACATGATGGTGAAAATATCTTTTTGATTTTATACACATTCATTTTGTGGCGACACCAATATCCCAAAAAATACAGGCAAGTGGGATTTAGTAACCTCAGATAGGGGAATATAATTGGGTAGCTCAACAACAACAAACACAGTTAAAGGGTCGTCTTTATTAAAGGCTCTTTTCATTATAAACATAAAACCAATATTATTTGTTTTTTTTTTCATCTGTTCCAAAGGTCTAAGCTGTCACTCAAAGTCTTCCCCAACTCTATGATACTGACATGGCTATCCCTTCACATATTTAACTGACCCCCCAAAGCTTGTCTTGATGTCAAGGTTAGCAGTGTTATATTGGGTGCCTAGAACCCACTGGCAATGCCACACACACACACACACACACACACCAGGGCAGAATTGGCATGCTGTGATCCCTGCCCAATAGTGATGTGCGGGCCAGCCCGATACCCGCAGGACCCGGGCAAGTTTGGACCAACCTCACACTCTCCTTTCCGGGTCACGGGTGGTGCGGGTTGAGCTCTTCTGACTGCTCTCCCTGCCCACAAACTTCCAAATGCCGGCTTCCGAGTTCCAGGTTGAATTTTTATAGACGCATGCCTCTTGCTCCACCCCTTTTATGACGTCATAAAAAGGAACCCAAAAATCCTGCTTGGGCAGGAGCGGATGGTGGGAGGGCGGGGAAAAGCCTGACACGCACATCACTACTGCCCAAATCTGACATCACAAGAGGCAGGGCGGGCAGGTTGAGTTGGGGAGCTTGAACAAAGGGAGCCACGATGAATAAGAGACTATTCCTATTTCTGTCATAATTTTTTTTCAATAAATGCATCTTACTTCTAAATATACCACTAACTGTTTGATTTGATAAAACACAAGATTTTTGAGATATTACACAGGACAAGGACAAGATTGTATACTGAATACTATCTTGCTTTCCAAATCAAAGATGAAGTGACAAAGAGACAATCTATGAAAAATGGGCATTAAATGGGTTATTTACTAACACTCGAAATTATCTCATATTTTTATTTAACCAAGCTCGACCAAACTCCCATTCACGATTTCATCTTATTTATCAATAAAAAAACCAAAATCAAGCGAAAAGCCGAATAATGCAGATTTTTTTGGATTTGATGCTCAAATCACTCAATTTTTTTTGGATTATTGGACGAAACCGAGTGCAGATCACGATAGCTTTAAATTGTAATAGGGACATCTCCCATTGACTTATACATGACCTTGACAGGTTTGACATGGCGGATTTTTAGATTCTGAGTTTTTGCAGCTTCGGGGTATAGTAAATCTCTAAATATTCAAGTCCTGTAAGTGAATCTAGAGTGAAGAGTTGGGCCTAAGGGCAAACATTGAGTTTCTCAGACAGTTAAGTTGGGGTAAATAAATAGCATTATGTTAGGCTACAATAACAACTGTCATTGGCCAGGATTAAACCCTAATTTGATATTTCTCTATATTATGCTAAGGAGACTTTAATATTTTGTGGATTGCCGTGGAGTTCCATGCTAGACTATAGATCAAAATGTAATTCCAGAGTCTCTGTTAGGACTTAAACAAGTATATTCAGGGAACACTGGGGCTTTAAAGGGGTAGTTCCCCTTTAAGTTAATTTCTAGTGTCTTATAGAATGGCTAATTCTACGCAAACTTTTAATTGGCCTTCATTTTTCCTTTTCTTTAAAATAGTTTTTGAAATATTTGCCTTCTTCTTCTGACTCTTTCCAGCTTTCAATTGGAGGTCACTGACCCCAACAACAACAAATTCTCTATAAGGCTACACATTTAGGGGCAGATTTATCAAGGGTCAAATTTCGAGGTAATGGGAGTCTTTTTAAATCGTATTTGATCAAATTCAAATCAAAGTATTTTCCAAAAAAAACTTAGTTCGCCAAATGACTCCAATTGGGTTCTAGGAGGTCCCCCATAGGCTAAAACAACAATTCGGCAGGTTTTAGACTGCGAATAGTTTAAGTCAAATTTTTGAAGAGACAGTACTTTAAATTTCAATATTTATAGTTTTGATTTTTTTTTTCAAATTCGAGTAGACTAAAATTACCTCTACATTCGAATTTAAAAATTCTAATTTTCACTTCGACCCTTGATAAATCTGCCCCTTATTGTTATTGCTACTTTTTATTACTCATCTTTCTATTCAGGCCTCTGCTACTCATATCTCAGTCTTTTATCAAACCAATGCATGGTTGCTAGATCAATTTGGACCCTGGCAACCAGCTTTCTGAAACTGCAAACTGGAGAGCTGCTGAATAAAAAGCTAAATAACTCAAATAATACAAAAGCTATGTCTGTGCATTCATGCATTCTTGTGTTAGGCACATTCTTGTGTTGAGCTCTGGTGGCTAACTCCTTTTTCACAAGAGCAGAGGTGCAATTTGTTAAATATTGGGTGATACAATGAATCTCAGATGTCTACTGATGAAGAATGACCCAAATTAAGTATTGCTTCACAGACAAACAAGCCAAACATGTCTAAATATAAAAGAGAAAAATTACAGCAACAATTGAAACAATTATCAAGAATAGGAAAAGCAAAATCATTTGCAACAAGCTCACACTTCTTTTATAAAATGAATTAAATTGTGATAGTGACATCCCTGGGTGCAATGTAAAGGTATGAAACAACAATACATGACAAAAAGAAAAAGCACCGTCAATGATTTGACTTCATTTCCCTGTCCAGAGAAACATGGGAAATGATAATAAAGAGAGCACGAGAACAGAAATGAATCCTGAAGGGCTTTTATTGAAGGTGGAACAAAAGAGCAATAATAGGAGCGCTGCGAGGAGAGACAAAGCCTGACCTCCATCACTGTAACATAAAATAAGAAATCTCCGGATAAAGACTTTGGCTCCATCTTATTTCTTTTCAGTTATTTATATTTCTGCCTGAAACACATAAAACACTAGGGGGGTTATTTACTGAACTCCAAATGCAAAAAAATTCATGAAAAATTTGTGATTTTTTTTTTACAAATTTGGACTTTTACAAAGTTAAGAATTTTTCATAATTTATTAAACCCTGAGGATGGAAAAGTCAAGTTTTTGATGTGTGCTTGATTTCATGCAATACCCCAAAGTTTTTGGAGTTTTCGGGTGAAAAATCCGAAAAAATTGTGAAAATTCGATTTTTGCCAGCAAAGCAAATTTTCGGGAAAATTTAATAATAAATAAGCGCAATGGATTTGATTGGAGTTTGTAGCAGAAAATATTGAGATTTCGGACTTTGATAAATAACCCCCTTAGACTAATGTATATTAATTTACAATGTGAGAGTGATGCTGAACCAGTCCAACGCCTCAAAACAAGTGAAATTCAATTTTGTTGCAGCTCGTAAGCTGAAAATATTTCATATGGAAGAATTGCTGCAGTGACTTTGTGTAAGTGTTCTATACAGGTATGGGACCTGTTATCCAGAATGCTTGGGACCTGGGGGTTTCCAGATAATGGATCTTTCTGTAATTTGGATCGTCATACCTTGAGTCTACTAGAAATTCATGTAAACATTAAATAAACACAATAGGCTGGTTTTGCTTCCAATAAGGATTAATTATATCTTAGTTTGGATCAAGTACAAGTTACTGTACTGTAATCATTTTTTTAAATTGGATAAAATAGAGTCTATGGGAGATGACCTTTTCTGTAATTCAGAGGATGATAGGATAATAGGTTTCTGGATAATGGATCCCATACCTGTATTAAGATATTAGGGGTTGAACACTAAAAGCAATCATCTTTTGGCTGCCATGGGTTACTGCCCAGGTGCAAATTTGCCCAGTGTTTATAAATAACCCCCAGTGTGCAAATAACGCTGGAGCTACTGTCATGTGAAATGACAACAGACACATTCAATGCAACTCTTTCAGCGCAGTTCACTCAGTTGCATCAGATGCATGACACAGATAACACAATTATAGGGGAATTATTGGATAAACCCCATTGTGAGTAAAAAAAAAAACAACTTGCGCCTGAACTTGTACTTTGCACGCTTATGCTGGGAAATGAGCCCTACTAGTCAGATTTTTCTGCCTATTGTGCAGAACAATTGGGAAAATATCTTCTGTATATTGAATATTACTCAATATTCCACCCACCCTACTGCTTTTACTGCCATTATTAGATAGGAGAGTTAGAAGTTCCACTGGCCCCCAATCATAGCTGTCCATTGCCTGGTGCCTTGTGTAATTGGAAACGAATGAACAAATAGAGGCAACAGAAAACTGGGGAGCTGGACATTGTAAATCCTCTCAGGCTATTCCTGGAATTGCTGCCCCTCCTAAAGGTATTTGTGGAGAAGTCGAGGAAATAGAGACTCTCAAGCATGACATTTTTCTGCAGAGTAAGGCAAAGATAACCAGTGACACTATGAATTGACACGCTCCACAAACCCAGGAGAGAAATAAATGTATAAGAAGAATTGAGAGAAGCATCCCAACCTCCCTTAGGGATAAAGCCTTTGCAGTTACACAAGGTAGTACCAGGCAAACAAACCACATTATAATTACAGGAACATATTCTGTCTCTGTTACCTTACCCTAGAAACACCACACTGTGGGGGTAATTCATCAATGTTTGAATGTAATGTTTTTGCTGTAAGACTCCTGAGTAGTGATGGGCAAATACATTTGGCAGATGCAAATTTGCGATGAATTTCCGCATCTCGCAACTGACGTATGAATTCGTGAAACTGCTGTGAAAATTTGCAGGCGAAAAATCCATTCCATCAAAAAAGATTGGGAGCATGTCTGAATAGTCGTGAGCATAAAAATTACGTGCGTCAAAATTATTTGGATGCCATTGACTTTAATGCATTTGGACAGAACAGGCACGCGTATAAAGATTTTTGGGCATCGAAATTGACGCGCATCAAAATAATTCTGACGCCCATTGACTTTGCAGATTTTGAAACTGTCAGGAACTTGATGGTAACTAAGCTGCATACATTTGTGTGGATGGCATCACAATCCTATTGGGTTTATTTCAAAATCATTTCAAAATCATTTCTAGTGGATTTAAGCAATGGTGATCCAAATGATGAGAGATCTCTCACAGGCCCCAAGCATTTCAGATGAAAGATCCCATAACTGTGTAGGATACTTGAAACCTTAATTTGGACAAAATAGGTGCTAATAAAAATTGTCGCGGGCGTCAAAATTGATGTGCGTCAAAATAATTATGATGCCCATTGACTTCAATGCGTTTTGCAAATTTTTCGCCATTTTGACGAAGCGAAACTGGACAAATTCGCTCATCACTACTCCTGAGTTCGAATAATGCTTTAAAAAAATCAAATGCCCAATAAGCTCACAAAAAAAAAAAAACAACCAACCACTGACTATTTTAGGATTAGGCCAAATCCACAATCCTAAAAGAATCCTTAAAGATTTGGTACCAAACTGAATCTGAACCCTAATGTGCATATGTAAATTAGGCAAAATAGTTGAAAAAGAGAAACCGAGAGGTGTGGTTAAAATATTTTTGACATCCTTGTGACAATAAACAACATGATTTTTTGGATTCGGTTTGGCCAGGCACTTGAATTTGCTGAAAAAGGCAGAATCTTGGTCGAATCCCGAACTGAAACGGTGAATCCCTAAAAAAACCCGAAAAATTGGAATGTAAAACATTGTCATGTAAAAGCTGCCGAGTTCATGTAAAAGTCAGTGGGCGTTGTCTATGGCAAAATCAAAGCAGTTTTTTTTTCAATGCAAGTTTTTACATTTTTCTGACCCGTTGAAAATGATAGAATACATATGTGAGGTATTGGAGTTACTTTTCAAGATTTAGAATTTTTTATGTATCTGTTTTTTTTTTTTTAAATTAAGCAAATGTTCAGATTTTAAGAATGAAGGTTTATTTGCAGTAGGAAAAACCTCTAAAATAACACAAATTTGACATTTTGATAAATAGGCCTCCCTGAATACAGTTTGTACAGTGCAGAAGAGGTTGAAATGACACTTGATGGTAACTAAGCTGCATACATTTGTGCTGAGGGCTTAATTGGGTTAATTTCAAATCGAAATCATTTCTAGTGGATTTAGGCAATAGTGATCCAAATGATGAGAGATCTCTCACAGGCCCCAAGCATTTCAGATGACAGATCCCATAACTGTGTATGATGCCTGAAACCTTAAAGGGGTTGTTCATCTTTGAGTTAACTTTTAATATGATGTAGAGAGTGATATTCTGAGACAATTTGTAATTGGTTTTAATTTTTTATTATTTAAGGCTTTTGAGTTATTTAGCTTTTTATTCATCAGCTCTTTAATTTGCATTAGAAACATTATCTGGTAGCTAGGGTCTAAATTACCCTAGCAACTATGCATTGATGTGAATAAGAGACTGGACTATGAATAGGAGAGGGCTTTACTGGACAGATGAACAATAAAAAGTAGCAATAACAATAAATGTGTAGCCTTACAGAGCATTTGCCCATCTGAAAACTGGAAAGAGTCAGAAGAAAAAGGCAAATAATTATTATAATTATAAAACTATAAAAAATAAAATGATGAAAACCAATGGAAAAGTTGCTTAGAATTGCCCATTCTATTACATACTAAAAGTTTACTTAAAGGGGAACCACCCCTTTAATATAAGATTTTTATTTACATACCTGAAATCCTTCTTACCAAAGTACTGCCCTCACTAAGTAGCAAGTTATAGGGGCAAATTCACTAAAGGACGAAGCGCCTAACGATAGCGTTAATTCACTAGCGTAGCGCATTTTCGTTAATTCGCCGATTCACTAACGGACACTGGCGTAAATTCGCTAGTGTTACTTCGCACCCTTATGACTGGCGAATTTGCGCAACAGACGCAACTACGCAAATTCACTGACGTGCAAATTTTTCTGAACGCTACCTTTTACGCCAGACTTCCATCGCCACTTCAGACCAGGCGAAGTGCAATAGAGTAGATAGGGATTGCTTCAAAAAAAGTTAAAAAACGCTGGCGTTTTTTCTTTTTTTTATGGGTGATAAGCTGAAAAAGATCGAAAACTTTTTTGGGGCTAACGCTAGCTCAACTTCGCAACCTTACACTTCCCCTGAGCGGAACTTCGGATTTTAGTGAATTTGCGTAGCACTGGCGAAAATATGCCTGGCGAAGTGCGGTGAAGCGGACGCTGGCGCAACTATGAATTTTAGTGAATTTGCCCCATACTGTAGCAATACTTTACTCTGAATTTGTATGTAATCCCACTTGGCATTTGATTTCTCACAAACGCTCTGCCCTGACTGGCTCTTTTTTACTGCAGAGATGGGTGAATCTGGTCCGTTGGAGTCCAAAAATTTAGCTCATCAGTACCTGCCATATTCAGGGTGTTGGTAGCTCCAAAATTCTCCTGCATCATTAGATGCCATTCATCAGAGCAGACTGGGCAGACGCATTAGTGCCTGGTGCATAACCGGTATGGACGCAACAATGATTGCCTCCATTTTAGTGTAAATACACTTGCAGATTCTATCCTTACTAATTATTTTATCATTATTATTGTAGTGTATTTATAAAGTGGCAAATTTATTCATTAAACATACAGATTACACAAGCAAAACATACAACTGATACAAGAGGCAAAGAGGGCCCTACCCAAAAGAGCTTAGGCTATGGACACACATGCGGAGAACCGTCATGGTTTCAGCATTGTCCTTCGCACAGTTTTTTTTAAAAAAGCCTCCGTAAATACGCTAGCGGTTTCCAGGTTAGGCTAGGCCACTAGTATTTACGCTTTTTAAAAAACTGCTGCTCGAACTGCAACAGTTCTCTGCATGTGTGTCCATAGTCTAAAGCTGGCCATAGACGCAAAGATCCGATCGTACGAATCGTGGATTCGTACGATTTTCGGACCATGTGTGGAGAGTCCCGACATTTTTCGTCCGTCGGAGATCGGTCGTTTGGTCGATCAGACAGGTTAGAAAATTTCTGTTGCCTGCCGATAATATCTCTGCGTGTATTGCCGATCGTACGATTTTCAGAGGGAGACTGTCACTAGTGTTGTCAGACATAAGTATCGTACGATTGCTGTCAGGGGCAGAACATTGGCTGATCTGTTCTAATTTGATCGGAATGGTAAGACTTTGATCTGAATGGTTAGTGGAGGGTCGGGAGATGGGAAAGTCCGATCGTACGTTGATTCGTACGATCGGATCTTTGCGTCTATGGCCAGCTTAAGGCTAAATCCCTTCTATCCTGGATGTCTGAGTTTGGACACTTTGCGGATATCATATATATGTATATGTATATACACATTTATCTATTCTGTATGACATCATCCTGTACATGTATGTCGTAGTGGATTTTAAATATATAATTGTTAAAAAATAATCAGATTGAAGCAAAATAGCTAAGCATTTACTGACCACTCACCATCTGTTTCCAACTAATTCATTTGTTGCTGTATTGGCCAGAGTATGGCATACCTGCACACAGAATGTTGTGTGGGAGTCCCATGGTTTAATCAGGCAGCTCCCTATGTTTTCATAATGAGCAATACTCACACCATTTATTTAACTCACGGAATGGCGTTTAGTCACCTTTGAGAGAGCCAAATATGAAACACATGAATGACTTTTGTGGTCTGAACTCTACTGGCAATGATTCTCTTCACTATTCACAGTTTTCTTTTTATTTCTATTTGCTTGTAATTTATATAAAGCTTACAGACAGTCTGGCACCCGCTAATCTCCTTGTTTTATGGAATCATTCAGACAGTGTATGCCTCAGTGTTCTAGTTTATAGATTCACATGAACAGATGGACCTACACATAGGGGCACATTTACTTAGTTCAAGTGAAGGCAAAGAATAAAAAAAAACTTCGAATTTCGAATGATTTTTTTGGCTACTTCAACCATCGAATTGGCTACTTCGACCTTCGACTACGACTTTGAATCAAACGATTCGAACTAAAAATCGTTCGACTATTTGACCATTCGATAATCGAAGTACTGTCTCTTTAAAAAAAACCCTTTGACAAGTAAAACCTACCGAGGTGCAATGCTAGCCTATGGGGAAGGTCCCCATAGGCTTCCTAACAATTTTCTGATCGAAGGAAAATCCTTAGATCGATGGATTAAAATCCTTCAAATCGTTCGATTCGAAGGATTTAATCATTTGATCGAACAATTTTTCCTTTGATCGTACGATCGTAGGGAATGTGGTAAATCCTTCGACTTCGATATTCTAAGTCGAAGGATTTTACTTCGACCCTAAGTAAATGTGCCCCATACTGTACATTGTACAACACAATATCAGTGATGATGAACATTCTCCAGTAAAGCCATGGCAAGAATAGTCATACTGATTAGTAAACGGGTGCTTCACCTTTAATTTTAGTATGTTATGTTATGTATAAGTATGTTACAGAATGGCTTATTTCCAATTAGCCTTCAATATTTTGTTTTCTATAGATTTTTATTTTATTTTTTATTATTTTATTTGTCTTCTTCTGACACTTTCCAGCTTTCAAATGGGGGGGGGGTCACTGAACCCATCTAAAAAACAAATGCTCTGTAAGCATACAATATATTGTTCTTGCTACTTTTTTTTATTTATATTACTTTACAATCAGGCCCTCTCCTATTCAGATTCCAGTCTCCTTTTCAAATCAATGCATTGTTGCTAGGGTAATTTAGACCCTAGCAACCAGAGGGTTGCTAGCGTTAAACTGGAGAGCTGCTAATAACCCAAAAACCACAAATAATAAAAATCAAGTGCAAATTTTCTGTGAATATCACTCTCTACATCAGTGATCCCCAACCAGTAGCTTGTGAGTAACATGTTGCTCCCCAACCCCTTGGATGTTGCTCCCAGTGGCCTCAAAGCAGCTGCTTATTTTTGAATTCCTGGCTTGGAGACAAGTTTTAGTTGCATAAAAACCAGGTGTACTGCCAAACAGAGCCTCAATGTAGGTTGACTATCCACATAGGGGTTACAAAATGGCCAATCAAAGCCCTTATTTGGCACCATCCATGCTAGTGTTGCTCCCCAACTTCTTTACTTCTGAATGTTGCTCACGGGTTCTAAAGGTTGGGGATCCCTGCTCTACATCATACTAAAAGTTAAATTAATGGTGAACAACCCAATATTATTATAAAGTTATTATAAAGTGCCAACGCATTTCACAGTGTCACTGAGCTGAGAGTAGGACATACACCAACAAAACATAGAAACAGAGCAATGGAAAATGTTAAAGGGACCCTACTTATACTCTGGAAGGATGAAGCAGAGCAAGAACAGCACAGAGATGACTAGGCACAGCATGTAGCCTGGAAATTAGTATTTATGGGATTGAGTAATTAAAGTCCTGTTGGCAGCTGAGATGAATGAAAATGCTTATTATAATAGGATGAAAGAGGGAAGGCTGGATGATGTGAGGGTAGATTTCCCGGAAGAGCTTTGGTTTAAGAAATTGCTTTGAGGGATATTTCTATACACCAATCCCATCCCATTCCCATTATTACATTTCATTTTTCAAACAAGTTAAAAAGGGCCAGTATCATGCATAATGGATAACTTCATCTGTAATTAAAAATTCAATCAGTTTGTTGTGTTTTTTAATTTCACTTTTTCAATTGTTGCCATTCTTTTACTTGTTTTTTCTAAGTTGCTATTAAATACCTACCTTGCAAATCTTCCAACAGTATTGTGCATAGTACAGCGCAGTAGCTATACCACTTTCTGTTTTTTCTGTAGAAAACTCAGGGTATTTTCCTTGCAATGGAATATTACATTTACAAGCCTGTTTAGCTCACTATGCTGCCAGTTATATCATACTGCACTCTGAGCTTTCAGTCTACATCCCCCATTTCTTCTTGTAAGAAAATGTATTCTTGATATGTGCAGTATCAGACAGGGGTGTCCATGACCCACTGAGGCATCCCATTGTAAGGGCCCAACACCCCAGCTGCAAAGGACCCACCCCTGATGCAAACCTCCTTCCATTTCTCACCTTGCTTGCTGTTGGTAAAAACTTGTGGCTGCCTCAACCTGATTCCCTGTCCCATGAGGATAAAAACCCACCGGGTCTTCTCTCAGTATCCCGTCTGTCCAGTCCATCCCTGAGAAGGTGACACAAGGTGAAAAGGAGCTTTGGCCAGATAGCTTGAGACAATGGCACGTTAGACAAGGCTAATTTGATCAAAGCTGGTTGTAAATAGTTAGTGCCAATCAATCAAATTGTCTTTCATCTGGGCGATATTTGTTTTTTCCCACTGTATTGCAGAAGCATTTATGCCAATTGAACTTTTAGGTTGTCCCATGACCTCTTCAAACCATCCATAAAGTAACAGATTTGGAGAGAATGGAAAGTCAGGTGGAGGAGGGGAGTTTCCAATGCTGCAAATAAGTTTAGGGGCACATTTACTTAGCTCGAGTGAATGAATAGAAGAAAAAATACTTAGAATTTTGAATGTTTTTTTTGGCTACTTCGACCATCGAATTGGCTACTTCGACCTTCGACTACGACTTCGAATCGAACGATTCGAACTAAAAATCATTCGACTATTCGACCATTCGATAGTCGAAGTACTATCTCTTTAAAAAAAACTTCGACCCCCTACTTTGCCAACTAAAACCTACCAAGGTACAATGTTAGCCTATGGGGAAGGTCCCCATAGGCTTTCTAGCAATTTTCTGATTGAAGGAAATTCGTTTGATCGATGGATTAAAATCCTTCGAACGATTATTCCTTTGATCGAACGAATAGCGTCAAATCCTTCGAAGGATTTAACTTCGATAGTCGAATATTGAGGGTTAATTAACCCTCGATATTCACCATTAGTAAATGTGCCCCTTAGTGTAAATGTTACACTAATGAGAAGTAACACAGTGGGCCAACTGCAGTAGCCATGAGTAAACGTAGGTTTGGGTGCAAGTAAAATAATGGACAGGCATTCAAATGAATTACACATGAATATGTAGAATATAATGTATAATTACTAACCATTTAAATGATAAAAGAAGAGTGAATAAAATAATGCTGGTGAGGAGTTGGCTTACTCAAGAGTTTAGTGGCACACTCATCTTTCAGGGAATGCTTTCCTGCTAGCTGTCAGATGAATTAGCCACCAAGCAACATAGTTCATTCTGCCTGGGATTTATTACAGTGGTTTCGCAGGAAATGAAATGATAAAGAGGCCAAGTCTCAGTTGCAAGTCAGGGTCGGACTGGGCTAGAGGGACACTGGGAAAGAATTTGGTGGATCATGATCCCCACCTGTCCTCCCCTGTTGCTCCCCCACCTCCCTGATGCCATCACTCCCCAGCTGCCCCAATAACGGCAGAAATAAGTTAAGGTGGTCTGTTGATGTGAGAGTGGGCAGGCAGCATGGGCTCCAGAAGGCTGGGGGGGGGGCTGGGGTAGGAGCCCCGGTGGACCTTGCACACCCCACTCTGACGTTGGCTGTAATAGTTCATGCAGGCCTTGTGTGGCACAATTGGAGGCAGAAGAGGGCAAGTTTGGGTGCTTTTCAGTTATTTGAGAAGCACCCCATGTTTAACCAACAAGTAACAGCAATATTTCCCTTAATTTTTAAAGGCCTTGACCATAACAGATATTTTGCTGACAGGGGAGACTGAATCCACAGTCTGAAGAGTTAGTCACAATAGATTTAGATGGAAATAGACACATGTTACCTTAAAGCATCAAAGAGCTCTCACCAAAATGATTTGTCAGAAGACAGAAGCAAAAAGCCAAGTGCATATTTATGAAGTGAGCTGCTTAAACCTCATAAATCTCCACTTCCTTTGTATGTGCTATTCTGTATGGAGGTTGAAGGGATTCCCAGCCATGCAGAACACATCACAGTGACAAGCACGGTTCTTGGGAGACTTCCTGATAAACAGAGAGACCTGTGCAAAATAAGCAAATGCTAAAGTCTTCCTGGGACTCAGGTGAAGCAAACAGCAGTGCAAGCGCTGTAAACAAAACTTACATTAATCCACTCTGATGTAGCATGTAAGGTTTTTGTGCAAAATGTATTGATACATATTTAAAGGAGAACTAAACTATGGATGCAAGTACAAGAGCAATAAGGGTACTAAGGTGCTATATCCTTAAGGCAAAGGCAGGTCTCAGCGATTCATTTTAGAGTACAGACCTGTGTCCCTTCTTGGTGGATTCCATCTGGTTTTTGGACATTGCACCCTGCCCTGCAAATGATTCCCAAATTATCAATGTCAGCATTTTCTTCACAAACTTCGAAGTTTTTTTAAAAAAAATGTCAAAGTAACAAATAATGTTACAAATGATAGTTGGGCCAAGGCTATCCATGAACTTCCCGTAAAATGAATCAGCAGTTACGGAACATCCTGAAAGCAAATGCTTGTCTGTGCAGCCAGATGGGTAAACTTTACAGATTTAATCTTTTTCTCCTAATCTTTATCCAGGGAAAGTTATCCCCAATGAAGCAGATAATTAAACTGGCATGCACCTGAAGTTCCCTTGTTAGACTTTCTGCTAAACAGCAACTATTGGTGGGCGTTAAAACAACTACAGCATGCTGAAAGCAGAAAGAAAAACACCATTTTCATTGTTAACCTCTCCCCCCCCCCCCCCCGGGGCTTTAGTAGCAAATGAACATTGGACTAACTTCCCCGTAAAGCATTAAGTTAGTTAGGTTGAACCTTATAGTATGTTATAGACAGCATTAATGTAAGTAACAGTAGATTTTGCTGTTTTTGAATTAGGAAAAGGGGATTAAACACTGTTGGAATTGTGCAATAAAAGAAAGACAGTAGCTCATTTACCTCTGATACAGCAAATGCATTGGTGCAGTTGCATATAAAACCCCTAAATTAAAGGTTTTTGCGTCAAAATGTGCCTTTAGCACATCCATAAAGCATTTTTCGGAGATCCTTATTCGTTCCTGCTTGCCATTCCCAATCGAGCATAATTGCCCCTGTTGACACCTAGGAACCCTGCAGCTACAGAGTTGTGTCAATAAGTGCAGCACACTTGCGCCTAAAGAATTGGGCAGACGCATCACTTTCACATCAGACACCGGAAGTGACACCAAATGGCGAGTGCCAAGTGTGCTGGAAATTGCACTTTGCTCACTTCGCTTGGGAATGTAAGCCCTAATATGTTTGCCCAGGAGCAATAAACAATAGCAACCAATAAGCAGGTAGAATTTACTGGTAACCTGTTAAAAAGCAAACATCTTATTCGTTGCCTTGGGTCCCTACACCAGAGAAAACTTAATGCCTTTTATTACATATGGGTGATCTTTTACCCCCAAATAATTCTATACCACAAGAACGCTTTAAGAACCTGGAATGGGATTTTTCTGTTCTCTATTTGTAGTCAGCACTCCCCTACACTTCCCAAGAGTTACAAAGTTTTGGGCCCTCCGCTCCCATCACTATGTGCCATTTCCCCATGTTTTACATTTTCCTTGTTAGATATGTGCATCTGAAAGACCCTCACAATAAGGCACAGCCACATTTCCCCAATGCTCTACATATGTCACTAATCCCCTGTGTGGCCACAATTCTATGCTGAAGTCTCTGAGTCAGCTATAATTCTTTTACAAGGCATTTCAGTTCTCCAAGCATGCCAGCTTCTGTTGAATGTGATTCTTTCCATCTGGGAGGTCCTACACAAGCATTTTGAACAATCACAGCTGATCATTTATCATGGAAAACCATCCTGACTCTCATTGGTGTTGATCAGGGTTCATAAACTCATTTGAAGCAGATTGGATCCATACAACTGTGGCCAAATTGTGAGGTTTAATGATGCAATTGGCAGGACCATAGATGGCCACATCTTCTAACTTCATACAACATGGCAGCCTTGCCCTTGCTGCTTCTGTTAAGTGTTCAGTAACATAAAACTGCTACATTGGAAGTGTTTCCTTAAATGGAGAAAATGCTCAGAGACAGACAGTGAGGGATATCAGTATTTCACTGCTAAACCACTTGCTCACTTCAGAACCACTTTCCAATTACCTGAAACAGTCAGGAAGGAAATCTTTGAAAATGATGTTCCCTATCTAGGCACACATGTCTAACATCAGGGTATGATTCTTATAGGGCGCAAGGAACACTTGTCTCTAAATTGTTGATGGCACATATATGCCACGGCACATCTATTACAAAAATTCTATGCGCCAAACTCCAGTGCATGTTTAAATAATGCATTTTTAAGATGTTATCGTTCTTTTGGCTAACTTAACTAAAGTAAAGTATTTTTCCCTGCAAAACTGACCCATTCATGTTATGAAAACCTGTTAACGCATCAACCCATCAGATTGTCATAGGTGTTGCACCTTATTCTCAGACCATTCCCTGTTTCCCTTATCACTTGAATGAATGACTAACTGTACATTGAGTTGATGGGGAGGGAGTTCCTCTTGTAATGTAATACTGTGTGAGACATACCTATATCCTAATTGTTTGCTGGCACTACTTGGAATGTTTGGAGGAATGTTTCATATGCATTCATTCTTTCAGTTGTTTGAGAGATTATTTCTCTTGGATGAACTAAAGACCATGGCATTTCCTACCTCTGTTCATCTCTAACTGTCATTTTATGTTGATATTAATGGGACAATACCAGGGTACTAAATTACAAGTTGTCACAACTATAAAGGCAACATTGGGAATCATTGTTATCAGCTCTAGCCTGACAAATACACCCTTATGACATTATTTTCTGCAGTAAGTAAAACTCATCCAGCTTATTCTCAATTTTGAATTGCCAGGTGGACTTATTAGAAAAATACCTTTAAAAAAAAAAAAAATGTATATATATATATATATATATATATATGCTTTTAGAATATGCTATGTCTAAATATAAATTCCTTTTCAAAAGCATTAGAGGCTTCCACGGTGGGCCCCCGCTGGGCCAGACCCCCTCTCCCCATATAATGGGATTCCACAAAAAAAAGATTTCAAAGCTGCGCCGCCTTCGCATGTGCATTGTGTGCCGATTGTGCCTTCATGTGTGTGCGCCGTGCGGCGCCTCATAGTAGGGGGTGGAGGCCGAAGGGGGGCAGCAGTCCCGGTGGGCCCTGGGTCCCCCAGTCCAACCCTGATAACCCCCTTAGTATAGATATTGGTGTAAATATAGTGCATATATGTGAGTAGTGATGGGTGAATTTGCGGCGTTTCGCCAAAAAATTTGCAAATTTCTAGCGAAATTCACGAAACGTTGCTGGCGTCTTGTTTTTGACGCTGGCAAATTTTTACCAGTGAAATTTCGCGGCCGTTTCACGAATTTATTCGCGGGCGGCAAATTGCGCAAATTCGCTGCGAATTCACACCTGGCGAATAATTCGCTCATCACTATATGTGAGTGTATAGATCGGTCAATGTGAGTGTGTGTACATATATGTGCATTTAGGAACATTTGGAGGGGTTGAACTTGATGGACTTTGGTCTGTTTTAACCTAAATTAACTATATTCAGCCAGATATTGGTCAGGCAGGTTCCATGGACAGGACAAAAAGCTGTCTACATGATCTGGTGGGCCTGTGTATTAGCAGTTTAAGATCTTTGGCATGTTTATGATGAAACCCCTTTTTTTTCTCCACAAAGAGAAATTTGAAAACACTACAGTACATTTCTATAGTTCCCTCTATGATATTTCAGTTCCAGATTGTTTCAGTATGGCATGTAGTATTTTCCTTTCAACCAGAATCATTTTAAGTACTAATCATTGCTGATGTGTTGCTCTCAAATCATGTTTAGACAGATACAACAACATTCCCTTATCTCTCTGCTAGGAGAGCCAATGTTGTTCTGGTTTATCGATCGTGCTTTGAAGTCCTTAGCAGAGGATTCAAAAGGAATTTATGGAATTTGGAGAACTGTTCTCCTTTTTATCTTCCTGCCTTTTCTCCTTTTCCTCTGTATTTCTTTCCAAACCTGTTTTACAGTAAATATACTTTTAATCCCAATAGATAAATTGCCTTACACTGAAGGTCTCACACAAGGACAATTGTTTTTGGTGCACTTATTTTAAGCAATTTTCTTGAAAGAAAAAAAAAATGGGGATATTTTTCTTAAAGTAAAAACAAACTGAATCAGGAAACCACAAAATCACCTTTAAACAAAAAGTATTATAAGAAAAAATGTAATTAGAATTCTGTATACCTGAAAAATGTTTAATGTAAGTAATAATATTATAATAATAATGTGAAATAGTGTTATATAAACCATTATGTTTTTTAATATAAAACAATATAGTGGATAATTCTGCAATGTACATTGAGATGACAAGCCAACAAGGAAATCAGTGACCATATCAAACCATGGATTTTACTGGACACAGAACTTGAAGTTAAAAACAGAAGCGTTATTATCTATTATACATTGCAAGTTATATAATCTGCAAAATGAGATTTGTATAGGGCACAAATGTTTGTCTTTCTGTAACTGCAGTTCAATTGTTTCCTTGAAAATGGAGGCATGTTCTTAGGACTAAGCCATAGACACACAGATCCTATCGTACGAATGGAGGATTCGTACGATTTTCAGATCGTGTGTGGCGTGTGGCGTGTGGTCGATTGGTCAGGGTTGATATCCCGCCGGAGCCCATTGCGCATGGTAATCGTACGATCCGAACGATCAGATTACCCCCGATATAGCCATGCTTGTTAATGGCATATCGGGGAAAGATCCGCTTGATTGGCGATGTTGCCAAACGAGCAGATCTTTGCGTCTAGGCGTTTAGGCTCTTCACTAATGCCAACATCCAAAATGGGTATGTGTAGCATTTGGGGAGGAGAGGATCCCACATGATACTTACCACTACCCCACTAGGCTATAAGATGGGGGATAGGTGGTCATTAGTGTCCCCCCCCAATAATTTACTTGCCCTGCTTCATTTATCTCTCTACACAAGGTGGTTCCTAGAGACAGCAATAATATTTCTGTCAAGCTTACCGGAGTAGCAATGAAGGAGACGGAACTTCTCTGGACAAGAAGGACCCACAAGTGTCCCACACTGCACGGAGCCCATCCGAGGATTACACAGGGGGAAGCGTGAGTGAAGAGAAGCTGGTGAGGCTCAATCGGAACATGGTACCAGGGAGTAGAGAGAGGCATAGTCGATAGATCTGGATTCAAGGCAGGCAGCGAACGCGCAGGAATGAAGAACAGGCAGAGGTCTGGACAGGCAGCAGAGATTCAAACGTTGTAAGGCAGGCAAAAGCTCATACACAGTAAATCAGATAATAATAATATAAGGCTAGGCTTCAGGAGTAAACCACGATAACCAGGCACAGATTAAACACAGAAAGATCCTTAAATACCTCTAGTCTTGGCGCCAATCCTTCAGTGTTGAAACGGCTGTGACGAAACACACCGCAACATGATGTCCGTGTGCATTAGTGCAGATACACCAGTGACCTGTGCCGCAAACATGAGCAGCGCACTACGTCCAAGCGCACTGCAAGTCAACAAGTCAGCATTTATTTGATAGCTAGGGGCAGTGCTAGACACTAAAATGGGTACGGATTGCACCAACCAAAATGCCATATACAAAGGTGTTTCTATCTGCGCTTATTTATAAAAGCACCAAGTGTTGATTTGTCATAGACAAATACAAGAGATCTTCTGCACTCAACCCATTATCAATAAAACAATGAAATTGAAACATTTTGTGCCTTAAGATACTAAAAATGCCTCCCCCCCTCCACAAAACAGGGATTGTTTGTCCATATATTGCAATATATTTAAGCTGGCCAACTACGTCAAAGTCATCCCATATCTGGCCAGTCCTACGCTTCATTTTCATCTGATTCATTAAGAATTCTATTGCTTAATTATACATTTTACACAGTTTTACCTGCAACTTACTTGCTGCTTTTAAAGTAAAACTCCCAAACTTGGTTGCCCTTGTGTGTTGATTTGTCAGTTGCATCTGCAATGGCACATTATTATTATTATTATTATTATTATTACTATTACTATTATTATTATTATTATTATTATTATTATTAACAATACATCATAAAGCGCAAACATATTTTACAACATACAATAAAAGTGTGTCTATATTAAAGATACAGAATTACATACAGAAACAACCAATAACTGATAGAAGAAATAAAGAGGTGCAAAACACTGTGCATCCTGGGTGAAGGAGCCCTGCACGTAACCTTGACCAGGCAGTATGTAAAGGGACCACTTCACAAGTTACCTATTAGCATATTAGCTATTTAGTCCTGATGTTATTTAACTGGTCTTTAATATATTTTCTTACTATAACTTAATTTTTATGGTCCATGGTCTTATGAAAAGTAAATTATTTTCCTTTTTCTTTTGTTCTTCAGTTCCTTTTGCAGAGTTATGTGTGTGCTGCCAGCACATGATGGTTTGATTTATGGGCGATTAAAGATGCAGAATTAATGTACATCTAGAACACAATGGTCATGACTTGGCCACTGTTCTAGGTCAGCTCAGCCACAAATCAGCGAATAACTGAGTGCATAGTTGTAAATCAGTGCCAAAATATATGTGCAGATGCTTTATATTTTCTCTTTGCTATATACAGGCCTAACAGTTTCATCTCTAAATAGAATAATGTCATTTTATTGCCTAATATTTTAATAAAGCAATATTCTTTTATTGAAACCTGAGATTAATTGAGTTGGTCCCTGGGTTAGATTATGGTATTTTTATACAGCAAGTAACAATGCATTCACGCTTCCCAAGCATATCTCTGATTGCACTTTTCCAAAATATGAAGCATAATCTTGCTGAAGCATAGTACATGTATGGGACCTGTTATCCATAATGCTCGGGACTTGGGGTCTTCCTCTTCATACCTTAAGTCTACTAGAAAATATTTAAAACATTAAACAAATCCAATAGGCTGGTTTTGCTTCCAATAAGGATTAATTATATCTTAGTTGGGATCAAGTACAAGATACTGTTTTATTATTACAGCGAGAAAGGAAATCATTTTTAAAAAAATGTTTATTATTTGGATAAAATGGAGTCTATGTGAGAGGCCATCATATAATTTGCAGCTTTCTGGATAACAGGTTTCTGGATAACTGATCCTATACCTGAAAGATATCAGTTAGAAATAACTTGATGTTAAGATAATTCTGCCGTGTATCAGGTTTCTGTTAGTAAATTAAAATCGACCGTTCTTCACGCAACTGTGTGTCTGGAAAATTCCGACAGGCAACAACGCAATTTTACCTTAATACATTTTCCTCCATATATAAGTGTTTAAAAGCAGAAACTGATTTGAAATACATTAGAGGCTGCAGACCTGATAGAAATGAGAAGTCCCCTGTGTGAAACAAATCAAAGGCCAAGATAGTGGTAGCAGATAATGTGCAAATCCGCAGGCTTTAGGGGTGAAGGAGTTAAGCTGATTTAAGTAGGAAATTGTGATTCGTGCTCTACGGAGCTTTTAAAAAGCCCTGATCAAATTGTAAATATCCACACATTTGATCAAGAGACATCGTCGTGATTTTCATTAGCGGAACATCCCTATTAATAATACTGTGTAAGTAATCCGTTAAGAATTAGTGATACCAAGCTTGATGGAATGAGCTCATAAATGCCTCCGAGGAATGATTTTGCAAGTTTGAATTCTGGAAATATGATGAATGACGTAAATACTGCAATTGTCCTGCTTATCAGTAAAGGCTCATAATTTAACAAGATTGATCTTCCTCTTTGTTGTGTCCAGACCTTGGGTAATAGAAATGGCTAAGTTCCAACTTGCTCAAAGCACCTTACACACTGAGTTTGGATACTCCTGGCAGGTAAATGGTCTGTAGGGACACACAGAGGACAAGTGGACAAACTACCAAGTATAGTACCACGTATAACACAAAATACAGTGCCAAGTATAGCACCGGGTGCATCAGCAAGTATAGTATTGGGTATTGTACCAGCGAAGACAAAAGCTTGAGGTGCAGTTTATTTCCAAGAAGTTTGATGCAGATCACCAAGAATCTTGATCTCCTGCTGTCCAGTTGTATTGTTCTGGATTCAGTATTTAATTCAGTATTGTACCAAATATGATTTTAATGTGGTATAATAAAAAATATTTGAATATTTTGGTCACTGGGGTTTTTAGAGGACACACTGACAATTCAAAGTCTGTTTTGAAATGAAGTCAAAGCAAAGCTGCTTGTAGTAACTAGGTAAAGGAGCATTTGACCAGGGCCCACCAAGACAGAAGGGGCGAAGCCAACCATAATTCCTTTCAACTCTACAAGAGCACCTACAAGAAATGGTAGAGCAGCACCCTGTACTTTGCTAAGTTCTCCAACAGGTAAGGTTTGTTGCTGGTTATATATATATATATATATATGTATATAATCAAAAAAAAGGCATGTATGCACAGCGCCGGATTTCACAGAGGCGCGCCCCTAGGCCGCGCGGTCCGAACAGGCGGCCGCGCGGTCCTAGCGCCCACCCCACCTCACTTTACCAGCGCGCCGGCGAAAAAACGCCGGCGCAGCTGCTGTAAATGAATGGGGACGCACGCGTCCCCATAATGCGGCTGGGCGGCATGCCGCCCCTATTTTTCTGCCGCCCTAGGCCCGGGCCTATGCGGCCTTGCCGCAAATCCGGGCCTGTGTATGCATGTTAAATAATTTTTTCCCTGTGGATCATGTACTGGAGTACATTTCTTCTGCTGGCTACTCTCTCTCTCGCTCTCTCTCTCTATATATATATGTATGTGACAATGTAAAATATGAAGACCAATTGCAAATAACACGATGTGCGATGTGCATTATATCTTTCACTGAGCTCTGTACAGGTATGGGACCCATAATTTGGAAAGATCTGAATTGCAGGATGGCCAATCTCCAGAGTCCATTTTCTCTTTAATAATAAAACAGTAGCTTGTACTTGATCCCAACTAAGATATAATGAATCCTTATTACAGGCAAAACCAGTCTATTCGTAAAATAGATTTAGTAGCCTTAAAGGAACAGTAACACCAAAAAAAATGAACTTTTTTTAAGTAATGAAAATAGAATGTTCTATTGTGCTGCACTGGTACAAATGGTGTGTTTGCTTTAGAAATATTTTACAGAAACAAGCTGATGTGTAGCCATGGGGGCAGCCATTCAAAGCTGAAAAAGGAGCAGAGGCAAAGGTTACACAGAAGATCAACTCTGTAGTATACAATGGGATCCTTATCTGTTTTCTACTGTGTATTCTGTGTTTAATGGCTGCCCCCATGGCTACACTGCAGCTTGTTTATATAACCTATATACACTAAATATATATATACAGAAATTTCTGTATAATTTGCCCTGCATTATATACACCAGAAATGCAGGCCATCAGTAGAGAAAACCCAAGGTTCCAAGCATTCCAAATAATGTGTTACATATTTGTATCTCCTTAGAATACAGAAGAGCCATGAAAAGGTTGGAAGACATATACTGTACTTACTTTGTGTATCTATATATATATATATATATATATATATATATATATATATATATATATATATATATATATACACAAGTACCATGAATATCTTGTAAAATGAATGTTTAGAAAAATGTGCTTAGTGATGTCATAAATTGTTTAGGTGTTTGATGATGTCATTTATGTGAAATAGATTACAAAAGCTTGTTTATTTTAAAAAATAACGTTCCCTCCTGCTGTAAAATAGGAGGGTCACAAAAGACCTTGGAGTTTCACAACCTGTATTTAAGCACTTGACCTTTGGCCTTGATATGGTTATGGTACACCTTAGAGACTTCTAATATCCATATATTTTCCAACATACGGTACATTATGTAGGTATTTTGTATACCAAGACCTCGTTTCTAAGACAAAACTCAGAAAGGAATATTGCTTAGTAATAAGTGAAGTAGTTTATTAGCCCAACAAGAAAATATAAAAGTTTTGTCTGGGTAAGCTGTCGCAGTAACACTGCAGTGTGGCACCTAGGTGAAACACAAGGGCTCACTAAAGACACACCTCTTGGCACAAGCTTTTTTATACCTTTTACAGGGCATTTACCTTAAATAAGAAAAAGGGGTACACGGATATACCATACATGGTCAAAGCCCTCCTTCTATATTGGAAGGCACGAAAGCTTACTGGAATACATATTGCAATACCTATTGCACCAGATAATGGTTTCCTGATTCCAACAGTCACAAACCTTGTGATCTATGTCTACTACTTTGAGACAGGATGAGCATCCACAGTTCTGGAGCAATACTTTTGTATTGTTTCTCTAACTGATGTTAACCCTTTGACTTCTGTCTGCAGGGTCTTGACCATTTTGCCAGCATGCCTTGTATAATTACCTTGGACCACCATCTGCCGTCGCTCCACCTGTCGGCTAGGGTGTTCTCATTATTTTATCATGAACTATTCCCATTCCTATTATACACCATGCTAAGTGATGTCATTATATATATGATTCTTAATTATGACGCAAGAATTGCATGTTATAATTAATAACATACAACCTATTATGCCTTTATATAATAATGAAACTTTTTGGTGGCTTCTGTTACACTTATATGTTCTCCCATAATATTATGGCCATTATTTTATCCTGCAATTTCAGCATTGTATATCCAACTGTTGTTGTAGATTTTCAACTCTTGCAAGGGTTGTATAAAAAAGTACATTTTGTTCATATACTTAGTTATTATTACGTAAGCACCAACATATGCCGCAGAGCTGTGCAGTAAAAGAGTGTATGCATCAGACATATAAATATTAACATGCAAATTACCATCTTTTAGATCTTTTAAATTTTGCCTAAAACCACAGGCTTAACAGCTGCTCATTTTAGCTCTCCTTGAATAGAACCACCATTTGCTGAATTACCCTCTTCCCAGTAGGCACTTTAACCTGATATAATATGAAAATTGCCAATTTTCAGAGGGTTCCAAATACCTTTTTGCCTCTGAGCTTGTGTAAATCTTATAGGCCGTTATTAGATAATCTTTGTCAAAAGGATTTTGCATGCAACCAGCTGTGACCAATGCATCAAATTATGTGAATCAGCATATTCAGGTGAAGACGGCTGAAAATTACTGGAGAAATTCTGCTGAATTCTCTATTCAATGTCAACATAAATACAAAAGGAGAAAAATGAAACTAGCATTCCTACTTGAATTCAAAAATGCTTTGGAAAAATAATGAGCATTTTGCACAAGTTGAATCAATCATTAATAACTAAATTAATTTTGCAAAGCATTATATTAATATTATATATATGAATTATATATGAAAGTTATTTTGTCTATAAAACACATTTTATATTTTAAGACATTTGAAGGCACATTTTAGTAAAGTTAAGGTATCTAAACACCAATGCTTTTGTAACGTTCATTTGTTTGCAGAATGTTTTACCAGTTGATTATTTCCCAAAGCATTCATTTTATTATTATCAATTTTAAAATTCTTATTAGCTTTTATTTCCATAGTTTAGAGATATTACACATACAGTAGGGGCACATTGACTTACGTGCGAATTTTCACTTTGGAAATCTCCGCCAGACTTCGTGCAACTATGTCAGATGTTATTTTGTAACGAATATGCGTATTCATGAAGATGCGCAATTACGTCTCTGCAAAACAACGCTGGCATACTTTTGTCAGCGATATTTCATTAGTACGATCATTTCATAACAAATTTTCTCTAGCGTTACTTTCTTCCTAGCAAAACTTCATTATCATACTTTCGCTTACGTCAATTTAAATTCAGTGGGTATATAAAGGTATTATGTCTGTGTTTATAAGTGATGTTGGTGAAATTGCTGAAAGTGGTCACATGTAAAGTCTTCATTTTCCTACTATGTATATAAGTTTGACATATCTTCCTTACCCAAGCCACATCATTTGTACTGCATATACCCCCTCCATTTGCCAGTGCCATCACATTTTCCTAAAACAAATAGAAGCTTTCACCCATCTGCCATTTTCCCTCTGACACATCATCAGTAACATTGACATATGCAAACAGGACATGTATGCTGTAAAGTTCATGCAATGCAGAATTCAGGTTTACATAGACACAACATACTTTGATAAAAGGTTCTGCTTGGGTTGAGCACTGTAATGGTAAAGCTGAGCTCAGGAGAGGTGGTTAGGAAAAATAAATAGGATCAGACAGCTAGAGCAGAGTTTCTATGGGAACCAGCAATACTAACTCTTCATTGGCTGTTAGACTGGAGGTGTGTTAATAATCTGAGCTGAGAAGAAATGAGCATGCTCATGAGTCAACAGCCAAAGTAAATTCATGAGGGAGGGGACTGAGGGAGTTAGAGGAGGAGAATGATTTCTAAGTGATTAAGGGGATGCTGCAGCCTTACTGTTAACCCTTTAACAACCAGAGAGGCAGTTATCCAAAGATTTCAAAGAGGCTGTTCACTGATTACATTTTTGTGGAGGGGGTTGACATGTCCTTAAAAATGTCTAAGGATCCTAGACATGAGCCTACCCTAAAAAAAATGACGCATGAGCTTCAAATCTTAAAAAAAGTGTAAATACAATATTTTTAACATTTACAACTTGCAAATATAATTCCACTTTAAATATGACAAAACGTCTGTGTTTTTTACTTTTGCTTATCACTGACATCATATCATAACAAATTGAAATTTTCACACTCATAAATTAGCGAATTTACAATTGTTCACCTGAGCAAAAAAATTGCCTGGTGAAACTCACTGAAAGTTTTTCAGAGACAAGGTTAGTATATAGACAATGTGGCTGCAAATCGCCTTTTTAGTGTAATTTTGTCAAAAAAATACAATTCATTGTTTAGTAAATGGGCACCATAGACTTTTAATAGAATGAGATAGGAAGAATTTATTGTAGAATCCATTGACAGCATGGGGGGGGGTTGATTTATTCATTTTTTAATTCTATTTTTTTCTAAAACTAGGAAAAATTGTGATTTAATGGGAACATTTTTTTTTTAGTCTTCAGCAACAAGTCATAGAAAAAATGTTTGGCTGTTTTGAAACTCTTGAAAAAATTATTTGTGTCGAAAACTCACCTGTTGACTTGGGAATTCAGGTTTGAAAAACTGGAATTCGAAAAAATTCTAGATGAGGGCATATTCGCTTACCTTGGCTCTGTGTGCAATTAGAGCTCATGGTTTTTCCCACAATGCACTGTTTTTCCCAGAATTCAATTTGTCAAAATGGCAATGAATGAGTTTCAGCTTAAATCGCAGAAAAATGTGATTTTAATACGTTTGCCCCTAAATGTTTAAGTAATCAGTTTTCATACTGTATTTAAAGTTTCATGTGAGCCAACACAGGGCCGGATTTACATAACGGGCACCCCTAGGCCCGCTGCCATTTGTCGCCCCCATCCCCTCCCCTTTATTCTCTTTATTTTCATAATTGGGACCGGAGCAATGGGGATTGGTGCACGGAAAAGTTTAAAAATGATTGTATCTCTGCAGATCCCCAGTGTTTCTGAACCAATGGGGTGTGGTTGGGCAGCATGTCGCCCCCTAAAATTCTGTTGCCTTGGTGGCCT
Source organism: Xenopus petersii (assembly GCA_038501925.1). Taxonomy (NCBI): domain Eukaryota; kingdom Metazoa; phylum Chordata; class Amphibia; order Anura; family Pipidae; genus Xenopus; species Xenopus petersii. The sequence continues at coordinate 43,386,083 of CM076674.1, read as the reverse complement.
CTCCACAAATCCGGACCTGAGCATCCTTCCGTTTGTTTTTTGGAAAATTACAGAAAAAAAATCTAAAAAAAGGTAACAAAATGAATTCACTTCACATAATGTCTTATGTGAAGGTAATTACATACAAATTATTTCACAATGAGATCTATTTGAATATTATCCAGCAAGCTTTGAACATCCTATCTGAGTGCATTTGCTTTTTCTCTATAATAATAAGAAAATATCTCATGCCCTATGTTATGTACAATGTAATGTTTACAGCATGGTGCTGTAGATTACATCAAGATCCCGTATCCAAAAAATCTCAGGTTTGCATGCATTGTGGATAATAGGTCCCATGCATCTTTCAAAAAATGATTGTAATTAATTGTTCCCATTATTAAAAATATCTGTGCGTCAGATAACAATATATCCACTGTTTGCCTTGTCCCCTACAAAATCCAATTACAGTGGTGTTTGGGCCTTTGGTCTCTAATGTGCATCTTGGCTGAATGCACTTTATACAGTGAATAAGTTCTTCTACACTCGCAGTACTGGCACATTCAGATGGATGGAAATGGCAATTTGAATAAAACTGTGAATGTTACAACAAGCCCATTATATCAATACAATGACCGCCATTCAAATTTATTTGGAAAGCTGGCAATTTATCAAACATCCAGTTTCATAGTTTTCCAAAAGTCACTTTCACACTGATTACATTTATTGCAAAAATGTGTGGGAGAAGCAGCAATGTTTCTAGGAGCACCTGCTTTTCATGGCATCAAGTCAATCTAGGGCAGCACATTCCCTTTCAGGCAGCTATTTCCATTTATAAAATAATATCCTTTTATTGGCCAAAACAATTGCTGGATTCTCTGGTTGTGTAAGAAGAGATCCTTCATCTGCAGTAATGATCTGAAAGTGGTGAATATATACCCAAATGATCATTTTTTGGCAACGGATAATTACTGAGGAGACAGAAGCTGATCCTGTAGAGCTAATATAAGGACACAGGGCTTAAAGGGATAATGTCATGCTAAAATTCTTTTTTTCAATACACATCAGTTAATAGTGCTGCTCCAGCAGAATTCTGCACTGAAATCCATTTCTCAAAAGAGCAAACAGATTTTATTATATTTAATTTTGAAATCTGACATGGGGCTAGACATATTGTCAGTTTCCCAGCTGCCCCTGGTCATGTGACTTGTGCTCTGATAAACTTCAATCACTCTTTACTGCTGTACTGCAAGTTGGAGTGATATCATCGCCTCCCCCCCAGCAGCCTAACAACAGAACAATGGGGAGGTAACCAATAGCAGCTCCCTAACACAAGATAACAGCTGCCTGGTAGATATAAGCATAGCACCTTTAGTAAAAGTCCAGGTCCCACTGCGACACATTTAGTTACATTGAGTAGGAGAAACAACAGCCTGCCAGAAAGAAGTTCCATCCTAAAGTGCTGGCTCATTCTGAAAGCACATGATCAGGCAGAATGACCTGAGATGGCTGCCCACACACCAATATTACCACTAAAATAAATACACTTTCTGGTTCAGGAATGACATTTTATATTGTAGAGTGAATTATTTGCAGTGTAAACAGTGTAATTTAGAAATAAAAACTACATAATAAAAATCATGACAGAATCCCTTTAAGTGCTATGTGGTAAGAGCCCCAGTAGGAAGGAGATCCCTGTCCCATAGAGCTTACAGTCTAAGTGCTGAGTGCCTTTGTTCGTCATATTATATGTGGGTAAAACTGAAGTTATTAAGTGCCAATGTATTGGGCATTAAATGGGTACAACAGCAAGGTTAAATAGAACATTTCTATTATTAGGTTTACAGGGTACAGACTGAATGTGCTGAGCAAAGCGGTGATGCCTCTAACATGTTATATATAGTCCTTTTTTAACACTCATTTCCAGTTTTATATATCAAGGGTCTGTAATTTTACATATAAGAGGTGAGTTCAGGGACTCAACATTGTACCATAATGTTTTTGCTGTTCTAACTCCTCGTGGAGTTGCAAATTGAGAGAATTGGCACAGAGTTGAACCAAGTGACTGGCAGAAATGGATATTTTCCGAAAGCCAATAAGAGGTGAGAATGTAATTTAGTATAGCACGTCTACTGAAACTCTTGGTATAATTTCAGCTTTAATATCAGATGTACTTTATAATTAACAGCAGTGAATAATAAAGGTTTAATGTCCATTTAGGTCATCTAATACCTAGATCTTAGATCTAACAATTCTCACTAATAGAATGGCATAAGTATATGGTGCCTGTAAATGGAATAGCAGTAAACCCACTGGTGGAGCATCACTTATTATTCCAGATGGCATTTCCAAACCAGCTAACTAACTGAATGACAATTTGTTAAATTCCTTATATCAGTAGATAATTGTCAGATAGACACTTTTCAGGTCCAGGAGTTTGAAACAAAGTGTTTAGATTACACAGATTAGTGGAGGTGTTAGGCAGATTGGAGGACCTCTGTCCAGTAGACCACCAGTTGGACTTCATTTGTAACATCCTTTCTGATGTCTCTTGTTCATGAGTGATATTGTAAACTCCTGGTGGGGTTATAGCTATAGTTGCATGCAGCCTTAATTAACATGCTTTTCAATAAACCTTAAAGGGGTTGCTCACCTTTAAATTAACTTTTAGTATGATGTAGAGTGTGATTTTCTGAGCCAATTAGCAATACGGTTGATTTTATATTATTTTGTGGTTTTGAGTTATTTTAGTTGTTATTCATCAGTAGTGATGAATGAATAAATTCAGCAGGTGCAAATTAGCAGCAAATTTCTGCATTTTGTCGTCTGCAAATAAATTCATGAAATTGGACGCGAGGCGGAAAAGTCATTTGCGTCAAAACAGTTGCGCATCAACATTTTATGGACATCCATTGACCTTAACGCCGGCGTTAAAACTGACGCGATCGTCAGAATTGAATTGATGTGGGCATCAAAATTCGCATCTCGCAAATTTTTCGCAGTTCCACGAATTTTGAGGGAAATTGGCAAATTTTTCAGCGAAACGGGACAAATTCACCCATCACTATTCTCTACAATTTGCAATTGCAGCAATCTGTTTGCTAACACCCAAATTACCCTAGCAACCATGCATTGATGCCTTATAGAGCATTTAATTTGGTGCTGTCAGTGACCCCTTTTCAATGCTAAAAAGAGTCAGAAGAAGAAGAAGGCAAATAATTCAAAAAGTTTAAACAATAAAAATGAAGGCCAGTTAAAAAGTTGCTTAGAATTAGCCTTCTATATCATACTAAAACTTAACTTAGATAATCCACCCCTTTAATTGAACTTTTTCTCTGTTTAATAAATAAACAACCCCAACTGCCTGAAATAACACATGTAAAATCGAATACCCTCTGCTCTAGCAATCTTTGGGACTGACAGTATTTTCTTTCAGAGCTGAAATAAACGTATATCCTTCATAGGTCGATCAAGTGTAACTGCCACTGAAAAGAGTGTTTATTTTATAATAAAAGGTATAGTTCAGACAGTCAGCTGTGCAAAAGCCATTTGGGAGCCACATCTGGTCTGAGACAATTCCTGTTATAGACAATAAAAACAAACTGCATGTAGAAGTGAAATGCAAACTGCAGAATGCTGCACAGTTGATGGTAGAAAAAAACATTTGCCATAGTAGCCGGGCAAGAGATACAATTACACACCAAGACAATGATAAAGGCTGCTTACTGTCACATTACTTTAGCGAGTTCTATATGTCGCGTATATATTTCGGTGATAACATTTATGTCCTCATTTGCCATAACAAGGGATCTCTTACAAATTGGTATTTTTACAGTTCCTGAACAGAATACAAACATATGAGAAACTACAGTGTGTTCCCTCTCCCTTTGCTCATTTTCATTCCGAATCAGGATTCAACATATGCTATTAATGCACAGGAATAGGTCTACTGCAGGCTATTAAAGTCCTTATCCCTTGGGAACGGCATATGCAGCCCGAAAATGGTTTTGATTATCAGCAGCTCATTGAAATCTCCCTTTTCAAATACCTGATCCCGAAGTGTTGGCAGCTTAACTCTTTTTTGAGAAAAGTTTCTTTGGAAACAGTGGGACTCTTCTGCCAGAGTTTACAGCTCATTTTACATTAGTGCTAATGAGACATTTGATATATATTTGCTCTAATAGTTTTCAATTGCTGTGTCAGTAGATATCGTATATATATAATACACAAAAGCCGTGAACATCCTGTAAATGATATCCTTATAAATGGTGAGTTCTGATGTCATTAGTTATAAACGGTGAGTTCTGATGTCATTTCTGTCACATGACTCACTGAAATTTGTGTATTATAATAAATAAAATACCGCCAGTTGCAAAATATGAGGATATTAGAAGTAACCTTGGAGTTTCATGACCTGTATAAAAACACTCAGCCTTCAGACTCATGTTGTTATATGGTCATGAAACTCCTCAGTAACTTAGAATATCCTTATAATTTACAAGAGGGTGTACTTTATTCACTATATATAACACAAGAGCCATGAATATCCTGTAAATGACATCCTTATAAACGGTGCTTAGTGATGTCACTGGCTATTATTGGAGCTTAGTGATATCATTTCTGCCACAAGACTCCTTGAACTTGTGTTTTATAATAAATAAAATGCCTCCTGTTGCAAAATATGAGGATATTAGAAGTCACCTCTGAGTTTTCAGCCTTGTGTTTTTATAAGGTCATGTAACTCCTCTGTAACTTATAATATCCTTATATTTTACAAGAGGGGTACTTTATTTACTATATAAACAGCACCCAGCTTCTTCATGTTACTATATATTAACAGAATACATTACAAAATGCAAAAAGAATAAAAAGCAGAGAGTTTGGTTGATTTTCCTTTTTTGAAACTACTTGAAACTTCATGTTTTAGGTTCTCAGATGAACCCCTTGGCAGTTACCCATTCCCTACCCATCCCCTACCAATACAACACCCATACCCATCCTATCCTTTATCCATCCCTATCCATCGCTATCCATCCCTACCCATCTTCTACTCACCCCTTGCCTTCTCCTATCCATTCCTTGCCCTTCTCCTACCCATCTCCTGCCCATCCCTTACCCATCTCCTACCCATACCTTACCAGGGCAGGACTCATCTAGAAAACCCAGCTAGAAGGGTGGCAGTGCTTGCAATTTAATTTAATTTAAATCCAATCAGGGCCACTCTGCAATGATGTTTGAATATGGTGACTGCAGAAAACATAGAAGGCATCTAACATTCTGGTGTCCAAATTCTGTATATGTAGATTCCCCAGGAGTTCCCCTTGACTTGGATGGATTCTGTCCTCAAGCTAGCCTGGTCACTATTACCCTGGTCTTGAGGCAGAGCCATCTGTTTTGGCTTTAAGAGCAGTTATTTGTTTCTCTGTGCTGTGGAGCAATATCTCTATTCTCTCCTGCTGGAAACTCCCTTTTTAGAAGTCTGTAAAACGCTATGCTTTGTTTGTTCAGGATTCTGACTCTTTTTGAATTCAGAATCCATAGAGCTTGTGTCAAATGAACTTTTTCACCGAATGGTGTCCGGTAACTGAAATTTCCCAACAGACTCATGTGAGGAGTCTTTGATTTTTGATGTCATCATTTTGTGGTGTTTATCATCAACTATCCACCATTCTTGGCCATTTTTGGTGATTGGTTCTTAATGTATATTCAGGCATTGGCTGTTACAAAGGGCTCCAAAGACAATGGAGCCATTTGTAACTTTGGTGCACTGAACTCCCATGAAACATCAATAGTTCTTAATAATGCTAACTGGCTATATTGACTATTTTTTTTAAGTGTAAAAACCATGAAGTGCAAAAACCATAAAAGAAACTCTATTATAAAACTTCTCCAATAAAGTCAAGGACCCATAGAAGTAAGTGGGAGCTGTGCTGATCCTATAGACCTTTTTCTGACTTTTCGATGTTTTTGGATTTTTTTCACTAGTAATTGGGCAAAAAATGTAATGTTTTTTATATTTGGATCTTTCAATAACTTTCATGGCTTTCATGGTTTTAGAGAAAATTAGTTTAATAGTGGTTTCAAAAAGATCTAATACCACTTAAATTCAACCTTTAACAAATAGCTGCATTTGACATTTTGCTGTAGATACTTCAAAATAAATGTCCTTTTTGTGTGTTGGTTCTGTTATTTTGTGTCTTTTGCCTCTGTGCTGGCACCAAAGAAATGAATGCTGGGAAATGCTTTAATAATAACAGCAGATTGTTGACCATTGGAAGCATTCCATAAAAAGCTAAAACTTTTTACAGTAAATCTAATTGTATTTTATGCTTTTCTCTTAAACCCTTATAGCTAAAACCTTCTGTTTAAAGCAGTAGGTACAAAATACCATACTGATTCCATTTCCCCTCACATTGGATGCATAAGAACAGTTCCTGTTCACAAATTTCCAGAATTTCCCAGAAATCCCTTAGCTTTGTTTTCTGTACACATAAATCCTGCAATTAATCGAATCTCTGTAGCCCAGCGCACTGGTGAACTTTTTACCTCTTGGGATATGTGTCCACAATATTTTGCAGGCCACTCGACTGCTTAAGGTGTTCGTAACCAGTAACAGATCTCAGCCTTTACTTTGATGACATTTTATATTTGGCAGTTTAACCAAATCTGATTTGTTTCCATGGCAGGGTAGGATTTAGTTAGGAACCTGTGGTTTTTTGAGGCTTCAACCAAAAACACAAAAAACTGCTAGAGATCCAGTTAGGAGACTGCGTCCCATTATGTTTTTATATGAAAACATATTTCATATGTCATTGTGGGAAGGGAAACAATATATTAATTAAAGAAAGTATTCTGGAAGACAGGTCTGCAAGCAATTTATCACTATGCATGAAAATGTTATGGCTTGTCTGGCACCCTCATTGTACTGGCTGGTTTCTGCAAATGAATACTGTCATGCTTTTTATGGTATAGTTTTAATTTCTAAGTTAAACAGGTATTTATTTTAGTGATAATCTTGGTGTACATGCAGCCATCTCAGGTCATTTTTTCCTGGTCAAGTGCTTTCAGAAAGAGCCAGTGCTGCACTATGGAACTGCTTTCTGGCAGGCTATTGTTTCTCCTACTCAATGTAACTGAAGGTGTCGCAATTGGACCTGGATTCTTACTATTGAGTGTTGTTCTTAGATCTATCAGGCAGCTGTTATCTTGTGTCAGGGAGCTGCTATCTGGTTACCTTCCCATTGTTCTTTTGTTAGGCTGCTGGGGGGGAGATATCACTCCAACTTGCAGTACAGCAGTAAAGAGTGACTGAAGTTTATCAGAGCACAAGACACATGACTGGGGGCAGCTGGGATACTAACAACATGTCTAGCCCCATGCCAGATTTCAAAACTAAATATAAAAAATCTGTTTGCTCTTTTGAAAAATGGATTTCAGTGCAGAATTCTGCTGGAGCAGCACTATTAACTGATGTGTTTTGGAAAAAAACATGTTTTCCCATGACTGAATCCCTTTAAACAAGACGAATAAGTCAAGAAAACCAATTTTGATGAAATGCACATTATGTGGACAATTGATTATTTTTCAATGATTATTTGAGACAGTTTAAGTTTTACTTTAGGTATTTCTGGTGCTGAGTTAACCACACTAGTGCCCTGCATTATTTTATAAAGACCCAAATGAGTTTTAGTAATAAGCCCTTAATAAGTTTATAATTGAGTACCGGGATCAGAAAACATTAAGCGAATAGAGTGGGCAAATCATTAATCACCATCCATAAACAATCAATTTATATCTCACCATGTGGAAAAGCATCCAGGACTTGTATTGCTGTATTAACATTATACCAATTATCCTGATTAGGCAAGAGCCTCATCAATATCTAGTGTAATAAACTGTACGGCCATACATTTGTGACTCTGCAAAATATTGGCCAATTTTCTGATCACGGTATCATAGCCAAAATAATTAGTGATGGGCGAATTTGTCAACACGCATTGAAGTCAATCAAATAGAAAGAAGTCAATCAGATAGAAAGAATCTCAAGAATGAAAGAATCGTCAACACCACTTAGGGGCCAATTTACTAAAATTTGGATTGATATTATTTTGATGAATCAAATTTGTTTTTTCTAAAAAAAATGTGTGCGTTTCTGTTTCCCTAAAACTCTAAAAATGTTAGATTTATTACATTTAAAAACGCAAAAAGATCTAATACAAAACTTCCTCTAGAAGTCAATGGGAGCTCCGATGATCCTATTGGACTTTTTTTTTTTTAACCATTCAGAGGTTTTCAGATTTTTTCACTAGTATTTGTCCGGAGACTTTTAGAGGTTTTAGAGATATTCAGATTTTTTAACGCATTGTTCAGCATTTTTTTCCATTCGTATTTTTTATAATCTAATAACTTTATGGGTATATGTGGTTTTAGAGAAACATAGTTTAATCATTATTTCAAAAAACTCTAATACCGGTACCACTAAAATTCAAACTTTAATACATGGGCCTCTTAGTATGCTCATTGACTTATTAAGAGATAATGATAAAAACGAAGGTCTTCTACTTCTGATTATCTTACTATGCATGACCAAGTTCATTTGGGTTGACTTGACCTGTGGTAATACACTATAGTAGAGGGATCAACTGCTATATTTATACACTTTGGTAGTGTCAGCTGCTACTATTCAGAAACCCTCCTCTAGTAGCACTCAAATAGATTTGTTGGTGCAATTACGTGATTTATTTAGTCTACATACACAAATGGCCAACATATCAGGCTCCTGTGAGCCCTTTATTGAGCCTAGTGTAACAGAAAATGAAGATAAAGTATAAAGCATAGGAAATAAGCCCCACTCTTCCTGAATTATGTTACCATATTACCAGTGTTTCCTAGTTCAGTGTATCAAAAATTAACCAGCCCATAAGTGAATCAGTACAACCAAAACAGTACCTTGAGTATGTATCAATGAAAGGAAATATAGTTTGACTACATAGTGATCATTTAGAAGTTCATCTAATGTTCCTGAGACATATAACAGACACATTCTGAGACATCATTTGTAGAAATTGTGTTCCGCACTAATGGTGTCCCGTGTCGATCAATGTCACCCTGTAGTGTCCTGTCGAAGGCAATCTAGGTGACCAAGTATGAATCACACCTCAGCACATGTCCAATCTATAAGGTGTGATACCACTCCAGTTGAAATTGTCAAAAATTATTTTTCTGGTGGAGCTGCTCACATATCAAGGTCTGTTTCTGCTTCCCAAATTTTGCAAGCTTCCTTTGTTGGAGGTCTGTTTAGGATATCCATTAAGTGTTTCATCCAGTGGAATGCTTGCTCCTTTTTGGCTGTCAGAAGGTTTCCCTGGTTAATTTTGACAGAGGCAGCTGAGGTAGGTCTGTACAGAGAATGGCTAAGACAAGGGTCATAAGTAATGACAATCAGGTACTGTTGCATCTGCTAAACATTTACGTCTTGTGGTAAAGCCACATCTTATTTAACTAAATTACTTTGGTACTATCCAGATCATAATAATGTCATCCACATTTTATGGCCACAGAGAGAGGATCACACCCAGATTTGTATTATCTCAGAAGACAATCTCTACAAACTTTTATCTGAACATCAATCAAGGCTGAAAAGGAGATAGCTCATTATAGAAAGAGCTAGAACCCTTTAGAGATACGGGTATAAAAAAAAACTGGAAACTACATGGTTACTTTGTGATGAATATGGTGATTTTTAAGTTGATCAAAATATGATGAATACTAACGAGCCATGGGGTTCACTAAAAAAATGAATGTGTGTTTTTGTTTGTTTGTTGCAGCATTTTTGGCCAATAACACTGTTATTACACTTTTAAAGTATACAAAGTATAACTGAATTAGACTTGGGATGCTCTTCAGTATGCTCTTACTTGTAGTCAAGTGATATAACAGTATGAAAAAGTAAAAATTCTGTCTGTATGTCAGTATCAAATCAATTGATACTTAGGGGGCCCTAGGACAATTATTAGGTACCCTAAACTTCTGGGGAAAAAATGCTTATTTGCTCTCCTAGGTAGACCTGAAGGTTATACTTTAATAGTTAAGAGAAAGGATTTTGGTCAGCCCTTATTGCTGTAATATTATTGCTGATTGGCTAATGCCATAATGGTATATTACATATATGTAACCTTGATATGATGTAAGAGGGCCCTTGACCAAATGTTGGACCACAAAAAAGGGCACAACCAAAACAGTCAGAAAACCAGTTGTTTAGAGGGTTCTACTGTCACATAAATTCAGCATAAAATTCATCACACGCGTGCAAACGTACAAGCTCAGGAGGTATAGATGGCCCTAATTCATTTCAACACATATTGATAAAATTGGAAATCCTCTGTATATTTTGGGAGCACACCTCAGGGGGAATTCCACTAGGAGAATACATCACACAGTTTGCAGTAAAACAATTTAACTTTATATAAAGAAGAAAAGTACAATGTGCAATTCAATAATATTAATGCACTGATCTGTCTAGAACCTAGCACAGTTTCTCACTCCACTCCGGGTGGATACCAGTCCCCCAGAGCTATTATTCCCCAGGTAGCTCTACCTACCCCAATGTACAGTTCCTCTCCTTTAGGATATAGGCTGTAACTCCTATGTGGCATTTTCATGAGAAATGCCTGTCCTCACACCGGGGACACCGAAGGGTTGCAACAAGCATCCAACAGCTGATTTGGATACAGGGCAACCTCTCCCTTTAATCTGGAGCTCAAAGCTTGTTCTAGCCGATCACAAATGCAGTCTCACTTTTTACTGCAGCTCCTTTCCCAGCTGAACTTTCACTCTCCACAGATTTGGCTTTGGCTGGCTGCTGCAGCAGGGGCTCCTTTACAAGCTCTCTCTGTAACCTCGTACATGGACTTGTTTGATCCCCTACATCTGCCAGCCATTTATACCCTTAATAGGACTGCACTAAGCAAATCCATAAAGGACCTTGGAGGTCTTGTAGATGATAAACTTGGCTGTAGCAAGCAATGCCCAGTCAGCAGCATCAAGGGTAAACAAGGTCTTGAGCTATATTAAAATTGGTATAGATTCGCAGGAGGATGGGGTTATTCTTCTACTGTATAGAGGTACAGAGGTACTGTACTGTAAGGTGATCGTACAATAATCAGCCCTGTGGCTGATACATTAGATAGCTTTAAGAAGGGGTTGGATGGCTTTTCAGCAAATTAAGGAATACAGGGTTATGGAAGATAGCTCATATTACAAGTTGATCCAGGAACTAGTCCTATTGCCATCAGGAAGGATTTTTTCCCCTCTGAAGTAAATTAGAGACTTCACTTGGGGTTTTTTTTGTCTTATTCTGGATCAAATAGCAGTTAGGCTGGTCATACTGTATATAGACTTAAAAGGTTAAATTTGATGGACGTGTGTCTTTTTTTAACCTAACTTACTATGTAACTGTGTATGCTAATCACTTCATCACTGAGCCATAAATCTAACTGAAAGGCAAGAGCTACCAATCAGCAATGTAAACATGACAGTGAATCATTTGCTTTATTTTTATTTCTTTGTAAGTTTTTGTTCATTTTTCAGTGGTCTTTTCCACTTTTCCAGTTTGAGATTGCAGGTCCTATGTACAGGTCCTTATGTCCAGTAAATGAATTGTTAAATACCACAGTTCTCTGGAATTTCTGTGCCAGGAAACATACGTATAAAATAGGTAGGATCACTCCCTGTGAATACAAATTATAAATGAAGATCCAGCTATCAGCACTGACCATGTATTTTACTATAGGTTAATGTTTGCGTATTACAATAATGTCACTAGATGTCTATTTCCTAATCATCTTCAGGATACTAGGTAACATTCCTTGTGAACATGTAAATACTCTCCCATACTTAACAGGGCACAGCATAAAGGGAAGCAATTTGCAGGGGCATAAAAACACAGGTTGGTTCATGTGAATGTGCTATCCAAACCCAGAGGAGAGCTCTTATCTTTTAATAGTAGCTTTTTTCTCCTAGTCAAAGCCAAAACATTGTGCTTGTTAGTCTGCGCATCTGGCTTGGTCACAGAACACCACGGCTAATAGATAAGAAGTAGCCCTGAGGCTACATATTAATACATATAAGGAGATGGCTTATATTCCACTGTGGTGCTCCAACACAGATGTTTTGCTATTTGTTATTGCCCTGAAACCATTTCAATTGTTGCCATTCAATCTTGTGTGGTGAACATGTTATTATCCTTTAACCCCTGCCAGGCAGATTCCGTGCATCTAGATTCCCACTGCAGTGCCCTGACTCCTTCTCTGTTACAAATAAGATATTGAATAAGTGTTAATGACATCGCCATGTAATTGTTCTGAAAGCAAATTCTTGTCGCCTTTTATATCACTGGGGTAAATGATCAACAAATAAAGCAGCATCGGACTTAATTGATCCTTCCGAATATCTACCAGTTCTTGTTTTTCCCTTGCTTTATTGCTAAAATTATTTTATAGCAGCAGGAAAACTATTGTCATCTACAGGCCATATATTTTTTTAAAGCGTTGGATCTATATACCGGTATGGAACCTGTTATCCAAAATGCTCAAGACCTGGGGTTTTCAAGATAAAGTAGAATTTGGATCTCCATACCTTAAGTTTACTATACAATCATTTAAAGTTTAACAAAAGAAGTCGTTAAAAATGTTGTACATTATGTTTTGTACTTCTGTACCTGCCCCAGGCAACCACAACCCTTTAGCAGGGAAGTCTCCAAAGATGCCCCAGTAGCTCCCCATCTTCTTTTCTGCTGATTCACTGCACATGCTGTGCTGTTGTCACTTACTGAGCTTAGGGAACCACTCACAATATAAAGTACACATAGAATATAAATGTCACAATATAAGGCTGATTAGTAATTAATACAGATAATTACTACATGGCAGCACAGAAACCAGTGCAACTAGCATCAGAATTTAATAATCAGCCTTGTAGCATCAGCTGATATTACAGACAAACCTCATTTTCTGCTTGATAATTTGTGACGACCCCTAAGCTTAGCTTCTCAACAGCTGCTCAGAGCCCACTGAGCATGTGCGTGTCACAGACACTTTCCAAGATGGTGACCCCCTGTGACAAGTTTGAAGTCCTGTATCATTGCTGCTATTGAGAAGCTGAAACTTTAGGCTGGTGCAATAAGTTCAGTTTATAAAATATGCCATTTTTAGCCACTTTAATTTTTAAGGTTTAGTTCTCCTTTAAACATGAAATAACCCAATAGGCTGGCTTTGCCTCCAATAAGGATTAATTATATTTTAGTTGGGGTCAAGTACAAGCTACTGTTTTATTATTACAGAGAAAAAGAGAAAAAAATAATTATCTGATTAAAATGGAGTCTATGGAAGACAGTCTCTGGATAACAGCTTTCTGGATAACAGATCCCATACTGGAAAACATTGCTGGAAGAGGACATTTCTATTATTTTTATACTTGTATATATACATTAAACACATTCAAGTACATTGAGCTTATGGAGAATAAATGGTTTGCCCAAGGCCACATAGGATTTCAACATGATATCAGAGTTAGTTTTACAAAGTTAGTTTTCCATACTGACATGTGGCACTTTTTCCACTGCAGACTGTACTGGTAGTACTAATCATATCACTCCCCTTACTTCCGACCTTAAATGTTAAATGACTCTCATAAGTTAAACTTTTTTGTTGGAGCACCATACACTTTACATGTTTGATGCAAATCTAAATGCCATTTAACAAATTAAAGATTGGGTTATTTTATGATTTAGGGCCTTAATGGGGTTGTTTACCTTTAAATTAACTGTTAGTATGATGTTGAGAGTGATATTCTGAGACAGTTTGCAATTGGCCTACGTTTGTTAAGTATTGTTAAGTATTTAGCTCTCCAGTTTGTAATTTCAGCAGCTATATGGATGCTTGGGTCCAATTTAAAGGGGTTATTAACTTTTAGTATGTTGAATGGCCAATTCTGCATTCCCCTACTCCTCTACAGATCTGCTCTTGCATAGTGATGGACGAATTTAATCGCCAGGTGCGAATTTGCCGCGTTTCGGAGCCGGAAAATAAATTCACTAAACAGACGGCTCCATTTCGCGAATTTTTCGCCGTTTCACGAATTTCGCGGGATATATGCGATATTTTTTTTTGCCCATCACTACTATTGCACTCCCTCTCAGTCCTTATGCTCAGGGCCATGTATTATCCATACTGTTCACTACTATAACTGATCTCCAAGTGTCTCTAGAATGCTTTGCCTTCACCAGATTGACCCTATTCTCGAGCATCTTTTTATTTAGATATTTATATATGGAAAAAATAAAGAAGAACATGAACAGAAAAAAAAAAGTCACCAGGCGTGAAGTTCACATAATCTCTTTAATACTGCGCAATACTTTCTTTTTAAATACAGTATTTTTGAGGTAGACCATTACAGCTCAAGAGCATCCCAACATTAAAAGAAAAAAACCATGAAATAAATACTTCATGTAAAATACTTTGTAGAATGAGGTAGAAATGTTTCCAGATCATGTAACGGCGGTCAGATGAGAATGTCCTACAAATACAGTACCACTTTTTGGAAAACTGTCCTCCGACTCCTTTTAGAACAATGGAAATGCAAGAAAGCAGAGGAAGAGCTGATACATCTATGCATATTCTATGTCTTACCACCTCAATTACCCTCCAGAATGATTACATTTGATAATTCAGGGTACCCAAAACATATTTGTCATTGAATTACATGATGGGATCTATGCAGCATGTGATCTAATTACTAGTGAATTAAAGATTACTAGAGAATGCTTCCTACATTCAGCAGATCAACAATAGTGTTTAACCGCACACCACTTACTTGATTGCTGGGTGCATCCGTATCCCTGGCAGCCTCCAAGCCAAATATTGCATAGATATATGAAGTGGGAAGGAGCACACCAAAATGTCCAGGCAATGCCTTAGTTCATATGCAGATACATTGAGTGCACAAGCCTTCGGGGTCAGAACCCCTTCCTCAGGTATTGCACCTGAGGAAGGGGTTCTGACCCCGAAGGCTTGTGCACTCAATGGATCTGCATATGAACTAAGGCATTGCCTGGACATTTTGGTGTGCTCCTTCCCACTTCATATATCTATCCTATATTCAGCAGCCCACATTGTAGTTTAACACTAGCTAGAGGCCTGCGGGTTGGAGGTCTGATGTTTATAATAAAAATTTGGAATCATTTTGCACAATATCATCATCATCATCATTTATTTATATAGCGCTGTCAAGATACGCAGTGCAATATTTTTTCTCCTACGGGCCTCTGCTTGTGCTGGGGGAGAGAGCATGGAACATGGCCATTGTACTATATGCTAAAACTGGACAATGTCAGCTTCCAAGTTTCCCTGGGTTCTAGTAACCTATAGCAACCAATTAGCAGACAATATTTGCTGACCTGCTGTTTGAAACAAATATCTGAATGGTTGCTATGGGTGACAAGCAAATTGGGAAATGCACAAAAGAGAGGTAGGACATATATAAACAAAAATATATACTGTTCAAGGTAGAATTTTTACCTGTACATTAACTTTTGAGTATTGATGGAACTATTCTAAGCACCTTTAAATTTGATCTTGATCATCAATTTTGCATCATTTTTTAATCACTGGTTTTCAGACTGAGACTGAAAATGCTAGACAGTTGTCATGGTCACTTATACTTATTTTTACTTATACTTATTTTTTATTGCTTTCATATTAATTTTGTAACACTTTCATGGTTGCTAAGTGAATTGCCCCCTCGCAACCAGATACCAGTTTAAATTCTAAGCCTGAGAGATGCAAAACAACTGTGGCTCTTCCCCGCCCTCAGTGACCGGACCACAGGTAAGTGGACTTCAGGTGCTACAAGACAGTTTGCTGTCAGGGTGTTTCTTTAAGATGGGCTGGTTAGGATTTTATTTTGCTGCAGTAATAAATTGGGACATGAACCTCTGTATCTTAAGAATGGTTTCTGCACTGGCTTTATAAAAGTTGCTGACCCTGTGGTATGGCCCAGTCATGTGAATCACATGAGAGTATAGAGGTGTAAACTGATACATGAATTATTTTTGAAACCTATAATGGGATTGAGCAATGAAAGAATTGGTGCTTGGGATTGATAATATGTATAGTGTATCGGTCTCTTCCAATGTTGCATGTCTGATTACTTTCAGGGAGGGCATCTACATTTTGAACATCAAACTTTAAAGGCTTTGAAAAGACAGAAGACTCCATTACATTTCATTTGCTCTGAGACATCAGCCAGTGATTAATGGCTTGAATGGCTTCTAATAAATAAAGTTCAAAGTGTGCACAAAGCATCCCAGCTTGGCAGCAGGAGGCCAGTGCTCAATGTGGGTACAATAAAGCTGGGAAGGGTGCGCGGATTTCACTAGTGACTCAATATCATCCCTCCTGTTACAGAAAGCAAAGAACAATTCAAGAATAAAGACATATGGGATAATTTATTACAAGACCTGTTTATAATTTCACAACGTAATGAAACACAATAGGAAATAATGGCACGTGTGTGTTGACAGTTGACACGCTTTGTGCATGGAAACTAAAAAATGGCTGCTGGTTGGATTTCATACCTTATTGTGCTAGAAATGAGTTTGTCTTACAGATAATCGGCATTACCCAAACAGCACCCAAAAGAATTTAGACAGTAATTCTTCACCTGACTATGATACAACCCCCCTCCCAATGGGAATCTAGAGCTAATACTGTCATTGTTCCTTTATATACGTAAAAAGAAAGAATGTGTTGTACAAATATACATTTGTTACTATATCACTCTTCCCCAGATACAACTGTACAGAGCTGTGACAAGTATACACGCACATATAAACGGCAGTTATGCAGATTAGAGACAAGGCAGTATTACAGCAGTTAAAACTCATTTCCATTCACTCCTAAATCTGAACAGGATGGTGATCACTCCACATAGAAATGTAAAAAGCAATAACAACATATGAAAGTATTGAAATATAAACATGAGTTTGTATTAACCCTTGTGGAGGCCATTGACTGGCACCGACCCTAGAGCCGCACATTGCCTAGAGATGCAATATTAGATACTTAAGGCTATGGCACAAGGTCTATTGTTGGTCGATGCACAGGAATCTACAAAACATAGAATCTCTTGTTATTATTTTTAATAGTAATCATCTAGATTGTTGAGGGCATTCCTTCCAGAAGATTGCCATTTATGTCAATATTGTGCTTTGTCACCAACTCACGGAGCTATTAATCACCCAGGTAGAAAATATTCTGTGTGCCCTAGCCTTAAATATTTATTTAAAAATGAACTTCCCCCTTTCGTGCAGTAGTAAACTCTTGCTAATATATTTTGGAAACTCTCTGCTAATTGATAAGTAGGGTTAATGCATTTATTCTCCTTAAAAAAAGGCAACAGTGTATGAGATCAGGTTATCGATACATAGTACAGCAGTCAGTATCTTTATTTCTTTATGGCCATATGATGAGCTATTGATGTTGGCGTCTAGGGGTAAAACCTCTATAGACAACAGGGCAGTTGTCAATAGAAATAAATGCAAATAAGCAGAAAAGGAATGTGCTGTGAATGCAGTATCCCTTGCACTCACACTCATAAATGAAGGGAAACAAAATTATGCCTAATTATAGATGGAATTTCTCTATAAGATTGCAGCAATATTGAAAACAAACAAGGTGCCATTGTCTAGCTAATGGCGAGGAGAATACAAGAAAGGGGGTGCAGTGTTAGCCACAAACAGTTGGAAACCATTACACTGACAATGACGGTATTGTTGGGAAGTGCTTGGCGTCTCACACAAACTGCTCAGAGTTAAATAGAAAGCTTGTGTTTCATAGCAAGATAAGCCTTGTTTCTGCCAATGGAGAATTCTCCAGTATGATGCATTCATTTCCTGGTCCTAAATCCAAAGATCAGGACTTTCAATTAGAGAATTACATTGAATTTAATAGCCGTGGGCCTGCTGCTGCTGCAGATTTAAAACAGAGTTAATGGGAAAAGCCAATGGAAAAAAACACAGAATTGTTACTTCTGAAGAGTTGTTTTAAAAAAATGAACCAACACAAGAAAGAAAAGAAGGGGCAACATCTGAACGAGGAGGAATAAATAAATCATAGGGTCCAAATGTTGCCTTTTCAGCTATTGCAGGGCTGAAAAATGGATACCCCAAAACTACCTACTGAAAATATCAAATGGTGTTTATACATTAATAAATTATCCTTTGAACTTTTATCTGTCATAATCCCTCTAGAATCAACAGTGTCGTAAGAGAATTCTTTAGCAGTGGTTCTAAAAATTTCCCAAAATAACTGGGCACCAGAAAAGAATACAAAAGTGGCCCATTAGGTAACAGCACCTATAAACTACAGAGATTTTGGACATCTAGCTTGTAAGATAGTACTAGGCCCAGAACCTGCAAAAGTTAAGACAAACTGGGCTGTAGATAGTGGTAAATCCACTATTTAATCGTTGCTTGATCCTGTGTGCTGTGATCATGGACCAGTGTCTCCAAAATGCAACAGATATACATGGGGGAGAAGGTAAAGTAAATTAATTCATCAGCCTGGGGCACTGTTTTCTTAGCAGTGGACACCTGGGAGAACAAAATAAATGGTGGAGCAGTACTGGCTGGTGCGTTTTTTTTTTTTCAAGAACAGCGCCAATCTGGGGTAACAGGTAAGCCATTAGAATATTTTTGGGGTACCTCAGAAAGCACAGGGATTTTACCTTTGATTTTCCTATTTCATCTCTTCACAGAGGAAGAGATGGAGTAGGATATCAAGATTCCCAGGTAATATTTTTATAGAAAAGCATGGCTTCTTTCTGTCAAATGCGGTTTAGTTCTAAGACACCTCCATTTTTTATAGAGATCCTATCCCCTACACCCTTGGCTGAAGGCTGAAGATGGACCCGGCCAATCTGAAAATGGAAGTTGAGGAAGATTAAGTCCATAGAAATGCAGATCAGAACATGTTTTATAGAACCAATGTTGGGAGTTATGAACATTATCTAATCAGCAACATCAGAAAGAAATAGTGGAACCAACCTCATTTTGGCACTGTGTAGGCATGTGATGAGCTGTATATATACAAACAATACAATCAGACAACCGCAGCATTAGGAAGTAACCTTTACATATGCTTTAGGCTGACTGCTACAACCTGTACAGTATCTTTGGTTTGAATCCATGAGAATACAAGCATTACACAGTCTAAATTGTTTTTTTTTCTTCTCCTAAACGTACAAGAGGAAAGGGGGGGGGGTTATATATGTACAGTAAAACTATTAGAGTTCTATCATAATGTTTTCAAATCATATTCATTAACAAACTTTGGTTTAAAGAGACAATGTATTTACACTAGAAAATAAAGCCTTAACAGGTAGAGAAGCCTCTGAAGATTTAGTAAACAATTTTGGAGAGATGTCTCATCTCTAAAGTTGGGAAATTCAACTGGCTGAGTACCGAAGTGGCCTGTAATATATTACAGGACAAGCTGTAGGTACTATAAACCCTTTCATAATTTTGGATAGACTATCCTTTGGCGTTCAATGTATCTATTCCAGTGCAAAAGAGAACACTGGGGGGCTTATTTACTAAGATTGTGCAGCACTAATGTATGTTCAAAAGCCGTTTTCCAGAATGCTGCTTTTCTGCTCGCACCACAAGCCAATAAAAGAGGCATTGGTAGGACCATCAGGTGCATCTGTTTAGGGTAGTCCCATTCTTATGGACTAGTGCAAAGTTCAAGACCCTTTACACACTGGGAGGTAACCACTGTGCTGTTATCTAACCAAACATGGAAGCCACTCTCTATGCCTGCCCGTCATTAGTAAATTAGCCCCTGTATTCCTATGAAACTTTGGTATATCATATTAAACAATTTTTATTCAGATACTAAAGAGTTCTTTGGTCATTCTGGAAATTTGCACCTCATATGGCAAGATCCAGATTCTTTTTTAAAGCAATGGTTTAAAAGGCTTTGGAAAGGTGGCATCCAGTAGAAGTATTACTAGGTGGCATCTTCTGGAAGAACTAAAAGGTTGTCTCAAACCTCTCTAATTATAAATGATCATCTAGACTTGGCATGTTAGACTCATGGCCGCCCCTTAGTAATTGGTAGCTTTGTCTACAGAACTCACAGCCAATGGGGGCATAACATATCTGAAGTCTAGATTGGTGATGTGTTACTTCTAGTACTAAAGGGATCATTTATAACTCTACTGTTTGATCCAAAGTAGACCTAAATGTTTATTACCCAGTATCAATGCCAGTGAAATAAAGCCCAAGGAAAGTAGTGGCACATTGTGAGATATAGTCAATAAAAGCTATAAAATGGCACAACAGCATATCCCAGTTGTAAACAAAGACTGAGCTGTCAAATCTCCTACGGGTTTTTGTCTTAGAAATAAAAAAAAACATAGGTGGCAAGGTCCTGGCTAGACAATAAAATAATACTTCTCAGGACTTGAAAAAGAACATCCAAAAAGTGGTACTGAAAGTATGTCAAGCTACCGTGCAATTAACATGTTTTAAAAAAATCAACACTATAATAACAACAACGTATATAAAAAATAAAATAAAGCAGACTTTTGTGGGATCTTTTTGTTCCTGATAGTGTGAGTGAGAGCATATACAATACATTCAACGTTAAATTCTTGCAGTTATTTCAAGTACTTCTTTGCGGTCTCTAACTCTATGATCTTCATGAGAATGTTGAGTTCAACAGACACATTCCTTTGGAGGTAAATATTTCCTGAGTATTTAGAACATAAAAAGACTAACAATAAAAAAAAACTGAAAAAAAATTAAAACTGAAAACAAAAAAACTAAAATTAGTTAGCAGTGTACTTCTCTTTCCATCCCTTCATAGTTGTTGTATTTTGAGCCTCAACGTTGTGTTGGTGCCTGGTCACCTAAATTATGCCAAGAGTAATATGGTTCCCCAAAGTGCCATGAAGGGGCTGATAAAAAAAAAAAAAACAATCATGTATTATATAAAACAGCAGTTAAGGTCACCCCAGTGGAAACAAGACCTTTAGGACATGTTTGCAGAACATCCAAACACCTGTTTGTGAAACCACATTGGTACTGCCAATATTTGGCAATAAATAGGAGGTATCCTGAGAACAGTATTTTGAAATGTGTAGAAAAAAAAATCACCTTTTGAAAGTTTTTTTTCCTCTGCATAACATTCAACAGAGCGGATATATCTATACACATATGTATACATATATACACAGATGTAAAAAGATGCCGTCACTTGGCATTCAGCTGTCATGTTAAGATTTTTGTGGTAGAGAAACAAAAACTTTTTGTTAACCTGTTTCCAGGTAGAGGTCTCACGCACGCACACACAACAAAAACAACACCAGTGTAGAGTCAAATTGTTCCATCAGAGTTATTTCACTGTTAGTGTCTCGAACCATACATTTTATTCCATTCCATGTACAAGTCCAGTTGCTTCTGAGAGGTACTGGCTCGGAGTTTACAAAATGCTCCTTCGAAGTCTTTGTAGGATGTTGGCTGTAGCTGTCCTGAAATACTGTGAAGATGATTGGCTCCGGCCTGCTGACAAAGTTGAATCAGCTCATTGCCTGAATAGCCCTCTGTGTGTTGGACAAGCGATGCCATTTCCCTTTCACTAAGGCAGTAGTTTTGTTGTGCCAAGATGTGATGGAGGATCTGCCTCCTGGCTAGGCTATCTGGAGGTGAAATGTAAAATTTCTTTGCAAACCTGTGGTGTGCCTCTTCATCAATATCATCAGGCCTTTGTGAAGTTCCAATGAAAATGATGTTATCATCAGATGAGGTAGCTATGTTATCTAAGAAGGAAATAAGCTGAGCTTTAAGATTGCTCAAATGTGCATTGTCCTCATTTACATGAACGGAAAGAAGCAGGTCAATTTCGCTAATGAAAACTACAGTAGGCTGGTGACAGCTTGCCATGTACAGCACAGTCTCCAAGATTTTTTCACTTTCATTCTTCCACTTGGAAAGAAGAACAGTGCTGCTGAGCTTAAGCAATGTTGATCCAAGCTGTGTGGCAATGCACCTACTCAGCAGTGTTTTCCCTGCACCTGGGGGACCAAATAACAAAATACTTTTTGGTGGCCTGTTGGTTCCTGTGTAGGCGCCAGGCCTCAAGATAGGCCATACCAATTCTTCTTCAATTACCGCCTTCACAGATGCATGGCCAGCAATATCTGTCCACTGCACAGGGGGGGCACAGTCAACAATTTCACTATTAACAAGCTCCAGGATAAGGGGATCCATGTTTTTTATACGATCTTCTGAAGAATTACAAAACATTGTCTGTTTTATCCCTGGAACTTGCATTCTCTGTGCAAAAACATGCCCTGGCTCATTACCTCTATGCTCACCATTTATTACCGGGGGAGTGAATTTTCCAAATGTTTCGCTAGATCTCAATGGCCTTTCTTCATTAAATGTTGGTGAAATCATTACTTTCATTGACTGGTTGTTATATTTTCCTGCTTGCTCTTCTTCTACTTGGCGCTTTCCAGATTTAAAGGCAACCTGCTGTGTTTCGCCATTGCGATTGAAGCCATTGCCTCTGCAATCATTTGGAACACTATCGGATATTGGAAATGAAGCATCTGAGGTAGGCTTTGGTTGCTCATAGCTGTATTTTCTATACCTGCCCTCACTTTCTTCTGCTGCTGTCATGTCAAAAGCTTTTCTTTTCAAGGAATTTGCTGTTTCTGTGCTCAGAGGTGGCACTGACAATGGTGCTAATGTAGAACTTTGGTAAGCATAACCAGGGACCATTGGGGGCCTTGACGATGTAGTATGGGGTGGAAGTGGTGTAGGTGCAGCAATACCAGATGGCAAATAACCTGGAGGATGAGATGGATGCATTCCACCATATCCAGGACCAATGGCAGGCTGAGCTGGATAACCACTTGAGCTGTAGTTGTATAATGAGCCTGAAGAGCTGTATCCATGAACCAGAGCTGGTGATGCATGTGCTGGCTGGAGCCCTGAGCTGTGAAGCGATGAGGGATGGGTAGGTGGAAGTGCTGAGTTAGGTTGACTACAGTAGCCTGATGGAAGATAAGTGCCACTGTAGGCTGAGGTATAATCTTGGGGAGCCACAAGACCCCCCGTTGAGTTTGGCCCCCCACATGTAGTACCAGGATAAATTGGGTCAGGAAGGTTACCAGATGCTACAGTTGGGCTAGCCAGTCCAATTGGACCATTGCCTGATTTAGAGCCAGCCAAACTATCATGTATGGAGTTGACTGTATAAGAATTCTCAGACCCGTGTGACATCTGCCAAGACTCAATGTCCCCCTTTTGTCCATTAACAGGTCCAAAGGCTCCATCTGTATAGGTATTTAATGTAGATCGCTCATATGGTGAATCCAGGACCCCAGAGTATTTCTCTGCATATCTTTTCAAGAGATTAGAGGCAGTCAGTGCAGATATATCATCATTGGCCCAAGCATAATTTAACCTTTGTCTGTTGTACACATCTGATTTGTGAGCTGGAGAAGAGGTGGTTGATGAGACATCGAGGTGCTGCTCTGGCCACTGGGTCAGGGGCTGGGCATGCTCCGGTGTCCAGTGCATCTTCAAGAGAGCTGACAGATAAAAAAAAAAAATAATGTTAATAGGTCTTCTTTTAATACCATGGAAGATGCCTACAATATAAAATCTCAACAACACAGTAATTGTGAGTTATTATTACTCATGCAAGCTTTCAAAGTTTTTGTAAAGATATTTGCCTTGTGTAAACATTGCACATCAGTAGAAAACCTGTCGAAGTGTATTGAATTGTATAAAATTGACACATTTCTTACCCAGACTTACTAACTGCGCTGGATTCTACATAAGTTTTAAGCAGTATGGTTTCCATTCAATGTAACTGGCTTGCATAAACTTTTGGCCAAATTGCTGCAGGTGCTTTTGTTTGCATAGCATACATTTTGTAAAAAGTGAGAATTTGAACTGTGTATCTACAAATAACAAGGAAATCAATATACTGAACATACAAACACAGGATCTGACACACAGAGGTTGTGAGCCAGAAAAAGAACCGCAAAGACCGCAATGAATGAAAAGGAATCACTTTACAACCAGCTATTTAACATTAAATCCTGAGCTTTAGATAAAAAGTGCAACAAGGTTCCCAAACATGAATAGAAAAAAGTAGCTTTGTGTTCAAAATCCAGTGGGGAAATGTAGCAATAGTAAGAACACACAAAAGCCATCACAATTTAATATTCTTCAATAGACTAATGACACT
This sequence comes from Xenopus petersii, assembly GCA_038501925.1. Lineage (NCBI taxonomy): Eukaryota > Metazoa > Chordata > Amphibia > Anura > Pipidae > Xenopus > Xenopus petersii. The sequence goes on along the minus strand of CM076674.1, from coordinate 43,361,778 downwards.
GAGAAGATTTTTTGGGTTGACATTCCCTTTAATTCCCATGGAACAGTGATCATTATGGCCACTGTATTAGGGAAAGAAGACCCAGTTATTGGGTTCACAATCGTTTTGGAGATGCGCAAATGTGCCGGTATATTCGGAACATTTATTTACCCATAAGAAAACTTCTGAATTTAATATACAGCTATCCGTTCTCCTGATAATTCACCAACCAAAGTTATGGGATGGGAAGTGCACAATAACTGTGTGTTAATGCTAAAGATGAAAATGCTTACCCATTAAATCAATATTTATTTATCTGATTGAAGTGCATTTCCTAAAATACAATCGGCTTTTAAATCACAACTTGGCGTCAGCTGCAAACCGCAAATCTGGAGAGAGAAGAACACGTGTATTATAATACTTCCACATCGGCGATACAAACTGGGAATCATAAAGAGAAATGTTACAATGCGAGCAGGGCCGTCTAACCTATCTGAATCCCTCTGGAATACAGCATTGAACTCAATTCATCCTCAGTTATTAATATAGCGCTTAGAAAGGAAAGTAATTCATTACAACGACTATCATGGTTCACTGTTAATTTGTGTATATACAAACAGATGCATTAATGTTTTTACAATATACACACAAAACATAGCACAGAGAGTTGCACATATGGGGGAATGTAATAATACAGGTATAGGATCCCTTATCCAGAAACCCGATGTCCAGAAAGCTCCGAATTACGGAATGGCCGTCTCCCATAGACTCCATTTTATTCAAATAATCCAAATTTTTAAAAATGATTTCCTTTTTCTCTATAATAATAAAACAATAGCTTGTACTTGATCTCAACTAAGATACAATTAATTCTTATTGGAAGCAAAACCAGCCTATTGGGTTTATTTAATATTTAAATGAATTTCTAGTAGACTTAAAGGAATTGTTCAGTGTAAAAATAAAAACTGGGTAAATAGATAGGCAGTGAAAAATAAAAAATGTTTCTAATATAGGTAGTTAGCCAAAAATGTAATGTATAAAGGCTGGAGTGACTGGATGTATAACAGGTCAGTCACAACTCTACTTCCTGCTTTTCAGCTCTCTTAGTTTACACTGACTGGTTACCCTGGCTACCAGGCAGTAACCAATCAGAGACTTGAAGGGGGGCCACATGGGTCATATCTGTTGCTTTTGAATCTGAGCTGAATGCTGAGGATCAATTACAAACTCACTGAACAGAAATGTACCATGTGGCCCCCCTTCAAGTCGCTGACTAACTCAGAGTTATAGAGCTGAAAAGCAGGAAGTTGGATTCTGGCTGTTTTATTAGACATCTGTTCACTCCAGCCTTTATATATTACATTTTTGCCTAACTAACTATATTAGAAACATTTTTTATTTTGCACAGCCTATCTATTTACACAGTTTTTATTTTCACACTGAACTGTTCCTTTAAGGCATGAAGACCCAAATTACGGAAAGATCCGTTATCCGGAAAACCCCAGGTCCCGAGCATTCTGGATAACAGGTCCCATGCCTGTAGTAGCAAAGAGCAAAACAATTTGCACAAATAAGAATAAAAAGTCTCATTTTTGCAATGTAATACTCTTCCTTAAACTGTTATTACATTGTGAATTTAAATTGTGCATTGCCTACTTTTCCGAAGTGCTTGAAGGTGTCGTAATCTTTTGGAGCAAACAACTTTATCAGTAAGAACATACCTCCCAACTGTCACTTTTTCGGAGGGACAGTCCCTCTTTTGACAGCTCAACCCGCAGTCCCTCATTTGTACTGGAAAGTCCCTCTTTTCTATGCAATGAACAGCCAGAAAAAGAAACAAAGTTTCTCACTTAATTGGCTTTTAGCAGAGAGCCCAGAACACCTAACAGGTGCAAATAAGATACTTTGTAAACATTTTGAGACACAAAAACACAGTTGAGATAAGGAGAAATATTTTCAAACTTTCATAACCTGCTACATTTTGTAAAACAAACATGGTAATTAGGGGGTGTGGCCACAGAAAGGGGTGTGGTCAAAAAAATTGCTGAGCTACGTGCGGGAAAAATTATATTTGTCCCTCTTTTTACTTCCAAAATGTTGGGAGGTATGGTAAGAAGTTTTATTACATTCACCGCGCACTGGCACAAACTAGAAAATTTGCAAACCTTCTTCCACTGTCGGAAGTGGTTGCTAAACAGTTTCCGGGTTCGCAAAAGCTATATTAAATTCGCACAAAGGCAAATTTGTTCGCACAGAGGCATAACTTGCATTGCGAATATTTTTTCCATTACCGACTTTTATTACATTCCCCCGTGACTTTTATTAAGATGTTCAAAATGTATTGTGGTCCTAAACAATGTGCCTGGGGACAGTGTGTGCAACACTACAATGTGTATGAGGGCATAGCATTTGATTAGCAAATCCCTCTGTGCATTCTCTGATTTTGAGTATATATTTCTCCTGACCTGGCACCAGTTATTTGCAAAGAGGTTATTCCCTTAATAGCTGGAGGCTTTTAACCCGTTGCCACATTTACCCTATTCATTCCAGCCCTGTTTCCTTTGTGAGCAGGAAGAAGCGAGAATGTGCAACACACTGGAACTCAGAAAGGGACCACAGCCAGTGGCTTTATATCATTACCATAGATGGTCTTTTATGTCACATTCATAGCCAGGGGGAACATTTAACACCGGTTAAGAAACTGTGTTGTACGAAGAACTTTGGATCATTTACACGTTTTCGCATTTTGAACACAAAAAATCGCAATAACCTGCTGAGCTTAGCAGTTTTTTTTTTTTAAATGTTTGTTCGTGGAACACAACAGCACTGACTGTAATAACAAGCAAAACATACTGTAGATTGTCTCCGTTTGCACAGCATTCACACGCAAAAAATATACTTGCAGGGGTCTTTTTGTGATCCTGATAGTAGTGGACTGAGGGTCCCACAAAGGTTGCAAATGCAGATATGGGATCCGTTATCTGGAAAACCCATTATCCAGAAAGCTTAGAATTACAGAAACTCCATAAACTCCATTATAATCAAATAATCAATTTTTTTTAATGAGTTCCTTTTTCTATGTCATAATAAAACAGTAGCTTGTACTTGATCCAAACTAAGATATAATTAATCCGTATTGGAAGCAAAATGGGTTTATTTAATATTTAAATGATTTTCTAGAAGTCTTAGGGGCAGATTTATCAAGGGTCGAAGTGAATTCGAGGGAATTTTCAAAGTAAAAAAATGTGAAATTCAAAGTAATTTTTTGAATACTTCGACCATCGAATAGGATACTACGACTTTGATTTCGATTCGAAGTAAAATCGTTCAAATATTCGATGGACCATTCGATAATAAACTTATTAAAAAAACTTTGACTTCAATAGTTCGCCAAATGAAACCTGCCGAAGTGCTATGTTAGCCTATGGGGACCTTCTAATGCATTTTTCTAAGTTTTTTGTAGTCGAAGTAAAATCGTTCGATCGATCACTGAAATCGTTCGAATCGTTGAATCGAACGATTTTACTTTGACTGCAAAACAGTCAAATTCGGTAAAAAGACTTCGACTTTGATATTCAAAGTCAAAGTATAGCCTTTCGATCGACCTTTCGACCTTTGATAAATCTGCCCCCTAAGGTATGAAGATCCAAATTACAGAAAGACCCATTATCCAGAATACCCCAGGTCCCGAGCTTTCTGGATAAAAGGTCCCATACCTGTATAATACCAATAATGTGCAAATCCAGGTTTGAAGCAGACCAGCATATTTTAAAATAACTATGACAGTGTCAGTTTAAGTTGAAAGACATACATAGTAACATAGTAAGTAAGGTTGAAAAAAGACACATGTCCATCGAGTTCAACCTTTTTTTTTTTTTACGAACTACCTATCTGCCAGTTGATCCAGAGGAAGGCAAAAAAACCCATCTGAAGCCTCTCCAATTTGCCTTAGAGGGGGAAAAATTTCTTCCTGACTCCAAAATGGCAATCGGACTAGTCCCTGGATCAACTTGGACTATGAGCTATTTCCCATAACCCTGTATTCCCTCACTTGCTAAAAAGCCATCCAACCCCTTCTTAAAGCTATCTAATGTATCAGCCTGTACAACTGATTCAGGGAGAGATTTCCACATCTTCACAGCTCTCACTGTAAAAAACCCCTTCCGAATATTTAGGTGGAACCTCTTTTCTTCTAATCGGAATGGGTGACCTTGTGTCAGCTGGAAAGACCTACTGGTAAATAAAGCATTAGAGAGATTATTATATGATCCCCTTATATATTTATACATAGTCATCATATCACCCCTTAAGCGCCTCTTCTCCAGCGTGAACATTCCCAATTTGGCCAGTCTTTCCTCATAGCTAAGATTTTCAATACCTTTTACCAGCTTAGTTGCCCTTCTCTGTACCCTCTCTAATACAATAATGTCCTGTTTGAGTGATGGAGACCAAAACTGTACGGCATATTCTAGATGAGGCCTTACAAGTGCTCTATACAGTGGAAGAATGACCCCCTCCTCCCTTGACTCTATGCCCCTTTTAATACAGCTCAAGACCTTATTTGCCCTTGATGCTGCTGACTGGCATTGCTTGCTACAAGTTTATCATCTACAAGGACTCCAAGGTCCTTTTCCATAATGGATTTGCCTAGTGCAGTCCCATTAAGGGTATAAGTGGCTTGGATATTTTTACATCCCAGGTGCATGTCATTACATTTATCAACATTGAATCTCATTTGCCACTTAGCTGCCCAGATTGCCAGTTTGTCAAGATCGTGTTGCAAGGATGCCACATCCTGGATGGAATTAATTGGGCTGGATAATTTTGTGTCATCTGCAAACACTGATACATTACTTACAACACCCTCCCCTAAGTCATTAATGAACAAATTAAATAAAAGTGGACCCAATACTGAGCCCTGGGGAACCCCACTAAGAACCTTGCTCCAAGTAGAGAATGTCCCATTAACAACCACCCTCTGTACCCGATCCTGTAGCCAGTTTCCTATCCACGTGCAAACGACTTCATTAAGCTCAACAGACCTTAGTTTAGAAAGCAGTCGTTTGTGGGGCACAGTATCAAACGCTTTGGCAAAATCCAAAGACGCTCTGATAAAGGTATAGAATCTGGCATCTGGAAACCCGTTATCCAGAAAGATCTGAATTATGGGAAGGCTATCGAGACTCCATTTTAATCAAATGATTCTTATTTTTAAGAATGATTTCCTTTTACTCTGTAATAATAAAACAGTACCTTGTACTTGATCCAAACTAAAATAGAATTAATCCTTATTGATTTATTTAATGTTTAAATTATTTTCTATTAGATTTAAGGTTTGGAGATCCATATAAAGGAAAGATCCCTTATATGAAACACCATTCCCCTAGAATTCTGGATAACAGGTCCCATACCTGGCATTATTTTTAACCTTATCTGAAATGTTGGTGCGTTTTCAAATTCAGCATTAAATTATATGTAAAATGCTCAGGCTGCATACAGTAAGCAACCTAAAAATCACTATAAAATCAAATCTGGGTGAATCTAAGAAAACTGAATTCAGTTTGGCCAAGTGCTAAAAATCCAATGACACTAATGGGCATTCCTATGAAAATACTGATGCCCCATAACTTGCCACTTGCTTATGTAGAGCTTTGGAGTTCTAATTATTGAATCTGAGGCTTCCCTACAAATAAACTATTCATGTAAACAGTATAAACTGTACCTTAAAACAGATACGTGTGTATTAAATATGCAGTTTATAAGGGTCTTGGAAAGATTCTTGCTTATGAAAGAGAAGCGGGCAAGGCTCATTTCCATGTGAAAGAAACTACTCAGCAAGTGCAGCACTGTTAGTAGTAATAAACACTAAAAGCGACTTTATTATGTGCTTAGTACACAATATGGTTACAATGGATCAGCTGTACAATGGTTGGCTATAAACAGAAATCTATTCCTTTTATTTTATATTTGTATTTCATATGAATCTAGGTCCGGTGAAATAGCAGAAGCTTATAAATAAAAGCCACTGCCTGATCTAATTAACAGCATGATAACATGGAAACATCTTAAATTCTCAAAAAGACAGAGAATTTAAAACAAAACATACACATTAGGATATTTCAGACTTTATTCTATAGCCTGTAACCCTTCCATTGGCAGCTGCAATGCAACAAAAGTAGTAAATATTCCTCTGATGCAAGTTTCACTGTAACTGTATTTATCCAATAAAAAAATGAAATATGTATATGTGTCGATGCCCTTAAAGTCTTGTTCTAAGTCTTTAACTGAACTGTTCCATCAGCCCATAAAAATAATGCCTTTGTTCTACGGGGATTTAATTAGAAATCATTTTTGTCCATTGAAAGACCTTCGCTGGGATTGTGGCTCCTTCCACAAAATACGCATAGAACAAAGCAAATAATCAAATCAGCATGTAGGAATGTTAATCACACATCAACGTCTGCAGGATAAGTAACTTTAATTGCACCGTTTCTCCGCCGATCAGTTTCCCTTCTAACTAATGAACAGAGACAAGATTGAGAAACTTGCTGAGGGCAAAACAAATTCCAAATTTTGGTGGTAGCTGGAGCCTCCATCCCCCCACCCCTTTCTCTTTTGCCACTTTGTTGCTTATATTACATGCATACTGATCTGTTCCTGCTCACAAACTATTTCTAGCCCTCTGGCTATAGGGCTGCGGATAAGTTCTGGCTTTCCCAACATCTGCATGTGCTTGTCCCTCTGGACCTACTGTTGTCCTTCAGCAGCGTATGTTCTCTTTCCCTTCTTTCATATAGACCATGGGGATAGTAAAGCTTAGGGGGGTTGGGAGGTACCATAGTACTATTCACTGACGGAGCTGCTTTTAAGCCACTTTGTGGCTAGAGCACAATTAGATTACCTAATGCATTAATTGACTTATACAGGATCACGGCTTTCATTTTGCCTACTAAAATTACACAAGAGGATTCCAAAGAGCAGCTCTGCGGGGCTTTATCCAGCAAGCCAAACACTGATGTGCTATTATTAAGCGTGCCGCAGATAGGTTAACGCTTATTAGTGACGGCAAACTGTTTCTTACGAATAGCTCTATTTTCATGAAAATGAGGGCAGATTTTTCAATTGAATCCCCCTCCCCTCCTTTAAAACACACAGTGCTTTAAGGAACAGTTAGATCTTATTGAATTTGCCTTTCATGCTGTTAAACTAAGTTTCTCATACACCAGGGAACTGGGGCAAAACAGAACCTCCCTATAAAATTCTGAGAAAATTATAATAGGACCAAGAAGAGACGGTAGTTTTTTTTATTTTCGCCCTTAAAATTACACTTATTTTTAACTGTGTATTTATAAGGTGTTCTCTAGAAATTGCCATTTCTATTCTCAAATTCAATAACAATTCAAGCTCTATTCTTAAATTCAATAATAACAATTACAAGTCAATGCACAAGTAAAGGACAGTAAAAACAGTGGTTTCCAAACTGTTGCGTTGACCTCTTGGATCAGTTTCTTATCCTAGATAAGCCTTAAAGCCCAGTTTGAAGATAAAGTAAGGTAAGATTTTTGGTTGAACACCTTTTTTACTGCCCAAGATACTCTGGGATAAGTCTCAATGGCTCACAACAAAATGTTTTCATATATCGGTAAGTTTGTTATGAGCTAAAGGCAGAACTGGCCAAATATTGGACCTCATAGAGGTAGAACCAAAGGAGTCTGTAAACCATTTAATTTCACCTAATCCCTAAAACTACTAGTTGCCTGCAATTGGCAACCCTACCCCTATTACAATGTGTTTGCTGAGATGCCAAATTTGACATCCTGGTGCTTATCTGCAGTCCTGCCCCCAGGCATGGCCTTAACTATATGACTATACACTTTCTCCTAACAGAATTGAGCGAGTGCTGACACTGCACATAACACAAAGGAGAAAAGACCAGGGATGCTTTTCGGGCTGTATATAGACTACACGCTATTTGTGTATATGAGTACATGTGTGCATAGTGCTGTGTAACGAGGTGATGTCATGTTCCCTAGTCAGCTATTTTATCACTGTTGTGTTGACGACTTTGTAAAGACGACCTGTGCTATGAAGATTGTGTATCACAGAGAGTAATATGTCCCCCCAAAATTAAAAACAATCAATTTGATATACACAGTGACCACACTAAAACAAAAACAGCTGGTACATGTACCAGGTCACTGGCAAATGCAGGAATTCACACAAACACCTTCTCAAATTCCCTGAAACAGCACTACCAATAGATATATTGATCTATATCTACATGTATGCTGCCTCAATGACAAAGTATACAATAAAAACTAAAAATGCTGCACCCCACTGGGCATCACTTGGCACCTAACATGAACTATGGTCTCCCCCCAAAGGAAATTTCAGATTTTCTTCTCTGAAAATATGAGTTTTGGCCATAAAAATGTCTCACAAAATATTTATTGTTTGATTGGACTTATTTCAAGCATTAATGCTGTTCAAACACGTGTGCTATATTAGTTTGATTTGTGTTCAGACTTTCTGTAGAGGGCTTTTATCCAACTAAAAACAGAACATTCTGGCCGGGTCAAGCTGTGCCATTGTTTTCATTCTCTTTGTGATTTATTGCTTTCCCAATAATATGACTTAAAAAATAACAGCATTTTACTTTATAAAATAGAGGAAAAAAAACAAAAATGTTGGGGACACATCATTACCTACAAGATTATAAGGTTGCCACCAGCCTATCACAGTCTCACACAGGGCCAGAACTAGGGGATGGCAGAAGAGACATGTTCCTAAAGTGCAATGCTAGAGGGAAGCGATGGCACTAGGGATGGGCGAATTTGACCCGTTTCGTTTCGACAAAAATTCACCGCCGGCGAAATGTCGCGGACAGCCGTTAAAGTCTATGGGTGTATAACACACGGCTTTTTTTTTTTGACCCTCAACGCCATACAAGTCTATGGGCATCATTTCCACTGCGAACCAAGGTGAAAAAATTCGGCCATCCCTAGATGGCACATACCACTACATTTCCCTAAGCTCTGCCCTAATCTATGTAGGGATTCAGTGTGCAAGTAGCGGAGATGTGTATAGAATGCATGTAGAGGCCGTACATGCCGACAGGACAGGGTTGAGGTGATCAAAGGTGGGTGATTACCTTGACTGCTCTGCCCTGTAGGCCCTGCCCTAAACTCACAATACACTATGGCCTATATTATCTTCCTGTAAGGAAGGACACTTGAGTATTGGGTGGAAACCTGTGCAAGCATGGTGAGAACATACAAAGTCCATGCAGATAGCTCTAGACATGCCTCCTCTGCCACCAGATTGGAGCACGTGAACAGTTTATATGTGGGTACCCCCTAAACTCCACCATCATGTTTTGCTGCAAAATAAATACAACTTTTTCATACAAAAGGCATAAATGGGAAGTATGTTGTACTAGGCATGGGCCCAGGTGCCTATACAGAAAACCCTGGTTACAGCTAAGGCATTTAGTACACACATAAACAGATAGAGGATGCCATGAAGAACATCAAAGTTGAGGCAACACAGATGTATACATACACATTTACAGAGTGGTTGTGCACACAATAAGTTGTTTGAAAAGCAATGGTGGTTTCACTGACTGTTACTTTAGTAGAAGGGTACTTTTATATATCTTCTCCTTGTTCAGTACTTTAATTGTAAGACATCTTCACTAACTAAACACAATTAAGTTTTAGAATCACGACGGGAAAGTCAAATGGAAAACATTCTTATAATAATATCCCTTTGCAGGGTTTGAGTCACGTCCCAGTCCGCAGTTCCCGTAGCCAACTCTAACCTCCCGTGTTCCTGTGGGTCCTCCATGCTTTGGTAGAGAGTGAGCCTGTCACGCTGTGGCATTCAGATCAGTCTGTCCAGCCATTAAAAAAGTTAACCTGATTTAGGTTTGCAGAATGTTAAGTCAAACGCAATTAAAATCAAAGGAAATCTTTAAATAAACTGCCAAGGCTAATAGTTAGATAGTTTAAGCAGGCGGCTTTCTTTCTGTCAGTTTTGTAAATCACCTTGTCAGCAATGAAGCACGCTGTTGGCCTGAGGATACTAGCTTTGGTTTTATTCTCAGAGTGTTTTGTTCTATATATACATATATACTAGTCAGTTCATTTTGCCCCCCCCCCCCCCGTTGGTCAGTAACCTGCATTAACAGCCAACTCTCCTGCAAAATTCTGAGGTTCTGTAGTTGTAACTTGTTATTATAGTGTCTCTAGAGTCCATGCACCTACAAGGTCTGATGGTCCACCGAGTGGCTTCTGATAATAAAACAGGACACGGTTGTTCAGTGTGATTGTGGTAATAAATTTCACAACACTGGAGTCTGTTTCCGATGTCCAAAATCATAGAATGAACTACAGATTAATGTTAAAATGGGGGATGTAGGTATTTTGTCTTATAATTAACTGATTACTCCAAAGTGATCTGCCCAGCCTTCAATTCTCATAGCAGACATTAGGGCTCTTATACAAAGGCAAGGTACAGGGCAAAGCAGAATATGCACCAATCCAAATGCAAATCACAAAGTTGCTTGTGTTATTACATGCTCCTCTGTTGCACCTCGCACCAAACTGACAGTTGTGTCTGCTTCGCAAAATTAGGTAACGCCAGCTACAATGCACTACCAAAATGCAAACTCAAATTGCCCACAATTTCCCTGTCTGAGAAACCTTCCAATATTAAAAATGCTTTTAAAGGAACAGTAACTTCAAAAAATAAAAGTGTTTTAAAGTAATGAAAATATAATGCAGTGTTGCGCTGCACTGGTAAAACTGCTGTGTTTGCTTAAGAAACACTACTATTATTTATATAAATAAGCTGCTGTGTAGCAATGGGGGCAGCCATTCAAAGGAGAAAAGGCTCAGGTTACACAGCAGATAGCAAATAAGCTCTGTCTGTCTAATGGTGTTATCTGTTATCCATTAGTTAACCTGTGCCATATAGCCGTTTTTCAATTTCCGCAATTGCTCCACAGCAGCTTGTTTATATGAACTATAGTAGTGTTTCTGAAGCAAAGAGATCAGTTTTACCAGTGCAGGGCAACACTACATGATATTTTCATTACATTAAAACACTTCAATTTTTTGGTGTTACTGTTCCTTTAAGGACCAAGGGGTCTGTCTGATTGACTGCAACACCTCTATTTTCTACTCAGTGGAATACTTTGCAAATCCTATCTAAGTATTTATATTTTAACTAGAGAGAAATACAAGTCTGCTAAAAATAGGACATGTAAATAAAGAGGGTATAGATAACATACTTATACTTAGTAAAGCAAATTATCAGCTTGCCAGGTGGAAGAACAGTGAGTGCTTTCAGAAAAATAGAAATAAGTTCATGGAAAAAGACAGATGTTAGAATGCACATCAGTGTTGTGTGAGAAAAGGACTGTCCAGTGACCAAATGGCATGTGCGATTCCCACCCTGGTTGCTTGCCCATTATCCGGAGCCAAAGACAAAAGAGTAAGAGAAAGTGGGGAGGGGTGGGTCCCATTGTTCCTCGTTCGCCCTAATTATGGAAATCTTGTTAATCTATTCAGCTGCATCCTTAACTGATCCTTTGTTCTGAGTTTTTCTTAACACAGTGCAACTGGTGCACACAGAGTTCTCAACAGATTTACGGCACAATACAGTTTGCGCCATTACCAATCATTGGCGTGTCCATCCAACATGTCATAGGGAAATTCAGGGCACAAATATTTGCTATGTCCTGTCAGAGAACTAAGATCCCTACAGACTCGGATTCCCATGGGGACAGCAGCTGTACCGTTCTCAGCATCACTCTCGCCCCTGCCATCTTCCTATTACAATCTGTCAAATGGGATGACTAAATGGAGAGATTCCCGTGGAAAACTGAACATCAACTCAGTGTGTTTAATTGTTCCATTTTATATAGTATGGCGCTAGTCTACATGTAACCTTTTGCACTGCTAAGGAATGTTAACAAAAGCACTAAACTCTATTCAGAACTCAAGATACTTAAACTTGTTATCAGGGTGACTAAGCCAGCTACATGTTACAGCTACTAATGTATGAAATTAGCTTTAAAGGGAAATGAAAGACCCTTAATCAGAAGACTATTAATCTGGAATGTAAGTTCCTTTGGTTCTATGCAATTTACATCAGGGCCTGCTTTACTCCACCTTCTTAGTGTGATATGCATTCCTTGGACTCAAATTCCTGGATATCCACCTAGAACAGAGATCTACAACCTTTTTTACCCATGTGCCATATTCAATTATAAAAAGAGTTTGGGAGCACCACATGCATGAAAAAAGTTCCTGAGGTGCCAAATATGGACTGCAACTGGCTATATGTGGACTGGCAGCCTATAGGAGGCTATGTTTGACAGTACATCTGGTTTTTAAGCAACCAAAAGCCAGTAATTCAAAATAAGCACCTGCGTTATGGTCACTGGGAGCAACATCCAAGGGGTTGGTGAGCCATTGGTATACAGCAATAAGTGCATCTAGATCAGTGATCCCCAACCAGTAGCTTGTGAGCAACATGTTGCTCTCTAAGCAATTGAATGTTGCTCCCAGTGGCCTCAAAGCAGGAGCTTATTTTTGAATTCCAGGCTTGGAGGCAAGTTTGGTGTATAAAAACCAGATACACTGCCAAACAGAGACTCAATGTAGGTTTACAATCCTCATAGGGGCTACCAAATGGCCAATCACAGCACTTATTTGGCACCCCAAGAACATTTTTCATGCTTGTGTGGCTCTTCAACTCCTTTTACTTCTGAATATTGCTCACGGTTGAAAAGGTTGGGGATCCCTGATCTAGAATATGCACTGCATGATTCTGCAACTGGCTTGCATTTGAGAACAGGCATTAAATAAAATTGCACTTGGAAGTAATGATGCATTAGTCTTTCTAAACTGCAAAATACTGAATGTTGGCCCTTTTTAGGGCAGAGACACACGTGGAGATTTTCCACGTGTGTCTCTGCCTAAGAGATTTAGTCTCCTGGCGACAAAATGGCTCTTCTTCAGGCGACAAATCTCCCTGAACTGAATTCCAGCCGGCTACAAACGAAATCGCTGGCGGGATGGCACTCAGAGCATTTTGGTTTCCAAATTCGCCTGAAGTTGCCTCACGAGGAAACTTCGGGCAACTTCGGGCTCCGAGTACCATCCAGTCGGAAATTTAGATTCTAGCCGACAATGCGGGCAGATTAGTCGCCCAAAGAAGAGGCAATTTGTCGCTGGATGACTAATCTCCCCGAATCTCCACGAGTGTCTCTGCCCTTAAACATCGGATAATAATAATTGATCCTTATAGGGTAAAAAAACAGTATCACCAGAGCTGGGAGTATTTCCACCGGATTATTCGCTTGTTGCCAGGGAAATGTTGAATTCACAATGCACAGCCATAGCCAGAGTAGCACACAGTCGCAACTAGCAACAAAAGTGCCAAGATACTTAGCAGTGCAGCCGGCAGCTGTGAGCATCCCTGCTAATATCTGCAGTGATTTCATAGTTGTCCCTGCATAGCAGCTAAGCTCTGTATTTAATAATCTGCACACAGCTCACTCCATAGGCAGGACTGCAGCAGCTATTTAGTCATTTGTGTTGTAACCAGCCTATTCTCAGACCAAGTATATGCAACCAAGTCTCAATGTTTTGCTGAACAAAAAATCCCAGATTCCAACACATATAAAGGCAAACATTTGTTTATAATTAACAGACCCAAGCAATTAACTGAAATGCACTTATTCAGATCAGGGCTAAAGATTGATGACTATGATAGCAACTGTATTTGCCACCCACTCTTGATCATACTGCCTGATCTACACTTCTAGAAATGACTAAATAATAGTGAGAATATATATTACTAGTGGAAGAGATGTGCTCATCAACAACATTGAGATTACCGATTCATTTTAATCACTGACACAGGAATCTGGATGGAAGTCAAGGAAGCATACGTGTCTATTGGTCACCATTTGGGAAGCTTCCCAATTAATGGCTGTGAGAAAGTGTCTCGTCTGTCACAAGGCAAACACAGGCACAAATTAAGACAAAAGGACACACTGTAAACCGTTCAATGGTTTTATGGCTTCTTTGGGTCAAATGTGGTTCACTGCTGAGTTGTGTAACAAATTCTGCGTGTTCAGCACAATTATAAATCACCATCATTTTGTTTTTAAAAATGTGGCATTTAACCAAATACTGGTGTAAGGAAGCCAACACTTAATAGGCACTTTAATCATTTCTAAGCAAAATAATTGACTTTTTCTTATATAGGAATCGGTTCCAAGGATCAAGCATGAAACTGCAGTGCAAGTGACTGACAGCGCCATGGAAATATACTGACTTTTGCCTTGATAAACGCTTGCTGCCTGCAGTGCATAATAAACACATCAATGGCTCTGCCTACACACCAGGGCTGCCACCACCAAAAGGTCTTTTCCTTATGTCATCTTTCAAAAAGCCTTTGAAAGCCTATACACAATTTTAAATAGAATAATGTGCATTATAAGCAGGTCTGTGAAGTTATGGCCAGGACCTATAGCACTTTATTCTAACCTATGTTTATTTTTCTTCCCACATATAAAATGAATAAAGACAACGGAAAACTGGAGACATTTAAAAGTATTGGTGTTTAGCAGCGATATTGGCATGCACTAAGCCCACTAATTAAGCAATTTTGGTAATGGAAAAATAAAAAACTTAATTGTAGTCACCCTTTCAATATGCTAACTTGGCAGGGGGCAGCTGAAGAATGTCTCAGTTCCCTGGATGTTACTTGAAACCTTTCTGTGGCTTAATGGGATATGTATCCAAACATTAAATAATTCTTCTATATAATTCCAAAGTGCTGGTATGCAACTCTATTAGCATCATTTTTTAACCAATCTTTAAATCTCTATTTTTCTAAGGCTTAGAACAAATTATTAAATAATGATTGAAGATACAATCTAAATAGGTTCCAGATAAAGTCACCTCCCTCAGTGAATGAATGCGAAATTGAATTACATTAATCAACCGATACTTAAGCAACAAATATTTTAGCTGTATCTTGGAGGCATAGAGGATAACGGACATGAGCTTAAGTAATTATCCATGTGTTGGCTTGTTGACGTCTATATGCTTGGTAATATAAGTTGGCAGGACGGAGCTGGCCAGAAGATGTATTTACGAACAGGTGACAGTGTCGAAATGTCAGGAGTTTTGACACGCTTTGCTAGGCCACTGCTCTCTTCTCTAATGACCGAGATAACTAAAAGCCTGTCATTCTGAAGACCAAAGGGTGAGATGTTTAACAAGGTCCACTCTATGATACACATACGCTTCCTTATTATAAGGCTCAAATACATAACAACATCCAGACAAAACAGAGAAGATTAAAAAGGTAGAAATGCCAAGTGCTTGTTTATGCCTCCTCAGAACCTGCAATGATTAAATCCCATCTCCCAGGAGGAAGGGGTAAGAGGGAAATCACATCCTTAACCCACACACTTAATCTTCCTGATAGCATGCAGTCGTGGAGTCATGCAATGCCATCTAATTTCTCGACAATTTGTCTCTGCAGTAAAGCAAGAGGCACAAATGCCTAGGTTACATGATCAGCTCAGTTGGGTGTACTTGTACAAGTCAGTCGGATGGAGAACCCCCACCCTACTCATATGCATTGCCCAGTCACAGCTGGGAAAAGTATTAAGCTGTAAAGAACGTTCCAGCACCAATGAGGGTTTGCCACCATAAGAAATTGTTTTTGTCTGCAGGCATAAAAGACAGAAACTAATATAATAGGTGTCCTCTCCAACATCTATATAAGTTTCTTGGCTGAGGATGTTGGAAGTTCCAGATGCTCACCCTTGACCTCATTTACGACTTTGCTTCTGAATGCAGTGACTAATGAAATCAAAGAAACTGTGTGATAAGGTAGAAAGGCAAAGAACACGTGTGAAGCTGAACTATTGGATACTCAATTGAAGCAACTAAAGCACAATGTAAAAAATAAACAAAAAATAAATGTGGCTTATAATTGCCAAGTATAAGTCAAAAGAGTCTTTTACACCAGCTAGTAAAAATGATGGCATATGTGTGTATATACATACACATGGTAGAAGGCGCTATGCAAGAAATATGAGAATACCGGATCTTGGTATTTCATTATCAGTATAAATACTCAGCCTTTGGCCTCCTGCCGTTATATTGTTATGGAATGCCTTATTTACTTCTAAGGTCTTTCTTCCAAACATAGACAGAATAAGACAAAATCATCAATGGCGACAGAATTTAATGGCATGTAACAATTGCAAGTTATAATGGCAGCAGACATTTGAAACGATCTCAAGTTGCTGCCAATAGTGGATTATTGGAAATACTAGCAGTATGGCACAGCTTTGCAACTGTCGCCTTAAAAAGCCATGTTTCCAGGAAACAGCTATATTATACATGAGCTGATTCAATTTGTCCTCAACAGTAACCAATTCACTTCCCTTATACTTTAATGATATCATCCCATTAAATGGAAAGTGACATATAAGTATACAGCTTGCCAGTGCAGAGACCTTCTCTGTATATTTGCACTGCACATAAATGGAAGATTTCCTTGGCATTCTCCACTGATGGCCTTAACAGTTAACATTGCTGCAACAAAGATTTCATTTTTGCTGTTACAGTTGGGAAAGAACCCTTCGTCCAATTCAAGAAATATGGTAGACCAATTACATGAGAAGGGGTATTCTACATATATATGCCAAGCTTTGCTGTCATATAAACACAGAATACATATATAGAGAAACCTGTTATCCACAAAGCTCCAAATTATGTCCATCTCCCATAGACTCCATTATAAGGAAATATTTCTGATTTTTAAAAATATTTTTTTCCTGTACCTGATAGCAACTAAGCTGCATGAATCCATATCGGTGCCAAAAATTCTATTGGGTTTATTTAATGTTTACGTTTTAGAAGACTTAAGGTATAGAGATCCCCTTATCTGGAAAACCCCAGGTCCAGAGCATTCTGAACCTGTACCTGTTTTTTTTAGATAATGGATATCATTCATGTGCAGACTATATATCACTGTATAGAACAATATTTTGTTCCAATTAATAATAAAAGACTAATGCAGTGAGTTAAATACTCTGCAGCTTGTAACCACGCACTATGGAGAAGCCAAACTTCCAGCGTGTGATGCAAAGAAGATAAAAATACACCAGTTTGAGTGGGAAGAATGTACACTATTTGTTTAGCGGACATCATTTCAATCCCTTCACAGGGTTGTATTTATTTATGTTTCCCCTCGGGTGTCATATTCTGTCCTATAACCATGCGAGTGTGTGCTGTTTGAAAAGGCCAGCATGTGTCTCTTTCGGCCTTAAAGTAACCACCTTCAAGTCAATGCACTCCTTGAAACCCAAGATGTGGAATTTGGAAAGAGTCCTATATGTAGGATCAAGCGTACATCCATGTTACAAATGATGAAAACCAAAAATAGATGTGTGTGGCACAACCTCCTGCTGATAGGGATTCCAGAGTTTATGGCTTGTTTTATTCCAGTGTTATTTATTGTATGGGAATATCGTCATAATCAGTGCAGTACTTTAAGGCCAAGGAAGAGGCAGCTGACCCTTGTACGTGAGAATTTGTAAGGGACTTTGATTGTAAGCTCCACCACCTCATGAGAAAAAAACACAGGCCCCATGCATTACAGATAATACAATCTGTATCATCCCTTCCAGCAGAAAGCAATTTAGGAAGGCCGGGGCCATAAACTTTAGAGGATGTGTAATTAGAAATTCTCCAGAACTACAACTCCCAGAATATCCATGTATAGTGGTGCTTAAAAAATGGACCTGAACCAGCACCAGCATCTCTAAGAGGTACAAGTTAAACAAAATTATACATAATACAGGGCATTTAGCATCTATAAACTGATTTAAATTCTATGAGCAAATGGACCTTAATCCCATCTAAAAGTAGCATGGATATTACAGATTTATATTCCATAGCAAATAACTGGATACCGCTGTCCTCAACAGAACGGCGCATTTTCATAGCATTTATTACATTTAGTAAGTATATTTTTAAAAAGAAATAACAAATAGATTCCTGTTATCACATGTGGCGAATTCTGGATCGAGGTGGAGTAATTTAGAGAGTTATCAGTTCTCGGAAATAGGATAAATCAGAATCAATTGCTGCTGTGCTTCCATGACTTGCACAAAGCATTGCCAGCCCACAGAAGGAAGACTGATAATCTGCTCCAGCTTTCTCTTATCTGTCCTGCTGCCATGTGCACTTCCTTGCCTTTCTTTGCCTCCCTAATATATATATATATATATATATATATATATATATATATATATATATATATATATATATACAGTATATATATATATATATATATATATATATATATATATATGCCCAGAATGCTCAAAATGCTGTCTTTAAACACATCACTAAAGTCATGTACTGTATAAATGTAGGCTGTATAAAGGTAGATACAAATTTAAAAAACTAGAGCCTAATGTGCTTTGTAATGCACATATGCTTATTTTATAAATAATTATAATTATTGTTGCAGAAAGCAGTTATACTGGTACATTTTCAGTTGAAATGAAATTTACAATATTACAATATTAGTATATAACAGATATATACAACGATATGAACAAAGCACAAACATGCAACATCTGTGCCCTATAGGATTCCTGACCAACATGTAGGACATCAGCTATTATACGTCTGTTATAAAGGGGCAGAGCAGTGCCCTAAATATGTCTTTAAGCCCTTTCCTTTTATTAGCAGGAATCTGCTGTGTAGCTGAACGAAGCCACCAATCCTCTAATGACACAAATGCCATTTTTTTCATCCAGCGAAAATGAATCTTGATTAATGGGCATGATGGATTTTTAAATCAAATCGGAGTCAATGTACAAATGGTTAAGGGAGAACATCTCCCCCCAGCAATCCCGCAAGCACAAGTCTCTATTCCCAGAGCAGGGGCACTAAAATGGACTGGGTGCAGTGTATGTCCACTCTGTCCACTCATATATCAAATTCAGAGCAGCTGGACATCACTAGGAAATAGAGACTCACCAACAGGCCATTCTCCATCTGTGCTGTTTCAGGAGTCGGAGTCATCGGGCAGAATTGGGAAAATGAATATGTATCAATGCTGATTGAAGACAGCTGAGCATCCTCCATCTGTTCCTTTTGACAGGGCAGATACAGGGTGTCTAACATCACTTCGTAAAAAAGAGAACTCAAAGCCGCGTTTCTGAGGATGTATCTCTAGCACTTACACCCGGTGATTTGCCATAAAATAGTCTCAGTACTGCAGAAGCTGTCTCTCTTATATGGGGCTATAAAGATGGAATGGGCTTGAAAATCAGCGTAGCTCCCAAGCCCCCTTACAGTAAACACATTTAAAAGGAAATAAGCCAAGGAACACTAAATAATTACGTGAAAATGGAATTCCTTATATTTGTCTCTCTACATTTATAATAAAACATTTTAGAAATAAACAGTCACAATAAAACCACATTTATTTTATGACATTAATGTAATTATAAATAATTCCCCCTGCTTTGGCCATATCTCCCTCTATTTCCAAAAGTCAATACCCTTGTGCCCTTGGGCTGTCTTAAATGTGGTACAAGCAAATGAGACCAGCATGGGCCCTACAGTTGGTGAGACTTGGATTTCTTTTCAGAGACTTTGCTGCATCACTTATAATGAAGGTAATCCAACATGAATCCTCCTGCTGGTCCCATCATTCTCTGAAAGGCAAATATTTCCAACTATTCCCTTAACCATTATTCAATGTTTTTCATTTGTTACATCATATCCATAGCTATAACATTAATCTTTACAGCTTCAGAACGCTCCACCACTATCCTTCACTGCCCATTAGAAGGAAAAACGCATCTTCACTATCATATTTCCAATCCATCACCCTTCCTTACTCTGTTCCACTGCTCTTTTCCCGTGCTACTACACTTTCTAAACACAAACCACCAACATCCCCCATCATTATTTCTAAAAGACTATTGTGGGGCCATAAAGCCCTTCTCATTTGTATCTCCTTATTTGTAATCTTTATCGTCCATCTGCTATGTGCACTGAAGTGAATAATTAGTTAGCGCTTTATTCAGATAATAATTATAATGTACCTAAATAGGCTCACTGTTAATCTTTTAGCATTTCTACTATGCATCTGCAACTAACGTTAAAAATGATATTGTAATGATTAAAAATGTTCCACCCAAGATAAGACTTTGGATTGTATTTTCAGTCTTGATTCCATATTAAAATTGATCTTTAAGGGCTGTTTCATAAACTGTCTTGAAACAATGGCAAATAAGTCAATGTGGAGTAAAGTATTACTGGTAACACACTGTGGCCAGAAGAGGTTACTCCACTTCACAAACACAAACTGTCATGTCTTTCATCTTTGACTTGATAGTGATGCCATTTAGAGGGCTCTATATGCTAATTATATGCTATTCCATTATTAACCACATATCCAATGATTTTAGAACACACCCACAGAGAAAAGGTATTATAAACAACCAGGCTTTAGGAAGTTGAAAGCAAAATTATGACCAGATATTTAATAAAAAAGAAACCAAAACCCGGGCCAATCCAAGTTTAGGTACTGGATAAGCAAAAGGCAATATAATCAGGTAAAACAACCAAAGGTGGCTGTACATGGGCATATTTAAGTTGCTGATTTGCCCCTTTAGACCAATTTGACAGCTTATCTGCCCATATATGGGATCCTCAGATAGGCCTACCCAATCGATATCTGGATGAAAATTAACTGGATGAGGACTAGATTGAGGACCAAAACTGCGCATTGATACAGCCAACGTGCGGCATAACGGCAATGAAGATCCAATCATTGGCCCAAGGGTCAGACAATCAGAACAATATTGGCCACTTCAAGGTGGGCATATTGGTGAAAGATCTGCTCATTTGGTGACCTCAACAAATGATCTTATAATGTATGGTAAGCTTAAAATACACACATGATGTTTCATTTGTTTCAGTCTTCTTTGAAGGAGGTTGTATTTCTTTTACATCACATTCTCACAATACATCTGGTTCCAAGGAATCCCCAAAGGCTCTTCCTGGAGAAGAGATCATGCCTTGGCATTGAAATGATATATTATTGTTGTTTGTCCCTCCTCTCCGGGTCTCTTGCAATGATAACATCCCTTTAATTTAATATGTAGGAAAGCAGGGTTGCTACCACTAGACTTCTTTCTTTAAGCTTTGCTCATGTAATACCTCTAAAAAATATACCAATAAAGCACATCTGTATATTAAATCAAATGCAATAAAAATGCTGTGCATGATAAAATATTCTCTCAGGATAAAGTGGAAGAGCTGCATTACAGTACTTAATATACTACATGTGTGCTAAAGTCTATGAAAGGTTTATTGTGCCCTGGGATAATTCAAACTCAGTGGACAGGAGTATGCTGGGTAAGTATATAATACTTGAAGGCTATGAATAACAATTAAGATATATATTTATAAACACTGCTTAGCAAGATCATCAGCTAGGCACAGTGATGAAATTTGAGTTACAACTCAAAACGTGAAGTCTAGAAATTCCTGAGTCTAGAAGTCCGGAATTCCAAGACCACTAGAAAAGCACTTGGCCCTGAATCCTTGTACCTTTATATGGAACTCATGGAACTCACTGGTCACTTTTATTATGTTTTACAGAATTTTCGGTTGGAACACTCTTTGTTGATACTGTATATTCATAGATCTGTACGCCACGTGAAAAATTGGAATCCCATATATTCACTGTTCCATGTATATAGCTGATTGTGCTCTTAGAAACCAAGCTTTTATGTTATATTATGATTTCTGCATGGGACATCTGAAGCACATTGTATTGAAGTGCTCTAATGTGTCATTAATTGATCCTTTGCTTTCTTAGTCATGGTCTGGAATCACTGGATGGAAATTCCAACATTCTCCATTCAAGTTCCATGTGGTATTTCAATGATGATCCATAGGAGTCAAACTTAACTATCAGTGGGGGGGGCCTTATGGACCCTATCATGGGATTAGCTGGTCGTAACTTCGCCAGTACACTGTGACAGGGCTGTAAAAGTCAGTGAGATGGAAGTGAGGAATGTCCTGCATTTAGGAAACAAGGATAACAGGAATGCAGAATATGTACATAACATGTGGCAAATTCCTTTACAACTTCCACAGTGAGTCCCCTCTGGCAAACCTTTTTGTTCCTTATTATCCTGATTAATGGAAATATCTGTATATAATTAAAACTATGAATTCTACAACTGTGGAAAGAAAAATAATGTTGACATTATCAATCACGTGCAAGTGTAAATTGTTGAAAGTTGAATTTCCTTAAAATGACACTCTGTATTTATGTTCTCTTCCAGAATCCACTCAGCACTCAATAATCTGCTCCCACACCCTATAAAGAGACAAACCCAAAAAGGTTACTATTCTCCACAATTTAGCCAATAGATGCTATCCCTAAGCAATAAATTCCTGACTCCTGTCCTTCTCAAATGTGTAACAAGGTACAAACCTTGGTTTGAGTGTCAGAATCAAAAAAATAAATAAATAAAAAGCTTTAATGATTTTTACATTGATTTATTGCAAATAATTTAAGAATTTATGGATTACTAACAATGGTGGCTTTCTGCCCTTCAAGAACAGTAAGAACAAGGGGGGAACTTATTTTCCAGTATGTCTTGCAAGTTGCTTTTGTTGCAACCAGGTAGGAATGCAAATAATCTAGAACCCAGCATCTCACTTGTAGTCCCCTAAATCACAGTACACACATTGGCAGTGGTTGTCAAACATTTTCAGTTAAAGCAACCCTTGGAGGCCAAATCTTGGGTCAGGAATCCCCCTTAGTTCATAACAGGGATACAGATATGGGAAAATATCAGTGTAATCTCAGTTGCAGGAATATGCAGAACAGCACACAATACATCCCAACCTAAATGACATTTAAGCTGAGCCCCAACTGCCACCATCCAAGCACCCCAAGATGGGCCAGCCCCATAGTTTTGGAATCACAGCAAAAAGTCAACAATGATTATTCCTCCAAAACTGTATTTTAACAAGCACCCATTTCTTAAGTTATTATTTTAAAAATCTAAATAATTGTAAATACCATGGCGATAAAACCGAAATACTGGGATGTTGTAATATACACCTATAAACCACCAAATGAGCACCACTGGGCTACTGGTTTCCATGGACCAATTCTCTAAAATACACAAAGCACTTCTCCATCCTGGAACAAAAAGTGCTAGTCCCAGAGGTGTTAATTTTCAGTGGTGCCACTGAGCTCTAACACCCCACTGAACAGAACGGTGTTCGACTAAGCAAAACAGTCAATGCATTCTGACAAACTGACACATTCATCTGAAATATAAATCAGTTCATTAAAGACAGTCAGAAAAATGTCCAGTAAATAAAATTAAGTAATTCAGGAAATCTGAATTGTTCATGTGTTACAGGTTCCTGCATGAGGCAGAGAAGTGCTTTGTCCCTGACTCATAGAAATCACCCTCCCAATACACCTCCATACAATACCGTGCATTTAACACACAGCTCACGTACAAACCATAATACCAATCATTATAAAGTCTTGACTTTCAAGATTTCATTTAAGGAAAAAATAGAAGCACCTTGGATAATTGTGCTGTGAGAATATGACCATTTGTATTGGTAGTGACGGTTTCTAACGCAAGCGCAGCATTCTAACAATAAATCTTTGTCTTTAAATAATCCCTGGGGGCTCTCCTGCAGCTCTGGGTAAAGTGCATGATTTAAATTGTTATCCATACACTATTCTGCTACAGTATTGACCATTAATGTACAAATGGGAGATTGACAGATATTCCATTAGTGCATTTTTTATATTAATCATTTCCCCTGGCAGCTCTGTTTAACTCTACGCACCCTTATATAAAGATTAAGAGACCTAAAGGGACAAATAGAAGGTTGCTTTTTTAAGATCAGATGGGGCATGAATTAACATTAACAGATAACCAGTAAAACTGTACAGTGTAATAAGCCATTGACACACATTGAGTAACAAGTAGTCAACTGTCCCAGTTGGCAGCAGTAGCATGCAATAGATGAACAAGCTTTTTCCTTGACCATTGAAGAACAGCACTTGCAATTGTTTCTAGGTTCTAGAAATAAACTGTAACCATCATATATACATTTGTACATGTTTCAGTTAGAATAAATTTTGCAGACATCAGCATCTTGCTTAAACTAGATCACTGACTACAATGAACATGTGTTCCACCTATATTGTATCATCTATCTTACACGGGCTACGGTTGTCTCCCGTGCAAACTGGCCTGTAGGGAATTAAATGCCTGCAATAAAGTGTTTTGCTATTAGATCCATGCATCATAGCTTTAGGTGCTTAACAGTCCCAAGGTATTTATGTTTCTCTGAAACATTCAGGAAAGTCAATGACCTTGAACAGGGCAACACATTTGATGCTGAAGATGACTGCCAATGTATTACATCACACGGGTCTCAAATGTGAGATTGTTATGAGCTTAACAGCTCATGCATTAAAGTACCCATAAAGAAATTTCATGTTGGTCACATAAAAGCTGTCAGAAACTAGAGGTCTCCGCAAGCAATGCATCTTGCAGATCATTGCCTCTAGATGCTGCTTATTTCTATTTCCTTCCATACATGTGGAACAGCTCAAACGTCATAGTTGTATCTGTCTATCTATCTATCCATCTATCTATCTATCATCTATTATCATCTATATATCTATCTACCCGTCTATCTATTATCTATGTATTTATCTATTATCATCCATATCTCTCTCTCTCTCTCTATCTATTATTATCATATATCTCTCTCTCTCTCTCTCTCTCTCTCTCTATCTCTCTATCTATTATTATTATCATCTCTCTATCTATTATTATCATCTATCTATCTATCTATCTATCTATCTATCTATCTATTATCATCTATCAATGATTTGTATGATCGGATCTTTGCATCTATGGCCAGCTTTAGAGCCCCATGGCTGCTTTAACCCCATATAAACTTTGCAGCCTTCTAACCAACCAGATCTAGGCAGTATCAATAACCAAAGTTGTATAGTCACTGCTACTGAAATGAGAAATATCATCATCATTAAAGCATTCACAGGTGCTTATCTTCAGCTTTTTAGAATAAAAAGAGTGTCCACAAATATCTGGGATTTATCAGACAATGGATTATTGTTTATAGTTAAATATATAGGATGCAAGTTTTGTTCATATTATAAATAAGTCTTATATGTTGTTTATGCAATGGGTCCTCACCACCAAAGAAAAGACATTATGCAATAAATGAAAGCCTACTATTGGGCAATAATGTATACATTTTTGTGTGCAAGCATGCTAGAGTTTAGGATGACAAGTCCCTTTGAGACAGTCAAGATTGGGGCCACCATAATTCATCTATCTGTGTAATAACGTACTATTATATTCACAAAAATGTAAACCATCCTATTTTAACAACACCTACCATATTTGTTGCAAAATAATCATTGATAAACAGTAGAGAGTTATTTCCTAGACAGTTTCATGAGCGAGACAATAAAACTTTCTGTATTAGTTTGAATGAGATGTCGTGTCTACTTAAACCACCCGCAAGGGTCTACTCCGCTCATGTTCATGACAGGCTGGAGTTGGGCAAGGAGAAGCAGAATTTATGAAGACACTTTTGCAAAAATGGAGAATGTGGTCACAGATGGGAGGTCACCAGAGCGTGCTGGGAATCAGGCAGGCGATGTAGTAATAAACTAGTCTATTATAAGAACTACAGCCTTTTGATTACAGGAGGCAAGGATTTATTGTAAGACTGTAACAGATAGCAGAGTCAGGGACATAGTTACAACCCACATTATAATTTCTAACACAGTGAAGGTCAGATGAAATCTTACGGTTGTGAGTGGTAGTGGGAAGCTTCTAACATTAGTGTATCCATTCTATCCAGGTCCCAAGCCCATGTTAGAAGGAGAATCACATGATAGAGGTTGAGTTCACTAAGCAAAATACATGGATGAAGTCAATATAATGAGGCAGGACACACAGTGAATGGGATAGAGAGAATTTGCCACAGATGCGCATTTTAAACCACAACAATTAAAAAGGTGTTTTCACAAAATGACTTTTTATGCTACACATTAAAAAATATTTTAAAAAGCCCTCAAATAATGCTTACAATTAAAGAGAAAAAAATGCTTTGTACTATAAAATTCCTTGGCACTCTTATAAAAAGTTCCCCTGGGACATGCAGCCTAAGTACCAAGCAGAGTGCATAAAGATTCTTATCCAGCTGAGCTACCCCAATCAGCTCTTTCTCTGCTGAATCCTTGAGGTGACTTACAAGGTAATGAAATTACATGATTAATAACCAGAGCTAGCAGAAAAGGACTAGGAGTTCTGACTTGATCATTCGCTTGTTAAAAATAGGGAATTCTTATAATTGGTGCAATGTGATTACATCAGAGCTACCCAAATTGCAGCCCTTCAGTTGTTCTTGATAGAGATGTGCCAAATTCAAGATTCAGAAAATTATCAGCTGAATCCTGAATGCTCGACTAAATCCCAACCCTTAATTTCATGTGAATTTGAAGCAGTGGGCAACTGAAGGTGACTTTTTTGCACTGATCGGTGCAATGCGTGGGTGCTTGGACCCAGCAGCTCAAACATGTCATTTACATGGATTCTACCTTTTCCCTGATATTGAATTTGAGCTCTTGATTTGTTGAGCATACATGACTAAATCTTGCCATAACCCACAAGAACTATTTGGCCATCCTGCTAAGTAAGATGACAAACTGCCTCGAAGGGCATATCTTTGCTTGATACTGTCTTCCTTCATGGCCCAAGTATCAGACAACATGATATTAATTTGGGAGGACACCATTTAGGAGACACATACAGGCCAGAAGGTTGCAAGAATGGCAGCCAATGTCTGGTCAACGATTAAATGGCCAATACATGATTCAGCCTTCACATCTGGCCTGAACCTTATTTATAGGACATAAAATCATAATGTCATGGGATAACATGTGTACAGTGAGTTACACTGCAAAACTTCTGTACTAGTGGACCTTTGGTAACGACACAAAATATATAACATATAAATATATCTGCAGTTAGATTGAACCAGCCACCTGTATAACCCTATGGTCCTGCCAGGAAGAGTATAACTTCTTCTGAATAAATGCTTATTATAAGCAAGTAAAAATAGTTTACATTGCCCCATTAGAAATGCCAGCAGTTTCACTTACTGATTTCAGACAGGCACAGAGACATGGCAAACTGAGTGCTGAAAAAGATGAAAGCTTCAGCAGAAATACAGCAGCACATAACCCAAAACTGATGCAAAGGTCTTTGTAAAGGATCGAGCAATTCTGCTCACTACGCTAAAACAAACTCAATTCAGCAACAAGAAAAGCGAGAGACAGGAAAGGCACTTCCATCTTTGATGAATAATCTATACAGAAGCCCCTTTCTCCTTTAATAGTGGCCTGCCTGCTGGATTGTTCATCTGTTGTGCTCCTTGGAGTGGAACCCAGGCAATCTGGCTCCCATTTGCAAAGCTGCTGCAGCCCAAAGCTCCTTTTGTTGACCGCCACATTTCGCGCTCATGTTCTTTTTATTGCAATGTGTGGTGAATTAGAGACGAATTAATCTTCATTGATTCTCCTCCAACAGCTGCAGCAGCCACTAATATTTATTTCTTATTTATTCTACTGGATGGAAGCCGCTTGTTTCACCTCTAGCAACTACAATTACATCTGGCAATTAATTCATTACCGGCGGTGCCTAAGTGCCAACCTTGAGATCTCCCTAAAGGCTAAAAAAAAACACATTTACAGAAAGTACAATTTATCTACTTAATCTGATTTAACTAAAAAGGAAAAAGCTGGTCTAAGGCTAAATACTTACGTTCATTAGTTGATTATATGGTTTCAAATATATTTGGGGAGGATAATATGGAAGTCTTTTCTTTTTGAGTGACAGCAGTTGCCATGTAAGAAATAGCCTATCTACAGCAGTCAGTTATGGGATCTTGGAGTTAGAGACATAGATAAATAAACGTCCCTTATTGATGATAGTGTTCCATTATATGAAATTGGAAAAAAAACCTACGATCGAAAGAAATAAAAATAAATAAATAAATAAAAAATGTGTTTCAAACTGTTTGAAAGTTTCCATAAATCTGAAAAAGCAGTTACTTTAGTATGGTGAGTGACCTGGTAATAGAGAACAATGGGGAGAATAACCTTAAGTAGTAACCAATGGCAAGACTGTTATGCATGCTCATAGCCTGGCAGTCATAGAGAAGATATTTTTAGGTGATATAAAATGTCACTAAGACTAAGGGGTGGTTCACCTTTAAGTTAACTTTTAGTATGTTATATAATGAGTAATTCTAAGCAACTTTTCGATTGGCCTTCTTTTTACATTTTTTTATAATTTTTAAATTATTTGCCTTCTTTTGACTCTTTCAAATGAGGGTCACTGACCCCATCTAAAAAATGCCCTGTAAGGCTACAAATTTGTTATTGCTGCTTTTTATTACTCATCTTTCTATTCAGTCATATTTCAGTCTCTCATTCAAATCAATGCATGGTAGCTAGGGTGATGTGGACCCTAGCAATCAGATGAAACTGCAAACCGGAGAGCTGCTAAATAAAAAGCGAAATAATTCAAAAACCACAAATAATAAAAAATTAAAACCAACTGAAAATTGCTTTAGAATATCTCTCTCTACTTCATACTAAGGGTTAATTTAAAGGTAAACAACACCTTTAATTCTAAGGAGTTCTCTGCAGACACTTTATTGTTAGAAGCTAAGATAGAAGCTTAAGGTACAAGAGAAAAACAGAAACAAAAATCTAAACCAATTATCTCATGTAGGATAGGAGACACAATATCACTTTAATTATTTGAAACAATAAGCATACCTCCCAGCTGTCCTGTTTTCAGAGGGACAGTCCCTCATTGACAGCTCAACCCATAGTCCAGTGTTTTTACTGAAAAGTCCGACTTTCTCTGCACTGAACAGCCAAAAAAAAAGAAACAAAGTTTCTAACTTAATTGGCTTTTGGCAGAGAGCAGGCACAGCAGCAGATAAGATACTTTTGTAACAATTTTGAGATAAGCAAATAAGTAATTGTAACAAGATAAGATAACAGGTCCCTTGGGAGAAGTTAGACTCACAGCTTAAAGGGCAATTCACCTTCATTAGCAAAACTGTAATAACTGAAAAAACAACCACAGAAATATATTCAAACTTTCATAACCTGCCAAATTTTGTAAAATGAACATGGTAATTAGGGGGTGTGGTCACAAAAATGTCCCTCTGTTTATTTCCAAAATGTTGGGAGGTATGCAATAAGCCTGTGGGTTGTCACCATAAGAATTCAACATTTTGAGTTTAGATATTTGTAGCAAAGAATGCTTTTCACAATTCAGGTCGCAGCTCTTCCGAAAAAGCTAAATAAAAGCACGGCATTACACGCTGTGGAACGTATGAGGGTTTTGTTTATATACTACAGAATTCATATGCAGTCTTGTCAAGAAGTTCTGTGTAATTAGTGTGGCACTTATGCTTTTCACCCTGACCTGAAAGACAAGAATGTCATGCAGCCAATTGACCCTCCTGCTCTTAATCGAATCACCAGGCATTTTTCATTCCATGACATCAATGGGTGTATGTGTATATATATATATATATATATATATATATATATATATATATACACACAGTATATATGTATGCAGGAATTTGTCACAACACAGGGTGTGTCCATATTCATTCTATGATGTTCCATGTCCATTCCTCAATATGTCCATACTCACACCTACTGTATTTGTTATGGAGCATGACCACAACCTCTACCACCAACTCCACCATACTTGTACCCACAGCTTCATGACATTGTCCTACAGCTGCAAGATATCTATCTATCATCTATAAATGTATCATCTCCCTATACATGCAAACACACACACACATCCAGGCCACATTTCATGGTAAACTGACACTAAGCATTTGCCAGAGATCAGTGTATCCCAGTTATGTGCTGTCCACCTGTCTGGCACTAACATGTTGCTCCCAACAGCACCGTGGCAATATATAGAAAGATCAGCAAGTTAATATGAATAACAGTTCTGCTGCAACAGCTAAAATGGCACGTGCTGGTGATGTGTGGCTATTGATATCTTATATGATAAGGAAAGGCAAAGACCTCTATCTAATATTTCTATTAAGTAACACCCAGGAATGCTTGGCTGAGCTTGTGTCACAAGTGTGCTTCTACTGCACATCATTCAATAACCAACTCTCTATGGGACAGATTTATCAAGGGTCGAATTCCAAATTTATGGGAGTTTCTAAAAACTCCCATCAACCCCCATGAACTCGAAAAACGAAAATTTATTTAAAAAAAAAATCTTATTTTTTTATATTTGGGTGAATAGGATCAAGCTGCAAACTCTAATTGAATTTGATTAAAACATTTTCACCAAAAAAAACAAATAAAAAAACAAAAACAAAAAGTTCACCAAACTAATGCAAATTGATTGTAGGAGGTCCTCCATAGGCTGAAACACCAATTTGGCAGGTTTTAGATGGCAAATAGTTAAAATTTGAATTCTTAAAGGGACAGTGCATGATACATTTCAAATTTCAATTCGTTTTTAAAGTTGAATCAAATTTGAACGATTCCCTAGTTGAATTACACTAAAATAAACTCGAAATTCGAAATGTAAAAATCCGAATTTTCAATTCGACCCTTGATGAATTTGCCCCTATGTGTCTTTCAAACCCATGAATATAAAGGCTTGATTTCGCTTTTTTAAAAAGTAATCTAATTATGGGTGACAGTGCTGTAATCTTTTCCAGATTATTCTCTTGCCTATAATTAACAATACAGCCAAATAAATAGATAAACGTATAGCAATAAATAGGCAGATAGATTGATAGATATATAGATTGTAGATAGATAAATAAATAGATAGATGGTCGATACATACAGTACATAGATACGGCGACAATTACACACACACGCGCACCCCAAAGAACTAGGCAAAATAAACTTCCTAGTAAAAAGTGGAGCAAGTTCTAGTAAAATAAGCAACATCAACATCAACAGCACAATTTACACACATAGAGAGAGAGAGAATATATTTACAGTAATTATAAAGGGCCAAATGGATATCATTACAAGTGCCCTAACATTTAACTGGCCAGATGAAGCAAATCCCAGAGGTGTTATAATTAGCATCCATTACACCACAGGCCCACAATGAATTTCACAGTCGGCCTCGGGGGGAAATGGAGACCACAGCAAACTTCCCTGCCCCCAGCTTTGGGATACAATTCCCAAATATCCCTATTTCTGAACAGCAGATGCTAGAAGCAGACACAAGTGCTGGCTTTCAGTTGTATCAATATGTTTGGTTGTGGTGGCACTCTGCTATATCCCTACCCCTGTACATTTAAATTGTGATGTAATAATGCCCCCGGAGCTGTGCCATTCAGTAAGAGATACACAATTTGTCTTTCCAATTTTATATTTATAAGACACGTGTCTATGTAACCAGCAATGTTCTCATACTGAAGGGTTTGTAGGATGAGTCCTCAAACACTTTCACATACACACAAGGGTTCATTTATCAGTAGTATAGGAGCAAGTGCTGGAGCTCTATGGGGGGACTGGTGACTAATTTATACCTGACTGTGTAGAAATATAATAAGTTTGGGTCAAAATTCTGAATCAAAATATTGTAATGACATTTTGTTTGCCAGTAATTACTTATTTCTAGAGACAATTCCCTTTTTAGTTATATATATCAAGTACCCTAACCCACTGACCAATCTCATTTCCTATATAAGGAAAGCAACTCTGTTCCTATAAACAAAGTTATAGCTGTCAATCTAGTGACCCAAGTACCGGGAGCCACTCAAGCCGCTCAAGAGCTTTATAGATTTCTTTTTCTAATATCACCACTTGAATATATTTAGGGCCAATGTATGTGCTAAAGTAGATGAGTGGCTCCTCTACGTGAAATAAGCTGCTTAATGATTTAGGTTGAAGGCCAAAAAATATAATGCAACATATAACTGACTAATATTTATTTGATTGATTAATGCTGAGGAAGTGACTTGAAATTGCACTGGAGGAGGACATATTTTTTCTTTGGAAAGAAAAGTGCTGGAGGACGAATGGTTTTCAGTCAGACAGATGCTGACCAATTCTGCCAAATGATAACCAAAAACCAGGCTAGACAAACGTTTATTAAATGGGAACACTTATAAATATTACACTGCACATTATAAAACTGAAAGGTATGTAAAATACACAGTCCAAATTGGCAGTTACACAAGAAATAAGACAATGTAAGGGTTTTTAATCCAGAACCAAAAAAAGGGTTGCAAATTACTTTCATATCTTTGGACAGGTGATATGTAGGGGTGTGATATTACTTTTGCCTGTCAAAGGTGACCTGTGTTTTTGTGCATGTGCCGGTGACTTATGGAGTCGTGGGAGCCCAGAAAAATACTTTGTGGGTCGGACTGGCACCTCCAAAGTTAAACCATTAATGTGTAAAGGTATTTCTTCAGTGGATATGCTTAGATGTGAGTTGTAAACTTTTGAGTAATATCAGCATATTCATGAAACATTCACCATTGAATTTTACAGTGAAGATAACTAGAAAAATAAAGGTAACATTAACATGTGGTGTTCTATATGTACAGTGAAGCCAGGAAATGAAAGCGCCATTATAAAATCAGTCGTATGACTAGATATTCCTGGGTCCTACAGAAAATTAAATTTTGGCCTCTCCCAAAAACTTCCAGAAGTTGACCCGTTTCACCAAAGAATTTGTTGCATAAAAAGTGGAATAAAATGCTCTAAGCATAAATTTTGTCAAATGGGATATTTTTCAAGGCAGTGCCTTTATTTGCACATTACAATAAAAAGATAGATTTTTACCTGCTCACTGCTTTTAGCAAAACATCCACACAAATATCACCTTGCCTACAATGCCCTATGATACAACAATAGGACCCCTCTTAGAACTGGTAGGTTTGGCTTCTTTAAAGAATATTAGGGAACTAGGCCAGCTATCACTGCATCAAAACATGATGGGATGCTAATGCACACATAACATATATGACTCATTTATTTTGTCATTTATATGCAATTTTCTGTGCTCTATGGTACACATGGTTATTTCCAGGTATTAAACAGATGGACAACAACAATAAGCAGGAAAGACTGGAAATGTTTCCATAAAGCTTTATACTAAAACACACTCAGAGCAAGAACTTCACACAAGGAGTAATGCTAAAATATAGAACACATAGGTTACCTCTGCACCCTCCTACTCATGTTAGACCAGAAACATATAATCTCATATATCCAAAAGGGAATCAGCCTTGAATATAAGCCAAGATAAACTTGTAGCAAGGTAGCAAATAAGGGCATTTCAAGATAACACCTTTCTCCTTTGACAGTCCTACTTTCATCCAGACAGAACATTGTCATAATAAATCATAAATAAATCAAGTACTGTGTTGTGTGTAGCTAGTTGCATATGAGAAAAGTCTGACTTCAGGAACATTCTTACTAACAACATATTTATAATTCAGGATTGATTGACATAGCCAAGAGCACAAGGATTAACCATAGAGTCACATATGGAACAGAATCCAGGCCCAATACTTAATCACTCTTACTCAGATTTTAGTTAGCACTTGTGAAAACACAATTAGTTACAAAATGAACCATTATGCTATTATCTTACAGTCATTTTAACTATGATTCAGACGTTGGATTTCAAAGCAATTTCCTTATATACTATTACAGGATATGAGTTATACCAGTGACTTCTGAGTTCTTTCTGACTTCTGAGACCTTTCTGTCCTCTTGCTCTTAAGATTTTCAATCTCTTATACTTTTTGTCTGTGGCTACTGACATAGTATGAGTCATTTCCAGACACAAGTGCAGTTTGCAAAGTGCACCATTATGCATCCTCACACCAAGTTGGGTCTGCCTCAATTGAGGCTAATGCACAAAAGCATTTATACATTGGCGTTTGCCGCAAGTTGAGTCTAATAATTCAGAGTTCGGGGATGTGCCTACTGATACAACTCTGAAAACACTGGATCTACCAATAGAGTAGCAGTAACTCTCGGGTTCCCCAGGGTCAATAGGTGCAGTTGTGGACCATACATCAGAAGAAGCAGTATGGATGCATTGGCAACCATGTGAAAATATAATATGCATTCTCCATTGTGTCCATTGTAGAACACCTGCACTTGTGAGTGCATTTGTAAACTTGCCGTATCGAAATAAGATTTGCTCATCTCAAGGAGCCCCAATAATCCCCAAGCATGAAATCCAGGGTTTCAGTATCTGAGGCTAGTAAATTAATTATTGAAGTTTAAAAAAGGCTTCAGTATAAGCCTAGACGTTTTCCATTTTATGTTTTTCTTTACGCCTAAACAGTCAGATTTAATAGCAGGTTGCACTGGGTATGTTTAGAAGAGTATTCCATAACATGATCTGTGTATGAACAATAAGCCCAACAACAAAAGTGCCATTTAGTCCCCAATTAAGTCAAGCGTCTCTGTTTTGTTTCATTAACAAACACAAGAGAACATTTACGAAATGCAAGGAAAATAAATTACCTAAAATAGCACCCTTTTTTCTCTAGACTTTAGAAAGCAAGTAAATTGCCAGCAGATGTGTGGGCTTTGGATAAATCAATAGCAGCTGTAGCATCTTATGAATCATGATACCACAATGTTAACTATATTTGCAGATGTTAGCAACATGCAGCAACATCTATATCTGTCAGAGAACCACGGCCTCCTTTGTTAATGTTTGCTGTCCCAGCACTAATAACGCTGCTACTGTTCTCTTCATTCCTGGAAATGGGGAGGTAATGTAGACTGGAAAGAAAAGGAGAAAATACCCATTGCATTTTTGAGAGTTTGCTCACATTATTGGTTTCGGATCATGGTTACTATTCAGCAGATGACTTTAAAGGACAGCCAAAACGAATTCATTGTGTACTGATCTAGAAATAATACAAGTATAATAGAATTTTGTCTTGGCAGATTTTAAGTTGTCAGCTAGCTGGAGACAACATGCTCAACTCTCAGCCAATTATTTTTCTCTTTGCCAATCAACTTTGATTTGCTCTTGGTCAACTTTTTGTTTTAAATGTCCAATGTCCTCACTAACAAGGCCTGTTTTCAGAGTTAAAACATGGCAGGTCCCACCACAAAGAACAGTGGACACTGGTGTATTGCCCTTTGAATCCTCTAAAAAAATAAACCAATAAACCACTATTATTGGACCCCAGTAGACCCTGGTATAACCCTGGTATAGCTGGGGAAGAAGTATATGACAATTGCCAACTATGATGTTAGTTCTACAATAATGCTTGATAATAGGTGCATGAACCTCTAGGGTGCCTGCTGTCCAACTGGAGAATACTTGATTTTCAGGAAACATATAAAGTGCCTTCCAGTAAAGTAAATAAATACATATGGGGAGGGTCATAATAACATCTAAAAATATTACATGCAGTGTATTGGCCTGTTGTTAATATTTACAAAGGGAACACATAAGGGAACAATCCTAATTTAGATTTCAGCCCCAGTCCTCCAGTATCCGCATCTCGTTAGCTTTTGGCAGTAGCAAATTCTGTAGAATATCACTTTTCATGGAATAAATCAATGTCGGAGGGCCCTTCAAAGCATTCACTATACACAGTGGGGCAAATTCACTAAGATGCGAAGTTGCGCCAGCTTCGCCGCACTTCGCCGCACTTCACCAGGCGTAGTTTCGCCAGCGCTCCGCAAATTCACTAAAATCCGAAGTTGCGCTCAGGGGTAGCATAAGGTTGCGAAGTTGCGCTAGCGTTGATTCGCTATGTAAAGCGAAGTTACGCTAGCGAATTTGCATACGGCGCGAAATTCAAATTTCAATGGAGGAACACGTATCAACACTACAAATGCCAAGAAAACCTTCAAATCTGCAAATAAATTTTTTATTTTGCCCTACACATGTGCCCACTGTCTAGGTAAGTTGCCATGAGTCAGGAAATGTAGGGGGGAAGGAGGGGAGCCCCAAAAAAAATTTCGATCTTTTTCAGCCTATCACCCATCATGTAAAAAACACGGCAGCGTTTTTTGGGACTTAGAAAAAATTTTGACTTTTTTGGAAACAATCCCTATCTACTCTATTGCGCTTCGCCAGGTCTGAGGTGGCGAAGGAAGTCTAGCGTAAAAGGTAGCGTTCAGTACACTGCACAAGTTAGTGAATTTGCGTAGTTACGTCGCTAGCAAAAATTCGCCTGGCGTAAGCGTGCAAAGTAACACTAGCGTTCGGCGTTTCGCGGCTTAGTGAATTTGCCCCAGTGTGCCTGCTGACAATGGTGTACTAACATGTTCCCTAATCTCCAGAGAAATCCAATGCCAAAAACTATATATATATAGAAAAAAGTTCTATTGTCATAAAATTATGACAGTAGATTGTAGACAAGCGAGATGATCATACTGCTTGAGTTCTGTGCAGCAAAAAAGTGAAAACAAGGAAATGGAAAAACTGGGAAAAGAAGAAGTCTGACATCCTCAATGAATAAAGCACCACTGAAATGTCTTCAGCAAGCTGAAACCTAACAAAAATAGATATCTACCCATTGATCATTTTGTGGAAATTCTTTTCAAATTATATGATTTTAGTGCACTTCTTCAACTTCTACTTCTTCAACAAATGTCAATACAGAGGGAACTTTCTTCAAGTTCTGCTTCTGGGCAATTTCATTATCAGTGGAAAACCAGTAACATGTGATTGAATAGTCATTTGTAATGCTAAGGTATATGCAGAAACAGTTAAAGGAAAACTATACCCCCAAAATGAATACTTAAGCAACAGATAGTTTATATCAAATTGAATGACATATTAAAGAATCTTAAAAACTGGAATATATATTTACATAAATATTGCCCTTTTACATCTCTTGCCTTGAACCACCATTTTGTGACTGTATCTGTGCTGCCTCAGAGATCACCTGACCAGAAATACTACAACACTAACTGTAACAGGAAGAAGTGAGGAAGCAAAAGGCAGAACTCTGTCTGTTAATTGGCTCATGTGACCTTACATGTGGTTTGATTGTGTGCACAGTGAATCTTATGATCTCAGGGGGCGGCCCTTATTTTTTAAAATGGCAATTTTCTATTTATGATTACCCAATGGCACATACTACTAAAAAAGTATATTATTATGATAATGGTTCATTTACATGAAGCAGGGTTTTACACATGAGCTGTTTTACTCAGTATCTTTTAATAGAGACCTACATTGTTTGGGGGGTATAGTTTTTCTTTAAGAAATTTGCCTCCAATGCCAACCACACACCTTCATGTTCTTCTAATCCTTGGCTTGCTCCATGCCAATTGCTGTCCCTTGCAAATATACAAATCTGATTATCACTGAGAACCTGTAGTGGCCAAAAATTTGCCGAAAAGACAATCCACAGGGACATTGGCAATTTACTAAAAGGCATAGACGACAATTCGCTAGCGAAAGAGGTCAGCGCTAACAAAGTTTTTCTCCTTTCGCCAAACGAATTTTCTTTCAGGCAAACGATCGTTACTCAAATTAATTAATCAAAGTGAGAATTTTCCACTACGTTATCCTTTTCACCAGAGAATGCTTCACCAGGTCATTAATAAGATAAAGCTACATCCTCCTTAATATTATGTCAGTGACATCATATCCTGTATACAGAAAAGTCATAAAAAAAGACAAAACGCTGGCATTTTTTCACATTTTAAGGTGGTAATATGTTTACAAGTTGTTAAATAGATACATATATTTATATATATATTTTCTTTTTACATTTTTTTAACCATTCATATCTAGGACAACAGAGGATCTCTTTTGTTTTGCTGCCTTGGATATTTTTATTAATAAGTGGCCACTTCAAGCAATTTCACCAACATCACTAATAAAGACATATATATGACCTATATGTACCCACCCTATTTAAACTGAAGTAAGCGTGTTAACAAAGTATTGCTAGGTAGAAAGTAACGCTAGCAAAAGTTTGCTTTAAAATGCCAGCACTGACAATTTTCACTGGCAAAACTTCGCCAGCGTTTATCTGCCAAGTAGCATCTTTGTATTTTGATAAATAAGCATATGCGCTGTGAATTAATGCCCTTTAGTAAATTTGCCCCAGTGTGTAGATTTAGCAATGTTCAAGGCTTATCTCTTTATTATAACCATTATATCGGTAACCCCATCTTTTCATTTGCTAGATTAAAATGATGCAGTTATATAAACCATGGCATTACATAGTGATGCAAGACGACCAAACACAATCCAGTTTAATAGTAGACGAAAGTAATGGCAAGACAGACTTTACAAAAGAGTAGGTGGCATCACAGAGATGGGATCCTGGGAAAGTGGTCTGTATCCTAGGAGAAATGTGGGGTAGCTGGAATATCTAGGATACATCTGGAGAGATCACAAGTATGTAAATGATTTGGGCCGCAAGCTTAGAATAGAGACTGTTTTTCTACATGGCAATGCACTGATAGACCAAAAGTCATATAAATGAACATTTAAACATATAATGAGCATTCTGTAATTCAGGGATGATTTAATTGCAAGCTGTCTGGCAAGGGGACTCAATTTCCTTAAATGTGTCTATGTACAGAAATACTAATCTCTGTTCATATATTTTACCAGCAAATAATAGGCAATTGGCATATGCAATGTTTGTTAATACATTATTCTAGTGATACACGTGAAAAGATACTGCAAATATTTCAGAAAACAGAATAGTTGGGTTCCAGTTGGTCCTGCCCTATCCCCTTGTTTACTGACTCAGACGTTTCAAATAAAAAATTAAAAAGGAGAACCCACAAGATAAGGAAATGCTAAGTCGATCCATATGCCGTGCAGCTTGCATTGCTATTTAACTCCAATGATAAAGAGTCAAAATAAAACAAAGGGCGAGTGTTGAGGGCAGGCGGAGAGGACAAAGCTGGAGAGTGGAGGCATGCCCTGCAGCTGCACAAAAGGGAATGGCCGGGAGAGAAGGGGAAGCATTGGAGAGGGGGGAGGGAAAGGGAAAATAGGCAGGGGGTAGGGAGGGGGGTAGAAAACAGCAAAGTTGCTTTCCACATGGCTGCACACTGTCTAAAGGTATCTCCACTATTTTCTCACAGCTAGAGCCCCCTGCTCTCTGTCACATTTACTATCACTGTAAGAAAATAAACACATTAAAGCTGGGCCAGCTGAACACATGTTAAAGAGATAGACACTCCAGTCCCATCATAATCACGGCACCTACGTGCAGCTGCAAATTCAGAGAAAAGGGGACCATGGATAACACAGCTGACAACTCAAGTTGGGAAAACTATATGCTTCATGGATGTTCCAACTGTGGCCCTCCAGCTGTCAGGCCTGGATTTGTGGAAAGGTCGCCAAGGCCCAGGCCTAGAGCGGCAGCATTTTAGGGGGCGGCATGTTGCCCAACCACACCCATATTGGTTCTGAAACACTGGGGATGAGCAGGAGATACAATAGTTTTTTTAAATTTACAGTGTGCCATTGCTCCGGTCCCTATGGTGAAAATTTGCGCATATAAGGGGAGGAGACAGCGGGCCTAGGGGCGCCCACTATGTAAATCCGGCCCTGCCAGCTGTTAATCTTCATATGTCCAAGGAAGTAATGGTCTTTCTAGCCTGCCATCAGGGTTTATTCACAAAGGGTGTCTGTACTACAGAGCAATGTGCTCCTAGAGTGTCAAATGTCCTAGATCCAGAAAAGGACATCACAGGCAAATGGATGAATGCAGAAAAGCAAACTATAAGAGATCATTCCATCTGCTCAGACATCAGTTGGGAAACCTGAAAAATGACACTGGAAATGGACCTCACTGAGCTATAGATCTGGTCCTCTCCTGATTGGTCTGCATGAGGCCTCTGTGTGATGCAGCCATTGGTCTGAGGATTGGATCAGGTAAATTTAGCCATCACAGAGGAAACATGACAAAAGTCAGGTCTAAAAAGTAACAGATCAGTAAAATCGTATAAAAAAACATAACATAAAAATTATTCAAAATCTTTGAATCAAACAATATACTGTAGCTATCAGTGCATGGCATGTCTTTGCTCATAAGGCTAAATAATATGGTCAGGCATTAAGGAAGGGTTGGAAAAAGACAATAATCTGCTCCTGTGAACATTCATTAGGACTGTTTTCTCAACTCAATCCCAGTTTATCACTGCTTGACAAATTGCTGCCATAAATTGCTGATGAGATTTGGATGCAAAATAAATGTACATGAAGGCTGAGCTATAATTATTTATTTCAGAGGATGCAGCAGACCTTGGGAGCAGCTTCTTCCCTGTCGTTCATAAAGCATGAATTGCCTGACATCTGTATACCGGTATATAGATACATTTATTGTGTAACAAGCAAGACCCTTGGAGTGTACTTTGAATTGTTGTTTAATTATCTTAATGCAATGTGTACTTCCTTATATATATATATATATATATATATATATATATATATATATACATACAACATTTAACTTGGACATTTCCAATTCAAAGTCACTTTCTATATGAAGCATTTATCATTTAATTATAGTTACAGGATAGTCTAGCCGAAAAACAGTCAAATCACTTGCCTTAGCCCAATGCAGGCATTGCATCTGCCTGTGTGAAGAATTATGGGGCCGATTTCCAGAGATCTGCTCCATGTTTCTGCAAAAAGCCCAAAGCTGTGCTTGTTAGTGCACACAATGGAGCAGGTTAAGGCCACCAGTTTGAATGTTTCTCGGTCTAATGTTGATGTCAGCCTATGATCCTAATTTTGGTCCTCCGCAAAAAATATGGACCAATTTAGCACAGTGCAAAGGGCCCAAATCAGGCAAAGATTGAAGAATTTGAGGCAGCTGCTCTTCTATAGTCTTCTATTAATTTCTACAATTTGTTTTTAATGTAGCACTGGTAATAGAGACTCCTAATATTGATAAGGAGTTACAGGTATGGGGCCTGTATTCTGGAATGCTTAGGACCTGGGTTATTCCAGGTAAAGTATCACCATTCCTTAAATCATAATTTAAACATTAAATAAACCCAATAGGTTTATAGGATTTAAATGCAGTGGGAGTAGGGCTCATACTCGCTATTTTGGGCCAAGTTCTGATTAGACTGTACACCCCTCGCCCCTCGCTTGTCAGTGCTCCTGAGCACAAACAGAGGCACAGACCCCAATCCAACCTGACACTCATGTTTAACCCCTTGTGAGAGAAGCAATGTTCCATGAAGGGTTAGATGAAAGAAGGAACATGGCTCATGTGACATTTAACAGGCCATGCGGTAATTTAAATTTTGAGATCTAAGGTTTTTCCATCCTGTGTTTATTTTTACAGGTAAGGCTTTCATGCCTAAACTACAAATGCAGATATACATGGGCTGCTGGCGCAGTACTGGGTTTAATCACTGTACTTGAAAATGGCTTTGAATGTTAGAGAACACCCACCCAGCGAACAATTGTGTCTTAGGGGCAAGAATCGTGGGAAAATAACACATGGCGCAGTTTTCACATGATTCCCATTGATATCAAACAAAGATGGTGGTTTGGGGCAATTTGTATCTTAGTTATGAGTGTGGGAAAAGCAGATATAGGGCAAAACATGTCAAATCATTATGTGTGCTAAGATGTAGGCCTATGACATATCACTACTGTTGGCTTTTGCACCAGACATGCCAGCTAAATCACACAATTGGATTGACTGCGCTTGGAGGGTTAAATAATAGGCTCTTTCAATCTCAGTTTACACCTCCACCTGGTGTAGAAAACTTAGTCAGACATATAAAGGTACTGAGAGATTCAGCCAGACGCAGTACTTGCTGCTTGAATGTGTTTATTACCACAACATGTTTCGGGCGGTATGCCCTTTATCAAGTGTTATCCATGTCATTTGGATGATAATGATTCACTCCTGGCATGTATGAGGCCTCCAAGAACTAACACGGAACTGGGGTTTAATCAGGGGTCTGTTTGCACCCATTGTGCCTTTCTCCATTGTCAATTGGAAGGCCCTGCTCTGTAAATCATGCTCTTAACCTATCACATTTATTTTCATGTGTCAGATTTACACCATAACAACCAATCAATTGCATTCATTATTCTAAGTGCACTAGACTGATTAAAGCTATTGGCTACTGCCAGCTGGCGCAAGTTTCATGTGGCAGAACCTGATCTACATACAGTAGCTCCTAGTTTAGGCTAAAGTCCACTCATGATAATGGGAAATGCAAGCAGCTGGGAGTGCCACGGGCTTCCTATAGGCGCACTAAAGCCACAGACCAGGGCTGATCCTATCAAATGTGGGGCCCAATTGGGACCATGTTGGCGGGGCCCCTAGACAAAGTGTTGCTGGCTACTGACACACCAAGTATTTAGGAAAATAAGATCATACAGGCACAAAATAGAAAGGAAAGGGGCAGACAAGGTAAGAGAGTGAGAGGGATGAAATAGGGGCGCATAATAGGGGCACACAGGGTAAGAGAGAGAGAGGGAGGAAATAGGAGAGTGGACTGGGCCAATTAGTTTGGGGCAGGCTGGGCTGATTCAGCTTGGGAGCAGGCTTGGTTGGATTGGGGGCAGGCAGGGCCTATCAAGGTTGGAGGAAAGCTGGGCCTATGAGAGTTGGGGGCAGGCTAGACCTATGGAGTTGGGGGATAGGCTGGCTTATCAGAGTTGAGGGTGGGCTGGACCTATGGATTTGGGGATGGGCTGGACTCTCAAAGTTGGGGGCAGGCCAGGCAGCATCATGTGCCCTGTGGTGCGGGGCCCCCAGAGGTGCGGGGCCCAATTGGTCCAATTGGCCTAAGGCCGGCCCTGCCACAGACAATTACCTAATACCAACCAATCAGATATTAGCTTATATCATTTTAACTGCACTGTACTAGGCAAATGCAAAGGCCGAAATTTTACTGGGTTGAAGGAAGGATAACGGAAGTCAGTGTTGACCACTCCCAATTTTTAAACCACACCCACTTTAAACTACCCCCATGTTATCACAAGAACTTTTAAGACTATACCTTTAATGGTGGTAGCACAACAAAAAATCAAATGGTTCAGCTATTACTCATCTCTCATATGTGAGAAAAGTATATTAAGACATACACTTAAATCTATATGACTCCTCCTCCCCTGTGTATAGCACAGCATAGCCTCAGCACATGATTAAACACTTTAGGGGCCCCCTAACAACGATTTTGTTTGCTAACAAACCCCTAAAACAAACCCCATTGAGGCTCATGTCCCACAGGCAGAGTATGGCATGCAGAGGCAGTGTAGAGTAGGAGAAGCAGAGTAGGGCAGGCACCACTGCCACAATGGGTTTATGTAGGGTTTTGTTGGGTTTATGGTGGTGTCTATGGGGAGGTGACAAATGTATTATTCTACAGTTTTGGAGCCTACCTTTTTCTATTGCCCAAGCTCCTTCAACCCTAAATTCTAACCCTGCCTAACCAATGACCGCTACCCGCTGATGTGGAAAAATTAAAGTAAAATGAGTCCAGACTGCTGCTTTGAGTCCCTGTCTCGGGTTATTTTTAACGCTGAGTGAATGCAAGTCTTTTAGAGAGCAGCACAAAAGCTCCTCATTAACTATCATTACTCAGATGTGGGCTCAGTAGAGCTGTCTGTACGGGGTGTAGAACAACAGCTGTCTGCAGAGGCAAAGCAAAGAAATGACATTGTGCCACACTTTTATCCCTTTTCTGGGTAGGGGCAGGATAGCCAGGCAAAATGGCACCAGTAGCACATTATATCAGAGCTATACACATGAAATATACATTGTTGCAAAGACTGTCCCACATAGGAAACAAATGAATCAATTTGCCCTGCTACATGTAGATAGCTGCAAATAATTCCTATAGCCAAGCACAGAGGATTTGGGGGAGCTGTTAACCTTAACAAGTAACTTTATAATAATACATGATGGTATAGAAGTCAGACAACTACTGCTATAAGGAATGTTCCTATTGTGCCCTCCAGCTCTATTCGTCTGCTGTCAGTTAGGGTCAGACTGGGCCGGCAGGACCCCAGGAAAAAAACAGCCCTTGGCGCTTACATATACACCTCTGATTGGGAATCTTATTCCATGGCTGCATTGATGCAATCAATTAGGAACTCTACCTCCTATTCACACATATTAATTGCTTTTATAATAGTTCTTTGTCTTCAGGTAGTTTTCAACTGCACCCATCACCCTTTGCTAGCACCAGTCTACTCTCACATTCCCTGCACCCAATCCAAGATTCAGGCCTTAAACTAACCTTCTTCTTCTGTGCCTCTACTGCCCATACTGGGAAATATTACAGCATTCTTCTCAGTAAGGATTTTGCATTCC
Source organism: Xenopus petersii (assembly GCA_038501925.1). NCBI lineage: Eukaryota > Metazoa > Chordata > Amphibia > Anura > Pipidae > Xenopus > Xenopus petersii. The sequence goes on along the minus strand of CM076674.1, from coordinate 43,317,271 downwards.
CAGACATCAATAAAGAAGACTGGACGTAAAACAGTAAAACGCAAGCTATGTGCTGGATTCTTCCACTCACTCTTGGGACTGGAGAAATGAAAAAAAGATGATGAACTGCCTGTGCGAAGCCGCTTTTACTACTGCTTTTGTGTCGTGTGGATTTGGAGATGCCATGCTGTTTCACTGGAAAGCATTGCAGGATCACAACACACCAAACTGATTCAAATGACTGTGATGTAACAGAAGGGTGGAAATGCGCATTGTCAGGGCTATGGCACATGTTGAGATTAGACACCCACGATAAATCTGCTCTACCACAGGCGAGTCTACTGATATGTGAATATGACCCATTTTGCTCCGTCGAAAATTTGCCGAAAAGTCTGTTTTTATTTTACCCATTGGAACCTATTGGCATCATTTTCTTTGCAAAACTTGGTGAAAAATTCAATCTACAATCTCCCGCAAATGCTTTTCCCAGGCAATAAAGAAGTTTCCTCGCGAAGGCATCTACACCCAAAAATTACATTTTACCTACTTAAAGAAAATGTCGTTCCAATCAACAGCCCATTATACATTCATATGACTTTTTAATGGTTTCAGATTTATTTGCCAGCACCCGTCTGTACTTCTGTGTCTTGAACCAATGTAATCAGAAGTCAGGCTTGCGTTCTTCTCACATTTGTTCCCAGGTGGCTACTGTTACATTGTTTCAAAAGTCAGAACCACCTGAGCAGAGAAGTTTTAAGGGCTCTTACACATGGGTGGTTTTCACCTGCGTTGCGCTTTCTTCCGTTCAGCCGCAGGGGAGCGCAGGAGTAGACACACTCAATTATTGTGAAGGGGGCTGTACTCACACAGGCGCATGTATACTCCGAACGCAGGTGAAATGCAACATGCTGCTTCCCACCTGCGTTTGGAGCTTACATGTGTCTGTATGAGTACAGCCTCCTTGACAATAATTGAGTGTGTGTACTCCTGCGTTCCCCTGCGGCTAAACGGAAGAAAGCGCAATGCAGGGGAGCGCAGGTAAAAGTGTCCGTGTGTAAGAGCTGAAATTCGCAATGACAGTTACGAAGAAATAGAAATATACATTGAAAAGTTTTTTCATTAGGCAAAATGTTATTTTGGTTTTTGAGTAGGGAATTTTAAAGACATTTTGGTACAGACATTTTAATTGCTGCCATTTTCATGTAGCATTTAGCAACCTGTCCAGTATCTACAGGAACATTTTTAGAAATGCATGTAATGAAACAGCCTTATTTTAACAGCACAAAGGCATAGAAGATTATATTTAAACATATGAAAAGCATCCTAATGTTAAGGAGGCCATAGACGTGCAGATATAATCGTGAGAATCCTCGATTTGTAAGATTTTCAGACCATGTGTGGAGAGTCCCAACATTTTTCGTACCATGGAAATTGGTCGTTTGACAGATTAAAAGATTACTGTTGCTAACGATAATACCTCTGCATGTATTGCCGATCTGACGATATCAAAGGGAGCTTGTCACTAGAATTTGTCGCGCATAACTTTGGTACGAATGCTGTCACAGGCAGGATATTGTCTGATCTGTTCCCTTTGTTCCTTTTACTACTTTATTTGATCTGAATGGATAGTGGCAAGTCGGCACGGACCATCGTTTGTCCAATACGAAGGCTATATCTGCACGTCTATGGCCATCTTTAGGCAGAAGGACTAGCTGGAGACTGGGATTAGATTTCGACAACTGCCCTTTTATAATGAAAAACCAATCCTCCAGCTTATTATTATATCCTCGGTGAGCACACGTTTATTTCTTAGACTTGTTGGTTCTGCTCTACACCCTTGGGAGAGGCTGCATGTAATTTGCTATTATACCATGTTCCTCCTTGGAGGAAAAGTCCAACTGACAAGTCAGCTTTCACTTGTGCAGCCTTTCAGCACGCAGCATACAGAATACAGAGCACACAGAGCCGGGAGATGACAGCAAAGCATAGAAAACCCAGTCGCCAGCACCTGAAACTATTATTACACAATTTCCTGTTTTGTTACCTTGTTTATCTTTTAAGCCAGCAACAGATAAAGTTGTGTGTATGTTGTGTGCTATTTATTCCATTATAATACATAAAAGCCATGAATATCCTGTAAATGATATCCTTATAAACGGTGAGTTCTGATGTCATCAGTTATAAACGGTGAGTTCTGATGTCATTTCTGTCACATGACTCATTGAAATTTGTATATTATAATAAATAAAGTTCCCCCAGTTGTAAAATATGAGGATATTAGAAGTTACCTCGGAGTTCCATGACCTGTATAAAAACACTCGGCCTTCGGCCTCGTGTTTTTATATGGTCATGAAACTCCTCGGTAACTTATAATATCCCTATATTTTACAAAAGGGGGTACTTTATTCACTATATAATACACAAGAGCCATGAACATCCTGTACATTATATCCTTATAAACGGTGTTTAATGATGACATTGGTTATAATTGGAGCTTAGTGATGTCATTCATGTCACATGACTTACTGAAACGTGTATATTTTATTATTCATCATAACATTGTCTTCGAATTCTATCTATCATTTTGCCATAAAAGTATTTACAGATGCTATTAGATTACCCATCTGATCCCCCATGTCCCTGTTAGGGATGTAGCGAACTGCCGATTTGGTGTACGCGAACGCCGTTCGCGAACACCGGCAAAAAATGCGAACGTTCGCGGACAGTTCGCGAACTTCGAACACCCGCTAAAATCGTTCGTTTCGAACGATCGAAGGATTTTAATCATTCGATCGAAGGATTTCATTCGATCGAATGCTAAAATCATTCGAATCGAACGATCGAACGTTTTAAAATCGTTCGATTAGAACGATTTTTAGCGTTCGATTGAATGAAAATCATTTGATCGAATGCTTACAATCGTTCGAACAAATGGAAATCGTTCGATTTTTAGCGGTCGAAGGAATTCGAATGGTCGAATGGTCGAACGATTTTTATTCGAATCGAACGCGAACTCAAAATGCGAACGTTCCCAAACGTTCCCGAACATTCGGCGGACGCGAACGGTCGAAGTTCGCGCAAACTAGTTCGCAGCAGAACAGTTCGCTACATCCCTAGTCCCTGTATGAGGGGGCTGCCATATTTGTGCAGCAGGAGTCCGTTAGCATTAGAAACTCTAACTGACATGTTGAGAAGGAACAGTCAGGTTGGCAAAACAGTCAGGTTTAGGAACAATTACTTACAAAAGCAGTGTGACCTATAGGTAACTTTTAATGCAGATTAATATTTTGAAAAGAAAATGTGTAGTGTCAGTATCACTGTAATAGCGCTAACCTTCTCAACTAGCCAGTCATCATTGCTGATTCTAATGTTGTCAATAAATTCTTTTTTCCAAATCTATTATTTATTTTATTTGTACCCCTGTGTTAGTATAATTAATCATTATATTTTTCCCTACTTTTTGCTTATAGGTTTTATTGGTTATTTGCTTATGAGCTCAGGCACCTTTCTCCTTTTAGATTGCAAGCTCTAAGGAGTCAGGCATTTTTTTACCTCCTGTACATCACTACTTGCATGTAAATGTATCTTCCTTTCTATTGTACAGCTCAGAGGAATACATTGGAACTTTATAAACATGCCTTGCCCTTAATAATAATCAGATCCGTTTTCTGATCTGTTGGCCACATAAAAAAGCTCATCCACAAAAACACTTGCACATCAGATGGTGGCTGAGTAGCAATGTCCAACCACAGCCCTGCCTGAGTGCATATCATACCCACTATTCACTTTCTGTTATACATTAAAGGCAGGGACCCATTTTTACCATTACACAAAATTACTGATGGAAGTATATGGGTTACAATAGAGAGAGAGAGTGCAGAGAGGAAAATGAAGTGGGTAATGTAGAAACAAAGCTGTAAAGGAGGTCTTAACCCACTTGGTGTGTAGAACGTATTAAACCCACTTCACCTTTCAGTTCAAAGCAGCCCTTTCATTAAACAACACCATGTCTACACTCCTATAAATTGCTTTCATTTGTTTGTGTGGATTATATGTTAGAATTACCTTTTAATATAATATTTTCATGCTGCAAAGAGATACATCATTTAGATCCATAACATATGCCTGCATAGAAACCAGTGCAGTAGGCAGCCCGCGTCTACATTAACTGCTAATTAGCCACACACAATATAGATTTGGTACATATCTGTATTTAAAGAGACATCATTACACTAATTACACCTCTTTGCTTGAGCATATCTATATGTGTGAGTTTGCAAACACCTAATTACCAATTACACATCAATTCAACCTAAAAAAAGCACAACATTAGCCTTTGTAAAACATACCGCCCACTATTTATTATTATCCTTGCTACAAATCTAGTGGAACAGACATCTGAAAAATGCACGGACTGCTTTCAGAAATTCAGGTTTTTACAGGATTTCCAACAGCACAATTAATAGGCAGTGCACTGCATTCTGGATAAATACCAAAGCAGAGCAAAAAGATCCCAAGGTACGAATTTAAAACTTTTGGAATGTTTTTACATGTGACAAACATTTTGCCAGAGACATTTCTAAGCAGTTTGAGTGAACAGGCAGTCTCCTTCCCAGCACAATGGTCGGAATTCACACAATCTTCTGTAAGTGAATCAGTTCCCACTTCCCAACAACTCTTCATTTAGGACTCTTCCAAAGGATTATGGTTTCGTTAATTAAAAAACATGGCTAAAAAGCCCCACGGATAATAATACAATCCAATTTTTTTTTGTGGGGGGAGGTAATGGCCTCTGTATCTGTAGCAAATTAATACAGAAGTCTTCATTCAACAGTATAATAAACATTTGGTCCAAGCAGACAGGAAGTTTTTGGCAACATTGTATATATTACCAGCTTCAGTATATAATCCCACAGCCTGTTATATTTGCATTACACATTTCATTCATCAAGTGCAGGCTCAGCTGACAATGTGTACTATCTAAAATAGTCACCCCGCTGCCCCTTTTACGCACACCCCCTTCACAGTTAATGAGGGCTGGAAATGTATTTTTGTGCAATTATGGATGTAAAAAAAAAAGCCAAGTGTCCCCTTAGTCTTAAGGAATATTATAATTTAAAAAATTATCATTAAAAAATAGAAATATTTTATTTACATCAAGTCAGAAGACATATATATTATATGTGTATGTATATATATATATATATATATATATATTTATACAAAATAAAATTTTCATCAATACATTTTGCCCTTTGATTTTGAACTGGAAAGTGCAATGCTATTTTTTTTAATATTTTGTTTATTTCATTTGCACCCAGGCAAGTTGAATGTTGGACTTTATTTAAACCCAATAGGCTTGTTTTGCCTTTACTAACTATATCTTAGTTTGGCACAAGCTACTGAGTTGTTATTATTACAGAGAAACAGGAAATACCTTTTAAAAAATTGTATTATTTGGATAAAGTAGAGTCTATGGGAGACATCCTTCCTGTAAGTCAGAGCTTTCTGGGTAACGGGTGTCCAGGTAACTGTTCTATATCTGTATATATATACACACACACACACACACACACACACACACACACACACACACACATATATATATATATATATATATATATATATATATATATATATATATATCTTTAGGTGAGTCTAAGCTAGAATGACATAGCTGTAAGAAAGCAGACAAACCCGTGTTTAATAGCCAGTATACAAACCTAGCTGCAATCGTTTAAATATTAAATGAAACCTTTATTATCAAAGTTAAACTGGCCATACACTGGCCAATAAAAGTTAGCTTAGGATCCCCTTTAGTCGGCAGCTTATAGGCCTGTGTATGGGACCTTCCTGACAGCCTGTCCAATGGATTTCTGGCTGAAATTGGACAGACATCTATTGTTCAGGTTGTGAAATAGGACTGTAGGACTATGTTGGCATGTTGGTGTGTTTTACCCCATAATGTGACTGCATAGCCCGGCAGTATGATCCAATTGCTAGCCTGGGGGCCTCGGATCGCTTCCTTTTTCCGAAGTTGCCAGAAGTTGCCTCACGAGGAAACTTTGGGCGACTTCGGAAAACATAGCGCTCTGAGTGCCATCCTGCCGGTGATTTCGATTCTACCCAGCGGGAAGGTTTTCGAGGAGATTAGTCGCCCGAAGAAGAGCTGATTAGTTGCCAGGCGACTAAATCTCCACAAATGTTCCCGTGTGTCTCTGCCCTAAATGTATGTATTTGTTAGGGAAGGGTTAGAGTTTAGGGGAAAAAAGACACTATTTTTTTTCCCAAGAGGGGAGCTCCAAGGAGGGTGGGGTTGTAGAAAATAGAACAAAAATATGTAATATATAAGCTGGGGATTATGGGAGTGGCCCTTCCAAACCACAAGGAGGGTCACAGGTTGGATATCCCATGGGTAAAGAGCCTGGAATTCCTGATCCAACCACTGTAGATTGAATTGGCATTTGAATTGTATTGCAGGAGTCCTCTGGCACCCAGGAAAATAACTAGATCAGTGAACTGATACAGTTCTCTCCCAGTGGATCCCATTGTGATCCTGTGACCAATGAATTGTATTTGGCCAAATCAGGTAAAGATCATCAACTCCACTTAAAGGAAAACTATACCCCCAAAATGAATACTTAAGCAACAGATAGTTTATAACAAATTGAATGACATATTAAAGAATCTTACCAAACCGGAATATATATTTACATAAATATTGCCCTTTTACATCTCTTGCCTTGAACCACCATTTCGTGACTCTATCTGTGCTGCCTCAGAGATCACCTGACCAGAAATACTACAACACTAACTGTAACAGGAAGAAGTGAGGAAGCAAAAGGCAGAACTCTGTCTGTTAATTGGCTCATGTGACCTAACATGTGGTTTGTATGTGTACACAGTGAATCTTATGATCTCAGGGGGCGGCCCTTATTTTTTAAAATGGCAATTTTCTATTCATGATTACCCAATGGCACATACTACTAAAAAAGTATATTATTATGATAATGGTTCATTTACATGAAGCAGGGTTTTACACATGAGCTGTTTTACTCAGTATCTTTTAATAGAGACCTACATTGTTTGGGGGGTATAGTTTTCCTTTAAAGGGATACTGTCATGGTAAAAAAAAAACTTTTTCAAAATGACCCAGTTAATAGTGCTGCTCCAGCAGAATTCTGCACTGAAATCCATTTCTCAAAGAGCAAACAGATTTTTTTATATTCAATTTTGAAATCTGACATGGGGCTAGACAGATTGTCAATTTCCCAGCTGCCTCTGGTCATGTGACTTGTGCTCTGATAAACTTCAATCATTCTTTACTGCTGTACTGCAAGTTGGAGTGATATCACTCCCTCCCTTTTCCCCCCAGCAGCCAAACAAAAGAACAATGGGAAGGTAACCAGATAGCAGCTCCCTAACACAAGATAACTGCTGCCTGGTAGATCTAAGAGCAAGACTCAATAGTAAAAATCCATGTCCCACTAAGACACATTCAGTTACATTGAGAAGGAAAAACAGCAGCCTGCCAGAAAGCATTTCTCTCCTAAAGTGCAGGCACAAGTCACATGACCAGGGGCAGCTGGGAAATTGACAAAATGTCTAGCCCCATGTCAGATTTCAAAATTGAATATAAAAAAATCTATTTGCTCTTTTGAGAAATGGATTTCAGTGCAAAATTCTGTTGGAGTAGCACTATTAACTGATTCATTTTGAAAAAATGTTTTTTCCCATGACAGTATCCCTTTAATGAGTGGATGTAACAGTGTGTGCATATTATAGCACCCATACAGCTAGATATGTAACCATGTAGAGCACCTATTTACACACTACCCAGATAAACAATGTATTTTCCTTCAGTATTTCATTCAGTGTCAATATGTACATTTCACCTTTCAATAGCGATTAAGTCAGCCTAATTTTTTTTCAGCTTTCTGGAGAGAACAGCTCAGCTGGTTACAGCATCTGTTGTATAAAAAAAGAGCAAAGTCATTCCGGTGGAACTGGCTGCATAATGATTTTAACACTATCAAAGAGGTGCCACCAAAACGCTGCAAGGGAGAAGTTATGAAAATATTGATTTGTGATTGCTTGCTGTGCAGTCTCGGGGGGAAGGAAAGGGGAATTATCATTCTGACCATCGCTCACATCAAATAATTCAGCAGGAGGTGTGGAATCTGCGTAATCTCGGTGACACAGTGCTACAGAATTCCAACAGGACCCATATAATAGGCCCTGATATAAATAGATTTCACCATGTGTGCAATAATTGGAGAGTTAATATGAAACACAAGCTCTCCCTGGAGAAAAGTGATTTCTTCCAGACTCACAAGCCTGGCACATTGTAATTATATATGGTTTTCCTCCATAAAAGAAAAAAAATATTTGTGTTTTAACTCAGTTCAGATCTCGTTTCTCGTTTTTTTTTCCCCTTTCATGGCTAAGTATGCATTTTTGGAAATGACAAGAATGCTTTATTTTGCTTGGTTCAGCTTACGCAACCCTGCAGTTTATCAACAAGGATTATTCAGAACATGTGATTTAACTCCATCTGTTTCGCTCTGGGTTGCACACTTGTCAGGCTAAACCACCAAAGGGTTACACTGGGAAGAAATGGTTAAAATAAAAGAGCTACAAGTCACCTTCTTCAGAATACTTATATTTTATGATGATATGTTCTGCTCTTTTCTGAACATTGCAAGCTACTAGGAACATTTGTGTTTGTATGATCTTCTTCCCTCATATTGTTCAGTTAATGTACATTGTAATATATGAATCATAATAATGTAAACATATGAAAGGTACAAATGTTCTCTGAGTTACAAGTGAACTGAATGCTTGCAATGAAGTATAAACACATTAGCATACAGTAGTTATACCTAATATATACTGGTCAACTGAGCTTTTCTAATTATCCTATCCTACTTACTCTGACTATTCTGGCTTGCATATTCAGCCATTCTATCCCACTACTTTTTGCCAATCTAACCAGAACATTCTCATGCTTCTGTACCACTTATTTTAACCATTCAAACAACACATTCCTATTACTCAATCCCAGGCATTCTAGTCATTCTACCCTAGAAATCACCATTATTATACTTATTGTCACAAATGCTTTAGTCATTATTATTATTATTTAAATTTGTGCCATGAAAATGTGCACATTCTAACACATGTTTTACCATATATTCTGCAAATTCACACCCATTTATCTTCTGTCAAGTCCAATCTGGATTCAAACCCTGGACTGTTTGATGATCTGGTTTTAGCCTGTAAAGGATTTTAGGTCTTTTTGTTACTGGTAACTAAATAAGCATTCTCTGCTTCCTCTTTGCCACAGTTTCAGACTCCAATCCCATTAAAAAAAGTGTCAAAATAATCTACCTATCAGCTATCTAAATAAGCCTGCCTTTTGCTGCCTTCCTATTCCTGGGTCCCTACCTGGTTCCTGATTCCCTCCCTAGTTCCTGAGTTACTTCTGTGGATTTCCTGGTTCTTACTCCTGCCATCTGTTTACCATGAATGGGTCCTGCTCTTTTCAGCAGACGTAACCATTATAACTATTCCAGCCCATCTTTACTCAGCTAGTTTATTCCTCAACACTATATACAACACTTTCAGTCTATTTTATCCCACTCATGCTATCTATTCTATCATACACATTCACAGCATTCTATCCCAGGCTGCATTAGAATTTACCTCACATATTCTCACCACCCTATGGCAGAGACACACGAAAAGATTCGGGGAGATCCGAAAAGTCTTCCTGCAGGCTAGAATCTAAATCGCCTGCGGGATGACACTCGGAGCTCTTCATTTTCCAAAGTCGCCCGAAGTTGCCTCGTGCAAAAACTTCGGACAACTTCGGAAAAAGAAGCGATCCGAGTACCATCCCGCTGGTTATTTCGATTCTAGCCAGCGGGAAGACTTTTCGGGGAGATTAGTCATACGAAGAAGAGGCGATTTGTTGTCGGGCGACTAAATCTCCCCGAATCTTCGTGTGTGTCTCTGCCCTAAGTGTCCTATTGTCTCATGATTAATATTACAACCTGCAAATTCTCAGCATTCTGTCTGGATATTAATATATACCATAATAGCCAACCCATTGCACTTTGAAACCACAGGTATTGGATCCGTTATCTGGGAACCCATTATCCAGGGAGCTATAAATTATGGAAAGACTCCATTTTATCCAAATAATACAAATAATACAGATTTTTAAACTGTCTGTAATAATAAAACAGAACCTTGTACTTGATCCCAACCAAGTTATAATTAATCTCTATTGCAGGGCTGTGGAGTTGGTACATAAATCCATCGACTCCGACTAGGACTCCTCAGTTTATGGTACCTCCGACTCCTATGTTTTATAAGAACAGTAACACCAAAAACTGAAAGTGTATCAAAGTAATTAACATTTATTGTTGCCCTGCAGTAAAAACTGTGTGTTTGTTTCAGAAATACGACTATTGTTTATATATAAACAAGCTGCTGTGTAGCAATGGGGTAGCCATTCAAGCTGCTGGAAAAAAGACACAGGTAACATAGCATATATCAGATAAAACATGAAATGTATTGGAAATGTCTTATCAGTTATGTGCTATGCAACCTGTGCATTTTTCCCCTTTTTCCAGCTTGAATGGCTGTCCCCATGGCTACACTGCATCTTGTTTATATAAACTATAGTAGTCTTTCTGAAGCAAACACACAGCTTTTACCAGTGCATGCTAACAGTATATTATATGTTAATAACTTTCATTTTTTTGTGTTACTGTTCCTAATGTAATTTCCATGTTGACTGAAAGGAGATCACAACATACAAGGCATTTTATCACATCCAAAGCTCAAAAATATAAACGAAATCCTAAAGCAAAATCAAAGTTAAACTACATAAACCTTAAACAATTTATATATTATTTGAACCTGGCTGCTAAATATTATCCAAAATTAACTACAATATTGTTCTTAGAAACAAATTTGCTTCTGCCATACCCTCTTTTATTGAAGCTCTTAAATCTGATTTGATTATTTTCAGTGCTTGTATTTAAAAGCTATTTGGAGCCAGTACATTTTTGGCGACTTCGACTCCAGATACCTAAAACTGCTTCTGACTCCGAATCCATGACGCCGACTCACTCTGCTTTATTGGAAGTGAAACCTGCCTATTGGGTTTATTTAATGTTTACATGATGTTCTAGTAGAATTAGGGGTATATTTATTATGTGATGTAAAAAACAGTGGGATAATTCACCACGCATCACCAGACTTTGCTGTGTAAAAATAAAGCGTTTATTTTTTTTAATGCTTTTTTTCCTCCGGAAGCAGTGTAAAATAACAACGACAAATCTCGCATTCGCATGGCGTAAAATAACAACGACAAATCTCGTATTCGCATGGTGTAAAATAAAACGAACCTTGATAAATTTGCCATAAATTTTACACCGCTTTTTACAGCGACTTTCGTTTAACACAGCATAATAAATATGCTCCTTTGGTATGAAGATCCAAATTATGGAAAGATCCATTATCTGGAAAAACCCCATGTCCAGCGCATTCTACATAATAGGTCCCATACCTGTATTCCATTCCACTCATTCTAATCATTGCCTCCTGTAGATTCAAGCAATTTATATCACGCTTATTATTACTACTATCCCACATGTTAAAACCATTCTCACCTAAGTACATTTACAGATCTGTTGCAAAAATTCCACCATTCAATTCTGCATATTGCAAACCTTCATGTTCGCACCCGCATTCTTAACATTACATTTCTGCGCAATCCAATAATAAAATCCTGGTAACTTACTAACTAACTAACTAACTAACTAACTGACTATTCTATCCCAGTCTGGCTCCTAAGGCAGGGGTGCCCAGTTGAGTTGCACTCCATGCAATTTTCAGGGTCTAGCACCTGAGAGGTGTTATGGTACGTTACCATATTGCATTGCACTAAATGAAAACAGAGGGTGTTGTATTTAAATGAATAAAGCCCACTTCTGAGAGCAACGTTCTAAATCCCGAATAATGGGAAGTAGCAAGTTGGCTGATCTAATAGAACTGTTTGTGGACAATGTTGGGTTTCTGTGATCTACTGGTCATCAGCTCTACATCTACTGCTAGATAGTAATCTGCCTAATGGGCAAACACATTCTAAGGCAATTTACTGTATTGAACTGAGCTTAAACTGTGAATGAGAGAAATCCTCTTCAAAGGTTACAAATTATATATATATATATATATATACACACACATACACGTATTAAAATATAGACATCATAATTCTTATCGTAGTATCAGTAAATTTAACCAGTTCAGATCAATTCAGTATAAGGGAATGGTTTGAAAAGTATTATCAGACGCCACTTGTTTTTTATTACTTCTGCTCCCTTTCAGATTAAATTCACTATGAAAACGGTCACCAATCTTTGACCTCTGTTCCTAACTGGGTAACATGCAAGACTTGTGAACGCACAACTTTTCAGCTGCAGAAAGCTGGGCAGTCGCCTATTGTTTTGTGGAGTCACAATGAGGTTTCTCCCTCTCAGGGCTGTGTGAGGCTCCTTGTGATATTCGGCCATAAAACTGGTTAAGCCATTTCACTGATCCACACAAGAGGAATTCTTGAAAGAAATGCAGTCTGGAAAAGGAATTTGTAAGGAGTTTACTAAAAGCCTTTGCTCGTGTGCAGGGCTCTATTCAAACAGATTTGCTCAGCACCCATTGTATGGGGAAAGATGTCTCCTTATTACTTCTGCAGTCACTGCACTAACATGTAGCAAGGCACCAGCGATTAAACACCAGAGATGCAGTTTCCTAGTGATTTAAAGGCATTTGTTACTGACTACATTTATTCATCACAAATTCAATCAATCTAAGCCAAACCAACTATAATGTTGCCATTAATTGACAGTAACATGCCCTACAGAAGTCTCATAACACTGGAAGTGAACATAACAAACAAATGTACAGGTTCTATACGTAGTTTGTCATTTTTATTTACTTGTATCTGTATTATAATCAGGGCAGTAAGTTAAATACTTGCCTTGAAAGTGTTATCTCCCTACAGAAGCATCTGCATTGCTTTATCTCTCCAATTGGCCGTCATCATCCCGTGTGGCTTGCCAGGAGTTACACTAATCAGATCGAGATATTGTGCAAAGCCTGCTGCCTCATACTGTTTATCCAGCTGAACAGAAATCCCATGCAATAGGCACAAGCTTTTTGGATTTTTACTGTCCTACAATGGCCACATCTCTCCACTTGCCAACACAGCAAAAAAAAATTCACCCCACTGTTCCCAATGAGCCTCCCCAGTAGAGTCAGCTTTGTATTGCAAATGTACAACTTCATCACCGCCGCATGCCCTGCAATTGTATCATAGGTTTTGGTGGTGCTGATAATGCCCCCTTGGTCTCTTTAGCTGATAATAATGGATGGGGACAAACACATTCCAGGCTGGATACCCAACTGTTCAACACTGTTTTGGGGAACAACACACACACACACAGGCAGGCAGCAGTACAGAGTGATTGCAAGCTCAATGGGGCAATGTAACTAAACAGACATAGCCATAAAAAATGATAAAAACTTCCAGTAATGCACTAAAAGTAATCTGGATCTTCCATGCAATGAATGGCAGATCAGCAGTGTTCAAAGTCCTGTAGATCTGAATGGGAGAGCAAAAAGCCTGTTGTTGATTTGGGCAAATAAATGATGCCACCGTTACTATTAACCCTTATGGCGGTGCCATTAGGCTGCAAGGCGTTGCTACCCCCCATTGGGGCAGAGAGGCTATTAAGTCGCAGCTGGATAAGCTCAGTGTGCAGCCCGGACCATCAGATCACTAGAATTGCCTTATCCAAGCGCTGTGCTTACCTTGTGCTCGCAGGAACATACTGCTTTGCCCGGGCGGTTGGAGTAATCCAGACTGAGAGCACAGGGCACCGGCAATGGGAAGCGGAGCGAGAGTGGCACTCAATACATTATGTGAGACTAGCGAGGGAGAGCGTGTGTGACAGCAGCCTGCCAGGGCTGGAATCTCTGCTAGGGCATCCCCCTGCTTCCCCTCCCCCTTAGCACATCCCTTCAGCAATTCACTCCTTCCAAAACTATATTAGCCAGCAGGGGGGGAAAAGTGACCAATCAAGCGTTCAAAGCGCGCGTCCCTTCCTTCAGCGCTACAGTGCGATCATCTGTGCGCCGCCGCCGTTGCCTCTGCTGCTTCTGCTGCTACTGGTGTCCTAAAGGCGGCACATGGGAAGGAAAGGTGTTGAGATGTTATCTGGCCAATGAGGAGAATGAATAGCGCTTGGCCAGAGGTGGAGGGATAGCGGCAGGGCTTACAAAGAAGGGAGAGTGGAATGAGAGGAGGGGAGGAGGAGGGTGGGAAGGAGGGAGGGTGCTGGGTGCTGCTGCTGAGCTCCCACTGCTTCTGATGACTTTAGATTTTTAGCTGTGGCTAGTGAGAAGTAGTGATGATGGAATAAATTCTCCAGACACGAATTTGCTGTGAATTTCCGCGTTTCACCGCAAGCAAATTCATTTGCGAAACTGTGGCAACAATTTCCAGACGAAAAAATGCGCCGCATCAAAATAAAATTGTTGCATGAATGCCCATTGACTTAAATGCATTTGGACCGAATAGTCGCAGGTATAAAAATTGACACTGACTTCAATGCGTTTCATGAATTTTTTGTGTTTCGCAAATTTTGTTGTAAATTTTTCAGCAAAGCGAAACAGCACAGATTCGCCCATAACTAGTGAGAAGCTCTGGGGTGAGAGCCCTGCACACAGGCCCAACCAAAGTTGTCCAGATCAGGTACCACAAATAAACGAATTAACCAAAATATTAGATTTCAGTGATGAGTCGCATTTTATGTCATCTACGTGCTCCATACATATAGAATGCCTGTCATTTACCAATAATAAACAATTCTGAGGTTGTTCAGAAAGGGCACTTACCCTGGGCAGGTCTGAACTGAGAATCAAAATAATCCCTGACATTTCAAGTATACAGAGGCCCAAACAGCCCCCTTGGGCCCAATAAAATAAAGACTGGCTATGGCATTTTACAGTAGCCCCAATCCACAGATTAAGGGCCTGGCACCCAATATCAGAAGAGACACTTGGGGGGAAATGTAGTGAAAAAGTACAAAGGTTAATGTGGCACAGAAATGTAGAAATGTTCTGTTAGACATGTTCAATATATACATCAGAGATTCCAAGGCTTCAGGCTCAGTCTTCCATTTGTTGTAAAACTGCAACTCCCACATTTGACTGCAACATGTATATATAATTCCACTTCCCTCAGGTGGGGGACCCAAACTTCAGGCATTGCCAGAGCCCCCTCTTCTTTTACTCTGGCTCCTGTTGTAATTGCAGTTAGTGTTTAGTGCAGACTAAGTGGCTTCTCAGAGCTCAAGGTGCCTGTTGATGTATTATTTGATCCATATTTATTGTAAATCGGTTACATGGTTACACAGTAGCTTAGGCTGAAACAAGACACAGTCCAACTTTTGCTAACAAAATTTCTGCCTGTATCTAGCAGCTCTATCTGGTATAGAGAAGTACTTTGCAACTCTTGCCATGCAATTGGCAGAGTACATTACACACATAATGCACTTTAACAAAAAAATTCAAGATGTGACAGTGGAGCTATTGGTCAGAATGGGGCCAGTGGCATAACTTAACTTTCTTTGGCCTTTCTACCTTGGCGCCCTGAAAAAAAGATCTTAGGGCCCCATTCCACATCACATTACTGCAAATTCCAGCTGTACCCATGAGCATCATTGAAGTTAGCAGAGAAAGTGCAGTTGATTTTTTAATCCATAATGGGGGATCATTAATACAAATTGGACGGCCACCAGGTATCCAGTTGGACAGATCCAATTTAGATGAGGACAAGAACTGTCTCCACTCTCCAGTATAATTTTAATTAATAGACTCATACGGAGCTTACAATCTTATGTCTGGTATCAAAAGCCTGACAGACTATTTTCGGGGACCGAAACGTTGACCTGTTTCTTTTAAATGTTGGAATAAATAAAGAAGATTTTACTTAAATCCCAGTGTGCATTCCTATATTTAAACAATTATATATATATATATATATATATATAGTCCAAAAATAAAAGGAAGCACTCACGGCATAAAGGTTGTTAGAAGTCCTTTACTAAATCATATAAACATCTACGCGTTTCGGTACCTCATGGGACCGTCATCAGGTCCCTTGAGGTACCGAAACGCGTAGATGTTTATATGATTCAGTAAAGGACTACTAACAACCTTTATGCCGTGAGTGCTTCCTTTTATTTTTGGATTTTATATTGAATTGTTTTAGCACCTGGCAAAATGATCGAATGACGGAGGTGAGTGCCGGCAACCAATGGCTTTATATATATATATATAATATATAAATATATATACATATATATATATTTATATATATATATATAGAAAGGTACTTTCCTTCAGTCCACGTTTTCTGTTTTTCTGTATGAGAGGCACAGTAACTTTCCAAACCCATTAGAAATTGACCAGGATTTGAACCTATGATTCCCCGAGTTCAGTCCCTTAATGACTGAGAAGCTCCTTCTGCCTATTAAAAAAACAGCCTTGTAAATGGCAGCTAATGTTAGTTATCCTACTATCGTTTACATTTCAGCTTATGGAATTGTAATGGTACTGGATTTATGTTATCATTCAAGGTTTCCCTACAGTACAAGGGGGGGGGGCATTGCAGTTAACCAAGCCTTAGTTACCCTTAATAACACAGTAGCAACCTCCCTTCCAAGCCTATTTATAATACATATATAAGATATGAGTGGGTTTATATGCTGGTTATTACAGTGCTGAATATTTCATGCCCTTGGTTTATTCTGTAAAAAGCCGCGTGCATTCTGTGGCCCCATTAATGTCAGGGAGAAGGGGACCCGCAAAATCGCTTATCATGGAAGAAACTAGACGCTGAATAAATTATTCCCTGCACTCCATAAGTGTTACCTTTCAAATTGAAAAGAGAAGGAGGCTCGCACTCACAGGTCTTGCAAAGAAATAATGTTGTGTATTAGTCAAAAATAAGAACTCCAAGCTCCTTTGCATAGGGCCTTCCTCGCCTTTTGTACCAGTATTGGTTGTGATGTATGTAACTCCATATGTTCTATGTATGTATAAACACATTTACTTAACAGTGCTGCGAAATATGCTGCCGCTATATAAATAAATGTTAATAATAATAATATATATACACACACACACACAACATATTGGTGTTTGTGAAATATTTTCTAGTAATTAGTTGAATCATTAAGCAAATATTTTTATTTTCTTTGCTTCTTTTTTTAAAGAACTAGTTGGTCAGGGCTCACTGGTTCAGCACTGATCAGATTTAGCCTGGGGGGGGCTGCAGAAATGGACTGAAAAATGAACAAGTGAATTCTGACGAGTGAGACACCTCAGATGTTCTTTACACTATTAAAGGGGTTTCTATTAACTTTAAATCCTTATGGCCTGGGTGGAGCTTGGGATGCCGTCATGGATGGCAGGCCACAAACGGCATTGTTCTTTCTTCAGCATCAGCAGTGCTTTAATGTATTCTGCCTATTCAAGGATCCAGTGGATAGTCCCCCTCCAGCTACTTTCCAAAAGTGGATATGTTTTGTTAGGAGGGGCTGTGCTAGGAGGTGGGTGAGATAGACCCAAGCATGGGAGGAGGGGAAGGTAGCAAGAGGCAAAGCAACAAAAAATGAGAGTAACCTAACACCACTAACCAGGAGCTGCCTTCTGCTAAAGGGGAAAATGAGCTTGCTGCCTTTCTAATTTGGTTACCAACAGGACCCCTACCTCTCAACTATCCCTCTGAGAATTCCAGGACAATAGACCAAATTGAGGCACAACCTCTAGGCAGAGTATGTTGGAAAGAACAGTAGTGTTAAACATTTGGAGAGGTATCTAAAGATAACAGCGTGCAAGGCAATACGCGTGTAACACATGGCTCGCACAAATGAACATGTCAACAGCCTAAAGAAAGCTCATAAATATTTTTAAGGCAGATTTCACGAAAAAAGGGGGGATAATTTAGTGCACACTGCCTGGATTTTAGAAATAGCCAAGAGAATAGCACAAGGTGCAGTGCCTAAACTAGCTACCTTCATAGATGCCAGTATAGTAATCAGAAAAAGCAAAATAGAAAGGCAGATGAGGAATAAAGTACAGGTATGGGACCTGTTATCCAGAATGCTCGGGACCTGGGTTTTTTTGGATCTTTATGCTCTTACTGATGAGCGGTTCCCCTGCCTTTCTGTTTTTCTGCGTTCATCCGCAGGGGAGCGCAGGAATAGACGCATTAGGTTTTTTTTATGGGGCTGTACTCACACAGGCATGTGTAGGCGCCGAACGCAGGTTGAGACGCAACATGCTGCATTTTTCCTGCGTTCTGCACCTACACGCGCCTGTGTGAGTACAGCCCCCATTGTGTGAGTACAGCCCCATTGAAAAAACCTAATGCATCTATTCCTGCACTCCCCTGCAGCTGATTGCATAAAAACGGAACGCAGGGGAGCGCAGCTACAACCGCTCGTCAGTAAGAGCCCTAAGTCTGCTGGAAGATAGTGTAAACATTAAATAAACCCAATAGGCTGGTTTTGCTTCCAATAAGGATACCATATCTGTCCTTGGTGAGCCTCTGCCAACTGCTATAGCTCCAGCTGTACCCCCACGTTCATGTGTACGCATTAGAAGTTTATATTACAGGTATTTAGGTGGTCAGTGAATCCCTATAAATGTGTCTCTTTCTGACATGCAGTCTATTCGTTTATGTGTGTCTCGCTGATATTTAGAAAATTACGTCCATAGACTGTAATGGGTGAAAAAAATTGTTCCATGTCAAAAATTTATCCAGCAATTTGTTACACGTCAAAAAAATGTTGTTGCCCATAGACTTCAATGCATTTAATCAAATTTTCACAGTTTTTGTGAATTTTTGGCAAATCGAAACAGGTCAGATTCACCCATCAATATTTGCTATTAAAGCAGTCCACTTATGTGACAATAATGCGTCTTACAATTCAGTAGAAGCTGCATTGGAGCCCTTACTATCAGAGAGAAGGCCAGAAGAAATGAAGAGGGAAAACATGCTACCAATACATACCTTACATATATTTTAAGGTGGCATGGTGAAGGGTTATGTTTAAAGAACAAGATCCTTATCAATTCATTTTTGCCAAGCCTAGATCTATGTGATGCTTTTAAGGAGTCCATTCATGGGTGAGACTTACCAGCCTACAGTTTGGCAAAACCAATTATTTTATTTGTTAGTCTATTATACATTTACAGTACTAATGTTTGGACATGCCTGCGATAGACTTAACTTGGGAAGAGGACTAGAAAAAACAAATATAACCCAGAAAGCAAAATCACTGAACTTTAAAAGTGTATAAAAACTGGGCAAAAAATATAATGCTTTTGTAAAAACATTAGTGGGATTATAAAAATAAAGCGTAATTATGTAATGGGAATTTCACTTTAAATGATGTATAACTATTGCCTTTGTTTTACTGACTGTCAGTAAAATTAAAATTGCTGACAGCTGGCAAAACTGCCTATAGGATGTGGAGTATAAGCCTGCAGTTAGTGTCTGATTAGCTCCCTCCGTATGTCTCTTCACTGCCTAAACAGCACTCTGTTAATTAGTAATATTAGAAGGCTGCGCAAGATTGTTACACACATTACACACACGCACTTCAGCTTCAACTAGATACGAATAAATAGGAAAAAAGGCTAAGCTTTATTAATGTTGTAGTTTGGGTTCTAATTATGCAAATCATCAGATTCTGTATCTGAAAATAGTTTATCTGTTCTCCAGAAGTTACTTTATATAAGATTATATACTTAAGCTGAAAATAATATCTCAGAGAACAAAATTCAAAAGATGGATTTGTTATTCAGAACAATGAGAGAATTGGCTCAGGGGTTGGATACTTTTGCAAGGCACTGTGTATGTTCATTGTTGTGCATAGTACTGTGATTTTATATGATTTTATATATTTATTTAAATGTTTAATCTGTTATCCAGACTGCTCAGGACCTGGGTCTTTCCGTAATGTGGATCTCTACACCTAGAGGCCTATTTATAAAAATTCGAATTTGTGAAGTTTTAGAGGTTTTTTCTACTTCGAATAAACTAATAATTTTAAAAAACTTGAATATTTGCTCATTTATCCGAAAAAACTTGAATGCCTTGAATTTGTTGAGTTTTTGCTTAATAAATACCAAACATTTGAGTTTTTGAAAATATAACAAGAATTTGTGAGTTTTTGTTCAAAAAAATTCAAATTGTGCCAAAAACTTGAATCCAAACTTTGATAAATCTAAGTCTACCAAAAAAATAATTTAAACATTAAGGGGGTTATTTACTAAACCTTGAATTTTTCTGGTTTGTGCTTTTTGGGGCAAAAAAATCTAATTTTTCATGGAAAAAAATGTATTATACCCTGATGCTGCAAAAAGTCTGAATCTGAAAATCCGTATTCTCAGACCTGTCAAGGTCCTGTATAAGTCAGTAGGAGAGGCACCTATCTCCATTTTAAGTTTTCGTGGTCTGCATTAGGTTTAGCCCCAAATCCGCAAAAAAAGCCGAAAACGCCGAAAACGATTTGTGTTTTTGCTAGATTTTATCAAGTTTATCAGCGATCCAATTAAATTGAGTTATTTTATTAATAAATAAGGTCAACTCGAGCATGTGAGTTCGGTTGTGGTTTTTTTTTTAAATAAAATATGAGATAAATTAGAATTTTGGTAAAGAACCCCCTAAATTAACCCAATAGCATCCTATTGGGCTCATTAAGGGGGTTATTTACTAAAATCCGATATATGCCTCCGATGAAGATTAGTTATATCTTAATTAATAAATTCAGAACTTTCTGGAGAATGGGTTTCCAGATAATGAATCCCATGCCTGTATCTACAGTAATTGTTTCATACAATGTGTATGATAGGACATATTAGTGTAGGTAAAGATAAACATCATTAACATTATTTACTAAAAATAATAATATAAACTATGAATATTACATACAGTATTTATAACATGTGAATTGCCAACATATTTGGCAGCGCTCTACAATAAGTGAGTATATACATTGACCATAAAGATTACAAAACACATGTTTCTGATACCAGAGGTAAAGAGGACACTGCCAAAAAGAGCTTAGCATTATGAGAAAACTGATGATGGTCAAATTTACTTTATCTTCATACATAGACTTCAAACCTCTCCATTGCTCTGTTTAATGTTCCTGCACGGTTAATTTTTTTGTACAGTGAACAGCATTCCTAGTGCTGGGTAGTTTTTTAACTATCTACAGATTAAAACAAATATACAGTATTTTATATTTTAATTTGTATTTTATAGCATATTTTTCAGGATTAGTTATTTCCATAAAACAATCATTTATAGTAAGGACAATTATAGAGCTCACAGAGTAGTAGAAATTGAAGTTTTATTGCACACACACATGTTTATCTTTGAGAGTGTAAGGCAATGTAAAAAAACAGAATTAGTGTATTATTCAGTGCAATGGTACATTTTATACCGAGGGGGCAGTCCATACTGACAGAAGTACATTCTTCCTTCTGTTTTGTTTAACACAAGAGACCACAAGTTCAAACAGGGCTTTGTATTTACACATAGTTGCCATAATCAAAATATTTCTAATAAAACATTCCCCTTTTCCTCTCTATTGACATAAACACCAAGAACTAGCAATGGAGCACAGCACATGGTGGACTCTACATCAGAACACATACTCTACATCATTATAGTTTTTCCTCCAAAATTACTGTACTGAAAATTCACAACCGAGCAACAAATATACATACTGAATAAAGTTCCTCCTCTTGTAAAATATAAGGATATTAAAAGTCTACACCAATCAGGACAGCTAAAGATAGACATTATATTCCAAATCTGACCACCGAATGGGTCAAATTCGATCGAATCAAATGATTTGAAGTAAAAATCATTCGACTATTCGACCATTCGATAGTCAAAGTACTGTCTCTTTAAAAAAATACTTTGACTTTGTACTTCGCCACTTTAAACCTACCGAGCTGCAATGTTAGCCTATGGGGACCTTCCCCATCACTTTTCTAAGTTTTTTTGATCAAATAAAAATCGTTCGATCAATTAAAATCGTTAGAATTATTCGATTCGGACAATTTCATCGTTCGATCTAACAATTTCATTAGATCGTTCGATCAAAGCTTTTGCGCAAAATCCTTCTAATTCAAATAACGAATTAGAAGGATTTTTACTTCGAGGGTCGAATTCGAGGGTTTATTAACCCTCGAAATTCTACCCTTGATAAATCTGCCCCTTAGAGTTTCTAATGCTGCTGAAGCACAAATATGGCAGCACCCTCAGAGAGTAACATAGAGTATCAGATGGGTTATGTAAAAGCATCTGTAAATACTTTTATGGCTAAATTGTAGATAGCATGCAAAGACAATATTATGATAGATGTAAAAAAAGGTTTAATTTCTGATCTCAGTATCTCTTTAAGGGCCTGTAACCAATCGTGTGCCCAGTGTTCCCCACCCCCTTCAGCATAGTAATGACCTACAGAGCTGAGCCCAGCACAAGAACTTACACCTGTCTAAAATATAAGGCATTGTATTCAATATAAACCTTTTGAGAAGTGGGTGGATTAGTTTTAAATGTAGACAGGAAAAAAAATCTCTCTCCCTCTAATGACCAGCGGTAGATAAGCCTGGCGCCTCCCCATCATTACGCCCTAGGCACGTGCCTCTTCTGATTACCCCTAGTTCTGGCCCTGCTGAAGACATCATTTCTGGCAATACATGCAATCTGGGTACCTAAAAGCATGGTCCTACTATATAAGTGTGTGTGTGTGTGTGTGTCGGAAATACAATGGTTATATCCATAACACTATATTTTTTTCTTCTGTATATTATTAAATCTGAAAATACAAATTATGTTTTTGTTTTGTAAAGATGTAATGTTACCTTGTCCATGAAAATATGTCTCAGCATCTCCTTTTAAAGAAAAAAGATTATTTACATCTCCCAGTAGGTTTCAGGAGCCATACTTGTGTGTGATGGTTATAAACAGATTTTCTGGTACTAATATGGTCTCTTAGTTTGCTCAGTGAATGAAAATATCAGTTTGATCAATGTCTTGTGTCACCTGCCAAATTTATAGGGACAGGAGGCTTTTGGGAATCATTTTGAAAGTGAATAAAGACAATGGGCCAGATTCAATTCAGTTAGAAAAAGTTATCTCATGGTTTATCACATGAAAGCTCATGAACAAGATTACATTTAAGGAGAAAAAACTTTTCTCCAAATACAGTTTCAGCTTTTTCCCATAGACTTCCATAGAGTTTTCAGGGGATAAACCGTGAGATAAGTTTTTCTGAATTGAATTGCATCTCAAATTGAATCTCATCCATGACTTTTCACTTGATAAACCTCTATTTAGTTGAATAGAATCTGGCCCAATGGCTGAACAAGACAACACTGAACCTGCAAAGAGAAAATACCAAGTAGAGGTTATGGAAGTCATCTATTTTTTTATCAATTAAAACATTCATATCTGTTGTGCAAAAGTACAAATAGAAGGTCTAATAGGTTTTTAATAGGCTTTTTGTTTTTTGTTGCCAATATTTTCAACACCTTTATTTCTGATTTTATAATCAATCAAAGAAGTTGGAGATATGTGATGATAGATAGATAGATGATAGATAGATAGATGATAGATAGATAGATAGATAGATAGATGATAGATAGATAGATAGATAGATAGATAGATAGATAGATAGATAGATAGATAGATTAGGCAACATGGTTATATAGGCAGACATGCCTTATGAGAGCGATACATACAAACTGCAAACATAGAAGGAAAATACTATGCTAAAGACTTGATATATTCTTTCTGTTGTGGCCATTTCTTTAGCCTTCAGGCATTCTGTACCCTCAGGGAAGACTTGTGCACAAAGATAAATGTGGTGTCAGATGATATGCCCAGATTGTATAGATGACCACAGACAGCACTAGGCTTTACACTGGGAATATATGTAACGTCTGTACAGATTAATTGCACATGTGTCTGTACCTCTTTTGTGCATGTTCAGACTTACCTCCCACCTTAGCCCCACATCACTGCACACTTCCATTAATGAAAAATATTTGACAAATGCAGGATTTAAAAGACAGGTAAACTCGAAGCAAAGTCAGCTTAGCAAATCTTATCATTATTTACACAAAAGTCTGAGCCCACGGATACAATTTTTTTCTATGGAAGTGTCATGTACTTTAAGGGGAATAAATGCGTTGCTTTGAATCTTCTATGCCTTCAGTTAATGTATTAGTGCAGTTAGCGTATCCATTATTCATGTAATATTAGGTTATTAGATTCACACAAAAATATTTATGGGCTGTCGTTTTACTTAATCAGGCCCAAATGGGATTGTCTGTTGAGTGGTATATTTCTACCAGCAATGGCTGTTTATCCAGGGTCATATTTAAAATGTTTTACCATCCATATTCCACATGAAAATTATTAACAGGGGACACAAGAAGGCAAATACATGAACTGGGATTTCTAACAAAAAAAGGTGATATATTGAAACTATCTTTTTAATCAGTTTTGGTCAGTTGTAGTCACAAGAAGAATTTTAGCATAAACACATGTAACAGTTGTCTATAACTACTTTCTATACAGGAATTCTGGTATGGTATAATTCTTATTCCATGCAATTTCTTTAATACATGTAAAATATTACAAGAGGATTGGTCTGAGACCAGTTTGGATTCATGCAGTTTAGTTACCAACAAATAAAAAAGGAAACCATTAAAAAAGTATTTGCTAAAAATTGAGACTATGGGAGATGGCCTTCCTGTAATTCAAAGCTTTCTGGATAAGAGATGCCATAACTGTATTGAAGATATTCAGAATCTTCAATTCGAGGATATGATTGCATTATATAACAGTATTTAGAATTCAGATGGACAAGTGGGTGTAAAAGTACAATGACGCACATTACAGGACACTTATTACGGTAAAAAGAAATGTTTTATTTTAAAAATAGTGCACCAGTATATAAAACAGTTGCCAGGGGTGTAACTACAGAGGAAGCCGACCCGGAGGGGGGCCCAGGAGGTATAGAGGCCAATTGAGGCCCTAATTCATAAACAATTTCAATAAATATTGGTAAAACAGGTCAACCTCTAGACATTTTGGGGGCCTGAAAAATAATTTGCTGTGGGGCCCAGTAATATATATTTATGCCACTGACAGTTGCATCACCATTCTAGCCACCATCTTGTTTATAAATTACTGCATCTCGGCAGCATTTGCTACTGTTCATGCAAAGCCCTTGGAAATAAACCATAAAAAAATCAAAGATATCTACAATTGGTTGTGCCACATATAATCCACAAGCCAGTTCTGTTTTCTTGCAGCCCTTAGGGATAAATGTCAGTTGGTAACCATTATTCTCTAAATGTTTCCTGCAATGGTCTTTGAACTCAACATCTCCCAGAAAAGATCAGAATGTGGCAGAGAGTTCTTGATAGCTGCTGTGGATTAGATGAGAATTCCTGGGGTGGAGACCCAGGGAAAGGCCAAATTGCTACACAAAGGGCCACACAAAGTTATCCCACCCAAGGAACTCTGAATCCCATGACACTGCCAACACAACAATTGAACAGCATTTTTCGATTCAAATGATTGCCAGCAATTTGACCAAATGATACTGAACAGATTCCTCATCCATCTAATTGATTCATGATTGGAACTGACCTGGGAAAACCATATAGACACATCAGAAAACTTTGCAAAAATCTATGTCTAAGTCGTTGATTTTGGTCACAATTTATCCAACAAGTTAGGTTTTGCTGCAGTTGCTGGCATATTTTTCCCAAATGAGTTAATTTTGTGTCTAATTGCAGAAGAAAAAGTCGAATGGCAACATAAATTGCATAGCTCCACTCATTTTCAATGAGGCTGTAAAATCTCAGCTTTTTTTAAATAAACTCAAACAAAAGAAGATTGAACATTAGTTTTCTAGAATGATTTGGGATTCCCATTGACTAGTCTAGAAACTAAATTTTTATTTATAAAAAAATATTTATAAAAGTTAATTTGTGTGTACATTTCTAGGCCCATCTAACAAAATTCAAATTTGTGTAGTTTTAGAGGCTTTTTCCATCTCAATTATACTCCCATTTAAAGAAAACACAAATCTCTACTTATTAATTAGATCTGAACATAAAATGCACCAATGAATAAAAATGCAGAATGAATTTAAATAAGAATGCTAAAATCTCGAAATCTTCTTTTTCAAATTTTATGCGGTTACAAAAAAAAAACCCTGAAAAGCTCTAAAAGCTCAAAGCGAAGAAAGATTTTACAATTGGAAAAGGACAGTTTCCGTTGAGTTCTACATGACCTCAGCAGCTTATAGACGGATACATTTTGTATTTGAGTTTTCTGTGGCTTTTACTCTTATGGGCAGATTTATCAAAGGGTGAGTTGTTTTTCCTGAAAAATTTAGACATTTGATAAATCTGGCCCTTAATAACAAATTTTTTGTTGTTTCAAATCATTTTTCTAATACACGATTTTTAGGGTAACTGAAAATTACAAATGGCTGCATATTCTGCACAAGTAAAGTGAGAGTAAAAGGTAAGATTAATATGATAATTTAACATGAAGGAGTGAGATAGTTTGCAGCTAAATTGGGGGCAGATTTATCAAAGGTCGAGTTTTACAGGTTTCTGAGTTTTTTTTATATCTCGATTGAACTTGAAACTTGAATATTTCTAATTTAGGGCAGGACTAGACGAAGCGCGTGGACCCTACACCTTGCAATACGACTAAACACAGGAAACAACTACATTGATCCGACTGTTGGAAAAAATTCAACAAATTGTAGAAACCTCTGGAGAACTAATCAATTTAGTCCATAATCTCTTTATTTGGTAATGCACGGCATGTTTCAGATCTTGTGATCCTTCCGCAGGTACTCTTGAGGAAGGATCACAAGATCCGAAACATGTTGTGCATTACCAAAGAGATTAAAGTGATTGGTTTTTCAGAGTGATTTCTACAATTTGTGAAAGTTTGCAAGGTCTGGTGGTACCTTACTCTGAAAGTGAACCTCATATACCCGATAACTAAGGATCACATCATCCACAAAGTGTTCATATCTCAAAAAAAATTTTTTACAAAAACCCAAGAAATTCAAGTTTTTTTGAGTTTGTGACTTAAAACTATCCTCAAAAAACTAGAATTTTTGGAGAAAACACAATTCGACCATTGATAAATCTGACCCTAGATCTAGGTAGTTGAAAATAAGTCCTCCAGGTAGTTTATAGCTTTTTCCAATAGGCTCATACAATTGGGCTTATGTAAAAAGGTGCATAAACATGATCTGTTTAAATACTGTAAATAATGTGGGGAAAGATTTTGTTCCAGATCAGAAGAAATAAGTTGAGCATCTACAGTTTAAAGCCATAATGCACAATCATTTTTTTCTGAAAATCAATTATACACTCCTTATGCTCCAGGGTCAGCCAAGTCCACCAGGGCATTTCCAGAACATGATGATGTTTATTGCTCTTTTCTTCCCTAACCATCATACAACTACCACTAGCTTCTTAATATTGGATGAACTCACAAGGGTCCTTAGACCTTTCCCTATTAAATACACCCTCATTACAATAAGAAAAAAAACTGGTTGCCGTGATGGCACTGGCTGAAAGATAACGATTAGCCCTAAATCTCTTAAATCTCAAACTTGAGCTTTTGTTGTGGTGTACGCACCACAAATCCATGGTATGTCTGGCATAAACCTTTTGTCTTCACTTAGGCACTTGACTTGTGGACATTGCAAACAAAAGCCATGAAGGGATTCTAGCACATCAGAAAGAAGAGCCTAATAAGGGAAAAGTCAGTGTTTTGGAAAACAGATTCTACAAAAAATCATTTAAGCGTTAAATCTTTCCAATTTAATTATTTTGCCTCTGATAAGGATTACTTAGGATCAAGTACAAGTGTTTTAATATTGCGGAATAAAAGGAAATCATTTTTTAATAATCTTTTGCTTAAAATGGCGTCTGTGGGAGATGGCCTTCCCATAATTCGGAGCTTTCTGTATAACATTTCGAGATAATGGATATCGATATTAAAATGTATATTATATATATTATGATTGTTATTACATATTTATAAAGCGCCATCGTGAGCTATACAATAGAAGGGTGTGCACATTAAACTTACAGATAACATACAAAAATACAGCCCATACAAGTGATACAAGAGGCAATGAAGGCTCTACCCAAAATGATCATTATGCTTTATAGCACGTTTACTCAGCACTTTCCATTCGCATTAGTCTCTGCACCAACATTATATTACACAGATAATATGTATATGATTTCAGTTAATGTTTGCACATCCCTGTTCTTAAAACCTTTGCCCGACAAAATGAAAGTAAAATCCTTTGCACAGCAAAGCCAACATTTGCTTCAAACAATCTGAGACAGCACCAATATATAAGTACTAAACGGGGTCAAATATTAGAAATGTAATGAAGCTTGAGGGGTAGAGCAGCAATTTATATAAACGGTGAAATCTTGATTAAGATAAGAAGCGCAAGGATGAGGTCACCTTGTCATTTAGCCCATTCCCTAAATCACACAACCTGTACTGTCACTGTGGGTAAGGGGAAAAAAAAGTTATTTTTCCCAGCAGAAATCTCCCGAGCCATAAATATTCTCTGAGGCTCGGCTCAACATTACATGTCATGGAAGGGGAAGAAATATAGGCAGGGCCCCAAAATTAACTGCTTTTGTGATCTACAAGATTAAAATTAGTTCCCAGTGTACAATATACACTATTAAAAGTCAAGGGCTTAAAGTGGAGACATGAAAGAACAACATAAAAACCAGTTTAAAAAGGACAAATATAGCACATGTGATAAATATAGTATCCTAGCATCTTATTCTAGTATTTTACTACTCATTGTATTTAAAATGAAACCTGTATGGACCCAGCTTTTACACCTTCCCTCTTCCCCAGATCTTTCATAACTTTTTTCTAAGAAGGACAAATAGTTTAACAAAAAAAAATAAGAAAACTGGAAGTTATTTCTTTACAGTCAATATAAATCTTTTAGGCCTATGGCACGTGAAAATAGCCACAAACCTCATCTTGCTGTTCCCTCGTACTTAAATGTGGCACTTCCCATTAAAGGGGAACTATCACGAAAATGAAAATGTAATATAAGCTTCATTATAGTGAAATAAGAAACTTTGTAAACAATCAATTAAATATTCTGTATTGTTTCTGAAATAATCAAGTTTATGTTCACTATCCCTCTCTCAGGATCTGTTTCTCTTCATTCTGTCTTCTTGCAGGAGTTGGGTGTCAGATAGTCAACGACAGTTAGATCCAATGTATCTGATAGGGGGCTTCCTTTCCTAGCAGATGTATTAGAGCTCTCTCTCAAATAACTGATTCCAGTACAAACAAAATCTAACAAAATAACTGCCTTTTGCACAAATTCTGCATGTAGAGAGACAGGATCGCTGGTGATTTTAATAGAGTGAGCTCTAATACATCTTCTAGGCAAAAGGAGCCCCCCTATAAGATATATTGGATCTAACTGTCAATGAATATCTGACACCCAACTGCTGAATGAAGACAGAATGAAGAGAAACAGATGCTGAAAGAGGGATATTGAATGTAAACTTGATTATTTCAGAAACAATACAGAATTTTTCATTGATAATATTTAGAAAACTTCTTATTTCAGTGTGCTGAAGCTTATATTAAATTTAAATTTTTGCGATAGTTCCCCTTTAAAGTAACAGGAGCTACCAGAGGATGTTTGTGGCGCTATTAATGTTTTTGTCAGCCAGGATGCTTGGATCAGAGAAGAAGCACATGTTCCATTTGCCTTTATGAATAGTCTCCAAAATAATATTTACATGTTTTCTACATACTAAGTTTTTAACTTTAACACCAAAAACGTGCTAAATATCTGCACAGCATTGTATATTGTAAATATATATAGACTAAGATATATTTATGTACTGAAATTAAAAATACATTATTATTAAATGCGTTATTATTGACATTTGTAATATAAAAAACAACACTGATTTGCTTGCACTAATGTCTGCAGTTTTTTACACTATTGAGTGTTAAAATGCAATATTGTTTTCAGATGAACTTACTGGGCTCAAACCCAGTGGGTCATTCTCTGGCCTCTATTTGGGAAATATACTGCAAATATTAATTAAACCCAATAGGCTGGTTTTGCTTCCAATAAGGATTATTATATTTTAGATGGGATCAAGTACCAAGTACTGTTAATTTGAAAAGAAATTGGATTATTTGAATTAAATGGAGTCTATGGTAGATGGCATTCCCATAATTCAGAGCTTTCTGGATAACCGTTGTTCCAGATAATGAATCCCATACCTGTAGTAGTAATAATAGTTGCAGTAGTAGTATTATCATTATTGTAGTTGTAATTAGTATTATTGTTATCATTATTATCATTATTATTGTAGTAGTAATAGTAATAGTAATAGTTGTAGTATTATGATTATCAGCACATATTTAGAAAGCGACACTATATTCTGTATACACTGAACATCGACCAATAACTGATACAAGAGTTTAAAAGGGCCCTACCCAAAAAAGCTTACAATGAACAAGTCAATAAAACATTGCTCCAGTTCTAGTAACCCACTGAAAACCAGTAAAAGCTCAGTTGGAAAATATCAAATAAAGCATAGACAATTTCAAAAAGTACTTTCCCACCTTTTCTCCCCCAAGCTCTTCAATCTCATAAATAAGGGGGTTATTTATTAAACTCATTTTTGAGTCAAAACTCAAATTTTTCATTATTTTTTTTAAAAAACTTTCAAGATTTATTAAAGCCCAAAGCAGCAAAAAGCCAGAATCCAAAAATCGTCCATCGCAGACCTGCCGAAGTTGTGTATAAGGCAATGGCAGAGGTCCCTATCCTATTTTGAAGATTCTGTGGTCTGTTCTGGAATTAGCCTGAAAATCCGATCATTTCAGGGTTTTCGGGCAAAAAACTAAAAAATTCGGGCTTTTCCAAAAGTCTAAAAAAAACCACAAAAGATTCGTACGATTCGAGTTTTTGCCTAACCAATTAAATCAAGCTTTTTTAATATTAAAAAAGGTTAAATTGGGTATGGTCATGATTTTTTTATTTTAAAAATAAGATGAATTCGGATTTTAGTAATTAACCCTCTTAAAGTACATATATTCATTTATGTAGATGAAGATAGTCTTCATTATAATCAATTAATAAATAAATACATTATCATATCCCAAATATAAATTAGCAGGCTAAAGCTGGCAAGTATTTATGCCAGGGACTTCATTGTACAAGATTTTTTTTGTAGGCAATAAAAATCTCTAATAGTGATAGGTGAATTTGCGCCCATTCGCGAAACGGCGCCGGCGTCTCGTTTTTGACGACGGCGTCCGTTTTTTAGAAAATTTTTTGACGTCGCCGAATTTTTGCCGCAAATTTTCGCAGGCGTTTCGCAAATCTATTCGCAGGCGGCAAATCGCGCAAATTTGCCGCCTGGCGAATAAATTCGCCCATCACTAATCTCTAACAATCTCTCTAGCCCCACACACACACACACTGACATTAAGTTCTTTCTTATTTACAGACAATGTCAACAATTAGCTAGGATTTAAGCCAGTTTCTGAAATGCAGACAGGAAAGGGAAAGAGCCAAACAACATGGAAATCAAGAAAACATTGAAACAATGCTCTGTTCCTCAGCACAAATACATCATCACATGGTATCAGCACAGCACACGCCACACGTGCAAAAAATAATAATAAAGATGCATGATGGAGTGTCACATAACAGGATACTTTAGCCTCTTCCTGTGGTTTTCCTGAAGTTTATTATATACTAATTGACTACAGAGGAACTACTGGAACGTATTATGTTTCTGGGGCATTATAAATTGCTTTCTATTTATTAAAGCTTTGTTTGGTTAGTGACCATACTGCTGGTGTAAGCAGACAGATAACAATGGAATCGGATGTCATTAGAACATTGCACCAGCATCCAGCCTTAGTAGCCACTAACAAAGTGATCTGCTTGGGCAGTCACACATGAGAGCCAGCGTATATTATATATATGGAATTATACAGTAACTAAATTATCATTTGCAGGCTCTTGCCACTTCATACACTTCTACATACTTGGGTTGTGGCTGAACAAATACACAATGCATTTATATAAAGTTGAAGCTATAGTGAAACTATGCTTAAAACTCAACAAGCGTTTTTCGTCTGACCTACGCCCAGCAACAAAACGCACGCATCAAGTCGGATGGAGTCGCATGCGTCAAGATATAACTGGATTGAATGAAAGTTGAAGGTAACAAGTACACGGTCCGACTGTCGAATGAAGACGCTGAGTCCACATCCGACAGTCGCGTCGGATGTAATGTAGTTTTTACCTGCGACTTTTAATTCAGTCCAATTCGAATCTTGATGCCTGCGTCTCCATCTGACTTGTCACGTGTGTTTTGTCCCTGTGAAAAACGCTAGTGGAGTTCTACCCTAAGGGGGTTATTTACTAAACTCCAAATGCAAAACTCCATAAAAATGTGTGAATTTTTTTTAGAAAATCGGAATTTATTATACCCCAAGGATGGAAAAGTCCGAATCTGAAAATCCGGCATCTCAGACCTGTCAAGGTTGCATATAAGTCAATGGGAGACGTGTACTCCGAAGTTTTTGGGTGGAAAATCCAAAAAAATCGTATTGGATTTTTTCCTGCAAAGCAAATTTTCGGGAAAATGTAATAACAAATAAGTGTAAAAACCCGAGGAGATTTGATCGGAGTTTGTAGAAAATGTTGAGATCAAATCAGACTTTGATAAATAACCCCCTAAATTTCCCATACTTAATGGTTTAAAGTTTTTTAAGATGTGCAAAATTACATTGCCATGTGTTTAACCTTTCCCAAGACAATATTAAAACCTTTTTGCCCTATAAGAGTAACAGTAAATAACTGTTATTATTAGTCCTGCCAGACACAATACCTATGGGCCTATCTATTTATTAAATTTTTTTTGAGTTTTTTAGGGGGAAAAATCTGAATTTTTAGGGGGGGAAAAAAGTCGAATTTATTAAGTTTCAAAAGCTGCTAAAAGTCCAAATCTGAAAATACTGCAGTTAAAACCTGTTGAAGTCACATAAAATTCAATGGCAGATATCCCAATTAGAAGATGATTTTTGCCTTCATGATCTTCAAGGGTTTTGGGTTTTTTGATGCTGGTTTTCACTCAAAATTTGTGGTTTTCGAGGTTTTTCCTGCACATACAATTTTCGTTCAGATGTTTAGTCAATTAAGCCAAATTATGGTTGGGAGGAATTTTTATATTTAAAATAATGAGAAAAATTTGATTTTTATAAATATTCCCCCTACTGTATATGTATATATGTTACAGCTTAAATAATAACCTTTGTAGAATACTCTGAGAAAGCTGCTTTAAATAAACCCTCAGTGAGGTAGAGAAGCAACCAGTAACAATCCATCCCACACACTGCCACTTCCCCACTCATGGAATAAGTTATTAAGGAATCGAAATCCTTCCCACACTCAAGAATGTAGCAAGCTTTCAGCTATAGGCCAGGATAAAGGTTCATGCCATCACGTTGATTCATATCCTGCTGTCTCTACTTTAAATTATCCATAACAAAGGGCAAATTTAAGATTCCCTCCATCCATCCAATCCTTCCTACAGTCCAAGGAATTTCCAATGTCTGTCTCTCCTCTGTTCTTCCAAAGTAGCTAGGTCTCCTTGTTCCCTCAATCAAATTCCAGGAAAGGAAATTAAAAAAACATAATACCTCATCCCAACTAATTAATATAAATGTTCCCTGGTATGGGTATAACCCCCTGAACATAATGCCCTGACATTGACTGCCCCTGTATGCAACACAGCATATGGTTAGAGATATACAGGGGATAGCAGTCTTCTCCTTTGCTACACTGTTAGGCTTGTGCCATATTATTCTATATCTATACTATATTATAGAGGCAAAATGTTTTCTTTAGGAGATCATGTCTGTCCCTTTCTACAGTATTTTCTGTCCTGATAGCTCAGACTGTTGATACAATGTAAAACAAGGCAACTGATTAACAGACCTGTCTTTGTTGAGGAACCAAGACCTTTGCAACTTTGTTTAAAAAGTAACAACCAGGAGTTAAGAAAATGCAGCTTTCAAAAGCAGTTCTTTTTACAAATAACTTTAAAAGCACTGAACAATTTTAATACATGTATATTGGAAAGTTTCTTAGAATTATGTTTTCTTTTATTAGGCGTATCTTTATTTTGCGGTTAAATTGCCCTTTAATAGCAATTTCGAAGTACTGTAGCTTGGAATTGAATTTTCATTTCATTATACACACGGTCGTTTTATGGAGGACGCCCCCTTTTAAAAATTAGTTACCATGCGAAATTCCCCTGATGTGTAAAGCAAATAGTCGAGTGCTTTT
The DNA here is from genome assembly GCA_038501925.1 of Xenopus petersii. Taxonomy (NCBI): domain Eukaryota; kingdom Metazoa; phylum Chordata; class Amphibia; order Anura; family Pipidae; genus Xenopus; species Xenopus petersii. The sequence continues at coordinate 43,282,682 of CM076674.1, read as the reverse complement.
TTGTGCTGCTAAGACTTTTAATATAAAAAGGTTTCTATGAAATGTATACGTTTATGGAGGTTTATATTTTGCAACCATTATTCTGTTGTTTCACAGGTTTATTGCTTTAAACATGTCACTGGCCAGATTAACCTATAATCTTTGTAATACTGAAAAGAAAATGGCAATAGCGTTTTGAGGTAAGCCTAAAATGATGCCTCTAGTATATTTTATAACTAGGAGGACAAGGTGAAAAGAGAAAACAGGTTTAGAGTATATAAAGAAAATTCATTATATTCAGTATAAACCCATATACACAGTGCACTGCAAAGGATTCCAGCCCTTGAACATACTCACAAATAATAAATTTGATGCTGAAATGTTGTTCTTTTCTATATTAAAGCTTTTTTAATATAGGGTTCAGGAGTAATTTTGGACCATTTCTCAGTCAGATTTGTTCCAGGTTGTTCATGTTAGTGTAGAGGCACACAATGCTATTCGGGGGAGATTAGTCGCCCCGTGACAACAAATCGACTCTTCTTCAGGCAACTAATCTCCCTGAAATGCCTAAAGCTGGGCATAAACGCAAAGATCCAATCGTACGAATAAGGATTCGTACGATTTCCGGACCGTGTGTGGAGAGTCCCGACATTTTTCGTCCGGTGGAGATCGGTCGTTTGGTCGATCGGACAGGTTAAAAGACTTCTGTCGGCTGCCGATAAGTTCTCTGCCTAAGGCATAGAGAGGGGCAGACAATATTTGATTGACAGCTGCGATTTTTAAATGAGTTTACAACAGCTAGGAATGCTTTAATTAAAAAAAAAAGAATTTGGATTTCATGTTTAATTTGAAAAGGACTTTTATTATGCAGATTTTTATGTTGGGGTGACAGGTCCACTTTAAAGGCAGCTGTTAGAATTGATCCAATAGTCGCTTATGTTCCAAATATACTACTAATGTAGAAAATTGTAACAGTTCAGAATCCAAATGAAACACCAAAGACAGGAAGCTTACACTCTAAACCTACACTTTGGAAAAATGGTAAAAAAAAATAAAAGATGGAAAGTAATTGAAAAAAAATCTTTATTTCTGGGGGGACAGTCTGAGAATAACCCAACTGAAAAAAGTGTTTAGAACATGTACAACCCATTAAATGGGTGTTTTTATGCTTTTTTATCTTGTGGCAAATGTATTCGAGTCAATGGGCTTTTTCTTTCCCTAGGCAAAAGTGTGAGGTTTTTTGGCATTAAAAAATCTAAAAATTTGCTAGTGAAAACAAAATACATGGCAAAAGTCTAATAGAGCCATTGGCATTTTATCTTTTCATGTCCATTGTAGATTTATCTCCTTTCAAAAAACTGTTCAACAGCTGTGAGATGCAGAAGGGGGCTGTCTATGAGACTACCAACAATCCAATAGTATATGACAAATGACTTGCCAGGAGCTCCCGTTGTGATACAAGGGGCCACAGTATAAGCTCATGTGAGTTGTAGTTTAACTAAAGCAGGGAGTCTTTAGGTAGGATATCTCTAACAAAAATAATACCTTAGCTAAGCAAATGACTAGAATACTTTGTCTAAAACTAGTAAACTACCACTTATATATATAATAGGATATGAGACACCCTGCTGAAAATGGTGACAGTTATTACAAGTCATGTTGGACTTCCATCTGCAGCTTTGTGCCTTTATATGGTCCCATTAGGGACATCGCAATTGAGTGACTATAATTTTCAGCTGTAAACATTTAATTTTACAACATAGCCATAGTTTTCTGTTTTGTTTTTTTTTTAAAAATTCCCTTTATAGTAATGAAATTATTTCAGTTTACATTTAAAGGGGGAATTTCACCCAAAAACTGCTTTTATATAATGGAAAACAAGGACTATATAGGACTATATATATTCAGAACTTTTAAAGTAATTTGTAAATGTAATTTCTGTTAAAAGCAAAAAAAAAACCAGACCTTTAGGAAAACTGAATTCTATTATATCACATGATATTATCTTGGCAGTAGTAAGAACCTAAAAGGGATAAGGAAATAGCTCTTTTAATTGCAATAACTTTTAAACTAATTTAAAAAAAAATACTAATATATAATTAAGGCATAGGATCCGTTATCCGGAAACCTGTTATCCAGAAAGCTCCCAATTACAGAAAGGCCACCTCCCATAGTGTCCATTTTAATAAATGATTCTATTTTTTTTTTAATTATTACCTAATAAACAGGACCCTGTACTTGATCTCACTTAAAATATAATTAATCCTTATTGCAGGCAAAATAATCCTATTGGATTTATTTCATATTTAAATGTTTTTAGTAGGTTTATGGTATGTTGATCCAAATTACAAAAAGATCCTTTATCCGAAAGCTGGAAAGAGCCAGAAAAGAAAGGACAAATCATTTTAAAAAAACTGATAAAATATCAATAATGAAGACCAATTGCAAAGTTGCTAGGGGTCATAGGACTATAACATTCTAAAAGTTAATTAAACGGTGAACCATCCCTTTAACAGAGCTGTACATTTTGCAGATGTTCCTGTTATACTGCTATATAGTAGATATTATTCTAACTAGAAGGTAAAATAGTTTAAAATTTAAATTTTTAAATCAGTCTAGAAACAAAGTGCAAGCTCACTGCATACTCAGGTTCTTGATTCATTGAAATAGACCCCCATTTGAATGGATTTTTTGATACTCACATAAAATAACATTTACACTTAAGGAAAATGCCAATAGATTTCCCTTCAAATTAAAACCAAAAAATGTACTCCCCTGTGACTAAATCTGTCCACAAGGTCTAACCATCCCAAAAAAACGAACACTTCTCTCTGCTACTCCAAAGCCCAATGGGAGTCACAATGGCGTCTTGTTTCTGGTAACCTGAGAAGCTCCTCTACTCTTTAATTTTAGACTTCAAGATGCTGCATTCCTGAGCACTACAATGCTTGATATTTATACTGTGGAATGCAGGATCCAGTCTCCGGCATTCCCGGGATTGATTTTTCTTTTTGGAATAAGGAGAAGATATTGACCGATCACTTTTGTTTTTCATTAATTATTTGTGTAACATTTACCTAGCAATATCATTGTTTTCCCAAAGTGGCTCATACAATTTTCTCAGGGTAAGGTCCCAGAGAAAATAAAAGACAATGTAGAAAGTTTATTTTGCCCTTTAAACACATTGGATTGTCCCCAAGGCTCTTTTAGACATAAGCTAGTAATTAAATGCGTGGATAAGTGGGAATTTGTAGACTGCCTTAACTATTCATTTGGAAAAGGGAATCTGGTAGCATGTGGCAAGCAGGTCCAAAAAAGTTTTATAAAAAAAAAAAAAACAATCTAGTAATGTGATAGCCAAAGATATATATGTGTATGAGAGTGGGGTGGAAGGAATTTAGGAAACTGGGATAAGATAGGATTTTGCTTTGCATCATCAAGATCAGTGTAACCCGATGCCCTTCTTATCACATGTGTTGAACATACAATAGATATAATACAGACTGAGAATCATTTTAGCTTATCTTGTGACAAATGTAATATCAGTGCAAGTATGATATGTCATCTGTACAGAATCTGAAGTTAGTGATCACTGTAGTATTGAACTGTGACAGTACAATAAATAGGAGACCATTTTAAAGGGAATTGGCTGTCAGTTTGGGACCCACCAGAGCTGCCACCTTAGGGGCCCTCCACCTCCCCAGCACTTTGTTGTGTACCTTGGCCTTTCTTTTTGCAGCTGCGATCAGGGCTGGGGGGTGGTCAAGCGGCTTTAGCAGGAGTGGGTATGGGTCGGCAGTGCCCACCAGGTTATTTTCCTAGCCCAGTCCAACCTTGATCAAGGTCCCCTGTACAGGTACAAATAGTATGGTACCAGGGATGTAGTGCAGGTATAGGATCCGTAATCCGAAAACCCGTTATCCAGAAAGCTCTGAATTACAGAAGGGCCATCTCCCATAAACTCCATTTTATCCAAATAATCCAAATTTTAAAAAACAATTTCCTTTTTCTCTGTAGTAATAAAACAGTGCCTTGTACTTGATCCAAACCAAGATCAGCCTATTGGGTTTATTTAATGTTTAAATGATTTTCTAGCATTAAGGTATGAATAACCAAATTACAGAAAGATCCGTTATCCGGAAAGCCCCAGGTCCCAAGCATCCTGGATAACAGATCCCATACCTGTACTGTGTAAGGCAAATGACACATGGGACATATTGTCTGCCAGCATTTTCCAGCCAGCAGAGAAACACCTGAAGCTTGTGAAGCTCAAAAATACATATGTGAGTAGGTCATTTTAGAATAAAACAAATTGCATATTGGCAGCATGGTGGTTCACTACTTAGCATTGCTGCCTTGCAGCACTGGGGTCCTAGGTCAAATCCCTGCAAGGAGATTGTAAGCTCCACTGGGGCAGGGACTGAAGTAAATGATGATTCTCAAATAGTTTAGAACAGTAGCAGAATTGCTTAGTCACAGTTCCTCTGCTCTCCACTGTCAGTGTCCTCTGGATCCAAATGTACAGTATACAAAGTCAACGAACACAACGCAGGGTTAACCAGCAATCACCTTTATTGTGAAGGTCACAGCATGTTTCAGGACATCTCCATTCATCAAGTGAACATCATACAATTTGGTGTAATTGCCTAAATACAAGTCCTTTCTCAAGTCTCTCGTGTGTGCTCAGGTAACTGCACACCTAAAATTTACACTGTATCCCCACGTTCAACCCATCACCCAAAGGGATTCTAAGGTCCATATTGAAAGCAAGGGGGTTAATTTCTAAACTCGAATTTATGTTATATTTTATAAATAAAAAAACCACAACCAAACTCCCATACCTGATATCAGTGTATTTATTAATAAAAAAATTGAATTAATCGGTTCGGGAAAAAACCCTGATAAATTGAGCGAAAACCTGAATCGTCTTATTTTTTACAGACTTTTCCCAAAGTGGTTCGATTTGTTTCAGGTTTTTCTCTGAAAACCGAGAATTTTTTGGATTTTTGGGCTAAACTCAGCACAAACCACGATATCTTCAAATTGAGATTGGTGTCTCTCCTATTGAATTATATAGAACAGGTCTGAGATGGCAGATTTTCTGATTCTGGCTTTTTGCAGAATTTGGTTATAATAAATCTTTAAAAATTTTTTTCCCATGAAAAATTCCAGTTTTTGCCCCAAAAAGCTTGACCAGATAAATTTGAGGTTTAGTAAATAACCCCCTAATTGTTCATTTTGGTGTTTGGAGACAGCTACTGTTTAGACACATCGGAACCTAAAACTACATTACATCAACCTATCAGCAAAACACATTTTTAAAAACATAATCATGTTCTCCTGTATCAATATCTGTATACTTTCTGTACCTATAAAAGTCAGGAATTCATCCTTATTGTAGTATCCTAAGAAAAACATATGTGTGTTAGTATGTTACAGAAAACATTTAAAAACTCAACTTATCATTAAACCCTTTTGGGAAGTCAGTATCAAGCATTCTAATCCATTTATTTTGCAGCACTGTTTTCTCTCAATCGCCTCCTCTAGGGTGTTGCTGAACTACGTCTAGCACCCTCCATTTCAGTTGGCATAAGTTGTGTTGTGTCTAATGGAAATGTTTTGAGAATCTGATTATTTTTCAAGGTCAAAATGTCATGTAACTAGGGATGCACCGAATCCAGGATTTGGTTCAGGACTCGGCCAAGATTCTGCTTTTTTTATGCAGGATTTGGATTCAGTCAAATCCAAGTGCCTGGCTGAACCAAATCCGAATCCAAAAAGATCACATGACTTTTCGTCACACAAACAATGTAATATGTACATATATTTAAACTCCAATGTTGCCATATTCATGTTCTTAAAGGGCATGAAGTCTTTTCTATACACGCATATGATGAAAAATCAGACATTGCTTCTATTTTTTGTTGGCCATGATCAATTTAATCTATATAGTGCCACAAATATAGAAATAATTGCTGGCAATAAAATAATTCAATAAGTATAAATGTAAAATAGTAGTAAAAAACATTAGCTGGGGCCCATTTACTAAGGGTCGAAGTGAATTTTCGAATTCAAAAACTTCGAATTTCAAAGTAATTTTTGGGTACTTCGACCTTCGAATAGGCCAAAATTCGATTTGAATTGAAAATACTTCACAAATTCGAAAATCGTAGTACCCTTTCTTTAAAAAGCTGCGACTTCGACACTTCGCCACCTTAAACCTGCCTTATTGTTTTTTAGCCTATGGGGGAACCTCCTATAACCTATATGAGCCATTGGCTAAGTTTTGAGAAGCCAAGGTTTTTTTGTAAATTCGTACGATCATACGATTAAATCGTACAATCGTACGATTAAATCGTACGAATCGAACGATTCGAAGGGTTTCATCGTGCGATCGAGCGATTTTAATTTTAAGGAAAAAACCTTAGACTATTGTACTACAACTATTCGACTACAACTATTTCACTCTGAAATTCGACTTTTGATAAATCTGCCCCCAGGAGAAATAGATCTGACTCATTATATATATTTATACACACTTAGGGGCCGATTCACGAAGGGTCGAATATCGAGGGTTAATTAACCCTCGATATTCGACTGGGAACTAAAATTGTTCGACTTCGAATATCAAAGTCGAACGATTTTGCGCAAATCCTGCGATCGATCGATCGAAGGATTTTTCGTTCAATCGAGCGATTAAATCCTTCGAATCGAACGATTCGAAGGATTTTAATCCAACGATCGAAGGAAAATCCTTCGATTAAAAAATCACAGGCAAGCCTATGGGGACCTTCCCCATAGGCTAACATTGACTCAGGTAGCTTTTAGCTGCCAAAGTAGGGGGTCGAAGTTTTTCTTAAAGGGACAGTACTTCGACTATCGAATGGTCGAATAGTCGAACGATTTTTAGGTCGAATCGTTCGATTCGAAGTCGAAGGTCGATGTAGCCCATTCGATGGTCGAAGTAGCCCAAAAAAAGTTCGAAATTCGAATTTTTTTTTATTCGAACCCTTCACCCGAATTTCGTGAATCGGCCCCTTACTGCAGACATGCACACACACAAACATATACGTACACATGTGCACCTACACAAACACTCACATCATTATCATCTACTTTCATGGCTTATATCCAATGCAAATATCAGCGCAGAGCTAAAAAGCTGATCTCATACCTTATTAATAGGACGGAATGCAAGCTGTAACACCAGGCAGACGTCAGCATGATATCTTTCTCTGGTTTCATCCCTACATTCTATGTCCTGGTGTCACTTAATGAGTTTTTGTTGTAACATCATCCCTCACCCATTATAAGATTCTTTTCTTAAAAGGGTGCCAAAAGCTATTTTTGATAGTACTGTCTTCTCTATCTCTTCAGTATTTTTAGTCTTGTTATGTAAATGTCCACAAAGAGTCATGTGGAATGAAGGAATGAATATTTGTTTGTTTTATTCAATAAAGAAAATGTCTGGAACGTTCCATTTCTGGGATCCCTGCAAGTCAAGACTTTCTTCCTATGTGAGCACAAGTCTCTGAAGCTAATGTTATAGAGAGTTATAGCAGTGCAAATAGAAGGACATCACAAAAGAGTCATACTGGGAGCCTGAGGCCCACTGGGTATAGCCCCCTCCAATGGGCCGCTCACTGCAGGCGCAGCACCTTCCAATGGCCGCCACCCCAGACACAACCCCTCTCCAACATGTACCTTTCTTCCTGCAAGATGCAAGGCTGTCTCGGCCAGAAGGGGAGGTCAGGGAGAGGCCCAGGGATTGGGTCTGGGCTGGTGGGACCCACAAGGACTGGGGCCTAGCGTGTTTTTTCCCAATGTGCCCCACCGACCCAGTCTGACCCTGCAAAAGCCACATTAATGGATGCCTTGATATTAGGGCCAGAGAAGAAGATGCTACTTAGAACTCTAGAACTCTGCCTTCATATTGTGGCACAGTTTATATTCATGCAGTATGCACCTCCCTATGTCTTCAGGTGTTGACTCACTTGGTCCCAATCCATCATCCAAGTGATATCATATTCATGATCAGATTGACAATAACCTAAAGCTTCTTTCCAAATTTGTACAAATCCTTCAGGATGACACAATGGACATGCTTTAAAATCAATCACAGTCTGGCTGATTCCTCCCCCAGTCCACAACACACCTTTGCTTGAGCAGACATGGAGTTGTAGAGCTCGCACATATGAGTCTTTGGATCACAACATCTAATTAGTCCTAAATTTGCAAGTCCCTTACACTGAGGCATTCATTGCATGAGCAATTCTATACATTTTATAAATATTTCAGATAACTAGGTAGAGTTTCTTTAATGAGACACCAGCCCCCCCCCCCCATAGTTCATGTGTGTGTATGTGATAGGGAACATATTTTGTAAACCTCACTGGGACAGAGTCTGATGTGAATAATGTATAATCTCTGTGAAATGCTGCAGAATTTGTTGGTGCTTCATAAATAAATAATAATAATAACCCTCAGCATTTTCATACATACAGAGCAGAACATATGGATAGATTTGGAATAAAAAAAACCACCCTATTTATTTCATGAAAAAATAGTTGTGGTTCTGAATTGTCCTTTTTTTTTAATGACAGCTCCAACTGCATTTTTTTTATTGAAAATCCTACCGACCGTTTGCCAAAGTTTATTGGATATGGAGTAAAGATATTACAATCCCCATTAAGCAAACATGGGAGATGGGAAGTAGCAGAACGTAATGTATTTGTGTTTATTATAAAAGACGGCCTGATTCAAGAGAAAGAAAAGAAGGGTTATTACTGTAATGTATAGAGAATTACCCAAATGATTCCATATTCCATATTGCATGGACATATACAGTCATTAGAAACATTAGAAACAGGACCCTTGTTGTGTGGACGCACAATAAAAGTTTAAACAGCAGTCAATCTTATGCTGTAAGTGATTCCCAACCATCATAACTTGTAAAGATATCTACTGTCGAATGTCATCGATGGAGTATCCAGGGAACCACAACACTCTCTTCATACATAACAGTAGCTACTGTATGCAACCTTTGACACCTTGATTGTGTGCATGATTTATGCTTAACATAATACAGTGGAATATTATTGTGTTACACAATTACACTATTTTCTGCTTTAGTAGAGCCTTGTTTCTTCATTGCAGTACATGCCACGATTGCTGCTGTAAATATACCACTGTCCAATCATATGATACTTTCCTTTATTATAGAGACTGCCACCAATTTACTTAAAGGCATTCTGTCATGATTCACTCTGCCATATAAAATTTCATTCCTAATCCAATAAGTGTATTTTTTTTTGTTGTAATATTGGTGTGTAGGCAGCCATCTCAGGTTATTTTGCCTGATCGTGTGCTTTCAGAAAGAGCCAGTGCTGCACTATGGAATTGCTTTCTGTTATTGTTTCTACTCAATGTAACTGAACGGGGTGGCAGTGGGACATGGGTTTTTACTATTGAGTGCTGTTCTTATATCTACCAGGGCAGGGTCGGATTTACATAGTAGGTGCCCCTAGGCCCTTTGTCGTTCATCACCCCCATCCCCTCCCTTTTATTAGTTTTTTCGTAAATTTTCATCATCGGTACAGGAGCAATGGGGATTGGCGTACAGGAAAATTAAAAAAACTATTGTATCTCCTGTTTCGGACTCAATGTGGGTATCTTTGGGCAGCATGCCGCCCCCTAAAATCCTGCCTCCCTAGGCCCTGGGCCTTGGTGGACTCTCCACAAATCCGGGCCTGTACCAGGGAGCTGTCACCTGGTTACCTTCCCATTGCTCTGCTGATGGGCTGCTAGGGGGGGATGATATCACTTCAACTAGCAGTAAAGAGGGACTGAACGTCATCAGAGCACAAGTCACATGACTGGGAGCATCTGGGAAACTGATGATATGTCTAGCCCCATGTCAGATTTTGAAATTAAATATAAAAAAATCAGTTTGCTCTTTTGAAAAGCTGATTTCAGTGCAAATGTCTGCTGGAGCAGCACTATTAAATGACACATTATGAAAAAAAACATGTTTTTCACATGACAGTATCCCTTTAAAGGGATTCTGTCGTGATTTTTATGGTGTCGTTTTTATTTATTTTTATTACACTGTTTATACTTCAAATAATTCACTCTACCATATAAAATTGTGTTCCTGAACAAAGTATATTTTTCTAGTTGTAATATTAGTGTGTTGGCAACCATCTCAGTGCATTGTGCCTGATCCTGAGCTTTTAGAAAGTTCCAGCTCTTCATGATGGAACTGCTTTCAGACAGGCTATTGTTTCTCCTACTCAATGTAACTGGAGGAGTCACAGAGGGACTTGCATTTTTACTACTGAGTGCTATTCTCATATCTACCAGGGAGCTGTTATCTTGTGTTAGGGTGCTGTTATCTGGTTACCTTCCCATTTTTCTGTTGTTAGGCTGCTGGGGAGGGGGAGGGTGATATCACTCCAACTTGCAGTACAGCAGTAAAGTGTAAAGAGTGTCTGAAGTTAATCAGAGCACAAGTTATAGAACTGGGGGGCACCTGGGAAACTGACAACATGTCTAGTTCCATGTCAGATTTCAAAATTAATTATAAAAAATTCTGTTTTGCAAAATTCTGCTGGAGCAGCACTATTAACTGATGCATTTTGTAAAAACATGTTTTCCTGTCACATGTTTTCCAGAGCCAGTCTTCAATATTATACTCATTTACTTCATGCAGTGTCAGGTTCTCAAAGATGACCTGTATTTTAGGAAACATCCACATCTAGTCAATGAGACTCCAATGAGCCACAAGCCCTTTTAGTCAAATAACACTTCCAAGATTTTTGCTGGTTTATTAGGTACAACCAACACTCTAGTTAATTACAATCCAGCCATATTTACGGTACATTTTACTCATATAATCAAGTGTTTTGTGTAGGTGGTATGTAATCAAGGTAATTGAAGAGATAATCAATAACATTGACCAACACTTTTGTTAAAGCACAACTGAATTATAAACACGTACCAAGAAAGTTTTAGAAATAATTTGGTTTAGCACACATATCAAGCTAGTGAGAGATAAGTACAATATAGAGACTCGTGGAAACTTTGGAGAGAATTCACGATTGACACAATGTAAGGGGCTATGCCATATATAGCCACAGTGTGGGGCAGATTTAAAAAACCTGTGGACAGAATTGGTTTGGTCAAAATCAACAAGTTTGAGGTCCAGATTATTTATTGCAGGCTCCTTGTAGGAGCCTGCAATAAACTTGCTACCTCCTTGAACGAAGTGCCGTCCATCGTTTTGGCTTTGAACTGAAGTCCAGATTACATCCAGATTTATCCAGAAAACTCCAGGTCCCAAGCATTATGGATAATAGATCCCATTTACTATTGACTGTAGCTTACATTACAGGTTTGGCTCTTCTTATTACCAGAAACATTAATCCGTGTGGCTATCAGAAATTTTCCCACGTAAACAGGTTGTTCACCTTTAAAATAACTATTAGAATAATGTAGAGAGTGATATTCTGATAACATTTGCAATTGGTTTTAATTTTTTATTCTTTGTGTTTTTTGAGTTATTTAGCACTTTATTCAGAGGCTCTCCGCTTTGCAATTTCAGCAGCCTGGTTGCAATGGTCCAAATTAACCGTAGCAACCATGCATTGAAGTCAATGGGTGTCCAAATTATTTTAATGTGGGTCAATTTCGATGCCCCGTGGCAATTTTTATACGCTTGCCTATTTTGTCCAAATGCATTAAAGGAGAAGGAAAGGTTAAAACTAAGTAAGCCTTATTAGAAAGGTCCATCTAAATATACCAGTAAACCCTCAAAGTAATGCTGCTCTGAGTCCCCTGTCAAAAGAAACACTGCATTTCTCTCCTTCTATTGTGTACACATGGGCTTCTGTATCAGACTTCTTGTTTTCAGCTTAAACCTCATTGCCCTGGGCAAGAAAATGCTCAGTTTGCTCCTCTTCCCACCCCCTCCCTTCTCTACTGTAATGTGAGCCCAGTGCAGGGAGAGACTCAGGCAGGAAGTGATGTCACACCACATTAATACTGCAGCTCCTATCCTAAACAAACAGAGAGTTTCTAGAGCTTTTTACTCAGGTATGGTAAAACATTCTACAGAATAAATATAGCATTCTAGCTTGCACTATTGCAGCTAATCTATTGGCAATAAAATGCCTCCGTAGCTTTCCTTCTCCTTTAAAGTCAATAGGTGTCCGAATAAACTGACGCGCTGCTATTTTTATGCGCGAGACTATCCTGATGTGCCCACATTTTTTTACGTGGCGGATTTTTCGCTGGTGAATTTTCTCCACAGTTTTGCAAATGTATTTGCCGGCTGCTAAACGCGGACATTTGCTGCAAATTCGCGCCTGCTGAATTTATTCACCCATCGCTAATCGGTATCACTTAACTTAAAGGTGAACCACCTGGTTTCTCAAAAATATTTGATATCTATATGGTTGCCGTGTTTTTTCATGACAAGAATAATAGTGTAATTGCATAACATGGTTTGTAAATAATTGTTGCTGTAACGTCTATAATTGTTTAAAATTCCAGCATTCAACATTGTACAACACTGAGGGCTTTACTCCTTTACGCTTGGATAATATGTGTGTGTGTATCCTCATCCTGAATGCTAGCACATTATGAATATATTCATGCTAATCTCAAGAGGTTTAGTTTCTCATGCTACTTGTACCTTTCAGTTCAAATTGACAGCAAAGTGAAAACACTGTAGTTGTAAACAAACTGTGCATGCACTTCACACGGGCTCAGATAATTCTCTCATAGGTGATTAACATTCTCCAGGCAAAAGGGACACATTTCCATATCCATGGTTTAAAAACAAACAAAAAGATCATCTGCATATGGATCTCATACATATGAACTGTTATGTATCCACTTTACCTTGTACAATAAAGGAGCTAACATTATCTGTTCCTGCTTCAAATTCTTGCAGTACATACTGTAGGAAGAATTATGAGGCTAATGTAAAATGCGGTGTATCGGTTTCCATTTTCATGCCATGGCTAGCACTCCACAATGGGGGACCCTGGTCTGTGATATTGCATGAAAACACACATTAGGTACCAGGGGCAAACAATAGAGGAAGCAGACCCTGCGGCTGCACAGGGGTACAGGAGGTAAAGGGGGCCCAATGAGGCCCAAATAATGAGCAATTTCAACATATATTGGTAAAAGGGTACAACCTGTTTATGTTGGGGGGCCCTAAAATTAATTTACCGTAGGGCCCAGTAACATCTAGTGATGCCACTAATTGGTACATATGTGGGCAATAATTGGGGTTGCATGAGAATACTACACCTTATTATTGGAAACAAACCTTTACGGGTCAGTAGCAATTTAGTGGTAATTACAATGCCTATTTAAACAGCCCTAAAATGAGGCAGCCAAACATTGTATAAACCTGAAATATTGGCAGTATATTTGTTGTGCCAGCTCATGCCCTTCTAGCCTGCAATATCTGCGGTACTTGCACCCAAATTACATTAAAATTAAACGCTGCTGCAGGTCAGAGATCTTTAAACCAATGAGGCATTTAGTAGCTATACCAGCCATTTTATATATGCATATGAACATACTCCAGCCAAATGTCTACCAAATGCTTTAGCACTGATGCAGATTATGACTGAAGAGGTAGTGTATAATAGTTATTTTGTCAATTGTCCTTTCAGTAAACATTTTACATGCGGTTTTCCATTGTTTTATGCTTACGAATACACTTATGAATAACTAATGAATCAAACGTTTCGGTTCTGGCTTAATCAGGGTTGTGACCTCATTTAGCTAAATGGCACCTATAAAACTTGAAAACAAAGATCCCAAATGTTGCTGCTAATGTTCAAAAGAACACTCGGGATATTAAAACATTCAATCTATATTAAGGTTTCTCATACAAAAGTCAGTCTAGGGGATGGTTGTATTGCTATGGCCATTGTGCACAGTACTAATGATTCAAATAGTGGGAGACTAGCCAGTCAGTGGTCCTGGAACCTAACTAAACAAAATATGTTGTGTGCTCACGCTCAGCCCTGGGAGCTAGGTCAAACAGCAATGAAACAAAGATACAAAGGGGATTGTGGTTGCCCTCCCATGCTAATGGAACATAAGGAAACTGTAGTGAGTGCAACTTATCTGGCCAATGCAGCTTTAAACATACCGGTAATGATATCAGTCTGTTTTTGTAAGTTTAATAATTATACAGTAAAAAAAAATTCTTGGGCACTCTAAGGGATATTTTTAATGGGGATACACTGAACCCTGCTTTTCAGGGTTCAGCTGAATCCAGGAGTACGGATTTGACCGAATACCAAACCGAATCTGAACCCTTCTTCTGCACTGGAAAAGTTGGAGCACGGACAAAAATACCCAATGCACACAAGAAACAGTTATAGTCGCATTCGGTTCAACCAGTCTCTCGGATTCCAACAAATACCTAAATCCGGTATTCAGTGCATTGCTAATTTTTATTGACTTCCCATGTAGCATATTTAGTGCTATTTCTCACCATCTTTTATCCTGTTAATCTAAAAACTAAAATATGAAGTCATTGGGTGTATGAGGCTATACAAGATTTTTTAGGAAAAGGTAGGGCCTTGCAGAAAATCATTAACTTCCTCTTCATCCACAATTTTCTTAAAATCCAGTGAATATTCATGATCTCTGAGCAGAAAGCAAATCTTTTTTTTTGGTTTACATTAGCTGATGGATTTCGTTTTAAACACCCAGAAATATAATGAATGCAGCCCAGTTCTACAAAACCCTTTCTGATTGGAACAATCATACAAAATAGGAGAAGATATTATTAACCAGCATTATATATCGGGATGGACATTTTGTGGACAAAATTGTATTTAAGAAAAGCCCTTTTTAAGATTATGCTCAGAATATACTGTAATCTATTAGAATTTAAAGAAAAACTGCGGACAGTGACCATCACTCCTGATTTCTTTATTCTCATTCTATTACAGTATATTTTTTGTACACAGATATAAATCTGTAATGTTGCACATATAGTCATCTCAAGCATAAAAGTAGTAGTTGTATATATGAATAAAATAGCACTGATATAAATTAAACACAAAATGACACTTTTCACTTGAAATCAGACTCAACAGCCTTGGCTTATATTTATGTCCTTTTTTATGTTTTCTTTATTGTCCCCTGACAAAGGCTCTGTAAACCTCTGTTCCTGGAGGTTAGCAGCAGGAGCATTAATGTAATTGTCTCCAGAGGCCAATAGAAAAGAATATGTAATAAATGTAAAGAACAGTTCCAATGAAAGAAAGTGGTTTTGCCCTTACAGCATGGACAGCAACTGTCATAAATTGTCTCAGTTCCTGAGAAGGGACAGAGAACATCAAATTTTTACCAGCTCTGAGCAATAGAATAAAACCCAGACATCTGCACGGCCCAGAACAGCCTAAATATCCTGCTGAAAGTGGAATGGGTGCAGCCGGGGTAGGAGGTAAGGAAGAAGAAAGAAGCTGCAGAGCCCAAGCCTTCACCCGCAATTAAGAAAGGACAGCAAAGTTCAATGGGCTCCAAGAGTTCTAATAAATGAAAATTATGACTATACATACAGTACATATTTTCTACATAATATATATATATATATATATATATATATCAGTCAATTATTTAAAATATATAAACCCCATTTTGCTAAACTAAAGATCAAAAACCGTAAAAAAACAGAGAAAAATACATAGTGTCAAAAGATATAAATCATGAGCAATAAAAAAATACGACAAAAATAAGTCTTTAGTTTAGCAAAATGGGGTTTATATTTTTTTAAATAATTGACTGTTTTTTAGGGTCATTACACACACTATCCAGGCTGATACACATAATACTAGATCTGGATCAATACACTCAGAATATGAGTTTATCATATTACTGTATATTGTTTAATTATTTGTAGAGTAAACGTTATTAACGATTAAAGCACGTGTCTTTTTGTTATAATACACATATGTTGATTTGTCCCGTAGCATGCAGTCCCATTACGCAAAATACCGATCCAGCACCTATAGGTTTATATTAACCATGTATTTTCTGTTAAAAGTGTGGGCTAATACCACATTCGTTTTTACAACATGGTCACTGGTCCGGGCCTGGTATTATCTCATTAGATTCGGTTTTGATTGGATCCAATTGTTATCAACATAGATGAGGGTCACTTACTTCAGATCTTCCACCTACACTCATGTTTTTGTTACTATGTAACATAGACAGTCTAATTTTAGATAAACGCTAAATAGGAAATTACATAGTACTGGTTTTAATCCTTCTAACAACTAAATGAAGGGGGTTAACTTAATTGGGATTGTCTTAATAGTTATAGTCTTATTTTTGTAAGTACAAATGCACAGCTGTAACTTTTCAATGATTTGATGACGTTTATGATTGGTCAGCCAATTTACACTTCCCGCCATCTTTTGTATTTCAGACATTCTTTATGTGTTTTTCTTTACTTTGAGAAAGGCCTCGGAGAGGCCGAAACGTTAGTCTAAAGCCCTGAGAGTGCGGTTCTTTTTTGAAGTCCTATATATAGATATAGATAGATATTGATGACTATTATTAATTAGGAATAACTGTGGACTTACTAAATAATACAATTGTTATTATGTGACTTCATTTCAGGAATTTAGTGAATGCTCATATTTAAATGAGCTGCATTTAGTGATTTTGAGACTCAGAACAACATCAAAATCTCAGGCACCACATTCACTATATTCAGTAGTTTACAGGGCTTCCTCCAATAATATTTACACAGATATTGGGTTCTGGTATGGGACATAGACCCCTTTTGTGTCATTCATTACTTGACAAACTTCTTTATTCTGAATAATGCATACCTCCAAACTGTTACGTTTTTCAGGGAACAGTCCCGATTTTGACAGCCAACCCGCAGTCCTGTCGTTAGTGAAATGTCCTGAGTTTCTCTTTGCACTGAACAGCCAGAAAAACTACAAAGTTTCTGAAATTTAATTAAATAAGAGGCTTTTGGCAGAGAGCCAAGAATACTCAGTGCCTGCACTTAGATATATTTGTAACAATTTAAGATAAGCAAATATACAGTTGTAACTATTTAAGATAAGCAGGTCTCTTGGGGGAAACTGTGACTTGCAGCTTAAAGGGCAATTTAACTTTATTGGCAAAACTGTAATAACACAAAAAATCTAACCCTAAAACGCCCAGAAATGTGTTAAAACTTGCCAAATTTTTTAAAATGGATGTGGTATTAAGGGGGTGTGGCAATAAAATGGGTATGGACAATTTGCTGCGCTTAGATCTTTTTGTCCCTCTTTCTATTTTTCAAATGCTGGAAGGTAAAAACTGCACAATGGAAATAACCTACTGTCTAAATTGGTTTGAGACTCAAGCAGTCCCAGAACACATTTGACCGTAGACACAAAATTTTCAATACTGTTATATTATATATAATATTCGGCTGAACATGCATACCAACGATTGTAGTTTTAAAAATCATCAAAAGATGAATGATCAAAAAAATTTAATTATTTCAAATCTTTTAATTAAAGCGATACTAACCCATCACAAGGTCTGCCATCAGGTATCAGTTACCAGCCTACGGCCAACCAAGGGGTGGGTTTTGACAAATGGGTCTTCGATTTAAAATAAAAAATCGCCTATACCTAGCCAAATTACACCCACAATCTCCTCCACTGCGTCTTTTTGTCCCCCCCCACACTGCTGCCAGGCCACTGATTCCCACTAGTGATGGGCGATTTAATTCGGCAGACACGGATTCTTAGCAAATTTCCATGTTAAATTTGTAAAACTGCGGCGAAAATTTGCTGGCGAAAAATCCTCCAGGACAAAAAAAATTTGTTGCGTGTCGGAACAATTATTCGGACCCCCTTTGACTTTAGTGCATTTGGACAAAATAGTGGCACGTATAAAAATTGTCACTCACGGCAAAACTGATGCGCATCGAAAATGCAAATCCTTCGCGTTACACAAATTTTTCGGAAAATTCCCAAATTTCCAGGAAGTGAAACGGCACAGATCCACCCATCACTAATTCCCACCTGTCCTAGCTATGTAAATGACTATAAGGGGCAAATTCATAAAGGGTCGAATATCGAGAGTTATTAACCCTCGATATTCGACTGGGGAATGAAAATCCGTTGGACTTCAAGTATCGAAGTCAAATGATTTTGTGCAAATACTTTAATCCAATGATCGAAGGATTATCCTTCGACCAAAAAAAGTTAGCCAAGCCTATGGGGACCTTCCCCATAGGCTAACATTAAGTTAGGTAGCTTTTAGGTGGCGAACTAGGGGGTCGAAGTTTTTTCTTAAAGAGACAGTACTTCGACTATCGAATGGTCGAATAGTCAAACGATTTTTAGTTCGAATCCTATGATTCGAAGTTGAAGTCATACTCGAAGGTTGAAGTAGCCCATTCGATGGTCGAAGTAGCCAAAAAAACACTTTGAAATTCGAAGCATTTTTTCTTCTATTCCTTCACTCGAACTTAATGAATGGGCCCCTTATAAATGTTCAGATTATATCAGTATTACTAATAAAGATGGGTGGTATTGCATTTTTTTTTAAAAAAAACCTCAACTTAGCTTCCAGCCCTGCAATGATTTTAGATCTGACACAACAGTTCTGTGATTTACATTTTGAACTCCAGCCTGTAGAACTATCATCACTTTAACATTAACTTATTTCTGAAATTACTTTATTTCCCAAATAGAGTTGAACTGTATTCTTGTTTCAGTGCTTTGCTGAAATACATCCCACTCCCCTTACAACAGGCTTCAAAATATTTGCCCAGAGGTGACGTAAGGTCTTAACTTTTCCTTTTGAGATAGTCCCTAATCCTTTCTTTCAACAGTCTGCATGTACAAACCATATATTACATTTGACAGCACTCGCATATAATTAGAAGTGTTGCAACTGTATATTATGCCATTTTGTATTCTCTACCTGTATCTGTAGAACTGGAGACCTTTGAGACCCTCATTAAAAAACAAGCCTTAGAGATATGTGCACTGCGCTTATCTATATCAACATTTTAGTATGTTCTAAAAGTGTTGTAAGACAATTCAGCAATTAGAAATAACTAGGAGAATAAAACAGAATCCTCACAGTTGATCTGTAGAATCACAGTAGAAAGACAATTATAAAAACTGAAATAAATAAATAAATAAATAACAAGCAGCGATGAGTGTTGAGATTCTCTTCATCTGTGAGTTTGTGAAATCCTGGAGATTTTGCAAACTCAGGTCAAATAAATGGCACAATTTTTCACAATTGACAGCCAGGTCAAAGCAGAAGATGCAATTCGATAGGCTGTTTGCCCAGGCTGGCATTTATGTGGATATTACTTATGCTACCCCATACATCCCAACATTTTGGAAACAGAAAGAGAAACAAAAGTATTTTGACCATGCCCATTTTTGTGGCCACACCCTCTAATTACCATGTCCATTTTACTCAATTTGGCAGGTTATGAAAGTTTGAACATATTTCTGTGGTCTTTAGATGTTATTACAGTTTTGCTAATGAAGGTGAATTGTCCTTTAAGCTGTGAGTCTTAATTCTTATCTTATCTAAAACTGTTACAAAAGTATCTTAAGTATGTACTCTGCACTCTCTACCAAGAGCCAATTAAGTTAGAAACTTTGTATCTTTTTCTGGATGTTCAGTGCAGCAGACCAAAGATATACTCGGGACATTTCAGTTCTTATCCGGGACTGCGGGTTGAGCTGTCAAAAGCGGGACTGGTATGCTACCCAGACAAATATTGGACATACAATTTTAAGGCAAATTCACAAAGAAATTTGCTACAGGGGAACTCACAGATTTGCCAGCAATTTGCCAGACCAACTGAAACGTTGCATAGGCCCATCTGTGACATAATAAACATCAAAATAAAGGTGGGAATCATCTTTCCAGCTTGATGTGGAATCTAACCCAGTCCTTTGTACTTTGTGTATATGAAAAGCTGGAAGAGATCAGGTTGTATATACATTTTCAGTTATCTTATTAAACCCAGGAAATACCCATGTCACAATAATATTTAGTGAAAAGTGAAAGAAAAGGCTGTTAGTTTATTGTGTGATCAGTGCAGTGTCATTTAAAGTGATAGTAGTAGAGTGTCAACAGTCCTTTAAAGCTAATTTATGTTTCTCCCTTGTAGTAACTCACAGCTTTAGACCTAACATATAAAAAACCTGCACATCACATCCACCAAAATGTTCAATGTGTACAGTGAATATATACATATTAGATTTATTCGAGTGAATAGTGTATTTCTAAGGCTGTCTTAGAATTAATTTCCTTGGCATTTGTGAGATTTCACAGGCCTTTGTGCTGCACATCCAGTGTCCACCAGTAAATTGGGTGACTGAATAGAGGACAAAGGGGCACAACACCCACTATTGGAAAAAGAAACAGAACGAAAAAGCCTCTACGTATTCCAATTCCCAGGCCTGGTGGTAAAAGAAAATAAAGGAGGGGGAAGGTAGCAAGTGTATTTATTTTCTGACCCCGCCTTTTTCCAATGTATTGTGGCCCCCACCTTTCTAACTACAGCAACTCCAATTAATCTCTGTCATTGGGTAATCAAAAGGAGAAGGCATACGAGCAAATATGGATGGACTAGCAATTAATCTAAATCAGTTTAATAGAAAGAGGTTGATCGAAGGGATGATTAGGCTGTAAGGAAGCATCTCTGTTCAGCATGGCAAATGTTAAAAAGCCATTAAAAAATAGCATGGAAAAAGAAGGCAGTAGCAGCAACAAAATGAAATAGTCAGCAAAAAAATGTAATTTTCTATGTAAAACTCTGGCAAGTGACATTAAGTTTGGCTGGTTTGGAAGGACACATCATAACAGTAGTAAAATGACCGCAGCTTGTTTTGGGTTAGAGTTTTAATATAATGGCACAGATAGAGTGCCAGTAGCAAAAATCCCTGTAGAAAATATTCTCAAAATTCTAAATATTCTAGAAATAGATAGAAAACAAACTAATGCAACATTATCTCTCTTAATATTCCAGTATGCCAGTATGTATGTATATATATACCGTATATATAAATATGCACCACTCTCTGGACTATAAATATAATCTATAAATTTACTGAAGGAAGCTACAGAAAGGCTTAAGGTCAGGATATCCATTCTGCCCCTGCATCAAACAGTAGAATACCATGCCATTTAGTCATGCACATACAGTAGGTTGCCAGATAGCACTCACTTGCTTGTTTGGCCTGTCTGAACAGATGTGGTAGGGAGCAACTCTATCGTCCTCTCTGGGAGACCCCCGTCCTTCTTCATTGACAGCCACTTCCCTTTAACTTGAATAGGAAATGAGGAGTTGTGCCTGCCAGCAAAACTGTCTGTAGCTTGGTGAGTTTGTTGGCACTATATAAAAAAGGCACAGCAAACAACTGCAAATGCTGTAATGTGCACTTTTGCTATAGCATATACAGTATATACAGAGTTTGTTTATCTTTATTTTCCTTTATTCTAATCAGTAGTGTGTATATAAATCTAAAAGATCTTACAGTTGTTAAAATGAACCTTACTTCCAGTCATGTTACACAATAGGGGTCGGCAAGCTCAGTTAAACCCCTACACTTCTGCCTGCAGTGAATTGTGCATTAAGCACCATTCATTATAGGTACTTGTGTCAAAATGTGCTTTTGCATTTCCATTTTTGCATAGCTGCATCCGATGCCAATCAGTCCTTCCTGCCTTTCATTCCAAATCAGATGCTGCTGCTCCTCTTGCCTTATCAATCATAGACAGCGTCGGACTGGGCCGGTGGGACACCAGGAAAAAGCCCGGTGGGCCCCCAGCCTCTCTAAACAGACGGTGTTCCTGACCTCCCCCCTCTCGATCACACATAGAATTGCGTGTAAAGCAGGTATGCACAGTTGGGGGGGGGGGGGAATTTGCGGTGGACGAGAGGAGAATTTGCGTCTAGGGAGAGGGGCCCTTGAAAGGTGCGGGACACCTGATGTGGCACAGCCCTGATGGGCCCAGAACCCCCTAGTCCTACCCTGATCATAGAATTTAGGAATCACAAGCTGAGGCAGAATAACTGCTGTTTAGGTTTTTATTGTGCTTCCACACAACATGTTTTGGGCCCTTTCTCAAGTGTGTGAGATCCTATTGGCAGGGGCAGTGGCAATAGCGGCACTGAACACCAAAAAAGGACACCCGGTGGACTACCACACGACTGGTCCGATTTGCTATGCAATGCAGTCACAGTTGTGTAAATGTTGCCATCAAAAGCAATTACATTAGGTGCAATGCCACTTTGCAACTGCAGTGATGCTGGGATTCTGGTCTAAATTACTGCATTGTGGAAAAAATGGCAATTTAGCTCTAAATAGCACTTTGCCCACTGTACTTGCAGATGTCAAAGAGCCCTATTATGTCCAAAAATAATACTCCAGAAACTCAGAGGTGCATTGCTCTTTTTAAGGTGCATCAGTTAGCCTTACGTGCCTCGAGCAATGCTATGGCTTTACAAAAAATATCATTATGATAAATGATGGCTTTTAACTTATTTGCAGGTTCAACATTATCCTTTATCTCCAGCCATTTAAGGAGTGCAAACAGCCGCACCCCAGGGTGCATGAAACGGGGTAGCATTCAAAGTGCAAAATAAACAGGGCACATTTTGTAGCCCGTTTTGTAGTTCATCAGAACTTTCAACTTACACTGGTGTAAATGGATTCTGCTGGGCTTCACAAAACTCTCCCCCAGCTGCAGGGCCTGCGTCTTCTACAGTTACATCCTTGAGGAATGATCATAATGGCAGGTGTTTATTTACTCTAAATGCAAAAACTGTTGAAATATATAGTGAATAAAGTACCCCCTCTTGTAAAATATAAGGATATTATAAGTTACCGAGGAGTTTCATGACCATATAAAAACACGAGGCCACAGGCCGAGTGTTTTTATACAGGTCATGGAACTCTGAGGTAACTTCTAATTTCCTCATATTTTGAAACTGGGGGTACTTTATTTATTATAATACACACGTTTGAGTGAGTCATGTGACAGAAATGGCATCAGAACTCACAGTTTATAACTGATAACATCAGAACTCACCGTTTATAAGGATATAATTTACGGGATATTTATGGCTTTTGTGTATTATACAGTAATATACTCATCTCCACAGTCTGCCATGCATGCTCACAATAAAGGACAGCCAGTTCCTGAGAGTTTACCATAAAATCTAGAACTGAAATACAGTTCTATATTGTTATACATGAAATATCACAGTACTTTTAGATGGAAAAAAACATAAATAAAGAACATATTATTCTAAGGGGCAGATTTATCAAGGGTCAAATTGAAAATTAGAATTTTTAAATTAGAAATTCGAGTTTATTTTATTGTAATTCAAATTTTAAAAAAGTTTGAAATTAGAATTTTGAAATTTATCATGTACTGAATTCAAATTTCACTATTGACCATTTAAAACACGTTGAACCGATGTTTTAGCCTCTGGGAGACCTCCTACAATCAATTTGGAGTCGTTTGGTGGACTTTTGAAAATGTAATTTGTTTGTAAAAAAAAAAAAGGGTTTATTTTTGGTGAAAAAACTCAAATCAAATTCTATTTGAATTCGATTCCAGTTTGCAGATTGATCCTATTCACCCGAATTTAAGAAAAACTATTTTTTTATATATTCCGTTTTTCTCCGAAATTACGAGTTTATGGCAGTTTATGGGAGTTTTTATAAACTCCCATAAACTCTAAATTCAATCCTTGATAAATATGCCCCTAAGTGTAACTATTGGCAGGCACATCATTGTCATGTACTATTCTGCATATCATTTTCCTTTCAAATCTGGAACACGTCACAATTAAAAACCAGCATACCACCCGCCTTCAAAAGGAAGAGTTCATATTATTTGCCTCCTGTATTTGTAATGACAGAAAGCAGAATACCCGAGTGAAAAGACATTGGCAACTACTGACAAACCACAGATTATAGTAAGAGGTGTGATGCAAAATAAGAAACTGATTTCCTCTCTCCAATCCTACTTCTATATCATTTCAGAACGCAAGGAACAAGCAATTATTTAGAAGGTTTGTGTTGGTTCAGATAAATTAGTCTTTTACTGTTTTCTTCTACTACTGCTGCGGAACTACAGCGAAAATTACAATTTGATATAAGCTTCAGTATACTGAAATAAGAAACTTTAAATACAATCAATTAAAAATTATGTATAGTTTCTGAAATAATTAAGTTTATCTTCACTATTCCTCTGTAAGGGAACCTTACCCTGGTGCTCCTTCAGCGTGGACGCCCGCTGAGCTGCTCCTTTCCCTTGCTCTGCCGGTTCCTCTATGGCGCGATCGCCGGCATGCTTCCTGGTTTATGCTCCGGTGTGATGATGTCACGCGCAGGAGCGCGAAATTCAAACAGTATAAAAGGGGAATTCAGATTTCCCTACTATATGTAATGACAGTCACCAACTCCCTCATTTCCTAACCCTCAGGGGAAACCCATGCAATTGGGGGCTACACGCTTGTCTCCCGAGGAAAGGTCCCGTATGCGATCCCTGGGTCTATGCATGTATTGTGGGGATAAGGGGCATTTCCTTAAAAATTGTCCCAAGAGGCCTGGAAATTCTCAAAAACCTACATGGAGAAGGGAAGCTCTATTTGGGTAAAGAGATTTCCTCTTCCCAATTCGCCTCAAAAAATTTAGTACCTGTAGTTTTGTCCTGGCCTGGGGGTTCAGTTATAGTTTCTGCCTAGGTGGATTCTGGGGCTGGGGGAAAGTTTTTGGATGCTGCCTTAGCAGAAGGGTATAATATTCCCCTTATTCCCCTCACACCTCCTATGAGGATTTCTGCTATTGATAAAAGCCCACTGGGGTCAGGTTTGGTAACCCAAAAATCTAAGGCATTATCCATGTGTGTGAACAATATGCATTGTGAAAAATTAGTTTTTCACGTTCTCAATGGTTCCTCATCCCCGTTAATTGTGGGTTTACCATAGCTACAGGTACACAACCCCCACATTGATTGGGTAACTGTGGAGGTTATTCAGTATTCAGGTTATTCAGTGAGGTTCCAAGTGCAAAGATTCACATCTAGCTTCCACTCTAATGGTAGCAGTTACTTCCTTAGGGAAACTCCCTTCTGTTGAGCATTGATCTAAGTCTCGTTCTGGGGTACATAGTTCCCTATCAGCAGTTTCATCCGCTCAAAAAAGAGCAGTAGATAAGAGCCATAGGGAAGTATCCAAATATCAGGTTGGGGACTTGGTTTGGTTATCCACAGGGAATATTAAGCTTAAAATTCCAGCTCTTAAGTGGGGGCCCAGATTTATAGGTTCATATGCTATTGTGGAGATTGTGAACCAAACCTCTGTCTGTCTTGAGTTACCTGAGATATTTATGTTATCTAACCTGTTTCATGTTTCTGTGTTAAAACCAGCCATACAGGTCCACCAGCAGTCATGTCCTCCTTTAGTGTTGGTGAAAAGTCTGGTCAAATCTGATGCCAGGGTTGACCACTTTAGGAGACCATCCTAGGTCTCATGGTAAGCTTGAGGGTCCAGTGGCCCCTCCTAGAGGGGGGGTAATGTAAGGGAACCTTACCCTGGTGGTCTAGTGGGCAGCGGGGTCCAACGCTGCTCCTTCGACGTGGACTCCCACTGCGCTGCTCCTTTCCCTTGATCTGCCGGTTCCTCTATGGCGCGCGTGCCGGCACGCTTCCTGGTATATGCGCTGGTGTGATGACGTCACGTGCAGGGGCGCAAAATTCAAACAGTATAAAAGGGGAATTCAGTGTTCTGCTAACTGCCCATTGCTAGGTTCAATTTGCCTTGTTCCTGGGTGCTTTATAACTTGTATCCTGATATATCTACTGTGTTTTGACCCTTGCCTGCCAGTTTGACTCTTCTGACCTCTCCAATCCTGATCCTGCCTGTCTGTGACGATTCTGACCTCTCCAATACTGATTCCTTGCCTGTCCATTGACTATTCTACATTCTCCAATCCTGATTCTGGCCTGTCTGATGATTCTCTGCTTGTGCTGGCCCGGCCTGCCTGTTCCTTGTGGTGTTCTTCCTTCCAGTATCCTGGTGAAACAATCGTGCCCCTTTGCTCGTCCAGAACCGTTAGCTCTCTCTGTTAAGACCTGGCGGCATCCAATTAGCCGAGGGCTGCTCCCGAGGTGAAAGGCGGCGGTTAAAGGCAGAAGTGAGAGCAGAGACCAGGGAGCTGAGCTTGGGTTCTGGACATAGGGTGCCCGAACGTGACATCCTCTCTCAGCAACTGTTTCTCTTCATTCTGTCTTCATTCAGGAATTGGGTGTCAGATGAATGATCCAATATATCTTATAGATGGCTCCTTTTGCCTAAAAGATGTATTAGAGCTCACTTAGATTTTGTTTGTACTGGAATCAGTTATTTGAATGAGCTCTAATACATCTGCTAGGAAAGGAAGCTCCCCTAAAAAAGATATACTTGATCTAACTGTCAAGGAATATCTGACACCCAACTGCTGCATGAAGATAGAAAGAAGAGAAACAGTTGCTGAGAGAGGAATAGTGAAGATAAACTTGATTATTTCAGAAACAATGCTGAATTTTTAATTGATTGTATTTAGAAAGCTTATATTTTCATTTTCGCAACAGTTCCCCTTTAATTTTCACCACTTGCTGCAAACTAATGAAGTGGGGTTGCAGACAGCCATTAGTGGGGAGGGTGGCAAATGAGAATTCAGTGCACTGGGCCATCCAATGTTTTTATTTTATGGGGGGCAAATGATTTTATAATAAAAATCTGAAAGACAAGGACTCAGCAGAAATCAGGCAGAAAGTTCAGGGCAGGTGGCAGAGAAGCAAAAATCCAAATAACAGGCCAAGGGTAAAAATAAGTCAGAATAAGGGGAACAAGGGCTGTAAGAAAATGCTACCTCAATGAAGTCTGTAGAGGAGTGTGTAAGCTATAATATTTGGCAGTGCTAAGTGTTCCACGAACATGTATATATATAGGATTTGTATTAGGCAATTTTTATTGCCAGACATGTTACTTACCCACCATGGGCCCTCATGAAAATGTTACTGTCTGGGTCCCCCTGGGCTCTGCATACCAATATAACAATTGCAATTTCATCTCTTTCTTTAGTGAAATGTACATATGCTTATTTCACTGTTTGTATATTGTTTTAAATTCATTACATGGCTATTTTGGTGAACAGTCAGCTGCAGGACATTTACCAAAAGCACAGTAGGGGAGTCATGGTTACTCAGCTGCAAATAGAGGCCCTTGCAACCTTCTTGCCTACGACGGACCTACCTCCATCTATTGTGAAACAAAAAAACACACAGGAGGCAGTAGAGCTGCAGTGGCCCTTTCTGGCGGTATCTTTACTGGGGAAAATATTGCCAGGGAGCAACTCAGTGCAGGTATGGGACCTGTTATCCAGAATGCTCAAGACTTGGGATAAACATTAATTAAACCCAATAGAATTGACCTGCCTCCAATAAGGTTTAATTATATCTTATTTGGGATCAAGTACAAGGCACTGTTTTATTATTACAGAGAAAAAGGAAATAATTTAAAAATAAATTCATTATTCGATTAAAAAGCAATCTATGGGAGATGGCCTAGATAACGGGTTTCCAGATAACAGATCCCATACCTGTACAATCAATTAGTCCCATAAGCCATAACATTTATAAGAAATGTGAACATATTGTATATTCACACCCCTTGTAAGCTCTTTTAAGCAGAGTTTAATAATCTCCTACGGGTGTCAACATTTGTTCCCCTTGATAAAAAATAATATTACATATACTACATAGAAAGTACAAATAAGGGCTAAGTATAGTTACTCATTTGCCCCATTGCAGTTACCCATAGGCAGTTTCATTTCGTAGTAGACTTCTCAAGGCTAATTGCTGATTGGCTGCTATTGGCAATTTAGCACCTATGTTAGTAAATGAGCCATGTGATCTCTCATAATTCACAAGTTTTATTCCAACTCCTATTATTTTCTGTATGCTTCACTTGCAAACACCGGAGATCTTCTTTTACAGCAAGGAATTCCCATAACTTATCCTAGGAGATAGAAAGTGATCCTGTGAGTGATGTCACAGTAGGAAAGGAGCTCTCCTCTCACAGTGGAAAGGCCGCCCTAGACACTAATGGGGTCAGGCACCTACTTGTGTACCAGATAACTGTTAAAAACACATTTGGCACTGGTCCATGCCCTCCCTTGCTGTGCGTAAGGAGTCACACATCTTCCTTTAGTGATAAGGTCTTCCCTTAAAATAGACTGTGTCATAGCTTCCTGAACCCTGGTGAAAACACGCTGTCCCCTGTAGTAAAGTTATAAATCGTTTTGCTTTCACTACAAGTTAAACATGACACCCATATTGCATAGATTTAACAGCGTCCTTTGATTTACAGCAAAACATAATTCATGAGCCAGCGGGGTAGAGAAAATGTACCGCTGTGTTGCTGGACTTATCCGCAGCAAATCTGTGCATGAGTTTTTTGAGCTTAATGTGTTTGCTCTTTAAAGGCTTCAAAAGTTATAGAGACAATGGAGTGCAATAAAAATCAATAGAAACTGGTTTGATATCATTAGGGAAGAGGGCAGTTTTGCATGGAGCTTCAGATTGATTATGCACAGATTTTTATTACTCATCATCATCTTTTATTTGCATAGCACCAACATGTCCAGCAGTGTTTTACAATAATTTAACAAGGATTTTAGAATAACAATAGGAACGGAGAGCCCTGCTCACAAGAGCTCACAATATATATAAAATCACAATCATACTGCTGATTGTGATTAGAAAAATATGTATATCTTAAAAAAGAGGGGTTATTTACTAAAATCTGAATTGATCTCATATTTTATTAAAAAAACCAAGTCCAAACTCCCATGCATGATTTTAGCTTATTTATTAATAAAAAACTCAATTTAATCGGATCGTGGAAAAACTCGATAAAATTGAGTGAAAACCTGAATTACTCTTTTTTTACTCAAATCTTTGGAGTTTTGGTCTGAAAACCCTGAATTTTCCTCTAAAAATTTGAGTTTTGTAGTGAAAAAAAACGCATATTTCTCAAGATTTTAACATTCAAATTTTAATAAATAACCCCCTAGAACATCCCGCAGAAAACTAACCCACTTTCTATCCATTCCTTTTTTTCTAGAAGCATATTTATCAAATGGTGAACTCTACTTTCATCCATTGATAAATAGGCTTCTTAAAATCCCATAGGATTGAATTGAGAGGGGGTGAATTTTAATGTGGTGAGCTCTAAGCTCACACTTTGATAAGTTTACCCCTTAGCTTCTAACTTTTTATTGAAAAATGATCTACTTAAAACCACGAAAAATATGTAATGTATTAAATGTAAAAAAACCCATGAATAACACTAATACAAAACTTCACCATCTAAAAGCTGCTGAGTTCATGTAGAAGTCAATGGGAACTGTCCATTGTCAATTGTAAAATCTTTCTCTGCTTCATTGTTTTGGAGGGGTTTTTTTACACTTGTAATTATTCAGACAACGAGGATTTCAAGGTTTTTGGTTTCTTTTTGGGTTTTTATCATTTTTCATTTTTATTTTAATAGTAACTTTTTATTAAAGGGATCCTGTCATCGGAAAACATGTTTTTTTCAAAACGCATCAGTAAATAGTGCTACTCCAGCAGAATTCTGCACTGAAATCCATTTCTCAAAAGAGCAAACCGATTTTTTTATATTCAATTTTGAATCTGACATGGGGCTAGACATTTTGTCAGTTTCTCAGCTGCCCCAGTCATGTGACTTGTGTCTGCCCTTTAGGCTGCTGTTTTTCCTTCTCAATGTAACGGAATGTGTCTCAGTGGGACATGGGTTTTTACTATTGAGTGTTGTTCTTAGATCTACCAGGCAGCTGTTATCTTGTGTTAGGGAGCTGCTTTCTGGTTACCTTCCCATTATTGGATCCTGTCATCGGAAAAAATGTTTTTTTCAAAACGCATCAGTAAATAGTGCTACTCCAGCAGAATTCTGCACTGAAATCCATTTCTCAAAAGAGCAAACTGTTTTTTTTATATTCAATTTTGAATCTGACATGGGGCTAGACATATTGTCTGTTTCTCAGCTGCCCCAGTCATGTGACTTGTGTCTGCCCTTTAGGCTGCTGTTTTTCCTTCTCAATGTAACTGAATGTGTCTCAGTGGGACATGGGTTTTTACTATTGAGTGTTGTTCTTAGATCTACCAGGCAGCTGTTATCTTGTGTTAGGGAGCTGCTATCTGGTTACCTTCCCATTGTTCTTTTGTTTGGCTGCTGGGGGGGAAAAGGGAGGTGGGTGATATCACTCCAACTTGCAGTACAGCAGTAAAGAGTGATTGAAATTTATCAGAGCACAAGTCACATGACTTGGGGCAGCTGGAAAATTGACAATATGTCTAGCCCTATGTCATATTTCAAAATTGAATAAAAAAAATCTGTTTGCTCTTTTGAGAAATGGAATTCAGTGCAGAATTCTGCTGGAGCAGCACTATTAACTGTTTCATTTTGAAAAAAAAATGTTTTTTCCCATGACAGTATCCCTTTAAGTTTTCATTAGTAAACAATATAGAAGGAAGTATAGCAAGTAAGAAGAAAGAAAAGTAGACACAGAGAAGATATATTAAGCTTTTCCCAAATAGAATTATTGGACCATTGTTGCGGGTGAATCCAGTCAAGGAGTCCATATTTTTTTTGAATTTCTCATTTTGAATTTTTTGTATTAGGATCTTTTAATAAATTACTTGACATTCGTGTTTTTTTTCTTGGTTTCAAAAACCTCCAAATCCACTCAAATCAGAATTTTGATAAATGGGCCTCTAAATATTGAATATTTAGTAGGTTGGAATTTCGGGAATAAAAGCAATATCATTTTCTAAATGGATTTTCATCACAAACAAACAATGATTTGTGTTTACACATCAAAGCCGCCCGGCCTTTGCACCAATTTCTGCTTTAAATTTCCATTTCGGAACTCATATTTATGTAGTCTTATTCATAAATTGAAATTTGATTTATGACCACTGTATTAACCCCATGGGCACAGTAAGTAGAGAAGCACGCTCTACCCTGGCAAACACACAATGTTTTGCTGTACAATAGGAATAGAAATTACAACACCAGGACATAAAACACCCTGTCAACATAATCAGCATCAATGTGACGCAGAAGATCCTGACCTTCCAGTGCCCTTGTGGGGTAGGTGGAAATGATATGAAGATATACTAGATTACCATGGCTTAGTGTGATTATCAGAGCGTGCAAATAATCAGACAGAATACTAACTTTATATTTAAAAATAATGTTTGGAAATATTCTACAAAATAAAAAATCGAATACAGTGTACTGTAAGAGATTCATCTGACTTGAACCAATACTATAGGGTGCTCTTCCAAATGGATAATTCCTGTTATAGAATCTTTGTTTTTTTGTCTGTGCCTTGTCATTCGGCACCCAGATAGGAAGTGTTGCCTTCTTTCATCACATGCATACTTGTGTCTCCTGTCTCCCTCTTATGTAGTCAGGGTTTGGGAGAACCGATTCAGTAGCAGTCACTCAACATGTTACTTTCTAAGGCCGATGATATAATTCCTCGTATAGATTGTCGGTACAAGTGACAGAAGCCAGTCTTTTCCCAAAAATGTTTTAGTATCCTTGCCCATATTCTTGTAGGTGCAGGGCCGAATTTACATAGCTGGTGCCCCTAGGCCCACTGTCGTTCGTCGCCCCCTATCACCACCCTTTTATTCGCTCAAATTTTCATCATCAAGACCAGAGCAATGGGGATTGGTGCACGGGAAATTAAACACACTATCATATCTTCTGCACATTCCCAGTGTTTCTGAACCAATGTGGATGTGGTTGGGCAGCATGTCGCCCCCTGAAATCCTGCCGCCCTAGGCCCATGGCTTGGTGGCCTCTCCACAAATCTGGGCCGTTGCAGGTGTAAGGATATATGAATAATGCTATGGGAGTCAATGAAAAGCAGAAATGGAGATTCAAGTGCCAATCCTTAGCTTAAGCAAACCCAGCCTTTAGCTATGCATTTATTATATACAGGATCCATTATCCAGAAACCCTTTATCCAGAAAGCTCAGAATTACGGAAAGGCCATTTCCTGTAGACGCCATTTTATCCAAATAATCTAATATTGCTCCACTGTCATGTACAAGGAATTAGACAAAGATCAGGTAAGGCATTTAAGCACCATTATTTTTTACATTCATCTAACTTTTTGGTAATATGGGTATAGGATCCATTATCCGGAAACCTGTTATCCAGAAAGTCCTGAATTACAGGAAGACCGTGTCCCATTATAGACCCCATTATAATCTAACAATTCAAATTTTTATAAATGATTCCTTTTCTCTGCAATAATAAAACAGGAGCTTTTACTTGATCCCAAATAAGATATAATTCATCCTTATTGGAAGCAAAATTGGGTTTATTTAATTTACATGATTTTCTAGTAGACTTAAGGTATGAAGATCCAAATTAAAGAAATATATATTATCCAGAATACCCCAAGTTCCAAGCATTATGCATAACAGGTCCCCTACCTGTACTTAGAAATCCCAGCATATAATGATAAGAAACATAAGGGTTGAAACGAGATTACATTTGGGTTGATTTACTAACATTAGGCAAAGCTCTAGTTCATTTAACCCAAGGCAAACCCTCTTGCTTCTGTTAGCTGAATATAGCTTAGCATTGATTGGTTGATAGGGTTATAGGCCGGTGCAGCTTTCATATGTTTCCTAAAATCCTTGATGGAAAGTAAAAACACAAATCTGTTTATTTAAAGAATTTAAGACTGTGCTAAAAATATTTGCTAGTAGTGTATAATTTTTGGTCAGTGGCTGTGTAGCAATGTTTCTTTTACATCACCTTGTGGCAGTTCATCCATTCTGCCTATTAGTGCAATTTAATTAAGGACACAAGGGAGCCTTGTACGTTAAACCTGCTTTTGAACAGGGATCGAGTCATATATGCCTTTTCTACTAACTGATGGGTAAGGAAACACCAAAGACCTGTTCAGGCCATGGCCATAATCAGCAGAAGTGTTGCAACCTTGTTCTACCATTGACTGCTCCTAGTGGCAAGTCAACTGAAAATTTGGGAAAAACACTGCATTGAATCAAAGTGCTGAACATGTTGCGAATGAGTGCCTTTATCTGTTTTAAACAACCAGTAAACTACAAGTATTTTACATAAAATGTTTAAATAGCACACTATAAATAAAATTGTGGGATGTCATAGCTGTGGCTTTGTTGCAGTTGCAGAAAGTCGAGTCCATTTTAGTATAAGTATAAGCTAGGCATTAGGTTGGTAGCTATTACCATACCTCGAGAGAATTTATGATGGCATCAACTGTATTATGGAAATATTATGGAAAGGATATTTTTAATCACACTATAATACCTAAATAGTTCAAAATTTATATTAAAAAACAAAAAAAATGTTTTCTTCCTGTGTGGGAAGGATTCTGAGTTTCCTCAAAGGAAATGTGATAGAGATACATGGAGAAGCAGGACATGAAGAAAATTGCTTGGAAAAAAGAACAGAGTCATCAGTAAGGCTTAGCTGACTATGGTGAGAGTGCATAATAGGCCAGATGTTAATTTAACTAAAGCTATCCCTGTTTCTCTTAGTCTAGTTTTAATCCTGATAAGAAACTAGAGGAAAACTTGGGGACATCTGTAGAGGTTGTAGTGCAATGAACTGGCTAGGTTTGTGCCAAAACCAATATTGAAAGAAAAAATCCTTTAATGGACTAGAACAAAAAACAAAAATCAGTCCATAAAGTTTTTGTTCGGCATCTATATAATCACTCAGATGGATCCAGTATTCATGTAGGATAAGGTTCTACTGAGGCAGCTTGACACATTTATGAATTTACTCATAATCACAGGTTTTTTTTAAACACAAGTCTCCCAAAGAACACATAAAGGTTGATGGAATTCAGTAAAGTCAAATAAAAACAAAAATCAGGAGAGACTTACTGTTATGTGAAAAGAGGAGTCCAAATGATATATAAAAATTAGAAATTCTTTATTACGACATGCTTAAACCTAACGCGTTTCGTGCCATGGATGGGCACTTACTCATGAGCCTATGAGTAAGTGCCCATCCTTGGCACGAAACACGTTAGGCTTAAGAGTGTCCTAATAAAGATTATCTACTTTTTATATATCATTTGGACTCCTCTTTTCAAGTAACAGTAAGGGGCACATTTACTATTGGTCGAATATCAAGGGTTTATTAACCCTCAATATTCGACTATCAAAGTAAAATCCTTTGACTTCGAATATCGAAGTCGAAGGATTTACCGCAATTCGTTCGATTGAATGGAACGTTTCAAAGGATTTTAATTCACCGATCGAACGATTTTCCTTCAATCACAAATTGCCTAGAAAGCCTATGGGGACCTTCCCCATAGACTAACATTGGTGCTAGGTAGGTTTTAGGTGGCGAAGTAGGTGGTCAGACAGTACCTTGACTATCGAATGGTCGAATATTCGATCGATTTTTAGTTCGAATCGTTCGATTCAATGTCGAAGTCGTAGTCAAAGGTCGAAGTAGCCAATTCGATGGTCGAAGTAGCAAAAAATACTTTGAAATTCAAAATTTTTTTCATTCGAATCCTTCACTCGAGCTTAGTAAATGTGCCCCTGTGTCTCTCCCGATTTTTGTTTTTGTTTGACTTTACTAAACAATATGGCCCTTGGACTGGGAGCTTCTCTGGGATGTGACTACTGTGTATGATTTTTTGAATTTATTTAATAAGAATCAACATTGAACTCTGGATTATTGTTCAACAAGTAGAACTACGCACCACAGCAATGTATTTATTTGATGGAATTCAGTATCACGTTTGTTTTAGTGAACAGAATTACTGCCTAGCAATGGTGCCCTACCCCTCCCCCTTCTGCCTTGTTTTAGTGATGATGCCATATCAGCTGCTCTCATTAATTTGTTTGTCATTAATAATTAGGAAACACCTATGTCAGAAGAAATCACAATGGCCTATTCTTCCTTTTTCCATAACCACTAAGGTGGCATTCTATTCAAAGGGGCACAATCTGGCCTAATTGTTAGCATTTGATCAAAATGACAACATAGAAGCAGAAGCCACAATTTTAGCAAAGAGACAGAGTGGAACGCAAAGCTGCTGTTTAATGCTCATGTGCAAATAATTATTTTCCTAAATCCTGGATCTCTAAATGCCCTCTTCCTCTAAGAAACAAGCACCGCTTACAACTATCTGGCCAGTGGTTGCATTGTCTCTGAGCAGTCATTGATGTACCTGTGAAGACAAAGATGTCTTCTGGGGTTTAATGCTACAACCGTGTGGGTGTCCTAAGGGCTGATATATCAGGTTTAAGGGATGCATCCAGATACGACAGCAGAGGAAGAGACTAGGTACCTATAGTATGGAAAATCAAATGCTTGTCTTTGACATAAGAACAAGAAAGGTCTAGCTGTAGAGAAACTGGAAAGGCCCAAGCCTTAAAATAAATAAATCCCATTACCAGGATTTCAGATGGAACACTGGGCTGGCTTTGTAATAAAGCTCTTTATTTCTATTTATTCCCCTTAACAAACTATACCAGCTTTTTGAATACTTATTTTAGAAACCTTTTATTAAACATTTGAAAAACGTTGTGTATCCTACAGAACCTTGTTTGTCAGCATATTTTAGTCATATAGGTAAGGCCTAGCAGGCAGAAAGGTTATGTCTTTTGTTACTTGGGCTTGGCCATCATAGAAGGAACTAAAAAAGGGCAGAGAAGAGCCAAAAAAAGTTGGACAAAGAGAAAACATAGAATTATGTCTAGCAAGTAGATTCTTCCATATCCACAGGTAAGCAAAGAAAATTGTATATGTATGGGGTCTGTTATACGGAAAACCGTTTTCTAGAAAGCTTTGAATTACAGAAAGGCAGTCTAATATAGACCCCATTTTATCCTAATAATCCAAATTTTCATAAATGATTTCCTTTTTCTCAGATATAATAACACAGTTCCTTGTACTTGATCCAGACTAAGCTACAGGTATAAGACCTGTTATCCAGAATGCTTGGGACCTGGGGTTTTCCGGATAACAGATCTTTCTGTAATTTGGATCTTCATAGCTTAAGTCTACTAGAAAATTAAATAAAACCAATAGTCTGGTTTTGCTTCCAATAAGGATTAATTTTATCTTCGTTGGGATCAAGTACAAGGTACTGTTTTGTTATTATAGAGAAAAAGGAAACATTTTTTTTAAAATTTGAATAATTTTCATAAAATGGAGTCTATGGGACATGGCCTTTCCGTAATTCGGAGCTTTCCGGATACCGGATTTCCAGATAACAGATCCCATACCTGTATAATGAATCCTTATTGGAAGCAAAACCAGCATATTGGGTTATTTAATGTTTACATGATTTTCTAGTAGACCTAAGGGAGGAAGATCCGAATTACAGAAAGATCCTGAGCATTCTGGATAACAAGTCCAGACACTAACAAATTTAGAAGAAAATTAATATATCTGCATAACATTCTTTATCTGTATATCTGTAGTTAAAAAGATTGAAATGGAAAGCCAAGCATTCTCCATTTATTTCAGAAGAACTTTAATTATGATTATGGACTTAAGGGTTACTTTTTCAGTACTTTTCTAAATTAAACATTATAAAAGGTTGCACTTGTGCAAATGCACAACCGTCATACTTATAACCAGCACATACAGTACTTTCCCTTTAACACACATGCTATAGCTTTACGTTTTCAGAAATTTTTCTTGCAGGACGTTCAGTGCTTCCAACAGGAGGACATAAAAGGTACCCAATTTCTCATATGACAAATGAAACATGACAGGAGCTGCGATGATATATGTGTTATCACAACATATGGGGTGTTATGGGATCCCGCTACACGGTTTTATCGGAAGATTAATCACCACAATCTCAGTAAAACAAGATAAAACCATGAACAAGATTCAGGCTCTGTGAGAAGCAATGGAAACAAATGTTTTATTTGCGGGAGACACACATTTGTAATACTAGCACTGAGTGCTGATGGTCCACATATATTAGTGCAGGGCTTTTAGCATGGCATTACCGATTCAGACTTTATAACCTTACTAAAAGGATAAAATAATATTAAATCTGCACTTTAACTTATTTGTTTTATACTTTATTTGCAAGCTCTTCTGCTAAGCAAAATAGGCTGTTATCTACTGCATATATTTTATGTTTTTAACATAATAGGTTTAAGTATAAAAGGTTAAGGGATATACATTTTCAAAAATGCTTCATGGGTAATATTTTCCCAGCACTGTTTCTGCATCAAGTCATAACTGTGCCAGCACTTATCATTGAATAAATCAGTGATATGTCTGCTGCATGTCACTCTATTCCATGTAAACGAATGGTCAACGCCATAAGGAGAAGTTATGGGGCCCCATAGCAATTTATGGTCCCATTAAACTTTGGGAATAAGAGAGTTTTAATAAATAAATATTCTGAAAACTTATCAGTGAATGTCTCTCTGTGTCTTCTTTTTCTGAGCCCACCAAACACCAAGTCACAGGGTCTGCTTCCTCTTTAGATATTCCCTTTACAAATGTAAGCGCAAGATGCCAAAATGTATGCACTATTGTATTGTATAGATGTTATTCAGAAAGGTACTTGTTCCCAGACATGACTTGGGGCAAGTGCCACTGCACTTGGAGCCTGATCTGATGAATTAAATGCAAGTTTGTCCATCCTGGACCTGATGGCAAGTCAAGCATTGCTAAATTGTTGGGCTGCCCCCCTGGGGAGGCCAGGAGCAGTGGCAAGAGGTACTCAAACTGAAGGAAAATTAGACTGGAATGTGGGGAAAATTTATATTTGCTTTTCTTTTTTTTCAAAAAGTCCAGGTAGTAGGTTCATTAGGGTGAGATTTGGGATGGAAACTCATTTGATATTCTTGGAACTATGACTAAATGACTGACACAGCATTTTCTTTTTTATCTGTAACCTTGTTTTGAGATAAAGGGGCCCTCACCAAAGGTTGACCTTCCAAGGAGAGATTGAAATGAAAAAGTCTGACAACCACTGCGTCTTGACATAGAATCGAATCCTGCTTTGACCCAATTGTCCTATATGGACGGAGCATCAGGAATGTTGAATTGTGATATTTTTGTTAGTTGTGATCTCAGTTATTATCCCACACTGTTACAATCAAGTTCACAGCAATTTCCCACCAGCCCTTCTTTACTATCTGTCATATTTCAGGCTTTTCTAGTTTTTCAGCATCATTTTAGTGCAACTCATTAGCAAAATAAAAAGTGAAATGTGTTTTATTGTTTTAATGATCTTTATTGATGATAATCAATGAGCATGGAGATGGAACACTTCTGCTCTTTTCCCAGCTCTTTTCCTATAGGCTCAGGAAAACCAAGCTAGACAGTCATTCAAACCAATATACAACTCGCCATATATTCATCTTCTTCTTTCCACCTTCTTGCATTCTTAGGGTGGCCATAGACGTAACAATTACGATCTTTCTTGGAAAAGATCTTTCCAAGAAAGATTGTTCATTTCAACACACATGTAAAGCTGAATCATCAGATATACATATAGAAACAATAGAATTCTACCTGTATCTGACGATTCAGCACTAACAATGGGCAATTTTTTGGTGCCTTCAAAGGCAAAATTTTCCATCCAGCCCGATCGACGAGCAGCCTGATATCCAAGTCTTCTGCCGATATAGGTCGACTATTTTCCCACCATACATGCACCGAATATCGTACGAAAATTTGTTTCTTACAATATTATCTGTGCATCTATGGCCACCTTTAGACATAACAAATAAGGAGCAGTTCAGGCACAAGTTAATCCAGCAGACTGAAGAGAAAGTCGATGGTATTCCCTTGCTCCATTTGACTCTCCAATAAAATTATGTGCATTGAATAATATGTGTATTGTCATTCTGGATGCAAGATCACTTTCTTAGCCTTATGCAGATCTCCAGATATTCCCAATATTGGGTCAGATTCAATTCAGTGAGAAAAAGATTTATCATATGAAAACTCATGGATGAGATTTAATTTGAGATGCAATTCAGTTCAGAAAAATATCTCACTTATCTCTCTGTTTATCACGTGAAAACTCTACTGAAGTCTATGGGAAAAAACAGGAACTGAATTAGGAGAATTTTTTTTTCATTGCATTAGTTTTCAGGTGTTAAACTGTGAGATCAAGATGAAGAGAGTAAGTTGTTGGAGGGGGAAGTTGAAGGCTTTCTCGGTCTTCAGTCTGATTGCCTAGATGCATAGTTTCCACCTCCCTATCTAAAGTGCCTGTACTTTCAGGTGTAATAATATTAAGAGAACAAATAGTTGGGAGGGAGAATCTAATTAAATACTATACTGTCTTTCCATAGTATACCAGGGTCTGGACTAAGGGACGATTCTAGTCTCACCAAGGCACCCTAGTCTGGATGACAAAAAGTTCAATATGTTCCACATTTCAGTTATGGGATCTGTTATCCAGAAAGCTCTGAATTACGGGAAGGCCATCTCCCATAGGGGCGCATTTACTAAAGAGCAAATTGTGTTTTTCCGGCAAATTTTTGCTAAAAAGACATTTGCCAATTACTATCCCTATTTATAAAAAGACGAGCAACACACTTCGTTAGCGTATTACCTTACTTTTTCTGTGTTTTGCCAGGCAAATTATCACTTAGATGAAAAATCGTATATCCGCTAATTTATTAAAGTGTGAAAATGTAAATTTGTTACCCTTTTCACCAAAATCTATTTTGCCAGGTTCTGCCTGGGGAATTAGTACAATGAAGCTACATAACATCCTCAACATTAGTCTGTCAGTGACATCATATCCTGTAATCCAAAAAAGTCATAAGCAAAAGTCAAAACACTGGAGTTTTTTTCTTATTTAAAGTGGGATTATATTTACAAATTGAAACTGTTAAACAAATCTTATTTAGGGTGGACTCATGTCTAGGACAATAGAGGATCTCTGTCTTCATTTTGCTTCCTTGGACATTTTTTATAAATAGTGGCCACTTCCAGCTCTTTCACCAACACCACTAATAAATACAAACATAAGACCTTTCAATACCCATCGAATTTAAATTGACGTAAGCTGAAGTAAGTTATCGAAGTTTCGCTAGGAAGAAAGTAACGATAGAGAAAAGACATTGTGAAATTTTCACGCCAGCAAATTATCACTGACGAAAGTACGCCAAGATTCTCTTGCTGGAGATGTTACTGTGCATTGTGATGAATACGTATATTTGTCAAGAAAAACATCTGATGTAGTAGCGCAAAGTCTGGCGGAGACTTCCAAAGTCAAAATTCACACATAAATATGCCCCATAGACCTCATTTCATTTTATCCCATTAATTCAAATGTTTTGAAAATGTATTTCTCTGTAATAGTAAAAAGTGCCTTGTATTTGATCCCAACTAAAACATAACTGATCCTTATTGGAGGCAAAACCAGCCTATAGGGTTTATTTAATTATTTTTTAGATGACAAGGTATGAAGAACCCAATTATGGAAAGATCCATCATCTGTAAAACCCCATGCCGTGAGCATTTTGCTTAACAGGACCTGTATTGGTTGTATATTAATTTCCAATAAAGAAAGTTGAAGGAACTCCCCTGTGCCACTGATTACATTGAAACTCCCATGCTTCCTCATGTGTGACTGGCTGCTTGTCAACAAAGGAGTTAAAATTTTTGCTTCAGGCTCCAAGTTTATATAAATCACTCTCCCTGCTGCATGACATGCTTTTCTTCACCCTATACTGGGTGTAATCTCATGCCAAATCAAGCACAACATAGGGAGAGAGTCATGCATTGTTTTCCAGCTTAAATAAGGATGTAAACGTGCAGCCAGTAATACACTGCTTACAGAGAATACATTTAAATACTGTTGCTGAAGGTTTCCCTCCCTTTAATAACAAATTCAAGAATAAAAATGTAAATTGCAGAACATCTCTAACAGGGAAGTAGCCAATCTACTGAATCTGAATATATTGCTTTCAGATCTCTATTTTCTGAACATGATGGCCCATGAACAGTATATAATGGTACAGTGTGCACTGGTTGTATTGACTTCCCTGCATCTCTGCTATACTATACTATAAATAATTCACTATACATGTTCAGCAAACTGTGCGACTCTTGCCATGGCACAATAGGTTCACTGAGCAACATGCACATGAAAGCCAGGATCATGCTGCTGCCACTACATGTAATGTCACAAGCAGGTTCTTCTCTTTAAACCTTCATTGAGAGCCATATAGCACAGAGGGGCCCAATGTCAATCAAAATATCATATAACTGGATAACAGCAAGGTATAAGGTGAACAAGGAAGATGCATGCTAGGCTAAAATACCAGCCGTCCTACTTCTGGTATCTCCCTTGCCCAGTGGCAATTTTAATTCCTTTCCTTAGATATTAATAGCAAGGGACAATGTTTGCAGATCTCAGTTATTTTTAGCTGAGAATAAACCTAAGCAATGTCCACATAAACCAAGGCAAAATCTTAAAATTCAGAGTGT
This sequence comes from Xenopus petersii, assembly GCA_038501925.1. Lineage (NCBI taxonomy): Eukaryota > Metazoa > Chordata > Amphibia > Anura > Pipidae > Xenopus > Xenopus petersii. The sequence goes on along the minus strand of CM076674.1, from coordinate 43,241,074 downwards.
ATTTAATTTGTTCTTACTTGTTTTACGATCTAGCCAATATGCCTATAAATGTAAAATGTGGCAGATTTTATGAGCCGTGGCTGTTCTCTTACCTTTGGGTCATTTTCAGGGCAATGTGTTATATTTGGTCAAATAAGCTGATATAAATTGCTCTACAAATTGCTATAGCAAAAATAAAAAAAGAATAACAAATATAGAAAAAAACATTTCATGTTTAATAAACTGCACACACTACCATGCGCCCTCAAGCACTACATAAGGTAGTCTATCTTTTAGCCAAACATGCAGAGCATTGCATCCCTTGGGGGCCTTCTGCATGTTCCTAAGTTCATTTAGGTTCCTGAACAAATTCAGCTGATGAGTAATGGGGAATGTGACACACAATCAATTGTCGTCATTACATAGACCCACGCTGGTATTTTTAGTGTTTTAGTCAAGAAAAGGAAAAAAAAAAAAGCAAACCATGCAATGTATGAAGGGATTAGTTAGAAAAGAAAGAAGAAATAGGGCTAACCTGTGTATGGGATCTCGTGTTTTGCTTATGTTGAAATATTTTATTTTTCATGTGCATTGCCCTTTTGTCCTTGAAATATACCCTCTTTTTTTGACATGAGCTTATTTAGTTGGACTTCTGTAGAAAAGGTGGTTAAGGAAGCTATGTTACTCTGATGAACCATTTCCTAACATTCTTAGGAAGTAGGAAACTACTTAGTGGGCACCGATATTGATGCTGAAAATTCTGGTGGAAAAATTATGCCTTGTGGGTAAATAACATGCACATTTGAATCTGGAATTTGCACTTGGCACAATGTATTGCAATGTATTGGGTATGAAGTGCCCAGACAGACTGCTCTCCAAAAGGATGAGACAAAGGTTTGCTAAGCCCATATGGAGCGATGTATGGGTAGTTTGGCTCAACATCTGCTCATTCAACCTCAAACACCTAGAGCTTACTGAGTGCTTAGGGACCTACTGAACTAGAACTATTTTACTATTCATAGCTTTAAGAATGTTCCCCCGGGGAGAGAAAGCACAATGTCACTCACTTTATGGGAAACCATAATAATACTCGCTATGCAGCATAACGCTGTGTAGTCCCCTTAAATGTCATACATTTAAAGTGACACGCTTTTTTCATGTGACGTCTTTCATTTGCAGCCAGGGAACACTCTGCCCTGCAGAGAAACATAGGGAAAATGCAGCAGCAAGGATGTATCAAGCATCATCCAATTTTGTTATTTTGATTTGGTCCCCTAGACAACTCTGGCTATGGTCAGAGAAACATCCAACATCCAACCGTTCCTAGTCTATGTCACTCTATTAAGAACCATGCAGAAAGGCCCAATTGTTCATTAGCTTGCTAGATTTGCACAATGCATCAATTGTTGGAAAAGGCCTGAGGCTCACATCTGCTTTTTCCATGTCTGGTTTTAATACATTATCAGAGAGTTTTACATAGGAGAACCAGTATGAGTGAATTTGGATTTCTCAGAATTGACATGGATTGCAAAACAATACTGAGCACCTTACTAGTGGGACAGCACTTTAAAGCATTTTAGGGATGGTCTATCTTCTCAATTACTGTCTATTTTATAGAAAGTTCTTAACCAAGATTAGACACCCATTGAAAAACTGTAGATTGTAAGATTGAGCATGATCCACCTTAATCCTGTGATCCTTGGCATCAGACCAGTCATTTGCTTTACATATTTAAACTGCACTGGACAGATAAGTGTTAATTACTGATTGGTTTCTAGTGACTGGAGCAAATTTGCACTAAGTTACAGCATAATCACTATAATGTTTATCTTTCACAGACCTATACTTTTAAAAATAGCCTTGCACATTCCAAAAACAACAAAATTCAGAGAGCCATAAGTTTGTAGAGAATATCTGTGGGTTATTAATCAAGCCTCAGGGAGCCATAATAAGAAGAATGGAGATAAGAATGCAGGTGTGAATGTCAGTTAGGACTCGCTTAGAGAATTAGATGTGTTACTAACCCTATCCAAGCATAGCTGTTCTTAATATCCAGGTACTAATGATCCCAATTTGACTGTTCGTAGAGTCACTTAAGTAGATGACAGTTTTATGGTAGGAGACGCCAATTAAGTTAAAAGCCTGATGTCAATATTTCTGGTACATAGACGACTCTATAGCTGCAACCCTATAGCTTTCAGTCATATCAACAGAGTAAAGTACAGACAAGCACTATCAGGCCCAGATTTGTAGGAAGGCCACAGAGGCCTGGGCATAGGGCAGCAGGATTTTATGGACGACATGCCACCAGCCTCACAACCTCATCTTAATTTGTTGTACTGGACATACTCACTGAGGCAACTTTGGGCGACTATTGAAAACGCATCGCCGCGTGTGCATTAGCGCAGGTGATTTTGCATTGTAGCCTATGTGGAAAAACGCAGAGGCAGTTCGGCGAGATAGTCGCGCAAAAGATGAGGCGATTAGTCGCCAGGCTACAAAATCTCCCCGAATCTCCTCGTGTGGCCTTACCCTTAATGGCCTTCCCCAATACATTTGCTTTCACTGGAAAGAAGGGTCCTAGCCCTAACTATAAAAACTGCCTCAGACCCAAACATTACAGCTGGAATTATGCAGGTAGCATTCTCCAGGCATTTGCGTAACCCAGTCTTATTAATCTCATGATGCATTACACATTACTTAATTAATGCCTTTAAGAGAATGTGCCATCACAAAACTATCTAACAAGGCAGATCATTGGCTTAACAGACTTATGGCGATGAACCATTTGTGTTGCTTCAAGTGAAAATTTAAAAGGGCAGGAGATAAAAAAGCAGGAACTGTATAGTTGTATGTTAAGCATGATTTGGAACCCAGTATAAACAAAGACATTGTGGTGGGAAAAAAGCCTTATGTGTTGATGTTTGATGTTTGTAATTATAATCTCAAATTGGCAATAATAGACCCATAAGTTTGACATCTGTAGTGGGGCAAGTTATTTTAAAGTTTGATTATGTTCTTGGGAATGGCACTATAGATAGGCATCAGTGCAACTTTATAAAAAAACAAGTCACAAACAAATCAAACAAACTTACTTGCTATTTGTGATGAAGTAAGTAGCAATTTGGGGGGCGTGGCCTGATGGCGACCTAGCTGCATGCACAGAGAGCTCCGAGCCTCTGCCATCCTGTTAGCCCATTTTTTCGCCTTGCAGAAGCTGAAACTGCTACTCTCTGACGCTACACTCTCTGCTGATTGCCAGGTGCACGACAATGCGCAGAACAGCGCCCAAAACTAAGCCAGATGCGGCTGCAAGACTCGAGCAGTTTGCCCGCGTACCGAACCAAGATGGTGCCGCCTCACCACCACGCACTCCGGAGCGGTCTCCCACAGCATTGCCGACCAAAGACAAAGGCCCGGCACCTGACCCTGCTCCGGCGGTTCCCTCACCCGCTGACCTGCTGTCCGCAATAACGCAGTGCCAATCCACGCTTGCTGCCACATTTACCTCCAGGATTGAAGAACTTAAGGTAGATCTGTCGCTTATTAAACAAGATATGCAGGCCATAAGAGAGCGCACTGGGCAGCTAGAGGAGCGGGTGGGAGTTCTAGAGGACCGCATGGTGAGAGTTCCAGGGGACTTAACGCTGGTACAAGAGCGTCTGATAACAGCTATGGACCGTATTGAAGACCTGGAAAATAGGCAGAGACGGTCTAATGTAAGGATCCTGGGCCTACTGGAGCGCGTGGAAGGCACTCATCCTGAGCTCTTTATAGAAAACTGGCTCAAAAATATACTGGGCAGTGAGAACTTTTCGACGCAGTTTGTGGTTGAGAGGGCACACAGAGTTCCTACAAGGCCTCTACCTCCTGGTGCTCCTCCTCGGGCGTTCCTTATCAAGCTCCTAAACTATCATGACAGAGATGCAGCCCTTAGAGCAGCGAGGAATAAAGGTGACATACAGTTTGAGGGGGCCCGAGTATCTCTCTACCCTGACTACTCCACTGCCGTTCAGAAGAAGCGGAGCTCATACCAAGGGGTCAAGAGACGGCTGCGGGACAAAGGGCTTCAGTATTCAATGTTGTTTCCTGCCAAACTCAAGGTGCTTGATGGTAACAGCTCTGTCTTTTTTGATAAACCCGAGGCGGTTGCTGACTGGTTGGACCGCAGAGTGTCCCCGCCACGGAGTCCACAGCGTTAGCGTTATTAGTCTCAGCGGTCGCTTAAATCTGTGGCCTGAAGAAGACCCTTGCTGATGTTCTGGTACAGTATACTTCGTCAGCGCCTAGTTTATCTGTTGCTCTTCTAACAATTGAAGTTGACTACCAATGGCTAAGCTCGATCCGGCTTGTACTTTTATGTTGGGTTAATAGTTATTGGAGGTGCAGTTCCTTCCCACAGCTGCTTTTGTTGTAACCCTACTGACTGCTGATGTTTACTCCTTGGAACTTTACCAGGTGCGGGCTGAATTGGCCTAGCCAACTACGAGAAGGGGGACTCCTGTACCTGTCAAGTGGGGGTCATCTGTCCCGCTATGGGAGGCCTATTATGGGAGAGTTGAGTAAGACACCACCAGTCCTTCCTTCTTTTTCTCCCTATGAGCCTACAGTAGTTGTGCACCAGGCCTTCACCACTATATCAATTGCTGCAAATGGTAGGGGAGACTGCCATCCTTGTCACCTCTTTGAGACTTACAGGGCAGGTTCTCTGTGCATACTATTTTCTTAGCTCTACTTGATCGATAAGAGTAAGGTGTTAACTTGCTCTATGGCTCGGTTCTCTGGACTGGGCTTTGCTTGGACGTAACTCAGACCCTACCCTAGTTGGTTAATATGTTGGGGATGTATGTATCTTCAGGTTGGGGGAGGATACCAGGTGGGGGGACCATGTATCTGGGGATTGCTTACTGTATATTTACTGTCTTCTTATTCTTTCTCTTCTTTTCTTATCTTTGTCTCAAGGGCTGCTTGTGGTATGTAGCGTACCAAACTGTGTTTCTGTATTGGGCCATTCATGCTGATGAGCCTGAACCTCGGGGCTACCCAGAATTGCCTCCACGGTCCCGTGTAACATCATCTTATGATGTCAAGTAACAAGTTTCAGGTATTAACATGGAATGTGCGAGGGTTGAATTATAGGATCAAACGGTCTGTTATACTTGACACTGTAAAAAAGTCTGGCGCTGACCTCATTCTTCTCCAGGAAACTCATTTAGTGGGGCAGCGGGTGCGAGCCCTTAGGCGCCACTGGGTAGCTGCAGTGTACGCTTCCGAATACTCTACTCACTCCAGGGGTGTGGCGATCCTTATTCGAAAATCCCTACACTTTCACCTTGAAAGCCTCTCCACAGATAGATTTGGCAGGTATATAATCCTACAAGCTAAAATATGGGGAACGTCCTATATAATAGTAAATGTTTATCTTCCGCCTCCGGCAGATCTACTCCTATTAAATGAAATAGTACTGAAGGTAGCTGAGCTTGGCCAAAAACCTACAATATGGGCAGGTGACTTTAATATGGTGCTGAATCCGACCCTGGACAGACTTAAGCCCAATCCCCATGATTCCCCTTCCTTTGCCCATTGGGTGGAAACATTAGGCTTGGTGGATGCGTGGACTTGGAAGAACCCCCACTTAAAACAATTCACATGTTATACGGCGGCTACGGGAGCCCTCTCTCGCATAGATCTTTACCTAGTCACTACTGAGATACTTCCAATACTGGGAGAAGTACGGGTTCTGCCCAGAGTCTGCTCGGACCATACCCCTATAATGTTATGCATTGGTGGCACCTCTAAACCCCAAGACCTACTTTGGAGACTCCCTCCAAAGTGGATACAACATCCAGATGTAGCGGAAAAAATTCCAGTGGCTCTGGAAGACTAATGAGGGCTCGGCGTCAGACTTAGTGGTGTGGGATGCAGCCAAGGCTTATGTGCGGGGAACGTATATTGCACATATTAAATCAATTAGGCGGCAGACCGATTCCAAAGTAACTGCAGCGCACTCTAGACTACATGAGGCGGAAAGGGCTCTGGTTGACTCCCCCTCAGAAGCTGCAAAAGCTGAAATTGCTGACTCTCAAAGGCTACTTGATCTGCATTATGTAGATAAATACTCACAGAGGGACCTGTTAAAAATGCGGCTTGGTTTGATAAGGGTGATAAAAATGGGAAACTATTAGCAGTGCTGGCTAGGGGGGCTCTCTCATGTACAGTGATTAGAGGTGTCAGGAATAGTGCTGGAGAGTTGATCACAGAACAACAGGAACTTGCAAATACTTTCGGACAATATTTCCAGTCCACCTATGCTGCCCCACCTGCTAAGCCCTTCTCTGAACTCGTAGATTATCTGAATGGTATTGTGTTCCCTCATCTCACTGTTGATCAGAGAGCCCAGCTGGAGGTAGATATTAGTCAGGAGGAGATAGATAGAGCAATTTCGGATCTTCCATCGGGTAAAACCCCGGGCCCCTACGGTATCCCCAGTGAGTGGTACAAAGCCCATAGAACTGTTCTCACCTCTAAACTAGGTGATTGGTTTAATGACATCTCTCACGATAAGATACTCCCTGAATCTTGCTACCAGGCGTACATTATTCTAATCCCTAAACCTGGTAAGCCGCCAGACCGGTGTGACTCATACAGGCTAATTTCGCTTTTAAATTGTGATTTAAAAATTTTTGCAAAAATCCTTTCTAATAGGCTTAAAGGAATTATAGAAGAGCTAGTACACCCGGATCAAACAGGCTTTATGCCAAATAAATCCACTAATATCAATCTGCGCCGCCTATATACCAATCTCTCACTTGTACATGACAATGTGGGACGAAGAGTGGCAGTATCACTTGACACCGCCAAGGCATTTGATACCGTTAGTTGGTGCTGGAGGTGCTGGCCCGATACAATATAGGCCCGAGGTTTAGGGTATGGATCAGAGCTTTATATGCACATCCGCAGGCTAGAGTTTTGGTAAACGGGGCACTCTCCACTGCCATAAATTTGGAAAGAGGGACACGTCAGGGCTGCCCACTCTCACCACTACTGTTCGCCTTGGCGATTGAACCACTGGCTATACAAATTCGGGCAAACTAGCAGATAGAGGGGCTTAAACTTGGGGCTGTCACTGAAAAAGTGTCATTATATGCGGATGACATGTTAATATATCTAGCAAATTCCAACTGTGCATTGACTGCACTCCTCCAAACAGTAGCTGCTTTTGGTGAGTTTTCTGGGCTGAAGGTAAATGAAAGTAAATCAGTGATATTTCCAATTGATCCCTCCCCTGAAAACTGTCCACTGACTATAGGTAATTTGCAAGTGGTTGACTCATTTCGGTATCTTGGAGTCATGATACATAAGGACCTGTCCAAATATATTACTCTCAACTTGGATCCCATAGTGAGGTAATTTAGTGTAAAATTGGAAACGTGGCAGGCCCTTCCGCTCTCGCTCCCTGGTAGGGTGAATTTGTTTAAAATGGTCTATCTACCAAAGTTTCTGTATGCATTTCAGAACTCTCCGGTAACCCCGCAGTTGAGTTGGTTCAAACGGCTAGACAGTCTATTAAGGAATCTTTTATGGGCAGGGGGACACCCGCGTATTGCCTTGAAAACCCTATGTGCTCCAGCAACGGGGGGGGGGACTAGCTCTGCCTGACCTCAGACTCTATTTCTTGGCTAGCCAGCTGGTATTTGCTCATTGGTGGATAAATCCTAAACTAGATAATCAGGCGGTGGTACTGGAGGCCGCAACGGTCGGTTCCTTCGAAGCTCTAGCCCGGTCCTTGTATAGAGGTCCGTCTCGGTCCCAAACCACAATAATCCCTATGGTAACAGTAATACGAGCCTTTCAGAAGGCCCTCTCCATGGTGCTGCGAACCTCCTCTGTGTGGTCGGTATGGACACCATTATGGGGTAATAATAATCTGCCCCAATTTCAGCTTATCCCTGAGGTCAGCTGTTGGGCACTACATGGTGTTAAGGTACTGAAGGATGTAGTGGACAATGGGAATCTTAAACGGTTTCCAAGTCTTAGGCAAGAGTTTAATCTCCCGTCTAACATGATTTTTCGCTACCTTCAACTTAAACATGCTTTTTTGGTGCAGTTCCCTACACGTCCAATACAACTAAAAGAATCTACTCTAGAAAAGTATCATCTTAGAGCAGACCTGCGAAAACCACTCTCCTGGTGCTACACAATCTTGCTGCAGGCATGCCCCAACCCGTTGGAAAAAGTTAAACAGAAATTGTGTAGAGATATTCCTGAACTAGATGATGAAATGTGGAGTGATGCACTGCAACAGGTACCTGGGACAACGATCTCAATGCGAGATAGATTTATACAACTTAAATTCCTCAATAGGGTATATTACACCCCATATAGATTAGCCAAATTGTATCCTACAGTCTCTGATGTTTGCCCAAAATGTGAAACCTCTGTTGGTACTTATATGCATGTGTTTTGGGACTGCGCTGAAGTGCAACGGTTTTGGACAGAGGTATTGCAATATATGGCTACAGAACTTGATCTGCCCAATATCCGTTCTCCCCTTACTTGCCTCCTTGGTATAGTCACGGATTACACATTAGGCTCCCACTTGAAACTCTGTTACTTACAGCTTCTGTACTATGCTAAAAAAGCGATTTTACTGCAATGGAAGTCAATAACTGCTCCTACTCTTGGCTTCTGGAAACAACTGGTCAACGACTCCCTTCCTAAGCAAAAACTTACCTATCTTGCTAGAGGGTGTCCCCGAAAGTTTGATGCGGTATGGGGGACCTGGGTGATGGCCCAGGGAAAGTAATTCACCCCGTGGGATGTTTCAGGTGTTAAACGTGTGTTGAATATGTCCTGTAAAGTACAGGCTGGCCCTTGAGACTACTCTCTCTCTCTTTCTTTCTTTCCCCTCTTTTCTCTTTCTTTCTTCCCTTTTCTATCATTGTATTTTTTGTTGTAAAACTGGAAAAATAAAAACTTTAAAAAAAAAAAAAAAAGTAAGTAGCAATTTGAACAGTAGTCTTTGAGTAAATTTCAACTACCAAGTGTTTGATAGAACTACTTTATAAACTAAGGTCTATTGATCTTTGTAATGTTGCTCTTACATGTATAAAAAACTGGTTAAAGGACCATGTACAGAGGGTGGTTCTCTACTTGGAGGAGGGTTCTTAGTGGGGTCCCTCAGGGTTCTCTATTGGGTAGACCTATCATTAATTATTTTAAGGATGGGACATGTTCGTGCAGAGAGATCTGGACAAGATGGGAATCTGGGCAGAAGTGGGGAAGTGGCAGATGACATTCAATGTTGATAAATGTAAGGTTAGGCACCAGAGATTTAAAAATCTGCAAGCCATGTATAGCCTTAATGATGCTCAGTTCACTGTGGCACCTCACGAGCAGAATGCGGATGACCTATCCAAAACAAAATTCAATGGTATTGTAATATTTTTGTAATATAGTTCTGTTCCGTGTATTGGAGGTTTTTCATTTTCTCTCTGTGCTGGACGACAGATTGCTGACAGATTGCTGAACGGGGGCCAATTATTTTAAGGAATTTTCTGCTGGACTGGTGCTATGATGGTAACTGGATCCTCTATGGGGAGGGTGTTGACTTGTCAATCACTGCAAACATGTGTTCTGCAGGGATCTCTCCATGACAACACAGGCAGGCAGATAAGGGCCTAAGGGAACGGTGCTTCAGTACAGTAAAAAATGCTGTTGTTGTAACTAAAATCAATTCAGACTAGAGAATATTGTTTTTTTTTTTTTTTTAATTGTAATAATTTTATTAAAATTGAGTCTACAGAAGCTGGCCTTTCCGGTATTTAGGAACGTTCTGGATAATGAGTTTCCAGATAATTGATCCAATATCTGTATTGCATTTACAAGGGAACAATCCTAGTTTAGAGCATAATGATATGTGGGGAGACACTCTCCTCCAAACTGGAGACTACAACCTGACTGTTTAAAAAAGGAACTCTTTTTAAATGTGCTCTGATCTCAATCCTACTATGGGGTTAGCCTCATATGAGTCCTATGAATTTATTCGGCAGTCGCGAATTTGTGACGAATTTGCCCGTTTCGCCCTGGCTAATAAATTTGCGAAAATTAACTTTGATGCTGACGCCCATTTTGACACCGACGAATTGTCATCAGTGTCAAAATCGCAGTTTCGTTAATTTTCCGCCAGATTCGCGTATTTCACTGGAAATTTGCAAAATTCGTGGCTAATCGAAACGGGACAAATTCGCCCATCACTACCTATCACAGCACCAACTTGTTAACAGGGCCCTCCACCCAAAACTAATCTTTCACATAATAAAATGAATAATTTTAAGCAATTTTCTTGTTTCCATTAAACAAAAGATTTCAGTGGTTTTAAGTTATCTGTAAATGAAATTGCTATTGAAAGCAATCTCTCTGCATGACTAGCTCTGACTACTGAAACAATTTAGCAAAATCCAGCTGATTAACAGACCTGGAGGAGACTCCTGCAACATTGTCAAACCCAGAGGAAAAAAAGGGACAGACACTAGGGCGTAACTACAGAGGAAGCAGGGGGGCCCAGGAGATATAGGGGCCTTATAAGGCCCTAATTAGTGAGCAATTTCAATATATATTAATAAAAAAACAGAACCTCTAGATATTTTGCGGGCCCGTCATTTTTATTTGATTATAATCGAGTCTATTGGAGATGGCATTCAAAACTTTTTGGACAATGGGTATCAGAACAACAGATCCTATACCTGTAGTACCAAAAAGTTAGATGAAGGTAAAAAATAATGGGGATTAGGGTAGATGCGCTACTTGTTCTTTGTCTAATCCTACTGATGGAGCTGACTGTAGGGTAGGCAAAATCCAAACACTGGGGGGGGGGAGTAGACACTGCAACTACTCTTGGGGTCTTGAATTGTAGGGACCATGACTGATTAACGGTTGCACCAGATATGTGTACCACTACCTTTAGTCAATAAGGAGGGACCTAAAAGATTTGGCTTTTGGGTTTAGCAAGCTCTAGATAAATAAAAATGTTGAATACAAATTGTTGGTAGTCTGATTATTGTGGTCACATTTTGGAAAAAATATTTTTAAAAATCTCCAGTAAGTGAGGGGGGGGGGGAGAAGACCCTTTATTTGCGTTTAAGGATTACATGTGTCTGCCAGAATGTTAGCATTAAAAAAACATGCTTCTTGTGAAGTGCAACCTGCACAATGCACTAGATGTTTTACAATCATTGCAGAGAAAAACCTTTCTGATGTTGGTAATTCACAACAGATGATGACTGATGAGATAAACCTTAATGGTTACCACCTTTATATATTGCACTGAGCATGCCTTTCTTTGTGGCACTTGTTTAAAGACCTAAACTTATGTGAAATTTCCAATCTTACATAGCAGTACTGTCTGATGGCAGAATGTTTTCCTTTTTTAGGAGAATAAGGGGACCCCATGGCCTGAACAGGGGCAACGGGGTCTTGACGGGGCCTTAGGAGTGCAGCTATCCCTGCCCCTCCCCCTTTTTCTGTTACAGGTGCGCTGATTGGCTGGTGAGTCCCGGGCGAAGGAGCAGAGGAAGGAACAGCATTAATACTTACCATTCGTCGCCGGGCGTGGAGGAAGAAGGACGCAGCATCCCACCCTCGCTCCCTGTAATATGTTTGTTAGTCGCAGTTGCGGAGGGTATCTTTGCAAGGACCCCCAGGGGAAGTTAAAAGGGGGTATTTCATAGTCAGTGGAAGTAGCCTGGTAGGCCTAGGTCCTCATAGTATGGTATGCCGCCCGGTTTAGGGTTAGGAGAATGGAACAGGAACCTATCTTGGCAGTTTGGGTACAGACATCCCACCGTCATTCCCTCCTCCCCGGGTGGGGGAATAATATGTTAAAGGTTTAAAGTTTGTTATACAAATGGTTGTTAAAAGGTTAAAATGTTATACATGACTATTACTTTATTACTGTTTTTAAATAAAACAATGCGTATGTATTATTTGGGGTAGGAGAATTGCGGTATGGGGGGAGGTAGAGGGATAGGTGCGGAATCGACGCTGCATCCGTCAAGCTATTTGTTGAGTCTAGCAAGAAAAAAAAATCCTATTTGTAAATTTTATGATAGGATTTAACTTTTTATTGTTAATGCTGGACTAATTCTCCAGATTCCTGATGTGTGTCGCACGCAAGGAGTAAGGATTTGGATGAGTGTTGCTGCAATACCCAAAGGAAATGTTTTGTTCAAGTGTTCAAAGCCAGGAACGTTTTCATAAAGCCAAAGCAGATTGAACTACTGGGATTTGGATTCCCAGAAAGATTCACCACTCAATTTAATAGGGAACCTTCTGGTTTCCATATAGTCCCATATACTGGCATGTAACAATAAATTTAATAGCAAAGGGGAAATCAGTCCTGCTTATTCCTGTCCACTCAAAGTTATTAGTTAGATTAATATGGAACAAATACGGAAACTCAGTGTCAGGTTCAGTGTCAGAGGCCCACCATAGGGCCTATTTTTCTTCCTCTCCTCGCTCTTTATTCTCCAACTTTCTTCTCTTTGCATACTATACGCTATTCTTTCATCTATTTAGCATGTTTGTTCCCATACAGAAATAACGAATGACCATAAAATAGGGCAAAATAGTTATAAGAATGAGGGCTCACTGATATCTGGGCCCACGGGGAGTTTTCATGGTATTCCGACGAGCCAGTCCAACATTGCAGAAATTTAGCACAACAACCCAGCCTTATCATTATAAGACAAATATTAAAGGGGTTGTTCACCTTTTAGAATGAAGTAGAGAATCATGTTCTGAGATAATTTGCAATTGGTTTTTATATTTTATTATTTGTAAGTTTTGACTTATTTAGCTATTTTTATTCATCCGCTCTCCAGTTTGCAATTTCAGCATGCTGGTTGCTAGGGTCCCAATTATCCTATCAACCATACATTCATTTCAATAAAAAAAAAATGGAATATGAATAGGAGAGGGCCTGAATAGAAAGAGGAGTAATAAAAAGCAGCAATACAAAACATTTGTAGCCTGTAACATTTGTTTTTTAGATGTTTTTTAGATTTTTAGTGACCCCCATTTGAAAGCTGGAAACAGTCAGAAGAAGAAGACAAATAATTAAAAACTATAAAAACAATAATGACGCCCAGTTGAAAGTTGTTTAGAATTGGCCATTCTATACCTTACTAAAAGGTTAACCACACCCTTATTCTGTAATACTAAATTATGAAGCTCAAAGGAAGACCTTGCTCCTCCAGCCGGCTGCTAAAGCCTGTATGTGTAGCCTTGCAAAATGCAAAATATGGCTTTGTTTTGTATAGCATTATCCATCCCCAGTCTCTGTTTGCCCTCCAGCAAGGTACACTCCTCACTCAAACTGTAATTATAAAAGCACCTGGACGTGAAGGAATGTGGGGGGGGGGCAATATGTCCATTGAGGTACAGACCCAAGAGGGTCAAATGAAACGGGTGAAAGGTGCAATTACTCTTCTGTCTTTTTCTCCTTTAACTCTTTTTGTGAACATTTCATATTTGTATCCGTTATATGAATGAAAACAGAAACGGTGTCAGAGCCTAAGCAAGCCAGTACTCTTGCACAAACTATCTGCGTGCTCATGAAAGGAAACAGTTATAATCCATGTGTAACTTGTTACGTGACGGTCAGCAGATCTAGAGAATCAGATAAACCGGTTCTGCGTGCTCTACTAGTATCACCATTCATTACTGTAACAGCCTTGCTGAGCCGGTACAAAACACAGTCAGCAGTTCTATTTTCCCTTTTTTGCTTGTTGCTGATCTGCCTAGAATGGAGCTAACCTCTGTGTCTCCCCAACAGTGGCTAAACTGCAAATCCCAGCAGCCTCTGCCATCTATTGGCTGTCATATGAAATCTGCATACAATTTTGGAACTATTGAATATGTTGGTGCCTAATGAATATGCGTTTTAATTATTTATAAGGGTATCGGGGGGGCATCTGAATGATAGCAGGTAGGGGAACCTACACACACCCTCTTGCCTACTCTACAGCACTGCCAAATGCAGGCAGGGATCTATTAATTTTGCAAGTGCAGGACCATTCTAGAGCTCAAGGACATGTGACATCAGGTGTGGGGACTGGTGCAAAGTACAAAAAAACATATTCACACACCCCTGTTTTTTGCACTTTGTACCCTTCTGCACATACCCCCCTCCACTCATTAATGTCAAGATTTTTAAAGATTTTTTTATTTATAGGCCCCCTTTAAAGCTGTTGCTCCAAGCATGGGTCCTATATGGGTCCTATATATATATATATATATATATATATATATATATATATATAGCCTTACACCTCTGCCAACTGAATTTGGTACACGCTTCCTTTTTTTTGACCTGTAGAATAAAATAGATTTACCTGTTCAAATCTGATAAATGTGTTTTTTTAATAAATCATTAAGGAAAGTGCAAAAATATATTTTCCACTTGGTCAAGAGTCAAATTGCTGAAAAAGAAGAAAACTATTAGACCGTGGATTAATCTGCCCCAATAACCAACCATATTTCAGGCGGTAAGTAGTTTTCCCCCAGAATGCCAAATGGTTTTAGTCTATAGGCCAAAGGTTAGAGCAGGTGTGCAAACTCTTAGGGACTCTGGAGCCAATTGGAGAGGCTTCAGATGGGGTTTTTTGCCTTCCTCTGGATCAACTAGCAGTTAGGCAGGTTAAAAAAAGTTAAAAGGTTGAACTTGATGGACGTGTGTCTTTTTCCAACCTAACTTACTATGTTACTATGTTGCCATGTTACTATGTTACTAACATTCAGAGCACACATTTTCCAAATTACAAACTTTTCCCTGTACTATCACTGCCACAATTGTTTGTATTTGCAACAATGTTCTTCTCCCCAAAATACATCAAAATGTATTTTGTCTTGTCCATAGGCAACCATTATAATAAAATTTTTCTTGCATCTTGTGACTTTATATAATGTTTGAAACGCTGCTGAAATGCTGCCATAAGCTATAATGCCATCTCTGAAAAGGAAACTAAAATGGTTAAATATAAAACCCTCAATAATGTAATAATTTTTTTTTAAATGTAACTTTATACTGGGGGCATTCTGTGGGGGGGCTACATGGGTGACCTGTGGTTTTGCATGGGGAAGCCATGTTCAAACCAGTAGTTCCATCCAGTTCACTTGATACAAGTCTGGTTCTGACCAGCCCATTATTGTCAAAACCCTGGAGCTACTGCCAGTTTCAGGAAGGTTTTACAATACAGGTATAAGACCTATTATGCAGAATGCTCGGGACCTTGGTTTTCTGTGAATTGGATCTTCATACCTTTAATGTTTTTTAATGTAAATATTAAATAAATCCAATAGACTTATTCTGCTTACAATAATGATTAATTTTATCTTATCCTGGATCAAATACAAGGTGCTGTTTTATTATAATAGAGAAAAAGGAAATCATTTTAAAAATTTGGATTATTTGGATGAAATTAGTCTATGGAAGACGGCATGGCCGTAATTCAGAGATTTCTGGATAACAGGTTTGTGAATAACGGATCACATACCCGCACAAGTGTCAGAATAGTAAACAGAAATAATAAAAGAAACCCTGCATGCCTATAAAAGAACATGTTATACCATTTACAAATACATTTGTTATTGCTCACAGAGCTTTCTTACCAAGATTTATTATACTGCATGCCAAATAAAAATATTCTATAACTGAACTATTTCGCTCGCACATCTTCCTACCTACCAAGTCCTGGATATTACATATGGCCTCCTGACTAAGAAGAAAAATGACTTGGTAGAACCTGCTGAAAACAGGATAGAAATAGAATCCATAAATCTTTGCAAAACATAGGAACTTTTACAAACATACATCTGAATGTCACAATGTGCCCTTTATATGAAGGAGGCCAATTTATTTGGGTTTAATGTTCATTAGCTATCTTCACAAATTCATCCTGATGTGTGGAACTTTCATTTGCTTAGCAGAAGGGGCAGATTTTAGAGGGTATGGAGAGAAAAATAAAAGCTACCCAGAATCTAAAGTGATGAAATTGATTCATTTCTGTACAGTTCTACCCGTGTGCTCAGAATTCACAAGTGCAGCAGCACCTAGGAGTTTTTAATCTTGCTAGAAAGAGTCCCATTACCCTTGAGCTTGCATCAATGGATATGGCTGATGTATGGTTTATCCTGAACAGCAACCCTACGCCAATAAAGTTCTGGTTTTGTGGCTCCCAATTCATTTTTGCATCTGTCATGTCATTCAGCACTCGAGGAAGCACACGGGACATGATACGGCTCATATATGTCTGCAAGTGCAATGAGCAAAGCGGAATTTCAATCGCAATCGTCACGTTTTTTCCCCGCACATTGCAGTATTTTTTCCCAGAATTGGCTTTTGGCAGAGAGCCCAAAATAGATACTTAGATACTTTTGTAACAGTTTAAGATAAGGAGAAACTGTTTTGCAGCTTAAAGGGAAATTCACCTTCATTAGCAAAACTGTAATAACACAGAAATGTGTTGAAACTTTCATAACCTGCCAAATTTTGTAAAATGAATATGGTAATAAGGAGGTGTGGCCACAAAAATGGACGCAATCAAAAATTTCCATTGCGATCTGTGTGGCAAATATTTTTGTCCCTCTTTCTGTTTACAAAATGTTGGGAGGTTTGTGCTCAGCACAACTACAGTATACGGACAGCCTCAAACTGGAGGCCCACTGGCCCCCACCTCCCGCTCCAGGCTCCCCTGCCCCCCTCCAGGGCCCCCTTCCTCTGTGAGCATCACACTATATTACTTATGGGCTCCGATGCATAACTGTGCTGTAGTTATTGGAGCAATCAGGTCCAGGGAGGGGGGGGGGGCTCGGTTAGTATAGGCTGTAAGCTGGCTGTATGAAAAACAAATCTATTTTTTTTTTATCATCCATGTGTTCATGTTTTTAAACTCAGCATTCCTGTGACTCCCAACAGATATTCTTCTACAGATAACATAGGAGGCAGAATCTGGTGTGAAATACTGCAAGGGAAAAAATTATATGGAAGGGCAACTACAAAGCACTAAACTAGAGCTAGTCACAACTATACTTACAGCCATACCTACTTCTTAGCAACTTGCTTTAATGAAGTGCACACAACTGTGCACATAGGCACCCCATAATGCTGGCCATAGATGCAAAGATCTGATTCGTACGATTTTCGGGCCGTGTGTGGAGAGTCTCGACATTTTTCGATCGGACAGGTTAAAAGATTTCTGTAGGCTGCGGGTAATATCTCTGCGTGTATTGCTGATCGTATGATTTTCAGAGGGAGACTGTCACCAGCTTTGGTTGGACATAACTTTCGTACGATTGCTGTCAGGGGTAGAACTTCGGCTGATCTGTTCTTTTGTACTTTTATTTGATCAGAATGGTTAGTGGCAGGTTGGGAGATGGGGAATCTTTGTGTCTGTGGCCAGCTTAACCCTGGCCTAGAATAAACAGCAGCCTGGACCTACAGGTATTTCCAGGATTCCCTTAGCAGCAAAAGGCATAAATTGATGTGACTCTGTCAACTCTGTACAAGGAAGACCCAAAGGTTGGTTGCATCCTAGCTACCATGTTTCTCTCATGACGTACAGGAGATACTGAGCTCTGCGGCTTCCTGTTATAAACTACTGGTATGGAATCCATTATCTGGAAACCTATTATCCAGAAACTGAATTATGGGAAGACCATCTCCCATAGACTCCATTTTATATACATAATCCAAATATTTAAAGTAGAACTAAACCCCCCATACCATAAAAGCCCCCCTCAACTGCCTGGCATTACAGACCCTTCCCCTCTCCCTCCACGCACTGTGCATTAGCAAAAAAAAAACCTAAAAAAATCTGGCCCTAAAATGCAGAGCAGCGTAGCGGAACTCCAAGGCACCAACTTCCGCTGCTTTATATTCTTTTGGGGCTCAACGCCGACGCCAAGCCTGCGGGAGCATGTGCAGTTGGGCCAAGTCAGGAATCAGCTTCAACTGCACATGCTTAAATGGCGTTGAGTCCAGAAAAAATACAAAGTTGTGGAAGATGGTGTCCGGGAGCTCTGCTGCGCTGTCCTGCTCTGCATTTTAGGGTCCGATTTTTTAAGGGTTTATTTTTTACTAATGCACAGTGCGTATAATGAGAGGAGAGGGGGGCAATACCAGGAAGTTAAGGGGGGCTTTTTGGTATGGGGGTTTAGTTCATTTTTCACTGTAATAATAAAACAGTACATTGTATTTGATCCCAACTAAGATATAGCCAATCCTCATTGGAGGCAAAACAATCCCATTTGGTTTAATTAATATATAAATTATTTTTAAGTGCATTAATTGCATGGAGATCCAAATTATGGAAATGCCCCTCATTCAGAAAACTGTAGGTCCTAAGCGTTCTGGATAACCGGTCCCATACCTGTAGTCTATATTCAAAGAGATATGGTCCTTAGTGGTGTGTTTCTCTGTTATCCTCTGTGCTTCAGGTGTGAGGGTTATGCCATACGTATTTCACAGATACAGCATTATGTTTGGATGCTTAGGAACTAGAGGCCAAAATGACTTTGCACTGAAAAAGACCTATTATATAACCTTGCCCTCCTCTTCAGCTCAATTGTAGCTACAGTGCTGTTTTAATACTGTACATTCACAACAGATATCAAGCTGATGAGATATTAATGCAACACAACATACTGCATCTAGAAAAAAACAGCAAGCCTCTGAATCAGCAATGGGACCTCTGCCATTCCATGGGAACGGTGCCACTCAAACTCAGTGTAATTTATTGTGCACTACGAAATGTTAAGATGCCATTGATCACAGAGAAGGACACATGCTCACAGTGGAATTATCGGATATCTATTTGGTGTTAGTATTCATTTGAATGCAATGCTTTCATCAACATTCATTAGGGAAAGGATTTAATTAAGTGTTTAAGTATTTGTATTTCTACTTGAGGCTGTGCGACCTTTGTCTGTGAATCACAAAATGTATAGTTGGTGATTTGATGGAAATCCCACGGGAGCAAATCATGGGGCACAGAGTATAGCAAAGGTTTCATTTGAATGAACTTACTGCCAGTTGTTATGCATAATTTACATTTACTGTATGACTGGGCCCTGCCCACAAAGGCTTACAATCTACGGGGGTCTAATGATAGTTGTCTGGGATTTTCCAGTTAATGGATCTTCCATAATTTGGATCTTCATACCTTAAAGGAACAAACAAGGGAAAGTTGTGCTCACCACTATTTTTTAAAACCATTAGGCGGGGGTGCAATGAGGGTGTGACCACAAAATACATATAGTCAAATACAAGAGGTCCTCTGCACTCAACCCATTATCAATATATTTAAGACAGCGACATTTTGTGCATACTGCTACTAAAAAATGCCATACCCTTTAAACAACACAGGCATTGTTTGTCCATATATTGCAATATATTTAAGCTGACGTAGTTGGCCAGCTTAAATATATTGCAATATATGGACAAACAATCCCTGTGTTGTTTAAAGGGTAAGGCATTTTTCAGTAGCAGTATGCACAAAATGTCTCTGTCTTAAATATATTGATAATGGGTTGAGTGCAGAGGACCTCTTGTAGTTGACCTTAAAGGAACAGTAACATCAAAAAATTAAAGTCTTTTAAATTAATGGAAATATTCATTACAGTATATAATGAAAATATAATGAACTATTGCGCTGCACTGGCAAAACTGGTGTGTTTGCTTCAGAAATAGTTTATATTAACAAGCTGCTGTGTAGCCATGGGGGGAAGCCATTCAAAGCTGAAAACGGAGAAAGGCACAGGATGCACAGCAGATAATAGAAAAGCTCTGTAGTATACAATTGAATTCTTCAGAACGTATCTGTTATCTACTGTGCATCCTATGCTTGACTAGCTGCCCCCATGGCTACACAGCAGCTTGTTTATATAAATATATATTGACATTCCTTTAAAACGCTTTCTTTTTTTGGTGTTACTGTTCCTTTAAGTCAACTAAAAATAATTTAATTATTAAATAAACCCAATAGGCTTGTTTTGCATCCAATCAGGATTAATTATATCTTAGTTTGGATCAAGTACAAGCTACTGTTTTATTATTACAGATATAAAGGAATTTTTTTAACATTTGGATAATTTGGAGATATCCTCATGAGGAATAAGTTGGTCGTGATTCCAGAGAAGTACCAGTTTGAGGAAGCAGGTAACTCTTTTGGATGTTTAATTGGAAACAAAGTTAAATATATTTTTCTCCATACAGGTTCAACATAGAAAACTCCCACTATGACTACATCTAGTATAGGTAAATCTAAAACAAGTTCAACTTAAGAAGCTGCTCGGATGAGTAGTGAAACGTCTTCAATGATTACTCAGCAAGTCCAGTTGTTTTTAGATTTACTTACTAGATATACCATGACCTGGATGAATGAAAATCTTCATAGTCACACTATGACTACAATTTTCCTTATGTTTTTACACCCTATCAACATAGGGAATATGCACCTAAGTAATGTTTATTTATGTATTTTTGACATTGGGTACCATCTATAAAATAATTTCTCAGAGTCTGAGGCTTTCCCCAAAGTCTGGAATATTTAGTATCTTAGAGAATTCCTATATAGGTTCATATTGGTTCCTATTGGTTATAGTATATTAGAGAATTTCCTTATAGATTCCTATAGGTTCTAGTATCTTAGATAATTGCCTTAGGTTGGTAAAGACCTGATAGCATGTCCTGGTGCCAATAAGCTTCAATTTCTTTAATACCAATCTCTCTCTAATAGAAGATGTGCTTTTATTTTAAGTGGTGTGTTATTTGGAAGTAAGACTCTTGCCCTGTTTAATCAGATTTACAATGTTAATATAGTGTCATAACCACAAGGCCAATCGGTGCAGCCTGCTGACATCACAACGCTAATGCACCTGTGCAATGTCTTGATCTCAGTAGGGCACACCGATTGGGGGGTAGCTTCACAGGTACAATGTGAAGCCTGTGGCAATACATTCAGTGTGACTAAAGTAGGCAATATATCTGAAAAGAAACTCTATGCTACTAAATGCACCATGTAAAGCCAATCAAAACCTGGATGTAGCGCTATTCCCAAATCCAGTAAGAAAAATTTGTGCCATAACTTTTTTTTCAGAATTTTTTTTACATTGCACTTTGTACTGCATTTGTAAATAAGCTCTCTAGTTATTAAGACACTCCATTATTCATATGAAATTCAGGAGCAGTAGTAGTGCTTTTATACAGCTATTATTTATGTGGCTCTATATTACAAGCATTTGCTGTAAGTTATAATTTTTGTTCAACTTTCTTTCACATAAAAAGATTTGTTTTACAAATTCTCTTACTTACATTTGTTTGACAAGATCTGTTTATCCTGAATATGTTACTTTCCCACTGCAGGTCTATAGTTTCAAGGCTGAGACCATATTCCCTTTCTGGATATTAAAATTTACAGAAATCGCTTATACCATGCCAGGCATGTAATTGCTGAGCTTTCAACAACTTTCAACAACCAGATTATGATCAGGCAGGAAAATCCCAAAGATCACTTGTGACAGTGGTTGTGCGGAATAATAGGATTTCACCAGCTTGAAACTGCCAAATAATTTCAGTGCCATTTTGTTGAAGTAGATACCACTGACTGAAAGTCCTTTATAAATAAGTGAGTAATAACAGCTGCATCAAAGTAGTATTGGAACTTCTAATTATTTTGACACTATGAAAATAGGCCCCTCTGTTAAAGCCAAGCACACACGATATTAGAATTTTGCATTAGGAGGGCTCCAAAGCAGTAGCTGGGGTATCTCAAACTGAACACTAGTTAGGGTATAATTTCAAGAAAGTATATACTTGCTTTCCTAGATAGGGATGTAGCGAACGTCAGAAAAAAAGTTCGCGAACATATTCGCGAACTTGCGCAAAAATGCGAGCGGTTCGCGAACGGTTCGCGAACCCCATAGACTTCAATGGGAAGTTGTTTAAAGGGTGCAACGACCTGGACAGTGGCATGCCAGAGGGGGATCAAGGGCAAAAATGTATCTGAAAAATCTGCCTGTGTGTGCTTGGAAGAGATAGTGTAGGGGGAGAGCTGTTAGTGATTTCAGGGACAGATGATAGTAAGTTTGCTGGCTAGTAATCTGCTTGATACTGCTCTGTATTGGAACAAAAAAATAAATAAAAGCAGTCCTTACAAGGACTACTGTTATTGCAGCAGTCAGCAGATGAGATCAGAAGCAGGACAGCTGCCCACTGCAGCTACATACAGAGCACTGCAGTAGAAGGTAGATTACTAGCCAGCAAAGCTACCTAAGCTTAAATGTCCCTCAAACCCCTGCAGACTTCTGTCCCTCCAATAACAGAGCAGTATCAAAACGATTACTAGCCAGCAAACTTTCAACTGTCCCTGAAATCACTAACAGGCAGCAGCTCTCTCCCTACACTATCTCTTCAGCACACACAGGCAGAGTGAAAAAACGCTGCAGGGCTTCGGTTTTTATAGGGAAGGGGAGTGGTCCAGGGGAGAGCTTCCTGATTGGCTGCCATGTACCTGCTGGTCTGGGGTGAGAGGGCAAAAAAAAGCGCCAACAATGGCGAACCCAAAATGGCGAACGTCGCGCGACGTTCGCGAACTTCCGGCGAGCGCGAACACCCGATGTTCGCGCGAACAGTTCGCCGGCGAACAGTTCGCGCCATCTCTATTCCTAGATACCGTAGAAGTGACCTGATGGTTAGTTAGTGTGAGATTTGGAAAAAGTGGCAATTTGGTTTTCTTGATTCTCTTAGAAGACACTTGCTGGTTAGTTAAGATGAGATTTGGGAAATGTATTTGCTTGCTCTCCTAGATACTCTTAGCAGCTACCTGGTCAGTTTGGGTGAGGTTTGGAGAAAGTAACTACTTGCTCCCTTGATACTCTTAGAAGACACTTCATGGTCAGTTAATATGAGGTTTGGAGAAAGTCTTTACTTGTTCTTCTAAATACTCGTAGAAGAAACTTGATCTCCAAGACTTTTAGAAGACAATTCATGGTCAGTTAGGGTGATATTTGAAGTAAGTACCTACTTGCTCTCATAGCTACTCTTGCTGTTAGTTACAATGATATTTGGAAACATTTCCCTGCTTGCTCTCCTAGATATTTTTAGCAGCTACTTGATAGTGTGTTCGGGTGAGATTTGGAGAAAGAAATGACTTGTTCTCCTAGATACTCTTGGAAGACACTTAATTGTCAGTTAAGCTGTGGTTAAGAGAAAGTTCCTATTTGCTCTTTTACATACTCTTAGAAGCAACTTGAACAGTTAGGGTGCGATTTGGCGATAGTAATTATTTGCTTTCCAAGATACTCTTAGTAGACACTTGGTAAGTTAGGGGGATATTTGGAGAACGTTCCTACTTGCTCTCCTAGAAACATATGGTTGGATGAGCAAATAAGGTCAACAAATGTTTTCATATGTATAAATGTTTTTTAGCTAAGGGGGGTCCTGATCAAATGTTTGACCTCAAAAAAGGTAGCAATATTCCCGTACAGTTTAATCATCAACATAGGTATCTCTGCTCTTATTCTTTGCAACTCAAGAATTTTCTACCACACAGTTTATGGAGTATTTTACTACACTGTGAAATGTATTTAAACTGCTAAGACCTTAGCACGTGGATCAAGAATAGTGACTGGGAGCAGTAGGTGATCAGATGCTTTGCAGTCTGTACTTGTTATTCTGCATATTGATTAAATAATCTCAGATGTGTACATACAGATCATCCAGCTCTAGGGTAAATAGTTGCACTGATTGGGAAAGATATCAATACACGTAATGACAAACATATGTCTTAACTTTTGTGGAACGATTGCCGGTGCTCTTTTCTCAGCCAGGGTCATTGACAAACACTGCAGACATTTGCTATTGATGATGGTAATGGAATTTCTTGGCAGGGACGTAAGTGCTTTTGACATCTCAACTAATGAGTCATTGATAACCAAATGCTTGTGTCCTCCTGAAATTGGTCATAGGTTAGTGGAGTTCTCCCTGGCATGCTCCTCTGTGTTTATTTGATCATTATATAGGGTTATAGTCTATCAGGGCAAAATGTTCCATTTTGCTTACATTTTGCTAAATGTTGCTTAGATCTCCCAGATCAGGGATGAGATATATGTTATATATAAAGTGTTAGAAAGGCAAGATGACCCAGTATGCAACCAATTTCTCAGTATAGGGTTGTCATCTCAAATTGGCACCCCAGTCTTAAGACCTCAAATTGATAACAAGCCCAACAATGCTATTTATTTTATTCACTCTAAAAACTCTCTAAAAACTCTAAGGTTCTTTCATTTATACCGTATGTTCATGTAATACACAGTTTGAAAAAGTAAAGCCATTCTAACAGTCCATAATCTAAATTACATCCTAAAAAAAGATTCATCATAGATTTGCAGCTCAACAAGAGATCTTTTCAGAATTGTATTACTGAGTCCAGTTATAAATTAAGTATAGTTATTCTGGGCCCAATAGTGTCATGTGATTGAGGAATAAGAATAATTACTAAAGAGAAGCAACTCTAATCAAATTTTTTTCTCATCTGTCTTTTTTATTTCTCTAAAACTAGAAACATTTGAGATTAAGAAAGTTTTAAAATCACAAAAAATCACAAAAAATCTATGTCATGTAAAAGCTGGCACGGTCCTATACAAGTCCTATACAAGGGTATATTTCTCCATTTTTAATTAATTCTGACTTTTAGAAGTTCTTTTTTCACTACTAATCGCCTGAAAGACTTTAAATGGGAACTAACGCAGAAATAAAAATGTAATATAAGCTTACTCGTACTGAAGTAAGAAACTTTCTAAATACAATAAATTAAAAATTTCTGAAATAATCAAGTTTACATTCACTATTCCTCTCTCAGCATCTGTTTCTCTTTATTCTGTCTTCATGCAGCAGTTGGATGAATGATGAATGAATGATCTAATATAGATGAATTTAGAGCTCACAAAATAACTGATCCCAGTACAAACAAAATCTAACAAAATAACTGTCTTTTGCACAAAGCCTGCATGTAGAGAGACATGATGCCTGCTGATTTTAATAGAATGAGCTCTTACACATCTAGGCAAAAGGAGCCCCCCCCTATAAGATATATTGGATCTACCTGTAAATGATTATCTGACAACCAGCTGCTGAATGAAGACAGAATGAAGAGAAACAGATGCTGAGAGAAAAATAGTGAAGATAAACTTGATTATTTCCAAAACATATTTCATTGATTGTATTTAGAAAGTTTCTTATTTCAGTATGCTGAAACTTATATTAAATTTTCATTTTCAGTTTTTTTCCCCCGAATTTTCCCCCAAAGTCAGAATTTTTGGATGTTT
This sequence comes from Xenopus petersii, assembly GCA_038501925.1. Classification (NCBI taxonomy): domain Eukaryota; kingdom Metazoa; phylum Chordata; class Amphibia; order Anura; family Pipidae; genus Xenopus; species Xenopus petersii. Next base: position 43,215,712 of record CM076674.1, on the reverse strand, counting down.
GCCTGAAAAGTCAGAAATAGTAGGATTTTCGGGCTAATTCCAGCTCAGACCACAGAAACTTCCAAATTGACATATACATTCTCGGCAGGTCTGAGATGGTAGATTTTTGTATTCTGATGTTTTGCAGCCTCTGAGTATAATAAATCTTGAAAATTGTTAGGTTTTAAACTAAAAGTTCAGATTTAATAGTAAAAAAAACCTCAAGTTGGGGCGCTAGTGAGCAGCGTTCCAAGATGGCCGCACTTTGATCGCGCTCGTACTGATGGGGCACTAAAACCTTGGAGAATCACTGCTTTTATCCACAATTGGGCAATTTGAGAACGGCTAAGTATCCCGGAGTTATCGGGGATCTCGGATGGCAAATAGAAGATGCAGACGGGAACAGAAAGGCCCGCGTACCTCTTCTCATTACGCCACGAGGAGCGTTGCGTCACGTCCAACTAGGCCTCAATCCCCAACCTCGCCTGTTATGGCCTCGCAAGCGGATTCCTGGCTAGAGAGTGACTCGCAACCACCGGCGCTCTCAATCTCACATCAAGGTCCCTCAGATGACTTGGCCTTACTCAACAAATTTAAATCTATGCTTGAGCAAGAACTGGCGACTATGGCGACTGCTATATCAGCGGACATTGCTAAACAGCTACTTGATCTGGGCCAAAGGACCGATGTTCTAGAGCACCAAGTGGACGATATTACAACTGTTTTGGATGCTCATGAGACTGACATACAAGAGCTCCAAGGCCAGCTGCATGAGGTTTGGGACAAGATTGAGGATGCAGATAATAGATCCAGGCGCAACAACCTGCGCATAAGGGGTATCCCAGAAACGGTAACTGATCTCTCTTCTGCCATAGAAGCTGTCTTTACATCACTGGTCCCTAACCTACCCGCTGAACGCTTGGAATGTGATCAGATTCACCGTGCCCTGCGGCCTCTGAGAGAAGGTGACCCACCTAGAGACATCATATTATGTCTTCATTTCCACCAGACGCAGGTAGCTATACTACAGGCCGCACGCCAGAAGAAACGCCTAGAATATCAAGGCACTCCGTTCCAAATCTACTCGGACCTGGCTCCCATCACACTTCAAAAACGTAAGGCTTTGACTCCGATAACTAAGGCTCTTCAACAATTGAAGATAAAGTACAGATGGTTGTTCCCAGTGAAAGTATCTTTTATCTACAACGGCCAGAATCACCAAATTGGATCTCTCCGCTCGGGTATGGAGCTGCTATCCCGCCTCGGCCTGTCACCGCACCAACCAGACAACCCGGCGAAGTCTCCAAGGCCTGCTCAACCCCGTCGAGTCAGCCCTATCTGGGAGAGAGCTTCAGGTTCACCACGACGGAGAACCTCACCCACTTAAATATTTGGGGAGCACTCCTGGGAAAAATTCACTGGATTACGTCCGGGACGGTAATCTAGACGGTTGGTGAGATGCAACCATGGTTTTAGTTCTCTTTCCCCTCCCTTTTTATGTGTTTCAGTTGGGCCATACATCCATCACACATGTTTCACCTGATGCCCCCCATGTTTTCTCCCCGTGACAACTTAGGGGAATACCTTCTCCCCTTTTTCACGATTGTGACTATTTTGGGATGTTGGCTAGTGGAAGATTGGTGTTGATGACGCACTTATCCTCATTTCTATACCTCCATTGAATGACGTGGGGGGGTCATCGGCCCCTGTTGCTCCCAATTATGCTTGCCCATTTTAATCCACTTCCTTCCAGGGCTTGCCCCCTGGGTTTATCTTGTTGCCCCCCAACATAAAGCAGAGAAAGCTTGGAAATGATCCCAACAAAAATTATACTAATAAACTACTACTACTACTCACACTAATAAACCTAGCCGTATGTTCGCGAAAAGACTCCGAAATCGCCTAGACTTTACCCCAATCACTAAACTTAAAACTTCCACCGCTTTCACTACTACTTCAATGCAATCTATCTTGGGAGAATTTCACATTTTCTACAAAAAATTGTATCAAGCCACACCAACTCCCCAACCTCACCAGTTTGATTCGTTTTTTCAGGATATTACATTATATTACATTATTACCTCTAACCCCCCCGCAACTCCAATCCTTAAATGCAAAAATAACGGAGGAGGAAATATTAGCAGCTATTAAACTATTGAAACTTCCCAAATCTCCTGGACCGGATGGTTTCCCGGAGTTATATTATAAGAAATTCTCCCAAGTCCTCACCCCACATCTAGTCATAATGTTCAATCAGTTGCTCACGGATGATAAACTACCAGCCCAAACTTTAATGGCCATGATTACTCCGATCCCCAAACCAGACTCTGACTCAACGGACTGTAAGAATTACCGCCCCATCTCTATCTTAAACTTAGATATAAAAATTTTGGCCAAAGTCCTAGCCACTCGTCTTAGTAAAATCTTGCCATCCCTGATTCACAGAGATCAAGTGGGGTTTGTTGGGGGCCGACAGCCCACAGATGCTATACGTAGACTAATTCTTTTAATAGAAGGGGCCCAAAACACCTCCACCCCCTCCATGCTCCTGAAGCTTGACATTAAAAAGGCTTTCGACTCTGTAGCATGGCCCTACCTTTACTTTACCCTACAAAAATGAGGTATGGGCGACAACTTTCTTACATGGATCCACGCTCTATATGACCATCCAATGGCAAAGGTACATATTGGACCGTATTCCTCTTCCCCATTTAATATTGAGAGGGGGACAAGCCAGGGGTGTCCGCTCTCTCCTTTGCTCTTTGACTTAGTGCTTGAACCTCTAGCCTTCGCTATTAGAAACAACCCCGATATTACAGGTTTCAAAGATAATACCCACCATCATTAACTCAGTATGTTCGCAGATGATGTGACACTGTTTCTGACCCGCCCACTTATATCGCTTCCCAATTTATATAATGTCTTGAATAAATTTGGGAATATCTCTGGCCTTACCTTGAATCATGCCAAAACTGAGGCCCTGAATATAAATCTACCTAAGGACTTAACCAAATTGTTAACCCTCAACTTTGAGTTTCAGTGGAGTGCCAAACACATAACGGTATTGGGTGTTAAATTAACTAACTCATTTGACCAATTATATGCAGCTAATTACCCTGCTATGTACCGCAAGTTACTTAAACTTCTGGAGGACTGGGGGAAATATCACATATCTTGGTTGGGGAGAGTGTCAGCAATCAAAAGGGTCCTACTACCGAAAATCCTTTATTTATTCAGGGTATTACCTATCCCAATAGTGAAATCAGACTTAAGGAAACTGGAATCTAATGTCTCGAAATTTGTGTGGAACAATAAAGCTCCCAGGGTAAAGCTTATCACTCTGCAAAGATCTACCACGGAAGGAGGCCTCGGTCTTCCGAACCTCTGGAAGTATTATATAGCTGCACAGTTAGCTCACCTGCCAGCCATGCATGCCCATTGTGACAATCTCTGGAAAACTGGTTTGTACACCTTTTTTCAGCTGAAGCTATGATATGGTCGGGGCTGAGACATGGGCCACCAACAATCAGTCGTACTCTACGACACTCTCTTAAACTTTGGGATACAAACTCACCTACCTACTCGTTATCCTCAGCCCACACCCCCATTGGACCACTTTTTTCTATACTTTGTTGAAAGGATAGGCAATTTCCAGAAAACTTGAACAAAACCATGCATCTGTTTCAAGTAATTAGTGAGTTTTAGGGTGATGGCACACCGAGATGGTTTAAGAGTTAATAACGTGTTTTTAAAGCACTAGGAAAAACACCATAGAGTTACATTACATTCGGTAAATCCTTAGGGGGTCATTTATTAAAACTCAAATGAATCAGTTTTTTATGAAAACGGTCAAACTCCCTTCCACGAATTGAACAAATTTATCAATAATTTTTCTTTAAAAATCTATTTCAAATCAACGCCCAGATCACAATGTCAAGAAACAATTTCAGGCAGTGTCGGACTGGCCCACCGGGATACCAGGAAAAGTCCCGGTGGGCCCAGGTGTCAGTGGGCCCTCCTACTGCTAAACAGTTGGCCTATTTCATGGCCATTCCCTATTTCTGTGAGGACAAAGAGGCTAAATAGATGGAAAATAGATTATAGTATGTAAAGAAAAGACACTAGGAGAATAGAGGTTGAGTGAGGAGCGGAAGAAAAATAGTACTAAGAAGGGGCCCCTGGTCTAAGATTAATTGCTGGGTCCCTGGTCAACGGTTTTTGGGTGGGCCCCTGGTGTCCCAGTCCAACACTGATTTCAGGGACATCTGCCATAGACTTCTACATGACCTCAACAGCAGGGCCGGATTTACACAGTGGGCACCCCTAGGCCCACTGCCGTTTGTCGTCCCTGTCCCCTCCCCTTTATTCGTGCAAATTTTCATCATCTGGACCAGAGCAATGGGGATTGGCACATGGGCAATTTAAAAAATGATTGTATATGCAGTGTATCCCCAGTGTTTTTGAACCAATGTGGGTGTGGTTGGGCAGCATGCCGCCCCCCTAAAATCCTGCTGCCCTAGGCCCAGGCCTATGTGGCCTTTCCACAACTTGACAGGTTTGACATTGAGTGTTTTCAGATTTGGATTTTTAACAGCTTTGGGGTATGATAAATTTACACAAAATTCAAGTTTTTATTTTTATTTTTCCTCCTGAAAACCTCTATCGAGGTTTAATAACTGGGCCTCTAAATGTCTAACAATTGCTCTCATTTGTGTTTAGATTTTAAAGTGAGTCTTATACTTGTTTTGTATAGTGATAAATCAGCTGTTTAACAGTTAGGCATATAATGATTTTAGTGGGTTGATGTTGTCAACTATTTTCTGTGCTGTGCTTTAACTGAATACCGGAGGCAGATCATAGCACCTTTTGATTAATTGAGACTTTACTTTCAGCTCATTAATAATGCATTTTTACTGGCAGCTTTTTCTCGCTGATAATCAAGAGGACTGTCAATGCTTTTAATATGCATGAGCCAATCATTATTTAAATGCTCTTTAATGCTAATACCCTTTAACGTTTCAAAATATATTAGCAGGACAATAGATCCAACTGCATTTTAATTTTAGGCATTGATGAAAGGGGATCCTTTGCACAAGTGTCAGTATTAGCAGGAAATAAACGAGGCAACTGACACATTCTGCAGGTTAATGGGATTTAAATGAGGCGACTGATAGATTCAGAGAGAGAGTTAAGAAGTGGTAGGTGGTGTGTGGAACATATTTACTGTATGCCTACATTATTGCGGTCTGATTTTATGCAGGTTAGGGAAATCAGAGCTGAGTAAGATTAATTGAAAATTCAATGAAAAAAATAGGTATGAACACCCTGGTTACTATGCCGGGTTTGCATATTGCAGAGAAAGAAAGAGGAAAAGAATACTTGTGATCTCCATGGTGTATTTCTTTAAAGGGATACTGTCATGAATCAAAATTAATCAGTTAATAGTGCTGCTCCAGCAGAATTCTGCACTGAAATCCATTTCCCAAAAGAGCAAACAGGTTTTTTTTTTATATTCAATTTTGAAATCTGACATGGGGCTAGACATATTGTCAATTTCCCAGCTGCCCCAAGTCGTGTGACTTGTGCTCTGATAAACTTCAATCACTCTCTACTGCTGTACTGCAAGTTGGAGTGATATCACCCCCTCCCTTTTTCCCCCAGCAGCCAAACAAAAGAACAATGAGAAGGTAACCAGATAGCAGCTCCCTAACACAAGATAACAGCTGCCTGGTAGATCTAAGAACAACACTCAATAGTAAAAACCCATGTCCCACTGAGACACTTTCAGTTACATTGAGAAGGAAAAACAGCAGCCTGCCAGAAAGCGTTTCTCTCCTAAAGTGCAGGCACAAGTCACATGACTGGGGAAAGCTGGGAAATTGACAAAATGTCTAGCCCCAAGTCAGATTTCAAAATTGAATATAAAAAAAATCTGTTTGCTCTTTTGAGAAATGGATTTCAGTGCAGAATTTGCCAGCGTTAGGCGCCCTGGACGCAACTTCGGATTTTAGTGAATTAGCATTGTCTGGCGAAGTGTTGCGATGTGAGCAAAGCCGTCGCTGGCGATTTTTCAGAGGTTAATGAATTTGCCCCATAGACATTATTAAAAATGTTTTCTCTGTAATAATAAAACAGTACCTTGTACTTGATACAAACTAAGATAAAAAGAATCCCTATTGGAAGCAACACCAGCCTTTTCTGTGTTTATATAATTTTCTAGTACTTATGAAGTAGTTTGAAGATCCAAATTACGGAAAGATCCATTACCCAGAAAACCTCAGGTCCCGAGCATTCTGGATAACTGATCCCATACCTGTTTAAAAAGTAAATGAAAATAAACACTGAATGATGCGTTAAGAGAATACTAAAACTCTACCATTTTTAGTAGAATTGCTAGCCAAAACAATCTTAAAAACTCTAAAAATCTGAATGGCTATTCCAGAATTCCAATAGCATCAGTGCAGCTCCCATAGGTCCTATAGGACTTCAACAGCTTTTACTTGGGTAATTTTTGTATGAGTAGTGATAAGCGAATTTGTCCAGAAAAATTTGTGAAATACATTGAAGTCAATGGGCGTCGAAATTATTTTGATGTGTGTCAATTTTGACGCCTGTGACAATTTTTATATGCACGCCTATTTTGTCCCAATGCATTAAAGTCATTGCACATGCGCCCAATTTTTTTTTTGACTAGGCAGATTTTTTTGCCAGTAAATATTTGCAGCAGTTTTGCAAATTTATTCTCTGGCGTCCAAACGCGGCAATTCACCGCAAATTTGTGCATGCCAAATTTATTCGACCCATTACTATGTATGAGAAAAATCCAATGTTAGTAAATATGCCCCCAAACATGTGAGCTGTGCTAATTGATGTTGTTTATAAAGTGGAGAGTGCGGGATGGATGTATGATGAATTCAGAGATGCAGGAGGAAGTGCTGGATTTTCAATTACGCAGTCACAAAAGACTGTGCTGTGGGGGGACCCATGAAAGTGTTACTCCTCTACTAGAAAAATGGTTCCATGTTAAATTAATGGTCTGATTTTCTACTCCATGGATATAGTCTGTCTATATTAGATGCCCATATTTCCCATTCTAAAAGAGGGGGGAGGACATTTAGTGAGATTTTTAGCCTGCATTCTGCTGAAGGTAGGTGGGTAGAACGGTAAAGGTTTCATTGGCTGAGCTATAGAATGTTGGAAGTCTCTGAGCACTTTTTAACAGTAGATGAGAGGGTAACGTTGTGCAAATAGTCAGAGGAGCCTCTGTGCGACGTCTATGGATATCAGATGGAGTACATATGGAAGGACTGGAGGGAGATGCAAATATATTCTTAAATCCATCACCATCAAACGGTGACAAACAATGAACACATTCCACTCATTCAATACATTTTCTATAAAACAGAAAAATTATTCGGAATTGAATATATGTTTTACTTAGGCTCACCCAATCTGCCCCATTCAGGTTGTGTTCACTATTAGTATTATGTTCACTAGCAGTATCAGATAACTTAAAGGACAATGAGTGGTGCGCTGGAAGCTGTCATGCGATGATGAATGGGAAGGAAACTGAATTGATTTAAATCACATTGCATTGGACGGAAGCATTGCTGATCTGTATTTTACATTATTGCCTTGAGGTTAAAGGAGCAGTAATGGCTGCCAAGCATGTCAAAATATTACACTCATTTTGTTCAAATAAACATAGAACTGAATAAAAATATGTGTGTAGCCATTGATATGCCATTTCCTTTGAAGCATGCGTTCTATGAAAAGAGCCCCACAATGCACAGCATATAGCATCTCCTTCATGAGTCTCAGGAAAGATCCCTCGATGCACATGGTCCCACTGGGCAGAGATGAATCCCCTAAAACCCAATCATATAAGGGTTTGTCTGCAATATTGAACCATTAATTGGGGGAATAGACACAATTTTCATTGCACAAAATGGACACTGCACTTGATTTAATCACATCCTACGTGGGATGCCATATTGTGCAGGTTTTTGGAGACTGACATTATAAATAAGCTAAACAAGAGTTAGCATTTTTGAGTAGTGCCGCTTTGTTAACTAAGGTACATTTAGCCATGTTTATATCTAAGCAAATACTGTACACTTTATTGGTAGAATGGCAATAATAGGTAAAAGGGGTTAATGGCTTCTCCCTACTTTGACCGTCATTTGACCACTGTTTAATAGGCAAAACCTTATTGACCATATATTGATTTACGTCCGTGTCGTTCCTTGCCTAAGCAATCAATATATTATTGGCAATGCATATACAGAGGAATAAAATGCAGCAGACTTGTTTACAGTGTCGTTTCACTTGACTAGTTCATGAGAAATCTTGTTGTTCTTAATTAATTATTGTTACTAGTAGCCCTGAAGTGCGCATAAAGAAAAGTGATTTACCTTGCCAGGTTCGGGTCTCTGATTATACAGTATATATAGAGACAAAGGGTCAAATTCACTAAGATTCGAAGTTGCGCCAGGCGCAACTTCGCCGCACTTCGCCACACTTGGCCAGGTGTATTTTCGCCAGCGCTCCGCAAATTCACTAAAATCCGAAGTTGCGCACAGGGGTAGCGTAAGTTTCGAAGTTGTGCTACCGTTAATTCTCCAAGCGAAGCGAAGTTTCGCTAGCAATGGTTCATTTGCATACGACGCCAAATTCAAATTTCAATGGAGGAACACGTATTAGCACTACAAATGCCTAGAAAACCTTCAAAACATCAAATAAAATTTTTATTTTGCCCTACACATGTGCCCACTGTATAGGTAAGTTGCCATGAGTCAGGAAATGTAGGGGGGAAGGAGGGGAGCCCCAAAAAAAATTTCGATCTTTTTCAGCCTATCACCCATAATGTAGAAAACACGCCAGCGTTTTTTGGGACTTAGAAAAAATTTTGACTTTTTTTGAAGCAATCCCTATCTACTCTATTGCGCTTCGCCTGGTCTGAGGTGGCGAAGGAAGTCTAGCGTAAAAGGTAGCGTTCAGTACACAAGTTAGTGAATTTGCGTAGTTACGTCCCTAGCGAAAATTCGCCTGGCGTAAGGGTGCGAAGTAACACTAGCGAATTTACGCCAGCATTCGTTAGTGAATTTGCGAAATGCCAAACGCTAGCGAATTGATGCTAGCGTTCGGCGCTTAGTGAATTTGCCCCAAAGAAAGAGAGACAAAGAGAAGATCAGGCACTGTTGCCCAGTTTCTTAGAGAAGAATGGCTATATATTGTGGAGGGTCAACCAGTAGTTATGAGAATCTGTCCCGTTTTGCTTCACAGAAAAATTTGCAAAACTGCGGAAAAAGTTGCGAAATCTCGTGACGCATTGAAGTCAATGGACGTTTTTACGCATGGCAATTTTTACACGTGCAACAATTTTTCTCGCTCCAAATGCATTAATGTCAATGGGCGTTTTTCTTATGGAGACTTTTTTTTGTCCTAATGCATTAGTCACTGGCCATTTTTTCTCATAGCGACTTTTTTGTCCCAATGCATTAATGTCAATGGGCGTTTTTTTTAATGACGACTTTTAGTCCTAATGCATTAATGTCAATGGGAGTTTTTTCTTATGGGCATTTATGGTTATTGCTAATTTTTATTACAGGTATGGTAATGGCTATCCAGAATGCTCCTGACCTGGGGGTTTTCTGGATAATGGATCTTTCCATAATTTGGAATTTCATATCTACTAGAATATCATTTCAACATTAAATAAACCCAATAGTCTGTTTTTTTAATATATACCTGAACTCATCTTTCTATTCAGGCCCTCTCCTATTCATATTCCAGTCTCTTTTGCATGGTTGCTAGGGTAATTTGGACCTTAGAAACCACTTTGCTGAAACTGGAGAGCTGCTGAACAGAAAGCTAAATAACTCGAAAGCCACTAGGGTTGCCACCTGGATTCACCAGTACAGACCGGTTTTTGGAAGGACTGCCCAAGTGAGAAAAAGCCTGTCTGGATTTCCAGATTAGGAAATCCGGTACTTCAGACTTGATGATGAAAATTTGATTGAATAAGAGAGGGGACGGAGCAATGAACGGCAGTGGGCCTAAGGGTGCCTGCTATGTAAATCCGGCCCTGTACATCATGCAAACTTTTTAAAGCAAGGGTTCCCAATCTATGGGACTGGCCTCAATGTGGAATCCAAAACTCAGGCCGAATGTTCACGTGTTGTCCTTTATGTTACTGGACTCTGAAGGCCAAATAGGGTGAGATTTGAGGTGAGCACTTGTTTGTTTGATATATTTTGGAACTAACAAGTACAACAGTGTTTTCATATTGATATCACTAGGCTGAATGTATTGTCAGAAGGTATAGATCTTTCACTTTACACCCTTCTTCATTAAAGGCTGGAGACGGGGGTATAAAATTAAAATAAGAATGGGTCCTGTTTCATGATTCCTAAATACATGAAGGAAAAACTGCTCACCCTTTGTCAGATTTATAGCTTAATTTGACAGAATAATTAACCCTTATATATATACAAGAACACCCTGTGGCGCATCATGTCCTCCCTCGCTTCATGACTACAGTGACAATAGCTAGAAATGTACTTACAGTGAATCATGCTCCGGTATTCTGTCTTTGATTACCCTTGGCATACGCGGTTTAATTTTCAGACAGCTTTATCCTGATTTAATATTCATGTTTCTAATTTGCATAACTACGCGCCCGTGTCACTGATCAGTCCCTGAGCTGTGGAACACATCTGTACGATGTCATTGGAGCTGACATTGCTTTCTTTGCAAATGACATTAACTTGCTTCCATGGGAATATTTATACAGGGTACGTGGCTTGGCCTTGTGCAGAGTAACGTTAAGGAAAGAGCTGTGCAATGCTGACTGGCAAATTGTCATCATTATGCCATTAGTGTCAACTCTGATGTTTAACATTCACAACATTATTGTCAATGCACCCATTATACGTCTTATGCTGCCTATGGGGAAAATTACCATCCTTGACTTCTGGCGTCCTGCCAAACTGCAGAAATTTGAAACTACTTTCTCCAGCCGTGTTTTTTGTGAGCTCAGCTACTGTTAAAATGTAATTTTGGGATAAGAGCAAAGTAAGGAGACAAGTCATGTCTGAAGGTATGGAGCTATAATACTGTTAAACAAAGGAAATTGTAAACAAGTAACATTTATGTTTTAAAATATTGAAATCTAACTGAATGATGAAAGGGGTAATTTCTTCCATGGTAGAACATGTGATAGTGATGGTATCTAAGCTGCACAAATCCATATTGGTGCAAAACTTTCAAAGCACTTCATAACTCTGCCCCACCCTACATCTCTGAACTCATCTCTATATACTCACCCAACCGCTTACTACGCTCCTCTACTGACCTGCTACTCAACTCTTCTCTCATTACCTCCTCACATGCTCGCATTCAAGACTTTGCAAGGGCTGCACCCCTCCTCTGGAACTCTCTCCCACGGTCTGTCCGACTTTGTCCTAACCTTTCTGCTTACACAAAATCTCTTAAAACGCACTTCTTTCGAGAAACCTACCCTCACTCTGCTTAACTACCAAACGCAACACCACATACAATACCACATTTCTCACCCACTTAATTCGATCTTGCCCACTCCCACACCTTGTGTATTACTCCCTTCCCTTTAGACTGTATGCCTATGCATAGAGCCTTCCTCACCTTTTTGTACCGGTATGGATTGTGATGTATGTAACTCCATATGTTCTATGTATATAATTCATGTGATTTAGTTGTATAATCAAATTTACTTTACAGTGCTACACAATATGTTGGCGCTATATAAATACATGTTAATAATAATAATAATAATAATAATAATAATAATAATAATAATAAAAAACAATACTACTGGGATTTTTAATGTTTCCAGTTTAGTAGCTGTACGGTATGGAGACCTAAATGTTTATATATAAAATGGAAAGCATGTCCTTTAGTTCTCCGGCATAAAAAAATTAAACAATGCTGGTATGTGATGAAAAATATACATATACATTAAGACTCTTCGATTAGTGGAAACACAGCAGTTCAATTAGTCCCAGATGCCATCGAAAAATAATTTAAATTCAAAGTTCTCTGCCATTAACAGTGACCACCAAAAATAATTGCAGTGAATGAAGCCACCTTCTATTAAAGGGTGCAAAAAGTTTGTTTATCAAAGGCAAGTTGATTTTTACCCAAACAAATTTTTTCGAGGGTATTTCTCACTTAAAACGTGAATTTTGGGGGGGGGTGCTACATGTTAGCGGTGCTGTTTCTAGTGCAGGAGCCGCCTGCAGTCCTGCATTAGAAACTGTCCCATCGCTAGAAAAGTGGGTTTAAAAAACAGAAGGTTAAAGTTACTAGAAGAGGGTTTTTGTCACTCCTGATAACATGTTCAGCGCTGTTTTACAACTCGCCTCATCGGTGCAGCGCCTCTGCCTGTTAGACCCCCGCAGTGATTATAATCATATACTTGATACCCTAGGCTGGTGCTTCTGTGAGCAGCAAACTACACTGGTCTGGGGTATTTCTTTGGAAGCATCTTGGTGCAATCTTCATTCCTCTGCTGACTTTTTTCCCCCAATGCAAGCAGGCATATACAGTAAGCACAGTAGTGTGAAAAGGCCAGCTTTTCATGCCTAATAAGTAGAAGAAGATGGCGACAGAAATACTCTGGTAGTCTTTAAAATGATAAAAACACCTACACATTTTTGCTAGTGCACATTATTTAATGATGAAAGCTTTGTTAAATAAGCTAGCAAAAACTAAAAAAATAGTATATTAAAATAGAAGTAATATTATTCAATTTTCCACGTTATACTGGGCTCGTAGTTTTATAATTTTAATTATAAAAGAGCTTGTGCTTCCAGCAGGATCAACAAGAACAAGTTCTGATGCTCTGGATCCTCTTTTGAAGAAGCCAACGGGAAATAAGTACAGGTATGGAACCTGTTATCCAGAATGCTTATGCCCTGGGGTTTTCCATATAAATGGGGGTCTTTTTTTTTTTGCCTCCAATAAGGATTAATTATATCTTAGTTGTGATCAATTACAAGGTACTGTTTTATTATTACAGAGAAAAAGGGAATCATTTAAAAAACATTTGTTTAAATAATTTCTGGTGCACATGTTAATGTGTACGGTTATTTTTAAAATCTATCACTGATGCCTTTACCTTCACTTAAAGGAAAACTATACCCCCCCCAAACAATGTAGGTCTCTATAAAAATATATTGCATAAAACAGCTCATATATAAAACCCTGCTTCATGTAAACAAACCATTTTCATAATAATATACTTTACTAGTAGTATGTGCCATTGGGCAATCATAAATAGAAAATTGCCATTTTTAAAATTAAGGGCCGCCCCCTGGGATCGTATGATTCACTGTGCACACAAACAAACTATATGTCTTAGGTCACATGAGCCAATTAACAGACAGAGTTGTGTCTTTAGCTTCCACACTTCTTCCTGTTACAGTTAGACTTGAAGTATTTCTGGTCAGGTGATCACTGAGGCAGCACACAGACCATCACGAAATGGAGGTCAAGGCAAGAGATGTAAAAGGACAATATTTACTTAAATATATATTCCAGTTTGATAAGATTCTTTAATATGTCACTTAATATGATATAAACTATCTGCTGCTTAAGTGTTCATTTTGGGGGTATAGTTCTCCTTTAACTTCTGTGGTTATTAGTGATGAGCGAATTTTTTTGCCTAATTTTGCAGCGAAAATGACACCCATAGATTGGTGGAAATAATTGTTCCACGTCAAAAATTTGACTTTAATGCATTCGCTGTTTCGTGAATTTTCGGCAAAGCAAAACAGGTCAGATTCGCCCTTCACATTATGTCAGACTTCAGGACGCTGTTCATTTATTAAATAGAAAGATCTACAGCATCTTTGTCACAGCAGGTTGACTCATCAGAGAAATCTAAATTTTCATGGAGATGTAGAGTGACTCATACAAGGTCAAAATAACAGTCACGTAATAAAGGCAGTTTAACATTCCGTGTATGCAGCCCCTTCTCAAAGTAAGCAAATATTACACCTATAAGACTCATTTTGCCTGAAAAATTCCAACATTATGCTCACCGTTTGAACATTTCTTTGAAAAAGTACAGTGTTCCATGTAGTGTATATTGCACTGCATCACATGGAATATTCATTCCAATCCCATTAGGGTATTTATAAAGTGATGTGCTAAGCAATAAATCTTTGTGTTATATTATAAAGTGTTAATGTGAACTGGCAAGGGTAATGAAAAAATAATATTTTTTGTTATAAAAAAAGAACAGTGTGGTTTAAAACTGTATTTGTCAATGTCCCATGTGTATTTGCTTATACAGGTATGGGATACATTATCCAGAAACCCATTATCCAGATATCTCTGAATTATGGTAAGGCCATCTCCCATAGACTCCATTTTGATCAATTAATTAAAATGTTTGGAACACACACATATACGTATACATACAATACCATTGGGTTTAATTCATGTTTAAATTATTTTTTTAGTAGACTTAAGATAGATTCAAATTACAAACCACTTTATCGTAAAACCCCAGCTCCTGAGTATTTTGCATACCAGTAGTGGTGTGACTCTACTTTCTTCTTGCACAAAATACAGCAGCCTTGCTTAATGGCTGGGATTGTAGATACAGGTACCCAGAAACCCATTACCCAGAAATCTCCAAATTAAGGAATGGTAGTCTCCCATAGTCTCCATTTTATCCAGCTAATCCAAATTTTTAAAAATGAATTACCTTTTTCACAATAGCTTGTACTTGATCCCAAACTAAGATATACTTAATCCTTATTGGAAACAAAACCAGCCTATTGGGTTTATTTAATGTTTAAATGATTTTCTAGTAGATCTAAGGGATGAAGATCAAAATTATTTAAATATATATATATATATATATATATATATATATATATATAAATATATATATATATATATATATATATATATATGTAGCAGAGTAGAGGAGCTCGCACTCACAGGTCTTATCAAAACAAAAATTGGTGTTTATTCAATGAAAAGCAACTAACGTTTCGGCTTGCACTCAAGCTTTTCTCACTTTGAGAAAGGCTTGACCAAAAAAAAGACCAAAGCAACATGCAGAGACCTGACAGGCATTGAACATGGTGATTTGACTATGCAGTTAATCATTTCTTAGTAAGGATCAAGTACAAGCTACTCTTTTAATATTACAGCGAAAAAGGAAATCATTTTTAAAAATTATAATTAATTGATATAATGAAGTCTGTGGAAGATGAGCAAACGATTTGTTTTTTCAGGTTTATTTTTGTCGGCCATACGTACACAAATGGCCCAAGAATCAGTTTATGGGCTCTACAGTAAATAATAATGAAGACGGGGCAAAACATGGCATAACATTTCCCCAAAGGGAACGTTTAATATAGAACATGCCACCTAATTCCACTGAAGCTAAAAAGAGCCAAAATTTGCACAAGCGTCGAAGCCTTTAAAAAGTCAAATGGTTAGTATAAAATCTATGATCTAATGAATGCTGTGGTATTCTTGATAAACGACCTTATATACAGGCAGGATCCAAAGAGGGGACTGTTTCAACTACACACAATTCTCATGCTAAAGGGTGGCAGTATACAGAGCATAGAAAGCTTTGCTCCTGACCTCCACTGCAGCCAATATTAACTGTGAGCCTTTGGTTGCAATGCCGACACAATGTCATGTTGATGCCCAGGAGAGCCACAGTGTGAAGGAACAGCAGTATTATGAAAATATTAGCAGTGTGGGAGTCAGCAACCCACCAACATGCCAATATCCTATATTTTATAAGACAGATTAAAGGGCAGCAGCAGCAAGAGTCAAGCTAAGCATGGAGCCCTCCTGTAGGCAGAAACAATAGTAAGTAAGAAACTGTCAAAAATCTCTCCTAGACTGACATATACAGTAGTATAAAATACATTCTAAATATGCCTTATTGTATGCAGCATAAAACTAATAGGCTAAAAGTATAATAAAAACCATCATCTCGCCATCATTTTTGCATATGTGTGTGCCTGTACATATACAGGTACGGGATCCGTAATCCGGAAACCTGTTACTCTGAATTATGGCAAGGCTGTCTCCCATAGGCACCATTTTATCCAAATAATCAAATTTTTTTTTTAAAAAAAAATTTCCTTCTTCTCTGGAATAATAAAACAGTACCTTGTATTTGATCCAAACTAAGATATAATTAACTTTATTGGAAGCAAAACAGCCTATTGGGTTTATTTAATGTTTACATGATTTTATAGTAGACTTAAATGGATACTGTCAAGGGAAAACATGTTTTTTTTCAAAACACATCAATTAATAGTGCTGCTCCAGCAAGACTTCTGTACTGAAATCCATTTTGCAATAACTAAAGGTTAACTCAAAGATGCACTACCCCTTTAATGCCTATAAAGCATCAGAAAATAAAAATGGAAGATGAAGTGCAAAGTTGCCAAAAAATAGGATATTCTATGACATACCAAAGGTTAACTTAAAGATGCACTACCCCTTTAATTCCTATACAATTATAGAAAATAAAAATTGAAGACCAACAGCAAAGTTGCTAAGAATAGGACATTCTGTAATATGCCAAATGGTAACTTAAAGATGCACTACACCTTTAAAGCCTATAAAGTGACAGAAAATAAAAACAGAAGACCAACTGCAAAGATGCTAAGCATTGGCATGCAAGGAAGAAGCAGTAAAGTGCCCATGTGCTGCCCATTGTGCATGCATTGCTACCAATTTGGAGTTTCCCCTGCCAGCAGTAAGTGTATTGTAGACAAAATAGCAGATTTCTTGCAGTTTGTGCACCTTGACCACCTGTAATAAATGAGCCTGGAGGATTTGTCTAAAGAAAGGTACAAAAGAACCTTCAGTCACCTCAAG
This sequence comes from Xenopus petersii, assembly GCA_038501925.1. Classification (NCBI taxonomy): domain Eukaryota; kingdom Metazoa; phylum Chordata; class Amphibia; order Anura; family Pipidae; genus Xenopus; species Xenopus petersii. The sequence goes on along the minus strand of CM076674.1, from coordinate 43,198,825 downwards.
TGGCATTGCTAGTAAGTATACTGTATGGTGAGAAACATTCAATTGCATTTACAGTTAGCTTTTAACAGGACTCATTAAAACATATTAAAGGATAGAAAATGATTCCCAGGCATTTATTGTTCCATAGCAAGTGATGATATGCAACAAAAAAACATGCATTGCCTAAATAAGCCTCTGCCTGTAGGGCTAATTACAACTGCGCTACTCTTACTGTAATTAGCTGAAACATAAATACGTTTTTTTTTTAAGGGCTGAACACGTCCATCCATAGTTTTGAACGTCAGTAACAATTCATGGCTATTGATTGTATAGGACATTGTGAATCTGCAAAGTCTTCGTTTTCATCACATCGGCAGATTTACAGCAGGAGAACATTCAATTCCATTAAACTGCTGTTCAGGTAGCGACCTCTCTGTGCAATATTGCTCCTTCTTTGTATGCCAAAGTGACCAAAGTCAGATTTAATAACTGTAAACATGGTCCTCGGCTGGCGAAGATATCTTAAAGATCAATTCAATCAGTAGGAGAACATGATTCTATGATATACAAATATAAAGCACATTTTACAAAGAATGTAGTCGTGTTTAGAAAGTGTTAGCTTTAAAGGAGAACTAAACCTTAACCAAAGAAGTAGACTAGAAATGTTGTTAATTATTTTTTGAGCTTCTGTGTCAGCCCAAGGCAACCACCGCCCTTTATCATGGAAGATCTGTGTCTCCAAAGATGCCCCAGTAGCTCCCCATCTTCTTTTCTGCTGATTCACTGCACATGCTCTGTGCTGCCGTCACTTACTGAACTTAGGGACTGACTCAAAATATACAGTAAACGTAGATAGTGATTGGTGAATAAACTCGCCAGGTGCAAATTTGCGGCGATGTTCCATGTTTAGCCGTGGGCAAATAAATTAGGGAAACTGCAGTGAATTTTCGCCGGCGTCAAAAATTTTTGGATGCGCGCCAGAAAAGTCACTCGTGTAAAAACCGTCGCACATAACGTTATTTGGACACCCATTGACTTTAACACCAGTGTTAAAATTTAAGTGAGCGTCAAAATTAACGCGTCTAAATTCACAGATCTTTCATCGAAACGAAATGGGACAAATTCGCCCATCACTACACATAGAATATAAATATCACAATATAAGGCTGATTAGTAATTAATACAGATAATTACTACATAACAGCACAGAAACCAGTGCAATTAGCATCAGAATTTAATAATCAGCCCTGTAGCATCATCTTATATTACAGACCAACCTCATTTTCTGGTAATTAGTGACAACCCCTAAGCTTAGCTTCTCAACAGCAGCTCAGAGCCCACTGAGCATGAGAGTGTCACAGACACTTTCCAAGATGGTGACCCCCTGTGACAAGTTTGAAATCCTGGATCATTGCTGCTATTGAGAAAAATAAACTTTAGGCATTTTTAGCCATATTTTTTTTACAGTTTAGTTCTCCTTCAAAACCCCTAAAACCCATACAAAGGTCATATGTTTATTTTTAGATTCAAGCCTAGAAAACAATAGAATTCTATGGGCTCTTACATTTTTCTAAATGCATGAGTTAATGACACTAAAAATTGTGAGCGTGGGTTAAGATTATCCCAGATTGACACTTCCATTTTTGTTCAATCTCTCAGGAGTACGCAGGCTGAAATCACCCAATTGAAACAGATGAAATCTGCACCTTCTGCAATATTTGCCTGACACTGGTCCCCATCACAATCACATTCACATTCACAGTAGCTTCAATTTTATCAGGAGCCAGTAAACCTGCCTGTATGTTTTTGGAGTGTGGGAGGAAACCGGGTGTATGGAGGGAACCCAAGCAAATACAAGGAAAACATACAAAATGCCCAGATGGCTCCCAAGCTGGAATCGAGCTCAGCACCCCAGCACTGCAAGAAATTCACTGTACAGCCCACTGGCTTCATTGTTTTTTAATGTGTCCCTTAGTATTTCAATATCAGTGGTTTATTCTGCCCTTAAGATTAATGTTCTATGAATTACACACTTTTTATATACTGTAGATATTCAATAACATCTAATTTTATTTCAACAGAGAAATATACATTTTTGCTAAGCTAATAGAAAAAATGTGTTTACAAATTTTTGATTTCTAGTAGTTAATCCATTAAGAATGCTTCCTACTGAAAAGATTTCCCTCCCACTAAAAAAGGTGGGTGGAGGTACTGCAAGTGCAACTTACTATTTAAAGGAGTAGTTCACCTTAAAGTTAACTTTTAGGGGCAGATTTACTTATGGTCGAATATCGAGAGTTAATTAACCCTTCGATATTCGACTGCCGAATGGAAATCCTTTGACTTTGAATATCGAAGTCGAAGGATTTACCGCAATTCGAACGATTTTTCTTCGACCAAAAAATACTTAGAAAGCCTATGGGGACCTTCCCCATAGGCTAACATTGACTTCGGTAGGTTTTAGGTGGCAAACTAGGTGAATTTAACATATAAAGGAGTTTCTTAAAAAGATCTCTGAGCTTTTAATCCTGTAAAAGAAGTATATTTTTACACAGTATCCGGTGTATTCCATTTCAATATATGCTAAATAAATCTTGTATGTGATTTGACATCACAAATGGATGCCAGCCTTAACTAGGATTTACAGTTTGGGGGATAAATAAAAAAATGTACTAATGAAATAACATTTAAGCTCACCAGGGAAGAGCAAATGAGGAAAATGCTTGTATTTCACGACAGCAAAGCCAGCATGTTGTGAGAATTACTGTGAAGGGACTAAGGAAAGCTGCTGCTGCTTTCAAGTCTCCAAAAACAAATTTTGAAGTCCATTCTTTTCACCTTCAATTATGTCACTATTAATTTGTTGGTTTGGCCTTCAGCAAGGGGGAATGCCTTTTGGAATGCCTTTGTCCCTTTTGATGCAGGATAGGGGCCCACCAAGTATTGGCTTTCTCACAAAAAAACTCCACTTTCTCCTCTACAGAGGTTGTCAAAGAAAAAAAGCAACCATGGCTGTAAAACCTCCTTTTGACTATAAGGACATGTAGTTTTTTCATATACAATAATTTCTGCACTTCTTTTAACACAAATCCATCAATTTTTTTAGCTTAAAAAGGGGATGCATGTATAAAATCCAAAACTACTTTCTGCCTTCATGTATACAAAAAAACGGATATATTTACCCATGGGAGGTGCTCAATGTTGGCTCCTCTGCAAATAAGAGCTTCCTTAATATACACACAAAAATAGGAACAAAGGCACACTCAATTCAATGGTTCTGCAAAAACTCCAGGTTTTTCCTTTTATTTAAGGTGTGATCCCTTAAATAAAAGGAAAAACCTGGAGTTTTTGCAGAACCATTGAATTGAGTGTGCCTTTGTTCCTATTTTTGTGTGTATAAAAAGGGAATTCCCTCAAATTAGCCATATTGTCAGAGGGACACTCCTGCCCAAACACAATGGGGAGTTAAATGATTTAATATGTTGTAAGAATGCATTAACCTGTTTGAGTGCTTTCATTTTAGCTGAGAAGGACTTTGAACTATTCACTATTTCACAATTTCCATGATGCTGGATCTATATTAAGGGCTCCTTTAATTGATGGTTTGGTTCGTGGCCCAATCTTACAAGGACCTATTATTCTTATAGAGTAGAACTTCAACGTTTAATACTTGATGTAAACCTTAACTCTCAGCACCCCTCAGCAGCCTTCAGCTAAGCTGCAGGATGGATAACGCCAAAAGAAAGTTTTTCTGTTGCAATTTTGCCCGACTATACCTGCCCATTGCCATTATATGTACAGACTCGTTGTCCCAGAGACTATTATCCCCACTGTTACTATAGGCACCATCTCTCTTTACTACACCTGCTATTCCACAACCACAGTCCCTTCCCAGATACTAATATCCCACTGCTACTATAGGCACCATCTCTTCCTACTATACCTGCTATTCCACAGCCACAGTGCCTTCCCAGAGGCTATTATACCACTGCTACTATAGGCACCATCTCTCCCTACTATACCTGCTGTCCCACAGCCACAATACCCTTCCAAATGAGTATTAACCCCACTGCTACTATAGGCATCATTTCTCCATCCCAGATGCTATTATGCCACCACTACTATAGGCACCATCTCTCCCTACTATACCTGCTATCCCACAACCACAGTCCCTTCCTAGAGACTATTATCCCACTGTTACTATAGGCACCATCTCTCCCTACTATACCTGCTATCCCACAATTCTTCCCGAAGTCTATTATCTCCAATGCTACAATGTGACCATCTATATGAACAAAGGTAGTACCCTGAAAGTAAAAATATATATCTTCTGTAGTGCAGCAACAATATGATTTTAAAGCACTGCGTATCTTGACAGCGCTATATAAATAAATGATGATGATGCCAGAAAAATACAAACGGTATTTCACTATTCCTAAAGATTTATTGTGAATAAGTTATGGAAAACACAGTAATTTATGAGGTGGGGCTTATATGAATAACATTTTCTTTTCTCATCCTAGTACCTAATGGTATTGGAAGAAAAATAACATTGTTTTATTCTCTAATCTAAGCAAAGTATGTCTGAAATTAGTTCAAATGAATGTTCAAATTAATTGAACTTTAGCCTTAACATTATATCCTTAAAACATATTTTTCATTTTCATTTCACTACAAGTATTGACCCATTTTTATCTAATTTCATGATCTGCAATCAGAATGCTACCTGGCACAAATTCATTAAATCAATACAGATAACATTAAATCAACCTTTTAAACTCTTGTTAAAACACTAAAGTGTAACCCATTTTTGGGCACCCCCCTGGTGCCAAAGTCACAATATTTACTAACTTAACTGAGCAGTAGCGATCCTAGAGGGGGGCGGGCCCTGGTGCGTGACGTGCAGCCGGGCCCCACCGCTCTCCGTACGGCCGCATTTGGCCACTTTTGTCAGTGGCGCACGGACTGCCGGAGGGCCCTGAGGGGATGCGGGCCCTGGCCCGCTCGCACCCCTGCTCCCCCGGTAGTTCCGCCACTGTACCTGAGTCCCCTTTGCTAGGTGAAAGGGTACTGGGAATTCTTCTCTCTGGCAGTGCCTCCACCTAATGGGATCCGGGAATGCACCTGCAGATGGGCCCATTAGGAATAACATAAAACGCATACTTTATTATATAAAAACAACACCTTTATATAAGGAAAGTGTAATTTAAAGGTGAAGTAAAACACATTTACATCATATCAAAATATAACCCACTCCCCTGGGAACATGTGGCAGTCTATTTCCTGGATCTCCATGCCAGGGAAAGTCCCGCAACTCCTTTGGCAGACAAAGAGTCTCAGTCCCTTTTCCCCAAAGAGCACATTTGTCCCTAGGTAGCGCTGCCTGTCCCAAATACCTTTCCCACACGACAAGATATTGGCTCCCACGTGGCAGGCACACAAACAGGAGATACGCTGGATCCTTATTGTCTTCTACCTTTCCTAAGGCACAACTCTCCCTAGGGCTCACACACAGAGGTGGCAGGCGCACCTAGAGCTGGAACAGGCATCCAGAGCTGGAACAGGCATCCAGAGCGATGAATCCTTTTATCCAAGGACAGGCACCTTGCTTTATCTTCAGGGTATAGCTCCCAGCACTGTCTATAGCGCGAGCACGATAACCCTCTTTATTTCTCGTAACACAGCTCCCAGCACTGTCTATAGCACGAGCACACAAATATCTTCCTCTGCAGAACTACAGCTCCCAGCACTATCCATAGCACAAGCACAAAAGATGTCCAGCAAACTCCAACTGGCATGGTTGAGCTTTCCAGGCTTTTGGAGTACCCTGCATCAGCCCACAGGGCTATTGAACTCCCTTTTAGCCCCTTACATCTTTGCATGAGTTCTGTCCACCTTCCTACATGAAAGTGAATATAGGAATCCTCCAGCAGTAATGGCTGCGAGCACATGGCAATCTCCTTTTATATAGTACAGCAGTGACACCCTTTTGGTTGCTTTTGGGATCAGCCATGCTGCACCAATCAGGAAACCCTGTATACACCATGAGGCTCCAAAAGAAAAGGGGAACTTACGCCTCAGGGTCCCTACAAAAGTATACAACTAGATATCACAACAGTCTTCTAGAATGAAATCTCACCACTCTCCATTCATTTCTATAGTGTTTTTAAAAGAGTTTTTATCAATGGGTGAAAGTGAAAGTTCATCCTTTGATAAATACGCATTTCCAAATCCCATAGAAATGAATGGAGAGTGGCGGAATTTCACTCTAGAGGACTGTGGCCATCTCTAACTTCACTCTTTGATAACTATACCCCTAGAAGCACAGGCAAAATAAGATACCAGGACACTATTGTTGTAAAAATACAGTTCTATTGTATTTTGTTAATGCTTTTTTGGTAAAATAGCAGTTAACTTTAGTCTAAGGGGCTTATTTATTAACATTTCAATTTAAAAAAAATTCACAAACAAATATTTTTTTAAAATTAGTTTAGATTTGGCAGAAGGAGGCCTGTAAATAACAGCTACCTGTATCCTTATAAATGTTGGTCAGAGCTGTCATTCCTTATACTCTCATTGGTGTCATGTATGTCACATGGATGATTGAAAGTTGAAAGTTTTTCCCTATATATTTTATTGTTTGCTGAAGGGAAACAAAGTTTTGGAACAGCTCAAGGGTAAACAGAAGTCCTATGTCAAGTCATTTCAAATGTGCAGAATTCTTTTAGAGCCCACCAATAGATAAATGAAAGTTAAGCCTGTTAGATCTTGTAATTTCCTTCCTTGCAATGAGCTAAAGCAGCACGGACAGTTGTAAGGCTGCAATCTTCCAGCTACAAGAGTGATAAAATGTTATTTATTGAGAACACATGTAACATTTATGAAGCAGATCAAAGGGTCTCTAGTGTTTATTTACCAAAAAGGCCAGATTAAGGCCAGAGCATCTTCTTTTTTTACATGGGGTTTCCATTAGCAAATAAGAATGTAGGCCATAGACCAGTGATCCCCAACAAGTAGCTCGCAAGCAACATGTTGCTCACCAACCCCTTGGATGTTGCTCCCAGTGTCCTCAAAGCATGTGCTTATTTTTGAATTCCAGACTTGGAGGCAAGTTTTGGTTGCTTAAAACCCAGCTGTTCTGCCAAATAGAGCCTCCTGTTGGCTACCAGTCCATATAAGGGCTACCAAACAGCCAATAACAGCCCTGATTTGACACCCCCATGGAGTTTTTAATGCTTGTGTTGCTCCACAACTCTTTTTTACATTCAAATGTTGCTCACAAGTAAAAAAGGTTGGGGACCCCTGCCATAGACTATAGGCTAGTTGGTATAACCCTTTCACTGCTGTAACTACCCTTAAACTACTTTCCTTTATCCTTAGGATCCAGGCACATCTGACGATGAGGAGTTGGTTCCTTCACTTTTGTACACTGTGAGCATACCAGTGCCAAACAAAAATATATCACAGAAATAAATACAGATTTTTCCTCCTATTTGCATGTATAAGGCTAAAATACGGTCCGATGACTGCTGCCCTAAACTCTAAATGCACGGTGCAGATTTCTTCCATCTAATACGACCTGCCCTACAATTATATTGAGAGATATGAGAAGTACTTACTAGAGTTTACTGTTTCCCCTAAGACATGTCAGCTGAGCATTATAACGCACCTCACCAAATCTCATTATGTACTTACATTAACGAGGGAAACATTGTTTCTGGCACATAAATGTATTGCTTTGAAATGGTTTTTGGGGGATCCCCCCACTGCTGGTAGGTGGAAAATTATATTGAGGGAACAACTCCCTCTTGCCCACTTGGTGTATTTGCAAAGGGGCAATCTGGACAAATTTGAATTGCAATGGCAACCTTGGCTAGACTTACTGGACCTTAAGGACTAATCAATCTATGGCATGTGTTTTTATTAAAGGGAATCTATTGTGAAAATGAAATTTTATATAAGCTTCAGCATACTGAAATAAGAAACTTTCTAAATACAAACAGTTAAAACAATCTAAAAATCTAAAAACAATTAATTCAAACTTCAGCATTGTTTCTGAAATAATCACGTTTATCACTATCCCTCTCTCAGCATCTGTTTCTCTTCATTCTGTCTTTATGCAGCAGTTGGGTGTCAGATGAATGATCCAATATATCTTATAGGGGGGCTCCCTTACCTAGCAGATGTATTAGAGCTCACTCAAATAACTGATTACAGTACAAACAAAATCTAACAAAATAACTGCCTTTTGCACAAATTCTGCTTGTAGAGAGACAGGATTTTTGGTGATTTTAATAGAGGGAGCTCTAATCTTCTAGGCAAAATGAGCCCCACTATAAGATATATTGGATTCAACTGTCAATGAATATCTGACACCCAACTACTGCATGAAGAGAGACAGATGCTGAGAAAGGAATAGTGAAGATAGACTTTATTATTTCAGAAACAGTACAGAATATTTCATTGATTGTATTTAGAAAGTTTCTCATTTCAGTATGCTGAAGCTTATATTACATTTTAATTTTCACGATAGGTCCCCTTTAATGTATCTTGCTGCTGTAATCATGGAATGGACCACATTTGTACAAAGACTGTAATTAACAGAAAATTGTTTTCTGTTTTGTTGAAAGCAATAAAAATTATTTTAAAATACAGATGATCTTGTTTGCCACAGTAATTTTGTTGTTTTATTGGTGTTTTATATTGATTATTAGTTTGAGTTTTCTGATTCTCTGAAAGGCAGCCACGTGCAAGTAATAATAGGGTTTAGTCAAACTATTTTGCAGGTCTTTTGCTTGGTTTCCTACAGTCTCACTACTTACTTAACTTGGACTGTGAGGTTTAAACCATCCCCTGTGTTCCCCTAGAGAGAGGAACTAGTTAGCAATCAGTCAAAAGAAATCCAAGTGCAGGACAAATCCACAGCAGTGTTCTTGGACTGCAAAATTGTATTGGGAATGTGAAGATCAGCCTCAGATTTCCAGTTTGGCTGCCCCTAGGCCACAGTGTCCGCCTCTAAAATCTTGCTGCCCTAGGCCTGGGACTTTGAAATTGAAAAGTTACATACTGTATGAATGAACAGGCATATGGTGTGTTTTTGAATGATAATATTTTGTAGATGAAAGGCCTTATTTACAGGAGAGGGACTGTGCGCAATGGGTGGAACATTGGCATTCAGCAACATCAGGGGACACAAGCAGTGCTGGACAAGGCTGGAAGGGCCGTGCCCATGAATGTATGTATGTATAACTTTATTTGGCTGTTAAGGAGCCGCAGCGCTGTACAGTGCATATAAGTACAATATATGTATAAAAGTATACACAGGGAAGACAAATCACATAAATATATTCAGAATCATATCAGGACAAGGAGCTAAAGTGCTATGTGGTAAGAGACATAGTGGGAAGGAGATCCCTGCCCCATAGAGCTTACAGTCTAAGTGGATGGGAGGCTAACATACAGGCACAAATTGAAAATGAAAAAAAAAAATCCCACAGTCAGAAAGAAGAGGTATGTGCCGAACACCGTCTCCCCAAACATTGCACCCTATGCACATGCTTATTCTGTCTATGACTAGATCCAGCCCTGGATACAAGGCATAAAGGAGCCCTGTAGCGAATAAAGGCAGATGTTAAGTACAGGGCTCCCCCATATCCATTCTGCACCATACATGAGCATCAAACAACAGCCCTTCCAAATTTTTATCAAGGCATACTCTAATAATTATAGGGTATTAATCTATTGGCTCACTGCAGCCACATAAGATTCCCAAATCATTAACAGTTTCTCAGTTTCTTCTAAATGTGCTTAGACACATGCCTGTGCTAACAGACAGGTTTTTCATCATTGCTGTACTATTGAAGGCTTACAGTCAGCTGCTGGTACTTCCTCCCATTACCTCTATGATGCTGATACTGATTGATGCCCAAGTGCAATTCATGATCTGTTCAGCCAATCTTTGTTGGACTACAGGTCCCATTAATTAGGCATTTCCTAACAGTACTTTCTCTTTTTTGAAACCATACCCTCTGTGATGGTCAGTACCTGTGACTTGTCATTGAAACCAGATGCTGTTATGCTGCTTAGAGTTCTGGCTCTTGATTTGTCTTTTTTGGACCCATCCCCTGTGTCAAACCTTTTCTCCTCCTCTTTTTCTGTAGTATAGCTAAATCTAGTCATATATAGTTCTAACCTTCGAATTTAGATTTTAGCATGAATCAAAATTTTCTAACAATTCGTGTTTTTTTAGAAATTTTTAAAAAACTCTAAAAACGACATTTAAATAGTGTATAAAATCACTAAAAACTCTAGTACAAAACTTTGCCATATAAAAGATGTCGATGTTGTATACAAATCAGTGGGAACTGCTCTTATCCTATTTGTCCATTTTGAATCGATTTTGACTTTTATGGGGTTTTTGGATTTTTTTTGCTAGTAATTGCTAGTAGGTTTTAGCCTTTTTATTCATATCTTCAAAATTTTTTTCGTTCATGCTTTTTATATTCGGATCATTTAATAAATTGCATGGCATTTGTAGTTTTAGAGAAAATTAGTTTATTTTGTGGTTTCAAAAATCTCTAAAACCACTTAAATGAGAATGTTGATAAATGAGTCTCCCAGTGTTCATTCAAAGAGCACTTCTGTACAGGGTCTGGTTGCACTAATAAAAAATCCAGCACAATAACAGTAAAATGCAAATACACAATAATTATCAACAACACCCCTGCCCTGGGGATCCCATGTAATAAATCCCAATCCTGGCACAGTCTTTACCAGGCACAGTCCCAATCTCCATTCTGAGTAGATAAAAATAGTCAATGTCCCTTTTCCCCAAGAGTTCTTAATTTTCCCCAGGTAGCACTACCTGCCCACATACCTCTCCTGGTGGACTAAGGTAGTTGCTACCACATATCGGGCACACTGACAATGCCTGTCCTCACACAGAGGACACACGCTGGAACCATTCAATACCCTCCCTCAGGCAGAACTCTATGAGGGCTCACACCAGAGCTGCTACTGGCATCCGCAACGTCTCACAGAAGTATGCAATATTTTGGCCAGCTTTAACTCATCTAGAATGTATGCACAGGGAAAAGTCTCCTATATCCAATGTAGGACCAACACATTTCCAACCAGTGGGATTTTCAGACCATAGGAAAACTTAACCCTATGGATTCCTACATTAGTTCAACTCAATATTTATTAAACATTATATATCATTTGTATAGGTGATTTTGGCTTTATAACAGTATGTTTAATAATATTATCACTACCTTTACCTACTCTTTTCAAAATGAATGTTATTATATTTAATACAGTACGTTATTCCATATACGAAGGGTAATAAGTCTGCATACAAACAAAAGCACTTTGAAAAACCAGGGGTTAAAATGAACTATCAAGAAGACCAAGAAACTGAAGCAATCACATTCCAGAACCCTGGCGTTATTAATGCACTAAGCTGTTTAGAATACAATATACCTTAGATTGAAGTCCTTTAAATACATTTTATTGTGCTGCAGCGCACAACTGAACAGACATGTAATCAGCCAGGAGAAAATGGATATTGAATGAGAGCTTGCTTGAGTGGTTCCCATCTATTGTACTCATGGACCCTTCTCAAAGGAAGAAAGTGAGGGGCTTGGAATGAGCCATTATGGTACTAAAGGTCAAGATGTAGGGATGGATGGGTTGGTATGCAACACCTTGAGCTAATGATCTTGTTCAACACACACTGGGCGCCTGCATTTAAGTCATTTATTATAACCTTAAGAGGCACTCTGTGGGATTAATACTCACTGACAGTCAGTTAAAGCTAATCGAGACCCTCTCCATAGAGTCTGATATTTTTATTGCTTTTTCCACTTACCGGTACTTATTTTGAAGAAAGGTTAAAAAGTAATTTCAATCTTATTTGGAGGAAAAAGTAAAAAGCAATTGTGATATCACATTAAACTTTCAGTGTTCTTGTGACCTCACAATTCTTAAAACAGTAACCAGGTAATATAAGGAATAAAGGAATTTTTCTTTAAATTTCTGTATATGCGTTATGTAAATTTAGAACATTAATCAAAAATATAAAACTGGAAAGCAGTATTTGACTTAATTATCATCAAACTCTGGCCAATACCTGTTAAGAAGGAAAGGCTATAAGAGGTTAACTCATGATGTTAGCATATTCTAGCAGTGAAGTTTCAGGCATCAAAGCTATAAACTATGGCTTTGCAATATTAAGATACCTCCATAACATTTTGTTGCCATTATATTGTTTTTCTGCTGAAATTATATACAGTTGTGGGATCCGTTATCCAGAAACCCGTTATCGAGAAATCTACGAATTACAGAATAGCTGTCTCCCATAGACTATATTTTATCCAAATAATCCCAGTTTTTAAAAATGATTTTTCAGTGTAATAATAAAACAGTAACTTGTACTTGATCGAAACTAAGATATAATGAATCATAATTGGAAGCAAAACCAGCCTATTGGGTTTATTTAATGTTTACATGATTTTCTACTAGATTAAATGGATGAAGATCCAAATTACTGAAAGATCCATTATCCGGAAATCCCAAGCATTCTGGATAACAGGTCCCATACCTGTATTTGTATTCTAAAATGATAGTTTGCAAATAGAAAATATATTATAGGATATATATATATATATATATATATATATATATATATATATATATATATATATATATATACAGTATATAGATAGATAGATAAATATATATGCTTTGTTCCTTTGCAAACCACTGAAATTTAGCATGGTGAAGATCCAAATTACTGAAAGATCCATAATCCGGAAATCCCAAGCATTCTGGTTTAACAGGTCCCATACCTGTATTTGTATTCTAAAATGATAGTTTTCAAATAGAAAATATATTATAGGATATATATATATATATATATATATATATATATATATATGTATGTACAAAGGCTTAGGCACACACTGCTTGAACAATTACCTAGGTGCTGTACAGAAGAATTGTATATTCGCTCCAAAATGCTGACGCACACCAGGATTTTTCTTCAAAAAATGCTTGTTTATTAGATCGTCCGGTCGTCCGGTGTTTTACTGTCTGCCAAAAATCCATAAAAGTCTAAGTAACCCTCCTGGCAGGCCTATTGTCTCCTCAAGAGAAAGTTTATTGCATCCAATTGGACTGTTTTTAGATTATTATCTGCAGGATACAGTCCAAGCATTGCCATATTACCTTAAAGATACACAGCAACTGTTGAATATCATAGCACAGATTACACTGCCAGACGAACCTATCATTCTGGCTAGTCTCGATGTTTGTAGTCTGTACACGATTATTCCCCATCAACAGGGCATAGAAGCGGTACATTGGGCATTGCATAATTCAAATACATATAAAGGCCCACCCATTAAATTTATGTGTCAACTGTTGGAATTGGCCCTGAAATACAATTATTTTAGATTCGAAAATAGCTTTTATTTACAGAGAGAGGGCACATCAATGGGTGCGGCAATGGCTCCTGCGTATGCCAACTGTTATATGGCAGCCTTTGAACAACGTAACATTATACCCCAATATGGTGATTCGTTGTTATTGTATCTGCGCTATATAGATGATATTCTGATAATTTGGCGTGGTAAGGAAAATGAGCTTTTAAATATGGTGGATGCAATCAACTCATTGGACACACCTGTGAAATTTACTATCACACATAATACACAGAATATCCAATTTTTGGACATTGAGTTATTCAGACATAACAAAGGTTTGGGACACAAGTTATACCGCAAGCCTACTGACCGAAACACACTGCTATACGCTACAAGTCATCACCCCCCGAGCTCTAAAAAGGCAGTTCCATTCTCACAGTTTTTAAGAACTTTGAGAAATAATTCAGACTGCATTATAGGGGAGGAACAGGTACTGGATACATTCAATCGTTTTAAACAGAGGGGATATAGCCAACAGACTTTAACTACGTCCCTTAACAAAGCCCGAGAACACCTAACACATAAACAAACATCACAACAAGATATGTTGCCAAAAAAACAAGATCGGTTCATTATAACCAGTGATTATACCTCGGGCTCTAATGCTATTAGATCAATTGTAGAAAATAGCTGGCCAGTTTTACAGAGTGATAAGAAATTAGCTCAAAATATAACCCAAAAACCATTGTGGGGTTATAAAAGGGGTAAGAATTTAAAAGATCTCTTGATGCAGTCTGACCCCACTAAATGCTACATGGGCAATGGCAAGGTTTTAAGTAAACTGAAAAAAGGCTGTTATAGGTGTGCGGGTTGTATTACCTGCAGGTCTATGTTTACTGGCGTATCTTTTAAACATCCCCATACGGGTAAAGACATACAAATCAAACAACGTATCTCATGTACTTCAACTCACGTTATCTACATGATAACGTGTCCCTGTGGTTTGTCTTATGTGGGAAAGACACAGAACACGCTCCGTGAACGTATGGGCAACCATAGGTCTTCAATAAAACGGGCATTCGAGACAGGGAAATCAGATTTACCCCTACCGCAACACTATCTAAAAATGGGACATAGACTGCCCACACTTAGATTTATGGGCATAGATATGGTCATAGAGCCCACCAGGGGAGGCAACTGGAATCGTTTGTTGTCACAAAGAGAGGTCTTTTGGATTAAGACATTAAATACAGTTGCTCCCAACGGTTTAAATGAATATTGTTCTTATAACCCATTTTTGTGATTGTCTATATTTACAGAGCCTTGAAAGTCTAGAATAATGTTATCTAAGGATGGAATATGAAATAGAATGAAATACTTAGGGACTACTTTATATGCAAACATTAAGCTTTTGCTACAATGGTTTTAAATGGTGTTTTTATACTGTCTGAGATTTTTTTTGTAAAAGTTTTTTAAAAAAAATTCTTAACACGATTTTAATGTTTAAAAAGATATTTATTCATGGCACCATGCACTTTTTCTTCCAGATTGTCCTGCACAACTCACCACTTGCCACTTAAGGTTCACGAAGGGTTAACCTGCTTAATTGAATTTGTGGGAGGTGTTTGGTGTTGGGTCACTGATGGTGAGTCTTTATAATCTCTTACAAATCAGTGTGTTGTTATCTTGATAAAGATCCCTCTGGGGATCGAAACGTCGATCTAATAAACAAGCATTTTTTGAAGAAAAATCCTGGTGTGCGTCAGCATTTTGGAGCGTATATATATATATATATATATATATATATATATATATACAGTATATAGATAGATAGATAAATATATATGCTTTGTTCCTTTGCAAACCACTGAAATTTAGCATGGTGAGGATAAAGAGGGTAACTACTGGGTATTTTAGCTGACTTTACAGTATACAGAGGTATAGGCCTAGGGAGAAGGTAATGGATCTGTCATGGCTTCCTTGTCTGGCAATGCACACGTTGTTATGGCCCAGATTAATAGGGAAAAAGCAATACATTTGTGGATGACTCAGATTGTGCAATAAAGTAGCAAAATATGCAAGCTTAGCAGAAATATGTATAAAATATGGTGATTTGAGCCTCTATTATCCACATGTGGAATGTACATGTGGATAATTGAGTTAGCTGTAACGAGCTATTCCAATCTGCAGAGAATTTGTATCCTGTATTTAACATGGTACAGACTGCCAGAATAGGAGTGTAATTCTACATACCGTATGTAGGGATTCCATCATAGAAAAACTTTGGGTTGAATAGTGCTTCTCTAGCAGAATTCTGCACTGAAATCCATTTTTCAAATCAGCAAATTTTTTTAATATTTAATTTTAAAATCTGACGTGGGGCAAGACATGTTAGTTTCTTTACTGCTGCACTGCAAGTTGATATCACCCCCTTTCCTTTCCCCTAGCAGCCCAACAACAGAACTATAGGAAGGGAACAGAATAGTATGGAATGCCCTGACAGCTTGGTGTAGATATATGAATAACAGTACACTCAGGGGCAGATTTATCAAGGGTCGAATTTCAAATTTGAAAAACTTACAAATTCAAAAAGACCAACTGAAATTAAATCAAAAGTTTTTTTTGGCCGAATTGGTCCATTTTCAATCAAATTCAAATTGTATGAATCAAAGTAATAGCGTATTCGAATCGTATGATTCGAAAATTTTCCCCAAAACTTTGATTTTTCAAAGTCCACCAATTGACTCCAAATAGGTTCTAGGAGGTCCCCCCCCCCATAGACTAAAGCTGCAATTCGGCAGGTTTTTGATAAATCTGCCCCTCAAGTCACACTGCAACTCCTTCTATTCTCTCTAGGAGAAACAATAGCCTGTCTGGGAAGGGTAGACCTGAATCCAGATACTCTGATGAGGTCTGAAACTTACACTGGGGAATTCAAAAGCCTAGGAACACAGGGAGTTTAAAATACAGGACATACAGTTGCCATGACTTAGGGGCATATTTATCAAAGGTCGAATTTCGAATTGAAAAAACTTTGAAGTTCGAATTCAAAAAGACCGACTGAAATTAAGTCAAATTTTTTTTTTGGTCGAATAGGTCCGTATTCGGCTGAATTCGAATTTCCCAAAAAAAAAACGTTGAATTTTTAAAGTCCACCAATTGACTCCAAATAGGTTCTAGGAGGTCTCCCATTGGCTAAAACAGCAACTAGTCGGGTATTAGATGGCGAATAGTCGAAGTTGAATTTTTAAAGAGACAGAACATGATAAATTTTGATATTCGAATTTTCGAATTCTTTGCAAATTCTAATCGAATTTGGACTATTCCCTATTCGAAGAACACAAAAATAGCCCGAAATTCGAATTTTTTCAATTTGAAAATTCACCTCGACCTTTGATAAATCTATAATAAATCTCCCCCTTTGTGTCATTTATGCTGTAACAATAGCATAAATAGCTTCCCACACACACAACTTTATGTCAAACTTGAGTATAATAAACTTAGGCATATATAGTCAATGGCATTGAGCATGCCTACAAAATCAGAGAAATACATTTTCAGCTTCTATGTGAAAAGTGTTTTTTGAGGTTTTTTTTTATTTCTTATCCTACTGGCATATGTTTTTAGCAAACTCATACTGTATAATACTCTTTTGATTCTGAGATTGGTAAGATTGCTGTACTGGAGTCCAGAAGGAATTAATTGCCCAATCATACTGGATGCAGCTACAGTATTCTCCATCTTTGATCAACTAAAGGCAAAAAAGCATAAAACATAATTCTGGTTCATAGATTTGTGGAAGAGAAAATAAATATTACCCAATGACTACAGTACCCTCACTAAACAAGGTACTCAGAACTGGTCTGTGTGTTGTTATTGCCTTCTCCTTCATGCTTCACATCCAGAAACTCATTAATTGCTGCCACAACTGCTTGTGAAATATTTCCAAAATAATTCTCTGTCACAGATAATGCAACCAAGCCATCAATAAACTGCTTCATCGAGTAATGTCTTGGCAATTGCTTGCTGTCCTGACATTATGCTGACTGATGCTTGTAGATTATATACTGTAGCTTACTATTCACAGTTTTGATTTTACCTCTCTCTCTCTATGAGCATACGTTGCCTAATGACTAGTAATAAACAAAACTGCCTCATTTAGCTTTGCAGTAAAATTCACAAAACCACAGAAAAAATTGCAAAAAGGTGAAATTTCTCTAAAATGCATTTGGGTCAAAGGGAAAGCAAATTTACATTGCAGTTGTGGCATTCTTTGCACTGTTATAACTACTTTTTCATGGAAAAAAACTGTTCCCATGTTGCAGTTTCTTTGGTCCTTGGACAGTTACCCATTGGTTGATGTGGAAATCAATGTTGCAGTTATAAAGATGGTTGAATTTTCTCTGCATTTTTGACAGCACAAAAGAAACTGACACTATGTCTAGCCCCATGTCAGATTTCAAAATTGAATATAAAAAAAATCTGTTTGCTCTTTTGAGAAATGGATTTCAGTGCAGAATTCTGCTGGAGCAGCACTATTAACTGATTCCTTTTGAAAAAAACATGTTTTCTGATGACAGTATCCCTTTAAGGATCACACACAACTCCGCAAATATTTTCACTGCTGGCAAAATCATTAATTCGGCCACCAAACTTTGACATATAATAGTCATAAAATACAATATACCCATATCTTATTACTCTACTCCTTTTAAGTCATGTTTCATTATGTTAGTAAAAAAGTTTTGATTTATAAACTCTACAAAAGTCTTTCTTTATCTGTATCCTAGAAAGCCATGTTTCAATAAAGCCTTTTCACGAAAAAAAGACTTTTCTACTTTACTAACAACTGCAAAACACATTGGAATAGCCTATATGACCAGCTTCAATAGATCCAGAATACTGTTGAAGCAACTTACTAAGTTTGTAATGTCCAAGGTCCCCCTTTTCAAATAAAAGGAATTTATACATTTTCTTTTCATAATCCAAGTGCATTTTGCTCCAGATAAATGAAAAAATGGCTGCCCTGTCTGGCATTGTGTTTATTTTTACAGAATAACATAGAACCCAGAATGCTATTGCCCATTTGTACAGTAAGTGGGATAGGACGTATAAATAGATCTTTATAACTTATGAAAACTATGCTAAGCAGAAGAAATAGTCACTCATTCCGCCTCCATTCTGAACCATTAATGGAATCTAGTCACTAAAAAGTTAGACTCCCCCAAAATGTTATTGTATTGCTGCAGAGTCAGAGTATTGGAAAGATCTTGTAACAGGAAGGATGGGAAGTATTAAGGTCTTCGTGAACCAGAAAAGACCATGTCAAGCAGAAGAAAAAGTTACTCATATTGACTTCTTCCTGAACTATTGATGGCTAATGTTAAGGCCCCCCGAAAAAAGGATTGTCACTAATTATTGAAGGCATTGATGCAATATCTATAATAAGTATTGGAAGGATCAAGAATAATGTAGCAGTTCCAGCTGCTTCTTTACAAGCATGGAAGTCATCTGTAGCAGGATCTGCTGATGTAAAGAAGGTTCCTCCACTATATGTATACGTAGTATGTTCAGATACACTAACAAATCCAATAAAAATGTGCTGGTTGAGCTCCTTTGTAAACCATGAAAACCTTACCAAATCTTAAATATTCTCATTTACATTTTGTATGTTTTTATGGGCATACTTGCAGTGTAGGTTGTAGTTTTATTTGCAGTTCAAAGTGTATTTAAAGTAATAACTTGAGGCTTAGAACTAAATGCAGAACATAACACATACCTAGAGTATGTCAGCAGCGCTAGTTTTAAACAATCCTGTAATTATTTGAAAGTTTGAGCCTCTCAATGATGTCATCAAGGGAAAGGAATCCCCATAAAGTATATTTATTATCAAGGGGAAGCTAACGGATTTGTCCCCATGTCCTTACATTGTTCAGCAGAGTTAAATTACGGCTTTGTATCTTCCCTTGTATCTTTAAAATAAAGCCTACTTTATAAACAGGGCTGCGCCGTCCTTCAAGTTAATAGCGCACCATTTAAAGAGCACTGAACACATTCATAGCCTTGTCAGAATAAATAACAAAGATAATAAAGAAGCTTTATAAGGCTCTTACATTTAATTCAGGATCTCTGCACCACAGTCTCTCAGTTTGAAGAGGGCTGCAAGTACTGAAAGTAGAGATTTGAATTTGAATATATTAAAACTCATGGCTGAAGAGCCCATTTGCGCCATATATTAATGATAGTGGGCAATCCAAAGGGCAGTATATTTATTAAAACACCAACCACCTACAAATATACACATTTATTTCTCAATGAATATATACCTGCACTTGTGTAATGGACAATATTCAGATACGGACTGAGGGAAAAAAAACAACACAACAAAACGCATCCCAGTTTTTTCCACAACCATGTTTTTTTTTCTCCAGCACTAGCATATTTAAGGAAAAACTCGAAAAACATTTTGTTGTAGGGAAAAAGATACACATATCTGTAAATGAGAATTACATTGTTCCATTCATTTTCAATGATGTTTAAGTTGAACGTAGAACAATAATATGAGACAATTCCCATTGACTTCTATAGAAATTCAGGAACTGCTGCTTGCTGAGTATTTCATGCAGATTTATAGGGTTTTTTTACCTTTATACATCACGAATATTCGAGGATTCAAATAATATTCACATTTGCATTTTTTCTCTGTGTTTTTTTTCTTCAATCACAAAAAAACTCTCACATTTTGTAAATATGCTCCTTATTCTCTTACGTATTTATAAATTTATTAATATAGTGCTACTAGGATATTCAGTGCTGTACAATTTTACAGTGTAGGAAAGTACCCACAGGAAGGAGCAGGAGCATTGGTATCCCAAATCTACTGGCTGTTGGTTTGTGCCCCTGTGGCCCCATTCCACCGTACTTACCTTAAATGGTGCTTAAATTACACCCTGGGAGACCTGGAGGAGGACCAATGGGAAGAGGTGACTGACAACCTATATCACTTCTTAGTATCCTCCCGAGATAGACTGATACAGTTTAAGTTCCTCCACCAGGTCTACCTGACACCCGTTAAGCTACACAGTAGTAGTGGCAGTAGGGCAAATGGCAATTGCCATAGGTGTCAGGCGGAACAGGCAAACTTTCTTCACATGACGTGGCAATGCCCCCACATACAAGCATTCTGGAGAGCAGTCACAACACACCTCTCGGCACACCTGGCTCTCCCCCCATTGCTCAATCCCCAAGCCTGCCTGTTGGGAATTCTGGAGGCAGTTATTCATGGGAAATTCTTACACCTTCTCACTAGAGGACTGCTATACTATGCAAAAAAATGTATCATACTGAGGTGGATGGGGCCTAGATCTCCCACACTGACAATGTGGAGTAAGCAAATTAATAGTGTCCTTCCCCTGATCAAACTTACCTACTTATCGAGGGGCTGTCCTGACAAGTTCGACAAAATCTGGCAGCCATGATACCATGTACGATTCATTTTATTTCATTTTATTTTACTTTCTCTTGTTTTATCATGATTTTTCTTTTCTGTTCTTTTCTCTCATTCTCCTTGTTCATTGTGTAAATTGCTTGAGATGGTACCAGATGACTTTGTCGTAAGTGTTATTGACCTGTGTATAGTTTCTCAATATGTACACTTTGACTCTTGCTGTTTCTCAATAAAATTGCAAGTTTAAAAAAAAAAAAAAATCTGGCAGCCATGGACTGATGCTGAGGGCATAACTGATGTAGGTGAATAAAAAGTTATATCAGATAAACGTAAGCAAAATCTGTATGTACAACCTATAAATGCTGAATGGAAATGTAAATGGTCGGTGTCTCCCAGGCGGGATCATACCCTCCCCTTTCTCCCCCCTTCCCCTTGTCTTGTAAATCAATAAAAATTGTTGGTTTAAAAAAAAGAGACACAATAGGAATGATGTCTCTGCCCTGTAGAGCTTACAATCTATGTTTTATTGCATCACAAGATTTCAGACAATGTTAGACTGGGGGTTCTGGGCCCACAAGGGCTGCCATATCAGCAGGGCCACTATCAGGGGGGGGGGCAGTGGGTACAAGTGTCCCGGGCCTGGGCATGAAGGGGGTCCTGGCAGTTCAGCAGTTTAGAAAGAGACGCCCCCCCCCCTTGCCAGCGCTGAAGATCTTGCGGCCAGCCGAACAGCCGAAAATGCGGAAGTGCCAAAAAGCCGAACAACCGAACTCAAGAGGCGGCAAAAAGACCCGAAGCCACGAAAATAGCCGAAGGTGAAGTCCCGAAGCGCCGAAAAGACCCGAAGTCACGAAAATAGGCGAAGTTCCAAAGCAGCAAAAAGACCAGAAGTCACGAAAACAGCCGAAATTGAAGTCCCGAAGCGCCGAAAAGACCTGAAGTCACGAAAATAGCCGAAGTTCCGAAGCAGCAAAAAGACCAGAAGTCACGAAGACAGCCGGAATTGAAGTCCTGAAGCGGCAAAAAGACCCAAAGTCACGAAAGGAGGCGAAGTTGAAGTTCTGAAGCCACGAGTTCAATTCTACTGAACACCAATTTGTGTTTTTTGTTTTTTTTTTTAATCCCCTGGCCACTAATGTATTATTTTAATATTCTATGGGCCCCTGCCACCAATGTTTTTTTAAAAAAAATATTTTTGGGGGCCCAAATATTTTTTTTATCTTGTAAGGGGGCCCTGGCACTAATGTTTTTTTTTAAAAAAAATATTTTTTGGGGCCCAAATATTTTTTTTAACTTGTACGGGGGGCCCTGGCACCAATGTTTTTTTTAAAAATAAATTTTTAGGGCCCCAATTTTTTTTAACTTATAAGGGGGCCCTAGCGCCAATGTTTTTTTTTGGGGGCCCCAATTTTTTTTTACTTGTAAGAGGGCCCTTGCACCAATGCTTTTTAAAAAAAACTTTTATGGGCAGCCCTGGCGCCAATGTTTTTTTTTAAACTTATAAGCGGGCCCTGACCATCAATAGCTTTTTATAACTTGTGTGTGTGGGGGGTTACTTTTTTAGCGCTGATGTCTGTGTGGTCTTTTAACTGTGATGTGGAGTGGGGTCTGGGGTGGGGCTTGGGTGCCAGGGTGAGTGGGGCCCAGGGGGCCCCAAAAATGTTGTACGGGGCCCTGTGATTTCTAATGGCGGCCCTGCATATCAGTTTCAGAACTGTACATTTTGTACTTTTAACCAAACCCTTATTAACCAAGGATAGGAAACTGGCTACAGGATCGGGTACAGAGGGTAGCTGTTAATGGGACATTCTCTATTTGGAGTAAGGTTCTTAGTTGGGTCCCCCAGGGCTCAGTATTGGGTCCACTTTTATTTAACTTGTTCATTAATGACTTAGGGGAGGGTGTTGTAAGTAATGTATCAGTGTTTGCAGATGACACAAAATTATCCAGCCCCATTAATTCCATCCAGGATGTGGCATCCTTGCAACATGATCTTGACAAACTGGCAATCTGGGCAGCTAAGTGGCAAATGAGATTCAATGTTGATAAATGTAAAGTCATGCACCTGGGATGTAAAAATATCCAAGCCACTTATACCCTTAACGGGACTGCACTAGGCAAATCCATTATGGAAAAGGACCTTGGAGTCCTTGTAGATAGTGATGGGCGAATTTATTCGCCAGGCGCGAATTCACGGCGAATTTGCGCGATTCGCCGCCAGCGAATAAATTTGCGTCAAAAATTCGCCGGCGTCAAAAATTTTTTTTTCGAAAATATGGACGCGAATTTTTCGCCGTTTTCAGCAAAGCGAAACAGCGCAAATTCGCCCATCACTACTTGTAGATGATAAACTTGGCTGTAGCAAGCAATGCCAGTCAGCAGCATCAAGGGCAAATAAGGTCTTGAGCTGTATTAAAAGGGGCATAGAGTCAAGGGAGGAGGGGTCATTCTTCCACTGTATAGAGCACTTGTAAGGCCCCATCCAGAATATGCCGTATAGTTTTGGTCTCCATCACTCAAACAGGACATTATTGTATTAGAGAGGGTACAGAGAAGGGCAACTAAGCTGGTAAAAGGTATTGAAAATCTTAGCTATGAGGAAAGACTGGCCAAATTGGGGATGTTCACGCTGGAGAAGAGGCGCTTAAGGGGTGATATGATAACTATGTATAAATATATAAGGGGATCTTATAATAATCTCTCTAATGCTTTATTTACCAGTAGGTCTTTCCAGCTGACACAAGGTCACCCATTCCGATTAGAAGAAAAGAAGTTCCGCCTAAATATTCGGAAGGGTTTTTTACAGTGAGAGCTGTGAAGATGTGGAATTCTCTCCCTGAATCAGTTGTACAGGCTGATACATTAGATAGCTTTAAGAAGGGGTTGGATGGCTTTTTAGCAAGTAAGGGAATGCAGGGTTATGGGAAATAGCTCATAGTCCAAGTTGATCCAGGGACTAGTCCGATTGCCATTTTGGAGTCCGAAAGGAATTTTTCCCCCTCTAAGGCAAATTGGAGAGGCTTCGGATGGGTTTTTTTGCCTTCCTCTGGATCAACTGGCAGATAGGTAGTTAATAAAAGAAAAAAAAAGTTGAACTTGATGGACATGTGTCTTTTTTCAACCTTACTTACTATGTTACTATGTTACTATGTTACTATGTAACCAGAGCCACAGCCAGTAAAACACAACTACATCCCTGTGTTCCCCAGTTGGAACTTTTGTCCTAAATAGGCCTTGTTGTTGCAGTACAAATGTCATTCATGAACTGCTGCCAAAAGCCCTTTCACAAACACTATATTTTCAAATACAAATATCATGTCTTCTTAAAGGGGTGATTGACCTTTCAGTTAACTTTTAGTATATCATAGAATGGCGATTCCAGAAAATTATCAATTGACATTCCCTATTTATTTTTTATAGTTTTTATAGTATTTTTATAGTTTTTGAATTATTTTTCGCATTCTAAGAAGAGCTTATCACCAGTGCTCTGGCGCATGCGCATGTATGCTACTACGGGGGGGGCACTGGCGCATGCGCATGTATGCTACTACAGGGGGGGGGGGCCACGGCCTCGGCGCCTAAAACAGAAATCCGGCTTTGCTGTTGAGACAATTGCTTTTCTGTTAATCTCAATCTAATCCAAACCTAAGCAATGTAATAAACATTTTCTAGGGCACTCTCACACTCGACAAAATTCGACATATGTGTGTAAAAACACTCCAGATCTTTTCTCACCCGAGAGATTCCGTAACTAAATTAAGAAGAATTTTTGAATTCTGATAAATCTGATCTTAAGTAAACACTTTTAGGACACTTTCTGGTGTTAATGTTCTATTAAAGGAGAACTAAAGCTTAATTAGAGCAGTAGCTAGAAATGTTGTACATTATGTTTTCGGCTTCTGTACCAGTCCAAGTCCACCACAACCCTTTAGCAGTAAAGATCTGTGTCTCCAAAGATGCCCCAGTAGCTCCATCTTCTTTTCTGCTGATTCACTACAAATGCTCTGTGCTGCTGTCACTTACTGAGCTTAGGGACACACTCACAATATACAGTACACATAGAATAGAAATGTCACAATATAAGGCTGATTAGTAAATAATAATACAGATAAGTATTACATGGCACCACAGAAACCAGTGCAACTAGCATCAGAAGTTAATAATCTGCCCTGTAGCATTAGTTTACTGTATATTACAGACAAATCTCATTTTCTGCTTGATAATTTGCGATGACCCCTAAGCTTAGCTTCTCAACAGCTGCTCAGAGCCCACTGAGCATGTGAGTGTCACAGACACTTTCCAAGATGGTGACCACCTGTGACAAGTTTGAAGTCATGGATCATTGCTGCTATTGACAAGCTGAAACTTAAGGTTGGTGCGATAAGTTCAGTATATAAAGAGTGGCATTTTTAGCCATATTATTTTTTGAGGGTTTAGTTCTCCTTTAAGAAGTGTAAGTCTGAAAAGGAATATGCTAGTGAGCTATATCATGCTATGAGTTTCACATAATATTCACAAATATTTTTAATATCAAGATCTTGGTTTCATCCAAACCAAGGAATATCAGTATTTTCCCATCAAAGCTTGATGTCTATGATTATTTCATAACTATACCTCAATTCTTCTTAGACATAAATTACGTCAAAATGTAATTGCTATCTAAACACATACCCTGCATGGAATAAAATAAATATCCCTGCATTATCAAATGCCAGATGAAAGCAATTCATTATTTATCGTACCTCGGGGATACCTGGCCTTATAAAGCTTCCATCTTTCTCATCTCAGCATGGATATGTGGCTTTTTTTCCTGCAGACCTGCAAATAGAATGTTCTTATTCATAAATTCTTTATTGCTTTTCATCTAGATTTTGATGGAAAGTTTGGCAGCTGGAATAGAGATTGGAAGAGAAATATTGCCTCAGTTTCATACCGTCTTAAAAATGTCTTTGCCTTGTTCATGGGAAGGAAGCTCTTTTAATTTATAGGGATGTGACAGGATGTTCACTGTGATGATGAATAGGAAATTGCAAATGTCCCTTCTCCAGCTGGACTCTGGTAGTGAATTGAACAAAACGTTTACAGCAATTTGTCTTATTTCACTAGATCACAAGCCCGAGGGCACACCAGAGGAAGATTTTCACTAGCACATGGAAAGTGCATCAGTATATTATTCTAGCCTTTGCTAATTACTTTATTAGAGGATAGAGAGGCTGTAAAACCCAAATTAGGACAGTGCTTAAAATGTCACCAAAATACCATTTAATAAAATATTACAACTTTACAGGATTGACAAAATGTTACCCCAAAAGGCCTAGAATATGGTAGTTATTTTTTAAGGCTTAAAAATCTTAATAGGATGGCAGAATTGAAATATAATATTGTAAGTGAAATTGTTCAGCAAGCAATCAATATAGCTTTATCATTTTCCTTCATTTCAGTGCGGCCTCCAAAGAGGAGACTGTTCAGAGTAACTATCTTGAAAGAAAGAAACACAAAAAACATTATCTCCTCAGCTGCCAAAACAACTGATATCATTTGAAAGAGGTTTCATTCATGTCTTGGAATGATTGGCAGTTCTTTAGCACAGCTGGTCCAATGGGGATGGAGGAGAAAGACAGAATAAGATGTTAATGTTAGAAAGAGATGCTGTATTCTAACTGATAAAGATGGCACACTCCACTCCAAAAACATAAAGGAAGGTGAATTAGCTCTTGGTAAAATTGATTGTAGTGCATCAGGGCCTTAAACTGGCCATAGACGCAAAGATCCGATCGTACGAATCAATGTACGATCTGACTTTCCCATCTCCCGACCCTCCACTAACCATTCAGATCAAAGTCTTACCATTCCGATCAAATAAAGTAGTAAAAGAACAGATCAGCCGATGTTCTCGCCCCTGTCAGCAATTGTACGATAGTTATGTCCGACAAAGCTAGTGACAGTCTCCCACTGAAAATCGTACGATCGGCAATACATGCAGAGATATTAAAGAAATTTTCTAACCTGTCCGATCGACCAAACGACCGATCTCCGCCGGACGAAAAATGACGGGACTCTCCACACACGGTCCGAAAATCGTACGAATCCACGATTCGTACGATCGGATCATTGCATCTATGGCCAGCTTTAGAGTGTAAGCTCCACTGGGGCAAGCTTATGTAAATAATGTATAATATCTGTAAAGAATTGCATAAAACACCAGGGCTGCATAAATAAAGGATAATAAGATACGATAATAAGATAAGTTTGTTTGCTTTGGAAGAGTTTAACAAATCTGGCTGAAGAAATCTGGTAGCCGTATGCCTAGTTATCCTGGGGTTTCCCTGGATAAAGGACTTTTCTGTAATTTGGATCTTCATACCTTAAGTCTACTAGAAAATCATGTTAACATTAAAAAAATCCCAATAGGCTGTTTTTGCTTCCAATAAGGATTAATTATATCTTAGTTGGGATCAAGTACAAGGTACTGTTTTATTACTACAGAGAAAAGGGAAATCATTTTGAGAAACTGTCTTTCCGTAGTTCTCTGGATAATGGTTTTCCAGATAATGGATCCCATACCTATACAGCATTATCAGCTTTGTTTGCCATGCACACCAGAAGCGAGCCACTCTGAAGGTGCTGGCCACAATTTCCTTTCGATGCAAAATTCTGAGAAAAACACTGCATGATTGGGAAAAAAACATGGAGATTTGTGTCTGGCAATTGCACTTTGCACACTGCATCTGGTATGTAAATGCTTCTTGCTTTGAAGCTAAATGCTGCGTTTCCATCTCTGACTATAAACCACTTGTCCGATATGATTTTTATAATGTCCATCAGGAAATATCCATCTGAACAATATTGTGCTAGAAAAACGTATTTATAATGGTGGAAATTTAAAAAGCTGTTTTGCTTTTCTTCACATTAACACACACACTATATGCCACAGTTACAAATTTAACTGCTGTATAGTATGTAGTACTTGTATATTATTATCCAATATTTATATAATAATGAACTGCTGCCCAAAACCATACTGTATAGTCAAGGTCAGGTTTTACCAAGGAACAATAAAGAGGCAACATGATTCTCTCATCCCAAATCAATGCCCTTTTATTAAACAAGAGAGTGCTTCACCTCCAGCTCACAGCACCTCCAGGCCCACAACACAATCCCATTTATTGTTTAATTGGCATTCATATATTTTTTGGCCCAATGCATAACTGTGCATCTATCCCAGTCCTCTAATGTAATAAAACCTGCCCACAAAGTGGAAAGGTACTACATGGAATCGATTGTTTTACACATCAGCAAAAACAGAGACCGTACTTACGATGTCCAACTTAAGGTCATTTATAAACAAATGAAAAAGCAATGGACCAAAGACAGACACCAGCAGTACTCTACTTACCATATTCCTCCAACTGTAAAAGGGTCCATATACCACAACCTTTTGTAATCTATCTTCCAGCTGTTTCTTTATCCAAGTTTGAATAGAAGGTTTAAGGGAAATCGACCTTAATTTAATCACGACAACTCGAATTTATCGGATTATCGGACGAAAATCACGATATCAAGAAACATCTTCAGGGACATCTGCCATTGACTTCTACATGACAGGTTTTAGATTAAATATTTTTGAGCAGCTTTAGGCTATAATAAATCTCTAAAACTTTGAGTTTTCCACTCAAATCGACCAGAAAAATTTGAGTAATAAATAGGCCCCCTAATGAAGTTTTTCTATGTATTCCATTATTGTATCTTCTCCAAAAGATTTCCTACTTCTAGGGGCAGATGTATCAAGGGTCGAATTTCGAGGGGTTAAATCCCTCGAAATTCGACCGGGGAATAGAATCGAATAGGCAATTCGGGCGAATTTACACGCTGGCGAATAGTCAAATGGGCAAATATTCGCCCGGCGAATAGTCGCACGATTGAATATTCGATCGAAGGATTTTCATACGTTTGAATGATCGATCGAATGCCTTTTTATTCGATCAAAAACGTAGAAAACAAGTCTATGGGACTTTCCCATAGGCTTTTAAAGTAATTCGGTAGGTTTAATCTGGCGAAGTAGGCAGTTGAAGTATTTTTAAAAGAGACAGTACTTCGACTATCGAATGGGCGAATAGTCACAGCGTTTTTTGCTCGATCTATTTGAATCATTCTACTCAGGCGAATTTACGCCAATTCGATAGTCGAGGAGCACAAAAAACTACTCGAAATTCGAGTATTTTTCCCTCTATTCCTTCACTCGAACTTAGTGAATGGGCCCCCTAATGTCAAACGAATAGGTCTAGGGAATGGGATCCCTTTTTTGAAAAATTACACCAATCTCTTGGTACAGTGACATCAAACAATCATAGAAGAGTAAGTAAAGTGATCTGAGGTAAATACTATTAAGTCCTGTACCATTGATATCCTTATTGAACAGGGTCTATTAAAACGAAACACTACATTAAATAGTTATTTCTGGATGTAAACACAATTAAAACATGTGAATCTGATACCAAGGGTTCTCTGTTTGATTTCTTTGATATCAGCAATACCCTTTTTTTGCTCTCCTGATTGATTTTTTCTTGCATGGTCATTTGTAATCCTTATAGCTAATAGAAGTTGACTCAGCTTACTTGAGTGCATTTTTACAGGTCTCCACTGTAACATTTCTGTTAAACCACAGAGGTTTTGCTTTTTGTCTTCCTTTGCTACTAAAAGAGAATTTACATCTATTTAGAATTTAAAGGCACTCAACTTACTTTTTGTGTTTTAGTATTTTTTGTAAAATGTCCTTAATGCTGCAAAGTTGCTACAATTCCACTAAAGTTTAATAAACCTTGTGTTAAGATAAATGAAAATACAGTAAATTCGAGTTGCAGCTTTTAAGAACATTGGCATAAGATGTTTAGTCCACAAACCCTAATACAACCAAGAAACCACTGCTTGACCATTAGGAACTACAAAACTGGCAACAAAAGACTTTGTAGTAAAACACTTATTTTACTAAGCATTTTGGTCAATCGTGGAAGAAAAGCCTGGTGATAGTTTCACACACATTTGCCATGGTCTTTCGGCATCTCTGAAAATGGAAATCAGCTTTGAGCCAGCTGCATCATATAGTGAAATTACCGTATATACTTGAGTATAAGCCATCCCGAGTATAAGCCGAGGTACCTAATTTTACCTCCAAAACCTGGGAAAGCTTATTGACTCGAGAAATGCAGCAGCTTCTGGTAAGTTTCAATCATAAAATAGAGGGTTTCTGCTCCCATTGGAGGTGCCGGAGGTCCCATTCTTGGACGCCGGCAAATATTCTTGGTGACTATTCTTGGACGCCGGCGACTATTCTTAGGCGCCGGCGACCGTTTTTGTGCTAGACCCGAGTATAAGCCAAGGTAGAGTTTTTCAGCATATTTTGGGGGCTGAAAAACTCGGCTTATACTCAAGTATATTCAGTAGTAATTCTATCTACTCTTACTCTGTAGCAAGTTGGATACCTTCTGGTCTTTGATTCTTTTCTCCCAGTGCCTTCTTGATATTTGTCAAGTTGCAATAGCCCATTGGTTTTTCTTGGCAAAACAGAAAAACAAATTGATATGTGGTTGTAGCATTAGGGGGCATATTTATCAAGGGTTGAATTTTGAATTTAAAAAACTTCTAAATTCGAATTCAAAAAGACCAACCAAAATTAAGTTGAAAGTTTTTTTTTGGTCGAATGGGTCTGTTTTCGATCGAATAGGTCCGTATTCAACCAAATTCGGATCGAAGGAATGTCGCCTTCGATCGAAAAAAAAAACCTTTGACTTTTCAAAGTCCACCAATTGATTCCAAATAGGTTCTAGGAGGTCCCCCATAGGCTAAACCAGCAATTTGGCAGGTTTTAGATAGCAAATGGTTGAATTTGAATTTTTAAACAGACAGTACATGATAAATTTTGATATTCGAATTTTTTAATTTTTCTCAAATTCTAATAGAATTTGGACTATTCCCTAGTTGAAGTACACAAAAAATAGCTCAAAATTCAAAAATTTTTATTCGAAAATTCACCTCGACCTTTGATAAATCTGCCCATTGGCGTTGCCCTGTTTACATAAGCCAAGAGTATGCCCACTCCTCAAAGAATCTACCTACAATATGATAACAGCAGGTGTGTTTTGAAAATACAAACAAATAACTGTTTACATTGGTAAGTGGTATAATAATTTCAATGCACAGAGGAAGCAGGTTTTCAATGGATACTGTAATTATTATTTTCAATCAATAAGAATAATAATGTTTGCTGTAATGTGCACCATTCCTGATAAATGTACCAATTAACTGTCTTGTTCATCATGCCCATTTTACATATTTGTTCATTTTATGTCTGCCATATATGGATTTATAGAGAAGGCAACAAAAAGAAAGCGGTTGCCGCAAATCATAGTGTTATGCTGTCCCTCCTTTAGTGAAAAATATGAGTATATGCACATAAATAACACTGCCTTCTGGCTAATCATTTCATGCATTTGCCTTAGAGCTGGGTCCATTTCATTATGGCATTTATCTCAGGCATAATAAAATTAGATTATAACTTCATTTGAGAACAAGGAAAGTGCCCATAAATTCTCTCTTGTATGGTTTTCCATTTATATTCATGTGCATGGAGAGTCAGCACATCTAGAGGCATAATCAGCAAGACGTTAGAACCATTACAACTCTTTGAGATCCATTTCTGGGATCACAGAGTTGTATCTAGGGTGGTAGATCCTGTACTGGTTGCTCCCATTTCGGTATACAGTAACATACAAGCTCTACTAGAAACATCCGCACCCAACACAATGGCAATAAGGTTCTAGTTCAGGGGTGTCTTGGCTCGCCAGGCCACATTGGAAAAAGAAAAATTGTCTGGGGCCACACATGAAATACACAAACATGTTTGATTTGTAAAAGTAAAGGAAATACACAGAAAAGAACTACAATACCAGTTGGATAACTAGATGGAGCGATACACTTGAATATGGGACACCTGGATATTAAATAGACTTATTATTATATTATTATTACTAACTGGGCAATGGGCAGAGTCCCCCCTCCTCCTATTTCCTCGGGAACAAAGCGTTTTAAACTGGGCCACATTCATATGCATCCTGGGCCGCATATGGCCCTCGGGCCGCAGTTTGGACACCCCTGTTCTAGTTCATACAACAAATATACTGTAGTGGAAGTTTCTCCGCAAACCCAGGACCTGTTTATTATATTCTGGTAATTTCCAAAAAAATATGTTATGGATAATACAAGAAATAGTAGGGATGAGCGGAATGTTTTGATAGGACAGAAGGAGTTGACCGATTTAGCTAGTGATGTTTGATTGGAGCAGAGTGAACAAGAAACCAGCTTGCATAAAATTGTTCTAGAGAACCCCAGGCCCGGTGCCTTGGGGTTATCCTAGATTCTGCCCTGTCATTCACTCCTCATATCCAGTCACTTATTAAATCATGTCACTTCCACCTAAGGAACATATCCAAAATACGATCATTTATCACCCAAGATGCTGACAAAATTCTTATTCACTCTTTCATCATATCGCGTCTAGACTACTGTAATTCTCTTTTAATTGGCCTCCCCCTCCAGAGACTGTCACCTCTCCAGTCCATAATCAACACTGCTGCGAGGCTCATACACCTCAGCAACCGCTCCTCCTCTGCCTCGCCATTCTGTCAATCCCTGCACTGGCTTCCGTTACCTTTCAGAATCAAATTCAAATTAATGACACTGACTTTCAAAGCACTTCACAACTCTGCTCCACCCTACATCTCTGAACTCATCTCTATATACTCACCCATTCGCTTACTACGCTCCTCTACTGACCTGCTACTCAACTCTTCTCTCATTACCTCCTCACATGCTTGCATTCAAGACTTTGCAAGGGCTACACCCCTCCTCTGGAACGCTCTCCCACGGTCTGTCCGACTTTCTCCCAACCTTTCTGCTTTCAAAAAATCTCTGAAAACGCACTTCTTTCGAGAAGCCTACCCTCACTCTGCTTAACTACCAAACGCAACACCACATACAATACCACATTTCTCACCCACTTACTTCGATCTTGCCCACTCCCACACCTTGTGTATTACTCCCTTCCCTTTAGACTGTATGCCTATGCATAGGGCCTTCCTCACCTTTTGTACCTGTATTGATTGTGATGTTTGTTACTAGGGATATAGCGAACGTCGGAAAAAAAGTTCGCGAACATATTCGCGAACTTGCGCAAAAATGCGAGCGGTTCGCGAACGGTTCGCGAACCCCATAGACTTCAATGGGAAGGCGAACTTTAACATCTAAAAAAGACATTTCTGGCCAGAAAAATGATTTTAAAGTTGTTTAAAGGGTGCAACGACCTGGACAGTGGCATGCCAGAGGGGGATCAAGGGCAAAAATGTATCTGAAAAATCTGCCTGTGTGTGCTTGGAAGAGATAGTGTAGGGGGAGAGCTGTTAGTGATTTCAGGGACAGATGATAGTAAGTTTGCTGGCTAGTAATCTGCTTGATACTGCTCTGTATTGGAACAAAAAAATAAATAAAAGCAGTCCTTACAAGGACTACTGTTATTGCAGCAGTCAGCAGATGAGATCAGAAGCAGGACAGCTGCCCACTGCAGCTACATACAGAGCACTGCAGTAGAAGGTAGATTACTAGCCAGCAAAGCTACCTAAGCTTAAATGTCCCTCAAACCCCTGCAGACTTCTGTCCCTCCAATAACAGAGCAGTATCAAAACGATTACTAGCCAGCAAACTTTCAACTGTCCCTGAAATCACTAACAGGCAGCAGCTCTCTCCCTACACTATCTCTTCAGCACACACAGGCAGAGTGAAAAAAACGCTGCAGGGCTTCGGTTTTTATAGGGAAGGGGAGTGGTCCAGGGGAGAGCTTCCTGATTGTCTGCCATGTACCTGCTGGTCTGGGGTGAGAGGGCAAAAAAAAGCGCCAACAATGGCGAACCCAAAATGGCGAACGTCGCGCGACGTTCGCGAACTTCCGGCGAGCGCGAACACCCGATGTTCGCGCGAACAAGTTCGCCGGCGAACAGTTCGCGCCATCTCTATTTGTTACTCCATATATTCTATATATGTAATTCGTGTGATGTAGTTGTATAATCACATTTACTTTACAGTGCTACGCAATATGTTGGCGCTATATAAATACATGTTAATAATAATAATAAATTTGGACATTGTATGTGCCGGGACCAAGTATCTATTGCTGAAGGTGTATGCTGAATCAACACCCACAGGATTCTACCTAAAGTATGAGGTTTTCCAGCAAACTCTGTTAAACCATTTAAACGTTAAGTACCAATATTTTCTACTGTTATTCCCTGCTGTACATTTAGCTTTGTGTATTGTTTAGCATTGTTTGTCTGTAGCCATTTTGTTTAGTAAAGCAACAGCAGTAATAAATCCCCTGAAATTACAGAATGGATTCTCCTTATATTATGCAAGCTTTCCATGGTTATTTAAATATATCGAACTGTAGATTGAGTTGTCCTTTCATAATGAGGTAGACAGAGTTTTCTGTTTTTTTAATTACAAGTCTGCAATAAAAAAGGAGATGACAAAAAGATGCAAAGAATATGCCAAGGCCCAGCAATAGCTAAACTAACAACTATCACTGATAGCATAATTTCTGACAGTTTCGATTCCAAGAAGAATTAAGCCTGAAGCAAAAGCTGCATAGTAATCAACAGCTGGCGTCTCCAGGGCAAAGGATATTATCCACTTTTCTCCTCTTTCCATAGTGTTTTTTTAGAGGGAATAAAAGCAAACAAGCAGGTGTCTTCTGAGTTTCCTTTAATCTGAAAGGATTAGACCCTTGACTCTGCTATCTGTACCTCATATATGGTGGGGGTAAAGAGGAATTAAAAAAATCACAGTGTTACTAGGGACCCTGAAGAATTGTGTAGATTTACTGTATTACCCCTAAAATTAAATTAAATTGTGTCCCATATTAGATCATCCCACTAATGGGGTGATTAAGGCTCATAAGTGGGATGCACAATCTCAGTGTCATAACTTTTGGCCACAGGCCCATTCTCCAAACAATTTTTTCTTCTTTCATCATTTACTTTCCTTGTTCTTTTAATCACTTACAGTATCCTTATTTAAGATCATCTACCCTTCCCTCCATTTCTTCTCTTTGTTCTCATATAGAAATGGGGAATGGCTATGATATAGGCATATAAGGGGAATGGTTGGGTGAGCAGGAGGGCCCACTAGCAGCTGGGCCCACCAAGAGTTTTTCTGGTATCCTAGTGGGCCAGGCCGACACTACACAACTCCAACGTGTAGGGATGTGCGTCCATAGTATTAGAAGATAATGTTGTATTCTTGCTACTTTGGTGGTGCCTTCAGATAATAAAATCTTACATATTCCACCTCTGGCTTTACTCCTAAAACAGGGTGGGGAAACATGAGCCCTCTATTTGAGTCATGGATTTCTATGTTTCTTCAGAGGAGATAAATAGTGTGGGGATAATTCTAATGGATAGACGTCATATTTATGTTTAATTCTTCATACCCACAGTAGACAATAGAATCCAATTAACCCTCCAGGATACAAACACTTGCTCCACTTGGCTAATAAATCGTGGTCAAAGATCAGTACCAACATTGTGACAA
This sequence comes from Xenopus petersii, assembly GCA_038501925.1. Classification (NCBI taxonomy): domain Eukaryota; kingdom Metazoa; phylum Chordata; class Amphibia; order Anura; family Pipidae; genus Xenopus; species Xenopus petersii. Next base: position 43,163,341 of record CM076674.1, on the reverse strand, counting down.
ACAATTAAGGGGGAGACAGGAGTTCAATCAATACCTTTTGGGCCATTATCCCTGAACCATGCACTGCAGACTGTGTATTCCTTAGGTTTCCTTCATTACTCACTCTCTATACTACTACAAACAGGGTAGCAGAAATTATTGGGTATTTAGGTGACACTCTGCACCTAACTGAGTAGGACCCTACTCATATAGCATTATAGGTACAGTATATTTCCAGAGGACAGATCTGACTTTGCCCTGCAGCATGTTGTTATTAATACAGCTCATTTTTTGACAATAGTTCAGGTCCTTGTAATAATTTTGTTATCCTCATGAAAATGATCACACTCCATTAGCATCCTTGGTTTACAGGAATGATTCTTTCAGATAAATGTATTTTAGTGTAAGATTTAAAAACGGCATATTGCACAGGGCCACCTGGCTCAGAGGGGTCCCATGAGAGGAAAATGCCATTTTTAAAACTGTCCATTACATTGTACCATAATTTGTAATAATTGCTAGAAATACAGTATATCTATCTAGCTAAAATAATTGCCTAAACAAGGCAGTTGCGGCCAGAAGACTTTCTGGGAATTTCTAAGTCTTCCGTTCTTCTTACTCTTGGCACAGGTCTGAGGAGAGGTCACAATGTTTTCAAGACTGCAACGTATCCTTTTAAGCCTTTTAAAAGTCAGCAACACACAATGATACTGGTATTGTGCCAATAAAACAAAGGAAATTCTTAAATTACATTGAGAAGACTTAGGTTTTCTTCTTGCAAACCATGTTACTGAGCTCTTACAACTAAGCAGCGAAGCAATAAAAAGGGCCAATCAATTTAAATTTTTCTGTGGGTTAGAAATTACACATAATAATTTCACACTTGTAATTAAATTATACATACAGAATAAAGGAGCAGCAAAATTAGGCCCCATATGCTCCCTCTGATTTAGTGTGGGGATGTAATGTGCTCAAAGAAACTCAGGCCCTTTTTGCCTTCCAAGATAATTGTGTTTCTTGGTGTCACAGATGGTCCTACTTCTGTATCTATCCTATAAACAAGATGGATCACTGTCAGTGGTAGGGGTAATCTCGAAAGCTGCCTTCTCTTTTATTACTGGCTGTCTTCCTTCAGCCACTTATGAGACACAGGAACTTATCAACCAATTATTTAGAGAGACAATAGATGGAGAGAGAGAGATGCTGATAGATAGATAGATAGATAGATAGATAGATAGATAGATAGATAGATAGATAGATAGATAGATAGATAGATACTGCATAGCCACACTCTATTATGTGGTTCATCTACAGTAAAAATTCCCAAATATTCATCCCAGGTGGAGGGATTATTGCATAAAGCACTGCTTCTTCAAAACTTTAGGCGGGGATGCGCAATGTTTGCTTTTGTTAAAAAAGGGACACAAAGGGTGTGCATCTCTGCAATTACTATTTCTACCTGACCAGAGTATACTGTACAGTGCAGGTGCATTCCCTTGCTATGCAGAGAAATCGCTTCAGAAGTGGCAATGATTTCTCTGTAGATTTGCAGCACAGTATTATATACTCAATTCTACATGCACAGGAGACAACATTTCTGGCGCATAATAGAATCCAATTGCACCAGCAGCACAACTGGTGCTATCGCGGGGAGAGGGACTTTGTATTTTATTGGGAATGTTTTGGGTATGTTTTGACCCTTTGTATGAATCAGCAGAATCTGAGGAAGAAACTGAGAATCGTCTGCTCTCAGTAATTATGGAATACTGTTTACAATTTTCCCTAGTTTGAAATAAAAGCCCAGGCCTAACCACTAAAAGCCTAGATTGCTCAAAACACATAATGGCTTATCATGTGCTTTACTCTTGTTGTCTTCCAGGTTGTGAGCCCTTTAACAATAATAGCCAGTAGTTTTTTTTTTTACACAGCATTTTGTTTCATTTAAACGCTGGCAGCATCTAATGTCAGCATTCCTTAAAAGGGAGCCGCTATAAGCTGTCAAGCTTTTCCAAACCATTGCCCCTTTTATTTTTTTTATTATTTTTTTAATACAAAGGTATAAATAGTTTCATGCTATGAGATACAACCTGAGCTCTCGGGGATGAGTTTTTATTAAAAAAAACAGGCTGAGGTGACGGAGGATGGCATGAGGAATTTATGAGGCATAAATCCTCTGGCTCAGGAGTGTTGTAACATGTCAAAACTGTCTTCCTGTCAGGTGCCTGGCTTACATGACAATGGCACTGGGAGATGGTTTAAGGGGATGTAAAAAGGGTTTGAGGGTTGACAACCAATCTAACAGCTACTGCTTAATGGTGGCATTTTATTAGAATGCTTTTATAAAAAAAAAAATTGGTAAATCGGACACTCTCATGGGGATACTTGCAGGAAAATCTAAATGTAATTATTTTTTTTATATCAGAAGTTAAGCACACAATTCTAAGCACATGGCAAAAACACAATAATAGGATATACAGTAACTGCCACATTTACACAGAGAGGAACTACAGTTAGTGGAAGATGCAGATTTCCAAACCTATCCATCTAATGATGATGACATTTAGAGTAGGATACTAACTGCAGTTACAGACACACAAGGCCCAGGATGTTGGTCTAACACTGGCCAGGCCAGAACTGGCAGATCTTCTATTTTAAATGGGACCACTAATAAACATGGTGCTTGGCTCATCTGTGCAAGTGGTATGCAAATGAAATTATTATTGGCCCACCTTACAGCAAATGTATTTTATAAAGTTTTTAGGAGATGATATACCATCCCAGCTTAACCTGAGTAAGAATCAGACTTATGAAGACCTAGATGCATACCCAGATATTTAGTAAATGAGAGCAAATATATGTCTCACTCACCAATTACTATTTTTGGAGGAAAAACTTGTTTTGAGTGCTCAGGTAGAGGGCAGAGGGTGACAAGCAGAACTTGGGAACACCAAGAAGTAAAGACAAATCAAGTTTGTAACGTGGTTCCCCATGTCTTTCAGCTATATTTAGCCGAGTAACATACACCGTTACCATACAGGAAACTTGCAATACACACTTTAGTTATGAATAGTGATGGGCGAATATATTCGGCAGGCATGGATTCGGGACAAATTTCCATGTTTCGCCACGCTCGAATGTGCTGTGGCATAAAAAAATTTCCGCGTCAAAATTATTCTGACACCCATTGACTTTAATGCATTTGGACAAAATTGTCACGCGTATACAAATTGTTGTTTGTGTAAAAATTATTTTGACACCCATTGACTTCAATTTTTCGTTGTTTCGCAAATTTTTCTGCAAAGCGAAACTGGACTAATTCCAAGCCACACCAAGCCATAGATGAACTCAGAAACAGTTTAGTAAAAGTCACCAGCACAGTTCCAAATGAATACTTTCATAGAAGTTCACAACAACACACTTGAACTCTAGGTTGCCTACCTTCCTTGCTTCCTCCTTCAAGTCAGGGACATAGTACCTTTTACAGACTTTCAGCACAGGGGTCAGCCATGTATTCAAGGCACTAGGTTCTATCTCTCCTTGACCCTCTTCCACTGGACAATGTATGTCTGGCACACTGGTCCCTCACTATCCTATTTGAAGCCCCCACTACAAAGTTATTTAACCTAACACTGACTTTCACTGCCTGCAATAAGCTTCACCAAGTTTACCCTACTACTATTTAACCTCCAAGGGTACCTTCCTTACAGGAATCATACACTATCCCCTTCTAATCAGCCAAACAGTAAGTGGTACCTTGTCCTCTCCCTTTTATAGCTTCTCCTGGGGGTTTTCATTGCTTAGCTGAGCCACCTGTTGAATACACTACAAATAAGAACATTTACACCATATAATCTATCCTGCCCCTTACAAGTTTAATATGGTTTTTTAATCAGATGTGTCAAAGTTTTTGCATTGAGCTCCTCTGGAACATATAGAAAGTACATGACAGAAAACATACATTTATATAATACACAGATAAAGACAAACACAAAGTCATATGGTCATCATCATCATTTATTTATATAGCGCTGTCAAGATACGCAGTGCTTTAGTCATCTAAAAACAATGCATATGTTGCTGATGCAGATACCCTGCACTACTAAATAACATCTGCTCTGATTCATTAGATTGACAGGTTAATGCATGTGAAGTCACAGAGTTGGACAATGGGTATTTCAAACAGGCACTAGGGCCTAAGTATCTTGGACTGTGATTATACCTAGTCTGCCTATTCAAGTTGTAAAATCCTGGAAGATAGAGGTAAGTGAGGAAAACAACCTTAAACTACTGTTTCATTTTTGAAACTGCTTTGGGTGCAAAATGTAATCGGCCACGACTCCAGGATAGGTAAATGCTGGGCCTGGATGGGGGGGTTTGTGGCAGAAGAATTAGGGCTGGAGGGGGGGGTGGGGGCCCCTTTGGTGGAAGCCCCGATGGGCCTTCAACCCTCCAGTCGAAGATGGACAGATAGATCATAGAGCGATAGAGAGAGAGATAGGTAGTTGATAGATATATATATATATATATATATATATATATATATATATATATATATATATATATATATATATATATATATATATAGATAGATAGTAGAGAGAGAGATGAATAATAATTTAGATAGATATAGCTTTTAGATACTAGATATATAAACCGCATCACCATAAAATTACAGGCAAGATTGCACAGCGCACTCAGGTACCATAAAGGTCAAAACTCAGAAAATACATAGACTTTAGCAAGTCTCAGGAATGTATCACAGAATAAAAACTCCAGAAATGTCCATTACAGTGTCACAAGTCACCAGAACGATTCTTTTCCTGTTCATGTCATGCTCTGTGGCAATAAAAAGCAGTAGTGAAGAGGTTAATACCCTCACAAGAGGTTGCTTTATGACTGAATGGCAGTAGGTAATAAGGCACTGTGAGCAAAAATTGATAATGGCACTCACAAAAGGCCTCCTATCTCTTAGATATCAATTTTAAATGAGTGCTGTTGCCCCTATTCTCTTTCCTACTCCCAATTATGTTAGAGAACAAGAAATATGCATATTTATGAAATATACGCTAAGATACCTGAATGGTGATCCAACGGAGTATGAGTTCTGTGTCTTTAATAGTAAATTTCAATTTATATGCATATGGTTTATGTTTCTGAAAAAAACTGGCATATATGGTTTAAAGATGCATAAAGGCGCCATAAATTTCCTAATGTGTTTTCTTCAAGAGAGCAAATATTACGGGAGGTAGTGTAATAGGTTATTTTCTCCTTCTCTTGGGTACTGTGCTACAGGTGACATTGGAAATGAAATGATGTGAATTGTTCTTACTTTGATATTTAACGGGAGTCTTGAAACTCACAGGTTTTTTAGACTGTAGGCCTCATTTACCAATACTATGGGCATAAGTGCTGCAGTAAGGGGTGCTCATGAACTTGCATTTGTGCATTGTGCAAACTTCTTTCTGCACCCCTTTGATCCAGTGCAAGGTGCAGAGTGTCGGGTATAGAAGGCATTAAGTACTGTGCTCCCAAGCGAACCCTAGCCTGCTTGACTAATTCTTTAAATTCCAGCGCATGCCAACCTGTGGCCTCTTGGTACAGCTATGGGATCCGTTATCTGGAAACCTGTTATCCAGAAAGCTCTGAATTACTGAAAGGCTGTCTCCCATAGAATACAATTTAACCAAATAATACCTTTTACTTGAACCCAACTAAGATATAATTAATCCTTATTGGAGGCAAAACCAGCCTATTGGGTTTATTCAATGTTTACATGATTTTCTAGTAGACTTAAGGTATGAAGATCCAAATCATAGAAAGATTTATTATCTAGAAAACCCCAGGCCCTGAGCATTTTGGATAACAAGTCCCATACCTGTATAAAGAAATGAGTTGCACCTTAAGGCACAAAACATGGGGCAAAGTGCAAATAGCAAACAACAGAGTGCTTTTCACTGGTTTTTGCACTGTGCACCTTGCCCCAGGCTGTGTAAACGAGACCCTGGGCCATTACCTGAGGAGTTACTGGTCTACAACAGCAAAATTCAAAAATGCATACCTAGGTAAAACTGATGTGTTTGCTTCAGAAACACTACTATTGTTTATATAAATAAGCTGCTGTGTAGCAATGGGGGCAGCCATTCAAAGGAGAAAAGGCTCAGGTTACACAGCAGATACCAGAACATAATGGTGTTATCTGTTATCCAATAGTACAAAGAAAGCACGCGCACACTCAGGCCCTTCAACAATTACGGCTGGTGCCTATCTGTTATCTGTTATCCACTATTTAACCTGTGCCATATAGCCTTTTTTCAATTTCCGCCATTGCTACACAGCAGCTTCTTATATGAACTATAGTAGTGTTTCTGAATCAAACACATCAGTTTTACCAGTGCATGGCAACACTACATGATATTTTCATTACTTTAAAACACTTCCTTTTTTTTGGTGTTACTGTTCCTTTAAACTAAAATTTTAAGTTTTAAAAAGTTACATTAAACTGTAATTTTGTTACCGGCGTGCAGCATGTTGTAACATTCCCAGGGCCATAAAAGTAATAAAGAATGGTCCAATTTTTCAATACATAACCAAAGTTGCAGGCCTGTCCCCTTGGGTCTTAAAAAGCACCTCTGACCTCAGCTCCATTTACCAATAGGCTCATCATTAACAGAAGTCAAGAGATTCATTGGTTGCAAATAAGGAATGAGAAATATTCACTGTCCCAAAGCAAATTTGCTTTAAATGTTTAATATACTCCTGCAGCTAAAACACTGCACTGGGCAATGAGGAAAAATGTATTAGCAAAAGAACCCCCCAGTCACTTTAAATTGTTCATATTGTTTTTTTTTTACTCATGCACTGTAATTATGAATAGTGAAAATGAATATGAACTGCATAGTGAGTAACCATTAGCAATGAAACTGAGCCATCAGACCAAATTCCATGCACTGGGAATGTTACAATGTCACGTGCTTCTTTTTCTTGAGCACCTGAGACCATAAAGCAAGACTCCCCCCAAGGGTCCTGCACATACCAACACCTAAGCATAAAATATATTGTACTCCTTGGTTCTGCCTCCACTTAGTAAGATTACTAAGCAGATTACATACACAAGACATAACTATATCATTTCAAGTGTGTAAAATTTGTAATTTCTTCTACAAATCATTTTGTGTCAAAGTTCTTAATATTTGTCCAGATATAACTTCAAAGGGAGCGACACAAGCAAAGAAAGAGGGTAGAGAGAAAGGGTGAAGTGACATATATTCATAGTTTTATCAGATATCATCTGACCCACAGCTACACCAGCCGTGAATCGGAATGATATCTGATCCTACCACAGATACTAAGTGCGTCAATTTTTTGGAATTATTTTAGTTCTCCTGGTCTGGAATCTGCAGCATTTTTCACGGGTAGTTTAAGTAAAAATTATTGATATATTACAATTTTTTTTCATATTTATTATGACCCGAAGCTGCAAAAAGCTCAAATCTGAAAATACTCCACCGAAAACCTGTCGAAGTCATGTAGACGTCAATGGCAGAGGTCGCTTGAACCATTTGAAGAGGTTTGTAGCCTTCATGATTTTTGGGGGTTGTTCAATGGTTCACTTGAAAACTCTATAAATTCGAGCAATTTAAGATTTTTTTGCTGATAATTTAATCAATTAGAGTATTCGAGTTTATCCCCCCCAAATCGACTTTTTTTGAATTGTGAATTTATTCGAGGTATAAAAAACCCCCCCTTAAAGTATCTGCATCTTGTTGGCTTATTCATCAAAATTCAAATCTGTGCAATGCTAATGTTTTTTTCTACTTTGAATGACCTATAATTTGTTAAAATATGTGATTGTTTGCGCATTTACTTAGTTGCTTATTAAAAATCTGAATATAAAAAATTTGACTGACAAAAAATCATTAAAAAATCAAATACCTCAAAATTTATACTCTATTTATAATTTTCAATGGGAAAAAACAGCTTCCATTGACTTCTAAATAAATTCAGCAGCTTTTAGATGCCGAAAATGAATAAGATTTACATTCAAGCTGAACAAATGTTTTGAATGTTTTTGAGTTTATACCAACACAATTCGATTTATGGAAAAAAATTTAATCCGAACATTGATAAATTACCCCCTTAGAGTGCCTTAAATTTTAGCATGTCTGCATTCAAACATCTGTATTTCCCGTTCAGAAAATAACTCTACTGTAGGAGATTAACACTAGGGGGCAGATTTATCAAGGGTCGAATTTCGAAGTGTAAAATACTTTGAAATCCGACCATCAAATTAAAATACTTTTAATTCGAATATCAAAGTCGAAGTATTTTTCACCGAATTTGGCCATCGAACGATCTAAGTAAAATCGTTCGATCAAACGATTAAATCGTTTGAATCGATAGATTCGAACAATTCTAGTGTACGATCGAACGATTTTACTTTGATGTGTAAAGAAAATGGTTGTAGAAGGTCCCCATAGGCTAACATAGCACTTCGGCAGGTTTAATTTGGCGAAGTATTGAAGTTGAAGTTTTTTTAAAGAGACAGTACTTCGATTATCGAATGGTCGAATATTCGAACGATTTTTACTTCGAATCGAAGTAAATTCAAAGTCGTAGTATCCTATTCGATGGTCGAAGTATCCAAAAAATGGATTTCAAATTTTTTTACTTCGAAAATTCCCTCGAATTCACTTCAACCCTTGGGTATATTTATCAAAGAGTGAAATTAGAGCTCACCACAGTCCAATAGAGTGAAATACCGCCACTCTCTCCATTCATTTCTATGGGATTTTTGAAGGTGTATTTATAAAAGGATGAAAGTTTACTATTTGATAAATACACCTTTAAAAACCCATACAAATGAATGGAGAGAGGCGTCGCAAGAAGACTGTGACGATCTCTACCTTCACTTTTTATAAATATACCCCTGTATATTGGCGGGGACAGAAACAGAAGCTTTTGGCATAAAATAATAGAATCATTTTAAATGGTTTATACATTTATGATTTCCAGCTTTTAGAAAATGTATTTGTATAAGATTTTAGTTGATTCCCAAAATGGTTCCAGCTTGTTCTTCAGAGATCTTCTATTACATGTATTGAATGGCATTTCAGTTGGGAATAAGGTTGTCCCATTTATTCTTGCTTTACCTCCACATTGTTAATCCAACTTAACATATAAACTTCAAGCAACAATGTCTTTTTTTGACCTTGAAGCCTACCCTATTCATTCCAGAAAACCAACAACTCCTCTTGCAAGTGTGATTGTCTTTCCTCATTCTCCCAGAAAAGGGCACCTGTGTAAGTGTAGTGCCTACTTGACCTATGGGGTACCTTCAATTGGCAGATGTTAAGCTCTCAAACTTTCTATGTTGTTGAAACTAGATTTCCATTGCAGATCTGAACTAGGCTGTATCAACCTATTAACATACAGATACAATATATACAAGTGCCATCTGTGAAGGATTTGATTGGACAACAAGACTTAGCCTAAGCAATGGTTTTCTTTTCTGTGGGTAAAATTTATGTCACCTTGTTGTCTACAAAGCACTACTGTATTGCTGGTACACTAGTAGAAATTGCTGTCAGACTCATTAAAAAGATAGATCTCCTTTACTTTACAAGGACCACCGTGCTCTCAATAAATCTACTGGCCACAAAGCACACTTCTCTTTCCTCTTATAGAGTGAATACATTGACTTGCGAGATATTTGTCTATGCCGGTTCCTACTCTACAGCCCCACACACTGACTGTCTACTGTTTCCAAAAAGCTCTTAAGGTAGTTTGATTCGAAGTCTTGATGGATGCAGTCACGCTAAGCTTCCTTTTGTTTCTAAAGAAGTGTTCCTTTCATATTGGATGTAGAATGCAAGAATTTGAGATTAAAGGGAGAGAAGCTGACAGCAAAGCATTCACTAATAATCCTATTGAAAACGGCTTTAATTTCCTTGAATTGCTGGCAAAAAAAAAATCATTTGTGGTGGGAACACAGAGATTTAAACTTGTTTTAATAAAATGTATTTTTGTTAGATTTATTATTGATTTTAACATAAAAATATGTCCTGAGTCTTAATTGTATTATGTTATTCTTTGGACACAGTAATACAGTTTCTTTTAGAAATTAAAGATAAACAAACCCAATGAAGGGCCCATGCCAAGAGAGCTCCAAGAAGCCCCTAAAATTTTGAATCCAAGAAGCCCCTAAAAAACCATCAGGAATATATAAAAATGTAGAGTTTGTGGGAGAGGGGGCAGTTTTCACATTTTCTTTGGTTTCAAATAGTGATTGCCGAATTTATTCGCCAGGAGCGAATTTGTGGTGAATTTGCTGGGTATAAATTCGTGAAACAGCCACAATGGTCCATTTTATGGATGCTGGTGCATTTTTCCCAAAAAATGGCCGCCGGCGTAAAAAAAAACGGACGTCGGCATCAAAAAGATGCCAGCGTCAAAAACAAAAATTTGCGAATTTTCCGGCAAATTCACTAGTTTCAAAGTGTTTTATGTGTGAAAATATTTATCTTAAAGTCTTATCTGGCCAAATATAAATGATGAAGTATTTGCATCCTACAAATTAGCAGAAAAAAACAACTGGTTAGTTGGGCATATGAAGTGGAACTCATGTTAACCCCATATAATGATTGTGCGCAGAATTGCAGATTTATAAACACCTCCAAATGGTTTCTGGCTTTGAGTCTAGAATTGTAGATTCCAAATCTATAATCACCACAACGTCACAATGACCTACATAGAGCCTACTAGAGAACACATCCTAAACATAATATTCCTTCTTATATTAATAGACATGAAATAAAAATTGCTTGTGGCAGATGTAGAAGAATGGAGGTTTTGGCCAACAATAAAATAACTGTTTGGAGAAATGTCTGCCACTAATTTAATGGAATAGAAAAAATGGGGGTAATGTAATTAAAATCACACTACTTCTAGCAACCTGTCAGCAGATATAATTTAATGATCATGTTTTTAAAAGCAAATATCTTATATGTTGCTACAGAATCCAAGACCTCTATTAACTAAATGTCAATCAGTAATTACATTCTCTTCTAGTGGCCTGCAGTCCGCACATGTAAAAGAAAAAGTGTGATTACAATGCATTCAGTGAAATTTTAGAAATTTTTCCAAGGTTTTGCAAATATTTACACATGAGGCAGTTCCGCTCATCACTAATTATAAAATGTTCATGGAGATCCCAGTTTGGACAAATACATGGATAGTTCCCACTATGTTTATATAGAGCAGGTCTTCCCAATTTCTATTGCCTATGAGCCACATTCAAATCTAAATATGAGTTGAGGGGAAATACAAGCATGGGGGTGCCAGTGATTGACTATTTGGTAGCTCCATGAGGACTGACAGACTTTGGAAGGATGAATTTGGCAGTTCATGAGGGGCAATTTACACTACCCCTGTGAGCATGAGCTAGAGTCTTAAGGTGCTCAAGTGTGTTCTCCTTATTGCTCACTTGTCTTTGGACAGGCAGTAAGGAGAGCGACATGATATGGGCTGAGCCTCCTGATACTCCCTCTCTAAATGATGCTTTCCAAAAAGTTGTAAACAATGTCCTCTCAGTATGTAAAGTTCAGAAAATGGCTGATTATGGCTGTTTGACTTTGCACAGTGGATGGTGCATTGTAAATGGCCCCTAAGGTCTTTATGACTCCATGCCAGACATTCAAAGATGAGCATTTGCTTTGAGGCCACTGAGAGCAACATCAAAGGAGGTGGAGTTGCTCACAAGCCACTAGTTGGGGATCACTGATATAAAGGTTCTTAGATTTTGCAGCAGTGATGTGTTATAAAACAAATTGTTAAAATGTTTAAAAGAATATTGAAATCACATAAAGGAAGGATGTCAGATTTTCCCGAATCTGTGTTTGAAATTCAGCAGTCTTTTATGAAAACACAGACATCATTATTTCTTGCCCCTTGCCTTCCACACCAACTATTCGAATTGGGGCACACCCCAGCCCTCTCCCTCTGATTAAGGAGCTATGTTTGGAAGAAATCCTCATAAATACAATGTAATTTTGCCTTATCGTTGACTATAATGCATTTAGGCAGTATTTCACTGTTCCGCAAAATTTTCATCAAGCATGTTCGTTTTGCTCATTGCTAATGTTCAGGACTCACTTTACTTATGTACTTTGTTGTGTAAATCTTCTCCTGCAAGACTGATCAATCATCAAGATTAAGACAATGATGCATTTTTTTACATTTTATTACCAATTAAAATGTAAATGTATCAGCAAATGTTTTTTATAATTAGTATTTAATATTATTTTTTTCCTTCCTTCCTTTCTTCCTTCCTTGTGTAAAGATGTTAAAATCATGCCTAGCTGTTTACTCATTGGATTTTGCCATATATTTGCATTGCCATACATTTCCCACAGAGTTGACTGAATTGGCTGATTTAAGTTAATTTTAAATTTGAAGCAGACTTCGATGGTTTTATCCCATAGAATAAAGTTTTGACTATTCAAATTTGGAAGTTTTAGAACACTTTTTGGGAAGTAAAGAAATTGTAGGATAGATGAGCTGGATTAATGTCATGAAAAGTTTCAGAATGTTGTGAAAGCTTTCTGTCTTTAAACAATAGCTTGGAATTATTACGGACTCAAATTTGAATTATTGTATAATTGTAATATTGGCTTTAAGTTTATTGGAGAGCAAGTTCTAATTGTATGTGCAAGAGAACAGACTACGATAGAAGGTGACTGATCTATTCCAACAGCCAAGTGAGACATTAACCTTCTCCTCGGGACGCTCTCAATCTACTCCATATTCAATACAAATCTTAGAAATAAATGAGTGGGAGGAAAGTGGAGTCTGTGTGAATAAAGATGACACATTTATGCATTGTCACAGAGAAATACAAAGAACTTTATGCAAAGAGGCTTTTTGACCTGAGGCAGTACAAGCTTGGTTCAGGTCTGGGTCATGTTCGGCTCATGTACGTTTAAATGTTACATGGACTGTGTATAAATTAAAGTTTATTACATTAAGCATAAAGACCTCGTTTGTGGTTGGCATTATGCTCAGATGAACTCTCGACTGCACACTGCATAAATGTTTTCATGAGACAGTTTTAAACAGCTGCTATGCACATGCATATATTTTCTCTAGACATACTAGAAATTTATATTCCTGAACAAATAATTGTAGTATGGTTCTGTCTGTGTATGTATACATAAAGCACATTTTTTTCCATGATAGCAATGGGTAGAAACAAGTGACCTAAGTTAAAAAACAACATTCCCCCATTAGTAAATCTAATTTAAAGGCCAAGGCTTAAAATGTCTTAATGCCTTAGCATAATGATTTTAGGTGAGTACAGCGGACCTTTGTATGAATTGTGTTCAAGACCTTATTGCACCTCTGCGTAATGGTTTAAAATTTAGTGGTAAGTACAACTAAAATTCGGGTAGACCTGGCATGTGATACTCAGCATAAGAACAGTGTAAAATAATATGAACATTGCAGGTATATCCCTAATGCAAATTCCCAACTGATGTTAAACTACATCTCTGGGAAACTGTGTTTGCATTGGGGTCAAATATTGATGGCTATGTAAAATGATAAGCAAGTAATGCTGTAGCATTGTGGTGAGACCAGAACCCTGACATTATGGGAAGAACCGCTTTAAGTGTCATGGGTGCATGGGTACAGTAGCCTTATCACACAGGCTCCCCTGGTCCTACATGCACCAATCATGTTTGCAGCCCCCCCCATTGTGACTTCCACAATCATCTCATCAGCAGTTGTTATTTAAAATCTGCCAAATAATTTTTGTTCAATACAAATGTGAATGGTCCATAATTTAAACTCACAAAACTTAATTAGAAGTTACATAAAGATCTGATTGATCTATACTGTAAACAAGTAGTATTATCTTCAGTGGACTATACAGAATGAAATGTAATGGACTGTTTATATAATAATGTAACACTACCCCAAAGAGATTATCTAGATTAGGAATATATAAAGTGAGTAGTGAAGGGCGAATAAATTTGCCACGAATTTGCGGCAAATTTTCGACGTCTCACTGCAATCAAATTCATTTGCGAAACTGTGACGACATTTCACCGGAGAAAAATCCGCTGCACCAAAAAAATTGTTGCACGTCCAAATTATTTAGACGCCCATTGACTTTAATGCATTTGGACCAAATAGTCGCGAGTATAAAAATAGTTGCTCGAGTCAAAATTGACGCACATCAAAATTATTTGGATGCCCATTAATTTCAACACAAATTTTTTGCCATTTTGTGAATTTCGCTGTAAATTCTCTAATTTTTTGGAGAAACAGCACTGATTCACCCATCACTAAAATGGAGTGCAGATCCACTTTAGAAGGAGAACTGTAATGCTTCATGCATTAAATGGTCCCTTCATCTTATGTATTAAGGCAGTGGTTTTCAAACTATGATATTCTGTCTCCCATATAGAGTGGGATTTGGAGGTCAGCACTCCTGTGCTCTTCTATACATTGTTGAAACTGTGGCTAAATGGCAGATTGCATTGTTTTCATGGAGGCTTGGACAGAATAAGTCTGATAACCAGATTATTATGGGATATAAATATGTATACAGTATGGCTATTTGTCTTTACATATGTAGTATTGTAGAAATAAGGAGATAGGTGGAAGTAGTGGAAGCACTGAAGCAAAACTGCTGTATTCCCTCCCATTGTCAGGCCCAAGGCTCAGCATTACAATATTGTCATGTGCTTAGTCAACTCTCTATAGCCTGTAATAGTGGAAACCCCAATTCAAATAACTTTCTGCATTACTGACTGCTGTATGTGAACCATTGCATGAGTAATATGCAAACTATATAAAGTCTGTATAATTCAAGTCATATTCCTATTAGAATGAATAATGGGAGGAGGGGAGACATTTTTCTTTATAACACTGATTATTTATTCATTGCTCCTTTTTAAGTTCTGTTATTTCTCAGCTGAGATTAAATGCAGCACATCTTTAAACTGCCAATCAAAGATGTTTCTGTTGGGAAGATGACTGATTGTCAGTCACGCTCAGCTGGAGAATTAGGGGCTAGGTTCCACAACATTGCTCCTCTTTACAATGTCTATTATCTCTTGCCTGTTGGTTTAGGTCTCTGTTTTCCTTAAAGCGCCAGTTTCCCATGCATAGTCAATTTACCTGTGCTCATTGCTATCCAGGAGAGGAGAAACACACTTAAAGCAGCAACAATGAGGCCAGTGCCAGAACTATAAGCTCCAGATATTGTTCCTAATGAAGCAATCTTTGTCCAATGGCGATAAAAATGGGTTAGGATCATTCAACCATCCCACTTTTATATGAAATAAGGTTAACTAAATATTGGTTAAAAAAAATGGAAATGGATGCTACTTTTTCCATTTGTCACATAGTAAAAGTCACACTATGTGTGTAGAAGTTTTTCACAGTCACACAGTTTTACTTGCTTATAACCGACTGCTTATTTATAGAAATGAATTATATGGGATCTAATTCTAATACAGAAGAGCAATATCAGTATAGTTTACTAATGAGGAAAAACTGCCCAAATTGGGGTTGGAGAAGAGGCGCTTAAGGGGAGATATGATAACTATGTATAAATATATAAGGGGATCATATAATAGTCTCTCTAATGCTTTATTTACCAGTAGGTCTTTCCAGCTGACACAAGGTCACCCATTCCGATTAGAAGAAAGGAGGTTCCACCTAACTATTCTGAAGAGGTTTTTTACAGTGAGAGCGGTGAAGCCGTGGAATTTAGTGATGGGCGAATTTGTCTCGATGCGAAATTCACGCAACAGTGAAAAGGTCTTCCACAGAGAAAATAATTCAAATTCTGTAATGTCTTCCTTATTCTCTGTACAGATATGGGATCTGTTATCTGGAAACCTGTTATATAGATCAAAATTATATAAAGATCCAAATTACATAAAGAACCATTATCCAGAAAAACCAAGGTCCCGAGCATTCTGGATAATTGGTAACATACCTATACCAGGTTTTTGATTGTAATTAAGCTGCAATTGAATTGATATTGGTGGCAAACAATCCTATTGTGTTTAAATTATTTTAAATGAAAAAAGGAATGGTGATTCAATAGATGAAACATGGAAAACATTAACTGTGAAAATCAAAATCATGTTGTCTACGGCCTTCTGAGATACCATAGAAGCCAATGGAAGTGTATCTTCATTATAAAAGAAACCTGAAAATTGTGGGTGATTTTGCCCATTTGAGATTCCTCACCTTGCTTGAAAATGAACGGAACATTGTTAATTCCAATTAACAAAGTTTCATAATGACTTAAAATGATATCCTTTACACAATTTTTTCATAGTTATGCAAAATATCTCAGTAAATAGCATTTGTGATTCCTGCAAAAAATCTAGGTGGCTATTAGTTGATATTATTTTTTTCACAGTCGTTAAATTTTCTGCAGTTTTTTTTATAAATGTGCCCCTTACTTAGGGTTCTCGCTTTATTAAGCATCACGTTTTAACCATCACGTTTGGTACATTAAATATAATATACAGGTATAGGATCTACTATACAGAATGATTGGGTCTTGTGGTTTTCTGGATAATAGGTCCTTCTGTAATTTTGGACGTCTGCTAAAAATCATTTAAACATTAAATGAGCCCAATAGGGTTGTTTTACTACCAATTCATGCAGCCTAGTTACCATCAAGTACAAAGTATTGTTATTATTATTACAGAGAACAAGCTTATTAATGAAGCCCGTCATTTGCATCTATGGAATCTCCACCCAAAAACTATTTTGCCAAATAAAAGAAAGCCTAATTATAAGCAACACTTGATTAAACATTCATTAACAATGTTCACTGGTTTTAAAAATATTTGCAAATGTAAATTGCATTTTATGTTCTCTAGCTTTTGAAACAATGTATCTGAAGTTAGATCTCCATCAGTTCTGGTAATCAGCAGCCTTCTACTCCTTTATTTCAGAAGCCAGAACCTGAGAACTTATTTTAATGTCAGTTATATTTAAGAACTTAAAAAACACTTAAAAATCCTTTTTTAATGAAGGTTTCTTGGAAAGTTGCTGATGAAAAGCAACTGAAGGTCGGAAATACTCATTGTCCTTATGCAAAGCAGTGGGAATTGTGCATGAACCTAAGAAAAGTAAATTACGGGTGAAATCTAGAAATGTAGGCGTGTTTTGCACCATAATTTAAAATATCTTCTAGAACTCCATGGTGCTGTTTACTTTCTTATCCTTTCCAGATAATATTAAAAAAAAGAAACCTAAAATGAGGTTCTAAACTGCATTCATACATCACCAACCATAGATACATCATCACAATAGTGTCTCTATTTGCAGTTTGAGGGCCTCTCAAGATATAGCATTTAGAAACAGTGAAGCAGGGTGATAATGTTTATCTTGTTGTGATGCCCACATCCATAAAACCTACGTAGAATTAATGTTTACTTCCTCAGCAGGAGCACTTGCCATTGGATATTGGTAGCATGTGCCCTTCAGAACATTATCCCTGGTATCACATTTTTCACTCCTACAGATTATCAGGTTATGGAAACAAATCTGGTCAGAATGTTCACTTTCCTGGCAGCACCTCAATTAACATCCTTCTCTAGCTGTTAGCATATCCTCACACTGACAATAGATGACACTCGATCCCCATCTTAATTGATCAGAATAACAGATGGCATACAATATACGATCAATCAAAACAAATAAAGCCCATACATGTAAGCTGATAGTTACCGCTGAGCCATTTGTAGACATTCTTTTTTGGTGATAAAACCTGGTCATTGGCTTGTGTAGTACAATTAGGGGAAACAAAAGCACGTCTGCCTGAAGGATTTCAAAAACACATGGAAAGGAATCATATTTCTAAGGAAATGTAATTGGGGCAGGGAAAATTTAGGTAGATCCATGGAAAACCCAATGGAAAAATAATTTCGAACTCAAGATGGAAGGAGATTTACAAATCTTATAACCAACAACATATTGACCAGTTGTGAGAAGTGAGAGTCCATCAAAAAAAAAAAAAACCTAGATACGCGCCATGCATCATAAATACAGTAGGTATCCGATTAGGATCAGGTTCAATCGCATCCCCTGCCCCCCCCCCCACAGAAATTATGGCATGCAACTGAACCAGCCTGTATTTTTGAGGAGTGTGGAAAGAAACCAGAGGAAATCCAGATAGACATGCGGAGAACATATATAATCCTTGTAGATGGCACCCATTCAGGAATCAGACTCTACACCGCAAAGATGGCAGAACTGCTAACCACTCAACCACCAGCATTCTTACTCACTTAGGACAAAGTTGGTTCATTTATTAGGGGGCACAGCATGCTAAGCACCAGCAGTCAATTGTGCCCTTCGCCTTTGGCAGTCCAGCCACTAAATCCATACCCAACATGGGCAAAGATTATGTAAACTGCCCTCTGATCCCAAGTGGTGTTGCTGGCTCCTCAAAAGACCTTGCATTAAAAAAAGGTATCCGCCTGTATACATTCAATTAGACAGGGATTTTTTCTTTATGATGAAAAAATTTGGCATCATATTCAAATTATTTATTTGAATTCAAATTAAATCATTTATTTTGAATTCAAATTAAAAAGGTGACTTGGGAACATGATCTGTTTTCGGGCTCAGTAATGCCCCAACTAAAAACTGTGGTTAGTACATAGTACACATTGCCCTATGACAACAACATGTTTAGCCCTGACCTGAACTCCTTTACCCCCAGGGCACTTTAGCCATAAATGGGTTTATATAAGCTGCCAATCCAGCTTTGGTAGTTTATCAACAGTACTAGCACTGTGGTAGCCTAATGCTGGTGTCAAATATTATATGGCAGGTGATGCTGTAAGGGTTAAATAGTAATTAAAGCATGATTTATATTTCTCTTTCTATATGGCCCTTTGCAGACTAAATCCTAGCACTAAGGCACCTAATACACTAGAAAGCACAATACATCCAGAATATTAACTAATCATAGATCCTATAATATCATATGCATCCATTTATTTGTCTCTGCAGCTTGTGCATGATTTAGCAATAAAGAGGCAAATCAGTGGTAATTTTTCTCAGTACCATTTTTCTACGGTGAGCTGGATGGGAGGAGACACGTTAGCATCTCCCCACTGTCTCCATGCTGAGCACTGGATTTTTTTGATCTGGTGCTTAGTGTAGAGAGCAGCATTCCATGGGATACAAGTACTTAGTAAGTAAGCACTAGTGATGGGCGAATTTGCGCCGTTTCGTTTCGCCGCGAAATTCGCGAAACGGCGAAAAATTCGCGAAACGGCGCCGGCGTCTCGTTTTTGACGCCGGCGCCCGTTTTTTCGACGCCGGCGCCCGTTTTTGACGCCGGCGCCCGTTTTTGACGCCGGCGTCCATTTTTCGAAAAAAAAATTTTTGACGCCGGCGAATTTTTGACGCGAATTTTCGCGCGAGTTTCGCGAATTTATTCGCTGGCGGCGAAACGCGCAAATTCGCCGCGAATTCGCGCCTGGCGAATAAATTCGCCCATCACTAGTAAGCACCAAGGGGCAGGCTCTTATACCCAGGGAATAATAAATGACCCCATGGCATCACTTTTGACATACCAATGTGCACCACATCATAAATAGCATGTGATTCACTAGACCCAAGTCAGTTACACATGTAGGCGCAACATGCACAGTGAACCCTGAAAGTAACAATCCATCAAAGCAGATACATGAATTCAAGTAATTAATTCAGCATTGTGGGGGAAAAGTGTGGCGCGTTGCCTTGATTGTTACCTGGTTCTTTATAGAAACCACTACAAATGTTCATCTAGAAATCCCAATTTAACATTAAATTAAAGTTCCAGTAGATGGTTTTACAGTACAGGTATGTGACCTGTTACACAGAAAGCCCCAAATTAGAGGAAGGGTATCCCCAATAGATGCCATTATATTCAAATAATTTTAAATGATTTCCCTTTTTCTCTGTAATAATAAAACAGTATCTTGAACTTTTAATATAATTAATCCTTATTGGAGGCAAAACAAGCCTATTGGGTTTAATTAATGTTTAAATTAATCTTGAGCTGAATTAATGTATGGAGATCCAAATTATGGAAAGATCCCTTATCCAGAAAACCTCAGGTCCAAAGCATTTTGGATAACAGATCCCATACCTGCATAAAATAAACAGGCACATAAGGAGATTGGAGAGATTGTTCTATATAGCAAAAAAATAAAAATAATAAAAAAAGAGAATATAGAATTAAATACAATAAATCTAGTTCCCCAGCTGTATGTATTGTATAATGTTTTATTTGCTTTTCTGAAATCCAATGGAGGGTGTTAAAATATAGTATCAAAAGCAAAACCAATAATCCTGGAGGGAAGGTGTGAATAAATGCAAACTACACTGTAATGCATCACTACCATCTGCTGTCCATGATAGGCATTGCATATTGCAGAATGTTACTCAGCTGCTAAGCAAAGTCCAGCTGTGCAAATGTAAATGTAAAATGCAGACATTTTGGAGAATATATTTGGCATAATGCACCCCAGTTAAATAAAAGGATATTAGAAGACACAGAGATCTATAAGATTATCTTATGTTGGAGAGGATGAAGTTTAGGTATGGGAATATGACATGTCATCCTATATATACTGTATATAGTCTAAAAGGTGACTCAGAACAAACCTTCATATTAGGGATGACTGACACAAAAATACAAGGGGGTTGTGGGAGAACTCCAAGGATAAGTAAAAATGTGTTTAAATACAATTGAAGTGCTACTGATTTGTCCAATTAATTGATACATGTTCCTTGGCCCCCTGTCTCACAAATAATTCAGTATATAAGTGCATATAAGTGCATGTGTTTATAAAAACAGGGGTTTTTAGTTTGGGTATACAATACTATTAACTTCAGTACAGGTTATTGCTCATATTTTCTGATTTTTGGCCACAATAAAAGGTGTCCTGTAGAGATGGCATTTCCTGATTCCCCTAGTGAGGAATGTTGGAACTGATGCACAAAAAGAGCTCACAAAGTAGTTGCAACCAAAATTCACTAGCTCACCCACACCCTGCAACCACTAATAAGCTATCACCCACCTCCTATTTAGCTGGATGACCATATATTAGTTAAAGCAGAACCTGATCACAGTAAGACAAAGTTGTAAAAAAGGAAATACCATATGTAGTAATTGGGCAGCCATTCTTGTATACAAAGTAAAGCCTGAATGTGGCAGAGAAGTTGTCAGACCCTTACACAGGAATATGCTTGTGCAATTACAATTGCACAATCTCCTGCACATTCACAGCCTTCCTCTGCTGCTAAGGTGGAGAATTGGGTTGGCTATCCAAAGAGTACTATAATGAGCCAGATGCAGATTCAGGAATGGCACATTCATCTCCAGAGTCATATGCTATAACCAAGGAAAAATACTGGTGCAACTTCTACATGGGGAGACCCGTTTGCCTGTTCAGAGAACTACTTCAGGATTACATATTTTGGTAAAGTGTAATACACTTGGAAACCATAGAAGGAAATTGCAATGGGTGCTTATACTAATAGAGGGAAGCACCACAAGCAGAAAATCTAAAAAATAAAAACATTGTCTAAAGTACCAGCTCACCTAGACTTTAGCCTAGCATTTTCCCGAATAAACCAAATGAATAAGCTCATTGGTTTCATGAGAAACAGAGTTCTGAGGTATAATCTATTTTGCAAAAAAGCAACAAAAAGTGGTCTGTTTCAAGCTAAACTTCTAAATAACCCCATGGGCCATTACAGACATAATTGATAATTCTACTGGTTAATCTCACTCAGAAAAGACTATTTTCACAAGTTTTTGTACAGATAAAGAACAGCATCCAACAATAGTAATCAGCAGGGAAAACTATATTCATTTCTGTAGAAGTTTCAGTAACTATATAAATATTTTTTTGCATGTTTAGGTTAATGGCATACATATATTTTTTTTTTCCACCAGTGTATTTTAGCTAGCAGGTCCCCGATCTACACCCCGTGGGACACATTTACTTACGTGTGAATTTTTACTTGGGAAGTCTCCGTTAGATTCATGCAATTACATTAGACGTTATTTTGTGACAAAGATGCGTACCCATAAAAATGCGCAGTTACTTCTCAGCAATAGAACGCTGGAATTCTTTTGTCAGTGATGATTCGTTGGCACAAAAATTTAATTTATTCCTAGAGAAACGTTGTTAACTTACTTACACTTGTGTCGATTTAAATTCAATGGGTATATAAAGGTCATATGTATATATTTATTAGTGATGCTGAAAGTATCAACTCTATTGTCTTGGCCATGAGCCCACCTGAAAACAAATTTGGCATGGACTTTTATATGTTAAAAAACGTGTAAATAAGATATTTTTGCAGTTACAGCCTGTAAATAACAGGGGTGTAACTATAGAGGAAGCAGACCCTGTGGCTGCAGGGGGCAAAGGAGTTATAGGGGCCCCACAAGGCCCTAATTCATATACAATTTTAATAAATATTGGTAAAACTGGTCAACCTGAGGGCCTGAAAAATAATCTACTGTGGGGCCCAGTAATATCAAGTTACACCACTGGTAAAAGTTATCCCATTTAAATATGAAAAAATGTTTTGACTTTTGCTTATGACTTTTTTGTAATACAGGATATGATGTCACTGACATCATAATGTTGAGGATGTAGCGTCTTTGTATTAATTGGCCATTCAGAACCTGGTGAAATAGATTTTGGTGAAAATGGTAACAAATTAAAATTTTCACACTTTGATAAATTAGCGGATTTATGATTGATTGTCTGATAGAGAATTCACCGGTCGAAAAGCAGTGTTCTCCAGTAATAAGGTAATTTGCTAGTGAATTGCGTTGCTTGTTTTTTTAGTAAATAGGCAATGTTGCTGCAAATTGTCTTTTTTGTGAAAAATTCATCAGAAACAACAGAGACAATTTGTTCTTTAGTAAATGTGCCCCCATGTCTCCTGTCTTAAAAGTAAAGGAAGACCACCTATAACTTCTCAAGGGAATGACAAGAGCCAGAATTATCAGGCATTTTAATGTAAACAAAATTTACATTAAGTCACTAAAATTTGGACACATTATAAAGTTACCTTACAGAAAAGATATAGGGGGTGGAGGTACATAATAAAGATGCAATGTTTGCACCAGGCACAGAAACAACCAGCAACCAATCAGATATTTAATTAACAGCTGACCAGAAAATGGTATTCAATCCTTGGTTGCTATGGAATACTGAACTGGTTTATGAAATAACAATACAGATTCTAGACACCATGCAAGCATGGGCAGAATGATATATATTTTTGTCAATTGTAATCTTTTTGTGTGTAAATTGCTAATAAATTGTAGAAAAAAATTGAGGCAGTTTAGTACTGATTTTTAGTAGAAAAGGTACATTGCTGACCAAACCAAATTTTTATTTCTGTGAACTTTCCTAACCAGCAATGCTCCCTCTAAGCTTTCCACTCATGCACCCATATAAATATAATCAACTCATGGAACAATATGAAGAGCACAAATAAATTTTTTTATGCAAACACATACATTAATATTGGCTTAAATCCACACACCTCTCTGGACACATAGGGGCATATTTATCAAAGGTCAGATTCCGAATTTGAAAAACTTCGAAAATTCTAATTGAAAAAGACCAACCAAAATTAAGTCAATGGTTTTTTTGTGCCTGAATAGGTCTATTTTTGACTGAATATGTACGTATTCAGCCAAATTAGAATCGAAGTAATAGTGCATTCGATTGAATTCGAATCAAAGTTTCCCCAATAAAACCTTAGATTTTTTTAAAGTCCACCATTGACTCCAAGTGGGTTCTAGGAGGTCCCCCATCGGCTAAAACAGCAATTTGGCAGGTTCTAGATGGTGAATGGTCGAAGTCTAGTTTTTAAAGAAACAGTACATGATTAATTTTGATATTCTAATTTTTGGACTAATACCTAGTAGAAGTACACAAAAAATAGCTTGAAATACGATTTTTATTTCATTCGAAAATTCACCTTTGAAAAATCTGCCCCATAGTTTTGAGGAAAGTGGTCTATATTTAACACCCTTACAAATCAATTTGCATTTTGAAACAAAGAATTACTTGGTTAAAATGATCGAAAAATCTCAATAGATTTAGACAAATTTAGGACCTTATATAAGAGATACAACATAGTGGATTATCAACGCTTCTTATCAATTTGAAAAACCAGTCAGGCAACTGCAGTTCCAAGTAACAGTCAGGGGCCGATTCACCAAGGGTCGAATATCGAGGGTTAATTAACCCTCAATATTCGACTGGGAATTAAAATCCTTCGACTTCAAATATCGAAGTCGAAGGATTTTAGCGCAAATAGTTCGATCGTACGATCGAAGGATTATTCCTTCGATTGAACGATTAAATCCTTTGAATCAAAAAAACTTAGGAAAGCCTATGGGGACCTTCCCCATAGGCTAACATTGAGTTCGGTAGCTTTTAGATGGCGAACTAGGGGGTCGAAGTTTTTTCTTAAAGAGACAGTACTTAGATTATCGAATGGTCGAATAGTCAAATGATTTTTAGTTTGAATCCTTCGATTCAAAGTCGTAGTCGAAGGTCGAAGTAGCTCAAAAAACACTTCAAAATTCAAAGTTTTTTTACTTTGAATCCTTCACTCGAGGATGTCATTTTTAAATAACATTAGAATGATCCAATCTAGACAGAGACAATAGAACACAGGAATAATTTACACTTCAAATTTTCTAGGTTAACTGAGTTTTCAGATAAGATCAAGATGTCACCCAAAGAGTATAATTAATTACACGCAACAGCCACATCATATTTGGAAAGGATGCAGATAATTAAAGACAGCAGATTCTCACCTGTAATGCAAATTTATTCTTCATAGTTCACATAAGGACATAGAGGTTCATCATTTTTTCACATCCACCATTGAAGTGCCAGCAGGAGATTGGAAGGTAAAAATGAGGCAGTAGCCAAGTTTTCCTGTAAAGCCTTAGGATAGGACTACACGGACGACTTCCCTGTGCTTCTGTCGGATCCGAAGCTGGGCGACAAAACGCCTGCGTCAAGTCGGATGCGACGAGAAACAAGGAAAGTAATTTCAAAATTCGTTCGTCCAACGCGAGACGACTGTCTGATGCAAACGCAGCGCGCAGATCCGACAGAAGCACACGGAAATCATCCGTGTAGTCCTACCCTAAAATTTTAGTTCAGACAAATAATAAGTTCTACCCTTAGCAATAGTTGTGAACACACCCAAAATTACCATGTCTAAGAAATTGTTAACGTTCAAATATGAACATGGTAGACAGCAGAGACCAATGATTCTTGCTGCATTTCAGAAGGAGAATTATTAGTATTAGCAATGATAACCTGATAAACAAGGGAAACCTAGAATTAGAGGAAAGCATGAAGAAGAGAGGAGAAAATACTTGGACTTTTTCATGATCAGATTCACTTAAAAAAAACAAAGTGTGTCTTGAGTCAGAGGCCCAAAAAAAGACAGACATCAGCAGAGAAATAGTATAACAGACAAAAATTAAAGAGGCTTTAGAAAAGACATCATCAAATAGGTTCAAGATTACAATAAACCAAAGTAATAATTTAAATACGTAAACATAAATATGGTTTCTACATAGTAGTTTCTTTGTTATGTTGGCCTTTTCATCAATGGGCAGGAAATTGTACATTTTGCCCCTTTACTACAAATAATGGCTATTTTTCCTTTTTCGACAGTGCTTGTTTCACGCTTAAGAGAAGGGACCTCAGAAGATCAAACTGGCAGAGGGGTTGTTTAAATCCTTGATGCTCTGACTTTCTTTAAAAAAAGTCAATAGTTCTTTTGAAGTCAACCTTTATTAAAGTCTACTAAATCCTTGGTGAATGCAACCTAAGCCTGTCCATTTGTGATACTCTGCGAGTGCCTAACAAAAATGGAAGCACTGAGCAGATTGAACCCAATCAATTCAACTTACCCACTTCCATAAATCATCTGTGAGCTCAGTAGTTGTATCTTAGCCCTGCTTATGATGAATAAGGACTGTTTCAGCGGTGACACACAAATTATGTTCATTTAATAAGAGTCCCACAGCATCTATCCATTGCTGGAGGTTTTTTAAAATAGGGCTTTTAAATAAAGTGAGACTTGATAAAATGCCTCCCCGTTTAGTAATTTAAATATAAATACCACCTTAGAACTGTACATTTCTTGGAGTGAACATGATCATTTCTCAGACAATAAAAAACATACTGTAGTTCTGATACTTGTAGGGTCAAAGCAGAACACTTTAAACAGGTTTCATAATTGGCTTTATTATTTAGCTAGTATTTCTGGAAGCTGCTGAGAGCAGTTACACAGGCCCAAGCTGGATGCAGGGAATTCAAGGCTTCAACTGAAACTCAAAGGCTATGGAATTAACAAGGCAGAGTGCAGAAAACACACGGCAAAGAGTAAGGGGTCCGTTTACTAAAGTGCGGTAAATCTGACTTTAAGTTTCCGCATGTTATCGATGAGAATATTTTTACGCCAGAATATTCGCAGCGACTAAGTTTACTAAACAGCGATGCGCTCAGAAGTCATTGCGATCACTTGCGGTAACTACGTTAAGGAACCAGCTTACGTTAGCGGTAATTTTAGCGAGTTGCGAATTTTCTGGCGAAAAATTAAGTTTTTGCGAATATTTATGCTATAAAATAGTCTTGTTTTATGGCAGTTATTATGGCAATTTTTACTGTGACATTTATGGCCAGAAATGCATCTTCAAAACTCATAAACTTTATTAACTGATAATTATACCATCCAGCAACATTACCAGAGTGCCAATAGACTGGTAGAAATCATACCAGTCAATCTCTTTACTTCATAGAAATGCACAGTTTAATGTAGCCAATCACAATGAAACCAAAAAAGCGTAGAGGCTGACGAATCCTTGGACTGTGATGCCGCTGCCAATAATACGACTCTGAGCTAAAATCGCTGCTTTTGCAACAGATAGAAGCAGAAGCCAAAACATCCTGTCAGCAATAGCTACAGATCTCTCTCCTGTCAGCAAAGAATGATGGGTAAAAAAAACTAGTATTATGGGATATTTCCTGCCCCTTGAGAATTTTCTGGTGAAAAAAATACTTTTACGCCACTACATAGGTGGCGGTAAAAGTTTGCGAATATTCTGGCGTTAATTTTGTCTTTAGCACATTTCGCTGTTTAGTAAACCAGGCGTTAATGTATACGTAGCGTTATTTTCAGTGAATGCGATAACTGGCAAACAATTATTCTTGCGCAAGAAAATTCGCAAATTTATATTTACCGCAGGTTAGTAAACTGGCGATAACATATTTGGCGAAAATTCTGTCTATATTTTGTGCGAATATATTTAACGCACTTTAGTAAACGGACCCCTATGTCTTTATCTAAAGTGAACAGTGAAAGAAACAGAATGAACTACTCACAATAATATGTAGCAAAGAGTTTGGCAAAGGAGTGTTAGCTTTGACCTGGGTGATAAAGAGTAAAGCACTGCAGCTTGATTTAAATACTGAGTCAGTCACTTTTCTTCTATGTGGGCAGGTGAAAAGAGTATAAAATACAGGCCAGGCAGGTCAGTGGGGGGCTGATGCAGTAAGACCAAAACAGTATCCAGAGGTTACCCAGGTTGAGGCAGAATTCAGGTTAGTCTACTAATGAGCTATGAGCAACCAGGAGCTGGGCCAGGAATGGCTATGTCACATAGACGTTTGGACATTCAATATGGGAAGATATAAACTGGGCTAAAAAAAAGATTGAACAAATAAGATTTACATTTGAGCTGGATTCTGTTTTTTAACGCAACACAATAATTGAGGGTGGATTATTGGAAAAGGGACCACTACATTATACAGGATCATGCCCTGACTGGCAATCTGTGGGTTCTGGCAAATGCCAGAGGGGCTGCTATAAGGTCCCATAGAAAGTCAGTATTTAGCGGGCTGGTGGGAGCTGTTTGGGCCTACATGTGGGCTGATTGGGCCTCTGAAATGCCAGGACCTATTTTAATTCTCAGTCCAGACCTGTACAGGCTTAATGAGAATAACCAAAACCTGTGCTCGGATCTTTAAACATTTTTGTTTATCCTAATACAGTTTTTAATATGCACAAAATATACATTTGCACACACAGAAACTGGAAAATAGAGGGACGCTGCTTACCAAATTAACATTACAATATGCTTTGGTAATAGCAAAAACGGCACAATACAAACTCTCCGATTCTTTCCATTGAAGAAAAATAAAATGAAAGATGGAAAAATATTAATACAAAAACACATTGAACCTTGAATGGTAAACTTAAAAAGGTGGATGTAAAAGCAGGTAAATTTAGCATTCACATCATATTTTGCTAAAAAACATTATGCCGCTCTACTGTTGCTGATTAACACTAGGGATGGGCGTATTTTTTCGCCTTGTTTCGCCGAAAAAATGACGCCCATAGACTTGCATGGCGTCGTGCATCAAAATGAAAAGACGCGCGTCAAAAAAAATTTCGCCGCGCGACAAAATTTTTTCGACGCCCATAGACTTTAATGGGCATTGGCAACATTTCGCCGGTGGCAAATTTTTGGCGAAGCAAAATGGGTAAAATTCGCCCTTCCCTAATTAACACCAGAATTGTGTTGTGGGAAAGAGACAAAGAATAGTGCACACAAACGACAACCTTTTTTCATACAGTAAAAAGGCTAACTTTTATTTTCATTTTGGCCTATAGTAGTAATGTCAGGTTTTTTTTTCTAGTTTGGGTAAGATCAGCATGAATCTCCATGCACTATATTAACACATTATTCATTACTAGAGTTCTGTTACATAATTTAACACTGTCACAAATTTGGAAATGAAGAAAATATAAAAATGCATGATAAAAAAAGAGAAGTCAAATTAAAATATACATTTTTTAAAGAAAACAGACGAGCTGTCTTGAAATGAGAAAGTGTAAGAGAGGAGACAGATAAGAGAGCAAGAAAGAAAAACGTAATACATTATCATTCTTCCCATAAGCACAAAAGACAAATCCACCCATACATGTCTGAAAAAGCAAAACACAACCTCATCATTTAATTGGCTCCTCTGGGAGTAAAAGTAACAATCAATCTACCAAAAACTTTCTTGAGAAGAAGTTTTTTTGGTTCCCCAACTGGTGGACTTTATAGAAACATTGCATCAAAGACTACAAAATGCATTGGTACTTTTTATTTACTGAAGCTTGATTTTCCATCATCCCTTCCCTTGCCCAAATGAACGTAATACAAAAACATGTAGACATTGATTTCTCACTACCTGTTATCTGACCTAGTACTGCTGGTGATGAGGTCACTCTGCTACCTATACTTCAAAAGAAATCAAGCTAGCAAACATTGAAGCATTATGTGGCTGAATGTTAAAAAAAAAAGAAAAAAAGAAAAACAAATTTAGGATTCTTTATAGATTTGAGATGAATAATTGTTCAGTAAAAAAAAATAATAAACTGGAAAATTAAATTGGTTCGTAAAAAGTAGCATTGTGATATCACCAGCCTCAGAAATACATTGTTTATAACAATGATTATGAATTAACAATTTGTTCCCCATGTATATGAAGGTCAGCCAAATTTTTTGCATAGAAGTGGTCAGAATTTATTGCACATTGGAACAATAGACCATTGGTAAAAAGGTCAGACTAGGGATAGACATTTCTTCTAAATTCTTAAAAAATAAAAGACAAAGAGGAAGATGGCATACGCCAGAAGCCATTCTATTTAATTTGTGTTTGTTTTCTTTGTATTTATAAAACAAATCAATAAAATGGTATAATATCCTCTTAAAAAGTAGAATCAGACTTTTTTTTCAGCTTTTTTTTGTGCTGTTTACAACATAGCCTGTACATACGTATGGAAGTTAATATAATATAATACATTCTGTCATAGAAGCAAATGGAAAAAAACATTATTCTATTGAGTTAGAAATTGTTCCCCAGCCGCAAACCATTTTCCAATTTTCTCAGCTTCACTGATGCCACTGCAATTGTCTGTTAATTGAGCTAAGAAGTCTGACTTGGCACAGAGATATGGTTCTAAGTGATGTACAGTAAAACTGAAAAACTTGGACCTGAAGGTCTGCTAATGACAGTGTACAGTAAAATGCCTCTTAATGCATCTTGTATTGATTTAATGTGAAACAATGGTTTGGTCCACACACTCAGCATGTTGAATCCTCTTACACCACATATTCCTTTAGCATTTGCAAACGTTTCATCACTTGGAACACAGAAGAAGGCATGCTGTTTTGTTTTGTTTGTTTTTTTTCATAAAATTTCTGCAGCACCAGCAAGGTGTTCTCATCAGACCTTTTGAAATGAAGATGCTTCCAGATGTAAAAGATTGAACAGTAGTTTAAAGCTTTCTGAATTCCCAGGGTTCTCAAAAGCTACATGCTAAATTATTACAAATATGTTTCATCCAAAACATTATAATGATGCAGGATACAGGGAGTGCTATGCTGTTTGTTTAAAAATGTAAATAACCACATGTAAAGTAATGCATATTCCATGACGGATAATGTCTAATACGAGGTCTGGTTTTAGGATAGGGCAAAGAGGGAATTATGCCCTGGGCCTCCAGCATCACAGGCATCCTTAGATGGAGGATGGGTTGGTAAAAGTAGAAAGGATTATATTTTATTGTATAACTAATGTTACAGATCTTCATTATATAAATAAGGCAGGTCCAACCTACAGTTGTTCAAACTACAGGTTGCACATCCCTGATTTATGCATCTCCACATTCACATGAGGACCCCAACATTTCCAGAGCCCTTCACCCTTTTTTCCTCTTCCTTCATCCCTGCCACTAAAGAACAACTGGTGCCAGGCAATATGGTTATAGGTGAAGTACACAGATATTTTTGCTTTGCACCATGTTGTCCTTTGTGAATACTTTTTTCTTATGGCTAGAAAAGAGAAAACATGCAGTATTAAAGTGCCAAGATACAAATTACCCCAGTAGGGGACAGAATGAACATATTTTTTTCTTATCCAAACATTGTTTATACAAAGAACAGTGATTTGCATAAACATTTGCAACAAAACATAATGGCATTTCCCAATATCCACCACAGGAAAAATAAAAGTCTTTTTTTTCCCAAATAGCTTGGTTCTTCTCCCCTCTGTGTAATGGAGACTAAAAAGATTGCAAATACAAAAGCAGAATTCGATAAGCCCTAAGTTTTGGTTTACAGTGACATAGTAGTAGAAGCTAGTCTTAATTTTAGTATCCCATACAACAACAAAAGAAAATCTTGAGCAGCAACTAGTTATCTCATTTGTTGGTATCGTGTGCAGCTGTGATGGTATTTAAAGAACCTTTTAATAAACATACACATAATCTTTCTGTCTGCTTTAATTCCTAATCATGACATGTAAAAGGTTTTGGTAAATATTGGTGAAGGGTATATATTAAATTACCTCCAAATACAGTGTTCAGTATTCAGTGGAGTGCCTCAGAATACAGCCTTCCCACTGCAGTGGACAGAGTAGTGGTCTCCTGTGTTTTATGAGTCTTCATGCATGATTCCTGATCACAGCATGCCATCATGCAAGTCATTTCTATGCATTGAACGAGCAAAAAATTTATTTATTTGGAATCGGCCTGAGGAAAATGCCCCTAAGCCCGAAGTTTAACCTCATTTTCCCATCTCACGAACCGCATGAAGCCCATATAAAAAAGATATGCAGATATATCAAATAAACTGTGACAATTATATGGCATGGGCTTAATGTTTTTGATTTTTTTTTTTTTCCCAGATTTTTGTTTAATTTTTTTTTATTATGCTGCTTAACTAATGTAACATTGCAAATACAGTTTTGCATAAACAAACCCCCTAAGTGGTGCTTTTTTTCATTTTCACAATAATATGAGAAAATAAACTCCATTTGGCCGCTCTGGGATTATACTGATCCCTACGGCTCTGGTATCCCCTAAGTTGCATTGATTGACGTGGAACATGCAGTATTCACCTGTCCAAAAATATAAAATCCTTATTGAAGGCTCTTGTTATAGTCTTTTAAACAGGTGTGCCACTGCTGTTGATGCAACAAAGTCACAATAAGCAGACTGTTTGGTATTGATCGTTAGGTTAAGTGTCTAAATAGCTGATCTGCATTGATAAGTTCATTAAATTTTTAAACAATCTTTTGCTTGCAAATATGAAATGTTTACATTTTTTTCAACACTTTGATTCCCTGTCAGATTTTTGTTTTTTAGCTCTCTCTCTAATTGCATCTTCTATTCTTTCTTGTTTTGCTTTGTCAGGTTTAGTTACACTGTCATATGATGGGAGTGATGCAGTGGATGGTGTTCCCTCTTTTTGATCCATATTGGTTCCCCCATTCTCCATTTTGCCAGTTGACCGCTTTCTAGAAATAAATCCTCGTTTGACTAAATGGCGTCTGTAAGCTTGCTGGATCACAACCGCAGATACATCCTCTTGCTTTCGCCTGAGTGTGGTGGTAATGGGCTCATAAGACACTTTTGAAGGGTTGGAAGCCACAAATCTTTCTTCCATCTGCTGGCGCAATATATCCAGCTCTCCACTCTCTCCAAGTACCCGTTTGGTGAAGGCAAAGAGAATATCCAGACAATGAATTCTGTCACCACTCACCATAGGCAAATCCATTGCAATAAGTTCAATGGTGTTTGGCTTGGGGACTCGCAGAGGATGCTCCAAGGCATCTGCGAAATCTGGCAGTTTGCCGAACTGGATAAACTGTGTTGCATCAGGATCAAATTTCTCCCAGATTTCATAAAAGGTTTCAAAGTCATCCTCACTTAATGGATCAGCGCTCTCTTCAGTCGCCACGCCAAAGTTTTCCAAAATTATAGCAATGTACATGTTCACCACAATCAGGAAAGAGACAATAATGTAGCTGACAAAGAAAAAGATTCCAACAGAAGGATTTCCGCAATCACCTTTCACTTGACTACCTGGGTTCTCTTTGTGAGCATCACAATCTGGTGGGCGGTTTAGGATAGGCAGCAACAAGCCATCCCAGCCAGCAGATGTAGTGACCTGAAATAAGCAGATCATACTATTGCCGAAGGTTTCAAAGTTGAACATGTCATCTATCCCTGCTTCCTTCTTCACATAAGCGAAGTTCGACATTCCAAATATTGAAAATATAAACATCACTAGAAACAGAAGAAGGCCGATGTTGAACAAAGCCGGCAATGACATCATTAAGGCAAAAAGCAGGGTCCGTATCCCTTTGGCTCCCTTGATTAAGCGAAGAATGCGGCCAATACGAGCCAGGCGTATGACTCTGAACAGAGTGGGTGATACAAAGTATTTTGTGATCAAATCGGCAAGGAACATTCCTAGTAAAAATAAGTGATAATGTTAAATTATAGAACATTCATAACATTCAGAAAACATCAAGTGTACAAATTATTTTTTTCATACACAGATTTATATATATTCTCCTCCACTTAATATTATTGGTGACAACGGCAGAATTACTGCTTAATGTTGGCATTGTTATTCTAGGCAAACATAGTGGATTTAATGTAATTAAACTCTGGCAAGAGTTCTAAAGGTGCCAGGTCAGATACTGATTAGGCCAGACAGACATACTTATCAGTTAAGAACGACATTGGACTGTGATTGGAGTCCACAGTTGACAGCTCTACACTTGCCCTAAATTTGAGCGGTGACATTCTTGTGTTTGGACAGATCTTTCTTGTATGTCCAGCTCTAGGCAACATAAATCTTCAACAACAAATTGCTTTTTGTATTCATACACAATGGTATAACTGCAAAGTATTCAATTACACTGAGAAGTAAATGGGAACTTTTTTTTAGCAAAAAACATGTAAAAGACAGATTACAGTTTTCAGTGTAGAGTAAAATATACAAACTAAATAAAAGTATTGACATTTTCCTGTGCTACCATTGTCTATTAATTAAAAGGGTTTGATTGTATCTTGCATTGCAAAAAAAAGTCCCCCTTGAGAAAGGTCACAGCCAGTGACCGAAATGTCGAATTTTTGAACCAATAAAAATACTTCTGGCATGTTAAAAATGGTGGGGATTTGAACCAATAAAAAAACACTTCTGGCGTGTTGAAAAGACTTGTTGAGTGAGTGCTTTACTTTGTGGGACTCTTGATTATTGGCACCATGCATTAAATAAACTGCTCTTCTATGGACCTCTATCTCTATATATGTTTATATAGAGAAATAAAACATTTGGCATTTTACTTACCAACAATTGAAAGGATTACAACAACAAAGTCAAAAATATTCCATCCAATGGTAAAGTAATAATGTCGAAGGGCACACAGCTTTAGAATACACTCGGTGGTAAAAAATACAATGAAGACCACATTGATCTTGTAGAGAACATTTTCTGTGTATTCACTCTGGTCATCTGTTTCTACCATCATAGTCACCATGTTCAGACAAATCAGAATCATAATCACGATATCAAACGCTTGTTGCGTGATTATATCAAAAATGACTCCTTGGAATTTATTCTGTTTAAAAGCAGAGAACACACTGTTAAAATAGGGCAATTCCATTGCTTTATAAATTATACCTGATAACAAGAATAACTTGCCCCCTATATTATCATTGCTTTCACATAAACCTAGCAACAATGAATCTTGCAATAAAAATGTATGAATCAATAGCATCAAGTGCAACTTGTGGGGCCCCCTGTGGTTCTAAACTCATGTCAGATATATTTCATATGCTGGCACAGATTTAGTCATAGGCATTACTGAAAAATCAAGTACTCCATACCCAGTGTAATCTTCACCAATAATCATTAATATAATCCTAAACACAGTGCTCTCAAATTAGTGAATGAATACATCAAATGGACCATAGAAAGCTAAAAAAAAGTCAGAGCAAAAGTTAAATACAGTTAAATACAAATAACTTCAGAGTATACAAAGTACAACAAATATTGTAGTGCAAGGATAAGTGCAACTCCAGAGAAATAGTATAAATAGGGTAGAGAAATAATATTTTCCTCCTAAGTAGAAGGAATTCAATAGGTCTTCGCAACTATATGGAAATGCAAAGAATGCATTTTGACATGAATGGGGTATAAGAAGTTTCTGACTGTGGCAAAATTAGTGCGCTTGCAGTCGTAATTACCCTGTAATCTCGAACGTAGAGACTATCCTTAAGAGTTCTGCTTGTGGATTCTATTCTGTATTAACAAAATCAATTTGAATAACATGTAGACATGTTCTGCAGTGGAAGGAATTGAAGTATAACTTATAACTCAGTATTACTTGATATTGGCCAATCCCTGGAGTCAAACATGTTAGAGGAACCCACAGTAAAGGGTTCTACATTAACTTGTGTGTGTGTTATTTAATGACCAATTCTTAGCAGCCTTTGTTGGTCTTCTTTTTAATTTTTTTTACATTTTTTGTAGTTTTTTTGCCCTGATCTTCCTCTTTCCAGCTTTCAAGTGGTGATTATAACAATATTTGTAAAGGTAACACTTTGATCCAGGGCAATAATGTGATTCCCAAATCATGGCCAGCAATGATAAGTTGTTCTTCAACCACATCTGAAAAAAACTGTTTACATTTTACTTTTTTGGTTGTATGCACTTCATTATGGACTTTATGGCACTCTACTTAGTAATATTTTCAAACTTGCAATCATTGTATTGCCATTATTATACCTAGCCTATCCTAATTTATTGAAATAATTGTTTAAATAAAGGCAGTCTACGGCAATGCGATTTTCACAAGTCAATATGATCACTTACTGATGGCCTGGGTATAGGTTTTTGTGGTTTCTTAGATCCCAGTTTCTTCATAGCATTATAATACTTTTTTTGTTCTTCTGTCATAAAGATGTCTTGACCTCCAAAGTAAAT
The DNA here is from genome assembly GCA_038501925.1 of Xenopus petersii. Lineage (NCBI taxonomy): Eukaryota > Metazoa > Chordata > Amphibia > Anura > Pipidae > Xenopus > Xenopus petersii. Next base: position 43,127,430 of record CM076674.1, on the reverse strand, counting down.
AGAAAAAGACAAAACTGGTTACAATCCATCTTCACGTATGCTCATCCTTAAATATTGTATACTTTTCAAAAAATGTGCAAGGGATAGATAGATTATCCCACCCCTTTATTAAATAAACCCCACTTGTTAACACTATACAGAGAGAGAGACACTATGATTGAAATGGGCAAGCTGTCTAAAATGACCTGATGAAAGGTGGCCACCCATATCTCCAGAAATCCTGTGTGCTCTACTATGAAGCAATAAACATGGGTTGGTATGCCCCTTTGGTTTGCAGTCTCCATGCAGTATATTCTTTCCATATAATATGACACCTGCTAAATGACAACATCACAAATATGCCTGCACCATAATCAGAAAATATCTATGGAAGTACGCATTGGCATTCTTTGTAATAGTTGTCTAAAAGACAGATTATACATCTTCTACAATATGCAGCACCAAACCCCCTTTCTGTGTCATGCAGTGACAAAACTCAAATTGTGCTGCTCCTCTCCAAATTGCACTTAGAACTTTATGGAGGCAACAAATGTTTAGCATATATATATATATATATATATATATATATATATATATATATATATATATATATATATATATATATATATATATATATATATATGTATGTATAAAAACTTATCTTCTTCTTTTGTTGATTGAAGTTATCAATGATGACACCAATAAATAGATTTAGAGTGAAGAAAGAGCCAAAAATAATGAAGATTACAAAATAAATGTACATATAAATGTTGTCTTCATATTTTGGTTGGTCGTGAACCTATAATTTAAAAACATAAGTCAATAAAAAAAGCATCTCTCCTTAAATATATGTATACAAAGAGAAGTACACACACATTATAGATTGATTAGCTAAATGCTTTCATGAGTGAAGTGTTGAGCGCTACACACTACACAACTGTAACCAATTTTTATGAATGCACATGAAAATTTAAAGAAATGTATAAACCTATTAATTATAAGAAAAAACATTACATGGATAGATTACATGGAATAGTTGTAAGGGCCTCTGGGGGCTGACAATTCTGATCAAACTTTTCAGCAATACTAACATGGTGGGTTACCAACTAGACTTACCAGATTTGTAATTCATAGATAATTTTTACCCAAACTAATACAGAAGCATATTTTATTAAACAGCTGCTATTGACCATTTGTCCCAGTTTTGACTATCTAGCTTCAGCTTCACCCAAACCTAAAGCGGGCCACAGACGCAAAGATCCAATCATACGAATCAATGTACGATTGGACTTTCCCATCTCCCTACCTGCTACTAACCATTCAGATCAAAGTCTTACCATTCAGATCAAACAAGTAGTTAAAGAACAGATCAGCCGATGTTCTTCCCCTGACAGCAATCGTACGATAGACAAAGCTGGTGACAGTCTCGATTCGTACGATGAGATCTTTGCGTCTATGGTCAGCTTAAATGTCTCCAATGTACCTAGGATCAATATTTACTGGCCTAATGTGTTAATATTTATCCTAAATCAGCCATTTCCACAAGCACCTTGTTGGGATGGTTACTCATGTTCTCACAGCCCCCATGGGATCCCCACTGCAAATTGCATGTGCAATTTTTGCATAAAGCATATACTGAAGGGTACAGCTATTAAAGCCACCTTTCTAGAACAACATGTGGCAATCCAGGTTCCCCCAAAGACCAGTAGGTGACCTTTTTGTTTAGCAATCGCTATGAACAAATGTAGGTTGTTTGACTAGAACACTCTCTCAAGGGGTAAATTAAAAGAGAGGGAGAATTAGTATAGGGTATTAAATATAAATTATAATGCTCACCTTCCTGGAATCTACTGCTGCATACATAATATCCATCCAGCCTTTAAAAGTAGCCTGAAATAATAAATACACAGCAGATTTACAAATGTATATTTGGTTTAAGGAAAACTATACCCCCAAAAAATGTAGGTTATCATAAAAAGATATAGCATAAAACAGCTCATGTGTAAAACCCTGCTTCATGTAAATAAACAATTTTCATAATTATATACTTTTTCATAGTATGTGCCATTGGGTAATCATAAATAAAAAACTGACATTTAAAAAAAATAAATAAATAAATAAGGACCGCCCCCTGGGATCGTAGGATTCATGGTGCACACAAAAAAACCATACATGTTAGGTCACATGATCAGAGTTCTGTCTTTTGCTTCAACACTTCTTCCTGTTACAGTTAGAGCTGCAGTATTTCTGGTCAGGTAATCTCTGAGGCAGCACACAGACCATCACAAAATGGTGGTTCAAGGCAAGAGATGTAAAAGGGCAAAAAAATATAAATATATATACCAGTTTGGTAAGATTCTTAAATATGTCACGCAATATGATATAAACTGTTGCTTAAATATTCATTTTGGGGTTAAACCTTTCCTTTAAGGTTAACATAGAGTAGCATACTTGTCATGGGGTGGCCATGGGGGGGATTTTCTCATAGAGTAAATTATACCTAAATTTCAAATAAACCTTTCCATGAGCTCAGCAGATGCTGGACATCACTGTAATACAGACATTTTAATCTGAGAAGAATCAGAATACAGACTATAACATTATATATATATATATATATATATATATATATATATATATATATATATATATATATATATATATATATATATATATATATATATATATATATATATATATATATATATATATATATATATATATATACATATATATATAAGTATATATTGTGGATACAAATTTGACTTGGATCTCTGACCCTCAAAGTTTATCATTAAAAAGAGAGCAAAGTACATCTCTCAGGCAGTAATTTGGCTGTCATGTGCTATTATTAATCATGATGTTCACAACATGGATAAAGCACCTTTTATCAAGTTTACTTTGTAAAAATAGATTGTTGGAAATGCCCCACTTGCAGTCTCCTCTATGTCCTCCTCTTATTGATTTACAATACATAACTATTAAAATCTATACAAAATGTAAAAAAAAAAAAAAGTCTATAGAGATAGTAGGAATACTAAAGTAATGTATTCAAATTAATTAAAAAAAAAAAAAAAAAAAAAAAACTTTATTATACTTTAAAGTGGGCCTGTCACACACACACAAAAAAGCTGAATAATGAAAGTCTTTTGCAAATGAAACCCAAATTAATTTTTTTCATTAAAACATCCATAACAGTTGTAGAGATGTTTAAAAATCTGCACTGCCAATCATATATTTCTTGCCCTGCCTCTAGGCCTGAGGCATGTAGGTGGGGCAATCAATTACTTTCACTTTCCATTTAGCACTTCATAGAAGTCACTGCCCTCCTCTCATTCCTCCTCCCTCTTCACACTCTATAATTGTGTAGGACACTGCACATGGGCATTTGGTTCCTAATTCTGATACATACACAAGACTTTGTGGTGATACACACCTTGCCTACAAAATGGTGCCTGCCTGCTTGCTGTGATTGTGTAATTCCAAGACTAAAGGAAACAATATTTAAATAATATATAGTGAAACAAAGTTTATTTTGCTCAACTAACATGATAGAAAATGATTTGGAAATATTTCTTATGGTGACAGGTCCCCTTTAAGGAGCAAGCCATTCTAAGACCCAAGAAAGAAAATCCACAAGAAAAAAAACAGCATATTGTCTAGTTTTTCAGCTGAATTGATGGCTCTAGGTAATGTTAACATCATGTCCTGGCAACTGTAAGGAAATATAACATGACTAGATCACACCTATCTTTAGGGGTCTCCAAAATAGATGCCCTTAGGATGAGATTTCAACAACCATAAAAATTGCTTTAACATTATTTTTAAGTGCAAGAACTTACTTCATAGTTTATAAAATGGACTCTGATGTAACAGAATTATTCTGAAAGACATATAAATTTTAAAAATAATAGGGTCCAATCACAGACACTTTATACATTTGCACATGAGCATAGCTACCTATAAGAGATTTGTTTTTGTTATTTCCCCTGCAGTAGCTATTGATTACTGTAGGCATGCACCAAATGGTCCTCCAAGTAATTATCAAGACCCTCAAACAGCTTAAAGGACCAGTAACATCATTTTTTTTAAATTCATTAGTATAGAATGAAAAAAAAAACACAAAGACAAATGAAAATCGCTAAGTCTTTACTAACAAATAACTTACCGAAACTCCGGCTTTAGAAAAGGTGACAGGGCGGTAATCCATCATTCGGCACTCGATTTCTCCTCCCTGGCAATCTCCTATAAGGAAGGCAGGTAGGAGAAATCAAACGCCCCACGATGGATCGGCTTTTCTGAAGAGGAGCACAAGCAGAGTCTCTGTAAGTTATTTCTTAATAAAGACTTATGGGGGAATGTAATAAAATCGCAAAAAGCAAAAAAATTCGCACAATTAAGAATATAAATGTGCATTTCGCAATGTAATATTCTTTTTTAAACTGTTATTGCGCATTGCAAATTTTCATTGCGCATTGCTCACTTTTAAGAAGTGCTTGAATGTGTCGTAATCTTTTGGAGCAAACATAACGACTTTTTCAGTAAGAAGTTCTATTACATTCACTGCGCCCTGGCGCAAACTATAAAATTCGCAAACCTTCCTCCACTGACCAAAGTGATCGATAAACAGTTCCAGGTTCACAAAAGCTATATTAAATTTGCGCATTGAAAATTTGTTCGCACAGAGGCATAACTCTTCGCATTGAGAATATTTTTTCTGTTACCGACTTTTATTACATTCTCCCATTAGTGATTTAAATGTTTAATTTGTTTTATTTCATTCTATACAAAAAAAATGTAAAAAAATTGATGTTACTGGTCCTTTAACAGCCCCACAGATACATCTGCATGATAAGGAATGATTACTGATGTCATATTCAACACAAATGAAAAGAAAGCAAACTTACTACTTGAAGCAACGCAAGATATCCAGCTCCAACATTGTCAAAATTTATCTTCACATTTTTCCATCTAACTTCGGTAGCATTATTTGAAATAAGGTCAAAACATTGGGTTTCATTATCCACGTCTTTAACTTCAAACAAGCCTTCTGCTGTTTCATTATAGCAGTAGTAGTACTTGCCCGCAAACAGGTTCACACCCATGATACTAAAAATCAGCCAAAATATAAGGCAGACCAGTAACACATTCATAATGGACGGGATGGCACCAACCAAGGCATTAACTACCACCTGTATTGGAAGCAGAACAAATGCAGTAACAACATGAGAGAAAAATAAAAAAAGTGCTGGTTTTAACAAACAAATGATTAACACTAAAGGCCACTAACAGGTACGTACGGGTGAAAAATAAAATCAGTAGATTGCATCAGGGGTTTCCAAACTATGGCACATGTATAATGTATGGTGCCTATGTTACAATGATATGGTACAATGCAAGTATATTCAGTTTATCTTGTATATGATCGGGTGTATCTGGCTTCTGCTATGCATATGATGTTATTGTGCTTTTATACTAAGAAAGGTTGGAAACAACTGATATCAGTAATAAAATATGCAATCTTTTTTTCAAAATATTATGTTTGCTTATTTTCTTCATATATACTGTATATATATATATATATATATATATATGTTTTTCATGTGGAAAAATAACTAAATCAATCAAAGGAAGCTTCTTCCACATCGAAAAATGTAACTAACCACAATATATTATAAAATAGTAAATAATATTTTTTTTAACATGCATTTTTAAAGCCTTAAGTGGTGAAAAATCAGTAGTCATATCGGCAAGTGGCCTTTAAATCAACATTCCCCTTGATATTTGGTAAAATGTCGATTATTTAACAATGGGTTAGTGTCCAGATAGACTGCATTGGTGACTATGTATAACATATGCCTCAGGCAAGGCATTGAGCATGCATAGAATGCAAGCTCACGTTGAAAAAAAAGCCATATCCCCTCCTCAGAGCCACAGTGGGAAGATGAAAACTGCAGGTAGGCTCATGACTTTAGAAAAGACTATAACTAAATTTTAAGGCTTTTAAAAATCTTTCTCCTTATATTATTTTGGTTGCTTTGATGAGCTTGATGAGTTTGAGGAGTTCTCTAGTAAAGATATAGCCAGTGTAAATCCTTCATCAATATTGTATTTTTAAATAAGTAATACTTAAAAGCAGAGTGGAATAAATGTTATACATTTTACATATGTTTGCAATATCCTGAAATGTAAACCTGTGATGGTTGGTTGAGGTGTACCTAGAGAAATACATGAACATTTTAAAATTTATTTTGTAGAAAATATTAGCCATGTTCCCTATGCTTAAAAAAATGAATTTCAGATAACTGAAGAAAAACAAAAATAATAAATAGAATGTGAAATTGGAAATGTGCAAAAGGATGGGGGGGGGTCGAGATCATAACCGGTTACCCAAAAAAAAATGTTAGGACTTTTGCAGGCAATCCCACTTAAAAAAAGAACAAGTCGCCAGCGTTTTTGAACTTTAATGCAGTTTCGGCACACAGGATATGATGTAAGTGACAGAAAATTGAGGAAGATCTAGCTGCTTTTAAGCACTTTGCCTAGTCTGAGGTGGCCAAATTAAATCTGGCAAAAGAGGTAAGGTTCAGTAAAATCTGCACTTTAATGAATTTGCAGAGTAACAACCTTTCACCAGAGCGAAAAGTCGCCTGGCAATAGAGTGCGAACGAATGCTATCGACTGTCTCTTTCGCTATTGAATTGATGCCTGCGCCTGTTAGTGAATAGGCTATGTCCCTGCGGATACCTGGCGAATTGTCGCTAGCGTTAGCCACTTCGTCCTTTAGTGAATCTGCCCCAATGTGTGTGATCCAGTAATAACTACAATTAAATGCTCTATGGTTGATTTAATTAATCTGCTGCTGTTCTTTGAACTAAAAGCTCTCATCACAGAAAAACGTTGGTCAATTAGACATGTCAGGACATTTCTTTATACATAGATCCCATAACATTCATGTATAGCATTTATGATTTGTTCCAAATCTCTAAGCAGAACAATTGCTTTCACAGCAAGTAAGTGTAGGGGAGAAGAGAAATCCTTCCCCTGCTTTTCTGTCTGTGACATCATTCAGCCCAGTAACAGGCTGGAGAGCGACCTGATTGGCTGGACACCGCAGTGCATCCTGGGAGGAGAGGGTGTGCCAGACTGTGAAGCTGTGTGTGTAGGCCCTGCTGGATCTGTGTGTGTAGGCCGTGTGTTTGAGTCTAACACGTGCTGTGGAGAAAGGATCAAAGGGGAGCAAAGTCCTGCAAGAGCTGCTGGATCTGTGAGTCTGCAGGAGTGCAGAAAGAGGCTGTCTGACCCTGCCACGCTGCTAAAGCTTCAGAGGAGGAAAGTGCCATTGGAGAAGAGTTTCCAGTGTGATCTGCCTCTGAGAGAGATTGCTGAATAAATCCCTTGAAGAGAGGATATGCCACAGTACTGAGCCTAACAGGAAGACAGGCCTTGTGTGATTTTGCCTGCTACGTGGGAAGCTGCTATTTTCCAAGGGAAAAGGTACTCTTGGGAAAGGTAGCGCTACCAGGGGAATAAGAGCTCCGGGGAAAGGGACATTGCAATTTGAACTGTGTGCTTTTAACCCTTCCAGACAAGTGGGACTGTGATACTATACGAACTGTGTTTGAACAGATAGTTAAAACCTAATAGGGATTTAGGTGGTGTCCCTTATATTCCCATACAGGCGTGACTTTTGTATTAGTTACTAATTTACAGTTTATATAAAGTTAAATATTGTTATCTGCAAAGTGTGTGTTTATTATTTCCTAGGGGATTCCTCTGAGGTAAGTTCCTCAGTGCTCCCTAGGTGGAGGCACTGCGCTGTGATTCCTAGTTCCCAGTACTTTTCGACTTGCAAAAGGGACTCAGGGCCCCTGAATTGCCAAGGAAGCTATTATTTAAAGGGACAGTAACCAAAATAGCGTTACATTTTGGAGGCACTGCTGAGATGTCGACTGGGAAGCTGGGGATGTTTGATGAAAATATGTCTGCCTTTGAAACTCCACAAAGTGTTCGCCAATGGTGTACTGCATTGGGACTTAACCCCCGAAAGGTTGCCGCTGTTGGGCCCATGGTGCCCAGAGTGAAGGAAGAATTTATTTATCAAGTTCTGGATGGGGAACAGATTTTTTACCGCCCAAGGGTGGCTGCGTCACAGCGGGATTCTGCCGGGGTCCTGTTGAATGTTCTTATAGACAGCCCCAGAGAGATAGATCATGACCGTGTTCCCCCTGATATTGATGCTGAAAGTGAAGGGCCCTGGAAGATTGTTCTGCCTGATATGTCTGATGACGCAGATGAGTTAACTTCCCAGGGTGATGTCCTTACTACTCAGTATGCAGTGAAGGCACCGGAGAGTGTGCAGCTAAACAAGACGTTGTTTGATTCGCCGGCTGAAAAGAGTCACATAAAGAGATGTCCATCCTGTGAGAGCGTGGTCTCCAAGGGGAGTCGCCATAGTTCTGGTGGCCGGCTGGATACCCCAGAGATTGTGAGTGCGCTGGGACAACTTACTGACCAACTGACACAGCTAGCCTGGAATGGAAATTTTAAGAGACTTAAAGTGTTTTCAGGTACCAATCCTGTACCCTCAGGTGAAGAGTCCTTTGAGAGTTGGAGAGACTCCACTGTTGTGTCCGTGAGAGATTGGACTGGGCCCGAGACTACTATGAGAATGAAGATCCTTGAGAGTCTTCGCAGCCCTGCCGTGGATGTTGTTAAGTCCTATATGGTTGGTCACCCCGATGCTACTTCGGGTGATCTGATTGAAGTCCTGGAGGTGACGTTTGGCCCTGTAGAGAGTGCTACAAAGATGCTCTATCGCTTCCACTCTACCGTCCAGAAAGAGAAGGAAGATTTGTCTGCTTATCTTGTGCGGCTAGAACAAGGCCTGAGATTGCTAGTGAGCCGCGGTGCAATTACAGACGATGAAATGGATTCTATGAGAATTCGCCAATTGAAAAGAGGGACCCTGAATAGTGACCCTGTTGCCATGACAATTAGAGCACACTACCAGGATAAGCTACTCCCTGGGTATGTTGCTCTGATGGAGAGAGTTCGGCGAGAGGAGGCTGATGCCTATGTGAGGGTCAAACGGAGTTCCACTGCAGGGCATACAGAGAAATCCCCTGCTGAAGCAAAACTGGCAGAAGAGAACAAGAAACTTCGCAAAGAGTTGGAGGACTTAAAAGCTCAATTGTCTGAGAGAGCCAAACCCCCAGCTGAAACTAAGAGAGTTCCTACGTGTTACCGGTGTGGAAAGCTTGGCCACATCCAGTCAAACTGCCCAGTTCCTGATGAAGGTGAAACCCAATCTGCACTGTGTAAAGTACGCCATAGGCGTAGAAGATTCCATGGGAGATGTTACAAGTGCCAAGTGATGGGTCATCAGGCCCGGAGTTGTAAGACTTACAAAATTTCCACCATACAGAAGTCTTATTATGAGCCTTCTGTCTGTGAGAGTGACTCCCCTGAAGAGGATAGGGTGTTGAGTCGAGAGAAGACTACTGTGGAGAACCCTATTGGCATGAAGATGGCCCCTGAAACCTTTGATACCCCCGATAGATCTAAAGTACTGGGTCTGGGTAAGCGCAGGTCTCCAGGTAGGGCCGATGTTAGGGTCCCAGGTAACAATAGTGATAAAGACATTTTTGACTGTTTTGCTGTCCAGGCATGCCAGGGCATACGGCAAGCGAGGACGTTGCCGATTTGTCCAAGGGGAGAATGTAGGGGAGAAGAGAAATCCTTCCCCTGCTTTTCTGTCTGTGACATCATTCAGCCCAGTAACAGGCTGGAGAGCGACCTGATTGGCTGGACACCGCAGTGCATACTGGGAGGAGAGGGTGTGCCAGACTGTGAAGCTGTGTGTGTAGGCCCTGCTGGATCTGTGTGTGTAGGCCGTGTGTTTGAGTCTAACACGTGCTGTGGAGAAAGGATCAAAGGGGAGCAAAGTCCTGCAAGAGCTGCTGGATCTGTGAGTCTGCAGGAGTGCAGAAAGAGGCTGTCTGACCCTGCCACGCTGCTAAAGCTTCAGAGGAGGAAAGTGCCATTGGAGAAGAGTTTCCAGTGTGATCTGCCTCTGAGAGAGATTGCTGAATAAATCCCTTGAAGAGAGGATATGCCACAGTACTGAGCCTAACAGGAAGACAGGCCTTGTGTGATTTTGCCTGCTACGTGGGAAGCTGCTATTTTCCAAGGGAAAAGGTACTCTTGGGAAAGGTAGCGCTACCAGGGGAATAAGAGCTCCGGGGAAAGGGACATTGCAATTTGAACTGTGTGCTTTTAACCCTTCCAGACAAGTGGGACTGTGATACTATACGAACTGTGTTTGAACAGATAGTTAAAACCTAATAGGGATTTAGGTGGTGTCCCTTATATTCCCATACAGGCGTGACTTTTGTATTAGTTACTAATTTACAGTTTATATAAAGTTAAATATTGTTATCTGCAAAGTGTGTGTTTATTATTTCCTAGGGGATTCCTCTGAGGTAAGTTCCTCAGTGCTCCCTAGGTGGAGGCACTGCGCTGTGATTCCTAGTTCCCAGTACTTTTCGACTTGCAAAAGGGACTCAGGGCCCCTGAATTGCCAAGGAAGCTATTATTTAAAGGGACAGTAACCAAAATAGCGTTACATAAGGTTCTTCCACTACATTTCCCTGTATAACCTCCATATTGCTTTTTATGTGCTGTTTTGATAACAGCAACTACTATTTATGTTTTTTTACAAGAGTATGGCATTTTATAAGTGCTATGTGAGCTGCAGACAACCACCTACTCTGGTTGTAGGCCTAACTAGCAGATTACAGAACTAGGAATGTAAAAATAAGCACCTGCTTTGAGGGAACTGGGAGAAACATTCAAGCGGTTGGAGAGCAACATGATGTTCACGAGCCACTGGTTGGGAATCACTGATTTAAACAATGAGGGTAAATTGTCAAGGTTGGGATTATTCTCTCTGGAGAAAAGACATGACTATTCTTTACAAGTACATTAGAGGGCATTATAGAAAGATATTGGGGGACCCTTTTTTCCCATAAAGAGGAAAAGTAGGACAATGCCTTTAACCTTGTGCACAGTTTCCCCTCCAATTTGTGCTTATATGTTATCCACCCACCCACTTAGTCTGTAAGCTCTACAGGGCAGGGACCAGGCCCGGACTGGCAATCTGTGGGTTCTGGCAAATGCGGGGCTGCTGTATGGTTCAATAGAAAAGTACCATATAGTGGGCTGGTAGGGGGCTGTTTGGGCCTCTGTGTACTTGGAATGGCAGGGCCTATTTTGACTCCCAGTCCAGGCCTGGCAGGGACCTCCTTCCTACTGTGTCTCTTACTACATAAGCGATGTGTCCTTATATGAGCTCTGTGTACTGTGTAATGTATACACAGTACACAGAGCTAAAATCTACAATTAATATACATATTGGTGTGATACTAAAATCTACAATTAATATACATATTGGTGTATATAGTTTGTGTGTATGGAGGGGTCGGTGTGAGAGTGTTCATATATGGACGCTGCGTTTCATCTGGAGGGGTTGAACTTCATGGGTTTTGCTCTATTTCAACACAACTGAACTATGTAACTATGGATACATTTCCAAGAGGCATATTTGTGTCTTTTTTTTTTTGCAAATCAATTCAACTTAAAAAGTATAATACTGGAGCTGTACCCTCTTCTTCATACAGTTCATAAATGCATAGATGGACAGACTGAACGTGTGCAAATTATTTAAAGCCATTCCTTACATAATAACATCTAACAATTATGAACTCACTTTCCCACTTTTCCCATATCTACTAACAGCAGCCATGGTTTGACCACTTGTAATATTCCTTTAACTCTACTCTGAAGTTTAACCTTCAGTTAAATAAATGCTGACAGGCCACTCTTACTTCAAGAAAATGTTCTGTTTCTAAAAATTAGTTAGGCCTACATCACAGGTTAAGCTGAGCTTCCTTAAAAAAACATGATTGTGCCAAGTTGTTTTCCTATATCCCTTCATGTGGGGGTGGGTTTGAGCCAACAAACCATCAGTGGTAGCGTATAACAGTTGCTAGAGTAATTAAGCCTTATCTTCCATATAGGGAGTTACATTTCATGTTTGAGTGGTATGGGGGGGGTTTAAAAGTTACAAAAATCCAAAAAATATAAAGCAAGACTAATTGAAAATTGCCTTAAAACACTTCTGTCTACGCCAGACTAAAGCTTAATTGTGTAAAACACCTTTAAATAAAAAAAGCACATACTTTCTTATGCTGTCCTTGGTAATTTATATTATTTGTTAGTGTGAAAGAAATCTAGTTGAAAAAGAACATTATTAATATGCACACAGAACTTTGTGCCCTGTGATAAATGTCATCTTATTCCACTCAGCATTTAAATGTTAACAAAGGCCTGCTCACTTTAGCATATAATGCAAACCTTTATATTCAGATAGATGTAAAGTAATGAGAACTGCTTCTGATAAAGGAAGACCCTGAAGAGTAAGGATTACTGCAGGCCTGTCTTCCTCAGGATTCAGATATTTGGCTCATTGTTTCGATTTTGCTTTTTTAACAAGATCCAACCATATAGAATAAACATTTTTTTATTACCATTCATGTTTCACTTTAAAATTGTGATTCCCCCAACTAACTGAGGGAACATGGCTTTTATGTGATTTGTGCAGTTAATATGTTGCATGCATGTTCAACAGCGGTACTGTCAGTTTCCATATTGCTTGGAAACAGTATTTCTATTGTATTTGTGTCATGTAAAGCTGCCTTATAATATTTCATAACCTATAGAAAGGCATAAAGTCAAGTGACTTTGTAGACAGACCCATCCCAAATAAATATTTTGTACTTTTATAGGCACTATCATCATAAAGTGACATGTTCTATGCCTCAAAACATTCATATGTAGCTAAATTAAAGCTTTTATATGGAAATGTAATGATACATTTACAGTTCTCTTTAAAATTAACTTTTAATATAATGCAAGCAGTGATTTTCTGAGACAATTGCAATTGGTCTTTTATTTTTGTGTGGTGTTTGATCAGTTTGGAGCCTGGCAGAACATTCCTGTGGTTAGATGTATCCAATATTTGTATCACATGTATTTCTACTGAAGCCCTCTCTTATTCATCTTACATGCCATCTTTAAAGTGATACTGACACTAAAAATTTTATTTTAAAATATTAATCTACATGAAAAGTTATCTATAGGTCATGTTGATCGATTTTCACTGATAGTTCTGCTTTTGTAATTAATTGTTACTTGAAGTCAACCTGACTGACCCTTCTCAACCTGTCCGTTAGAGTTTATACTGCTAATGGACTCCTGCTGCACAAATATGGCAGCCCCTTCACAGGGAAAAAAGGGGGTAAATGTTGCGATAACTGCTGCCCTGCAATTAAGAATAAAGGCAATTTTAATTTCACTTTGGAATGCTGCCCACTTCGATTTGCTATCAGTGTTTTCCAGTGTGGAAGGACACTGTGGGAGGAGCAACCGAATAAGCAGGAATAGAGCAGAGTGTGTGCTTCTCGAATTCCATTTGAACGCAAAGTCAAGAAGAGTCAAGAGTCACGCCTTAACATGAAAAAAAGTCATAATTAAAAAATCAATTTATTCAACCTTAGTTCAACTGACTGGTGTGGTAAATTCCCGGCATATAAACTCTTCCACTAATCCAATCACAATGGCACATTGGTTACAATGTGCCATTGTGATTGGATTAGTGGAAGAGTTTATATGCCGAGAACTTCCCACACCAGTCAGTTGAACTGAAGAAGCTGCTCGGATGAGTAGTGAAATGTCTTCATTGATTACTCAGCAAATCCAGTTGTTTTAAAGTTACCTATACTAGATATACCATGACCTGGATGAATGAAAATCTTCATAGTTTCATTCAACCTTAATAAATATGCCCATGCTAGCAGAAAAAATATTCTGGAAAAATAGAATCTATTGGTGAGATAAAAATAGAAAGTTCTAAAAAATGTAGTAAAGGTGCAGCAATAGTTGAATAACAACATTGAGCTTTTGATATTCAAAGCTGTCAATTTAAAGCATTATCTTTACTCAATCCTCCATCTTGGTCTAAATGTATCCTTCAAACACAAATACAGTAGAACAAGCAACATAGCTAAAGCAAATGTAATATGTATGCAGTGCTTATTCTCAACGTATTGTACAAAGGTACTTTCAATTGTTTACAAATGTATTTATAAAGGAAACTTAGACAGAAATATAGTCCCAAATGCCATGCAAGAATTCTGGAATCGTATATAAAAAAAAATGCATTCTGGAAAATTAGAAGAAAACGAAACCTATTTACAAGGGCACGTAAAATTTTAATGAAAAAAAATGATTGCTAACTATTTTGAGGGTTCATTAAAAAAAAAAGCAATTTGTTCTCATGTAAAGCTGCGTGCTTCCATGTTTTTCTTCAATTTCTATGAACATGGGCTAGGACCAAACAGAAAAATGGTGCCATGTGATCACTATAGTCTACTTGGAAGTATCAGACAGTATTGTTTGATGGTTTGTGTTCCATAAGCTGCAGTGATAGGGCAGGGTATCATAAAGCAAACAAATAAGTAGGAGAAAGTGAAGCAGAACTGCTGTCAGACAAGCCTTCCAGTCTACGGAGGACTGGATTGAGAACAACAAGGTGCAACAAGATGAATTAAACCAAAGTGTGAAAGCATCATTTACTGTTTAGATTAACTCATTCTTTAACCTGAATAATCAAGATCAATTACTACAATTTGCTTTGCATTCCCAATTACCCACTGATACACAAAGTTACAATGTTGAATTAATGACAAAAGAAGGGGTTTAAATTCCTCTTCTTTGCACCTGGTGATTCTCCCTACAGAGATACAGCAGGGGTACCTTCTGGGTGCTGGGGACAAGCCAGGCCAGATGAGAACAGCCAATGTTACGATGTACTACAAACGGTATGTAGTTTTGGGCCAGTATTAATGCGATGAGGCAGCTGAATGCATCTCCCTTGTTTGTAGGAGAGGGTGCAGGGATAAGGAAGTCAGCAGCTGCATCATGAATTTTGAATTTCAATCCAGTTTGATCAGTTCTAGCATGCTTAAAACTGCTCCATATGCATGCAGAAGGATCAGCTGCTTTCAGCATCTTACCCTCATCCCTTCAAATCGTGACAAGGCTCTTAGGGGTCTCAATGCTCTTAAGGTCCTAAGGGACTTAATGGCACCTAGTTCCGAGTAGCCCAGGGCATTAGCTACAAGGCTTACTATAGAGACCTACACAGAAACAGAAAAGCAAAGAGAGGTTCCAGACTGTTAGAATCAAAGCCTAATACTGATTGTACAGACTGGATTCAAGGCTGGGACCTAAGTCACTGGACAGTATTGACCTGAAAGGAAACCTGGTTAAGAAAGGGATTAGAAAAAGGAGGGAAAAATATATGAGAGCAAAGCAGGACCACATACACAGATAGTGGGGTCTGTTCAAGGCAGATCAGACAAAGTTCTTACCCTGGCCCTTCACCGTCTCTCCGTAACAGCTGCTCCCATTAAATTAAGCCAGACAAAATAAACGTACCTGTGAGAAAGAATACAGATAAACATATACAGGACATGCCTCCTGTGACCATTTTAACTGGAATGTAAAAAATTATACTGGGTTTCTAGACTGGTGCTATACTTTGCTTTTTCCTTTGCGGTTCCATTATGTCTAGAATATTTTCACCTAGTGCTTGCCCTCAGAAATGAAGATAAATACTATATGCAAATGATTGCCTTTTTTACAGGAAATTAAACCGTGCATAGTTACCTCTTACTGTAAATGTTTAGCGTTGATTATTTTAAGAAAACTATTTATTAACAATGCAAATATATGTATACGTGTCAAAAACCAGAGTATGTGGTACTTAAACCCTATGGCATTAGCACTTACAGACATGCTTATCAACAGTTAAAAATAAACAGGTGAGTCATTTCATCTCTATCACCGTCTCTATGAGATGAAACACTATGGACTCCTTCATTTTAATCAATGAGGACATGAGAAAACAAGTGCAACCAGCGGGTTGCCGTAGAATAACAGCGAGGCGGCATTTTACAATGTTAAATAAAAATAACACCTAGAACTTCTAAAGTTCTAGATTATTTCCATGATTCAGAACCAATGCTATCCTCTCTGCCTAAATAAGGAGGGGCTTAACCCAGCACTTTTGTTGCTACTTAATATTATTTTAAATGTTAGGATGTCATTTGTTGTTTACTTGTTGTGAATTCAGGAAGCATCATAGTTTTGTGTTCTTGTAAGTGTGAGTAATTTGGGAACCTCTGTGTTAAATCTATGGATTAAGACTGAAGAGAGATATATGTCACGATGTGCAGACATCTTCCCTCACAAGGTGGCTGCCTGTAAAAGAGCAGATAATTTGGATCACTGCGCCATTAAATAGTATCACAGTGTTAAATGTATGTAAACACATGGCACATGGTTTTGCAGATCATATTCATCTAATATAATTATATTTCTGCGCTCTATATACCTTATGGTTAATCATATAACCATATTTAGGCATTCAAATGCACAGCCTTACAGAAAAAAGGCTTGTAGCATTGACGACAGAGCTGTGCCTTTAAATAACTTCATACTGAAACGCTGATATTTTGTGCTCACAGACAAACCAAGGGCAATATTTACTAGGGATGAACCGAATCCACTATTTTGGATTTGGCTGAACCCCCGAATCCTTTGCGAAAGATTCGGCTGAATACCGAACCGAACCAAATCCGAATTTGCATATGCAAATTAGGGATGGGAAGGGGAAAACATTTTTTACTTCCTTGTTTTATGACAAAAAGTCACGCAATTTCCCTCCCCGTCCCTAATGTGCATTTGCAAATTAGGATTCGGATTCGGTTAGGCCCGCAAGAAGGATTCGGCTGAATCCGAATCCTGCTGAAAAAGGCAGAATCCTGCCCGAATCCCGAACCGAATCCTGGATTCGGTGCATCCATAATATTTACGGATACTTCTAATTCAATTTCTAAGATTCTTTGGAGGTTACAGATAGTTCACGAGAAATAAAGACTTTTTCCGATTATTATTTATCTGTGTCCGTTCTAATATTGAAATGTAAATCTAATCTTTCATCTTTCTAAAGCAGCTCTGGGATGGGGAGGGGTCGACGACCCTGTAGTATTTTTTTCAGAATATATAGTTCTCCTTTAACCATTGCCTGTTATAAAGTAGGCGGGTGGGATCCAGTCATCTCAGCACAATGTTGTGTTCAGATATGAAAATTTAGAACACAATAGACTAAGCATCTAGTGTAAGCTATTCTAATGATTTCTATTTAAAATACAAAGCATTGAAATGATCCTACTATAACTAAGAACCACATACACTGGTTTTAATGGACCCAATCCTTTTGTTAGATTTTCAATTTTAACCTATTTTTGCTAATAAATATTATACAAATCTAATATCCCCATAGAAAAGGGAATTACTTATTTTTAGGCCACAATTTTTCAAATTTATAGGTTATTAATATGTTATTAATATAGACTGAGCTAGGTTAATTAGCTCTATAACTGCTGAATGCACCGTATACTAGTCTATAAATATTAGAATGTCACTACCCAGGATAAGAGTTTGTCTTATTGGCAAATTAGAATTAAGGTGGAGGTACCAAATTACATTCCAATTACATATACAGGTATGGGACCTGTAATCCAGAATGCTCAGGACCTGAGTTTTCCTTAATTTAGATTAAATTAAAAAAATAAATAAACATTAATTAAACCTAGTAGGATTGTTTTTCTTCCTGTAAGGATTAACTATATTTTAGTTGGGCTCAACTACAAGGTGGTGTTTTATTATTACACAAAAAGTAAATAATTTTTGATTAAAATGTGAATCTATGGTAGATGGCCTTTTTGTAATTCAAAGCTTTCTGGATAAAGGGTTTCCGGCTAATGGATCCCATACCTGTATCAACTTTTTTTTTTTTTTTTTTAAACGTGCAACTTGAAATCAGTTATAAAAACTACTCCTTTCATAAAATATGTTCTGTCTATTTAAACCCATGTTACCACAGTGACAAATCATTGTATTCCACACCAGTGAATTCAGTTATGTCACCTTTACATTCATATGCACTCGACGCGGTTAGTATATTTCCTGAGGAATAACACCTGGAGAAGAGTAATAAATAATATTTGTAGTCCTCTGAAACTGAAAATTTGGCAGTTATTGCAGAATATACAG
Source organism: Xenopus petersii (assembly GCA_038501925.1). Taxonomy (NCBI): domain Eukaryota; kingdom Metazoa; phylum Chordata; class Amphibia; order Anura; family Pipidae; genus Xenopus; species Xenopus petersii. The sequence goes on along the minus strand of CM076674.1, from coordinate 43,109,208 downwards.
TTTTAAGACGTTGCAATGTACATTTTCTGATTTTTTTTTTTAATTCATGCTAGATAGAATAAACAGCTTTATTTGCAGTGCATTTCATTTATTGGCTGTTTTTAAATCACAAAGAAAAAGAAGTGCTACCTTTAATAACATCTCTAATGGGGGAATGTAATAAATAGATATATGGAGATATATCAACCAAGGAAATTATTTTGTCTTTGTATAAATTTAATGAACCACCCGCCAGAGCACAGTGTGTAATAAACCTTTCAAAAGCAAGGTTTATTTTTGCAAAAATATGTAAATTTTAAGTATTTCTTAAAAATGATCAGAAATGTTAGCAAATAATATTAAAGAGCAGATAAAGCACAATTTTATCCATTGGGAATTTTTTTCCATATATGACTTCTATTACATTTCTCGACATCAATCTTAAGCAAATGAGCTGCAATCCATTTTCCTAAAAGGACAAATTGTCAGAAAACTGGCTGCAATCTACAATTTCAGCTATTTTTAATAGCTAAAGCCAAAAACCATTTCTCACTACAGGTATAAGATCCCTTATCCGGAATCCCGATATCCAGAAAGCTCCGAATTACGGAATGTCTCTCTCCCATAGACTCAATTTTATCCAAGTAATCCAAATTTTTAAAAATGATTTCCTTTTTCTCTATAATAATAAAAAAGTAGCTTCCCAACTAAGATATAATTAATCCTTATTGGAAGCAAAACCAGCCTATTGGGTTTATTTAATGTTTAAATGAATTTCTAGTAGACTTAAGGCATGAAGATCCAAATTACGGAAAGATCCATTATCCGGAAAACCCCAGGTCCCGAGAATTTTGGATAACAAGGCCCATACCTGTACTAATACTGCTTGATCTCTCTGCTGTATTTGACACTGTGAATCACCCTCTCCTCCACCAGTCCTTCCATTTGTTTGGCCTTCGTGACATGGCCCTGTCCTGGTTCTCTTCTTACCTCACTAATCGTTCCATTAGTGTCTCCTACAAAGGAGTAGCATTTTCTCCCCTACCTCTTTCAGATGGGGTTCCTCAAGGCACTGTCCTGGGCCCCTTATTATTCTCTCTCTTTACTTCCTCCCTCGGCAAACGGACATGGTTTCCACTACCACCTCTATGCGGACTATACTTAGATTTATCTCTACTCTCCTGATCTCAACCCAGAACTCCAAACTCGTGTCTCCTCCTGCCTATCTGCTATCTCTATTTGGATGTCGTAACGCTACCTTAAATTAAACCTCTCTAAAATGGAAATGGCTCTCTTTCTTCCAACTAACACCTGTAACATCCTTGAAGTATCTATTATAGCTAACAATTTCACTTCACCCTGTCTCCCCAGGACCAGTGCCTTGGGGTTAACCTAGATTCTACCCTGTCCTTCACTCCTCATATCCAGTCACCTAAGGAACATATCCTAAATACAATCATTTATTACCCAAGATGGCGCCAAAATTCTTATTCACTCTCTCGTCAGATCACATCTAGACTACTGTAACTCTCTTTTAATTGGACTTCCCCACCAGAGACTGTCGCCTCTACAGTCCATAATGAACACTGCCGCAAGGCTCATAAACCTCAGCAACTGCTCCTCTTCTGCCTCGCCATTCTGCCAATCGTTGCACTGGCTTCAGCTACCTTCCAGAATAAAATTCAAATGAATGACCCTGACATTCAAAGCACTTCATAACTCTGCCCCTCCCTTCATCTCTGATCTCATCTCTATATACTCACCCAACCGCTTACTACGCTTCTCTGCTGACCTGCTACTCAGCTCTTCTCTCATTCCCTTCCCTTTAAATTGTAAGCTCTTTATCACAGGGCCTTCCTGCCCTTTTGTACCAGTATTGGTTGACAATACTGAACAAAGCAGAATGCCAAATAGTGGCAAAACCAGGAATATGTAAAACAGGGTCTTTTTATAATGTTTCAACAAATTGATTGCAACTTTTATTAGTAGGGAAAATGGCACCATTCATTTCCACTGATGCCTATTTGTGTCTTTTTCCATAGACTTTATTGTGTATTAGGACAATAATTCAATTATGATGACAACAGATCATCATAATAAAATAATAACAAAAGGCAACTATACGGGTTATACGGGTTTGGGACTTGTTATTCGGAATGCTTCAGACCTGTGGTTTTTCTGGATATGTGGTCTTTCTGTAATTTGGATCTCCGTACTTTCTCTAGTAAAATAAATTAATTTAAACATTAAATAAACCCTATAGGCTTGTTTGCCTCCAATAAGGATTAACTATATCTTAGTTAGGATAAAGTATAAGGTACTGTTTTAATTATTACAGAGAAAAATGAAATACATTTTTACAATTTTAATTATTTGATTAAAATAGAGTCTATAGGAGACGGCCTTCCAGTAATTCGGAGCTTTCTGGATAACAGGTTTCCGGATAATGGATCCCATACATGTACCACATTAATTTCCATAAACAAATATATTAAAGAAAACAGTGAAATGTTAGTAGCAAAACCAAGCACACAAATAATCTAATTTTGCTAATTCTGCATTACCATATGATTAAAGAAAATTGTACTTTTTTTATTTATAAAAAAAAAAACTACCACTTCTTATTTTAATAAAAAAAAAATAATAACAATGCTTCCTAGTTTTTATCATGCCTCAAAAACCGTATATTTAATAGAAACAGTTGTTGTTAAACAAAAATAAAGAGAGATACATACAGCAACAATGAGGAAGTCTAGCCAACACCAGGCATTGGTGAAGAACTTCACAAATCCATACGCCAGCCATTTCAGTAACATTTCCAATATGAAAATATAAGTGAAAACTTTATCTGCATATTCGAGGATCGTTCGTATGGTTTTTCGCTGTTCTATGTAAACATCCTCAAAGGCCTGTCAAAAGGGAAATGACATTTTAAATGAAATAAAAATTAAATGTGTAATATTTCAATGAATAATAAACCTGAAAGACAATTAATTTAGAAATAGCTCTAAAAGAAATCCCTAACTCTGTGTAACTCTTCAGAGCAGGAAAGCTCTTTCTTATGTATTCTGTGTTTTTATTATGCTGTATGTGCTCAGCATTTTTATTCACTTATTATCCCCAAGTTCACTGATGATGTAGAGTGATATATACAGTGATAGTACAGTGTATATATAGTACAATTTGAAAAAGGTTATACATTGGAAGGTTGTGTTCACTATGTAATGTGCCGCAGCAATGGATACTGTCGTTGGTTATTAATCAGTTCAGTTTATTGTACAGGAATTTTCTCACTGTGGATGCAGTATTCATGCACAGTTATAACTTTAGCCTTTTACAGTGCACATTCCCAGGCAGACATTTACAGTATGTACCTAAGCGTGTGGATATCATTACAATAATAACCCAATTTCAGAGGAGCTATGGGCTGCTGGAAAAGCTCTGTCTTGGAACAGCTGCTGGAACAGCTCTGTCTTGTATATGTGCATAGGATCTCAGTCTATCATTAACTAATCCTATCCAATTTACCCATAACATCATGAAACTTTGTTTCTCAGCTTCTAAACTACAACTGCCTTTCTTCCATAATCTAGGGGAAAGATATTGGTGCAGATTTACTGGAGGGTGAAGTGGCTAACGCTAGCGTCAACTCGAAGTGGTCGCTGGCGAGTTTTCGCCCACGAGTAAATCTGCCCCGTTGACTTATAATGGGGGGGGGGTGATGATAAATATTATTAATGAAGCTGTCCTAATTCTCCTATTCTTTTACCCTAGTAAAAATCACTAATTGCAAATTAGATTTCCACCTATACTCAATACAGAAAAAAAAACAAACCGTCTTCTTGTAGAGATGACTATGTCCTAAATCCCTTCACATCTTTTTATACTTACACATGGACAGATGCATCATTAACAATGGGCATCAACAGAGACAACCCTTCAGCCTCGCCCTCTATCTGTCTTACAATACATAATCTATTTGCAAGGTGACACAGAAGAAAGGAATAGATGTATGCAAAAGACTTATTTGGTTACATGAAAATTATCGTAAAGAAAATCTTGGTAGTATATTTTTGGACTGGACCTATGGTGGCTAAATAAAAAGACTGGAACGCCAAAACATTTAAATATGTAGAACTGTAGGTTATTCTGATCTATAAATAAAATAAAATATAATATATAAAATATAAATAAAATACATCAGGCAGCAGAATTTCTGTTTTGTTTAGGAAAATTTACATAATGTAAGATGGTTTTTGAATCCAGTTTATGTCCTGTATTAAATTAATCATTATCTGCTAGGTCGGCCTATAGGACCCCACATAGAAACCACTGCTGCGAATATTTCTATTATGTAAAGATAAATAAATTATATAATGTGTGTGCTCCCTAATATTGAGCCTATGCCTGTTTAAAGCTTTAGATAGATAGATAGATAGATAGATAGATAGATAGATAGATAGATAGATAGATAGAAACATACGGTATCCAAACCTATATTTTAAAAAAACAAAACTTACCAGCGCTCCACTGCTTAACAATATCATGAAAATGATGAAGGTTTCAAACCAGTTGTGCTCCACTATGAGGTAACAGGTTTTACGTAGTGTCCACCAAGTTTTACCCAAACCATCTTCTACGCTAACTTGTAAAATCTTGAAACGTGCCACACAGCCTGAAGGGAAAAAAAGACAGATCAGGCTGCTTACACAACCAATAGTTGTTGAACATAATTAAAAAATGCATGTCCTACTAACACTAATGGAATGCAAGTGTATACAAAAGTAACATTTTTTAAAGTTGCAGATTCAAATCTGAATTAAAATGTCCCTCTCAATAAGTATTTCAGCACTTATCTCAAAATGCACGCCTATACTATACTTCTGACCTTTTGCTTTCTCCTCCTCACATCACTTCAACCTATTACAAGACTTCTCTCAAGCTTATATCTGTCTCTGGAACTCCCTGCCATGGTCTTTCACACTTTCTCCTTCCTTCCAAAGCCTCCCTAAAGACTCATATAAGAAATCAACGTATTATAATAAATATACAATTGCTTTCATCATCATTATGTTTAAAATGTTCCCTTAACCTTAAGCTCTTGTGAGTAGGATCCTGTGATTTTTATTTTATAATCCTTTTTGTTAAAACTATTGTCAGACCTTGATTTGTTCTTAACTGCCATCATAATTTGTAATTTTGCTTATTTATTGTTAGAAAATAGACTGGATAAATGACTTATGAGGAGCCAAAGTATTTATACTTACCATCAGTAAAGCAGTTCTCTGGATCTAAATACTCTTCTGGCTGCTCTACAGGAACTTCCTCGTCTTCTGGCTTTATATCAATTGTACTTCCTTCTGAAGAACTGGTGTCATCCGCTTTCTGAAACCATATGAATCCAATTATAGCTATAACAAAGTATTTATTGTATATATTAACTGTATATATATTATATATTAACTGTGTGCTTTATTACCAGATGATATGACAATTGAGAACTTCTTATTTGTTTTTACCAGGATTACTGTTGTGATACACATTTTTTATTTACTAAACCTCAGTTTAATGTATTCGATGAATAAGCATAACGGCACACAATTACCTATTTTTGTATGCAAAGATTTTAAACACATTTAAAAATGTAATATTATTACCCCCATTCCCATTTAATACAACTGGCCAGGTTATATTAAATGTGATTAGTTATAAAAACTATCCCTTGAAGGATGATATGCAGACTACTACACCAATTAACAGACCTGTTTTAAACCTTCACACAGTTTCCCTTCATTTTAAAAATCTAAAATTGAAAGTAAGCATTGTTTCATGCATTCATTCTTACATCTTTGTCTTCTCCATCAGACGCACTGCTGAAATCCTCCGTGTTAAGATTTTCAAAATCCGACTCCCCAACTGCAATGGGCACTTTGACTGTGAGGTTAGGGTTATGTATGAAAGACATGTGATCCTCATCTAACATGTATTTTTCAACGCTACTTCCAATACCACTAGTAGTTCCATTTCCATTCTTTGGGTAATCCAGATCTCTGTGAATATCAGCACCTGTGTGGTTTGCCAAACAGTTCATCTTCTTCTCATACATTTCATCCAGAGGTTTAACCTCATCAGCATCTTTCTTTTTAAAATGCTTTTGCATAAAATCATGTGTTTTGAGCTTAATCCAGGCGATCCCTTTTTTGATTCGAATGGCCGATATCTGCAGGTTGTTCATCTCACCATCGTCGTCTGTGGCTGCCAGGTTGTCTGCACTAAACGAGCTCAGCAGTAAAGCCAGGAAAAGGTTCAGCACCTAATGAACAGGAAGTGACAAATAAATAAAAAAATATACATTGCATGAAAACGGTTATGGGCAGTCATGTTTATATAAATGCATCATGGATTCAAGGGATAAAACACCGCCACCACTGCTGATACAATGGGGCAGATTTACTAAATGGCGAAGTGGTCATTGATAGAAAAAATTGCCAGAAATCTTATCTGCAGGGACATCACCAATTTACTAACAGGCGTAGATGACAATTTGCTAGCAAAAGAGACCATTGCTAATTAGTCTCACGCCCTATCGCCAGGCAGATTTTCACTCAAGCGAACAATCGTTACATCACAATTCACTAAAGTGCGAATTTTACAGAACGATTTTCACTCAAGCGAACAATCGTTACACCACAATTCACTAAAGTGCGAATTTTACAGAACGATTTTCACTCAAGCGAACAATCGTTACACCACAATTCACTAAAGTGCGAATTTTATAGAACATTACCTCTTTTATCAGTTTCTCTCTCCACCTTAGACCATGCGAATGGATACAACTAAGCTACTTCCTCCTCAATCTTATGTCAGTGACATCATATCCTGTATGCCGAAAAGGCATAAAAGTTGTAAAAAAACGTTGGCATCTTTTGATTTTTTAAAGTGGGATTGCCTTCAAAAGTCCTAACTATGAAAGATTTTTGTGTTAATTTTTTTAACCAATTTGAGGGGCATGCCACATTTGTTTTAGGGTGGACTCATGTCTAGGCATTAGAGGATCTCTTTAATCTTTATTTTCCTTCCTTGGACATGTATAATAATAAGTAGCCACTTCAAGCGTGAAGTGTGGCGGAACTGGTGAAAATTCACCCTTTAGTAAATTTGCCCCTATGACTCAGAAATGTGTGGTAATAGAGTTTACTTAAAAGTTGTTATTTAAAACCAGTCTAAAATTGTAATTTTATAGCCCTGTTACAAATGGCATTCTTATATATAGAATAATAATAAGAAAAATACTATGGGGGAAATAAATAGCAATGTTTTTATTTACACCTGTCGGTTACCTTCAGGGGCTTATTTATAAAGAATTGTAGCTTGGGTTCAGGTAATTTAAAGTAAGAAAAGATGAGAGTGCAATCTTAATGTCCCTTGTGTTTTCTTCCATCAAAATGTTTTTAATCCAGGAGCTGGGTTTTTAAAAACATTGCCACCAGTGATGAACAGGTTGAAATTATATACCTGCGCTGGACCCATCCATCTCTGACCTCAATGCGTATATAAATTAAAAGCAGAGTCACAGAAGTGGGGTTTGGCCATGCCTGGTCAGCTATTTAATTCAACTGATAGATTATTATTCTTTCACTTTCTTTTCCCTACTTTGTATTGCCTGAACCCCGAAGTGTTGATGAGAAATTCAGCATGAAAACTGAACCTGGTGCATCCTCAGAGACAATAGAGGTTATTTACGTCTGCAAGAGCAGTTGCACTCCTGCACTTTTCCTCACAGTAAGTTGAACATGAAACCCTAATCAATACTATACTCAAAATGTGCCCTTTGGACTTTGTAATAGTGGCACCAGTGGTGTAATTAAAGTTTGTGGGGCCCATGCAGAGGAACTTTTAGGACTACCCTTGCAAAGAACATTTGGTGCCCTCCATTTATATGGATGCCACCAGATTATTGGCCTAAACCCTAGGAATCTTAATAAGTGAAGACCACAGTTACCCTGACCCAAAATTGCAATGGTCTCAGACTATTAAAAAAAGTATTCAAGTTACAGGTCAGTCAGGTTATACAAGTGTCCTCCACTGTTTTAACTAACAAAAATTGAGCAGCCTGCACACTGTCTCTCACTGCTGCCTCTAAACCAGTGGCTCACAAGCAACATGTTGCTCACCAACCCCTTGGATGTTGCTCTCATTGGCCTCAAAGCAAGTGCTTATTTTTGAATTAATGACTTGGAGGCAAGTTTTTGATTCATTAAAAACACATGTACTACCAAACAGAACCTCCTGTAGGTTGACAGTCCACATAGGGGCTAACAAATGGCTAATCACAACACTTATTTGGCACCCCAAGAACATTTTTAAAGCAAGTGTTGCTCCTCAACTCCTTTTACATTTGAATGTTGCTCACGGGTTGAAAAGCTTGAGGATCCCTGCTCTAAACTAATTGTGCCAGACCAGAGGAGTCGCTCTGTCCTTGCAATCTGGACCTCCCCTTCCCTCCTTTGCCTTTCTCCTCCCGCTCCATCCCCCTCACAAACACACTGGCGGCAGCAGGGCCCTTCAGGACTCAGGGGCCCCTGCATTTTAGTGTCTACAGGGGCCTTATTTACACCACTGAATTGCGCTCTGTGCCACTCAGCCCTTCTTGATTTTAGTTACAAATCAGGCACTGCTGCACTTATTAAAGGAATCGTGGGCACATGTCAACTGCACCGTGAACAGTGTTAAAGCGGACAGATGGACCATGCAACTGCAATTGATTCAAAGCAAAATGTGTTTGTATTGTGTTAATTTTGGAGAATCAAAAGCAACTGCTTCCGGTATATTGCTTCTTTGTGAATACAAAGGGGTTGAAATTCTGTGAAAAAACACTGCATTGTGGGAAAAAAAATAGCAATAGCTCTAGAAATTGCACTTTTCCCTTCTCAGGATAATGCCGTAAAATACAAAAAGGTTACTGCTGATCTTAAAGCTTGGATTGCTAACAGAAATGACTTTCTTTCCTCCTATATGAATGCGATGTCCTTTTTAACATAACTTAAAGAATTGATAGGTGAGCTAAACTCATACAAATTGAAGACAAACAAAACTCACTGACAAATAACCCTAACACAATTGCGGATATATTTAATTAGTACTATGAAGCACTTTGTTCTAATGCTCATAGCGACTTTGAAAAAATGGATCAGTTTTATGCTAAAGCAGGGACCCCCAAGCTTACTAAAGAACAGCTGAGTGACCTTAACAAGCCAATAACTACCGAATAAGTTTTTGCTACTATTAACAATTTGAAATCAAACAAATCAGGCCCTGTTGGTCTTCCCCCTTCTTTTTATAAGATGCTCAAAATGGTTTCATGAAAAAACGATCTAGAATTATAAACATTAGGACTTTATTAAATATAATATATTTTACCAAGAAGAACAAAATTCCATGCACAGTTATTAATATTGATGCCGAGAAGGCTTTTGACAATATCATCTGGAATTACCTTTTCAGATGTTTGGAAATTTATGGCATTACAGGTCCATTTTATCATTACATAAAATATATTTACGCTAATCCTAAAACTTTTTGGAGGTGCTTGATCTCAACCTTTTTGTATTTTCAAAAGTACAAGACTGAAAAAAGATAAGACTGTCCCTTATCGCCTTTACTTTGTGCATTTCATTCTCAGAGACATCAAGACCAACAAAAAACAACAAAGTTTTAGCTTTCGCTTATGATTTACTGTTAATAATTAAGAATCCTAATAGTTCACTAAGAGCCATTTTTCAATTGCGGAGGGCTTAAATTCATTATCAGGTTATAAGGTGAAATTAAATTTTAAGAGATCTGCAATTGAAATCTCCAAAAAATCAACTCAAATATTTGGGCTTAATATTTCCTTCAGATTTAAATACTCTCTACACATTTCATTTTACACCAGCTATAGAAAAATAACTTCAATGTGTAAAAGATGGGCTCGTTTTCCATCAAACATTAAAGGAAGAGTGATATTCTTTAAAACATTATTATTTCCTAAATTGGTTTATCCTACTCATTAGACATTCTGAAACAAAAGAAAAGTAGATTCTGCACTCATTAGCTTTATATGGAATGGCAAAAAGTCTAAAATTGCTAAGAGCTACTGTCAAATTCTGAGGTCCTAAAGTCCCACATTTTAGAGTTTTTAACTTGGCAGCACTAACTAGATATCTTATTCAATGGATTTCATGCAGTAATAAATTCATCGACCCAGAGATAGAAATTCTTCATGAATCGCATGACATTCTCACGACAGTAAATGGTTTGATGTTCCTAGTGACTTTAAAGTAGAATTCAACCTCCCACGGTCAAAAGTCCCCACTGGCCCCCCTCCCTGCTAAGTGTAACGTATCGGCGAATTTGCAGTTGGAGCACTTTTGTGCATGGGAAATTGCAGAAGGGAACGGAGAAGAGATGAAGATTACCGAAGCGCGGGAAGATGGTGGCCGTGAGCTTGCTGCGCTGACTCTGCATGTGCGGTTAGTAACCCTATAGGGGACATAATTCTGGGGTAAAACTTAGCAGGGGGGAGGCAGGGAGGGGGCCAGTGGGAACTTTTGCCTAAAGCGGGGTATAATTCTCCTTTAAAAAAAAATCCTGTGTATAGAGATTCCATTTTTGTTTGGAAGAACCGATTTACTTATCATGGGTTTGATTAGTCTGTTCCTTTCATGCCAATCAAACTGCTTTTGAAAGCCTCGGACCATTTAAAAATCCTTTCTTTTTGTACTTCTCCGGGAGGAAATAAGATGGTATTGTTGAAAGATATATTGAACACAATAGATGGATCTTTACTAGCCTGGTCTGAGTTTAAGGAAAAATACTTGAACAAGACAAATATTATATGGCTAGCAGTTGTGGTTTGTCAGTTATCCATAACAAAAACAAATTATCTCACTAATCATTGGTTAGCAGAGGCGATTTTATAATTCATGGAACATCCTAAATAGTATTAAATTTAATATAATTTTCAAAAACATTCTGGGATTCTTATAAACCAGGTAGCCATCCACTTGACACAACTTCTTATAAATGGTCTTATTAGTTACAAAATATGGTTTCCCCTTCTCAGCTTATTAAATCTATGCATGACTATAATGAATGGATTCATGCTGAAAACTGGAGGGTTCAACACTTGGGTTACAGGGAAATGTTTGTTAGGAGTAAATCCTCTTCTATTTCTTCCTATTGCCCTAAATGCGTGAAAGTTGATGTGAACCTATTGCATTATCTTTGGGCTTGTCCTGAAGGAATTAGTTTCTGGCATAAGGTGGAGAATTTTTTGATTCCTAGACTTAAAAATACCACTAAAACTTTCTCCTTTTTTTACCTTGTTGCAACTTAAGCTTGATGAGGTTCTGTTGAGAAATTCCTCATTCTCTAGTTCAAAAAGTAAATTATGTATTTTCATGGCAGCCTCGAAGAAAACTTTATTTTCATTTTGGTAAAAAGGTGAAGATCCTTCTGTAACTGATATCTTATCTTGGCCAATTGTGTTGGCAGGAGGCTATTTTTGCACAGTAGCTCATAGCAACCAAGCAGTAACAGGTTTAGATTAGGTTAGTGGAAGTTAGCCAATAAAAGCTAGCTGTTACTTTGTTTTAGTGGGTTACTGCACTGATACAATTGTGCACCTTTGCAACTAAATGAGCTCTTATCTCTAAAAAGGAAAATGAACTATTTTCAAAAAAAGTTATAACAAATACTGACCACCAGATTACCAATGACCATCACCATCATGAAGACCATAATACACATGGATTGTCCAGCAACCTCCATGCAGTCCCACATGGTTTCAATCCACTCTCCACATAATACCCGGAAAACGATAAGAAAGGAATGAAAAAAATCATTCATGTGCCAGCGTGGCAGTATACAGTCTGGGTGTATTTTGCAGACACAGTCCTTATAGCTTTTGCCAAATAGCTGCATGCCCACCACAGCAAAAATGAAGACAATAATGGCAAGCACCAAGGTCAAGTTCCCCAAGGCACCAACAGAATTCCCAATGATTTTTATCAGCATGTTTAATGTTGGCCACGATTTAGCTAGTTTGAAGACTCTTAGCTGTGGAAGGACAAAAAAAGATATATTATTTTCACTGCTTTATGAGCAACATACACACACAAAAGTCAAATACAGGTAATGGGATCTACTATCCAGAAATCCATTATCAGGAAAACTTGAATATATGAATTATTTTACCGATCACCTTAAGCAAACGTTTCCCTTTCTTTAATTAATAAATCAGCATCTTGATGGTGACTATGCTGCCATACTGGCGACAAAACAATCCTATTGGGTTTCTTTAAAGTTTAAAAGTTTTTAGTAGGAAAAAATGGGGGAAAAGTTAAAGTGATCCAAATTACAGAAAGATTCACTGCTTTATAGCTATTGGTCCCTTTTAGTGATGTGAGGGTCGGGTTAAACCCGCACTCAACTTTAACCCGCCCTCCCTCCACCCCCAAGCCCGACTTCCGGCATCCATTTTAAGGTCCGCCCCACCAATGATGTCACAAAGGGGGCGGGGCAAGCAGGCACGCAACTTTATAAAATGAAGCCAGAAGCAAGCAGTGGCGGGCAGGAAGAGCAGGAAGAAGAGCTCAGCTGGTACCCGTCACCCGCAAATGGGAGTTCGTGGTTGGACCAAACCAGCCCGCCCCGCGGGTTTCGTGGGTATTGTGCCGGCCCGCACATCACTAGTCTCTTTATAACAGATTTCACTTAATTAAGTCAAATTCCAAATATTCTCTAACACTTCTCACAACATATTAACATAATTCCCTTTAAGCAATCGCAAAAAGATTATGGAACTTTGTTATACCAAGCGGAAGGAGCGCAGTACAGAAAGCCCCTCAACATCTTGAAGTCCTAATTCCATTAAACTGAGGGAAACAATAAAGCTATCAAATATGTTCCAACCCTCCTGAAAATAGTAATATGGATCCATTGCAATCAGCTTCAAGAACATTTCTGCTGTAAAAATGCCAGTGAATACCTGGGGAGAAAAAAAGAAGTAACCACATATTAATCATTGTACCTCATCCGTTTGGCACACAATATAGCATTTTAACATAATCAGCAGAATGGAGGAAAGGTGTGTTGATACCATCAGAATTCCAAGTACTTCAACTTAAGTGCTATAGAAGAACATGCATGCCACAAATACTGTACATGGATATGCACATATTCAGGTAGTACCACAGAATTTACTAACTTTTTCTTCTAAATGGTAAACAAGCTTTCTAACTAGAATGGCACAACTGAATGAGGCACAGCCGTGCAGCAGATTGGCATGCTGATTTCTTTGGAATAGTTGTTAAAATTAAAAGTATGATTGTATTTTTATTTTAGTTTGGTGGTTGGTGAACACACAAAAATAATTGATAGGGTTACTGGCAGAGACAAGTCTTTTCGGCAATTACCAGACGGCAGTGTAAAATGTTGCTTAAAAACACCTGTGACTTGAAAAATCACCTGCTTGACCTGACTACTATATTGTCCACAACCAGCCCTAAAACTAATCTGCTTCTTGACTGCAGTTGTATTTAAATGAATTCTTGTCTGGTAATAATGCGTCCAGCATCAGAACAGCGCAGAAAGCTAGTTGCTCCAAAAAGGGAATGATATTCACCAGGACTGGCTATCAGCGCTTCAAGGGCATCATAGGAGCTTCAAGGAACTTTGAGAAATACACAAAAAATATCAGCGCCCTGTCACTTGTTTTTAATAAATGTACCAGTTCTAACAGACAATTGTCACAATACTATGGTATTCATATATGTTTTGATTTTGTTTAATGCAGTACAACACAAAAAGTACTCAATCTTTTCTTTCTTAACACAGACTAAACTTAACAAAATTTGTGTAAAATATGAAGTTGTGTAATCCATATATACATGATTTCGATCAGATGATTCTCCTTTCATTTAGGAGTAAAATCACCCGTTTCTTTCTTTATGCAACTGCACCATGGGGTGGGGGGGCCTGAGTGAAACGTGATTTCAATATGCTGTATAGCTATATAGTCTGTATTGACAAATAAAGGAACCTTGAATCTCTTCTGGAGTCTGAATCATCTCTGTGCACCACAGTGAATGTGAAGAAAAGAAAGGAGTGCCAAGACCTATCTGAGGAGGTGAAATAGAAAATTGTAAGGCAGACAATGTCAAGGTTATAGTTTGGTCTCCAGAGATCTTAGAGTTCCAATGTCAACCAAAAGTAATGTTAGAAAAACTGCAGCAAAAAAATGATTCAAGATTGACAAGATTGTTTGAATTGGACGCCAAGGTACCACATGGCCAACTGAGTGAAAGTGGGTGCTATGGTGGGAAAGACTCCCAGGAAGACTCCACTGCTGGTAAAGAAACTTAAAAAAGCAGAACTGAAGTTTACCAAAATAAAATTCTTGTAAGAAAAATCATCTTCTTAGAAAAAGTGCACATGCTATCCTGAAATCATTATTTTGGAACTTATAGTGCAGAGGTATAGAGGTGCAATATTTTTTGGCCATGACCATATATACCAACCTGCAACCGGTTAGTTACATTTTTAGTTAAATAACTCAATTTACCCTCACACAATATCTGTAGCTTTCTCATTCTCGGAATACAGACAAAGCGTAGATCAACTTGATCACAAAACAACAGGCCAATCAATATCTCAAATTAGAACATGTCAGTTTATGTATGTGTCAATGCAAGCATGCCATACATTCCTGGATATGATTTAATTAACTTTCATTTGGGATACCATTCTCCTACAGCTTTATCAAGCCACAAAAAAAAACAGTCGAAAATATCTTACCAGATTTCCCACAACCAAAACACTTTCAAAATGGGGCGTCATTGGATAGTGCTCCATAGCCATAAATAATGTGTTAAGAATAATACAAATGGTGATGGCCAAGTCCACAAAAGGATCCATTACAATCATGTTTATAATGGTTTTAAAGCGAATCCAAAAAGGACAGCAAGTCCATATTAGATAGGTGTCAGCAAATTTGTACCAACAAGGGGGACACTTTCTTTGAGATTCCTCCAGCTCTTTGGAGAGAAAAAAGAAAATGTATTAAAAACATCTGTATTGCTGAATATCTTAAGAAACCTGACATTCTATAATTCCTGCATGTTATATATACACGAGGACTGAACTTCAATTCACCAGTGACGAGTAGTGATTTTATAGCTAGCCTAAACCTCAGAATTTATGATTTTTCTTTAGATGGCAAGAAGATTATATAAAATTAACAGTAACATACATATAGCCAATCACACCCAGTCAAATTAATTTTGTTTTGCATATAATAAAAAGCCTGATTTTACGTGGCAAGCTTTTTAGTTTTTTTCCGAAACCCACTTGTGGATAAAAACAAGACAGCCATTGTTTTTAAAAAAAAGTTTGGAAAAAACTAAAACCCATTGGTTGAGAAAACGAGAGTGAGTTCAGGAAGTCACTCGCCTTTTCTGCAATCGCTTTGCCCAACTAGGAACATCAATTGATGATAAGCCACCAAAGAAGTTGTATTCCATAAAAGTCTGGCTCAGAAATAATAGTATAAATGTTACCTTCCACTAAAGTTTGAGTTACAACACTCAGAATACTATTGGCTCTCTTCCTTCCAAAAGTTGCAGTCAGCTGGTCCATGGACACACGAAGAGATGCTGAAGGCTTCCTTTTTACTTCTACTTCAGTTGTAGGCTGCAGAACAGATACATTCATTTATACAGAGGAAGTGTTTTAAAGCCACTTTGTGTTCTTAGGATTAGAATGCTGAGAAACCAAGTTGCTTTGTACATTTAAAAAGTGTATCTGTAATATACAGCTGGAGCATGGAGCCATACCGCCATTCTATAGTGATTTCGTCAGCATGCTTATCATACCTTTCAAAATTTCCATTCCTTCATTTTAAGGAACCAAAGAACAACTTTCGTCATTGTCATACTGTTATAGAAAAGCAAATGTTTGTGACATAGCTATTGCAATCTTCAAATTCTTCTTAATAATTACTAATGGAATGCCACAGTACAGAATTTAAAAGAGGCACGAATATTTTCAACTATTTCCAGTGCAGAGCAAGATTGTGCATGCCGCATTACAGAAAAACTACACTATGACCGAGTTTTTGAGTATAAGATCTTGCATCTAAAAATATCAAATAAAATAAATAACTAAAACTAAAATACATTTCTTGCTACTATAGTAAGTGGTCTTTGATTTGCCATTTGCCATCAAGAAGATTCTTGTTCACTGCAGGCCTTTTAACTGGGTAAGGTGGAGTATTGGGACTCTGTATTTTACAAGACAAGTCTAGCTGCACTCTTTCACACTTTGTATGTTCTTAATGCACTTTTATTTAAAAAAAAAAAAAAAAAAGTGGTTGCTTTTGTGCAAGAGTATGTGCCAGTTGCAACTGTGTTGTCGTTTCCAGTGCAAGTAGCAGCATGTGAGGGTGTACAGCAAATCAGCACATTACACCTGCCTTATAAACTAGTATAGGATTCCCTTAACACAGTCCCTTATGTGTTTGTTATTTGATCATGGTCAATGGCCATGCTCCCTTAGCAGAACAAATACGTGCTAGTACATAACCATGAAAAATCTTTGTGTCGTTGGCCACAAAAAATTGTACTGAACTGCAGTTGCATAATTATGCTAGGATTCTGGTAAATAATTGTGCATTGTGGGCAAATACATTTGCACATCAAATCTCTTTTTAACTGACCTTCAAGCTGATGGAATTTGTACTTTTACAACCAACTGTTCTGAAAATTGCCTACTCCTAGCTGAAGAAAGAAACCAGGATGCATGTTTGGACACTCTTGGTGTTATACAAAGAATAGGTAGTTTAACCTATTAGTATATTGGTTAAAAATGAAAATAAAGCAACTTGTGGTTCAGCTATTTTTAAACTAAAGTTCCAATGATCTGCAGACGTTGATGGGTTTAGCTCCACAAACGTTGGAGAGACCCAGTCATTCTACCTTGCTTTAGGCATAGTCAGATAGAAGAAAAATAAAATATCAACTATGTTTTTTCAGTTGGTATCTGAACATGCATCATGCTACATATGTAATCTCCCATGCTAGGTTAGAAAGGGAAAACTGATTAATATAGAAAACTAACATGCTATCTAAATCAAGGTGTAACTTTTAACTTAACTAACACAAAGAAGAAAATATAGGAATAGAGAGAATTAAAATGTTTTGCCCATGAGACAAAAGCAAACTGGAATTTACAATTTTGATGTGTTAAGGCTGTTTTATGGAAAAATATTTAGCTTGGCATCTCGCTTCATCTTTCCCAAATTGCTCACTAAATAAAATACCCAATAAATGTGGAAAATGTTGTTTGCTCAATGAGCAACTGTATACTTGAATTTCGTTCACGTACACACATTTATTGTAGATATAAACAAATTGTGTACCAAATGTAACATTTCAAACTGCTTTTGTCTCCAGGTTAATTAAAATTTAAGAAAACAAAAAGAATAATCAATCTCTTTAGAAGTTTCCAGGAAGCATCTGAGGATAGGATAAACCAATACTCATTCCATCAGGGAGGGATCCATTTCAGACTTTGAGGGTGGCATACAGGAAAGCAGAAGGGTAGACCACGATGCCTATACTAAACTACTTATTAACTTCCTTACACTGTCATCAGTAGCTGCCTTATCTATTTTCACCTCAGGCAAAAGACGTCCACCAGGGATATTGGAGCCTGGACCACCAATCAGAGAGACCACGCCATTACAATCCACAGTGCTATTCCTTTTCGGATTTCTCCGCAGGTTCTGGAGGATGCGAGATGATCGACTGCCCTGACTGTAACCGCTATTGTAGCTATTCCTTCTGTCATGCCCACGGACTGGGATGAAAAGGGAATCACGCCTGCCTTCACTCTCTTCTACTGTGCTGTGTTCATCATCGGCAAATTCATTTTCAGAGACTGGATCCCTGAAACGTCCTCTAAAACTAAATATACTGCTCTTGCTGTTGTGTCTTGAGAGGTATGGA
The DNA here is from genome assembly GCA_038501925.1 of Xenopus petersii. Lineage (NCBI taxonomy): Eukaryota > Metazoa > Chordata > Amphibia > Anura > Pipidae > Xenopus > Xenopus petersii. The sequence goes on along the minus strand of CM076674.1, from coordinate 43,091,182 downwards.
GACCCTGGTATGCTCAGAAGAGACTGCAACAGACAATAAGGAAAGAGGAGAGGAGCTGAAAAATGAATTAAGCAACAAAAAAAAAAAAACAGTTCAGTTACAAACACGTAGAAAAGAGTCACCAGATTATTGCACCTTTTAACGTATTTTTTTTAAGTTATGATCTTGATATTTTTCTTTCTTAATATTTCTAGATCTCAGTATTTGTATGGCAAATTCATTGTATTTGGCTTTACATTTCCTTGGTTGCCCCACCCACCAACCAGTCCTATAGTAGCAGGATTATCTCACATTAATGAAAATGAAATGAAAAGTTTGTTTTATAGCTTTATAGACCACAGAAGCCTTCATTTCAATACCTGGTTCATGATCGAAAACCTTCTTCCCAGTCTATTGTCAGGGTACCAGAAGCCTATTCTTTTTACCCCATCTTCGGACTCAGACTTGTACACCTTTTCGCTATCTCCTTTCTCTTCCCCCTCAGACAATTCTTTTTGTTTCCGTTTCTTTCTGCGATTTCTCCTTTCCTTGGCACTCTTTGAGCTTGGTTTGGAGAACTCAGAAGAAGTGTGAGACATCTGAGCCTCTCCATCTTCATCTTCCACAGCATCCTCAGTCACTGTTCCAGCAGATGTAGCATTTGCTTGAGCCTAATACAAACACAAAGCACATATACAGACCTCATGATCCTAGTGTCCGCCGTTTGCGTGCAAACCCCCCTTGTCCACACATGTGCCATAGCGCTGGGAAACTCCATTCCCAATGCACTTTAGGATGCGGCTGGGTGACTTGCCACCCCTAAAATTTCGCCGCCCTAGGCTCGGGCTTTTTGGCCTCACCACAAATCCAGGCATGCAAGTCCGGCACTCTAAAGCAAATCTGCAATTTCTTGAAAGCTTCTTTATTAAAAATATTCAGTCAACAAATACACTGTATACAGTAAAAGCTGTGTGCATACATTAGGCCACCATGTGTACTTTTCTGACATTCAGTCACTGGTGTATCCATTTAACCAGCATATAAATACATTTTTCCCATGTTAGGTACTTTGCACACAAAGATTTAAATGTAAACTCTGAATTAACGTTCATGGCAGGGATTCAAAACCAAAGCTGGAGCTCTATGGTCCTCATTAAAGGGGATCTACAGTCAACAAAATACATGAAAGTAAGCTTGTTCAGAGCCCTTTTCCTTTTTTGAATTCTATGTTAACTTTCTGTTTTTATTGGTTTTAAAATAGTCGTTTTATACTGCTAATACAGTAGAACCCCCATTTTACGTTTTTTAGGGGACCAGAAAACAATGATGTAAAATGAGGGAAAACTTAAAATCAGGGGATGTAAAATGGGGGTTCTACTTTTCACTCAGTAGCTCTTTGTAACAGATTATGAGTATGCAGGACTAATTGAATATGCAGGCAGTGCCTCTAATAAAACACAACCTTGCATATTCAATTAATCTTAGGTCCAACTAGCAGCAATAAAAGCTAGAGCTGAACCTGATATTAGCAGCATAAAGCTGCGGATAGCTATATAAAGAAAACGCAAGATGACTTTTTATTTTAACATTTATACATGATTAAGAAAACAAAAGAACATCCCTTATTTATCAATGCTCAGTGCCGTATTTCTATTAAAATGTCTTAATGAGGAATTAATTAAAAAGACTTCCACAAACCAGATCATTTACTACTAATACAATTAATAATTGAATTACAATTTAATATACCTCTCCCACCATTACTTGATTTATATTTCTATATACCCAATGGTCGCTAGGATAATTTGGACGCTAGTAACTAGATTGCTGAAAATGCAAACTGGAGAGCTGCTGAATAAAAAGCTAAATAACGCAAAAACCACCAATAAAAAAAATGAAAACTAATTGCAAAATGTCTCAGAATATCACTCTCTACATTGTACTAAAATTTAATTTAAAGGTGAAAACCCCATTTAATAGAACACAGTAATTAAAATGGCCCCTATAGTTTATCATGGTCGTCTAAGAAAAAGAAAGATTATATATACTGTAGATATACTGTATAAGGGATGCACCAAATCCAGGATTCGCTTCGAGATTCAGACTTTTTTTAGGAAGATTTAGATTCGGCCAAATCCTTGTGCCTGTCCGATCCGAATCCGAATCCTAATTTGCATATGTAAACTAGGAGCATGAAGGGAAATCAAAAAACAAGAAATTAAACATTTTTTTCACTTTTTACTTTCCTGCCCCTAATTTGCATATGCAAATTGGTCAAATTTTTCACAAAGGATTTGGGGATTCTGCCAAATTCCAAATAGTGGATTCAGTGTATCCCTAATTGAAATGGCCCCTATAGTTTATCATGGTCATCTAAGAAATAAATTATATAGTTAATAAAGTACCCTCTCTTGTGAAATATAAGAGTATTTTAAGGCACTGAGGAGTTCCATGAAACTATGAGATTACTTCTAATATCCTCATATTTTGCAACAGGGGGTAGCTTATTTATTATAATACACAAGTTTCAGTGAGTCATGTGACAGAAATGTTACCACTAAGCTTCAATTATAACCGATGACATCACTAAGCACTGTTTTAAGGATATAATTTACAGGATATCCATGGCTCTTGTGTATTATATACAGCTATACTGTATTTTGGTGGGAATTTACATATAAAGAAGACAAGTCTCTTAAAAATGTTACTTGTAATACTGTTTAAATAAGTGGCATACAAGACAGCAAGTGTCACTTTATAAGTAATGAAACATCAGACCTGAGCTTCTTCTTGCATCCTTTTCAACTGTTCCAGCATTGCCTTAAATTCATGTTCCTTCTGCTCTGCTTCCTCCAAAGTGGCTTGGTTTTGTTCTTCATAAGCCATGGCCACTACAGCCAGAATTAAATTTACCAGGTAAAATGACCCCACAAAGATCACCAAGACAAAGAAGATCATATAGGTTTTTCCAGAAGCACGCAATGTCTAAAATAAAAATGTATAATATACTAGTGACCATTTGAACAAAAGACCATTAGAGAAGAATATTCTGTAGAAAGACACCTGGTTAACAAATCATCATATTTTTCATCATAGTTTATTATTTTAAAAAAAAATTCTTATAGTGCTAAGCTGATTTAAAAAATATGGCAATGTTTTTAAATTAAGTTTCTTAGATTCATGCATTTTACTTTCATAAATATGTTTATGCTAGATATTAATATAAGTTTTAAACATATTTCATATTCATAAATATCTGTGTGCATATACATTTACATATACAGATATGGGACCTGCATGTAATCCAAAATTCTGGGATTCTTTTAAAATGTTTAAAAATCATTTAAACATTAAACCTAGTAGGATTATTTTGCTAAGCATTAATTATATCTAAGCAGGGAACAAAAACAAGGTACTGTTTTATTACAGAGAAAAATGAAAATAATTTGAAAATGTTTTAATTATTTGATTAAATTCAATACTTTCCATATTTCAGAGCTGGATAAGGGGTTTCTGCATAACAGATCCCATACATATGCACAAAAAATATATTTATACACACAGTTTTAGCTGGGCAGACAGGAGAAAGTGAGGAACTGGAAAAGCAGGAATGGACCAAGATTAATTTTAGAAGAGGAGACTGACCAAAATTTAATTTAGAATAATATAAGAAATCTAAGCCTAGCAGAGTTAAATTTTTACCAAAATGAATAATCAGAAGGTTACCCAGGTTAGTCACAGAGATGCTTTTTCAGCCACCTGGTCATCATGACCCTGCATGCAACACTGGGTCAATAGAGCATTTAAAGTGGCTGAATAATCCAGCATCAATAGCCAATCTGGCATCTGTTTGCTGCAACTCTTCTCTAAAACTTTTCTGATTGACACCTTAGATCTAACCCGATTTCACCTGCCCTGCTCTTGTGTTTGGACCTCCTTTAGCTTGTCAGTGGATTGTGTTGCACGCCACCTTACACCTTAGTCTGACTACCAGCCCTTCACTCTAGTCCACATGCATGCTGTACCACAAGGCTAGTGAGTGTGCCTCCTGCAGGGGCCTATAGAGAAAGCTCAGGTCCCCAAAGAGTTGGTTAATTCAAGTATCTATATGCCATTCCAATTTCACCATAGGAGCCACATAGACAACTAGTGATCTCTTCCTCTGTGGCATAATTGACAGGATAGTGATACTCAAGCAATGTGCCAAAGCAAGCAGGACTCATCCCAGTGCTAATGGCACAAGAGGGGTGGCTTAATAATTCTTCACTTTAATAGGTACAATATTATGGACAGTATGACATGCCACAAAGGGATAAAGACATACATGCATGCATGCATACAGGCAAACATGCATACTTACTAACTGGTACAAGTTTTCCCAAAAATCCTGAGTCATAAGGCGAAATAAAGCCAAGAAGGCCCAGCTAAAAGTGTCAAAGCTAGTATAGCCATAATTTGGATTCCTCCCTGCTTTCATACATGTGTATCCTTCTGGGCATTGCCTGAAATACAAAGTTCACTCCCCATAAGAGCATTGCACTGTACAGAGTGGTACAGATAGCATGGTAATCTGACCCAAAAATTGCTTTATTTGTAACATGTATGACAGTATTGAATAGGATCTGCCTCAGATAGTATGGAATTTCACAAAAGCACTAGACACGTTAATATGAAAACATAATTAATAGCAGGACTGAAAGCATGTCATGTTTTAAGCCTCCACAGTAAAAAAAAAAAGACTATTCTCAAGTGTGTTTGAAGGGAGTGCATGAAACCCAATTATTCCACAAGAAACTGTAGAGGTGGTTTTGTTGGAAATTGATCTTGTGATGCAAACACAAAATAGTCCAATTTCCACAACAATTTGGATACTACTTCAGAGAGAATTTCAGAACCTATTGGTATCACTGAATACAACTATCTCTGTAGGTGGTCTTAGAAAGGCTCTTTCCATATAAGCTTAATTTTATTTGAAGGTGAAATCACTAATGGTAAAACACATCTCCATCAGATATCAGCAAAACCTTCCATAAAGTAATTGGCGATCTCTCCATTTCCAATGATTTGCTTTGATTTAATACCCTTTCTTTTTCACTCAACTCCTGATTCTTAAATCTTCCATCTTCCACTGTTTCCATTTATTTAAACTTGCTTTTGAGTTAACCTTTTAATTATACCCGCATTACCTTTTTTTCATATACCATCATCATTTTTTCCAGAAGCTTCTTGTAATCTTATTTACTTTAATCAATACCCAAATTTATTTCTCATCTTCCTCAGTTTTTTTTCTATGAACAAAGTCTAACTTTTTTAATCATTTGTGATTTTGTTCACCTTTCTATGTTTTTCTGTCTTTTCTCCCATCTCTCTTTTCCTTTCTCGGGTTACTTTTAATACAGTTTTTTTCTACCCTCTTCTCTTTAAACTTCTCGCAGTCTTCTAACTTAACTAACTTCTAACTTACTATCCAAAAGCCCAAAAAATAGTTTTTTATATATTAGACAGGGAGATGTGTTGAATAGTTTCCCTTTACACTTTTTAAATATGTTTTGGCAGTTGTGAGGCATATTTCTAGTAAAACAATTCAAAGTACATATATTTAGAGAACATGTCTGAAAAGGAAGCTGAAAGACGTTGTTTGTCTGTCCTAAAAGACCATTAAGTTCTCTCTAGGTGGATTAGTTACAAATGGTGTCAGTATTCTATAAAGCAATAAACATCTTACATAGCAACTGCAAAGGTCATTATAAATATGCATTTATATATTAATACAAACTAGTACAGGGTGTATTTACCATTAGGGGGGATATATCTAAAAGGCAATTCTCCACAAAATTCTCTAAAATACACCAGCATCAATCAGCTTGTATTAATTGGCAGTGTAAGTGTAAATTTTTGAAAAATATGCCCCATAATATAAATAAATTATTTTTTATTTTTCTGTTGCAAATTCTAGTTAATAAACATGCAAATGTATTCTCTACAAAAATATTCCATAATTGTTTGTCATATAATAAAGACCACTCTGTATATTTAAAGTGGACCTGTCATCCAGACACAAAAATCTGTATAATAAAAGTCCTTTTCAAATTAAACATGAAATTCAATTTCTATTTTTTATTAAAGCATTCATAGCTGTTGTAAGCTCATCTAAAAATCTCAGCTGTCAATCAAATATTGTCTGCCCCTCCTCTATGCCAGTGGCATAGAGGCGGGGCAGACAATTACTTTCACTTTCCATTCAGCACTTCCTAGACGTCACTGCTCTCCCTACATTCCCTCGTTCTCTTTACCATTTAATTGTGTAGCCAGAGCAAGGAAATGGACATCAGGTCCCCCATTCTGGTGCACAAACAAGATTCTGAGATGATGCAAGACTTGCCTTAATAAAACTGTCTACAAAATGGCTGCTTCCTGCTTGCTATAATTATGAATTCCCAGACTGAAGGAAACAAGATTCAAATAATTTATATAGTGTAATTAAAGTTCATTTTGCTTGACTAATGTAATAAAATAGGATTTAGAATGTTTTTTTTGGGTGACGGGTCCCCTTTAATACAGGAAAAAAGCCAAAAGGTTGGCCCGTATCCATTATCATCCTGGCATGGCCTGTAATATCCTTTTTCCCCATATTACCCTCAGATGTGATTGCTGCAGTATCACAGAAATCAGTCAGAATTCATCATTTATTCCTATGGCAAATAAGGAGTTTATGGAAGTTTAAAGCAGTCCTGCATCCAATAACTATTATTTTGCATAGTGCAAGACCAAGCAATATTCAGCAATTTACCAATGTACATTAATTACACATTTTTGTTCTTTTTAATTTTCCATAAAAGACGCAAAATAAAATTTTAGAAGGTGCAATTCCAACAGATTATACATGAAAAGAGATCTTTAAACACAGTGTAGATTCAGGTATAGAGGAGATTCCAGTTAAGGTCCTCCAACATATAGCCAGCCATCGATTGGGGGTTGCCATTTCAGACCCATCTCCCACCAGGAAAACTACATCCAATTAGTTTTGTCCTGCATGTACCTTGCATACATTTTCCTTTGCCTTGTATCAAGAGGCAGTGAGAGGCTGTTTACCACATCTAGTAATTTAAAGAGCTGAATTGCTACTTTTTAAAATTCAAATTTGGCTCTTCTAGTTCAGAGAGTGCTATTGTGGCAAAACGGCACTGGTAATTGATGTTCCTGGAATTCCTGGAATATGTTTAAAGCTGAACAAAGGACCTACAAGAGACCTGATTCCTGTAATATTGTTTGAAAAGTCACACCCACAGAAGCTAAAGAGATGAATACTGCTTTTAACTGCTAATACACGGACATCATTGGAATGTATGTATTTTTAAATGTACTGTATACAGGAACATGGACATTTTCTTTCATCATGTAAAAATCAGTAGTGGGAGACAGGACCACGGAAAGAAATGGTTCATCAGATACACACTGGCATGCTGTAAACAGATAAATAACAAAAAATAAGAACAAGATATCTTACCCAGCGTCTGAGCCATTACCGCAGAGTATTGGATCCAATGCTCCATGGACTTTAAAAAAGTTTGCTGAAAAGGTTTTAAGAGAATACAATAGCATTTTAAGAACAGAAATATAATTACTGTAACATAATTTTTTTTTTAAAGATATAATGCATATGTCTCGCTAAAAAAAAGCACTCTTTATATTTAAGAAGAGTCCGGTAGTGTATTTCCCCAAAACAAAATGGCATGGGTTTGCCAAATACAACTTCAGAGAAACAGTTTCTGATGTACGTAGAAAAGTGTTGGAAGATGGAAGCATATTTTTACCTTTTCCAAAAGCCCTCCTCTAAAAATGTTCTTTATCCTCATATGGTTGATTATATGTACATTGATTACTCTAATTTTGTAATCCTTAAAATAATCTCAATCAAAGAATGTAAGTACAAATATAATTAAGTTAAGGGGAGGACGTGTAACATACTGTCATTCATGATGTATTCGTCAAAATCAAATCCTTTGCTGCCATTGGCCAAGTACATCTGGTCCATGTCCACAGGCCAAGCAACACATTTGCGCCTTAGATGGCCCATGAAAAGCTGTAGACCGATTAAAGCAAAGACACTGAGGCAAAACACTGTCAAAATCATTACATCTGACAGCTTCTTCACAGACTGAATTAGTGCACCCACAATGGTCTTCAGGCCTGTGGTGGAAAAAGGGTAACAAATTATTTATAAACTCCTTTATAAGTGCTCTTTGCACTGCCAATATTACATAAGGAATAATCCAGGTATAAAATTCCATCGACAATTGCATAGCATATCTTTTTCCAATATTCCTAATTGTAAGCATTCTATAAAATTGTGATTCATAGCGGAGGAAAAAGCGGGATTGGCAAATACAATTATTTTGCTTCTACATAGTGAGTGAACAATTAACTTGTTTTATTTACTATAGTTTTAGAAATTGACTGCATAAATCAAAAGAAAACCACCATACAGTATAAAAGACACTCTCTAAATCTGTAATGTTAAGAATTATCTTAGCATTGTCTGCATTACTGATACAATATATTTAAAGGGCACCTGTTAGCTGATAATAATTCCCCCCACCAAAGGTTCGGGCTAGAAGAGCTCGCACTCTGGTTGGGGGGTAATAGTCACTTTTAAAAAAAAAAAAAAAAAAATGATTGCTTCCACAAGCACTAGGGCACTCGCACTGGGAGGTCTCCTTTTCAGATCTATTTGTTTTCCTACATAAAATCATTTTCAGCTAATGTACAAAGGTGTAAAGTCTCACTGCATATTTTATAGAGTATTAATAGAGTCTGCCATCCAAATTTATAGTAATAGTAACAGCAGACTATATCTAGTATAGGTAAATCTAAAAACAACTGGATTTGCTGAGTAATCATTGAAGACGTTTCACTAATCATCCGAGCAGCTTCTTCAGTTTGACTCAGTTGAGTTGAGTTGAACTGAAGAAGCTGAAGAAGCTGTGGTATTTAGCATTCTGTCTGTTAGGGCCAAAACTACCCTAGCAACCATGCATACATTTGAATAAGAGACTGGAAGATAAATAGGAGAGGTCTGAATAGAAAGATGAGTGATAAAAAGTAGCAATAATAAATTGTAGCCTTACAGAGCATTTGTTTTTCAGTGACCCCCATTTCAAAGCTGGAAAGAGTCAGAAGAAGTCGGCAAATAATTCAAAAACTCAATAAAAACCAATAAGGGAGACCAATTGAAAAGTTGTTTAGAACTGGCTATTCTATAACATACTAAAACTTAACTTAAAGGTGAACCACCACTTTAAGATAATGTCTGTTGATACGATAGTCTACTCCATTCCTTTGTGGTCACTGTTTTAGCAAGGAGCTCTGCACTTACTCTACCAGCTACCATCTAATGCGCAAATATTTTTCCAACGTTACCCCAAGCACAGCTTTCTCCTCTGACAGCTGAGGTCTCCATTGCACATGCAAGGATCCCCCGTCCATCACTGAAAGGAAGTGGGGCTGTTGTGATCCAGGTACTTGATTCTATTAGCAGAGAGTAGAAAGTTGCAGCCAATCTATTTAACACAGGGCAGAGTTGTGGTAATATGTTACTCATTATATTGTGGATAATGTATATAAATATTTCCTTCTTCTTTAAGATTTATTATTGATGTGCTTTAGGAGAATTGTGTTTACACCAAGGGGTGCTAATACTATCATGTATACAGCAAAAACCTTCTATGGGCATAACTCCAATAAAAAATATCTAAAATATACAAAGAGACAGTAGGAGAAATCCTGTAGAAAAATCTTAAGACAAAACAGTGGAAGATAATGTAGAAGCAGAATAATTTCAGGGAATATAATAAAAGTCTGAAAAAATATGGCAACTTAAACAATATTGTGCAGAGAATTTTTCAGTTGCACTAAATATTTTTGCAAACACACAAAAGTATTCAGCCAGTCATCTTACAGTCCAAAAATGCCATTTTTTGAGTTTGTGCAGTATGTGTCATAAAACTTGTTGCCTGAAATATCATAATAATTGTGGCATAAAAACTGCACTTTAAGAAGATCTTTTTCATAATTAATTTCTTTTAGTTTGCAGCTTATTACATTCCCCTAGAAATGCCTAACAAATGTTGTATTTTCTATTTGTATATCCCAAGATTGGCAATTTTTCTTAAATATGCACAAGTTAACAGCAAGAAATATAAAAATCTTATTTTGAGGTAAAAGATGCAGACTTCCTTTTAAAAAGCAATGTAAGGTCAATTGTCTCCATAAAATATATTGGTATTGTTATCAGACAATAACACAACATTTTTGTTTAAAAAGAGACATTACAGCAAAATTTCATGCAAAGAATCCATTAACACAAAATAAACAAATTCATTCATGGATGGAATTCAGGCAGGGTTCAGATCATTTCCATGCAAATCATTTAAACGCCAAGGCTGAGCAGTTTTTCAAATTTTCAAATTGATGCAATCCAATAAATGAAATATTTTATTGCTTGAGACAGAGACATGAAGATGCTTTATTGATTAGTTAAGAGGAGGGGGAATGCTTTCAGGTGCTGATTCTGCCATGCAACAGAACATCTGGAAATAAAATCGTAATGCTGATATATTATAACTAGAATAAAAAAAGTTTGCATTTTAGTAATCACATTTCTCTTTTGTTCCGGCACACTCTACTTGCCATGAAGCCAATTGGCATTTTATGCTATAGTGAAAGATAAATTAATACATTATAGTGTCCTTTACTCTCCCATTTAAAGACGAGTAGAAATTTCCTCTGCTAAAACAAATATGCACATACAGTATATACATATATTTTATACATGCTTTTATTGGTTGCATAGTATACTGCAGTTTCAATTTAAATCACATTAACTTTTCACTTAGTGCAATAGTGCACCTATAGTTCCTACATGTGAATGTGATATTAATTTGTAATTATAAAAGGCATCCAAAATAATTGATGACATAAACCACAATCCTGCTAGCAAGAAATACATCTGTAGACACTCCCAAAATGGTCTTTACACTGGAGTGCAACAAGCCTTAATAAATTTTATATATTATATTCATATTAGTGGAGCCATATCATTGTAAAAGTAGATAGTATTGTGGTTTCCAAAACTTGGCCTTGAGAACGACACCTTACACCATGCTAGACTTCAGGCTTCTACAATTAATACCTCTTCATCATAAATGTATAAAAAATATTTAAATGCAAATAGGGCAATCTATCGTTCATGTTATCTTGAGCCTATGGATCAACCTATGAATAAAAGGTCAAGACCTTGATCCACCCAAGTTCTTTCTACACAGTCTCAAAGGGAATGTTTAGATATGGAAACTAGAGTTGTTGGAAGCAATGCAAGGTTTTTCTAGGCATGCTCAGCATTTTGCAGCTCTTCTTAGCCTTAGAACATGGATTTGCAACAGGTGGCTCTCATGCTGTTGCAAAGTCATAACACACACAGTTAGAGGGGCCACAGGTCACAGATCTCTGTCTTAAGTAGAAGACCGTATTTATTTCATCAGAAGGTTTTATTTTGTGGTCATATTGTAAACGCACTGAGCATCATGCAAGAAATGTATGTCTATAAATTAGGCTCGGCAGTCTTGGCAGGGAAATTGAGCTTTAAAGGCATATTGGAACTTTTTTTTACAAGTTTATATAAGCTTAAACAATACAATTTGTTTATGATCAGCAAAATATATATTGTTTGTGTTGAAAATGTGTTCTGCCTATTCCTTTAATCCATATTTTCCTTATTTTTCTGCTATACTAAGGGCAGAGACACACACTCAGATTTGGGGAGATTTAGTCACCCGGCAATAAATCGCCTCTTCTTTGGGGCAACTAATCTCCCCAAACTGCCTCCCGCTGGCTAGAATCGAAATCAATGGCGGGATGGCACTCTGATTTACATTCTAGCCGGCAGGAGGCAGTTCAGGGAGATTAGGCGCCCTGAAGAAGAGGAGATGTGTTGCTGGGCGACTCATCTCCCCGAATCTGAGCGTGTGTCTTTGCCCTAACAGACCATTGTTTATTTTTATCCTTAGTACCACCCCGTGTTATAGGAAGACTTTCTTTAAATACAGATAATGAGCACTGTATAAATACTCCCCTCCCTTCCCCAGCTGCAAGCTTAGAGGTAAGGAGCAGTTCATTATACAGGGGCTTGCAATTTAATTAACTGCTTTCTCCCTCTCCCCGCAATTTCTCTGAACCACTAATTACTTTCAGTTTAAGTCTTTGGCCTGTTTAGTGCACAAAACACACAGCTATTTCTTATTAAAAGAACAGAAAACATTTTTTTCAGCACAAGCATGTCATTGCACTCATAACATCTATTTTCAACAATATTTCTGAAGATATGTCATAAAGTGCTTTTAAAAATGAAAGGTGCTGAGATCAAAACTTGGAGAAGAATTTGAATTCACAAATGTGATCTCTGAAGAATTTAGTTAACAGTGGTGACAAAACCATAACATAATGGGATACGGACACAATTGTCTATTGCTGAGAATTACATTTATGCATTTAATAGCACTTTGGACTTTTTGCCTTTCACAAGGTTCCATTGTATCTCATTAGCCTTTCAACCTCATTCCATAGTAAAGTAAACCGCAAAGCCTATCAAAAATGTATTTTTACCATTTTTGAAAGAATTCAAAAAAAGCAGATTGAGGGGAGCGTTCAGCCTTAGTGTTTAAACTGTTTCTCACCTGGAATGACAGAGATAGTTTTCAAAGCTCGGAGAACTCTGAATGTTCTCAGCGCTGAGACATTCCCAAGGTCCACAAACTCTGTCACATATCTGTAATAAGGGAGGTCACACACAAACACAATGACAAAACACAAAACAGCTACAACAGGAAGTACATCACAGGGCCTACCCAACACCTAACATTGACTGCATACCACCTTACCTGGAATTACAGAAATAGTTTTCAAAGCTCTCAGAACTCTGAAAGTGCGTAGAGCTGAAACATTGCCTAGGTTTACAAACTCTGTTATATACCTGCAGAATCAAATCAGAGTTACTTGTAATAGTGTGGATGGTTTCAGAGGCGAAAGCAGCCCAACATTAACTACTTTTTTTTCTGCAGGACTCTGGAGGTTGGAAGGGCATGATGCAAAGTGAACAAGACTCTGTGGGTTTCACTTGTGTTTTCAAAACACAAAGAAAATGTGGAAACAGTGTGGTCCTACTCAATGCTTCAGATTCCAAATAGAAAACCCACTAGCATCTATTACAAGCCCCCCCTGGAAGAGTCCTTAAAACATTGTCTCTCAAACTGTGACACCAGCCTCACATTTAACACTCAATGGAGATATAATTTTCTTCCTTACAGTAACAGAGTTGCTCTTTCTGTTTTGCTTGATTTGGCCTGCTTTCTGTTCTGTTTACTATAGTTTTTCCTTTTCCTATTACAGAGGGCCTTCTTTTTCCACCCAATGGTTTTATTTATGCCCTTTTTATTAATTTCTTATTTTTTGCCTTACTAATTTTTCAGGAAAGGAGATGTTCATATAATTATAGAATCTGTTTTGTTTGTGAGACTCTATGGATGAGAAGATTTTTTGTGTGTGTTTATACATCTTTATCACACATTATAATATTCTTAATTAAAACATCCCAGTGTGGCTAAGGATAAGGTAGGACAAACCTCAAGTCACCTATGTTTATGGTTAAATGAGCAAATGAGCAAATGAGCATTAAAAAATGCTAGCTCAAGTGACAATGCAGTAGGAACACAATTCAGGAACATAATCAGAATTAGGCAGCTAAGCTGGAAGGTGCTAGAACAGGTAGTCACAGGTAATTAGGATAGGCAATGGAAATTACTACAAGAGGAACTCTATTACATTTGATCTGGCTATTTCTTTACCTTACAGATGGAGAGGATGATTAAATAAATGAAGAAAGATACTTGTTATCCTTATATGGCCTGGAAGTTATGGACTGATATATTATGGACTTGAGGATTCTTCTAATTGAACTTTGCAATACATTTCAGAATTGGATGCTGAACCAATGTTATAATTAAAGTGTTGGCCAGGGGCAAGGATTAGGCCTAAAAATCAGAGGCGCTAATGTTAACACCAAGCACACGTATAAAAAAAACAAGAAAGCAGTAGTGATTTATATTCTTTTAAAAAAAGAATGAAATGTGCTTTAAAAAGTAGTTTTCTGGGCTGGTTTATTGAAAATGTCCCCCCATCCTACAACACCTTACTCTTGCACTTCCTGCTGGCTTAATTCTCGGGATGTGCAGCAGCACTCACAAGACTGCACTGTAGGATAAGCAGCCAGGCAGACCTGATAGGGGACTGAAGAGAGTGTTTGCTTGTACAACTGCAATGCTATGAGTGGCTAACCCTCTCCTAAAATGCTTCTGTCAGGGACAGATACATCCACTCCTCATTTGAAACAGGAATCAGAGAGGGTCTATGGGAAGCTCAAATAAAGAGGTCAGTTTTTAAGATAATGATTATGTTTAGCCCAGAGTGAATCCTGCACCATATATTGTATGTTATTGCCAACAAGACTGGGGGGATTTTCAGTAATGTTTTAGGAAAGGATGGGGTAAGTGAACAGAGCTGAAACATTGTACCTTGTAATTGTGTCCAATATACTTAAATCATGTAATGATTCATGCATATAAGATACTAAGCAGTACTTTTATAATGGATCATATATGAAGTATATATGAAGTATCCATGACGAAAATTACTCAAGCACCTGAACTTTCCCAGTTTGCTTTAGTAATTAGATTCAAAGTCTTGCAAGTATGGGAATATGATTTTCAAGTTATTGCAAATACTATTCAACTATACATTCAGAATTGTGTTTTTAGCCATTCATTCAATTTGGACTGCATTGTCCTATCCCTTTGTTTGACCCGATCAAGCATTTTTATTAAAGGAAAACTATCCCCTCCGAACAATGTAGGTCTTTATAAAAAGATATTGCATAAAACAGCTCATGTGTAAAACCCTGTTTCATGTAAGTAAACTATTTTCATAATAATGTACTTTTTTAGAAGTGTGTGCCATTGGTTAATCTTTCATAGAAAATTGCCATTTTAAAAAATAAGGGCCGCCCCCTGGGATCATAGGATTCACGGTGCACACAAACAAACCATACATGTTAGGTCTCATGAGCCAATTAACAGACAGAGTTCTGTCTTTTGCTTTCACACTACTTCCTGTTACAGTTAGAGCTGCAGTATTTCTGGCCAGGTGATCTCTGAGGCAGCACAGAGACCATCATGAAATGGTGCTTCAAGGCAAGAGATGTAAAAGGGCAAATATATTTTCCACTTTGGTAAGATTCTTTAATATGTCACATAATATAATATAAACTGTTGCTTAAATATTCATTTTGGGGGTATAGTTTTCCTTTAATGAATAGTCCTATTACATTTTACTTTTTGTGTCTGTCAATGATTACCCCCTGAGAAATGTGTCCCTCTAATTGGGGAGCTGTTAATGTCAAGTACCTGCAATAGCCTCCCTTGTAAGGATGATATACGGGACCTTAAATAATCCTTCCAGTCCTCAGACTCAAAAAAGAGTCAGAAAACAAAGTGTCTACTTAACAGGAAGGGCAATCCCGGAACTAAAAATGTGGTTAGTATATTTTTAATTAACAATTGTGAAACTACAGGCCTTCTTAAGAGAAGACAGATTTGTACTTTATATCAGAATAAACACCATTAAAACAGAAACTATATTGAATCACATTCTCAGCATGATTAAATTATTGTGGTTTAGGCATGTCTGTTAAGAGCAGGAAGGCCTGTGCAACTAACACTGCAAAAAGAATTTTAGCAGTGATTGTCAGAAGCCAAATGGGAACATTAGCACTAGTTTTTAGCTAGTGTGGATAATCTGGCTTCAGTCCAAGATCTTTAAAGGCTGCCATTTTGAAATTAACAGGTAGGATACATGACATTTTTGACAGAACATAATTTTATCATGATACCTACAGTATGAAATGGCTATAAACCATGACAGTAGAGCCGTAGCCATGTGGGTATCACTAAGATAAACCCCTGTATTGTTTCAAAGATTATCCCTTTCCACACCTGCTGGCCCATGGATACCTGTTATCTGGCCTCTAGCACTCATACTGCAGAGTAGATTTATGTGCAACTCTGGCATTAGGATAATGTAAGATATACCTCCCTAAGGTAGACACTAAAAAAAGACAAAATACCAGTCCCCAACTACAACCAATAAGTATGTAAAGTTTAGCAACTTACGCCATCGTTATAACGCTGAAATCCAGCCAGTTCCATGGGTCCCGCAAAAATGTAAAGCTGTCTA
The DNA here is from genome assembly GCA_038501925.1 of Xenopus petersii. NCBI lineage: Eukaryota > Metazoa > Chordata > Amphibia > Anura > Pipidae > Xenopus > Xenopus petersii. The sequence continues at coordinate 43,074,862 of CM076674.1, read as the reverse complement.
TGCAAAAACCTCTTGCAATGATTTTCACAAGTGATTCAAATGTATAAATGCCAGTGAATGTATATCTGTGGGAACATGAGTATGGGAGAGTAACATAAAATATTTAATAAGCAAAAAGGTTTATTCCTAAATTTCTGGATTGCTCTATTTATTCATATACGAATTATAATCATTCTAATTTTATTATAAATGTTTTGCTTTACAGAAAACTTGTGCATCAAGATATTGGGCAATAAGATAAAAATTGGTGCAGAAAATCAATGTCTAATTAACTAATACTTATATTTTTGAGTTTCACATTTTATTATTCTTTAATTTCCAAATGCACATTTTACATCATAACCCTCAGCGCAAACCACATTCAGTTCCTGCATAACCCCTGCCCTTTAAAGCCTACAACTGGTGACTGTCCTGTAAATGTGGACAATTGGAGGTACTGTATGATATTGGGATTATACATACGGAGCAGGGAAAAGGTTCTGCCAAAAACTGGATCACCAAATAACAAACCAATTCTTCAACTGCTCCAAAATATAAATGTATATACCAAAAGCACTGCATTTTAGCAAAATTTTTATGTGATTTAGTTACTCGTTTCATGCAAATCATATTAAAAGAAGATATAAATAGAGATGCAGTGGCAGTTAAAGCAAACATTGCTGTTTTATGGTTGTTCTGGTATTTCCTTTATCTGTGACTTTAATTTCTATGATTTAACAGAAAAATGATATGTACTTACTCCACTTGTTTGGACCATTCAGGAGGATTACTAAAAGTCATGAATACGCAGTTGGTCAAAATAGTGCACATAATGATCATGCTAAATATTGTACCATGAGGTTAAGGAGAAACAAAAGATCATTGGTATAGATCACACATGTCTATACATGTCAAACATATTATGTTTTTGTACATATATTTTCAGTTCCTCATTTGTAATGGGTCAGCGACAATATTCCCCATATTAGTTTCAGCAGTGATTTATCAAATCTGAACTTCAGTACTTACTGAACCATTTTAGATACTACAATAATTCTTCTATATGGTCTTACTGTATTCAGAGGTTTGCCAATGCCAAACTTGCCATCTCTTGACTGGGTCATGGAGCTGCTTGTTACTTTAAATGCCTATTGTTAATGTTGTAAACGTACTTATAAAGAACCCATTGACTACTATTGTCGCCACAAAATTAAGCAACTGCTGCTAAAGACCTTTATAAATATGCCCCTTTATGTACAACACAAACTATACAGGTATGGGGGGTTCTATTATCTTGAAATGGATTATCCAGATAGCTCAGAATTAAGAGTACCATTTATGCAAACAATTCCTTTTTTTGACACATCCTCTATTTTCTCTGTAATCCATCTCTAAATCCATCTTGATGGCCAATCAACCATATTGGTTTTTTTTTATTTAATGGTTCTTAGTAGCCATAAGGAATGATGGGGACATTGTGGAATTAGGCAGGCATTCCAGAAATTAGACCTTTTGCTCCAAAGTCTTTGGTATACAGTAACCTTTTTCTTATTCACATTGTATAAGAAATAGAAAAATACCACACTTATTCAAAGCTCAGCAGCTTTGTCCCTCTAAATTAACATACAATTCTGCTATACAAAGAGTATTCTTCCATCAAAAGGATATGAATGTATCAAAATTTTAATTGCAAATTTTCTTAGTGGGTTAAAAGGACTTATAATATACAAGGCAGGCGCGGCACTAAATCTGAAGATTGTTTTTCCTCTGTTTACTACTATAAAGGTCTGTGGGGAAACAAAGAAAAAGAAATTAGAGATTGTAGAATACAGTTACAGTGAAGAAGAAAACAGTTATACTTTATATACTTTTTATATTAAATCTTTACAGAAAACTCTAATCTAGATCTGCAACTTACTGTTCTTTTATGGATGCAGTATAAACACAACGAAACAAAAATGTTTTGTGCCATCTAATACAGTTTAATTTCTAATGTGGCACAAACCATCCACAATGTAATTCTGGACTATGTGCCACAAGTCAAAATAAAGTGTACTCCATCTGTATGAGTGCTATGTCTATAAAGAGACACTCATCAGTGACTAAAGTCTCAAGTAGCTGAATAATATACCTTAGGCATAGGTTTTATTTTATGAAAGAATGTAGAAGGCTACTTTAAAGGGCCTGGCATGACCAATAAAAGTCAATATTTCTTTCACTGCTCGAAAAGATATCAACACTTTTCTGCATAATAAAATACCCTGGTATTTATGCAACACTTTGGGGCAGATTTATCAAGGGTCGAAGTGAATTCGAGGGAATTTTCGAGTAATTTTTGGATACTTCGACCATCGAATAGGATACTACGACTTCGAATTTACTTCGAATTCGATTCGAAGTAAAATAGTTTGAGTACTCGAATATTCGATAACCGAAGTACTGTCTCTTTAAAAAAAACTTCGACTTCAATACTTCGCCAAATTAAACCTGCTGAATTCGTGTTAGCCTGTGGGGGCCTTCTACAAGCTTTTCCAAGTCTTTACACACAGAATTAAAATCGTTCGATCGATCGCTGAAATCCATCGAATCATTCGATTTGAAGGAATTAATCGTTCAATCGAACGATTTTAATTCGATCGATTGCCAAATTTGCTGAAAAAACTTTGAATTCGATATTTGAATTCGAAGTATTTAAATTCGATGGTCGAATTTCGAAGTATTTTCAACTTCAAAATTCGACCCTTGATAAATCTGCCCCTTTCAGTTTTCTTTCTAGAAAAATACAGAAGGAATTCTAGACATATTGTCAGAATCAAAGCCAGTGTCCCACAAGATGAAGAACAATCAAATATCCTTTATCAGAATGGTAATTATACACACAGACACACCTTGGGAGCCTCTCTATTGAAATATTCTGATGAATACACTGGTTCAAAATAAACCAACCTGGCATTGGTTCTGGGGCTTACCTTCGATAGGACACATCCCCCCCCCCAAAAAAAAAGTGTTTGTGTATCACAAATTTATTGTTGACACAATAAATCACAATCATTTATTGTGTCAACAATAAAAAAATTTATTGTTGACACAATAAATCACAGTGGTTTTCCACTTGTTGAACTGCATCTGTGTGCCAGCTTGGTTGATATTGTACCTATAGCTGAATGGCTCATAACCATTAACTACACTGCTGCCTGAAATGCCTGTAGCTGAAGTGAAAGAGATGGGTGTGGGGCGGGATGTAATAAAAGTAATTAATGGAAAAAAATGTTTGCAACCTGAAAAAAACAATTTTGCCATTGTGCAAAATTTATATAGCTTTTGCAACCCTAGAAAGTATTTAGCGACCCCATTATTCAGTGGATGAAAGACTGCAAGTTTTAGAGTTTGCCGAGTATGTAATAAAACTTCTTAATGAATAGGTTATCATTATGCCAGGACAGAATGCGATCTTTAAGCAGATCTTTCAAATACGCTATGCACAATTAACATTCAGGGGTAGATTTATTAATGGTCGAATTGAAAACTCTCAAATTAGAGTGTGAATAATTGCGAATTATCTAAAATCGATTCTAATTTTAATAAAAATTAAAAGATTTATCCAACCCTGACCATTTAAAAATTCGAATTTGACTATTTGCCACCTAAAACCTGCGAGTTCATGTATCAAGTCAATGGGAGTGGTCCAGGGACCAATTAGGACATGTTACTGGCCTTTCTGATCTCTGAAAAAAACTCGAAATCGAGTTTAGTCGAATTCAATTTGAATACGTTTCGAGTTGGTAAGATTTGTGCGAGTTTTAGAAATTCAATTTTTTTTATTAAATAACCCCCCCCAATAGAATATGACATTGATCTTGTTTATGACTATTTTTTCTCATTAACAACTTAGTTACATTTTCACCCAGAGTAGTGACAAGTCGCATGTGTTTAGTCGCATTGCGACGTGTCACTACTCTGAAGTTGACCCCCCTCAAGTCAACTTCAGGGCTTTTATCAGCTTTATTGATAATGACATAACAAAGGAATTGCCCACACCTGCCCATGAAATAGCCTTTGAGTCAATTGTCAAATTACTTTTGAGCACCTGAAATGAAGTGATTGTGTTATAAAAAGGCTTTAGTTCCTCGCATTTTTTTGTTCAACCCACTGCATTAAAGCTGAAAGTCTGCAGTTCAACTGCATCTGGTTTATAAGTAACTGCCTTTTACTTATAAACCGTAGCAACCTGAGCAGTCTTGATCAATGTAGATAATAGCCACTATGTCAACAATTCACCCATTTTTTAAGCTTTACCTCTAGTCACTGTAGCCAAAATATGGCACAAGTGAACTTGAAGAGCAACTTTATGTGAAAGGTGGTTAACGGTTTCATTAATTCAGAAACCCTATTTCTTTGCCTTCTTCAAGGCACATTCTGCATTCCACAGTTACTCTTTGGGCCCTATATGAGTTCTAAAAACAACTTTTCTGGTTTCAGACAGTAAGAGGTTGGCCTATTTTTAAAGAAAGCCAAAGTCACTGAGAATGTAATAATGAAAATGAAAGTCATAATTTTCAGTAGGTATAACAAATATTTTTTCACTCTCATTTTGCTGAAAAATGTTATTCTCCCACAGAAAATAAAGAATTGGGATAGGCCAGGATTCAGCTGTTCAAGGGAGAAGTAGTTGAAGGTACACATAATAAAAAATGCAAACATGCTCAGCCTAAAATGGCATGTCCTCTGTTGAAACACTCACAGTCAGGACAAGAACTATTCATAGGAAGCATCTCCAATGCAATGCCAAGCATTAGCAAAAAAAAGTCACCCCCAACTCGGGAGCAAAGGAAACACATTGACTGTCATAATAAACACCATCTCACCATCTGGCAGTCTGATGAAAAAGTCTGTATTTGACAGATGCCAGAAGAACACTACTTGCCTGTTTGCATAAAGCTGATGGTACAGTTTGGAGGAAGATTGATTGTTGGGTACGTTTTCCATAATCCCGATTCCATTTAAAGCAAACCTTAAGGCTACAACATACATAACCGTTAATTTGGTTTGAGAAAAAGACAAAATGGATCATGAAACATGTTCCTTAGTTCAGCAGTGCTGTATTCATTAGGTGCGGGAGAGGCACATAGGCATCCCACCTTCCATCCTATACCCTTCAAGCTATTTAAACACTTTAGGGAGTGCAGGCCACAAGAGCAGGTAATAATGGCAGACCAGAATTTGGCTGTGTTCTGTGTCTAGTGCTGAATTTCCAGTCAGGTGCAAAACGCAGCCAGATCCAAAACACAAGAGCTGTAGGAGGAGCAGTAAGGGGCACATATGCACCCTTACTGCTCTTGCACTAGAATTTGGGTTTCTATAAAGGTTTTCATGCAAAGCCCTACAAACTACAACTCAAGCAATGGGTTTTAAAAGTTCGGCTACTGCATGTGCACAAAAACGCTGACTCTCCCTTTTGTTGCTGTTCCACTATAACCTCTAACTAATGATGATGAAAGACGTGTAGGCATCAATGATGCATACCTAGCCACCAAACCTTATTAATAAAGCATAAGGCTGGAGCAAGACTCAAAATCTCCCTGTGTTAGCTATAAGGTCACTACCAGATGAGACCTTCATCTGACATCTATATGGGCTTAAACCTAGTAAGGCCCACTTCCGGGTAGAATATAATTATGGATATCTGAAAGTAAGGCCCTAACAGTGAACATGCTATAATTTCAGACATATTGAAAATATAGGATCAGCAATTATTCAATTTACGACTAGCCTTAAGATCGAGCTATCCCTGTAAACCACTGCAATATCACATCTAAAAAACAAATCGGTTGCTGGTGTCCATTGCTCAGCATAAAACAAATGGGCTTAAGACTTCTCTGTGATACGTGGGGGTGCAGCCTAGCTGTGAGTATTCCTTCAACAGTGACATCAAAGAGGTTTATCCCTTGATGTCACAACCCCTACACACTCAAAATCCAAACACTGAACCTTGTCTGCCTTTGATGTGACTTATACAAAGTAATATCAAGTTACCTTGCCAAACACAAAGTGATCTAGACAGGTCCTTCAATTATCTACATTTAAATGTTCTGAGCAGTGTGTCATGGACACAGATGTTTAGGCATTACATCATCAAATCTCATTGGTTCACATCTCAGACACTTAGAGGGTTATTTACAAAAAAAAATGAATCTCCGTTTTTGTTTCGACAAATTGAACTCATTTAGCAATCATTTTTCTCAAAAAAATCAAAGTGACAAAACATTTAGTCAAAACCGAGCATCAATCCCCATAGTAAGGTTGACTTTTTCAGATTATCGGACAAAAAAACTTTTCCCCCCGTAAAACCTCAACCAGATTAATTCAACGTTTAATAAACGGGCCCCATAATCTAGCTTCCATTGCTTCCCATAGGTGTGAGTGATTAAGGTTATCAACTGATGGCCCCTTGTGCCATAAGTTAGAACCCTGAACCCTGTATTTTGACCACATAGGCAAGAAACAAATCCTTCATAAATTATCCTTGTATGAACACACTTAATAGGATTAGTTTTTTTGGTATCTGACAGAAAGAAACAATTTTCTATTCCCTCTGATATAAATGGTCGCCCATGTGAGTCAGACATTATATTATATTTGTTCCACGTATTTATAAAACAAATTAAAAAAAAAAAAAAAAAAAAAGTCACCCTGTCATGCCTACTTGTAACTAATATTTTCTAACTATACAGGAATATAATAGACAAGAGAATATCACGTACTGTAAATTATATCCTTATAATACACAAAAGCCATGAATATCCTGTAAATTATATCCTTATAAACGGTGAGTTCTGATGTCATTTCTGTCACATGACTCATTGAAACATAGTAACATAGTAAGTAAGGTTGAAAAAAGACACATGTCCATCGAGTTCAACCTTTTTTTTTTTTTTTTTATTAACTACCTATCTGCCAGTTGATCCAGAGGAAGGCAAAAAACCCATCTGAAGCCTCTCCAATTTGCCTTAGAGGGGGAAAAATTCCTTCCTGACTCCAAAATGGCAATCGGACTAGTCCCTGGATCAACTTGGACTATGAGCTATTTCCCATAACCCTGTATTCCCTTACTTGCTAAAAAGCCATCCAACCCCTTCTTAAAGCTATCTAATGTATCAGCCTGTACAACTGATTCAGGGAGAGAATTCCACATCTTCACAGCTCTCACTGTAAAAAAAACCCTTCTGAATATTTAGGCGGAACCTCTTTTCTTCTAATCGGAATGGGTGACCTCGTGTCAGCTGGAAAGACCTACTGGTAAATAAAGCATTAGAGAGATTATTATAAGATCCCCTTATATATTTATACATAGTCATCATATCACCCCTTAAGCGCCTCTTCTCCAGCGTGAACATCCCCAATTTGGCCAGTCTTTCCTCATAGCTAAGATTTTCAATACCTTTTACCAGCTTAGTTGCCCTTCTCTGTACCCTCTCTAATACAATAATGTCCTGTTTGAGTGATGGAGACCAAAACTGTACGGCATATTCTAGATGGGGCCTTACAAGTGCTCTATACAGTGGAAGAATGACCCCCTCCTCCCTTGACTCTATGTCCCTTTTAATACAGCTCAAGACCTTATTTGCCCTTGATGCTGCTGACTGGCATTGCTTGCTACAGCCAAGTTTATCATCTACAAGGACTCCAAGGTCCTTTTCCATAATGGATTTGCCTAGTGCAGTCCCATTAAGGGTATAAATGGCTTGGATATTTTTACATCCCAGGTGCATGACTTTACATTTATCAACATTGAATCTCATTTGCCACTTAGCTGCCCAGATTGCCAGTTTGTCAAGATCATGTTGCAAGGATGCCACATCCTGGATGGAATTAATTGGGCTGGATAATTTTGTGTCATCTGCAAACACTGATACATTACTTACAACACCCTCCCCTAAGTCATTAATGAACAAATTAAATAAAAGTGGACCCAATACTGAGCCCTGGGGGACCCCACTAAGAACCTTACTCCAAGTAGAGAATGTCCCATTAACAACTACCCTCTGTACCCGATCCTGTAGCCAGTTTCTTATCCATGTGCAAACGACTTCATTAAGCCCAACAGAACTTAGTTTACATTATAGTAAATAAAGTACCCCTTGTTGGAAAATATGAGGCCTGAGGCCTCGTACTTTTATATGGTCATGAAACTACTCTGTGACTTATAATATGCTTATATTTTACAATAGGGGGTACTTTATTCAATTTATAAACTGTGCTTAGTGATTTCATGAACCACTGAAACTCTTGTATTATACTAATGTACCCACTATTATAAACTATGACGATATTCGCAGCCACATCACACTTCAATTCATAGAAAGCCTCAGTGGCATAGAAGATTCTTAAATTTTACAATAGGGGTTACATTATTCACCCTGTAATACACAAGAGCCATAAATATTAGGGATGCACCGAATCCAGGATTGGGTTCAGGATTCTTTCAGGATTCAGCCATTTTCAGCAGGATTCAAATTTTGCAAAATCCTTGTGCCTGGCCAAACCGAATACAAATCATAAATTGCATTTGTAAATTAGGGATTGGAAAGGAAAATTGCATAACTTTTTGTCACAAAATAAGTAAGTAAAAAGCAAATTGAGATTCGGCTTCAGCATTCGGCCAAATCTTTTACTAAGGATTCGGGGATTCGGAAATTCAGGCAAATCCCAAATAGTGAATTTGGTGCATCCCTCATAACTATACTGTAAATTATATCTTTATACATGAAGCTTTGTGTCATCAGTTTTAATCAGTGCTTAATGATTAAATTAATGTTTAATTTTGTCACATTACTCACTGAAACATGTGTATTATGAAAAAATAATATACCCTCTGTTGTAAAATATGAGGATATCAGAATTTACCTTGGAGTTGCATGATCTGTATAAAAGCACTCAGCCTCCAGCCTCATAACTTTATTTGGTCATTGAACTCCTCAGTGACTTACAACATCCTTAAATGCTTAAGGATCTTTGCAAGATGTTTGTTCATTCTCAGTGTAGAAGTTACTTGAATGCCCATTTCCTTGCAGCCCTTACAAATCTTGTCTAAAGACAGGATTCTAAAAAGTATCCAACAAGAGCTTTCCCTGTAGATCTGTTGTCCAAGCTTCACAAATTAATATTTCATGCATAGCATTTCTTAAGGGAATTGTTCAGTATAAAAATAAAAAAACTGGGTAAATGGATAGGCTGTGCAAAACAAAAAATGTTTCTAATATAGTTAGTTAGGCAAAAATGTAATGTATAAAGGCTGGAGTGACTGGATGTCTAACATAATAGCCAGAACATTACTTCCTGCTTTGCAACGCTCTTGGTTTCCACTGAGAGACTTGAGGAGGGCCAAATGGGTCAAATCTGTTGCTTTTGAATCGGAGCTGAATGCCGAGGATCAAGTGCAAGCTCACGGAACAGATACAGTATTTATCATGTGGCCCCCCTTTAAGTCACTGACTAACTCAGAGTTAGAGAGCTGAAAAGCAGGAAGTAGTGTTCTGGCTATTATATTACACATCCAGTCACTCCAGCCTTTATACATTACATTTTTGTCTAACTAACTATATTAGAAACATTTTTTATTTTGCACAGCCTATCTATTTACCCAGTTTTTATTTTTACTCTGAACTGTTCCTTTAAGTGGTGTCTCCATAAAAGAGTTAATTAACAAAGTGGTGTTACATATGCACACTATAACATGTGGCATATAAAGTTGTATAATGCCTACATGTTTTATATGGAGTATTTTAAAACATAAAAGGGCTATTCAGAATATTGTATGTAGGCTGGTGTCAAACTTTATATTATTTGTATCACTTCCTTATGAAACACAGCTAGTGTGATGCCCTGGTTTGTATTATGTAACATGTGTGTATATGTAACATACAAGATTGATCTGGGGGCAAAGCAATGATGGCCTGATGTGATGTACCAGCCTATGGCATCAACATGTGCAATGCAAAATGACTGGTTGATTCTTATAATGGCATAATCCTATTTAGGGGGAAAATAGATTTCAACCAGCTGTGCACCTCCCACAAATATGCACACAAGCCAGTTATCTGCGGCTCCTTATTATTCATACAACTATATCAACTTACACAAAACACGCTTTAAAAATGTTAGCAATGGAATAAAATTCATATCAAACTTATCAACAAACAGGGGGTTCCAATATCTTGAGGAATTCTCTCTTTCTTGTAAGAATCCCCAACACTGTTTCAGTGCTCTAGTGCAAGATGCAAGCCTAAAACCATTCCCATTCACTTTCTTTGTCAAATTAATTCCCAAGCAAAGCCATCAACCAACAGGCATAAATCTGTAATCCCAATGAAATATTTCTGTGAGATGTAGACTCACTTTTACATAAAAAGGGTCCAAGTCTTCGATTGGCTCAGCAACCAAATCTGAAGGAATATCGCCGTAAATAAACGGCACGCTTTTGCCTGCTTCCAGATCACTGTTTGGGTGGGGTTTATTTTCCTCATCATCGTCTCTGTGGCTACTGTCTTGCTTTGGTGGCTTTTTATTCTTCTCCTCGGCTATGCGCTTTTCAATGGCAGCCAAAGATTCTCGAGTAAAAGCTTTGAAGCTATCAGGGCCAGGTGGTTTGATAAGCGGAGGTGCCATATTTTCATCCTGCAGCAACTTCTCCCATTAAGTAGTACCTACAACAGGTCAACTCTGTAAAGAATAAGAGAAAGCTACATTAAAAATAATCACTTGACCAGTTATAATTACACAATTATACAAAAACCTTGATAAGTAAAGCTATACATTCAAGAAACTAAATTAATCTATATTGGTAGAAAAACAATCCTACTGGGTTTCTTTACATTATGAGGCAAATTACATTAAGATCCCTCATCTGGAAAACCCTTCGTCCCAAGCATTCGTTTTATAGTGTCTTAACTTGCAGATATCTAGGTTATCAAGCATATTCCTGGCTCCATTTGATTACTATTAAAACATTTTTAAAGGTCTCTGCATATCTCGCTATCTACAATATCAATGGGAGGTGGTCGCTACTATTTGTTGGACATAACTTTCGTACAATTGTTGTACAGTGAATAAATGGTCAGAACATCGTCTGAATTGTTCTTTTTACAACTTCATTTAATCTGAATGGCTAGTGGTAGGTTGGAAAATTTCACCGCAGGATCGTTCATCCGATATAAGGCTATATCTGCACGTTTATGGCCAGCTTTAGAGGTTCTTCCCTTGCTTGCTTATTGAACACAAGAATTGTGATGTCAAAAAGAGCTTCAAAAAACCATCAGGTATAACAAAAACTACAAAGCACATGAAATATTTACAAAAAGAATAGTAATAAAAGCATAACAGTCATGCACCCCATGCCATGGAACAGGCTCTTAAGGATAATATAATGGAAGAAAACAAAGACCACAGTTGGAAGCATCACTGCAATGTCCATAATGCTCGCAAGAACTAGTAGGCAGATAATGAAACAGAACACGCCAAGTTCCCAGAGCAACCTGTAGTTGAGTCATACACTTGGGGGCAGATTTATCAAGGGTCGAATTGAAAAATATAATTTTCAAATTGGAATGTCGAGCTAATTTTAGTGTACTTCAACTAGGGAATAGTCCAAATCTGATTCAAATTTGAAAAACATCCAAACAACTATTCCCCTTCTAAAACCTGCCGAATTGCTGTTTTAGCCTATGGGAGATCTCCTAGAAACTATTGGATCCTATTTGGAGTCATTTGGTGGACTTTAAAAATTTTTTGAATACTTTGAATCGAATACGAGCCAAATTTGATTTGAATGGTCGAATACAGCCTATTCACTCGAATTTTAAAAATTACATTTTTTTTTTAAAAAAAAAAATTTAGGTTGGTCTTTTTTTATTCGAATTTCGAGTTGATGGGTGTTTAAAAAGACTTCCATCACCTCAAAATTCGACCCTTGATAAATCTGCCCCCTAAAGGGATTTTTACTTATGAACCTATTAAGGTTCAAGCAGGCCTGAATTGAGATTCATAATAGGCCCTGGCAATTCAATTACACGTCGCTGTTTATGGCATCTTACAGAAGCCCCTCTGGCATTTGCCAGAATCCACAGATTGCCAGGCTGGGTTCAAGTATACCATACGACACATGCACAATGTAAACTGAGATGCTAAGCTATACACTATTCCTGTAGCTGATTATGCAGAGAGGTATGGGACCTGTTATCCAGAAGGCTATGGTTTTCTGGATAAGGGATTTTTCTGTCATTTGAATCAACATACATTGTCTACTGAAAAATCATTTAAACATTTAATAAACCTAATAGTAACCTAGAGTTGTTTTGCCTCCAATAAGTATTAATTATATCCTAGTTGAGATCAAATATAAGGAACTGTTTTATTACTACAAAAGAAAAAGGTAATCATTTAAAAAATATATATATATTTCTTTAAAATAGAGTCTATGGGAAATCTCTTTCCTGTCATTTGGAGCTGTCTGGATAACGTGTTGGATCCCATACCTGTATTTGGAAACATACTGTACATGCCCCATTAGAGAGGGTTGATAATTCTAAGGACTTTTGTATGCAAGCTATATAAATATGTACAGGTATGGGACTCGTTATCCAGAATTCTTGGGAGTTGGGGTTTTCCAGATAAGGGATCTTTTCATAATTTGGATCTTCTTAAGTCTACCAGAAAATATTGTAAAAATTAAATAAACCCAATAGGCTGGTTTTGCTTCCAATACGGATTAATTATACCTTAGTTGGGATCAAATACAAGGTACTGTTTCATTATTACAGAGAAAAAACTTTGGTTTATTTGGATAAAACAATCTATGGGAGATGATCTTTCCAAAATTCAAAGCTTGCAAAAGGGTTTTCTAGATAACAGATCCCATACCTGTATCTGATTTAGTTTTTTATGAACCTCTCTTTTTTTTCATTTTATTTCATTTTTTTTTTATTGCTTGCAAACTTTTAGCACTAACAATAGCAATGTTTGGCTCAAGAATGTTATTTTGTCTCAGCCTAGTGTGTATACTATAACATCCCCATACAGTAATGAAATATAATGCCAGAGAACTACAATGTTTAGTTCATATGACTTCAGCATCTGGCAGAAATATATGGATGCTTTTTAGGTTTAAAGAGTTAAGAGAATAGAAAAAGGATTCAGCCACCAAAGCTTTACAGGAAATAAGCTGCTAAGCCAATTTACAAATAGCAGCTCTGGTACTGACAATACCCTGCCAAGAATTCTTTCCATTATGACATCAGCTTCCTTGTGCATTTACTTGAATAGCATTTGCTACTCGACACTGCACCAATTCATTTCCAAAATCCTGGTTTGTGCCTAAACAGAAGCATTCTAAACTGTGCTTTGATGATTTACAGGATATGCTGGATCTCCCTGTTGTGAAAATGGCCAAAATGTCATTGATCAATCTGCTTTCACACACGTGTCTAAGATGCAGCGATTACTTATTCTCCTATTATTCTCAACTGATGGAGAATTGGCAGTTAATTCAAGTTCTGTTGGACCTACAAAAGAAAATATTAAAAAAAAAAAAAAAAAACAAAGAAATCATTTGTATATTCAGCAATGACTTTGGAAATTGAACGAAAGAATAAATTTTACAAGTCAAGGAGCTAAAAACATGCATCCAGACTAGTGGAACATTCTAATTTCCTGCAAAATTTGCAAAACGGCTAAAAATTTGCAAAACGGTGAAAAATTGTGAAACTCGAAAGTTCACGAAAAAATCGTGAAATTCGGACGTTTTCACAAAAAAATCGTGAATTTTGAAGGTTTTCACTAAAAAATCTTGAAAATCGGACATTTTAATGAAAAATTGTGACAATCGGAAAATGAATTTGCACTGGCGAATTTTCGCGGGAGATTTTTATTCTCCAGCGGCGAAACGTGGAAATTCTCTGCTAATTCGTGGGAGGCGAATTTATTAGCCCATCACTAATCCAGACTGCAAGAACCGATGCGAGACAACTAGGATGCCATTGCTTACAAGGGAGGCTGGCCACAAGCACTGTTATCTTTCTCAGCTTTCCGAATGATCGTCTTAAAAGTAGCAAGTCTAGCGGCCCAGGGCCTAACATCATTAAGGACATGATCTGTGACAGCCTTCTAGTAGTTCTTAGTACTAAGCACAACTCATCAGTGCAGTTACAGGACTTCAGGTTACAAACCCAATCTTTTGGATGCATCAGTCTAAGTGGATGAATGAGATACAAGCCAAAATACCTTCTGGTAAACATTTGGTATGGATACATCATAGTGAATATGAAGGCATAAGTACAAGCCGACATCATTAACAGAGATGAATATAAGCCCATAACATGGAGCTCCATCAGAAATTCTAAATAGAAAAAGGCTTAGTCGCCTCTACTTTCTTTAAAGTTTTAGGTCTCAGGAGAAATCTTGATAAACCAGGGTTACACTTATCTAAAACGGCTCTTACAGAGGACGATAAAAGCCTGTTCTGTGAAGGGTGCAAATCATTTATTTTACCGCAAACAGAGGATTTTAAGTTTGTATGGTCATTATGAAGTTGACTGTTCAGAATTTATGGACATGTTAAATCGTTATGACCTGAAAATTCTGCCATTTTCTAACCTAGAACTGCAGTGATGTTTGCAACTATACTAATTATCCTATTAAAAGTGTTTTATTTAAAGCACAGCTATTTTGACACATCCCAAATAAAGTTGTTTCTGTCACTCGGGGCGTGGGCAACTATTACTATGCTACTCTGGTAGTCCAAGGTCCTACATAGCTTTTGTGCCCATAACCTCAATTTATCCTTAGTGAATATCTTGAATAAGTCACGCAACAGATATGTATTGAGAATAATAGGTGCTCATTTTGAAATAAAAACAATTCAGGGACTCCGTTGAATCCAATGGCACCAGTAGCGCACAGGGCTACCATAACGGTGGTGACGGGATACCACACAGAGGTCAGAAACGTAGTGGTCTTCAGCAGCACGTTTGCATTTCATGAATAGGTGAGTATTTTTTAATGGAGGCTCAGGATGCCCTGGCAGGAAGTGGATTAACAAATAGGTCCCCTAGGGGGCGATAGCCCTGCCCATTAAGTAGTATGGAAACCCATGAAGGCAGCCATGGCAGTTATGAATAACAGCAGAACAACTGTGACAAGAAATAACTTTGAATAAAGCATCAGTCAAAAGCAGTACTCAACTAGAATATCCATTCAATGTATTATTTTTTAAATCCATATATAAGCCACCTCTGGAGTCATTGGTTATCGGAAATCATTTTTGGGAACACAAAGCAATATTTCCCTTCTTGCATACAAGTTAACTGGTTAGACACTAGAACACTTGAGGGCAGAACTGCAAAACAGACTCTGGACGTGTCTTGCAGTGTTTTCACTATTTGGTAGGCATTTACACAAACAGATGCAATTATAAATGATACAGTGATATTAAACAAGTGTTCTGTCCCAAAATCTTACAATATACTAACACCCTATAATTGCTTAGGGATTGCTGTGTTTGCATGCCCGGTGCTAAATGAACATTACAGACAGTTACCTAACACACGGTGGTGTATTGATTAACACTGGAAACAATCACTGGTGATATTGCCCATAGCAACCAATCAGCAATTAGAATTAAACACCTACAAGTTAGAAAATAAAAACAAAGATCTGATTGGTTGGAGACAAACATCACCAATGATGTTGTCCATATGTCCAATATAATAAATATGCTCCTCAGTATTAAATTAGAATAGCGAGTAACTGGTGGGTATTTACATCTGGTTTATATAAAAAAAAAAAGCAACAGGTAAAGTATTAATTGATGCTGCAAAGGTTTCGCACATTATGCTATTTGCTATCAATGCAATCGAAAATCCAGCAACTGAACTAGCAGAACACACCAAGTGCTTACTACAGCAACATTCAGAAACAGTGGAGACAGTCTTACTGGGCTATGGTAATAATCAATCATATCACAATGAGTAAATGATCTTCCTGAAAGTATCATCGGCTGCGTTTCGGAAACACTTTATCCTCTTAAAATAGAATTGCCTTAGACAGTACATGATTCCAGCTCTGAGCTCAAATGATGCTGTACCCCTCTCAGTCAAATTGAAAACTTGCTCTATGGGAAATTTGGTCTAAACAGTGCAGTGAAGTTAGAAAAGCTATCCAGCCTACAATAACCTGCTAAAATAAAATTAACATATTTTAAGAATTACTCAACATCAAATAGGGGTAAATTGATGATTTAATGATGTTTTGAAGCTCTAGAGGATAACACAAAGTTTTAAGACATTTTGGCCAAATAATTCTTAATAAAGAAGTGGAAATGATTCTATATCATTGCTAGGAATGTACATGTATAAATGGGTTGTGGATTAAAGTCATTCCCTGTCAGGCCCGGACTGGCAATCTGTGGGTTCTGGCAAATGCCAGAGGGGCTGCTGTAAGATGCCATAGACCGTCACTATTTATTGGACTGGTGAGGGGCTTTTTGAGCCTCTGTGTGAGCTGTTTGGGCCTCTGTGTTCTTGAAATGACTGGGCCTGCTTTAATTCTCAGTCCAGACATGTTCCCTGTGTGGGATGGATGCCCCCTCTTGATTTACTGCTTATGTTTAAAGTCTTCAACCAGACAAGAGCATCTTAAAGGAGCAGCAATAAATCTTTTAGTTACTAGCTGCATCAAGCAGGAGCCCCTGCAGCACTTCACAGGCAAGTGAACGGGGAGAGCAGCATTTTGGTAACTGGCAACTAGGGGGGAGATGCCACTTTATGTTCATATGATGCACAGTTGAAAGGAAAGAAATTAGTAAATGTGGTATGTGCAAAGGTATGGACACGCTAGTTAGTCAGCATTTGTTAACGACCCCTTTGGCACAGATCACAACTTGTAAATGCCTGTTGTACCCATATAAGAATTATTCCGTTCTTGTTACAGATATTTTGCAGATTACTAATTCTGAGATTTTCTTGGGCCTAGCATGTTTAACATCTACCCACAGATTTTCAACAATGTTTAAGTCAGAGAACAGTGAGGGAAATTCCAAAACCATCAGAATTATCATCTTGTTGTAAGAGGTGGATCCCTTTTTCAAGGTCAGCTTTTTTGCTGACTGTTTCACATTGGCATGCAGAATTTCCTGATATTAAGTTAAATCCATTCTTCCCTCTACATGTCTAATGTTCTCTGTACCGCTGGCTGCCCCACAACCCCAAAGTATGGGTTTTTTTTCTCCAAACAAACCTTTGGTTAATGTGGCCAAAGAGTTGTGTTTTGACTTAATTGGTCCACATCACTTGTTTCCAAAAGGCCTCTGGTCTGGATGCTGTTTTGTACAGCTCAAATATTGACATTTGTTATGAGGGCACAGGTAAGTTTCTGCCGATGACTTTTGAATTATTTGCTTATTTTGCTTATTATTATCTTAATATTTTCAATAACATCTGTTTACCAAGGTTTGTACTCCAAATGAAAAAAAAATAGTCTACATTTTTATTGTTATAATAAGTCACTGCTTATGTTACCTATACACAGACCAATATTTTTACTAGGAGCAATGAATAAGTTGCAATTTTGTGATCTGCCCATTTTATATTTGCAGATATATAAGCCTGTGTACTGAGGCTTGCTTTAACAGAACACAGGGATAGGTGAGTGTTTTATTGGATAGCTATGAGCTTTTTTTTTTTTCCAAATGGAATGATAATAAAAATGAGACCATTTGACCAGACCTATATGGACCCAAAATAAATCTATCTCCTAATACATAGGGAGCTAGTACACTGGTAGTTCACAATTATGATAAAATCATCAAGAATGCCACAAGGACAATGTCTATATCTGCAAGATTATTGAATGGATTTGAATAGCAAAACTATGTGAGCAAGCTTGCAATTATGCATTTAGATTAGGAAATGCCCGGAATCAAAACAGTGTGCATTCAGTTGAATTGCAAACCCTAATTTATATACTAAAAATTGGAAAAACAATGGGTCATGGTTTGATGATGTGTCACAAGATCCCTGGGATTCAACAGAATTGGCGCATTCCTAAATCAGACACTATACTTTAGAGATGAAGTGAGTATACGCTTTAATCTGTGAGTGGAGTATAGTATAATTTGATTTAGCCAAAACATTTTAGAATTAGAATGTGAATGAAAGAATATAGGTCTGGGACCAACTATTTATAATTGGATGG
Source organism: Xenopus petersii (assembly GCA_038501925.1). Classification (NCBI taxonomy): domain Eukaryota; kingdom Metazoa; phylum Chordata; class Amphibia; order Anura; family Pipidae; genus Xenopus; species Xenopus petersii. The sequence goes on along the minus strand of CM076674.1, from coordinate 43,056,640 downwards.
AAAACTGGCTGAAAGATAGAATGCACAGTGATTAATTGGACATTTCCTCCTTGGAACACTGCTGGAAGTGGAGTTCCTGAGGGATAAGCCAATGGACCACTTCCACATAATATATTCATGAACGACCTTGAATATGACATTGAGAGAATCATCATGCAAAATGAGATGCAAGATGTCTCCTATTTTTCAGAATGACTTGGTTAAAATTAAGAGATGGCACAATCAAATTTCAGACGCGGTTCTGTGTAGATAAATGCACTGATATGCATGTCGACGGCACAACATTTTTTTTTTCTAATAAAGCTTTAAAATTTGAATATACAGGTATGGGATTCGTTATACGGATACCCATTATCTTCACCGAGGGGTAAGTAAAGAGGTAGGGCCATTTACCAGGGGGTAAACACCTAGGCTGGGGGGGGAGCAGAGAGGGGTCTATGTAGGGTAGGGTTTTTTTTTATAATTAAGGGTTTGGTTCTTCTTTTAGGTAAACTTGAGACAAAAAGGGAAATTATAGCTACTCCATGTTTGAGCTTATGCAGTACCCCTCCTTTCACCTTGATGAGATCTTTAAACTTGCCTGATCCAAATCTAGTTGATTATCAGGCATATATCAGTGAGGCAGGTCTTTATGAGGGCCCTCTTAAGTCAATAAGCTCCCGACTTAGTCCAGAAGATCTGAATTGCAGCTTTTACTGGCCTATGTATAGCCACCTTACCTAGGAATGTCTGATCACTTTACAAACTGAAGCTAAAATCATTTAGATGATTTTTTTTCTTGTATGTCTCTTGATCAACAGTGCAAAAAAATTCTACAGTACAAAGTTTAAAATCTTATTTGAATGACTTTTTGTTTAAAGAATTACACAACCCAGGAAAGGGAACAAGATTTTAGCGAAACCGTGCAATCCTGTCCATTCAATTACAGAAGACAGGCAGACATGAGGTTTTTTTTTTATATATTTTGCAATCTCCAGGGGAACAGAAATCAAAGCATGATTTCCTTTGCATTACCTTCAAAAAAAGACAAAATTACAAAGCACCATCAAAGACTGGAAATTTCTGACGTTCTAAAATAAACACATCACTGTAGTGCAAAAACAGGATAAAATGAACTTATGATAGAGAACATAACCATAAATATGTGGTGCATATTGCAGAGCAAACTACTAGATACAAAAAAGTAACTGAAACATATAAAAACCACCGCAGCCTAGTAGAAAGCTAACCACAAAATGGGTAGAAATAAGCAGATATTGATTGCTTATGACAAAACAAAGTCGTACCTTTTAATGATTGCCCAGAAAGGAAAACGAACACAAATCAAGTCAGCAAAGCAATAAAATAAAGGGCTCAATGCCAAGACAGCAAGACCTCAAAAATGTTTTTAAATATTTAGCAAAACAAGGAAACAGAAAAGTCTAAGTGGGTTAGTGGCAGCAGGCTGAATTATAAAATAAAACAATCCTTTGATTCTATTTACATCAAAGAAGCTGCAATACAACAGCTTAACTTGCTAGTAAACAAGATCAAGACATAAGACCTTAACACAGTTGCCTAACACAAGAAGGCAACAACAACAACATTACAGTAGACATAAGTAAAAGCAAATAAAGCACTGGGTCTCTAGAGCGGGGGCAACACAAGTATGATGGGGATGCTAAATAAGGGCTGTGGTTGGGTATTTGGTATCTCTATGTGGACTGGCAGCCTACAGGAGGGTTTGCCATTGATTGCACATGATTTTTATGCAACCAAAATTTGAATCAAAGCCAGCAATTCAAAAATAATCACCTGCTTTTAAACCATTGGGAGCAACATCAAAGGGGTTGGTGAGCTACATGTAGCTTGGTTAGGGAATCAGCGCTCTAGAGTATACAAACTAAAATGAGCATAGCTCACTAGTGGGCAGACCAACATCTTTACCGAAATTAACTCTTTAAATGGTTTGAAATATTCAATAACAACAATACAATTTGGTATTTTCCAGTATTATATGAAAATATTGCCCTGACACTTGAACAATAATCTTGTCACATAGAGTCTAACAGACAGGCCAAGTATCTTAATAATATATTCATTTCTTGACCAAAGATTGGGTTTAGTTTTCAATTCTGTTGGGAAAAGAGAAACAGATTCCACATATTGTTGGAAAAGTGTCAGAACACTCTAGTATACTGACAACAACTCACTGCCCTTGAAAGCAGTGTTTATCCTTATTGATAAAATGAAATTATTTGTATGTACCCAGGGCACCACATGCAATATAGTCAGTATTTATTTGGGTATTTATTCACACACACACAACTTTCCTTTTTGTTAAAGTTTATACAGGAACAGTGGCCAGCATTTTGTTGTTCCTCCCATCCTTTCCATCTAAATGTGATCCCAATGGTGTCCAATAAAAAGGACCCAAAGGCATTAATCCCTGGAAATTAAGTTAGGCCCTGTGGAAGATTTATAATGAAATACTAGAATTCTTACTGAATCAGATGAAAGTGGCCAGATCAGGGTTGGCGGATGTAGTTTGTCATCTTAAATATATTAAAATATATGGATAAACAATCCCGGTTATGTTTAAAGAGGAAAGCAATTTTTTAGTAACTTAATACACAAAGGGGCAGATTTATCAAGGGTCGAATTTCGAGTGTTAAAAAAACCCTCAAAGTAAAATCCTTTGAATTTGAAGGATTTTAGCGCAAAAGGTTAGATCGAGCGATAAAAATCGTTCATTCGATCATAAAAAGTGCCCAAAATCTACAATGTCCCAATAGGCTAACATTCAATTCGGTAGCTTTTATTTGGTGAAGTATTGAGTCAAAGGAATTTTTAAAGAGACAGCACTTCAATTATCGAATGGTCGAATGATTTTTACTTCGACTAATTCAAATCATTCGATTCGATCGAATTCGACCAATTCGCTGGTTGAAGTACCCAAAAAATTACTTCAAAATTCTAATATTTTTGGATTCGAACTATTAACTCGAGCTTAGTAAATCTGCCCCAAAATGTCTTACTGTTGATATATTGATAATGGGTTGAGTGAGGAGGACCTCTTGCTTTGTCTATATGAATTTTGTGGTCACCGCCTCATTGCACCCCTGTCTAATGGTTTAAAATTATTTAGTGTTGAGCACAAGTTTTTTTTCCTATTATAGATAACATATAATTTGTGTGGCTTATATTCTAAATTCAGGAAACAGGTATGGTATATATTATCCAGAACATTTGGAAACTACAGGTCTTTCAAGATAATATGGAGCACCATGCCTTAAAACTACCAACATGAAAAAGTAGAATTGTTCAACTCGTGGGAAGTCATGGCTAGAAGAAAAAAGAATTCTAATGGTTTGTAGTACATGTAATCATCACCTGCAAAGGACAGAGAGAAACTACTTTCAGAAGGATTTCAATTTACTAATAATGCATGAAAATTTTCGGAATAATGTGTGGAGAATGAAATATTTCTTTGATTTTGCAAAATAATGTTTTCAAAGGAGAACAGGGAGAGAATTCTGCCTACTTTGGCAAAACTTGACCTTGAATAATAAATGCTTCTTTGAGGATAAGATTTCTGAATAGTATAATATTAAATTGGACAAATGACAAACATATTATTATACATTAAATAAAAATTCAACTGGACAAACTATGAACATATGCAGCAAAATCAAAAGTGGTAATTAACACATCGAACCCCTCCAAAATGTCTTTTTCTTGATTGGTTGGCCCTTCTTTAGGCAGCTGTAAAAGGGTTTTCCAAATCTAAAATGTAATACAAGGTCAATGCAAATAACACACTTGGGAATTTCTCTCCTCACATGGAAGAGCAAAGTACAAGAGCTCATATATGATGTTTAGAGGAGGAATGTTTCACCTTCAGCACAGGAATATTATGTTTTTGCTACGGAGAGCAGTGGGAATATGGAATTCTCTGCCTGGGAGGGCTGTGGTTATTCAATTCATTTACTACATTTTGAATGTGTTTGGATACTTTTCTTGATTTCCTTGGCTCTTGTGATTTAAACAGACATATTAAGAGCAATTTCACATGAATTATTTTCTACACATTTAAACGGTTTGCGCACACATAAGAACATGGGCGGAGTATTTTTTTTCTAACTGGTTGCCCCACTAACCTTCCGACCTTAATTGCTGCATTATAGTAGAATTTCATTGGATTTCTTTTTTAACATGCAACACTTTTATGCCTTTTCGTAATAAAAGAAATTCAACTTGAGGATTTCATTAAGTATTTAAATAGAGGGACATTCAAATTCCCCTAGGCATGGACCCTTAAAAGCTGGAGAGAAAAGGACAGACAAATAAACCTTATAACAAAAAATATGCAACTTATATTTAATAGCCATTTTTTTACTTTGCATTGCATGTTCTGTGCTTAACAGACCTGTTAAAAAAAAGACGATCACAGTGCAAGGCATTATGGGAATTTATGTCTAGATGAAAGCAAAATTCTACTGCCTTGTTTCAACGATACATGTGGTCATCACCTGCAGAGACAGAAACTGCTTTCCAAAGCGTTTCAATTTTCAAATAATGTTGGAATCATTGAAAATTTCTAAATAATGTGTTTCGGGAAGCTGTGGAGAATTAAAGATTTCTTTCATGGATGTTTTCAAAGAAGAACAGGAAGAGAATTCCGCCTAATCTTTGGCAAAACTTGACCTTGAATAATAAATGCTTTTTTGTGGATCAGATCTCCGAAAAATATAATATTAACTGGACAAACTATGAACATATGCAACAAAACCAAAAGTGGAAATAAATACATCCCCAGCCAAAATGTTTTTTTTCTAGATAGGTTTGCTCTCTTTCTAAGCAACTGTAAAAGGGATTTCCAAATATACAATTTAATTCAAGGTCAATGCAAATAACTTCAGCACAGGAATATTATTTTTTGATACGGAGATCAGAAGTAATATGGGATTTTTTGCCTGGGAGGGATGCGGCGATTTAATTCATTTGCTAAATTTTTAAAGTGTTTGGATATTTTTCTTGATTTTATTGGCTGTTGTGATTTAAACGGACATATTTAGGGCACTTTCACTTGGATTCTTTTCTGCACATTTAGAAGTTTTGAGCACACATAAGAACATGAGCTAATGGAGTATTAGTATTACTTTCTGCCTGCCCTACTAACCTTCATACCTAAATTGCCACATTGTATATTAATAGTGGTGTTACAGTTCTACTGTAAAAAAAAAAAAAAAAAAAACACCCTTCCTGCACAGCATTTTGCACTTCTGATGCCGCTCAATCTGTAGCTACATAGACATCCTTAGAATAGGAGATGCTGCAGTTTGAGGCTAGGGCCACACTAGGCGATAGCGCCGCGATTTGACTCGCGGCAACTTTTCGCCGCGACTTTTAATCCGCAATCGCTGGGGAAACTTTTGCGCTGGCGTCTATGGGGAATCGCGGCGTAAAAACACACGCGGCGATCTTTTTTCTACTGTCGCTCAAAATTGCCTCGCTAGGCGATTTCGAGCGACAATAGAAAAAAGATCGCCGCGTGTGTTTTTACGCCGCGATTCCCCATAGACGGCAGCGCAAAAGTTTCCCCAGCGATTGCGGATTAAAAGTCGCGGCGAAAAGTCGCCGCGAGTCAAATCGCGGCGCTATCGCCTAGTGTGGCCTTAGTCTAAGCAAGGGCATAGAGGTTGTAGCGGCAGCAGAATGAACTAAAAATGTACCAATATTTATGATAATCTATATACACAACACCATGGGACTTAACCCCCTACCCCAAAGGTTCAAATACACTCACTAAAGATGAGACATGTTATTATAGTAAAAGGCAATATTTATTAAACACTAAGCCAAAACACTACAGTTAAAATCAATTAAAATGATAAGCAGCTCTGCATATGGACGGGATCCCCTTAATACAAATATAATTTATACACTAGTACAAGATACATAAGTAAATATGTGTATAGTAAGTTGCTACCCAATGGGACATGCATTAATACAATAAGCACCGCAGTGCAGAGGTAGAGTGGAGCAATCAATGTTCAGATTGGACGTGTGTCATTCGCATATCCGATATTAGTATCCAAAACAAATTGTTACAAGTGCACAGTAATAATGATGTATCCAGGGGTCAGAGAAAACAGACGGATTGCCACATCAGCCAAGCGCCCTTAGGGCCAATCACTGCGAGGGTATAGGATATCTTAACAGGGCTGTTGGTGAATAAACGGGAATACACCCGGCTCAGTCCAGAGAAATGCACGGGGAGCCCACCCTTATAAGGTGGAGTTAGTCGAAATGCAATGTAAGTCAGCGGGAGGGGCGGAAGTGCCTTCTCCCAAAGGATATCTCTGTGAAATACTCACAACTCCCATGGGAGCGTCCATTTGGACTTTATTAGTCGGGAATCATGTCACAACGCTGAGGCGGTCTATCGTGGGGGTAGAAAGTTAGTTTTCAACCTGAGTATTTCTAATTTATGACCAATCTTTCTCCAACATCTTTTGGGAAGCTGGAATTACCATCTGACCTCTTCAGTATCACCTACAAGTAACATAATTTTGTAAAAGTTTACATTTACAAAAACAACAAATTCATTATTCATTTTCTATAAAATGTATCTGTAAAGCAACACTGGATCAGAATGTATCAAAATGTATTCTAGAGTGAAATTTTGTTTCATAAAACAACTCCTTCTGTATCATTTTAAAGGGGAACTCCGGCTTTATCAACCAAAAGTTGATAAAGAGGCCCAGATAACACAGAAACTCCTCATATATCCATCACAGTTACTGGTTTCTTCAAAAACTATGAATAAATGCCATTTTCTATGATGAACTCCAGCTGTTTAACTGTTTTTTTTCCATGTGAAAACACGACTCAAACCTTAATAAATCTGCCCCTAAAAGTAGCTCTTCCACCTAAGAAAAGACCAGAAATTCATGAAGCAGCTGAGAGGCATCACTGAATGAGGAAGTATCTCCATAAGATGCTATAGAGAAGCATTTATTTGGCCTCAACAGCTAGACCGATTGTTTTAATGTGTTTGTTGTTAATTGCAGTGGTTTCATATGTTAAATTACTCTCTCCTGTCAAGGTTGCTTTCCAAGTTATTGAAGAAAGCAGTGGCGTAACTTTAGAGGAAGCAGACCCCCCACAGTGGTGCTCACTGAGCCAATGCACTTTTCTGCTAACAGGAACACTTTCCTAGGGTATCAGGCAAGTGAATACAATCACTGGTGTGTGACTAACTTTTGCCCCCCCCCCCCCCGGAGATTTCCCCTTTCCTTGTGCTTTAAGGACCATATAATATATTTCAGAGTCTGATCTCGGATATCACAGAAGAAGCCCATCAAAATATATACTTTTTAGTTTTCACAACTAAATGAAGAATGATTTTAGAACGGTTCAAACATTATGCTGCAAAACAAAAAGATCCAAAAGTATATTTAACATATCATATGGGACGGGATCCTCTGTTAAGGCTGCTTATTTTTATTCATTTATTGACTCTTTGCTAGCATCCACCTAAAGTTCAGATCGCATTTTACTGATGATTTTATTGTTACTTAATATTGCTTATATGTAGCAACCAGGAAATGATGAAGGGTTCCCTGTCAGATGTAAGGTGGGGACTTTGATGCCCAGATATAAATCATGCAAGCAAGAGCAAGGCCAGCCCAGGTGGACCTCCTTTTAAAACAGCATATTCTATAATATACAAAGTGCAGACACTTTAGATTCCTTAAACTGAACAATCCCTCGAATGTTTCAAAGACTGTTGTATTTTGTACCATTTTGAGCAGTTTTCTCTGCATTCGCACTTTATCATTCCAAGAATAAGGTTGTTTCAAGGTTGCAAAGACATGTTAAATCTAACTAGCATGCCTATGAAGTTTTCGAACTATCTAGTCTGAATGGTACTCTCCTGCCAACATTGAATAAAAAGATGTTAAGTCTACAATGTTACACCATTCACAACTTTCTCCTGCATCTCAGAACTGTTTCACTTGTCAGGATACTAACCGCAGTCCTACATACGATGGAACAGATTATTGTTACTGCATTCTGGTTGTCTCATTTAACATCCTGGAACTTCTTTCCCAGTAGTAAACGTAAAAGGTGCTGAAATTCCCTATGGCCTTTACAAATGCATTATATTATTATTATACAGATGTGTAAGTTCATAGCATTTGTAGACAAGGTAGGATAAAGGTTGAATCAAAGATAAAAAAAATTAAGATGTTCATGCTGCAAGGCATATAATATTGTGGATATCCCTGAGGCTGCAAAATCTCTCCATCCTAGTTAAGGTGTGGATCAGTTATCCGAAAACCTGTTATCAAGAAAGCTCCTATTTACACAAATGCTTTCTCCCATAGACTCAAATTCATTAAAATAATCCAAATTTTTTTAAAAATGATTTCTTTTTTCTCTGTAATAATAAAACAGGACCTTGTACTTGATCCCCAAAGATACAATTAATCCTTTTTGGAAGCAAAACCTGCCTATTGGGTGTATTTAATGTTTACATGATTTTCTAGTAGACTTATGGTCTGGTGATCCAAATTATAGAAAGAACAGTTATCCTGAAAACCCTAGGTCACGAGCATTCCAGACAATTGGTCCCATACCTGTAATAATGTAAAGTCCTTGCTCCAATTTTATGCACTCCCCAGCACAATCGTACATTATATCTACCCATGTATTTGGATGGGTAAGAATAACAGCGAAGAAAAGGGTCATTTGTAGGTGGAGAATGTATTTCCAAGTGGGGGGGGGGGGAGTCAATGGGACTCCAGCTTATAATAGCTATAGGATGCTAACCTCTGCTACCAGAAGGCAATGGGAAAATAGATACAGCTTTGGGTGCCAAATGCTTCCATTAACTCTGTTCCATCAGCATCTTAGAAATTACAAATGGCAGACTATTCTAGAATAATATTCTCCATATCATGTTAAAAGTTATTTATTAGGGTACAGTTGCATTTCATCATTGTAATGCCTTTTCAGAACCTAAATGGGGCAAAAGGACATTGGGTTCTGTGCCCTTAAAATATGTTCAAACCCAATGGGTTTTCATAACATGTTAAACAGGGAGAGTCTTCTAGCGCACATATGTCTGTGTTATTTATCAGTCTAATGCCCTGCTGTTCTCTCTAATTACCTTACAACAGGAGCAATGTTGTGCTCAGCAGAACAAGCCGTAGGAGTAAGTACAAAGGAAACTTTATATCCCAAGAACATTGCTTTCTTCTAAGAAACACCAAACCCAATATTAAATATCTGTTGTTCTGTTAATTTCTGGGAAAAGAGGTATATAAACAAAGAGAGGAACAAGCTTCGACCATCCAACTGTAGTTATCAGGCAGACACTTAAAAATGGCACGTTTACTAAGGGTCAAAAGTTTTTTCACTTCGAAATTCACATCGAATTGCAGTAGTACGATATTCGAAGTCGAAGTTTTTTTTTCATAGAATATGGCCATATGCGATTGAAGTAAAATTGTTTAATCAGTCGATTAAATCCTTTCATTCAAACGATTCTTACGATTTAATCGATCGATCGAATGATTTTCAAAAAAAAAAAAACTTAGACTTCTAAAAACTTAGCCAAATGTTGGCTATAGGTTCTAGGAGGTCCCCATAGGCTAACATAGCTATTCGGTAGGTTTAAGGTGTCGAAGTCAAAGTTTTTTTAAAGAGACAGTACTTCGTTCAAAGTCGAATTTGGCCTATTCGATGGTCGAAGTTTTTGAGTTCGAAAATTCCCTTAGAATTCACTTTGACTCTTAGTAAATGTGCCCCTAAAAGCTGTGAGGCTGTGTAAACTTGTTCTCATTTGTTTTCCAAACACTGACATACAGTAATGATGTTGTAAATGTTTAGCTCCAACAAAAGTATATTTTATAGATAGATTGTAGTTGGTAAACTCTCTTGATACATGAGGCTTTTTGTTGTAATAACATGCTGTGTAAAAGTGGAAACAAGAAGAGCAGGAGAGCATAGAGCTGCCAATGTCAAACAGTTGTGCTTTAACAAATCAATGGCATGATCTGTGTTAGTAAGCATGTCACAGACATCAGTCTAAGGAATGTGGATGGATTCTAAGCAATGTCCAACAAAACATAGTAAAGGGAACATGACAAAACTACCAGCCTGTGACATATAAAGAGATGGCAGCTTATTTCAGAGGACCCTAGTAGTTTATGAGTGTTAGTTCAGGCATGATTGCAAGTCTTGTTGGAGGACAAGATACAAAAGAACTTAAATAGGTCCTGTCTTCGGAAAACATGTTTTTTTTTCAAAACACAGCAGAATTCTGCACTGAAATCCATTTCTCAAAAGAGCAAACAGATTTTTTTATATTCAATTTTAAAATCTGACATGGGGCTAGACATTTTGTCAATTTCCCAGCTGCCCCTGGTCATGTGACTTGTGCCTGCACTTTAGGAGAGAAATGCTTTCTGGCAGGCTACTGTTTTTCCTTCTCAATGTAACTGAATGTGTCTCAGTGGGACATGGGTTTTTACTATTGAGTGTTGTTCTTAGATCTACCAGGCAGCTGTTATCTTGTGTTAGGGAGCTGTTATTTGGTTACCTTCCCATTGTTCTTTTGTTTGGCTGCTGGGGGGGAAAGGGAGGGGGCGATAACCCTCCAACTTGCAGTACAGCAGTAAAGAGTGATTGAAGTTTATCAGAGCACAAGTCACATGACTTGGGGCAGCTGCGAAATTGACAATATGTCTAGCCCCATGTCGGATTTCAAAATTGAATAGAAAAAAATCTGTTTGCTCTTTTGAGAAATGGATTTCATTGCAGAATTCTGCTGGAGCTGCACTATTAACTGATTCATTTTGAATTTTTTTTTCCCATGACAGTATCCCTTTAAAATAATGAAAGCAGATACGAGTAGACTGGAGAAGGAATGTTGTTTGAAATAATATAAAAAGCCTTTCTGCATGCGTAACTAACATTTTGTTCTAGCATCCTTAAAGGGGAACTATTGTGAAAATTAAATGTAATATTAGCTTCAGCATACTGAAATAAGAAACTTTCTGAATACAATCAATTGAAAATTCTGCATTGTTTCTGAAATAATCAAGTTTATCTTCACTATTCCTCTCTTAGCATCTGTTTCTCCTCATTGTCTTCATTCAGGAGTTGGGTGTCAGATGAATGATCAAATTCATCTTATAGGGGGGGCTCCTTTTGCCTAGAAGATTAGAGCTCAATCTATTAAAATCACCAGAAATCCTGTCTCTCTACATGCAGAATTTGAGCAAAACGAGGTTATTTTAGTTAGATTTTGTTTGTACTGTAATCAGTTATTTGAGTGAGCTCTAATTCATCTGCTAGAAAAGGGAGCCCCCTATAAGATATATTGGATCATTCATCTGACACTTAAGCCCTGCATGAAGACAGAATGCTGAGAGAATAATAGTGAATATAAACTTGATTATTTCAGAAACAATGTAGAATTTTTAATTGATTGTATTTAGAAAGTTTCTTACTTCAGTATGAAAAAGCTTATCTTAAAATTTCACTTTCACAGTAGTTCTCCTTTAAATACAACAGAATACAAAGGAAAAATAAAGAAAAAAAACAATAGATTAGTGAATTCTGCTTAGATAAAATTAAAGGTATTTACACCTGCTTTTTTGCAAGGTAAGAAAACAAAACAAATCATAATATAGTAGAAGGGAGGACAGACGAGAACAGAGCTGGGAAAAACACTATGCAGTGACACACAGCTGCAGGGCAGTCAGCTGAGAGTACCTCCACAACCTGCGACAATTTGCTGGTGCCAGACTAAAATATGTTTAGCAAGAACATCTGAAACTTACATTTTCAGCTTTAATACAAATAAGATTGAAGCAACATGTGACTCTACATATGATGAAGAGCGACTTTCAGCAAGGCCATCAATGGGATACTGGGAGTTGTAATAAAACAACATATGGATGGTCACAGGTGGGCCAAGACTAATATAGATTTTGCCTTACATCATATTAGACCTTTGAGGCTGTTGATCATTTAAATCTTTCTCTATCAAAATGGTTGTACAGCACAAGATCCGGGTAACTTACAGTCAAAAAAAGGAGAATTTTAAGCACTGAAATTTACAGCGGTTGACATTTAGCCTCAAAGGTGCTTAGACTGTGTCACATGTTATGACAGTGCTCCAAGAAATAGTCTGAATTTAGTTTTGAAAAGATCGAAGAGGATTCCAAAGGTACATATTACACACTGGTATGGGATCTATTACAGGTATGAAACTGGTTATCCGGAATGCTCAAGACTTGCAGTTTTCTGGATAAGGGATTTTTACGTAATTTTTGCGCCTAGGGGGTTGAATTCTCCTTTAAACAGGTGACCAGAAAATGTTACCTGATCATTTGTTCGTATGGGTTACTGCTTCTGGGCAAACTTAGTGCCTTTTATTACATAAGCCCTTAAGAGTGGTATCTCAACCTCGAAGATATGTCTTTAAAGTTGAGATATCACGCCTAGGGCAATGGCACACCAGGAGATTGATCACCAGCGATAAATCGCTGCTTCTGCGGGAGACTAATCTCCTGTAAAAGCATTCCCACTGGCAATAATGTGAATCGCTAGTGGTGTGTCACTTCAGTCTTCCAACCTGGCTTGAAGTTGCTTCATCTGGTTGCTAGGGTCCAATTTAAGGTAGTGGTTTGAAAATGGAACATGAATATAAAGGGAGGGGAGGGCCTAAATAGAAAGATAAGTAACAAAAAGTTGCAATTACAATAACATTGTAGCTTCACAGAACCATCGTTTTTGGTTGCTGGGGTCAGTGACCCCATTTGAAAGGTGGAAAGAGGAAGGCAAATAATTCAAAAACTATAAAATAAATTAATAATAAAAACTGATGACCAATTGAAAAGTTGCTAAGAATAGACCATTCTAATACATACCCCAAGGTGAACCACCGCTTTTACGGACATGAAACATCTGGAGCTCTACCCTCCCACCATCTGGACCTGGCATTTCAAATTAACTGCACATTGTGTACCATAATCCAAGGCAGATAAACAGAAATAATCTATTCGCAACCATCTGAGATAAGGCTAAACCATGTGCCGATCTATTCAGCACTTTGGGAGATGTTTACTCAGCAGTAATCTAAGTCATCAGAGATCACATCCATTATGTCCATCTATGATCCTAGCCAGTATCGGACTAGTCTACTTAGCAGCAAAAGTTTGAGGTCAGCAATATAAAGGGGCTGTATTCTCAAAGCAATCCATCACTACAGCATGGGCTGGGCAAATCACCAGAAGTGGTCTGGTTAGCAAAGTAGTCAAAGAAAAGGTAAAGAAACTGAATGCAATACCAACAATTTATGTGTTTTTTGTTTACTGCTGATACTGCAGCACTATACTCTAAAGCCAACTTTAGGATTGAGCTATAGTCATTCACCGTGATTAAAGGGGAACTAGTGATTATGAAAATTCAATATAAGCTTCATCATACTGAAATAAGACGTTTTCTAAAATAATCAATTAAAATTTATGTACTGTTACTGTTTCTGTTCACCTTTACTATTTCTCTTTCAGCATTGGTTTTTCTTCATTCTCTCTACATGCAGTTGGGTGTCGAGATTCATTGACAGTTAGATCCAACATATCTTTTAAGGGGGCTCCTTTTGCCTAGAAGATGTATTAGAGCTCACTCTATTAAAAAAAAAAAAATCACCAGACATCCTGCCTCTCTACACGCAGCATTTGTGCAAAAGGCATTTATTTTGCACTGGAATCAGTTATTTAAGTGAGCTCTAATTCATCTGCTAGGAAAAGGAGCCCCCCCCATAAGATATATTGGATCTAACTGTCAATGAATATCTGACACCCAACTGCTGCACGAAGACAGAATGAAGAGAAACAGATGCTGAGAGAGGGATAGTGAAGATAAACTTGATTATTTCAGAGATAAACTTGATTTCAGAAACGATGCAGGATTTTTAATTGATTGTATTTCGAAAGTTTCTCATTTCAGCATGATGATACGTATATAAAAATTTCATTTTCGCAATAGTTCCCCTTTAAGTTGAGCAGTCCTTCTGAGCAGCACTTTTAGCATCACAAAAAAAAGACAAGTAAGCAGCAATTATATATTCACTAATGCAATCTGGGGCAAGCAATGTGCATGAGCTGCTTATTCATTCCCATGAGCTAAGGCACACTAAAGGACTAGCGATCATCAGGCGATCTTCCTACAGAAATGTGAAGAATAATCTACGGTACAACAAATTAAACGTGAGGTCCATGGGCCCCTCCATCTGCATTTTTCTGCCACCAACTTGGTGGAATCCTTCTTCCGATTCATAATTGAAAAAGCCAGTGCTACCAAGGACCTTAGACCAGCGCAAAGACACAGACAATTATCAAAACATTTGGAGCACCCCATTTCTAAAAACCAGTCCAAAATAAGCAGGTATTTTCAGAATGAAGAAACGAACAATGCAGCATCTTAATGTAAAGCAGGAGTAAGGACAAATCTGCTTAGCCCACCACCTGCGCCAAGCAAGCCTCAGGAGCTGACACTTCAACACTTTGCTCTAGCAGGCATCAAAATGTTGTTTTAAACAATCCCCAGAAGTACTGCATCAAACAATATATTGAAAATTTAGGATCAGTAACCCATAGGATGCTGTACGACATATTGAACACCTCCACACAGTGTCAGACTGGCCCACCGGGACACCAGGAAAACTCCCGGTGGGCCCAGGTGTCAGTGGGCATTCTTGCTTCTAACCATTTAGCCTATTTCATGGTCATTCACTATTTCTTCATGGGGGAAAAAGGGCTTAATATTGAAAGACTAGAGTATAATAAGTAGATATAAAAGACTAGGAGAATAAAGAGGTTAAATGACGAGAGGAATAATAGTTTGGAAAGTGGGCCTACGGTCTACGGTTTTCTGGTGGGCCCCTGGCATCCCAGTCCGACACTGCCTCACATGGGCCTAACCACCATCAAGAAGTGTCAATTCAGCACTGTAGTTCCAAGAAAGGCAGAATGGCTGATCTATACGGACAAAATGAGGCCAGCAATCCAGCCCCATAATGCAAGGCGGGTTTCAGGACTAATCTCACTGCACACTGAACCGCAGAAATAAGGAGCTGTCCATTCAGCACCACAATCACTGGCAGAAAGCAGTGCGACCCACTGGAGCTGTCCATTCAGCACCACAGGCTCGCACTTACTACTTATGGATCCTAGGCTCAAATAATAACTATATAACCTGCAAAACGAACCACTGCAATGGTATCAGTCGCAATGGTATCAGTCCTGCTCTGAATGAGCTTTGTTCACAAAACGTGGGTCATCAGGTTTGAAGTTTGCGCCAGGGAGCCTTTGCTCTTTAACCATTTGTAGCTCGACATTAAAAAAAAAAAAATCAGACTCCCCCCATCAGAGATGTCTGGACGTCGTAGCACCAAATTGAAGATCAACCCTGGTCCTAATTCTAAACACGACAAGAGAAATAAGAAGGGAAATAGAACATTGCAGAGCAGTAAGATGTTAGCGCAGTGATATTAATGGACCGATTGTGAATACTGCAAGATGAGCGGCCCTCCAACACTTCATGCCCCAAATAACAAGTGAGGGGTCGCCTGCAGGACGTCCCTGCGGTTATACAAATCATACACATGATTATACACGACATAGGGCAAAGCAGAGGGGCTTCTTCCTACGCGCGCTCACATTGCAGGGCGCAAGGGCCATAGGCTTCACGTGAAGAGGAAAAAAATGCTGCAGTGTAGCGGAGCCGGCTCAGTCCAAACTGCCGATTCGTCACGCGGCCCTACACTGCACAAGTCGCCTCCCGGCACAGAAATCTTTCCGTGTGAGCAATAAATGCACTTAGCCAAGCCATACACGTTCCAGAACATGCAGAAATATCCACCCACCACACCCGCATTCCTCCAAACTCACCTACAGCTTTAAGAACAGGACTTGGGAGGGGGTGGGGGTCTCGGTTGGGACAAGGAAGAGGGGGGACCCTTAGCCAGGACTGACCAGAGAACCCATCGGAACCCCATAAGCCTTGGCCATAGGTTCCAATGTAGATGTGGCACAGACAAGGGAGGGGCTGGACGGAAAGAGATGACAGTTGGGATTGTGTAGAGCCGCACTGAGCAGCTGGGGTAGAACTGGTGCAGATTGGCCCCTGGAGTAAGCGTGCGGGTGAGGAGGGGACATTGCTGCTGAACATACATTAAGGTCAGTGTTGGACCACACGCAGGTAAAGCAATGAGACAACCTACGGCCCTTACACCTGCCCAACTACACATTTGCCGGCTGTCGGGGGACCCTGGGAGTTGTAGTTTGAGCCTGAAGGCAAGGACGTCCCCTAAACAATCGCTCCCTTGCCGGGGCCCGTGCAGTACACAGGTATCACTAGTAAAGAGTTCTATTGAGACGGTGCCTTTGCTTTGCTCTGGGGATAGAGACACGTCGCTTTATCAGCCCCGGCTCCCCCACAGCCCAGTCCACAAGGGAGCGGAGGAACAGGGCTGTGCGGCAAACACGCGTTACAAGCCCCATATCCCGGAGCAGCAGCAGCAGCAGCAGAATTCACTCTCCGTCCCTCAATCTGTGCAACAATCCTACTGGCAGCGAATCACATCCCAGACCCACGTTCAATGTCAGGCTGCGCTTTTGCAGCCGCTTTATTTCCCCCGCGCACTTACTTGGCCACAGGTCTAGCGCGAGTCCCCGCAGGCGCCGCCGGACTGCAGAGGTGGGGAGTCTGCAGCTGCAGGAGGAGAAACTGCGCCCGTCGCCATGCTGCCCGCGGCTGCTACTGTAACATTCTACGGGGAGAGAAGGACCTCTGATGACGTCACCTGGTCACGTGAAGGCGCTGCGAGTGGGAGGTGTCGGGGAGATGCGGGAAGGAAACGAGTGGGGCAGTCGCGCTGGGGAGACAAGTTTATGAGTGCGGCGGGGAGGGCAAGCGTGGCTCCTAATTGCGCTGGGAACTCGCCTTTCATTCACAGTTTCTCGTGGAAAACAATGCGGTGGATGCAGCGTGCTGTGCAGGCGTGGGAAGGGTAGTCCTGACAATTGTCTTACTATCGGCTCAGGGGATTCGATGTCCTTGGAAATGGCCCAGGTGCGCAAAAATCGCCAAGAAACAGAGCCGGGAGCTTTGTATGTAAAGATTGGTACCTGCCTCCATACACGGCTGGGCCCCATGTACTCACCAGCTGGGCCAATACAGCAACTCCTACACTCAGTCCTACACTCAGTCCTACACTTAATCCTACAGTCAGTCCTACAGTCAGTCCTACACTCAGTCCTACAGTCAATTCTACACTCAATCCTACACTTAGTCCTACACTCAGTCCTACACTCAGTCCTACACTCAATCCTACACTCAGCCCTACACTCAATCCTACACTCAATCCTACACTCAAACACTATCCACTTACCTGCGATGTTGAGCCTTGAAGGAACCCTGGTCTCAGGCAGCAGCACATGAGCAATTGGACTCCTAGGGAAAATGAGAAGTTGCACGGGTTCATCATGGATAGATAGTGTCTACTGTCAGGGGCCATACCATTCATAGTTATAGGCAGGGCTGCATTCACACACAGTTGAGATAAAGAGATACTGACACTAGCAAATAACCATTTTTATATCCATCATAACATTATCTTTGAATGCTATTTATAATTTTGCCATAAAGTATTTGCCTGATGCTTTTACATTATCTGTCTGATGCCCCATGTTCCTGTATGAGGGGGTTGTCATATTTGTGCAGCAGGAGTCCGTTATCATTAGAATCTCTAACTGACTTGCTGAGATGGGACAATCAGGTTGGCAAAACAGTCAGGTTTAGGAACTTCAAGAAACACTTACAAAAGACGGAACTATCAGCAAAAAACGATCAACGCGACCTATATGTAACTTTGATATTTTGAATAGAATTTTAGTGTCAGTGTCACTATAAGGGCCTGCCCAGGTAGCAGAATACTGATCAGCTGTGAGATGATATTTGTGATATTTGTGCCCTTTAGGATTGTCATTGTCCTTTACCTGGGACACTTTGTGACAAACCAGCCAAACATTTAAAGATATTTTAAATTCAGCTATATCACTGAGCTACAAATCCACAAGTAGACCAATAAAATGGTTCCCCCTTGTGAATAGTTATAGTTACCCATCCCTCGACAATGAGTAAATCGGGGGGATTTCAGTGAATAACATCATTGATATTTGGTAATATCCAGTTCTCTGTCTGTCCAAGGTTTACTGAGAAGGAAGATAGAAAGTTCTCTTCCTGGTCGCAAATCATGAGGCTGGATCTGTATTCATTTGGTTTTTCTTATTAGGTAATGATTTGTTACCATTGTCGTTGAGAAGCCTGGGAGTGGGTGGCACAGAGGTGATTCACTTTAGAATTCAAAAGAAGAGCTTGATCAATGCACATTCCCAAGTCCGGTGTTTTATTGATAATTTATTGTATATGCAAGGGCATACATTTTTAAAAAGAAGGGGTTAGTTACAAAGTTATGATCATAAAGTTACCAGGCAACAATACCAGTGAAAGGTATACCCCATATGGTGGTCCTAAACTATTTACATCTGGTCATATTATTCATAGACTGGCACCTTCCTGCATGGCTGCATTTCTTAGTTGAGTGTCTCCTGACCAAAGCATTGGTCTCACAGGCTGTATCACTCCCACAGTAACTTTTATAGAGATCTCATGAAACTTTGGCCATACTTTTTGCTGAATACAGCTAAAATACAGAAATACAAAAGGGGAGGGGTATGTCCAATTGCAATGGAAGTGTGCAGCTGATCTGGAAAATTTTATTATAAAACATAGCAATCCTTTCTTTCGTGTGTTTAAAGTAGAATTGGCTAGATTAGGTGTACTTCCACTGTACTTGACTTTTACTTAGCAATGGAATGCTGCCACAACCCCCCTCTGGGTCACTGTAGTAGGCTCCAGACTGAACTATATTACATATGATACGTTAGAACCTGTAATCGCTTGCTCTAGGACTAACTGTTTCTACATAGCTGGATGATGCAAAACTGGATGTATATAAAGCTCTTGGAGGGCCACATATGGCCTATGGCCTCCAGTTACCTATAACAAACAAGGAAAAGTTGTGCTCACCACTAATTTTTAAAACCATTAAGCGGGCATGCAATGAGGCTGTGACCACAAAATACATATAGACAAATACAAGAGTCCTCTGCACTCAACCCATTATCAATATATTTAAGACATTGATATATTTTGTGCATATAGCTACTAAAAATGCCTTACCCTTTAAACAAAACAGGGATTGTTTGTCCATATATTGCAATATATTTAAGCTGGCCAACTACGTCAAAGTCATCCCATATCTGGCCAGTCCTATGCTCAATTCATTATACATTTTACAAAGGGACGAAGTAGGTAAAACTCAGTCCCTTTGTAAAATGTATAATGAAGCAATAGTATTCTTAAAGGGGACCCGTCACCCAAAAAAAATATTAAAAATCCTATTTTATCACATTAGTCAAGCAAAATGTACTTAAATTACACTATATAAATTAATTTCCTTCAGTCTGGGAATTCAAAATGATAGCAAACAGGCAGCAGCCATTTTGTGGACACTGTTATTAAGACAAACCTTGTATCATCTCAGAATCTTGTTTGTGCACCAGAATGGGGGACCTGATGTCCATCCCCATGCCCTGGTTACACAATTAAATGGTAAAGAGAACTGGGGAATGTGTGGAGAGCAATGACATCTAGGAAGTGCTGAATGGAAAGTAATTGTCTGCAGACAATATTTGATTGACAGCTGCGATTTTTAAATGAGTTTATAATAGCTATGAATGCTTTAATAAAAAAACAGAAATTGGATTTGATGTTTAATTTGAAAAGGACTTTTATTATACAGATTTTTGTGTCTGGTTGACAGGTCCACTTTAAGGTTAATATGGTGTTAGCATTAAATGGTAAGTAGTTTGGACAACAAGCAAAAATGGTTAGATCCCTGGAGAAATTGCCACATAGCAGTAAGAATGGTTGATCAGGTAATAAAATAGGAAATGAATGGCATTTGCAATGCTATGTGAAATTAATTAAAGTAACAATTGGATAAGAGAGCTAGTGAGAGCAAGCAGTGGACACAATAGGAATGGAGCTCCAGTGCCAACATGATTTTTCTCCTATTCGGTTCTCTGAGTTCTTAAGTTTAAATCCTGGTAAAGCTGTACAGGGATTGGATGGGTGAAGTAGGACCTTTCCTTTCAGCCTATCCAATCCCAATGCAGCTTCACCAGGACTTAAGGGGGGGTGAGATCACCAATGGCTTTTTATAACTTGTGGGGGTGGTCCAGACCATCAATTATTTTTTATTTACATGCAGGGGGCCCCCTGATCACCAATGGCTTTTTATAACGTGGGGAGGCTGGCCACCAATGGCTTTTCTGGAATTCGGTGGTTACTGTTTTATCTCTGTTGCTTGTGTGGCCTTTTTACTGTGGGGTGGGCAAGCTATGGGGGCTTGGTGGTGGGCGGGGACCAGGGGACCCAGAAAATCTTGCCGTACAGGGCCCCGTGATTTCTGAAGGCAGCCCTGATCCACCATATATTTTTGTACAAGCCTAAATAGTCCTTTAAGCCCTTAAGATCCACTGCTCTCAGCCTGTGTTTTTCTTGCAGGCAGAGAGAATTGGATCCGGAGCGGAGGTTTAGCCCAAAAATGTAGGCTTTCCCATTTCAGGCCATGCCCATATATCTGCACTCAGGTGGAAGCTTTACTTTTCAGTGCCGTTCAACAGAGCTGTGAAAGGGAGCTGATCCACTTCTCTCAGCCTGCAAAAAAACAAGGCTGAGAGCAGCAGAGCCAATGCATTGTGTGCCCTCAGCCTTAAACCTTTTGGAACCTAGTTGAACAGCCTCTGTGCTTTTATCACAGCAGTGATTCCAACATAACCAGGCACTTTCAAGTAACTTGGCCAACCCCCAGGAAGAGCTTTATATATGATTGTCAAAGCAGGATATATAATCTAATTTGCATAATAAAATACATTATTACAAATATTAAATGATTTTAAAGTTATGATAAGTGTTTCTTTACCCCTATCTCTTATCTGTGTCTAATCAAATTTATCCAGCTTGCAACATTGTTTTAAGGAGCCAGAGCCTGGAGTCCTGAGAATGTAAAGCAGCTAGACAATATTTTAGTATAGATTTATTACAGATTGAATATACTAATAATTGAAAACTCTTACAATTACACTATGTAAAAAACTAGACAAGATGGTTTTTTAGGCTACAAACTCCGGTCATACAATTTACATGAAAGTTGATGCTAAACGGCTTCTGGTGCTTGGCACCTGTTGTCAGGCTGATATAAAAAAAAAAACGCAGCACACAAATTAGCCCCATGTGCCATTGCCCTTATGATCTCCACTTACCCTCACTGTATAATTCCCTAACAACATGACATAAAGTAGCATAACCTAACAATCAAATGGTCGTGGATGGAAATGTCTAGACAAATGGGCTGTCATGGAAATGTCAATATAATTATTCCCTGTACTAAATACAATTCTGCGGCAATATGGTGTATGGCAATAAATGGTTCAAAGTTACAGATACATAGTTTATTTGGGTTGAAAAAAGATCAAGGTATATCAAATTCAATCCCAAATGACCCCCAGCATGTACTATATATACACATATACCTATACCAAATTGTAGATCTTGAGATCACTATAACCTTGGATATTATGCTTGACCAAGAGATCATCTAAGACACTTTAGAGCTAAGACTCTTAGAGCTAAGTTACATGGGTGATTTTCATCAGAATCTTGTCACATAACGGCACAGGATTTAGATATAGCAGCCTGATCCCCACTGCTTTGATGGATTAGATAAAGTGGTGGTGATGGTATGTTTTGCTCACAATCAGTGTATTTCAAAGAGAGTAAAAAACCTTCAAAACACTCCACACAGCATGCAGCATTCGCTTTCTATAAGTGTGTTGTGACGGATGGCAAATGACGTAGTTTACACATCAGATTCCTATTATGTTATGACCCATGCGGCGACATCCCAATTGCAGGATGTGCTCTGTTGATCCAACATTGGGGCAAAACCACTAAGCAGCGAAAATGTGCTAGCGACGCCTTCGCCACACTTCGACCCACTTCGCCAGGAGAAGTTTCGCCAGGGCGCCGCTAATTCACTAAAATCCGAAGTTGCGCTCAGGGAGGCGAACGGTAGCGAATTTGCGCTAGCGTTAGTCAAACAAAGCGAAGTTACGCTAGCGATGCCTAATTTGCATACGGCGCCAAGTAAAAGTACAATGGACGTATATGTAGCAGCAAATACATTACACTACACAAGCTGGGAAAGCTTCATATAATTAAATAGAGTTGTTATTTTGCCCTATACATGTGCCCACTGTATAGTTTAGGTGCCATATGTTAGGAAATGTAGGGGGGAAGGAGGGTACCCCCAAAAAAATTTACGATCTTTTTCAGCCTATCACCCTTAAAAAAGGAAACAACGCCAGCGTTTTTTGGAACTTAGCAAAAATTTAAACTAATTTTGAAGCAATCCCTATCTACTCTATTGCACTTCGCCTGGTCTGAGGTGGCGAAGGCAAGTCTGGCGCAAGAGGTAACGTTCAGTAAAATGCGCAAGTTAGTGAATTAGCGTAGTCCATTGACCCTTCGCCAAAGCGCAACTTTGCCTGGCGTAAGGGTGCGAAGTAGCGCTAGAGTAGGTCCACTTTGTTAGTAAATTGGCGAAGTAACGAAATTACATGACGCTGGCGAATTTGCACTAACGTTAGGAATTTGCCCCATTGCCTTACAAAATCTCGCATGTAGTTTAGCCTTTCAAGGCATTAATAGAATCTGCAATACAACATCCCCGGCAGGGTAATTCACAACCTCACTGTCCTCACCTTTAATAACCTACACTGCTTCAAATAAAAGCACTGTTCCTCTAGTCTAAAGAAGGGGGGGGGACTTTGGTTCTTTGATCTTTTCTAAAGGAAAAAAAGATCCCTCACTATTTGTCTATAATGTCCTTCAATGTACTTGCAAAGAGTAATTATGTCCCCTTGACTTTTCTCCAGAGAAAACAATCCCAACCTTGGCAGTTAAAAGGTACTGTGGGGTAAATAGATAGGCCGTGCAAAATAAAAAAATTTCTAATACAGTTAGTCAAAAATGGAATCGATTAATGCTGGAGTGACTGGATGTCTAACATAATAGGCAGAACCAACTTGCTGTTTTGCAGCTCTCTATCTCTTAGTTAGTCAGCAACTTTAAAGGAGAACTAAAGTTTAACTAAAGTAGGAGGGCAGAAATGCTGTACATTATGTTTTGGGCTTCTGTACCAGCCTAGGGCAACCACAGCCCTTTAGCAGTAACGATCTGTGTCTCTGATGCCCCAGTAGCTCCCCGTCTTTTTTTCTGCTGATTCACTGCACATGCTCTGTGCTGCTGTCACTTACTAAGCTTAGGGATTGACTCACAATATACAGTACACATAGAATATAAATGTCACAATATAAGGCTAATTAGTAATTAATACAGATAAGTACTACATGGCAGCACAGAAACCAGTGCAATTAGCATCAGAATTTAATAATCAGCCCTGTGGCATCAGTTTATATTACAGACCAACCTCATTTTGTGCTTGATAATTTGTGACGACCCCTAAGTTTAGCTTCTCAACAGCTGCTCAGAGCCCACTGAGCATGTGAGTGTCACAGACACTTTCCAAGATGGTGACCACCTGTGACAAGTTTGAAGTCCTGGATAGTGATGGGCGAATTTATTCGCCAGGCGCGAATTCGCGGTAAATTTGCATGATTCGCTGCCAGCGAATAAATTCGCAAAATGCCCACGAAAATTCACAGCAAAAATTTGCCGGCGCCGTTTCGTGAATTTTTCGCCGTTTCACGAATTTCGGCGCAAATTCGCCCATCACTAGTCCTGGATCATTGCTGCTATTGACAAGCTGAAACTGTAGGCTGGTGCAATAAGTTTATTATATAAAATAAGGTATTTTTAGCCATATTCATTTTTAGGGCATAGTTTTACACTCTTACCTATACTCACACCTATATTCACACACATACATACACACTTTCCAAGTGTGCACCTATACATGCAACTTTACTTTGCCTTCACTATTGTTTTTCCATAATTTCATTGTTTTTTTTAAAAAAAAATGGTTTGGGCAGTGGTGGGGGAGGATCTAGCCCTCAGACTGAAACCAAAGTTCAGGAGACATTTACTCAAAGTAATGCTACTATGCAGAGAGGTACAAGACCTTTTATACTATGACCAGAGGTAAACAAGTTAGGGACCACCATATGGGGTTTACCTTGACGTGGTATGGTGGCTTATCAACTTTATGATCATAACTTTGTAACTAAAAAGCCCTGTTTTTATAAACACATGCACTTGAATATTTACTGAATTACTTATGAGACAGGGAACCAGGGAATGTTCACTGATTAATTGGCCAAATCAGTAGCACTTCCATTGTACTTAAACATATTTTTAACTTAGCCTTAGGAGTGTACCCACAACCCCCCTTTTTTCTATAGTGGAGGAACCCATTTGGAAAAATGGCACTGTGTTAGCAAATTGCCAATCTCTCAACACCATGGCCGATCTCAAATAATCCTGGAAAACGGAGTATCAGGGAGCGGAGTTCTTTTAGTATCCTGAACCTTTGTTCACGTACTCTAGTCTCTTGAATTTCCTCTGATCAACCAGCAATCACTGGGTTGCTAGGAATGCATAGCAGCCAATCAGAAGGTAGTATTCACTGGTAAGTGGTTTTAAATCCAAAACCTAATTAGTTCTGTGTTTTATGTAACTTTTATTACAGTATCTTAATATTGGCCTTTTAAGTGTAAATAAAAGCAGTTTGATCAATGTGGTTATTTGGTCATAGTTGACACTAGGTCATAGTTGTTCTACAGGGCATGGCACATTGTCATCATTGTGTCTTTGTCATGGTAGCTGAATGCAGGAGATGTGGTGGTGGTTTTGGTCTGGTAAGTATTCCAACTCAACGCGTGACGAGCATCCCATTGGTTTCTGTTGGGTACTGTTTTTATTGCTGATAACGCCTTAATTCTTTTGTGTTCACCATATCTTTTACAAACCCATTACAAACATTTTTTGTGCTCTTCTTAATAGCTTGATAATAAATAATAGCAAATCAATCTAGAGAGATTCTGTTTAGCTAAGTGACTGCATACAAGAGAAACTGTATTGAGATAATTGTTATTCATCAAGCTAGCCCCTCACCAAGTGCCTTACAAGCCTCTGCCTGACAATCAGAATGACCATCACTAAACCTACCCAAGACATAACCAAGAGCCAAGCTGGATACTTGTAAGAACCAACTGATCAGTATTGGGGTGTGTTATTGGTGCTTTTACAAACTAACTGAGGGATCTTTTTAGGGCACAAAGAACAAAGTAAGTTCATT
Source organism: Xenopus petersii (assembly GCA_038501925.1). Classification (NCBI taxonomy): domain Eukaryota; kingdom Metazoa; phylum Chordata; class Amphibia; order Anura; family Pipidae; genus Xenopus; species Xenopus petersii. The sequence goes on along the minus strand of CM076674.1, from coordinate 43,031,127 downwards.
AGTGAGATACACTTACCTTGTTCCTGAGTACTTGTCCACGATGAACCAATTCCAATATGATAACATATGATATAGTCCAGGCTGAAGATGCGGTATCCTAACTATATGTCACCAGTAGTGATCAGGCTTTATTTCTTGCTCTTGTTCAATGTAATATTCTCAGAATTACAGTGTTATTGATTTTCTTGTCTAGCCTGTTACGACCAAGGAGCCAAACAACAGTCTCAGGGTCCACTAGTCGTAGTGTTTGTGGTAAGGACCAAGGAGAAAATTGAGCTGGTAGACAGGTAGGCATGACGTGAACAAGATTTGTTACTGAACTATGTGGCTCAGTGAATCCACTATATACCCTTACTCATACTAATATCAATTGTAAATTGTACTTTTGTACACTTATGAGACCATGAGGGGGTTATTTACTAAACTCCAAATGCAAAAATCACGAAAAAATTATTTTTTTTTTATAAAATCTGACTTTTAAAAAATCACGAATTTTTGGGGAATTTGTTAAACCTGAAAATCTGGCATCTCAGACCTGTCGAGGTTACATATAAGTCAATGGGAGAAGTCCCAATGATTTTTTGATGTGCGCTGGGTTTCGTGCAATACCCAGTTTTCGGGCAAAAATTTTAGTTTTCGGATGAGAAATCCTGAAAAAATCGTGAAAATCAGATGAAAAATCAAAAAAATCTTTAAAATCGAATGAAAAATCCGAAAAAAATTGTGAAAACTGGATTTTTTCCTCGCAAAGCAAATTTTCGGGAAAATGTAATAATAAATAAGCGCAAAAAACCCAGAGCGGATTTGATTGGAGTTTGTCGCAGAAAATATTGAGATAAATTCTGACTTTGATAAATAACCCCCTAAGTAAAACAGATATTTTGGTGGAGCTATATCAAACAGAAAAGCAATTCTCAAAGTTTTTTCTAAAATGAATTCAAGCCTTAAAAGGGGTTTTTCATCTTTCAATTAATTAGTATGATGTAGGAAGTGATATTGTGAGAAAATTTGCAATTGGTTTAAGTTTTTTAATTATTTGTAGCTTTTGAGTTATTTAGCTTTTTATTCAGCAGCTCTTTTTCTTTACTTCGACTAGGGAATAGTCCAAATTCTATTCTAATTTGCAAAAAATTGGAAAATTCGAATATCGAAATTAATCATGTACTGTCTCTTTTGACCATTCGCCATCTAAAACCTGCCGAATTGCTGTTTTAGCCTATGGGGGACCTCCTAGAACCTATTTGAAGTCAATTGGTGGACTTTGAAAGATCAAGGGTTTTTTTGGGAAAAACTTGGAATCGAATTTGATCAATTTCGCTATTCCTTTGATTCGTACGATTCAAGTTCGGCCGAATACTGACCTATTCGACCCCAAAAAAACTTTGACTTAATTTCAGTTGGTCTTTCTGAAAGTTTTTTCTATTCGAAGTTCGACCCTTGATAAATATGCCCCTAGATGTGTAGCCTTACAGAATATTTATTTTTAGATGGAGTAAGTGACTCCCATTTCAGCGCTGGAAACGGTAAGAAGAAGAAGGCAAATAGTTCAAAAACTATAAAAAAATAAATGATAAAAACCAATTGAAAAGTTGCTTATGGCCATTCTATAACATACTAAAAGATAACTGAAAGGTGAGCCACCCCTTTAATTCATCTGTGCAAACATATTTTGGAACATAAATAAAAGGCTACAGTAAGAACACAGCGGCCGTACAATTGGCTTCCGGGGCTCTAAGCCTACAAATAATCTGACAGAAGAGGAAGTGCAACTGATTCAGCAGAAATCCAACTGGAGGAATCTGAACGGTTGGAGTGGTAAACCCAGCAGGCACTTTGGTGATGATTAATGGTCTTAAATTCACACACCCTGTCATAGAAAGATAAATGAAGGCTGGATAACCTTAGAAGAAAAATTTCACTTTCCACATTTTTTTTTTACATTTCACGGAATAAGTGCAGAGAGGCAGTTTCACTACATCCATACAGGTAACAGTGGGTGAGAAATTCCCACCATGGCTCTATGCTCCAATCACTTCTCCTGCTCTTGGTGGTGTCATTTTTCATTTTCCATAATTTAACCCCTGAGCATTTGTTTAAGGTCTTTAAAAGGATCCTTTTTGGTTGTTCTAAGTCTCTTTCATCCATTACCCTATATAACTCACTTTACATTAGACATGTCACTTTAGGTGGGGGTGCGTGCAGTGCTCTTCATTATACTGTGTGTAATTGGACACTACAATGAATGGCATTGTATTTATACCACTATATTGTATGTTCTGGGGCATTAATAGACATATTATTCAGTGGTTGCCATGAAACATACATTAGAAATATCAATGGCTATATTACTGTTTTGTATTACTTTTATACTGCAGCCCCTGTGGGGTAAATATATAGATTAAATAAAAATCCACATATCTGTCCCCAGATTTTACGTAGAAAATCGGGTCATCTTTTGCAATCAGGACTACTAAGAGGTGAATATACTGCTGATTCTTACCCCCTTCTATGTATCAAAAACTCAGTTGCCTGAGTACTCGTTTCCTACTTAGGGACAGCTTTATCAGAAACGGAGATTGAATTTAGTTTGCGATTTGAGAAACAAACAAGACAGTTTGTTACATTTGAGATTTTCATTGAAAACAAATACAAAGAATTAAACAATGTGATTTTCGCTGCATGCCACTTTTTTTGCTGTATTTTTTCTTAAATAAGCCAACGTGTCACATTTTTTTTGCAATCACATTTTTTTCTCAACCTCAAAGATTTGTATCCTCAAGTCCTGCACAGGTGGCTATTAGCCATCTACCTGTATATCTATGGGTTATCTACACTATGGAACACATATAACTTTAAGAGCTGAACGTGTTCAAGCTTCAACAAAAAAGCATATGACAGAATATCCTACCTGTAACCTATTTCTTTCTTAGGACACAAGTTTTAAGCTGAAATCCATTTATAAAATAATTTTAAAACATTTGGATTATTTAGAGAAAATGGCGTCTGTGGGAGACGGCCTTTCCATAATTCGTCGCTTCTGGATAACGGGCTGTACATTATTTATGATAATACTATGTGTATAGCTGTGCATTGCTTACGGTATATTAAAAGTGCAGGCAATAGAAAGTAAACCTTAACATAAAGGGCCACAAATATATTTTACATGTTCCGTGCTGTGACACAAGCTATTGTACAGCTATGGTCACAGATTGATGTGTTTATAAGTGGCAAAACCCCAAAGGGCAGTCATAAAAGTGGGGTGTATTGGAATTGTGTGCCCTCCTGCTGTAACTGTTTTTATTTCTGTGGATTAACCCTGTGGAGTATGGCATTTTAAAGGGTAATTTAGCTAATTCACTAAAATCCGAAGTTGCATTCAGGGCACTGAACGCTGGCGAAGTTGCGCTATCGTTGGCTAATTTGCATACGGCGGGAAGTTAAAGTTGAATGGACGTATATGTTGCAGCAAGGACATTACACTACACAAGCCCAGGAAACCTTAATAAAATAAAATAAAGTAATTATAATGCCCTACACATGAGCCCAGTGTATAGTTTATGTGCCATATGTTAGGAAATGTAGGGGGGAAGCCTATCACCCTGAAAAAGGAAAAGACGCCAGCATTTTTTGGGCATCGTAGTGAATTTGCGTCTAATCGCCAGAGCGCAGATTCGCCAGGCGTTAGGGAGCGAAGTACCGATAGAGTCTATTTCCTTTGCTAGCGAAGTTATGCCAGCGAATTTTCATCCTTTAGTAAATTTGCCCCACAGTCCTCTTTAATACTTCTTAACCCTAATTTGTATTTGCAAATAGGGTTTGAATTCAGTTTGGTATACAGCTGAATCTTTTATAAAGATTCAGGATTCAGCCAAATCACAAAACAGTGGGTTGGGTGCATCCCTAGTTTTGGTATTGTGATCCTGAACTGACTGCTCATCAAGCCTCCCGCTTATTAAACAATACAAATACATATTTGCCCTGTAAAAGTGGAGAGACAGAAAATACAGATGTTGCCTAGCTGGTTGGTTCAGTCCATTTAAATGAACACTGCACACTGAACTGTTTTATGCAATGATCCAGCATGCCTGACTAAGCACTAGAGATGACTGTAATAAAGCCATCATTTTACTGGGGGAAGAGGTATTTCCATAATTTTATGGTCTTAAACGCTTGAGTCTTCATTGAATCAGGATTAAAGTGCATGCGTTAGTAATAGATTAAAGGAGAAACAAACCCTTTACCAAAAAATCCCTACCCCCCACCCTGGTAAGACCTCCCTCCCTCCTCCCCCCAGCCTAGCTGCCCCCCGGGGAATGCCCCTAACTTTTTACTTACCCCTCAGTGCAGATTCAGGGATCGCAGTTCACCGCAGCCATCTTCCGGGTCTTTGTGTCTTCTTCCGGCACTTCTACAATTTCCGTCCATTTCGTCGCATGCGCTGTTGTAGCAAACCACTTTCGCTGGTCTCCGTCTCAGCTTACGGAATACCGGGAACTGCGATCCCTGAATCTGCACCGAGGGGTAAGTAAAAAGTTAGGTCTACGTGGAGTGCGGGGTTAGGGGCATTTTTGATAAAGGGTTTGTTTCTCCTGTAAAGACTAGTGGTGGAATGTAATAAAAATCAAAACATTTGCACTTCACAATGTAATATTCTTCCTTAAACTGTTATTGCATTACGAATCGCACACTTTTAAGAAGAGCTTGAAGGTGTTGTAATCTTTAGTAGCAAACATAACAACTTTTTCAATGAGACATTTTATTACATTCACTGCACATTGGATCAAACTAGACAATTTGCAAACTTTCTGACTTTTTTTACATTACCCTTTACAGAATACACGTGAGAGGTTATCTCGTCTTGCACCCTCTACCGATTTACTGCATGTGGTTAGTGATTTACTTCCAGCTAAAAATGATCTTGCAGTTCAAACCTGTTATTGAGAATGTTCTAAACACAGGTATGGGATCCCTTATCCAGAAACCCATTATTCAAAAAACACCAACTTTCAGGAAGGCCATCTCTCATAGGGGCACATTTACTAAAGGGCAAAGTGCCTTGCGCTAGCGTCATTTCGACAGAAATCCCATCCAAAGGGACATTGGCAATTTTCTAACAGGTGTAGTCGACGATTCGCTAGCGAACAGGACCGTCTGCTAGCGTTCATTCACATTCACGGCAGGCGACTTTTCGCTCTTGCGTACAGCCTTTACTCCCAAAGTAGTAAAGTGAGAATTTTACTAAGCGTTACCTCTTTCGCCAGAGTTGACTTCGCCACCTCAGACCAGGCGAACTGCTAAAATGAAGCTAGATCTTCCTCATTCTTATGTCACTTACATTAGGTTCCTTGTACATTTGTAATAAAAAGTGGCCACTTCAAGCATTTGCACCAACATCTCTAATAAAGACGTCCATATGACTTTAATGTACTTGCACTATTCAAATTGACCTAAGCGTAAGATCACTAGTGACTTTTTGCTAGGCATAAACGAACACTAGCGAATCTTCGCTATGAAATGCTTGCACTGAAGAAGTATCACTAGCGAAAAGTCGCCAGCGTTTGGCGCCCGGGAATCAACATCGCATTTTAGTGAATTAGAGTAGTGGTAACGAATTTGCAACCTGGACAAGTGGTGCGAAGTGTGCAATCAGTTGCTGGCGACAATCCACCCTTTAGTAAATCTGCCCCCTAGAGTCCATTTGACTGTAATTTTTAAAAAAATTTCTTTTTCTCTGCAGTAATAAAACAGTACCTTGTACTTGATGGTAATTAAGCTGCATGAATCCATATGGGTGGCAAAAAAATCCTATTAGCAAAATTAAGGTATGGATATTTCCGTACAGAAAGAAAACCCCCAATACCCAAGCATTCTGAAAAATAGAGCCTATACCGGTCGTGGCAATGCCTGCACTACAGTACCCTGTTGTATCAATCCTTCATTCTTGCCTGATCTTGCAGTGTCATTTTAAAATGTGTGGTTTATTATCACCCCATTCTGTCTAAGCACCTCGTTTATTGAAATAGACCTTAGCATGAGGAGCACCTCAAATCTTGCTTATTACTTGCTTATTACTAAAATCATCCATATTATTGCTTCTCATTAGTACAGGTAAGGAACCTGTTATGTACACAGGACCTGGGGCTTTCCAGATAAGGGTACTTTCTGTAATTTGGATCTTCATACCTTAAGTCTACTAGAAAATCATGTAAACATTAAATAAACCCAATAGGCTGGTTTTGCTTCCAATAAGGATTACATATATTTTAGTACAAGGCACTGTTTTATTATGAGAAAAAGTTTAAAGGGATACTGTCATGGGAAAATTTTTTTTTTCAAAATGAATCAGTTAATAGTGCTGCTCCAGCAGAAGTCTGCACTGAAATCCATTTCTCAAAAGAGCAAACAGATTTTTTTATATTCAATTTTGAAATCTGACATGGGGCTAGACATATTGTCAATTTCCCAGCTGCCCCAAGTCATGTGACTTGTGCTCTGATAAACTTCAATCAATCTTTACTGCTGTACTGCAAGTTAGAGTGATATCACCCCCCTCCCCTTTTCCCCCCAGAAAAGAACAATGGGAAGGTAACCAGATAACAGCTCCCTAACACAAGATAACAGCTGCCTGGTAGATTTAAGAACAGCACTCAATAGTAAAAACCCATGTCCCACTGAGACACATTCAGTTACATTGAGAAGGAAAAACAGCAGCCTGCCAGAAAGCATTTCTCTCCTAAAGTGCAAGCACAAGTCACATGACCAGGGGCAGCTGGGAAATTGACAAAATGTCTAGCCCCATGTCAGATTTTAAAACTGAATATAAAAAAATCTGTTTGATCTTTTGAGAAATGGATTTCAGTAAAGAATTTTTCCCATGACAGTATACCTTTAAAGGATTAACATTTTTTGGATAAAATTGAGCAAGCCTAATTATCACCAGACCAGGCTTTTGAGATAATGTAACTTTCTGTAAGTGCAAATGGTTGTTTTACTGATCTTGTGCACTGGTGCTTATGAAATGAGTAACTTGGAATACTACTGAAACATATATATTCATAAACAGGGTAATTTCTGTTCTGTGTCACGAGCATTGGTGTTCTCCCATTCATACTCATTTTTTTTATTGGACTAGATTCAGTAGTCTCAAAGGATTTAGTATTTTAGCCCATGAGGATGTCGCCATTTTTGAGTGCTCAGCAGTACTGTGCATAAGTGATGAATCTCCGCATAGTGCCTCGCAATGTGATGAAAGAGCAAACACATTGCTTTCTGCCTGTACACAGGGGAGAGAGACCAGGGTCTGGAAAGCATCTAACAAACGCTGCTCTTTACAGTCAGAGTAAGGAAAGTGGTTTAAATGAATGCTATTTTACTGCCGTTGCTTCCTTGTAAATATGGGGAGTCCAAACATACTTCATACTAATTGAAGATCAATCTTGTTTTTTTGTGTTTTGTGCATTAAAGTGTCTTTCCCTTCTGGTTACCCTGTAAGTGGGATGTTGGAAGCCGATATCTCTGAAGAAATGTGAGAAATTCGGAAAAAAAAGAATGAAAGAGAAGGCATATAGTAAACAGGACATTCCCATCAGAGTAGGCCCTTAGGTTAGTGCCACTGAGGTGAGTTAAGTGAATGAGGAACCAGTCTAGCAGAGGTATAAGATAATGGGAAAGCTTAGGGTGGCCACGTTGGGTTGTCGGATTTTTAAATTTCCAAATGCAAAGTTTGTAAATAGCGCAAGTGAAAATGCCAGTATCAATCAGCAATTTGTTTTGAACAGTCTGCTACAAGACCTGATTAGTTTCTACTGGCATGTGCAAGTTAGCTTCTATGTTAGTAAATTAACTCTCTTGTGTTTTTCATTGCCTCTTTGCAGCACATAATTAATCTAATATCGCAATGTGTACTGTATATAGCCCTCTCTACTTCTAGAGTAGTGGTTCCCAAATAGTTGGAATAGTCCCTCATGGAAGGCACAGCCTGAAGGCAAGGTTGAGTGAGATATGGGGAGAAGAGCTTTTTACTCTCCTTTATACTCGTGGGAGATCAGAAGGTCAATTAGTGTCAGATTTAGCATGAAATGTTATTTGCTTTCCTAGAGGTTCTTGTAATTATGGCTGAATCGCTGCTATACTAATGTTTTCATTTGTCTAAAAATGAGTTATCAGCTAAGTGGGGTCCTAACAGTATGGCTGAACCTCAAGGGTCATTTGTGGGAGGGTCTTCAACAGAAAAGTTTAAATCCCCCTATATAATGAGACTGACTCATTGCTGGATATATATATAAATCCCCCTATATAATGAGACTGACTCATTGCTGGATATATATATATATATATATATATATAATTCTTATAGATGGACCCGCACTCCAAATTCATGTGAAAAAAAAGGCTTCTATTTATTCATCACTCGTGGATGCACGAGTAATTAATAAATAAAAGCCTTTTTTTCACATGAATTTGGAGTGCGGGTCCATCTATTAGAATAATACATTTGAATTTGACCCAGCACCTGCAAACAGAAGTTGGAGTTTGAGTGCAGGTACCATCTGAACATATATATATATATCTCTTCAAATGGGCAGCACTCCGCCGTTAGGACTTGCCTCGTGTGCACGGTAAGTAGATTAGATAACGAAGAAATGACCAGCAACACCGAGATATCTTGTGAAATGCTCAAAAATGTATTTGAAAAATATTTGCATGTAATTGTTCAAATATTTTTCAAATACATTTTTGAACATTTCAAAAGATATCTCTGTGTTGCTGGTCTTCTTGTTTCTTTGTTTTATTTATATATATATGTGTTAAAAATGTTAGAAATTCATAGATAAAGAACTGACAAAACAAGGACAGGTTCAAAGGCTTAGAAGTAATGTGCATCAACCCAGCAAATAATCACACACATGCACATACTCACTCACACACTGGAAACCACAAGCAAAAAATATATCCACTGAAGATGACGATTTTTGATTAGAAAGATCCCTTAGAATATTTGATCCAATAGAAAAGTTAAAATAAAAAACAAAAGCAGTACCAGTCGAATTAAAATGAGGAGGTTGCGATTTCTGGGGGGCAGCTTCAGTCCACAGTTATAGCAGATAAAGAGGGTTATTGTGTAAAAGGTACAACGTTAGCTACTTGACTAGTCACCTGTAGAAACCAGTTAGCTGGAAGCAAATTTTATGCCATTTTTTTTTTACATATTGGGGGAAATATCTGACTGTTAGATTTGGATCTCTGTATGTTTAGTCTGCTACAAATCATGTAAACATTATTATTATTATTATTATTATTATTAACATGTATTTATATAGCGCCAAAATATTGCGTAGCACTGTAAACATGAATTATACCCTACAGGATTGTCTTGTCTCCAATAAGGATTAATTATATCTTAGTTGGGATTAGGGATGTAGCGAACCGCCGCCGATGTGTTCGCGAACGCCGTTCGCGAACACCGGCAAAAATTGCGAACAGTTCGCGAAGTGTTCGCGAACTTCGAACATCCGAAAATCGTTCGATTCGAACGATCGAAGGATTGTAATCGTTCGATCGAAGGATTTTCGTTCGAATTGAACGATCGAAGCCATTCGATCGAATGATTTCATTCAATCCAATGGCTTCGATCGTTCGATTCGAACGAAAATCCTTCGATTTTAGCGGTCGAATGGTCGAACGATTTTGACGCGAACGCCTATTGGCGAACGTCGCGCGACGTTCGCGAACTTGCGGCGGACGCGAACAGTCGAAGTTCGCGCGAACTAGTTCGCCGGCGAACAGTTCGCTACATCCCTAGTTGGGATCAAGTGCAATGTACTGTTTTATTATTACAGAGAAAAGGGAAATCATTTTTAAAACTCATAATTAGTTGCTTAAAATAGAGTCTATGGGAGATGATCCTCCTATAATATGGAGCTTGCTGGATAATGGATTTCCGGATAATAGATCCCATACATCCAGAATAGAGGGGCATCAATGCAATATTAGAACATAAATTCCAATTAATTACAATTATACTCATGATTAAGTGGTCTTACGAGCCAAGAAGAGGAGGTCCCAGTCCTTTAGAACTTACAATCTAAATGGGTGGGTAATGTAGAGGTGCAAATAGGAGTGTGATAAGTGCTGCCATGTACAGTCATTGGCATTGCCTGATAAATGCCAAGGCTGAATGTAATGTTATGGCAGTGACCCAAGATCCAATCTTTGAGATCAGTTTTGAAGGAAGATTCTCTATGAAGGAAATCAGGCATGGATTACTTGATAAATTAATCAACAATGTGGCTAAGATACTATGGGACCTTGTGGTTTAAAAGGACTAAGAACAAACGACCTGCTTCAAACGCTCATACCCGACACATCTGATATCTATATTATACCACCACATCTCATTAAACACTACTGATATGCGCCAGCCATATATGACAAAATGGGAATCGGATTTAGATCTCCCAATATCAGATAAGACATGGTCGTATATCTGGGATAATGCCAAAAAACATCCATATGCGCAACCTCCAGTGAAAGGGCATATAAAATCATTTACCGCTGGTATTATACTCCAACACGCATTAGTAAATTTAATGGCAACATGGAACACGCCATTTGCTTTAGAGGTTGTGGCGAACAAGGATCCTTTTTACATACTTGGTGGACATGTACCGTGGCCCAAGACTTCTGGAAGATGATAGCCTCTCTGCTCTCCGAGATTCTAAATAGCGATATCCCAGCAACTCCACATACATTTTTACTATGAAAATCGAGACTATCCATTCTAAACTCTCTCATAAACTTGCCACACATATTCTGACAGCAGCAAGATCTCTACTAGCAGCTAACTGGAAACTACCACAATTACCTGGCCGACAATCACTGATAACCAAAGTGAACTGGATCCGAGCGATGGAATCTATAAGAAATATACTTTTGGACAAGAGCTATGAGGGGGAGCTGGAGTGGCATTCGTGGGCTCGTTATCTGGAGGAAATCCAATCTGAGTCTGACTCCTCTGAATCTGGAACCGCTTGAACAGTGCAATAAATAAGATGGCATTTGATAACGCTGTAATGAAGTCATGTTACATAGTTACATAGTTAAATCGGGTTGAAAAAAGACAAAATCCATCAAGTCCAACCCCTCCAAATGAAAACCCAGCATCCATACACACACCCCTCCCTACTTTCATATAAATTCTATATACCCATATCTATACTAACTATAGAGCTTAGTATCACAATAGCCTTTGATATTATGTCTGTCCAAAAATTCATCCAAGCCATTCTTAAAGGCATTAACTGAATCAGCATCACAATATCACCCGGCAGTGCATTCCACAACCTCACTGTCATGACTGTGAAGAACTCCCTACGTTGCTTCAAATGAAAGTTCTTTTCTTCTAGTCTAAAGGGGTGGCCTCTGGTACGGTGATCCACTTTATGGGTAAAAAGGTCCCCTGCTATTTGTCTATAATGTCCTCTAATGTACTTGTAAAGTGTAATCATGTCCCCTCGCAACCTTGACAGTCTCCCCTCATAATTTAAGTCTTCCGTCCCTCTAACCAATTTAGTTGCACATCTCTGCACTCTCTCCAGCTCATTTATATCCCTCTTAAGGACTGGAGTCCAAAACTGCACTGCATACTCCAGATGAGGCCTCACCAGAGACCTATAAAGAGGCATAATTATGTTTTCATCCCTTGAGTTAATGCCCTTTTTTATGCAAAACAACTTTATTTGCTTTAGTAGCCACAGAATGACACTGCCCAGAATTAGACAATTTGTTATCTACAAAGACCCCTAGATCCTTCTCATTTAAGTAAACTCCCAACACACTGCCCAGAAACGGAACTAGAGGGGGGGCGGGCCCTGGGTGCAGGATGCGTAGCCGAGGCCCCCGCCCCCCTCTGTACACCCAGAACTGGCCGGGGAACATGCGGTGGGCGGACTGCCGGGGGGCTCTGAGGGGGTGCGGGCCCTGGCCTGCTCCCCCGGTAGTTCCGCCCCTGACACTGCCATTTAGTGTATAACTTGCATTTATATTATTTTTGCCAAACTGCATAACCTGCATTTATCAACATTGAACCTCATTTTCCAGTTTGCTGCCCAGTTTCCCAACTTAGACAAATCACTCTGCAAAGTGGCAGCATCCTGCATGGAACCTATAGTTCTGCACAATTTAGTATCATCTGCAAAAATAGAAACAGTACTTTCAATGTTAACTGTCTCTCTTCTTAATCTTTCTCCCCACCCTTTCTTTCTTTTCCCTTCCGCATCATTGTTTTTTCTCCCCCATCCACGAGCCAGCTGCATGATTAATATCGAATCGGCAAAGCCTGAGAGGCCATGGGAAATGGCTAGTTCCTGAGAATGTTCTGTATACAATGTCATAACATATTTAGACATAGCCAGACATGCAGCTGAATATATGGTGTGCTTTACTGCATTCTTTTTATTTTTGTAATATTGAAAAACAATAAAAACCTTCAAATATTAAAAAAAAGGACTAAGAACATCATTTGCTGTTATGTCATGTGATAACATTGTGACTGCAAGGATTGCAGCTGTGCTGTACTATGTACTTGCTCTTGCTAGTCTCCACAAGAAACTGCCCATGGTTTACTTTATTCAGCCACCCCAGGTGCATATTCCCAATGATTTATATGTTTCCCAACATTTCTAGGCTTCTTGTGTGGTGAGGGCAAAAACCCAGTAATGCAACGTCTGCAGGATCACCTAGTCACAAGTCCCCAGGAGCAGCTATAGGAAGCGTTTTATCATATCAACTATGTGTTATTGTTAATATTTTTTTTTTGTTAGCTTTTAATTTCTTTGTTTCGGTTTAAATTGATCATTCAATGTTATGCTTTATGTTGGGTATATGTAGTAAATGTAGGTATTTACCATTATATACCAATAATATGCACATAATTAACAGGTTTTATTGGAAAGATGCAGATTAACTATACTCCGTGTCGGACTGGCCCACCGGGATACCAGGAAAACTCGCAGTGTGCCCAGGTGTCAGTGGACCCTCATGCTGCTAAACATTTGGCCTATTTCATGGCCATTCCCTATTTCTATGAGAACAAAGAGGCTAAATAGATGGAATAATAGATTATAGTATGTCTAACTAAAGAGACTAGGAGAATAGAGGTTAAGTGAGGAGAGGAAGAATAATAGTACTGAGAGTAGGCCCAGGTCTAAATTTTCTTGGTGGGCCCTGGTCTAAGGTTTTTGGGTGGGCCCCTAGTGGCCCAGTCCAACACTGACAATACCTACAATAAACATAAACCGCAGAATAGGTGGAGGTGGAACAAGTATAAAGCCCCTCATACACCGGCCGAAGCTGGTGACAAAGCAAGTTGGCAGTGTGGTGCCATCCAATGGGCTTCCCCTATCGATATCTGGCCGAAAGTCTGCCAGATCTCGATTGGGTAGGTTAAAAAATCCAGTCGGATCACGGGCGCATCTGTGAGTCTATGCAGCCCCACAATCCAACTGTCCGTATCGGATCCATTCCGATTTGGGCATATTGGGAAGAGATTCGCTTGTTTGGCGACATCAACAAATGAGCAGATCTCTATGTCTATGGCCACCTTAAGAAATATGCCTGACAGGCCAGGGTTCATAGACAGAGATTGGAAGAGCCCTGAGAAGCCCTGAGGTTGATTAAAGGTGGAACAGACTGAAAGCCTTGGATATATAGGCTATGAAATGATGTCAGCCTAATCCTTCTACTCAAAATCTGTCTATCTTGCACCTTTTGGTTAATGGCAGATGTGCATGTTGTACTAATGTCAATCACACCATTGATTCATTGGACTTCTCTTTTATTATGTTGGCAGCCTCCTTAGTTTTTTCGCCTCTATTCCCTCTAACCCGTCCACAAACCAGAAACCTTATGTTGTGAGAGATCATTTACCCCCAAATCCAAATGTATATTTAACAACAGGCACCCACTTATAATTAAAGATGTTGTTTGCCTTTGAGTTGACTTTTAGTATGATGAAAAGAGTGATATTCTGCAACAATTTGCAATTGGTTTTCATGTTTTATTATTTGTGTTTTTTGAGTTATTAAGCTTTTTATTCAGCAGCTCTCCAGTTTGCAATGTCAGCAATTTGGTTGCTGGGGTCCAAATTACCCTAGCAACCATGCATTGATTTGAATAAGAGATTGGAATACGAATAGAAGAGGGCCTTGATAGAAAGATGAGTAATCAAAATTAGCAATAGCAATAAATGTGTATCCTTACAGAACAGTTGTTTTTAGATGGGGTCAGTGACCCCCATTTGAAAGCTGGAAAGCATCAGAAGAGAACGGCGAAAAAATTTAAAAACTATAAAAAAATAAATAATGAGGACCAACTGAAAAGGTGCTTAGAAGTGGCCATTCTACAAAATACGAAAAGTAAACTTGAAGTAAACGGTGTCTGCTCTAACCCGTTTCATGCCTTATGGGGCACGTTAGATCATGCATGTCCTAATAAATAGTTTTTTAACTTTACAATTAATACTATTACTGTTTTCACAAAAAATTGGCCGACATCTTGTTGCACAAATTATTTTTAAGTTGACCATGTACAATATTTGTGTTGTAAAGATAGGTTTGGGCAGTCATGCGCCTCTATAGTATCTTCAGCTAGCTTATGCCCTTTCTGCAGGGTCAAGAATAATGTTGGAATGATTACGTGCTCTAGGGTTATACCAACCGCCATATATGGCCAGCCGAGATATTCTACCTGCAGATGTGTATTGAATGAGTATAAGGCTTTAATTATTCCTGTGGATCAACTTACTATAGTGAAGGTCAACACAGGTGAAACAGCTGTGGCTTATTGGCCATTCAACTCTCTACGTATACTTATGAAACACAAACAGTAAATAAGCCACTACCCCTCCGTTACACTCTATAATATTGGTACATAAGGTGTGTTGGTGCTGCAGCTCTTTATCAGGTAGAAGAGAAACCTTGAATGAACTCACAACTCGATTGGTTTCTAATTTAAGAAAAAACTCAAATAGAAAAAACTAGAATCAGTGAGTTCCAGTTTAAAAATCAGAAAATTCAAATTGATCGAGTGTTTGGCGAAAAACACACTTGAATTAAAATGTTTTTGAGTAAAACCGTTCGAAAAAAAAAATCGAACATCATTAAGGCTATTAACATCTTCAAATTGTTCAAGGGACCTCTGCTATTGACTTCTACATGACCTCAAAAGGTTTGAGCTGGAGTATTTTCAGATTCCAACTATTTCCAGGGACAGGGCAGGGCCGCCATTAGAAATCACGGGGCCCCGTACAACAAAATTTTTGGGGCCCCCTGGGCCCCGCCCACACTGAAGACCAAGCTCCACCCCATTTCCCGCCCACTCCACATCGCAGTTAAAAGACCACACAGACATCAGCGCTAAAAAAGTAACCTCCCCCACACAAGTTGTAAAAAGCTATTGATGGTCAGGGCCCCCTTATAAAAAATTGGGGCCCCAAAAATAAAAAAATTAAAATTATTTTTTTTTGGTGGCAGGGGCCCCCTTATAAGTTAAAAAAAACTTGGGGCCCCAACAAAAAAAATGTAAAAAAAAAACTAAAAAATAAACAAACATTGGTGGCAGGGGCCCCCTTATAAGTTAAAAACAAATTGGGGCCCCAAAAAAAATTTGAAAAAAAAAAAAAACTGGTGGCAGGGGCCCCCTTACAAGTTAAAAACAAATTGGGGCCCCAAAAAAAAATTTGAAAAAAAAAAAAATTTTTTTTGAAAAAAAAAAAAAAACATTGGCGGCAGGGGCCCCCTTACAAGTTAAAAACAAATTGGGGCCCCAAAAAAAAATTTGAAAAAAAAAAAAAAATTTTTTTGAAAAAAAAAAAAACATTGGCGGCAGGGGCCCCCTTACAAGTTAAAAACAAATTGGGGCCCCAAAAAAAAATTTTTTTGAAAAAAAAAAAAAACATTGGCGTCAGGGGCCCCCTTATAAGTTAAAAACAAATTGGGGCCCCAAAAAAAAATTTTTTTGAAAAAAAAAAAAAAACATTGGCGGCAGGGGCCCCCTTACAAGTTAAAAACAAATTGGGGCCCCAAAAAAAATTTGAAAAAAAAAAAATTTTTTTGAAAAAAAAAAAAAAAAACATTGGCGGCAGGGGCCCCCTTACAAGTTAAAAACAAATTGGGGCCCCAAAAAAAATTAAAAAAAAAAAAAAATTTTTTTAAAAAAAAACATTGGCGTCAGGGGCCCCTTACGAGTTAAAAAAAAAAATTGGGGCCCCAAAAAAACATGTTTTAAAAAAAAAGATTGGTTGCAGGGGCCTATAGAATATTAAAATAATACATTGGTGGCCAGGAGATTAAAAAAAAAAAAAAATACACAAACTGGTGTTCAGTAGAATTGAACTCACGGCTTCAGTACTTCAACTTCACCTCCTTTCGTGACTTCGGGTCTTTTCACTGCTTCAGGACTTCGGCTTCGGCTGTTTTCGTGACTTCGGGTCTTTGCGCTGCTTCAGGACTTCGGCTTCGGCTGTTTTCGTGACTTCGGGTCTTTTCGGCGCTTCGTGACTTCGGCTTTTTCCGTGACTTCGGGTCTTTTCGGCGCATCGGCTTCGGCTTTTCGGCACTTCCGCATTCGGCAGCACAGAGGCAAGACGTACGGCTCGGGCGCTCGTAAGGGGGGCCCGGATCTTCAAAAAATGCAGCGCTGCCGGGCCCCCCTTCATGCCCGGGCCCGGTACGCTTGTCCCCCCTGTCCCCCCCTGATGGCGGCCCTGGGACAGGGTATAATAAATCTCAAAAAATTCGAGGTTTTTGAAAAAAAATCCAAAAATTTTAGGGTTTTTCTTACCCAAAGAATAGATCTTTGAAAAAAAAAAAAACTAAAAATTTGGGGATTTCGACTCTAAAATAACCTTGAAAAACTCTGATTTTTTGTGGAAAACACAACTGGAACCTTAATAAATCTGCCCCTAAAAGTTAGGAAATAATATTTTATATTAGGTATAAAATACTACACCATTGTGTAGGAACCCAGCTCAATGCATTTATATATGATAAACATTGTTAAGGGTAAGCGACTGTGCTTTATTTTGAAGATAGCATATATTTACTAAGTTGTCAATGCTAGTCACAATATTTTCCTTAGAGTCTTGTTACATTCTCTAATAACATATACATACAAATATAGTATCAGGTATTTCAAATACAGTATTGTTTATCTAGCAGTATATATGAAGGCTGAAAGGAAAACTGAACTCTACAAATAATATGGTTAGAAATGCCATATTTTATATACTGAACTTATGGAACCAGGCTAAATGTTCAGCATCTCTATAGCAGTAATTGAACCAAAAAACTCAGTAAGACCGAGAGAGAGCACACAATGCAGATTAACTGCTAAGTGGTTTATTCTTCATTCTTTATAAACCATTTAGCAGTTAATCTGCATTGTGTGCTCTCTCTCGGTCTTACTGAGTTTTTTGGTTCATTTGCTGCACCTGGAGCGGAGGTGTCCGACTGAGATAGAGAGTCTGAGCTACCCCATTACCCAGTCAATCTCAATTCTTTTGTCTATAGCAGTAATTGTTGTCACAGGAGTTTCCCATCTTGGATGTTGTTAGAAGTGCCTGCGACTCGCACATGCTCAGTGTGATTTGAGCAGCTGTTGAGAAGCTAAAGGATTATCACAAATCATCAAGCAGAAAATGAGGTTTGCCATATATTTATATTATATTTATATTTGTCATATAAGCTGATGCTACAGGGCTGATTATTAAATTCTGATGCTAATTATGCTGTGTTCTGAGCTGCCATGTACCAATAATTATTTACTAATCACCTCAGCCTTATCTATTGTGACATTTTATATATGTTCAGTATCTTATATGTCGGACCCTAAGCCCAGGTACCTAACAACAGCACAGAGCATGTGTAGTGAATCAGCAGGAGGAGCTGCTGGGGCATCTTTGGAGGTACAGATCTTTACTGCTAAAGGGCTGTGATATCTTGGGCTGGTACAGAAGCCCAAAACATAATGTACATTTCTGCCCTGCTTCTTAGTAGTTAAGATTTAGTTCTCCTTTAATCCTAACCTTTTGTTACAATAGAATTATAATAGACTGTACCTACATCAATCAATCTTAATTACAATATACATTATTAAAATTAGATCCAAACCTCATTTTCAGGAATTAAACACAGTGATAAACTGCAGTAACACTACTGTACTTATACTTCTACACATCCCTTGCTGACTTCCATTTCAATCCTTATGGTCTCTTATGACACTAGTAGAAGTCAGTGAACATTGAGCACACTTAACAGGCAGAAATCTAAATGCTGAATTAAGAGACAGGGGGTCTATAACATAACTAGTATTATCGCTGCCTTCTAATATTGTTATGTAAGGTTTCTATATGCCACAAACTGAAGCAACTAGGGACCTGCAATTCATATCAATTTAAATGTCAGCTTGATTCCTGGCTATAGATACTTCACCTTACAGTGCAGTTCTATGTCAGACAAGCTGGTACGATTGCATGTAAAATATGACAAGTCAGGCATTTTCTTGTGGTATAGAAAGGAAACGCACTTCAAGTTGCCGAAGGTTGATCTGTCTTCTTCTGCATACAGCATTTACTTCTTTTTTTTTTTCATGAAGGCAGCCATTCAATATATAATTAAAATCCCTTTGGGAGCTAAGAAGCTGACTCAGTTAGGCAGACCGTTGAAAACAATCCAGCCTTGGATACATTAGAAGCATAAATATTGCATGCTGTGAAAAATCTGGTTTTTGAATAGTAACAAGATGTCTGATGAACTTCCACTAGACAACTAATCCAAGTTAGCATTAAACCTGAATCCTAGGCCTTCCATCTGCACATATCCCAGTAGCCCTAGCTCTCATCTCTTCTAGGTGCATTAGGTACCTTAATATTTACAAGTGCTGGGTTTAAGCAACACCAAGATCTTTAGTGCTCGTATACATAATTTAAGGGTTTATTGTCAACATACTCAGCAGTTATTGGTAGTCGTACATTGTAGAGAGGAGGAAATCCATTTATACAATTTTCCTGACATAAACCATAGCAGTATCAGGGATGTGAAGGCAGGAATGTAGGCGGGGAAATCACGACACCACCCATGTGCACCCTACTTATCACTGCACTTAATGGAAAATGGAATATTAAATGAAAGCAAAATGGCAGAAGTGCACTTACTTGAAAAGGAAACCAATATAGGAAATAGCATCACGGACACATTATATTGCTGGTTGATTCTTTACAATACACAACAATGGTCATACATGTTGAATCAGTGTGTGGTTTATTAATTGTGTATAACACAAAATTAAGGAAAGGGATTCCAGTTTATTTCCCCAGTTGAAAGACAATATAACAGTCAGCATCGGCTCCTAATGCACTCACCTGAAAACATAGTACCAGTAGCAGGGAGGGTGTGCCATCAGCTGGTTCTAGAGAACATCCATCAGCCCAAAAGTATTTACTTGCAGATATGAACCTTCAAGGACAAGGATATGTGAAATGTATGGCAGACATCGTGCTTGTGATTTTTGCTTACTTTAAAAATAAAAGAGCATTATACTAGAATACATAAAATATAATGTACATGATAATAACAATAACAACAATCATTTAAAATATATTGTAAAAGTTCCAATACCTTGATGGAATTTGTAGTATGTGTATATATGTGCAGTACTTCATTTTTTCTTACTTCTTAGAACGGCAAATACATATACTTCCCAAATATCAGTCTAACTGTCTGTCAATCTCAGCCCCCCTGCCCCTAATCTAGCATACACTGCTCTAGATAAAAACCATTGGCTAGGCTTCTATACATCAAGCATTTACTTATGAGAACTTCATATTTTCATATTCATATACAGTACTACCATTTTTTTTTTTAAATCAAAAGTATGTTGCTCAGGTTTTTGTTGAGAGTTAAATCCTCTGGATTATTGCTTCTTGTGTCAATTTTCTTGGGTGGAAAGGTGCCAAAAAAAGTCTCAAGTTACACAACATTCCCATAGCCTTTTTTTTGGATGGATTTACTAACCAAACTCAAGAATTCTCTTATTAAGTCCACTGATTTCTTCCATAAAAAATGCTGTGTACTTTTCTCTTACCTATCACTTGTATAGGGATAGGGATGTGGCAAGAACCTGAGTTATTCTCTGTAGAAGTGGCTTTGCCCAGCAACTGAGGTAGTACTTTTCCAATCCTTCCTGTGTATGAACTTCAGTTCAAGTAAGGCACATAGGGCAGAGTTACTCGAGGATAGAAATTTGCCAGCAACCGCTTCGCACCCATCGCAAACACTTCGCCAGATGAAAATCCACCCAAAAAACGCTAATTCACTGGAATGCAGAGTTTCATTGTGGGCACCGAATGCTGGCAATGTTTTACTAGTGTTACTTTGGCAATGGCAATTGAAAGCGAAGATGCACTAGCATTTATTTCTGCCTAGCGCAAATTTGAGGTCTTGCACTCATATTAATTTGCATACGGTGGGAAATTTAAAGTTGAATGGACGTATATGTCGCAGCAAATACTTTACATTACACATTTCCAGGGAACCTTAATAAAGAAAATAGAGTTGTTATAATGCCCTACACATGAGCCCACTGTATAGTTTATGTTCCATGTCAGGCTTACCAGGGTTTTCAGATGATGGATCTCGTCAAGCTGTAAAAGGACTCACAAGCGGCTCGCACAACACTGAACCCACCTGAGGATGTTACAGGGGGAGCCGTGAGTGGAGAGAAGCAAGTGAGGCTACACAGGATCGAGGTACCAGAGAGTCGGGAAGAGAGAAGCGTAGTCAGGCAGATCCGAGGTCAGAGGCAGGCAGCAACCAACAGGAACGATAAACAGGTCGAGGTCTGGGTATTCAGCAAAAGATCAGAGTCGAGGGCAATCAAAGGTCATACACAGGAGGCAATAGGAAAAGTATAGCTAGGTCTCACAGGAATAAACCACGATAACCAGGCACAGATGGAATAAGAAAGTAGGTTTAGATACCTTGAGTCTTGGCGCAGCTTTTTCGCCAGCGTCAGCACGCCTGCGTAAAGACACAGGCGTCACTACATTCTGTGCCGTTCATGCACGTATACGCGACTGCGCTTCGACGCTCGTGACGTCAGAGCTGCCGAGAGCCGCCGCGCTGGAACCGCCGCAGGGACCCTTCGGTAAGTAACCTTACATTCCATATGTTAGGAAATGTATGGGGGAACCCAGTTACCCAAGAAAAAATGTAAGGAATTTTGCAGGCTATCACGCTGAAAAAAAGAAAAGACGCCAGGGTTTTTTGGACTTAGAAGCTTTTTCCACTAAATATATATGAACAGAAGATTGAGGAAGATCTAGGCACCTGGTCTGTGCAGCAACCAAAGCAATCAATTGTAAAAAAACACAAGAACCTGAAACTGGACACTGGAACCATTATACAGTAAACCTGCCACTAATTGTATGTCCCTATCAGTGCTAAGGAACATTATCAAAATCTCTGTTGAAAATGAAATCCTTCACATCAGCTGCATTGTTTTAATCAAGCATGTGGGGCTATTTGTCACCTGAGCAATTTCTGAGACAAAATGCTTGGAATCAACGTTCATCAATTTAATGATAATTGCCAGGACTCTGATATGTATGGTTGCCACCTTTTCATGAAACAAATACCAGCCTTTCTGTATTTTTAGCATTTTTCCCTATTAATTACACATGTGCAGTTATGGGTCCAGACGAATTTCCTTAAAATGAAAATTACATGACTTTTGTTACCCACCCAGTGATTTGGAAAATACTTGTGCAACTAAACACCTTGAATTGCCCCACGGTTATTTACTCATATGGTTAGTTAATGTTAATAAATTTGTATGTGAGTAAAGCTGAACAAAACACTTCCTACATTTTGCTCATCTCATTTAAACTAAAAGTGTCAGAATTTCTTCATCCTAGTTAAAGGACAAAGAAAGGGTTAAGCAGTGGGGGTGCCAATATGTTAGGCATCCCCCAGTTATAACAATCGCCAACCTCAGACCCAAAGCAGCACCCCTTTTCACTGACAAAAGCAATGGGCACCACGGTAGTGCTGAGCTCTGCCATCTTGTCTTTTGTCCCTTGTGATCCCTTGTGGCTGCCCCAGGCAGTGCACATGCTCAGTAGAGTAAAATGCAAAAAGCACCAGCCTAGGGTTTTGAGGTTAGAGAATACTATCACTGGGAAGCACCTAACTAATTGGCACGCCCAGTGATTAATCGTTTTCTTTTTCTTGTTCCATCCACAACCTTATGCATTCCTTCCTTTGTTAAAGAAACGGTGTCACAAAAAATGTTTTAAAGTAATTAAAATATAATGCACTGCAGCGGCAAAACTGTGTGTTCGAAAAATTACTATAGTTATAATATATAAATTGTAATATCTACATAAGCTGGTGTGTAGACAAGGGGGCAGACATTCATAGGAGAAATGGCTCAGATTACTTATCAGATAAACTCTGTATATAATGGTTTTCTACAGAGCTTATCTGTTATCTGCTATTTCACCTGTACCATTTAGCCTCAGTTACTTCCATGGCTGCAGAGCTTGATTATATTAACTGAAGTTGAGTTTCTGAAACAAACACATCAGTTTTACCAGTGCAGGGCAACTGTACATTATATTTTAATTACTTTAAAACATTTCCTTTTTTTGAGTTACTGTTCCTTTAATATGCCCGCAACATTACACACATATCTGTAAAAAAAGAGCCCTCTAGATACAGGCAAAAGGTGAATCCCAAAAAATGTAAGCTCTAAATGTTGTAAATGGAAAAAACAATTACAAAACGCATGACAAATATTTGCTTTTCACAATGTGACATTTTTCCTATGTTCAACCTTTATATAAAGTACACTGTGTACTGGCAGAATTTGTTTCCACTGGCTACGGGTTTGAAAAACATACTAAATACGTGCAAAGGAAACATTCATATAAAGGAAAAAAATAGTTTTGATCCACATATATTTTATTGTCCATGAGAATTTGATATCTGTGCTGTGCATTAGAATAAAAAAAAAGTCTAGCCCAAAACTCAGTGACACTCTAAATGTCTGCATTGCTACACTCCAGTAATCCAATCAGATGTTTGCTTTTATTAAACTAACCACACAATACCAGATAGTTGAGCCCTTAACTGGGGCAGACTTTGCCCTTATGAATAAATACCACCTATGAGCCTGGAGTAAAATGCTAGCCTTTCATCATTCCATGTGCTCTCCCAGTCTCCTTTGTGGCAGTTATTCCAATCATCTACAGCTTTGTGCAAGGGCACGAGAAAAAGATTACTCATCACATTTTATCTGCAGGCTTTTATCTAGCTGGAGAGTACCAATAATATTATGCAGTAGCTACAGCTTCCACTAGCATCATATCCCGTCCCTAGACTGACTATCCTTTTACAGATGGAAAAACCCTTTCAACCAAGTAAATGTTCGATCCATCTTTTAAGTGACATTCAAAGCTCTTTACATCTGAACTGCTTTCCCAAACTGTTCCATAAATTTCTGTGTAGCTCTCTAGCCCCACCACCTGGCCTAGTAAAAAAAATTATTGTTATTGCTAGGCACAGCTCTGGACCCTAAAATCGATTTTAAGGTTGCACCTGCTTTCATGCTCAAGTTGCAATGTGTCCTGGAGAAAGGGAGCCCTGCAAATCTGCAACTAGGAGGCAATAATTCACTTGTTCCTGAATTAGCTACTAGAGCTCCTAGAATAAAGGGTAAATGCAACATAATCTTAAATTGCTTAAATGTTTGTAGCAGCTGGTCAATGTTGCAGAAATAGACTGGCAGTTTCTTTCACTGTTTCGTGCAATAATTGGTGCACCTATAGGGGCTTCCAATTAAAGAGTGGTTTAAGTTAACTTTTAGTATGTTATAGAATGGCTAATTCTAAGCATTTTTTCAGTTGGCCTGCATTATTTTATTTTTTTATGGTTTATGTATTATTTGCTTTCTTCTTCTTCTTCTGACTCTTTCTAACTTTCAAATGGGAGTCACTGACCCCTTCAGCCAAGAAGATATTGCTGACAGGATACCGTTTTATTGTTATTATTACTTTTTATCAATGATGTTTCTATTCAGGTCCTCTCCTAAAAATATATCAGTCTCTTAGTCACACCACTCCTGGTTGCTAAAGTAATTATAACCCTAGCCACCTGATAACTGCTGAAGTTCCAAACTGGAGCGCTGCTGAACAGTGGAGTAACTAGATGTTCCTGGACCCCATAGCAAATTAATTTTAGGGCCCACAACATATCCAGAGGTTGTCCTGTTCTACCAATACCTGTGTATGTTGAAGTTGCTAATTAAAAGAAAACTATACCCCCCAAACAATGTAGGTCTCTATAAAAAGATATTGCATAAAACATCTCATATGTAAAACCCTGCTTCATGTAAACAAACCATTTTCATAATAATATACTTTTCTAGTAGTATGTGCCATTGGGTAATCCTAAATAGAAAATTGCCATTTTTAGAAAATAAGGGCCACCCCCTGGGATCGTAGGATTCACAGTGCACACAAACAAACCAAACAAACTATACTTGTTAGGTCACATGAGCCAATTAACAGACAGAGTTGTGTCTTTTGCTTCAACACTTCTTCCTGTTAGTTAGAGCTGCAGTATTTCTGGCCAGGTGATCTCTGAGGCAGCACACAGACCATCATGAAAAAGTGGTTCAAGGCAAGAGATGTAAAAGGGCAATATTTACTTAAATATATAGACCAGTTTGGTAAGATTTTTTAATATGCCACGTCATATGATATAAACTATCCGTTGCTTAAGTATTCCTTTTGGGGGTATAGTTTTCCTTTAATTAGGGCCTAGGGGGGCCCCCTATACTTCCGGGGCCCCCTTACAGTCGGAGGATCTGCTTCCTCTGTAGTTATGCCCCTGCTGCTGAATAAAAGGCTAAATAATTTAAAAAATGAATAATACAAAATGAAAAACAATTGCAATGTATCTCAGAATATTACTCTCTATATAATACTAAAAGTTAACTCATGGTGAAAAATCCCTTTAAAGGAATAGTTCAGTGTGAAAATGAAAACTGTGTAAATAGATAGACTGTGCAAAATAAAAAATGTTTGTAATATAGTTAGTTAGCCAAAAATTTAATGTATAACGGCTGGAGTGAACAGATCTCTAATAAAACAGCCAGAATCCAACTTCCTGCTTTTCAGCTCTATAACTCTGAGTTAGTCAGCGACTTGAAGGGGGGCCACATGGGACATTTCTGTTCAGTGAGTTTGTAATTGATCCTCAGCATTCAGCTCAGATTCAAATGCAACAGATATGGCCCATGTGGCCCCCCCTCAAGTCTCTGATTGGTTACTGCCTGGTAGCCAGGGTAACCAGTTAGCGTAAACCAAGAGAGCTGAAAAGCAGGAAGTAGTGATCTGACTGACATGTTATACATAGAATCACGCCAGCCTTTATACATTACATTTTTGGCTAACTAACTATATTAGAAACATTTTTTATTTTGCACAGCCTATCTATTTACACAGTTTTTATTTTTACACCGAACAATTCCTTTAAACCAGTTGAATCTGGCAGGGATTATATATCATGCACATCAGTCCCTGGCCCATTGGATCTTACAATCGAATGCCTCTTCCCTTTGTCAGGTATTGGCACCCCTGAAATGTTTGTTATAGTCACTGTGGCATCAGTCTGAATAGATCACTTTTTAAATGTGGCAACTGTCTGAATAAATTACTTTTAGGTTCGTGCTTGTTAGGAATCTCGTATGGTCTGGTATCCTGCCATGTTTCTCAATTTAAAAACATTCTCTTAAAGGAAAACTATACCCCTAAAATGAATACTTAAAGGGATACTGTCATGGGAAAAAACATTTTTTCAAAATGAATCAGTTACTAGTGCTGTTCCAGCAGAATTCTGCGCTGAAATCCATTTCTCAAAAGAGCAAACAGATTTTTTTATATTTAATTTTAAAATCTGACATAGGGCTAGACATTTTGTCAATTTCCCAGCTGCCCCAAGTCATGTGACGTGTGCCTGCACTTCAGGAGAGAAATGCTTTCTGGCAGGCTGCTGTTTTTCCTTCTCAATGTAACTGAATGTGTCTCAGTGGGACATGGGTTTTTACTTTTGAGTGCGTTTCTTAGATCTACCAGACAGCTGTTATCTTGTGTTAGGGAGCTGCTATCTGGTTACCTTCCCATTGTTCTTTTGTTTGGCTGCTGGGGGGAAAAAGGGAGGGGGGATGATATCACTCCAACTTGCAGTACAGCAGTAAAGAGTGATTGAAGTTTATCAGAGCACAAGTCACATGACTTGGGGCAGCTGGGAAATTGACAATATGTCTAGCCCCATGTCAGATTTTTAAAATTGAATATAAAAAAATCTGTTTGCTCTTTTGAGAAATGGATTTCAGTGCAGAATTCTGCTGGAGCAGCACTATTAACTGATTCATTTTGACAGTATCCCTTTAAGCAACAGATACAAGTAAAGTAAGTAAATATAAGTAAGTATTGCCCTTTTACATCTCTTTCCTTGAATCACCATTTCATGATGGTCTGTGTGCTGCCTCAGAGGTCACCTGACCAGAAATACTACAACTCTATAATAGAAAGAAGTGTGGAAGCAAAAGACACAACTCTGTCTGTTAATTGGCTCATGTGACCTAACATGTATGGTTTGTTTGTGTGCACCATGAACCCTACGATCCAACTTAATCATTTGTTTCGTTGCTGCCACAAAAAATACATTACTATTATATTGGATTTTAGAAACTCTCCCCTCCATGAAAGATGTTTTATCACAGATAAATCAATTATGTTGGCAAGAAAAGTTATGGGCAAAAACAGCTGAACCTCATTTAAAGCACACATTTATGGATGACTGGTCTCTTTTCTTCAGACTAATTGATCCTGGTCTAAAGTCATAGAACTACTACAAATCTAAATGTATTGGAATGTAAAATGGCTTTATTAGTTTGCGGATATTTTTGATACTGCCATATTTGTTGATAATTCTTTTTCAATAAATCTGTAAATTAAATTTGGTTTATTTTTGTTTATTAACTTCATTATTATGTCACTATTATTCATTAGTTTTGGAATGTATGTTTCTTTTTTGAGTATATATATATATTTTTTTCCACATAGAACCACACTCCAAATTATTTAGATGAATAAAGTCACATTTATAGCATTCAATCTGTGTGTCCAACGTTTCGGCCCACCTTAGGGCCTTTATCAAGGATAAACAAATGCAGTGTTAACAACATATTTCTACCCCCACTCATTCAAGAGTTTTTGCCACCAAGTATGACGTCATACAAGTTAAAATTCCACGTCATTAATTAACCGCAGTGAAACATCAAAAAAAAGAAAAAGAAAATATTTTCTCTCACCACTGGTGTCACTATAGTGCAGGGAAAAACGAAAATTGTCCATGTGGAAACATTTTCTGCCAAGGAATCTATGAAATTTATACAAAGTATCTATTGAGTTACAGACATGACAGTGTTATCTCTTTTGGTAATGATAAAAGGAAACAATGTGTTAGGAACTTTAGATTAAAAACAATTTAGACAATAAGTCAGTATTCAGGCTTGTTTTACGCTTACTTAAACAAATTTATCTCATTTTGTTTGTCTCAGTCACTACTGTCTCAAATGTGTGTTACAACATGGAAGATGTGTTAATTTAAGAAACAACTAAGTACTATTTGGCCATTTAATCCATTTGGAGCAACACAGTTTAATTCATGTATCCAGTGCGCCTCTCTTTTTAGCAAGGCCTGGGTATGATCTCCCCCTCGTGGACTGATCAATACCTGATCGATCGGCATGCATCTCAATCTGAACTATGCTTGGCCTCAGCCCAGTGCTTTGCCACTAGTTGTTGTGATATATCTTGTTTTTTGTTCTTTCCTTTTTCCTCTTTTTGATTTTTCTCAGGGTCAAGTGCTGCCCGTATGCTCGATCTATGTATGCCCATGCGTTCCTTCAGTTGTCTAATGGTTTTCCCACAATATACTAAGCCACAGGGACATTTTATAATGTAGACAACTAGACAACCATGGATGTAGTGCAGGTCATTCTTTGCTTAATGCGATATTTTTTGCCTGCTTGTGGGTGTGTGAAGCTGTCTCCTGTAATCAAACTATTGCACAAAATACATTCCCCACATTTATACACTCCTGGTCACTGTGTTAAAAAATTTAGCTTTTGAACCTTCTTATATTTATCTCAGGGGACAGAGGGACTTAGGCTTTCCATCAGATTCCTACCCCTTCTGTAGCTAAACTTTGGTACGGTTGGCAATTTTTAGTTAAACTGTCGTCACTAGCAACTAGCGCCCAGTGTTTCCGCACACTTTGATTAACATGGCTGGAGTGTGTCCCATACTGGCTCACATAGTATATATCTTTAGTGGTGTGTTTGCGTCTTACACTGGTGTTACTTTGCTCCCATAATGTACTTTTGCGGTCCTGTGTTATGGCCCAATGTTTGGTGTCACTTATCAGTTTCTCTGGGTAACCCCTTGCAAGAAATTTACTGCCCATGTCTTCAACATCTTGGGCCCGTTTCCCAGGGTCACTATCAATACGCACCACCCTCAACATCTGTGATTTCGGTAAGGAATTTAGTAAATGTATTGGTTGCTCTGATAGTGGACAATGGTGTTTCTGTCAGTTGGCTTGATATTTATGCATGTGTGAATTTTATTCTCTTTCTTATAGACTTTAACATCTAAAAAATCAATTTGTTCACTATCTTATTTCAAAGTGAACCTGATTGGGCTATCCATTCCATTCAGTTCATTTACAAAATGCTGCAATTCATCTACTGGACCCAGCCACACAAAAAAGACATTGTCAATGAAGCGTCTATAAAATGCACCATATTTTCTAAACATGTGGTGGCTTCGAATATTTTCACTTTCATATGCATACACATAAGAGTTGGCATAGGCAGGAGCGACCTTTGATCCCATGGCAGTGCCTGTACACTGTATATAATATTGATTCTCAAATTTGAAATAATTTTTTGTATAAAATGAATTAAACAGGGACAAAGTGAAGTCCACTGGTGGCCCCTTATATGGATCATTTTCAGTTATTAGTTTACGAACAGCTTCTATGCCTTTTTCATGAGGAATACAAGTGTACAGGCTCTGCACATCCATTGTGACAAAGGTAATCTCAGATATTGGGAAATCAATGCTTTTGATCATTTTCAAAAAGTCATTAGTGTCCTTAAGATCAATGCCCAGGGCCGCCATCAGGGGGGGACAGGGGGGACAAGCGTACCGGGCCCGGGCATGAAGGGGGGCCCGGCAGCGCTGCATTTTTTGAAGATCCGGGCCCCCCTTACGAGCGCCCGAGCCGTACGTCTTGCCTCTGTGCTGCCGAATGCGGAAGTGCCGAAAAGCCGAAGCCGATGCGCCGAAAAGACCCGAAGTCACGGAAAAAGCCGAAGTCACGAAGCGCCGAAAAGACCCGAAGTCACGAAAACAGCCGAAGCCGAAGTCCTGAAGCAGCGCAAAGACCCGAAGTCACGAAAACAGCCGAAGCCGAAGTCCTGAAGCAGTGAAAAGACCCGAAGTCACGAAAGGAGGTGAAGTTGAAGTACTGAAGCCGTGAGTTCAATTCTACTGAACACCAGTTTGTGTATTTTTTTTTTTTTTTTAATCTCCTGGCCACCAATGTATTATTTTAATATTCTATAGGCCCCTGCAACCAATCTTTTTTTTTAAAACATGTTTTTTTGGGGCCCCAATTTGTTTTTAACTTGTAAGGGGGCCCCTGCCGCCAATGTTTTTTGTTTTTTTTCAAAAAAATTTTTCTTTTTTTTCAAATTTTTTTTTGGGGCCCCAATTTGTTTTTAACTTATAAGGGGGCCCCTGCCGCCAATGTTTTTTTTTTTTTTGGGGCCCCAATTTGTTTTTAACTTGTAAGGGGGCCCCTGCCACCAGTTTTTTTTTTTTTCAAATTTTTTTTTGGGGCCCCAATTTGTTTTTAACTTATAAGGGGGCCCCTGCCACCAATGTTTGTTTATTTTTTAGTTTTTTTTACATTTTTTTTGTTGGGGCCCCAAGTTTTTTTTAACTTATAAGGGGGCCCCTGCCACCAATGTTTTTTTTTAAAAAAAAAAATTTTAATTTTTTTTTTTTTGGGGCCCCAATTTTTTATAAGGGGGCCCTGACCATCAATAGCTTTTTACAACTTGTGTGGGGGGGTTACTTTTTTAGCGCTGATGTCTGTGTGGTCTTTTAACTGCGATGTGGAGTGGGCGGGAAATGGGGTGGAGCTTGGTCGTCAGTGTGGGCGGGGCCCAGGGGGCCCCAAAAATTTTGTTGTACGGGGCCCCGTGATTTCTAATGGCGGCCCTGTCAATGCCAATCTGTTGAATACATGGCTGGAGCAAGTGATCCACAAATTCAGCTATCCCTTCATTTAATGCTCCGTTTGATGAAATGATCAGGTGTCCTGGTGGTTGGGATACATTTTTGTGGATTTTAGGCAGGGTATAAATCACAGGTTTAACTGGATATTCGGGTAAAAAATAGTTAAACATGTCCTCAGTGATCCAACAATTAATTGTGGCAATGTTCAAAATGTCCCTCAGCTCCTTTTGGAATTTACTTGTGGGGTCCACAAATAATTTGCTGTAGTTCAAGGTATCACTTAATTGGGTGAGGAGCTCATTTCTATAATACTTGTAATCAAGTATTAATTACCACCCCTCCACCCTTATCAGCACCTTTAATGATAATTTCTTTATTTTGTTTCAGGGACTGTATTGCCTCCCTCTCTGCTCCCGATAAGTTCCCATGCCATTTTTGTTTTGTTCCGTGCCATTTTGGACATATCCACATTTAACATCCGGTTAAAAGTTTTAATGGACGGGTTATAACTCACTGGATCATATGTGCTTTTTGGTTTAAACTTGCCCCCAGCTGGTGCCTCATCCCCTACTGGGCGATTTACATGTGCCAAGTCCATTGTCTCCCCATTTACTGCCATCCCTGGGCCAAAGTGTTCTTTCAGCCTTAACTGTCGTGTAAACTTGTAGTTATCAACAAAGTGATTAAAAGGGTTAATCTTTTTAAGCAGTCATTCCTCTGTGGTTGTCAATCGGTAGGAAGACAGGTTGAAGATCAGGTCATCCTCTTCTGTCTCCCCCTGGAGCAGGTTGAGGCTGGTGTACTTTCCTTTGACGCGGTGGATGGCCTTCCTGGGTCTATTGCAGTACGATCGTCCCCACCTAAAAGGAACCGCAGGTTCTGTGTATCCAGATGCACTCGCTTTCCCTTCCGCTATCCGCTCTGCGTCCAGGGGATCTCTGTGCGCACCACTCCGGTCTCCGTGGTTTGGACCCGCCTCCTTGTTGCCACCAGTACACCGTGCTTTCCTTGTAATCAGTGGCGTAACCAGATGTTACTGGGCCCCGCAGCACATTCATTTTAGGGCCCCCAACATATCCAGAGGTTGTCCTGTTTAACCAATTAATGTTGCTCATTATTTGAGCATCATGGGGCCCCCTATGCCTCCTAGGCCCCCCTGCAGCCGCAGGGTCTGCTTCCTCTATAGTTACGCCCCAGCTTGTAATCTTGCGCTACTCTGAGGCGCTTGGAGTTTTTCAGGGCTAGCAGTTCCGCTTTATATTTATCGGCCTGCTCCTGGATCCTGGTAAGCCAGCTACTTTCCTTGTCCGCTTGTAGAACAGGTAGATTTGTGCTCTCAAATTTTAGTAGATCGCTTTTCACAGTCTTCAGTTCTCGTCCAGCTTCTTCTACAGCTAGTTGCATCAGGTCCAGCCGTCCAGGTAGCAGCGATCAAGGAGCTGGCACCATCTTTTGCAGAAGTCTGGGTTATTTCTGCCCAAGGTCGGTGTATTAGAGATTCTAAATCCTCTCGGGATTCTCTTCTCACGGTAGTAGTCTGACAGGGAAACGCCATGCAGATGCAACTCGATCTATTTTTCTTTAAATGGAGTAGTTCCTGATAGACTTCCCTGGCACCTCATTTTTCATATGCTTCTTCATATGATTCAGGGAATAGTATATTTTCTACATCAACAGCTGCAAAGCTTCCATGCTGTGATAAATAAGAACTTTGGTTGCCGTCATCCATTTTTCGCTGGGATTCATATATTTTCTTAATGATTCCTGGGGTGCTGGGTGCAATTTACCAGAGAATCTTGCCTCCGGTCCATATCATTTCTCATGAGCAGCTGCACTCTGATCCGGATCTGTTAGTATGATGGTGGGTGCTGGATCAAAATTGTATGTATAGATTTTCACACAGAACCGCACTCCAAATTATTTAGATGAATAAAGTCACATTTATTGCATTCAATCTGTGTAGAAAGATATTTGATTGTAGCTGATTTGATTGTTCTACTATGTTTATGGAAAACTCAATAAAAATGTATTGAAAAAAAAAATCCTACAATCCCAGGGGGCGGCCATTATTTTTTAAAATCGCAATTTTCTATTTCTGGTTACCCAATGGCACATACTACACTAAAAATATATTATTGTGATGTTTTATGCAATATCTTTTTATAGAGACCTATATTTTTCTGGGGCTATTGTTCTTAGGGATGTACCGAATCCAGGATTCGGTTCAGGATTCGGCTATTTTCAGCAGGATTTGGATTCGTCCGAATCCTTCTGCCAGGCCAAACCGAATATGCAAATTAGGGGCGGAGAGGGAAATCACGTGACTTTTTGTCACAAAACAAGGAATTAAAAAATGTTTTCCCTTTCCCACCCCTAATTTGCATATGCATATTCAGTTCATTATTTGGCCGAATCTTTTGCGAAGGATTTGGGAGTTCAGCCAAATCCAAAATACTGGATTCATTGCATCCCTAATAGTTTTCAGTTAATCCTGTACATGGGAACTAGTCCATCAGCTAAAAGTTCCTAACTCAGCTGTGCACAATGGTTCCCACGGCAGTATAGGAAACAAATTGTGAGTGCTGAACTTGTTCTATTGCACAAATTTTATTAAAGGTGCATAATAGTCTTATAATACACAAAAGACATGAATATCTTGTAAATGATATCCTTATAAACGGTGAGTTCTGATGTCATCAGTTATAAACGGTGAGTTCTAATGTAATTTCTGTCAATTGACTCACTGAAACTTGTGTATTATAATAAATAAAGGACCCCCTCTTGCAAAATATGAGGATATTAAAAGTTACCTCAGCCTTCAGCCTCATGTTTTTATATGGTCATGAAACTCCTCGGTGACTTATAATATCCTTATAATTTACAAGAAGGGGTACTTTATTCACTGTATAAATGG
The DNA here is from genome assembly GCA_038501925.1 of Xenopus petersii. Taxonomy (NCBI): domain Eukaryota; kingdom Metazoa; phylum Chordata; class Amphibia; order Anura; family Pipidae; genus Xenopus; species Xenopus petersii. The sequence continues at coordinate 42,997,777 of CM076674.1, read as the reverse complement.
TGCTTAGTGATGTCATTGGTTATAATTGGAGCTTAGTGATGTCATTTCTGTCACATAACAGAAATGGGGGTACTGAGTGACTGGTCTCGTCATGTATCATCCCTCTAAAGCAATGTAGGTTTAAACAAATGAATCCAATGTTTTCCTTGGTGAGGCTAATAAAAATCCCCAAATAAGTTATATTTGCATTGCAATATAAGAGCCGAGGGAACATATGTACTGGAGGAAGAATCTGTGTTTGCCAGTGAGACATACTGCCAGCATGAGTAATGTAACTGTGCCGACCTGGGTCCTGGAGTTCTGTCATTCACTCCCCAGTAGGGTTGCCACCTCACCTCCTTAAGGGCTCTTACTCATGAGTGTTTTTACCTGCGCTCACCTGCGTTCCATTTTTCGGTGTTCAGCCACAGGGGAGTGCAGGAATATACGCATTTCATTTTTTCAAATGGGGCTGTACTCACACAGGTGCATGTAGGCGCCGAACACAGGAAAAATGCAGCATGTTGCGTCTCAACCTGCGTTCTGCGCCTACATGCGCCTGTGTGAGTACAGCCCCATTTGAAAAAATTAAATGCGTCTAATCCTGCGCTCCCCTGCGGCTGAACGCTGAAAAACGGAGCGCAGGTAAAAACACTCATGAGTAAGAGCCCTAAAACCGAACACATAAGGAATCCGCAGCCTGCATGGCTAATTAGCTATTTATTTAGATGTATGCTACAGACTAAACTGATTTATGTACAGCCATGCATCATGCACCTTAATGATTCATCAATGCACGTTGTATGAAGGAGGCCACAAAGCATCCGCAGTACTGTGCTGCAAAACTTTTATTCCAAAATTCACAACATGTTTCGAGTCAGCAAGGAACCTTTCTCTAGTGTAATTAGCCAAACGTGTGTACAAGATTTAAAACCATACAATGCTCCACCTTCTCAAGCAATTATCCAATCAAGCAGTGATAAAATCACATAGCAGAGTTATACAATCGTATCTTGTTTCAAGTGGGGAACACCGTCCAATGTTTAAAATAGATACATTCACCATGCTGTGTTTTTAATAAATATACATTGTGTCAAAGATTTATACATTGTGTCAGAATTCAATATCCAAAGGTTAAAACGTCCATAAAGTGCAGTGAAACATTTCTCCCTTTCACAACTCTGAAAAATGAAAAAATAAGGTTATCCCAAAAAATGTGAAGGATTTTTTGATCACTGAGCATCCAAGAACACCAGTCCTGTATCTCTCACCAAAGATACATAAAACCTTAACTAATCCGCCGAGTCAACCCATAGTGTCCGAAATGGTGTCTGTGCTAGAACCTTTAGCCCAATCTGTAGATGCTTGTTTACAACCTATAGTAGCCAAAATACCCTCTAATATAAAGGACACAAATAATTTGTTGTGTAAGCTTGAAAAATTACCTGTTTTACCGGAAGGGATTTTGTTGGCCAGTATAGACGTACAGAGTTCAAACACCTCCATTCCTCAAGAGGAGGGAGGGCGTTATGTTGAGGAGGCACTGCTGAACACTATTATAGAAAATCAATTTTAATTGACTGCCTGACTTTAGCGTTACAAAAAAATTATTTTAGGTTTGAAGGTGAATTTTATTGGCAGAAGCAAAGGACCTCAATGGGGGCGTCGGTCCAATATTTTTGTAAATAAATTGGAGGAAAACTTCTTCTTAAAACATAGACTGGGTGGACATATCCTGCTGTACCTAAGATATGTGGACAATATCCTGATCTTGTGGAATGGAACCGTTGATACCCTAAATGAAATGGTAAATGAAGCAAATAGCTTGCATGAGACCATAAGGTTTACAGTAGAAATGTCTAAGACAGAGTGACACTTCTTAGACGTCCAACTGACACTGAAGGATGGTGTGATTAATACTAAATCGTATAGGAAGGACATAGACAGGAATAATATACTGCATGCAAAAAGTTTTCATAACCCTAACACAATAAAGGTGATCCCTAAAGGACAATTTCTTAGGGCTAAAAAGATTGCATCCACAATGAATGATTATGTATTATCTAGCCAGAATTTGTGTACAAAGAGGATATGATCTAAAACATATAGAAGGGACCATGAGAGCGGTGGAGTCCATACCTAGAGCAGATTTATTGCATAAAGACAAAAAGGATAGAAAAAGTAACACCCGTATCCCCTTTATATCTAAATATGTGAAACAGAGCAAACATATTGAAAAGGTGATTAAAAAATATTGGCCAGTCCTTCAAGGAGACAAAAACTATGGGAAAGTGTTTAGCTCACCCCCTCTTTTTTGTTATAAAAAGGGGAAAAGTATTAGAAATAAACTTTGTCCAGCCGAACCTGATATAAAGCTAAACCAACAGTTTCTGGGAATACAAAAGAATGGCACGTATCCATGCCTTAACTGCATCTGTTGTGAATCAATAATTAACCAAGCATAAACCACCCAACACAAGGGACAAAATTTAAAGGGATACTGTCATGGGAAAAAAAAATTCAAAATGAGTCAGTTAATAGTGCTGCTCCAGCAGAATTCTGCACTGAAATCCATTTCTCAAAAGAGCAAACAGATTTTTTTATATTCAATTTTGAAATCTGACATGGGGCTAGACATATTGTCAATTTCCCAGCTGTCCCAAGTCATGTGACTTGTGCTCTGATAAACTTCAATCACTCTTTACTGCTGTACTGCAAGTTGGAGTGATATCACCCCCCCCCCAGCAGCCAAACAAAAGAACAATGGGAAGGTAACCAGATAACAGCTCCCTAACACAAGATAACAGCTGGCTGGTAGATCTAAGAACAACACTCAATAGTAAAAACCCATGTCCCACTGAGACACATTCAGTTACATTGAGAAGGAAAAACAGCAGCCTGCCAGAAAGCATTTCTCTCCTAAAGTGCAGGCACAAGTCACATGACCAGGGGCAGCTGGGAAATTGACAAAATGTCTAGCCCCATGTCAGATTTCAAAATTTAATATAAAAAACATCTGTTTGCTCGTTTGAGAAATGAGAAACATGAAAAAAACATGTTTTCCAATGACAGGATCCCTTTAAACTTAAGGATTATGCCATCTGCAACTCCAAGGGAGTCATTTATATGCTAAATGCCCATGCAGGTTGGCACATGTAGGGCAAAATACACAAAATGTGAAAACCAGAATAAAAGAACATAAAAGTGATATAAGAAATTTTAAACAAGGGACCCAGACAGACACCACAGTGGCCAGACATTTTAATGAAGCGAAACATTCCCATGGACAACTTAAATGGGTAGTTCTGGAAGTAGTTCAACCCTTACGAAGGGGTGGTAACTTCAAACAAAAAATGTTACAGCGAGAAGCAAAGTGGATTTCTAGACTAAATACTCTGAGCCATATAGGTCTCAATGATACCTGGAGTTTGAAGTGTTTTCTTTGATTTATGTGTAATATCAACATATCTATGATTTACAGTAAAAGTTGCCTCTGAGCCTGGGGTACGGTAAGATAATACTATCCCTGGCATTTCTATTTATCCAATTACTTTAAAAGTTTAAATTGTAGTCCATTGTGTTTAGTATGGGGGTTATAGTTCAACACGCTATGTTTTGTGTACAGGACAGGTAGACTCCAATAGAGAGTAGTACCACCTTCTGTATAATCTTGTATTCAAACGATACTTTATTTTTACTGTTTTTATGATAAAGGTTTTAAATTACAATTTAATCATTTAGAACATTTTCCCTTTCAGAGTTGTGAAAGAAAGAAATGTTTCACTGCACTTTATGGACGTTTTAACCTTTGGATATTGACACAATGTATAAATCTATGACACAATGTATATTTATTAAAAACACAGCATGGTGAATGTATCTATTTTAAACATTGGAGGGTGTTCCCCACTTGAAAGATACGATTGTATAACTCTGTGATTTCATCACTGCTTGATTGGATAATTGCTTGTGAAGGTGGAGCATTGTATGGCTTTAAAAAACACACGTTTGGCTGATTACACTAGAGAAAGGTTCCTTGCTGACTCGAAACATCTTGTGTATTTTGGAACAAAAGTTTTGCAGCACAGTACTGCGGATGCTTTGTGGCCTCCTTCATACAACGTGTATTGATGAATCTTTTGGTCTTTACGGTGTGACCCAATTAAGAAGGTGAGCCCACTTACTAAAAGTTAAGGGAAGCGCTGGGGAAATTGCATAGGATTGATGCATCTAAATGAATTGCTAATTAGCCATGCAGGCTGTGGATTCATTATGTGTTCGGTTTTAAAGGGGTGAGGTGGCAACCCTATTTCCTAGAATGTTCCTGACTACAGATATGGAGGGGGCCTATAGGGAACCACAGCTGGGGAAGGAAGAGCAAGTTCATACTGATTAGGAAAGTATAATATGCAACAGCATTAACTGTACACATATATTTATATATGTAAAGGAAGTAGAGCCAGGCACTCGCAGATCAACTGCAAATAGTTTTATTAGTACGACATGTTTTGGGCAAGGCCTTCGATACACTGTGGTTATTACTTGATAAAGGCCTTGCCCAAAACATGTCGTACTAATAAAACTATTTGCAGCTGATCTGCGAGTGCCTGGCTCTACTTCCTTTACATAGATTGACTAAAGCAGAGCTTTGAGGCACACCAAGGCATTTTTGTAACCAGTGTCTACATACATATATTTATATCACTTGGTCACATTTATAAAATATATATTATAATTCACCAAAATGGTGATTTTAGAACATACTAGTCTGCCCTTTAATCACATCTACTTCCCAAGCAGGACTTTTACTGTGCTAAGCAGGCTTCCTAACCATTAGAAGGTATGTTACAGTATATTCACATCTACAAACAGAACGTTGGGGTGTTAGTTTCTGCAATGTTTGGCTCCCTCAAGGGGGTCTTGAAGGGCACAGAACAATGCATGTCTTTCACACACCTATATTCCCCAAGGCCAAAGAAGTGCCCTTTAACATTCTCTGCATTCCTTCTTCCACTTTTCTTTGCTATATTTTCACCCCTTGTGCCGTTTGTTGCTGCAGCCTGCCGTGCATTCCTGCTCTTTGGACACAATCTTACTTATGAGTTTTTTTTTATTATCTAACCCACCCATTGAGCTGCAGCTGAACATCCATGTAATTATGACTCAGCAGAAATGAAAAGATCAGCTGTCACATTCTTTCCCGACTATGTCCATGCCATTGCTGTCTATCAGAGAGTGTGTTGGAAGAGCACATTGGGGACCAAGCAGGTCTGTTCATGAGCTTTGCTGCAAAACTTGGTGCAGCCGTGCAAAGTCCTCCTCCTCATTAACTTCATGCACCCATGTCCCCTTGACCAGCAATTTCTTATATTCTGTCTCCTCTATCCACCCTTATCCCCAGCATGTAGACTTTTCAACTGGCCTCTTTGCTAAACAGATTTTATTTTAACCTGTGGGGGGCCCACTTAGATGCCAGGGATTGTGTGTAGGGACGAACCCTGTAGCTCAACCAAAATGTGCAGCCAATGGAAATGGATAGATAATGTTTTTTATCCTCTTCCTGAAAATCCTGTGCATTCCCAATTGCGGGTTATGTCTAACCAGTATCCCTGTTTTTGTTAAACAGTGTGTTTTCTTACAATTCAAACATGAAGCCATGTTTGGGAACAAGTTTGGTCAAACTTTCCCATTAAGAGAATTTTTCTGTCATCTTCCATAACGAAAAAAATAATTTTACACGTGGAAACACTGACATCTAGTGGTATTAATGCAGTCTTTGCTTTGAACTAATCTCAAGCTTTAGGCTGATGGAACACCAGGAGATTAACCGACTGGCAATAAAGTGATTCACTGGTGGTAAAACCCATGTGTCTCTTCCTCTTGCCCCAAGAGGAAACTCCAGACGACTTCGGAAAACTGAAACGGCATGTGGGTTTTACCACCAGCGATTCACTACACCCATGTGTCCTTAAAAGTTCAGTGCAAACAAAACTAAACATGACTATCTATGGATAATAAACAGATACGGATTGTAGGTGTTATTAATCCATTTCAATAAAATAGCTCCATCCTCAAAATCAGAAGCACGCTGTTACTTTGGAAACAGAGAAGAACAAAAAATAATTGCTAAAAATATGTATAAAACATTCTTCCTGTATTCCGAAAAAGAAAACAAAGGAGGTAGAATATATATGTAAATAAGGCGTGCTCTATCATGGGTGAGGAGGATTAATAAAATCCTGTAACCACCCACTAAATGTACAAATACACACAATAAAAGCTGGAAATAACATAAGGCAGAATCACATTGCAGTTACAGGTACAAAGTCCACTTCTGTTCAGCAGAAGCCCAACGTATAGAACTAGTGCTGACAATGTATTTTGCGTATTCTTTAAGTGTAAAAAGAAAAAAAAAAGTAGTATTATATTTGTATCGGTGAAAGGGCTCCTCCAAACATTTTATATGTACAGGTATGGTACCTGTTATCCAGAATGCTCTGGACCTGGGGTTTTCTGGGTAAGGGATCTTTCTGTTATTTGGATCACCATACTTTAAACCCCCAAAGAAAAAGGAAACAAAAAAGGATCACTCACCACATAGAACAGGTGGTCCAGGTACACCAGACCCTCAGTTTAGGTAGTGGATAAACCAGCAGCATACAAAAAAGGTGTTATAATACTTATTGTAGATTCATTAATGAATCTACAATAAATATTATACTTTTAACTTTAATTTTGCCGGCCCTTGTGGAATCCTTTTTTAGTGCCCGATACCCCCATTTTTTGTATGCTTCACCGTACTTTAAGTCTACAAAAAAATCATTTAATCATTAAATAAACCCAAAAGATAATTTTGCCTCCAATTAGGATTAATTATATCTTAATTGAGATCAAGTACAAGGTACGGTTTTGTTATTACAGAGAAAAAGGAAATTATTTTTACAAATTTGGATTATTTGGATAAAATGGAGTCTATGGGAGATGACTTTCTCATAATAAGGAGCTTTCTGGATAACGGGTTTCTGGATAAGGAATGTAACTTTCCAATATACATGAATTCAAATATCAATGGTTTTAATTTACATTTGTAAATGTAATTGCTATTAAAAGCACTGTTTGTTTGTATCTCTTTCTGTTCTCTGTGTCGGAACTGTTAAATCCATATAACAGCAGTCAGTTCTCTTGATTTTGTGAGCTGGTAACTGCGAAGTGAGAGAGTGAAGAGCTGCTAGAAAGTGTTTGTTTTATATTGCAAAGTCACCTGGCTTTGTCTACTGAAAATCCCAGTAGGGAACCAGGACTCCAGTAGGTAGGGAGTAAACTCTGTGTTTAGCCTAGAGCCCAAGAGAAGCAAGGATTTTGTTTGACTTTGTTTCAGTGAAATTGTCACCTAAGGTGTGGATGCTGTTTTTGTATTCATCTGATCTCAAACAATGACTTTCTCCAGTGCCCTAATTCAGTAGTAAAATTCCAGCGCTTTAAGCTAGGAGAGAGCAATGGGAGTATATATGGTGCAGTATTTCAATAATATTCACACACCTTAAGCGGCAAAAAAATTAAACAGAAATTGTGCAAATATAAAAGCATTAATGTTGACTAGGTTTTTATCCCAATGATTTAGACAGAAGTAAAAACTACCAGCCCTCTTCCCCGGGAGAAAATATTCTCTGGTACAATCAGTATGGATGGGAAATCATGAACCCCTAAGAGTTTTTCAGCATACTTAATCCTCTCTCGGTTTAAAAGGTCTGTAAATCCATTTAGTTGTTTACAAAATGGAACATATAGAAATGGAGGGAAGAGCCCAATAGTGTAAAAAACTTGTTTTTTATTAGATAATAAATTTGTGTTATACTTCAAAACTACCAAACTACCAAAACTTCCAGGCAAGTGTAGGAACTCAGACAGGCACTAGTTTCACCAAGGTCCAGATGAGTTTGTGTGGCGTTAAAACCAAATGCTGGCATTCTCACATCTACGAGTCCCGTCCCTTGTGTCTAGTGATTATGTCCTGCCTGACGCATTTTACCAACCAGAGGCTTCATCACGGCAAAGAGTCAGAAGGCAGAACTATTTTTGTATCCAGCGTTCGAATGCAAATTGTGGAGGTGAACCATTGCAATACGAGGAGAAGGGTTCTGCCTGTGTCTACCTCTCTCGTGTGTTCCACCTGTGCATCCACTCACTGCTGTGACCAAAAGTGTAGTCACACCTGATCCAGTAACGTAACTGTAGGGGGCTGACCCTGATGCGGGATGTGCAGCCAGGCCCCTGCCCCCCTCCGTGCCAGATTACCTGCGTCGAAGTTGGCTGGTACGACCAGAAATCGACAGTGCGCAAGCTGCCTGAGGGGGTGCGGGCCCTGGCCCAATTGCACCCCCTGCTCCCCCGGTAGTTCCGCCACTGACCTGATCCGTTTCATTGTTGACAGCTTTTTCAGGGCTTGAATTCAAATTACACTACAGCCGCAGTCCCTGCCATTAAATAGTAATAGAGAAACACCCTGGAAGTGGTACTGATATGCTGTGTTGATACCAGGGATCTTGTAAATTACTAATTCCACTGGAAAATTGGAAATGCACATGCTGAGTTTTTGTAAGGTTCTATACCTGTGTGGCCTCATGTGGTCCCTCGTCAGCATATTACTGTGCACAAGCATGCATCTGCATGCACCAAGTTACTTTGGCATCAACAGCATTGGACTGGGGGTCCAGGGCCTGCCAGATTGCCATGTCAGGGGACTTCACACACACACCCCTGGTCCCCCTTCAATGGCCCACCACCCTGTGAGTACCTTTTTTCCCTTCTAGACGCAAAGTAAGATTCGGGCCAGTAGAGGAGATCAGGAAGCAGCAGAAACGTAACTAGAGGGGGGCGGGCCCTGGCACGGGACGTGCAGCCGGGCCCCCGCCCCCCTCCGTATGCCCGTAAACACTGAAGAAGTCAGTGGCGCGCGAGCTGCCCTGAGGGGGTGCGAGCCCTGGCCCAATCACACCCTCTGCTCCCCCGGTAGTTACACCACTGGGAAGCAGCATGGGCCCAGTCCAACCCTGAGCACCAACTCCAATGAAGGGCTATCCTCATGTATTGATACATGTTATGTTTGTCCTTCCTGATGCAAAACACCAGCATTTTGCTCCCCTTTTTTCAGATTTAGGGACGTCCTGCTGCTGTTGCATTGTTTCGTTGTCTAAGAGCTTTCTCTGCTTCCTAGTTCATTTTTATATTTGAATTCTCCATTCAGACCTAGCCTTTTCTGCTTGTTTGCTGCCTGACTTAAGTGCTGAACCTATGCCTCCTGTCCTGACCTGGATCTGTCTGACCACAAGTATTGCCTTATCCCTGATTCAGACTCTCTGGCTTCTCTCTGCTTCATTGGTTCCCTGTCACCAATTTCAGGTGTTCCCAGCGTTAGTGTAAGCTGCTTTCAGCAATTATAACCACTGCAAGGCTGACTGTTTTTTTTTTTTTTGAGAAAGCACTTTCGAACACATATAGAAATCTGTGCATGTACTTTCTATGGTTCTGGACACAAACTGAATTGTCTTTTAACAGCATTGTACCATGAGAAGTCTATATTGACCTCAGAGCCAACAAATCTCAGTGTTCCCAAGATCAGCAGCTCCAGTCCATTCCCCTAGCAATACAAAGTAAAACCCCTGCAGTATATTGGCAATGCTAAATGTTTGTATAATGTAAGAAGTTACACTGGTTTGCGTTTTGTTGCAGGCAATGTACATATTGTTCTGGTGAAAAGTAAATCTGTCTTTCAACTGTCATACACTGCAAGCATACCTCCCATGTCTTCACATAACCTGCTTGTTCAGGCATCTCTGTAGTTGAAGCTGTTGAAGCAGACCCTTCCCCTAACAGGATTTAGTAGTGTATTTAGTATATATAAATTAATAAACCTGCTCATGGAAGTGGAGAGAAGGAAGGTTGGAGTTTAAGATGCAGGCATTTAAAACAGTGCTTGGAAAATAGACTAATAGCATAATGGATAACTAAATGGAAATAAGTAATATTGCCAGTTCCACTTAAACACAAGCTTATGTCTGTTAAGTATCATTAAGAAGTGTGTTAATACCATTTTAATTATTATTCACCACTAAAACCCATTAGCATTACAGGAAAGCATCCTCAGTATAAACCCAGCACACATAATACTATTTCATATTAGTATTTTTTATCTAGAAACACTAGTGCTACATGAAACACTTCATGAATATTCTTTGAATATTCAGCACTTTTTGGCCTTTTACGCAATAGACTTCCCATTTGTAATTGCTGAACCTACAGCTGCTGTGGTGGCTGCCCCTATCTTGAATTAATATTGTATATGCTGAAATGTTCTGCTTTAAGCCATCTGCTGTTAGTGTTTGCTTAAAGGAACAGTAACACTAAAAAATGAGTGTTTTAAAGTAATGAAAATATCATATACTGTTGCCCTGCACTTCAGAAACACTACTATAGGTCAAATAAACAAGCTGCTTTGTAGCAATGGTGGAAACTGAAAAAAGACTATATGGCACAGGTTAAATAGTGGATATCAGATAATAATTCTGGACTGGCTCTCGTGTAACCTATCCCTTGTGATTCAATGGCAGGGTGTCACAGTGCAACTGGTTTGAAGAGAACTCTTCCCTAGCAACCCAATCCAGCCATTTTACCCTTCACTGGGTTTATCTGCTTGTGCTATCTCTGCAGCTTCACAATCTTCCTTGCAACTGTCTCACAATGGGCTTCTTTGTAGGCCATTTTTGCACCCTTATAGTCTGCATTTAATAGATACAGGCTTCGCATTCCATAGGGTCTTCAAGTTTCAGCAACCTGCAGTTCAAGAAACAAAAACAGGTTTGTCTGGAAGACTTCTTGTAATCCCCCTTTCTTTACACAGTGATCTAAGGCAGAACTGTATACATGTAAGGTTGAGCTGAGCTAAGCCAGAAATATATCTTTAAATGATATTGGCTAAAAATGTCCCCATGGGGCATAGGGGTTCCAGGATTATGTGAAATGCCCTGGTTTTTAGCCCTCATAGTGTACCACTGAAATTGCTTGACAAGCACTCTAGTTAACTATCGCCTGGCAATCACTGCTCTGAATCAGAGATTGTCTCTTATCTTTTTAAAGTAATGGGTTCATTTGAAAAAGTTAACCCAGTTAGTTAAACAAAGTGAACATAGCCTAAGCCAAAATTGCTCATTGCTCTTATTATTCCCCTTTAAGGGCAGAGACACACGCTGCAATTCGGGGAGATTAGTCGCCTGGCAACAAATCTCCTCTTCTTCGGGGAGACTAATCTCCCCAAACTGCTTCCCCTGCCTTCCCACCGTCTAGAATGTAAATCAAATCGCAGTGTGTGTCTCTGACCTAAAATTATACATACTTAAAGGGATACTGTCATGGGAAAAAAAAAACTTTCAAAATGAATCAGTTAATAGTGCTGCTCCAGCAGAATTCTGCACTAAAATTCATTTCTCAAAAGAGCAAACAGATTTTTTTATATTCAATTTTGAAATCTGACATGGGGCTAGACATTTTGTCTTTTGAGAAATGGATTTCAGTGCTATTAACTGATTCATTTTGGAAAAAAAAATTTTCCCATGACAATATACCTTTAAGATATGACAACATAGCATCTGCCCAAAATGTAACCAAAGTGACGCAGACATGTTTCATGCTCTGTGGAATAGCCCAATAATTAAGAAATTTTGGAGGAAATTAAGAGATTTCTTCGCTGCTAACCTCCTCAATGACACCCCAATCACGCCTGAATGGGCTACCTTAGGCCTTACAACCAGACTGACATTGGGTAGTAAAAGGTTACTAATCAGAATCTCAGCAGCAGCAAAAAAAAATGTAATCAGAACTGGATTAAACTACAACGTTCATCCATCTCTCTCTTCGCATCAAAACTGTCCCATCTGTTCAGCATGGATTGGATTGAAGCCTCTATGCAGAAATAAATGCGAGTAAAAGAACTTTTTGAAACAAAGGAGCGCTACATTAAAAACACTATGTACTGAAAAACAACGAGTGCAAACGCAGTGCTTCCAGGGTGCACAAAAAGAATAATCCTCCAGGATCCGCCAGTTATTTTGTATTGTAACTATTAACTGTCATTTACTGTAAAACCTCTGTCCCACCAAACCAAAAATGTACTCTGCCTGTGATGTGTATTGCCCATCTGCTCACTGATAACAAAGATGTTTATTAAAAAAAAAGAGAGCCTAAGCCACAGAACACTAAAAATATGCAAACTGGATTTTAATACTTCAGCATAAGGCACTAAAGAGTCACATAGGTGGAATGTAATGCATGTGATGACCGTTCCCCTTTAATGCTAAATAGGTGGGTTGGAGTTTGCTCGGGCAGATTCATGAGCAGGAATGCTGAGCTGCATTCAACTTTGAGCCTTTGACCAGCACACAGCAGGGCCTGCTTCTCACAGCCATGTCTCTCGTCATATACATTTTGCAGCTGTGTTTAGCTGTTTTGTTTTTGCCTCTTCATATTCTGAGTTTTCTTGGAATCTGGAATGTGATTTCAAGAAAAATATTCCCTTATATTTTAGCCCCCTTAATAAAAAGCTACAACAAATTAATGGATTCAACAAAAAAGGATCTTTTCAGCAACCTCAGTGATTTTGCAAGTAACTCCGAGGAACTCAGGCTTCTAGAGATTGGATGTGGCGGTGGTTCCAATTTTAAATTCTACCCAAATAATTGCAAGGTAACCTGTCTGGATGTCAACCCAAATTTTGAGAAGTTTCTGAGTAAAAGCCAAGTAGAAAACAACCATCTGAAGTTTGAGAGGTTTTTGGTGGCCTCTGCAGACAACATGAAGCAGGTCGCTGATGCCTCCCAAGACGTGGTGGTCTGCACCCTGGTAGCATGTTCCGTGCCCAACACACCCAAGGTGCTGGAAGAAGTGTGGAGAGTTCTTAAGCCAGTAAGTGTCACATTATTTATAAACAGTTTTTTTATTTCCTGATGACTTTGGGAATATATTTATTTAAAATCTGAATACTGAAAAACATTAATATCACTTGTTATCCAGCAGTTTTGCATGTTTTTCCTTTTATGAAAAGTTGCTTTGGTGAAAAATGTACCAATACCTTCCCCATTTATCAAATCTTTCCTGGCTGTCAGGATTGTTTATACCAAATTGACACATTAATCAAAGCAGATACCTTGGTCGGATCATTCAAATTAACAGCTTTGAGCAGTTGAACGTCATTGTTAGCTGTGGAATAACAATGCTCAGTGTTGTTCATCCGAATCCTTGCTCCTTGTTGTGGGTAGAATGGATTCAGACAATTATTTTCCATATTGGAACAGTTCATATAAAAGTAAAATAAATTGATAATCCAAAAAGGTCAGGAAAAGTTTAATATTACCTCTAAGTTATGTTTTCCAGTGTTTGATAATTCAGTCCCTTAGTTTTACTACTTATGGCAACAATCTTTCCCTGGGCTAAAGCATATGACAGTACTGTATATATAGGCCCGGATTTGTGGAAAGGCCACCTAGGCCCGGGCCTAGGGTGGCACGATTTTAGGGGGGTGGCATGCTGCCCAGCCACACCCACATTGGTTCAAAAACACCGGGGATGCGCTGGAGATACAATCATTTTTTTAATTTCCCAGGCGCCAATCCCCATTGCTCCTCTCCCCCTGGAGGGGACAGGGGTGAAGAACGGTTGTGGGCCTAGGGGCGCCCACTATGTAAATCCGGCCCTGTGTATATATCTGTATATATTTCCATAAGACAGTCAATATACAATAATGTATCCCCATATGAAAAAATGTAACCGTTCATAGGCATGAGGCTGATGGCAGAGAGCTTTTGTACAGATCATGGAACACTGAGATTACTTCTGCTATCCTTATGTTTTATAACAGGGGTACATATTAATTATAATTCAGTGAGTCATGTCAAACAAATTACATCATAACTGATGACATCACTAAACATCATTTAAAAATATCATTTACAGTTTGGTCATGGCTCTTTTGTATTATAATGGCTTACACCAACTCTTGGGACTAAATTCTGTGTATTAAAAAAAGGTTAAAAAAACACCTACTTTTCAGTAAGCAATATCTATGTCTAATGATAAAAATATGCTAGATACTGTAAGAATAATATAAATATAGTACAAGACTGGACAGAGACAAAAGAGCTTAGGTGAATAAATGAATTCGACAGGTCAGGCACGGCAGGAACTTACAAACAGAGAGATTTAGGGACAGGCCAATTTACAAATCAAGTATTACAGGTCAGGTACAGCTTTACAGATCTGAAAGTTGGATCAGGATTCAGAAGCAGGGGCTAAAGCCAAGAGCAGTTCTCTTGTTAGATGAAGCAAAGGTTGGAGGAAGGGGAAGGCTTAATATAACAAGAGACAAATTCTGAATGGCTGGTGCTTATTAGCCAAGGATTTATTACAATACACAAGTAGTTAGCAGAAGCAATTTTTTTTATAGAAAGCCCAAGGTTGTGCTTTCTTTACCCTTAGGTCCACAGTGCTAAAGTGCAGGGTGCCCTGAGTCCTACCCGGAAGGCATGGGCTCCAATTACTCGTGAGCCCCAGGCCAAAAGGCACCCTAGCTGAAGTCCAGTTGTCCCCGAACTCCCAGGTACAAAAGGCACAGACTTGGACCAAGGGTCTTCAGACTCTCCTTCACCTCACAGTTAGGGAGAGGCCCTTTTCCCCGGATTCCACCAAAACTTTCCCCAGGGTACCAAAAGCCTGGGTCAGAGCCCAAAAGGGTCAACTGCACCCCTGCAAAGTGAGACACACGTATAAAAATAAGTGCCGTAGTAAATTAAATGTAAAAAAATGTCTAACATAGTAAGTAAGGTTGAAAAAAGACACAGGTCCACCAAGTTCATCTTTTTTTTTTTGAATCTGCCTAAAGCTGGCCATAGACTCAAAGATCCGCGATTATCGCAAAACGAGCGGATCTTTCCCCGATATGCCACTAACAGCATGGCTATATTGGAGATAATCCAAACGTATGGTCGAACGATCGGATTACGATACGCCATGGCTTCCGACGGGTCAGTCAGGTAATCAAACCTTGGTCTAAACGACTGATATCGGCAGCTTTATCTGCCCGTTTATGGGCCACCTTAACTACTAATTGATCCAGAGGAAGGCAAAAAAAACCCATCAGAAGCCTCTCCGATTTGCCTCAGAGGGGGAAAAAATTCCTTCCTGACTCCAAAATGGCAATTGGACTAGTCCCTGGATCAACTTGTACTATCAGCTATCTCCCATAACCCTGTATTCCCTTACTTGCTAAAAAGCAATCCAATCCCTTCTTAAAGCTATCTAATGTATAAGCCTGTACAACTGATTCAGGGAGAGAATTCCACAAAAAAAAAAAAAATCCCTTCCGAATATTTAGGCGAAACCTCTTTTCTTCTAATCAGAATGTGTGATCTTGTGTCAGCTGGAAAGACCTACTGGTAAATAAAGCATTAGAGAGATTATTATATGATCCCCTTATATATTTATACATAGTTATCATATCACCCCTTAAAGGGCAACTAAAGTCTAAAATAGAATAATGTTAGAAATGCTGTATTTTGTATACTAAATATAAACATGAACTTACTGCACCAGCAGCCTAATAAGACAAATGATTTATGCTTTCAAAGTTGGCGCAGGGGGCTGTCATCTTGTAACTTTGTTAGACATTTCTGCAATATCAAGACTCGCACATGCTCAGTGTGGTCTGGGCTTCAGTTGGAAGGTTAAGCTTAGGGATGGTCATAAATTATCAAAACAGCACAAGTCAAATAATATCTGCCATAGAAGTCAATACAGCAAGACTGATGATTAATCAGAATATAAAGACTGCACTGAGTCTCTGGATACAAATCTCTACAGGAATCCAACAATGCTGCTCAAGTTCTGGGAAGTAAGGTGGGGTGCCATTTAAAAGTATGATCGTTTACCTGCACAGCAGTTGGGGACCGTCTGACAATTCCTATCCACAGCAGTAAAAGAAGGGGGAATATCACTTCATACAGTCAGGTTTATTATAAAAACAGTAGACATTTTTTAATTAAAGTATATTGGAGATAGATTTATTTTTCATTAAAGAAAGTAAAAAAATGGGATTTTATATTTTTGCCTTTACATCCCCTTTAAGCACCTCTTCTCCAGCATGAACATCCCCAATTTGGCCAGTCTTTCCTCATAGCTAAGATTTTCAATACCTTTTACCAGCTTAGTTGCCCTTCTCTGTACCCTCTCTAATACAATAATGTCCTGTTTGAGTGATGGAGACCAAAACTGTACGGCATATTCTAGATGGGGCCTTACAAGTGCTCTATACAGTGGAAGAATGACCCCCTCCTCCCTTGACTCTATGCCCCTTTAATACAGCTCAAGACCTTATTTGCCCTTGATGCTGCTGACTGGCATTGCTTGTGTAACGCTTTTTTGGGCTATCCTGCCAATTAGGGGTTAAGAGTGTCCAGCTAGTGTATGAGCATGGGTTACACTGTGAAACTACACTCAGGGCGGAGCCTTCGCTAAATAGAAGCTTCCCCTTTAAGATGGTGTAAAACTTCAACCCACAGGCTAATTAGTGTTAAATAGAATAATGGACGCCAGGAGGTTCTTAAATAGTGAAAAACAAGTGAGATGGTTTATTAGCACACAAATATGCAAAGGCAATTGACCACAGGTTTACTCACGCAGGAGCTGTAACAGGACTTAGCCTATCACAGAGGAGAAAGGATAGCATGATGATGATGCAGCATGTACAGATGTCACTGCTCAAGTCAAACAGTAGGAAGAATATCTCACTCTCAAAGACCAGCGACCAGTGTGAAACAGGATCGATCAAGTAGGGGTCAGGCAGTGCTCTGCTAAACTGAATTCCCTATCACTGAGTTCCCTACACTAAAGGCAACCTTAGAAGCTTTTGGGAGGCTACTCCCTGCTATTCTCCTTGATGGAGCACACAACTGCTCATACTACATAAATCTGGCTATCTCTCCTAGAGAGACTATTACAGAATCTTCCCTAATGATAGCTAATACTCATTCACTGGATTGCCTGGTTCACGACTTCAACACCAAAGGTACAGGTCCCTTTGGGGTAAATGGCTTACTGGGGCCTTGGTGATCCCAGGCTCAATGGGAAACACCCAGCAGCACAGACACCAGGAGCCAAAGAGGAAGAGGCCACTCCCTGCACAACACTATATAGCAGTGTGGCAGGGGAATGTCATTACACTCTTTGTCCAATAGGTGAAGATGTTACACTTAACCAGTATAAAGGGCTTGGCCCAGTAACAAGGGATAAGAGAACTGAAAGAAAGGTAGGGGATTAACTCTATAGGAGCCTAATAGATCCTATAGGTCCCTACACTTGCTACAGCCAAGTTTATCATGTACAATGACTCCAATGTCCTTTTCCGTAATGGATTTGCCTAGTGAAGTCCCATTAAGGGTATAAGTGGCTTGGATATTTTTACATCCCAGGTGCATGACTTTACATTTATCAACATTGAATCTCATTTGCCACTTAGCTGCCCAGATTGCCAGTTTGTCAAGATTGTGTTGCAAGGATGCCACATCCTGGATGGAATTAATTGGGCTGGATAGTTTTGTGTCATCTTCAAACACTGATAAACTTACAATACCCTCCCCTAAGTCATTAATGAACAAGTTAAATAAAAGTGGACCCAATACTGAGCCCTGAGGGACCCTACTAAGAACCTTACTCCAAATAGAGAATGTACCATTAACGACCACCATCTGTACCCAATCCTGTAGCCAGTTTCATATCCATGTGCAAATGACTTCATTAAGCCCAACAGACCTTAGTTTAGAAAGCAGTCGTTTGTGTAAAATCCAAATAGATCACATCTACTGCTCTCCCACTGTCCAGAATCTTACTTACTTCATCATAAAAAGCAATCAAATTTGTCTGACATGACCTATCCTTCATTAAGCCATGCTGATTACTGCTCATAATGCCATTCACTAGGACAACATTTTGCCTATAATTGCCAGGCTGAGATAGGAATCCCTTTTTAAATATTGGAATAACATCAGCTTTTCTCCAATCCATAGGCACCATACCAGAAGAAAGTGAATCTTGCTGGGCAAAAGGCCAGAGCAAAGAATAAAAGCTTAAAGTGCATTGTGCAAGGCACCATCGTGAGTCTGGTACCCATTGTAGGGGGCACAATACCTCGGGCTTTTATAATGCTAGGGCCTTTGACCAAAGGATCAAATGTTTCTCTGTCTCACCAGCAGAGGCTTTAACACCCCTCCTGATCAGAACAGATACTACACTTGATCTTAAGCTGGCCATAGATGTTGAGATTTTTAAAAGATCAGATCCTGATCGTGAGACCACGATCTTCTCAGAACGATCGTACGATCGTACGAATTTACCATCAACTAAAAAGACCAATTTGCCAGGAAAACAAAGGGGAGCTGCCTGCTTGGCCCTGCAAACATAGATAGATTGCACTGGGGCCGACAAAGATTTTGTGACCTGGCCGATCAATTTCCTGACAGATGTCGGCCGAAAAATCGTAAGATGTACGATCGTTCGAATCCCACAATAATTTCGAAGGATTGGTCGGGCTTCCCTAAAATCGGTCGTTCGGCAAGAAGAATCGTCGCGTCTGTGGGGAGCTTTAGCCAAAAGGCTGTTAGCTGAAGAAATATTATAATCACAACTACCTTGATTAACTTCTGTGTCCTGCTGCCGATACATTTGAGTCTGTGCAACACCTTATAACAGGAAAGTACAATAGAGTGAGAAATCAGTCAGCAATTCGCTGTATTAAGGGAGCCGTTATTGTGCGGTGTTATAGTCACACAGCGTATTTCTGGCAATGCCTTTAAGTGTTAACTTCAAAATAAGCAAATATTGTTCAAACATAACATTGCAAAATTAGAAGCTCATTGTACATTGCAAATTGCGACTCATTCCTCACTCTGTTGTATAAAGTCAAGTGGTTCCTCTACCAGAAAGATATTCACTGACTTATTTGGTTAGTGGTAAAAAAAAAATCTGTGAGAAACTGAGCAGTGTCCATCTACATGGAACCGAGATATGGAAAATTGTGAAGCATCTACATCTGTGCATTAATACGGTATGTAAAAATTTAAAGTAATGTGTGTTGGACTTTTAGATGGCATTTAAAGCGGACCTGTCATCCAGATATAAAAAGATGTATAGTAAAATTCCTTTTCAAATTAAACATGAAATCCAAAATCTTTTTTTTTTTTTTTTTAAAAAAAAAAAAAAAAGCTATTAATAGCTGTTGTAAACTCAGCTGTCAATCAAATATTGCCTACCCCTCCTCTATGCCTTAGGCAAGCAATTACATTCACATTCCATTCATTACTTCCTAGATGTCACTGCACTCCTCACATTCCCCCTCTCTCTTTAACATTTAATTGTGTAGCCAGTGCATGGGGATGGTTCCCCATTCTGGTGCACAAACAAGATTCTGAGATGATGCAAGGCTTGCCTTAATAACAGTGTCCGCAAAATGGCTCCTGCCTCCTTGCTGTAATTAAGAATTTCCAGACCAAAGGATAAAAATTTGGATATTTATACAGTGTAATTAAAGTATTTTATGCTTGACTAATGTGAGAAAATAGGATTTGGAATAGTTTTTTTAGGCGACAGGTCCCCTTTAAGCAGAGAACCAATATAACTTAAAATATACATACATGGACTTCTGCTTCAGCATCCCTTGACCAAGCCCATTGTCCTGTGTATAGACCAAAGCAATGCCCTCAGTCAGAATATTCTGAAATGTAAGCTCTTCAACTGGCCATGGATGATGTCCTTGGGTGACAGGTCGGCTGTCGGCACAACCTCCCTCGTGTGATCTGACCATTAATCTGTAATGAACTAAAGCCCAATAAAAGATTAGGCTTCAATGTGAACCTCCTGCATTGGATTGAATGTACTTACAAGCTCATGACCGGTCTTTTGAGTTTTCTTCACTACCATAGCACTTTCATTTGACAAGATTTTGTAGCTGCATAACTCTAAATTTCAAGTTCAGAGAGGAAGAGAAAGAGGAAATGAGCAGCCATGAAAACTCTTGGGAAATACAGGTGAGAAGGGCTGCATGGAACACAGAATGAATGTGCCAGGATGCTGAGGCTCAAAGAATACAGGGTCAACTTGATAGGTAATCAGGAAAGGATCCACAAAACGGTGACCAAACTTCCTCCTGGGAGATGGGAATCTTGCTTATTAGTAGAAGGTCAAACTATATCTCTTACCTTAAATTCATAATCCAGCCCACAACTTGTAATAAAAAAAGGCATTTTGTGTTGGTGTTTATCACGTTTTAGATGAGGTCCTTTTGTTATTCAATAGGAAATAAATGTAATAAAGGTTTTGCAGTAATATTTATACAGGCCATGTTTTCTTTATTTCTCAGGGAGGAGCTTTCTTCTTTCTGGAACATGTGGCTTCCTCAGATGAAGCTAGCTGGCTTTGCTTCTTTCAGAAAATTCTAAATCCCACCTGGAAACTTGTATTTGATGGCTGTGACTTAAGAAAATTCACCTGGAAGGATCTAGAGAAGGCTAAATTCTCTACAGTGAAACTACGCCATATTCAGCCACGCACATTTATAAAGCCCATAACTCCCCACATTGTTGGATATGCTGTGAAATAAACAAAGAAAGCATAGCAGCAAGAAAGGAAATTGGAATGTTAGTTTGACTCAACCTACAGTAGCTCTGTTTAGTAAATAGGGGTTGATATAGAATAGAAGACATTCACTTATGTGTAATTTCTATCAAACATTCATCATATTACAATTGTTCAATTTTTGCTTAATTTCAAATTTATACTTGTAAATGTTTTTAATAAAAAAAAAAACTGAAATTTGTTACACTTGAAAAATAAAAAGCAAATTTATGCTTCCTACATGAATAAATCACCAGGTGTATTTTCATAACACATCTCATTTACAAATAATAGTTAAACTTTTTCGTACACATTTTCAAAAGAAAGGTTAATTTTCTGCTGGAGTAAATTTACCAGTTTATTTTCCATATACAGTTGTAGTGGGGAAATGTCTCTAGAGATTTTTCACCATGAAAAAAATTATGTATGTATAAAATTAGTATGGGGGGTGGCATAGATAATGAGATTCAAAAGTGGCTGCTCTATCTTTATATTGGTAGTTCGCCAGCCTAAACCTGGAGAAATTTCTCTTGGCGAAAATGCTGTTATGTAAGGGAGGAGCCCTATACTACTCGGATGCCGCCAGGTCTAATAGTGAGATGACCATAGGGAGAGTTCCTGGCAGACACAGGAACCAAAGTTAGCAGGAGGAACGGGGAACAAGGAGCATTGTTTTGGGACAAGTCAGGTCAATTCCAAATGGGCAGAGCAATACAAAATCAGGAGACAAGAGAGTAGTTGATGTAACAGGCCGGGTCAAACACAACAGTAAAGCAGTACAGAATCGAGATCTAAGAGAGTAGTCAATAAACGGGCAAAGGTCAGGACAGGCAGCAAACTAGGAATGGTCAGGGACAGGCAAGATCAGGAACAGGCAAGACTAACAAAAATAGCACACACGAACTATGCAAATAAACCTACGTTGGGCAATGAGTAGTAGGTTGAGGGCCCTGTAAATATCTGAATTTCTCACCATGTGCGGTTTATTACGGTGTTGAAATAAAAGGATGTGTGCACATGTTTTGCAACTCACGTCAGACTAAAGTAAGCAGCAGCTGCGGGCGTTCCAGCGAGGAATGCAGCGGGTGCCCCCTCTGCACCACTGGACCACCATGTACCCTTACATACACTCCTGTGCTCTTAGTGAATTAAAGGATATTTGTTGGAGAAATTTTACCCAGAGAAGTGATGTGATTTTACAGCAATGCAAAAATAATTTTTACCACTGCAAAGTTAATTCTCCAAAACTTATTGTATTGTCCTTTTAGTGAGGGGGACCTTCATTTTTGGTGAAAATACTCCAAAGTTTCACTTTCATCATGTAGTATAAATTCACCTTAGACTGTAGCCTTAATTTCATGGGCACTGACTTCACTTTCCACGTGTCTTCAAGTTCCAGCACATTACAGTGCAAAAAAACAGGTTTGTCTACAATACAGTGTTTGGGCTTCTTTGTGTAAGTCCTCTTCCTTTACAAAAAGATCTCAAGCAGAGCTAAGCCAGAAGAAAATATTTTATGTTATACTGATTGAAAATCTCCCTATCGAGCACAGGGGGGGGGGGAGCAAGGGTTCTCTTACTGCCCAAGCTCAGCAAATGCAACCTTCACTCTGCAATTTTATGAACTCTCGCTCTCAAGAATTTCACTGACCCAGCTGATATAAACGAAAGTTGATGCCAGTGTTAAAAGAAACAAAATATACGAGGTAGAAGAACCAGCTAATGACATGTATTTAAAAAAGCAAGGTAACTCTGAGGGGTTCTGGTAGCCCACCTGAAGGTAAAATTCAATCTCTACAGGACCCTTTGTCACAAGTGGGAAATCTCCTTGTGGATGACAAAGTGTCAACGAATACAGGAAATGCTTCAGGTAACACACTTCATTCACGTGAAAGTGCAGAAGGAATTTTCATGAGATTATACTATTCAAAAGTTTTAAAAAAAGAAATTTTGAAAAAATGCTGCTAGACTTTTTGTATGACATGCAATTTCTATAAGATTTCAATGAATTCACATGCTAAATCATATCACGAGTAAGGTGTTAATATAAAACGTTAGAGATAAAAGAATTATGAAAAAAAATATGGAAACTGGATTTTTATCAAACACAAGACTTCAGTATAAGACACTGTAAGACACTTTTTCAACCTGTGTAAAGATTTCGTAGGGAAAAGGTAATGCATGTGATGACAGTTCCCCTTTAATGCTAAATCAGTGGGTTGGAGTTTGCTCGGGCAGATTCATGAGCAGGAATGCTGAGCTGCATTCAACTTTGAGCCTTTGACCAGCACACAGCAGGGCCTGCTTCTCATAGCCATGTCTCTCGTCATATACATTTTGCAGCTGTGTTTAGCTGTTTTGTTTTTGCCTCTTCATATTCTGAGTTTTCTTGGAATCTG
Organism: Xenopus petersii; assembly: GCA_038501925.1. Lineage (NCBI taxonomy): Eukaryota > Metazoa > Chordata > Amphibia > Anura > Pipidae > Xenopus > Xenopus petersii. Next base: position 42,974,693 of record CM076674.1, on the reverse strand, counting down.
GAATGTGATTTCTAGGAAAATATTCCCTTATATTTTAGCACCATCCATGAGAAGCTACAACAAATTAATGGATGCAACAAAAAAGGATCTTTTCAGCAACCTCAGTGATTTTGCAAGTAACTCCAAGGACTTCAGGCTTCTAGAGATTGGATGTGGCAGTGGTTCCAATTTTAAATTCTACCCAAGTAATTGCAAGGTAACCTGTCTGGATGTCAACCCAAATTTTGAGAAGTTTCTGAGTAAAAGCCAAGCAGAAAACAACCATCTGAAGTTTGAGAGGTTTTTGGTGGCCTCTGCAGACAACATGAAGCAGGTCGCTGATGCCTCCCAAGACGTGGTGGTCTGCACCCTGGTAGCATGTTCCGTGCCCAACACACCCAAGGTGCTGGAAGAAGTGTGGAGAGTTCTTAAGCCAGTAAGTGTCACATTATTTATAAGCAGTTTTTTTTATTTCCTGAAGACTTTGGGAATATATTTATTTAAAATCTGAATACTGAAAAACATTAATATCACTTTTTATCCAGCAGTTTTGCATGTTTTTCCTTTTATGAAGAGTTGCTTTGCTGAAAAATGTACCAATACCTTCGCCTATGATCAAAACTTTCCTGGCAGTTAGGAAAGTTTATAAAAGACATTTATCAAAGCTGATACCTGGGTCAGTTTGTTCAAATGAGTTTGCTTTCAACAGTTGAACGGCATTGTTAGCTTGGAATAACAGTGCTCAGTGTTGTTCACCCATCCGAATCCTTGCTCCCTGTTGCATATCAGGTGCAGGGGGGGGGGCTGTTTTGCCGGAGGATTATTTTCAACACTGGAACAGTAGTATAAAAGTAAAATGTTAATTCAAAAAAGGGTTTACATTACCACTTAGTGAAATATTCAGATATATGATATTTTGGTGCATTCCTTTTTCCTGCAAGTTGCTACTAATGGCAACAATATTTTGCTGGGCTAAATGTATCTCCTGAGCCATGTCCTTAAGAAAGTCAATTCATAAAAATGTATCCTAATGTAAGAATGACTACATGCTACAATATTGCCATACACTAGATAGGGAATAATTTACCCCCTATTGTAAATAATAGAGATATTAAAGGTATAAAGCTGTTATGCAGGTCATGGAACTCTGAGGTACCATCTGTATCCTTTATATTTTACAACAGGGGGACATTATTTATAATAATACCCAAGTTTCAGTGAGTCATGTTACAAAGATTACTTACTACTAAAATATAGATCGTATAATATACTATACATTATAAGTTCATGACTGAAGACGGACAGGAAGGGGTGGGCAAAGCAGAGGTCCGGGACAGAGACAGGAAAAAGTAGGAGGAGTACAAGACTGGGCAAGGATGGGACAGAGCAGGTAAAGGTGAATAGGAGTGGACAAGAATGGCACGATGTGGGTGAAGTACAGGTCTAGAATAATAGGATAATGTATCATTTAGAATTTAATTCTCTAGTATACTTTTATCAGCATTTGTGAATATTACTTCTAGAAAAAAAGTTCTGTAAAAAAAAATCCTCTGCAACATCTGTGTGAAGACTGGTTTGGGAGTGATAAATCTGATCTGCTTTGCACAGTCAATTTTTACAGAGGCCCCATGCAGCCTGCCCTTCCCAAGCTAACGTATAGGATTCCTTTATTTTTCAGAGGCACAATGAGATAGAGAGGGGGGAGTAATTGTGATCCCTGTACTATTTAAAGTAATCTTTGTAACATGACTCACAGAAATTCGGGTGTTATAATAAATAATGTCCCCGACAGAGAGAGGCTGAAGCAGCCTAAGTACAAGCAGGGCCGGATTTACATAGTGGGCGCCCCTAGGCCCATTTCCATTTGGCGCCCCTGTCCCCTCCCCTTTATCCGTACAAATTTTCATCATCAATGGGGATTGGCGCATGGGAAATTTAAAAAATTATTGTATCCCCAGTGTTTTTAAACCAATGTGGGTGTGGTTGGGCAGCATGCCGCCCCCCTAAAATCCTGCCGCCCTAGGCCCGGGCCTAGGAGGCCTTTCAACAAATCTGGGCTTAAGTACAAGACTGGACAGAGACAGAAGAGCTTGGGTGAAGTAATGAACTGGACAGGCAGAAAAGGCAACAGTAAGGCAGGAATAAAACACAAACTGAAATAAGCTGAAGTCAGGACAGGCAGTAAACAAAGCAGATTCAGGAACAGGAACAGTGCTCTGGGTAGATCAAGCAAAGGTTAGAGGAAAGGGGAGTTTTTATAAGGCAAGGGAGTGACTCTGACTGGCTGGTGTTGGGGATTTATTACAGTACAAAAGCAATATTATAATCGCAGCCACCTTAATTACCTTCAGTGTTCAGTGAACTGATATTTTATTGTGCAGTGTTATATGCACACGTGTAGTGCCCCTTTTTTCAAGTGTGAACTTGAAAATGCCCAAAACATATTGTGCAACTATAACACTGCACAATACATTTGCTGTTCACTGAGAATTGTGGACTGATATTGTTCAGTCAAGTGGTTAATCCATCATTGCCTGAAAGAAACACTGACTTCTTAGGTCAGTGGCTATAAAAGTCAGTGAGAAACTGAGCAGTCTCTGGTTTGAATCAGTGCATAACACCTGATGGGACTAAAGGGTAGCGAAGCCTAAAAATAATCATTTGCCTCATAGTACTGCTCTCATACTGTATCTGCCAAGCTACAATTGATGCAATTGAGAGGAATGTATGTTAGGTTCTTGGCTGGCCTTTAAGCAGAGTAATAATATAACTTGTACATACGTGGACTGGACTTTTAGCTGCCAACTCAGCAACCTTTTTCCAAGTTGGCAGCCTGTTGTTCTGTGCATAGACCGAAACAAGAAGAATGACATAAACAATGCATGTTTTCAAAGTTGTCTCTGGAAGCTCCTAATTTCTTTTATCGTTAGTGTCTGTAACACAAAAACGAGAGAGTTTGCATTTTGACACCAAAATTTGCTGTATGTGCCTGAACCCGTGCCGATGCAATGGTTCAGGGTGCAAGGAAGGTAAGGGGCAGATTGTAGCATAGGCACTGATTCTCAGCCTGTCCTTAGACACTAGTCTAACTACAACATATCTAGAATAACAAAACTGTCTACCCTAAAACTCTTTCCAAAAATATTTACACAGACCATGTTTTTTTTTTCTCAGGGAGGAGCTTTCTTCTTTCTGGAACACGTGGCGTCTTCGGATGAAGCTAGCTGGCTTTGTTTCCTTCAGAAAATTCTAAATCCCACGTGGAAACTTGTTTTTGCTGGCTGTGATTTAAGAAAATTCACCTGGCAGGAACTAGAAAATGCTAAATTCTCTACAGTGAAACTACGCCATATTCAGGCACGCACTATTATAAAGCCCGTAATCCCCCACATTGTTGGATATGCTGTAAAATAAACAAGACAAGCCAGCATGAAAGAAAACTGTAACATTAGTTTGACTCGAACTACAGAAGACACACTCCCTCATGTATAATTTCTTGCAAACATTTCAAGATCCTTTTACAATTGTTACATTTTGCTAAATTTGAAATTGATAAATGTTTTCCACAGGTTTTTTTTTTTTATTAAAAAAGACATGCTTTAACTGAAATCTGTTATATTTGAAATAAAGTGAATTTATGATTTCTACATACATTTTGTCTGTATTCAGAACCCTCATACTAATATTTTTCTCATTTCTCTATAGTTGGTTTAAAGGGCATGTAAAGTCTAAAATAGAATAAGGCTAGAAATGCTGTATTTTGTATACTAAATATAAACATGAACTTACTGCACCACAAGCCTAATCAAACAAATAATTTATGCTTTCAAAGTTGGCTACATTGGGTCACCATCTTGTAACTTTGTTAAACATCTTTGCAGGACTAAGACTGTGCACATGCTCAGTGTGGTCTGGGCTGCTTAGGGATCATCATAAACAAAGCTGCTTGAGTTCTGCATGGCTGGGAAGTAAGGTGGGGGCTCCCCCTGCTGTTCATAAGTATGATTATTTCCCTGCTCAGCAGTTAGGGACCGTCTGACAATTCCTATCCACATGTCAGGGAGCCGGGAGCTCCCTCCAGGGAGGTAGTCGGGATCAAGGAGGAAGCCCTCTGTGGGTGCAAGTTCGCGGTGTCCAAAGGGTTAATCCAAAGAGTAGTCAGAATTCAGGCAAGAGTTCAGGGGCAGGCAGATAAAGGCAAAAGTCCAAAGTCCAGGCAAGGGTCAAAGATAATAATCAGGAACAGGATTAGTAGTAATAGCACACAGGGAACCCAGGAAATACTTGGGGAAGATTTCCTATTCTTGGGCGCCATTCTGGCGTCTAAATGGAGTTTTTATTTTGAATTTGGCGCCATTGACGTCATTGACGTCCTTGCGCCGACATCGGCGCACTGACGTCATCGCGCCGGCGTCGCTTACCCACGTGGCGGCCATGGGCGCCGCCATTTTGGGAGCGACGCCGGCAGGAGAGGACGCGCCGCCCGGAGCTCCAGGACCTGCTCCGGGCGGCGATCGCGACAGTACCCCCCCCTCACGGGGGGCCTCCGGACCACCAGGACTTGGCTTCTGGGGAAATTTGGAGTGGAACTCCCTCACCAGACGAGGAGCACGGACATCAGAGTGTCCCTCCCAGGAACATTCTTCAGGGCCAAAGCCCTTGCACTTGATGAGGTACTGAAGAGATCCCCTGGAGATTCTGGAGTCAAGGATCTTCTCCACTTCATATTCTTGTTGACCATCCACAGAGATAGTAGGAGGAGGAGACTGGACAACAGAAAAGCGGTTGGAGATAGCGGGTTTCACCAAGGAGACATGAAACACGTTGGGAATTCGCATCTCAGGGGGAAGCTGAAGTCTGACAGCCACAGGATTGATCACCTCCAAGATGGAAAAAGGACCTACGAACCTTGGACCCAACTTGGGAGATGGTACCTTCAACCGAATGTTCCTGGAAGACAACCAGACTTTATCACCGACCTTGTAGGGAGGAGAGGGTCTACGTCTACGATCTGCAAACGTCTTATGAACCAGAGCACTCTTCTCCAGGCTGGACTTGGTTGCAGCCCAGATAGCAGACATGTGGGCTGCATGGTCATCAGCGGCCGGAACATCGGACAACACAAAGTCTTGTGGGAAGGCTTGAGGATGTTGGCCATGCACCGTCATAAATGGGGACCTTCCAGTGGAAGTGTGGCAGGCATTGTTATGAGCAAATTCCGCCCACGGGAGGAGATCAGACCAATCATCTTGACAAAGGGAAACGTGGTTTCTCAAGAACTGTTCCAAGGCTTGGTTCACTCGCTCAGCCGCTCCATTCGTCTGGGGATGATAAGCTGAGGAGAACTGGAGATTAATACCCAGATCTTTGCACAGGGAACGCCAGAACTTTGCAGTGAATTGGGACCCTCTGTCAGAAACGATCTCGGCCGGGAAGCCATGCAGGCGAAAAATGAACTGGATGAACAATTGTGACAACTCCACTGCAGATGGAAGCTTCCGTAGAGGGATGAAGTGGGCCATCTTGCTGAAGCGATCAATGACAACCCAGATCACGGTATTCCCACTGGAGGGAGGAAGTTCAACAATGAAGTCCATTGCCAAATGCGTCCAAGGACGAGAGGGAACAGGCAACGGCTGTAGTAACCCGCTAGGGCGAGAATGGCTAGACTTGGAAGTGGCACAAACGGTACAAGCAGCAACAAAATCTTTGACATCTTTACAAATAGTCGGCCACCAGACTAGACGTCGTAAAAGTTCAAGAGTCCTGGCAGGACCAGGATGTCCTGCCTGCTTGGAGCTATGAGTCTGTTGCAGGATAGGCAGACGAAGTTCAGGAGGTACGAATGCCATTCCAATGGGAGTTTCAGGAGGGGCAGAAGATTGACTAGCCAGGATTTGATCAGCAAATTGAGGGTACAAAGAGGCGATGATCTTGACAGGAGGAATAATAGGCTCTTGTCTTTCAGGAGTACGATCCACCGGAGTGAAACTTCGAGATAGAGCATCAGCCTTCCGATTCTTGGAGCCAGGGCGAAAAGTCAAGACAAAATTGAATCGAGAGAAGAAGAGAGACCACCTTGCTTGTCTGGGATTCAGCCTCTTGAGGGATTGAATGAACTCAAGATTCTTATGATCCGTGTAGATCGTGACTGGGATCAACGAACCTTCAAGGAGGTGACGCCACTCTTCTAAGGCAAGCTTAACAGCCAGGAGTTCTCGATTCCCTACATCATAATTTTGTTCTGCAGGCGAAAACTTCTTAGAGAAATACACACATGGGTGCAGCTTCCCATCAGAAGGATGTCTTTGGGACAGGATAGCTCCAGCTCCTACTTCAGAAGCATCTACCTCGATGAAGAAAGGTAACCCCGGATCAGGATGGCGGAGAACCGAAGCAGAAGTGAAGGCATCCTTCAAGGATTGAAAGGCTTCTATAGCAGGCGGAGGCCATGAGCTGGGTTTACCCCCTTTTCGGATGAGGGCCAGGATAGGAGCAATACGAGAAGAGAATCCCTTAATGAATTGCCGGTAGTAATTGGCAAAACCAATGAATCTCTGGATTGCCTTAGTGCTCAGCGGTAGGGGCCACTCTTGGATTGCAGACACTTTCACAGGATCCATCTCGAAACCCTCTGGGGAGATGATATAACCCAAAAAAGGGATCTTGGACACTTCAAACACGCATTTCTCCAGTTTGGCAAAAAGAGAGTTCTTCCTCAAACGAGAGAGTACTTCCTTCACCTGGGAACGATGGCTTGAAAGGTCCTTGGAGAAAATCAGGATGTGGTCAAGGTACACGACCACAAACTTTCCCAAGAGATCCCGGAAAATGTTGTTCACGAATTCTTGAAAGACAGCGGGGGCATTGCAGAGACCAAAGGGCATTACAAGGTACTCATAGTGCCCATCCCAAGTGTTGAATGCTGTCTTCCATTCGTCACCTTCCCGGATGCGGATAAGGTTATACGCCCCACGGAGATCCAACTTAGAGAAGATTTTAGCCCCCTTCAGTTGGTCAAAGAGTTCGGCAATCAAGGGCAAAGGATACCGGTTCTTAACCGTAATTTTATTAAGTCCCCGGTAGTCGATGCAAGGACGTAGGCCTCCATCCTTCTTTTCCACGAAGAAGAATCCAGCCCCGGCAGGAGAAGTAGAAGGGCGAATAAATCCCCGCTGGAGATTTTCTTGGATATACTGCTTCATGGCAGTGGTCTCCGCTGGAGAGAGAGGATAAGTACGACCTCTAGGGGGCATGGTTCCAGGCAGGAGATCGACAGGACAATCGTATTGTCGATGTGGAGGAAGGAATTCTGCAGACTTCTTACAGAATACATCAGTGAATTCCTTGTAAAAGGGGGGTAGAGTCTTCAGATCTGACAAAGAGATATTCACCCTCTGGAGGGGTACAGCAGGAAGACAGTGCTGCTGGCAAAATGGGCTCCAACCGGAAATCTGTCCTGTGGACCAATCAATGGTGGGATTATGCAGGCGCAGCCAAGGGAGACCCAACACAACTGGAACGGATGGGCAGGAAATAATTAGGAACGAAAGTCTTTCTTTATGCAGCGTCCCAACCTGCACAGGCAATTCCCCAGTCGTCATGGAGATAAATTCAGCCTCCAGGGGTCTGTCGTCAATGGCAATGACACGGAGAGGAGAAGACAATTGGAATAAGGGAACTTCCATGTGTTTGGCGAATTGAGCGTCCATGAAGTTCCCAGCCGCTCCAGAGTCAATGAAAGCAGAGCCGACAATAGTCTTAGTGGCTAGGCGAATCTGTAATGGAAGGAGAAACCTGTGAGTGTTCTCTTGAGACTTCGGAGTAGTGCCCCCTACATGAGTTACCCTAGAAATACCTCGGGGAACAGAACTCGTGGGCTTCACCGGACAAGAGTTCGCAAAATGAGACTGTCCGCCACAATACAGACATAAGCCAGCCATTCGTCTACGGAGTCTTTCTTGTTCGGATAGACGAGCCCTTCCAACTTGCATTGGTTCCTCCGGAGGAGAAGGAGAGGCTTGAGTAGCAGGAGTATGCAGGAGGGGTCTCTGGAAGCGAGGTGCCAGCAAGGGTTGAAATCTTTTACAGCGCTCCCTCTCTACTTGATGCTCTCTGAGCCGAGTGTCCACCTTAATAGAAAGTGCGATCAGATCCTCCAGCAGATCAGGGAACTCCCTGGAGACAAGATCATCCTTAATGCGAATAGACAGACCTTGATAGAATATGGCCTTATAGGCATCGTCATTCCAGGAAGTCTCAGCCATCAAAGTTCTAAAGTCAATAGCATAGTCACTGACACTGCGGTTTCCCTGCCGGAGTTGCAGAAGACGAGAAGGGGCATTAGTGACCCAACCCGGGGCATCAAACACAGTACGAAATGCTTGAAGAAAGGTCTTGGCATCAAAAGTCAGTGGAGAATTCTTCTCCCAAAGAGATGTTGCCCACTCAAGCGGTTTGCCCACCAAACGAGACATCACATACCCCACCTTGGAACGTTCATTGTGGAAGTGCGAGGGTTGGAACTCGAACTGGATCTGGCACTGTGTAGCGAAACCTCTGCAGGCTTGTGGGTCCCCACTGAAGCGAGGAGGAGGCGGAATGCGAGGCTCACTTGACGAGGAACCTACGGTAGACGAGACGGCCGCCATGGAAGGATTTACCGCAGCTTGGGGAGCTGGAGGTGCTGGAGGCATACGAGAGAGAAGAGTATCGAGTGCCTGCCCTATGCGGTACTGCTGGGCTTCATAATCCTCCATGCGGGATGCCAGTCCACGGACCGCTCGTCCGACATCAGGCGTAGCTTCCTCAGTAGGATCCATGGCCCAAGAATAATGTCAGGGAGCCGGGAGCTCCCTCCAGGGAGGTAGTCGGGATCAAGGAGGAAGCCCTCTGTGGGTGCAAGTTCGCGGTGTCCAAAGGGTTAATCCAAAGAGTAGTCAGAATTCAGGCAAGAGTTCAGGGGCAGGCAGATAAAAGCAAAAGTCCAAAGTCCAGGCAAGGGTCAAAGATAATAATCAGGAACAGGATTAGTAGTAATAGCACACAGGGAACCCAGGAAATACTTGGGGAAGATTTCCTATTCTTGGGCGCCATTCTGGCGTCTAAATGGAGTTTTTATTTTGAATTTGGCGCCATTGACGTCATTGACGTCCTTGCGCCGACGTCGGCGCACTGATGTCATCACGCCGGCGTCGCTTACCCACGTGGCGGCCATGGGCGCCGCCATTTTGGGAGCGACGCCGGCAGGAGAGGACGCGCCGCCCGGAGCTCCAGGACCTGCTCCGGGCGGCGATCGTGACACCACAGCAGTAAATGAAGGGAGAATTTCACTGCATACAGTCAGGTTTCTTATAAAAACGGTAGACATTTTCTAATTAAAGTATATTGGAGATAGCTTTCTTTTTCATTAAAGAAAGTAAAAATGGCAACAGATTTTATATCATATTGAGTTTCATACTAAATATTCTTACCAAACTGGAATATATACTGGTATTTAAGTTAATATTGCCCGTTTACATCTCTTGCCTTGAACCACCATTTTGTGATGGTCTGTGTGCTGCCTCAGAGATCACCTGACCAGAAATACTGCAGCTCTAACTGTAACAGAAAGAAGTGTGGAAGCAAAACACAGAACTCTGTCTGTTAATTGGCTCATGTGACCTAAGGCTAGGGCCACACTAGGCGATAGCGCCGCGATTTGACTCGACTTTTCGCCGCGACTTTTAAGCCGCAATCGCTGGGGAAAATTTGGCGCTGGCGTCTATGGGGAATCGCGACAAATCGCCAGCGTAAAAACACACGCGGCGATCTTTTTTCTACTGTCGCTCGAAATTGCCTCGCTAGGCGATTTCGAGCGACAATAGAAAAAAGATCGCCGCGTGTGTTTTTACGCTGGCGATTTGTCGCGATTCCCCATAGACGCCAGCGCCAAAATTTCCCCAGCGATTGCGGCTTAAAAGTCGCGGCGAAAAGTCGCCGCGAGTCAAATCGCGGCGCTATCGCCTAGTGTGGCCTTAGCCTAACATGTATGGCTTTTTGTTATGTTTGTGTGCACAGTAAATCGTACGGTCACAGGAGGCAGCCTTATTTTTTGTCTGTGTGTTTGGAGTATTGCCTTAAAATGCTTATACACTGGCCAACAGTATGGATACCATATGACTGGACATACTCGGATATGGACGCATTCTATTGTTCTACTTCACCTCCATATTTGCTGTATATTTGATGTAACATGCACCCACCTTTACAGTCTACAACCAACATTTGAATAGAATCTGTTGGGAATTCCCATTTTATAACTGCTACCATTTTAATTGCAGTGGCCTTGATATTCTTCATCTAAACCAAGTATTAGTATCATCTGGATTCTACCAACATTAAAGGGGTTATTTATTTTTTTAAATGAACTTCTATCTCTTTGGAAACTTCAGACAACCACACTTCCTAAAAGTCAATGTTTCACGTGTACCAGGTGCCACACTACAGAGGTGTGCGATTGAGTTGGAAACGGCCATGTTTACCTACATTATATTTGGTTCAATCACCAGGGCCAATAAAATATGGCTACTAGAGTTGGAAGCAGCTATCAAAGCAGAAACAGAAAGAGAAGTTAATGGATATGCTTCAGGACATCAAAATGGCATTATTTTACAGTGGAGGCATCAATGGACTCGACCAAGCTAGCGGGAAAATCTATGAGCTTGTCAGTGGTGGCCAAAAGGGGATTATGGCTAAAACATTGGAATGCAGAATCCCAGTCCAAGCACAATCTGTGTTCCCTTTGTTTCTTATTCGGCCCAGAGTTCGATCAGAAAATCTCTAAAGCATCTGCTGGGAAATCCTTTTCTACGGCAAGAACGCAGAGAAAAGATCCACCGCTAGCATTCCTAGGAATTCTTTTAGAGAAGCCAAACATTATAAACCTGGCAGACCTAGGAATCAGTCGTTTCCTGCAAAAAGGGCTGACCAGAAAACTTTAAGTACCAAGCATGAAGGATAGGATTCAAGCATATATTCACAATATTCTCATCAGGAAAGACTTTGCCCAATAACCAATAAGAGTACAATGGATGTAGTGACTCAAAAGTGTCACCACAGCATTAAGGCCTCTCAAATGGAATTTAGAGAGGGGCAGCTTGTATCTCTAGAGCTATACACTTGGATCCCTACTCTTAGGGAGTGCACCCAGCACTATATTCCTTAAACTTCTTCAGTGGAGCTCAGACTGCTTACTTACTACCCTACTCCTAGCTATCACACCTAGTATGCTCTATGACAGAGTATCAGTAGTGAATTCATGGATCTGCACACACACTATATTCTGCAGTCGGGGACGTGGCCCCTCTTTTTATTTTTATACCACGAACAAGATCAACGTTTCTGGGGGGGGTTTAACCTCCCCTGACTGCAGATAAGTGTGTGTGCAGATCTGTGAATTCTCTACTGATATGCTGTCATAGAGCACACGAGGTGTGATAGATATAACACTCTATTCAAATGTTGGTTGTAGACTTTAAAGGTGGGTGCATGTTACATCAGCAAATATGGAAGTGAAGTAAAAACAATAGAATGCGTCCATATGCGAGTATGTTCAGTCATATGGTATCCATACTGCTGGCCAGTGTATAAGCATCTTAAGGCAATACTCCAAACGCAGGGACAAAAAAATAAGGCTGCCTCCTGGGATCGTACTATTCACTGTGCACACAAATATACCAAAAAAAACATACTTGTTAGGTCACATGAGCCAATTAACAGAGTTCTGTCTTTTGCTTCCACACTTCTTTCTGTTACAGTTAGAGCTGCAGTATTTCTGGTCAGGTGATCTCTGAGGCAGCACACAGACTATCACAAAATGGTGGTTCCTGTCCATACAGATGGAGTTCGCAAACGGAAGAGCCCAAAGCACATATCTTTAGCTTATATATACCTGAAGAGTTCCACCTCCCTGTCTCTCGCTAAACTGCAAGAAGAGTCTTTAATCCAAGAAGAGGATCTAAAACTAAGAACTTGTTTCTCTGTCTAAGCTTTAGGGGTCCGCCTGAACTCTTAATCTCCCGGTTACTCTGGAAAAGTTGTGGCCTGGTGGCAACCCTAGTGTGGCCAACTGAAATGGTGGCAACTGCAGAAAGTGAAGAGAATGTGCAACCCTTCTCCATATGATGATGCATTGGCAGATGGATTTTCAATGGTCAGATCATCTGCAATCCAAAAGAATCAACATTATCTGTAGAAACAGCCCCTCCCCCCAAACCTGGTAGGTGTGTGTGTATATATATATATATATATATATCCTTAAGAAAGGCCCTAAAAAGGGCCAAAATGTTGGATATGCATTAAAGGGATACTGTCATGGGAAAAAAAATTTTTTTCAAAATGAATCAGTTAATAGTGCTGCTCCAGCAGAATTCTGCACTGACGTCCATTTCTCAAAAGAGCAAACAGATTTTTTTATATTCAATTTTGAAATCTGACATGGGGCTAGACATTTTGTCAATTTCCCAGCTACCCCTGGTCATGTGACTTGTGCCTGCACTTTAGGAGAGAAATGCTTTCTGGCAGGCTGCTGTTTTTCTTTTTCAATGTAACTGAATGTGTCTCAGTGGGACATGGGTTTTTACTATTGAGTGTTGTTCTTAGACCTACCGGCAGCTGTTGTGTTAGGGAGCTGCTATCTGGTTACCTTCCCATTGTTCTTTTGTTTGGCTGCTGGGGGGAAAGGGAGAGGGGTGATATCACTCCAACTTGCAGTACAGCAGTAAAGAGTGATTGAAGTTTATCAGAGCACAAGTCACATGACTTGGGCAGCTGGGAAATTGACAATATGTCTAGCCCCATGTCAGATTTCAAAATTGAATATCAAAAAATCTGTTTGCTCTTTTGATAAATGGATTTCAGTGCAGAATTCTGCTGGAGCAGAACTATTAACTGATTAATTTTGAAAAAAAAAATATTTTCCCATGACAGTATCCCTTTAAATAAAACACTACTTGTTCACGAGAATATGGAGTGCGGGTCCTTCCATTATATTATATGAAGAATCTTCTGAATTTGTTTTGAATCCAGTAAGAGTGCAGGCACTGGACACAAAGTATATACATATATTTTAGTTTAGCTGATATTGGCCAAACTGTACAACCAAAGCTAAAAGCCCAGCTTAAACGTTATTAAGCTTTTTATTCAGCATCTCTACAGTTTGCAATTTCAGCCAATTGGTTGCTAGGGTCTACATTACTCTAGCATCCCTGCATTGATTGGAATAAGAGACTGGACTAGGAGTTGTCCTCAATAGAAAGATGAGTAATATAAAGTAGCAATGATATATTAGTATCAGGCCTGGACTCGCAATCTGTGGGTTCTGGCAAATGCCAGAGGGCATTTAGTGGGCTGGTGGGGTCTGTTTGAGCTTCTGTGTGGGCTGATTGGGCCTCTGTGTACCTGAAATGCCAGGGCCTATTCAGCGCCGGATTTCAATAAGGGGTGCCCCTAGGCCGCGCGGTACGACCAGGCGGCTGCGCGGTCCTAGCGCCCACCTCCCCTTCCCAGCGCGCCGGCCAAAAAACGCTGGCGCAGCTGTTGTAATTGATAATGCGGCTGGGCGGCATGCCGCCCCTATTTTTTTGCCGCCCTAGGCCCGGGCCTATGCGGCCTTGCCGTAAATCCGGGCCTGGGCCTATTTGAATTCTCAGTCCCGGCCTGATTAGTTGCGTTTAAGAGCATTTGTTTATTTACATGGGGTCAGTGACCCCCATTCGAAAGCTGGAAAAAGTGAGAGAAAAAAGCAAATCATTAAAAAAAAAAAATGGTAAAACTAATGAAGACGAATGGAAAAGTTGCTTACAATTGACCACTGATAATTAAACGAAGGTGAATCATCTCTTTACTGTGTTAGGTCAATATAACAATGAATAGTAATATAACAAGGGCTTGTTTGTCCTGCACGATTGGAACGTTCTGAAACCCCATGTCCTGCCCTCGGGGACTCTCTAACGCTCTAGGGAACATAAGAGGCTGCTGCTGCTGGTCATGCTCCGTGTGACCCAGTAACCGTGGAAGTGTCCTGTCACTCACAGTCCGCAGTGCACGCGCCTCATGCACAACGAAGGAGCGCGCTCGCATTACTGAAGCTACCGGAACGCGCACGTCAGCTGTAATTGACAGTTGCGGGCTGTACAACAGGTACTGTCCATCATTGTTAGCTGGAGATGGCGCTGCACATTGTGTTGCTGCAGATCTGTGTGGGGCTGGTGGCGCTGCCGGTGCATCTCTTGGCGTTTCTGGGGCTGTGGGACAGGATAGCCAAGAAGGTGCTGCCATACCTATTGGAACGCATCGCTAAGGAATACAACAGGAAAATGGGAGACGAGAAGAGGAAACTGTTCAGCAACATGAGTGACTTCGCCGGTGCCTCTGGGAAACTCGCCATCCTGGACCTGGGCTGCGGCACGGGGGCCAATTTCCAGTACTATCCGCCGGGCAGCAAAGTCACGTGTGTGGACCCCAACCCCAACTTCCAGTCGTTCCTGGCCAGGAGTTTGGCCGAGAGTCAGCACGTCCATTTCCAGCGCTTTGTAGTGGCGCCCGGGGAGAATATGTCGCCTGCTGTGAGGGACGACTCCATGGATGTGGTGGTCTGTACTCTGGTCCTGTGCTCAGTCAGGGAGGTGGAGGCGGTGCTCGCCGAGGTGCTGCGGGTTCTCAGACCTGTGAGTTGTTCACACACTGATATTTTTATCATCAGGGTCATGGAACTTAGGCATCAGAGGGGGGATATGTACATGAGACATATTGTTAATCATATTGATAAATTTACAGCAAGTGCTGATCTGCAACTCTGAGTATCTCTCGCCATCAGGTCAAGTTGAGAGTTGCAGTTGAACAACAGCTGACAAGTTATAAGTTTACTTCTTATATTTCCTTTTACTAAGCTTTGGGCCCTGCATTCCCAGGCTCCTCCTCTTCTCTAAAGCCAGCCATGAATATACTATGTGTATATCAGTATATGTGGCACGGGGCCACCATCCCAGGGACCATGAGCTGTGGGTAGGGTTGCCACCATTTCTGGTAAAAAAAAAAATACCAGCCTTCCTATATTTTTATGGTTTTTCCCTATAAATAACTTTGGCATCAAGTAACATTTTCACTGGCCAGGTGGCAACCCTAGTTGTGGGGCCCACTGAGCAGCAGCTGCATGAACTGGGAAAGTAGAATCAACCCTTGGGATGCAATAAGTCTGGAATATTGGCAGGATCCCAGTATTTTTGACAGATTCAGACAACAACTGGTCAAATGTTGGACGCACCATTGGTGGCAGGGGAGGCTGCACAGTATAGAGGTTTAGAATGCTGTATATACTTTTTGGAACTGTTATTGCTGTCCAAAAACTAAGGGTAGAGACACATGGGAAGATTCAGAGAGATTTAGTCACCCGGCGACTAATCGCCTCTTCTTCGGGCGACTAATCTCCCCTAAAAGCCAGAAGCGTCACTAGAGGGGGCAGAAAATAGCTCCCGAAATAGCAGGGTGTGTCTCTGCCTATTTATCATGCTGTGAGAAATACATCACCAGCAATTAGATTTCAACACCTGCAAGTTAGAAAACAAATGCAAATATCTGATCAGTTGCTATAGGCAATATCATGGGTGATGTTTCTCTGCAATGTTTGACGCAGCGTGATAAATAGGCCCCTTAGCTTCCCAGCAATCTAATAGAACTGTCTAAACTGGGGCACTACCCTGGGCTGAGCTCATATTGGTCCTTCAGTCTTTAAAAAGAAACCTGCCTAACTGTTAGTTGATTCAGAGGAAGGAAAAAAAAACTAGGGATGCACCGAATCCACTATTTTGGATTGGGCCGAACCCCCGAATCCTTCGCGAATGATTCGAGCGAATACCAAACTGAATCCTAATTTGCATATGTAAATTCGGGATGGGAAGGGGAAAACATTTTTAAGTTCCTTGTTTTGTGACAAAAAGTTAATATTTTTTGTACAGGTTACAACCTGTTGTTTGCACTAATGTGTGTGTCTGTAGGGAACTTGGACCCCTCTCATGTGCCCCACCTTCGCTTGCTGAAAAATGCCACAGGTCTCTGCACTCCGTTAGCAGTAGAGTAAAATATTACATGAATCTGCCATTTAAAGTGATACTGACAAGTTCCTATAAAACTACTTTAGTCCATTTGCTTTAGATATATCACTACTAGATACTGTTTACTATATATAGTGAATAATGTACCCCCTATTGTTAAATATAAGGATATTCTAAGTCACCGAGGAGGCCTTGTACCTAAAAAGATATGAAGCTGAAGGCTGAGTGCTTTTATACAGGGCATAGAACTCTGAGATGACTTTTAATATCCTTATATTTTACATGTGCCTGATTTAGCTCAGCGTGCAGATGGCCAAACAAATTAAGCTGACCATAAACTCAGAGGTGAGCTTATTTAAAAAGGAGCGCATGGATACATTCTAATACAAACAGAAATCAGTAGGCAAGAACCCTGTTTCAGGCACAACCTGTTCCCTTGAGTTAATTTTCAAAGGGGTTGGGGGTCTCATACTCATACCGCCCAACTTTTGAAAATTGTAGAGACAAAAAGCTCAGTTGTGCTTAGCGCAGCAAAGAAAATAAATTCCCCCTCCTATTTTTGTCCACACCCCCCATATCCATTTTACAAAATTTGGCAGGTTAAGGAAAGTTTGAAAACATTTCTGGTGGTTTTTAGGTACATATTCTGTGTGTTATTACAGTTTTGCCAATGAAGGTGAAATTTTCCTTTAAAGGAGACATTTTGTGTAAAAAATGAGAATGTACTAGTGCATTATACTCATTTAGATATAGAACAATTGTGGTTAAAAAGTAATGTTTCAGGCTGATTTATTGAATATTTCTGCAAATACCCTAATAATCCCTCCCTTCCACTTCCTGCTCCCTGAATTCCCAGGCTGTGCAGGGGAGCTGGCGGCTCTCAGCTCCAATCAGGAACCAATCAGCAGCCAGCAGGACCTGATAGAGAACTAAAGCCTGTCTTTGCTTGTGTGACTGCAGGGATGTGATTGGCTGTCCTCCTTCTACTGTGCTTCTGGCAGGGACTGTTAGGACACGCCCACCCACATCTATAGGGAGCCCCAATAAAGGGGCTATTTTTCAAGATAATATACATTTTTAGCACCATGTAAAAGCAACACCATATATTACTCATAATTGCCTACATAATTTTAGTTTTTTTATCCTATATGTCTGCTAGACTTGGTTCTCCCAAGAGAACTACTTATCTCACTAGTTACAATGGTATCTTTGTGCAGGTGCTGAATATTCTGGGCCCTCTGCCAAAAAGCCTCTTATTTAATTAAGTTTTCGAATCTTTTTTCTGGCGTCAGCGCAGGAGAACAAAGAGAAACTTTTAAGGACATTTTAATAAAAATCCAGGACTGTGGGCTGAGCTGTCCCCCGTGAAAAACAGGACAGTTTGGGGGTATGCTGTTTGGGGGTATGCTTATAGTTGTCTTCTAGAAAAATATTGTGAAATGTAATTTTTAAAAATACATTTAACCAATTAGAACCCAAGACTCCATTATAACTAAACAGCGAAGTGGGACAAAATAAGTTATAATTCCTCTACAGTTGATGTGAATAATATTGGGCCCATTTAAATTCCCCTCTACTACAAGGATAAACCAGTCTGCAGAAGCAGTATGCCCCATTTATGCCCTTGTACCAATAAACAGTGCCTTCATAGAAATAAAAAACACTCTTTAATTTGCTTTCAAGGTGAAAGAACCCAAAATATGTGCCAAAATTTAGCTAAATTCTGTAAAGAAAACACAATTTGGAAGGGTCCGGTAGCCATTCTTTGCGCAGTGTATCCATAGCCACAGGCCCGGGTAAAACAAAGAAACCCTTTTCCATAATCAGTAGCCGTGCTTTTGGCAGTAAAGACAAGCACAGGAGACATGTACAAAGGCCATGGCAATTTTCTTTATCTCTCATAAAAAGCCTTTTAGCTTTGGTGCAACCGTTTTACAATGTACTCCTGTGTTCTTCTTCTGCCTTTCCCCCAGTTACGCATAAAGCTTATACACAGGCATTCCATTTTCTGTGTCCTCTGAGCCAGTCCTGTGCCGTTAACGCTTTCCAGGATTCCTGACCACAAATACTGTCTGCTTGTAATTGTAGTACAGTAACCTTTGCAGCATGGCGCTACAGAAGGAGAGTAAGAAACTGTGAATAATGGGTTAAATGACATTGTGCATTAGCTATGGCAACTCCCAGAATCCCCTGTGTAAACAGTGCTGTACAAGTGATAAGAGGAAGGAGCTAACAATCTAAAGGACAATTGATAAAAGGAATACGAACAAACATGACATCACGCACAAGTGTACTCATTTCTGATTGGCTCACAGATTTTCTAAACTTAGAGAATTGCTGTTACAACTCCTTTTAGTAGTAAGTAGTAAGTTGAAAAAAGACACGTCCATCTATAAGGGTCAGGGCACAAAGGCAGACTTGGGTAGATTAGTCACCCAGCGAAAAATCTCCTCTTCTTCAGGGCGACTAATCTCCCACAAACTGCCTTCCTGCTGGCTATAATGAAAATCGCTGGTGGGTAGGTACTCGGATCGATTTGTTTTCCGAAGTGGAGTTGTCTTGGTGCTTGTGAATAGAAACATTGTTCTAAACTTTGTAAAATACTTAAATGATGTAAAAGGGGCGGTTCAGCTTTCAGTTAACTTTTATATGTTATAGAATGGCTAATTCTAAGCAACTTTTCAGTTGGCCTTCATTATTTATTTTTTATCACTTTTTAATTATGTGCCTTCTTCTCTCCAGCTTTCAAATGGGGGGTCACCGACCCCATCTAAAAACAAATGCTCTGTAAGGCTACACATTTATTGTTAGGGCTACTTTTTATTACTCATCTTTTTATTCAGGCCCTCTCCTATTCATATGTCAGTCTCTTGTTCAAATCAGGGCATATTTGGACCCAGATTGCTGAAATTGCTAACTGGAGAGCTGCTGAATAAAAAGCTAAATAACTGAAAAAAACACAAATAATAAAAAATGAGAACCAATTGCAAATTGTCTCAGAATATCACCCTCTACATCGTATTAAAAGTCAATTTAAAGGTGAACAACCCCATTACTTGCTCTCTGAAAGCAGCATTCCTGGCATACATAGGAAGTCGTGCACAATGTCATGCATTCACTGGTTGACTGACAGTTGCTGAATGCTGGGAAGTATACTTATACTGGTGACAGGAATTTGCAGTAATGAGCTGTGTGCATGTGATGAGGAACGCCAGCAGCATTCATTCGCCATCAGTATTATAACCCTGTGAACCACGGCTCAGCTGATTGGCAGTGGCTGCTATTAGAGAACACCACTAAAAGGGGTCCTCAGCCTAGCGTTTTGCAGATCCCTTAAAAATTCCAGGGACACATCTAAAGAATCCACCTAGAAGTGCTGCACTGATTGTAATGCAATTTGAAAGTGATCAGTGCATTTGCTAATACTTTTCATTTTCTAACTTCTAATTGAAGGGCGGAGCCTATTATTTCTTGGAACATGTACGAGCAGACCCTGCGTCCTGGAATTATTTTTTCCAGAGAATCTTGGATCCAACTTGGAAATACATAGGAGACGGGTGCAAGCTTACAAAAGAGACCTGGAAATACCTGGAAAGTGGCAAGTTCTCTGATGTTAAACTGCGACACATCCAAGCACCTTCTAAGTACAGCCCAGTGAAGCCTCATATCATTGGTTATGCTGTAAAATAACATTTCCTTATCCGGCGGATGTAACACTTATATCTTCCCTCTATGTATCACTTCACTAAAATACATTTTAATTAAAGACTTTCCCACTTTTTAAATGCAACCACTGTTCTATCATTCTTTTACTGTATATAATGTTTGAATGTTAACTACATATAGATTATTATCAATTGCAAGTGAACTTGGCTTTGGTCTTTCTTCTGAAAATAATAGGGTATGGCCTATAATACAGCGTTGATTACCAAACCTTTTCATTTCTAGTGGACCCTGTTTTCGCAAAAACTGTTCACTGGACACTGGGAGCCTGTTAATTCGATTTACCAAGGTATATATTATTCCAGGCAGAACTGTGCCTTACTTTTGCCTCTTACAACTCCCAGCATTCTCTCTAGTTCAGCAACTGACAACAGATGTCATGTAGTTCTGATCTAGCAGCAGTATTCATACTGGGTGGCATATATTTTTTTATTTCCCACCAGAACATAATTATATTTATGCTGCTGGAAATGTTTAGTTTGATTTAAAATATACTTATATGAAAAAAACAATCATCTTTACTTTGCAACCAATGCTCCCTCCAATTCCTTCTCAGCTTTGTGCGCGAAAAACTTTTGTGTGCAGTTTTTAAAAGCTGTGTGCTCAGGTCAGAATAATGCAAAATCTTGTGTGTTTCACACAAAATATGATTTTTGCCTCAAAATTAGTGAGCACACGCACAAGCCCACACCTTAGAGGTTGGTTGCAACACTTTTCAAATATACAATTGTGTAGAAATAAAGCTACAGAGGGAAGAGGAAGTGGAATTTAAAAGGTAAGTGGGGAACGAGTAGTGGAGTTCACTTGTCTCAATCCAAAAATGAGGGGGTGGAGTAGAGGGGATTCAATCCTCTTCTTCCTCAGATGTAGTCCCAAAGCAGGCTGTGAAGCAGTCTTTCATTGTCATCCATTCCCTCCTTAAAATGAGACGGTTCCTGGAAAACTTATGCTGCTGGAAATGTCCCAGTTGATTGAACGATGCTCATGAAGGAGCAGAGGAAATAAGTAGATGAAGTAAAACACCACATTCATGGCTACAAAGAGAGCAGAGGGATATTTGTTTATTTTTATTTGAATACATGGGCCAGTGCCAATAAATGTGCTCCATGCAGTGGGCATAGTATCACCTATACCCCATGTGTGTGGCCTACAGTATATTAAAATAATGGTATCTTACCGCATAGTCCTTGCCACCCATGAGCAGGCTAAGGACTACGACAAATGGAGCCGTTTGTCACCCGTGGGGATCCCCTGCAGGCAACAAAGTAGTGAAGGTACCTTGAATACAGATGAATAGAGATACCACATTCCAGGTTTTCCTGCAATTAAACTGGATTGCTGGATATGAAGGGGCACATTTACTTAGCTCGAGTGAAGGATTAGAATGAAAAATACTTCGAATTTCGAAGGTTTTTTTTGGCTACTTCGACCATCGAGAATTGGCTACTTCAACCTTCGACTTCGAATCGAACGATTCAAACTAAAAATCGTTCGACCATTCAATAGTCGAAGTACTGTCTCTTTAAAAAAAACTTTGACTACCTTCTTCGCCTCCTAAAACCTACCGAGCACCAATGTTAGCCTATGGGGATCTTCCCCATAGGCTTTCTAAGTAATTTCTGATCGAAGGAAAAACGTTCGATCGATGGATTAAAATCCTTCAAATCGTTCGATTCGAAGTTTTTAATCGTTCGATCGCACGATTTTTCGCTTGATCGAACTAAATGCTGTAAATCCTTCAACTTTGATATCCGAAGTCGAAGGATTTTACTTCGATGGTTGAATATCGAGGGTTAATTAACCCTCGATATTCGACCCTTAGTAAATGTGCCCCGAAGTGTTTTTACATGTGGCAATCCCCATTATTCTGCATTATAAAATATTTTGACATATTTTTGACCCTGTGAGAGGCGATCTGTGGACAACAAACTGCTACATCTGTCATTGACTTTATAATGCTCACATATGGTGGTTAGCCAGTTGAATAAAAACAAAGTAAACAGAAATAATCCACCCAAACTGCTACTGAAACAAACACAGGAACAACAAAAAGAGAAAGGAGAAAGCCAGTCCTCCCTACAGACACAGGAATTCCCTGCTATCTAGCTGCCTTCCAACCAGGCTCTTATCTCTTTCAACCCATGGGGATGGAGCATCATAGCACTGAACTGTACACAACATTCCCTTGAATATCACATGGAATTCATCTGCTGAATTTATTGAATGTATGTGGCTTATATTCTTAAAAAGACCCTGTCACCAACCTGCTGATATCTTGAAAACTAAAGCAGTAGCAAATCTATAAAAAAAATGATGACTGGAGGCAGAAACGGTGGCACAGTAAAGTCACTGGTGGGTGGGTTCATGTTGAAGTTCAGCTGGAACCTGCCTGAGAAGTTGTGTGGAAGTTGACTCTAACCCATGGGTAAACTGTGGATTCAATGAATTTTAGGCTGGCCCACACTTCACTAATACACAATGGGGGGAATTCATAAAAGTGTCGGTAAATGAAGTAACCGAGAAGTGTCGGTCGACAAAATTATAAAATGTACAAAAGACAAATTCACAAATGCAGATGTTACCGTCTCTGATTGTCTCGTAAGTCCGTCAGTTTTCTAAAATGTCGTATATCTTTTCATAGGAGGAACGTCATTTTAGAAAAATTGTCATAATTACGGCAAATTCAAGAAAAAATGTGGCATCACGGCACAGTGACGTTGCTGAATAAAGGTTCGGACAGAAGACATTTCACCGAGCGTTTTCAAAAGACAATTTGAATTTTGGGGAGCCTAATGTGTCTGAAACATTATCGGCCAAACAAATGAGTGTACAAGCAATTCATAAAAATGTTGGGAAAGTGGCCCCAAAAAAACCACGCCCACTTTTCACGACGCTATTTCAAAAGTGTCGTACATGTTGGAAAATTGGCGGATAAATGCTCTGTGAATTTGCCGGCTGTTTGTACAACGCTTTCTACCACACTTAAAAGATATTTTTCCATTCCCGAAACTTTTGTGAATTCCCCCCAATGAATCATAATTCTGCTAGCCTCAGCATTATCTGCTACAAGTATGTTGCCTAGCTATATAAGGTTTATTTTCTAAGAACATTGGTGCATCCCTACTTGTTTCACTCACAAGCACCCAGAAGGGACCTCAGATCTTCTCCAGCAGTAGCCCAAAGTTTCCTCGTGAGGCAACTTTGGAAAACGAAGTAGTTCTGTTACTGTATAAATGCATAATCCGGGCCAATGACTTCTAAAACACACATTTCGGTGAATCATGTGATCGTGACATCACTGAGCATTAATGCTGAGCATTGAGCCTCATGCTTTTATATTGTCATTGAACTCCTCTGTAGAATATCCTTATATTATACAAGAGGGGGTACTTTATTCACTAAATAAACTTTTGTGCTTTTATGTATTGTACATTATTACAGATGGCATTGGGGCACAGATAAAGCTGATAATAATTCTATTAGAGCTTAATATGAAAAGCAATAACTAAGGAGATGCTAATAGAGGCTTAAAAGGCAAAGGTAGCAGAGACCTGTAATTAATATGAAACTGTATATACGATTGATGCCTATGCATTATCCATAGTGCACCCACAACTGTACCATGGATCCTGTGCTAAAGGGCAAATTGCACTTGCTTTAAGATAGAAAGTAGGGATGCACCGAATCCACTTTTTTGGATTCGGCCGAACCCCCGAATCCTTCACGGAAGATTCGGCCGAATACTGAACCGAATCCGAATCCTAATTTGCATATGCAAATTAGGGGTGGGAAGGGGAAAACATTTTTTACTTCCTTGTTTTCTGACAAAAAGTAACGCAAGTTCCCTCCCACCCCTAATTTGCATATGCAATTTCGGATTCGGTTCGGCCAGGCAGAAGGATTCGGCCAAATCCGAATCCTGCTGAAAAAGGCCGAATCCTGGCCGAATCCCGAACCGAATCCTGGATTCGGTGCATCCCTGATAGAAAGATAAACAATACATGTACTGCTTACCATATAAAAACGTCTTTGTATCAGCTAGATGCTGATTAAAAATGTATTAAAGGGGTTGCTCACCTTTGAGATAAATTTTAGTGTGATGTCGATAATGATATTCTGAGACAATTTGCAATTGGTTTTGATTTTTTTTATCATTTATGGTTTTAGAGTTATTAAGTTTTTTTATTCAGCAGCTCTCCAGTTAGCAATCAGTTCAGCAACCTGGTTGCTAGGGTCCAAGTTACCCTTCTAACCATGCATTGATTTGAATAAGAGACTGAAATAAGAATAGGAGAGTGTCTGAATAGAAATATGAGCAATAAATATTAACAATAAATGTGTAGCCTTACAGAGCATTTGTTTTGAGATGGGGGTCTGTGACCCCCATTTGAAAGCTGGAAACAGTCAGAAGAGGTAGCGGCAAACAATTCAAAAACCTGGTTAAAAACCTAGGCTGGTTTTGCTTCCAATAAGGATTAATTATATCTTAGTTTGGATCAAGTACAAGGTACTTTTTTTATCATTATTTTATTATTACAGAGAAAAAGGAAATCAGTTTTTAAAATTTGGATTATTTGGATAAAATGGAGTCTATGGGAGACAGCCTTTCTGTAGTTTGGAGCTTTCTAGTTATCGGATTTCTGGATACCAAATCCCATACCTGTACTGTGTTTTGAAAGCTGGAAACAGTCAGAAGAGGTAGGCAAACAATTCAAAAACTATAGAAAAAATGAATGAAGACCAATTGAAATGTTGCTTAGAATTAGCCATTCTATAACATAATAAAAGTTAACTTTTAGGTGAACCACCCCTTTAATCTTGATGGATGTGTCTTTTTCCAAACTCAGCTACTGCTGTGTACATGAATATAAGTACTATTATGTAAGAAGTCTGAAGTTATTCAGTTAAATGCATTGGGCTGATTTACTCGATCCCTAATGCTCATTTATTATCACTGATCAATTTAATATGCCGTTTGGATCAATTCAGTTGTACAGTTTGGGGGGATACTTTCTAGGAAAGTGCTATGCTGACATGTCACATCCAATTACCCATGTGTCCCTGCACCCACTAGGGCTGTACATATACAGTTTTTTTTTGCTGAGTTAACATATTGCGCATTTGCTTCCCAGGATTTGAGATTTGGTGAAACGCCACACACAATGAGATTGGTGCCTCCCTACAAACTGATGGAAATAAGACAAAAATAATTTTTAGTGTCAGTTGTTATAGATACAGTCCTTACACAGCAACGGTCTATTTGAGCCTTCATTCTTTGTATTATTGCCCAGTAGCTAATACGACATTGCTTTCTATTGAACAATGTTATTTAAAGCACTTTTTTCCGTTGTATGGACTGTGCCAATCTAATTTTGCTGCAGGGGAAGTCCATACTAGTAAAACTATAACTCATCACCAAGAAATGTTTTAGGGAAAGCTACCCCAAGCACTGATCCTGGGACTCAATAGGAAACTATTTTCTGTTATCTGGTCGGTTGATATTACAAGTATATTACTAGTATAAATAGTTACCCAGGAGCAGGGACATGTTGGTACACTCTGGGATCCCACCACTGAGGGTGCACATGTGGGAAAGTAGCTGTAAATGTATTGTATTTATATTCGCCAGTGAACCTGCCTCCTCTGAAAAACAGACAAGCCCAAGGTAAGAAGAAAACACAGTACAGGTATGGGATCTGGTATCCAGAAATCTGATATCCAGAAAGCTCCAAACTACAGAAAGGCTGTTTCCCATAGACTCCATTTTATCCAAATAATCCAAATTTTTAAAACTGATTTCCTTTTTCTCTGTAATAATAAAACCTTGTACTTGATCCAAACTAAGATATAATTAATCCTTATTGGAAGCAAAACCTATTGGGTTTATTTAATGTTTGCATGATTTTCTAGTAGACTTTAGGTATGAATGGGCTTCATACTTTCAGCAATCAGGCAGAAGTTTGCGAGTCAGAGTGGAATATGAATAGTAATGGGACTCAACAAAGATAAAAAATACAAAATTAAACTAATGAACTGAATCCTCACAGTCAATGTCAGTGCCAGAAAGCAGAAGACTAATACAGGTATGGGATCCGTTATCCCGAAAGCTCTGAATTACGGGAAGGCCATCTCCCATAGACTCCATTTTATCCAAATAATCGAAATTTTTAAAACTGATTTCCTTTTTCTCTGTAATAATAAAACAGTATCTTGTCCTTGATCCCAACTAAGATATAATGAATCCTTATTGGGAGCAAAACCAGCCTTTTGGGGTTATTTAATGTTTACATGATTTTCTAGTAGACTTAAGGCACGAAGATCCAAATTATGGAAGAGGCATCATCGGAAAGCTCCAGGTCCTGAGCATTCTGGATAACAGGTCCCATACCTATAATTCAAAACCATAAGTAATAAAAAATGAAGGGGAACTCTAAACAACTATCCAACCAAGTAAATGTCAATTTAATAAATATTAATGTGTGATAAATTCATGTAAATGCAGTATATTTTTTAGTGGTTTTGTAAATGGAACACCTTTTGATTATTTTCTCTGTCTGTTCTGGTTTCAATACATTTAATTCCTTTGCGCTACCATCCGATACGGCTTCACCCAAATAGTTTCAATTAAAATAGATGAGCAGGAAGGAGGCAGGGGCCACAAAAGCAGGATAATGACTATACAGTTCCAGTCATTTGTACACATACGTTGTTTTTATGCAGCTCAAACTATAATGGGCAACCTGCAATCTCACGTATTGCTGCAGCATTTAAAACAGCTGAATTGAAAGGAACAATAATATGGGGAGAAATAAAGGTGGTGTTTTATTTTCAGAATCTCAGTCAATTTCTCACTTTCACTAGGCTGCCTTTTGGGAATCTCTGGCCACTACTTTTAGAACTGCAGAAGGTGAGGGACATCGAAAGCAAAGATGGATCCCGTACTACACCTCACACTGATTCTGTGCTGGGCCGGGATCAATCAAGCTATTGATTCAGAAGGTAAGTCTAAAGGTGGCCATAGACGTAGAGATCCGCTCATTTGGCGATGACGACATCATAAATTTGGATGTTTCTAATGGCTGCACTCATGACTCACGTTGGGCTTGTGGAAGTACAAAGTTCTAATGGGCTGAAGTACAAGTCCATTGATCAGAGGCTTGTACCTCCTATAGCCCGGCATGAAAACTAAACACACCATGGGCTCAGAAGAGGATCCAGTCTGGCATCGTAATGCTGGACGGTGGATTGAGAAATAAGCTACCATGTTGTCTCAAGAATAATGGTATAATCACTAAATCATCGAGAAATGTGTCAGTATCATAACTTAAAGACAATATACTGTATTACATTCTTACATTTGCACTTTTTTTTTAGTCTGCGGAGAACGTCCATTAGTAGATACACCTGGATCTCGAATTGTGGGTGGCCAAGATGCACTTCCAGGAGCCTGGCCGTGGCAGGTTAGCCTTCAGTATTTCAGGACGTATTCTGGCTATAGCCATAGATGTGGTGGCTCACTTATTCAAAATAAGTGGGTGCTAACTGCAGCCCATTGCTTTCGTGAGAACCAGTAGGTATTCTTTTAATTCTCTATATTGTATAGAATCTGTATTCATTAAACTTTAGGGGGTAATGTAATGCAAATAACCAGTGGCTGCCATACAATACTTAGCACTTAAAGGAACAGTAACAAATATAATGCAGTGTTGCCCTCCACTGGTAAAACTGGTGTGTTTGCTTTCAAAACACTACTATTGTTTATATAAATAAGCTGCTGTGTAGCGATGGGGGCAGCCATTCAAAGTAGAAAAGACTCAGGTTACACAGCAGAAAGCAGATAAGCTCTGTAGAACATAATGGTGTTATCTGTTATCCACTATTTATCCTGTGCCATATGGCCTTTTTTTTAATTTCCTCCATTGCTACACAGCAGCTTGTTTATATAAACTATAGTAGTGTTTCTGAAGCAAACAGGTCAGTTTTACCAGTGCATGGCAACAGTACATTCATTATTTTAAAACACTTTTATTTTTTGGTGTTACTGTTCCTTTAATGGTCCCCTGTATAAAGGCATACAACTGACTGGGGATTATGAATAAATATATTTTAGGAAGAGCCATTGACACCAATAAGGGAAAGTACTTTTTACACATTTAGTTGTTATACAAGTACAAGTACATCAGTTATTCGGAAGTTGTCCAGAAAGCTTAGACTTATGGGAAGCCCGTCAACCACAGAGTCCATTTGAAGCAAATACTGTATTTCAAATATTTAAAAATGTGTTTATTTAATGTTGAAATGATTTTTAGCAGACTAAAGGTATGTTGATCCAAATGACAGAAAGATCCCTTATCTGAAAACCCCAGGTTGTACTGTAGGAGCACAACATGACAAATTTCTTCCTGTTCTTGGGTCCTCGCCATTTCGTTACTTCATTTTGCTGCTGGATGGGGCCATAGAGTGAGGATTCAGGAAGAAGAAGTAAAGAATTCCTGGCATTATAACCTCTCTATTTATACAACAACTGCATGTCAATGTGCAATACTTGCCCATTAATTTGATTTCCTTTCACAGAAATCCTGAATATTGGAGAGTTGTTCTGGGCCTTCATAATATATTAATGGAAGGCAGTACCGTTGTGAAGGCCAAAATCAAAAAGATAATCATCCATGCAAGCTATGATCATGCAGCTATAAGAAATGATATTGCTCTACTGCTTCTGCATGACATTGTAGGGTATAACGACTATATCCATCCAGTTTGCTTGGGCAGCGGAGCAATACAAGATGCAGACACCCCCTGCTTTATAACTGGATGGGGAGCCACAAAAGAAAAAGGTAATGCCGTTCCCCTTCAGTGTAGGTGCAAATGATGGTGCTGTATGTATGTGCATATGTATTAGTGATACAAGTGTCAACTACTTGTCCTAGAACTACTTGTCGTTGTCCTAGAATCAGACCCAACCTGTCATAATACAGGCCTGATAGAGTTAGTAAAGCAGGCCAATGTATCATGAACAAACATTTCTTCATCTAAATTCGACACATTATAGGCCTCTTTTCACTATGGTCAGAGGGGTCAGAGCTGTAATGCCCTTTTCCAAACCCTGGCTGATAAGAGCCATTCCATGGGGAGGGGCGAAAGCCCAAGGAGGAAGAATTTAAAGGAATTGTTCACCTTCAAACAACTAGTTGTTTTCTGATAGATCACCAGAAATAACAACTTTTTCCATTTACTTTCTATTTCTATGTCACTGTTTTTCTAATATTGAAGTGTAAAATGTCATTTTTCACCTTCTAAAGCAACTCTGGGAGGGGGGGTCGCCGACCCTGTAAACATTTATTTGATACATTTCTTACCTTTGTCCCTGCTGTTGTTAATACTCCAGAGATGCTGCTGAGAAATGTATCAACTAAATGTTGCAAAATTGTAGCAGTTCAGAGTCCTGCTCCTGAATTACTGAACACCAGAGGGAGGAACATTCAAATTTAAACTTTGATTTTGGAAAAAAACTTAAAAAATAAATAATGGAAAGTAATTGAAAAAAGTCTTTATTTCTGGTAGGGATGCACCGAATCCAGGATTTGGTTCGGGATTCGGCCAGGATTTGTCCTTTTTCAGCATGATTCGGCTGAATCCTTCTGCCCACCCGAACCGAATCCAAATCCTAATATGCATATGCAAATTAGGAGCGGAGAGGGAAATCATGTGACTTTTTGTCACAAAACAAGGAAGTAAAAAAAAGTTTCCTCTTCCCACCCCTAATTTGCATATGCAAATTAGGGTTCGGATTCGGTGGTTTGGCCGAATCCAAAATAGTGGATTCGGTGCATCCCTTATTTCTGGGGAACAATCTGAAAACAACTGAACTGAAAAAAGTGTTTGGAAGGTGAACAACCCCTTTAAGGTTCCCAGCACAGGTGAAGTGAAGGTCACATATAATGTATCCTCAAATATATTTATCCTCACAGAGCCCAGACCTGTTGTACCAACAGTATAAAAAACTGGTAATGGGTTCAAGGTAATATCAGCTTTCAGATGAGTCCAAACATGACTAGGTTTGGTACTCTGTATATCAGGTGTGAATATCTGGGCAGGGGCAGGTCACACAGTATTGATGTTTAGTATCTATGGAATCCCTGAGAGAATTAATAACCAATGAATATAATACCATCTCTCTCCTATGTTCCAATAAGGAGTTGTGGCCATTATATTCTTGGCCCAGTTCCTACTCACAGGTGCTCATAAAAAACTCAATCTGTGCCCTACTAGGCCACGCCCTTTTGCATTCCTGAGGGAGGGGGGCGTGTGCAGTTACCTGATGCCCTGAAATCACAGATAAATAGTCAGCTTTTCTGACTAAAGGTGGCCATAGACATAACAATTATGAACTTTCTTGGGAAAGATCTTTCCAAGAAAGATCGTTCATTACAATACATACTTGTAGAGCTGAATTGTCAGATATGCAGGTAGATATACAGGTAGAAACAATAGAATTCGACCTGACCTGTGACGATTCAGCACTAACAATGGCCGACGTTTGGATTTCTTCAAAAGCACCGGATCAAAATTTTCCGTCCAGCCCGATCAACGAGCCGACTGATATCTAAGTCTTCTACCGATATCAGTCAGCTCTTTTTCCACCATACACCCACCGAATATCAGTGGCGTAACTACCAGGGGAGCAGGGGGGTGCGATTGGGCTAGGGCCCGCACCCCCTCAGGGCCCCCCAGCAGCTCGCGCCACTGTTCTAATTAGGGATGCACCGAATCCAGGATTCAGTTCGGGATTCGGCCAGGATTCGGCCTTTTTCAGCAGGATTCGGCCGAATCCTTCTGCCTGGCCGAACCGAATCCTAATTTGCATATGCAAATTAGGGGAGGGAGGGAAATTGCGTGACTTTTTGTCAGAAAACAAGGAAGTAAAAAATGTTTTCCCCTTCCCACACCTAATTTGCATATGCAAATTAGGGTTCGGATTCGGTTCGGTATTCGGTTGAATCTTTTGTGAAGGATTCGGGGGTTCGGCCGAATCCAAAAAAGTGGATTCGGTGCATCCCTAGTTCTAATGCGGCCGTTTCTGGCCGTACGGAGGGGACGGGGCCCGGCTGCACATCCCGCGCCAGGGCCCGCCCCCCTCTAGTTATGGCTCTGCCGAATATCGTATGAATATCGTATTACCTGTGCGTCTATGGCCACCTTAAAAATTGGACCAATTCCCATTGGAAGTTATCCCATTTGTTTCCCCTTGCCTCCAGGACCAGGAATTCTATATCTTTGAATCTAAGGATCGAATTTCGAATTTGAAAAACTTCGAAATTCGAATTCAAGAAGACCAACCGAAATTAAGTGTAAGTTTTTTTTGGCCAAATTGGTCCGTTTTCAAATCATACGAATCGAATTATTAGAAGTTTTTCCCCAAAAAAACTTTGTAAAAAAGTTAAAGAGACAGTACATGATAAATTTAGATATTGGAATTTTCGAATTTTTTGAAAATCTAATTTGGACTGTTCCCTATTTCGATTTTTTTTCATTCGAAAATTCACCACGACCTTTGATAAATCTGCCCCTAAGTATAGGTTTTCCATGTTTTCCTGTTTATTTTATAAACTGTGTTATTAAATGTATGTCTCTTTTTGTAACATCTTTTTGTTAATTGCACTGTTATGCCTTTTATAATATTAAATATATATGACTTAATAAGTTTGTCTTTGGTGCTATAAACAAACCTAGCCTGAAAGAGTGTAACTGTGAGCCTTAACCCTCTGCATGCTGAATGGAAATTCTAATCTGTCTGTATGTTGATTAACCCTTTGTGTGCCGGAGTACTGGTTAAATCAGTTGGAACTAACCCTGACTATAGTGAGAGTGTGTTTGATGCATTAGTGTGTTGTGAGTTATTGCCTGTTAGGGTACGACTACATGGATGATTTCCATGCGATCCGACGAGCTGCGCAAAACGAGTCGGATCACTCATTAATCGTCCATGTAGTCCTACCTTGAGAGAGAATAGTCACATTAGGTTTCTATAGCCTGTTAATGATAGATGGTGGCAGCAAATTTTTTGGTTGTTGGTTGGCCTGTGCAGTGCTTTTGCGTTAGTCTAACCTGTGACATTTAGACAAGTCAAGACTGAGTTAGTGACCCCTGATAGCCACACCCAAAGTCAAGTGCGGCTGGAAGTACCGTATCTGGGACACAACCCCTACCCAATCTGTGTTCCCATTTCCATCCCTTTGATTTCAGTGGAGCTTATTTCATACAAATACAGGTATGGGATCTGTTATCCAGAAGCCCATTATCCAGAGAGCTCCTAATTACAAGAAGGCCCCATCTCCCATAGGCTCACTTTTAATCAAATTATTTAAAAGTTTAAAAATGATTTCCTCTTCCCTGTAATGAGTGGACAGTACCTTGTAGTTGATCCTAACAAAGATATAAGAATAGATATTATTACAGGTATGGGATCCATTTTCAGGAAACCTGTTATCCAGAAAGCTCCAATAGACTCTATTATAATTAAATAATCCAAAATTTTAAAAATGCTTTCCTTTTTTTCTCTGTAATAATAAAACTGTACCTTGTACTCAGTCCAAACTCAGATATACAGTAATTAATCCAGGTCCCCAGGAAAACCCCAGGTCCCGAGCATTCTGGATAACAGGTCCCATACCTGTACTAGAATATTATTGCAGGCAAAAACGATTCTGTTGGGTTTTCAAATGAATTTTCTTTTAGTAGACATTTGTACGGAGATCCAAATTACAGAAAGATCCCTTATTCAGAAAACCATCGGTCCCATACCTGTAAAAAGAATCTGCACCAGTCAGAACCCATATAGATCTCCCCCCATCCTCTTGCCACTGCTATCACTATTGTTACTGCCCCAGAGATTACCTTTTTACTATTTTGTTTTTGTTCAGGATGAATTCTTTTTTCTTTCTACTTTGCAGGCTCAATATCAGTGATTTTACAAGAAGCACAAGTACATACCATTGCTTATTCTGTGTGTAACTCAACCTCGGCATATAACGGATTCATCACTCACAGTATGATTTGTGCTGGAGATGAGACTGGAGCTGTTGATTCATGCCAGGTAAATAAATTGACATGGCTATCGATATATATCTGTATTAGGACATTCACTTAGAACAGGAATCCCCAACCTTTTATAGGTCTGAGCTACATTCAAGTGGAATGAAGTGTTGGGAGCAACAGAAGCATGAAAAAAAAGTTCCAGGGGTGCCAAAT
Source organism: Xenopus petersii (assembly GCA_038501925.1). Classification (NCBI taxonomy): domain Eukaryota; kingdom Metazoa; phylum Chordata; class Amphibia; order Anura; family Pipidae; genus Xenopus; species Xenopus petersii. The sequence continues at coordinate 42,941,649 of CM076674.1, read as the reverse complement.
AAGAGCTTTTGATTGGCTATTTGGTAGCCCCATGGGAACTGATAGCCTATAGGAGGCTCTTTTTGGCATTGCTATGGGTTTTTATGCAACCAAAACTTGCCTGCAAGCCAGGAATACAAAAACAGGCCCTGCTTTGAGGCCACTGGGAGCAACATTCAATGTGTTGGTGAGGAACATGATGCTCACAAGCCATTGGTTGGGGATCATTAACTTAAAAGGGCACAATTATCAAAGGTTAAAGTTGGAGATTAGGGATGTAGCGAACGTCGGAAAAAAAGTTCACGAACATATTCGCGAACTTGCGTCGGTTCGCGAACGTCGCGAACCCCATAGACTTCAATGGGAAGGCGAATTTTAAAAGCTAGAAAAGACATTTCTGGCCAGAAAAATGATTTTAAAGTTGTTTAAAGGGTGCAACGACCTGTACAGTGGCATGCCAGAGGGGGATCAAGGGCAAAAATGTATCTGAAAAATACATTGTTGACACAGCGCTGCGTTTTGTGCTGTAAAGGGCAGAAATCACACTACGTCACTCAGGTGATGTTTCTGGACACGGAATGTGAAAAAGCTCACACAGCTAGGTGGCACTTGGTTAAAGACTGGGCAAACAATGCCTGCAAGGGCAACGTATACAGTAGTGGATACGGAATATATTATTGCTGCTGTAAAAACATCACTCAGGTGATGTTTACGGACACGGAATTATTATTGTTATTTAGACAGAATGTGAAAAAGCTCAGACAGCTAGGTGGCACTTGCATACCTCCCAACTGTCCCTCTTTTGACCACTCAACCCTCTGTCCCTCTTTTGTACTGGAAAGTCCCTCTTTTCTCTGCACTGAACAGCCAGAAAAAAAACAGTTTCTAACTTAATTAGCTTTTGGCAGAGAGCTCAGAACAGCTAACAGGTGCAAATAAGATACTTTGTAACAATTTTGACTCTGGTTGGTGGTGCTGGTAGTGGTGAACTACTAGGAGGAGCAGCACACCAGTCCCACTCCCCAACACTGCTAGACTAATAGCACTGGGCTCTTATAGTAGCAAAGTAAAAAAACAAAAAAGAAAATAAAAGCAGTCCTTACAAGGACTATTGGGTTATTACAGCAGTCAGCAGATGAGATCAGAAGAGATCAGTGCCCACAGCAGCTACATACAGAGCACTGCAGTAGAAGGTAGATTACTAGTCAGCAAAGCTAACTAACCTAAACTCACTGTCCCTCAAATCCCTGCAGAGTTCTGTCCCTACAATACAGAGCAGTATCAAGTAGATTACTAGCCAGCAAAGTTACTATCAACTGTCCCTCAAATCACTAAATAGCTCTCTCCCTACACTAGCTCTTCCAAGCACACACAGGCAGAATGAAAAAACGCTGCAGGGCTTCAGTTTATATATGGAAGGGGAGTGGTCCAGGGGGTGGTCCAGGAGGGAGAGCTTCCTGATTGGCTGCCATGTATCTGCTGGTCTGGGGGAGAAATGGCAAAAATAAGCGCCAGCTAAGGCGAACCCAAATTGGCGAACGTCGCGCGACGTTCGCGAACATTCGGCGGACGCGAACAGTCGATGTTCGCGCAAACTAGTTCGCGGGCGAACAGTCCGCGACATCCCTATTGGAGATTTGTCCTTGTTAAAGTTAAAGCAAGCTAATTAACTTCCCCTTGATCTATCATTTGTTTGCCGATGGACGGGGCTGTATCTAGGTCTGGTGTTGCCCTATGTATGGGACCTCAGCCTGTCTCCTTCTCTCAGCAGTCAGCACAAACACAGCAAGGTTGGGATCCCCCTCAGCAATGCCACCAAATTTACCCACAAGAATCAGGTGGTATTTACCATATACTGTAGGTACCCAAGGGTGGCCATATGTAACCATGGTATAAAGCATAAATGTTGGTGCTGGGCACACTGGTAAACTCACGTATTGATCAGACTGATGTGTTTCGTGTCACTGGGACACTTAATCATAGGCTTGAGTATTCACAAACATGGATCAGTATTTAAAGGCTGAACCACCAATCAAAAAAGGAGGGGGAGGAGAAAGGGAAAATTACATCAAATCACATTTGTTCCAAATTTAAAGGAATAGTTCAGTGTGAAAATAAAAACTGGGTAAATAGATAGTCTGTGCAAAATAAAAAATGTTTCTAATATAGTTAGTTAGCCAAAAATGTAATGTATGAGGGCTGGAGTGAACAAATGTGTAATAAAACAGCCAGAATCCAACTTCCTGCTTTTCAGCTCTATAACTCTGAGTTAGTCAGCGACTTGAAGGGGGGCCACATGGTACATTTCTGTTCAGTGAGTTTGTAATTGATCCTCAGCATTCAGCTCAGATTCAAAAGCAACAGAAATGACCCATGTGGCCCCCCCTCAAGTCTCTGATTGGTTACTGCCTGGTAGCCAGGGTAACCAGTCAGTGTAAACAAAGAGAGCTGAAAAGCAGAAGTCAGTAGTGTCTGACTGATATGTTACACATAAAATCACTCCAGTCTTTATACATTACATTTTTTGCTAACTAACTATATTAGAAACATTTTTTATTTTGCACAGCCTATTTATTTATCCAGTTTTTATTTTCACACTGAACTATTCCTTTAAAGGCAAAGTATGCCTAGTTACAAACAATACAGAAAACAAAAAATCAAAAAATACAAATAAAAGAAAAAAACCTAAATACAATATAAAAACAATTGATGAGCAAGATCATTATATAAGAGCAGTAGAAAAATACTCAAGTTGAAACATATGTATGTCGATAAATAGTAGTTATAAAGTGGTAATATATAATTGGTCTTTTTGAAAGTTGTAATACATATTAAAATAGTATGTGAAAATATAAATATATAGTATAAATTTCCAAATATAAGGGGCGTGTCCAAGATGGCGGCGTGATAAGACAGGTTTCTCTGAGCTCCCGCTTTCCTTCACAGTATCCGTCACAATACCCGGCATAAGTAAGACTTCTTGGAACCCACAAGTCCCCTTTTTTGAACCGAGGACGCCTTGAGGAGCCTTGGCAATGAAGAAAGGTGAGCCGAAAACCAGGCGTGAGCACAATGCTAAGCTCGATCACTACCTGACACCCTCCCAAAATGGCGGCGGCACCCAGCAGGCCGCAAAGAGGGCCTCGACCTCGACTCCCTCCACCAGTACACCAATATCCGCAGAACCGGACGGTTCTACAGAGGAACCCACTATGCTGCAGCTGCTTACAGCGATTAACACTAACACAGCAGCGCTCCAGGCGAGTACAGCTACACTTTCGGAGCGCATTGATGGGATTAGGGTGGACATTTTGCTGCTGCGCCATGACCTCCAAAATGTAAGAGATAGAGTAAAGGAGGTTGAGACACGAGTTGGGACGGTGGAGGACGACACCAGACCGATGCGGAACGATATCCAAACCCTAGTATAGCAGATTAAACAAACGCAAGCCCATGTAGAGGATTTGGAAAATCACCAGAGGTGAAATAACATACGCATCATAGGCCTCCCAGAGAAGGAGGAGGGCGCTACTCCAGAACAATATGTGGAACAACTGCTGCTGCAACAGTTTGGGGCCAACACCTTTTCCTCCCAATTGGTCGTGGAACGAGCGCATCGAGTCCCAGGCCGCCCACTTCCACCCGGGGCCCCCCGAGAAAACTTCTCGCAAAACTCCTGAACTCCAGGGATAGAGACGCAGCGCTAATGGCAGCCAGGCGCAAAGGGCCTATAGTGATCCAGAATGCTACTGTATCCTTTTACCCTGATTTTTCTGCAGCGCTACAGAGGCAAAGAGCGACATTCATCGCGGTGAAGAAGAGGCTGAGAACCCAGCAGATGATCTATGCCATGATGTACCCAGCGCGCCTCAGGGTCCAAGATGGAACGTCCACGCACTTCTTCACTACACCTGCGGAAGCTAACAACTGGCTGGATGAAAAAGAATCGAGAGGGAGAAGGCACGGCTCACCCCCTCCTCAGAATGAGTAATACCTATTTTGACAGCTCCATTCATTACACCTCTGGAGCGCAAGGCGGATTCCTTGACCTACACATCTGTGTCGTTTTGAGAGCTGAGGCAAGGGGGTAAGCATTACTCTGGTGACTCTGGTCTATTATTTGCCACCCACTGTCTCACACGGAATGGGTATGCCCCATACTTTCAGATGGTCCATGGGGTAACTGGGGACTACGGCCCCGACTGATGAAGGCTTTCACAAGCACGACCCCTCTTTGTTTGAGACCAATTAGGTGACCCTACTTTTGATATTCTATGACTTCTAAGAGCAATGGCTAGTTAACTTGCCGGCACAAATTTACGAAGGGATGGGAGCTGCCAGATGGAGATCTGTGTACCCACCCCTCCAAGAGCTTGGAACCTCCCCCGTAGGAGCAACTTGTTTGCCATAAACTTTGTTATGGGTATAGGCCCACCCACGTTTGGGACCGGGCAGGGATGGGAATGTTATGTTTATAATTTGTATAATTTTTCTCTGATTCATGTCTACCCTACCTCCCCCCCCAATCCGCCTTGGGTCACACACTGTATTTCGTTTTGTATTGTATATACCAGAATGGAGAGTAATCATATATCTGTCATGTCCTGGAATGTGAGGGGGATGAACTCCAAATATAAGAGAGCAGCAATATTTGCGTACCTTAAAAAGCACCCACCCACCATATTATGTCTTCAGGAAACCCACTTGATGGGACAGAAACTATTAGCGCTTAAGAAATACTGGGTGGCGCACTGTTACCATGCCCCATACTCAACATATGCTCGTGGGGTGTCCATACTGGTGCGGAAAGGCGTTCCATACCAATCTTTGGAAACGAAAATAGACCCCCAAGGCAGGTTTGTAATACTCCACTGCCAAATTTATACCACGCTGCTCACCTTCTGTGCTCTCTATGTTCCTCCCCCTCTCACGCTGGGACTTCTGGAATTGGTTATGGGGAAAATTATTGAAGTTCCGCTTGCCCCCATGTGCATAATAGGGGATCTGAACTTAGTAATGAACCCCCTTCGGGATAGGATTCCCCCAGGTCATAGCACATCCTCTACTTTGGCCCCCTGGGCTGATGCTATGGCCCTTTTGGACCTCTGGCAACTTAAACATCCTCCTGTCACTCGACAACCCACAAGTCACTCTCCAGAATTGACTTAGCGCTGGGGACCCAAGATTTTCTTCAATTTGTTGCCGAAGCTAAATTATTGCCCCAGGCCCTTTCAGATGATTCCCCTTTACTCCTGACACTAGTCCTCCCTGGCCGCCGGCAGGCCAAACAATGGCGACTCAATCCAATATGGCTTCTCCTCCCTGCTATAGCAGATGAGAGTGATAAAGCAATTACACAGTACTGGGAAGAGAACCGAGGTACAGCCTCACCTAACATACTCTGGGATGCATCTAAGGCGGTCCTTCGGGGTAGCTTAACTCATATCATAAAACGATATCGTAGATCCCTATTAGAGGAGGTTTCCCATCTTGAAAGTGTCTGTATAACTACCCAGAGAACCCATGTAGCAGGTCCCACGGACGCTACCTATCAGGAGATGCTGAGGGCGCAGCAGGCCCTCTTGTTAAAGCAGACAGAGCTTACTAAGAAAGAATTACTCTATACTCAGCAGAGAATTTTTGATCAGGGAGAAAAGAATAGTAAAGTACTGTCACGACTCTCCAAATTCCCCACAGAAACTATAGCAGTACCTAGACTGCTGAGACAGGATAATACGGAAGTAACTGACCCCGATGGCATAGCCCTGGAATTTGCGAACTACTATACTAGGCTTTATGAGACCAGATTGAAAGTCCCCAAGGACTTTCGGATATACCCTTAACTCCCTTGACGCCCAACAGAGGGATTACCTGGATTCCCCGATAACGCAATATGATTTAGCTTTAGCTTTGCACGACCTTTCCCCCGAATAAAACCCCAGGGCCAGATGGATTCCCGGGTGACTGGTAACTAGCCAAAGCCAAGGCCTTAATCCCTCACTTACATGCCACCTTAATGGATGCCCAGCACAGGGCCCAACTCCCCCAATCAATGCAGGAGGCGACTATAGTGGTCATACCCAAAGAAGCAGGATACCCTGATCAATGTGGAGCATATATGCCAATATCGCTCCTCAATGCTGATGCCAAAATTTTGGCCAAGGTCCTGGCCACCAGATTAGCCAAGGTCATTACCACACTCATAGAGCCGGATCAATCCGGGTTTATGCCACAAAAAGCAACTGACGTTAACATTAGACGGTTGTATGCCAATTTGCAAATCCCGCATGACAATAAGGGAGAGTGGGCTATTCTATCAATAGACTGGGAAAAAGCCTTTGACTCAGTAGAGTGGCCATACTTATGGGAGCTGCTGGCAAAATATGGGATAGGACCTACTTTCATAAAATGGCTCCAAATGATCTACCACAACCCTATAGCCAAAGTCAGAGTAAATGGCATATTGTCCCCTGCTGTTCAACTCCAGCAGGGAACGAGACAGGGCTGCCCCATGTCCCCCCTCCTCTTCGCCTTGGCGATAGAACCTCTCGCCGCTAGAATAAGGACAACTCCTACCTGTAAGGGTCTACGAGTGGGTGCAGTTGAGGAGAAAATTTCTCTATACGCCGATGATGTCTTATTGTACTTCCAAGACACAGGTCCGTCAATGGACATAGCCATGCGAATTATACAAGACCATGGTAGATATTCTGGTTTAAATGTCAATTGGCGGAAATCTGTATTGTTCCCTCTGGACCAGCCCCCTGCTCAAACGATATCCCCCAGACAGGACTTGAAAGTGGTTGATACTTTTAAATATTTGGGCCTTAGGATACATAACAATCTAGCTGAGTTTGTAAATTTGAATTTAGACCCAGCAATTCAGCATTGTACTAGGGTGCTGGCTGCTTGGCAATGCCTGCCGCTTACGCTATAGGGAAGAGTGGCCCTGTTTAAAATGGTTTTTCTTCCGAAATTTTTATATCTGTTTCGCAACTGCCCAATTCACATACCAAATAGAGTTTTTCGCAACATAGATAAGGTGATAACGTTATTTATTTGGAACAATAAAGCCCCCAGGATTGCCAAGGAAACTCTGTATGCCCCTTTGGATAGCGGAGGCCTGGCGCTGCCCAACCTGAAGGCTTACTACTTGGCAGCCCAAACTGCCTATGTTCATTGGTGGTTGGTGCCTAACGCAGAGAACCCTAATATGCAGTTACAGGCTTCGTGGCTGAGGTCGGTTGAAGCATTGCGGAATGCTCCTTATAGAGCGCAAACTGATCTCCCCAAGGAACTGGCAGTAGTGACAACAACTCATAGTGCTTGGCTTTCCGCTCTCCGTATGACAGGGGTTGACCCACCGTTGATCTCCCCAAATTTGCCACTCTAGAGAAACTCTACTCTAATCCACTTTACTGATCTCCCCAATTACCAAGACTGGCCAATAGGGGGCATTAAAACTGTCAGATGTCTTAGATGATAATATGTTTATATCTTATACTGTGCTAAGAGACAAAATGACGGTTCCCAATCTCTGTCACGGATCCCAATTTCTGTCACAATTTCGCTCCCAACTACTGGTACCCGAGGATTACCCACTGTTGAAACTTGTCATGAAGGAAACGCCAGCTAAATTAGTGTCCCAAATCTACTGGCTGTTGGTTCGTGCCCCTGTGGCCCCGTTCCACCGTACTTACCTTAAGTTATGTTCCCAGCGTTATGTTTCGGTAGCCGAGAATGAGTAGAGTATAACAGTGCTTTATGAGCAGGTTCATGCAGCCATTACACAACAGTAAACAACTCTAACACCACAAGCTGTATAGAAAGTATGCACAGTATAAGTTTGGAGCACAGTGACATCTAGAGGCCATTTGTATAAACACCACACCCAGCTTTCAGGAGCACACCACAGCCATGTAAAACTGCACACAGAGAAGTGTAATATACTCTTATTAATTACCATAATAAAATAGTTCCCCCCATGGTGAAAGACAGCATATAAAGAGAGCATAGCATATTTGTAAAACATTCTTAACAGTCCATGTGATTAGTCCAAATAATAAACCTCCATGTGTGCCATAGATTCAGACTTACACTTGCAGTGGTTTGACATACTGTGGAATAGCCAGGGCTTGAGAGTGGAGTGGGTGGAGTGAGAATGGCCCCGATTTGCCCATGTTGGCTGGACCCATCAGGAGTCCCATGCAAGTGGTAGACTAATAACTGGGGCTCTCTGTATACTGTGTGTGGGTCCCTAAGCTCAGTAAGTGACAGCAGCACAGAGCATGTGCAGTAAATCAGCAGGAAAGAGGATGGGGAGCTACTGGGGCATCTTTGGAGACAGATCTTTACTGCTAAAGGGCGGTGGTTGCTTTGGGCTGGTACAGAAGCCCAAAACATAATGTACAGCATTTCTATTTCTTTACTTAGGCTTTAGTTCTCCTTTAACAAAAAACTGTAGCCTCACAGAGCAAGAATTTTTAGTTGATGGGGTCAGTGACTCCCAACGACTAGCATTTTAATTTGCAAACTAAAAAATAGCAGAACTGGGAAAGCATAGAATTAAAAAAAAAAAAAAAAAGACTCATGGAAACATTCCCAATACTAAGCTATTTTCTAACATACTAAAGCTTGACTTATAAGTAACCAAATGCTTTAATAATGTTCTGAGATTAAACGGTGTCAATAATCTAATATTGTGTGTGTTTTCCTAGGGGGATAGCGGAGGACCCTTTGTTTGTTATAATGCAGAAAAGAAGAGATTTTACCAAACGGGCATAACCAGCTTTGGATATGGCTGTGGGAAGGCAAATTTCCCTGGAGTATACACTAAAGTGGAGAGCTACGTGAGCTGGATAAAGGCCCGTAGAGCAGCTGAAGAGACAAGCAACACAGAAGGGAGCAGTGAACGCCTAAACAATGCCACAGAGAGAAATACAAGTGTTGTGCACCTGATTGTTACATTCATATGGCTAGTGTGCAGTGCCTTCCTGCTCTACTAGCCATTAAGGCTTGGTCTATGTTATTGCCTGTATGACTCAAATACTGTTTAATAGTTGACTTTCCCTTATAGATCCTTTATTTACATTTCTCAGTATGCCAGCACTGCAAATCCTTTGCTCCTGTTTAGTGTCCCTTTAACAGCAGGCATTGCATTTCATTGCCACATTTTTATTTTTCACTGTGTGTGTACTGTAAGAATTAAAGATAGGAAAGTGCTGCACACATGCTGCTTCCCGATGGCCATTTGAAACATTAGCCAAAATGCAATTGTCATTCAGTTTGAAAATAGTAATAAGAGTTACATGAAGAGGTGCGCTGAATTCAGGATTCATGTCAGGACACCGCTTAATCCCAGCACTTTTTATGTTTAATGGAACAAACTGCAAACCCTTAAACTTTTACTATGATGTAGAGTTAAAGCCATTTAGCTTTTTATTTAGCAGCTCTGCAGTTTGCAATTTCAGCAATCTGGTTGCTAGGGTCCAAATTACCCTAGCAACCACACATCAATTTGAAAATTATTTTTTTTTTCTGTTTATGAATTGCCTTTTTCACTTTGCAGCTTTTAAATGGCAGTCACTGACTCCACCTAAAAATAAAAAAAAGCTCTGCAAGGCTACAAATGTTTTGTTATTGCCACAGATTACTCATCTTTTTATTTAGGCCTCTCCTATTCATATTCCAGCCTCTTATTCAAATCAATGTGTGGTTACTAGGTTTATTTGGACCCTAGAAACCAGATTGCTGAAATTGCAAACTGGAGAGCTGCAGAATAAAAAGTTGAGCCCAAAAACACACATAATGAAACAAACACACAAGAAATGAAAACCAACTGGAAATTGTCCCAGAATATCACTCTTTAAATCATAATAGAAGTCAACAACCCTTTAAAATCTGAAAATATTAACAGATGAATAAATAATATTGTTGTCAGTTTTCAAAAGTTTACTTAATGTTCCTATCTGGATTCATAGTGTCATAATGTATATCTATGTAAAGTATAATTAAAAAAATATTACAGCATAATGTATTTTTTTTCCTTTCGCAACTGTAAAGTAAAACTTGAAAGTCATCTATTATTTGGTATAATTGCACTACTTTCCCTTTCTGTCACCAATTCTGATGTTATTTTGTACCCGAGAACTTACGTCAAGCTACTTTCTAGCCTGTCCTACTTTAGGTCATATTAAAAAAAAAAAAAAAAGACACTAGTTTTGTAAATATTCACACAAATTTATTATGTATTTATAGAAATTTTATCACACCCAGTAGCCAAAAAATATGAAGACATTTTACAATTTCTGTTAAAATCTATCCACTAACATTTGGTTTTTTAACGGACGTGGCATGATCAGTTCATCAGTAATAAAGTAGGTGCCGAGGGTTACTAGTGGAATCAAAACAAAAATGTCCTGTTGAAGTCGGGGTGACCAACCTGGGCCCCCCTTAGCGGTAAAACCTCAACAACCGCACAGGCAGCCGCTGAGCTCCAAAACTCCTGGAACATCTATAGATGAAGAACATGAAACACATCAAAACAAATGTAACAAGCTGAAAGGAGAAGGCATTTACATTGCAGTAAAACCTTTAGCTGAAACAGGAAATTTAAACCTATAGTGAACACTCGAGGCAAGTCCTAAAGAGAAAAAAAATGGTTTCATTATTGTAATAAGCTTATTTCATGGGCTTATTTAAAAAGGAGCATAAACTTTGTGAAAAAAGAGGTGCATAACCACTACCCGCCCCCCACCTAAACAAAATTATACAGACATACATGATCAAAGTGCACTGACTTGTAGGGACCCGAAAAATGATTCTTAAAAGGGGTTGTTCACCTTTAAATTAACTTTTAGTATGATGTAGAGAGAGAGACAATTTGCAATTGGTTTCCATTTTTGATTATTTATGGCTTTTGAGTTATTTAGCTTTTTATTCAGCAGCTCTCCAGTTTGCAGTTTTAGCCATCTGGTTGCTAGGGTCCAAATTACCCTAGCAACCATGCACTAATTTGAATAAGAGAATGGGCTATGAATAGGGGAGGGCTGAATAGAAAGACGAGGATTAAAAAGTAACAATAACAATACATTTGTAGCCTTACAGAGCATTTGATTTTTAGATGGGGTCAGTGACCCCCATTTGAAAGAGTCAGAAGAAGAAGGCATATAACTGAAAAAACTATAAAAATTAAATAATGAAAACCAATTGCTTAGAATTGGCCATTCTATAATATACAGAAAGTTAACTTAAAGGGGTGGTTCACCTCAGTGAGGCAATTTTTGGCGACTTGAAAACGCATCGCCGCGTGTGCATTAGCGCAGGCGATTTTGCGCTGTAGCCTATGGGGAAAAAACGCTGAGGCAGTTCGGGGAGATAGACGCGCAAAAATCTCCCCGAATCTCCTCGTCTGGCCTTACCCTTAATGTAACTTTTAGTATGTTTTAGAACAACTAATTCTAAGCAACTTTTCACTTTGTTTTATAGTTATTTGTCTTTTTCTTCTGATTTTTTGCAGCTTTCAAATGGGCGTAGCTGTCCCCTTCTAACAATGATCCTTCTATTCATACTCTCTCCTATTCATATTCCAATCTCTTATTCAAATCAATGCATGGTTGCTAGGGTAATTTGGGCCCTAGCTACCAGATTGCTGAAAATGCAAATTGAAGAGCTGCTGAATAAAAAGCTAAATAACTCAAAAACCTTCAATAATAAAAAAATTAAAACAAATTGCAAATTACTTCAGAATATCCCTCTCTACATCATACTAAAAGTTATCTCAAAGTTGAACAGCCCCTTTAAGAGGCAGACTATCATGGTTCTTTTCAATCTAGGAATAAGAATAATTATATCATATTTTTGGTGGGGGGCACTTTTTTTTTTTCTACATAATCAACATTTCTTTTCTTAATGCTGAAATGTGTTTTATTCTTTGAAGTCATCTATTGTTAAAGTGTGTAAAGGAGAATAGTTTCATTATACCCAATGCCCCAGACGGTTGGAATCTGCAGTCACTGTCGAAGGAGAGGGGATAATATAGTTTCTCCTGGCAGAGAAGTTCTTCTCTCCCCCCGACAATGACTTGGTGCAGGAGGGTTGGAAAAAGTCTTACAAGGGACTGCTCCCCATACTATAAAATAGGACAAACGATAGGACTGTTCATTCAGCACAATAGTTTCATATTACTCATAAGTGTAAGTTTCCTCTTTAACCTCAAAACTGTGACAAACAAAAGCAAAATACATAACCTGCTAAATACAAAACGTCTGCTGTTGTGTAGGTGGGAAAAAACAGGTCCCATATAAGAATAATTTGATGCTTGCTATACAATCCAGAACAAAATACTTTCCTACTAGTTGTTGCTTACCCATTACCTAACTGTGTAAATGCACAACTTAACTGAGAATGGATGCATTTTATTTCTTCATTCTTCTATGGTTCTTACAGAGCGTTTACACTTGCTTTAAAAGGTTGTGAAGGATAGATAAAATAAAAAAAAAAGATTCATCTATAACCTCTCACTTTAATCTTAGAAAATTTGTTTAAAAAAAAAGGAAAATAAAACAAGAAACTCTTGCTCTAAAAGGGATCGAGTTCACAAAAATTCTTAAACTTAAACTGTTTTATGACAGTACAAATCTTTTAAAGTCTTTAGCTCTTCAATTAAAGTTTTGTTTTGGTTTTCAAGGACTGCAACTCTGTTTTCCAAGCACTTAACATACTCTTTCTTCTTTTTACGGCATTCTCTGGCTGCCTCTCTATAAAACAACAAAAAGAAAATGGTTGAAATGTACAATAGCACTAAATACTTAAGCATAGGATGGGTCATATATTCTATAAATGATACCAGGCATATACAACTTGTGGCACTCATCTGGTATGGAACTCACCAGTTGTAGATCCATTTAAAGCCCCAGGGGAGTTTGCCCTGGCCCAAGGCTAATGAATAAATGTGACATGCATGTGGAGCAATGCTTCCAAATACAGCACCATCCTTACTTTCCCCATGGAACCCTCCTACACAGCAGCTTAGAAGAAGTAAACCCTAAAAATTAATATGGCTAAAATTTCATATTTTATATACTGAACTTTTACCAGCCCAAAGTTTAAGCAGCAATGATCCAGGACTTCAAACTTGTCACGGGGGGTCACCATCTTGGAAAGTGTCTGTGACACTCACATGCTCAGTGGGCTCTGAGCAGCTGTTGAGAAACCAAGTTTAGGGGTCGTCGCAAATTATCAAGCAGAAAATGAGGTTGGCCTGTAATATAAGCTGATGCTACAGGGCTGATTATTAAATTGTGATGCCAATTGTACTGGTTTCTATGCTGACATGTAGTAATCATCTGAATGAATTACTAATCAGCCTTATATTGTGACATTTATATTCTATGTGTACTGTGAGTGGGTACCTAAGCTCAGTAAGTGACAGCAGCACAGAGCATGTGCAGTGAATCAGCAGAAAAGAAGATGGGGAGCTACAGGGGCATCTTTGGAGACACAGATCTTTACTGCTAAAGGCTGTGGTTGCCTTGGGCTGGTACAGAAGCTTAAAACATAATGTACAACATTTCTAGCTACTTCATTAGTTAAGCTTTAGTTCTCTTTTAAGGGCCAAGACAGATGAGACGATTCAATGCCCGCAGTAAATGTGCACTACCGCAGACAACAAATCTTTCAAAATGCTTTTTGGGCTATTCAACTTAATTGCAGGAAACTTTCTTCTTTTGCAATTTCCATGGATTAAGCCGGATCCACTTTACTTTTGGTGATTCACATGTCAGGCAATAGCACATAACCACCACTGGCAACAGATCTCGTCTGCCATTGACCTAAATAAAGCTAGCCATAGACACAAAGAAGGTTTGTACAATATTCTCACCATGTATGGGTCGTACCATGGCGATTGGTCGTTTAGTCAATCGGACAGGTTAGAGGATTTCTGTCGGCTAACTATAATATCTCTGCATGTATTGCTTATCTGATGATATCAATGGGAAATTGTCACTACTATTTGTCTGATATAACTTTTGTACAATGGCTGTCTGTCAATTCATGGGCAGAGCATTGTGCGATTTGTTCTCTCTACTACTTCATTTATCTGAATGGTTAGTAGTAGTAGGTTGGAAGATTGCAATGGACGATTGTTCGTCCGACATAAGGATAAAACTGCACGTCTATGGCCAGCTTTAGTGCTAAAAAAAAAAAAAAAAAAGATGGTTAATAAGGTGTTAATCATACCTATTTTTCAATAGCCGAATCTCACGCTTCAGCTGTGGGTCATCTGTTTTAGTCGTTGAGCAGGACAATGAAACAGGTGAGGTCATAACCACAGTTTGTGGAAGGGAAGTAGTGGTTGAGGTGGTACGAATCTGGTAGGCTTGCATATCTCCCGAGGCAGCTGGAAAAGAATGTATTAGAATAGGGGTCCCCAATCATTTTTGCTTGTGAGCCACATTCAAATATAAAATGAGTCGGAGAGCAACACAAGCATGGAAATAGCTCCAGGGGGTGCCAAAAAGGGCGGTGACTGGCTAGTTAGTATCCCCTCTGTGGACTGGCAACATACAGGTGGCTATCATCATTTATTTATATAGCGCTGTCAAGATACGCAGTGCTTATTATATTCATAGCTGGCTATGATTAGAAGTACACCTTTTTATGCAAAAAATTGGCCCCTGCTTTGAGGTCACTGGGAGCAACATGTCGCTCCTGAGCCACTAGTTGGGGATCACTGCATTAGAACTTAAGCATGCTTACAAAAAACCTAGCACATTGCTCATTACAATATACATACTTTAACTGAAGCAATGCTATTTAATTGAATAGAAATTACCTCCAGTATTTGCCCTTTATATTTGTTCAATAAGAATATCATGAAGTTATTTTAAAATTATTATGTCTGAATATGGTACAGGGCCAGCCTACATTTTTACTCTTCCCTTTGAATCTCAGACTGGCTGGAAAAAAAAATCTCCATTACCAACACCTGTACTTCCCCCATTGTAGTACAAGCATCTTAAAGGAGTGGGTCGCCTTTAACTTTTAGTATGTTATAGAATTGCTAATTCTAAGCAACTCTTCAACTGGTCTTCATTATTTATTTGTTATAGTTTTTTCATTATTTGCCTTTTTCTTCAGACTCTTTCCAGCATTCAAATGGGGGTCATTGTATTGTTATTGCTACTTTTTATAACTCATCTTTCTATTCAGACCTCTCCTATTCAAATTCCAGTCTCTTATTCAAATCAATGCATGTTTGCTAGGGTAATTTGGATCCTAGAAACCAGACTGCTGAAATTGCTGGAAAGCTGCTGAATAAAAAGCTAAATAACTCAAAAAATTTAAAATGAAAAGCAATTGCAAATGGTCTCAGAATATCATTCTCTACATCATATTAAATGTTAACTCAGAGGTGAACAATCCCTTTAAAAGAAGGTACAGGGGGTTCTACATAAGGACCTGGAAGGCATGTGCTAATGTGACTAGGGATATGACAAGCCTAGGGAACATAAATAGAACTCTATGTTTTCTCATAGCCTTTACTGGATTGAAGCAGAAGTGTTTAAGTGGCCCTTCTAGTATTTACAATATGTTTTCAGTTTGGCTAAAACAAAATTAACTAGAAAATCAGCAATAAAAGCAATGTATAAAATGAAAAAAAGAGAGTAGCTTTCTGAGTTTATAGGGAGTCAAGTGTAAAAGAAAGCAACAATCAATACGGTGAGGGACTGTTTTTATGAAAACCCAAAAAGATGAATGATTGAATTTGAAAGGCGGCACATATTAATGAAAACAAAAGCAAGAGACGCAAAGATACACACTTATAAACACTTACTCTGTACAACCACTTGATTGCTCGGCACAAGGATCTGCTGGCCATCTGAAGTTTGGGCATACTGTAATATTGCAGTTCCTGACTGAGCATTAGCATTTGTCACTGCCAATGCCTGCAAACTCTGCACACCATCTGCACATGGGGTGGCAAACTGAAGCGTTCCATTTGGGGCAATGGTGACTAAAGAAAGGGGCATGGGAGGAGAAAAGTTTAACATTACCTCAAACATTCACTGCTAAATTATTGCTTTTAATCTGTGATACAGGTAATAGGTTAACATTCAGTCTAAGCAATGCAGTAATTTTTTAAAGGCCCAGCACTCAATAACTCAAGACATATGCAAAGAACCCCAGCAGGTTTTGACAAATAAATCAAAAGCAGATGCCATACTGGGCTTGCAGTACTTTAAAGATGACAGGCAAGTATTGTAAAATAAGATCACAGCTGCCTTTCTGTACAGAAAACAACCATAACATTTTGATGTCTTGGTCTCCCTCCCATGGAGGGAGAGAGAGAAAAAAAACCAAAAACGTTATACTGTATATAAAATAAAATAATGTTTTAAATAGCAAACATTTAAGGTATTACATTATGTATATAATAGCATTTAAGGTTTACATTACAAGTATGGTACAGATAGTATGGCAGGTGTCACATTATGCAACAGTCAAAAAGTGAAAGTATCTTCCGTACAATATCAGGTTGGCCCTTACCATACTGTCCTGAGCTTGTCTGGTATATGGTACCAGATGACATTGATGCAACAGCAGACACACCAGGGCTGTCGTCATTTCTTTTCCTATCCCCGGTGTCTTCTGAAGACAGATCATTGAAGATTTTCCTGTAATAAAACACAAATTTGCATTATACAAACACAACATAAACACATTATCAAAGGGGTGGTTCACCTTTAAGTTAACTTTTAGTATGTTATAGAGTGGCCAATTCTAGGCAACGTTTCAAATGGTCTTCATTAATTCGTTTTTGAATTATTTACCTTTTTCTTCTGACTCTTTTCAGCTTTCAAATGGGGGTCACTGACCCCCATCTAAAAACAAATGCTCTGTAAGGCTACACATTTATTGTTATTGGTACTTTTTAATATTCATCTTTCTATTCAGGCCGCGCCTATTCATATTCCAGTCTCTTATACACATCAGAGCATAATTGCTAGGGTAATTTGGACCTTAGCTTCCAAATTGCTGAAATTGCAAACTAGAGAGCTGCTGAATAAAAAGCTAAATAACTCAAAAGCCACAAATAATAAATAATTAAAATCAATTGCAAATTGTCAGAATATCACTCTACATCATACTAAGAGTTTGTTTAAAGGTAAACAACCCCTTTAGGTATTTATAACGTGCCAACACATTCTGAAAAACAAATGGGGGTAAATAGAGTATATCCAACAGAAAATTGAAGATCAGCGGGCACATTTAAATATGCCATTTAAACAGACCATGAAAACCTTGGATTTATAAGCGATCTGCAAGAAAGAGTGACAAATCCTACAATAAGAATTTTAAAAACTCTGAACACAAAAGGCGTTTAAGAGTGGAGATCTGTTCCACTTCCACTTTGGTAAAAAAAAAAAAAAAAATTAAAAACTTTTGCAAGTGCCTTACTATTTTTTTTTTTTTGTTCGTATGTTTTTACGTTTTTGAAATGAAATGTAACTGCGCATTAACACTAACTCCTGCTGTAGTTTTCTACTCTTCACTTACAAAATTAAAAAAAATAAAGTCCTATGTTTGGTGCCCAAACTTGTGTTATCAACTGTAATAAACGATAATATTTAACAAACTCATTTTTAAAACAGAGGAGGGAGTTAAAAGGAAAAGGGAGAGACTCTGTGATTATACATTTTAACAGATATAAAACCAATTTCACAAGAAGGTCAGTATCATTTGTAGGAAGACAAGCCGATAAATGATATTCTCTGAGCCGCTATTTAAATATACAGAATTAGCTCACCTGTAGGATGGCCTACGAGACAAAATGCCACGTGTCTTCTGAGGAGTATCAACGCTGTCACAGGAATCTTGAGAGTCTTCACTTTCAGAGAGTGAGGAAGCCTAGAGGAAATGCTCAGTCATTTTCAATTTGAGATCTACCAGAAACCATTTTATTTCCCCCTGTATGTTTTGCTTGCTCTTTTACCTGTGCTGCAGGAACCTGAGGAGAGTGAATAACGGAGGATGACTGTGCAGTTTGGATAACACCCTGAACTTGAATTTGCTCCCCAGGAATCACAATGTTGATCTGAGCTGTGTCTCGCAACGACATCTGGAGCATAAATTAATTGGAAACGTCACAGTTATACCTTCCATAAATACACGAGATGGTCAAAAGGTATGAAGACACAATGGCAGCTGCAGCTGATGAAATGCAATACCCCTAAATAATTTCATTTGGAATATCATAACCACAGAGCACTTACATTTCTTGTAACAACCGCAACAACGCAACCATCCTGGTGACCCCATTTATATCTTCAAGCAATGAAAATATCTTGGCAGCAGATCAATTCAAAAGTCAAAACTATGTTTTTTAAAACTCCCAGCTCCCAAATTCACTGTAGCTAGAGGTCAGAAAGGTATGCTATGAGCTGAAATTGCGTGTTTTTTGTTTTTCTTTAAATTCATACAAATTCATGTCCCCTAAAATAATCTTCACTGCAGTGACCATGGGCTCTCCAACAGGATACAGGGGCATAAAATTACACTTTTAGAAGTAGGAAGAATTGTAAAGCACAGAAAAAAAGTTTCACTGCATGGCATTGCAAGCCTATACCCATAGGGAAAATGAAAAGAAAAAATGGATCCATTCTATGGGCAGCTGTGGACAGCGCAGTCTGGTAGTTATCAAGTGTATGAAGGCACTGGTAGATACGCTGCTCAATATGTTGGGGCTCTAAAAATACATGGTAATAATAAAAATACTTGCTAATAGATTTTAACCCAGTAAGATCTTATTAAGGCATGTGCAGAGTGCTGTGTATCATAGGGACAGATACAGACCCACAAAGTGAAACTGATCAAATTACAGTTGTGCTGCAGTGTGTTGTAACCTCTAAGAAATACAGAGATATAACATAATGGCGCATATAGGTAAACACATGTACCTATATGGTATACATTTACACAAGTATAACCATATTCATGCCCTTATTAGGCAGTTTTTGTTTATACTAGTATCAGAGTGATCCCTGCTTAATATCCAACAGGCAGCATGTTTCCAACTGCTCAAATTAAAAAAAAAAATTTAAAAAAATGAAACGTTTGTGATTGCAGGGGGACAGACAACTTGCATGCACTGGCTGCTGCTAAAGCTACAGTGAGAATTTAAACAGGGCAGTTGGGTTAGTTTCCACTGTCACTTTCACAACAAAGTAGTGGCATGCTGCAACTCAAGTGTGAGTGGAAATTCGCCCAATTACACTGTTTGAACATGCATTGCTACTTCAGTGTGAGTTGATGAAAGAACTTGCTCCCAATATTAAAAGCATGCAGTTATCATATATAATATACAGATGTGCACAAGGTCTAATCTATTGCCATCTCTAACCATTATTTCTTGAAAAACACATCATGCAGGATGACAGATTTCTGGGAGCAATGAAACCCAGATCATCAAGATGGCGAAATACTATGGGAAAACTACCTCTGAACTACTGTTCATCAAGAACCTTCTGGGGGTCATTTATAAACCCTGGGCAGTAACCCATGGCAACCAATCAAATTGTTTCTTTCAGCATTCAACTTGCAGCTGGCTGAAAAAAGCTAATCATTGATTGGTTGCTACAGGTTACTTCCCAAGTGCAAATTTGCCCGGTATATAGAAATGACCCCCAATGTGTTTGTTTTCTAAGTGTAGTTCTCCTTTACTGCATGCAATGTTTGTTCCCCATTGTAAAACACTACATACTTTATTGGTCTACAATGTAAATAGAAACTATTTAGAGGGGTGGTACACCTTTGAAGTAACCTTTAATATCTTATACAATGACCAATCCTAGGAAACTTTCGTATAGTTTTTGAATTACTTGCTGTCCTTTCCAGCTTTTGAATGGGGGTCACTGACCCTGTCTACAAACAAATGCTCTGTAAAGCTACAAATGTATTATTTCTACTTTTTATTATTCATCTTTCTATTGAGACCCTCTCCTATTCATATTTCAGTTTTTATTCAGATCAATGCATGATTGCTAGCAACCAGAATTACAAAATGGAGAGCTGCTGAATAAAAAGCTAAATAACTCAACAACCACAAATAATAAAACATGAAGGCCAATTGTACTTTGCCTCAGAATATCACTCTCTACATCACACTAAGAGGCCGATTCACTATGGGTCGAATATCGAGGGTTAATTAACCCTCGATATTCGACTGTGAACTAAAATCGTACGACTTCGAATATCGAAGTCGAACGATTTAGCGCAAATCCTGCGATCGAACGATCGAAGGATTTTTCGTTCGATCGATTAAATCCTTCGAATCGAACGATTCGAAGGATTTTAATCCAACGATCGAAGGAAAATCCTTCGATCAAAAAATCACAGGCAAGCCTATGGGGACCTTCCCCATAGGCTAACATTGACTTCGGTAGGTTTTATCTGCCGAAGTAGGGGGTCGAAGTTTTTTTTAAAGGGACAGTACTTCGACTATCGAATGGTCGAATAGTCGAACGATTTTTAGTTCGAATCGTTCGAATCGAAGTCGAAGGTCGTAGTCGAAGGTCGAAGTAGCCCATTTGATGGTCGAAATAGCCCAAAAATACTTCGAAATTCGAAGTTTTTTTTATTCTAACCCTTCACCCGAATTTAGTGAATCGGCCCCTAAAAGTTAACCCAAAGGTGAACAACCCCTTTAAACAATTATATTTTAATATGCGTGTGTTTTATGTTCTGACAAAGCATTTTTAAGGGCAAAACAATATAATATAACAGATCAGATCTGTATTCAAACACAGACTGAGTGCCCTAACTAAAAATTTCATGACACAACTTTGGTAATAGAACACCATATTTTGACTCCTGGCTTTACAGTTAGTTTTTAAGTACTTTATCTTTCACCTTTATGTTTTCTTGGTAGAAGCGATATCTTTTGAGGGATCAACAAGTAGATTATTTTTCAAGGATGGAGTTTAGTGCAAGTTACGAGGCTGGATCACCTGAGCAAGACAATAAAGAACATTCATGTTTATTATATAGAGAATCATATAATAGAGAATTTTCCAGTTGTTTCCAGTTTAAAGCTAGTTTGATGCTGAACAGTATAAAGAATGACAATGCATAGCAGGGCCTTTAAAATTATGATCGTATAGGTATAAACCCAATCCTACATGAAAATTGCAGGTTATTGCAGCTATTTCACACATCTGTGTCAAAATACACTAAGGGTAATTTATAAACACTACTAAGGGTAATTTATCAACACTAGGCAAATTTGCCTGTGGGCAGTAACCCAGGGCATATTTTGGCCTGCTGCAAATAGAACAATGAATCCACCAATTTGATTGTTTCCCATGGGTTTCAGGGCATAAGAGTTCACGCATGCCATCTTCTTCTCTTTGGTAATCTTCGGGAAGAGAGTGGCGTGCCTGCGCATGCACAGTTGGCACTATCTGCCGGTCTCAAACAACTGCGCATGCGCCGAAAGCCACGTAAAATTTGCCGAAGTGCTGGAAGAAGACCCGAAGATTAACAAAGAGAAGAAGATGGCGCCTGTGAACTCTGATGCCCTGAATCTGCAATGAGGAGTAAGTAAAGAGTTAGGGGCATTTACCTGTGGTAACACCTAGTCTGGGGGGAGTCTATGTAGGGTAGGAGATTTTAATAAAAAGAGTTTGGTTCTCCTTTAAGGCGGCCATAGACTGCCAGATCCGCTTGTTTGGTTAGGTAGCCAAACAAGAAGATCTGGGTCCGACTGTGCCATCCAAGAGCAGGGCCTAATAAGACTGATCTGAGCGTTGTCTCCAATCGCATTGAACACTGGGGGCCTATGTAGGTCCACTGGACTAAGACTGCATCAATGCACAGATACACTCCTCGTCCAACTTGGTAACATCGAAAAATGAAAGTGATTTAAAGTAATTAAAATATAGTGCAGTGTTGCCCTGCACTGGTAAAACTGGTGCATTTGCTTCAAACACACTACTATTGTTTATATAAACAAGCTGCTATGTAGCCATGGGGGCAGCCATTCAAAAGAAAAAAGTCTTGTGTTTCATAGCAGATAGGCTCTGTAGAATAAAATTGTGTTTTATCGAGCTTAGCTGTTTCATTTGCCTCTGTTGCTAGACAGCAGCTTGTTATATAAATTATAGTAGTGTTTCTGACGCAAACACACCAGTTTTACCAGCAGAGGGCAACAGTACATTATATTTTAATTGCCTTAAAACACTTTCATATGTCCAGCTAGACGAGGAATACAATGTGCATTAATGCAGTGGGCCTACATAGGCCCTGGTGTACAATTCGATCTGAGCAAACGTTCAGATCAGTCCAAATAGACCTTTTTACTTTAAAACACCTTGATTTTTTTGTTCCATTAAACCTGTGTGATAGACATCTGGCTGATTTTTGGACATATATCTGTGAGGCAGGCCCATCTGTGGGCCCCATACACAAACCAACAAACAAGACACTGGCTTATAAACGTTTATCGGCCTGTATATGGCCATCTTAACTATTCTCAAACTCAATTTATTGATAATTTTACTCAGAAACAAATGTAACTTATCCACCTTTAAGTTGTACTTCATCCTTTGAGAAGTATTTTACAACAGGTGCCTGTCCATTACAGTTCCAAAGTTAAACCCAGAATCAGAATTTAAAAATTAAAAACAAAGCAACAACACGAGTAAAATGAGACCTGCAGTAGTATATTCAACAGCTATGTGAAGTCAAACCTGTGAACTCTAAATGCATTCAAAAGTAAGCAGAAAATACCAAGAGAAAAAGCAAAATATTTATAGCTAGGGCATAGGATACCTGTTGAGGAATTTGACAGATCTGAGCTGCTTGGAACACTGAAGAAGGTACTGCGAGTCTCTGTGGGTTTCCTGTACTGCTGTTGCTCCTCTTGGAAACCTCTTCCATAATAAACTGATCAGGAATATAAAAATGTGTGGAAAATTTTGAAGGCCATTGGTAATAAAGCACCAAGACAACCATTACATAACACATGCTGATCAAATGAAAAGGCAAAGCAGCACATTGTGAAGATTGTAAGGGAAAATAACAGCAAATATAGCTCTTTAATAACATTAAAATTATAACATATATATATATTTTTTATATATATATATATATATATATATATATATATATATATATTTTTTTTTTTTTTTTTTTTTCAAACGTCTATATTTTTAAAGTGCATATACAGCCAACGTTACATTTCGGTCCCCTCTGGGACCTTTCTCATGGCCTTGAGAAAGGTCCCAGAGGGGACCGAAACGTAACGTTGGCTGTATATGCACTTTAAAAATATAGAAGTTTGATTTGTTTCCCCAAAACTCCCAGTGTTGCTGGTCTTTTTGAATGCTACACACATGATTATAAGTATAGCGTGCATACACAAAGGCCACAAAAGGTAAAAATGTTAAATAAAAACTGTACATTTTTAGAATTCCTTTTAAATATTATTGGTAAAAATTGTCCCTATAAAAAAAAGGTAACAAATGGGTCTAACAGAAACCAAATTTTGATTGACTGGGATGGTTTATTAGGGGAATGACAATTTGTTAGGCACACCCCAGTGAATGAAACTGCAACCTGGGTGCCAAACTCAAGAGAAGAGGAGTCATTTTCAGTAGAGAACTGTTCCACCATCTTTACCTATAATTAGGGTTGCCACCTGGCCGGTATTCCACCGGCCTAGCCGATAAAATACCAGCCAAGGTCCGGAGTGCCCCCGAAACATCACAATCCCACCCTCCATGTCCTGCCTCCATCCTCTATGTCACCGGCCAGTAGGGCGAGAACTCAGAGGTGGCAACCCTACTTATAATCCAAGTGTTTTCTTGCAGGGAGCACATTATACAGTGCATGTTCTGGCCAATGGATCATGCGGGAAACACTGGGAATATAGACAAAGATAGCAGGGCAGCACTTTACAAAAATGGGCAGTCCCAGTGAATCTGTCTTTCATTGTAATTAATCCAGAATATCATTTACCCTATATCTTCATAAAGGCTAAATGACTAGTTACAATAGATGATTAAAATGAACACTTAAAGGGATCCTGTCATGGGAAAACATGTTTTTTTCCAAAACGCATCAGTTAATAATGCTACTCCAGCAGAATTCTGCACTGAAATCCATTTTTTAAAAGAGCAAACAGATTTTGTCAATTTGTCAATTTCCCAGCTGCCTCCAGTCATGTGACTTGTGCTCTGATAAACTTCAATCACTCTTTACTGCAAGTTGGAGTGATATCACCCCTCCATGTGACCTAATATTTGCGTTTTGTTTGTGTGTATCATGAATTTTAGGATCCTAGAGGCTGGACCTTAGCACTTAAAATGGCAATTTTCTATTCAGGATTACCCAAAAGCACCTACATTTAAAAAAGTATATTTTTATGAAAACAGTTTGTTTAGATAAAGCAGGGTTTTATGTATGAGTGGCTTTATGCAATATATTTTTAGAGAGACCTACATTGGTTGGAGGGTATAGTTTTCCTTCAAAGGCTTATATTTAGGATTAAAGTGGTCTCCTTCCTCAAATGTATATGTAACGGTTATATCTTGTATGTGTATCCCCTTCTTAAAAACATTCTGCAAGGAACAACAGGGCTATATAAGTAATAATACAGGTATAGGATCCAAAATGAATGGGGTTTGGGGGTTTCTGGATAAAGGATCTTTCTATAACTAGCATTACTATAACTTAAAGGGGTGGTTTAACTTTACGTTAACTTTGTTATAGAATGGATACTTCTAAGCAACTTTTCAAAGGGTCTTCATTTTATCTTTTTTTTTTTTTATAGGTTTTTTTTCATTATTTGCTTTTTTCTTCTGATCATTTACAGCTTTTAAATTGGGGTCACTGACCCCATCAATGCTCTGTAAGGCTACAAATGTATTATTATTGTTGTTGTTTTTTCTACGTATCTTTAAATTGAAATTGAATTTAAGCCCACTCTTCATATTACAGTCTCTTATTCAAATCAATGCATGGTTGATATGTTAATTTTGGCCCTAGCAACCAGACTAAACTAAAATTGAAAACCAAAGAATTGTTGAATAAAAGCTAAATAACTCAAAATCCACAAATAATAAAAAAAATGAAAACAAATTGAGCAGTGTCACAGAAGATCATTCTCTACATCATTCTAAACGTTAATTTAAAGGTAAATAATCCAATAAAGGTTACTAAAAAACAGGCTACTAAAAAATATTTAATAATGTTAATAATACAGACTCACACAGCTTAGTTACAGTCAGTTACAAGCTACTGTTTTATTATTAGAGAAAAGGACAAACATGTTTAATAAAAATTAATAAACGATTCAAATGGAATCTTTAACAGATGTCCTTCCAGTAATTCAGAGCTTTCCCGATATTGTGATTCTAGACAAGAGATCCCACACCTGTAATAATTCAGACATAATGCTGTCACAGGCCTTAATAAAGTCATGAAGCCTTAATTACCCAATTGTTTTTTCAAGTTTACACTCTCCTTGGTTATTTATTCTTTGGGTTGGTAATGTTATGAATGGTATTACACATTCTTTATTATATATCCACACCTCCTAACAACGCACCATTGCCATTAATGAGTCCAATATTTATGGATGAGCGGACAACTGCATAAATGACAATTTGTTAAAAACGTCCAAAAACAAAGGAACCATCAGAAGAGTTATTACAGTCGCACAATCCATATATTTGTAAATATAAAGTGATTTGTATGGACAAGGGAAAAAGCAAAACTGGAACGCTTTCATAAAGTTCTTATAACTGAAATAAATTTCATGTGATAAGAAAAAACTTCTATTTGTGGTTACTTCATCAATTGTGCAAATTCATCGGAAAATTCATAAATATAAAGTGCTTATAGTGATTAAAGTGCCAAATCTGTAATAGGCAGTTCTCAATCCACTGATTCCAAAACAATTTTTGGACTTAACTTAAACATAACATTTAATAGATCTGTTAAAAATAGATCATGAGGACAAACAGTTAAAAATAACAATTAAGAATATTTGATGTGTATCAATTATCACACTAGCCCCACCACCATCTTACATCAGACATGTGAACCCTCTCTATAAATGTTTCTCCTTAAATTCAGATTGAAGGAAGAACATGGGTGCGGCGCTGTTGTATAGCAAAAGCAATTATTATAGTTATGTAGAGTAAATGGAGGATGCAATACATTCATATATTCAGTCAATGATGCAAATCAGGAGTAAGGAGCCAAGTTTGGTTGCCAGTCCTAGATCCCTAACACTATGCCCTCTCAGAGGCACCTATAATCTTGTGGCCTGATCACTATTACTTGTGAATTCTAGGCATCGCCAAACAATGGTATACATATAGCTCAATCTACAATAAAAATTGTGTATAGCTGGAGCTAAGCGACTGACAGGCGTTTGCTTTGTCAATCACTTACTATTTACAAATATTGGATTGTGCGACTGTAACAACTCTTCTGGTGGTTCCTTTCTTTTTAGATTTTTGAAACAAAATGTTATGAAAGAGTTCTCTATGAGTGATGTGCGGGTCAGGGCTTTCCTTACCTGCATCCGACCCTGTTCCAGGGGTCCTTTTATAGACCCGCCCCACTTATGACATCACAAAATGGGCGGGGTGAGCAGACGCGAGACTATAAAACCGGAACCCCCGAAGTCGGCATTTGAAGGTGGCAAGGAGCAGTGCGAGGCGACCAGAACCAGAGGGTATCGGGTCGGCCCGCACATCACTATTCTCTATGCAAGTGTCACTAATAATTGTGCATATAAAACACACCAATTTGGGCTAGGGGTCTCATTGCTGATTATGTTTGTCTGCACTGGCCTCAGAGCTGGACTAACATGTCTGATTTTGCAATGCTTGTCTATGTATGCAACCGGGGGCATAACTACAGAGGAAGCAGACCCTGCGGCTGCATACAATTTCAGTAAATATTCATAAAACAGGTCAAACTTTAGATATTTTGTGGGCCTGAAAAGTAATTTGCTGTGGGGGCCAGTAATATCTAGTTACACCATTGTATGGAACCTTCTCATTTGGGAGGCCTGGTCAAATGTTAAGACTTGGAATGGTGGATGTGATCCCAAAAAGAGCAAAACCCCCCATGTGGTTAGTGTTAAAATTGAACCTGGCAGTGGCAGCAGACAAATGCAGTTTTTCTCTTTTCAGTTATCCCCCAGACCAGTGGAAAAAATCCAGTAGCACACCAGTAGTGTTGAAAAAATCTTCAGTGTTTTATTAGCCCATATATACACACAAAAGGGCAACGTTTCGGGCCCAACTGGATCCTTTATCAAGCCTCGTCCAGTTGGGCCTGAAACGTTGCCCTTTTGTGTGTATATATGGGCTAATAAAACACTGAAGATTTTTTCAACACTACTGGTGTGCTACTGGATTTTTTCCATTGGATGTGAAACTTCACCCAGCTTGCAGGCAAAGGTCTTCCAGTTTAGCACCTGGACCTACACAGGTGAATATAAGAGGGTAGAGCACTCGTAAATACTAGCCCCCAGACCAGTGACATATCTAGATATTACTGGGCCGGAGGGACACTGGGAAAAAATCCCCGTGGACCCCTTCCTCGAGCAGGGGATGGGGCCCTGAGGAACCTGACTGGGCAAATTATTTTTCAGGCCTCCAAAAACTCGAGGTTTACTTGTTATACCAATATTTATTAAAGCTGTCTATGAATTAGGGTCTCCTGCAGCTGCATGGTCTGATTGCTCTGTAGTTACAGCCCTGCCAAAGACTGAATGTCGTGCCCAGGCACCATATAAACAAATACATGTACAATGAAGCGCAGGGGAAAAGGGCCAGAGAATGGCTTCAACTACAACTCCCAGCAGCAGCAGCAGACTGTAAGTTTAGGCCGCTCATTAGACAAGTGTTGGGCCAGGAGTGCAGCGCGGGAGGTGTAGCTGATATGAACAAGCTCATTGGAACAGAAGTTACAGGACCAGCTCCGTGTTGGTGCAGCAGCTCATAGAGACGAGCACATGACAGACGTTGTGTTTTTGTTTGTTCAATGGCAACTCCCAGCTGAGTTGTAGCGCCGAGAGCTGGAGGGCCGCCTCCTCCCTATGTCACAAACACACAGTTATGAGGAGGACGTGACAAGAACATTAGTGTCCGGGATTCCCCCGCCTGGGACACAGTGGAACAGGCCTAGGTGCTGTCCTAGCCCTAAAGCTCCGCTCCTCCTCCGATCTGGCTGTAATTACCTGCGTGCCTCTGAACTCACAGATCAGGCATCCGCTCCAGCCAATCACCGGGGTGAACGTCTCGGGTCCCCCTCGGGAGCCGCCTCCCGTCCGGATACCGTCACAGGAAGAAAGACGCCGACACTGGAGCAATTGCCAAACTCAGCGGTGCCGAGTCCTCACTGGACGCGCCAGTCTCATCAACACAGAGGGAGAACACTACACGACGTACAGTAGGCCTCTGCCTGACGTCAGCCAACCTGGTGACGTCACTGTCATGGTGACGTGCTAACTACGGGAAGGCGGGATCCATTTCCCTTTCCGTTTAGATGCCCGGATGATAGGGGAGGGTACGAGACTAGTTCCTAGCGGCAAGCCATCCTCCAATGACGTCACTCGCACGTGACCGTCGAGCGTCGCTACTTGCTGGCGTACATTGAAACTGAAAAGTGGGGGACACTTGTTTTTCGGTCATAAAGTTTTTTGTTTATACGAAACAAGTTTTGCGGGGAATGAGTTTAAAAGTTTGAAGGAACTTGGCTACATTGACTTCATTGCAGCACTTCCCCTTGTTGCCGCCTTTTCTGGAAAAAAATACCGGGCTTCCTACATATTTATCTTTTTTCCCTATTTGGGAATCAACAATCATTTTTACCGGCCAGGTGGCAACCGTACCTTGAGCACTTTGCTACACTGCCAGATGCGCATGTGCTTATATCTGATGTTATTTTAAATGAGCAAGTCTACCCAATATCCAGTAGTAAAAGTTTTCAAGATATGTGCAATGGCAATGGAGAGCAGTATCTGCCTGCACTCTTGGTTCTGACTCCCAAACCAATGTAGCAGAAACCAGCTGGAGGATAACTGATTTCTGCTGCTTTGGGAGTCAGAACCAGAGATGAGAAAGGGACATAAGAACAAAGAAGGCAACTTTGGAGGAGGCTGTAATGATCAGTGAATCGTCCCGTTACTGTAACTTTAAAATGTTTTCTTTTATTGATTTTCCATTACCATGAGATAGAAGAAAAGAGAAACAAAGCAAGATGAGCTTTTCCAGCTACATAAAATTAAATCCCCTTTGAGTCACACATATCATGTATTTGTTTACCCAAAAACAGGTTACCATATCCATTTAAGGGATCGCCAGCCATTTGTCCCAGTTTTCCCAAGTTTCCAGGGCAACCACGGGCCGTATATGTCAGTTTTTGCCTAGGGAGGGTGTCATCTACTATTTTTTTCCAGAAGCCAAGTATAGGGGGTTCAGGAGATTTCCAAGTCAAGAGAAGGGCTTTCCTGGCATAGTGGAGCAACTGCTGTAGGCATAGTCTATCACTGGAGGGCATGGTAAGTCCTTCAGATAGTCCAAGGAGACAAAATTCCAGAGACCTTATGTTAGGTAGTCCCAAAAATGTATTCATGAATCTAAGTACTGTGGCCCAATATTGTTGAATCTTAGGACAGCCCCAGAAAACATGCAGGTAGGTACCAGCTTCCGCATTGCATTTAAGACATACATCTGGATGACTCTGATACATTTGTGCCAGCCTGTGTGGGGTTAAATACACTCTGTTTAAGAATTTAATGTGAATAAAGCGATCTCTGATACATATATTGGTTTCTGGAATTTGTTCAAGTATATCTGCCCATATTCCTTCATCTAGTGATGGGAAATCAGAGGCCCATTTCCTACACACCTGACGTATGGGATCAAAGTTCCCTTGAAGCACAATTGCATAAAACCAACTGAGGGGCTTGGTCAATTCGGGTCTATAAAGATAGCGCTCATGGGTAGACTCAACTATCTGTGGGGTCTCCTCCGGAAATTGGGCCCGAATGCTTGCCTTAATTATAAGAATCTAGAGAACATCTGGTTATGAAGGCCATATTCCTCCTTGAGCTGGGCAAACAATTTTAGCTCATCAGCTCTAATTATATCCCCTAGGTATTTCACTTTGGAATTAGCCCAGAAACTCACCTCAGGCAAGGATTTGAATTCTCCTAGTGCATTATTGCCGCAGAGAGGGGTCCATTTGGACCAGGTGTGAGATTTTTTTATGCCCTGACACAACAATCCTCTGAAACACCTGGATTACTGTTTTCATGGGGGGGGGTCATTGGGTACAGCGCGGGTAAGCCTCTATACAGCTGGTTGGCTAGAGCTTCGAAGGAAGAGCTGACTGACGCCTCTTCTACTGTGACCTGGTTACTGGGGTCCAGATGGATCCACCACTATGCATATACCAACTGACTAGCATAGAAATAATTTTGGAGGTCAGGAAGGGCTAGTCCCCCTTTATTTACTGGGACCTGCAACATTTGCATGCTAATCCTAGGCCTCTCTCTTGCCCAAATAAAGTCTCTGATACATACCTCAGGCTGCTTAAACCACACTTTCGGGAGTGTAATTGGTGCATTGTGGAATGCATAAAGGAACTATGGCAGGAATATCATCTTAAAGATATTGACACGACTAGGGGGGGGATAAGGGTAAATTAGCCCAATGCTGTAATTTAGTTTTCAGTAATCTAACTATCTGGGCTAAGTTTAGTTCTACATATTTCTTTGGGTCTTTGTGGATTCTGATACCCAGGTAAGTGATTGAGGAGACCCATTGAAGTTGTGTGTCTTGGTCTCTTTGGACGCCCGAATCTATCGGGAATATAATTGACTTCCCCCAATGGCCCCTAAGGCCTGAGAGCGTTCCAAACTCAGTAATTTCTTGTAATAGTATTGAGAGGGAATCTTTTGCGTTGGCAAGGTACACCAGCATGTCATCCGCATAAAGCGAGATTTTCTCTTCCAGCCTCTGTAATTTAAGTCCCTCAATATTAGGGTTATTTTGAATTCTAATGGCAATTGGCTGTATGGCCAGCGCAAAGAGCAGAGGCGACAGCGGACACCCCTGTCTTGTGCCCCTCGCCAACGCGAACTCCTGCGACTGTTCCGCATTCACCAATATTCTGGCTCTGGGTGAGTCATACAGAGCTTTAACCCAATTAACAAACTCGTCTCCCAACCCATACCTGGTCAAAAGTGTCCATAAGTAGGGCCACTCCACAGTGTCAAAAGCTTTTTCAGTTCAGTGACACGACAACTCTTTCACCCATGACATCATGCGTAGCCCACATATATGTGAATAGACGCCGTATGTTGACGTCTGTGGACTTATTCGGCATAAACCCTATTTGATCTGGGTGGATCAGGCTTTCAATAACCCTCTTTCAATCTATTTGTGAGTATTTTGGCTAATATTTTTATATACAAATTTAATAGGATGCACACTTTTCCGCCTCTTTCCCATCGTTTAGTATGAGGGTAATTGTGGCCAGCTTGGAGCTATCTGGTAACTGAGCCCCCGTTGGATTGCATTAAAAATTGAACTGAGCTTGGGTCCCAAGAATTCCTTGTTAGCCTTGTACCACTCTATGGGGAGCCCATCTGGACCTGGGGTCTTACCATTGGGAAACATTTCTATTGCCTCAACCACCTCCTCAGAGGTTATCTGCTTGTTAAGACCCTCTGCCTCCTCCGGAAAGAGACTAGGAATTGGCATACTACTTAGAAAGTGGTCCAAAGTATCTGGCGTACTCTGACTTAGAACTATATAGCTTAGTGTAGAATTTAACAAATTCCTTGAGGATCTGATCCTGCGCTCGAATTTCTTGCCCCCTTCAGCTATCAACCTAGGGATTGAAGTTAGTTGCCTGGGATCCTTCGAAAGGATGGCTAGGAGTTTCCCACTTTTATCCCCTTTATCATACCAAAATGCGGCTCTCTGAAGTTCCCCCTGTGAATACTTTTGGACATACGCCAAATTAACCTACCTCTGCGCAGCCGCCAGGTCTGCTCCCAGGGACTCATTCGGATCCTTAATAAATTCTGCTTCTGCCTCTTCCAACTTCCCTCGAAGAGACTCCAGTGCAGCATATTGTTTAACTCTAGCTGCCTTAATTAGCGAAACATACGCCCCTCTCGCAAATGCCTTGCCTGCGTCCCAAACTACATGTTCTTGGGTGGATCCCTGGTTAAGTGCCCAAATACTCTTTAAACTGTGTTTCGAAGGCATCCCTAACCTGCTCATGACTAATCCACTTTGAAGACAGTCTCCATTGCTGTAGTCCCTCCCAGCTGCAATTCTACCTGGAGGGGAGCATGGTCCGAGCATATTCTTGGGATGAAGGAGATAGATTTTATTATAGAAAGGGCTTTGGGAGATGCTACTGCCAAGTCTATTCTGGACAGCGCTGAGGTGGACGTGGTGTAACACGAATATTGCTTCTCTGTTGGGTATGCCCATCTCCACACATCAGTAAAATTTGTGGCATTCAGCCAATCCCCCAGAGCCCCAGATTCCCCCCTGAGTGGCCAGAGCCTATACATCTCTGGGTCTGGGACCGCATTAAAGTCCCCCATCCAGAGAGTGGGATGGTCCCCTAAGTCTGCTATCTTCAGTAGCATGTCCTGCAATAAAGATATTTCTCCAGGCGGGGGGGGGGGGGGCATACATATGAACCAATATCAGAGTCTGTTGTACAGTTGTTAATTTGAGAATAATAATATGTTCATATAAACAAGCTGCTGTGTAGCAATGGCGGAAATTGAAAAAAGACTATATGGTAGAGGTTAAATAGTGGATAACAGATATGTTCTACAGAGCTTATCTACTATCTGCTGTGTAACTTGAGCTTTTCTCCTTTGAATGGCTGCCCCCATAGCTAATTACAGCAGAATGGAAGAGAGCAGCACAACACCATTTTGTTGCAGGTGGGGAGCTTCCCCATTTATTTTTCACCACAAGAAAATCAATGTTTCGGGGGGGTTTTCAGGATGAAGGGTGGGTGAAAACCCCCCCGAAATGTTGATTTTCTTGTGGTGAAAATACATGGGGAAGCTCCCCACCTGCAACAAAATGGAGTTGTGCTACTCTCTTCCATTCTGCTGTAATTTCTATGATTGACGTGTGCCGACCGTCTAGAGAGTTTTGCACCATCAAGCAGGAATTGACATAGGAAAGGCGAGGGAAGTGCGGACAATTTCACGTTTACCCCCATAGCTACACAGCAGCTTATTTATATGAACAATAGTAGTGTTTCTGCATTATTTTTTTATTACTTTAAAACAATTTCATTTTTTTATGTTACTGATCCTTTAAGGGCTTAATTTCCAGTAATCACGGTCTAATAAATGGGTGAATATTGTGCATCGCCAGGTCTCCAGGGATGACCCCTGATATTGGAGCTGCCATACTGATTCCCTTACAGCAACTCCGCCCCTGTAATTTCCCAGAACTCACAAGTTGCCTGTCAAGGCTTGATCACGATAATTTCTGAAAAGTTTTCTGAAATTTTCGTTACCTTCAAAGCATGTCGTTCGTGAAAGGAAATTTACTCCAACTGCGAATACACCAAAACTCCGCTCAGATTCCGAAGTAGACCGAAAAAAGAAGATGGCGCCCATGAACTCCAGAGGCCAGATCTGCATGGAGGAGTAAGTAAAAAATTCAGGGCATTTGCCTGGGGGGCTGTTAGGCTGTGGGGGAGGAGGGAGGTTGGTTTACGCAGGGTAGGGTTTTTTTCTAGTATGGGTTTCTTTCTCCTTTAAGACAGCACTGAGCCAGTAAAGATGGCGCATAAGTATGAAATTCAAACTTCACCATGGCCATGCTGTAATGCCTCTGGCAGCTGTAAGGGCATTGGCTGCTCTTGCGAAGTTGTCTTCTCTCTGGAAGCTCTCAGAAGGGAGAAGTGTTTGAGAAAAAATTCAGCGGTTGCAAATGAAAATCTGGTCTGTACAGGATGATACATAAATGCCATGAACCGTGGTGTTTAGTGAGTTTCCCCAAACATCTCTAGGAACTCTTTTCTGGCTCCTGCCTGTGTGCTGTGATTGTGTAATTCCAAGACTAAAGGAAACAACATTTAAATAATAAATGTAGTGTAAGTAAGTTTAATTTTACTCAACTAACATGATAAAAAATAATTTGGAATGAGGGGTGACAGGTCCCCTATAATTAAAATTATACCATTTCTCCCCGCTATACCTGCTATCCCACAGCCAAATTATCTTCCCAGAAGTTATTATCCCACTGTTACTATAGACACAATCTCTCCCTACTATACCTGCTATCCCACAGCCAGTCCTTTCCCAGAAATTATTATCCCACTGTTAATATAGGCACAATCTCTCCCTACTATACCTGCTATCCCACAGCCACAGTCCCTTCCCAGAAGTCATTATCCCACTGATACTATAGGCAACTTCTCTTCCTACTATACTTGTTAACCCACAGTCACAGTTCCTTCCCAGAGACTATTATCCATAATATCACTATTGGAAGCATCTCTCCCTACTATACCTGCTATTCCACAGTCACAGTCCCTTCCCAGAGACTACCTGCGCCAAACGCAGGTGAAATGCAACATGCTGTGTCCCACCTGCGCTTGCTGCTTACATGCGTCTGTGTGAGTACAGCCCCCTTGACAATAATTGAGTGTGTCTTCTCTTGCGTTCCCTGCAACTGAATGGAAGACGCAACGCAGGGAATCGCAGAAAAAAACGACCGCGTGTAAGAGCCCTCCCCTAAAACCAAACACATATGGAATCCACAGCCTGCATAGCTAATTAGCAATTCATATTCAGATATGTGATGCATGGCTGCACATGAATCAGTTCAGTCTGCATCATGCATCTAAATGAATTGCTAATTAGCCATGCAGGCTGTGGATTCCATATGTGTTCGGTGGCAGTTTGGCCTGGCATGGAGCTGAGAAACATGGGGCAGAGCTTGGGCTGGTCTCGTTGTCACAGTTATGACCACTTC
Source organism: Xenopus petersii (assembly GCA_038501925.1). NCBI lineage: Eukaryota > Metazoa > Chordata > Amphibia > Anura > Pipidae > Xenopus > Xenopus petersii. Next base: position 42,906,607 of record CM076674.1, on the reverse strand, counting down.
CTGTGTGAGAATGAAAATACACGCCCATCCCTCATTACAGTCCACACACTGAGCAGAGAGGATCTCTCCACAGCTCTCCCCATGTGCTGACTTCTGGTTTCCTGTGAGCAAAGACCTGTGTGCAGTGAGTGCAGGTAAGAGCACTCTGCTATCTAGTAAGCAGCATTTACATTCATTTAGTTTGCTCTTTTCTTCTCTGTCCTGCTCTCAGTCTCTGCCTACCCCCCTTCTGTTTTGAGAACTCCATGTGACGCAGCCTCCAGCACAACATGAGGGCAGCAGTGTCAGCTGCCTGAAGTAAAGATGGATTCCTAGTACACAACTGCATTTTTGTTTTCTTGATTTTAGCAGGAATGCAAGGTAAGTAGTGTGGGGGGATGGTGCCTTTTGTTTACCAGGAAGCTGCCAGAAAGGGAGCAGTGTGCTGTGCAGGGGGCGCTGGCTGTGATTTACCTCAGCTCTAAGCACATTGGAACACAGGAAAAATAAATTGTATTCATTGTTAGTAGGAATATGGCCAATGCCATATGGTGGGTGTATTGACTGGTAAATCGCGTTGCCCCACAGATGAAGCAATGCCTTTGTTTAACAGCACATTGGAATCGCCACATCCCTATCTGCTGCTTCTGTATTTGCACTAAACTGCAGCTTTTCGTGTAATTACACATTTCAGCTGACAAGGACACGGTGACAAAAACCCCAATGTCTTTTTATTTCTAAAATGTTGTTGAGAAAAACTCTGGTATCCCCATGTTTGAGAAAGTCATTGTTAAACTTTCACGAATTAACATAGCCTAGAAGGCACTATTTCTGCCCACTAGGTGCCAGTTCACTGACATCTATGGGAAACATTTTATTCATAAATCCATCACAACAACCAGAGTGGCTGCTTCCATAAAGATACATTCAGGGCTTATTCTATGTGGGCAGTTGTGCTCTCCTGTGTGTTCTCTTTGTGGCATTATTGCTAGTTTGGGCTGTGTAAGAGCACAGAGCAGGATCGGACTGTGGGCCTGGGGCTGTCTCAGGGCCCCCCTGCCACAAAGCCCCCTCTGGGCCCCCTGCTGCAACCCTCATTAAACCCCCCCCCCCCGCATGCACACACACCTTTTTCTTGCGGTGACTGGGGCAGGAGAGGGAGGTCGGGGGGAGCAGTGACGGGATTTTGGCAGGGATCGGTTCTGGGCCGGCGGGGCACACTGGGATTTTTCCCGGTGCCTCGTCAGCCCAGTCCGACCCTGGCACAGAGCAATGCAGTGTATACAGACAGACTGCAGAGAGTAGCACAGACAGGCAGTTTGCAGGCAAAACATCTCTATTCCCATGCTGTTTACAGCTCAGACTATGTGATCCTTTGAGGAATCTATTAGCTCTTGTTCTTCTGTTTACACTGTGCAAATGAGATACTCCCCCTGCCAGCCCAATATAATTAACACCCTCCCTGGATTCTCCTGCTTATGTGGCAGTCAATTTGGCTTTAGTCATTTCCCTGGCCCATTGCCAGACTCCCAAACTATAGTTGGCCATACATTCAGTGGCGTAACTACCAGGGGAGCAGAGGGCACAATTGCACCAGGGACCGCTCCCCCTCGGGCCTGCTGGAGGTCAAGCGGTGGTAAATAAACGCTCATGTATCGCGGATAAAGGGATTGGAACAGGGGTCTGGAAGCCTGAAAGTTACGTTACTGAATACATTAATCAATCTGCTTGTTTGGCGACCTTGCCAAATTGAGTATCTTTCCCTGATATGCCCGTGATACAGGCCATCAAAGGGAGGACTGTATCAATGAGTCAATACAGCCCTTGCTCTGACAGGATATATAAACCCATCTGATTAATGTGTGGCCAATTTTCCAGCAGATATTGGTTGGGGAAGCCCATCAGATTGCCCCTTACACGGGCTGACAGTCTGTTAGCAGCTTTTATTGGTCTATGTATGGCCACCTTTACTCTTTCCTATCTTTCTCACTGCTGGGAATAAATAAAACACAAGCAGAACCTTCAAATTATAGAAAAGAGTCAATGCTCTGCACTCCAGAAATGACAAAGGGCCCACTATGGTCAGGGCCCACTGGGGAAAGTCCCAGTACTCTGCAGCTCTGGGAGTCAAAAAGGCCTTTGAATCTGGAGTGTTAAGGTGAGCTTTGTTTCTGGGAGTCAATGGGTAAATTCAAGCGATGGAGTGGAAGTCTATGCTTGTCTCAGATTGGCCAGCAAAAGTAGGCTTGGCCTAAAAAGTATTCTTTTTGATTTCCTATACTTGCTTTTGCACAATACTTAAAAAGTATGCAGGCTTACAAGTCAACATGGTTAAAATGACCCAGCATTGTAAACATTATGCTGCATGTCTATCCAGTGGTTTGTAGGGGCAGGCAAAACAAAATGCTACTACATGTATGGGACCTGTTATCCAGAATGCTTGGGACCTGGAGATCTTTCTGTAATTTGGATCTTCATACCTTAAGTCTACTATATCATGTAAACCCAATAGGCTGGTTTTGCTTCCAATAAGGATTAATTATATCTTCGTTTGGATCAAGTACAAGCTACTGTTTTAATATTACAGAGAAAAAGGAAATTGTTTTTATTGGTTTAATTTGATAAAATGGAGTCTAAGGGCAGGGGCACACAGGCAGATTTGCGGAGATTTAGTCGCCTGGCGACTAATCGCCTCTTCTTCGTGGCGACTAATCACCTCTTCTTCGTGGCGACTAATCACCTCTTCTTCGTGGCGACAATCTCCCCGAATTGCCTTCCCCCTGCCTTCCGCCGGCTATAATGATAAAACGCCAGCACAATAGCACTCGCAGCACTTCGATTTCCGAAGCGACTTTGGAAATCGAAGAGCCGCAAGTGCATTGCTGCAGGCAATTTTTTTCATTTTAGCAGGCGGAAAGCAGTTTGGGGAGATTGTCGCTACGAAGAAGAGGCAATTAGTCGGCAGGCGACAAAATCACCCCAAATCTGCCCGTGTGCCCCTGCCCTAAGGGAGACTACAATAATGGGTTTCTGGATAACAGATCCATAACTGCCCCTGCCCTAAGGGAGACTACAATAATGGGTTTCTGGATAACAGATCCATAACTGCCCCTGCCCTAAGGGAGAGTACAATAATGGGTTTGTGGATAACAGATCCATAACTGTATAAAGCTTTTTTTATTTTTTATTTATTTTTTTTTTTTTTGAGCTAAAGAGATCAAAATGATATCATAGTTGACTGCAATTTATTGAATCAACAACTATTTACTTATTAAGGGTGACGTAGCTTGCAGTTGTGGACCGGCAAAGGAAATATCTTAGTGTGGGTTTAGAGCTACAAATCAGCAGAATAAGTCCTCAGTGCACTGTCAATGACATGAAGGACCTGTGTCATACAAGAGATGCGCTACTGAATTTGACTGACATTGTGTATTTGTGTGTTTCTTACAGCAATGGCTGCAGCAAACAGAAATCCAGTTACTGAGCTAAAGGAAGAACTGACTTGCCCTATTTGCCTGGATCACTTTAGTGAACCCGTTTCTATTGAATGTGGGCACAGTTTCTGCCGAACCTGCATTAACCGCTCCTGGAGAGGAATTCACAGCTACTTCGAGTGTCCCCAGTGTCGAAACGTATCCAGATGGAAGTTTTTACGGCCTAATCGCCTTGTGGAAAATATGGTGGAGATAACTGAACGTCTTGCTGCCTCTAAAATCTCTCCAGTCAGTAAGAAGCAATGTGAAAAGCACCAGGAACCAATGAAACTCTATTGTCAAGTGGACGGGCGGGAAATTTGCTTGGTGTGCCGAGAGTCTGTGGAGCATCGGACCCATACTGTGATACCAGTGGAGGAATCAACGAGAGAATTTAAGGTGATGAAAATGATACAACTTATTTGTGTGAGTGTGTTCCCATGAGTCCAACAGTTGCTGCCAAGATTGTAGTTGCAAATATTATTCTTTGTGATGGGTCGCTTCTCCTCATTGGGGGTAACTAGCTTCTCTAACCATAGCAGTCAGGGGTTTCAATGACAGACTGGAATGTCAACTGAAGACAGAACATAAATACACACAATAATAATGCGAACAGTCTGCTCTCTGAATGAATACTTCTGCTGAAAGACTTCACTGACCCCAGCTACATTTCTGGTTAGAGAGAAGATGTACAAAATGGGAAGTAATAGAAAAATATAATAATAATGTCTCCATAATACTAAATTCCCAATCAAAAAAAAAAAAAGTTCAATAACTTTTCCCAAAGAGACCCATGTTGAAGCTTCCTGCCTGCTTCCACCATGGTATTGTTTCTCCACCACCCCCATCAAATAAACCAGAACACCAAAGCTCCAAACTTTTCTGTCTATGGGGTATATTTATAAGATCACCACAGTTCCCTAGAGTGAAATTCCGCCACTCTTTATTTATTTATATGACATTTTAAAGGAAACCTATACCCCCAAAATGAATATTTATCATATTAAGTGGCATATTAAAGAATCTTATCAAACTGGTATATATATTTAAGTAAATCTTGCCCTTTTACATCTCTTGCCTTGAACCCCCATTTCATGACGGTCTGTGTGCTGCCTCAGAGATCACCTGACCAGAAATACTGCAGCTCTAACTGTAACAGGAAGAAGTGTGGAAGCAAAAGACACAACTCTGTCTGTTAATTGGCTCATGTGACCTAACAAGTGTAGTTTGTTTGGTATGTTTGTGTGCACCGTGAATACGATCTCAGGGGACGGCCCTTGTTTTTTAAAATGGCAATTTTCTATTTAAGATTACCCAATGGCACACACTACTAAAAAAGTACATTATTATGAAAATGGTTTATATAAATGAAGCAGGGTTTTACACATGAGCAATATCTTTTTATAGAGACCTACATTGTTTGAGGGGTATAGTTTTCCTTTTAAAAGCCATATTTAACATAGGGTGAACTTTAACCCATTGATAAATACTCTTTTAAAATCCCATAGAAATGAATGAAGAGTGGCGGAATTTTATTTTAGCGGACTGCGGTGATCTTTAAATTCACTTTTTGATTAATATGTCCCTATGCCTTTAATAGCCGTGTTGCATAGGTTAAATAATTTATTTCCAGGCACATTCATTGAATATGTTTCAGACAATATTTAATACCAGGAAATAAAGCTTCTGATTATTTTTTGTGCCAGTGCTTTGATATAACACCAACTGATGTAAATATATGATTGTGTTTAGGTTCAGCTCAGAGATCGCCTTCAAACATTAAGGAAAGAGGCGGCAACCATCATTCAAACAAAGTCTGAGGACAAGCAAAAAGTTGAGAAACTTCAGGTAGGTATGTGAGCAGCATGTAAGAAGAGCTGGAAGTTGAATTAACACTTGAATATGTAAAATTTAGAGAATTAAATCATATGGATGAGAATTTACATGAACTTTGAAAACATTCAGTTGCCAGTCTAAGACATCATATAGTGCCTTTAATGGGATTCCATCCATATTAACTGCATTCTGGTTATACAAATGGTTTTATTTTTTTTTTTTCATGCATAGGGTTGAACTAAAACTAAATATATTGCTGATTCCAATAAGTTACCTATTCAGGATCTTTTTTTAATAAAAAAGCAATTGCCCACCAGGGCACATCAGAACATGTAGACTCTCCATTAATCTGGTATTATTTTGGATGGAAGCATCGAAACCTCGTACCTCTTTGTAATCATTTGTAAAAGCTCCATGTTATGTTTATTTTAGTGAACTTGCTTTTACTTGGTTTGATATGCTCATAATTACTCTCCCATTGCTGTTGGTCAAGAGCAGCATATGTGGGGATCCTCTATATTTCAGTTAGGGACCGATATATCTTGTAGAAAAAAGGTTTGGGCCGCTCTAGACTCACCCTTTCCTTAGTGCAGCTTCATTTTAATATACCGGGTGCTCTGCCACCAGCACTCCCACTGTAGTAAGATATGCTCAAGAGGATAGAAAGGCGACACTCCCGTTAAAAAGAAACTGGTCATAAATCAACATCACCTGACGCATTTCAGGAGCAACTCCCTTAATCATAGGCTCATTCCTGTTGCACTTGCACTAACAACAGATTTCTGCGCATTCGCCTTTAGTGCTTTGCCCAGCAGTTCCAGTCGCTCCATATGTGCGCCCCAGCAGATTTTTTTAAAACTTTTATTCTGGAATGGGCAGCAGTGTGTATGTCACAGGTGAGGCGCTTTAATAAATGTTATGATTGAATAAATAATGCAGACTAACACTCAAGCCTTGTGTCTTTGCCACCAAAATATTTGTATAAAATTAATTATTTGCAATACTTTCATTACTACTTTACCTACTTGCTCCCCTGCAAAATTTTCTGAGAACACCCATGGTAGTGGTAATCCTTTTTTAGATTTACTTTCTGTGAGATACATTGTGTTGGCATTTCTTGTAATGTTCATGATTGTGTTTTTTTTTTTTGTATTTCTGTGGCTGTTTGCTGACAATTTTATGGCAATACCCTTACACTAATGGCAAAAGTCAAATTGATGTTTAATATCTGAGAATTTTGTTGACTGCAATTTCCATATATTAGGATGGAGATCAGTGGAAATCACTTTCACATCTATCCCCTTGTCTTTGATTCTGTTGAGAAACTGTGAGATGTGTTGACATCTGCATAAATAAACTGTCCTTCAAAAACAATACATCTTGAGAGATTGTGGATTCATAGCCAGCAGCACTTGTGTGTTCATGAATGTATCTACAGATGGTTCGTAGGTTAAATCTAAGGGTTCTCTTTGCATAGTTTCGTCATCAGATAATGGTTGGAACTCTGTTTGAATCATCATTACTTTTTGACTCTTCTGTTTTTGGAATCATTAATGTTGGTGTTTGTACGGTTTCTTGAAAATGTGCCGGTTTTATAAGTGTAGAAAATGCAACCAGATATAAATGGGCTTTCTCTATCTACCATTGATCAGTCTCAATTGAATCATCTCCAGTCTGGATAACAATTTTTTTTTTGGATCATCTCATTAGCTGGACCACTTGCAACTTCTTGAGAAAAATATGTGTGTTTAGACGTGCAAAATAATTTGCCAAGACCACAGCGTTGCAGTCCCTTTAAATGGTGGTCTTTTTTTTTTTTTTTAAATATAGATGTTGGTCTGGGCAGTCTCTCTCGTAAAGGAACAGTTCAGTGTGAAAATAAAAACTGTGTAAATAGGCTGTGCAAAAAAAATTCTAATATAGTTAGTCAAAATGTAATGTATAAAGGCTGGAGTGCCTGGATGTCTAACATAATAGCCAGAATAGTACTTCCTGCTTTTCAGCTCTATAACTCTGAGTTAGTCAGCGACTTGAAGGGGAGCCACATGGGACATATCTGTTCTGTGAGTTTGCAATTGATGCTCAGCATTAGCTCAGATTCAAAAGCAACAGATATGACCCATGTGGCCCCCCCTCAAGTCTCTGATTGGTTACTGCCTGGTAACCAATCAGTGGAAAGCAAGAGAGCTGCAAAGCAGGAAGTAATGTTATGTTATGTTAGACATCCAGTCACTCCAGTCTTTATACATTACATTTTTGGCTAACTAACTATTGGAAACATTTTTATTTTGTATCCCAAGAAATGCTACCATGCAGGGAGGTACCAGCCATTGAGAGGGGGTGATATCATTAAAATTTGCAGTGCAGCAGTAAAGAGTGACTAAAGTTTATCAGAGCCATGACTAAGGGCACCTGGGAAACCGACATTGTATCTAGCTCCATGTCATATTTCAAAATTAAATATAAAAAAATCTGTTTCAGTGCATAATTCTGCTGGAGCAGCACTATTAACTGATGCATTTTGAAAAAAACATTTTTCACCCGTGACATAAGTACAACAGTGAGGAGTTTTTATATGAGTTTTACTCATGGCTTTTAACTTTTGCAGAAGGAAATTGAGAAAAAGCGCAGAATGCTGGCCTCTGAATTTGAAATCCTGCGTGAGATTTTAAATGATCGTGAGAGAGAACTCAAAGATCGTTTTGAAGTGATTGAGAAACTGATCATTCAAAGAACAAATGAAAAGACCAGTAAGCTGAACGAAAAGCTTTCATCTCTCCAGAAACTCATCATGGATATTGAGCAAAATGTCCTCCCCCCTAGTCAGATATATGAGGTAAGACTTTACGATTATTGAGTCACCTATTTCATTTACTTTCCTATAACAATATGAATATTTAATTTTTTTTTGTTTTTTTTATATATTTGTTCTCTGCTTGACTTCTGAAGGAACCGAAATCTGCAGTGGGCAGGTAAATATTTGTTTATAATTACACTGTGTCATTTTTTTTTAATTGTGTTTGTGGACACAGGTGCAAACAAGTGGTTTTCTGAATATAACTATCATAATAAGTGTTTTCCTCACATCAAACCCACTAACATTATCCATTTTGTTTTAACAAGACGACCAATCCTTGCTGATCTTTATGCTACCACCATCATACAGTATTTCAGTAGGTACAGTAGGTAAAGTGTTAGATTTACACCACATAAATTTCTCTTAACTTTAGCTCTATCTTAGTTTCATTTGATCAGAAAACCTTTCTCTTACGTCTCAATTGGGTCAACGTCATGTTATTTTGTACTTCTTTTGTGCCGCTCTCCATACAGGTTGTTATGCAGAGCTCTTGGCACAGTTGACCTATAGCAGCAGTAAAGTAGTAGCCTGCTGCAGGGCTGCTTTTATCAGCAGATACTGGGTGTCTGCTGCGGCAATACCTCAAGAAAATAAAATGGGACAAAGCTTCTTTCTCCAGAAGGCAGAATATTATGAGGCTGTACCAGTTCCACCCGTCTTTTACACCTTTAGCAGGGTCTGCCTAATGTCATTTTGTTTATAAAAGGTTTATCCTTTAGGAAACCAGAGGTACAACAGAGGAAAACTAAGACCAAAAAGGTCAACAACTGAATACCAGTACAACCCTGTGTCATCCTGCCTACTAAAAAGAAAAAGATTTAATCAAAAACAACATGAGGTCCAACAATTTCATCCAATGGCTAGGCTGTGGACTGGATTTGTTCCATTTTATAGTCCATCCAAAATCCTGGCTGTTGCCTGGGCTATACAATTTCTGCCCTGAAGCTTCTTCCTGACTTTCAAAAGGAGATTATTGAGCTTTGGTTTTACTAAAAAACGCTAGAATATCATCCGTCAACACTGTAATCACCACCAGGCTCATGAAAGTTCTGGCTCTGAGGACTGACCACATGGTTGTAACACAATCTGATCGTGATGAGACTGTGTTCTAGTTTGGAATGTCTAAGGATATAAAGAGTTCCATTTTCCATATTGCTAATCAAAGTGTCTCCTCACTGACATAAGATAACCCTTTTTAGACCATTCATGTCTAAAATTGGTCAGAACAACCAGTTTTCTCCAGGACACTTCCACTTGTTTGCTCCAGAACTGAGATTTGAGGTGATGCGCAATCCTAAAGAACTTGAATGGGGATGTCTGCTATAAAATCCAGATGATATCCTTCCTCTGCTGTCTCCCTCATTGTTGCGCTGGAAGACTTAACAGTTTGGTGGTCTGGCAGCCCTGAACCTAAATCCTCTGTACCCATCAGGCTGTCCTACTTCGGAAGCTCTCTGGGATGATACCTGGTATCTCCCCAGGTGTCCTGCATAGTCCTTGACCAAAGTATTCCTTTCAAAGTGTCTTAATGGAAACCTTCACCCTCAAAGAAGGAAACTTAAAAAACTGATATTAAGTGGGCAGTTATAAAGGATAAGAAATCCCCCCCCCCTGAGGTGGCAAAAAAAAACCATGATTCAGTTTGCTGAAAAAAAATAAGGCTTAGGCAAAACTTAATGTGTATCTTACAACATTGTCCTGCTACAATAAGTATGAAGGCCAAAGTAACTGAAGTTCACAACCATCATCCAAATAACCAGGAACAATCCTGCGTGGAAGAATGAACTTCCCAAAAAATCCATTATATAGAGTAAGGGCAAAGATAATTTGGTGATGTCACCGCGCTCCCAGAAAATTTCCACCCTCTGACAAAAGTCCTGTGCTGCCTCCTAGTAGATTGAGCATATACGGGTATCTTTAAAAAGGCACATTAAGCTTTTTAGCGTAGTTAGTGGGTTTATGGGTACCATCCCTTTAAAGCCGTCACTGCATGTGTATATATAGGAAAGTGTGAAGTAAGTGTGAAGTTTTTCTTTAAGCATAAAACAATGTCACATTAAAAAACAAATTTTTTTCACTGATTTAAAGTAAATATCAGTTCCAGTGTATTCCGTAAAAAAAAAAAAAATAAACGGGGCAAGAGTCTGAATACGTTTTCGCACTTCCCCTTGCAAGAAAAAATATAAACGCTTCCTTTGTATAAGTGATGTAAATATTTCCACATTTCAGTCAGTAACAATGTTTTGAAGCAAATGATCTGACCATTTCTATTTTTCCAGACTTTCTCAGAATCTATGTGATCCTCAGCAGAAGCCTTCACATGGTGGGACAATGCCTTCAACATTTGCCCTCAAGAGATTTACTGGTAATGTCATTTGCTGTGCATCTCCCAGTGGTCTCCTGTTTTCAGAATTCTTGGAACTATCACCAAGCTGAGGGGTGAGGTGGAGAATATAACTTTTTTTTTTTTGTCTCCTTAGTTCCTGTCACCTTGGACCATAAAACTGCCAATCCTAATCTGATTATTTCTGGAAATCGAAAAATCGTCCGATATGAGGAGTATCCAAAGAATCTGGTCAATTATCCTGAAAGATTTGACATGAAACCTTGTGTCTTAGGAAGCACAGGATACCGATCAGGGAAACGTTACTGGGAAGTAGAAGTGGGCGGTGGGATATATTGGAGTGTTGGGGTTGCCGCACACTCTGTTTGCAGAAAAGGACCCTTTAAGATTGAGCCTAGTGGTGGTATTTGGGCCATTGGCTTACTTGGGATGTACACTGACAGATATTATGCTTTCACCAGTCCCGACATACTCTTGCACCCCAGGGACCGCCCTGTCGTTGTTGGTGTATTTCTGAACTGCGATGAGCAGCGCGTTTCCTTTTTCAATGCCGACAGCTTTGAGCATCTTCACACATTCAACGACGTGCATTCCGCTGATAAAATCTTCCCCTTTTTTTGTGTTGGAGCAATGGGAACAGAACTGCGACTTGATATCTGAGTTTTTTTTGAGTAGAAACATGCAGATTTAGTCAGATATGAATCATAGACTCTTCTTTTTTTATAATATAAATTGCCACCGAATTTTGGTATTTCTTAATTTTCTTACATATCCTGCAATATCACGCCACATATATAATTGCTGCATAGGCTTGAGTCTGGTAATTGGCCATTGTAAGAAAATGGCGCTATTGCCATTTTTAATAATGTCACATGTTCGGGCTGGGCCTGCTTCCTGTATGTAGGAGGGCAGATTGGGAAGTTGTAGATCTACAACAGGAAATGATTTTAAAAATTTAAAATCGGAGGTGCAATGTGCTCTGTGCCAGTTGTGGCTCCAGAACCCACCAAAAACTTTCAGACCACAATGTTTTTCATACTCTCATGAACTGTATCCTTCCCAGGGCTGGATTTATATAGTGGGTGCCCCTAGGCCCACTGCCGTTTGTCGCCCATCCCTCCCCCCTTTTTTCGTGCAAATTTTCATCATCTGGACCAATGTGGGTGTGCTGGGCAGCATGCCGCCCCCCTAAAATATAAATAAAGGATACAGTGCAGTAACGGAACTAGGTGGGGGTGGCCCATGCAGTCAGGCCCCCCCCTCGTCTGTGCGCATTTTCTTTGTGGCTGCAAACTACTCCAGCCGGCTGCAGTGCATGCGATCTCCCAGGGGGGCCCTGCAGGGGTGCGGGCCCTGGCCCAGTTGCACCCCCTGCTCCCCCCGGTAGTTATGCCGCTGATACAGTGGTATAAACCTACAAGGCGAATAGTTGGGTGATCAGGACCCTGCAGGAGTTTTTCTGGTATTCTAGTGGTTTATTCCAAGCAGGGTTGCCAGGTTGGCTAGTTTCTAGCCAAATTGGGCTACTAATTTAAAGTCCAGGCAGGTTTTGAAAGTATAAACTAGCCAAGGTATGGATTTGGGCTACTTTTTGGCTGGTTTTTACTTTGGAAACAGCCAACGCTTTTTCTAGCCCTAATGTGCCAAACCTGAGTGTTCCAATTCTTGCATTTTCCAGTGATTTTCCTCAATTCCAGACAATTTTGGGACAAAAATCTGTTGGCCACCAAAATGTCTAGAGGTTGAATTTTTTACCAATATTTATTGACATTTTATATGTATTTGGGCCTCATGTGGCCCCTATACCTCCTGGGCCCCCCTCTGTAGTTACGCCCCTGGTGAAAGTGGCGAATATTTCCCATTTTGCTTCACGGAAAAACGTGCAAATCAGTAAATATTGAAAAAGGCGTATTTTCACATATATTCATTTATTTTTTAGACTTTTTTTTTTAACTGCAAATGTGTTATTTTGGGCTACTTTTGAAGTGACTCTCAGCTAGTTTTGGGCTGGTTTTGTAGCCGACTTTGGCTGGTTTTGAAAATTACACCTGGCAACCCTGATTCCAACCCTGTGTCCTTTCTAGTGCAAGTGCTAAAGGTTCTTCTTCCCATGGGCATGTCAGTCCTTGTACCTATCCCACTGCAAATCAGCCCTATTGTGTCACACGGTTTAGCACTTTTAATAATTCTAATTGTTTCTTTTTCATTTAACAGACATAGATTAAGGATACATGTTTATCGGTGTTTACACCACCCTGTACAAATATAATTTTCTTAAAAAAAAAAAATGGTAAGAATAGAAATCTATTTTTTCGGAAGGCTGGAGATTTTTAAGTATTTCAAAAAGCAAGAAGAATATTTACTGCCATTTTAATTAGCTTTACTAAAACATGGATATTATTGTTTGCTTTATGTCAGGTGGGGAAAAAGGATATACAGATGAACTGTTGGGCTATGACCGTATTTGGAAAAAGTACATTTAATTAACATGCTTTTGCAGTTTGTATTTAAAAGAGACACCAATTCTGCAGTGTAAGTGTCTGTTATTCCTTTCTTGCTAGAAATGGATATAATAAAATTTATTCATTTCAACTGATGCACCATTTATTTATGTGATGTAACTGTGACTATATATTCATTCTGGGAACTTTTAGTAGCATGTTTGCTGATTTGGACTGGAGGCGTCTTCAAACTCTTGCCTAAAGCAAGCTTAGTCTGGCGAGATCTATTACACGAAAAACCTTGTAGGTACAAACTCATAGGGGGTTATTTATCAAAGTCTGAATTTATCTCAATATTTTCTGCTACAAACTCCAATCAAATCTGCTCGGATTTTTTACTCTTATTTATTATTACATTTTCCCGAAAATATGCTTTGCGGTAAAAAAATCAGATTTTCATGATTTTTTCATCTGAATTTCATGATTTTTTCTGAATTTTTATCCAAAAATTTCGGGGTATTGCACGAAACCCAACACACATCAAAAAATCATTGGGACTTCTCCCATTGACTTATATGCAACGTCGACAGGTCTTAAATGCCGGATTTTCAGATTCAGACTTTTACATCGTCGGGGTTTAATAAATTCTTAAAAATTCGTGATTTTTTAGTTCTGATTTTATATTTAAAAAAAAATCACACGTTTTTCATGATTTTTGCATTTGGAGTTTAGTAAACAACCCCCATAGTATTGTTATTTGCAATTTATTCAAATATCATATCCCTTATTACCCCCTCCTACTGCTTATGTCAAATGAACAAGCCTATAGTTTTCAGGTAGAGAACAGGATCCTTTTTTGATGGCACCACATTAGAAATTCACCAATCTCTTCGCACCATGCCAGATTTTAAAGTATCCTGAACGATTAAGTAAAGAGGTTTAGCTCCTTTAATTCCCTGGAATGAATACCATCCTTTCCTGGTCCATTCTTTACCTTCACGTGTTCTAATCTCTTTTGAATTTACTATCCATGCATTAATATGTATATTGAAATCTTCACTAGCTGGTTCCTCAGTTGTGTAGACAGATGAAAAATAACAGTCAAGAATCTACACTTTTTCCCTGCTCTCATCAACCAATTAACCTCACTCTGATACTAAGGGGCAGATTTATTAAGGGTTAAATTGAAAATTAGAATTTTTGAATTTTTTTTTTTGGTCGAAACTGTCAAATACAACTAGGGAGTTATCAGAACGATTCCAGCTTTTTTTTAAAAAAAAAAAAAAAAAATTCTAATACGTTTTTCGAGATTTCATACTCTGGCCCTTTTAGAATTCAAATTCGACCATTCGCCACCTAAAACCTGCCAAATTGCTATTTAAGTAAATGGGCGAGATCCAGGGATCAATTTGGAGATGTTTGCAGCCTGCCTGACATTCGTTTTTTTTTTTTTTTTTTGAGACAAAACTCGAATCTAGTCTGATTGAATTTGAATCAAATTCGATTTCGAGTTTTCTGGTCGTTTAAATTCAAGTTTTAATAATTTGATTTTATTAATAAATTTTGACTAGTCGATTTTCGAATTTACTGTATGGGTGATTAAAAAAAAAATTTACTAATTACAAATTTAAAAAATACTCTATTGGGTAACTGCTCTCAAATTTATCATCGATCCTGGTAAATGCACCCCAATATCTTCTGCTACGTTGTAAAGGTGCATGTAGGCAGGACTGCAGGGAATAGGACAAATACTATTTCCAGTAGCAATTATATTATTAAATGATCAGAATTTATACTGAATATTTAGAATTCAATTTGCTTTTGTTATGTAAAATGTCCTATTTGATTTTCCATCCTCTTTAAGATGAAAGTTTATTATGATGCAGACAGTGATATTCTAAGAGCAAATGCTTATTGTCCATTCTGTGTGCACATTATTGTGTTTGCACTGCAGCATTAGTTACACAGTTCACCATGAAATCATGAGGGCAAAGGCGTTACTAGTTTTACACACACGTATAATTTGTAAAAAGACATCTTGACAATATAACAATGGCTTCCATTTCCCCCCACTTATCAAAACATAGTTACGGAACTCTTTCAATTGGCAAATCTGCCTCAAATTCACTTGCAGTGTACAAAAAAGGTTCAAGTTTTCTTTTCTTTATTAATATGTAAACAAGTGTTACATTTTAAAGGAACAGTAAAGCTCAAACTGACTTTTCTCCTATATGAAAGAGAATGAACAGAGATCTTTAACCTCTGGCTTCCTGGCCGCCACTGAACAATCACCCGCAACAAACGGCAGGAAGTGATGTTACAGGAAAACGGAACAGACAGAGGTTTAATTTGTTTGCGTTTAATGCTAGGGATGCGCCAAATCCACTGTTTTGGATTTGTGAAAGATTCGGCTGAATCCTAATTTGCATATGCAAATTAGGGGTGGGAAGGGGAAAACATTTTTTACTTCCTTGTTTTATGACAAAAAGTCACGCAATTTCCCTCCCCGCCCCTAATTTGCATATGCATATGCAAATTCAGATTCGGTTAGGCCAGGCAGAAGGATTTGCCCGAATCCCGCTGAAAAAGGCAGAATCCCAAGCCGAATCCTGGATTCGGAGCATCCCTACTTAATGCATACACTCAAGGGCAGATTTATCAATGGTCGACATGTTCTTTCTTGCGTCGGATCACACGGGTTTTGTTACCAATATAAGCTCACTAGTGAGACGCCAGATCTGGAATTTTCACTGGTGAGGTCAAGTAACAAAAACTGCCAATTTTTTATATATCTGCCCTTTAGTCTATACGGCACTTTGCTGGAACATTACGTATCCTATTGCACATCGTATCACATGATATACAGTAAATGTGCTTTTCATATAAGCGCAAGGTCATTTTCAGCATTAGATCTTCCTTTACGTTAGAATGCCTTATGGACTTTCCAGTTACAGTGTATTTTACGTAATGAATCCATCATCAGAATTTCAGCCTATCAGAGAATTCCAGTAAACACGACCAAACAGGAAATGGGTTGTGTCAGAAGCCAGAGCATTACAATTATATCTGATTGTGGCGCCTGCCATTGAAATAGTGAACAATGGGGAAAAGTCTGTAAAACAGAGGATTGAATTGAACCACAGGAGTATAAAACCAACCATTACTTTTTTAAAAAATCACCTTAGAACCATTTTCTGTTATTTTTGCCCTTGATTTTTCCTTTAAGTAATTCATTAAAAAAAGAATAAAAAGAAAAAGAATAACATACTAAAAGTGACTAAGATGAACCTCCCCTGTTTTTGGGGCTTTCTAGATAAGGGATCTTTCTGTCATTTGGATCACCAAACCTTTAATCTTCTAAAAAAACCCAATGTTTTTACTTCCAATAAGGACTAATTATATCGTAGTTTGGATCAAGTACAAGGAACTGTTTTATAACTGTCTTATTATTTTTAAAAATATGCATTTATTTCCTTTAAAGGGAGTCTGAGATGGCTATCAAGTAATTTAGAGTTTCTGGATAATGGGTTTTCGGATAACAGATACCATAACCGTTGCTTAGTGTGATATCATATGTTCCATGACCTGTCTAAACTCTCTCAGCCTTTGGTCTAGTGCTTTTTATATGGCCATGGAACCTCTCTGTGTCTTAAATTATCCTGGGGGGGTACATTATTCACTATATAAATGCTCCCAGTATTGGCTGTGGCTCTAAGAACAAACATTGCTCTGCAGTAACTGGCAGCTTCTCTGTAAGGCAACACATCCAGTAAATAAAAACTAGCCCACAGAAGAGCTTCCTTAGGTTTGGGCCACAAAATACCGCACCTATTGGATCATGTCTGGTAAAGACTGCTGAGTCCTGGGTTAAAGGAAAACTATACCCCCAAACAATGTAGGTCTCTATAAAAAGATATTGTATAAAACAGCTCATATGTAAAAAGCCTGCTTCATGTAAATAAACCATTTTCATAATAATATATTTTTTTAGTAGTGTGTACCATTGGGTAATCATAAATAGAAAATTGCCATTTTAAAAAATAAGGGCCGCCCCCATATAGTGCACACAAACAAACCATACATGTTAGGTCACATGAGACAGAGTTCTGTCTTTTGCTTCTTCCTGTAACAGTTAGAGCTGCAGTACTTCTGGTCAGGTGATCTCTGAGGCAGCACACAGACCATCACTAAGGGGCATGTTTACTAACATTGGAGATAAATATCTGGAGAGATTTCTGGAGATGTTGCCCATGGCAACCAATCAGCAATTAGATTTAAACAGCCAGCAAAGATCTGATTGGTTGCTATGGGCAACATCTCCAGAAATCTCTCCAAATATTTATCTCCAATGTTAGTAAACATGCCCCTAAATGTTGGTTCAAGACAAGAGATGTAAAAGGGCAGTTTTTACTTACATATATAGACCAGTTCGGTAAGATTCTTTCATATGCCATTTAATATGATATAAACTATCTGTTGCATAAGTGTTCATTTTGGGGGTATAGTTTTCCTTTTAGAGAACGGGTGGCATTGGGTTAATACACAAGATTGCAGCTTTTCCTGGGATTTGATTAGCATATCATGGCAGACAAGTTAGTTCTTACTGCTTGGGCTCTGCTTCTTCGCTGCTGTTGTTGTTCTGGTTGAAGTACTTGATTCCGAAAGCATAGTTTCAGATGCAGCCAGATATTGGCTGAAAAATGCGAAATTTCGTGTTTTTTTGCCAAAATCCACCACATCTGCACCCGAGTGGAGACTATGCTAAAAGTAGGGATGCACTAAAGATTCTGCCGAATACCGAACCCTAATTTGCATATGCAAACTAAGGGCAGGAAAAGAAAACATGGAAAAACATGTTTTTCGTGATTAAAAAGTCATGAGATTTCCCTCCCCAACCCTAATTTACATATGCAAATTAGGATTTGGTTCAGCTAGGAACAAGCATTTGTCCAAATACTGCTGAAAAAGGCCAAACCCCAAATTCAGTGCATCCCCAGCTATAAGTAACCCCTGCAGTTGATGAGATATCATGGCACTTTCTAAAACTACTCAGCGAGGTTCCTTATAGCAAATATGCCCATAAATAATGTCCGAATGGGTCACTGGGTGAAAGCTTCTCATTCACACACAGTGGAATCATTGACTAAAACCAAGCAATTAGCATTAATCAGTCTACTGCAAATTAAATTAAAAAAACAATATCTGACTGGTTGCTATAGGTAACTGGACTGAGGTCAAAGTGCCCAGTGCTAGGAAATGAGCCAGTAACAGTTTCTACCAATATACTGGATTCTGTATTAAATGTATTAATATAATGGCAACAACATAGGTAGAATGTGTTGGGCTGTAGGCAGTAGCATTTAGATGAGCAGCAATTTTGTCTTTTTTTTTTTTTAATTCTTGAGTTAAAATGATTTAGATTCTGTAGCTCCAAGCGGCGGTATTTAGAATTCTGATTGCTGGTGAATGATTACCCTAGCAACCAGACAGCAGTTAGAGGCCAGGTAGAGGATGGACAGAAGAAGAGAGAAGCTTTAATATTAGTGTATTCGTTGCAGGAAAGAAGCAGAATAGGAAGGCCTAGAATGTAAAGTTATACAAAATAAAATGAAGACCAATTTGTCCCTTTTAAAGGGAAGATATTTTATTTCTTAGTTACGTGATGTCCACATTTTCCTTGTAGTGAACATACCACGTAAAGGTCTACGGAGATCTCTACACGTTACTTGGACCCCACATGTCAGACGACTCTGCCTTATCAAACAAGAACATTAATGGAGCATTTCTCCCCATTTGTATGCAAAGCACAGGGAAAGGAATCCACGTTTATTCCTAAAATCCCCATGAACATGGAGTGGCCTCTGGGCTAAAGCTCATGATGGTGGAAATGGGGATTCTGGTAGTAGAACTGGCTGTTTCGTTTCTGCATTCCCCCTGCTTTCTATGTATGGAGATAACTCTTCATATAACTATTAAGCAACACCACACTCCTATCTACCAATAAAGCAGGTCCAAATGGATGCTCTGGGGCAAGAGGAGGCCCTCCAGTGGCTTTTTCTGGCCTCAAGTCAGGTCAGGGCCAAAATCACTTTATAATTATAATCATTAAGATGGTACAGACCTCTAATATTATCTTTGGAAGAACCAGGGCTCGAACTAGTGGTAGGCAGAAGAGGCATGTGGCTACGGCTCATTGGTGGATAGTGGTAGGCATGTACTTTTATCTGTCACTCACCTCTAGTCCCACCCCTAGTCCGGGCCTTTGTAGCTCAATTCTCTCCCCTCCCACCAGCGACTCACACTCTCGGGAAGAGGGGGCCAACTGTGGTGCCTAGGGCATCAGATTAGAATACCCACAAGGTAGTTGGGTTTTGTGCAGAAACTTCTGAAAATGTTTGACCACGCCCATTTTTGTGTCCCCCCTAAGTCCATTTTACAATATTTGTCAGGTTATGAAAGTCTGAACACATTTCTGTGCTTTTTATGTGTTATTACAGTTTTGCTAATGAAGGTGAATTTGTGAATTTTAGGGCAGAGACACACATGAAGTTTCAGGGAGATTTAGTCACCCGGCGACAAATCGCCTCTTCTTCGGACGACTAATCTCCCCAAACTGCCTTCCCGCCGGCTAGATTGTAAATTGCTGGCGGGATGGCACTCGGAGCGCTTTGTTTTCCGAAGTCTGCACACGAGGAAACTTCGGGCGACTTCAGAAAACAAATCACTCCGAGTAACATCCCGCCGGGGATTTACATTCTAGCCGGCAGGAAGGCAGTTTGGGGAGATTAGTCGCCCAAAAAAGAGGCGAATTTAACCTCCCCGAATCTCTACGTGTGTCTCTGCCCTTAAGCTGCAAGTCACAGTTTCCCCAAGAGACCTTCTTATCTTATGAACTTCCAGTTCAAAGTGATGTCACGTCTGGTTTTGCAAGTGCCGTGTCAGGAGGTTAGTGAGCTGTTTGCAGGCCGGGTTGGGTAGTGGTTCTAGGTAGGGAAGTATAGTGAGTGGGTCCAGGTCATACAGGGGTCTGCCCGACTGGACCCAAACAAGACTTTAGCCTAGAGTGCCTGGCTGGCTTAGACTAGAACTAGGAAGAATAATTAGAATTCCCAAAATAGTGTAAATACATCTTATTACTTGTCAGTTTGCCGACAAAAATGTAAAGGTCAAATACTTCAAAATGAAAACATTGCTCTTAACTCTCTATAGGGCACCTTCTAATTCGATATAATGATCTGGACTCGCTTAGATGCTTCTCTCATCATCACCAGGTCGGCCCTATAAGACTAGACATAAACTGTCAGTTATTGATGGCGTACAATGGAACAGATGAAAAACAGACACATAAGTGGATGAATCAAGGGCAAAAATAAAAATAAGAGTTTAATGCAAATGGTTTAAGTCTTCTTTGAGAAGAACAGGAATTGTACACGTTGCAATGAAATATTCTCTTGTGTATGAGCCGGATCTGAGCCCTAGTTATCATCTTCCATAGTATAAAAGTCAATCATAAATAAAATCAGTGTAATGACACGTTACATTGTACTGGCGACCAACAACAGCAAGTCGTGCAACTGTCACTCCATATCTGTGACCAGGAAGAGCTGCCGCCATCACTAGTATGTACATCGCAGCCGCTAGAAGCCAATAAGAAGCCTGCTTTTAAAGCAGGTGACCAGCAAATGCTTACTGCTGATTGGCTGATAGAGTTGATTAGAACTGTAGCAATTGTTGTGCCTTTTATTACATTTCCCCCCATTTATGCAAATATAGCGCCATGCTTCTGCGCATACACGGCCAAGCCGGGGGGGTAGTTCTGTGAATAATACTTGTGTGTGCAAATCTGCTTAAAGAGGTTGTTCACCTTTAAATTACATTTTAGTATGATGCAGAGAGTGATATTCTGAGACAATTTGCAATTGGTTTTCATTTTTATTATTTGTGGTTTTTGAGCTATGTAGCTTTTTTGAGCTTTTTATTCAGCTAGTGGTTGCTAGGGTACAAAGTACCTTAGCAACCATGCATTGATTTGAACGAGAGACTGGGATATGAACAAGCGAGGCCTGAATAGACAGATGAGTAATAAAAAGTAGCCGTAACAGCAAATTTGTAGCCTTACAGAGCATTTGGTTTTTAGATGGGGTCAGTGACCCCCATTTGAAAGTTGGAAAGCGTCAGAAGAAGAAGGCAATTAATTTGAAAACGATAAATAATAAAGACTAATGGAAAAGTCGCTAAGAATTAGCTATTCTATAGCATACTAAAAGTTAACCTAAAGGTGAACCACCCTTTTAAATGGCACTTAAATGGCAAATGTTGTCCAGTTGTTGATGGCTTTTCCCAGGCTGGTGCTAGAGCAGCTCTATGATATTGTATCTCTCCCCTGGTGGGGACAGGCAGGAGTCTGGTAACACAAATGCACATTATAAGGCTGTTGTATCACGGGGCTTGTGCTAAGAAATGCAAAGGCCATTGAACATACGCGGGTATGATTAAAGCATACGGCTCTGCAGGCTTCCATTTCTTCTTCTATAGACAATTCTATCGACATTCACATTTCCGTCCCTACGTTACACTGTTAGAAAAAGGAGGCTGCATTAATAAACGAGGCCTGGGCGAGGGCGCAGAATGCTGGTTAGGAATGAACAAAAATAAAGTCTTTCCGACTACGCCGGACGCAAGGCAGTTATGACAAAGTGCATCAAAGGAAGTGGCTGGCAAACGGCGGGAGAGTTAGCCAATTCCCACGGAGCGACTGGTGAAACATTCAGCACATGTACATTAGTAGCAACAAAATACTTTTGTATGGAACAAGACAATCCTCCTATCACTTGCGTTGTCTATACATTGAAAACCTAGTAAAATGCGAAGACCCTCAAATTGCAGTCCTAGAACAGCTCCACAGCGATTCCATATTTACCTTAACATTATATTAATATTTACATATTTAAAATAGAAGCATAATATTTTACATTTAAGACATCTCTAAATGGAAAAAAAATCTAGTTTTTTTTTTTTTTAGTCAAATTCCTGTTTTTCAATCCCCACCCCCTGCAGGGCTAGCGAGGCTCATTACCCCTACCTGTGCCGCCCATACAGAAGGTGATCATGGCACCTTTATATATATATATATATATATATATATATATATAGAAGCAGTTGCATTAAGTTAAAGGGCAAACAGTAAACCCAAAAGGAGCGACGGCTGCAAATCAAAAGGAGATTAAAAAAAAGGAGGAGGAGAAGAAGGAGGAGGAGGAGAAGAAGGTAGAGGAGGAGAAGGAGGAGGAAAGAAACCCCTGCTACAGAACCTGGATCAAGTATAAGACATGGAGGTTGCATTAACAAAGCATTGCACTTATACTGTTATTGCGCAGGGAGGGGGCCGCTAGCATCCAGTGATTTAATACTACTTAGCACAACTGTTCCCTTTCAGAAAAGAATGCAGAGAGAGCAGGACTCACTAGACGTTATTCTAGGAAGATAGACGTTTGAGACGAGCATCAGGCATGGGTATTACACGTGAGAGACAAACAGAAGCGCAAGTCCTTGAGTGGAATCTGGGAACAGGGTTACATGTTGTACGCCACGTAGATTGGATCCAACTGGTCCGCTAAGAAACTGTCCCGCAGGTGCATCCGTTGTTTCTCTCCTCGGGAATTGATAGGAATCACGCCAGGATCCACCACCACCACCACTCCCACAATCAAGTAATGCTCTTCCAGCACCACGTTGGTCACCAGAGGAACCAAGTCCAGAGCCTCCTGTTCAGAGCCGCACAGCTCCACCACCACTACCAGCAGGTTGGTCCATGTGAAAACAGCGCTGAATACAGACAGGGAATAACGTTACACACAGGCAGGAGCTTTACTTTCACACAAGTATAAAATGAGCAGACATGGTGGCTGTTTATAGGAACTGTAGGGAAAAGGGACCAATGCTGAGTGGCTTGGGGTATCATTTGCAGGAAAGCAAAGACCTCTTATATAGATAAAAGAATCAAAATCCATGAGAATTAGAGGATACCGGAGGTTCTGCCGAGCATCCTGTGCAATAGTTACTTTTTTTAGTACACTCAGGCTGCAAACGTTGCCTGGTCTTACCCATGTTCTTCTGGGTTTGGTTGGGTGTGACTTCTGACATGAGGTTATACCAGTGATACAAGGTATATAATAACCACAGGTCGATAATAGATATAATAAAATTCTCAGTTCACTAAATGTGAAACTCACCAAATACAGGAAGGGGTCCAAGTGCACCACCCTGAACCTTCAGCTGAGGGAGCAGATAACCGTATTGTAGTGGAGCAGGCACGTCAAAGACCAATCTTCCAGACAGACTTGTAAAATTACAAGTAGTTTATTGGGTACATAAGGATACAGCCTATGAGCCGAACACTGTACCTAATAAACTACTTTTACAAGTCTGTCTGGAAGATTTGTCTTTGAAGTGCCTGCTCCACTACAATACAGTTACACCAGTGATCCCCAAATGGTCAGACTGACCCCTTTATAAGACCCCCTTTGTGGAACTCACCCCTATGGTAGCGCTTGAGAAAGCTCCTCAGTCCAATCAATTGAGAGTTGAGAACGCTTATATTTTTTTTTTAGAAATCATAGTGGGATGGGGGGGCAAACTAGTTGCTGTTTTATATATAGTTAAAACTATGGCTGAAACACTACATCTGTAACCTTAAAATAAGGGAGATGGGACCCTCACCAAAGGTTTAAATGGGCTTAAAGCGTTCAGTTTCCATTAGGGAAAGAACTGTATTTCAGGCACCAAAGCCGAGCAATAGGCTGGAATATTGAGGGGTGTTGTATTGAGCAGTTAGGGATTTACAGAAGAAACATTGTGGGGTATATTTATCAAAGAGTGAAGTTAGAGATCACCATAGTAATCTAGAGTGAGATTCTGCCACTCTCCATTCATTTCTATGGGATTTTGAAAGGCGTATTTATCAAAGGATGAGTTTTCACCCATTGATAAATACTTTAACAATCCCATAGAAATGAATGGAGAGTGGCGGAATTTCACTGTAGAGGACTGCGGTGATCTCTAACTTCACTCTTTGATAAATATACCCCTATGCATGAGACTCTGGGCAGACAAACCATTGGCATTGGGTTTTACTGACCCCACTTTTCACATTTTCTGGCAGGATTATTACGTACCACTCGGCAATACTCCGGTGTATGCGTGAAACTGAAGTCTCAATGTCAATTGGATGATAACGGAGGCCCCTCAGCTCCAGCGTTTCATCTAGTGCTCCGACCACAAACAGCGCATCGTGTCGCTCTGTATGAAGACCACATAAACACAAAACTCATGAGTCACAAAGGAATGTTGTACAGCTGGAAATTATCACTAAGTATAGAGACCTGCTAACAATGAATGCAGCAGCAAAAATAGCTGTAAAATGTAAAAAGTATTCATTAGGACTTGTATAGCCTAAAGCCTAATAAAGACTTTTTACATTTTACAGCTATTTTTGCTGCTGCATTCATTGTTAGCATGTCTCTATACTTAAAAGATATTTTCCAGTTTTGGGTAACCTTTTTTTCCCCAGTTTTTGGGTAACCTTTGGGGTCTATGTAGTGAGACTGCACGCTATTATATTCTGCAATCATTTCTTAGAGCAGATACACTCCATTTATTTTTGTTGATTTAATGTTTTATGGCTGCTTGATTCAAGGGCATCAGCCAATCAGTTGCATCTGAGAAACTCTTTCCTCTTCTATAAGACGCCTGCGCTCTTGCAGTTATGTGGGTGTTAGTGAAAACATATTTCATATTAGAGTGTAAATATAGTTTGAATATGGAATGCTAGTTTGTGAAACTGCAGAGCAGAAAGACACACATGTTTTAATGTTTGTTTCAAGAGTGTTTTTTGTACAGAGCAAAAAGAGTGTATCTCTCCCCGATATGCCCACCTTCAGGTGGGCAATATCGGGCTGATCCGATCATGGGCCCTAGGGCCCGATTGGATCCTAACGATGCTAACGGGCGGTCAGATCGCAGGAACGCATCGACGAACAAATGCAGCCGTTATCCGATGGGATTTCCCGTCCAATCTAAATCTGCCCGAATTTTGGCCAGATATTGATCGGGGAAGTCCATCGGAGGGCCCCATACACGGGCCAATAGGCTGCCTACTCGGTCTGTCGGCAGCTTTTATCGGCCTGTGTATGGCCACCTTAACTCAGTTCTTTGCGGCACATAATGGGAAGCCAAATAGAGCCCCTTGCTTACAGCTGAGTCTGCTTTTCAATGAGCCACAACAGATACAGCAGGTACAAAAGTGAATAAACACCTTTCCAGCAACATTTTTGTGATAACAAGCCTCCCTTCCACAGGAATACTGTGAGACACCCATGTCTCCACTAGTATAACAGAACTAAAGGGGAAGACACATTAGCTTACCTCCATTTGCATCAGTCAATTCTGTCCTGCGAACAAAGCCAAGATACCCAGTTTTGGCCCAAAGTGTCTGTGTGTCCCCAAAGCTCAGCTTGGTATTGAAATGATCAGCCTGCAGAGTCTCACTGTCATATATTGTGTAGTATCCACTGGCTGTGTGACAGCTGTTCACCCATATCTGCAATAAGAACACAACATAAGCAACTAAACAGTCTGTATAAAGTGCAGCCAAATTACTAACACATAAAAATTTAAATCTAGCTTTGCAAAGAAATGTTACCCCCATTAGTGCAATAACAAGCACCCCCCAATCTCAATCAACTACATTGGCTACATTACGACTGGCTTACAGACAGAACATGTACAAAACAGTTTTTACACCTAGAAGTAAATTTTGGTGCAAAAAATGGCAATTCTAGTTACTATGGGTCACAGGACTGAGTGTGAACAGTATGGTTACTATTTGTAGCAGCTATTAAGGAACAAGGAAACCTTAAAGAGGTTGTTCATATTTAGTTAACTTTTTGAGAGTGATATTCTGAGAAAATTTGCAATTGGTTTTCATTTTTTATTTGTGGTTTTTGAGTTAGATTTTTCTTCAGCAGCTCTCCAGTTTCAGCAATCTGGTTGCTAGGGTCCAAATGACCCTAGCAACCATGCACTGATTTGAATAAAAGAGACTGGAATGTGAATAAGAGAGAGCCTGAATATAAAGATGAGTGATAAAAACTAGCAATAACAATACATTTGTAGCCTTACAGAGTTTATGTTTGGAAAGAGTCAAATGAAGAGGGTAAATAACTAAAAAAATTACAAAATAATAAATAATGAAGACCAATTGAAAAGTTTCTTAGAATTGGCCATTCAATAACATACTAAAAGTTAAGTTAAAGGTGAACCATCTCTTTAAAGCTCTTGGGGGTGCCTAACAACCTCCTGCCCAGGGCCAGAGTGTCTCTTCTATATAAAATAAAAAGCACCAGTCTAGGATACAGTGAAGCGCTGCCATCTCTCTGTCCCAGGCATTGCTTGTGTAACTTGGGCTAGGCTCGTGTGCAATTTAGCAATGCTAGTACTTCCTGTACAGAGAATAAACTCATCCCAAGTCTTTACAAAGAATATCTGGGACAGTGGCTACCATACAGCAGACCCCCATGGTCTCAGACACATCTTCTCCTTAAACTTGCTGGCCGAAAATGAGCAGGAGGCAGAAGTTGGCTGCGTAGTTGTGTGTGGGCCTTCTCAATACACCACTGACCTGGGAAAATAAGGACGATGGCGGTGCCACTTTCCTCAGCCAGTCCAGAAAATTCATGTTTTTTTCTCTCTAAGAGGCTGCCTAACAAGCTGGCACAACCCAGTAATGGGAGGTTTCCTTGTTGTTTAACTAAAATGAACTACAATAAACTGATTTATGGATATAACATATTATGGTTAGTGTGTCAAGTTTCTCTCTCGGACCAGAGAAGACAGATTTATGAACCCAGCAGCTCTGCCAGTAACATGAATTACGAATAAAAAAAGTAAAATGTCATTGAATTCTTGGAAACTAAAATACACTAAGTGGATTTTGGCACATTTATGTAAAAGCACAACATACCTCTCCAAGGTGGGAATCTCCCAATGGTCCTTTGGTCTCTGGATTAACAATAATTACGGTGACACCAGGTAAAATCTGAAACACAAACAAATTGGTTACTTTGAAATGCTCCATGCTATGTCCCAACCAACACTATCCTTTACATGATCACTCCATGCAGGACCACCATCAGAAATCACAGGGCCCCATACGACAACATTTCCTGAGCCCCCTGGGCTGTGGATGGGGGGCACGGCTAATCAAGTAAGTGTGGCGTGGTCGGGGTCCCCTATAACTGTCCCCCCTGTCCATGGCGGCCCTGACTCTATGTATGTGAAATATATATATATATCATGTAACATACAGAGATACCATCAATGCATTGAATTACCTTTCCAGATTCCAATAAGAGCAAACTCTGCGGAGATCCCCTCTCCACCAGGCGCACCCTGAATCATACAGGAAAGAGAATTCTTTACTATTTATTTGAAGCACTTTGGAAATCTGTATCTATTCTTATCTTTGTTTTGATCTGCACCACATTTATCACTTGTACACAGGCAAAATAGAGAAACAGATATGAAGGCTCATTTACAAAAATGATGCAGTGTGCTATATGCAAAATACAGAAACAAATCGCCGTGGCTTTTTCCACAATGCACCGTTTTTTCTTAGCAGACATTTGTTGCTGCAAGATTTACACCTATGTATGGTATATATGCAGCAAAAGTGTTCCTGCCATGCATATGGATGTCCATGTAAACGTTTCATCCACAAGTAGGAGAAGCTGTAAGCTTATGGTTCACTGGGATCCTTAGACTTAGCACTTGCTCAAGGCAACATTAACATTAAAAAATAAGTGTTTAAAATTAATAAAAATATAATGTAGTGTTGCCCTGCACTGGTAAAACTGCTGTGTTTGCTTTAGAAACACTACTATTGTTTATATAAATAAGCTTCTGTGTAGCAATGGGGGCAGCCATTCAAAGGAGAAAAGGCTCAGGTTACACAACAGATAACAGATAAGCTCTGTAGAACATAATGGTGTTATCTGTTATCCACTATTTAACCTGTGCCATATAGCTTTTTTTCAATTTCCTCTATTGCTACACAGCAGCTTGTTTATATGAACTATAGTAGTGTTTCTGAAGCAAACAGATCAGTTTTAACAGTGCAGGGCAACACTGCATTACATTTTTATTAATTTTAAAGGGATCCGGTCATCGGAAAACATGTTTTTTTCAAAACACATCAGTTAATAGTGCTACTCCAGCAGAATTCTGCACTGAAATCCTTTTCTCAAAAGAGCAAACATATTTTTTTATATTCAATTTTGAAATCTGACATGGGGCTAGACATTTTGTCAATTTCCCAGCTGGTCATGTGACTTGTGCCTGCACTTTAGGAGAGAAATGCTTTCTGGCAGGCTGCTGTTTTTCCTTCTCAATGTAACTGAATGTGTCTCAGTGGGACATGGGTTTTTACTATAGAGTGTTGTTCTTAGATCTACCAGGCAGCTGTTATCTTGTGTTAGGGAGCTGCTATTTGGTTACCTTCCCATTGTTGTTTTGTTTGGCTGCTGGGGGGGGGGTGATATCACTCCAACTTGCAGTACAGCAGTAAAGAGTGATTGAAGTTTATCAGAGCACAAGTCACATGACTTGGGGCAGCTGGAAAATTGACAATATGTCTAGCACCATGTCAGATTTCAAAATTGAATAGAAAAAAATCTGTTTGCTCCAAAATAAATGAGGGTGAAATATTATTTGAAATAGAATATGCATATGATTGGCATGAGATTAGTCAACTACTGAAGGGTTTAACAACAGAGCTGTCTGAGTCTGCCCAAAATCGCTACATCTTTGTCCTCTAGCACCAAGGTCATAACAGTATTCAGTCCCTGCAGTTTGTTACACAGTCAGAAATAGCAAGAATCTCTGCAACAGATGAGCCAGCTTTAACATTAGCTCTTTGACATCCCGGGATTTATCAGCGATATTACAGAATAACTAAGCTAGACTCTTCTTTTGGTCATATGAATGCAGATTTGCGTAGATACAGAGCTCTTTCTGATTAATGCTTGCATCCATATCTTTATATCTTTCATAATAAACATTTAGCAGTGTTACTGGATCATAGTACCTGTCATGCCGGAGGGATTTCAGATCCACATAAACAGTTGTAGGATCTGGCCCTGAGGTTCCCTGTGGATGATATAAGAAGTAAAAAATTGTTACATGATATCTCATCTTAAAGGAATTGCTCAGTATCAGAATAAAAACTGGGTAAATAGATAGACTGTGCAAAATAAAAAATGTATCTAATATAGTTACAGTAGCTGGAAACAGGTGCTTTATTATACCATGTGACACGCAGATGGGGAAACATGGGAATGTTTTATTTTTCTTACCTGCAAGCATATAGCGGTGTTAACTCTGGATCCAAAGGTTGTGCTCACAGCACGGGGAGACAGTCCAAGATCTTTGAAGAGTTTTGAAAAGGAATACGTTAAAGTAACCCTCGGACGTTCTTCTGCGACCACCACACAGGTCCGTACATAGGACAGATTAATGCCTTTGGTCTAAACAATACAGAAGAGATTGTTTCCATTGGTTTGGTTACTCTTTGAGTACATGTGAGACTTCATACTGAATATCATGCAGAGGCAATTCCACAGAGAGACAAACAGTAATCATTGAGGATTTTATGTATTAGTATGAGTGCTATAGCTTTTTTATTGGTTTAGAGCAGTGATCCCCAACCAGTAGCTCGTGAGCAACAAGTTGCTCACCAACCCCTTGGATGTTGCTCCCAGTGGCCTCAGAGCAGGTGCTTATTTTTGATTTCCCAACTTGTAGGCATGTTTTAATTGCATAAAAACCAGGTGTACTGCCAAGCAGACCCTTCTGTAGGCTACCAGTCCACATGGGGCTACCAAATAGCCAATCACAGACCTTATTTGGCACCAACAAGAACTTTTTTCATGCTTGTGTTCCTCCTCAACTCTTTTTACATTTGAATGTGGCTCACAGATAAAAAAAAGGTTGCAGTAACATTTGTAGACTCTGGGTCAGAACCTCCAGCTACAGTGACATTTAAAGGAACAGAATAAGAAAAATAGTTTCACATCTATATCTTTCTTGTCACCAACAGAATTGTCTTAATGATCAGGGTGTCATTTATTTCTGTTTTGGCTGGAAACGCTGTAATTTAAATACTGAACATAATGCCCCCACCAAGAGATTCAGCACCCCTATAACAGTAATGGTCCATGCCTTCAAAGCTGTACACAGCAGCTCTCCATCCTGGATCATGGTATGTAATCATTTAGGGTGAAGACACACAGAGCTACTGGTAGCAGCTACTTTTTGTGTGCCATAGACAATACTGAGAATTGTCTCTGCTAAAACACATGTAGTGTCTTAGCAAAGCCAATTAACACTATTGTCTATTTCATAGACGTGACAAGTAGTTGCTACAAATAGCTCTGTGTGTATAGTAGAGTGGAATATAAATAGAAGAGGTCCTGATAGAAAAATGAGTAATGAAAAATAGCAATAGCAATAAATTTGTAGTCTTACAGAGCATTTGTTTTTTAGATGGGGTCAGTAACATAGTAAAAGTTAACTTAAAGGTGAACCACCCATTTAACGGTATAGGGCTAATGCACTGGTTTCTATTTACTAACTAAGCAATAGGAATCTGAATGAATTACCAATCAGTCTTGCACTGTAAATATATTCTGTACTGTATATAGTGCATAGGTCCCTATGCTCAGGTAAGTGAAAGCAGCTCAGAGCATGTGCTGTAAGTCAATGGAAAAGAAAACGGGGAATTATAAAATGGGGAGCTACAGAGGAGGCATCTTCAGAGGCACCGATCCTCACTAGTACAGGGCTGTGATGACCTTGGGCTGGTATGGTGGAATATGTCTAGACTAATGCTTTGTTTTACTTTTAGACTAATCCTTTGATTAACTTTTAGTTCTGCTTTATAGTGAAATGTTGAAGCATTTACCGTAGTTGTTTCTATTGGCTTACCTTCAGCACCTCAATCTGGTTCCCCAGTCCCTTTGAGCACATCTCCATAACCGAATAAGAACAGAACGTGTCCCTAATTTTATACTGACTCACAGCAGAGAGCCACAAGCATAAGTTGGATTCCAACTCCATAGGAGGAATTAATATAGACTGATGACCAGAATAAACACTGCAAGAGAAAGTCAGGGTAATGAATTAATGGCAAGTAGTACATACAGAAATGAAAGCATGAAATCATTGCATTATATGCCTGCATACAAACTGATAAGATAGGAGATAGGAGGCCATACATGGGCCGATAAAAGCTGCCGACTCTGCCAGATGATTGGCCCGTGTATAGAGCCCATGGATGGACCTGCAGCTCAATATCACCCAACTCAAGGTGGGCATAGAGAAGGATCCGATCATTTTTCTGACCTTGCAATCTAGGTGTATGGCCATTTACAAATATGAGTCATAATGTGCAGTGATCATTCGTAAAATCCCTGCCAACTTTTCCATCTGCATTATGAAGGTTGCATAGTCTTATTTGAATTTAATACAATTACCCTTTTTTTTAAACATAACATACTCACCTACAAAGGCACCAAAGTACAAAGCCAAGCCCACAATAAGGATCAAGACAAATGGCGATCTGGCGAGTAGAGTACAGCTCACACTGCAGTTTTATGGACCGGCAAAGTGCACTTACTGATCCATGAGACATCTGGAACACAGAAATTGCTGTTTATTGTAGAGGCCAAATATGTGCAAGTGTATGTGAGTACGAGAACGAGGCAACTGTACAAGACCCTATACATGATACTTACCTTAACCCCTGTAAGCATGCCAGTCGTGCTCACACTAAAATCCAGATAAGCCAGCATTTCAGGTGTAGGTGGTTTATACAGCTGTGGCACCCGCTTCCTGGGCAAATCATCTGAAAGGACATTATATTATAACCTATAGACCAGTTTCTGGTAGTTTGTGCTGCAGCTTAAAAATATTAACAACCCTAATAAATAAAGAAATACTGAGCCCATACTGAGATGGTGTTGGACATATATTGAATAGCCAAGAGTGTTCAACTTTGGGGCCATTTGGCACATGGCCAGTGGCCAGTTTATCATTGGAAATCTTCAGGACTGATATGTATGTGTGGCATGATCGGATCACTTCTTGAGACTGCTGTCCTATATTTTCAGAAGCTACTTTCCAAACACTCTGCATCTCCTATCGATATGAAGATTTTCAAGAAGTATCTATAAACATTTTGGTGGACTTAATATGCTACATCCAAACTATCACTCATAGGATATAGTGCTGAGAGATTAAAGCCTTCTAATTATTGTAACAAAACTTTTTTTTTTAATCGCTAATGCTTAATATGGTGAAACACTTTGTCTTTTAATAGGATGCAACTATATAAGTAATTTATTAATAAGGTATAATCTTATTGTAGACATTTTTAAAGTACCTTTTAGTATTTTGGATGTAGCAATTTGTATATAACTATAGGAGGGTCCCCTTCTCTTACTGGTATTACCAATGGTATTTAAATGTGTTTTTAATTGAATATTTGTTGGCATGGTTGTGAATAAATATTGCCATTTTATACATGTTTATGATAATTATTGTACTGCATTACTAACCGGTCTACTGGGGGTTAAGTTCTAAATTGGTCTATGATTAAGATAAGCTTAAAAATATTAATTTCCTCTCTGTCTAAAATTTTAACTTCCTTACAGGTCCCACACCTCTATGTCAATGCTGTACTTGTTCTAATAACTCCTAAGAGAATTATATTTACTGACCATTGTATTTGTGGCAATCTGATTAATCTGGTTAACAGATCCCCGCACCCAGAGTAATGCATCCTAGTCAGGTACATGTCCTGCCTTCCCTTAGTTTCAGCATTGACCTTATGTGCTAAATGTCTACATGAAGTAGCTTGTCCTGTATGAGCAGGTTATTTTTGAAATCAGAAATATAATTTTTCAGCATTGGATAGAGAAGGAATTAAAACATACCAGTGTCAATGATCGTTGGCCACGTTTTCACATCCACGGCTGCTGCTGCTTCTTTGGACTTGAGCAATTTCAGCAATGTCTGTGTTGTGAGAATGCAGGCAGCTTTGCTGACCTACAATAATAATAAGAAATGTTTCATAGGTGGGAAGGATCGAAAAGTAACCTCAGCAACACAAGTCCAAGGATAGAAAATATGAAATGATCACTATGGAAAAACAGCCATAAATTTGGCAGAACAGGTGTAAAATAAATAAAACCTAATGGTGTAGATCACCTTTCATTTATCTTGTACTATGCTATAGAATGGCTTATTCTTATTCAATTGTTGAAATAGTTTTCAGGTTATGTTCCTTCCTCCTCTACTTCTTTCCAGCTTTCAATTGGGGGTCACTGACCCGAGCAACCAAAAATGATGCAGGCTCTAATTTCATTATTACTTTGTATTACTTTCTATTCTCTCCATTTTCCTCTGCTCTTCATCTTTCATCCTCTCATTCAAACCACTGACTGGTCGCTAGAGTAAATTGGACCCTAACAACCAGATAGTGGCTGAAATTCCAAACTGGAGATTTGCTGAACTGAAAATGTTGCATCCAAAAAATAAATAAATAATAATTTAGAAATAACATAATAATAATAAAACTAAATTTAAAAATAGTAAACATACAATTGCAAATTGTTTCAGTACGTTAATCTATTTTATCATGTGTATTCATTTCTTTACTTGGGTGGAGCGAAGTTGCTGTGCTCGGAGCATAGATGCTCTATTACCCATTCTATATTGTCTTTAATCTATTTTAAAGGTAAACTACCCATTTAAAGGACATGCTGATTATTGCACAGAATAAAGTGGTTTTTTTTTTTTTTTCATTTACTCTACTGTAACTGAAATAGGGAGGCTGTAGCCCTAATGACATTCTATCATTATTCCCCTAAGGGCTAGTCCACACGGGGAGATAGCGACGCGTTTGCGGTCGCGGCGACAAAGCCTCGCCAGGCTTTTTCAGGCGACTGTTGAAAAGCGCATCGCCTCGTGTGGTTAGCACAGGCGTTTTTACATAGGCGCCCATACAAAACTGTCGCCTGCGCCGGTCGCGGCGACTGTCGCGGCGCTTTGTCGCCACGACCGCAAACGCGTCGCTATCTCCCCGTGTGGAATAGCCCTTATACTATTCTTCATCTATCAATCTTTCAGTCTTAGTACTCAGGATTTTCTTTATGGTTTCCCAACCCAATGCATAACATAAATAAATAAACAAGGTTTGTGACTTACATCTACAATCATTCGTACTGTAGGTAAGGTGGCAGTGAGGTTCTGTGCGTGAGGCGGACGGACAGTTACAGGAATGCAGCCAGCGTACAGACAGCCATAGAATGCAGCTATCAACTCAATTCCTGGAAATCAATAGATGAACAGGAGCAATGAGAGAGCAGAAGATGGGCAATAGCTAGATGCCACATAGTGCTTGAGTGATAATACAGCTGTGGTTAAACCATTTGCCTAAATGGATGTTTAGATAAACTGTATAGTTGGGTATATTGCCCACATATGCAAAGTGAAGCACATTCCATGCCACTATCTCTTGTAGCCCAGCAACAGTCACAAAGAACTTGTTCGTGCCGCCAGCATTTTCACCTTAGGGTGCTACAAGGAGTTTCCCATATAGTAAATAGTTTTACAATCACAGTGAAACATACACTATCTTCTAAGGAAAAACTAGGCAAACTAACTTTAAAGAACAGAAATTATACCTAATATGCCTTTAAACTCTTACATGGATTAATTCAAAAATAATTGCAAGAGACATGTGGATAGTAAATACAGTAGCAAAAATAATTACAAGAGTCAAAGAGAATTATTAGGACATGTTTAGCCTAATGCGTTTCGTGCCAACTGGGCACTTACTCATAGGCTAAGGGCAAGGTCACATGTGGCCTTTTTTCATGTTGTTTCTTTAAATGCGTGGTCGAGCGTAAATAAGCCAATGAAACCACACACACATGATAATATGCGTTTTTCAGCCTGTAGTTTTCTTTTCTTAATACTGTTGTCTTGTGGCTGATGTTGGCCCCGTGGGAATTGCTATAATGCGTATTCCATTATTTTCAATAGGACTTCATTTTGTACGTATTTACACTCAACATACGTTCAAAAAACGCTATGTGTGCCCTTGTCCTTACTTGTCCTTGCCCAGTTGGCACGAAACGCGTTAGGCTAAACATGTCCTAACAAATATCTTCAATTTTTATAATTATTTTTGCTACTGTATTTACTATCCATGGGTCTTTTTCAATTATTAATTAACTGGGGGTTGACTACAAAACCATATGGGGATATTTACATCTCCTGTAACTTAATATATATATATTTTTTTCTTTAAGAACAGATATGCACACCATCTTTGTTTATTAACTTGTCTTGCTAGTAGGGATGCACCGAATCCACTTTTTTGGATTCGGCCGAACCCCCGAATCCTTCACGAAGGATTCGGCCGAATACCGAACCGAATCCGAACCCTAATTTGCATATGCAAATTAGGGGTGGGAAGGGGAAAACATTTTTTACTTCCTTGTTTTCTGACAAAAAGGAACGTAATTTCCCTCTCCGCCCCTAATTTGCATATGCAAATTAGGATTCGGATTCGGTTCGGCTGGGCAGAAGGATTCGGCCGAATCCGAATCTTGCTGAAAAAGGCCGAATCCTGGCCGAATCCCAAACCGAATCCTGGATTCGGTGCATCCCTACTTGCTAGGCACTCATTACAGCTGCTCCCCCTATCTTACACCCACTGGTGATGCTTTATATCCCCTTACCACAGTGCCTTTGGTGATGCAGGACTTATGGAAAATACTATCATTTCAAATTGATTTACAGATAATGAACATCAAGTCCACCATCTCTATTTCTATACTGGACACAGTATTACACGGCTGCCACTGGTATAAAGATGACCTGACAATTCAATCATAGAGAAATCTGACTCACCGGGAGGAAAAAGTAGCACCACGTTATCGCCGGCATTGAGATGACCTTTATCACATAGGGCAGCTGCTATTCTTTCTGCTCTTTTGTGTAGCTGTAAACATGTGGCATTGCAAATTGCTGTTCCCTAGACACAATTA
The DNA here is from genome assembly GCA_038501925.1 of Xenopus petersii. Classification (NCBI taxonomy): domain Eukaryota; kingdom Metazoa; phylum Chordata; class Amphibia; order Anura; family Pipidae; genus Xenopus; species Xenopus petersii. The sequence continues at coordinate 42,870,506 of CM076674.1, read as the reverse complement.
AATAATGATTAACTTTTAAAATGGCTATATCTTCCACCTTAAAAAAACCAAGTATTTGGGCTTAAGCCCTTTCCTGTTCTTTTATGTTAAGAAAAGAAGAAAGTAAAACTGTAATGGAACACATTAGTGTACCTTGGCATTGAGGAGGATAAAAAGAACGTGCTCGGGAGTGGTTTGTGCTCGCCACTGTAAGAATTCCGTCAGATATTGGTGCTGTCGGAACAACCAAGAGCAGGTTAATGGAGTGTGCAGTCTGACAAACATTATTGAATGCATGTTACCAAAGTAAAACGTTTACCTTTTTCACCAAATCGTTTTCTTCTATTTGTCCCAAATCTCTTCCGGAGGCCTGAGCAATTCTTTTTCCAGCGACCAGATTACCCACCATGACAGATGCTGGCCCAACGCCTTCATTTATAAAAATATATGATACAAACATTATTATTATTATTAACGTGTATTTATAAAGCGGCAACATATTCTGCAACTCTGTACAATAAATAAACCTTCACATCTGTAACTAGTGCAAACCTTCCCTCCTTTGGGTCTGACATGTCCCAATTTACCGCTACCAACAATAAACAGATGTGGCATTACCTGGCTGCTTTTGCCTTGGTTTTGGCAAGTTGGTTACACATGTGTGAGGACTCATGAGTATGTTACACGGGTGCAATCTGCCCTCCAAGAAGTGTTGTTTTGTTTGAGATATATGGATTCCTCCCAGTGGAGTTTTTGGCAACGTATTGGCTGGAACCAGGGCAAGACAGTAAACCCCCACTTGGTGAATACTATCAATGGCCTGAAAGAAAAAGCAAGGTTTTATGTTCATTTCTTTGAGATGAACTCGGTCTACAAGACTCATTTACCTCAAGAGCATCATGTATATACATATTTGCCTTCTACTGAAAGGCACAGACACACATATGGATTTATATCAGTCGACTTTCTGTATGCATTACTTTTTTAAGTAGCCAAGCTACATCCCATTACTTTTGCTTAACCCATGCCCAGTGAATTACTGGCACACAACACAGGCTATATTTTGCATTGTGATTGAAGTCTTTACACAATGCTGGCACAGGATAAATATGGCACCTGTGCAAGGAGGAGCAAAGTGGCGCAAGCTAAAGGTAACCCTATTTCAGCAGCCAAGCCAGTACTGCAATTGAAAACAATAGGATGTGTGCCAATCACCACCCTGGCACCTGCCCTTCAACAGACTCAGTGCAATGGGAGTAGCGCTACATACATAGCTGAGAACACTAACTGGTCAGTTGGCCCAAGCCTCATCCATTTACGGCCTGAATAAGTCCAAATGTACTTGTGACAGTTTATAACACATTCATACCTGTAACACACGGCTCATCCACTGGAAGGAATCTTCCTCAGAAGCATCAGGACGCTGTTCCGCCACCACCACAATCCGCTCGTCATAAAATACTGTGACTGAAAACACAGCAATCCTGCAAGCATATACCCCAAAGCAATGAGTCTTGTGTATTTGGGTCAGTAATACAAAAGCACATAAATTATCCAGCATTGAATATAAACACATGTAATGAAGGCGCCATGGTGATTACTATACATGAGTTCTACTGTATTCTGATCAAACAAATTCTAAGAGGGCAGTGTTTTGAAGGTCATTTCCTGCCAGTGCCTCACAGATACATTTACACATGCCAGAAAATAAAAAAATAAAAAACGTTGAAAATCTAGTTCGGTAGATGAAGCTCTACATTTGGTCACATTAACATATATTTTGCATTTGTTTCTTCCCACTTTCACAGCACTTTAATATCTTTCTTGTTGCTGCTCCATGCATATAAAACTCTAAGTGCATATTTCGTATAAATATTTACCTTCCTCTGTACAAGGTTTTAAAAGATTCCACGGCCAGTGCAGTAGCCACAATATCATCAGCATTGTGTCGCCTCCCGCTCACCATCACTGTGCCATCCATCTTTCCCACCACAAACACTAAACTGCCCTAAAAAAATAAATTAAACTAAAATCAGGTCAAAGACCAACAGATTTATTGTTTCACAGCTCAGGGTATGACCATACTTCAATTCTAGCATTACTATGCAGTAAATATGATTAAGATCAATAGAACAATTAAAGTTCATAGATTTTAGTAAAATGAAATGTTCTGTCTGTCTACTTCCTTTATTGTTTCCCCCTGTAAATGAACAGCAGGCAGCGTTATACTTACCGGCCCCACAAATCCAAGTAGCCCAGTTCTGATGAAGGGTGTTTCTCCTATAGAAGCGCCAGAAGCATTAACTGGTAAGACCTAAAAGAAATGACAAAAAAAAAAAAGTCAAGATAAAACTAACAACAAGTGTATGTTGGACTGCAGCAAATCACATGCAAGCAGTGTGCAACTGTCTGAAAGTCTCATGTTCTTCAGATGGTAGCAAAGGTAAACAAGCTGTTCATATTTTGTTTTACTTTTGAAGAATTCAGTAACGCCATAAAGCGAAAATATTTTATTGAACAGAAAAAGGTTATATCTGTTTGTACAGCACCTGCAATTAAAAGATTTCTTGGCAAGAACAGTCCTATTTTATTTAAAAGAGGTTTTCAGCCTCTATCCCATGGGGCGTTTCAACTGCCGCTGTCAATACCTACCATAGCGGAGACTTAAGCTGGCCATAGACGCAAAGATCTGATCGTACGAATCGAGGATTCGTACGATATTCGGACCGTGTGTGGAGAGTCCCGACATTTTTTGTCCGGCGGAGATCGGTCGTTTGGTCGATCAGACAGGTTAGAAAATTTCTGTCGGCTGCCGATAATATCGCTGCGTGTATTGCCGATCGTACGATTTTCAGTGGGAGACGGTCACTGCCTTTGGTTGGACATAGATATCGTACGATTGCTGTCAGGGGCAGAACATTGCTGATCTGTTCTTTAACTAATCTGACTGGTAAGACTTTGATCTGAATGGTTAGTGGTGGGTCGGGAGATGGGAAAGTCCGATCGTACGAATCTTTGCATCTATGGCCAGCTTAAGATAGCAAAGACCCAAATAGTTCAGAAACTAAGCTGACAACAACACAAACAAGTGTACAGTTGGGTCTGACACAGGAGCACAAACCCATGAGCCTCTATCCACCTGACTGTGCTCAAGACCAACATGACTTCTATTTCCACCAATCAATAGAACAATGGCTGAATGTAACAGATGGCCTGTCAGATGAAAGGCAAACAAAGACCTTAGAATGTATTTTCCCAACCAAATTCTGGAGAGGCACACCTGTTTATGGGATTAAACTATAAGCTCCTTACATTTATAGCCAGTAAAATTCCTGCAGTGACAATGTATTTAGCTGCTAATGTGATTAACTCCATAGCCACAAAGAGAAAAAAAGGTATGAGTTTTTTGATACTGCTTGATATAAACACATATATTATCACTGCCCATCAATCTAAACACAGAGCTCTATCTACAAGCTAAATGCACAGTGGAAGTACATACCTCAAATGTGTTCTTTGTTAATCCTGCCAGGCCATAGTACATTGTGCCTCCTCCTTTACAGCTCACACAGATTTCTCCTATCTCATCCGTTTTGCACAGCTGGGGCACACCTTCTGGTTTCACAGTGCACATTACACCTTCAGGAAATATTATAATGCTGTTTTATTGTGTTAACATGACCCTTCTCTAAAGCTAGAACCCTAAAGCCCCTCTGTATAATGAATGCCAGTAAAACCACCACAAGACTTTTAATCAAAAAAATGAAATATGGTGCATGCAATTTGGCCAGGCATTTTGGATTTCTGTATCAATTCAAAATATGGAATTTCTTCTTAAGCAACAGATGATTTTCCTGGATTCAATATTAATAAATAGAAAATATTTGTGTCACGGGGGGCAGATTTATCAAAGGTTGGATTTCAAAGTTATGTGAATTTTTTTTTATCTCTGATGAATTCAAACGTACTCACAACTCGAAAGGGAGGTTATTTTGAAAAAACTTGAAGGTCCAATATTCGATCGAATATGAACGACCCGAACATTTGAATCTAACTCGAGTTTTCCTCCGAAAAAAAACCTTGAATGTCAGAAAGGCAATGAACATCTTCAAATGGTTCGATGGATCCTCTGCCATTGACTTGTAAATGAACTCGGCAGGTTTTAGGTGGCGAATATTCAAATTAGTTTCCAGGGTCAAGATGTGATAAATCTCATATTTGAATTCAAAATCGAGTAGGTGAATTAAAATTCGAATTTGTGAATTTTGACCAAAAAATTAATTTGAAAATTCCAAATTTGAATTTACCATTCCAACCTTAATAAATCTGCCCCTAAGTGTATGATTTGGTGAACGTTGTGTTGATCTACTTACTTCCTGGCATAACATGACCAACGTCCTGGACTGTCAGTGCTGAATTCTTGTCCTCTGTGTTAACCCTGATCACGCCATAACTTAAACCATTCATAGATAAAATAGCTCTTCCAGGCAGGGGGGCACCAGGTACTCCAGGCCTTAATACATTTGGGACATCATTTATTATTATCTCTTTATCAGTTTGCTCAGTTTACACATTTTAAGAATCTTAGACAACTTTTAGCGTATCCCTTTGCCTAGATCAATGCTACATTTTACTACACATTTATAGCTAGGATCAGATCGGGGTTAATCCTAGTTGTAAATAGAATGTATTTCCCTTTAATAAAAAAGGAAGAATCTAATATAACTGAATGTATTTCCCTTGAACCCATTTATAACCATGCTCTGTAGAATCTTGTGCGACTTATGATGCATCCTTTAAATCAGATTTCAGCATAATGTGTTATTATCGACATGCAGGTTGGTGGAACAGATTGACAATTCATGAATAAAGAATTTAAGTAATTTTACTTTGATAAAGTGATGTATATTTACTGTGAAGCAGTTTCTTGCTGACCACTTTACCTTCTAATGGCGACGGTCATAGCTTCTGGAGAAGTTGCACATGGACAGATGACCTCCGGCTTTAGGCCATGGTTCTGAAATAAACTGAGGAATGCATCACACGAGGAAACCGACCCTGTAGGAAACAAGCATCACATAAAGGAAGAAAGCAACCATGTAAGCAATATCCATCTAAAACCAGCTTTCGTTAACACCAGAGTTTATCAAGGGGAAGCAGAGGTTCTTCAACGTGCTGTCATGTTTACTTATTGCTGCATCAGGTTCCACTGTACATCAAAGCAGTGAAATGCAGATGGAGTTGGGCAGTAATAGATTGCGTGCATTTCCAGATAAAGAAAGGGTAATCAACATGCACAGCACTTTGTAAGATAAGAAACTTGCCAGAGTTAAAATGATTAGAACAACATTCACAAGTCGCACGGTTTCTGGCACAGACCTTGCACAAATCAGCACTTTTCATTATAAGTTACTGGTGTCCTTGCACTTGGAAAGTGCCAAAAAGCCCTAGAAGTCTGTTTGCCTGCCACCTCGAAGGTGGCAGTAGTTCCTGGGCTCACAAAGCTGCCTCTTCGCATATCAGAACACTGTTTTGACACTGCGCTGGAATTGACGACATCCTGAGATTTTCAGCGCATCTGGATTAGATTATGTCAAATTGCATGCGTTTTAATGCATCAGACACAATTCTGGCAGGGCCACCTCTCACGTATATATTTTTTCTTTTTTTTCTCATCTTTTAATGTTGACCTGTGAGTGCAGATTATAAAATATCATATTACACCAGTGTACACCAGAGTACACCAGAGTACGGTGTAATATGACGTTTTATCGTGTACATTGGATACACTGTAATGCAGAATAAACAATATCTGGTACAATGAAGATTAAAAGTGACAATATAAGCACATAACACAGCATGAAACTTACATGGATTAGCTCCATCTGTGACAATGAGCATACGGAGAGAGGCCAGACTGATATCTTTTTGGTCTCGGTGGGCTATCATGGCCCAGTGCAAGTCCCGGCACTTCACTACAGCAACTCTGGCTGCCAGGAAAGAAAGAACAAAGAGTTTGCTTGCTATATTATTATACAAAGCTCAGCAGGGATAAGACAAAGTAAAACACAAAAATGAACATTCATGATAGACTCCTCATGAGGATACCAAATGTTTAGTGTGTGCATGTTTCATATAAAGTGTTCAAGCATGAAAATGTGTTTAATAATATTGCATCCCTTGGCGGTGTATCCATAATGGTAGTGGAGATCTGCGCTCAGCCCAATATTATTCAGTTTATAAAATGCATCTATCCTTCCATGTGGATGTGCCAATCATCCAAGGGTGTCTTGCAGTAAATTAATAAAGAAGAATTAGCAGTAAATCTGCATCTGAAGTGCTCTCCTTTTGTTGACTGACTGTGCAGGTGTATCCATAACGGCCTTAAAGAGACTTTGCATCATGTAAACAATTAGCATTATTAGTATTCCCTTTCCTGAAGCATGACTACCTTCTGGCACCAGCCTGCCTAATATTAGGAGAAGTTTTAGGCTCTTGAGTTCCACCAAAGATGCCGACAGAGTCTCTTTAACTAACTAGAAAAAGACAAACATAAACCTCCCCATTACCCTGCTCTTTATTACTCTGCACTTCTCATCGGAAAATAGCAATACTGTTTACAGTAGTCATCTCAAGATAATTTGGAATTCATTAAGCTGAGACAACCCCATGCAAATGAACACATATAATATCCCATGTACGGTACCAAGAATTCAGACAGCACTCCGGTAAAAGGAAGGCAGATTTATTGCAGTATTTATTGCACATTCACTGCAATAAATCTGCCTTCCTTTTGGTACCGTATATTGTGTGCATTGGAGATGCTGTGGACAGAGCACCCGGGAGGAAGCTTGGGAGCAGTCTCTTGGGATTGTGGGCTTGGAGCAGGCCCCCTTGATCATGGTACCTTGAAACTCTCTCTCACTGAGCTTTTAAATAGAGATGAACTATTCCAACACAGTGTGGGTTTCCCCAGGCCATTTATGTTCTTGTATGTATATATATATATATATATATATATATATATATATATATATATATATATATATATATATATATATATATATATATATACACACATCTGTGTATAGCTACTGCCATTGTAATATTGGTCTAAATCATATGTGTTATCTATGCTTGTGTCTATGATACATGTTTACCCTAAACTGATATTGCATATATCCGTACACGTCTGTTAAAGTGTATGTACAGTATATTAATTCATGTGTCTGCAGTGAAGATTTTTTGATGAGCTGTGATGACAAGGTCTGTTACCTTTAATGGCATGCACCCTCTGCACCCAGGATAATGGACATGCTTTCATCACCGAGTACGGCACACTGATTGTATGCATTTTGTTCACTACATTCTGAAAGAGACACATGCACATATAAAAATATACTCAACTTCCTATTATATTCTGTGTTATAACAAGTCAATACTGTCCTTCCTATCAAAGCTATATCACCAATGACTTTATTAGTATATACAAATGGATGTAATAGGATGAAGTGTTCTTGCTACTGTTCAGGGCCGGATTTACATAGTGGGCGCCCCTAGGCCCACTGCCCTTTGTCGTCCCTGTCCCCTTCCCTTTTATCATCTGGACTGGAGCAATGGGGATTGGCGCACGGGAAATCTAACAAAATAATTATCTCCAGTACATCCCCACTGTTTTTGAATCAATGTGGGTGTGGTTGGGCAGCATGCCGCCCCCCTAAAATCCTGCCACCCTAGGCCCGGGCCTAGGTGGCCTTTCCACAAATCCAGGCCTGCTACTGTTACTGAAGCACCTTTTTGCTCTCAGGCCACCTCGTCAAATACTTAATGTTCTGGATGCAATCATGCCATAGAGCATGAAAGCCATATATTGCCCATTCTCTGCCTAATTTGCACACACAACCCTCTGGTACCTGCACACTGGCTTTAAACACACACAATGCAGGATCTGTTAAAATGGGAAGACCAGGAAAACCTATTGAAGTGGCTACTCAGAGTAAAAGCCTCCATTCTATGAGTTTGTAGAAAAGCAGAAAAGAAACTGGTCATAAGAAAATTTTAGTTAAGTTACTCCAGTTACTCATTCTTTTATCTACATAATGTTCCTGGGTTCAAATGGGTATTTTTTTGGATAAAAATACATTTATTTCAGCTCCTATAAGATTGCTCCAAAACATTTTTATGAAATACTCCTTAACGCAATGCTTACACAAGAAACTCATACCTTCTGCAGATGCCTATAACATAACTGGTCATTAAGAAAAAAGCAAATTGGGAAAAGCCAATTTTCCTTCCATACAGAACATAGTAATGATGAGCAAGGAACTGCTGAAACGCCATTTCAGAGCAGTATTGCATTCAGTGAAGAATGATGCTCGCGCTTTCCATTAGAAAATGTACAGCTCTGGTAAAAGAAGATAATTTGGGAGATTTCCTCTTTACCATGTTATTCAGAAGCTTACCGTTAATAAACCATGCCACAGCCCTGCATCCCTCTTGAAGTCCAGGACATTAACAATGTTCTCAGCTGAACAAAGAGGAATCAAATGTGATCATGATATTCATATTAACAATTGAAAATGAATTTAAAGCATTTAATATTGGCTTCTATACTCTATGCTAGACACTGAGGCGGCCACAATAGAAAACAAGGAGGCGTATTCAGCAGCTGTCAAAGGCAAAAAGTACTGGGAACGTACTCTGTTTCTATATCTTTCTAGTTTATCCATTATAAACGTCATTATTTCTCATTATTTTACAGGTATGGGACCTATTATGCATAATGGGACATGGGGGTTTTCAGTCTAATGTGCAGCACCAGGAAATAAAGCTAATAAAAATGTCTAAACCATTAACAATGCAATAGGATTAATTTAGTGTCAACATGTATTTATGTTGGGTTTGTTGTATACCAAATATATAGTAGAGTCTTATTATCATAGAGTAATGATAAAAATGTGATAATGTTTGTTTATATGGAACATTATTGGGACTATAGGAACTGCCACATATCTGGATAACAGGTTTATGGATAACAACACATCTCATACTTGCAACAAAATAAATGGGCTTTAGCAGTCTTGAACAATAATTTCTGCAATTATTGTATCATCACCATCGTCATCAATGAATTAGTAGAAATTCCAGCCAAATATTGTAAACACAGATATGAAAACCAGCCCGCATAGTGGAACATAACAGAATGAAACTGATATGAAATCTAACTTATAACAGTTACATTTCTTTCAGTGCCACTTCTGTTTTTAAATATGAGCTAAAACCCCCAGCAACTTTCTGGAGATATGTATGGGTGCTAAAACCTTCCCCATGTTTTGGGAAGCCAGGGATTCCTAAACAATTCCACTGTGGGTTCCAGTAATATCTGTTTTTGGCGCTGGGACATCCCCATGCATTTGGTCCCCTCTTCAACGGGGGAGTTTCAAGTGAAAATGTACTTAAAGGTTTTAATGTGATAAATGTTCTCAGGATCTGAATGTCACAAAGGAGACTCACTCTTTTTGGGTACTTACCCTCTGTGTAGTTACAGGCCTGTGAGAGTGCCTGGCAATGAGACAGCATGGCTATCCGAGACACAGTCACACCCATCACACTGCCTTCCTTGCTTGTTTTGTACTAATAAAAGAGAAGAGGGCCAAAATCATTTAGGTTACACAGCAGTCATGTCACTATGGGTTGTTGTGTAGTAAGGAAGGCAACATTTCACCCTGGTCCTACAACAAATAGTAACCAGCTGTCTTTAAAAGGGCCGCTTAGAACTTTTCTTAAATTGGACCTGTCACCCAGACACAAGCATCTGAATAATAAAAGTCCTTTCAAATTAAACATGAAATACAATTTCTATTTTTAATTAAAGCATTCCTAGTTGTTGTAAGCTCATTTAAAAATCTCAGCTGTCAATCAAATATTGCCTGCCCATCCTCTATGCCTTAGGCATAGAGGCGGGGCAGTCAATTACTTTCACTTTCCATTCAGCACTTTCTAGATGTCACTGCTCTCCCCACATTCCCCGTCTCATCACCATTTAATTGTGTAGCCAGGACATAGGGATGGACATCAGGTCCCCCATTCCGGTGCACAAACAAGATTTTGAGATGATGCAAGACTTGTCTTAATAACAGTATCCACAAAATGGCTCCTGCCTGCTTGGTATAATTATGAGTTCCCAGACTGATGGAAACACGATTCAAATAATTTATATTGAGTAATTAAAGTTAATTTTGCTTGACTAATGTAATAAAATAGGATTTTAAATATTTTTTTGGGGTGACAGGTCCCCTTTAATACAGGAAAATGACAATGCTATCATATCGCTCTTCACAGGTTATAGGAAAACAGGGAGCTGTGCTTGTTAAGAAGTGCCATTTATGGTCCTGCTCAACAGGTCACACCACAGCATTACTCTTTGTCAAGCCTTGATCCATTCTTGCTTCCTGAAATGGGATTATAAACCAAATTGAAGCCCTAAGGGAGGTGGTAAAGAGCTTGTTGTCAACCTAAAGTGAGCTAATGGCTGGTTGTTAGCAGTACCTTGAAGAATCTTTAGAGATATAAACAAATGGAAACTAAATATAAATATTTCCATTAATAAAAAATGAACGTATATTAGCACAATGATGGTCTAGTACAGTCACCATAATAAAATAAACGGTGTTGGTCACAAGATCAGCCCAATCAATGCCTGAGTTTCAATAGTATTTCCCTAAATCAGAGTATTTCATTTTCAGCAAATTAAAGGAAATATCAGAAATACATTTGCACCAAGTTATAGAAGATTTACCCACATATCTGTCGGTGTGGGGGATTTACCTCAATGTATGCTGGTTCTGTGCCAGCATTGGTGATGTGCGGCTGCCAGTCCTTTGGTGATTTAGACAGGTATCTGGAGTCTGTTACAACCCACTTGAGTTTTGGCCAGCCTAAACAAATACCAAAAGAGAGATTGATACAATATGTAAATATATATACATTAAAACCAAGCAGTAACCCCCAAAGTGCCACTATACTCCCCTATAGCTATTAGGCTGGCCTTATTCACTATACACTGAAGCTTCCCCCTGGCATTGGAATATGATGATAGAGGCTAATATTTGATAGGCCAGTTGGTTATAAGTGAGTTCAAACTAAATAACGAACATGTACATAACATAGAGGCACAATTATCAAGGGACGAATTTCCAATTCATGTGAGTTTTTGAAAACACCCCTAAAAACGCATAAATTCAAAATTCGACCAATCTGCATTTATTATTAATATCGAATTTTGCCAACTCAGACAAATTAAAATCACCCGAAAATTCAAATCAAATTCGATCAGACTCGATTCAAAAAACTTGAATGTCAGTAAGGCTGCAAATATCTGCAAATTGAACCCTGGACCTCTCCCATTGACTTAAACAGAAATTCAGCAGGTTTTAGGTGGCAAATAGTCTAATTCGAATTCTTAAAGGGCCAGAATATGATAGATCTTGAAAATCTAATTTTAATTTTTTCCAACTCCCTAGTCGAATTTGACAGTTTTGACCATTAAAAAAAAATCGAAAATTCTAATTTTCAATTCGCCCTTGATAAATCTGCCCCATAGTGTGTGTGTGTTTGCAGTAATCTGAACGCAATTTCATGCTGTTTGTACCTGAATAATGAATAAAAATGCCATGATAAATACATCAAGGGAAATAGAATAGTGATGCATAACTGTAGTGCAACCTGCACATTAAAGCACTTTAGTATAGGCTAGGGGCAACGGGCTCAGAACCAGAAGATTTCGGGTTAATTAACCCTCGATATTCGACTGGGGAATTAAAATCCTTCAACTTCGAATATCGAAGGATTTTGAGCAAATTGTTTGCTCGAACGATCGAAGGAATAATCGTTCGATCGAATGATTAAATCCTTCGAATCTAACGATTCGAAGGATTTTAATCCAACGATCAGAGGAATATCCTTCGACCAAAAAAAGATAGCCAAGACTATAGGGACCTTCCCCGTAGGGTAACATTGACTTCGGTAGCTTTTAGGTGGCGAACTAGGGGGTCGAAGTTTTTTCTTAAAGAGACAGTACTTCGACAATCGAATGGTCGAATAGTCGAACGATTTTTAGTTAGAATCATTCGATTCGAAGTCGTAGTCGAAGTAGCCCATTCGATGGTCGAAGTAGCCAAAAAACACTTCGAAATTCGAAGTATTTTTTATTCTATTCCTTCACTCGAACTTAGTGAATGGGCCCCTAACATATAAATGTTTTTTTATTTTCCATGTATGTTGTGTTATTTTCAGGACAGGGTTAACAGTGGCATGAAATGGTCTCAGTTTAAATACTGGTAAGTTTTTGCAACTATACATATCATATTTATGCTTGTGATCGCACCTTTGAATTGCACAATCTCTCCATTCTGTGTTTTGGGCAGCCCCTTCAAGCAAACCTCAGTAGTAAGAGCAAGCTTAACACCGCAGCTTCCCAGCAGGAATCCAATCTGATGTCCTCCAGCATCCTAATATGGAAAAAGGAACATAACACGAATAATTAAATGACTAATCCACGCAATCCATTACCTATCTAGGTTTACATTAGGCCGTCATTACTCACACTCATGCCAGTCTATCTGTACCAAGCCTGGCAACAAGACAGCCACTATTTATTGACCCTGTGAGAGGCTTTTGTACTTGAAATACCAGGGCCTGGTTTTTAAATCTCATTTCGGACCTGGCTCTGTACTCTCTGGCCCTTGCTTTCAAAATGCAGCACACCTCCTTTTCAGAACAAAAATGTTCAATTTGACAGAAGGCCTGCTGAGGTCTTAATACAAAGGGACTAGAATAAAACTAATAAGAGCAATGGTGTATTATGACTACCCTGCAGCCCAAATGCCACTGATTGTGATGCATAAATTGACAGTTCCAGTTATCACATCATCACTTGTTCTACTTTAAATTAACTTTTAGGGCAAGGCCAGACGTGGCGTTTTTACGTTGTGTTTTCAAAAAAGAACAGCCAGACGTAAATACGCATAAACTGCACTACCACTGAAACTAATGGAAAACGCACTATGGCAATTCACACAGGGCGCTTGCTAGCTGAAATCTGCGCCAGTATTGCCGATTTTTTAGCAGAAACGCCAATACGTCAGGAAACTACCAGATCAATAGGCTCTATTGGATCTGCATGTTTGAAACCACACTTTGCGTAAATACGCAGCGTATTTTAAATATGGCGTCCAAATTCTCAATGAGAACAATAAGAAGTGCATGTTGGGAAAAGAATCCTACGTGCTGAAAAATGCATGTTGACGGTCGCATGTGCTTTCAGTGGCGTATTTACGCCTGCCTGTTCTTTTTTAAAAACGCAACATAAAAACGCTGCAAAAAAGCCATATCTGGCCTAGTATGATGAAGAGAATGATAGTTTGAAACCATTTGCAATTGGTTTTCATTTTCTATTATTTGTGGTTTTTGAGTTATTTAGCTTTTTATTCATCAATTCTCCAGTTTGCAATTTCAGCACTCATTGCTAGGGTCCAAATTACCCTAGCAACCACGTACTGATTTGAATACAAGACTGAAATATGAATAGGAGAATTGAAAGTAGCAATAATAATATATTTGTAGCCTTGCAGAAGATTTGTTTTAAGATTGGGGTCAGTGACCTCCATTTGAAAGCTGGAAAAAGTCAGAAGAAAAAGGCAAATAATTCAAAAACTTTAAAAACTTAAGTCCAATTGAAAAGTTGCTCAGAATTAGCTATTTTACAACATACTAAAAGTGACTTCAAAGGTGAACCACCCCTTTAAGATCAATCAAGTATTTTTCGGGAACATTAAAGGTGTTATATATAGTATCATTAGCAAAGTTTGTACTGGTCCTTTGATACATAGCACCAATCATCAGTTTCAATGAATGAAAGCCAAGTTATTGTGGTTTACTGAACTATGAGCACAGTATATATAATATATTCGGGTTGCACATTTCTCATTGTATTTAACAGTTAATTTCAACACTGCTACCTTGCAGATCTGGGGTCCTGAGTTCAATCCCAACCTGAGTAACAAGTTGGTATATTCTCCCTGTGTCTTTGTGGGTATTACAGTTTCTTCACACATTGCAAAAACATACAGGCAAGTTGATTGGTTGACAATCATGACAATTGACAATCATGTGTCTGAAAGGATCTTCGATTGTAAGCTCAAGTGGGAATGATGGAAGGGCATAATATAATTTATGAGCAAGCACTGTATAACTATGTGTCTGCACTATATAAATATAGCATAACAATAGTCATTTTTGTATGCAGAATAGATGTATTTGCTGCATCTGAAGACAGTCTCCAAAGACCATGTACCACCTAGTGGCAGATTACTGACATAACTAGTGAGCTAGTTACAACTAGTTTAACTGCAAACTCAAAGTAAAACAAATTAACTTTGCTTTCCAGTCTATTTAAATGGAATACAAGGAAGGCAAGCCTTGTTAATAATAAGGACAAATTAGCGTAATAAACGTAAAAAATACTAGTATGATTTGCTTTATGTGTTTATTTATTATTCTAACTATATAATCACTTTAGAAAAAAAGAACGAAATTACATTTGTTTAGATAAAAAAGTTTAAGCGTTTAGTTATGAGATTAGACCTGTGAGATAAACAGTACTTAGTTTAAAGATGCTTTTCCTATGCTCATAATAGAACCATTGTAAAGCTTTCATTTTTTCTTTTTGGCTGGATGGATGTTGGGACTGTATACAGACATTTTCCCTCTCCTGACACCCACAGAATCAGCCAAATGAAAAAAAAATTAAGGATAGATAACATGCTCTATATAATAAATTCATATTATGCCTCAGGAGTTTATTGGGAAACTAGAAGGGACAATTTGATTACATATTATGTCCTTTTACAAAACCAGAAATGGCATGACAATCGGCACCCACTCCACCACAGCTAACATTGATTGGAGGATTGAATCAGTGAGGTCTGCTCATCCATGTGACAATGACCTGTATGTAGACATTTTTGGAACCATTGGCCTATCATTAATGTACTATTAATTGCTGCATGAACTGTAACAGCGCACAAGAGATCCGTGTGGCTGGGAACTTATCTGTCCAACAGCCTTTGAAACGTCATTGTTACCTTTCTAGTAAGAGGTACCTCAATCGGCACTGGGATCACCTCCGCCAGGAGACAGCCATAAAAAGCAACCATGAACATCACTGGGTCATTATTGGGGTAAACCAGGGCAACCTGAAAGACATCACCGATAAAAAGATATATGAATGGTATCCAAAAATGGCAGTTTAAGTTCAAGCTAAAGTAAATCACATTATACTTATATAACTTAAAGTAAATGACAAAGCTTTGACATGAAGTTCAATAGAGAATGCACTCTTATTCTGTAACCGCAAGTTCTCCCCAAGCAGTAAGTCTACATTAATAACCTTTCACACATATACATAAAACAAATAAAAGTTATTGGATAGGAGAGAATTGGCTGTGGAATAGGAAAAGAGCTGCTCACCACACTAATGAGTAGGGAAATACAGAATCCTGCACAAAAGATTCAGCCAAATACTGAACCCAACCTGAGCGGTTTATATTCTGATTTTTATATTCCTTAATTGTTCAATGCTTTAAAATCATAAGGTTCCAAATAGATTTGGCCTGGTACTAAATTGCTAGGATTCCTTTGAATCCAAGATTTGGCTCTTCCTTAGTAATGAGCTACAGAATATTGCTTCACGGTAGTGCACACAGGCTGTACCATGCTAGGAGCGGTGCATTCGGCAATGAGAAGTGACATAACTTATGGAGAGCAGTGATTCAGCCGGCGGGATACCCTCTTCTGAGTCAAATGGCCTTTATGACAAGTGCTACAGAGGTAGCCAACTTTGACATTGTACATACGAATACTATTAACTAAACTGAAGAAGGATGAAAGCTACACAAGCTAAATGCAACGAATGAAGGTGGTACTAATGGGCACAAGTAGAAAGATGAGGATTTATGCGACAACTTATCCAAAAGCCATACACCGTATTATCAGCTAGTGCCTGATCTTATATACACCATATGGGTCACTTAGTGGCGGATTAATAATACCGGAGAGCCCTAGGCTACACTTTCCACAGGGCCCCCCAACTGCTGCTGGACCTGGTCTGGTGCCATGCTGCCTACATGCACGACCGTTACCTGCTTTCTGACTGGAAGAAAATTAGGCAAGGCGCGTGTCTGTGTGCTGTACATGCTGTGTCTGCCTCGGCGTGCGGTGGTGTCGTCACTAACGCTTGACAATACTATGAAGCCATGTAGAAAGCAGGTACTGCCTGTGCAGGAGGTAAGGGGAGGGAGCAGCACAGCACCGTACTGGGCCCTGCAGCACAGTTAAAAAAGTGTTTTTTAAACAAAAAAAAAATTTGAAATAGCCCCATGGGCCCCTGAGCACTGTGGGCCCCTAGGCTATAGTTAGGTTAGCCTATGCATTAATCGGCCCCTGGGGTCACTTACTGTATAAAGTACAGGGCATTTTGGAGATGAGAGACCTGCACACTATGGACTATTGTGTTTTTTTGCACGTTTAATAATTGCAGCAGGTCTCTTGAGCTCCAAAATAGCTGTATTCATGAGGGATAAAAGTTGGCGTGTGCAGTTGGCAAATTTTTGGACCACGCCCATTTTTGTGACCACCCCCCCTAATTACCATGTTCATTATACAAAATTTGGCAGGTTATGAAAGTTTGTACATATTTCTGTGTTTTTTTTTTCAGTTATTACAGTTTTGCTAATGAAGGCGACTTGCCCTTTAAGCTGTGAGTCTAAATTTTCCCGGGGGACCTGTTATCTTAAATTGTTACAACTACTTATTTGCTTATCTCAAATTTGTTACAAAAGTATCTTATCTGCTGCTGTGGCTGTTTTGGGCTCTCTGCCAAAAGCCAATTAAGTTAGAAACATTGTTTCTTTTTCTGCCTGTTCAGTGCAGAGAAAATTGTGACTTTCCAAAACAAACAAGGGACTGCGGGTTGAGATGTCAAAAGAGGGACAGTTGGGAGGTATGTTATTATAGGGTTGCCGCCCGTCAGGTTTTGACCTGGACAGCCTGGTTTTCAGAAGGGCTGCCCAGGTCAAAACTGCCTGCCCCGTTATCCAAATTAGGAAAACTGGGCACAATTCCCCTAAATTGACACAGAGATCGGCTAATCGCAGATCACCACATCATCGCCCAACCCCGTGTTGTCATCACCCCACCCGGCAACATCACAGCCACTTCCCCTATGATGTCATCTCCCACCACCAACCAGGAAAGAGGGTCAGGAAAAGGTGGCAACTCAACCTGATTATCTACTAGAAAAAGCACAGCAATGAGGCAAATGAAACGTGTATCTGCATAAAGTGGCCTCATTTTTTTGGACCCCTTCTCATGGGCCCCCTGTTCCCCTTCTATAGTTAAACCACTGTCTGCAACCAACATTGACTGAAATAAAAACTGAAGTCTTTGTGCTTCTTAGAAGTAAAATAAATAAATAAATTTAAAACATTTTCTGAAAAATATTAGTCTATTCACCTTCAAACGTATGCAGAAATGTCACAATTCCCCACTTTGCATGTGAAGAAGAAAATATGCCCAGAAACATGTGCCGCACTTAAACCAACTTAATACATGTCCCTATGTGAGTATCTTAAGTTAAGTGAGATTACATGCATTATTCATCATGGTTTTAATGAATGAAAATGAAACATAATCCACTTAGAGCTCATGAAAATAAGCCATGCTATGCTCCCGCTGGCCAAATATATATATATAGATGTATATAAGAAAAAATTATACTCATCCAACGGATATACATGATCAGCGGTGACAGGGCAATAAGAAGACACAGAAGAAAAGACCATGATGTTACCATATTAAGGATACAATATAAGAACTACAGTATCATTTGGGCAGTACATTAACATCACCAAGTACAATGGAATAGTCTCCAGAGTCAACATTAATTGTCAAAAAACAGAGGATCATTTAGAAGTTTCGTTACTCATTTGTTAAGGAAATTATAAGGAAAAAAAAAATCACAACAATATCATATACCTTCAATAGCTAAAAACAGTTATCACGGGGGACTTGTGTAAGACTTGGTAATTATCATCTGACAGAAAGTCATTTATTAATGACACCATCTACTTCAGAGTCGCCCAACTGAGGCCCATGGGTTAGAAGGAATTTTTATGGCATTTGTCCGTCAAAGGTCCTATAGACTTCTTTGTATGGTATCATTATTTTAATATAATTGGGCCTCCAACATAACGATAAATAATTAGCACATCACTTAAAGGAGAAATCAACCTGTGGGGAAAAACCCCCCACCCCAGGTAGCCTCCCCCCAGGCTAACTACCCCCCAGGCTAACTACCCCCCGGGGAGATACCCCATATGCCATGCTTACCCCTCTGCACAGATTCTTCCAGCGAAGTACCTTGCATCCATCTTCTGCGTCCTCGGTAAGATGACAGCAAGATTGGCATATTCCGTGTAATTCCGCGCATGCCAATACCGATCTCGCAGTCAGCTTACAGAGGATGCAGAAGATGGACGCGTGGAACTTCGCTGGAAGAATCTGCGGCGAAGGGGTACATATGGAGTATCGGGTATTTCCCGGGGGGGGGTAGTTAGCCTGGGGGGAGCAGGGGTCTACCTGGGGTGGGGGGTAGAGGTTATTTTCAGAACAGGTTGAATTGTCCTTTAAACCCCTGAACCAGTGCTCCTTAGAACTCATTCTCCTCCCAAATCCAAACAAGAAGACACAAGGCTCAGTATCAAGTTGGCTGCTGGGCTCCCTTTTTTACACTTGTCTCAATGTCCCTCTCTGAATGATCTTATTACTGTGAAGAAGGCAATGAATGGAGACAGACAGTGGGAGGATGGCATTTATAGAAGTTGAATATTAATGCTAGAAGTAACAAGTCATTGAATAAATGATACAAGATCATCACTAAAAATGAAACTACAACATTCCATCAAGAAATTAAAAGTAGAAGGAAATCTCATTAAGTCAGTGACAAAAAATTGATTTGCAACTCCCACTTTGGCCTGTGTTGTTGCACAGAGGCCTCTGCCAGAAGCTGTCTCACACCTAAATAGGGAGTTGTAGTAATGAATTTTGGATATTCATCAGTAAGCCCATACACACAATGGGTTAACCAATATCTGCAATTTGTAAGAAAGAAGGCATTCAGTGTTAAGTGCAGTATAAGTTCATAGGCTGCCAGCCTATGATTAAGTGCCTCTAAGGCACGAAACGCATTAGGCCTTGCTGTGATGTTTTTTGCTTAAATAAATACTTTTTTTACTACATCAAACTACGGAGTGTGGTCCGGTATGTGCCAGCCCTTCATCTATTGATTTGCATTAACAGATATCTGCCTCTCCATCAATGGCAACTGTGAAGCCTGGACAACAACCATCCTGCAATAAAACAATCCTTGCAGCTACAGTAAAGTCCATATCAAAGAGATGCAAATAACTGGACACACTGGGTACAGGGATAATTCAGACGGAAATGAGACTCTGCTGGATCAACAAAGGAAAACTTGGGGCATTGGACTATGGGATTTCATTCACAGTGCATCCTGACTTGATTTCACTCCCTCGTCTATCTAAGAAGAGTAGGGATGTAGCGAACGTCGGAAAAAAAGTTCGCGAACATATTCGCGAACTTGCGCAAAATTGCGAGCGGTTCGCGAACGGTTCGCGAACCCCATAGACTTCAATGGGAAGGCGAACTTTAACATCTACAAAAGACATTTCTGGCCAGAAAAATGATTTTAAAGTTGTTTAAAGGGTGCAACGACCTGGACAGTGGCATGCCAGAGGGGGATCAAGGGCAAAAATGTATCTGAAAAATCTGCCTGTGTGTGCTTGGAAGAGATAGTGTAGGGCGAGAGCTGTTAGTGATTTCAGGGACAGATGATAGTAAGTTTGCTGGCTAGTAATCTGCGTGATACTGCTCTGTATTGGAGGGACAGAAGTCTGCAGGGATTTGAGGGACATTTTAGCTTAGGTAGCTTTGCTGGCTAGTAATCTACTGTTCTCTTTAAACAACTGCCATACGTTGACCTTGTAGGCATTGTTTGCCCAGTTTTTTTGGACGCAGCCACTGAAGCACAGTTGCCAGAAAAAATATGCCATATAAATGCTGAAAATAGTCATTTTTCGCCATACGTTGACCTTGTAGACATTGTTTGCCCAGTTTTTTTGGACGCAGCCACTGAAGCACAGTTGCCAGAAAAAATATGCCATATAAATGCTGAAAATATAAATTTTTTTGGTTGCAGCCACTGAAGCACAGAGGCCAGAAAAATTATGCCATATAAATGCTGAAAATATAAATTTTTTTGGTTGCAGCCACTGAAGCACAGAGGCCAGAAAAAATATGCCATATAAATGCTGAAAATAGTCATTTTTTGCCATACGTTGACCTTGTAGGCATTGTTTGCCCAGTTTTCTTGGTCGCAGCCACTGAAGCACAGTTGCCAGAAAAAATATGCCATATAAATGCTGAAAATATAAATTTTTTGCCATATACGTTGAGTCAAGGTATGGCAAAAAATGACTATTTTCAGCATTTCTATGGCATATTTTTTCTGGCCTCTGTGCTTGAGTGGCTGCGGCCAAAAAAACTGGGCAAACAATGCCTACAAGGTCAACGACGTTGACCTTGTAGGCATTGTTTGCCCAGTTTTTTTGGCCGCAGCCACTCAAGCACAGAGGCCAGAAAAAATATGCCATAGAAATGCTGAAAATAGTCATTTTTTTGGTCGCAGCCACTGAAGCACAGTTGCCAGAAAAATTATGCCATATAAATGCTGAAAATATAAATTTTTTTGGTTGCAGCCACTGAAGCACAGAGGCCAGAAAAATTATGCCATATAAATGCAGAAAATATGCATTTTTTTGGTTGCAGCCACTGAAGCACAGAGGCCAGAAAAATTATGCCATATAAATGCAGAAAATATGCATTTTTTTGGTTGCAGCCACTGAAGCACAGAGGCCAGAAAAATTATGCCATATAAATGCAGAAAATATGCATTTTTTTGGACGCAGCCACTGAAGCACAGTTGCCAGAAAAAATATGCCATATAAATGCTGAAAATAGTCATTTTTCGCCATACGTTGACCTTGTAGACATTGTTTGCCCAGTTTTTTTGGTTGCAGCCACTGAAGCACAGAGGCCAGAAAAAATTAAACCAGTAGGGTTTGCACCCTAGTTTGTAACGGTGGCGGAGGGAGGAGGACGCTAAAGGACAGCTGTGTGTGGAGTCATGAGGCTTGAAGAGAAGGACAGCTGCATAGAAGTCAGAACAAGTCTTCCGGCGTGCAGTAACCCTCCGAGATCCACCCCTCATTCATTTTAATAAAGGTCAGGTAATCGACACTTTTGTGACCTAGGCGAGTTCTCTTCTCAGTTACAATCCCTCCTGCTGCACTGAAGGTCCTTTCTGAGAGCACACTTGAGGCTGGGCAAGACAAGAGGTTCATGGCAAATTGTGACAGCTCTGGCCACAGATCAAGCCTGCGCACCCAGTAGTCCAGGGGTTCATCGCTCCTCAGAGTGTCGATATCTGCAGTTAATGCCAGGTAGTCCGCTACCTGCCGGTCGAGGCGTTCTTTGAGGGTGGATCCCGAAGGGTTGTGGCGCTGCCTTGGACAGAAAAACATTTGCATGTCTGACGTTACAGACCGGCCAAAGGGCTTTGTCCTTGCAGGTGTGCTCGTGGCAGGATTACTGGCACCTCTGCCCCTGGAATGTTGATGAGTTCCTGAAGTGACATCACCCTTAAAAGCATTGTACAACATGTTTTGCAGGCTGGTTTGTAAATGCCGCATCTTTTCGGACTTGTGGTATGTTGGTAACATTTCTGACACTTTATGCTTGTACCGAGGGTCTAGTAGCGTTGCGACCCAGTACAGGTCCTTCTCCTTAAGCCTCTTGATACGGGGGTCCTTCAACAGGCATGCCAGCATGAAAGACCCCATTCTCACAAGGTTGGATGCAGAGCTATCCATCTCCGCTTCCTCATTATCAAGGACTGCATCATCCACGGTCTCCTCCCCCCAGCCACGTACAAGACCAGGGGTCCCCAAAAGGTCACCACTAGCCCCCTGGGAAGCCTGCTCCTGTTGGTCCTCCTCCTCCTCCTCCACAAAGCCACCTTCCTCCTCTGACTCCACTTCTGGCACCTCTCCCTGCGTTGCAGCAGGTGCCTGGGTTCGTTCTGGTGATTGCGACCATAAATCGTGCGCTTCCAGCTCCTCGTCACGCTGGTCTACAGCCTCATCTGTCACTCGTCGCACGGCACGCTCCAGGAAGAAAGCGAAGGGTATTAGGTCGCTGATGGTGCCTTCGGTGCGACTGACCATATTTGTCACCTCTTCAAAAGGTCGCATGAGCCTGCAGGCATCGCGCATAAGCACCCAGTAACGGGGGAAAAAAATCCCCAGCTCTGCAGATCCAGTCCTACCACCCAGTTCAAAAAGGTACTCGTTGACGGCCCTTTGTTGTTGCAGCAGACGTTCCAACATAAGGAGCGTTGAATTCCAGCGAGTCTGGCTGTCAGAAATCAAACGCCTGACTGGCATGTTGTAGCGCTGCTGAATGTCAGCAAGGCGTGCCATGGCTGTGTAGGAACGTCTGAAATGGGCCGACACCTTTCTGGACTGGGTGAGAACGTCCTGGAATCCTGGGTACTTGGAGACAAAACGTTGGACTATTAAATTTAACACATGTGCCATGCAGGGCACATGTGTTAAATTTCCCAGTCTCAACGCTGCCAACAGATTGCTTCCATTGTCACACACCACTTTTCCGATCTGCAGTTGGTGTGGGGTCAGCCACCGATCGGCCTGTGACTGCAGAGATGACAGGAGTACAGATCCGGTATGGTTTTTGCTTTCCAGGCACGTCATCCCCAAGACAGCGTGACAACGGCGTACCTGGCACGTCGAATAGCCTAGGGGGAGCTGGGGGTGCACAGGTGTGGAGGAGGAGAAGGAGGACCCAGCAGCAGAGTAAGAAGAAGAAGAGGAAGAAGACGAGGTAGAGAGCGATGGAGGAGTAGAGGTGGTGGCAGAACCGCGTGCAATCCGTGGCGGTGACACCAACTCCACTGTTGTTGTTGTTGTTGAGCTACCCATTCCCTGCTTCCCATTCCCAGCCATTACCAAGTTCACCCAGTGGGCAGTGTAGGTGACATACCTGCCCTGACCATGCTTGGAGGACCATGCGTCAGTAGTCATATGGACCTTTGGCCCAACACTAAGTGACAGAGATGCGGTAACTTGGCTCTGCACATGTTGGTACAGGTGTGGTATTCCCTTTTTAGAAAAAAAATTGCGGCTGGGTACCTTCCACTGCGGTGTCCCAATTGCTACAAATTTGCGGAAGGCCTCAGAGTCCACCAGCTGGTATGGTAAAAGCTGGCGGGCTAAGAGTGCAGACAAGCCAGCTGTCAGACGCCGGGCAAGGGGGTGACAGTCAGACATTGGCTTCTTACGCTCAAACATGGCCTTCACAGAAACTTGGCTGGTGGCAGATGACTGGGAATGGGAACAGGTGGTCAAGGTGGAAGGCGGAGTGGAGGGTGGTTCAGATGGGTCAAGGAGAGCAGAGGTAGAGCAGTAAGATGCTGGACCAGAAGGAGTGTGACTTTTAGTTTGCCTGTTGCCTTTGAGGTGTTGCTCCCAAAGTGCTTTGTGCTTGCCGCTCATGTGCCTTCGCATAGAAGTTGTACCTATGTGGCTGTTGGGCTTACCAAGGCTCAGTTTCTGACTGCACTCATTGCAAATTACAATGCTTTTGTCAGAGGCACACACATTAAAAAAATGCCACACTGCTGACTTTTTGGAAGTCTGCGATCTGGCGGTAACAGTAGAAGTTGGCGGCATTGGCGGCAATGGCGGGTGCGTTGGCCGGCTGAACACAGGTGCCGATACATGTTGTTGCCCTACTGATCCCTGCGGGCTGGCCTCCCTGCTTCTTCTAAGTCTTATTCTCCTACTGCCTCTCTGACTCTCCGTCTCTCCATCTGAACTACCCTCCTCTTGCTCTCTTCTACTAGGCACCCACAAAACATCAATCTCCTCATCATCATTCTCCTCAGATGCATCAATTTCTTCTGACACATCACAGAAGGAAGCAGCAGCGGGGACCTCCTCCTCCTCCTCATCACTCATCATTATGTCCATCTCTGTCGTGTTCTCTGCCAGAATTAAATCTGGTGTAACGTCCTCATCTCCTTCATCTTCTTCTGCCAATAATGGTTGCGCATTACTCAGTTCAAGAAACTCATGGGAAAATAACTCCTCTGACTCCAGTGAAGATGGGGCACCGGTGGTGGAGGAAGTGTTACGTGGGGTGGCCATAGCAGTGGAGGATGAGGAGGATGTTGTGGTAAAGTTAGAAACGGTAGAGGATGGGGTGTGCTGTGTAAGCCAGTCAACTACCTCTTCAGCATTTTGGGAGTTCAGGGTCATTGGCTTTTTAAAACTGGGCAATTTGCTAGGGCCACAGGATTGCATAGCAGCACGGCCCCTAGCACGGCCTCTGCGTGGCGGCCTGCCTTTGCCTGGCATTATTTTTAAAAAAACAACAACAACAAAAACTCAGTTGGTTTTTCTGGAAACGATAATACACACAGCTAGATGGCAGTTTGAAGAAAACAGTGTGCAAATAATGCCTACAAGATCAACGTATACACTACTACAGCGGTGGATACGGATTACGTAAAATATATGAATGCTGCTTGAAAAAAAGTAACTCAAGTGGTTTTTCTAGAGACGATAATATTATCAATATTTAGACAAAATGTGAACAAGCTCACACAGCTAGATGGCGGTTTGAAGAAAACACTGTGCAAATAATGCCTACAAGGTCAACGTATACACAGCGGTGGATACGGATTACGTAAAATATAAGAATGCTGCTTGAAAAAAAGTCACTCCGGTGTTTTTTCTGGAGACGGTAATATTATGGATATTTAGACAGAATGTGAACACGGGCACACAGCTAGATAGCAGTTGGTTGAATAACACACTGGGCAAAAAATGCCTACAGGGCAAATAATGCCTACAAGGTCAACGTATACACAGCGGTGGATACGGATTACGTAAAATATAAGAATGCTGCTTGAAAAAAAGTCACTCCGGTGTTTTTTCTGGAGACGGTAATATTATGGATATTTAGACAGAATGTGAACACGGGCACACAGCTAGATAGCAGTTGGTTGAATAACACACTGGGCAAAAAATGCCTACAGGGCAAATAATGCCTACAAGGTCAACGTATACACAGCGGTGGATACGGATTACGTAAAATATAAGAATGCTGCTTGAAAAAAAGTCACTCCGGTGTTTTTTCTGGAGACGGTAATATTATGGATATTTAGACAGAATGTGAACACGGGCACACAGCTAGATAGCAGTTGGTTGAATAACACACTGGGCAAAAAATGCCTACAAGGTCAACGTATACACAGCGGTGGATACGGATTACGTAAAATATAAGAATGCTGCTTGAAAAAAAGTCACTCCGGTGTTTTTTCTGGAGACGGTAATATTATGGATATTTAGACAGAATGTGAACACGGGCACACAGCTAGATAGCAGTTGGTTGAATAACACACTGGGCAAAAAATGCCTACAGGGCAAATAATGCCTACAAGGTCAACTTATACACTACTACAGCGAGGGATACGGATTACGTAAAATTTATTATGGCTGCTTGAAAAAAGTCACTCCGGTGTTTTTTCTGGAGACGGTAATATTATGGATATTTAGACAGAATGTGAACACGGGCACACAGCTAGATAGCAGTTGGTTGAATAACACACTGGGCAAAAAATGCCTACAGGGCAAATAATGCCTAAAAGGTCAACTTATACACTACTACAGCGATGGATACGGATTACGTAAAATTTATTATGGCTGCTTGAAAAAAGTCACTCCGGTGTTTTTTCTGGAGACGGTAATATTATGGATATTTAGACAGAATGTGAACACGGGCACACAGCTAGATAGCAGTTGGTTGAATAACACACTGGGCAAAAAATGCCTACAGGGCAAATAATGCCTAAAAGGTCAACTTATACACTACTACAGCGATGGATACGGATTACGTAAAATTTATTATGGCTGCTTGAAAAAAGTCACTCCGGTGTTTTTTCTGGAGACGGTAATATTATGGATATTTAGACAGAATGTGAACACGGGCACACAGCTAGATAGCAGTTGGTTGAATAACACACTGGGCAAAAAATGCCTACAGGGCAAATAATGCCTAAAAGGTCAACTTATACACTACTACAGCGGTAGTAAAATAAAAAAAAAGTTAAATAAAAAAAGAATGAATATTAAAAAAAAAAAATTAAAGTTGGTGCTGCTGAACTACTAGGAGCAGCAGATTAGCACACCAGTCCCACTCCCCAACACTGCTAGACTAATAGCACTGGGCTCTTATAGTAGTAGTAGTAGTAGTAGTAGTAGTAGTAGTAGTAAAACAACAAAAAAATAAATAAAAGCAGTCCTTACAAGGACTATTGCTATTGCAGCAGTCAGCAGATGAGATCAGAAGCAGGACAGCTGCCCACTGCAGCTACATACAGAGCACTGCAGTAGAAGGTAGATTACTAGCCAGCAAAGCTACCTAAGCTTAAATGTCCCTCAAACCCCTGCAGACTTCTGTCCCTCCAATAACAGAGCAGTATCAAAACGATTACTAGCCAGCAAACTTTCAACTGTCCCTGAAATCACTAACAGGCAGCAGCTCTCTCCCTACACTATCTCTTCAGCACACACAGGCAGAGTGAAAAAAAGCTGCAGGGCTTCGGTTTTTATAGGGAAGGGGAGTGGTCCAAGGGAGAGCTTCCTGATTGGCTGCCATGTACCTGCTGGTCTGGGGTGAGAGGGCAAAAAAAAGCGCCAACAATGGCGAACCCAAAATGGCGAACGTCGCGCGACGTTCGCGAACTTCCGGCGAGCGCGAACACCCGATGTTCGCGCGAACAAGTTCGCCGGCGAACAGTTCGCGACATCTCTAAAGAAGAGATGAATCATCTCCAAAAACAGCTAACATCGACCTGATTGGCTGGGACTGTCTTTTGGGTGTAGTTGTCCTGGGAAAAGGGTAATATGCTTGTTTGAATGGTCTTCCTTATGTGCATATAAAGAGCATTTGTAAATACTTTGGTAGTTAGGCACTTTCCACTCCCCTCCATTGCACCTTTCCCTATCCCGTTCTTCCTGCCTCCATCTTAATTACTTTGCTTTTTATTTTAGACCTATTCATTTCTTTGTAAATAATAACCACTTATTTAAAGATCAGGCTGTCTCAAGTCAATAGCCTGGCACCCCAAAATAGAGCAGATCCAACAGGAGTTAGAGAGGGGATGACCCTGGATGGTTTCCATCCTACAAATGCCATAAGTCAGTGCTGTCCAAATTCTATGGTACAGAGGGCCGGAATTTTTCCAATCTACATGGTGGAGGGCCGATAACGGAAGACAGTGTTAGCCACTCCCTGTTTTTAGACCACACCCACTTTAAACCACACCCATGTTACCCCAAGAACATGTCCAGATTAATAGCACACCAAAAAACCAAATGGTTGGTGCTCACTGCAGGGATCAGGGCCAGAACTAGGGGTAGGCAGAGTAGGCAGCTGTATAGGGCGCCATCATTGAGGGGCATACTTTTTTCAAGCGTTTATTTAATAATTTGTTTCAGTAATCATGTTCACCCAGTTGGGTGGAATCCATCTCCTTCCCCTTCTCCCTCTTGCCGGCAAGTAAAAGCTCCTTCTGTGTGGTGCACCGCGATGTGCATACGCATCAATGGCGTCACTGATGTGTTGGGTGACAGAGAAAGGCAGAGAGCTGGGGGGCTGCTTGGTGTGGCTCTTGCTGCTCTCAGCCTTGCACAGTTGCACTGAACTGAAGACATTCTTTCTATTACTGTAAAGTGTAGCCAGGTACAGATTTGGGGCCCATATGTTTGTTGTTGCTGCTGGGCTGGGCGCTGGTACAGGCACATAAATACTTGGGGGCAATATGATGTGATCAGATTTATTTTTTGGCTGCTGCTGACACAGGTAAAGATTGGGGGCAATATGATGGCTGCAGAAGGGCTGTATGATGGATGACTGTTGAGCTTGCTGGTACAGGTACAGGGGGCAGTAATATAAATGAAAAAGTGTTGTACATTTTCTTGCTCTTTTTATTTAAAAACCATCATGTTAAGGAGGGAAATGGTAATGCAGGACAGGGGGGCACTGATTGAAGCTCTTGCCACTCATATGTGAAAAAAGCTAAGTCATATTAAGACATACCCATAAATTCATATGCCTCCTCCAACCCTGCCCTACCCCAGCATATGATTAAACACCTTAGGGGCTACTAACAATAATTTTCAAATGCTAACAAACCCCCAAAACAAATACCAAAGTATGACACACACAGGGAGCATAGGGACGGCAGAACAGAGCAGGAGACAGGAATCAGGACCAGTCTAATATGTACTACATACAGTGACACAGTGCTGGTGCCCCATTAGTACTTTGAATAAGGTGTGAACAGGTGAACAATGTGGCAGTTTCAGTCTGGGTCTCAGGTGTGAACAGTACAGGGCCACAGGGCCCGGGGGCCGCCAGTTGGACAACCCTGCCATAAATTATAAGCAACCCGCCTTTCTCTCCACTCCTCTGGCTAATGGTACAGGGAGTGACCTCAAACAGTTTGCCGATCTAGTCGTACCAAGCTTGACAGGTATCTGGAGGTGCAGGAAATTCCCAAAATAAAGGGATGGGGGGGGGGGGCAATTCAGAATATTTTGTCACCTGTCCACCAAGTAGGAAACCCACCCAACCATAAAGGCAAATATAACAATAAAAGGTTCCTTTCTAACCTTACTGTACATATTCTTAGCAATGTATTGTATTATAAATGCTGGCTGAAAGGTTGCCTCTCCTTGACCTGAACACAGAAGAGGTTCCAGTACTACATAACTTGCTTGTGTGTTGGTTCCATACGGTAGCCACTTTCTTTTCTTGGCTGCAAACAATCAATCACAGCTTTTCACAGATAAGGGAAGAAAAGACAGGCACATGTATGTTTAAATATGTTGCATTACCCTGTCCCCAGGCTTCAGCACTTGTTCATTTTTGGTGCCCAGTTTGTTCAGTAGGGTATACGCCAGTCTAACACTTCTGGTCCATAGCTTGCCTGGAAATGAATGCAAATAAAACTTGTTAAAATTTTCAGTCTCTGCAGAACAGAAAAACAAAAAAATCACTTATCGTCAGTGTGTGTTACTGATAAAGTTATTTATGGTGTTTCTTTTACACCTATAAGGATTGTAACATGGAAATTAGTAGTTGCTACCTGTAGAAGGCTAGAAATAGGTGTAAGCTTTCCATATGGACAAGTATATTTTATTGCCCAAAACAAACAATGAAACCTTTATCTATGTAGATCCAAGTAGGAGCCACTCTTCTACCAGTTGTGACACAAGCTTAAAGGAAAAGTAACACTAAAAATGTATAAGTAAAAATTAATTTCTCCCCCCCTCCAATAATACTGCCATCCAGGACAAAGTTAACAATCTTTAATATTTAATACATAAATCATGCAAAAATAATCTCACTTCCGGTTTGTTTTAAAAAGGCGATGTGGCGACCTGCACTTACGTGTGCCCTCAGATATCCTGCTAGACTCCTTTTTTAAACCAGTACTTGCTCTGCTTTACAGATGATTATCAGCCTTCCTTTTGGTTAGTGTGATTTCTTTCCCCAAGAGCTGGGAGCAGTAAAGGAGCAAGAACATGAACGTACTGACTTTGTCCTGGGTTTTCTTCAGTCCTTGACAGATTTATGGATGAACCTGTCTGCTGCCTTCATGGCTCACAGGTCTTCAAGGGATCCTGTCATCGGAAAACATGTTTTTTTTTCAAAACGCATCAGTAGTCTCCAGCAGAAATCTGCACTGAAATCCATTTCTCAAAAGAGCAAACAGATTTTTTTATATTCAATTTTGAAATCTGACATGGGGCTAGACATTTTGTCAATTTCCCAGCTGCCCCTGGTCTAGGGTTGACACCCGGCTGGTATTTTACCGGCCTAGCCGGTAAAGCACCTGCCAAGGCCGGGGCCGGTATTACAAATTTACCGGCATTGTAGCTGCCGGTAAATTTGTAATACCCTTAAAAAGACCCCCTCGGGCCGCCCCCAATCCCCTGTAAACTTAGCTTGTCCTTCAGGTTTTTGTCCTGGCCGCACTGTGGCCCCGCCCCTTTGTGTCACACCACGCCCCTTTTTGTACCCGCCCCCACCAGCCGGAAATTTTTTTTGCAAAAGGTGGCAACCCTACCCTGGTCATGTGACTTGTGCCTGCACTTTAGGAGAGAAATGCTTTCTGGCAGGCTGCTGTTTTCCTTCTCAGTGTAACTGAATGTGTCTCAGTGGGACATGGGTTTTTACTATTGAGTGTTGTTCTTAGATCTAGCAGGCAGCTGTTATCTTGTGTTAGGGAGCTGCTATCTGGTTACCTTCCCATTGTTCTTTTGTTTGGCTGCTGGGGGGGGAGGGGGGGTGATATCACTCCAACTTGCAGTACAGCAGTAAAGAAGTAAAGAATGATTGAAGTTTATCAGAGCACAAGTCACATGACTTGGGGCAGCTGGGAAATTGACAATATGTCTATCCCCATGTCAGATTTCAAAATTGAATATAAAAAAATCTGTTTGCTCTTTTGAGAAATGGATTTCAGTGCAGAATTATGCTGGAGCAGCACTATTAACTGATTCATTTTGAAAAATTTTTCTTCCCCATGACAGTATCCCTTTAAAGAGATAAGTGAAGCTGAAGAGATAATTATCACACACCGTCTCCCCAAACCTAAATGCGTCAGGAACGCAAAAAAGAAGGAGAAGGCAGGCTGAAAATCATCCGTAATGCAGAGCAAGTAACTTCCAGTTTTAAAAAGAAGCCAGCTAGCAGGACATTAGAGCGCACGCATAAGTGCAGGTCGCTAAATCGCCTTTTTAAAACAAACCGGAAGTGAGATTTTATGGCATTATTTATGTATTAAATATTAGAGATAGATAACTTTGTCCAGGATGCCAGTATTATTGGAGGGGGGAGTAATAATTTTTTTACTTATAAATGTTTAGTGTTACTTGTCCTGTAAAGTTGGACATACACAGACCGACCAGCCTGTTATCTGATAAATACCCCAAAAGGCCAAGGGTTGAATATAATGCATTTTGGCAATTCGTGCCAGCTAAATAGATTTTTTTGTTTGTTTGGCTGATTGGCCTAAATGAGCATATCTGAGTTTAAGTGACGTCTCCACTAACTTCTCAATTTGTCAATGGGCCATCCATGTGCAGCTAATATTTCTGTTTGGACCATAATCAGATGGTTTTGCAGTATCTTGAAAACTGGACAAACTGCCTGCAAAATCTTTGTATGCACAGTATGACTTCCTATACTGCCGTTACACTTATGTTCCTTCATCATACTAATATGTTGGCGCTATATAAATACATGTTAATAATAAAATAATAATGTCAGTCCATATATGCGGATAATGGCTTACATGTACAAAAGCAGTGTTGGGACTGGGACAGCAGGGGCCCACCCAAAAACATTTCACCAGGGGCCCACCATTTCCTCTTAGACCAGGGGCCCACTCTCAGTACTATTTTCTTTTTCTTCTTACTCATCCTCTATTCTGCTATTCCCTCTTTCTTTACATACTATAATCTATTATTCCATCTATTTAGCCTTTGTTCTCATATAAATAGGCAAATAGGCCAAATGTTTAGCAGCACGAGGGCCAACTGACACCTGGGCCCGCCGGAATTTCAGCACTGCTTGTACATGGTTGATGAGAACTGTAGCTAAAGTAAGACTTGAAGGTCTGCAGATGGGACATCCAATATGAATGATTGTGCTTAATTGTTAAATCTGTCCATGTATGCAAAACCATTAATAAATAAAGTATTCCTCCTATAATGTTCCTCTCCCGGTGGTGTAATGCAGAGGACGAAGCTGGCTCCTTCTTCCTTTTAGCAGTCCTTTAAAACCTGCCTAGTAAAAAGCAAACAACTCTCCTGGCTCTGTGTTGCCTCTTGTTTGCCTCTCTTCCGCTTTCAATCAATCTGAATATGCAAACTTGTTCCATTTTACTAATACTAATACAGTTGTGAGGTTCACCCTTGGAAAAAACTGTAATGCAAGTGATTAAAAGAGAAGAAAGAAGAGAAAGTAAAGTAAACAATGTACTATGATTTAGACAACGATTCTGAGATTCTTTCCAATTGGTATTTTGTGTATTTTTTGTTCAGCAGATTTCCAGTTTGGAATTTCAGCAGCTATCTTGCTGCTAGGGTCCAATTTATACTAGCAACCAGTCATTTCAGTGAGAGAGACTGCAATATGATTAGGAGGGGGGTCTATATAGAAATATGACAAATACAAGTAAGCATAACCATAAAATTGTAGTCTCACACAACAGCAAGGTGTTTTATGCAAAAACAATGATTCCCCATATATTTGGCTGCTTTCTGCTAATAGCAAGAACACAAATCCACCCAGCATGCAAGAATAACAACAGAGACAATGAACTGTGCCTCACCATATGTTAGCGTATAAGTTGGTTTTCCAGTGACATCAAGAGCGGTGAGACATGAACATTTAGCTTGTGTTGTTCCCCAGCGTTGCAGTGCAGCTTCCACTGATGGGGGCCAGTTGCAGACAACACCAAGGGGCTCCCCCTTCACAGGGGTGATCTGGCGACCTTCTGGCTTGGGCTGGTTTGGATCTGGTTGGGGTACTGCAAGTCAAAACAATTTGTGTATAATAAACTGAAACTGCGAGTCTGGACACAGTACATATAGTGATCACATCTAATACCAATTATAAGAATTTCTTAATCTTTAAAATCTTCTTAAATCTTTAGTCAGTTTAGTTTTACACCAATTAATTTCTACTTCTATAGTAAACAGGGAATCTAAACAAACAGTACCATCAAATGGCAAACAACACGTGGTTACTGTTTATGTCTGTGGGGAATAGAAATGTAACAGCTGTAAAGTGAATGAGCATACCTTTCATACAAAAGGCAATAGCCGACCCATTTATATTTGCTGTTTAACCTCCTTCTAGTCCTCATCTTGTCAGCTTGAAAATTTCGTAAATACTAAGGCTTGCTAAGGCTCATGGGAAAAGTGGATTTGTAACTAAATCTTTTACTTCGACCAACAGCAAAAAAAACTATGGAATCAAACACTAAATTAACTGCAACACTAAGAATGTAATTTATCTCCTCACTTGCGAAAAATTTAAAAAACAAATATGTGGGCCAAACGAGTCACAAGTTAAAGAATAGGAATAGACAGCACATTTTTAGTATTAATAATAAGGAATCTCAAACACTTTTACATTGCTATATTCATTTTGTATTTCCTAATTAAGCTATCATTGTCTTTTAGCCTTGGGGGGAGTGTTCAAAAATGCTCTATTGGACTTTAATAGCTTTTCAATGATTGATGCATTGGTAGCCCACCCACATTTCCCATTGGTTTCTTTCCCTCTAAATACCATGTATGTTGTACTCAGTGTTCAGTCTATGACTAAGTGTCCCTGGTGACACGAAATGCGTCAGACCTTTGCTTTTAATTATGAAAAATAAAATGTGATATTTTATAACTACAGTCCGGCTACTGCTTTTCTACTCTGTGTGGTTCGGTGTGTGCCAGGCTCCTTTGATGTTTCTTGGTGTTAACTCCCTCTGCTGAAGGTCTGGGGCGTGTGCACCCGGGCCCACCATCAGGGCCGCCATTAGAAATCACGGGGCCCCGTACAACAAAATTTTTGGGGCCCCCTGGGCCCCGCCCACACTGACGACCAAGCTCCACCCCATTTTCCCGCCCACTCCACATCGCAGTTAAAAGACCACACAGACATCAGCGCTAAAAAAGTAACCCCCCCCACACAAGTTGTAAAAAGCTATTGATGGTCAGGGCCCCCTTATAAAAAATTGGGGCCCCAAAAAAAAAATGTAAAAAAAACTAAAAAATAAACAAACATTGGTGGCAGGGGCCCCCTTATAAGTTAAAAACAAATTGGGGCCCCAAAAAAAAATTTAAAAAAAAAAAAATTTTTTTATAAAAAAAAAAAACATTGGTGGCAGGGGCCCCCTTATAAGTTAAAAAAAACTTGGGGCCCCAACAAAAAAAATGTTAAAAAAAACTAAAAAATAAACAAACATTGGTGGCAGGGGCCCCCTTATAAGTTAAAAACAAATTGGGGCCCCAAAAAAAAATTTTTTTTAAAAAAAAAAAAACATTGGCGGCAGGGGCCCCCTTATAAGTTAAAAACAATTTGGGGCCCCAAAAAAAAAAAAAATTTTTTTTTGAAAAAAAAAAAAAAAAACATTGGCGGCAGGGGCCCCCTTATAAGTTAAAAACAAATTGGGGCCCCAAAAAAAAATTTGAAAAAAAAAAAAATTTTTTTTGAAAAAAAAAAAAAAAAAACATTGGCGGCAGGGGCCCCCTTATAAGTTAAAAACAAATTGGGGCCCCAAAAAAAAATTTGAAAAAAAAAAAAAAACCATTGGCGGCAGGGGCCCCCTTATAAGTTAAAAAAAACTTGGGGCCCCAACAAAAAAAATGTAAAAAAAACTAAAAAATAAACAAACATTGGTGGCAGGGGCCCCCTTATAAGTTAAAAATAAATTGGGGCCCCAAAAAAAAATTTAAAAAAAAAAAATTTTTTTTAAAAAAAAAAAAAAACATTGGCGGCAGGGGCCCCCTTATAAGTTAAAAACAAATTGGGGCCCCAAAAAAAAATTAAAAAAAAAAAAAAATTTTTTTGAAAAAAAAAAAAAAACATTGGCGGCAGGGGCCCCCTTATAAGTTAAAAACAAATTGGGGCCCCAAAAAAAAATTTGAAAAAAAAAAAATTTTTTTTGAAAAAAAAAAAAAAACATTGGCGGCAGGGGCCCCCTTATAAGTTAAAAACAAATTGGGGCCCCAAAAAAAATTAAAAAAAAAAAAAAATTTTTTTGAAAAAAAAAAAAAAACATTGGCGTCAGGGGCCCCCAAAAAAACATGTTTTAAAAAAAAAGATTGGTTGCAGGGGCCTATAGAATATTAAAATAATACATTGGTGGCCAGGAGATTAAAAAAAAAAAAAATACACAAACTGGTGTTCAGTGGAATTGAACTCACGGCTTCAGTACTTCAACTTCACCTCCTTTCGTGACTTCGGGTCTTTTCACTGCTTCAGGACTTCGGCTTCGGCTGTTTTCGTGACTTCGGGTCTTTTCGGCGCTTCGTGACTTCGGCTTTTTCCGTGACTTCGGGTCTTTTCGGCGCATCGGCTTCGGCTTTTCGGCACTTCCGCATTCGGCAGCACAGAGGCAAGACGTACGGCTCGGGCGCTCGTAAGGGGGGCCCGGATCTTCAAAAAATGCAGCGCTGCCGGGCCCCCCTTCATGCCCGGGCCCGGTACGCTTGTCCCCCCTGTCCCCCCCTGATGGCGGCCCTGCCCACCATACACAGTGGTAAGCTTCAACTCTACACCTTACACACTTTCTTTATTATACTTCTTATAAGTATGCAGCGTGACACCTCATCAAGCAGAGGGTGTGAGAAGTTAAAAGTGCAAAGCTATCAATTCATAAGAGTGGGTTGAACATGATAACATGCATATCTGTGTCACAATCCGGCAGGGGGGGAAAAGTGAGACCAGTGTAGGAAATGTTTATTGGACCAATCATATGAAGCATAACAACCACAATAGTGACCCCCAACCAGTGGCTTGTGAGCAACATGCTGCTCACCAACCTCTTGGATGTTGCTCCCAGAGGTCCCAAAGCAGGTGATTATTTTTTAATTCTTGGCTTTCAGGCAAGTTTTGGTTGTATAAAAAACAGGTGTACTGCCAAACAGAGCCTCCTGTAGGCTGACAGTCCACATTGGGGGCTATCAAATAGCCAATCACAGCCCTTATTTAGGATCCCCAGGAACTTTTTTCATGCTTGTATTGCTCCCCAACTCAAGTTCTTACATATGAATGTAGAGAATAATGGCAATACAGGCACACATAGATGAAAATCTAGTTTAGAATGATCTTTACCTTCTACAATCTCTTCAAAATCATCCACAAAGAATTCCTTTAATGGAGGCCTCTTTGGTCGTTTGAGGGTGTTCAGCAACTGTTGGATTTTTGTTGATACTCGGCTGTTCACTGCAACACCTAAAAAACCAACATGGCATTTAAACCCCCTGTAGAAAAGGTTCTCAAAGGAAAAAATGAAGCTCTACAGCACTGTAATAGCAAGAAAAGTACATTTCCTAGAAAGCAGCCTGAGAAATGTCCCAAACCAAGTGCCCAGCAGTGCAGATTATTTTTGCCATCAAACTGATGACACACCAGCTCTTAAAAGTATACTGAAATCAAAATAGACTTGGAAATAATGTGTAATATTGTATAAAGTAGTGTACGGGTGTATAGATTTAATGTAAGGATCACAGTGCTTGACTCATGCAGCTTATTTCCCCTTAAGAGAGAGACTGTAAACAGTCAACAGACAAAATCTGCTTTAAATATCAATTATAATATATATATATATATAAATAAATGTATAGCATTGGTTTTTTTTTTGACACTTTACAATGGTTTGTGGGTGAAGGGCCTCTTTAAAACAAACAGACATACAGAATCATCCTCAAATTTTTGGTGAATGTAAATTTGCTCTACCACCGACTGCTGGAAACATACTTTAAAGGGATACTGTCATGGAAAAAAAAAATTTTCAAAATGAATCAGTTAATAGTGCACTGAAATCCATTTCTCAAAAGAGCAAACAGATTTTTTTATATTAAATTTTAAATCTGACATGGGGCTAGACATATTGTCAATTTCCCAGTTGCCCCTGGTCATGTGACTTGTGCTTGCACTTTAGGAGAGAAATGCTTTCTGGCAGGCTGCTGTTTTCCTTCTCAATGTAACTGAATGTGTCTCAGTGGGACATGGGTTTTTACTATTGAGTGTTGTTCTTAGATCTACCAGGCAGCTGTTATCTTGTGTTAGGGAGCTGTTATCTGGTTAACTTCCCATTGTTCTTTTGTTTGGCTGCTGGGGGGTGATATCACTCCAACTTGCAGTACAGCAGTAAAGAGTGATTGAAGTTTATCAGAGTACAAGTCACATGACTTGGGGCAGCTGGGAAATTGACAATATGTCTAGCCCCATGTCAGATTTCAAAACTGAATATAAAAAAATCTGTTTGCTCTTTTGAGAAATGGATTTCAGTGCAGAATTCTGCTGGAGCAACACTATTAACTGATTCATTTTGAAAAAATTTTTTTCCCATGACAGTATCCCTTTAAAAATGAATTATGCTAAAACATGGGGCAAACACTACACGTTTTGATACATCTGCCACCTTATAAACCTTTGGTGGGCCCTGACCAAATACTGGATTTTCAAAGATAAAAATGAAAAAGGCCTGCAACCAGTTCTTTAAGGGAAAATTCTGAACAGGGGTTTTGGCATTTGAAAAATTAAAACACCTGTGCATAAGCAACACAACACAGATAACCACTCCATATTAAAAGGTATTGTTCACCTTTGAGATAACTTTTAGTAGGATATAGAGAGTGATGTTCTGAGACAATTTGCCATTGGTTTTCATTTTTTATTATTTAAGGTGTTTGAGTTATTTAGCTTTTTATTCAGCAGCTCTTCGATTTGCATTGTAAGAAATATGGTAGCAAGGGTCCACATTACCCTAGCAACCGTGCATTGATTTAAATAACAGACTGGAATATGAATAGGAGATGGTCTGAATAGAAAGACGAGTAATAAAAAATAGCAATAATAATATATTTGTAGCTTTACAGAGCATTTGTTTTAACATGAGGTCAGCGACTCCCATTTATTACACTGTATGATAAAAAAGGGGAAATTATGTAACAACGGTATCCCTTTGAGCAAATATTCGCTCAGCATTTGGTTGGCTACAGGAAAGGATTCTGAGATTTGCATTTGAAACTTATGAGTAATATAGGAAATTATTTGTTTTAAGAGAAAGTGTTAAAATAGATAATAAAACTTTAGAGAAAGATTGCAACACAACAGGTTGATGACAGCAATAAACAAAACAGAAAACACAGTAATCAGACCTAGGAAATTTAAGAACAGCTAAATAATTAATTTTGTATTAACTAACATCCATGTACCTTTTACAAAAAACTGCACATAGATATAAGGCTTCTTACTAGAAATAGTGCTTATTAACTAGCGTCTATAGCCCCATGTTGGTCTACCGGGAAGGGAAGTATAAAGTGCAAAACAAGTCATTTACTTAGAAGCGGTGTAGAAATGCAACAACCTACCGCTTAGTGCCCCCATTAAGCAAACACTTATTCCCATGGTCAGGTTACGCTTTACACCTTGCATCAGATTAAAAAAATCAAAAGCAAGGTGCAGAAGGTAGAGTCTCACCCAGTCCACCACTCATGAATACAGGGCTGCAGAATAAAGGCCTTTATGTTGTCATTGGGGGAGCCTCTGGTCTCAAGACCTGCAGCAATTCTAATAACAAAAAAGGAGACATGGCACAAAGTGCAAAAGATGGCCAGCTGCACCGATTATTTACACTTTGCACACTGCCTTCTCTGATGTAAGTGACCCAAATTGACATCTTTGGGGAAACACTATAGACATTCTTCTATCAAGCTGAGAATTTTTATAAAGTGTGAACCTGGCACCCTTATATCTGTACTCATTTCATGAGTGAAGAGGAGCCTTGACCAACGGCTGGACCTTCAAGCAGGCCGTGTCCAATAGGTTGGACCTTTAAGTGGAACTTGAACTAAAAAAGTTTGAAAACCACTGATCTAGAATGAACCCCACAGTACACCTACCATCTGCAGTATCCATTAAGCTAGACCTTCTCGCTGCTTTGTGCACCCCTTTAACCAGGCCTGCAGGTGGAAGGTCAATGTTTGCTGGGCGGACTGAAGACAAGGATGAAGAAGATGAAGATGTGCTTGTGGTGGTTGTGGAGTTGGTGGTGTTAGTGACATCAGGTGGAGCAGGTGAACTGTCTGCAATAGATATCAGCATACAACAGACATCAAGATATAACAATATTTAACTATTCAATATACAACCATGAACATTTCCAAGGCACTTAGTAATGCATTTACATTAAAAGAGAAATTATTTAAGTACGTTTATCACAGAATTTAATGGAACAATTTGAATCTTAACTCCTAGGTAACTGAATATACATGGACGTTGTATAATGCATACAGCAGGAGCAGTGCTGCTTTATTTCTTGTGCTTGGCTGAAGGCAACACAACACCCATAGAAAGGAGCAAAAATGTATAACCTATTGAAAGACAGAGCCCCAGGTTCCTAAAGCCTAAGGGGCAAATTCACTAAGATTCGTAGTTGCGCCAGGCACAACTTCACCGCACTTCGCCAGGCGTAGTTTCGCCAGCGCTCCGCAAATTCACTAAAATCCGAAGTTGCGCACAGGTTGCAAAGTTGCAAAGTTGCAAAGTTGCGCTAGTGTTGATTCGCTAAGTGAAGCAAAGTTACGCTAGCGATGGTTAATTTTCATACAGCGCCAAATTCATATTTCAATGGAGGAATACGTAGGATCACTACAAATGCCTGGGAAACCGTCAAAACATCAAATAAAATTTTTTTTTTTCCCTACACATGTGCCCACTGTATAGTTAAGTTGCCATGAGTTAGGAAATGTAGGGGGGAAGGAGGGGAGCCCCAAAAAAATTCTTGACCTTTTTCAGCCTATCACCCATAATATAGAAAACACGCCAGCGTTTCTTGGGACTTAGAAAAAATTTTAACTTTTTTGGAAG
The DNA here is from genome assembly GCA_038501925.1 of Xenopus petersii. Lineage (NCBI taxonomy): Eukaryota > Metazoa > Chordata > Amphibia > Anura > Pipidae > Xenopus > Xenopus petersii. The sequence goes on along the minus strand of CM076674.1, from coordinate 42,830,573 downwards.
CAATCCCTATCTACTCTATTGCGCTTCGCCTGGTCTGAGGTGGCGAAGGAAGTCTAGCGTAAAACGTAGTGTTCAGTACACTGCGCACGTTAGTGAATTTGCGTAGTTACGTCTGTAGCGAAAATTCGCCAGGCGTAAGGGTGCGAAGTAACACTAGCGAATCTACGCCAGCGTTCGTTAGTGAATTTGCGAATTAACGAAAATGCCCAACGCTAGTGAATTGACGCTAGCGTTCGGTGCTTCGGCGCTTAGTGAATTTGCCCCTAAGTGTCAACTGCAATAATTACCCGCAAGAAAAGAGCGATTAAATTATAAAATATTGGAGCCATTCTTTCTTAGTAATAATGACATGTTCCTATAGATTTTTATAGTGTCACTTTAGAACTTTATGCCGAAAATCACCTGCTTTATATGGATCACTCCAATCTGATATTCACGTTAGCCAATGATAGCATCTGCATGTCTCTGCTAATATATTAGTTAGCAAATGGTCTTAGTTGTGCTTGTCTTAATATACATGGAGCGTCCAACATATGCACAGGTTTGTCCATAATGTAACATGTAATTTAATTCTAATTTTCGTTTTTGGTTTGGTTAAGAAGCCAGAAGCATTAGGCTGACAAATGCAGTGTTTAATGATCGTTTCAGAGCATTAAAAAAACAATGTACTCTAATACCATATCACAACAGCACCATGATTATATGGGACATACCTATGTAAGTATTAGAAAGTATATCTGCTAAGGTGCTACTGGTACTCTTAACTTCTCCATGTGATAATGTAGAGGACGCTGAAGATGACGTCGATGAACCCTGAACGGACCTGTTGATCCAGGCCTCTGAATTCTGTAAACTTTGAGCAAGAGCAGCAGAGAGAGCAGCTTGGCGTCTTAGGGATCCTTCGTCCTCTGATGCGGAGGATGTATCTGTTGTTTAGTAATATACAAAGCAAACAAAAATAAGAAGAAAGAAGTAATAGGGTCTATCGTATTTAGTGTACCGATTATTCCTTTTCTAAGTATTGCTGTTACATACAGCTGAGTTGGCTATTCTGTTTGCATCAGAGAAAGCATTCCCCCAACACTTCAATGAGAAAAGGCTACAAAGTTGCTTTTACACTTGTCCCATTTGAAGGATGCCTGATCTGGAGCAAACATTATGGCAATCTTTTGCAATGCTTCCAATCATTTGACACCTTTGTTAATGTTATATTTAGTTACCAACCAATATTGCCCTTAGTATATTGGCATCATGGCTGTAAAAGTTTGCAGACATAATGCATCACTGCAATTGTCCAGCTGTGCAGAGAAAAACTGTATTTGAAGTTTGAACATACAAAGAAGAAACATTACTGATATCCTACTTTGTAAGCAGTCTCCAGGCAATCCTAATGGTGGCCATTCACGGGCAGATAAAGCTGCCGATATCGGTCGTTTGGAACCATTTGACAGCTTATCTGCCCGTGTATGGGGGCTTCCGACGGGTCTTCCCAATCGATATCTGGCCACAATATCGATCGGGAAGGTTTGATTTTTAACCAACCGACCCGTCGGAGCCCCTTGACGCATCGTTATTCGATCGTTCAGCCATACGGCCGAACGTTCGAATTACCCCCGATATGGCCATGCCATTAGTGGCATAACGGGGAAAGATCCGCTCGTTTGGCGATGTCGCCAAACGAGCGGATCTTTGAGTCTATGGCCACCTTAACATCCTAAAAGATTCTAGAATACCACTCAACCCAACAATGTGGAGGGATAATGCCTTCCTATTAGCGGGCAAGAGTGCATATATGATGCCTACTTCTGAGCCTCCATCCCATATCTCCCTGATATCTACTATCCCTTTTTTGCATAGATGTATAGTTCCCCAGATGTATGCTCCACTAGTATTACACAAAGCTTCTGCACTGTGAGGCTTTTGCCACATATAACACTATACATATTGTCCCAAAATTTACCTGGATCAGTCATTTCCTAATTCCTTTTAAATCTAAACAGTTATCTCTAGATTTTAAGCTTCTCCAAACTGGGCTATCTGTCCTTGTTTCTGCTGGTTTTGTTTTAAGCGGGCCATAGATGTAAAGATTTTTAAAAGATCTTTTTGTTATAGTGAGACCACGATTATCTCGAAGCGATAGTTTAAATGTACGATTTGTCCATTTCAGGCGATATTGCCAGGAAAACTGAGGGTAGCTACCTGCTTGGCCCTGCAAACATAGATAGATTGCACTAGGACCGATAAACAATTTTTAACCAATTTTCTGACAGATGTCGGCCGAAAAATCGTAACATGTACGATCGTTCAATTCCCACTAACCTCAAGTTAATTTGACGGATTGGTCGGATTTCACTAAAATCGGTCGTTTGTGTCTACCTTAACTCATTGCATTGAGTTTTTTTTTCTGTCCCATATATTGTACAACTGCACAGAAAAAATGTTGTTTTATAAATAGAGGACAGTTTCATAAATGTCTCTGGCTGATCACAGTGTTGGCAAGACATAAGGAAAGTTGTTGTTCGCTTGCCTATGAAAATGGCAGCTTACACAATGCTGAAACTAAAGGTGGCCATAGACACACAGATCCGATCGTACGAATCGAGGATTCGTACGATTTTAGGATCCTGTGTCGCGTGTGCCAACATCTTTCGTCTGGCGGAGATCGGTCGTTTGGTCGATTGGTCAGGTTTGATTTTGACCCGACCGATCCCGCCGGAGCTCACGGCACATCGTAATCTGATCGTTCGGCCATACGGCCGAACAATCAGATTACCCCCGATATAGCCATGCCTGTTAATGGCATATCGGGGAAAGATCCCGCTCGTTTGGCAACATCGCCAAATGAGCGGATCTTTGCATCTATGGCCACCTTAAAAGCAGAGTCAGTAACATTTAAGCACACAGGGGAAAACAAAGCTAAGGTAAGAAACAGTTTGAAATCTTGCAGCCAAAGTAACTGAATGTTCTACCTGGAGGGGTACATGCGTCAGCTGGAGACTGCACAAACGTTGACCGCCTTTTGGTTGGCATCGGTAATGCCATCTTCTGTTCTTTATGCTTGGCCAAAGCCGCTTGAACTGCTTCTGTGTGGATATCTGTAAGGGAAAAATGTTTATATGTTTATATGAACCCAAACAGTATTTGTGAATTCCTTTCATAACTATTTCCAGCTTCAATACATCTCAACCAACACTGAACCAGACCTTGTTTAAATGCCTGCCCAGTGATAAATGATGCAATATATAGTGAATAAAGTACCCCCTCTTGTAAATTATAAGGATATTATAAGTTACCGAGGAGTTTCATGGCCATATAACAACACGAGGCCGAAGGCCGAGTGTTTTTATACAGGTCTTGAAACTTTGAGGTAACTTCTAATATCCTCATATTTTGCCAAAGAGGGTACTTTATTTATTATAATACACAAGTTTCAGTGAGTCATGTGACAGAATTGACATCAGAACACACCGTTTATAACTGATGACATCAGAACTCACCGTTTATAAGGATATCATTTACAGGATATTCATGGCTTTTGTGTATTATAAGAATATAATACACAAAAACCATGAATATCCTGTAAATTATAGCCTTATAAACAGTGAGTTATAATATCCTTATATTTTACAAAGAGGGGTACTTTATTCACTATATTAATGATAATGTCCCTAGGGGACCAGTAGGACTGAGAGATGCTAAGCACCAATAGTATTGCTAGGCTACACCAAACAAGCACTGTCTCACTGGAGTAATGGAATGATATTTTATATTATCTTGGCACAACAAGTAATTCCTTTGCAACAGAGAAAAATATATTATTGTATAAATAAGCGTTCTATTTTATTAGGTGTGTTTCACAGGGTTATGAGCAATTACTGCATTTGTCCTGGCTACATGCTTGTTTCTCTGTATGTTCAGTGAAACCTATTGGCTTATGTTTCCATTGCTTTACTGGGCAAGTCTATGAATAGCATAAAAAATGCCAAGACACAAACAGAGCATTTGTCATTGTGCTTCTCTACATGTATCCATCACACAGGGTTATTTTCCAAGGAGAAGCCCTTTGGCAAGTGTCACAATACTGACTGTGTCAACAAGTGGTGTTCAGAGGATTTCCTATTTGTGCATATAATATTATGACATTGGCCAAAGGGCTTCTCCTTGGAAAATAACACTTTGTGATGGATACATGTAGGAAAGAAGCAATTCTTTGTAGTTGTTGGCTTGGTTATAAGAGTTTCTGCCAAATCTGAGGTCACTCCTGCTCTGCTTTCTGACTATTAAACCATCACTTTCAGATAAAATTCCTAGTGGAAAACAAGAAGTATTATGTGCAGATGAACTCTGTATGTTTTACATGACAGCAGGAGAGAATAACAGGAGGGCACTGATGCCAAAACTCACAATAACACTTCATCCAGCTCTTCCCTATATACCTTTATTGCAGGGATGACTTCACTTTCTATAGTCATTTTAAGATACCCTAAATATACTGAAATCCTACAAGGAACTCATTGTCACATCAACCAGAAATATATAAGGAGCAAATAACAGTGAATGAATCTCTTAAGGCTATGACCTAGTACAATATATTATATATCTGCGCCAATACTGTATATCTAATTATATATATGCTTGTGTTCTACAGTGACACAGCTATGAGATCCTTTATCTGAAAATCTGTTATCCAGAAAGCTCTGAATTGTGAGAAGGCCACCCCCCCATGGATTTCATTTTAATCAAATAATTATAATTTTTAAAAATGATTTCCTTTTTCTTTTTAATACAGGTATGGGATCCGTTATCCGGAAACCCGTTATCCAGAAAGCTCTGAATTACAGAAAGGCTGTCTCCCTTAGACTCCATTTTATCCAAATAATCCAAATTTTAAAAAATGATTTCCTTTTTCTCTGTAACAATGAAACTGTAGCTTGTATTTAAAAGGGACCTGTCACCATAAGAAATAATTCCAAATGCTTTTCTATCATGTTAGTTGAGCAAAATTAAGTTTACCCACACTATGGAGCAGATTTACATATGGTCGAATATAGAGGGGTTATTCGACTGCAGTCGATATTCGACTGCCGAATGTAAATCCTTTGACTTCAAATATCGAAGTCGAAGGTTTTACCGCAAATAGTACGATCGAACGAAAAATCGTTCGATCGAATGATTAAATCCTTTGATTCGAAGGATTTTAATCCATCGATCGACCGATTTTTCTTCGACCAAAAAATTGCTAGGAAGCCTATGGAGACCTTCCCCATAGGCTAACATTGAACTTCGGTAGGTTTTAGGTGGCGAAGTAGGGGGTCAAATTTCTTTTTAAAGAGACAGTACTTCGATTATCGAATAGTTGAACAATTTTTAGTTCGAAACGTTCGATTCAAAGTCGAAGTCGTAGTCGAAGGTCGAAGTAGCCAATTCGATGGTCGAAGTAGCCAAAAAAAACATTAGAAATTCGAAGTTTTTTTTTATTCTATTCCTTCACTCTAACTAAGTAAATGGGCCCCTATATGTTTTACTTAAAATGTGTTTTCCCCCCCCCCCCGAAACATTCATTTGTTTGGTGGCATAATAAAAGGGGTCCATTCCCCGACTGCATAATCTGGAGTGTGTGCGGATCCGTTTCTATACGTATACGTGTGCAAAAGCAGGCACACATATTGTCAGCAGCTCAGGGCATGTTGCCAGTACTGGGTTTACCCATACCTCCTAACTATCCCTTTTTCAGAGGGACAGTCCCTCTGTTGACAGCTCAACCTGCAGTCCCTCATTTGTACTGGAAAGTCCCTATTTTCTCTGCACTGAACAAAGTTTAATTGGCTTTTAGCAGAGAGCCCAGAACAGCTAACAGGTGCAAATAAGATCCTTTGTTACAATTTTGAGACACAAAAAATCAGTTTAGATAAGGAGAAATATTTTCAAACTTTCATAACCTGCCAAATTTTGTAAAATTAACATGGTAATTAGGGGATGTGGCCACAGAAAGGGGTGTGGTCAAAAAATCCGCTGTTCTACCTGCAAAGAAATTTCTTGTCCCTCTTTTTACTTCCAAAATGTTGGGAGGTATGGGTTTACCATTGCCCCAAATCAGCAAAAAAGATAAATTATATGGGATGTCCAGGCAAAGCAGCAAACCCAGAATGGGAAGGAGCCAGAAGAGCAGTTGTGGTCAGTTATTTCTTCTTATTGGCTGAAGAACTGAATAGGGTCAATATAAAGGGGTGGTTTGCCTGCAAACTTTATGTTCTCTTAGGACACCATAAATACTGGCTTCTTCAAAAGCTTTTTATTTTGTACCCTTTTTCTAAGAGTAAAGTGTTAGTTTCCACGTGTTCCACATCAGCAACTCTATAAAAGGCAGGGGGTGGCCAAATGTCTCGACTGTTTAAATTTGCTACATTACTTTATAGACTTCTTATCGAAAGGTAGATTTTTCAGATGTAAGAGAGCTTTTTATTAAGATCCCTTAAACAATGTTCAGTTCTGGAAATCCTGGATGGATGTGGGATGCATAGTCTAAAGGTGGCCATAGACGCAAAGATCTGCTCGTTTGGCGACATCACCAAATGAGCGGATCTTTCCCCGATATGCCATTAACGAGCATGGCTATATCGGGGGTAATCTGATTGTTTGGCTTAATGGCTGAACTATCCGATTACGATGTGCCATGGGCGGGACCTGACCGATCGACCAAACGACCGATCGACCAAACGACCGATCGACCAAACGACCGATCGACCAAACGACCGATCTCCGCCGAACGAAAGCTGTCGGCACACCCCACACACGATCCGAAAATCGTACGAATCCTTAATTCGTACAATAGGATCTGTGCCACCTTAAGGCAAACAATGAGCTGACTCTGCAGATAAACTCACTGCATTAAGTCGAGTGCAGGCACATAGAGGATCAAAATACTTTGGCACCAAAATCTGTCCATGTGGCATTAATGTTAGGGTACTGGCACACAGTAAATGTTGTCACTTCATCTACTTTATCATGGGTAATAAAATGACATTTCAATTGTGTAACTGCCATTCACATTGACACTGGCTGAATTTCCTTACATTTTGTCACCTGTGCTAGAAGACATACCGCCATATTTATTAAAAGGCATTAAGTTTGCCCAGGAACAGTAACCCACAGCAGATGTTTGCTTTTAAACAGGTGACCAGTAAATGCTACCTGCTGATTGGTTGCTATGTGTTACTGCTCCTGGGCAAACGTAGTGCCTTTTATTGCATAACACCCATAGGCGCAAATTCACTAAGCGCCGAAGCACCGAACGCTAGCGTTAATTCGCTAGCGTTTGGCATTTTTCGTTACTGCGCAAATTCACTAACGAACGCTGGCGTAAATTCGCTAGTGTTACTTCGCAACCTTACGCCAGGTGAATTTTCGCTAGCTACGTAACTACGCAAATTCACTAACTTGCGCAGTGTACTGAACGCTACCTTTTACGCTAGACTTCCTTCGCCACCTCAGACCTGGCGAAGCGCAATAGAGTAGATAGGGATTGTTTCAAAAAAAGTCAAAATTTTTTCTAAGTCCCAAAAAACGCTGGCGTGTTTTCTACATGATGGGTGATAGGCTGAAAAAGATCAAAAAATTTTTTGGGGCTCCCCTCCTTCCCCCCTACATTTCCTGACTCATGGCAACTTACCTAGACAGTGGGCACATGTGTAGGGCAAAATAAAAATTTTAATTGCTGATTTGAAGGTTTTCTAGGCATTTGAAGTGGTGATACGTGTTCCTTCATTTGAAATTTGAATTTCGCGCCGTATGCAAAAGAACCATTGCTAGCGAAACTTCGCTTCGCTTGGCGAATTAACGCTAGAGCAACTTCGAAAACTTACGCTACCCCTGTGCACAACTTCGGATTTTAGTGAATTTGCGGAGCGCTGGCGAAAATACGCCTGGCGAAGTGTGGCGAATTTGCGCCTGGCACAACTACGATTCTTAGTGAATTTGGGCCATAAAGTCTTAAAATCATCATGTCACTAAAAATTATTTATGGAATTAACCGTTCTGGAGGGTCAAATCTGGTGAACTAGCCTCCAGCTATACATCATAACTACTGGAAAGGGTAACAATGCAACTTAATTGCTTCCAAAAAGTAGAACACAATTGTTACTACTTTCTTCATCAGTAAACACAGCATAGAGCAGCAAATTCGAAGGGGCGGGAGTTGCTAAAATTCAAACACGGATAAGTAATATATTTCCATTTGAATTGTATCCGTTTTTTAACCCTAAACCAAGAGTCTGGAAAGTGTTTCATCAAACTGGAACAAACACCGTTGTCAGTTCTTTCATATTGGTTTAGCAATGGTGCCAAATTCACTACTGATTGAGCAAGTCCCTAATCAAAGTCTGCAGAGGACTTATTGTGTTGTAGCCTATAAAATTACAAATAAATAGGAACTGATTACAACACAATAAAGAAACAAATAAATAAATCAGCACCACAAATAACAGAGCTTTCTGCTGTACAAGCAGTAACTGTTATTTGTGGTGCTGATTGTGGTTATAAAAACAAGTTCTTCCCTGAAGTTTTCCATTTCAGATTTCATCCTTACATGCCTAATAACTACACCCTTTACCTCCACATTCCTTAAATACCCTCACTTATCTCTAGATCCTGCCCCTTAGAACTTGTCAAACACTTTTTTAGGGGGTTTGACCTTAGAAATATGTCCTTACATTCCATAAAACATGCTAGGACACACACATGCTGGTCCATGGACAAAACCTTTCTCCAAGTAGAGAAAATACTTTGCTTAAAGGGACGTTGACACAGTTTCCCTTCTGTAAGATAATGTTTAGCAAATATGAATTAGGGAACTGATGAAAAATAACAACTTTGCTCTACATAGGGTTTCCATAGGATTTGTCAACTACAGCTGTTCTATATAGCCTACCAACACACAAGCAAAACTTTTCCTGAGGTTTTATTTGTCCTTAATAATATAAATATGCTGTAGCTCAATTAAGCAAGAAATGAAATACTAGGCTGAACTTCTAGATCATTTGAATCTTTCTGAAGCAAAGCTTACAAAGATTAGAAAATAAATAGCACCAGGTAAAAGATAGCAAAATGACAGGGGTTGCTCTGTCTGTTCCCATTGGTGCCTCAGTAGACATTTTGGAGGACAGAAAATGGGTCCTGGCACGAGTGCATTCTCAGCATGGAGCAGTGTTCCATGAAACAGACCCTGAAATCTCAGCTCAGTCAGTCAGGATATCAGCACACAATCTATTGAGTCCAATATTTATAAATGTGTATGAAAGATGGGTCAGAGTAATAAGGAGAAGGAAAGCTACTGAAGCAGTTTATTACCAATAGATTAGCCACAATAGTGCAAGATAGAACGCTATATTTATTCTGCAGAATGCTTTATCATACCTGAGTAAACAGCTCTAGAAGCTCTCTCTGTTTGTTAGTATAGCAGCTGCCATATTAGCTTGGTGTGACATCACTTCCTGCCTGAGTCTCTCCTTGCTCACTCATTGCTCTGGGCTCAGTTTACAGTAGAGAGGGGAGGAGGGAGGTGGGAAAAGGGAGGGGGAAAGGGAGAGTGGAGCAAACTTAGCATGCTCAAGTCCTAGCCTTGGAGGTTAATGCTGAAAAGTGGAAGTCTGATACAGAAGCCCATGTGTACACAATAGAAGGAAAGAAATGCAGTGTTTCTTTAAACAGATAACTCAGAGAAGCAGTACTTCCCTGGCATGTGCCACATGATTACGTACACTGGTACTAACACTCTGACCCTACACAAAGGGGACCATATAGGGACACCTAAGAACTAGATGGCAGAATAAATGAAATGTGCTTCCCCTTTAACTGCGAAATATTCCATTCTGCTGCTACATTATATCAGCAATTTGCCTGTTACTGTTTGTATCCTTCTAAATAATTTCTGTGGAAATTAAAAACATACCCAGACAATAAGGAGGAACGCAATAAACCGGCTGCCAAATGAGCCATTGTTTGCGGAATCTGAGAGCCTCTGCAGAGAACGAATGGATTCCATGCTAAATTATTAACAGAACGGAGATGAGAATTTCAGAAAGCGACTTCGGTTCTGATCTCTGCCATTCCAACAATTATCCTTAGAAAATGCTGACAGCACTGTCTGGACGGCAGCTGGGCAGCAGCTGGGTAACACTATTACATTCCTAGCAGCAAAACCACGTTTTTAATAAAAATGCCTAATGCACTCATTTTATTGCATTACACAGGGTAGCCAGTTTTAAAAGAAGTAATTTAAAGGGATACTGTTATGTAGAGTTGTAACTATAACTATGGAGCTTTAGCTGCAGTCACTTTTTGTAGTTAAATAGGGGAAACCAAAGCCAATCAGCAGATAACACAGATGGTGTAGATATGATGGATTAAATGGCCAAGTAAAGTTCACCTTATTAAACTTACCTTATCTTCACAAGTATTGGCCCATTGGGCTACTGTGTCACTTTCCACAGACAGAGGCCCTATATCTGTTAGAGCTCACTCCCATTACATTTTACCTCTTGTGAAGACAAACTAACGCACTGCAAGTTCCTCCAGGATCCCCAAGTATTCTCCTGCAACTCCACCAAAGTGCAGTGGAATGCCATGTTTTGTATTGGAACTTAATGGGCAAAAGAATGCTAGCCTTTGAAATGGCACAGCCAGTATATCAATACCCTTATAATACACTGGATTTTATGCAGTGCTTGAAATTAATTAACAGATGTCCTGGTATGTCTGGACAAGTTATACCCAAAGTCACTGAAGAAACAGATTCAACAGAGTGTAATGTCACTGGGTAGGAAGTGAATCTATGCTGAAAAAACCCTGCTTAAAAATGGGAACTGTATCCTTTAATCTAAACTAAATGTAGTTTCTTTACCAAATGTCGATCACTTTAGGACCACTGCCATTTGGAGTTATACAGTCATCCAATAAAGCTTTAGAACAAAAAGAACTGTATGAGCACCAGTAGCTGTGGACTGAGGAAAAGGGGAGGCTGAAGGGTCCCCTTGAAATATTCCAGATAGGCTCACTGTGATTGGCAGCTCTCTAATAAAGTGGGCAATTCATAGCACTATGGGGGGTTGTCAGAGACAACATAATATCTGAAGGTTTTTAAGATGTGGTTAGTTATAGAATAAAAGCTGTTAGCTATGCAAGGATGTGGCTATGGCTGATAACTACAATTTCCATTCTTACCTGATCTGTAACGCTCATCTCTAGCTCCTCCGGATCGGCCTCGATGGTACTTAGAAGAAGATTGCGTAGGGGCAGCAGGTGATCCAGTTGTTTGGTTTCGATTTTCTTTCTGTAGTGCTGGATCAACACCTGAAATGAAATGCATATGAAATGAGCCATATGAAATACAGTGAGCATCAAAGCAAAACCCAAAGCAAAAAAAACACCAGTACAATTAATTTTTACAAGGAATGAGTATGATATATTTTCCATGGCATTCATTTAGTCTTATTGAATGAGAGTTAAGTTCTAATGAATTCCAGAGACATGTGCGCAAAGGCCTATCCTATAAAGAAAAATAACTTGCTATAAATGGAGGTTGTTTCAAACAACGCAGGATGGACATAAAGTTCAAGTTCTCTTTTAGATTGTAAGCTCTTTTGGGCAGGGCCCTTTTTAAAGGGGTGGTTCACCTTTAACTTTTAGTATGTTATAGAATGGCTAATTCTAAGCAGTTTTTCAATTGGACTTCATTATTTATTTACTTTAATAGTTTTTTTTTAATTATTTGCCTCCTTCTTCTGATTCTTTCCAGCTTTCAAACAGGGGTCACAGACCCCATTTTTATTGTTACTTTGTAGTACTCATATTTCTATTTAGGCCCTCTCCTGTTCATATTCCAGTCTTTTATTCAAATTGATGCACAGTTACAAGTGTAATTTGGACCCTAGCAACCAGCTGCAGAACTTGTAAACTGGAGCTGCTTAATAAAAAGCTAAATAACTCAATAAACATATATAATGAAAAACAAGTGCAGATTGTCTCAGAATATCCCCTTAGAATGTGCTCCCCACAGCAAATGTATTTCCTTCCTTTCTAAACAAGGTTAATGAGCAGCCCTGTGACATGTGCACATTTCATCACACAACATGGAAATTTTATATATATATATATATATATATATATATATATATATATATATATATATATATATATATATATATATATATATATATATATATATATATATATATATATATATAGCTCAGTGTCTGCACTCAGTCTTTCATGCATGAAGCAGAGGTGCAAGATCAATACTTGTGATATAAAGCGATGAAGGATCAGCACACTCTTTTTGTTAGTGAATGAAGTGTTTTTACTGGTTAGTGATATCATTTCTGTCACATGACTTACTGAAACTTGATTATTATAATAAATAAATGACCCCCTATTGCAAAATATGAAGATATTAGGAAATCCTTAAAATTTACAAGAGGGGGTACTTTATTCACTATACACACACACAGAGAGATGCACAAGGGACTAGTTAACAGATTACATGCCGCTGCATAGTAAGATCATTGCTACTAAAAGCAATGTCTATCTGCCCCTTGCAATTCTCTGCGCTGCTGATTCTGAGTATTGAACCAATGTAGCAGAAGCCAGCTACGGTTGCCAACTTTTCTAGATAAAAAATACAAGCCTTCCTATAAATGTATCCTTCTTCCATATTAATAAGATTAGTAACATTTTTAACAGCCAGGCCAGTTAAATACCAGCCAGATGGCAACCCTAAAGGCAGTTATTTGGCAAGACCTGGAAACATGACTGGAGACTGACTTCTGCTACATAGTTTCATTACACTGAACAAGTGCAAAGAATAGCAGATTCCCCAATAAAATAAATACAATTGATAGTGCTTACTGGCACTCATCCTATCAAAACAAGCAGGCATAATCAGCCTATAGCAAAAAGAAAAGGTGAAAGGGAAATGGCTTTAATCCCTTCACAGCAAGGGGCACAGCAAATATATCATGCAATGGAAATAACTGGTACGGTCAAGTAAATGCTAGTAAATAAGGAAGGCAGTACTGTCTAATTTTTCTCATGTAATGGATCATTGTGTCAATACACTGTATGTTCAGGAGCCAGATTATATTACATTATGGTCATTTACAAAATAATATGGATTAGGCTGGCCCCATCCTAATCCAGATTATTTTGTAAATTACCGTAATTCGAATTAAATTAGAATTCCAGGAGGGCAGTTTGAAAGCCGTGCTTATGCATCTTGATTATGCAAATCCCCATAGATAGTGTTGCATAACCAGCAAGGAATTCTCAGTCATATTCAATTGCAGATATATGTCCACCTAAAATAGTTTTACAAGTGAACTGAATAGAAAAAGATACAATATTTATACAGTAGGTTAACCATCTTCCATTTAGGACAATAAATAGCGGACAAAGTAGGAAAACAAAGCTTTTTTTATGCATTGCTAAATCAATAGGCTGCACTGCTGGATACCTAAATGCTGAAAAGGTAATCAATAGAAAAGCACCCACAGCCACTCATTTGTTCAGATTATATACTGTCATCATATTTTACAAAAGAAACCTAAATGGAAATGATACTTAGAAATAGTTAATTTCCCACAATATTGTCAGGTTCCTCTTCTATACTGTGTTTGAGTTTGTGGCTTGCCCCCACATATATCAGTAACACACACTAGTAATGTGAGAGTATCTCCAATACCTGTGAAACTGGCAAGAGGTTGGCAATATCGGATCCTAACGTTGGGTAACGGGCGGATGCGGCCGTGATCTGACGGGATTTTTAGTTCGGCCAGTTATCGATCTGGGGAAGCCCGTCGGAGTGCCCCGTACATGGCCAATAAGCTGCCGGCTTGGTCTGTCGGCAGCTTTTATCAGACCGTGTATGGCCACCTTTAGAAAGCAGCAGTGGGCAAGCAGGCTGGCAGCATCTCTTCATTTACAAAGAAACAGATCAATCTAGAGATTTAAGGAGGCTCAAGTCAGATTAAATGGAAGCCCTTCCTGCTGTTGATCAGTATGAGTGGCATCATGTTAACTGATGTTTCCAAACCAAATACAGCAATCTCTCCACTCTGCAAATGTGCATAATTTCACCCTAATTTTTACAAGTGAAAGCTGCCATACTGTTTTTAGTCACTAGATGCTGCTGTCCAGCAAACATGGTCAGTAATAGCTGCAGTGTGATAAAGGGATACAAGTATCAAAGGATAAAGACTGACTACTGGTCTGCCTCTAAATCAAGAAGAACAAGTCACAGAGCACAGAGTTACATTTACATTGCAGGTTTTTAAAATTTGAAGAAGACCAGATAAGCTTATTATATTATCAGGAAAAAAAATGTTTCTCAAAATGAACTGAAGGGGGGCAAAAAGACAACAGTTTGTAACTCCCCACAGCGGCTGTTCAACCCCTATATGCAAGTTTGTGGCTAAATCCAAATGGCTATATTGCCAAACCATTTCAGCTGGGCTGTAACTTACTCATACATATACACACTTACTGAGAAAAACAGCATTGAGAGAAAAGGAGAACATTGTGACGCCTTATCAAGTACCTGTAAACATTTTTTGTGTGTTCCACAATGAGTTGCCTGCCCCCACGAGTAATAACTTTTGTGCAGCAGCACAGCCTAGAACTGGGGCAATGCTCTCCCTTAGGTGACAGATAAGATAAAAAAAAACATAAAACATGACTTTAAAAGTCATTCTCCTATAATTTCAATACATTAATTTACCTTCAAGCCTATAATACCATCCAGCCCCAGAATATGGGAACCAGTCGCTAAGAGAGAACTCCAATATGGAGCCCACATTAAGGAAGACTCGGACATAATTGAGGACACAAGACAAACATGCTGCTCTGTACGCTGAGCTTATATTGTTGGCCAGAGATTCTTAATCCTTCGGTACTCCTGGCTGTTTAGGTTGGGTTTCAATGAGCCTCTTAAATAACCTAAAATGTCTCCCTATAGAGCAAAATTGCAAGTAAACCTGGTTCTATATCAATTTTCAGAGGAATAAGCTGATTCTGCAACGTTCACAAGGAAAGGGACTTTCCAAGTTATTTTTACATTTCTAATCCTAAAATATAGCACTACATAACTATCCAAAAAAACTGGAAAAAAAAGTAATATTTGCTTCTGGAAAGTGCTGATGCACACAGAAAATCCAGACAGGATCAAATCTTGTTTCCTAGTAGGTCAGACAAGGACGAATGAAAGAGGTGGAACAAATTTTTTTTTTAAACAAGAGAAAAGAATTAGCCATGCATGAATTACATGAAGGGCAATTCAGGTCAGTGATTTCCAAGGGTACTACAGGGACAAAAACATGGCTCCTCAGGGTTACTCAACTGGGTAAAGATGCCCAGCCCCAGGCTTGTTTTCCCTGACACTAAAAACTAAAACGTGTTAAAAATATTGGGGATGGACTTATGATTAGAAAAACAATGGCTGGCATTCCAAAACCTATAAAAGTATATGTATGTATATGTATATATGTACAGAATAATAAGAATAATATTTTTTTGGTGAAATGAAATACAGGTATGGGACTTGTTATCCAGAATGCTTGGGAGCTGGGGTTTCCAGATAATGGATCTTTCCATAATTTGGATCTATATACCTTAAATCTACTAGAAAATCCTGTAAACATTAATTAAACCCAATAGGTTGGTTTTACTTCCAATAAGGATTCATTATATCTTAGTTTGGATCAAGTACAAGGTACGGTTTTATTACAGAGAAAATGAGTCTATGGGAGACTGACTTTCTATAATTCAGAGCTTTCTAGATAAGCACGGTTTCCGGATAATGGATCTCATACGTGAACCGGTGAAGATTTTAATACTGGGGTTATTTATGTTTAGCCATTATTACACCAGAAAGTCTTCAAAACCTTTGCAATGCTTCACTAATTCAGATCTTAATCTTGAATGTAAATGTACTTTGCTTTTATTTGTATTTATTATTGTCTTGACCTGTTTGTTCTATTGATGTATTGTTCTGCTAATTATAAAAATATACTTACACAAAAAGGCTTTATGTCCACACTCTACTTTATTGTCCATTGCAGCACACAGATAGATCACTAGGTGGCAGAATGATGATGTATTGTCTCGGTTAGGAATATCAGTCAATGGATGTTTAACCGGAATGCACTCATTGCAGATAGAGTAAGAATACCACATAAGGGAGGGCACATTCATTTACATATAGCCTCTAGTCAACCAACGTCTCCTGCTTTATAGCAATGAGAGATGAGTGCCTGTGAAATAGTCTAACAGTAACACACACACACACTAGCTAGAGCTCGTGCTCTTCCTTAAAGAATCATTTTATTAGTCAGATACAGGGGCTTGAAAGTTTGCATGGGTAAGCAATTAAAGTTTGGCAATTAAATATTTTATGTTTCTGTGTTTTCCTTCTATCTAGATTCTAGTTTACAATATTTAGCCAATGTTTATTTATTTCTCTGTCATAGTGGGGAGAAAATCTGCCATATACTGAGAAGTCCTCTGCCTTTACTCAGTAAAGGCTTTGAACCGGCATCCACACAATGCAGCCCCAGGCAAGGATAGGTGGTAGGCTCTGGGGAAGGAAAGGCAGTTCATAGCAAGAAATGATGGCAGCAGTGCAAGGCACACAGAGGAGATGCTAAGCAGACTGATGTGCAGTTCAGTTCCAAGCCAGGCTCTCTAGGCATTTGTAAAGCTATTTAAATGCAACTGTCTGCACAGAGACTCCATCTGCTTGTGTTCAGAGAAATGTCTCCCAAACGCAACTGCCTGCACAGAGACTCCATCTGCTTGTGTTCAGAGAAATGTCTCCCAAACGCAACTGCCTGCACAGAGACTCCATCTGCTTGCGCTCAAAACAATGCCTCCCAAATGCAACTGCCTGCACAGAGAATCCATCTGTTTGGGCTCAGAGAAATGTCTCCCAAATACAACTGCCTGCACAGAGACTCCATCTGCTTGTGTTCAGAGAAATGTCTCCCAAACGCAACTGCCTGCACAGAGACTCCATCTGCTTGCGCTCAAAACAATGCCTCCCAAATGCAACTGCCTGCACAGAGAATCCATCTGTTTGGGCTCAGAGAAATGTCTCCCAAATACAACTGCCTGCACAGAGACTCCATCTGCTTGTGTTCAGAGAAATGTCTCCCAAACGCAACTGTCTGCATAGAGACTCCATCTGCTTGTGCTCAGAGCAATGCCTCCCAAATGCAACTGCCTGCACAGAGAATCCATCTGTTTGGGCTCAGAAAAATGTCTCCCAAATACAACTGCCTGCACAGAGACTCCATCTGCTTGTGTTCAGAGAAATGTCTCCCAAATGCAACTGCCTGCACAGAGAATCCATTGATTATGTTGAGAAACATGTCTCCTAAATGTAACTACCTGTGTAAGAGAGGAGATTAGTGGTAGGCCACCAGGGTAGTCCCTGAGTAGGGTTGCCACCTGGCCAGTATTTTACCGGCCTGACCGGTAAAAATGATGGCTGATCCCAATGTTATTAATAGGGAAAAAAGATAAATATATAGGAAGGCCGGTATTTTTTTCCAGAAAAGGTGGCAACCCTACCCCTCAGTTGTGATGTCATATTGTTGTCTGTGATGTGATATTATATCAGCCTCAGAAATTGGGTGTATTATTCTAGTTTCAGGGTTAGCTCTAGACCTTCATGAGGTACTGGAAGGCAAGTAACAAGGTTTCAGTGCCAATTCCTTGGCAGGTTCATAACCTGTGATCCAGAGAGCTGTAGGGTGCTATTTGTTCCACTTCTGGTACATTTTCTTGTTTGCCCCAGGCTTCAGGGCATCAAGATAGCTACATAATCCCAGGTTCTGCATTTAATTGAACCACAATCCACATACAGGCATGGGATACATTATCCGGAAACTCGTTAACCAGAAAGTGGCACATTATGGAAAGGTCGCCTTCATTTCATCCAAATAATCCACTTTTCTCTCCATTTGCTCTGCAATAATAAAACAGTAGCTTGTACTTAATCCAAAGGAAGATATAAATAATCCTTATTGGAGTCAAAATGGTCCTTTTGGGTTTATTTAATGTTTAAATTATTTTTGAATAGCCTTAAAGTATGGAGATCCATATTAGGGAAAGATCCCTAATCTGGAAAACCCCAGGTCCCAAGCATTCTGGATAACAGGTCCCATACCTGTATTACAATTTACAAAACCTAAGTAAGCTCTGACAAACATTTACCAGTTAGTATGAGAGTGATGTAGGATTCTTACTTTCCCTTGAATGCTGCTGAGCTGTGCATGGCTATACAAGCCTTCCTTCTAGCCATTTATCTGTTTATTTTTGTGTACACAAGACAATAGCCTCAGCCACAGCCAGATACACCCTATCATGTAGAGTTGGAACACACAGCACATCTCATACAATTGGTATAAATGAGAACTAAAAACGTTGCTTCTACAAATAAATCATTTCTCCACAGCCATAGTTATATAGGCTTGGATGTGACCCAAATCATTCTTTTTACTTCTTTTTTTGCCTTAATTAAAAAACTCTGAGCTGTGTCAAGGGAACAATCATTCTACAGATGTTTTCTTCAGGAATAGAAAACCCATTCTCAGGGTTAACTGCCCCCTTCCCTCACTCCCTGCGGGAGGTTCACGAAGAGGAGAAAAAGCTCTCCAAAGTATAAAAGCGCAGCCAAGTTCTAGTTCTGCCTCATTCTCTTGAACGGGAATAGCCTTTATACTAGCAAAGACATGGAAATGTTGTATCAATTAGACTGTGTCTGCCAATCCTCACAAGTCTACTCCTGGATCCCCAGATCCCTATTTTTCCTACAGAGGTCAGGTTTTCTCCCCCCAAAGACTATTCCCTCTCTATTGATCCACAGCATACTCTCACTCCCCCCCAGCACAGTTCTATGACCTGTTTAATATTCCCAGGGAGACTGCTCAGCTCTACTTCTATAGTCAGAGACTTTGCCCCTTAGCCTTGCAATGAAACAGACTGGCTATTGCAGAACTGCCACTAATGTGCCAGTGCATGGATTAATAATATTAATGATATTAAATAAGCAACATATCAGCAAGATTCTTCCATTATCCATCTTCCCACTTATCAATGCCTGGAGTATGGATGAAGAATTGGAGATGGCCACCTCACAGTACAAACAAGGGGCATGTTGCAGAAGACATAGAAGTTCTACTTCTGTCACATTCCCTGCTTATTAAATATTTTATTTGATGACCCCCTCAACTAGTTTTGCACAGACCAGAAATTGCTCTTCAAGGCCTAAATATAAACACAATTCTAACTGAACTGCACTGTGTCATAACATACCTTCTTACTTCTTACTGTGACCAGAATGGGCACCAAGTACCCCACCATATTACCAGAGAATAACTGTGCCTGACTTTTAAAGTTACCACTATGAAAGAATGCTGGCAGCTTCCCAATGTAATCTGGAAACATTTACAATAAAATGGCATCTTTGGACTCTCAATATTTCCTTTGATACTTGGCCATCACTACCCACAATTATAAAACATTCATAACTTTATAAGATATTTCAGCAAAAATAGTTTCCTATATGTTTCCTTATTTCTTCCTTCATTAACTTTCCTTTGTTCCTTCCTCCTCTGCTCATTTCTCCCACAACCACATTCCCTTCCCAGAGACTATTATCACACTGTTACTATAGGCACCATCTCTCCCTACTATACCTGCTATCCCACAGCCACAGTCCTTCCCAGAGACTATTATCCCCACTGTTACTATAGGCACCATCTCTCCCTACTATACCTGCTATCCCACAGCCACTGTCCCTTCCTAGAGGTTATTATACCACTGCTACTATAGGCACCGTCTCTCCCTATTATACCTACTATCCCACAACCACATTCCCATCCCAGAGACTATTATCCCACTGTTACTATAGACACC
The DNA here is from genome assembly GCA_038501925.1 of Xenopus petersii. Classification (NCBI taxonomy): domain Eukaryota; kingdom Metazoa; phylum Chordata; class Amphibia; order Anura; family Pipidae; genus Xenopus; species Xenopus petersii. The sequence goes on along the minus strand of CM076674.1, from coordinate 42,810,608 downwards.
ATCTCTCCCTACTATACCTGCTATCCCACAGTCACACTCCCTTCCCAGAGACTATTATCCCACTGTTACTATAGACACCATCTCTCCCTACTATACCTGCTATCCCACAACCACAGTCCCTTCCCAGAGGCAATTATCCCACTGCTACTATAGGCACCATCTCTCCCTACTATACCTGATGTCCCACAGTCACACTCCCTTCCCAGAGACTATTATCCCACTGTTACTATAGGCACCATCTCTTCCTACTATACCTGATATCCCACAGCCACACTCCCTTCCCAGAGACTATTATCCCACTGTTATTAGGCACCATCTCTCCCTACTATACCGGCTAATACCACAGCCACAGTCCCTTCCTAAAGTTTATTATCCCCACTGTTACTATAGGCACCATCTCTCCCTACTATACCTGCTATCCCACAGCCTCTTCCCAGAGACTATTATCCCACTGTTACTACAGTTACTATCTCACCCTATTGAAACGTGGGAGAATATTTTTTATTAATATTTTAGGACTCAAAACTAAAGCAGCATATAATTTGAGAAGCATGATGTAAAATATCAGAGACAGAATAGTATAAGTTACATTTTGCCTAGCTTGGGAAATGTAAGTCAAGACAACAGTACTCACCAGGGAATAAGAACGTATTAGTTAAAGTATTTACAGAAAGGGATTTAGGGAGATTTAGAGCCATCAAGTGATTATCACATTGTGGATGTGCAATTACAGCTCTAATTTTAGGAAGGGAAGTTTGCCTACTCACTCACAGAAAACAGAATAAAGTTCCCCCAAAAAAGCCAATGTCACAGCAACAAAACCAAGGAAGAAGCTTATGCCTATTAGTCAGTCCCAGGAGGTGTGTAGCCGTCTGCTGTAATTAACCCTTCCGTATAGGAAGGAAACAAAGCCAGATCAACTGCTTATAAAGAGAGGTTTAAGAAATACAATGAAACATAATTACAGAAACTCTAACCTAAGGGTAGGGGCACACGGCGCGATTTCGCCGCGATTCTGCGCTGGGCGAGTTGCGAGTGGCTGCGTTTTTTAAGCCGAAATAGCTTTGTTAACTTTGGCGCTGGCGTCAATGCAAATCGCGGCGAAATCGCTGCGCTAATTCACACGCGGCGATTCGTTTTCTATTGTCGCCCGAAGTTGCCTCACTGGGCGTTTCCGGGCGACAGTAGAAAACGAATCGCCGCGTGTGAATTAGCGCAGCGATTTCGCCGCGATTTGCATTGACGCCAGCGCCAAAGTTAACAAAGCTATTTCGGCTTAAAAAACGCAGCGACTCGCAACTCGCAACTCGCCCAGCGCAGAATCGCGGCGAAATCGCGCCGTGTGCCCCTACCCTAAGGCTATACAGATATATGCAGCTCTTTCTAGCTGCCTAGCTAAAAGCTTAAAGGAAAACTATACCCCCAAAATGAATACTTAAGCACCAGATAGTTTATATTTTTTAAAATATAAAACATTTTAAAATGGCAATTTTCTATTTATGATTACCCAATGGCACATACTACCTAAAAAATTTTTTTATTATGAAAATGGTTTATTTACATGAAGCAGGGTTTTACATATGAGCTATTTATTTTTATAGAGACATTTATTGTTCGGGGGATATAGTTTTCCTTTAAAGGGGATCTAAACTTCAAATGAATTGATGTAAGCTGTCATTTTTAGCTGTTTCTGAGATGTCTGCATTTTTAAACTGTAAACAATGTAAGACAAGGCAGCTGATTAACAGATCTGTCTTTGCTAGGAAATGAAGACTTTTGCAATATTGTTTAAAAAAGGTCCGCAAATACAGCTTTCAATAGCAATTGTTTTTGCAAATAACTTTGAAATCACTTATAAATGTTAATACATTTATATTGAAAAGCTGCTTAGAATTATGTTTTCTTATATTAGGCAATTTTTTTTAGGATTCCACTTTTTCACAATGTCCAGCCTAGATCGTTAGGTATGATGCTGTATAATTCAATACTTCCCCCGACCCACCTACACCACCTCACAGGGTTTTCTCATGTCGTGAAAGCAGATAGAATAGAATAAATATTCAAAGACAACTCTGATAAGGAGCTGCTATAGTAGCAATAGATATGAGGCGAGTCTTACTTTTCTGTGTGGATAGGTGTGGAGCTGCCATACTATAAAACATTTAAAAATACTGTCTTAGTAACTTGAAAATGGCTTAAACAAACAATATGTTTTCAGCAAAACGGGTCTGCCTTTGGTATAATGAACAAGAGGCCTGTAGAAAACAATGATTTATTCCAGAAACTAAATGGCCAGTAGAAAGCCTTTTTCAGTACTTGGGAAATTGTGTGAGGGAGTGCTGGGGATTTCTGGCTATGAGAAACGCATAATTATGTGGATCCCACTTGCGGGGAGAGAGCTGGACTCCGGCCAGAGATTCCCATGAGTTCAATGAAGTTATGCACATGACAAGACTGTACTACTTGCTTTGTGCTAAGCAGGCAGGGAGTTAGTAGAACGTTAACACAATGGGGTTTTCCTGCAACAAAGGAAGCCGAGTCCATTTTTGCAGAAAACAGTCAGCCTGTCTGTATCATTTATTTTTTCTGGTCACAGCCTGTCTTTAGGCCACTTCTCTTTGGGTTCATTATCTATTGAAACAGCTATTCTGCTTTTTTTTAGCCTTTTTTTTCTGCAGGAGTAAAGCCAGAGTCCAACTAGTCAGGCCACGGTTGCAAATGTCATCTAACAATCATTGCAAATGTTATCTACCCCAAACTCTAACACAAGGCACCCCTATGTCGCTACTTGTCTGCATTCCTCGGGATTCATATGTCAGGGGTATGACACATTTGGAGATGAGGCACCCCACCATTAATCTTCTCTAGTGCAGGTGAATAATCTCCTTGAAATGTTTTCCCAGTGGCTAACATGCGAATCGCCACTGGGAAAACATACACAGCATGACTAATTTCCGAAGTAGCAACTTCTCATTGCATGTGCTTCACCAGTAGCAATTAGCATGTTAGCCACTGGGAAAGCATTTGGAGGAGATTGTTTGTGGAGTGCCTAATCTCCTCTAAGGGTAAGGACACACGAGGAGATTCAGGGAGATTTTGTCGCCTGGCTACTAATCTCCTTGTCTTTTGAGCAACTATCTCCCTGAACTGCCTCAGCGTTTTTCCCCATAGGCTACAATGAAAAGTAGCCTGCGCTAATGCACACACGGTGATGCGTTTTCAATAGTTACCCAAAGTTGCCTCAGTGAGGCAAATTCAGGCAACTATTGAAAACGTATCGCCCTGTGTGCATTAGCGCAGGCGACTTTTCATTGTAGCCTATGGGGAAAAACGCTGAGGCAGTTCCGGGAGATAGTTGCTCAAAAGACAAGGAGATTAGTAGCCAGGCGACAAAATCTCCCTGAATCTCCTCGTGTGTCCTTACCCTTAAGGGTAAGGACACACTGGACGATTTGTCGCCAGCGTTTTTTAAAAGCAAATCGCGGCGACATATCGCTCGTTTTGTCTCTGAACAAAACCAAATGAAAGACGCCAGCTCCTGTGCCCACAGCGCGTTTGTGAATCGCCTGTAGCTCCAAAACGCACCGAGACCCTTTTCCGAGCGATTTATCAGAAATAGCATGTACATGTAGAAAAGTACTGAAATCTCCTAGACACGCACACACATACAGATAAATAGCAGCAATTGTATTCAAATTACAATGCGAACGCAATGACCCAAGAACGCAATGACGCAAGAACGTAAAGACGCCAGGTTACAGCGGGAAGCACAAACGTCGAGCAGAGACGCCGAGTCAACACGCCGAGACAACACTCCAACTACCGTTTCCGGTTTGGGTGGAGCACGTACCGCACAGAGTAATGGGATACAAATCGCTCTGTGCCAATAGTCGCTGTGAATCGACTGTTCAAAAAAGACGATCGTCTTGTCGCCGCGATTTACTTTTTTAAAACGTTGGCGACAAATCGTCCAGTGTGTCCCTACCCTAAGCGTAGAAGGATTGGCCTCGACAGACCTCAGCCTAAGTTAAGGTGGCCATACACGGGCTGATAACAGCTGCCGATAGACCGAGTTGGCAGCTTATTGGTCCGTATATGGGGCCCCCCGACGGGCTTCCAATAAATAAACTGCTTCGGTAGCTTTCCTTCTCCTTTAAACACAACACATTACTTTCAATACTTTCAATTACGATCAGTCTTCCAAGCCACTTTTCTTTCTCATGAGAAACTATAAACTATGACCAGCTTACTGAACCTGTCTATTCCCACATTAGTCCATACAGCCTGGCTTGTTCTGCTTTTTCCCCCTGTTCTCCTTGTGGATTCTAAACTTTTAACCTATACATATTGTTATACTATATCTCACTACAAAGGTGTCAATGTACTAGAAGAAGCATCAAAGTAAGGAACAAATAAAATGTCTGACCTACAAATTTTTTAAATGAAAAATATAACTTCAGAATGATAACCTTCAGAAACGCAGTAGTTACACCAGACTTTTTCCAGAGAGATTTGTCTCTCAGGAGTCTTTTGGCTGATAAGTGAACTTCTCGATTAATTATGAGAACAAAATCTTTTTTTGTGCCAGAGAATATATTACCTCTCTGTGATCGGTTCAAGAGCAATAGTGTTTTTATGTCCTCAGATGTTAAGTAAGAAAGTGTTTTCCAAAGTGCTTTTAGGCTTTATATGCTTAATTACTAATGAGGCAATGCCTGGCAATCACACTAACAAGGCAATGAGTGATCTTATAACGTGAATCACAACATTGCGTTCAACTGTATCTGCAAAGCATGACTGTACTTGTAAGAGAACAACTTAAATACAAAACTGAATTAAAACACCAGAGTCAGAATGTAATTTTCATAACCAAGCATAATCCAAAAGTAGATAGGATAAAAATACATAAATATTAGTTTATTTTTGTTTGTCCTCCTAGCAGCTTTCCATGTGTATAATATTGAGAGAGAATAAAATTCTGTGTATGCAGATTCCCCCGAGAGCCCCCCTAACTTGGATAAATTCTATACTCAAGCTAGCCTTGGTCACTAGTACCCTGGCCTTAAGGACAGAGCCACCTGCTTGGCTGTAAGAGCAATTGTTTTTCTGTGCTGTGGAGCGATTAATCTGTGCTCTCCCACTGGTAACACCCTTTTTATAATAACCCTGTGATCTCTTTGTTCAGAGATCTGACTTTACAAGTTCAGCATCTACAGAGCTTGTGTCAAATAAACTTTTGTCTTTTACCTCAAGTGACCTCCGTTAACTAAATTTCCAGCACAATATAGAACCAATTCACATTCAACATGCAAACCAGCTATTACTAACCTGCAACCCCCACAGGGCCACTACATTATTACCTTATTAGTATATACAACCTTAATGAAGTGTAACAGACATAAGGGATTATTTAATATGTAACTATGCTTAATGTCTACTCACCTATAGTGACCAATCATCAGGCATATTTATCGGTCACGTTCTTAAACACAAACATCGTACTTGTTGCAATAGGTTATAGCACCTGGGCAGTTTGTGCCTTTTATTACATATTTTTTTTTAAAAAAATTTAAAAGGTAACCCTAGATACCTACAGCATACTGTGATGAAAGTTTCTAATTCTGGTAACCTTATGACAATAAAAAATAAAACACTGTTTAAATCCGATAATGAGTATATTGAATATAAGAGCTTACCTTGTTTTTGGGGGATGTATGGACCTAATAGTTTTGCTCTTTTTTTCTCATAACCCTTCTGGGTGATATCACCTAAGAAACAAAACAGACATGTAAATTTGGTGTCCTGGAACAAAAACCAGTTAGAATAAGTCCAACAATTAAAAAACGATGACAAACAAAAATTAAGACCAATGAAAAGTTGCTAAGAATAGGACATTCTATAACATACAAAAAGTCAACTCAAAGTTGAACTCCCACTTTAAGGGGAAATACACCCTGACAGCTTTTTTTAAAATGTATTTGCCCTGAAGGCATTATGGAAGATAACCATCCATCTGTAAATTCAAACATCAGAGTCATTTATCATGAAGTCCAAATGTGTCAAATTAAGACAAATAATTAGCATTTTTATTTTACTATTTTATGAGAATTCCCAAGTGAATGAAAGTAACTAATGCACTTCCAATCCTATGGAAAAATTGCAAATGTACTTTTTAAAGGTTATATAGAGAGAAAACAAATACCCTTTTACATTTTAGTCTACACGTGGATATATTTATTTTAAAGGTATGGTACCTGTTATCCAGAATGCTGGGTACTTGGGGGTTTCTTGGGGTTTCTGGATACCTTAAGTCTACTAGAAAATCATTTAAACATCAAATAAACCCAGTACAAAGGATTAATTCTATATTAGTTTTAGAGATGCACCGAATCCACTATTTTGGATTCAGCCGAACCCCCGAATCCTTTGCGAAAGATTCGTCTAAATACCGAACCAAATCCTAATTTGCATAAGCAAATTAGGGGTGGGATGGGAACATTTTTTTACTTCCTTGTTTTGTGACAAAAAGTCACACAATTTCCCTCCCGTCCCTAATTTGCATATGCAAATTAGGATTTGGGTTCGGCCAGGCAGAAGGATTCGGCCGAATCCTGCTGAAAAAGGCCGGATCCTGGCCGAATCCTGAATTCGGTGCATCCCTAATTAGTTTGGATCAAGTACAAGGGACTGTTTTATTATCACAGTGAAAAAGGAAACCTTTTTTTAAAAAAATTTTTGATAATTTGGATAAAATAGAGCCTATGGAAGATGGCCATCCTGTAATTCAGGGCTTTCCGGATAAAGGGTTTCTGCATCCCATACCTGTACTGTTAAAGGTACCAATTGGTACTGTTGACAATAGACCACAGCAACAAAAAAAAATATTACTTCTTTAATTGTTCTAAGTGTTCCTCAGACTTGGTGCTGGCCTCTACTGGTTCACAGAGCCATGGCTGAGTATTTATAGGTACCAGCATCTTTTTAACTTAAATACAACTGTTATTGAATTTACTCATTACAAATGATCCCGAGTTAGAGTAATTCCATCTTAAATGAATCAAAACAATAAGAACAGATTCTACCTTGCACATACAATATACACCACTGAGTTTCATGTGTTCTTCACAATGGGAAAGCCACAAATATGGGTGGAATATGAGAAGATTAGAATGGTTCTTTTACTGTTCAGTCATCTTTTCTTTCACTTCCTTAAACACATCACCAGCCGACTATTATGTGCTGCATGATATGAGCAGCTGAGAACTCTTGATAAAGCCCTGCACTATGACAAGCATTGCTTTAGAAACCATTAAACAATGTATGGATTCTAGTATACCCTATAATATGGCATTTCCATGCTGAACACTAATTTGAAAGCTAGAACAAAGTTGCATCTCTTCAATTCCTGCTGTTCCAGAAGTTTAAATACTCGTAAAGTATTTGTCCTTTTGGTGACTTGCAGGACGTGGTCATATAAGACCACCATACATATATGCCCATCAACAAAGAGTCAAATAAGAAACATGTCTTTCAGGAGAAGATAAAACCAAAGTTGGAGCCCAATCAATTTTATTGCCACCAGCAATGTAGGTATTGACCACAAACTTTCTAAACACTATACATCCCAGTAATAAACAACAATCCCATTCAGCTCAATTCATATAATTAAATTCCCCGTTATGACCAATAATTTAAAAACAATGGATTGTGTCCTATTAAGAGTCTTCAAGTTAAAAAAAAGCAGCAGTATTAGTGTTTTTAGGCAATTTTTAGGCAAATTCCTGGTTTTCAGGAAGTGAATACCATCATATGTGCCATCAGCCTTAGAGGGGAAGACAATTTATTATCAAGTACACAAAGCTCTCCAAAAGTGATGAGTGCCTTGGTATGACAGAGCTTAAATTATAGGTGCTTGACTTGGAATATTTCAGGTATCTTTTTCATTTAGACACAAGCCAGAAGCAAACAAAGTTCTCTAGGTGTTTTGTACATGTTTGGTGTGTGCTCAAGAAGAAATAAGGAGTTGTGTGACCTCAAGTCATTAAATATCTCAAGCACAAGTCTTGCGTTTCAATGGCAGGTTCCACTCCATCTGCAATACAAATCCTCCGATACAGATGGTTATCATGGAGGTGTAAAATCTCCCTTGGTGAGTTATGAATAACTGAATCCTCAGCATCCAATGTCAAACTACCCTAACTCCTTTAATAATTATGCAAGGTAGCAAATAGACCATCTGCAGGGTGGTATGCTTGGACGTCAGATGATCAATTTTTTTTCCAATTACCAGTTTTGTGTATTTATCCTTCAATTAGTCCTTCTATGTTTGCTGTGAAAACCACCACTGAACAAACAGTAGATTGGTAATGAGTTAAGTTTGAGTTGCCGTAATGATTTTTAATGCAATGGAAGCATTGGAAGTATTGGAATGAAATATGTGTATAGCCTCAACAATGTAACTGTGTTGTAGCCCCAAAACCAACTGTCAGTTTGCCTATGAATGAGCATTTACACAAAATGGCAAACTCTCGGTTCTTGCACAGATCAAAGCACAAGATTACTTTAATAGATATGATCTAACGGTTCTAACCATTTACTTGCTACACTATTTATTGCAGCTTTGACCTTCCCTACAGCAGGGGTCCCCAACCTTTAGGGTTCAAGCACACGGACAGATTCGGGGAGATTTAGTCACTTCTGCGGGGCGACAATCTCCCCCTTCCGGCCGCCTGCCTTCCCCCTGCCTGCTGTCTGCTATAATGACAAAACGCCAGCGCCAATGCACATGTGATGCTTCATTTTTCAAAGTCACCAGAAGTTGCCTCACGAGGAAACTTCAGGCGACTTCGGAAATCGATTTTGTCATCCACAGTACTTGAACAGAATCCCCTATTTTCTGCACTACTTTGGGGCCTTGTTGTTTTTGCTAGTTTCAAGTACGCCAGTACACAACGAATAAGCAACCCTTTCTCCATGGTTTCCCTAAAAAATACCTAAATATTCTCGGCACTACTTAGCACACAGCATAAGACAACATAAAAAAAACATCTGTATTCATAAAAGACAAATACTGGGAAATGTCCCCTTCTCATGGGCAGGGCAAAGGACATAATGTAAAGGACAGTTGGGGGTCATTTATCAACACTGGGCAAATTTGCCCATGGGCAGTAACTCATGGCAACCAATCAAATAGCTGCATTCATTGTTCTACTTGCAGCTGGCTTCAAAAAGCTAATCACTGATTGGTTGCTATAGGTAACTGCCCATGGGCAAATTTGCCCAGTGTTGATAAATGAGCCCCAGTATGTGCAGTGTGACTGCTATAAGACTATTCCATCTTAATATGCAGCAGGATCAAAATTCTCCAGGCGTTAGCATTCTCTGCAGGGCAAGAACCAGTTATGATGCACACGTGCAGGGCAAAAAATGTGACTTTAATTATTATGGGGTAACTGCAGCCAACCAATAAAAGAGAAGAATGTCAATTTCTTAGTTGCAGTTTCCTGCTCTGTCAGGAAGCACAATCAATCATATCTGAACATAAACACGGATATCCTGGCTAAGTCACTTGCTACAGACTGTGGTCGCAGGAAAATACAATGACAATAAGGGTGTTCAGAAACCCAAGAAACGATCTATCAGCAGGGAGAAAAGGTAACACTAAGGACATGAGACGATCACTGTAGCAAGGCATGAATGCCAATTACTAGTGCATACAAGCAACGCAATCACTGAAAGGCACACACTATACTTTCAATCTCAGTGGGACTTTCTGTTCAGAAATGATGAAAAGGAAATGCATACAACCAGGGTAACACTGCATCAGAAGCCACAAAGCTTCCATAAATGATAGGTGACATGGACTTGATTTGTAGGGTTGGTCAGAATCCTGCAGTCAAGCTATGAAGGCTCATTCACTTACTGTAATTACCATTACACATCGAGCAAAGTACAATTTAAGATGTTTTTTTTCCCCACCATTTCTCCCAAGAATTCATATGTTTAAATGCAGGGGTTGAATTGGGCACAATTGCACTGTGTCTGGCACAAGTGCGTCATATTTGTCAAAACAGGCAAAACTATGCATGCCCTTTGTTGTAAATCGAGCACAATTATGCTGAGTACTTTAAAAGTCTATCTGATATAATTTCTGCCATTGGCATGCGAGTGAAATCTGAACCCAATTCTCTAAGCACAACTTTGCTGTGGTGATTGACAAAGGGAGCTGAGAGGACCCCGGAGCTACCGCCTGGTAAGGAGGTGACCGTACCTTGAGGATTCACACAGCGCAGTGTGTCAAAAGTTGCAGCCAAAAGTTAGGCACTCCCAAGTGATTATATATACTTACCTCACACTCCAGGTTGGTGCTCCTATTAGCAAAAAACTGCACCGGTCCGGGGGTTCTTCCAGCGAGCACCAAAGAGCGATTGGCTTCCTTCTGCCTTCAAATTTCTGGGGACAGACGCATGCCTAGTAGAACAAATAGCTGACTTCTTAGGTAAAGTCTGGCTTTTCGCACTACTGTGCATGTGCACCCGCACGAAGAGAGAACAAGGCTGAAGCTGATCCCTCCATGGTGCTTGCTGGAAGAACCCCAAGCCGGTGCAGTTTTCTGCTAATAGGAGCACTGGCCCCGGGTGTGAAGTAAGTATATACCATCACTTGGGTAACTTTTTGCATCCCAAAGTAAAGAGAGCCTTTCTTTCTCCTATAATTCACTCAGTGTATATTGACTCTGTTCCATAAAGCTGCCGATCACCCTTAATACATACAGTAAGTTGCACAAGAAAAAAGCATCAATATTAAATAAAGTTCTTTAGACATGTTTGACAATCACTGCTGTTTCACCTTTAATAAATTAATTTCTAGATTAATATAGGTTTACAGGAACCCTATTTTGTCAGGACAGGAGCAAAGCAGTGATTCTTAATACAGCTTGTTTCCGGTACAGACTGCACTACGGTTAAACACGTGTACATGAACACTTCATACACTTTCCACAGAGACCAACTAAAATACACAAAGCTGAGTTTATTTATCCTGACTCATTCCAAGCCATGCTCCACTTTCTATAATATTGAGACAATCACAGTCACTTGGCTTTTAATCATTTCAAAATCAGCAGCCGTCTGTCTCCTCTGCACCACCTTTTAAGCTGGCCATACACGGGCCAATACGACAGACTGAGTCAACGGGCTTCCCCGAACAATATCTGGTCGAAACGAGCGGATCTCCTTTATTCACTCTCACTGCTGAGACTGAAACAATCAATAGACTTTAATGGGCTTCTTTGGAAAGGATGAGAATTAAATGATGTGGCAGAGCACAAAAGTTCCAAATAGCTGGTGAGTGGGTTCACTTAAAAAAAGAGACTGTATTACCCACAGCAGTTGCTAATGTAGAAGTGTCCATTTCTCCAATCTTGGAGATATCTGCCATGAATGTACCTAGTTATAAGGTACTTATTTATACACCATTAATGTACCATTCACGGAAATATATATAATTCTTTGCTTTGGTGGAGCTTAAAAGGTTCCTCCAATACCACAGCAGCAAGGAGAAGGAAAGTATTTTTTTAATTGGAGGTGCCAAGACTTAGGCACCCCAAGTGATTGTATTTACTTGCCGATACCTCAAGCAGGTGCTCCTATCAACAAATAACTTCACCAGCCTGGGATTTTCCCAGCGAGCACCACAGAGTAATCCCCTTCTCACTTCTTCCTTCTTTGCTCAGCAGTAAAGCCAAACTTTAACAAAAAAGTTGGCCATTTTATCCTACTGTGCATGCAGAGGCCAAAAGAAATTTGAAGAACGAAGAGGTGGAAGAGGAGGATCGCACCTGGGTGCTTGCTGGAAGAACCCAGGCACAACACAGTTTTCTGCTGATAGGAGCACTGGCCCCAAGGTATCAGGTAAGTAAATACAATCACTTGGAGGGGTCTAACTTTTGGAACCCCCCCATGTTAAAAATACTTTCCTTCTCCTTTAAATTGTCTATATAATGCCCCTCGGCGGAGACTCAACTTTCCTTTCCTGGAAGCAAAGATATGATCCCCATCTATAGTTCTTACTGCTAGCAGTTTTAATCTCAGTCATTAAAAAAATTTCTAGCATCCCCACAATGCACCTGGCATAACAGCCTGTGTGTCCTGCTTTGGTCTGAATTAAAAGATGACAGCTTCTATATAATTCCCCAATAATAATGATATCTGACACTTGCAAATCCCTGAAAGACTAGCAGATCCTTTGTGAGGGAAAACAAAGCATCGCGTTTTAACAAAACCAGAAAGAAAAAGGAGGTTTAGAGCACTTCAAAACATGTACCTGTATCATATAACATGGCAACTATATCACATACCCAATGAGTTCCACCATTAGTCTGAAATCAGTCTAATGGAAATCAGAGTTCCCCTGCATATTCTATCATATTTTTCATTCCGCTGTTTAGCCCTTGGGTTCATCTGCATTGTAATTCCACAGGTAATACAAGTGGCCACATGCGTGTAAAGTATCTGTGCTAATCACTTGGCCACACAACATGATGGCTCCTTAGTGATAATATGAAATGATCTGATTTCCACGAGAGCAATCTTTGTGGTTTTCATTGGAGAACTGCAGGAAATATCAGCAGGGGTCACTGGCACAGTTGAGCACATCCATCTGGTCAATTAAGAATGCTTTGTTCAATATGCTCCCATGAATATATTCCAACTGCACCTAATTCCCCATCCTATTGCCTTATTTAATGAATTCCCTGCAGAAAAAAGCACTGAATGTTTGACACAGAACAAGTAGATGAAAGGGAATAATTGTGCTGTGAGTGTGGCACGGTTGGTGACATACACAGTACCGAGCGGGGAAAGTAGGTGTCTTCAGCATAGAAATCGCTTACCCTGCTTAGTCCATAGAGATATGAGCTGCAAGAAAAATATCATGGGCACTAATATTGTATTCCACACAGACTGATGGGTGTCACATAAAATACTAAAACGAACGGGAAAGAACACACCAGCCTATTTGATACAACAATCATACCTATTGGCACTATTTTGAGCTGCTATTTATGTCTATACTTTCCCTTGAAAACAAAATAATGTAATGAACTCCCTCGATTTCCATTAGTTCTTAGCACTCTTGTAACAAAATGGCTTTAGCGTGCCAAATAACCTTTAATACGCATGTCAAGCTTTTAAAAGTACTTATCAGCCACTTGCCAGATTTCAGAGGCCCTTCTTATGCTTCCACTAGATGTAACTGCTGAAGAACTTAAATTTGGCATTTGAGTACAAATAGGATTCACAGAGGTTTGTCACCCTGGGGACTGTCAAGTCAGTGTGTGCAACATGCAAAATGCTCAGAATCCACCCCCATTCATTTTGATTAACTTTTTATACATCTGTGGATACATAGTCCTGCAGCTGGTCAGGAAGCAGTGGATTACCTGCATAAAAACAAATGGGTGACTTGCCAGTTGCGGGTAGGATGGGGTATAGATGCAGGTTTGAGGGTCGGGTTTTATCTATAGCAAGTTTTACTCCTTTACACATTCTTAAATGAGTTTCTGCTCCACCCACTGGATGATGTCACTTCCGGTTTGCAGCAACAGCACTTCCTTTTTAATTGTGGGCAGCAGGTTGCCGATCTGGTTGTGGATAAGGCAGGTCAGGGAGCGGGTCCAAGTGGCTAAATATGTGGGTGCAAGTTAGGGTCCTGGTTTCAAAAATGGTTTCCACACAGGACTTTAGCAGATATAGGTCAGGCCTTTGTTGCTTAAATTGCTATAGATTGATGATGCAAAAATGAAACTCTTTGGATTAAATCACTAAAGTATTTTTAAAGCAAAAAAGTATTTGAAAAAAAAACAACAACCTGCCAACTACTAAGAGCAAGATGGATCTATTATGCTCTAGACCTACGCGGCAGTCAGTTACACTGGGCATATTCTACAGGCGTGTTTGGTGTTGCTCCCCCTGGCTTCAACACAGGTGCTTGTTTTTAAATACCTGGCTTGGAGGCATGTTTTAAAGGTGTAAATATACAAATCTACTCCAACCAGGACCTCCACATGCTGGCAGCCCACGTGGCACTGCAAAATAGGCAATCACATCACTTATTTGGCAACCCCAATGAGCTTGAGTGGTTCCCCAACACTCTTCTTACATTTGAATGTGGCTCACAGGTAAAATACTATAAAGGGTTGGGAAGCCCTATAGCACAGGTAAAGAGAAGAATTCTACTAAGTATCGACAAATCCTGGAAAGTAATGCTCCAGTGCCAGTGACAACTGATCCAAAACATACCTTTAAATCAACAGTGAACTAGGTCAAGAAACAAAAGGAATTTATGCTCATCCAACTAGCTGCCCTTGTATGACTATAGCATGGCAATTCCTGATTTCTTTATAAGAAAAGAGAGATATAAAGAGAAAAGACTAAGAAAATACGGAACATGAGTGATGAGGAATGGAAAAATATTTTGCAGAGTGGGCCTGTGGTCTATGGATTTATGGTGAGCCCCTGGCACCACTGTCCAACACGGCTTCCAAGCAGTTTAAACACACCTTTGAAAGCACCTAAACTAAACTATAAAATACCAGTTGGCAAGTAGCCGTTACGTCACAATACACTACTGCCAAACGCAGCGTCTCTCAGTGTGCTATTTCTTAAATAGTGGGAATTCTATCAGCTGGCATCAGAAGTAATACAACTATTTATGCTATTCTAATGGCAAGCAAATGGAATAATCCAGGAGGCACATATTTGTCTTTTATCATTTGACATGGAAGCCTAAAGCACATTTACAGTAGTATTCAAAGTGAGTAATTATTAAGTGGAAATTTAATCTGTGTCTGGAAGATATGCATAACTTAGTAGTAGCAAATGTCTTGCATAACTCACCTTATACACGGGTAAAGCTCTTGTTAAAGACACTGTTTATATAAAGCTGTATGGTTTGACAGGTTTCCAGAATGTCAACGATGAGGGATATGCTGTTAGTTTATACAAGTCACAATTTTACTCTCATAGCTTCACGTTTCTAAGGCACTTCCTATCAAACACGTCTCTCCATCTCCTTCACACACCAAAGCATTTCATTCTAGCACATACAAATATCAATCTCGCATGGGCATAATTACAGGACAAAGGATGAAAGGTACTGACATACTTTAACCCCAATGGCCAGACCTGAGGTGGATCTCCCCATACACTTCTGGGCAAAAATTGGACACATATGGATATAGCAAACAGACCATTGACCAAAAGAAGTGACCAGATGAGCCAGTATGCATAAAACCAGAAGTGACAAATTTTCCGAAAACGCTTTCCCATCGGCAATTATTTAAATTGCGGGTGGGATAAATCATTTAAAGTTGGGATACCAAATACTGCATTTGCTTCCCAGCAATAAAAATTACATTTAAATTAAATTTAAGACTAAATATGAAATGAAGAGGTGACCTTGGGTATTTCTAGCATTCTTCTCAGAAAATAGCTTTAGAGTGTAAAATATACTCTAACGGGCATGTCAAGCCTTTGAAGGTATTCATCAGGCTCTTGCCAAATTTCAGAAACCCATATTATGCTGCCACTAATTATAACTGGACATGTATATGTGCCGGCCTAAATTTATTATGGTCGGGTAACCCCATTCATTAGACTATGCAGTATTGGTGACAAATTCGTTTAAGATTATGATCAAATTTTTCTCTTTTCCTTTCACAGAACCCAGCACTGTATCTTCATTTTATGCCCACCAAACACTGCAGCTTTATTGGACACGGATAGATCCATCACAGACAAAAATCCACAGGCACACTGAATTATGATTATGATCTCCCTTCTCAATGAACTATTACCCACAGAAATCCAAAATAAGGCCACAAACCAATAAATAGCCTCCTTTGAACTATTTTCAAAACTACAAGGAGTTCTGAATCAATCACTGTAAGGGCTATTCCACACGGGGAGATAGCGACGCGTTTGCGGTCGCGGCGACAAAGCGCCACGACAGTCGCCGCGACTGGCGCAGGCGACAGTTTTGTATGGGCGCCTATGTAAAAACGCCTGTGCTAACCACACGAGGCGATGCGCTTTTCAACAGTCGCCTGAAAATGCCTCGCCAGGCTTTTTCAGGCGACTGTTGAAAAGCGCATCGCCTCGTGTGGTTAGCACAGGCGTTTTTACATAGGCGCCCATACAAAACTGTCGCCTGCGCCGCGATCGCAAACGCGTCGCTATCTCCCCGTGTGGACTAGCCCTAATTCTGTTTCTATAGGACAGTTGTTCATTTCTTTTCAAAGGAAGTAATGACCCAGTAATCATATGGTTAGATGTTATTCCTCATTGTGGTTTGTTTTTTTCAACAGAGATAATAAAGCATATGTTTAATAGAACAGAAGAGGAACTTGGTCCCATCTGGCAGGTGGGTGATAATAGTCATATCTTTGGGGAGATCAGGTAAATTATTCCTATTGTGTGAACTACATCCCCATTTTGTCTAAATAAAAACGTTCACTAAAATACCCATACCAAATAAAATATAGTTTAAAGGACCAGAGGCACAAGCTTCGGACATTATTGCTACCTGGTCTTCTGAAAAGATATCCCCCAATAAGGCCTAGGGGCAGACCAACTGGATAGCGGAAGAGGCAGCCAGCGTATGTGCTCCTGAAATCACATGAATAAGCAGAAATGCCTGCTGCTGTATTTTGCTGCAATTATGCAATTTCAGTGACATGCAGAAACTTAAAGGAAAACTATACCCCAAAAATGAATACTTAAGCAACAGATAGTTTATATCAAATTGAATGACATATTAAAGAATCTTACCAAACTGGAATATATATTTACATAAATATTGCCCTTTTACATCTCTTGCCTTGAACCACCATTTCGTGACTCTATCTGTGCTGCCTCAGAGATCACCTGACCAGAAATACTACAACACTAACTGTAACAGGAAGAAGTGAGGAAGCAAAAGGCAGAACTCTGTCTGTTAATTGGCTCATGTGACCTTACATGTGGTTTGTATGTGTGCACAGTGAATCTTACGATCTCAGGGGGCGGCCCTTATTTTTTAAAATGGCAATTTTCTATTTATGATTACCCAATGGCACATACTACTAAAAAAGTATATTATTATGATAATGGTTCATTTACATGAAGCAGGGTTTTACACATGAGCTGTTTTACTCAGTATCTTTTAATGGAGACCTACATTGTTTGGGGGGTATAGTTTTCCTTTAAATTCAAGGTAATGGCAAGGTGTGACCAAGTTACGCACAGAACTAACTACAGTAAACCAAAGGTCGACTGGTAATTCTGCAATTTTAAAGGGTGCATGCCATTCATGCATTATCTGCCTCACTTGCAACCTCCTTCAGTTGATGTGACCCCTGGTCTATAGTTATGCAATTTCTGGTTTTATGGTAGCTGTTGGTAGAAGGTTGGGTTGAAGATAAAGCCGTTGCAGGTAGATGATCCAAGCCGGTAAAAAATGCAACAAAGTAGTGATAAGGGAGCATAGAATGGCCAAGAGAACTTGTAGTTTTATTAAATTGAAGTGTTTCAGGTTGCCAACAACCATTTTTCAGGACTTTTTTTGCAAGTTCTCTTGCCCTTTTTGTGTCCCTTATCCGCATCACTACTAGGATGGTACAAGAAGGATTGCAAATCCTGTTTCAGGGGTTGATGTGTAGAGTATATTAGGGCTGTGTGCTGAATACCTATTAGTTCACATAACAAAATAAACAAGAATTGTAATTTGCATTTTCAGATGTATGAGAAATTAAAAAATGTGCACCACCTGTGAACAAAACATTGTCTCAATTAGTTGTCTACAGGTTTAAAGTCATATAAGGGTGTAGATTCAGTTTGGGGAGGCAATCCATATACGGCTGTTTCTTAAACCTGGATTCAGTGGAGCCCTACAAAGTAGATCACAAACGCTCAGTCATTGACACCACAGCCATTCTGCTCTAGCATTGAACCATTTCACAAGAAGGTCTGTTACACTGATGGTAACTAGTCTGACCAGCCTGAAAATCATATTTGAAGAAAACTGGAATGCTTTGTATGTATATTGCCCTTTTAAGCAATAATAAAAAGGAATTAACATTTTAATAACATTCTGTGATGCTAGTTCATAATTAATGAGGACTATTAGGAGAAGCCGGCAGACAAAATAAATACACAGAACACAACCACGCCTATTTACCTCTGATGTCATTGAGTAACTACATCATCTCTGTAGCAGACAAATGTTCTCCAGTTGTTATCTATGAGTCAGCAGAAGCAAACACGGAACCTGAACAGACAACATGAGTCACCTCCATAAACGAACTTCTAGCAGATAACTTTTGGTGTTATCACTTTATTAAAGGAGAAGTAAAGCTTAACTAAAGAAGTAGCTAGAAATGTTGTACATTATGTTTTGGGCTTCTGTACACAGCCCTTTAGTAGTAAAGATATGTGTCTTCTTTTCTGCTTATTTACTGCCCATGCTCTGTGCTGCTGTCACTTACTGAGCTTAGGGACCCACTCACAATATACAGTACACATAGAATATAAATGTCACAATAAAAGGCTGATTAGTAATTAATACATATAATTACTACATTAAACCAGTGCAACTAGCATCATAATTTAAAAATCAGCCCAGTAGCATCAGCTTAAATTACATACCAACCTCATTTTTTGCTCGATAATTTGTAACAACCCCTAATCTTATCTTCTCAACAGCTGCTCAGAGCCCACTGAGCATGTGAGTGTCACAGACACTTTCCAAGAAGGTGACCCCCTGTGACAAGTTTGTAATCCTGGATCATTGCTGCTATTGACAAGCTGAAACGTTAGGCAGATGCAGTAAGTTCAATATAAAAAATATGGGTATTTTTAGCCGTATTCATTTTTAGGGTTTAGTTCTCCTTTAAGGACGGAGAAAGACATATGTACAACCACTACTTGTCGAGACCGTGTTCAGTGCAGAAGACACTCGTTGGGGGGAGTCAGTAATACCATGAGAATCCAACACTGGACTGGTCTCCGGTAGTCGGCCATATCTAAAAAGCTGTGCATAAACATATACTTGATAGCATGAAACACATTAATGTACACACAACCCTTTAGTGTCTGCAGTTACTTTCCTATTTACTCTCATTTTACTGAATAACAAATCCTATACTTAAATGAATAGGACTGGTACTGAAAACATTTTCTAAAAAACAGAAAAAATATAAAGTTTCACTTTTCTACTTCCTGAGCTTTGCAAGAAAATGGAGATATGAATCTTCCAGTGTACAGATAAACCACCCGCAACGCCAGAAAAAGAAGAAGCTTTCTTCTTCACCTACACCCAGAAACCTTTGCATGGTTGCAGGCACATGCGGTGGATTTCGGCATTGAAAAGTTAGAGCTAGATCAGCCCCATGTGGCATTAGGCTAGGGCTACACAGGGCCAAAATCAGCCTGCTGGAATCCACTGGTTGGTTTCAGGAGCTTCTGTTTGCATCTGGAAACATTGTGTCGGCTCCGACGCGAACACAAACTAGGCAGATTATGGCAAAAAAAACGCAAAACTTTACATGTGTGTTCGCACAGGAGCCACCACAATAGTACTGGATTTGAAAGAAGAAGGAAACTTCTACCCATGAAAGAGGCTGAAATCGGCAGACAGATTTCAGCAAGCTGATTTCTGTTTTGTGTGGCCCATAGCCTTTTGGACTTCTGGGGTTGTTTATACAGTGTTCATTATCTCTACTCAAACAAACTCACCTTATTACAGGGATAGGGAGTGGCGTAGCAAGTATAATTACAAAACAATGATTAGCTCTTAAGAAATAAAGACAAAGAATAGAGTACATTTTCAGAATAGGTTCTATTTATTATGTTCACTGTGATGTGTTTTACTTGCATGCACTAGAACACAATATTTTTTTTGGCACATTATATTATGGTGGCTATAACAATTTCCATATACAGAACTAGTTATGGAAAACCTAAGTCAAAGCCAGGACTCGGGCAGTACAGGTGTATCTGATAATGGATAAGCAACAGAAACATTTTTGATACAGAAAAACTGGTCTGTCTGGTTTTCTAATATTCTAAACATTAATTTAAGGTGTGTAACATTAGCTACATGCGCCTTAACAGGTACACCCTGCTGAATCCTAGAGTTTCAAACGTTAAAAGCTACTGCAGGAAAATGGAGCCCCCTCTGCACACCAACGGTTACATTACTTCCACATTAATTCCTATAAAAATGGGGTAAAAACTCTCCACTGAGCTCCAGAAATCAGTTCAGGGGCCCACCGCAGGTACCCACAGTAAGTGTCAACTAGTTCAGTCAAGGGCAAGGTCGTCACTCACACAGAAATAAAAATATTGTTGGCTAAGATAAGAACATGAAACCGCACGGCTTGGCTTGGAGGGTGGCCATTCTCCCCACTGAGATATGAACATCCCACAGCCAAACAAACAGATGAGTTCAGTGTGACCACCTTTGAGCCTTTATGGACATCATCACCATTACTATTCAAAATTGAATAAGAGTATAAAATTAAAATTCAAATATATAAAAATAGTGACACTTGAAAGTGATAACTATCTAATCCAGATGAAAACCATTGAGGGCTTTGAGAATATTACAAGCATATTATAATAGAGGCCTGTCATATTCCTATCAGCAATGCATAGGTACAGAATTTTACAAAAAGGCCGCCTCCCATATAATACATTTTAAGCAAATAATTCAACATAGTTTTAATTATATGTTTTTTCTTTAATAATAAAGCAGTACCATGTACTTGATTGTAGCTAACCTGCAGACATCCATATTGGTGGCATAAAAATAAATCCAATACCTGCAAAAAGTGTCTAAATTACATTTTTTTAAATTTTTTTTACATTTCCCCAATAAACTGTTAAAGGAACAGTAACACCAAAATATGAAAGTCTAATTTAATGAAAATATAATGTACTGTTGTGATGCCTTGGTAGAAATATTTTATATAAACATGCTGATGTGTAGCCAGTCAAAGATAAAATAGGAGAAAAGGCACAGAACACACAGCAGATAACAGATAAGCCCTGTAGTATAAAATAGGATTCTTCAGAACTTATCTGTTATCTACTGTGTATCCTGTGCTTGAATGTTGCACCCATGGCTACTCAACAGCTTGTTTATAAAACTATAGTCGTGTTTCTGTAGCAAACACACCAGTTTTAGCAGTGCAGGGCAACACTGCATTATATTATTATTCCTTTAAGGGCAGAGACACACGCTCAGATTCTGGGAGATTTAGTTACCCGGGGCGACTAATCTCTCCAAAACTGCCTCCGCAGGCTAGAATCTAAACTGCTGGCGGGGTGGCACTCAGAGCGCTTCGTTTTCCAAAGTCCGAAGTTCAGGTGACTTTGGAAAAAGAAGCGCACAATTGCCATCCCGCCGGCGATTTATATTCTACCCGGCGGGAGGCAGTTCTGGGAGATTAGTCACCCTGAAGAAGAGGAGATTTCGCGTTGGACGACTAATCTCCCCGAATCTGAGCGTGTGTCTCAGCCCTAAAACACTTTAATTTTTTATGTTACTGTTTCTTTAAGCCTGGTTGCTGATCATCATCAGTCTTTCAGCTTGCCAGCAAGTTAAGGTGGCCATACATGGGTTTATAAAAGCTGCTGATCTGCTCCTCTGTACTGAGTTGACAGCTTATTGGCCCATGCATCGGGTCCTTGCCATGGCCTGTCCAACCCAATTCTGGCTGAAAACCATCCAGATATTGATTGGGCAGGTGTAGATATCCTGTTGAGATGAGAAATCGTGAGAGCCTGCATTTACTATTGTTGTGATTGAAGGCCAAATGATCGAATAAACTGAATAGTGCCCACCTTCCATGTGGACATATCGGGGAAAGATATACTCGCAACATCGCCAAAGCAGCGGATCTTTAAATGTATGACCAGCTTAAGTGTAGAACAAACAGACATCTCAGAATCAATAAACAAACACCGGTTAAAGGGGAGATTCACCTTTAACCCATGTTTGTTTATTGATTCTAAGTAGTCTTTACTTCCTTGTTTTGTGACAAAAAGTCAGAAAAAGACAGAAGCCTGGCCAAATCCCAAACCGAATCCTGGATTCGGTGCATCCCTAGTAATTTGGACACTAGCAACTACATTACTGAAATAGCAAACTGGAGAGCTGCTGAATAAAAACTTAAATAACTGTAAAAAGACAAATAATAAAAAATTAAAACCAATTGCAAATTGTCTCAGAATATCGCTCTCTACACCATACTAAAAGTTAATTTGAAGGTGAACAACCCCTTTAAAGGACCAGTAAGAATTTTTTTTAAAATTTGATAGTATACAACAAAATAAAAACACAAAGACATATTAAACTTTAAAATCGCTAATTAAGAAATAACTTACCGAAACTCCACTTGCACTCCTCTTCAGAAAAGGCAACAGGGCAACGATCCATCGTGCGGCACTCGATTTCTCCTCCCTGGCTATCTATCTCCTATAAGGGAGGCAGGGAGGAGAAATCGAGCACCACACAATGGATCGCCTTTTCTGAAGAGGAGTGCAAGTGGACTTTCGGTAAGTTATTTCTTAATAAAGACTTAGTGATTTCAAAGTTTAATTTGTCCTTGTGGGTTTTTTTTCGTTGTATACTAAAGGATTTTTTTTTTTAATTTGATGTTATCAGTCCTTTAAGGTGGCCATATGCCCCAAAGATGTACTGGTGAGGCCACCTATGTGCTTGGCCATAATGGGCTGTCTGATCCAATCCTTTTGCCCTCGGGATAAAAATTGATTATAATGGAGGGGGGTACATGCATTGATGCAGTCCCTGCCTTGGCAAGATCTTCAAACCTACTAGTTATCTCTAAGGGAGGAACCTGGGGAGGGTCCATACGTGGAAACATAAGAATTTAAGCTTGGACCATGAATGTCTCAGTTATCTGATCTGAAAGAAAGGATACAGGCCCTCAATTCATTTACACTGCCATAAGTCTATATTTCTAGTTTTCATCAATTACTCGTGCCAGGCTTGCAATGTCCACTCTGGAGTTGCCAACACTATGACACAGGCTAATGATTATATAGCTCTCTGTCAATTTCATGGCTCTGCCCTCACCACAGACGGCAAGAAAGCAACGAGGTAAATGCTGTATAACTGGCAAGTGTGACTAGGAATGTTTTTTTTTTCCTCACAAGTACAAATCATCCAACGGAAATGATGTGCAAAAATAAAAATGTAATGGGCAGACTGACATAAACAACACATTTTATAATGAATGGTAAAGCCAACGTCAGAATGTGCCATAGACCAAGGGTTGAGAAGCAATAAGATAAAACAAACACGTAAAAATAATTGCAAGGTTTCTGGTCTGTTCAGTACTAGGGTCCTGCGTTTGATTCTAACCAGGGCAATATCTCTGTGGGGCTTGTACTAGTAGAGTCCTGCGAGGGTCCATTTTTTGGAACCCGTACCCGCAACCTGCAATCCACAACCCAGACCCGCAACCTGCAATCCACAACCTGGGCCCGCAACCTGCAATCCACAACCCGGACCCGCATTCTTACCCGCTTGGACCCGCTACCCGACCGGACCAGCAAGTACCTTATGCGCAACTCGGAACCGCTGCCCATCAAGAATCAGGAAGTGCTGTCATTGTAAACTGGAAATGACATCATTGGAAGCAGATGTGATCAGAAAAAAAAGAGTAAAACAGGAAGTGCTGTTATTGTAAACTGGAAGTGATATCATCGGAAGTAGGTGTGATCAGAAAAAAGGAGTAAAAATCGCTATTGAGAAGACTCGCGGCCAGACCAGCGACCCACAGAACCACCGACCGTGTCTATACCCGCACCCAGAACTTCTACCCACAACCCACAGGGTACTGCAGATTTTTGCGAGTAACCCCTGGAAGTTAAAAGGGCTCCCTTAGGAGTTAATCCTTTGTTCAACATGAGTGCAATGAATAGGGCTTGTGATGAACTTACTTTCGGCCAATTGTTTTAACCTTCTTTTTACCGGCTGAACAGGGGGCGGTGATCTGTGCACCAGTAAGTTAATGATATACTGGACACGCCAGAGTCGCTTCAGCTGCCATGTTTAGCTTACAAACCCCAGATTTTTTTTTGTGTTTAAAACAATACAAAAAGTTCAATCATACTGCGCAGGTGGTGTAGTCTCTTATAACAATGTAGCAGAAGTCAGTCATGCATGATTTCTACAGGTCTGTCAACCAGCCGGTTAATGCAGCATTGCTTTAAAAGTCAAAACTTCAAGCACTGCTTAGTTTGCCAGCACTAACTACCGTATATACTCGAGTATAAGCTGACCCGAGTATAAGCCGAGGTACCTAATTTTACCTACGAAAACTGGGAAAACTTATTGACCTAGTATAAGCCTAGACACAACTACAGCCCTGTCTCCCAGCAGCGCACATTCCGCAAAGCGACCCCCCCAGCGATCAACCAGACTTCTTTGCAAAGTTGATGGTGACAGAGAATTGCCAGACGGATTACTGTGTGCATTGTCCCACTGTCCCACTACCATGTGCAGAGGGTGCTGTGTGATATTGCCATCACTGTTAATCTTTCGTATAACCAACAGCGCCCTTTGTTGGTTATATGACGGATTACCAGTGATGGCAATATCACACATATAACCAACAGAGGGCACACTGTTATTCTTTCATATAACCAACAGATGGCGCTGTGTGATATTGCAGTCACTGTTATTCTTTCATATAACCAACAGAGAGCGCACTGCAGAATTTGGCCGTTTCATCATGGGCGAATAAATTCACGGATTTGCAGCGAAAATTCGCCGGCGTCAAAAAAATTTGCTTCAATGGGCGCCAGCTTCAACTTTGATGCCGGCGCTCATTTTAACGCCAGCGAATTGTCGCAATTGTCACTAGTTGCCAGATTTCAGCAGTCTGCATATAGCTAACTTTACACATGTTCCATTAACACACATACTGCCATGTAGTTTATTTGTCTGCTCGTTTTCGGTAAGATGGTTTGCCAGCTACTATCACCATACTAATTGACTCATGATGCCTATTTAGCCCAATTCTATGATTTATTCCAATTCTGGGTCCTGTGATGATACCTTCATTTATCGGTTAAATAGCAGAAAATGTAACTTGATCGATTACAACTCAATATAAGTTCCCTTTCATGGTGACTTTAGGGTTAAAGGATATATGTGACCCTCCAAGGAATTTGAAGCCCTCCAGCTTGCCAGCACCTAGATGTCCTCCCCTGCACATCATTATAAGGCAAGAGGTAGAAGTAGCAGTGAAGAGGACAAGTGCTTAGGGAATGAACACTAAGGGGGGCAAGTCTTGTGCCCCTTAGCACTCTTGCACTTGTGCCCTCAGGGGGTCAAATGCCCCCTTCTATTTTATTTTTGCAATCATTTCTATGTTTCGGCATTTCAGCAACAAATTTGGCTTAAACCAACAAAACCTCAAAACCAAAGATGGGTTTGTCACCTAAGCAGGAAAAATAAAAAAAATAATAGCACAACCATTAACATTGTTTTGCTCTTAGAGCTATAGTACGAAGTGCCATGAAAATACTGAAAGTTGATGAAGTTGGTGTCCTGCAGGCAGATGGAGTAGCCCCCTGCCTGAGACAGTTACTCAAATAAACACCATGGCACATTTGCCTGGGACACCTACAGGTCAAGGGTACATAAGACTCTACTACATGCAGTGAACTGGAAATGACCAATAACTTTCCATGCACTATAACTTGATCAGGAATTTCCCAACACACACCTACTCCAAGGTTGAGAATGGGCTTCAAAACTTGCACAGAACCACCTTTGATAACCTGATAATGTAAAGGGTTGCAGTGGGAAAGGGACCATGTGAGTAGTGAGGCCCATGTGAGTAGTGAGGCCCATGTGAGTAGTGAGGCCCATGTGAGTAGCGAGGCCCATGTGAGTACTGAGGCCCATGTGAGTACTGAGGCCCGTGTGAGTAGTGAGGCCCATGACCCAGCTCAGTAGCAAGGGTGCTGGCCAACCTGCAGGTCCTAAAGGTGGCCATAGACGTAGAGATCCGCTTGTTTGGCAATGTCGCCAAACGAGCGGATCTCTCCACGATATGCCCACATTGAAGTGGGCGATATCGTGCTGATCCAATCGTGGGCCCTAGGGCCCAATGATCGGATCATAATGCATCCGAAAAGGGCAGTCAGATCGAGGGACTGCATAAACGCACAGATGCGGCAGGTTGTTTAACCTGGTTGACTGTCGGCCAGATATGAATTGGGGAAGTCCGTCGGATGGCCCCACATAGCAGCTTTTATCAGGCCGTGTATGGGGGCCTTAAAAGGGTGTTGGACCACGACTTGGTGAATAAACGCAGACACCTATGATGTAGTAGACATCTGTTGTTATGTGTGAAACCATTGCATGGTGCCTGCCCCTAGTGTACCAGGAAGGGGCTTTATCATGATGCTGAATCCTATTTATACAGGTTTAGTGCTGACTAGCAATGTACTGATATAAGGCTGCAGATGCAAATAACTATTTGAACTCTGTGTTTATAAATGACTGAAGTTCCAACATAGGGGAAACCAATGATGGGAAGGCATCTTATACATTTCCACCAAAGGGAACATTCAAATGAACTCAAATAAGTCAATGACAGAGAATAAAGCCATTTGCATGACAGATTTACTGTAAGTGCCTGAACAATGTATTTTAGATGCAGCCAGTTGGGGTGACCATAGAACAGCTTCTATTAGCTGCTGGCTGCTGGACATCCCAGACCAAGTTGTCAGCTTATTGATACACATATGAGCGAAACACAGACTTCCTGACCAATCCCCAAGTTTAAAATCGTGTTGGCCATAATGCACAAAACTTGGAGTGGGCTGATATGGATAGGATGCAAAGTATATATCCTAGTCCTAAACCGCAGTGATAAATAATATAAAAATCAATTTTCTTGCCCTGAGAGTTCTGCTAACTGTCGGTATTGCTACATTGCATGAATGTTATAACGGATAAGGCAGTAAAACTCCACTAACAAGGTGTATTTCCTCAAGCAAATGACCTCACAAAGAACATGCTTAAAAGCGGAGATCTGTCTTCTCATGAATGAGTCACACGGGAGACCAGTGGGTGAAACTGTCAGCCCTCCAGCTGTTTTTGCTCTGCGGAGAGTCATTATCTTTACAAAGAGTGAGCACACAGCCCTCACAACATTGTGTAAAGGCCGGAAATGTTTTGTAAAACAGCTGCCTCTGTTTGATAAATAGTGAGAATCGGGAGGGTTGGATATTTCCCTCATTAATCTCACCTTGGAGATAAACCCATCAGTGATTGGGCGGCCAGTGTCTGACGCATCAAAAGTGACAGAGGAGCATCACTGACCAACCCACACTGGTATAAAGAACCTTACGCCACAAATCTGTCTATTTTGGATAAATAATGAATAATACCCGTATAATTAAGATATCATAAAATTGGTCCTTCTTACTTTTGCATGCCTTCTATTCACCTGGAAACTTGCATACGACTGCAGCAGGGCTGGGCTGGACTGGACTTTCTGTGCTTGTGTTAATGCCTTAAGCTGGCCATAGATGTTGAGATTTTTAAAAGATCCGGTCGTCATCGTGAGACCATGATTATCTCGGAACGATGGTACGATCATACGAATTGTCCATCAACTAAAAAGACCAATTTGCCAGGAAAACAAAGGGGAGCTGCCTGCTTGGCCCTGCAAACATAGATAGATTGCACTGGGACCAACAAAGATTTCTTAACCTGGCCGATCAATTTCCAGAAGGATGTCGGCCGAAAAATCGTAAGATGTTCGATCGCTCGAATCCCACTAACTGCACGATTATTTCGAAAGGATTGTTTGGACTTCGCTAAAATCGGTCGTTCGGCAAGAGAAATCTTCGCGTCTATGGGGATTTTTAGGGATTTTATGTCACACCTAACACTGTACAGATCACAAAAGATCCCCTAAAGCATAAAAACAAAACAAAGCATGCTCTCAACCGGATCAGACGAGCAATGACCTACTACAACTCCCAACATCCTTTGTTAGACATATAAGGGAGTCCAACAAGCTGGGATATCTGTATAGGACATGTGGGTTTCTAATCCATTTTTCTATGATATAAATAAAAGCCATCGTAAAACAGTAAAATCAAAATGAATATTGGACCTGGCGTATCACCCATTTTTCGGGTCGGGGGTCAAACTGACTGGCAGTGTTTAGGGACAATCCAAGTCGGCAGTTTCTATCACTTACACTACAGGATATAGGGAACTGAAAACCCAAGTGCTTGTGGTATTTGCACTTTTAAGGGCCACTTGAGCTTCTTGCTGAACCACAGGAGGAAAACCTATAATAGAACATATTCAATAATCGTCACACACAAGTCTATAAAAAGAACTGCCAACCGCAGCTAATAATGTGTGCGTAGGCGCTCTGCTGCATAATATCTGAATATTTAGCAAAACAAAGCACAAAAGATATGTAGCTCCAGCTGAAGAATATGTCACTGAAATACTGGAAATGCCCCAGTTATATCCATATAGAGAACCTACCATAGCTGCACTGGTACAGTATTAAGCATGCGATCCGTTATCCAGAAAGCTCCGAATTACAGAAAGGCTGTCTCCCACAGACTCCATTTTATCCAAATAAAAATGTTTAAAAATATATAAAATAAAAAAATGTTTATTATTTTTCTCTGTAATAATAAAACAATACCTTGTACTTCTTTCAAACTAATATATAATTAATCCTCATTGGAACCAAAAACAGCATATTGGGTTTATTTAATGTGTACGTGATTTTCTAGCAGACTTATGGTATATAGATACAAATTACAGAAAGATCCGTTATCCAGAAAATCCCAGGTCCCAAGCATTCTGGATAACGGGTCCCATACGTGTAATAGCTTTGCTATATATCTCAATACATATCATAATGTACTTAAATTCAGTTATAGGGGATTCCACTCAATCAATTTCCAGGAGGGGCAGATTCTGTGCACAAGGCAGGCCTGTTTAGGTGGCCTATTCTGTAAAAATCAGTAAATGTATTAAAGAAATGGGACATTTCTTTTCCCCTACTTCTGGAACCTATCTGCTAATCTTCAGATCTCGGGCAGGTGCTATGAAAACTATGCTTTCCCATAATCACATGTGTGCACTTTAACCCTTTATAACCTGCTCACATTTTCCTGGTTAACAGCAGAAAACATAGATATTTTTTACAGTGCTCTTCAGATCTATATAATTAATGCTAAATTGCCTGTGATGTCCTTGTAGCCCTAGGGAATGGCTAATAACTTCCTGCAGTAATGCACAAGCAGCGACGGCTTTTTGCTACACACCCAGGAGAAACAACTTACACTGAAGAAATCATTCAGAAATGGATTTTGAAGGTTAAAAAGCAGGGTCACTACATATTTTTTTGAACATGGACAATCTTCAGCACTCCAGATGCTGTTGAACTGCAACCTTCAGAACTTATGACAGTATTTAGCCTGACGGTGGGATCCCGGGAATTAAAGTTGAACACATGGAAGCCACAGATTTTAAAGTCATGTTCTAAATAGGTATTGTAAAAGCAGGGAATCATGTTAATTTAAGGTAAGGTCCCAAAAGCAGGACCAAATGGCCCTCAACACAACAGAACTAGACTAGAAACAATTCAGAATTTTTATAAATTCCAACTTCCTATCGGACCTGTGGGAATATTTCTTTGAATTTAATCCTTTATGGGTTTCTGAAGCTTTAGACCCCTACAGTAGTAATGTGCGGCCCAAACTCGCCCCCCTACCAACCTAAATCCGGCCTGCTCTATCTCCTCTTTTTATAGACCCGCACCCACCCCCGTGTCCCGAAAGGGGTGGTGCAGGTCGTGGGCGGGGAGAGTTGAAGGGAGGACCGATTAAAGTTTTTTTGCGGTAGCCAGCCCGAATCCACCAAACCTGCGTGTATGGTAAGTCGAGGCGAATGATATTGGCAAAAGGCTTGAATATCAATCATCTAGCTGATTGGACAGGATGGAAAATTTTTAATGGGTGCCTTTATAGGCGCCCGTACATCGGCAAAACTTAATGCTGAATCATTAGATAGAGTATAATTCTTTTGTTCCTGCCTGCATGTCTGACAATTCAGCTCTTACCACTAGTAGAGAAAACGAATGATCTTTCCAGCGCCCAAAAGATCGTAATTATAATGTGTATTAAAGGACAACTCTGCATGCGCCGAAAGAAACGGAAATTGCAGAAGGGACCTGAAGATTACTGAAGTGCTGGAAGATGGAGCCCATGAGCTCTGCTGAGCTGACTCTGCATCGAGGGGTAATTAAAGACTTACGGGCATTTACAGGTATTAACACCTGTGACGGGGGGGGACAGGGAGGGGGGAGAGTTTTTATTAGTTTGAGGGTTTACTTCTCCTTTAAGCAAAATAAACATCTTCACACAATAAATACACCAACTATACAAGTGCTGGTAGGAGGCAGAACTTGAATGTAGCAACCCCACTAACAAGAAATTCCAGCATTATATGCATGAAAGGAAAGCCAGGCATCTGTTCTCTATATAGTAGAGGACTGTGAGAGGAAGCTGAGCGAGATAAAGAGACACAGAAACCACTTCCTTATTTTCCTAGAACAGAAGCATGTCCTACATTGTAAAGGCAAAGTCATAGCTTTGCTGCTTCGAGGTAAAGTGATATTCGTCAGCTCATACAAATCCATAACGACTTGTTCTACCGCTAACATTGACAGAGGGCGGGGGCTGTGGGGAAACCTCTCAATCAGTTCCAAACAATTCTAGTTTCTCAATAAAGTTACAGTAATTTGCAGGTGTTGCAGTCAGTACAACCCACCCACAGCAATTTAGAATGTAATGACCATGTGATAAGCTTTTAAAGGGCCACCCAGAAAGCCAATCAGGAATAGCTGGAAATGTATTTTGCATCACTACAAAGTGTTACAGAAATAATGTATACCACCTACAGTAAGTTTTGCATGAAACAACCCCATAAATACAGCCACTCTCTTAAGAGAAGAGTCAACAAATAATGTTCATGAAAAACAAGTGATACAACCTTATTGATACTAGCCCCAAGGGCATGCCAAACAATTTAGCTTCACCTGTTCCAAAACCACAAACACTACTGAGAGACTATGAGTATGTGTGTATTTGTTTACAAATAAACAACCTATAGTTTAGTGTCCCAATGATCATTCTTTATACAGTCTAAATGTACTAAATATGATCAGATTTCTAATATCCCAAAAAACAGGAGTTACCCCATCTATTTTTATTTATTTTATTGATTCCATGTTCACTTTTATCCCCGTGAGGTGCTAAATGGATGAACTGAGGCAACACCACCTTGTCAGTGTAATTATAATTACTAAAGAACA
This sequence comes from Xenopus petersii, assembly GCA_038501925.1. NCBI lineage: Eukaryota > Metazoa > Chordata > Amphibia > Anura > Pipidae > Xenopus > Xenopus petersii. Next base: position 42,779,167 of record CM076674.1, on the reverse strand, counting down.
AATTATTCATTTTCTTCTATCAAATGATCCAGGAGAGGATCCTGGAATAACTCATGAGGTCTGGCTGTTGCCTTGGGATTAAAAAGAACATTCAGGGCTCCATGAGGAAGACGCTCCTCTCTATTCCTCCCACTTATCTTTTAGCAAATATCTTTGCATGTTTCATTTCCAAAACACCAAAAAGGGTCCACTGAGCAGAAAAAAATAAGGAAGAATTCATCTTCAAAAGCATTAGCTACTGACTGGCGCCCCCACAAGAATGGCCACCTCTTCTCCACTCAGAAAAGTCTTAGGAGGCCTAGAACAGCCTGGTGGCCAGAATTGTCACTTGAAGGATGCATTAAGCCAAGTGGCCTCCAGATGGACAGCACTGCCCTAATTCATACAAATATAGGAGAAAGCTGAAGGGATCCACTCCGCCTGTATGGCTACTACTATCATTTAGAGACCATTCCCCTTCACCCTGGGTTGCCAGAAGTTGTTAGACTACATCTCCTAGCTTCAACTTATAACCAAGGGTTTAAGCATGCTGGAAGTTGTCCTCTAACAATATTCATGGATAGAGACAAATGAAGTATAAAATGAGAGAAATCTAGTCCCTATTACTGAATTTTAGGGATGCACCAAATCCAGGATTTGTTCAGGACTCAGCCCTTTCCAGCAGGATTTGGCATAATCAAATCTGAATTCGCATATGTGAATCAGGGACGGGAAGGTAAATCATGCAACTTTTTGTCACAACTTTTTTGTTACAGTAAGTAAAATATGTTTTTTCCACTTTTTCCTTTCCCCTCCTCGTTTGCATATGCAAATTAGGATTCAAATTCGATTCGGTATTCGCCCGAATCTTTCATGAAGGATTCAGGGATTCTGCTGAATCCCAAATAGTTGATTCGGTGCATCCCTACAGAATTTTGATTGGATATTGATAAATTGCCATCGTTCTTATGTAAATCATATAGTGAACATGTTATCACACAATTTAGGCCAGTCATACATGAAAAAAAAAACATTTTGTCTGGCTTGGTTTCCAAAAAAAGCAAATTAGAATTAAGATGGCCATACACGATTAGATCCACTCGTTTGGCGAGGTTGCCAAACAAGCAATCTTAACCTAATATGCCCACTAACAGCTGGGCGATAGAGTGAATCTGAACGTTCGGATTACAATGCTGAGAACGGGCACCGCTAAGTCGCAAGACGGCATCAACTAGCTGATGCGTTCCTGGATCACAGAAATCAATCAAACCGATCGATATCTGCCCGATTTTTGGCCTGATATCAATCGGGCAGATAAACTGCCGAATCAGTCTAAAGGACCGATATCAGCAGCTTTAATCTCCCAGTGTATGGCCACCTTAAGCCAAATGAGGCTGATACAATAGTTCTGGCAAAATAGAAGGCTTGAGTATCATCATCATCATCATTTATTTATATAGCGTGTTTAGCAGTCCCGGTCTGCAGTCATTGCCTTTAGTCAGACTGAACCCCTTGATTGGAGAGGGTAATCATTGATTTCATGTATGCACTACCTCAGCTATGACAACCATAGCTAAAGGTGGCCATACATTATTGGGCCTCCCGACGGGATTCACCGATCGAGATCTGGCCGAAAGTCGGGCAGATCTCGATCGGATGGGACAGAAAATCCCGTCGGATCGCGGCCGCATCTATTCGTGGATGCGGTCCCGCAATCCGACCGCCCCTTAAGGCATCGTTAGGATCCGATCGTTGGGCCCTAGGGCCCACGATTGGATCAGCCCGATATTGCTCACCTCAAGGTGGGCATATCGGAGGTAGATCCGCTCGTTTGGCGACATTGCCAAACGAGTGGATCTGGCAGTGTATGGGCACCTTAAGTCAACAGTAAATGACCCTGCAGAGGCAATTTTAAGAACAGGCATGCTGTGAGGAGACAAAGAGAAGATTACCAGCACAAGACTGAATATAATCTTTAGACTTCTACGGTAAGGTAGCAGATTCATAAATATAACCCAAAAGGCTATTAGGAACAATTAGGGCCATATTTATGAAGGTGTGTAAAATATTTTAAGCCAAAAGATGGTGTAAAATGAATGACATACTGTATTTATGAAGCTTTGTTGTTCTTAGAACAGAAATAATATGTTACACAGCTAATAATATGTTAACAGCTAATTAAACTATTTATAAAGGTGTGTATTTTTTTTAAATAACAGACTAATGCCATAAATAATGCCACTATTTGGCACCCCTGTGGATATTTAATAACCAATTACAAATCAAGGGGCAAATTTAGTTAGCTAAAAATGTCTGGTATGAAGACAAGTATAAAGAGGCTGTATAAAAAGTGGGGTTATCTTTAGGAGTGGGTCCATTTTATGCCAAGCTTTTTGTAGCTACATGTTTTTTCTGTAAAAAAAACAAAAACAAAAACACCACAAAGCACAAGAACCCCAAAATTAACATCTGAATGTGTCAGTGGGCTAATGCCCAACTGAACAGTGACGGAAGACAAGTATATAGGCCTCCTTGGGCAGAGGTTGAGTTCCTCAACGGCAGTGATCCCCAACCAGTGGCGCCTAAGCAACATGTTGTTCACCAACCCCTTGGATGTTTCTACCAGTGGCCTCAAAGCAGGTGCTTATTTTTGAATTCCAGGCTTGGCAAGTTTTGGTTGCATGAAAACCCATAGAAATCCCAAACAGAGCCTCCTTAGGGTGGCAGTCCACAAATAGACTACCAAATAGCCTTTATTTGGTACCCCCACACACACACACACGCATCTGGGTACGAAAAGATTGGGGTTCCCTGCTCTAGCGCAATGTGGAACAGGCACCCTTAGGAAACTCAGAGTAGTGAGAGGTGGGTATGCAGCCAGAAGGCCAGTTGGGTGAGACTTAAAGTGAAAGCTTATTTGCTGTAATGTATTATCAAAATAAAAGAACAAAGTAGAATGCCTTCTTTAGGTAACAGTAGAAAGTCACCAGATATCTTCTTAGTGCTTAATGGAATGGTTAGTTTATAGGTACAGGCAAATTCTTAAGTGAGAATATTAAGCAGGAGATTAGTCGCCCAACGACAAATCTCCTCTTCTTCAGGTGACTAATCTACCTGCAATACCTTCCCGCTGGCAAGAATGTAAATCGCCGGCAGGATGGCATACGTAGCACTTCGTTTTACGAAGTTGCCTCATGAGGAAACTTCAGGGCGACTTTGGAAAATTAAGTGATACATATGCCAACCCGCCAGCAATTCATATTCTTGGCGGACGGAAGGCATTTGGGGAGATAAGTCGCCCAAAGAAGAGGAGATTTATCGCTGGGCGACTAATCTCCCCCAAATCATAACGTGTGCCACCACCCTTAAGGGACCAATAAATCTAGAATATTCAAATTCCCTAAAAGCAATTAACAAACAATATTCAGTCTGTAAGGTTGTCAATATGTCTTATCTATTTAATGAACACAAGCTTTGATTATACAACAGACAAAAATATAACTGAGTGGCATTAAAAACCAGAACATCAAATTACTAAATATTCCTTTTTAGTGTTACTGGTCCTTTAATTATGCATACAGGATATGTATCCCTGGCCTTCTGATTCTTACGTTCCTGGTGTTTAATGATATAGGGATTGGCACTAGAGTCCTGCAGCATGTCAGGTTCCCGCAGGTTACCCACAAAAAAAGCGGGTACCCTGCGGAATAAGGGTAGGCTTTTCAGGTGTGGGTATATATGCGTGCCTGCGGGCCTCGGGTCGGGTTGCGGGTCTCTTCCTGCTACAGCTCTCTCCCTGCAGCTTTCCCTCCACTCTCCCATCTGACTTCTGGCACAGCTCTCTTACATTACAGGGTGCGCTTCTGTCCCTCTCGACTATCAGGCACATTTGATGATGTCACTACTGGTCTGCAGCAACATCATGGTGGTTGGCGTATTGCGGATAAGGCAGTTGTGGTTCCGAGTTGGTAGTGGTTCAAAGTGGGTAAATATGCGGGTTGGATCCGGGTTTTAGAAATTGGTACCAAGCAGAACTCTAATTGGCACCCTCCCAATCCAGAAGGTTAGAGAATTCACTGGCATGCACATGCCTGCTTGTATTCGCCACGTGAGTGCCAGTGAATTTTGTAACCTTTATGCAGCTTGAGCACTGCCATTCATCACCACCCACTGGCAGATTCAGCAGTCAAAGTTCTTGTCACCAACTGTACTGATAAAATCAGCGTGAAAGCTGTGACTCAGAGGCTTAGGTACACAGGAAGCAGTTACACAACACAAAAGAAATCATACAAGGTGCAAACGAAAACAATGGGAACCAATGGGTGAGGGGTTATAAAGACAACTAATCTAAAGCTGGCCATACACTATACAATCAATTTGTTTGGCAAAGTCACCAATTAAGCGATTTTCACCGATATGCCCACCTTGAATTGGTTTGGCTAATAAATGCCGCTATGCCAGCAAGTGGCTCAAGGGCCCCATCAACATGCAGATGTGATCCTCAATCCAACAGCAAAATAAAACCAACCCAACTGACATCTGGACCATTTTTGCCCAGATATTGGTTGAGTAAGCCCATTGGAGGGCCCCATACATTGGCAGATAAGCTATGGCTGTCTGTGCTTTACTATTTATTGTACTGCTGGTCCCGACTACATGCACTAATGGAAAAAATGTACCAGTAATGTGCACCCCTTCAGCCAGACTCCATTTCCTGGAATGCCTTTCACACAGATCTATAAAGAAGAAGAATCACTGAAGTGTGAAAAGCATTGTGGGAAATGGAATTTATAATTACATTTACAAAAAACTATAGAATCCCTGAATATACTTAAAGGGATACTGTCATGGGAAAAAACATTTTTTTTCAAAATGAATCAGTTAATACTGCTGCTTCAGCAGAATTCTGCACTGAAATCCATTTCTCAAAAGAGCAAACTGATTTTTTTTTATATTCAATTTTGAAATCTGACATGGGGCTAGACATATTGTCAATTTCCCAGCTGCCCCAAGCCATGTGACTTGTGCTCTGATAAACTTCAATCATTCTTTACTGCTGTACTGCATGTTGGAGTGATGTCACCCCCCTCCCTTTTCCCCCCCAGCAGCCAAACAAAAGAACAATGGGAAGGTAACCAGATAGCAGCTCCCTAACACAAGATAACAGCTGCCTGGTAGATCTAAGAACAACACTCAATAGTAAAAACCCATGTCCCACTGAGACACATTCAGTTACATTGTGAAGGAAAAGCAGTAGCCTGCCAGAAAGCATTTCTCTCCTAAAGTGCAGGCACAAGTCACATGACCAGGGGCAGCGGGGAAATTGACAAAATGTCTAGCCCCATGTCAGATTTCAAAATTGAATATAAAAAAATATGTTTGCTCTTTTGAGAAATAGATTTCTGTGCAGAATTCTGCTGGAGCAGCACTATTAACTGATTCATTTTCCCATGACAGTATCCCTTTAATGTATATTAAAAAGTTGCTTAGAACTACTCTTGTTTTCATCATGAAAAATGTTATATTTGGGTCTGAAAACCCTTTAAAGGAAAACTATACACCCCAAACAATGTATGTCTCTATAAAAAGATATTGCATAAAACAGCTCATATGTAAAATCCTGCTTCATGTAAATAAACCATTTTCATAATAACATACTTTTCTAGTAGTATGTGCCATTGGGTAATCATAAAAAGAAAATTGCCATTTTAAAAAATAAGGGCCGTCCCCTGGGATCGTAGGATTCACTGTACTCACAAACAAACCAACAAACCATACATGTTAGGTCACATGAGCCAATTAACAGACAGAGTTGTGTCTTTTGCTTCCACACTTCTTCCTGTTACAGTTAGAGTTGAAGTATTTCTGGTCAGGTGATCTCTGAGGCTGCACACAGACCATCACGAAATGGTGGCTCAAGGCAAGAGATGTAAAAGGGCAATATTGACTTAAATATATATTCCAGTTTGGTAAGATTCTTTAATATGCCACTTAATATGATATGAACTATCTGTTGCTTAAGTGTTCATTTTGGGGGTATAGTTTTCCTTTAAATTATTTTTTTTCTAATATGATATAATTTCTTCTAATGCAGCAGTATACAGTGGAGTCAACATTTTCAACATGAGAAAAAGACAAAGAACTTACAAAAACACATTCTTTTTTTTTTCTAAGCAGAAAAAAAGTGTGTGCTACAGAAATGGGATCCATTATCCAGAAACCTGTAATGCAGAATTATAGAAAAGTCGTCTCCCATTTTATCCAAATGATCAAAAGTTTTAAAAATGATTTCCTTTTACTCTGTAATAATAAAACCGCACCTTAACTTACTCCAAACTAAGATATAATTAATCCTTATTGGAAGCAAAACCAGCCTATTGCGTTTATTTAATGTTCACATGATTTTCTAGTAGACTTAAGGGATGAAGATAAAAATTACAGAAAGATCCGTTATCTGAAAACCCCCAGGTCCCGAGCATTCTGGATAACAGGTCTCATGCCTGTATAAACTAACTAATAACATTTTGCTTTGACACTTACTAACTGAGCTCTGTATAAACAGCCCCCTTCTCATTAATGGTGACTGTTTTTGCTTAGAGACAGGAGTCCATTACGCCAGGGCTGGACATTAGTCAATGACTGAATTCTGTACTGCAAATGTACCAAGTATGAAGAAGTTCAGGGGAGGCCTGGGAAGACGGAGTAAATTGGTGGTGGTGGCCCATCTTAGAGAAATGACCTCAGGTTGGTTCATTTACTAAAGAAGAGGAGTGTTGGCCTGCAAGAAGAGGTAAGCAATTACACTCAGACTTTCATTTTCCTTTAATTTACTCTCAAGTCATTTGAGCAGAGTGTTGTGTCAAAGTGACAGGGAAATAAGATTGCAAGCTCCACTGGGGCAGAGATTGACATGAATGATGAATGATCTCTGTAGGAAGCTGCAGAATCAATTGGCTGCAGGGGCCTGTGCCTAATTCAAAACAGGGAATCCTCTATATGGGAAAACTGCAGCTAGAAGACAATGCAATATAAATGGCCATCAAAATCAGTGGTACAAAGCATGGCCCATGGCTCTGCTGACTCATGAGCTTTCTATTCATTCCGCTCTCATATAACGAAGCTTAAACAAGACTGAACAAGCGATGCGTATCACTCAGTAGGGCAGCAATCATTGCTCTGTGTTTATCTCAAGGTTACTAGGCGTGACAATACCCTGGGCTAGGAAGGTTCAGCTCTCACTTCTGAGTAATGGGGCTTTCAGGATATTTACATTGAGTATGGACACTTTCCCTATGGAGTTTATTTTCAATTCATTCAAAACCCCAAGCCCATCAGTTGATAACTCAGGCACCAACAGAGGCATGGAGCCTGGGTCTTTTTCTGGCACTTTGTGTGTTTTCAAGTAGTCCAAAAACATAGCATTTAAGACCCAGATACATCAGCTGGCCATAGATAAAGCCATACGAATTCAATTGAAGGTTTGAACGATTTTCGGACTGTTTGTGGATCGTACCAACTTTTTTCATACCATGGAGATCGGTCGGATCAGACAGGTTTGAATATTTCTGTCGGCCTCGTTAAAATCTCTGCATCATACCTCCTAACTGTCCCATTTTCTGCGGGACAGTCCCAATTTTGACAGCTCAGCCCGCAGTCCCAAGTTTCTTACTGAAATGTCCAGACACTCTTTTTGAACTCCTGCACTGAGGCCAGAAAAAGATACAAACTTTCTGAAACTTAATTAAAATAAAAGGCTTTTTGGCACACAGCCCAAAACAGTCAGCAGCTGCACTTAGATACTTGTGTAACAATTTAAGATAAGCCAAAGAAACAATTGTAACAATATAAGATAAGATTTAAGATCTCTCGGGAGAACTGAAACACAGCTTAAGGGCAGAGACACATACAAAGATTCCGGGAGATTTAGTCGCATGACGACAAATCGCTTCTCTTCATTGGGCAACTAATCTCCCGGAAAAGCCTTCCCGTCCGCTAGAATCTAAATCGCCAGTGGGATGGCACTCGGAGCGCTTCGTTTTCCAAAGTCGCCAGAAGTTTCCTTGTGAGGCAACTTTGGAAAACGAAGAGCTCAGAGTGCCATCCCGCCGGCGATTTAGATTCTAACTGGCAGGAAGGCAGTTAGATTAGTCGCCCGAAGAAGATACGATTCGTCGCCTGGCGACTAATCTCACTAAATCTTTGTGTGTGCCTCTGCCCTAAAGGGCAATTCCTTTCATTAGCAAAACTGTTATAACACATTGCACTAAAACTCCCAAAAAATTGTTCAAACTTTCATAACCTGCCAAATTTTGTAAAATGGACATGGTAATTATGGGGTGTGGCCATAAAATGGGCAGGGTTAACATTTCTTTGCCATGCCTGCACAGCAAAACTTATTTTCCCTCTTTTCATTTATGAAATGTTGGGAGTTATGAGGCTTGTATTGCCGATCTGAGGATATCAATGGGTGACTACTAATTGTCATAACTTTCATAATATAACATTTGTACAATTGCTGTCTGTGGAGTAATGGCCAGAAATATCATCTGAGCTGTCCTTTTTACTACTTTATTTCATTTAACTGGTTAGTTGTAGGTCAGGAGATTGCAATGAACTACAACTACAGCTGGGCATACACATAAGCAGACTGAGCCAGTTTATCTGACTTTTTATGTCTATCTGATAGAATTTTGGCCAGATATATATATTGGGCAAGTTTAAAAATCCCATCGGCCAGGGACCACATTGGCACATTGATGCATTCCTATCTTGGGGGACCCGCATAGATGCATTTTGATCTGATCTGAACCTGCAATGGGGCAGGTTTAAAAATCCTGTTGAATGAGACTTGTTGGCTTGTTGATATAGTCTTCGTCCCAATGGCCTGCATTCCTATTATAAAGATCTGATCATTTGGCCGAGTGCCAATCAGCTTAAATGCAAGGACCATCAAAGTTCAAACAGTATTGAGAATAAATGAAAGATTAAAAGCCATTTATTAGGACAAGGAAAGCAAGGAAAGCATTTTGTGCCGCGTAAGGAACAACATTTTTTTGATGGTCCTTTGCATTTAAGCTGCTTCATTGATGGTATCCCATAGACTGGGGTTCTCTGCAATAGGACCATCCATTATTTTTGTCATTAAGGTTTTATTGATAATAGTAATAATAATATTACACACCGTTGGATATTGGGCTGATCCAATCTATTCAATGAATATTCATTTAATAGATCGGATCAGCACAATCTCCAATGGGTACATCAGGGAAATATCCGCTCCTTTTAGTCTCATTAAAACGAGCAAATCTTTTAATGAATGGCGAGCTTTACTCTTCAGTGGAAAATAAATTGCCAGCAAGTCATTCATATGCAGTTCATACACTGGTTACAAGCAAGATCCGTGTTATCAAGATCTTATTTAGCAGTGAGTTAATTACCTTTAATAACAGGTAAAGCAAAGCTGCCACAAGTCACCCAAGCAATATAACATTACACTTGCACTAAACGATATGTGATCAGCTGCTACTGAATGATAAACGGCGGCCAATGGAAAACAATGACAGAGATGTCTTCCAGATTGAACACACAAGGTCTCTTTGTTAGGGACAAGAAATGGCACAAAGATCTATTGAAAGTGAAAAAAAGAGCCACTAATGTGTAATGTAATGCATAAAGCCATAACTTCAGCAATCACTGCAGCCACTATACAATGGGCTAATAGAAGGTTATTTTCCAAAATCCTACAAATAATGGAGAAAAGCTGCATTTGGGGGGTTATGTCTGACATTATATCATGGTACTGAGAAAGGCCACGTGTGAGCCAACAAGCTCCAGCATGTCTCAACTCAACACGAGCTGCTTCTGAACAAACAACTCCCAAACCCATCTAGAGAAGAATGTCTCTGTTCCAGGGCAAAAAACAATTAAGTTTTTTAATGTGCATATTTTTAAGAGAATATTTAGGCATATGTTGCCAAACTAAGGCTAGGGCCAGATGGGGCAAAAATCAGCCTGCCGAAATCCAAAGGCTTATTTCAGCCCCAACTGCTAGCTGAATCTTCTTGCCGGCCCGGACCAAAAAGACTTGGCGGATTTTGTCTCAAAATGCAAAGTCTTGGGTTAAACCCATTTTTAACACTTGAACAAAGCGGTTCTTGAATCCGAGATGTCAAACAAGTGTTTCGGAAACATTTTTTTCCTTCAGTGATCAAATTTATGGAAAATATAATGATGTCTTTAGGCATAAGCTATGGCCAATAGCAAGTACAGGTATGGGATAAATTATCCAGAAACCAGTTATATAAAAAGCTCTGAATTAGGCAAAGTCCATCTCTCATAGACCCCATTTTATACAAATAATCCAATTTTTTTTCCAAATGATTTCCTTTTTTCTCTGTAATAATAAAACAGTACCCATACCCATACTAAGATATAATTAATCCTTATTGGAAGCAAACCCAGCCTATTGGGTTTATCTAATGTTTACATGATTTTACAAGGAATGAAGATCCAAATTGCAGTAGTAACAGTTATCCAGAAGACCCCAGGTCCCTAGCAGTGGCGTAACTAGATGTTGCTGGGCTCCACAGCAAATTAATTTTAGGGCCCCCAACATATCCAGTGTTTGTCCTGTTTTACCAATATATGTTCAAATTGCTCATCAATGAGAGCCTCATGGGGCCCCCTGTACCTCCTGGGCCCCCTGCAGCCGCAGGGTCTGCTTCCTCTGTAGTTACGCCCCTGGTCCCTAGCATTCTGGATAACAGGTCCCATACCTGTATAACATGTTTCCCACCAGCATTATTTGGCTCCTCATCCCTCTGTTCTTCTGCTTATTTAAATAAAAGGAGCACCTGTCATGGACAGTGATGGGTGGTTTCCATTAATCTAAATAACAGGTGGCATGTAGTGCTATTGGGTGCTTTTCCACTGGTTAAAAATACTGGGGTGCCATTGGACTTACTTACTTTGGCCTGACAATTATGCAAGCCATGGGCACAATTGCATATTCTCATAGCTTGTATACAATTAATTTATTCCAAGTAATACGATCTGCCTGTACTAAGCACAATTCAGATGGGCTAAAGCATAGGGATCTGCAGTCTACTAAAATTATAAAGGCCTGGCCAGTTTTAACAGCAGTCAGTATAATATATATTCAGGGTTTAGACAATTTACCCTCTCCAAGCATTACCTTAACCGTATATATACTTGTGCTTAGAGAAGGTGGATTATCATGCTGGGAAGCATATTTTTGAAACAAAAATAAACTTAAAAAGAACAATCCAAGGAAATAAGCTCATGTAGGGCTGAAAAAGAGAGGAGGTCAAAAATATCTCATGGATAGTTTCCAACAGAGAAAATACAGGTCAAAGGCTGCGAATATTCAGAGAAACACACTGCTCATGTTTTCATTACAAAGCCAGAAGCAAGAGCCCTCTACAGATAGGAGAGCACAGAGGAATATGACAACAGAAATATCATCATACAGAGATTTACATGTAGGTTATCAGGTGTGACTAGGGTTGTCACCTTTTCCGGAAAAAAACGGCCTTCCTATAGATTTATTATTTTTCCCTATTAATAACATTGGGATCAACCATCATTTTTACCGGCCAGGCTGGTAAAATACTGGCCAGGTGGCAACCCTGGGTGTGACTGATATTTTATGAGGTTTTAGTTCCCCTTTAAGCCAGAACAAAAAAGCACAGTAACATAAGAAGTCAGACATATCCATCCTGCAGGCTCCCAGTTTGCGGCCACATGTTGGATATCCTAGCATAAATATTTCTGCATCAAACAGTTGCAAATGACTGTAATTCAAAAGTAGAGATCAATATGAGAGGGTCAGAAAAGGCAGATGTGCAATTAAAAATAACAATAAAGCTAGATTCTTACAGTGTATATGTTTGTTTGTTTTTGGGGTCAGTGCCAATGGATGGCAGTGCTGGAATAAACAGAACAGAACATTGAAAACATATATCTATATCTATATAGCAAATATATTCTTACAAGGCTTTATATTAAAATGAAGATAGTTATGGGGAGACATAAAGAGGTGGTTCACTTTTAAGTTAACGTTTAGGGGCAAATATACATATGGTCGAATATGGAGGGTTAATTAACCTTCAATGTTTGACTGCCGAATTGAAATCCTTCGACTTCGAATATCAAAGTCGAAGGATTTAGCGATATTCCTACGATCGAACGATTCGAAGGATTTTCCTTCGATCAGAAAATTGTTAGGAAGCCTATGGGGACCTTCCCCATAGGCTAACATTGGCCTCGGTAAGTTATGGGTGCCGAACTAGGGGGTCGAAGCATTTTTTAAAGAGACAGTACTTCGACTATCGAATGGTCGAATAGTCGAACGATTTTTAGTTCGAATAGTTCGAATCGAAATCGAAGGTCGAAGTAGCCCATTCGATGGTCGAAGTAGCCAAAAAAAACATTCGAAGTTTTTTCCTCTATTCCTTCACTGGAGCTAAGTAAATGGGCCCCTTAGTGTTATGGAATGGCCAATTCTAAGCAACTTTTGAATTGGTCTTAATTATTTATTTTAACGGTTTGCCTTCTTCAGCTTTCAAATGGTGGTCACTGACCCCCAGTCAAAAACAAATGTAACAACACAAAATGTATTGTTATTTCTACTTTTTCATATAGTAAAGAAGTAGGATGGCACACACATTGTTGCAATTGTGCTAAAACATAAGTGTTTTATTTGGATGTCAAATAAAACACTTATGTTTTAGCACAATTGCAACAGTGTGTGCCATCCTACTTCTTTACTATATGGAATACGGGAACCAAGTCAAGCAGCAAGGGTTCTGGATAGAGCACCACGACCATACAGCCACAGTCTTTTAAACTATTGTATGTTATTGCTACATTTTATCTTTCTATTCCGGCCTCACTTATTCATATTCCAGTCTCTTATTCAAATCAATGCATGGTCACTAGGGTAATTTGGACCCTGGCAACCCAAATGTTTATATTGCAAAGCAGAGAGTTGCTGAATAAAAAGCTAAATAACTCAAAAATCACAAACAATAATAAATGAAAACCAATTGCAAATTGTCTCAGAATATCACTCTCTACATCCTACTAAAAGTTATCTCAAAGGTGAACAGCGCCTTTAACAAACCCCTCTAATGTTATGAGAAAATGTAAGGTTGGATGGATTGTTCCATCATCTGTCGTAAACCACTCTAGAGTAAATAGTCTAGTTCTGTTCTTCTGCAATAATCGCCCACCATCCATGACTCAGCTGTTGTGGTGCTGGGAGATGGCATTTTATGCTAAATAAGAATATAAAAGATTAACAATTGAAACACACAATGACCTACTACAAATGGAACCACTACCTGTGTGGACAGTTGCACCGTTTGGCTATTCATGGGGAAAGGAGTGAGACAATCTAAGTGGGAATGTTTTTTATTCTGAATTTCTTAGCTAATACCGACAATACTGAACCTTTACACTAAGCTGCCAGAAGCACTTCTGTTGAAATGCCTTCACCCAGAATATGATGGATGACTTTAAGGAGATCGGTGGCCCTTAAAGCTACAGACAATGGTATGATGTGTCAGAATGACCCCACCAAGCAGGAGTATTCACAGTAACACATAAAAAATGAGATCAGCTGAAAATGCCTTACAGCATATCTGCTATATATAAATAATTAGGTCAGGGCTGCCACATTAATAAAGGATTTTATCCTTTAACCCGTTCACTAAAAGCAATGTAGAATTTCCACTCCAAGGAATGGGAAAAGAATGTGTTGCTGGGCAACACACGACACCAAAGCAGGTGAAGGGTTAAGACAGTTTTAAAGGTGCAGTGTAAATACATCAGCATGTATGTTATGCTCACACGCCAGCAGTCCTTATTGGCAGCTGCTTAGGCTTCTATATAAACTACTATACCGTATGTGTATATATATATATATATATATATATATATATATATATATATATATATATATATATATATATATATATATATATAAATAAAACCAAAGGAATGGTGCACTCCGTAGACAAAATTAATACCTGGGTGCCAGCATGGGAAATAAGCAGTGAACAAGGATTGCGGCACTCACAGGGTTTTAGTGAAAAAACAAAAAAATATTTTATTATTAAGCCTCAACGTTTCGATCCCCCACAGAGATGTTCGTCAGGAGTTTGTTTGTTTGTTTTTGCTCCTGACGAAGATCCCTGTGGGGGATCGAAACATTGAGGCTTAATAATAAAACATTTTTTTGTTTTTTCACTAAAACACTGTGAGTGCCGCAATCCTTGTTCACTATATATATATATATATATATATATATATATATATATATATATATATATATATATATATATATATATATATATATATATAGTGAACAAGGCTTGCGCCACTCACAGGGTTTTATTTTTTTATATATTTTTTTTATATATGCAGAGCTATGTATTAGTATTTACAATGGCTCAAAAGAAGCTAGAACAAAACGTAAAACATAAAAACCTTTTTTTCTTCATAAGTCCTGTGTGTGCTAGCTTCTTTTGAGCCATTGTAAATACTAATACATAGCTCTGCACCCAGGCACCTTATACCAGTATACGTGCTGTGCCGGTATATATACATACATATATGGACAGCACCTCATTCCCAGCAGCTAGGATTATCCCTGCCCCTGTGCACGGATCCAATTGCATATACAATAAAGATCCAAAAAATGCCAGCACCAAGGTTTTTGGCACAAGACCCTTGGTGCTGGCATTTTTTGGTTCTTTATTATATATATATATATATATATATATATATATATATATATATATATATATATATATATATATATATATATATATAGATTTTAATTTGTGCATATAATACATCTGGCGTTTCGGCCCACATTAGGGCCTTTTACAAGGAAACGAAAGGTAGGATGTATGATATGCACAAAATAAAATCTTTTTACTGAATATTTATATATTCTTCAAACTTCTGCACAAGTTTAAAGAATAAAACAGTCGCCAATCTTGGAGTGCGGGTCCTTTTGAACTTTACATAAATGCTTTGACCCTATACCCACATCAACAAAAGACTGGTTCAGAGTGCATACGTTTGATACTATATATCAACAAGTGACAGAACTCCAAGGAGTATAGTAACAAAAACCAAAAAGTAGGGTAAATTAATTCAGGTATATTGAGTCCGACGTTTGTTTCAATATAGAACCGAACCGTCGGACTGAATAAACCTGAATTAATTGACCTTACTTTTGCAGTTGAAATACGGACTGGCAACCAGGCTTTCTTTTTGGACTTTTCTTTTTTTTTTTTTTTTCTCTCTCTCTTCTCTCTCTCTCTCTATTATTACATTTTAGAGGCAGCCGCCATCCTTCTTCCGATTGGAGAGGGAAATCTCAATTGCCACACCCCATCTGAATAATAAGATATATTTCATTATTATAGCAAACACCAGAGGCAGAATCAAAAATGTTCCTTAAAAGAAAGGTAAAAACACAATTTTCATAGACTGATTTGTAGACTTATCGGAAATCCATGCACTATGTTTGAACAGCTTTAGGATATTCATTTCATTAAGACTCAACACTTCTTAATCAGGAAATGGTATTGACATAACAGGAGAGCTGTGTAGGAGAGAGTGTGTCCAATTATGTCTTGGGAAATCAATAAATGCATCACTCCCTCATTACACAGAATACTCCAGCCTTTCACCATTAGCTTTGCCTGGAGATATAGCCCTGCAACATCCGTAGCACCAAAGGTTCCCCAAGTCAGTTCTAGGGGTATATGTACTAACTACTAAAGTAACCTACAACATAAAGGGGTGGTTATGTTAAATGCTATAGAATGGCTTATTCTAAGCAACTTTTACATTTGCTTGCATTATTTATTTTTTCATAGTTTTTCTTCTGACTCTTTCCATCTTTCAAATGGGGGGTCACTGACCCCATCTAAAAACAAATGCTCTGTAAGGCTACAAATGTATTGTTACTGCTACTTTTTATTACTTATCTTTCTATTCATGCCACTCCTATTCATATTCAAGTCTCTTATTTAAACCAATGCATGGTTGCTAGGCTACTATGGACCATAGCAACCAGAAAATGAGAGTTGCTGAATAGAAAGCTAAATAACTCAAAAACCACAAATAGTAAGCACCACGGAACAATCCTCTTCCGTAAGGATTTGCGAATTTGACCCGTTTAGTTTCGCCAAAAATTTTCCGCCGGCGAAATGTCGCTGACGCCCATTAAAGTCTATGGACGTCAAAAAAATTTTGTTACACATCTATTCTTTTTTTGACTTGTGTCTTTTTTTTAAAATTATTTTTGCACAAAGCTATACAAGTCTATGGGCGTCCTTTCTGTGGCAGAACAAGCCGAAAAAAATTCGCCCATCCCTACTCTTCCGGCTTCTTCTTTCTTCAAATTTCCCGGGGCAAACACATGTGCAGTAGAACGAAAAAGGTGACTTGTTAAGGTACGGCTTTCCGCTCTACTGCGCATGCGCAGCCACGAGAAGAAAGAAGAAGCCGGGGGTTTCAGGTAAGTATATACAATCACTTGGGGTGCCTAACATTTGGCACCTCCAAGTGGAAGAAGACTTTCGGTTATGTAGTAAACCGATTTCTGTCAGAGTGACCCATGTGCTCAGCCTTTTTTCTGACTCAAACCCAGGCAACAAAGAAAGTGGAGGAAAAAAGGTCAAAAAATAATAAGAACTACCTATATTCCTACCTAGGGTGCTCCATGAGAAGAATAGAAATCTAATCAGACCATTATGGGTCACTCTGTCAAGCTGATAGACTAGGAGCAAAACAAGCACATGGGAAAGCCCCTTTTTCCTCAGAGCTACAATAGAATAACAGCCTATTGTTCAGGCCTCGCAATGCCACTGGAACAACATTGTTATCCATAAATGTTTATCTTACTTACTGGTTGTACTTATTCTGACTCAATACACCTGGCAACGAGATCACATACCAGCTGCATGTTATTTCCTATAAATATTTCATAAAGGGAAAGGATCCCACAATGCAAAGAAAGAGTGTTACACAGCATTTCATGCTTACGTGCTCTTCTCACTTTCTGATGATGCTAAGGAGCAGCTTTTTAGAACAGAAAACTATATCAAGATTAAAGTACATGTATGGGACCTGTTATCCAGAATGCTCGGGACCTGGGGTTTTCCAGATAACAGATAACAGTAAATTGGATCTTCATACCTCAAAGGTGGCGATTTCGCCAAACAAGCGGATTTATCCCCGATATGTCCACTTTAAAGGTGGTCGATATCAGGTTGACCCAATCGTAGGCCCTAGCAATGAATTGGGGATTTTTACCCCTACCCAATACACATCTGGCAGACTCTCTGACTCTCCAGATATCGGGGAAGCCCGTCGGAGGGCCCCCGCACACGGCCAATAAGTTGC
Organism: Xenopus petersii; assembly: GCA_038501925.1. Lineage (NCBI taxonomy): Eukaryota > Metazoa > Chordata > Amphibia > Anura > Pipidae > Xenopus > Xenopus petersii. The sequence goes on along the minus strand of CM076674.1, from coordinate 42,761,740 downwards.
CGACTAAGTCTGTCTGCAGCTTTTATCGGCCTGTGTATGGCCAGCTTAAGTCTACTAGAAAATCATGTAAACATTAAATGCGCACAATAGGTAAGGATTATGAGGATTGATTTCATTATGTCTTAGCTTGGATCAATTACAAGGTACTGTTCTATTACTAAAGAGAAAAAGGAAATCATTTTTAAAAATGTGGATTATTTGGATAAAATGGAGTCTAAGGGAGATGGCCATCTCGGAATTTGGAGCTTTCTGGATAACAGATCCCGTACCTGTACATCAAATTTCTGTATGTTTTGATAGTGTTAAGTTTAAGCGACACAGCAAATGTGCCACAGGGCAGTCACCCATATCAACCAATCAGTGATTAGCATATTTTAACCAGCTGCAGGTAGAACAATGTAAGCAAACATCTGATTGGTTACCATGGGTTAAAACCCAGGCGTAAACTTGCTTATAAATAACCCCCATAGTTTGCTTAGGAGCAGTAACCAATAGCAAGCATCTTTAACTGGTCACCTCTTTAAAGGTAAACCATGGAGAATAGTGTCACCACCACTAAGCAGATGGCAAAATAGCATCTTTTCTTTTTTTTCAACTTCCCCATTCAGTCACCAAGATCATGATATGGGCAGTTTGGGCAGTCCAACCCTCTTCAAGATGCCAAATAATCTCCGAAGGTAAGCCAATATGGTCAAAACTGGAGAAATAATTTAGAAGATATACATATATACTAGACATTAAGCCCGTTAAATTAACAGGCACTAGAACATATGTAGTCCATTGCGCGTCTATCTACGTCGCTAGGAGATGGTCTGTGGGGCACATGCGCAGTAGCGCAATCCCACGGACACAAGGACTGGACGCAGAGACACTTGAACTGTATTATATAGGATATTTAAGAAAATATTGTCCGTTTACATCTCTTGCCTTGAACCCCCATTTTGAGATTGCCTGACCAGAAATACTACAACTCTAACTGTAACAGGAAGAAGTGTGGAAGCAAAAGACACAACTCTGTCTGTTAATTGGCTCATGTGACCTAACAAGTATAGTTTGTGTGGTTTGTATGTGTGCGCCGTGAATCATACGATCCCAGGGGGCGGCCCTTATATTTTAAAATGGCAATTTTCGATTTATGATTACCCAATGGCACATACTACTAAAAAAGTATATTATTATGAAAATGGTTTATTTACATGAAGCAGAGTTTTACACATGAGCTGTTTATGCAACATCTTTTTATAGAGACCTACATTTTTGAGGGGTATAGGTTTTCCTTTAAAAACAAGCACAGATATGACCCACTGCCATATTTAAGCAGGGCACTGGTCCACCTTGTCACAGAAGAAAGTATCATAGCTTTTTTTCTGCAAAGAAATGAAAATAGAAGTTGCTTAATGCAGAATTCCCCTAATCTTTCCTTCCTGTACATCATGCTTTAGATATTGTAGGGAAAAATAAACAACTTGTGCTCAGACTCCGTCCTATAATGTGGCCTACAACTCCAGGAGAGAAAGAATCCAAAGCCAAAAGAAAATACATTTAAAATGTGTAGTTTTAAAAAAATATCCATGCCTTTACAGACTGGATACAGGAGGTTAATAAGATATAAAGGAACAGTAACAAAAACAAATGTAATTGTTTTAAACTAATAAAAATATAATGCAGTGTTGCCCTGCACTGGTAAAACTGGTGTGTTTGCTTCAGAAACACTACTATTGTTTATATAAATAAGCTGCTGTGTAGCGATGGGGGCAGCCATTCAAAGGAGAAAAGGCTCAGGTTACACAGCAGATAGCAGATAAGCTCTGCAGAACATAATGTTATCTGCTATCCACTAATTATTCTGTGCCATATAGCCTTTTTTCAATTTCTACACAGCAGCTTGTTTATATGAACTAAAATCATATATAAATAAAAATCATAATATTTATTATGAATGACTAATGTTTCGGCTAGGTCCCTAGCCTTTCTCAAAGATATATATATCTTTGAGTTTCAGTCCCACCTGGGGACCTTTATCAAGGATGATAAAGGTCCCCAGGTGGGACCGAAACGTTGGACAATGCTGTGTTACAAATAAAAACACTTTAATTCACCTTTACTAGAGTGTGCTGATCCCTGCATCGATTGTATCATTCCAATTGATCGTGCACCTCGCCTGCGACAAAGAGAGTGCGGACACCCAAGCATCTTTACATATATAAATATATATATATATATATATATATATATATATATATATATATATATACACACACACACACACACACATATATATAAAAAGCGGGTGGAAGCCGGCAACTCGTGAAAAGATGTGTACTGTGCCTGGGTGCAGCCAGCAAAGTCCCTAGAAATCCAAAAATAGGCGAGCACCCACAGGTCTTATGAAAAATAGAGGTGAAATTTATTTAGCAAATATATATAAAAGATGATTCTAGAAAAATGCTAATTCAAATGTTGCCTTTATGTTTTGACACTTGGGAAGGGCTTCTGTATGTAAAACAAAGCTCACAGGACACTATCTGTCCCAAAATGCAAATGGAGAGCAAGGACATAAATAGAATGTATTGAGTGTTCCTTTCGTATTAGACCATGATATAACATAATAATAGCAGTTGTGACTCAGAGAGAAGTCTCTCAAGTGAGTACCATCAATCACTAGTGAGCATTCAATTGATGCTACTGATAATGTAATGCAGGGCCTGCCCCAAATTACTAACTTTTGACCTGACTTTCTAATGGCGCTTTTAAACAAGCCACAATGTGGCTACTGTAACAAATCTATAAGAAAGCACAGTACTTGCTGATGATGAGAAATCATAAGTTCAGTCTTAAGGGATGAACATTCATCTTATTCATGACAGCTGAAAATAGCTGGGTACATATCAGTGAGTTCCTGCACATGCCAATGACTGCCCAACACAGAAAGACCAACTGGCCAGACCCTGTTTATCAGTGTATGGAAGTTTTGATGGGTTCCTTGTATCGTATGCAAGGGTAGCTGCATTTTATGTGCAAAAACACCCATGAAGAGAAGCCAATTATCTTCTATGAGGAAATGAGCCCCTTGGGTGGCAGTGGATGTAATCTACTTAGATGTTGCTAACACATTTGATATAGTACCAAAAAGCAGGTTAATGGTTTAATTAAAGGGATTCTGTCATGATTTTTATGCTGTAGTTTTTATTTCTAAATTACACAGTTTACGCTGCAAATAATTCACTCTACCATATAAAATTTTATTCCTGAACCAATAAGTGTATTTGTTTAGTTGTAATATTGGTGTGTAGGCAGCCATCTCAGGTCATGCTTGCTTGGTCATGTGCTTTCAGAAAGAGCCAGCGCTTTAGGATGGAACTGCTTTCTGGCAGGCTGTTGTTTCTCCTACTCATGTAACTGAATGTGTCTCGGTGGGACCTGGATTTTTACTATTGAGTGCTATTCTTAGATCTACAAGGGAGCTGCTACCTGGTTACCTTCCCATTGTTCTGTTGTAAGCTTGGGGGGGGTGATATAGCTCAAATTTGCAGTACAGCAGTAAAGAGTGACTGAAGTTTATCAGAGTCACATGACTGGGGGCTCATGGGAAACGTACAATATGTCAAGCCTCATGTCAACTCATCACTAATGCACTGGGGTTCATATGGAGAGGTTGAACATTATGGACCTTTTTTTCGTCCCTTATAAACTATGTAACGCTGCTGCTCTGCACATATTAATAAGTCAGCCTTCAGATGCACAGACATATAATATGTATGAGAGAAATACGTTTACACTGCGAGAGTAAATATGTGACTAGAAGATTAGCCATACACTCCCAGAGCAGGATAAAAGAGAAGCACACACAGTATATTTACAGAAACATTATTGACTCCATGGAAGTGAACAGCAGTAACTTAGTGACAGCAGGACAGGAGAATGCAAGGGGAACACCCCAGCTTTAGACATGGAACATCTCACTACAGTTTTCATTCAAAGAACCAAAGCAGTCAACCAGCACAAAAAGTCAATGTGAAGAGGACAAAAGCTCTGTATAAGTAAATGCAGTGTGCACAATTCCTGAAATACAGCGTTAGCCTTTAGTCAGCATGACACGCAGCTCTTGCTCTTTCCATGATTTCACACAATGAATATCAACAACAGCACAGAATGTATCGATATAATGCTGGAGGTTCCAGCCAAAAATATGTAATTTGTGTAATGTGTAATTTCTAATAATATATGTGGAGGTGTGGGCAGCAGCTGGAATTTTAGCCTGTATGCTAAAGCTTTGCTAAATATAGTTTCATCCTGGACCTCAGCAGTAGTTTCCATGTAAGGAGTTTTCCATTATCATATATCAGCTAAATATTGCCTTGAACATGGCAGAGGCACTGAAATGTGTGACAGGTAAGGCCAGGCAAGGCACTTACTGCTATAACTACCCACTCTATATATTCTATTCTCTCTAGATCCTCTCACCCTTAACTGCTTTATGGCAGCCATCATCGTCATGTGCTAATTCCCCATTCATGAGCCAAGAAGCAACATCAGAAGATTATTATTGTTATATATATCTAGCTGACATATGTGGCAACGCTTTCCAGTGATTACACATCATTCACATCAGTCCCTGTCCCAGTGTAGCTATTTCAATCTAAGTCCCCATCACATCTCTATAGGCCCTATGGGTTTTGTGCCTGATAGGCACAGACCCACAACTAAATGCCTATTGTGCATGAAACGTTTAGGGCCTCTGGAGAGGTGTATTTTTTATCTTTATCAATAAATATTGCTTTTACCTCTATAATTGTGGTCCTGTGGATTCTGCATCAATTTCATCAGGAGCCAATAAACCTGCCTTTATAATTTTGGAGTGTGGCAGGAAACCCAAAGGTAACCATTGAAAGCACATGTAGAGCAAGAAAGTCTCTGCAGCAATTGGATGTCTGCAGTGCCCAACAGTCTCTGTCTGACATTCCGATTTATTAAACATAATAGATCTGTGGATGACATTTTAATCAATATATCTTCTTAAGATTTTAAACCTGGAAAAGTACATTTGGCCAACATCAAGATTATTATTATTGCAAGGCTAGCAATTTTCTTTTGTTAAATCATACCAGGATTTTCCACTGTGTAACTACTTGGCTTTTAAAACAGCCATTTCATTCCATGTTTTTATGAAAAATGCTCTAGGAATATTGCTGAAGGAGACACAGGCAACTGACCAAATTCCCACAAGCCCCATAGAGCTTAAAGGAGAACTAAACCACCCATTTTTAAAAGTCCCCACTGGCCCCCCCTCCCTGCCTCCCCCCTGCACAGTCTTAAGCTGGCCATAGACACAAAGATCCAATCATACGAATCCTCGATTCGTACGATTTACGGACCGTGTGGAGAGTCCCGACATTTTTCAGTCATTTGGTCGATCAGACAGGTTTCTGTCGGCTGCTGATAATATCTCTGCATGTATTGCCGATCGTACGATTTTAAGAGGGAGACTGTCACCGGCTTTGTCGGACATAACTTTTGTACAATTGCTGTCAGGGCAGAACATCGGTTTGATTTGTTCTTTTGTGCTTTATTTGATCGGAATGGTTAGTGGCAGGTCGGGAGATGGGGAAGTCAGATCGTTCGATGATTCGTACGATCGTATCTTTGCGTCTATGGCCAGCTTTAGGGTTAGTCCACACGAGGAGATTCGGGGAGATTTAGTCACCTGGTCACTAATCGCCTCTTCTTCTGGGCGATAATCTCCCTGAACTGTCTTCCCATCCGCTATAATGAAAAGTCGCCTGTGCTAAAGCACACGCAGCGCTTGGTTTTCCGAAGTTGCCTGAAGTTTCCTCTCCCCGAATCTCCTCATGTGGACTAACCCTTACCCCTCAATTCTTTCCTCTTTAGAAATAGGGACCGCACATGCAGAGTGAGCACAGTGGAGCTCACCGCCACCATCTTTTTCTCTTCGGTAATCTTCGCAAAGCGAGCAGCATATTGGCATGTGCGCAGTTGGAGCAATATTCCAGTCCACAACTACTGCACATAAAAAGAGATGGAGATTGCCGAATGGGGGAAAGAAGACACGAAGATTGCAAAGAGAAGAAGATGGCACCAGTGAGCTCCACTGCACTCACTTTGCATGTGTGGTCACTATTTCTCGTGGGGAAAGAATTCAGGGGTAAGACTGTGCAAGCGGGAGGCAGGGATAGGGGGCGGCAGAGGGGGGGCAATGGGGACTTATCACAATAAGGGGTTTAGTTCTCCTTTAAGAACCTTTCCCAAAAGAAAATCAGATGTAACATTGAGATATCCTGATTTCCATAGTCCCAGTTCCTCTGAACTAGGACTATGGAGAGGAACTGGCACTGGGAGAGGAACTGGGACTATAAAGATCAGGATATCTCAATGTTACATCAGATTTTCTGCCAGTCCTCAAAGGATGCATGACTGCTTTAATACTATGGGCCAGATCCAATTCAGCGAGAAAAATCTTTTCTCCTAGTTCACTTCCAGTTTTTCCCCCATAGACTTCAACAGAGTTTTCAACCTGGAAATATTTTTTTCTGAATTGAATTGTATCTCAAATTGAATCTCGTCCATGATTTTTCAAGTGATAAACCTTTTTCTGAATTGAATCTGGCCCATTGTCAGAAGAAGGATACCCAGCTGAAGTGACATGTTATATAACTAGGGTTGCCACCTTTTCAGAATTGTTTTACTGGACTGGTGGGGGGCAGGAACAAAAAGGGGCGGGTGTGACATCAAAAGGGGCGGTGCCATGTCATAAAAGGGCGTGGCCACTCCACCAACACTTCAAGACAGTCACAAAAGCTATGTTTTTAAGGTTATTACAAATTTGCCGGCAGCTACATTGCTGGTAAATTTGTAATACCGGCCCCAGCCTTTGCAGGTGTTTTACCGGCTAGGCCGGTAAAATACGGCTGGGTGGCAACACTATATATATCTGATTTACAAAATAGGATTGACTGTCCATACGAAAAGGGCGTGCAATATGCTAGTTATATGTTCATTAAAATGCACTTCCTTTTTTTGTTTTAATAAATGCTACAGCACATTCGTAGTTATGTATACAGACAAAAGCTTCCTTACAGTGCAACTTGTTCGAAGGAAGAATAGATGACTCAAAATACAAGGAAATACTGCAAAAAGGATCTGTTGCAATCTGGGCAAAAGTTGATCTTTCAGCAGGACAATGATCCCAAACTCAAGAGCAAAGTACAATGAAGTGGCTCAAGGACAAAGTGAATGTGCTGCCATGACCCAGTCAAAGAACTGAGCTGCACAGGAATCATCTGAACAGCAAATTCGCCTAGAAGAAGGAGCAATTATCATTCCAATGTATTACTTAGCTGTGTAGCGATCAGCTCCGGCTCTATTTCACTTTCCCACAGAACGGACCCTTGTTCATTTGTGCTGGAAATGCCCAGATCTTAATGCTACAAAGTATAAAAGTTTCTCCCTGGGAGCAATTTAGACTGATTAAAACAAGGTCCATTATTATATATATTTCTACTTCAATTAAGGGACTTACTGCCTCTTAATGATGTATTTAGTCTGCTCCTGTATTATCCTGTATTATATTAAGGACTTCCCAAAATTGACTTCGGGTCTCTAGAGTAAATTAAAGCTGCATTTGATTGTTTCCAGTATTACAGCTAAGTGATACATTAGAATAACACGTGTAGCAGAGCAAATAGATACAAATCGTTGAACAGAAAGCAAGTCACAAGAAGCTGTAACAACACTCCCCTGTTTTAAAGGGGATGTTCACCTTTAAATTAAATGTTAGTCTGATGTAGAGAGTGATATTCTGACACCATTTGCAGTTGGTTTTCATTTTTTATTATTTGTTGTTGTTTTTTTTAAGTTATTTAGCTTTTTATTCAACAGCTCTCCAGATTGCTATTTCAGCAATCTGGTTGCTAGGTTTCAAATTACCCTAGCCACCATTCATCGATTTGAATAAGAGACAGGAATATGAATAGGTGAGGCCTGAATAGAAAGATGAGTAATAAAAAGTAGCAATAACAATACATTTGTAGCCTTAAAAAGCATTTGTTTTTCGATGGGCCCCATTTGAAAGCTGGAAATAATTTAAAAAAAAATAATGAAGACCAATTGAAAAGTTGCATAGAATTTGCCATGCTATAACACTTGGGGTTATTTATCAAACTGAATTTTTCTGATTATTTTATTTAAACAAAGGTCTGACCAAACTGGAATCCACAATTTTACCTTATTTATTATTTAAAAAAAGCTTGATGTAATCGGATTGGAGACAAATTCTAAAAAATCAAGTGAAAACTCGAATCGTACTTTTTTTCAGATTTTTTTTCCAGACTTTTTTTTAGGGCTTTTCCCCAAAAAGGACAAATTTCTCAGATTTTTGCCCGAAAAGCCCGAAATAGTTTGATTTTCGGGCTAATTCCAGTTTAGACCACAGAAACTTCCAAATAGAATAGGCACCTCTCCCATTGACTTATATACAAACTCATCAGGTCTGAGATGGCAGATTTTTATATTCTGATTTTTGCAGCCTCAGGGTATAATAAATCTAGAAAAATACAAGGTTTTTTTCCCACTAAAAATTCTTTAACTTTCAGACTTTAATAAATAACCCCCTATAAGTTAACCACCCCTTTAATCCAATGGTACACAGATCACAAACCAATCCACTGCCTTCCCCCTCCTGAATGTATGTAGCAGACAGGCATAGGATCAACCCGCCAGCACTCACACAGTAGATTTTAGCACAAAAATGCATAATTTACAGTTTCCATACCAAAATCCACTGTGTGTGGCTGATCCCAAGCAGGGGAGGCAGGGGATTGGCTTTTCTACACCAGCTAAAGCAATTCATGTGCAACTGGAGTTACCTTTCAAGTAACAGGACCAGATTGGGTGAGTCAAACACAGGTAATGCTCAAATGCCCATCACTGGAATTGTAGCCTTTCTTCTGACAGCAGCAACAAAACACAAACTGGATATCACGTGGCTAATGACTGGCTTGCAATATAAGCATATTTATCAGGACTGCAAACCTAATCTAACCTATGCCTACAGACATATGGGCAATCGGCAGCAAGGTTATTCTGGCCCAAGAAACTACCGACTTGGACTAGAGTCGAGAGCAAATGTCAGCCTGTTTATGAAACGCTAAGTATCGACTCCCATCTAACTAAACTACAACACATCAGACCAAATGACTTGTGAATGTGACTTAAAGGAACAGTAACACAAATAAATTAAAGTGTTTTAAAGTAATTCAAATAAAATATACTTTTGTCCTACACTGCTAAAGTTATGTGTTTGCTTTAGAAACGGCGACAGGAAGACGATCCATCGTGCAGCGCTCAATTTCTCCTCCATGGCTAACTCCTATAGAAGGCAGGGATGAGAAATCGAACGCAGCTTGTGTGCAGGGACACTGTGAACAAGACATTAGAGTTAATCTACAAAGACATGCATCAGATTGGCATAAAGAAATCAGAAGATAAGACGGGTCACAGTTCTCCCTGTGCAAAAAAAGAATCTACCACAGACCACACTGGTGACTGTTTGTGGGTAGAACTGATAGATAAGCACATGCACAGATCAGGAAACAATAAGCAGGAATCTCTGGAGTGGCTTTGCTAACACCCTGAGAGGGGGAGGTAAAAACTATAGATAAGGATTCATGACTTTGAGCCAACCTTCCCTGAGTGACTGTGGTACAGGAGAACTAAACAAAGTTCATAGGAAGAGCCCTATAATTGGCCCAGGGGTTCATTTATTAATTTGCATTACAGGATCCCGCCCTCACTTCATAATACAGGAGGGTGTCACAGTATCAGCTCCCACTAGCGCTGTTCTCTGAGAAACAGCCACACTACTGAGACTAAGCAGATTATGACTGAACATGATGGTAATCCCCTTACACCCAATGATCATATCAGTGTTTGTATAAGGCCATCTGCCTAAAAGATTGACTGGCTCCCCTGCTTGACCTGGTCCTTAGGCGACAACTATAAAAAAAAGAAAAAAAAAAAAAGAAAGAGAGAGAGAGATCTGAACCTGGATTGGACCCAGGGCAACAGCCGTGTGTGTGTGTGTGTTGTGTCTGTGTATTTAGACTGTCCAATGTACTGGCACTCACAGGGTTTGATTAGAGAGACAAATAAAATATAAGCTTTATTAAGCCAACGTTTCGGTTACGCACAGAAACCTTACATACAGTACAGGCATGGGACTTACAGTATTATCGAGAATGCTCGGGACCTGGGGTTTACCAGAAAAGGGAACCTTCTGTAATTTGGATCTCCATACCTTAAGTCTAGTAAAAAAATATTTAAAGGAGAACTAAAGCTTAACTAAAGTAGTAGGCTAGATGTTGAACATTATATTTTGAGCTTCTGTACCAGTTCAAGGCAACCACAGCCCTTCAGCAATAAATATTTGTATCTCCAAAGATGCCCCAGTAGCTCCCCATATTCTTTCTGCTGATTCACTGCACATGCTCTGTGCTGCTGTCACTTACTGAGCTTAGTGACCAACTCACAATATACAGTATACATAGAATATAAATGTCACAATATAAGGTTACAGATAATTACTACATGGCAGCACAGAATCCAGTGCAATTAGCATCAGAATTTAATAATCAGCCCTGTAGCATCAATTTATATTACAGACCAACCTCATTTTCTGCTTGATAATTTGCTACGATCCCTAAGCTTAGCTTCTCAACAGCTGCTCAGAGCCCACTGAGCATGTGAGTGTCACAGACACTTTCCAAGATGGTGACCCCCTGTGACAAGTTTAAAGTCCTGGATCATTGCTGCTATTGACAAGCTGACACTTTAGGCTGGTGCAATAAATTCAGTATATAAAATATGGCATTTTTAGCCAGTCATTTTTAGGGTTTAGTATAAACATTAATTAAACTCAATAGGATTATTTTGCCTACAATAAGTATTCATTATATCTTAGAAGGGATCAAGTACATGGTACTGTAAACATTTGAACTATTTGATTATAATGGAGTCTATGGGAGTTGGCCTTCCCATAATTCAAAGCTTTCTGGATAATGGATTCCATACCCGTATATGTGAAATTAATTTATTTTCACTATTTGAATTAATTGGTTCCCAATCTGTCACTGTGCACCACCCACCTTGTTGTACCACTCTGGCTGAATGAACAGAACCACATTTTTATGTGAAGAAATGAGGAAAGCTGGCACCCTAGGCATAATCATTTTATTTTCTGCCTGGAAACATTTTATCACCAAGGTACACACATGTAGGAATGCAGCTGGAGACACCCAGAGATTGGAAGTCAAAAAAGGAATCATTATCCTGCAACCCAAATGACTGGACCAGAGGAAGAGCGCAGGCAGCAATCACATACGTTAATGACATGTGTTAGAGCAGGGATCCCCAACCTTTTTCAACCGTGAGCAACATTCAGAAGTAAAAGGAGTTGGGGAGCAACACAAGCATGCCAAATGTTCTTGGGCTGCCAAATAAGTGCTGTGATTGGCCATTTAGTAGCCCCTATGTGGCTTGTCAACCTACATTGAGACTCTGTTTGGCAGTGCACCTGGTTTTTATACAACCAAAACTTGCCTCCAAACATCAAATTCAAAAATAAGCCCCTGCTTTGAGGCCACAGGGAGCAACATCCAAGGGGTTGGAGGGCAACATGTTGCTCACGAGCTACTGGTTGGGGATCACTGTGTTAGAGGCTTAGAGTTTTAAAGGAAAACTAAACCTTATGAACAAATACTTAACCAACAGATAATGATATATCATTAAAGTGACCAATACAGTTCTAAGCAAATTAATTGGTTTGCGTATTTGTGTATGACTGATATTCAACACCAGCATGATAGATACAGGCAGGGTATGTATGCATTAAAGTGCTCCATCATTAAGTATTCGCGGCTTGTGCATGGATTTACCCCAATTAACCACAGCACAGCCGTTTAAAGGAAAACTATACCCCCAGCTTCCACTGGCAGTTAAAGGGGTTGTTCACCTTTCTAACACTTTTTTTAGTTCAATTGTTTTCAGATTGTTAACCAGGAATAAAGACTTTTTTTTTTTTTCTACTACTTTACATTTTCTTTTTTACCGTTTTTCCCAAAATCTACGTTTAAAGTTTAATGTCTATGTCTCTGGTGTTCAAGTCTGGCAGCTCAGTAATTCAGGCGCAGACTATAAGGGCTGGGACACACTGGGCGATTTGGGGAGATTTAGTCGCCTGGCGACTAATCGCAGCGGCTTTTCTCCCCGAATGCCTCCCCTCGCTCTGCGCCTGACTAAAATGAAAAATCGCCTGCGCTAATCACACGCGGCGATTCGTTTTCCGAAGTCGCCCGAAGTTGCCTCACGAGGAAACTTCGGGCGACTTCGGAAAACAAATCGCCGCATGTGATTAGCGCAGGCGATTTTTCATTTTAGCCAGGCGCAGAGCGAGGGGAGGCATTCGGGGAAGATTGGTCGTGGAAAGTCGCAGCGATTAGTCGCCAGGCAACTAAATCTCCCCAAATCGCCCAGTGTGTCCCAGCCCTAAACTGCTACAATTTTGCAACATTTAGTTGATACATTTCTCAGCAGCATCTCTGGAGTATTAGTAACTATTGTATCAATTCTATTCTGCCAGTAATGAAACTCAGGGATTTTGCTCAGCAGGGACAAAGATAAGAAAGGTATCAACTAAATGTATCCATTTAGAACAGTTTACAGGGTCAGCGACCCCCCTCCCAGAGCTGCTTTATAAGGTGAAAAATGACACTTCAATTTGATAAAAACAGTCTCACATAGAATATAGAAAGTTGACGGAAAAAATCTTTATTTCTGGTGAATTATCTAAAATCAACTGAACTGAAAGGTTGGAAGGTAAACAACCAATTTAAAGGGCCAGTTGAAATTAAATTCTGATATAAAGAGAATTGCTTTTTTTGTTTTTCGAAGCTCTTCTCGAGGCTTATATTTTCATTCCATGTGGTTTCTGAATCGAATGTTTTGGTCTGAAACTTTCCATCTGTACTTCTACTGCAACTATCTCAGAGAATATTGGCCATTACTATCATGTGAGTACATACGGTTTTCATGCAACATCTGTTTTTTAAAGAAAAGGGTAAAAACTAATAAAGCAGGTCCCGTGAAATTTCTGACTGCAGTTTCCAATTTGTTCAGGGGTGTGGGTGCCCAGCCACCTGCAGCTGCCCCATATGACATGCAGGGTCCCATGTGACCCTACTAAAATGGGTTCAACTGTATAAATCAACTTTCATCGTTCTGCGCTGTCTACTGGGTAAAACCATGTCTGTAAGATATAATGTTCAGTGTGTGAGGGAGTTGATTCTAGCAAATAACTTGCAATAGAGCTTATGGGTGAGAGAACAAAGATGTTTACCAGAATGGCATCTTTCACAATTCAAACATGTAAATTAATAAGGTTTCTTGGGTACAGTAACCCCTAAAGCCATATTTTCCTGCACAGAATAACAAATGCCATTAGTATACTCAATGTTGACAGAAAAACAATATATCAAGGTAAATATTTTATGGAGCAGCACTGATTTAGAGCATTAATGTTATTAGGACACAGCTTTTCCTATGACAATATATCATGCACGGTCCTTATTTCATAATAATCTCACTGATGCATGAGACACAGGCACGTGGGTTTCTCAACCAATAAGCAGTGAGTGACGCTCTGTGCCATTTCTTCTGTCCAAATGACACCTACAGTAGTGAAAGGGTTAACACAATGCCTTACAATGCCTTTATTAAGCCATTCATTTGAGTCTACTGTGCCATTATCAGCTTCAAATGCAAAACTGCGCCCCAGGCATCCATCTCAGGCAACTCATTGGTGAGGCCAGGGCTGCTAAGACATTGATGATGAAGAAGAGGAGCTACAAAGACCTCGGCGCCTTTCCCTGTGCCGGAGCCACAACTGCGCTGACTCTGCAAAGCAGGAGGCCTCTTTGTTTCACCACCAGACGGAAACCACATCTCCCCTCAATTAATTCGCTCTTATTGATAAGATGCCAATGCATTCCGCCGCTCCATGAGATACGTTATCCTACACAGAAATCACCAGCTTATTCCCAGGGTAATGTGTTTAATTTAAAGATACAGGAGGCTCTTTACTGAAACCACACACAGTGCCTGGCTGACTCCTCCATCAGTACAACAAATGCATATACAATATACTAGCTATCAATTTGGGCAGAAGAAGTAACTAACATTGGCGGGTGCAATTCCCTATATGTATTTGTGCTTTGCCCCTGCCCTGCAGAATTGCCCAATGTCTCTGAGCTCCAGACGCAGAGACCTACATTCGGCCAGTGAATACAGCAAGGCATGCATTCGGCTGCACTGTATTCCTGAGAGGCACATAGGAGGTTGTGCGCTCTTGCACCCCTCTGCACTCATAGCCACATAAACGACCCATGCTACATTCAGTGCTGGACTGGGGCGCCAGGGGGACACCAGAAAACCACAGACTCACTCTCCTACCAATCTATCCTCGTGTCTCAGCTACCATTCTTTATTCTCCCAGTCTCTTCTCTTCCTCCCTCCATTCTCCTTATTGTTCTCACCATCATGTCCATGACACAAGCATACATGGCCCAGTGGTTAATATGGCACTTGGGATGCCGGTAAAGATGCCAGTGGGCCAGGCTAACGCCGACTGTGTGGTCACTCATTCTGTAGTCTGGGGAAGGGGAAACACATTTCCCTGCATAACATAAAACTTTTGAGGTATGGTGGGCCCTGTGATCCCAGATCTATACTCAGATTAATTCTGAATGTGCCCAATAACAGGAGCATAGGAAGCGACCCATAATAACAAAGAAAATCTGGACTCCCAACAGTGAGTAGTGGGGGAACTCTATATACAAATATGAACAGCACGAAACGCATAAGGCTATTTACTCTGCTACTGCTGTTTAGTCTGGTGCAATGTGAATTATTCCTGTTTTCCTGCCATATAAAGGGCTCCGCTGTGATTGTGTGCAGAGTATTATAGAACATATATGTGTGTATGTATAAAGCACCATGCTGTAACACAGCTCTGTACAAGGGCAGGAGGGTGGCAATAAGCTGTGACACAATAGGGGCTGTACAGCAAACAATCCTGCTGGGTTGTCACATGTTGAGAGTTGTAGTTGTACAGCTGCCCAGAGACACACTTCCCCATCTACACTGGCATGTCCATTGAACCGAACCGTGTCCTTTATTTAATCCTATGTCTGACAGTAGGACTACAACTCCCAGAAGCCTCTGATAGATCGAGGTGTGCCTCCCCCCACCATAACAGTCAATGGGATCCTGAGATCCCCGGGGAGGTGCTGACTCCTCTCTTACCTTCTGACAGCTCGAGCTCCAGTTCCGCCAGCTGCTCTCTCACCTCCTTCGGGAGGGCGGACAGGTCGAAAGCTCTCTCCGCCATGGAGCCGTCGGTAACAGCGGATAATAAAGCAAAGGGGATTGAATCACCCAGGTCTCAACTCATCGCTCTTCCCACGGCCGCCATGCCAGGCCCAGCCTCACGTCACATGACCACAGGCACACGCATAGACATCTGGGCTGCCTGAGCAGCGACAGGGACTAAGTCTCTCGACCCCTACTGGACACTGTGCGTACCGCAGCTCTCAGCCCCGGCTGGTTTGTGGGACTTCAGCTTAAGAATTGGAGTGACACCTGCCGGACAGGACGGGAACTGCATCGCTATTCACCTGTTAAATGTGTGGGGAGGAAATGTTTGCAAATTTGCACCAGTTCCGTAACCCATGGCAACCAGTCAGCTATATGTTTTATGATCCAGCCTTTTGACTCGACAGGGCATTCATCCCCAGAGAACTTGGCTCCGTTTAACCACAGTATCATTTTGAATATATTTGAATTAATCTCCTATGGTTGTACCAATGGAAAACAGACACAACCAATCACATATTAGGGGATTCCTGGACCATAATCCTTTACTCCTAGGTCTCTCTGTTCTACCCACGTGCTTAAAGGACCAGTAACACCAAAAAATGAAAGTGTCCTAAAGTACTGAATATTTAGGGGGTTATTTGCTAAACTCTGAATGCAAAAATCACAGTGATTTTTTTTTTTAATAAAATCTGACTTTTAAAAAATCACAAATTTTTTACCCCGAGGATGGAAAAGTCAGAATCAGAAAATCTCAGACCTGCAGAGGTTGCATATAAGTCAATGGGAGAAGACCCAATGATTTTTTGATGGGCACTGGGTTTTCGGGCAGTACCGCGAAGTTTTCGGGTGAAAATTACAGAAAAAAATCTTGAAAATCGGATGAAAAAGACTAAAAGATTTGTGAAAATCAGATTTTTTTCCCGCAAACCAAATTCTCTGTAAAATGTAATAATTAATAAGCGTGAAAAACCCCGAACGGATTTGATCGGAGTTTGAAGCAGAAAATGTTGAGATAAATTCGGACTTTGATAAATAACCCCCTTAATGTAGTGTTGCCCGAAAACTCAGGGTATGATAAATCCTGAAAAAATAGTGATTTTTTAAAAATCCGATTTTATAAAAACAATTCACAAATTTTTCGTGATTTTGTGAGTTTAGTAAATAACTCCCATAATGTAGTATTGCCAGAAAACTCAGATTTTTGGAGCACATCAAAAAATCATTGGGACGTCTCCCATTGACTTATATGCAACCTCGACAGGTCTGAGATGCCGGATTTTATGATTCAGACTTTTCCATCCTACTGGTTTAATAAATTCCGAAAAATTCATTGTTTTTTAAGAATCCGATTTGATAAAAAACAAATCACAAATTTTTCGTGACTTTTGCATTTGGAGTTTAGTAAATAACCCCCATAATGTAGTGTTGCCCGAAAACCCAAATTTTTGGCCGGAAACTTCGAGGTACTGCACAAAACCCAGCGCACATTATAAAAAATCATTGGGACTTCTCCTATTGACTTATATGCAACCTCGACAGGTCTGAGATGCGGGATTTTATGATTTAGACTTTTCCATTCTCCTGGTTTAATAAATTCCAAAAAATCTGCATTCACCCAATTCTCTGCAGTTTTTTTATTATATTATCACCAAAAACAATATCAACGTTTCGGGGGGGGGAGGTTTCACCCTCCCTTCATGAGGATACAATCACAAGTGCACCAATCACCTTTATAATCATAACCCCACCTCCTCCCCCCCACACTCCAATGTTCACAGTATAAGGGAATGTTTTAACCCTTTCATGACTCCAAATCCAAAAAGAGTATAAGTCCATTTGTAATATTAAAGTCTTTCCGAAAACATCAAAAATATCTTCTTTCACCAGAGTTTCATTAAATAGTGGAAAAATAGTTACATACATATATTACACAACGTGGTTCAATATGATTATAAAAAATTGAAAACAGTTGGCGTTGTTATTACTACCAAAATTATTTGTATTCCCCTGGCATTTCTCATCTGTGAAAAGACATATATAAAAGAGGAAAAGGTCATATATCTCTTTTATATATGTCTTTTCACAGAAATGCCGGGAGGAATACAAATGATAAGTGCAGATCCATATACAAAAATCGCTGTTGCTGAGGGACCTTTGCTGGGTCAATGGAGAACCAGCACCTGCAGTGCCGCTGAAGTGAATTGCAGGAGTGCAGTAAATACAACACATTAGCCATGGGGGGCAGCCATTCAAAGCTGAAAAATGAGAAAAGGCACAGGATACACAGCAGATAGCAGATAAGCTCTGTAGTATACAATGGGATTCTTTGGAACTTATCTTTTATTCAGTTTGTGTCCTGTGCTAGAATGCCCACTCCATGGCTACACAGCAGCTTGTTTATATAAACCATAGTTGTTTTTCTGAAGTAAACACACTAGTTTTACCAGTGCAGGGCAACAGTACATTATATTGTCCCTAATATGCTTTTATTGTTTGGTGTTATTTTTCCTTTAAGGGACAAATAACATGAGTTTGTTGAGCTCCTGCTGTGAATATAAGCACTATCCTTGAACCAGTGCTGCTCTTTCCCAGGACCATACACATTTGCACTATAGTAACATCAGAGGGAGAAACAGTACAGAAACAGTAAAGTAACACTGACAATGTTATTGTACTGTGCAAATGATCCTAAACAGCCCAAAAGGACCACTGGGAACTCATAAAAGGCTTGTTCACCCACCTCCAAACACTTTTTTCAGTTCAGTTGTTTTCAGATTGTTCACCAGAAATAAAGATTTTTTTTTTTTTTTTTATCAATTGCTTTCCATTTTTTATTTTCTACTGTTTTTCTAAATGTGAAGTTTAAAGTTGAATGTTCCTGTCTCTGATTTTTCAGTCTGGCAGCTCAGTAATTCAGGTGCAGACTCTGTACTGTTACAATTTGCTATATTAGTTGATACAGTTCTCAGCAGCATCTGTGCAATATTAGCAACCATTGTATCAGTTCTAACAGCTGCCTTTAATGAAACTCAGGGATTCTGCTCTGCAGGGACAAAGATAAGAAATGTATCAACAAAATGTATCAATTTAGAATAGTTTACAAGAGATCCCCCCAGCTGATTCAGAACTGAAAAAAGTGTTGGAGGGTGAAGAACCATTTTAAAGTTGGCTTTGCAGCACTCAGAAGATCTTAGGCCCATGTGCTTTTCAGCGAGGATCAGCACCCCATCCAATGAAGTGCACTTTCCATGTCCTGTAGGGGCGCTTTAATGTGCCTAAAAATATAGATTGCATATTTGTGCAATTTATGTTTGCATTTGGGCTTGCTTATGGAAAGTGTAGAGGGAAGATAGAGTCCTTGATATAGCTGTAAAGCAGACTAAGGTGTTTATTTACTAAAGAGAGATAATGACTTGTGCCAGAAAAATTGATGATTTCCTAAACTGCAACTGTACAGCAAGCCTTGTACTTGGCTAAGGAGACATTCCTCACTGCAGTTCCATTCCCAATAAGCCTAAACAAGGCAAGAGACTTGACCTGCTTGGGTTTCACATGACTCATCATTTATAAACACAAGCTGCAAAGTTCTGCATAGTTACACTAAGTGCCAGTGCAGCCATCCTGTCCCTACTGTATCATACGCAAGTGCCCCTACTGTATTGTACACAAGTGCCCCTGCTGCATCGTACGCAAGTGCCCCTACTGTATCATACACGAGTGCCCCTACTGTATCATACACGAGTGCCCCTACTGTATCATATGCAAGTGCCCCTACTCATGCTGTTGAAGCATGGAGCTACCACAATCCTCAACGTAGCAATAATTCCAGGTTCCCACAGCAGGCTTGTGCAAACGCAGTGTGATGCAATGCCCAAAAGTGTTACCCTCAATTTGCTTTGCAAACCTGCATGTGCATTGTGTTTCCTTTCAGTGCATCAGAATCAGCTGTAGGGAGAACAACTCCCAGCAGCTGCAGTTATAATGGAATTCTTGGAAATGCACAATGATGGGTATAAAAAAAGAAAGTCAGCTTGCATCTGAACATTGCACTTTGCACAATAAGCAGAGTTTAGAAATGTCCCTTTAGAACTCTTCCAGCATCTCTCCCACCTACAGAGAACCTTTGCAACATCCTCAGGCAACCAATATTGGGAAAGGATTGCAGCTAGAGAAACATCTGCCAAAAACATAGCAGCCCCAGGGACCCCGACCCCAGCACTCACTGGCTGGCAGGAGGTGTAAGTGAATTAATATTGTGTGGAGGGCACACTATTGGTGCAAAAG
Source organism: Xenopus petersii (assembly GCA_038501925.1). Taxonomy (NCBI): domain Eukaryota; kingdom Metazoa; phylum Chordata; class Amphibia; order Anura; family Pipidae; genus Xenopus; species Xenopus petersii. The sequence goes on along the minus strand of CM076674.1, from coordinate 42,742,012 downwards.
CTAACTATGCATGTACACAGGCAACTATTGGCTATTACCCTTCTCTATGACATCATTTGGGTGTCGCATTCTAGTCATCAAGAGACTATATAAGCTTGGCTAACTACTACCTGTGCTTTGTCACTAATGATTTGATGCTTCAGACACTCAAGCCTGTTCCTGGATTTCCTAGTTCCGAACACTGCTTAATTAGTTTCTACCTGACACCTGTTTGAAAGGGGGGAACTGAAAGGTTTAACTTCTATCCTTGAAACTTCTGTCCTTGCTCAAACTTCTTTTTGCAAAACATGCTTATATGGCACGTACTCCCCAGCTGGCCTGAGCAGCCCCCAATGCCCTTGGGCGAATATGTTTCTTATCTCTTCTTATCACGCATACCAGCACACCCCACTCTCACAACTTCTACAATGTTTCTTTCTGCAGACACACAGAATAATACTTCTCATTTTCCCTTAGGCTAAGGCATACCTTTGTAACACGTCATATTGGCTATATAAGCAACTGCTGTAACCCTAATAAATCGGAACTTGCTTTGCAACACGTGCCTACTGTGTCGTTCTTTGCAAGACCCCTGCGCAGTGTATCTGGAGGGTGTAATTAGATGGTTTCTGCCGTGCCAAGATGAACCGGTTCGCATTATAATGCGTATGCATTATAGTTTTTAATCTCCTATCATTCAATTCAGTGCCCTACTATTTTTATTTCACTATTCATTCAAGTCACTGTCTTGAACTATGGTGAACTAGACCCAGGCTCCTGAAATTCCAAATTGGGGAGCTGCTGAACAAAAAAAAGTAATTAAAAAAAACCCAAATAATAAAGAATACAAATTATTGACTACAGATTAGCTCAGAATAGCACACTATAAATTAAAGGTGAACTTTAAAGGAATGATATTAGACTTTTTCGAAGCTGCTAATACAATGTATTTAAAGCAGCACCACCTATTGTTCATTTTGGCAGACTACAGTCAGCTGAGGTCCAGACTGGGTTATAACCAGAATGAGGGGCATGTTTACTAACATTGGAGATAAATATCTGGAGAGAATTCTGGAGATGTTGCCCATGGCAACCAATCAGCAATTAGATTTAAACAGCCACAGCCAAGTTAGAAAACAAAAGCAAAGATCTGATTGGTTGCTATGGGCAACATCTCCAGAAATCTCTCCAGATATTTATCTCCAATGTTAGTAAACATGCCCCTAAGAATTGCATATTGACAGGATCCTTAAAGGAACAGTAACACCAACAAATGAAAGAATTTTAAATGAAAGATAATAAAATGTAGTGTGGCCATGCACTGGTAAAACTGGTGTGTGTTTGCTTCATAAACACAACTATAGTTTATATAAACAAGCTACTGTGTAGCCATGGGGGCAGCCATTCAAGCACAGGATACATACATAGTAGATAAAACATTTTGAAAAACCCCATACACAGCATCTGTTATCTGTTGTGTATCCTGTGCCATTGCTCCTTTTTTCCTCAGCTTTGAATGGCTGGCCCCATGGCTACACAGGAGCTTCTTTATATAAACCCTCCTCTGACACGACAGGCAGGGAGAGATGAGGGGGCCGATGGAGGACAGTTGAGGGGGCTTTTGTACCTAGGAGGGTTAGTTCTCCTTAAAGCCAGTCGGTTTGTAACAACTGGAAGGCCACCTAGTTACTAAAATACATGAGGAGGTGGCCCACACCATAGTAACCAAGGGCTACTGCGTTAATGGAGACTGTTCTACGCAGTACAAGATGTACAAAGAGAAATGCTGGAAAAGAGATCGAACAACTGATATTGGGACACAGTAAAACTTTACAGTTTGGAGGAAACTTGCTGCTCCACTAACCACAGTTTTACAGGGAGGGATATAGGGACAGAGGCGGGACTTGGGCTGCTGCAGAGTTCTGCTCATCACTCAGTTATGACCATTTCCTGTGGGGGGAATTTAAAGTGACACTGACACAAAATTTTCATTCAAAAAAACTTAATCTACATTAAAAGTTACCTATAGGTCATGTTGATCATTTTCGGCTGATATTTCTGCTTTTGTAAGTAATTATTAGTTGAAGTTCCTAAACCTGATTTTTGCCAAGCTGACTGTCTCTTCTCAGCCTGTCAGAGTTTCTAATGCTAATGGACTCCTGCTGCACAAATATGGCAGCCCCTTCATAGAGGAACAGGGCAGTAAGAAGGGATCAGGCAAATACTTTTATGGCAAAATTATAAATAGCATTCAAAGACAACGTTATGATAGATAATACAAAAAAAAAAGTTATTTTCTGATGTCAGTATCTCTTTAAGGACACACCCAGCTTTATTTCAGCCAGGACATACATTCAAAGGAATACAATAGGAGATGAGGCTAACACTATTGGTCTCTTTTAGGCTAGGGACAGAAATAGCGGATGTCAGGCCTGCAGAGAAACACAGGCGGGAAGCCACACCTGCTTTCATGTGCCTAGACCCAAATACATTGACTCCGCTCAGGTGCAGGCAGCCACGTTAGATTTAAGCATTTCGGCACCGAAACCTGCTGCATCCAAAGGGAGGAGCTGATTCCCCTACATCTGTCCCTAGGCTTAAATTTGAATGTTCCTGTCTCGGGTGTTTGAGTCTGGCAGCTTAGTAATTCAGGCGCAGCCTCTGAATGGTTACAATTTGCTACATTAGTTGATACATTTTTCAGCTGCAGCTGTGGAATATTAGCAACTGTTGTATCAATTCTAACAGCTACATTTAAGGGCTATTCCACACGGGGAGATAGCGACGCGTTTGCGGCGACAAAGCGCCGCGACAGTCGCCGTGACCGGCGCAGGCGACAGTTTTGTATGGGCGCCTATGTAAAAACGCCTGTGCTAACCACACGAGGCGATGCGCTTTTCAACAGTCGCCTGAAAAAGCCTGGCGAGGCATTTTCAGGCGACTGTTGAAAAGCGCATCGCCTCGTGTGGTTAGCACAGGCGTTTTTACATAGGCGCCCATACAAAACTGTCACCTGCGCCGGTTGCGGCGACTGTCGCGGCGCTTTGTCGCCGCGACCGCAAACGCGTCGCTATCTCCCCGTGTGGAATAGCCCTAAAGGTCACCAGTCACCCAAAAGTTGCTTCCCCCACTTGATTGTTTAGGCTAATAAATCATTTAAAAAAAATGTTTTTGTTAAAGGAAAACTTTACTCCCAAAATGAATACTTAAAAAGAGATACGGACACCTGAAATTAAACTTTTTTTTACATCTATTATGATATTGTCAAGCTACTTCTAACTTTGCCATAAAGTATTTGCATGATGCTTTTACATTCCTGTATGAGGGGGCTGCCATATTTGTGCAGCAGGAGTCCGTTAACATTAGAAACTGTAACTAACAGGCTGAGATGGGACAGTCAGGTTGGCAAAGTCAGAGAGTCAGGCTTAGGAACTTCAACTAACAATTATATACAAAAACAAACCTCTCAGCAAAAAATTATCAAAATGACCTATAGGTAACATTTAATGTACATTCATATGCTAAAATTCATTTTTTAGTGTCAGTATCACTTTAAGCAACAGATAGTTTACATCATATTAAAGGGATACCGACACTAAAAAAAATTATTTTCAAAATATCAATCTACATTAAAAGTTACCAATAGGTCATGATCATTTTTTGCTGATAGTTCTGATTTTGTAAGTAATTGCTACTTGAAGTTCCTCAAGCTGACAGTTTTGCCAACCTGACTGTCTCTTCTCAGCCTGTCACAGTTTCTAATGCTAATGGACTCCTGCTGCACAAATATGGTAGCACCCTCCAAAAGGAACAGGGGGTAAGAGCATCACACAAATACTTTTATAGAAAAATAATAAATAACATTCAAAAACAATGTTATGACAAGTACAAAAAAAGGATATGGGGTCAGTATCTCTAAGTGACATATTAAAGAATATTACCAAACTGGATTATATATTTAAGTAAATCTTGCCCTTTTACATCTCTCACTTTGAACCACTTTTTCATGATGGTCTGTGTGCTGCCTCAGATCACCTGACTAGAAATACTGCAGCTCTAACAGGAAGAAGTGTTGAAGCAAAAGACACAACTCTTGTCTGTTAATTGGCTCATGAGACCTAACATGTATGGTTTGTTTGGTAGGTTTGTGTGCACCGTGAATCCTACGGTCCCAGGGGGCAGCCATTATTTTTAAAAGTGGCAGTTTTCTAATGGCACATACTACTAAAAAGTATATTATGAAAATAGTTTATTTAAATGAAGCAGGGTTTAACACATGTCTGTTTACTGCAATGTATTTTTATAGAGACCTACATTGTTTGGGGGGGAATAGCTTTCCTTTAAACGTCCCTTGCAAGTGCAATGCTTCCCACACCACAGACATGCATGTGACGTCACAAACCATATGTATTTGAAGGTAAATAACCCCTTTAATCCAACACCCCTCCCCCAGACTAGATATTTAGATGTCACACAAGATTCCCAAGTATACTGCAGTTAGCCCACCAGCGGATACTCAATTAAAACCCTGCTAGCAGTACATTTTTTAATCCATCAACATCAACTCTAAGTAACACAAGTAACTGGAGACAGGTCATCCGTTGAATCAGCTTTATTCTTCTAACTCTGTTATTTTAATATTTCCATAGCACCTTGGCAAAGTCCAAAACAGAATACAAATACATGTATTTTATTTTAACATTTAAAGCATGAACCTAACTTCACCTTTTGAATTAGGATGACAGAACAACCCAGAGCATTAAAGGAAAAACAAACATAAGATTATATATATATATATATATATATATATATATATATATATATATATATATATATATATATATATATATATATATATATATATATATATATATATATATATATATATATATATATGGGATGCACCAAATCGGCCGAACCAAATCCTAATTTGCATATGCAAAGTAGGGATGGGAAGGGGGAAACATTTACTTCCTTGTTTTGTGACAAAAGGTCATATGATTTCCCTCCCCACCCTAATTTGCATATGCATAATTTGCATATGCAAATTAAGATTCGGTTGGGCCGGGCAGAAGGAGGCGCCCGAATTCTTATCCTGCTGAAAGAGGCTGAATCCCGAACTGAATCCTGTATTTGGTGCATCCCTGATATAATATATATATATATATATATATATATATATATATATATATATATATATATATATATATATATATATATATATATATATATATATATATATATATATATATATATATATATATAATCTCCAAAATGCCAAGGGGTAAGATGAACTTACCAGGTAAGGATATGATTTGCAGTTCAAAAAAAAAAAAAAAAAAAAAAAAGCAGGACTGCTACAATTACGCTCGTGTCTGATACAAGCAGTTTTGTAAGTGCCAGAGGCCCATTAAACCTGAACAAAGGGTTTGCAAATAAGCATAGTTTCATGATCACATCCCAGGTCAGGGAGCTAATCAGCCTGTGCCTTCGGGAATCGTCCGACTAGTGAAAAATGCGATGCAATTCTAAGGTTCTATGGTAAAGAAATCCCATACAAGATGCAGGAAAGGATATACAGATATGAATTAGCATGGTGGGGAGAATGTTCCAAGGCTAAAACTGCAAAGACCTGATAAAGAAAAATAATATTCATAGCAAATAAAAATACACATTTATATATATATAAAACCATTCAGATCTAGGTTCAGATTGCTTAAGCGCATTTCCATATCAAACAGCACACACAGCAATTGCATTTCTCCTGAGGCCTTGCATACAATGGCAACCCAAGCGAATATCACACAGAGATTACCATCCCCTGCCTGTGCTCGGCCAAAACACTGCTTCACTATTCTCTGGGATGCAAGAAATCGCTCATGCCCCTTAGCAAACAAGGAAACCTATTTCCAGCCAGCTATTAGGAACAGCTACTGACCCTGTGCAATTAGCCTGATCTGCAAGTCCTGTTTCACTCATTACTGCCATCTGATCAAACTAAAATCATATTCAGTTCAAGGCAGTGGTGTTTATCCCCCTTTACTACAGAGCTAAGAGTCCGCCGGCCCTCCAAGGGACAGGATTTAAAGCTTTCGGCTTTCCAAGAACGCGCATGCCATGTTTCCAATATAATTCGGCCCCAAACAATGAGGTATATTAGACAATTGGCCCGTGATAAAGAAATGATAAAGAGCAATGAAATACTGTATATGAAGTCAGAGCCTTTAGTTAAATGGCATCTTACAAATCTGGTTGTACAGATCATATACATGATAAGCAAATCCCGCTGAACGCAGGAGATTTGAATCCAATTCCATGCCGCCCACATCCAGTTAAATCGGAGTCTGATTTTTGTTAAAGAGGCCTAAATATCAATCCAACAGAAGAGCCCACCTATGAGATAAAGGAATGTATTTCCACCCCGTTTCAGATGAATCTGCTCCGAGCTGTGCGGTAGAGTCCTGCAGCGGGTCGGGTACCCTGCGGGCTGCAGGTAGTAGTTCAGGGTGTGGGTATAGATGCAGGTCGGCGGTTTTGCGGGTTGTCGGGCCGCAGGTCTTCTCAATGGCGATTTTTACTGCTTTTTTTCTGATCACGCCTACTTCCGATGATGTCACTTCCAGTTTACGACAGCACTTCCTGTTTTACTCCTTTTTTTCTGATCATGCCTACTTGTGATTAACAATGACAGCACTCCGATTCTTGATGGTCAGCAGGTCGTGGGCCCGGGTTGCGGATAAGGTACTTGCAGGTCAGGTCGGATAGCGGGTAAGAATGTAGGTTGCGAGTACGGGTTCCAAAAAAAATGGACCCGCGCAGGACTCTACTGTGCGGCACTTTATGTGATGCACTCCATGTTCCTAGTGGTAGAGAATGCTCAACGCAATAAAAGACTGAAGCACATTTATAACTCAGCAAAATTAATCATCCACAAACTAACAAAGGTTTCAAATTAAAAGAAATAAATAATGAACCATATTGGGCTTTGAAAGCAAATGAATGACCGTATTAGAAGCACAGAGGGATGCTGCAATCATCATAGGATCACAAAGACAATTTTAGAGGAAGAGCCTCCTGAGAAAAGAAGTGGAGAATAGTGGAGTTAGCAGCCAGCCAACGACGGCCGTGTGCTTGTCATGCAACATATCTGCAACAAAATTTATACTTAATTCTAAATATCTTCACAGCCTTAACATTTGCTTTAATAGCCCCCAAAAGACAAAAATACCTACGGAGGGCATGTGTCAGTTTTCTACAGAAACAGTCAAATAAATATGGAGAGGTCCTTATGCAGAGCTTAAGGTATAAAAGCCAACACGCACACATTGTATAGGCATTTTCTGTACATGAGCTATAAGTTTGTTTGTTTTTTGCCAGAAAAGATAAAGAAAAAAAAGGGGAAAAAAAAATATACACCATTGTAAGACACAAAAACATCCTTTCACATATCAATTACCTTAACATTATAGGATTTCTGCAATTCACAATTAAATTTATTTTACATCTACAAATAAAAAAAAAACAAAAACACACAAACAGTACAATGGTTAGAAATACTCAAGTAGTATGTTTCACATGTACTGCAGAGGTGAAGGCCTAAGTCTGAACAAATGCTTTAATGTGACCGCTTCAAGACGTTCCCAACTTGTTACCAGAGGTGGGGTCAGATTATTTAGTTCATTGCCAAAAAATTTTTTTTATAGACAAGCCAAATGTGAACAACAAAAACAAATTGTGCAGGTAGATCTTTTCACTCTGTGTTATACACCTGCCCAATTCAAAGCTGAAAGCTTGTCTAAAAGCAATCAAACTGCAAAATAAAAAGGTACAGATTGAAACAAATTAAATCATCATAATTGGAAGGTAGTGATCCCCAACCAGTGGCTTGTGATCTCCATGCTACTTGCAAACACTTCCAATGGGTTTCCTAACGGTCTCAAAGCAGATCCTTTTTTTTATTTTTAAACAAAGGTTTACGGCCAAAAACAAGCTGCTGCAGTATGACAGTCAACGTTGGGCTGAGAAACACCAATCAATCCATATGCGTTACAATTCAATACAATTTCCTGCAACCATCGCTCATTTTCAATAAACATTTAGAGCTGAATCGTCAGATATACAGGCAGAAACAGTATAATTCTACCTGTATCAGAATTCTAGGGATGCACTGAATCCAGGATTCCGTTCGGGATTCGGCCTTTTGCAGCAGCATTCGGCCGAATCCTCGTGCCTGGCCGAACCGAAAACTGATTTGCATATGCAACTTAGGGTCAGGAAAGGAAATCCTTGTTTTGTCACAAAAAGTCATGTGAAGTAAAAAAAACTTTTCCATTCCTGCCCATAATTTGCATATGCAAATTAGGATTCAGTTCGATGTCTGTCTGAATCTTTCACAAAGGATTCAGCCGAATCCCAAATAGTGGATTTGGTGCATCCCTATAGACAATTCCGCAGTAAATACTGGCTGATGTTCAGGCACCACCAGCAAATTAGGATTCAGTTCGGTATCTGGCTGAATCTTTCACAAAGGATTCGGCTGAATCCCAAATAGTGGATTCGGTGCATCCCAATGGACAATTCAGCAGTAAATACTGGCTGATGTTCAGGCACTACCAGCAAATTAGATTCGGTATCTGTCTGAATCTTTCACAAAGGATTCAGCTGAATCCCAAATAGTGGATTCGGTGAATCCCTACGGACAATTCAGCAGTAAACACTAGCTGATGTTCAGGCACCACCAAATTTACCGACCTGGCCAATCTATTGGCCGGCCTATATCCAAGTCTTCTGCCGATACTCATCGTCTTGTCTCCTGCCATACATGCACCGAATATTGTTCCTGTAGGGCCACCTTTAGCAATACCAGGGGAACTTTTTATTTATTTATTTTTTAAAGACATTATGGTATTACGGCTCAAGAGCACAAAAGATCAGAGACTTGGCTTGCTGAGCTATTGGGAAACAGAAAAAAAAGACTGGTTTATACATTGTATATTTTGAATAAATGGTAAACAAATGAAAAATAGTTATTATTATTTGCGGTGTACTGCTTCAAAACTATATATCAATGAGAATCATCCCCTTAAACATTATGTGCTACGGATATGAGAAACCTCCCAACAGTAACAAACTATTAAACAGATGTGCCTTCTCCATGAAACAAGTATAGTGCTTACATTTGTAGCTACATTTTAAGTTTGCCCAAGATAAAAAAAAAAATCATATTGTTCAGGCCACAGCTTTGTAGTAGAACAGCATTCAAAACTAAGTGAAGCAACGCCCAATAATATCAGAGCATGTACTTAGCAGAAAAAAAAAAAGAAGCAGGTACATCACCAATATGTTATTAGTTCTGCAATCATTCCAGTGAGCACAAAGGACCTGCAGCAGATCCTGTGTTAGTTACAGATAGCCCTTGCTTAGTTAAGACACAGACAAACACAGACAAGCCTTTTCTTTGTACTACCCTAACAGCAACTGCAAATATGAAGACGATGCATGAGAGAGAGAGGGGAAAAAAAAAGCAAATGAGGAAATAAAACAAATCATCTGTTTAGGGAATCATGTGCTTTTGCGTAAGCTACAATTCAAATATAATCATTTTTCAGATAGTCTGTAAGATTAGGTTTAGCCGTTTAGGAATAAACGATAGAAATGTCAAAGCACTGTTTAACCTACAGTAGTAAAGAAAGTGACAGCAGTACGATCAGTTTCATAATCTGTGACAGAAACATGACAGTTACTTCACAATGACCACACTCATCACACCCATGGTATATACTTTCAAGGCCAAAATGGCATACACAGACTACTTAGCAAAGCCTTTGATTAAAAAAGTAACTTTCTAATTTTTTTTTAATTTTTTTTTTTTTTAACGGATGTTATTTCAAAAAAATATTTTCTTCTCTCGCACTTCTCTATTTTTCTCAACCTTGACTGACTGATAATCAGGCAGAAACATCTGCAACTTAAAATGTTAAATTTGTTAATTAAAAAAAAAAAAAAAAAAACAAAATCAAAATTATATATATAATTTTTTTTTTTTTATAAACATGACTGGAGCTGTCCACTGTCCTCCGCAAAGCCCATTATAATTTTTTATTTTTTGGAATTTCATTATGACTACTTCGTCAGCTGCTGAATGACAGTTGAATCCAGTCCATCCGCTGCTGCTACGTCCAGTTTAAAGATGTAAAACTTCAAGAGTAGTTTTTTTACTTTGGTGATCTTGGTGGCACATATTGCTCCTTGCCATTACGTCTCATGACTCCCTGAGGTGAAGATCTACGCCCAAACTGCCGTCTCTGTTCCCGAATCTTTCCTGCTCCTGCCCTGGAAGTTCCGTTACTGCGGTGTCCTGGGGAATCTTTAGCTTTATCAAGTTTCTCGTGAGACTTTTCAAGACTCTTCTCTGCCTTCTCGGGAATACAGTTCTCTTCATTTTTGCCAGGGGATGCAACGTTTGTACGCAGCTCGCGAAGAGGCTGGACAGGAGACGGAGCTTGTTCTTTAGGAGGTTTCTGGCAAACTTCCGCATAACTTAATTTTCGAGGCTCCTATAAAAATAAAGCAAGGAATAAAACGTTACCATCCAAATCCTCATTATTAAAGGGATTGTTCATCTTCAAATGAACTTTTTGTATGATGTAGAGAGTGATAATCCGAGGCCATTTGCAATTGATTTTAAATTTTATTATGGTATGTAGTTTGAGTTATTTCAGCTCTCCAGTTTGAGAGCATCTGTGGAGGTGACTTTCCCAGGAACATTTTCTTAGCGTATTTAGCGAACAAACGCATTTCTCAATCCTAATTGTTCCAATTTCACTGAAATGCTTAAAGCATACAATGCAATTTGTGATTAGGTGGTAGTGCTTGGCAGTAGTCCAGAGCACGATCAACATCCAAATCCTTGCTCCCAATTCAAACTGTATGTGGGAAATATACAAAGTGTCAATGAAACATAATCTCAACTATTGGAAAAATCGATTTGATGGGTGGAGGCCAAGATGGGGATCAAGATTCGGGGGTCTTAATTGGGATCACACAAATGAAAATTTGACTGCTTTATCTGCATGAAGTGCGTCAAACATTTGTTCTGGTTTTTAAGTGATTGTGACATTTTTGATAATTATGATAAAAGTAAATTAAAAATGTTTACTTGCTCTAGGTAAGTTTCTCCTTAAAGGTGTTTTTCACCTTTGAGTTAACTTTTAGTATGATGTAGTGAGGGATATGTATGTATAAGTATGATGTAGCAATAAAATTACATTTGTTTTTAGATGGGGGTCAGTGAACCCCATTTGAAAGCTGGAAAGAGTCAGAAGAAGGCAAAGAATTCAAAAACTATAAAAAAAATAATGAAGACTAATTGAAAAGTTACTTAGAATTGGCCATTCTACAACATACTAAAAGTTTTTCAGTTCAGTTGATTTCAGATTGTTCACCAGAAATTGCTTTCCATGTTTTATTTTTGTCTGTTTTTCCAGAAGTAGAGTTAAATGTTCCCGTCCTCTGGTTTTTCAGTCTGTCAGCTCAGTAATTCAGTTGCAGATTCTGAACTGTTACAATTTGCTACATTAGTTGATACATTTCTCAGCAGCATCTGTGGAGTATTAGCAACTATTGTATCAATTCTAACAGCTGCCTTTAATGAAACCCAGAGATTCTGCTCAGCAGGAACAATAAGAAATGTATCAACTAAATGTATCAATTTAGAACAGTTTACAGGGGAGCCGACCCCCCTCCCAGGGCTGCTTTAGAAAGACAAGAAAAATTTAAATTTAAACTTCAATTAGACAAACAGCAAACAGTCACAGTGAACTATCTAAAAACAACTGAATTGAAAAAGTGTTGAAAGGTGAACAACCCCATTTAATACAGAATATAATGGACACATATAGCTTCCCCTTATATTAAAGTAAAATACTTTCTTACCGGTATATTTAACGTAGTTGCGACACATGCAGCTGAAGTGGCTTTAGGCGGCTTTCCAGAAGGAGAAGTGCATACAGGTACTGCCACAGACGTCTGGCTTGCAACATCTTTATGGCAGGATATTTCTATTTTTTTCTCATGGTGAACTGTATTACTAAAAACAAAAAAGTGTATTCAGGTTAAAGTGGACCAGTCACCCAGACAGAAATACTGATGGGTTTATAGGGTGCAGCAGTTTAAGTAGTTGATTGTGAGAGGAACAATAACCATATACAAAAAGTAGTGATTAATATAAACTCCATGGGATATTGGTTTGCCATAAATTTACCAATCCAGTAATCCACCATACTCACATTAGGGTAAGCCCCATATAGTGCACATATTTTCTATAGGCTGGAACCTCCTACCTAGTCGCATTTTTTTTTATTTTTTTTTTTACGAGAAACATGTCTTCTAAAAAAAATAAGCCACAGCAGAAGAAAACCAGATGAGAGATCTCAAAGACCAACACAAATATCCAAAGACCAGCATGCAAAGATCAGGATTAGTAGTGCTACAACCATTTGGAAGCAAAACATTATAAAACCAAAATAAAAGGTGTCTAATAACACTACTTATTTGGACAAAACTGCATTGTGCCCATGCTACAAGTATACTTAGTGTGGATGTGTGTACAAAGATATTGCAGCACAAGGCACCAGACTTAACCCCTCAGATCTCATAATCTTGCAGTCATTGGATGGACAATACACCCATAGTCTGAGCAGGAAAAAAGGATCTAAGAGATAGACTGAGAATGAGATGAAGCAAAAGAAAAAGTGAAAACTTCAGGTAAAAGTTATAGCAAATAAAAGAGAGAGTGAGCGAGATTGAAAGAGAGACTGAGAGAAGGATGTCAGACTTATGAATGCAAGTCCCTTTCCTCTAAGCGCGATACTTGATCATCACTGGGCGATATTTAAAGTCTGGGTAGAGCTGAATCTTTTTAAATAAGCAGGGTACTTTTTTCCCCAACACGAAAAAAAAAAAAAAAATCTGATTTCTCGCACTAAGCAAGGTTATTTAACCATTTAGTTTTATAACTCTTGCTTCTGCTGAGTCTATGTTGGTAGTAAAACAATCCAAGTGTATGCTGAGGCTATGATCAACACTTCTATCAAGAAGCATTTGTTATTAACGTTGTGATACAGACTCTCATACTCATTTAATCAAATGCACATTCTGCAAAAGAAATGGCAGTAGGTTGCTCACCTTGGTGGTTGTGGTGGTGGGGTTAATTCATCTGTTGAAGAATGTGTTGTGTGGGTTATAGGCTGGGGGATGATTTTTGCTGGTTCTTCCTGAGCATTTGTTGACAAGTTCACAGGAGGCTCTTTATGTTCCTGGGGAAAAGGTATATACTTCATTTGTTTAAACCACTAAAATTAGGGACTAAATATTTTTTTTTTATTAGCAAATAAAAATGATATCTATATGTATTGAAGTGTTTTTTCCCATTAAATCCCCAGTTAAGAAGAATTATAAATATATTGGCCAAAATCAAACCCCAAGAGCTCTGAATACTTACCTTTTCTTTGCAAATTCCTTTAACAACATCAGCCATTCTACTTTCAAGTACAGGTTCTCCCGGACAGCTTACTAAGCTTCCAGGCAAAGGGGGGAAATTCGATGCCAGCAAATCAAACTTTGGTGTCTGTGGAACCTCTTCCATTGAATTCAATGGGCGCTACATAAATATTTAAAAATACATAAATTAAGGGTATATCAATGAAAAATTAAACAGATATTCAATAATAAAAATTGTTTATATGACACCATTAGAACTTCACAAATTCAAAATGAATATTACGCTAAAAGGAACAGTGCAGAACATGGTATGGAACTCCTAGTCACTTATAACAGCCTTATATTTTACAATAGGGATCGGAGAAAACTGTGGTAGACCAGGGCTACTGGGTATATCGTGTTACAACTTTGGGGACTATGTCCATAAAAACATAGAAAAGCCCTCAGATCTCATAATCTTGCGATCATTGGAGGGACAGTGCAAGCGAAGCCTGAGCAGAAAAGAAAGAAAAAAGGAAAGAAAGAAACCCATTGTAAAAAGAAAGGTGGAAGAGTTAGAAGGCAGAAAGAAAGACTGTCAGACTAATGTTTGCAAGTCCTTTTCCCTCTAAGCGCGATACTTGATCATCACTGGGCAAGGAATATTTTTGGATGATTATATAACACTGAGAGGTCAAATGAATGATGTGTATGTTTGATGTATAAGCTCATCTATTGTACAATGATGAGCAATATTTTATGTTCATTTATAAATACTATATGACAGGAATAATATCGTTTTGTATAAATATTATACTAATGATGATGTTAATCACAATATCATTACTAATGCAATAAATATTACTACCAATAATAATGCACTTTTGCTTTTCTTTCAATTAATAATTCTTACTAACTGGCTGTGTGAAGACTTAAGTACAGCAATGGTAGCAAATTCACAACACATACACTAAGGGGCCTATTTTTCATGCTGTGTAAAAGTGGAGTGAAACATTACCAATGATGTTGCCCAGATCAACCATTCAGCAATTCGATTTCAACAGTTGTAAAACAAAAGCAAAAATCTGATTGGTTGCTATGGGCAGAATCACAGGTAATGTTTCACTCAAAGTTTTACACAGCATAATAAACAGACCCCTAACTAAGCGAGCTGATGTATTTATGTAAATGATTGTGCCCCAATAAGGCTGCCTGCAGTGGGAGCTCCCTCCTTAGTTGATAAAGTTTAAAAACATCACAAGCAGAAAAACTCACAGAAATACGATCATCATCTCTTCGCCTTCTGCCTCTAAATGTATTCCTTCTGAAAGACATAAAATAATCCATCTATGTTGGGTGATTTTTGAAGATACAGAAACGTTTATTCAAATATATAAAACTCAGACAAGAAATCACCATATTAGGCCCCTGCTGATTGTAGCGAAAGGTGCTCTCATTCACTACACTGATTTTAAATCAAAAACAAACAAACCTGCCCCGGACAGCTCCTTCTGTACCATTATGTTCAATATGCAAGGACAGTGAGTCCTTAGATGAAAAACTGTGATCATGTTGGGTTCCCAATGAAGTGCCATGCTTCTCATTCATATACGACCTTGAGTTTGTTCTATTTATAGAAACATCCACTAGCGATACAGACGTCGCTGTTGTGCCAACATTCAGACGTTCAGTAGGGTTGGCAGATGTTCGAAATGGAGGCTTCACACTGCACAGAGGGGAAGAATATTAAGAAGATTATGCACAAACAGAATTAAAAAAAAAAATACAATATTAATAATGAACAGTCACCATTTGTGACAAAGGAAGGTTTTTCAAGTTACTGCATCATTGAGTTAGAAACAGGTTTAACTGAACGTAAAAATAAATAAACATACAAGAAAGTGAGGTATATATTTATAATGCAACCAAATTTGCCAATTTAACTATGGAAACCAAGCCAATGTTCCTGCATCCCCCTGGGGTTAATCCTTCATTAATTCCACCGCTGGGAAGAGCAGAAAGAGCCATGCTTCCCGATAGTGCAGTACTCATTGAGGCACATGCAAGCACTGGAAGCAGGTGGAATACAACTTGGCACACCTGTGTGTAAAGGTGGCCATACACTATAAGATCCGCTCGTTTGGCAAGGTCGCCAAATGAGCGGATCTTAACCCGATATGCCCACTAACGGCTGGGCGATATCGGGTGAATCTGAATGTTCGGCCGTGGGGATCGGATTACAATACTACGAATGGGTTCCAATGGGTCACAGGACCGTATCAACTAGCCGATGTGGACCTGGATCGTACAAAAAACGCAAACTTGACTTTTTTGCCCTGATATCAATCGAGAGGACCCGTCGGGAGCCCCCACGCATGGGCAGATAAACTACCAAATCGGTCTAAAGGACTGATATTGGCAGCTTTAATCTGCCCGTGTATGGCCACCTTAAGGTTCCTTAGTGTTATTAAACACTTTTGCAGCAGATAACACTGCCTCGTTGTGTTCCTCTCGGTGGCTAAATTAGCAAATTTGGAGCAAACTGTGAAAGTTCAACACTTTTGCTTGAGCATTCCCGAGTGGAAGTCCAATTTACACTGCTACATGTGTTTCAGGCACCGCATTTCCATACAGGGTCTGACTGGCCTGCCAGGGTCGTGGGATAAAACCCAGTGGGCCCCAGTCTTGATGGGCCACTAGGCCCTCTCTCGTTATGTTGCCAGTACACCATAAACATAAATAATTTTTTGACGAGGCAGGCCATTCAGACATTACTCCAAATGCGGGTTGTGGGTCCCCACCAAAATCAGCAGAGCACCAGGAATAGCCCGCAACTCCCATCACCTATAAATCTGATGGTAGTGCGGTCTGTTTAACTTATGTAACTGGAGGCTTGGAGCCGAGGACCCTAATCACGTCATGTGATTAATGGACTCAGC
Source organism: Xenopus petersii (assembly GCA_038501925.1). NCBI lineage: Eukaryota > Metazoa > Chordata > Amphibia > Anura > Pipidae > Xenopus > Xenopus petersii. The sequence continues at coordinate 42,725,615 of CM076674.1, read as the reverse complement.
TCTCTGATGTTGCTAGCGTCTGGCTTGCTCTGTGCCTGCACGAGTGCACAGCCTGAACGTAAAACCTACGTTTCAGGCAAGAGACAGCAGACTCCATCCTCACATGTGCACTTCTATAGGTGCAGCCCTCTGATTGTAAGGCTGCAGGCAGGGGTGGATTATACATTGTGTGAGAGCAGAACTGCAAATCTTGGCTTTGGCACAACTCCCAGGTGGCACATCAAACCAAACTTTACTGGCTGCATTCTCTGCTGCAGCATTACATAAGGTGACACAGGTACTGACTATTTTTTTTAATTTTACTTTATTTTCATTTCCAGTTTTAAGTGCCACTCTATGAAAAAACCGAAGGAGGAAATATGTGCATAATATTTATGCAATCAGGGCTATTTCTAGGACAGTTAATTACTTAATGCTGTACATCCATGATGAAACCAAATACAACTTGGGAGACAACCTCGGTTTCATCCTATAATATTTGTGCAATAATAAGAAAATCTTATCTGGCTGAGGAAAATGCCAGACCACAATTTGCATGCCTTTTTTGAGTAAAACAATACAACTAGAAGGTTTCTGTGTGATTGACTTGGTGGTTGTACTTGAGTGAGAAGTTGGACTAAAGCAGCAGTGATAAATTAAGTTCTGTGCCAAGAAATAAAAGGGGATGTTTAGTATAGTATAGAATAGCTAATATTAAGCAAATTTTCAGTTGGTCTTCATTATTTACTTTTTAATTATTTGCCTTCATCTTAACATATCTATCATTCAAATGGGGTCATTGACCCCCATCTAAAAAAAACCAAATGCTCAGTCAGGTAATTGTTATTGCTACTTTTTATTACTTATCTTTCTATTCAGGCCTCTCTTATTCATAGTCCAGTCACTTATTCAAATCAATGCATGGTTGCTAGGGTAATTTGGACCCTAGCAACTATATTGCTGAAATTGCATACTGGAGAGCTGCTGAATAAAAAGCTAAATAACTCAAAAACCATAAATAAAAAATGAATGCCAATTGCAGGTTGTCTCAGAATTTATCACTCTCTATAGGTGAACAACCCGCATGGCTCTGTAAAAGAATAAAGGCTGCAGCACTCCAGACGGTTTTTGCACTGAAAACATTTAATATTGTTACGACCACTCCAGTTTTTAATTATGTTAATTTTGATATTTATTTGTGGGTGCTATTTCGAACCAGGGCGTAGTGTGGGCCCTAGAGATGAGGTTTCCTGGTGGGCCCCAGGTACCCCAGTCGACCGGTTTCCATAGGTTTACAATGGAAAGCAGGAACAGGTGGAAATTTGTTTTGACTTATGCTTTTTTTTTTTTAATCCCACTACACCTGCTTCGGTTTCCATTTTAACTCACAATGGCCCTAATAAAGTGGAGGGAACAAAGGGAGAAAAACAATGATGTAACACGTTATTTATTAGCCGTTTAACAGACAACATGATTTGACTCAACATGTGTATTTAGTAATGAGATGAACACAATTACTATGAATTTCTGGTTGCCAGGACCATATCCTGCCTTAATAAAATGAGAAAACTAACAAGAGCCCATTTATTACTCAATACTGCCAAAAAAAGAGATTATGTAGACAGTTTGGGCTCATTTATCAACACTGGGCAAATTTGCCCATGGGCAATTACCCACAGCAATCAGTGATTAGCTTTTTAAAGCCAGCTGCAAGTAGAAAAATGAATGCAACAATCTTATTGGTTGCCATGGGTTATTGCCCATGGGCAAATTTGCCCAGTGTTGATAAATGACCCCCAGTGTGAGGTCCTATGTATGCCCACACATCCACAGACATGACATTCCACTGGTTTCATACTGCAATGACTTCTACTCACCGGTTCCTATGGAACGGCCGACCTACACTCAAAGAAGCAGAACTTGGTTTGTAAGTTCCTGATGAATTAAAACCATTAACAAATCCCCCATTTTGGAATGGAGCCTGCAGCAAAAGAAGCAACAGAAGTTATGACAACACTAAATAGAAACAGGAGTACAAGAAAGAAAAACACACAATTAGCAAATGATTAAAATATTTAGATTTACTATGCCCTGTGTTGTAATCATGAAAGTCGTGAATTTTAATGTAGAAAAATGCTATACATTCAATAGAGCACCTCCTGACTAACAGCACTTTCAGTTTTGACCTTTGCTACTCAAGAGGCACACCACGACATATATATATCGCCAGTTACATATTTTCTTCTTTTAATTGAAAAAAACAAATACACATTATGGGCCCTTTTTAAATAAAGGACACTATGTTCAATCTGAAACATAAATTATATCTTGAAATGAATAGCAGGAAGTCATGGTAAATATAAATGGCTTACCAGTGGTGTTTCAAAATAAGGTGCTGGGTTGGGAGACCATGTCTGAGGCACAATGTTATAGATGGAGTACTGTTGATGAGCATTATATACAGGTTGCATAAATAAAGGCGAGGCAAACTGTGCTTGGGTTTGAACTGGCTGTGTGTAAACACTAGAATCCACTGTGCGATATCCATTCTTAGCAAAGAATGTATTGATGGCTTTTATCCTAGCCTTTTGGGGGGAAAATGAATTATGTATCAATTCAGTAGGCAATTAAATGATTAAAAGTCAATTTCTTAACTACTAGTGTACAGTTATGTTAAATATGTTAAATTCTATATGAATTATATTAACTGCACTATCATTCTAGTTAGACCTCTACCAATAGCACTTTTTCTGTATACTTCTAAACCGCCCATTGCATTCTTGTAAAATTCCGGAGACAGAGCTGTAAGCACATACACTACATTTAGAAATTCTCATGAACATTAAAACATTACCTGGGAAAACATAGCCCAAAAAAACCCCCACCACTTATGGTATTCTTACCATTATTGGCTTGTCCTGAAAGGTTTTCACTTCTTCTCTTAGATATCTAAATGCCTTTAAGAGGAAACAAGTACTGCAAATTAGAGATAGCGGTCCAGAAACAGCTTCCTAATATTTTTGCTTTGTTCAGGCTTACACTTTATATATATAATATAACAATTGATTTTGCAGGCATTATGTGCTTAATTTTACTGACTTAAAGGAGAATTGTACACTGGGGGGTGCCAAATGTTAGGCACCCCCAAGTGATTGTACGGACTTACCTGAAACCCCGGGCCGGTACGCCTATCAGCGGAAAACTGCACCGGCCCAGGGTTACACCAGTGAGCAACACTGAACTTCCGTCTTTTTCTTTCTTCGAATTTCCTGGGGCAAACGCACGCACAGTTTAACAAAATAGCTGACTATTCATTAAAGTTCGGCTTTTCGTTGTACTGCGCATGCACAGCCGCATGAAGAAGGAAGATCTCTAGATCTCGTGGAGCTCACTGGTATAACCCCCGGGCCAGTGCAGTTTTCTGCTAATAGGAGCACCGGCTCAGGGTTTCAGGTAAAGGGATACAATCACTTGGGTGCCTAACATTTGGCAACCCCAAGTGTACAATGCTTTTCCTTCTCCTTTAAGAAGTTATTCAATGGAAAATCAGTTTTAGATGTTTATTATGTGACGCTCACAATGTGGGACTACCAGGAAAATAGGTTCAGCAGAAGCAATACTTTAAACTGCTGGTTACAGGGCAGTGACAAGCCAACTTCCCCCACACAAACACAATTATTTTCATTCAAGAACATTACAAGCAGTGACATGTGGACAGGGGGCATTAAGAATAGAGCTGAAGGGCCTTTGTTTTGTTCATCACAAATACTTGCCCCAGCTGACTACCCTGCACTTCCGGAATGACCGGAGAGTGCAGCAATCAGGGATTGTTGAAGTGTCAGGAGTTGAAAGCTGAATCCTCTTCTCCCTCCACTGCCCAGTCATTCTGGAAGCACAGGGTCCCCAGTTGGAGCCATGTTAGTATATATGTGCTGACCCAAACTAAGCGGTCACTGTTTCTGCTAGCAGTGAGCCAAACTGGGAGGCCAATTTATCAAAGTTTAAATTTCGAATTCATTTGGTTTTTTTTTGTCTGTTTTTTAAACTCCCATGAACTCGAAATTCAATCAATCAAAAGCTATTATAAAAATCGAATTTTTGAAACTAATTCAATTATAATTTTAAAAACTAGATTCAAGTTTTATTCTCAGAAAAAACCTTGAATGTTAGGAAGGCTGCAAACAACTCAAAAATGACCTCTGGACCTCTCCCATTAACTTATACAGCAATTCGGCAGGTTTTAGGTGGCGAGTAGTCGAATTTGAGAGAGATAAATCTCGAAAAGCAAATTAGAATTTTTTTTAAAAACTCGAATCGAGTTTTAATGTCTCCCTAGTCGAATTTTACAGTTTTGACCATAAAAAAAAATAAATCAAAAAATTCAAATTTACAAATTGACCCTTGATAAATCTGCCCCTTAGTGTTACAGATAGTGAAAAACAGGCAGAGGAGTAGGGATGGAAGAATAGAAGATGCATGAACACAGACCAATAGCTTAGAAATAAGTTGGGAGGTATGTGCCATATTCATCTACACCTAAATGCACTAATACAATAATATATACTAGATTTATACTGTATGCCGTTTTCCTTAATTTTGTTGTTTAACTATAATTTGATATGTCGGACAATATATGTTAAATAGCGATACCCTGAGGCGTAAAATGCTCACCTGTTGTGCATCAGTATCTGACTGGAATGTAACATACCAGTTGTTATTGTGAGCAAATTCACAACTTATTACTTTGGGGCAGTTTTCGTTATCAAATAGTGCTTTAACCTCCTAAAAACACAAAAGAAATGTTACGAGTTTTAAAAATACAAAGTTATATTAGAGGGTACTACAGATGGAACAAGGACATATGCACAAAACACAATCTCCTAGAACAGTGAGCAGTTAATTTTATAATGCTGCTTTTGTACATGGAAAGACTGGCGAGTTTAATACCGTCAGAACCAGAAATTCAAATTAGAGACAGATAGACCCATAGAAGATTTTGCAATTGGTTTTAATTTTTTATTATGTGTGTTTTGAGTTATTTAGCTTTTTATTCAGCAGCTCTCCAGTTTGCAATTTCATCTGGTTGCTAGTGTCCAAATTACCCTAGCAACAATGCATGGATTTGAATAAGAGATTGGGATATGAATAGAAGAGGGCCTGAATAGAAAGATGAATAATAAAAAGTAGCAATGACTAAACGTGTAGACTTTTAGAAGGGGTCATTGAGCCCCATTTGAAAGCTGGAAAGTCATAAGACGAAGGCAAATAAAACTATAGAAAATAAATCATGAAAGCCAATGGAAGAGTTGCTTAGTATTGGCCATTCTATAGCATACTAAAAGTTAACTTAAAGCTTAATCACCCCTCATCATCCACTTTAGGTGTCCCTGATCTCAGTAGCTGCTATTAGTAATGTGAGCTTAGTGTTCACTTGCAAGGGGTGGGTAGCTTACATAACAAAGCAGGAAAGCTCACTCTGAATTATGAACCTTCAACCTTATAACCTAAATAGAGAAAAAATATTTTCAAGGTTCATTGCTAGAAAAAAAAAAAGTCTATAACTGCATGGTAAAAGTGCCATTAATTATAAGAACAAGGAAAGCAGAAATCACTGGGGTGAGGGGCAGGAATGCCAAATGCCTATTAAAATCAATCTCTAAACTTGGGCCCGTGGCCCATTTAGGAAAAAATGCAGGGAAGTGGGAAAAAAAGTAGCGAATCTTGCAATCTTAATTGCCTTTTAAAGGCATTCCTAATCCAGCCTTAGGCCTAGATGTATTCTAAAAATTGTACTCTCAATGTGCAGAAGCAAGTCTAAGGCTGCCAACAACACCTGAAAAAGGCAAGTTAGATGGCTTTTTAGCCATAAGTTTTTTCCCCATTGCATTGCCCTCGTCCCCACAGAATTTGCTTTTTCTTATTCCTAATTAATAAATCACAATTTTGATTAATTGAGACCAAATAAATAGGTGTTTTCCCAAAATGTCTTGTAATAGACTGAGGTTTTGAGGCTTCTCAAAGGTACGAAAATGATACAATGAATATACTCCATAGAGCTAGTCAACAAATACCTCCAGAGGAGTAGTTTCTGGTATCTCTCGAAGAATAATAATACATCGCTTATGGTTCGGTCTCACTTTCTCTCCTTTTTCATCAACTTGCACCACAGGCGTTGCTGAAATAAAACAGCATAGTTTAGGGATATCTTAGCAAACTAAATTAAATGTATACAACATTAATAAAAGAACACACATGAGCAAGCTTTGCATTACCGGGAACCTCTTGGGATAGGGTAAACACATTTAGAGGGAGTATGTCTATTAGTGTTGATTACTATGGGCCTAATGAGAAATAAAGGGATTCGGTCATGATTTTTATGTTATAGTTTTTATTTCTAAACTACACTATTTAAACTGCAAATAATTAATTCTGCAATATAAAATGTCATTCCTGAACCAGCAAGTCTATTTTTTTTAGTTGTAATATTGGTGTGTAGGCAGCCACCTCAGGTCATTTTGCCTGGTCATGTGCTTTCAGAAAGAGCCAGCACTTTAGGATGGAACTGCTTTCTGACAGGCTTTCTGTAACTGAATGTGTCACAGTGGAACCTGGATTTTACTATTGAGTGTTGTTCTTAGATCTACCAGGCAGCGATTATTTTGTTTTAGGGAACTGCTATCTGACTACCTTCCCATTGTTCTGTTGTTAGGCTGCTGGGTGGAAAGGGGGTGATATAACTCCAACTTTGGTGATATCCATCCAACTTGCAGTGTAGCAGTAAAGAGTGACTGAAGTTTATCAGAGCACAAGTCACATGACATGGGGCAGCTGGGAAACTGACAATATGTCTAGCCCCATATCCGATTTCAAAATTAAATTAAAAAAACATCTGTTGCTCTTTTGAGAAATGGATTTCAGTGAATAGTGGAGCAGCACTATTAACTGACGCGTATTAAAAAAAAAAAAAAACATTTTTTCCCATGACAGTATCCCTATAAGATGAGTGAGAATAGCTCACATTCTTACCTATAAACATGTGTTAAAAATGCAGCAATTCTGAATTATCACTGAATCAAATAATTAAAGTAACACCAAAAACAGTCAGATCAAGTGGTTCCTGATGGAATGTACATGACCAGATCAGCACACAAGGGTAGACTTGAACAAATTGCACTGCAAACTTGTGTGTGTTTTTGGCAGTTTGAACAAGAAATATTTTAAAAACCTTAGCTAAGCCTACAATACACCTACACCTGCATTTATTAAACTCCTCAACGTTGAATTTATATTCAGACCTCCTAGTGTGGGGCACCAGATCAATTCATATAATTTGGTTAAAGTTGCAGGTAGCCTAAAAATGTATTCAGCTTGCTCAGAATATTGTATGCATCATCAGGGACAGTTTGCCAAGCTGATTGCCTGTATCTTAGTGTAGATGCATTTAATTACACTGAGCTAATCTGGGACATCAGCAGTTGCATCCTGTGGGATCATCGAAGATTCCCAGGGGCTGCACAATTTAAATGATAGAGTGCGTCATTGTTATAATTATTTAGTTGCACTTACATCTCAATACTTCAAGTATCAGGTCCATGTCAGTGGTCAGCTTCTTTATTCCTTCCATATTTGCAATTGTCCAAACAGGAACAAACTGATCACTATCCATTTGTGACATTAAATACAGATCCTTGGAAAGATTCTCTCTGCAAAATAATTTCATAAACATTTTAAAATATTTTTTATTAATATTTTAATCAATATTACTTAAACATTAGCTTGTTACAAAAATTAAAATTCAATAAAACCACTTCATATCTCCTTCGATTTATCCTGTAACTTTCTTTTCAAGCTAAAAACCTTTGATTTTGGAACTCATTTCATTAGTAATATTCGTGTCATCTTACCTTGAGAAGCAGAATTCAAGATGTTTCTTCAAACATTCTTTCAAATCTTCTCCACTAACAACTTGAGGAACTGGGGATGCCCCATCACCTTAAAGGAGAAGGAAATGTTAAAATGCGTAAGCTTTATCAGAAAGGTCTATATAAATACACCAGTAAACCCTCAAAAGTAATGCTGCTCTGAGTCCTCTGTCAAAAGAAATACCACATTTATTTCCTTCTATTGTGTATACATGGACTCCTGTATCAGACTTCCTTCTTTCAGCTTAAACCTCCATGGCTAAGCCATGAGCATGCTCAGGTTGCTCCTCTGCCCTCCCTGATGTAATTTGAGACCAGAGCAAGCAAGGAGAGACTGAGGCAGGAAGTGATGTCACACCAAGCTAATATGGCAGTTGCGATCCTAAACAACCGATAGAGCTTCAAGAGCCGTTTACTCGGGTATGGCAAAGAATTCTACAGAATGAATATAGCGTTTTATCTTGTACTGTTGTGGCTAATCTATTGGCAATAAACTGCCTTAGTAGCCTTCCTTCGTCTTTAAGTTTAGGGAAAACTTAAGGATTTTGAGAGAAACAAAATAAAAAGGACCAAATCACTGAATCCTAAAACAGCAATACCAGTTTGATTAAAGTTTTAAAGTTTCCTTTTACATTAACTGTTCAGTGTAAAAATAAAACTGGTTAAATATATAGGCTGTGCAAAAAAATATAGGACATAACTGTTCAGTTTGTTTCTTTCGAATCTGCCCCTTCAACTACTCAGCAGCATCAATGCTGAAACCAAACAGAAACAGTGTTGCGCTAGCTAGTTCAGTGTTTTCTTAACTGTGTTGTTCTATAGCCCCAATGTTACATAACCGTGTCAAAACAGAGTTGCAAGCAGCACAGTGACTCACCTGTAACCTCAAACATTTGGTATCCAATCTCATCCTGGGCTATTAAGTCCATTCCATTTGCAGTTGCTTCCTCTACGTTAAGCCCATTTCTGCTCACTTCACAAGACGGGGAATACATTACTTCAAACTGCTTATCGGACTCACTCGGATTTTCTAATTGTCCTAATGCGAGGAAATTAAATTGTTTTAAAAGCTTTGATTTGGTTTGGTTTTCTAAACCACGGTCTCATCCTCTCTGTCAAAATGGAATACGTTTGCTTTCTGATGGTAACTTTTATTTATTTATTTATTTTTTTTAGGATTCAGAGTACTTTTATTTTTCAGAAAAGCCTTACCACAAGGTTAAGATACTTGGAAAATTGCATTGCTGCAAAATCTGCAGCATTCATTAAAAACAGCTAGAGTATCTAATTTCTAGGAATAACTCATTTATTAAAAGGATCCATTATGATTTTTATGATGTAGTTTTTGTTTCTAAATTACATGGTTTACACTGCAAATAACTCACTCTACCATATAAAATTGAATTGCTGAACCAATAAGTGTATTTTTTTAGTTGAAATATTGGTGAGTAGGCAGCCATCTCAGGTCATTTTGCCTGGTCATGTGTTTTCAGAGACAGCACTTTAGGATGGAACTGCTTTCTGGCAGGCTGTTGTTTCTCCTACACAATGTAACTGAATGTGTTGCAGTGGGACTTTAATTTTAATATTGAGTGCTGTTCTTATATCTGCCAGGCAGCTGTTATCTTGTGTTAACTGATAAGTTCTAAAAAAAAAAAAAATAATGCTGTATTTTGTTTAACATAAACATGAACTTTCTGCACCAGAAGCCTAATAAAACAAATCATTTATGCTGTCAAAGTTGGCCGCAGGGGGTCATCATCTTGCAACTTCAGTTGGGAGGTTAAGCTTAGGGATCGTCATAAACTATCAAAACAGCACAAGTCAAATATCTACCATAGAAGCCGATACAGCAAGACTGATTAATAATCAGAAAATATAGACTGCATTGGGTCTGCGGATATAAATCTCTACACAGTCACCGGCTCCTTTATAGGGAAACAAACAAAGCTGCTCGAGGTCAGGGAAGTAAAGTGGGCAAGCTCCCCCCTGCCATTTGAAAGTATGATTGATCCCCTGCAGAGCAGTAAGGGACCGTCTGAAGATTCCTATTCACAGCTGTCAGAGCAAGTAAAACAGAGGAATTTCACTGTATAGCTAGGTTTAGTCTCTGAATCAACTTGTACTATGAGCTATCTTCCATAATCCTGTATTCCCTCACTTGCTAAAAAGCCATCCAACCCCTTCTTAAAGCTATCTAATGTATCAGCCTGTACAACTGATTCAGGGAGAGAATTCAACATCTTCACAGCTCTCACTGTAAAGAACCCTTTCCGAATATTTAGGGGGAACCCTAAATATTTTCTAATCGGAATGGGTGACCTCATGTTAGCTGGAAAGACCTACTGGTAAATAAAGCATTAGAGAGATTATTATATGATAATCAGGCTTGGGCAAATTTGACCCATTTAGTTTCAGCAAAAAATTTGCCGCCAGCGAAATGTCACGGACACCCATTAAAGCCTATGGGCGTCAAAACAACCTTTTTTTTGACGCGCAATGCCATACAAGTCTATGCCCGTCATTTCCGCGGCTTTACATTTAATCTCATTTGCCACTTAGTTGCTCAGATTGGCAGTTTGTTAAGATCCTGTTGCAAGGATGCCACATCCTGGATGGAATTAATTGGGCTGGATAGTTTTGTGTCATCTGAAAACTCTGATACATTACTTACAATACCTTCCCCTAAGTCATTAATGAACAAGTTAAATAAAAGTGGACCCAATACCGAGCCCTGAGGGACCCCACTAAGAACCTTACTCCAAATAGAGAATGTACCATTAACAACCACCCTCTGTACCCGATCCTGTAGCCAGTTTACTATCCATGTGCAAAATGTGGGGCACGGTATCAAACTGCCCCCCCACTGTCCAGCTTCTTACTTACCTCATCATAAAAAGCAATCAAATTTGTCTGACATGACCTATCCTTCATCAAGCCATGCTCATTACTGCTTATAATGCCATTCACTAGGACAAAATGTTGAATGTGATTCCTTAGCAAGCCTTAAAGTAATTTGCCCACCACAGATGTCAAACTTACTGGCCTAGAATTGCCAGAATGAGATTGTTATGCCTTTTGAAATATTGGAATGACATCAGCTTTTCTCCAATCCATAGGTACTATACCAGATGAAAGCAAATCTGAGAAAATCAGAAATAGGGGCTGAACTAAAACTGAACTAAGCTCTCTTAGAACCCCGGAGTGTATGCCATCAGGCCCTGGAGCCTTGTTTACATAAATTTTAGCTTTATGAATCATAGCCTGAGTAAGCCATTGACTAGATTGAGTTGAGCCATCAGTGCAGCTATAAAGTGAGCCTGGGAACTCAGACTCCTCTACTGTATACACTAAAGAAAAGAACAGATTTAGCACATTTGCCTTTTCTGAATCTGTTACAACCATACCCGCATGTTTTTACTATTAATATACTTAAAAACTTTTTGGGGTTAGTCTTATCCTCAGCCGCAATGCACTCTTAATTTCCTTTCTTTGCCTAGGAAATGAACAAAACATGCTTAAAATAAAAGGCACACATGTCGAGAGACTTTTTGTTGTGATATTGTCTTTGAATTAAAAAAGAAAGCTATAGAAAAAACCTTTACCTTCTTGGCAAGTCTGTGTTATGGCTGCCTCATCCCAAGACTCATCCATGCCATTGGCTGTTTGAGATACTTCAGAGCTTCCTTGCGGAATTTCTTGCCATACTTTTGCATTTGGATTTAAGCCAGCACCTTTGGATGCAACCTGAAAAATAGTAAATACATTTTTTCACCCAATTTCGTATTAACAAGAAACGAAAAGAAAAAAAAAACAGTTTACTGTAAACCATACATTTCCAACAAAGCTATAGAAAGCAATTAAAGTATTACAGTTAGTGAATTTACCAAAGTACAAACTAGATTGTTGGAAAATAAACGACCAACTTGGAGAGAGTTGGAGAGAGTGGGAGAGTTGTCAGGCAAGATCTCCCTGTGTATGAGAACAGTAACACAAAAAAACTTAAGTGTTTTAAAGTAATGAAAATATTGTGTACTGTTGCCCTTCACTGGTAAAACTGATCTGTTTGCTTCAGAAACACTACTATAGTTCATATAAACAAGCTGCTGTGTAGCAATGGTGGAAATTGAAAAAGGCTATAGTGGATAACAGATAGGGATGCACCGAATCCACCATTTTGGATTCGGCCAAACCAACGAATCTGATGTGAAAGATTCGGCCGAATACCGAACCCTAATTTGTATATGCAAATTAGGGGTGGGAAGGGGAAAAACATTTTACTTCCTTGTTTTGTGACAAAAAGTCACATGATTTACCTCCCTACCCCTAATTTGCATATGCAAATTAGGATTCAGATTCAGTTCGGCTGGGCAGAAGGATTCGGCCGAATCTGAATCCTGCTGAAAAAGGCCGAATCCCGAACCGAATCCTGGATTCGGTGCATCCCTAATAACAGATAACACTGTTATATACTACAGAGCTTATCTGCTATCTGCTGTGTAACCGGAGTATTTTCTCCTTTGAATGGCTGCCCCCATGGCTACATAGCAGCTTATTTATATAAACAATAGTAGTGTTTCTGAAGCAAACACAGCAGGGTTTACCAGTGCAGGGCAACACTAAATTATATTTGTACAGGTATGGGACCTGTTCTACAGAATGCTTGGGACCTGGGGTTTTCCGGATAACGGATCTTTCTGTAATTTGGATGTTCACTTTAAAACAACTTGACTTATGTTAAATAAACCCAATAACCTGAAGTTGCTTCCAATAAGCATCAATTATATCTTAGATTGGATCAAGTACAAGGTACTGATTTACTATTACAGAGAAAAAGGAATCATTTTCAAAAATTTAGATTACTTGATTATAATGGAGTCTATGTGAGATGACCTTTCAGTAATTCGGAGCTTTTGGGATAACGGGCTTCCGGATAACGCATCCCATACCTGTTACTTAAAAAAACTTTCATTTTTTAGATGCTCCTTTTAATTCAACCCATAAACGATAATTTCAAAACAGTTTGAAAACAGGTTTTGATAAGGGGATGAAGTAGATATATTTCTAATTCCTGGATACTTTGAGAGCTGTACGAGCAGTGAAGAAGTAGAAAATGCTTTCCCTCACTTTTTATATTGCATACACTTCTAAGAATAAGCAGCCACTGTGACTGGAGGGTGGGAAGCAAGTTCCTGATCACCTCACACAGGGGTCCTACTGTATTAATAATCCCCATTGCAAAAAAAAAAAAAAAAAAAAAAAAAAAAAAATGCATCAGTGCTTGCAGATGACACAAAACTATCCAGCCCAATTAATTCCATCCAGGATGTGGCATCCTTGCAACACGAAGTGGCAAATGAGATTCAATGTTGATAAATGTAATGACATGCACCTGGGATGTAAAAATATCCAAGTCACTTATACCCTTAATGGGACTGCACTAGGCAAATCCATTCTGGAAAAGGACCTTGGAGTCCTTGTAGATGATAAACTTGGCTGTAGCAAACAATGCCAGTCAGCAGCATCAAGGGCAAATAAGGTCTTGAGCTGTATTAAATGGGGCATAGAGTCAAGGGAGGAGGGGGTCATTCTTCCACTGTATAGAGCACTTGTAAGGCCCCATCTAGAATATGCCGTACAGTTTTGGTCTCCATCACTCAAACAGGACATTATTGTATTAGAGAGGGTACAGAGAAGGGCAACTAAGCTGGTAAAAGGTATTGAAAATCTTAGCTATGAGGAAAGACTGGCCAAATTGGGGATGTTCACGCTGGAGAAGAGGCGCTTAAGGGGTGATATGATGACTATGTATAAATATATAAGGGAATCTTATAATAATCTCTCTAATGCTTTATTTACCAGTAGGTCTTTCCAGCTTACGCAAGGTCACCCATTCCGATTAGAAGAAAGGAGGTTTCGTCTATATATTCGGAAGGGTTTATTTTTTTTTTTAATAGATGTGGAATTCTCTCCCTGAATCAGTTGTACAGGCTGATACATTAGATAGCTTTAAGAAGGGGTTGGATGGCTTTTTAGCAAGCGAGGGAATACAGGGTCATGGGAGATAGCTCATAGTCCAAGTTGATCCAGGGACTAGTCAGATTGCCATTTTGGAGTCAGGAAGGAATTTTTTCCCCCTCGGAGGCAAACTGGAGAGGCTTCAGATGGGTTTTTTTTGCCTTCCTCAGGATCAACTAGCAGTTAGGCAGACTAAAAAAAAAAAAAACAAAAAACTAAAAGGTTGAACTTCATGGACGTGTGTCTTTTTTCAACCTGACTTACTATGTTTGTAGCCTTGATGTCCAGTGAATGCAGAATGACATCAACAGGGATGTGGGCAGCCAAGAATCACAATTTTTCAGGAAATCATGACTTTACTTGGCCATTAAGTAGTTGTTTTATGAACAAGTAATAGCACTGCCAAGCAGTTCATGGGTCACTTTAGCTTGGTCCAGTGCTTAGATTTACAGATTTGCAAAAGTAAATATTTCATAGTCACTGAAATCATATCCGTTCCAATTTCTAAGTAACTAGCAAACAAATGATGGGAATGTGTACAGATGAACGGTGACGTATGAGCAGAGCAGGGAAGGATCAGATCCAAGCTGCTGTATTTACAAATGCCTTTCAACAAGCTTTGTCGACGCATGATGCACACAGCCAACTGCAAGCATCACAGCAGGGCAGAAAAAACTGGATAGCAGTTGCTTAGATGCAGTGAGCTATAGCTAGTAAGAATATCCCCATAAAAGTGCAGTATACATTTAAAGGAACAGCAACATCAAAAAAATTAAAGTGTACTGCTGCTCTGCACTGGTAAAACTGGTGTGTTTGCTTCAGAAACACTGCTATTGTTTATATAAACAAGCTGCTGTGTAGCCATGGGGGCAGCTATTCAAGCACAGGACACATGCTAGATTAATAGATAAGCTATGTAGAATCCGCTGTGTAACCTGTACATTTTCTCCTTTTCCTTGAATGGCTGCCCTCATGGCTACACAGCAGCTTGTTTATATAAACTAAAGTAGAATTTCTGCATCAAAAACACCAGTTTTACCAGCGTAGGGCAACAGTATATAAGATTTTCATTACTTAAAAAAAAATGTTCATTTTTTGGTGTTACTTTTCTTTTAATTCAGCATTAGCGCAATATATCGGACTTGAGCGGAAAATGTTCTTTGTTTTGTTTTTACCTTGACTACTGTCCCTCTCCAGTGCTGTAATTTGGATTGATTGTTTAGGGTAAAGACACACGGGCAGATTCGGCGAGATTAGTCACCCGACGACAAATCGCCTCTTCTTCAGGGAGACAAGCTCCCCCGAACTAGCGGCACTTCGTTTTCTGAAGTCGCCTCATGAGGAAATCTATGCCGACTCCGGAAAACGAAGCGCCCACTGATTTTTCATTATAGCCAACGGGAAGCTAGGGGAAGGCAGTTTGGAGAGATTTTCCATAATCTGCCCTTGTGCCCTTACCCTTAAATACAGATCATGAGCTCTGTATAAGCAACCCCCACCCTGTCTTCCCAACTGTTAGGCTATGAGATAAACAGCAGTTCATTGGGCATTCATTTTTTTTTATTTCCCACTTTTGCTCCTTGGAAGAACAACAAGAAGGTGGAAAAGTGAAATGCTAGTTTCCGCTATCAATCTGGATCCTATGGTGCAGTACCGTTAATTTGTTATAATAAAGTGCCAAGTGCAACACACTGTGCCGTGCTAATTTTCATAAAACTTCTTTAGAAAAAAAACATGTGCCAAGAGCCATTCAGGTACATTAGACCAAGGATGACAGGGTTAAGAATAGTGTAGCACATTATCCTTGTTGTGCCTCCCTACAGAGAATTGTTTTGTCACTGGAGATTCCAACAGAGGGAACCAGCAAAGGGCAGCTGCAATCATAATCACATAGGGGGTGGGGTATATTTATTAACATTCATCTTCTTTTGCTATCATGGGACTTATTGATTAGCAGTGGAAACAAACATCGCTGGTGGTAACAAATCAGATCTTTGCTTTTGTTTTCTAACTTGTAGGTGACTGTTCAAATCTAAATGCTGATTGATTGCTATGGGCAAAATCACTGGTGATGTTTGTACAAACTGTTAATAAATACCCCACCATTATATCAAAAGAAGATTCCACAGGATGAGCTCTGAACTTTGTATCAAAGTACTTTCAACTTCAGCTTTTGCTGTGCTTAGTGCAAAGTGAGAGAGAGAGAGAGAGAGAGAGAGAGAGAGAGAGAGAGAGAGAGAGAGAGAGAGAGAAAAAAAAAAAGTCAATAGATATTTATGTGAAATATGTAAAAGGTATGTCTGGCCCAAGCTCTAATCCAGGGATCCCCAACCTTTTGAACCTGTGAGCAACATTCAGAAGTAAAAGGAGTTGGGGAGCAACACTAGCATGAAAAATGTTCTTGGGGTGACAAACAAGTTCTGTGATTAGCCATTTGGTAGCCCCTATGTGGATTGTCAGCCTACATTGAGGCTGTTTGGCAGTGCACCTGGTTTTTATACAATCAAAACTTGCCTTAAAGCCTGGAATTCAAAAGAAAACTCCTGCTTTGAGGCCACTGGGAGCAACATCCAAGAGGTTGGAGAGCAACATGTTGCTCGCGAGCTACTGGATGGGGATCACTGCTCTAATCATTGACTAAGGGGCAGATTTATCAAGGGTCGAATTGAAAATTCGAATTTTCTAATTTTTTATGGTCAAAAAAAAAAAAAAAAAAAACTGTTAAATTCGACTAGTGAGTTATTCAATTTTGATTCAAGTTTTTCTTAAAAAAAATTTAAATGAAATTTTCGATTTTTCATACTCTTGCCCTTTAAGAGCTCGAATTAGACTAATCACCACCTAAAACCTGCCAAATTGCTGTTTAAGTCAATGGGAGAGGTTCAATTTGGAGTTGTTTGCAGCCTTCCTAAGGGCTCTAACAGACAAGCGTTTTTACCTGCGCTCCCCTGTGTTCCGGTTTCATGCGTTCAGCCGCAGGGGAGCGCTGGAGTAGACGCAATGAGTTCTTCTCAAAGTACTCTCACAGACGCATGTAAGCGACGAACGCAGGTAAAATGCAACAAGCGTTTGCCATTTACATGCGTCTGTGTGAGAACAGCCACATTGAAAAGAAATGGGACAGAAGAAATTAAAGCACAGATAACCAAGTTCCACTGTTCCTGTTTCCTTCATTAATAGGAAGATTTCATTCCTGTTTATCAAGGTTTTATGTAACCAGTGATTCAAAGTATGGTTCTCCTTTTCAACAGGCTAAAACAGAAGTCGATCACTGGAACCTCTTCTGACATGAACTAGGGCAATGAAACATATGGAACCGACCCTTAGCTAAGCTGACGGGAATTTAGCATTTAAAGGGGAAGTCACACTTTAAAGTAAATATGCTGCCGAGCTTATCCAGATGATAAAAAAAACAGATTGAAAGGTTTCTGTTGTACAACCGCAAAACGTTACTGGAATTTTTTTTTATTACCCAATACCTAGGGGACCTGGGGTTTTCCGGATAATGGATATTTCGGTAATATGGAGCTTCATCCTTAAAGTCTCCTAGAAAATCATGTAAACATTAAATAAACCCAATATGTTGACTTTGCTTCCAATAAGGATTAATTGTCTCTTAGTTGGGATCGAGTACAAGCAACTGTTTTATTATTACAGAGAAAAACGACATCCTTTTTAAAAATTTGGATTATTTGGATAAAATAGAGTGTCTATGGGAGGATAACCTTTCTGTAATTTGGAGCCTTCTGGATAATGAGTTTCCGGCTAAAGGATCCAATGCCTGTACTAGCATTATATAATTTAGCAGAAAGCACAATAAAAGATGCCACCTATGGAAAAGCCATAAACTATTGATTTCTGAAATGTAATTACTTTTCAGCTAAAGATTTGGCAAAAGCCTCTCAGATGGGAAGGGGCGCTACAAGATTGTTTTGGAGAATACGTGATATTTGCCATTTAAAAGGACTACAAACACAACAAATACAATTTTGCCTTAAAAAAAAAATACTGTAACCAAATTTTCTATAGACAAATCACAAAATGTAACAAAACAAACCAACAATACAGAAAGGGAGCAAAAATACTGCTTTCAATTGCAATTACATTTACAAATAACAGCACTGAGAAAGTTGCTTAGAATTACATTTTCTTTCATTATGCAAAATTGTGTTTTGGGGTTTTCAAATCATTAAAAGTCACAGAAGCACATTGTATTGGCTAGGACCACTCCAAATAAAAATGGGCGCCTATAAGGGCTCATTTCGACACTTTTTTGAATTCCACCGCAGGGAAGCGCTGAACGAAATACAGCCTGTATTTCCATCATGTTTAGGGAAATAGAGACTGTGTTTTATCTGCACTTCCCTTTACATATCCCTTAGAAATATCCCCACTGACTTCAATGAAGAAAAAGCGGTGTGTTCAGTTGGAACTTTAGAATTCAAACCTGCTTTTCATTTCCCAAAACCACAAGGGCTCTTACAGACGAGCGTTTTTACCTGCGCTCCCCTGCGTTCCGTTTTTCTGCGTTCAGCCGCAGGGGAGCGCAGGAATAGACGCATTACATTTTTTCCAATGGGGCTGTACTCACACAGGCGCGTGTAGTCGCCAAACGCAGGAAAAATGCAGCATGTCTCAACCTGCGTTCCGCGCCTGTGTGAGTACAGCCCCATTGGAAAAAATGTAATGCGTCTTTTGAGAATGAGAGTGGGTGCTTAAAAGGGGTGGTTTACCTTTAGGTTAACTTTTTGTATGTTATAGAATTGCCCATTCTAAGCAACTATTCAAGTGGTTTTCATTATTTATTTCGTATTGTTTTAAAATCATTTGCCTTCTTATTCTGACTATTTACAGCTTTCAAATGGGGGTCACTGACCCCATCTTAAAACAAAAGCTCTGTAAGACTACAGATGTATTGTTACTTTTTATAACTCATCTTTCTACCCAGGTGCTCTCCTATTCATATTCCAGTCTCTTATTCAAATCAAAGCATGGTTGATAGGGTAATTTGGACCCTAGGAACCACACTTCTGAAACTGCATCCTGGAGAGCTGCGGAATAAAAGCTAAATATATTAAAAAACACAAATAAAAAACAATTGCAAATTGTCTAAGAATAGCACTCTCTAGTCTACATCATACATACATCATAAAATTTAACTCAAAGGTGGACAACCCCTTTAATGGTGATGGGAGGAGACAGAACAGCTTGCATTAGGTAAACAGATGTCTAAGAGTAAGGGCACACCTGGCGATTCGGGGAGATTTAGGCAACTTAATCTCCCGGAACACCTTTGCTCTTTCCTCGTGAGGCAACTTCGGAATACGAAGCATCGCATGTGCCATGCCGCAGGCAACTTTTCATTATAGCCGGCGCAAGACAGAGGGAAGGCATTCGGGGAGATTAGTCACCGGAAAGGTGAGGCAATTACCCTAAACTTTTCAGACATCAAAATGACATTATGATGAAGTGCACAGAGGACACTGCTCCTTTTGAGAATGAGATAGGGTGCTTTAAGATATAACAAAACAATTGCATTGCAGTCATTTGCACATATCAAGCAGCTGTAAAAATAGGCGATTCCTAAATAACAGTAGAGAAAAAAGTCAAGCAAACGCTGTAGGTGCCCATGAGTATGTACAGAGGAGCAGACAACACATGCTTACAGTCACTAATCTTAGCACTCCCTGACAAAGCAACTGCCTGACAGCATGTGTCAGCTGATTCCTGCAGCCTCAACAACAAAAATTATATGCTTATGTGACACCAGCCTTACACAATGCCAAACTCTTCTCTTACTGGTTTTCAAATCCATCTTCAAATTAAGTTCTGAAAAAGATTCTCTATGATAAGAAATAATGACATATAGAATATATAGGAGAACATGCAGACACACTGCTTGGGGAGCCACATTTAGAAAAATATCACCAGGAACATCCAGTTGCCAGCGCAGGTATGCACATGATTTCCCATATTGGAAGGGGACAAAAAAAAACCACGCCATTTAAGGGGCAGATTTATCAAGGGTTGAAGTGAAAATTAGAATTAAAAAAATTTGAATTTCGACTAGTCCAAATTCGATCAAAATTTGAAGAAAATACAAATATCAAAATTTATCATGTACTCTCTCTTTAAAAATTCGACTTCTAAAATCTAAAAACCACGGAATTACTGTTTAAGCCTATGGGGGACCTCCTAGAACCTATTTGGAGTCAATTGGTG
This sequence comes from Xenopus petersii, assembly GCA_038501925.1. Lineage (NCBI taxonomy): Eukaryota > Metazoa > Chordata > Amphibia > Anura > Pipidae > Xenopus > Xenopus petersii. The sequence goes on along the minus strand of CM076674.1, from coordinate 42,705,474 downwards.
GTTTTGAAAAATCAAACTTTGAATCAAATTCGATCGAACATGATGTTACTTCGATTCATATTTGAACGAAAATGGCCTATTCACCTGAAGCAAAAAAAACGTGTTTTTCTTTTTAATAAATTTCGGTTGCTCTTTTTTTATTCTAAAATCGACTCTTGATAAATCTGCCCCTGAGTGTTAACATAAGCAGAGCATTGTAATTTGTTGCAGAGGGCTGTGTCTGTGTTGTTATATTAAGGACTTGTGTGTGATTAAAAAATAATGAAATAAATAAAATGTTGCTAAGCTATCACATTTTTCTTATTTTCCGATTTTAGAACTCTGGGGTAGGGTATTAAATGAGCATGTTCAAAAAAAGAAAAGAGATATGAATGTTATAAAAGCAGACAGGAGTTGGGTTCCAAAGAGATTTTTTCCTGTAAAAGTGCTGAGTTATGCATGACAATTTGGGAAACCATTCAGCACTTCCTAATCCTAAAATAACCCAATAAACTCCCTCGGCTATCACGTGACTTGGACAGCTAATCTCATCCTTTCTTAGGGTAAGCTCACACTGGGAGATTCGGGGAGATTTAGTTGCCCGGCGACTAATCGCCTCTTCTTTGGGGCAACTAATCTCCCCGAACTGATAACCAACCTGCAGGCTAGCCTTCACAAGAAACCACACATGGTTTGGAAAACATAATTTCAACTTTGTTAAAATGTATGCACACATGCAAAACTACACTTGCTAGGTGAGACGTTCTCTGTTCAGTCACTCACATGCTGGTCCAGATCGAGACTATGAGATGGTTTGGCCCAAGGCCAAAGTTGGCGGTTTAGATCGTGCATGCAGGGAAGCCAAAAGAACCCCAGACTGAAACAAAAGATTGCACAATAGAGTATTCCTTGACATAAAGAAGGCCCATTTATCAAAGTCCAAAATTATCTCAATATTATCTGAAGAAAACTTAGACCAAATCTGTATTTATCAATACACTTTCCTGAAAATTTTGTTTTCGGGGGAAAAATCCGAAATTTTACGAATTTTTTCCGAACTTCTGCCCGAAAACTTCAGATTATTGCATGAAACTCAGCACAGATCAAAAAATCTTTGGGACTTCTCCCACTGACTTACATGCAACTTCGATAAATTCCGATTTTATACTAAAAAACCCACAAATTTTTCAGATTTTCTGCATTCAGAGTTTAGTAAATAACCCCCCTAGCTGTGGATGTACTTCTGATGAGTTGCTTTGATATGCTTATTTTCTTGGCCTGAAAGTACCAAGTTTAATTTAATGTTTGCATTCTGGCTCAATATGTATTTGCTCTGTGCTCAGATTCACATGCAAGATTGCAATATCCTTATAAAGATCCTTAAAGCAGCAACAATTCAGCATGTATGAGTCTCCCCTTAATATTAATAAAGTTTAGTCAGAAAGGTACAGCTATGGGACCTGTTATCCAGAAAGATTGGGACCTAGGGTTTTCTGGATTAAAAATGTTTATGTAAATTGGATCTTCATACCTTAAGTCTATTAGAAAATCATTTAAACATTCAATAAACCCAATAGGCTGGTTTCGCTTCTAATAAGGATTAATTATATCTTAGTATATAACATAGAAAAGGGAAATCTTTTTTTAAAAAATTCAGATTCAGAGCCTTGCCGTAGTGTGGAGCTTTCTGGATAACGGATCCAATACCTTCACTAGCTAAAATATGAAACTGGCCACTGGCCATATGCATACCATGACATTGTATGAAAAGCAGCTGGACAGTTGGTCTATTTTTGCGTAATTTAGCTTTTTGTTTAGCAGCTCTACATTTTGGAAATAATAGTTATCTGGTCGCTAGTGAAACGATTACCCTCTTTTCATTTACATGAAGCTGAATATGATAGGGACTGAATAAACAGATAAGAAATATAAAAAAAAAAAGAAAAAGAATTTTGGACGCAGAGGTTGCTGACTACAAACCTGACTGCATTTTAATCTGGAGAGAGGCAAAAGAGGAAGGTAAAAACTATAAGAACACAACATTCTAATACAGGTATGGGGCCTATTATCCAGAACGCTCAGGACCTGGGGTTTCCTGGATAATGATTCTTTCAGTAATTTGGATTTTCATGTCTTAAGTCTACTAGAAAATCGCGTAAAAATAAAATGAACCCAATAGGCTGGTTTTGCTTTCAATAAGGATTAATTATATCTTAGTTAGGATAAAGTTGGCCTTTCCATAATTTGGAGCTTTCTGGATAATGGGTTTCTGGATAATGGACCCCATACCTGTAGTAAATTTAAAGGTGAACTACACAGTCGAGTTGCTTTAAAATTTGCCAATATTTTCTCTGGAGTGTGGTCTTATACTACGGCAGAAAGGGGAGTGTGTTAAGCACAGTTATGTCATTTTCGTTGTAAATTGCCTTGATGTTCAACCCTGAAACATTCCCTTACCCTTACCCTGAATTAACAGAATGAAGACAAAATGTTTATAACAATTCTAGCTCACCAGTGTGCTGGATTTTGCTACATTAGCTTATTTTGCTTAAAAGGGAATGAACGGACAAAAACGGAAAGCGGTAGGAGAGGTGAAATCTTACAAAAAGCATGAAATGGCAGCGGAACCTCAGAATCACCGGAGGAAGGGGGGGATACAGTCATGAATCAAACGCTTGCACTGGTGCCTTTTTTTTATTAATCCTGCATTATGCAGCTGGTAACCTGCACATCATTACTGTGGTACAAAAAGCCCCTCACACAGAAAGACAGTGTTTAGGACTCATTTATAAAGTAACAAGTGATTACTCAGCACTATCTATTTGTGTCTCTGCTTGAGGCACAGGGAAAGCACTTGGCCAAAGTCACAGGACACAAACAAAAAGACACAAGACTGCACAATCCATGATAGAAGTTTTAATCACCTTTGTTGGTTATCTGGTGCCTATGTCTGACACTGCAAATTACAGCTATGCTGAAGAAATGTATCCACAGACTTGTCTACATGCCGGAGCCTCTAAGAACGAAGTTTCATCATAGCACATATGCAGGCTGCTGATTAAGGGCTAGGAAGAAACCTCCTGAATGATGAGATGCAATCTTTTAAGATTTCATATTTACAAAAATATCAGTTAGTCAAATAAATGGTATCACATTGACAACCCCCTCCTTTTTTTATTTTTTATTTATTTTTCAGAAATATGACTAACAAGGTCCAACTCCTGCTACTTTGGGCCAGGAAGTCCCCACATAAAACTCACAAGGGAATCTTCTGCTCCACCAGACTGATAAGACTGGATACTTTCTACTTATTTCAAAACTGCACAAGCCTTTCAGAAACTTTGAATATACTTCATGATAATCTCAATATAACGCTTTTGCAAATAGCAACATGCAGGACCGCCATCAGAAATCACAGGGCCCCACACGACAAAATTTCCTGGGACCCCTGGGCTGGGCCCACAGCAAGCCCCACCTAAAGGTCCACCCTCCCCACCCTACAGTAAAAAAAAAAAAATAAATATTGGTGGCTCGGGTTCCCACGTTAATAAAAAGATATTGGTGGTCAGGGCCCCCCATAAAAAACATTTGTGGCCAGGGCTCCCCATTAAAAAATATTGGTGGTTAGGACCCCACATGAGAAAAAAAAATTGGTGGCCAGGCCCCCCCCCACACACATTATAAGAAAATTGGTGGCCAGGGCCCCTTAAATGTCCATGCCTTCCCGAAGTCAGCAGCTCTCAGAAAGATGGGGGGCCCAGCTGATCAAGTAAATGTGGCATGGCGGCCCCCCCACAACTGTCCCCACCGGTCGGCTGCCCTGGCAACATGTAATACAGCCGGGACACACGAGCTCTACAACTATTATGCGAGGAAGCATTCCTAAATCCAAATTGCAACCTTGTTTCAATGTCAAAAACAACTGGGGCCTTTGTAAGAAATGTTTACAGAGCTCTGATCTAAACCGTCCCAAATCAGACACCATTAAACCATAGAGGAACTGGTGAGTGAGGCTCAATTAAAACAAATTTAAATGAGTTTAACAGACAGGTGAAGGCTACCGACACGTCTATGACAAACGAAGGTTAGGATATCCTAAATGACAAGGATGGAAACAATTCAGAACATACAATTAATACTCCTTTTAAGAAAGAATAAATAGCAAACTGCTCATCTAGTTGCGCCTGTAATTCCATGCAGTCATCTGAAAATAACCTGCAGACTCCCGTGGATCTCTGCCACTATTCATTCAGTAAAAGAACAAACAGGACTTAGCAGTTTAAGTCAATAATACTCTCAAGCCTTTGAAACAAAATGGAAAAAGTAGGCGTTTAGATTTGTCCTTGAATGGCTGTGTAGCCACCAGGAAGTGCTGCTGCTGCTGCTAGACCTGGGGGAATTGCTGCTCATCGCATGGGGGAGGAATCACAAATGTCTGATGCATTAGTAAAGCAGGATGTCCATCACCCTTTTAGTTGTTGAACAGAACTCCCAGCATCTTGTAATAGCATTCAGTTTAGGCTGCAAGATTTAGCCTATTCTAACAGGAGGCCGAGATTTGTAGTTCAATAGCTAAAAGCCTTGCACATTGGCCAGGGAACAAGCATTTCAATTGGCCAGGGAACAAGCATTTCAATGGGTATTAATCCCTCCCCCAAGCGACAGAACTTTTGGAAACAGATTTCTGTTACTTCATTTTGATGCATCTGTGATAGTAAAAGCAAAGTATACTGGCTATTCTGGTGTGGATATATATTAACAAGCGTTTAAATCTCCAAATTGTAATTGTGGCTGCCAGAGTCCTCCTTTTATACCCATTAGATATAAATTACATTCCTAGGCGAATGGACGTAGACCCCGATTGGCAACAAAACGAGAATTGTTTTTGTTCTGTAATCAACCGGGGGTTGAGTCCATTAACCTCGGAAATATTATTTCTATTTTAAGTATACAGGCTACTTATGCATCACTAGGCCCTCATAAACAGTGTGAATGTGTGCTCTCTCCTGCTGCAAGACTGCCCATCCTGCTGCATCACTAAGCATGATTACATTATGAGATAGGGAGTGCAGGGAACTGGCCAGCCCAGCAGGGATGTTTGCTGTAGTTAGTCAGTTGGAATATAATGAATATATATTCTAGAAGCTTTTAAAACAGAATACTTATGTTTTCTCATCACTTTACAAGACCTGTGAGTGCGACTTTGCTTGAAGATTGTTATATATATATATATATATATATATATATATATATATATATATATATATATATATATATATATATATATAAAAATATACATATATATAACAATCAAACTGGAGCACTCACATGACAAAAATAGGCAGCTGCCTGGGTGCTGGTTATATAATAATACAAATAGAAACCAAAACAGGACTTGATTTGTGCAAACAAAGTGGTTTTATTCCTAAGTTTCGGCTTTAGCACTCGAGCCTTCTTCAGGAAGTGAACATATCAAAAACAACAAGAAAACACACAGAGCTTTTCTTAGTGAAAAAAAAAAAATCAGTTTATTTCAACGTTTCGGCTCCTAACTCAAGCTGTCTACAGGAAGTGCACTTCCTGAGGTCGGCTTGAGTTAGGAGGTGAAATGTTGAAATAAACTTCCTTTTTTTTTCACCAAGAAAAGCCCTGTGAGTGTGGTTTTCTTGTTGTTTTTATATATAAATAGATAGATAGATTGATTATAGTTAGATAGATGATAGCTAGATGATAAATAAATGATAAATATATAGATAGAGGATATATAGAACCAAGAAAAGCCCTGTGAGTGTAGTTTTCTTGTTGTTTTATATATAGATATATGATTAAATAGACAGACAGATAGAGGATATTTAGGTGGACAGACATGATAGATAGGATAGACAGATGATTGATAGACAGGCCCGGACTGGCAATCTGTGGGTTCTGACAAATGCCAGAGGGGCTGCTATAAGGTTCCATAGAAAGTCAGTATTTAGTGGGCTGGTGGGGGCTGTTTGGGACTCTGTGTGGGCTCATTAGGCCTCTGTGTACCTGAAATGCCAGGGCCTATTTTAATTCTCAGTCTGGACCTGTAGATAGAGGATATATAGATAGACAGACATGATAGATAGATAGATAGATAGATAGATAGATAGATAGATAGATATGTGCATAGAGGATCTTTCTCTGTCTGTACATGTGTTTTGCAGAAAGTTAGTATGTGCTGTACATGAAGGATAGAGAGAGCCCCAGTTCTAGTTGAAGTGTCAGTATGAGCCAGCAGTTGTCTGTGGGATTGTGCGAGTTGTAGGTCAGTAAGTGTAGGAAATAAAAACAAGTTATAGCTGTGACACAGCAGATGCCGCATTCATATGTTACAGGGTCAATCAGGCCTGAATCCAGATGCCGATGAGTCTTGAGGGCCCTCCAGCTGTTATGGAGTAGGAAGTCGAGAGGTGCAGTTGAGCAAGTGACGAGCCGCTGGCTGCACTTGTCTCATGTATAAGCTGTGACAGGAAGGTCACTGCAGTGTCCCCGGCCTCCCCCTCCTGCCCCAGTCCGAGTCACTCACAAACACATCCACGGGCCCCATTGAGACGCAGCGCTCAGTCCCCCAGGAGAAATGCCGTGGCCGGAGCAGAGCTGATAAGATTGCTGTGTCAGGCCGGCCTCAGTCACATGGCTGCGCGGCCTTCTGCTCGGCACGCTGCCTGCACGTCCCCTCCCCTCTCACCCGGCTTCTTCACTTACCTCAACGAACAAAAGCATCCTATCCCCACACACCAACCCCACGCGTGCTGGAGACGACTCTATTCCGGCGAAGGGGAGCGGGCACGGGATTGGGAAAGGGTAGAGAGGGGAAAAGAAATCCCGGAGAGGATAGACTAGTGAGTGACAGCGCCGGGGCTCGCACTGCTTGTCAATTAGATCCTCCCAGAGTTGCGGCGCAACAGCACCACCTCTTCCGGTTGCGTCTCCTCCTTGATGCAGCAATTGGCATGCGCCGCGCGCTACTGCTTCCGCAGGTCAGGGGTCAGCGCCTAGCGTCATGACAGCACGTGCGGCCCAGGGAATGTCCGAAGCAGGTCAGGGCAGGAGCCGCCATCTTACCGCAAGGGCACGCAGGAGTACATCAGCTATCTTAAAGCCATGGGTGAACTACAACTCCCAGAAGCCATCGCGAGAGGTTTCTGATACTCGTAGTAAAGCAGTAATCCGGAAATTATACCCTGTGTTTGTAATGGCTGCTCGCTTTTTTCAAGGGAACTAGAAGCTGCACTTTAGTAAAGTCCTGGCTTGCCAACAGGAACGTGGAATTTACTCACCCGGCCTGTTGCTATGCACTGGTTGTCAGGGAATGCTGGGAGATAAGCACGCCATTGAAAGTGACCAATAAAATGAATCGCATGAACAGTGACCTTGGAACAGCCCTGTGTTCAGTCAGGGGCCCTGTGTGACTGGGGCAGGGTTGCCAGGTCTAATTTTCAAAAACAGCCAAAGTCAGCTACAAAACCAGCCCCAAACTAGCCAAGAGGCACTTCAACAGTAACCCACAAAATAGCACCATTTTTGCAATGAAAAAATACTAAAACATTATTTATTTTAAAATACACCTTTTTAAAATAATATTCTTTGTTTCACAAATTTTCCTATGAAACAAAATGGCTCAGATTAACCCATCACCAAGGGCGTAACTATAGAGGGGGGCCCAGGAGGTATAGGGGGTCCCATAAGGCCCTAATACATATACAATTTCAATAAATAGTGATATATATTAATATATACATTTTGATATATATGTATATATATATATATATATATATATATATATATATATAATTTTTTTTTGTAAATGATTGTGGGAGAAAGTGCATAAAACTTGTGCATAAAAATATGCCCCTTTTCTTTACAGTTTGCCCCTATAAGCAGGCAATAGGTACAGTAGTATTCCCTAGCCTTGTGTCACCAGTAGTGTTGCCACCTTTTCTGGAAAAAAATATCGGCCTTCCTATATATTTAACTTGTTTCCCTATTAATAACATTGGGATCAGCCATCATTTTTACCGGCCAGGCGACTAAAATACCGGCCAGGTGGCAACCCTAGTCACCAGGTACTCCCAAACTGCTTCTTCTCAATGACACCATGTCCCACCCATGTCTTGTCCTTTGTATATGCAGCACTGTCAAGCTCCAGCAGCTCCACATACAGTAAGAGGTAGATCTCTTTGCACTCCATTCTGGGAATCCAAAAGTTGCTCCTATAGGGGTAATGCACAATGACAACATATAAAAAAAATGGTGCTTTGCCCTCATTTCGTGCACTTTTCACCTTTTTTTAAATGAGTCTGTCCATGTGCTCCCTGTGTTTGTGTAGGTTTCTACCCTTAGTAGTACCTCTGGTTTCCTTCAACAGACCCAGAATATTATTGGTTAACTACCCTCTGATTAAACTGGTCCTAGCTGGGTCTCTATGTCTCTGTCTGTTTTAGTTTGATTAGACCAGTGATTCCCAACCAGTAGCTCGCAAAAAACATGTTCCTCTCCAACCCCTTGGCTGTTGCTCCCAGTGGCTTCCAAGCAGGTGCTTATTTTTAAATTCCTGACTTGGAGGCAAATTTTAGTTGCATAAACATCAGGGGGCCGATTCACTAAATTTGAGTGAAGGATTCGAAGTAAAAAAACTTCGAATTTCGAAGTATTTTTTGGGCTACTTCGACCATCAAATGGGCACCTTCGACTATGACTATGACTTCAAATCGAAGGATTCGAACTAAAAATCGTTCGACTATTCAACCATCCGATAGTCGAAGTACTGTCTCTTTAAAAAAACTTCGACCCCCTAGTTCGGCAGCTAAAAGCTACCGAAGTCAATGTTAGCCTATGGGGAAGGTCCCCATAGGCCTTCCTAAGTTTTTTTGATCGAAGGATATTCCTTCGATCGTTGGATTAAAATCCTTCGATTCGAAGGATTTAATCGTTCGATCGAAGGAATAATCCTTTGATCGCAGAATTTGCGCTAAATCCTTTGACTTCGATATTCGAAGTCAAGGATTTCAATTCCTAGTCGAATATCGAGGGTTAATTAACCCTCGATATTCGACCCTTAATGAATCAGCCCCCAGGTGTACTGCCAAACAGAGCCTCAATGTAGGTTGACAATCCACATAGGGGCTACTAAATGGCCAATCACAGCCCTTATTTGGCACCCCCGGAACATTTTTCATGCTAGTGTTGCTCCTGAACTCCTTTTACTTCTGAATGTTGCTCACGGGTTATAAAGGTTGGGGATCCCTGGATTAGACAGTAAGCTCCTTTGTGTCAGGTACGGAGGAGAATGTTTAGCTCTTTCCGTGCCATCTTTGATTTGAGTGAGAGACCGCTCAGGAAACAAAACGTACAATTGCCCCATGAGTCGTTATCTATGGACAACAATAATTTCATTATTCTCTCTGGATTCCTGTACTTGGGCAATGAAGGGTCAGTGTACAACATAAAGAGCAGTGTCACTGGATACAGAACCCTATAAGAGTCATACTGACTACAGATCCACTTTTTTAAATGAATTAAGATGGTCATAGACGCAAAGATCCGATCATACGGATCCTCAATTTGTACGATTTTTTTGTCATCAGCTTTGTCAGACATCACTTTCGTACGATTGCTGTAGGGGCAGGACATCGGATGATCTGTTCTTTTACTACTTTATTTGATCGGAATGGTAAGACTTTGATCTGAATGGTTAGTGGCAGGTCGTGAGATGTTGAAGTCCAATCGTTCAATGATTTGAATGATCGGATCTTTGCATCCATGGCCAGCTTAAGGCTACATATATCGCTCTTTGCTGCTTATGCTCTGTCACATATATCCTCTGCTCAGCAAATGCCAGAAGGATAATTCCTAAACGCCTAACTGATCACAGTGTCTGACAAGGTTCATGATCTGTTTGTCTGCATTAAGTATGGCTTTTCCTTAGGGAAATAACCAGACCCTTTTGTACCCTTCAGCTGTCAGTTGGCCACACACTATAGAATGTGATGGCAGTACTCATGGCAAGAAGCCTTAGATCCCTTCACATTTAAATCAATGTTCAGCAGTACACGGATAAGGACAGCTGAACTAGCACACTAACATTAGGATCCTGTTATTGACTTAACCCTGAAAATATCACATTACATAACATAAGGTCATCGGCATTTGCTATTGTGTCACAAAGACCCGCATGCAGCTATACTGGGTTTCACAGCAGGGTGTACATTTTTTTTTATCTGTCAAAAAAATCTATGTTAAAAGGTAAGGGAATCATTTCCTCCTCTAGCATGAAGGGAATAAAATCCAAATTATCAAGATTATAACCCAAATAGAACTGAAGAATGAGTTGCTGTTCCTTAGTATGCAGCACTTTTTCTAAGAATATTAGGGGCAAATTCACTAACCTGCGAAAATTCGCCATTCGATCACATCGCAACACTTCACTAGGCGTAGCTTCGTCAGTACAACACTAATTCACTAAAATCCGAAGTTGCGTCCAGGGCACCGAACGCTGGCGAAGTTGCGCTAGCGTTACTGCGGCAAGCAAAGCGAAGTTGCGATAGCGTTGGCTAATTTGCATACGGCGGGAAGTTAAAGTTGAAAGGATGTATATGTTGCAGCAAATACACTACATTACACAAGCCCGGGAAACCTTAATAAAATAAAATAGAGTTGTTATATTGCCCTACACATGTGCCCACAGTATAGTTTATGTGCCATATGTTAGGGGGAAAGCCGGGTACGATCAACTATTTTTTGAGGAAGTCCTATCTACTCTATTGCACTTCGCCTGGTCTGAGGAGAACTTTATTTGGTATAGACGAGAACAGCACCTTCTTAATGTAATAAAAAGGCCTTTATTCAAACATGGCACAGACCAATAGTAGCAACGTTTCAAGCCATCTCTGGCTCTTTATCAAGCTTGATAAAGAGCCAGAGATGGCTTTAAACGTTGCTACTATTGGTCTGTGCCATGTTTGAATAAAGGCCTTTTTATTACATTAAGAAGGTGCTGTTCTTGTCTATACTGAATCTTCTACGGTGTGGGGTGGCCACCATTGAACGTGCACCAGAAACAGTGGAGGAGTTGTGTGCCGACACAGAATCACTAATTGAGAACTTTATTTCTCCATAGTTATGACGTGTTTCGATTCTCAAAGGAATCCTGACGATTCCTTGAGAATCGAAACGCATCGTAACTATGGACAAATACAGTTCTTCTTTTTCTAAATTGCCTAAAAGGTGTAATTTTGCCGTGAGTGCTCTCTCTAAAGATATTATATAATTGTTGGTAAGCACCCAGCCAGTGACGGATGGAATGGTGAGTGCCGATGAGACTATATATATATATACATACATAACACACATATGTGTAATGTAATAGAGTTCTATAGCTGTATAATAAAAAAAAATGGGTAGTGCTTTAAATGTTGTTCCTGTGTGTAGCAGTTTACACTAACCACAGATAGGTGGGATTCTGATTTTGGGCTCCCCCATTCAAGCCCCCCAACTCATGCGTCACCCTTGCTCATACTGTTAATATTAGAAAGAAGGGGGCTGTGCTGGAAAGGCAGAAGGCTGGAATTTCTTGGCCAGTCCCCAGAATGCCTGGAGAAAATAAAGGGGCACATTTACTTAGCTCGAGTGAAGGAATAGAATAAAAAAAACTTCGAATTTCGAATGTTTTTTTGGCTACGTCGACCTTCGACTACGACTTCGAATTGAACGATTCAAACTAAAAATCGTTCGACCATTCGATAGTCGAAGTACTGTCTCTTTAAAAAAACTTCAACCCCCTACGTCGCCACCTAAAACCTACCGAACCTCAATGTTAGCCTATGTGGAAGGTCCCCATAGGCTTTCTAAGCTTTTTTTGGTTGAAGAAAAATCGATGGATTCAATCATTCGATTCGAAGGATTCAATCGTTTAATCAAACGATTTTTCCTTCGATCGTTTGACCAGACGAATTGTGGTAAATCCTTCGATATTCGGGATTTAACTTCGACAGTCGAATATCGAGGGTTATTCGATTCGATATTCAACCCTAAGTAAATCTGCCCCAAAATGTAGGTGGCAAAAATTACCCAAGTGTTCCAGGGCCTTAAAGGGGTTGTTCACCTTTGAGTATGCTAAAGAGAGTTACAGTCTGAGACAATTTGCAACTGGTTTTCAGTATGGCTTTTTATTCAGCAGCTCTCTAGTTTGCAGTCTCTAATATCTGCCATCTGGTTTCTAGGATCCAAACTGGGATATGAATAAGAGAGAGCCTGAATAGAAAGATAAGTATTAAAAAAGTAGCAATAACAATACACTTGTAACCTTACAGAGCATTTGTTTTTTTAGATGGGGTCAGTAACTCTCCATTTGAAAGCTGGAAAGAGTCAGGAGGAGCAAGCAAATAATTCAAAACTAAAAAAGAAAAAAATGGAAGACGAAGTGAAAAGTTGCTTAGAATTAGCCATTCTATAACATACTAAAAGTTAATTTTAAAGTGAACCACCCCTTTATGATGTAGAGAGGGATATTCTGAGACAATTTGCAATTGTTTTCTTAATTTTTTAATATTTGTGGCTTTTGAGTTATTTAACTTTTTATTCTGCAGCTCTCCGGATTGCTGTTTCAGTTATCTGATTGCTAGGATCCAAATTACCCTAGAAACCACTCCCTGATATGAATAAGAGACTGGACAATGAATAGGAGAGGCCTAAATACAAAGAGAAGTAATAAAAAGTAGCAATAACAATACATTTGTAGCCTTACAGAGCATTTTTTTTTTAAATGGTGTCAGTGACCCCCATTTGAAAGCTGGAGAGAGTCAGAAAAAGAAGGCAAATAATTAAAAAACTATTAAAAAAAATAATGAAGTTACTTAGAATTGGCCATTCTATAACATACTGAACGATAATTTGAAGGTGAACCACTCCTTTAAAGGCAGCTGTTAGAATTGATACAATAGTTGCTAATACTCCAGAGATGCTGCTGAGAAATGTATCCGCTGAATGTTGCAAAATTGTAACCATTCAGAATCTGCACCTGAATTACTGAGTTGCCAGACTGAAATAAAAGAGGCAGCAACAATACTTCAATTTTGGGAAAAATAGTAAATTGAAAAAAGTTCTTATTCCTGGTGAACGATCAGAAAACAACTGAACTGCTGGGTTGTTGATGAGCAGTAGAGTTTGTGGTTGCATTTGATCAATTACCTAGTCCTCCTCTGAGACCATGGTGGTGATCTGGAGTTGCTCAGCTTCTGTAAGACAGACTCCCAACTAAATGCCAATGGTAGTTGGTAAATTTTAAGATCTTTTTTCTGAGCTTCCTGTTGGCCATCGGCTAGTACTGAGCACCTGTAAGAGACATACCTGGTGGTCTAGTGGGGGGATGGCAGGGACGCCTGCCGACCCCTCGGCGGGGACGCCCGCCATGTCGTACGGGTTCGGTTAGGCCGCAGGCGGCGGATCTCGTGGGCGCACGTTAGGCTGCGGGCGCACGTTAGGCTGCAGGCGCCGAATCTCTAGGCCGCACGCGGCGCGCCTCTGTGATATTTAAAGGCACAGGCGCGCTGATGTGTGGCATCAGCGCGCAAAGGCGCGAAATTCAAATAGTATAAAAGGCCCATTCAGACTGCTGACTGATGCCCGTGATAAAACTTGTTTCTTGTGGTTCCTGAGCCTTGTGCATTTGATCTGTTCTCAATCTAGTCTGTTTGATTACCCGTGTTTGACCCAGCCTGTTCCTGACTATTCTGCATTCTGTATCCTGACCCTCGCCTGCCTACGACAACTCTTCCTGCTTAACCCCTTGATTGACAACCCGGTTTGACCCTTGCCTGCCTGACGATTCTTGATATCTGCCTGCCTCGACCCAGCCTGTCTGACGATTCTCTTGCCTGCTCCATTTGTACCGTGACCTTCGGCCCAAAAGACTCTGCTAACAGCCGTGCCCCTTCGCCAGCCTGAACATCTCGCCTTGCACCCCTCGTTAAGTCCAGGTGGCACCCAAGTAAGCTGAGGGCTCCTCCCGAAGCCCAACAGTGGTCACACTACTGGTGAAGCCGAGACCAGGGTGCTTGGCATTTGTTCTGGTATCGGGTGCCAGCCGTGACATTATCACGGGCCATGGAGGACGAAAGTCACGATGAAGCTGCTGCTGCTGCTCCTCCAACTTCCACCAAAGCGCTTCTTACCACCCTGTTACAGCGCTTGGAGGACCATGAACAGAAGCAAAATGATCTCCTGCAGGGTTTCCACAACCTAACCCGACAGCTGGAGACTACGCAAGCTTCCCAGCAGCAATCTGTTCCTGTTTCTGCTCCTCTTCCTCCTCCTGTGGGTTCAACCAAACACCATGAACCTAAAATTGTGTTCCCTGAAAAGTTCAGTGGGAATCGCACCAAGTTTTTCGTCTTTAAAGAGGCATGCAAGTTGTACCTTAGTTTCTTTCCTCACTCTTTCCAATCATGTGAGGAGAAAGTAAGATTCGTTATGACCCTGCTTTCGGGTGACCCCCAAATTTGGGCCCTAAGGCTGCCTTCCTCTGACCTTGCTTGTTATTCCCTTGATACTTTCTTTAACAACATGGCAATTCTTTACGATGACCGGATCGTGCATCTTCTGCCGATTCTGCGATTCGTAAATTGTGCCAAGGGAAAAGGGATGTGGAGGTGTATTGCACCGAATTCCGCCGGTGGGCAGTAGAAACTGGGTGGAACGATTTGGCTCTATGGAGTCAATTCCGTTTGGGGTTATCAGATTCTGTAAAGGATAGTCTGGTTAATTATCCCTTACCTTCTAACCTGGATGATCTCATGTCCCTCGCCATCCAGGTAGATAGAAGGCAAAGGGAGAGAAGGGGTGAGAGGAGTACAAACTTCTCTGGGATTACTAATCTAAGATCTAATGTGGTAACCAATGTAAAATCTTCTAACCCCTCTGTGCCTTTGCCTCAGGAGGAGCCTATGCAATTAGGCATATCCCATCTATCTCCTGAGGAGAAGGCACGCAGGCGTTCCTTGAGTCTTTGCATGTATTGTGGTGAAAAGGGACATTTTCTAAACCAATGCTCTAAGAGGCCGGGAAACTCCGAAGCCTAAATGGAGATGGGGAGCTCCATTTGGGTGCAGGAATTTCCTCTCCCCAATCTGCCTCTAAGGTGTTGTTACTAGTCAAACTAACCTGGCCTACGGGCTCTGTCAGGGTGTCCGCTTTTGTGGATTCTGGGGCAGAGGGGAACTTTTTGGACGCTGCATTTGCAGCCAAACATAACATTCCATTGGTTCCTCTACGTTCCCCACTGAAAATTTGGGCGGTGGATAAAAGACCCTTAGGGTCGGGTATAGTTTCTAAGAAAACTATTTTTCTTTCTATGACTGCTAATCATCTGCATGGTGAGGAGATAGCATTATACCTCATTGAAGGTGCTACTTCTCCTCTCATCTTGGGGTTACACTGGCTCCAGAGGCATAACCCTTTAATTGATTGGGTTTCTAAGAGGGTAGTTCAATGGGGTTCAGGGTGTGAGGGTGTCTGTTTTCCTCAGGTAGTAGCTACTACCTCTCTAGAAGGGTTACCTGCAGCTTATGCTGAATTTGAGGATGTTTTTTCTAAAAAGGCTGCTGAAACCTTACCCCCACATCGGCCATACGATTGCCCAATTGATCTAACCCCAGGGTCTACACCCCCTCGTGGGAGAACGAATATATTCGGGAAAACCTGGAAAGAGGCTTAATTCAGCCTTCCTGTTCCCCTGCTGGGGCTGGGTTTTTCTTTGTGGGGAAAAAAGATGGGGGTCTTCGTCCCTGTATTGATTATAGGAGTCTCAATGAGATCACCATTAAGAATCGCTATCCTCTTCCCTTGATCTCTGAGTTGTTTGATCAGATCAAGTATGCTAAGATTTATACTAAACTTGATCTTAGGGGGGCTTATAACCTCATTTGTATCAGGGAAGGGGATGAGTGGAAAACAGCGTTCAACACCAGGGATGGCCACTACGAGTACTTGGTAATGCCATTCAGTCTTTGTAACGCCCCTGCAGTGCTCCAGGAATTTGTCAATGACATCTTTCGGGACCTGCTGGGGATATTCGTAGTGGTCTATCTTGATGACATTCTTATTTTCTCTTCTAATCTGTGTGAACACAGGAATCATGTCTGTGAGGTCTTGCGTAGACTTAGAGAAAATAATCTGTATGCAAAACTTGAGAAGTGTACTTTTGAGGTGACCTCTGTTCAGTTTTTGGGGTTTAATATTTCTAACAGGGGTCTTGAGATGGATCCAGGGAAGGTGAGAGCTATCCTGGAATGGACCCAACCCCTATCTTTACAAGCAACCCAAAAATTCCTCGGTTTTGCAAATTATTACCGCCAATTCATCAAGAATTTTTCCCTGGTAGTTGCTCCAATTACCAACTTGACCAAAAAGGGTGCTGACCCTAGTATTTGGCCCCCAGAAGCAGTTCAAGCTTTCGAACGCCTCAAAAAAGAGTTCAGTTCTGCCCCTATTTTGCAGCATCCAGATACTGCCTTACCATTTATTGTGGAGGTAGATGCCTCTGAAGTGGGTGTTGGGGCAGTCCTTTCCCAAAGGCACCCGATAACCAACAAGTTACATCCCTGCGCCTTTTTCTCTAGGAAGTTTTCGCCTGCAGAGGCAAACTATGATATTGGGAACAGGGAATTGTTGGCTATCAAGTGGGCCTTTGAGGAATGGCGGCATCTACTTGAAGGTGCTAAACATATGGTAACAGTATATACAGACCATAAAAACCTGCTTTACATAGAATCGGCCACACGGCTAAACCCTAGGCAGGCTAGATGGGCATTGTTCTTCACCAGGTTTAACTTTTCTTTAACATACAGGCCTGGATCTAAAAACACCAAAGCTGATGCGCTCTCTAGGAGTTTTGAATCTACCTCCTCTGACTCTAGTGAGTGCATCCCCATCATTCCTAGGGAGTTGATTGTAGCCGCATTGGGTTCTGACCTCTCCACCTTGTTGTCCCCTGTCCAATCTTCTGCTCCTGCAGACACTCCTTCTGGGAGAATGTTTGTGCCTGAGGAGTTGAGGGAACAAGTTCTCGAAGAGGTTCATAACTCCAAAATGGCTGGGCATCCTGGCATTTCCAAAATTTCTATTTCTTTGTTAGCCCGTCATGTGTGGTGGCCTTCTTTTAAACAGGATGCTAAGGTTTTTGTAAATTCTTGTCCAATTTGTCAAAGGTCTAAATCCTCTCGTCAATTGTCACAAGGTCTGTTAAATCCGTTACCAATCCCGGAGAGGCCATGGTCCCATCTTTCGATGGATTTCATTGTAGATCTGCCTCCCTCTCAGGGTAAAACTGTAATTTGGGTGGTGTTGGATAGGTTTAGTAAAATGAGCCATTTTGTTCCTCTTCCACACCTCCCTTCTGCCAAAACCTTAGCCGATCTGTTTATCTCTCATATTTTCAAGTTACATGGGTTTCCTGTTAACATTGTGTCTGACAGAGGAGTTCAGTTTGTCTCGAAGTTTTGGAGAGCTTTCTGCCCTTTAATTGGCATTGATTTATCCTTCTCAACTGCTTACCATCCCCAAACTAACGGACAAACTGAAAGAGTGAATCAATCCCTTGAGCATTATCTCAGGTGTTATGTATCTGATAACCAGTCCTCTTGGGCTGAATTGTTGCCCTGGGCAGAGTTTGCCTACAATAATGCCACTCACTCCTCTTCTGGGGAGTCTCCTTTCTTTATTGTAAATGGGCTACATCCAAAAGCATTTTCTTCTTCTGGCTTAGATTCCTCTGTACCCTCTGCTAATTCCTCTGTCAATCATTTTTCTAAAATTTGGTCTCAAGTTCATCATTCTCTTTCTGCAGCTTCCTCTGCTCAAAAGAAAGCTGCGGATAGATCTCGTAGAGAGGCCCCTCAATACAAGGTGGGAGATTCTGTTTGGCTATCTACAAAGAATATTAAGTTAAAGGTTCCCTCTCTCAAACTGGGACCCAGGTTCATTGGTCCATACCCTATAACTGAAATAATCAATTCTTCTTCCGTTCGTCTCCAATTACCTGCTGAGTTTAAAATATCTAATTCTTTTCATGTCTCTCTCCTAAAACCAGCCACTCATGTCCGTCATATTCCTGTTCCTCCCCCAGTGTTAGTCGGAGGTGAGCCTGAATTTGAGATCCAGGAGTTCCTTGATTCTCGTTTGGTACGAGGTAAGCTCCAATATCTAATTAAGTGGAAGGGCTTTGGCCCAGAGGAGAACTCCTGGGTCTCAGTCGATGACATCAAGGCTGATCTACTCAGAAAGAAATTCCATCAAAAATTTCCTGGGAAGCGGGGGGGTAATGTAAGAGACATACCTGGTGGTCTAGTGGGGTGACGGCGGGGACGCCCGCCACCTCGTGCGGGTTCGGTTAGGCAGCAGGCGCCGGATCGCATGGGCGCACGTTAGGCCGCAGGTGGCAAATGTCTAGGGCGCGCTGATATTTAAAGGCACAGGCGCGCTGATGTGTGACGTCAGCGCGCAAAGGTGCGAAATTCAAATAGTATAAAAGGCCCATTCAGACTGCTGACTGATGCCCGTGATAGAACTTGTTTCTTGTGGTTCCTGAGCCTTGTGCGTTTGATCTGTTCTCAATCTAGTCTGTTTGATTACCCGTGTTTGACCCAGCCTGTTCCTGACTATTCTGCATTCTGTATCCTGACCCTCGCCTGCCTACGACAACTCTTCCTGCTTAACCCCTTGATTGACAACCCGGTTTGACCCTTGCCTGCCTGACGATTCTTGATATCTGCCTGCCTCGACTCAGCCTGTCTGACGATTCTCTTGCCTGCTCCATTTGTACCTTCGGCCCAAAAGACTCTGCTAACAGCCGTGCCCCTTCGCCAGCCAGAACATCTCGCCTTGCACCCCTCGTTAAGTCCAGGTGGCACCCAAGTAAGCTGAGGGCTCCTCCCGAAGCCCAACGGTGGTCACACTACTGGTGAAGCCGAGCCGAGACCAGGGTGCTTGGCATTTGTTCTGGTATCGGGTGCCGGCCCCGGCCGTGACAGCACCTTAATAACTCAAGTTGAGTTCTTCGCTTACCAAGAGGTATTTACCTCTTAATTTTGGCTATTTTGGTAAGCTGTGTGCATGAGTCATACACTTTCTTGCATCTTATTCAACTGCAAAAATGCCAACACAGACCTGATTGTTTGCCAGACCCAGGCCAAGTAGTACTTGGCAGGTACTTGGCCTGTCAACCTGCCTGCTAATTCCTTCATAACCCCTTCGCAGAAGATGCAAGGCAAACTTACTGTTGCTAAAGACATTCTTCCCGAGGGGAAAAGTTGGGGGAAACTTGCAGAGGAGGCGGAAGAAGATTTGAGGAGACTTGAGAAAGAGGAGGAAAAGGAGAAATGTGCTAAAGAGGTCCCGGGAAATTTAGGAGGAAGAGGAGTAGGGCAAGTGAAGGGGGTGTGTTAAAAAGAAAAAAGAAAGGGATTCTGTTAATGATGAGCAGGAATTGATGGAGAAAGGTGAGGAGGTAGAGGAAGTGACTGGGATGAAGGAGGTGGACAGCCCAGATTTCAGGTTAAAAGGAGGAGTTCTATTGAGGAGGAGAATGGGGGAGGTAAAAAGTAATCCCTTACCATGTCCTTAGAAATTTTAACATTGAATGTGTGTATTAAAGTCGGATAAGGCCCGTTTTGTTGCATATGAGAGTCTGAAGGATTCAGGGGCTAATATCTCCCTCCTGGAAACAAGACTAAAGGTGGCCATACACGGATAGATCCGCTCGTTTGGCGATGTCGCCAAACGAGCGGATCTCCCTCCGAAATGCCCACCTTCAAGGTGGGCAATATTGGGCAGATCCGATCGTGGGCCCTAGGGCCCAACGATCGGATCCTAGCTCTCACAAACGGGCGGTCGGATCGCGGGACCGCATCAACGAACAGATGCGGCCGCGATCCGACGGGATTTTTAACCCCATCCGATCGAGATCTGGCCGACTTTCGGCCAGATCTCGATCGGGGAAGCCCGTCGGGGGCCCCCATACACGGGCCAATAAGCTGCCGACACGGTCTGTCGGCAGCTTTTATCGGCCCGTGTATGGCCACCTTTAGGGTAAGGACACACTGGACGATTTGTCGCCATTTTTAAAAAGCAAATCGCGGAGACATATCGCTCGTTTTGTCTCTGAACAAAAACAAATGAAAGACGCCAGCTCCTGTGCCCACAGCGCGTTTGTGAATCGCCTGTAGCTCCAAAACGCACTGAGACCCTTTTCCGAGCGATTTATCAGAAATAGCATGTACTTAGAAAAGCACTGAAATCTCCTAGACACACACACACATACAGATAAGTAGCAGCAACTGTATTCAAATTACAATGCGAACGCAATGATGCAAGAACGCAAGAACGTAAAGACGCCAGGTTACAGCGGGAAGCACAAACCATTTCCGGTTTGGGTGGAGCACGTACCGCACAGAGTAATGGGATACAAATCGCTCTGTGCCAATAGTCGCTGTGAATCGTCTGTTCAAAAAAGATGATCGTCTTGTCGCCGCGATTTACTTTTTTAAAACGTTGGCGACAAATCGTCCAGTGTGTCCTTACCCTAACAAAGACTGTTGAGAGAGAAGGTAATTAGAGGCATGTATTTCAGTTTTTAATGAAACAATGCCAGTACAGTTGCTTTAGAATTATTGCTTCTAGAAAGGGATAAAGGGTAATCTGCTTCTCTGGATTCTTTTCAGAACTTTAAGGAATCTGTTAGTAAGAGCTGATAAGTGGTCTCTTTAATGCTGAGGGTAATTTGGCTGAGACAAGGGAGGGTATCCTAAAGGTGGTGAGGGGGTATTGTGCTACTTTGTTTAAAAAGCAAGCTTGGAGATGACACATTATTTGGAAAAGACCCCTGGGCGTGACGTTGGTAATGGAGACTTTTCCTCCCTGACAGCAGATATTATGGGCGAAGAGGTGGCGGAAGCTACAGTATAAGGCATTATCTAGTAGAATTAAATCAAAGGCAACTGGACATTTAGAGTTTTTCTTGAATACGTTTCACCACTCATCTGAGTGGCTCCTTCAGTTTAACTGAATTGGTAGGGAATTCCCCGGCATTTAAATTCTTGATTATAGTAAAAGGTTTAAATGCCGGAGAATTCCCTACTGTGACAAAAACTCACCCTGGTGGTCCAGTGGGGCGGTGGGGACGCCCGCCACATGGTGCTTCTGTGTTAGCCGGCCGCAATACTCTGCCTTAGGGGCGCACGAGGCGCATACTTCCGGATTTATGCGCACATTGATGCTAGCGTGTTTACGTCAGTGCGCAATGGCGTGAAATTTGAATAGTACTTAAAGGGACTTTGGTCCTGTAATCATTGCCCTGGGTGCAATTTCGTCTGCTCCTGTTATCTGATTCCTTTTTTGACCCCTGCCTGCCTGACTAATCTGAATTCTGTGATCCTGATCTTGGCCTGTTATCTGACTATTCTGAAATCCGTAATCCAACCCGTGCCTGTTTGACTCTTCTGATTGATCTTCTGGTTTTCACCCTTGCCTGTCCGACTTTGCTTGTATTCTGCCCGCACTGACCAGGCCTGATTTGACTACGCTTTCATCTGTTCCTTGAACTGTGACCTTCTGCCCAAAAAGACTTTGCTAACAATCGTGTCCCTCTGCTCGTCCAGAACCCTTCGATTGGCTCCTCTCTTAATAAGACCTGGTGGCATCCAGTTAGCCGAGGGCTCCTCCCGAGGTGAATGGCAGGTGTTAAGGGCAGAAGCTAGAGCCGAGACCAGGGAGCCCAGCATTGGTACTGGATTTTGGGTGCCGGTCGTGACACCTACCAGTTCAGTTGACGTAATTCTTCTAGATACTGTTATTCATGGATAAATGAGAATCTTCATAAACCTACAGTATAAAGCAGCCAAGAATAGTTTTGCAATTGACCCTTTGTTAAGAGCACAGCAGGAGTGCAGCTTAGAGGCTATCAGTGTCTCTGACACATCAATCGAGAGAAATCAGAGTTTTTTTGGGTTTTGGCAACTGAACCTGCTTTTAAGTGTGGGGATTTTCCAGTAGCCCCTTCCCAGGTTAATATTTTGGGTATCAAATTTGGGAGCAGTGATAACGATAAGGTTAACTGCAAAGAAAAGCTGGTTACTGCCATTTCAAAAATTCAGAGATGGAAATCATGGAGTGTTGTAAAGACTTTCTTGATTCTGATCTTTCTTTACATATCGTCTGTGTTCCCTTTATCAGAAGCCTTGTATGCCCAAATGTACAGCTTCTTCTTTTAAATGCTTTGAGGGAGCAGGCTGAATACAGTAAAGAGGGGATAACATTCCTACCGTGGGAGGAGGGTGGTCTGGGTAAGATATGTCCCGCGTTGTTCTTTGGTATCATTTTTTGGTTCAGGTTTGTGTCCATGGTGGTTCTCTCCCATTATATTTGGTATGGGCACTGAAAATGAGGGGTGGGAAGTGGGGTATTAGCCCTAGTTTGTTAAATCTGACCCCCAGAAAGACCATTTATAATGAAGTGCTTAGGACTTATTGCTGTTCCCTTGTTGTGCTCAGAGACTGCCCTGGTGCCACAAAACAAGAAAATATACAGTATTTGAATAGTAAAAGGCTGCCTACATTTTTTTGATATTTCTTGGCTGGCTTTTCAGTGCAAAATTTTCGTTAAAGCAATACTGACACCAGAAATTAAATTCATTTTTACATATATCATAATATTGTCTTTAAAAGCTACTTATAACTTTGCCATAAAGTATTTGCAAAATGCTTTTATATTTCATGTCTGATCCCCCATGTTCCTGTATGAGGGGGCTGCCATATTTATGCTGCAGGAGTCCGTTAGCATTAGAATCTCTAACTGACAGGCTGAGATGGGACAGTCCGGTTGGCAAAACAGTCAGGTTTAGGAACTTCAATGAACAATAACTTACAAAAACAAAACTCTCAGCAAAAAACAATCAACATGAACTATAGGTGACTTTTAATATACTTTCATTATTTCATATTTTAAAAAGTAGTTTTTTAGTGTCAGTATTACTTTAATCTCAGTTACCTGAATATGGTTGATAGGAACTGCCCATGGAACTGAAGGGAAGCCAAGACATTTTTTGGTATAATGTCCAATAACAAAAGCTTTACATGATCAAGTCAGTAGGAAACTGGGATATGGTTTTTTATGTTTCTCTGAAGCTTGAAATTTGGAAAGTGTTCTTAAGCTCTGCCTTTGATTAATTTAAGCACGGGTGCATCAATCCCCATCCGTGTTTCCTATATCCCGATAGTTATACTTGTAAAGCAGTAATTAAGGAGAGCACTGTTTCTCACGAGAAAGGACACATAAGGCCCAAGACATATGTAATTATGCAGTCCTGAATTAAAGCTTGATCACAGCAGTTCTGCTATCTGAGTGCTCTCCTCAATTACTGCTTTAAAAGTTTCTCCGAAGCTGTATATGGGATACTGAGGAGGGACCGCCTGTGTAATAAGGAAACATTGTATATCATAACCATATCCAGTATTATTAGTGGCATTTATGTAGTAAAAAATCAACAGGTCAAGATGTAGATTCCATTGAATATACTGACAATGCTGTGATAAGGGAAAGCCTCTTTATTAAAACACAGGAGGTTAAAATCTCTAAGGGAAATCTTAGGTTATGGAACAATGTTTATATTTCTTTCTTATGTTTCATTCTGGTGATTTCATGTTTTGATTATATTTGTGTTTCTGTATTTGTATGATATTGATTTTAATAAAGAAAAATTCCCTTATAACCCCTTTCTAGCTCATATCAGAGGGTTCCCTTCCTCCTTCATTGTCCACTAATAAAGCCTGGCATCATTTCTATTCATAAACTAACTGCAAGAACCTTATCTTAATAATTGGCAGGTATTGTAATTCATTAACTGATGTTTAAGACAAGGGCTCGCTCCCATTCAAGTTACTGCTGTTATTATTTGAAGATGAGTCACTAAGCAGAATGATTCCCAACAATTCTTTTTACATATACATTTGCTATAACTGCACCGTGTTATGAGGAAGACTTACCCAGCAGAAATGCATTTGGAAGAGTCTTGAAATCTTTACATAAAATCAATCTTTTAATTATACAAATTCAAATTAGAAATGTAGATGGAGAATAATAAAAGAATATTAAAGGAAAACTATACTCCCAAAATGAACACTTAAGCAACAGATAGTTCATATCATATTAAGTGGCATATTAAAGAATCTTACCAAACTGGAATATATATTTAAGTAAATATTGTCCTTTTACATCTCTTGCCTTGAGCCACCATTTTGTGATGGTCTGTGTGCTGCCTCAGAGATCACCTGACCAGAAATACTTCAACTCTAACTGTAACAGGAAGAAGTGTGGAAGCAAAAGACACAACTCTGTCTGTTAATTGGCTTATGTGACCTAACATGTATGGTTTGTTGGTATGTTTTTGAGTACAGTGAATCCGACGATCCCAGGGGGCGGCCCTTATTTTTTTAAATGGCAAATTTCTATTTATGATTACCCAATGGCACATACTACTAGAAAAGTGTATTATTATGAAAATGGTTTATTTACATGAAGCAGGGTTTTACACATGAGCTGTTTTATGCAATATCTTTTTATAGAGACCTACATTGTTTGGGGGGTATAGTTTTCCTTTAAAGAATACTACTGAATTCATGTTTGGTTTTGTTGTGGACTATGTTCCCAGGTTAATGTTTTATTTTTTCTTTAGCAAACACTAAAAACTGGAACTGGAATCTGAACCCTTGCCGCCTCATTGTTCTGCATTGCTTGATACATTATACAGAAAATGTTGGAGACATAGAGAAACAATGTAAACACTGTTAAGGTGTAGGGGCACATTTACTTAGCTCAAGTGAAGGATTAGAATGAAAAATACTTCGAATTTCGAAGGTTTTTTTTGGCTACTTCGACCATCGAATTGGCTACTTCAACCTTCGACTTTGAATCAAACGATTCAAACTAAAAATCGTTCGACCTTTCCACCATTCGATAGTTGAAGTACTGTCTCTTTAAAAAAAAACTTCGACCACCTACTTCGCCACCTAAAACCGAGCACCAATGTTAGCCTATGGGCCCCTTCCCCATAGGCTCTCCTAGCAATTTCTGATTGAAGGAAAATCATTAGATCGATGGATTAAAATCCTTCGAATCGTTTGATCGAACAAAATGCGGTTAATTAACCCTCGATATTTGACCCATAGTAAATGTGCCCCGTAATTTCTAATGTTACTTTGTCTTGGCCCTGGACATTACAATGAGAGTTTTGGGGGGAAACATATATCTTAGTATGTAGTATTATGCCTTCCCCACACAGGAGATGAATAAGAACATACAGGGTGCAAGGTTCAAATAAACGGGTACAATCAGCTATGTTTTCTGCAGTTAAACTCCACATGCAAGTGCCTTTTAAATGAGCATAAAGGAGGGCAGGTCTGAAATTGGCTTAGACAAGTATTCAGAGCCCCCACCAGTCCACTAAATAGTGTCTATTGCATCTTACAGCAGCTCCTCTGGCATTTGCCAAAATCCACAGACTGCCAGTCTGGGCATGAAGGAGGGGGGTGAGCTTTTCATGCTCTTGCACTTGTGTCCGTGGTCAGAGTAAATGACAGCTATAAAATACTGGGAGGAAGAGATGTCCATTTTCTTGGACCATGGTCCATTTACATTTTGGAGCGGAAGATGTTTCCCTATTATGAGTTAAATGAGAACTAAACCTCCCTGAGGTTAAAAAGCCAACTTCAACTGCCCCCCATCATCCCCCTCACTGCTTGCTCTTGGCACACTGTATTACATAGAAAGGTGCCCCTATTTGGACACCTAAGCTAAAAACACAGAGAATTGCAGCAAAGTTCCCTGGCACCATCTTCTGCCCATTTGCTTTCTCTTGGGGTAAGTTCACTGATACGGAGCCTGCAGGAACATGCACAGTCAAAGCCAATTCCTGACCCAGCCCCAACTGCGTATGCTTCTGCAGGCTCCATGTTTTACAGACCTGAAGAGGATGCAAGTGGGTGCTGGGGAACTATGGTGCGCTGCCAAATAGGGGTGCCTTTCTATGTAATACACTGTAAAGGGAGGGAGAGGTCAGGAGGGCAATTGAGGGGGGTTTAGTTTCCCTTTAAAATATTTTCCTGGCAGTGCAGTAACTGGCTAGAAGATGTCATGACCACAACTTGTGGGGAGGGGGTGTTTACTGTTTTAGAGCTTATGTCATTGTCGCCTTTTTACTGTGGGGCGGGGCCCAGAAATTGTTGTTGTTGTACAGGGTCTCGTGATTTCTGATGGCAGCCATGGGGTTATATGATAAAAGACACTGGTGCTCATTTATCAACACTAGGTAAATTTGCACAACAACAGTAGACCCATTGCAATAGAGCCATAACCAGTGATTAGCTTCTTTTCCAGCTAGTCGCAAATATTTGTTTGGTTAAAATGGGTTACAGAACAATCCCGGCAATGTGGAAGTTTGCCTTCAAGAGGTGCAAGCAGAAAAGTATGTTCACCTCCACCTCTAATTCACAAGGATCCTATTCCGTAGTAAAACCAGCTTTATTTTACATATGGCATAGTGATGTTTCAGAGGCAGATAATCCTCTGTCAGCTTGAGAAAGGACCATCTGGGATTGAAATGTTGTTACGCCATATGTGAAATAAAGGCGGTTTTACTACGGAATGGGAGTGCTGCAATCCTTGTGAATTTAAAATGGATTACCGACTAGGTGAAAATTGTGCAGCGTTAAACAATCCTTTGTCCATGTGCAGTAACCCATAGCAACAAATAAACAGGTAGCATTTACCAGTCAACTGTTTAAACTTCTTAGTGGTTGCTATGGAAATACTGCATCTGCCTTCTATTACATATGAGAGTTAGACAGAGCGGATTCTCTTTTTCTCTAGGAGCTGCTTATTGCAACCCATAAGTAACTGGAGTAGCAATTTTACTCGAAATTGACGTGTAAATGGGAGGCTGCACCCTAGAGGGAGGAATTCAAAATCTTGCCAAGCCGGTTTAACTACAAAATTCGCAAAGTAATCATTGTTCAGCACAAAGGCCCAAACAAGTGAATTGGCAGTGACACAGCATAGGAAGTGTCACTGGTGTAAAACAAGCATAGAATACATGGCCTCTCCTGTTTGCCGGACTTTTTATTCTTAAGGATAGATCAATGGAAAGAAAAACATTACACAACTCTACAGCTATCCAACAGCTCTCAGTGACCAGGAGACAGCAAATAAATAGAAACAGCCTCCATAGATCAGGAGAGTGACCCTTCTGCTCTGAACTGGACTAAAACAAAATGAATGGAATGATGACACCTTTGGAATAAAACATGAGAGTGGCTATAAGGGTCTGAAATACACATTGCCTGCTACCACATATCAGTTAGGTAGCCTATCAGGAGCATTCCATGCATGGACCAGTAAGCTGCAAACTCAATCTCAATAGGCTGAGTCACCAGCTTGTATCGACCTGTTTATGGAAAGTTCTAGCAGAGGAGACAGCAACAAGAAATATGATTTTTAAATGGCAATACCACTTTAAAAAAGAAAAGTGTGGGCTTGCTCACCTCCCCAGCCCAGGGAAGTTCTGCAGCAGCTGCAAGGAGTCTCAGCCTAAATGAGTTGTAGGGATAATGCCTAAAACTAAAAGCCCAGATAGGAGGCCAATTAGGGTGAGATTTGGGCTGGGGTGCTGGGCTTGATTCTGGCTTAAGAAGTATCTGCAAGGAGTTTGTATGTTGCTTTTTTTGCCCCCCCACAAGTATACTGGCAGATTAATTGGCTTGTGATAGTGGGTGTGTTGATTGTGATAGGGACCTTAGATTGTAAGATCCATTGGGGCAGTGAATTATGTGCTACAGTCTGAGGATCACAAAACTGACCTCCCTGAATTGTATCCTTTTTCTTCATCCTAAACAGCCTGGCCCTTTATCTCTTATATCGTGGCGATTAAACCAAAAAAGCTATCCCCAAAGTAGCTACAGGTATGGAATCACTGATCCTAAAAACGTTATCCAGAAAGCTCAGACTAATGCTATGGCCATCTCCCATCAAGAGATTTCCGTTTTCTATATAATAATAAAACAATATCTTGTACTAAGCTGCATTATCCATATTGGTGCCAAAACAATTGGGTTGACTTAAAGGGGACCTGTCATCCAAAAAAATTATTCCGAAACCTATTTTATCAAGCAAAATAAAATTTAATTACACTATATAATTATTTGAATCTTGTTTCCCTCGGTTTGTGAATTCAGAATTATAGCAAGCAGGCAGGAGCCATTTTGTGGACACTGTTTTTAAGACCAGCCTTGCATCATCTCAGAATCTTGTTTGTGCATCAGAATGGGGGACCTGATGTCCATCCCCATGCCCTGGTTACACAATTAAATGGCAAAGAGAGAGGGGGAATAAGGGCAGTACAGAGAAAGTAAAAGTATGGAAAGTGAAAGTAATTGCCTGCCCCGCCTCTATGCCTAAAACATAGAGGAGGGGCAGACAATATTTGATTGACAGCTGAGATTTTTAAATGAGCTATGAATGCTTTAAATGACATGGAAAGCCTACATTTTCATACCATTTATATAAATTGAGCACATTTACCCCACCCAAATGGCATTATTTGTACTGACAACATCCCCTCTGTTTGCCAGCGTCATTTAATTTCCCTAAAACAAATAGCAGCTTTCATCCGGGGGCCATTTTACCTCTGCCACATCATCAGTGCATTTATATCTGCAAACAGCACATGTGATTTAAATTTCATGCAATTAAAGAATGCAGGCATAAACAGGCAGTGTTTACTATGATGACAAATTCTGCTTAGATTAAGCACTGTAATGGTTACTCTGAGCTCAGGAGAAGGGATTAGGATTTAAAAATAGGAGCAGACAGCTAGAGCAGAGTTTCTATGGGGACCAGCAATGCCATCTCAGCAATGCCATCATAGGCTGATAGACCGGAGGGTGTGTTTATTATTCTGAGTTGAGAAGAACTGAGCATGCTCGTGAGCCAACAGCCAAAGGAAATTCCTGAGGGAGGGGGTTAGAGGAGAACGAGGAATCCTACGGGATTAAGAAGATGCAGCAACCTTACTATTAACCTTGGAACAACCAGAGTGGCAAATAATTACATATTTCAAAGAGGCTCTTCAGTCATTACATTTTTGCGTGGGGGGTTTACATGTCCTTTAATAAAAAAATAGAATTTGGATTGTATGTTTAATTTAATAAGGACTTTTATTATACAGCATTTTATGTCTGGGTAGCAGGTCCGCTTTAATGTCAAAATAATTTTTTTAGCAGACTTAAGGTATTGTGATCCAAATTATGGAAAGATCCCTTATCCAGGTACCAAGACTTCCAGATAATACATCCTCATTTTTGCTCCCCCAGCAACAATGCCACAGGAGGCAAGCTGTGAGGTTTATTAAAAGAGCAATTTGGGTTATTAAACACAACTTGCTGATTATTGATTTATAGAGACTGTGAAAATTAGTCCAGTCTGAGCTCTGCCAGAATAAAACCTTGTAAGCAATAAAGTTTTTTTTTTTTGTATTTTAAAGTGTGGTCCATAATGTCCCAGTATGACCTGGAAGGCAGTAGGTTTGGAAATCCAATGCTACATGTGATATTAAGTTGTCATTTGTTTTTTGTTTTTGTTTTTTTTTACCAGCCTGGGCAGGAAAACTTATGCTTGTGCAAATAAAATAAATAGGAAAGAAACATAAATAGAAATATAGGGAAGGTTGTAATGTTTTTCCAAAAAAGATGGCAACCCTATATAAAAATGCACACCATAATGTATGTGATGCACTTGAAAATAGCTGTCCAATTCTCCAAAGGTGTGTTGGCAAGCACCCTTTAGTGATGGGTCAATACAAATTTTTTAAATTAGGCCAAAGGCTTCACAAAAGAGTTGGCTGAATATCTTATTAAATATGAACCCTTATTCATATACAGGTACGGGATCCGTAAGAATTAATCATTATTGGAAGCAAAACCAGTCTTTTGGGTTTATTTAATGTTTACATGATTTTCTAACACTTAGATCCAAATAACAAAAAGATCCATTATCTGGAATAGTCTCAAGCATTCCACATAACAGGCCCCATACCTGTATTTAAATCTGAGAATGTTTTAAAAGCATCATCTGTGAACTGTAAGATGTCATGATTAGTTTTGTCGGGAAATGTCTTTCTAAAATTTGAAGAATGAATTCTGCTTCTTCAGATTTTATAAAAATATATAGAAATATCTATTAAATAACTGGTGGTTTTTTTTACGTTGTAAAACAATTCTGTATAGGGGATATTGTTATTAATGCAAGATAACAGTGCTCATTCCTTGGATAAAATTGGAATATTTGAGTTTGTGGTTATAATTCATTCCCCCGGCATGTTACTTTGATGCAACTCTGGCAACAGCAGTATAGGGTTGCCACCTGGCCGGTATCTTACTGGCCTAGGTAAAACACCTGCCAAGGCCGGGTCCAGCATTACAAATTTACCGGCAATGGTAAATTTGTAACAGCCTTAAAGGAACAGTGACACCAAAAAATTTAAGTGTTTTAAAGTAATGAAAATATCATGTAGTGTTGTCCTGCACTTGTAAAACTGATCTGTTTGCTTCAGAAACACTGCTATAGTTCATATAAATAAGCTGCTGGGGAGCAATGGTGGAAATTGAAAAACGGCTATATGGCACAGGATAACTAATGGATAACAGATAACACCATTAGACAGACAGAGCTTATTTGCTATCTGATGTCTAACCTGAGCCGTTTCGCCTTTCAATGGCTGCCACCATTGCTACATGGCATCTTATTTATATAAACTATAGTAGTGTTTCTTAAGCAAACATAGCAGTTTTACCAGTGCAGGGCAACACTGCATAATATTTTCATTACTTTAAACACTTTTATTTTTTGACGTTACTGTTCCTTTTGTTAACAAAAGCTCTAGGCCTCTGCTCCACTTCTTCGCCTTCTGGCCATCGCGTGCCATGGCTACGCCTCTTTTTGTGTAGTGACCCCCGCGGCTCCGCTCCCTTTTGCATCAAGGTCCGCCCCTTTTGTGCCCGCCCCCACCACAGCTGGGAAAAAATTCCTGTAACCATGGCAACCCTACAGGGGTATAACACTATAGTCACTAGCCATGGGGCCTGACTTGCAAACCACAAATCAACCCAATTTTCTGTTCTTCGGTGTTAAAAGCCCAACACCATTAAAATACAACACCATTGTTTTGTTTTAATGTTTTTAATTCAATACATTTACACGTCATTAATACAGTATTTTGCGCTTGTTTGAGATAGAAACTGACATTTGTCGTATAATTTCATTTAGTTAAATAGTTGTAAGCAATACTGTGGCGTGACACAATCCATTTGAGTAGTTGTTTAGATAAACGACCCAAAAAACCCAGGCTGGTATAACACAACCAAGGCAGCAGTTTGATACAGACTCTCATTTGGCTGGTTACATAGATTAATGTGCATATTTTAGGCAGATCAGTAGTCTCAGAATACTTTACTTGGCATCACAGAAAAGAGTTTATTCTTGGCAAGTGGACGTTCAGAACAGGACCTTTATCTTTAATTTATATTAAAATATCTTGTCTACATTAGAAAGCGAACATCTCAATATTTAATATTTTAAAATAGCAAAATAAATTCATTGCATGCTGAAAACACACCATTCAGGCGCTCATATGTCCCCCCATCCTTCCATAACAGGCAGCACCTACTGTACTAGATATTGGTTGGAGGAGATGTCTTGCGAGTAATGTGTTCCATATGTGCGTGTTCAGATGTGTCCAGGTGGATTTTATATTTTGCGAGAATTTTCAGGATGGGGCGAAGTTTCAGCCACCACTGTTCTTTGGGGAGACGATGACTAAAAATGAAGCAGAGCATGACAGAAATGATAGCACGTAGTAAACACCCAACCCCAGTTACCAGAGTGAGTATACAGGGACATTGTTTATGTTAGAAAATAATTTTTTTTTAAAAGGTTTTGATTTTGCATTTTTTAACAAAAATAAAAAAAAAAGAATTTAAAGGCGCAGGTGCGCTGGCGTGATGACCTTGCCCGTTATTGATGACCTTGCCCGTTATATAGGATTTGTTCCTGGTGCTTCTGAGCTTTAAGCTAAATCTGTCTGAACCTGTTTTGATTCCTGTTGTGACCCCTGCCTGGCTTTTTGACTATTCTGACCTCTGGATCTTGACCCTTGCCTGAATACCGACTACCTCTTCTGCTAAATCCTTTCTGATTGACTACCTGGTTTGACCCTTGCCTGCCTGACTACACTTATTCTCTGCCTGCCTCGACCCGGCCTGATCTGATTACTCTATTGCCTAATGCCTTATACTACGGACCTTCTGCCCAAAGACTTTGCTTTACAGTCGTGGCCCTATCCAGAACCTCTAGCCTTGCACCTCTCGTTTAAGTCCTGGTGGCATCCAAGTAGCTGAGGGCTCCTCCCGAGGCCAACACGGTCACACTACAGGTGAAGCATGAGCCGAGACCAGGGTGCTTGGCATTTGTTCTGGTGTTGGATGCCGACCATTACAATAAATAAGACAGAAAATAAGGGTTCACCTAAAATTTGACTCAAAGTAATCCAAAAACGGAGCTTGCAGGAAACTCGATAAATCAATAAATATTTTCTTAAAATCTCAACTCAATTGGCCTTCACCATGGTGCCCAAACCACTGCTCCTCTCTCACCCTTTGCCTCACAGTTTGGGAACCGCTGGGTTAGTTGGATGGAGTTTGTGCATCACAGATCGTCAGTTGGATTGAGATTAGGGCATTGAATGGGCCTTGGTATGAAATTTATTGTTAATCAAATTGTTACTTTGTCATTAATGTCCTGCAGACCTCTCACACAAGCTTCAGATTTTAGCAGGCTGATTGGCTTCTCTTGCAGTTTAGTTCCTGTATTTTGCCCTGTTCATGCTCCATTTATTTTAGTGAGTTGCCCAGTTCCTGCTGTTGGGAAGCAGCTCCACAATGCTACCACCACTACAATTCAATTAATCGGTTATATAATAAAAGTATTAGGTACCTGGACAGTGTTCAATTATGAAGGTGAATTAATTCAATTGTAAGCAATTAATTTATAAAGTGACCTGTATTGCCTCCCTCTAATGAATTAACATGAAAGTTCATTGTCTGCATATAAAAATCAATTGCAATACACACACCATTCCGACTGATCCCCAATTAATACATTGTAAAGTGCCAGTGCTAAATGAATTATGAATAATGCTAGTTAAAGAATACAATTTGATTATAAATATTTGCTTCATTTGAATAAAAGTTAGGTGTAGACGACAATTCGCTAGCGAAAGAGACCGTCGTTATCACAGTTTCGCGCCCTACTGGCAGGTGAATTTTCGCTCAGGTGAACGATCATTACTCCGCAATTTCACTAAAGTGCGAATTTTAATAAAAACGTCCATACGACTTTTATATACCCGACCTATTCAAATTGACCCAAGTGTAAGAGTACAAACGAAGTTTTGCTGAGCAGAAACGAACATTAGCGATGGTTCATATGAAATGCTTGCACTGACGAATTAACACTAGAGAAACTTCTCCAGCTTTCGGCTGCTGAGACGCAGCTTTGCATCTGCCTGTGTATAACCAGTTTGTGTGAAATATGGTTCCAAAACACATAGGGATTCTTAATGTTATGGAATTCCCTACCAATACAAGTAGGACAGTGATATTTGAATGCAATTTGTATTCTGTAGGTGGGTATTGGAAAGGTTGAAGTTCACTGAGTTATGTCTTTCCTTTTAACTAACCTTGACTGTCACTGTTGGGAGCTGCAGCTGAACGGATACGTAGGGGCAAATTTACTAAGCACCGAAAATTCTCCAGCGACGGCTTCACTGGCAGCGCAACACTTCACCAGGTGAAAACTCGCTCAGACAACGCTAATTCACTAACATGTGAAGTTGCGTCCAGGGCACCTGAACGCTGGCGATGTTGAGCTAGCGTTAATGCTCTTTTGCAGCCTATCACCCTGAAAAAAGGAAAAGACGCAAGCGTTTTTTGGGACTTAGAACATTTTTCAACTAAATTTTGAGGAAGTCCTATCTACTTTATTGCACTTCGCTTGGTCTGAGGTGGTGAAGGCAAGTCTGGCGCAAGAGGTAACTTTCAGTAAAATACACATTTTAGTGAATTTGAGCAGGTACCTTCCTTCGCCAGTGCGCAACTACGCCTGGGGATTGAGTGCGAATGAGCTTATGTTATGCCTGCACCCGTTAGTAAATCGGCGAAGTAACGAAATGACGTCATGCTGGCGAATTTTCACCAACCTTACCCACTTCGTCCTTTAGTAAATTTGCACCATATATACGGCAGATATTTAATGACTGCTGTTGTGGAACTTCGACATCCGAAGATCACTTGAGGTAAAAAGATAACGTTTATTTCACATGAGCTCCGTGGAGTCTGAACTCACAGAGTCAGAACAAAGAAATCATATGAGTTATTATAAACTTGAGAACGTATAACATCAGAACTTACGGGCATTAAAGGGCGTTGCCATTGTGAAAGCATCGAGATAACTCTTCACACCAAAGAGAACTACTCAAATAAGGTCAAGGTTATATGACCAAGCTAGCTTGAGAACAAGATCCATCCAAGTAAGGGGTGCTGCCGTATCTGTATCTGCATACACAGAATTGTATTATTTCTCACTATTATACTCCTATACAGTATACTACACTTTTTGCAGTCAATGTGTTTTCCCAGAAAGGGCCCTTTAATTCTGAGTGTGAAATACCCTCTCTGCTGAACCATAAAACCTGACATTTGCAGCACAGAACAAATTCAGTGATAAGGAATATATGATGGGAATGTAGCACACAAAACAACTAATACAGGGCTACAAAGAAAACAGTACAACTGTAAAGTAACTTACTCAAAATCAGTCTGCTCCTTAAGTTCAACCAGAGGCTGGAAAACAAGACTTCGCTTGCGCATTCCCAGCAAACAAGCAGAGTCTGGCGTATTAGCAAAAATGCGGCCTGCAAGATTGGAAAATGATTCATTATTCAGTATTCTGGAACATGCAATATGATTTCAGAGAAAGTTTTCTTTCAAGATAAATACCATGTCTGGAGAATTCCTTTACTTTCCCTGTCATCCAAAGGACGGCCTTTGCACCCATTTTCGTGCCAAAGTTTCTATCAAAGGGAGTAGGGGTTCCACCCTAAAACAAAATTAAATGATTTGCTTTTAGTTAATTCACATTCACATATTCTCTGCATTCTTGCTCTCATGCAATTGGGCTGATTGAGAATGTTATTATAGTGTACGTAATGTGAGCCTTAAAAGACCAGTAACATAATTCTTTTTTTTAAAAAAACTATTTGTTTCTTTTTAACAAAAAAATAATAATAATAATTCGCAAAAGCTTTTATAAAGAAAATACTTAACGATTCTCTGCTGCGCTCCTCTTCAGAAACGGTGACAGGGGGACGATCCATTGTGCGGCACTCAATTTCTCCTCACTGCCTTCCATAGGAGATAGCCAGGGAGAAGAATTCGAGCGCCGCACGGTGGATTGTCGTTTTTATGTTACTGGTACTTTAAAGGGATCCAGCAGAATTCTGCACTGAAATCCATTTCTCAAAAGAGCAAACAGATTTTTTTATATCCAATTTTGAAATCTGACATGGGGCTAGACATATTGTCCATTTCCCAACTGCCCCAAGTCATGTGACTTGTGCTGTAATAAACAATCACTCTTTACTGCTGTACTGCAAGTCGGAGTGATATCACCCCCTCCCTTTCCCCCCAGCAGCCAAACAAAAGAACAATGGGAAGGTAACCAGATAGCAGCTCCCTAACACAAGATAACAGCTACCTAGTAGATCTAAGAACAACACTCAATAGTAAAAACCCATGTCCCACTGAGACACATCAGTTACACTGAGAAGGAAAAACAGCAGCCTGCCAGAAAGCATTTGTCTCCTAAAGTGCAGGCACAAGTCACATAACCAGGGGCAGCTGGGAAAATATGTCTAGCCCCATGTCAGATTTCAAAATTGAATATAAAAAAATCTGTTTGCTCTTTTGAGAAATGCATTTCAGTGCAGAATTCTGCTGGAGTAGCATTATCAACTGATTCATTTTGAAAAAAACATGTTTTCTGATGACAGGATCCCTTTAAGATGTGTGGGGACAGATCTGTTTAACCCTTTCCTTGCCAGTGATCCACACTACTCCGGGATCAACTAGGCAATGCATTTTTCCTTACCAATGGAATTCTGAAACATAGATTCTACATTATTGTCATGTTGTTAACCCCCTTTCCAACAATGAAGTATCTAAGTGATTGCACAGTGCAATCTGATCAGGGACAGATCTGCAACATCATGATCAAACTCATGTTTAATTAAACTAGAATGGCTGAAATTGCTCAAATTGCTGTCAATGCACCCTGAAACTTCTGTCTTAAATCCCATCCCAGCACATGAACCATGCAAAGTTGTTGCAGCCATCCACACACATACAACAATCTGACTGATTATGGTACAGCCAGTAATTTTAAAGAGGAAACTATCACGAAAATTTAATATAAGCTTCGCCTTACTGAAATAAGAAACTGTCTCAATACAATCAATTAAGATTTATGTACCGTTTCTGAAATAATCAACTTATCGTAACTATTCCTCTCTAAGCAACTGTTTTTCTTCATGCAGGAGTTGGGTGTCAGAATTTAATCGACAGTTAGATCCAATATATCTTATAGGGGAGGCTCCATTTGCCTAGAAGATGTATTAGAGCTCACTCTATTAAAATCACCAGACATCATGTCTCTCTACATGCAGATTTTGTGCAAAAGGCAGTTATTTTGTTTGATTTTGTTTGTACTGGAATCAGTTATTTTAGTGAGCTCTAATTCATCTGCTGGGAAAGGGAGCCCCCTATAAGATATATTGGATCATTCATCTGACACCCAACTGCTGCATGAAGACAGAATGAAGATAAACAGATGCTGAGAGAGGAATAGTGAAGATAAACTTGATTATTTCAGAAACCATGCAGTATTTTCATTTGACTGTATTTAGAAAGTTCATGTTTTCAGTATGCTGAAGCTTATATTAATTTTTCATTTTCGCTATAGATCC
Organism: Xenopus petersii; assembly: GCA_038501925.1. Lineage (NCBI taxonomy): Eukaryota > Metazoa > Chordata > Amphibia > Anura > Pipidae > Xenopus > Xenopus petersii. The sequence goes on along the minus strand of CM076674.1, from coordinate 42,668,294 downwards.
CCTTTAAAAAGATGCTAGTATGTTTCACAGGGTTTACACGGTCTAATATGGACACTTACATCAAACTGCAATTACAGCAGATATACGAGAATCACTTTTTGGGTGATTTGTAGATATTATAGCCAGACTGAACTTTATATTCTTTATCTGCCCTTCCCTTAGTTTTCTCCAGAGGCTTGGAGTGCTGATCTAAAATATTAATTCCCCCCAAATAGTAATAGTGTATGTTCGTTTATACACAGCAGACCAAACTTTAAACGTCTTCTAACATTACCCAAACGTTATGAAGTAGAACCTCTGTGACTTTCTACACAGCACCCCCCCCCATTTCCCATGAATATAAGCCTCTTACTTGCTGCATGTGACCAAGAACATTCTTCCTGCAGTCAAAAACTCCTTTTCCTTCTTCAGAATACAGATTAAATATAAAATCTGTTGAATAGTTGTCATTGCACTTCTCATTCCTTTTACACAGAAAGAAAAATACTACTGATTAGTTTAAAAAATATATATACAAAAAAAAATGAAAAAATAGTAATGGGTGATGGAAACATGGCAATTTTAGGCAACCCTAGTGAAGAAAGTTGATAACATTTTACCCCAGGCTGGTGTGACTGCTGCAGAGAAAGGTAGCATAATGCTGTAAGGTGTCCCTTATGGTAGCTTAAGCTGGGGTATGTGTAATACAGTATGGCATCTGTACTGCATATATTCCCATCCCAAACTGCCGCAAGGACACCCAAAAAGCAAAGTAAAGATGGTGACTCCATATTCTGCAGCAAAGAACACCGGCTGGTTCCGCTTTTTAAAGAAGAAATGCACCGGCTGATTTATAGAGTTTGGTCACTGTGGGTGAATAAAAAATTCACTTGTCCTTTAAAAGATAACATACCTCAATATTAAACCTCGTTTAACTGTGGTCTTCATTTTTTCTGTAAGATGCTCGACATTCAGCTGTAACAATAATAAATACATATCAAGAAGGCGTTATCCTGGGCTTTATTGTTTAGAATCTGGTAAACAGTAAAAATTCTTTCTGTGCTTATTACAATGGATACGCATAAACATGCACGTCCATTTTTATTTTTTTTCAGTTCGCAGAGTCATTTTATATAGACAACTGCGGCAGTTGCAGGCACTAGTGGTGTGTGGGTCGAGAAATACTAAACCCGGCCCGACCCTAACCTACCGCCTCCCTATCCGCACACGGCCCGGCGTTCCCCCTCTATTTATAGACCCACGCCCACCTTACGTGACATCACAAAAGGGTCGGACACAGCAGTGCTAGATTTTGTGCAGGAGCCAGCCCGAACCTGGCCCACCCGTGGCAGGTACCCTAACCAGTAGCTACTATGGCTAACTTGGAACAACCATCAGCTTCTAAATACAAGTTCTCCAATTACTTCTAGTGATCCATCAACAGGGCATGGTCTCTGGATATCTGTACAGTAGTGCAGGTGAATTGATAAATATATGGGAAATTGAGACAGAGGCACTGGTGCTACACGTCCAGGGCCGCCATCAGGGGGGGACAGGGGGGACAAGCGTACCGGGCCCGGGCATGAAGGGGGGCCCGGCAGCGCTGCATTTTTTGAAGATCCGGGCCCCCCTTACGAGCGCCCGAGCCGTACGTCTTGCCTCTGTGCTGCCGAATGCGGAAGTGCCGAAAAGCCGAAGCCGATGCGCCGAAAAGACCCGAAGTCACGGAAAAAGCCGAAGTCACGAAGCGCCGAAAAGACCCGAAGTCACGAAAACAGCCGAAGCCGAAGTCCTGAAGCAGCGCAAAGACCCGAAGTCACGAAAACAGCCGAAGCCGAAGTCCTGAAGCAGTGAAAAGACCCGAAGTCACGAAAGGAGGTGAAGTTGAAGTACTGAAGCCGTGAGTTCAATTCTACTGAACACCAGTTTGTGTATTTTTTTTTTTTTTAATCTCCTGGCCACCAATGTATTATTTTAATATTCTATAGGCCCCTGCAACCAATCTTTTTTTTTAAAACATGTTTTTTTGGGGCCCCAATTTTTTTTTTAACTCGTAAGGGGCCCCTGACGCCAATGTTTTTTTTTTTTTTCAAAAAAATTTTTTTTTTTTTTAAATTTTTTTTGGGGCCCCAATTTGTTTTTAACTTGTAAGGGGGCCCCTGCCGCCAATGTTTTTTTTTTTTTTTTCAAAAAAAATTTTTTTTTTTTTCAAATTTTTTTTTGGGGCCCCAATTTGTTTTTAACTTATAAGGGGGCCCCTGCCGCCAATGTTTTTTTTTTTTTCAAAAAATTTTTTTTTTTTTTTAAATTTTTTTTTGGGGCCCCAATTTGTTTTTAACTTATAAGGGGGCCCCTGACGCCAATGTTTTTTTTTTTAATTTTTTTTTGGGGCCCCAATTTGTTTTTAACTTGTAAGGGGGCCCCTGTAAGGGGGCCCCTGCCACCAATGTTTTTTTTTAAAAAAAAAAATTTTAAATTTTTTTTTTTTTGGGGCCCCAATTTTTTATAAGGGGGCCCTGACCATCAATAGCTTTTTACAACTTGTGTGGGGGGGGTTACTTTTTTAGCGCTGATGTCTGTGTGGTCTTTTAACTGCGATGTGGAGTGGGCGGGAAATGGGGTGGAGCTTGGTCGTCAGTGTGGGCGGGGCCCAGGGGGCCCCAAAAATTTTGTTGTACGGGGCCCCGTGATTTCTAATGGCGGCCCTGTACACGTCAAACCATATATGGTAGAGTGCTGGGGAAATGTGCATAGTATAAGATACAATGCTTCTACATGCACCCAACTGGTTTAAACCAAACCAAACCACCATGGGATGAGTTGCATTTTTGTTTGATATGTTTAATATGTTTGATATGTTTAAATGGCAAAGTAGCTCCTCTCTTTTTTCATGCGCTCTCATAAACCCTGCCCATTTAAAGGAGAACTAAACCCCCCCAGTTAAAAGTCCCTGCTGCCCCCCTCCCTGCCTCCCCCCCTGCACAGTGTTACCCCAGAATTGTGTCCCCTCTAGAAATACTGACCACACATGCAGAGTCTCACGGACACCATCTTCCGGTGCTTTGGTATTCCTTCCCTTCTTTCCATCACTTTTGGCACATGCGCAGTTGTCACAAACCAGAAGATTGCCCCAACTGCCCATGCGCCAATACGGCAATCACATTACGTAGTATAAGGAAACACAGAAGATGGCGGCCCTTAACTCCGCTGCGATGACTCTGCATGTGTGGTCATTATTTCTAGAGGGGACACAATTCTGGGGTAACACTGTGCAGGGGGGAGGCAGTGCGGACTTTCGGCCATGGGGGGTTCAGTTCTCCTTTAAGGACAGCCCTGCAGTAAAGAAGGTTAGCTCAAGCTAAATGATTTCTTTGGTAGAGGTCATGCCAAATAAAGAAAAAAGCAAGTATGATGTTTCTTCCCCCAAGGAAAATACACTTTATTTTTCACTTTGTTAGGACTGAAGCAAGGACCCTGCCTTGACCGGGTGCGTCAGCTTTTACATACTTTGTACAAACCATGTAACCAAATGTGTCTATTTTTACAAAAGGCAGACATATTTTCTTCAATATGTGCAGGATTAGGATCTAGTTTTCTCTTAAAGCTATATAGTGGAGTCATGGGGTAATGTGTGAGGGAAACCACATATATTTATGCAAATATCACTTCCTGTGGTGTCTTTCCATAACAGCCATCTGAGCAGAAAGGTAGAAAAGAAAACACTTCTCATGCCATCTGAATGTCCAAGCATTGTTTTTCAATGTCCTTACTTGTAAATCATGTATGTTGACCGTTTCTTCATAAATATAAGCTGCATCGGCCCCAGTAGCAAATCCTGCCATAGTAGCCAGATAACCACAGTAACCTCCCATAGTCTCAATGATAAAGACTCTTCGCTTAGTGCCAGCGGCAGACTGCTTGATTCGATCGCAGGTCTGAAGGAAGCAGAAAAGATGTTGGTTATGCTTGATTTTAACATATTTATAATTACACATGCACCTTTTATGAACAAACCTACATGAACTTTACTTCAGCAAAGCTGAAATTGGAATTGGTAATTATTCAACGAATAATATATCCCCCCATGTAAATGTAAAATATTTAGTGAATAAAGTACCCCTTCTTGTAAATTATAAGGATATTATAAGTTACTGAGGAGTTTCATGACCAAATAAAAACACGAGGCTGAAGGCCGAGTGTTTTTATACAGGTCAAGGAACTCCAAGGTGACTTCTAATAGCCTCATATTTTACAACTGGGGGTACTTTATTCACTGTAATACACATGTTTCAGTGAGTCATGTGACAGAAATGACATCAGAACTCACCGTTTATAACTGATGACATCAGAACTCACCGTTTATAAGGAAATCATTTACAGGATATTCATGGCTTTTGTGTATTATAAGGATCTTATAAGTTACCAAGGAGTTCCATGACCATATAAAAGCACAAGGCCAAAGGCCAATGTTTTTATACAGATGATGAAACTCCGAGATGACTTCTAATATCCTCACATTTTGCAACAGGGGGTAGTTTATTTATTATAATACACAAGTTTTAGTGAGTCATGTGACAGAAATTACATCACTAAGCTCCGATTATAACCAATTACATCACTAAGCACCATTTATAAGGATATCATTTACAGGATATTCATGGCTCTCTTTTATTATAAGGACATTGTCCAACGAGCTCCCTGATCATATAAAGGTACAAGGCTACAGTGCAAGTTAATTTACACTAGTCTCGGGCGGATATATAGTATTCTCATATGTTAATACGGGGTGTTATTTTCTTTATAATGCGTGAATTTCGATGACATTACAAAGCACCCATTACAATCGATGACATCACTAAGCACTGTTTAGAAGAATACAAGATTACTTGTGACTCGTGTATTACATAAATGCAATGCTCAAGATTTTGTTTGTGTCAAATATTTTTGCCAGCTGCTGGAGTTGTAGGGGGATGGGGGGAACCACAGATTCTATGTTCTGTCTTTTGAATGAAAAGACATGGCATACTTCATTAGCCTCCTGCTAGCCGTCAAAAGCAGAGAAAATGTAGGAAGGAAATGTTGAAAGAAGTATCTAAAAACAAATGTAACCAACTTTTTTTTAATACTTAATGAATGTGAAATTCTGTTCAGTTTTTTTTTTTTATAGGAACAGAGCGAAGACGCTGTTTATGTGAGTAGATTAAGGATCACTGGTTCCAATGGCCTACTTTCTATCCTTATGTCTTCATGTCTTATTCTGTAGATACCCACTAATGTTTATACCAACATGATAGGCTGTACCTATGTCATGAAGTGGTTCAGAATGCATAGGTAAGCAAAGGGCATGCAAGTTGTGATTCACATATATTCACTAAGGTAAAGAATCTACAGAAATATAGTTTGGTTTACAGAGGAGGGCTGTTTTGGTCAAATTCACCTTTATTATGCATTATTAGTTGAGCTACAACACATGTTCACTAAGGGCAGAGACATACGAGCAGAGAGGTAACTAGAGGGGGGCGGGCCCTGGCGCGGGATGTGCAGCTGGGCCCCGCCCCCCTCCGTACGGCTGGAAACGGCTGCATTTTCCCTTAGAACAGAGTGGCGCGTGAGCTGCTGGGGCCCTGAGGGGGTGCGGGCTCTGGCCCAATTGCATCCCCTGCTCCCCCGGTAGTTACACCACTGCATACGAGCAGATTTGGGGAGATTAGTCACCCGGTGTCTCTGCCCGTGTATCTCTGCCCTAAAGGTTAACTATGAAAATGAAATTTGCATTAAGAGTTGTACCTAACAATATGAGAGGAGCACTGGCAGCCTTTAATTACAGTGTGCAGCTCACACAAATGAAATAGAGTTCACAGGCAGATATTAGATGATAGTGAGATAGATAGTGAGAACTCCGAACAGAACATTATTATTGTCTTCCCTTCTAAAGACATTACCATGCTTCAGCACAGAAACGTCTCTGAATAGGACATGCCATATTTTTGCCTTGGCAGTGGTAAAGCCAGAACACACCAAATGGTCATGAATATGTTCTTTAATTATTATTTTTATGTACTTTAATTACTGCAGTTGATGGTGGATAGGCTAGAATTTAATGCAAATAGGCAAAGAAAGTAGCCATAATAAGCTATACTCTTGCATTTTACTATTTAATAATTGTGAAGTAAATGCAATGTAAACACTCCATATACTATGGTACCGTATATGTTCTCTTCTGATAGATAAAGAAACACTAGTAGATATTAACTTATTAAAATGCAATATACAAGTATATTATATGCAATGAAAGAAGACAGCAGAATTGAGAAATACTTACAACTGTAATAGTATTGAGAGCAGTATCTGCGCCAATACTGAAATCAGATCCAGGGACATTGTTTGATACAGTGGCGGGAATGACAACAATGGGTATACATAGCTCTTCATACTTGCAACGGCCTTCCATAAGTTCCAAACTGCCTGTAAATGCCTGATATAATTGAAAACAGTATCAAACACAATTTTAAATCTTATTTTAAAATAGCTCCCCCTCATGTCATGAGTAGTTTTACATGTCTCTTACATTTGAGAGAGCTAGGAGTATGAAGATACACCCTGGCTACACACCTGGGCTTAACAAGCATCTCTGCCCTTATGAAACTGAAGTGTAAAATATGTCTTTTATGGTTTTAGGTACTGGACCTTTACATTCTCTATCTTGGGAATAGGCTAGAAACACCTGTTTTTTTAAAACATACCTCAAAACCACCGATAATGATCAGCCCATGTATGTTATTGCTGCTTATGTTATTGCTGATTTCTTCCAAGTATTTCTTGGGCAGAGTCCTGTGTCAAAAATAGATAATTAATAATACACAGCAATAGGGCTTAATTACTATAGGTGCACCAATGCAGTTGCCAGCAAGAACCAATGAGCAATTCGTTTTTATCAGCATTCTAACTCAAAAATAGATAATTAATAAAACACAGCAATAGGGCTTAGTTACTATAGGTGCACCAATGCAGTTGCCAGCAAGAACCAATGAGCAATTCGTTTTTATCAGCATTCTAAACTATTCTAAACTATATACAACATATCAGATGTTTCCTTTCTGCGATTTTTAAGAGTGATTGACATCCAGTCATCACAAGCCAATCCCATTCAATCGGCTAACTGCAGTTTTTTTTTTTTCAATTACAGTCACTAGGGGGGTTACCAACATTTTTGAAGTTAGCAAGGGTGGATTTAACAGACATCTGTATCTGTATAGAATTAAAATAAATGATATATAGAACAGTTGGGAATTAACAGATAAGTGTCTGTACAGGTTATTCAGCACCCTAATCATTACAGTTTTCCTAGTCAAAAGTGTTTCCTTAAAACAATTGGGTGAATAATAAGTAAAGGATGGATAATAAGTAATTTATTTGTTTAAGGATTTCAGGTTCCACAGTGAATGTAACTAGTGTCTGATCTCTACCCAGTACCATATAAAAAAAAAAAAAAAAAGGTCATCAAGTCCTCCATAATAACATATTCAATGCTTCCTTCCCTCATCCTCCCTTTCATTGTGAACAGTGCAGCTGCTTTAGAGAACAGTTCTTGTGCTATAAGTACTTCTAGGGAAGCAGTCTTTGTACATTACATCTAAAATAGGTGGTAGAAGAATAAGAAGATTATCGGTGCTACTGGCCAGTGTTCCCTCATCGCTGTCCATGTATCTGCAGGTTATGACTCTACAGCAATTTGTGAAGAGCTCACACAATTTAGTACTTCTAGGCACAACGTTTTTACAACTGTGCACAAAAATAAGAAATTACAGGGTACTGGCACATGAAAAACATGCTGAAAAGTAGTTATACGTAGATATATACAGTAAGTCTGCTGGTGTGTATTTGCAGCTGGCCATTTCTAATACAAACATAATAGGGAGAAGGATGTCAGAAGTCAGTAGGTTTCTGGCCTATAACACATCTCTCAATGTAAACAGTAAGCTATGAGTACAATAGTAACAAGTTATGGCAATGAGGTTGATACACACAAAGAGCACATTATAATTTACCTCTTTGTGCCAAGATGGGATCCTCCTTGTCCAGTCCATCCACCAACACCGCTCCATCCAATTTCTTCAATCTATCAATGGAGGAAACACAACATGAGTCATACCAATTGCAGGGGCTTTAACAATCTATTAAAAACGCACAGGCTTAATGCTATGCTAATATATCAATCATAGGAGAAGAGTTCACAAATCATACCTGTGCAGAAATTTACCAGGCTGTAATCTTATTTTTATGCCTTAAATAATTGGGCTTACATATATGTATAAAATCATGTTTCAACTATTGTATATCAGTAAATAACTGTCAGTATTTTAGTAAATGGAAAGAACTTCAGTAGTTTCCAATGGATATACTATGCAGAACTGAATATGCGCATCATCCAGGATAAGGCGTAAAACGAAATATATCAGTTAAATAGAGTAACACATAAATGGCTACCATTGAAAAGGTGGCAGTTTCTATGAGATGTTTTGGAAAGTATTCCTGAAAATTTAGATATGTCTCTCCCAACCTAGACTTTGCCCCAGGGCCACCATCAGGGGGGCACAGGGGGGGCAGCTGCATCGGGCCCAGTGGTTTTAAAGTTTAAGGGGGGCCTGGCTGTACTGCACTTCACAGATAAGCCTGACCCCCTTGAGTTTCAGAAACAGCACCCGCAAGGAGCCGAAGAAGAGAAGCCAACCAAATGAAGAAGTCGTGTAAAGGAGAACTAAACCCTAAGTATAAATGTGACTAAAAATGCCATATTTTATATACATAACTTATTGCACCAACCTAGTTTCAGCTTCTCAATAGCGGCAATGATAGTGGACTTCAAATTTGTCACAGGGGGTCACCATCTTGGAAAATGTCTGCTACAGGGCTGATTATTACATTTCTATTCTACTGTATGTGTACTGTATATTGTGAGTGTCAGTAAGTGACAGCAGCACAGAGCACATGCAGTGAATCAGCAGAAAAGAAGACGGGGAGCTACTGGAGCATCTTTGGAGACACATATCTTTACTGTTAAAGAGCTGGGGTTGCCTTGGGCTGGTATAGAAGCTGAAAACATAATGTACTGCATTTCTACCTACGGTATTTCTTTAGGTAAGTTTTAGTTCTCCTTTAACGGTAAGTTCCATTGAACACCAATGGTCTTTTTTTTCAACCCTGGCCACCAGTTCTTTTTTTAAAACTTTTATGGGGGACCCTGACCACCAATGTTTTTTTAACTTTTGTGAGGGCTGGCCACAATTTTCTTCAACTTATGGGGGGCCCTGGTCACCAATATTTCTTTTTTACTTGAAGGGGGACCCTGAGCAGAATGTGGGGGAGGGGGATATTTTTACTATTTAGCGCTGATGTCTTTGTCAATTTATACTGTGGGGTGGGAGGGGATCTGAGGTGGTGCCCAGAAAATGTTGTCTTTCAGGGTGCCATGATTTCAGATGGCAGTCCTGCTTTGCCAATATCTCTCCTGTAACCTAGAACCTAGATTACTTCTACGTTATCCTTGCTGGACACTGATGTTCCAGGGGATGGAAAGAATGAATGCTATAAAACAGTAATGCTCACAATATAGTGATACAACTTGCCATATACCATTACTACAATACTGCTAATGTAGAAGCCAAAACCTATGTACCTGTCCTTTTGCAAGCCCCTCAAATCCATCGTGAACAGCAAACATTCTGTGACCTTGAATAATGCCAATTCTCACTGTGGACCTCACGGCTGCGTTCATGCCTGCTGCAGGTGCTCCGACATTCAGAACAGCCAGATTATAGCCACTCTATAGGGAAAACAAAGAGTTTACTATACTTTCACAACAAAAGCTTTCTTACAAAGCTCGAGTGAAACCCTTCGTGTCCCAAAGCATTGGAAGCGGAGGTGCAAGGCTCAAATGCCAGGTAATGTGAGTTTTAGGGTGCCTTCCAACATCTTATGATTTATACAATAGTATTTGAATATACAGTTACCTAGTTAAAAGGTACTGTGGGGTTCTTACTAAATGCTGGATAAGTTGGGAGGGGTTGCACACAAAAAAGTTTTAAATTCCCCTGTTTTTTACCTTTGTAGATTGAGGTTTGACATGAGCCAAGGTTCTATAAACCTTCCAGTTGTTTTCAAAACTCCTGCAAAAATAAAGAAGCTGATTGGAAGTCTACTGGGTGTACCAACATTCCTCAAGATTGTACAATTTCCCTCAGGGTATGCACAGGCTTTTAATGTATTATTATATTATAATGATAATCTATAATATATTATATAATTAAAAATGGTCTAATTATATGTTCTGTTCACAGATTGTTACTTATGACTCACATACATATACATATAATAGATTAATATATTAGAAGCTCTTACCTTCCTCGTAATTTCAAGGCTTCTGCAAACTTTTTCTCATTCATCGCTTGTGTCACTTCCTTAGTCTGTTAGTATTACAAACATGTTTATTACCAGCCCTATTCGGTTTTCCCTGTTTTCATTTTTTATATACACATGTATTATAAACAATTTATAATTAATTTTGTTTGGTTTGCCAGTGGAAAATGCTTACCACTTGTACGCATTCCATCAGTGGAAGTCTAACGGCTTGATTTCCAGACAAACTGACCACACAAGCTGGTGTATCTGGCGTTCCCTCCAACAGGGCCATCACAGCTTCAACACCCATTCGGCTTCCCTAAAGGACAAATGCAACGGTCAGGTAAGGCTAACTACTGACCTGCAGACATGACACTCATCACAATGTGCCACAAATCATGACAGAGACTGGTTAATAACAAAAGAACATACATTTAATTTCTTCTTACCAAAATTCTGTCGAAGGCGGATGGTGTTCCACCTCGCTGAACATGGCCAAGCACAGTGACCCTTGTGTCATATCCAAGACGTTTTACCACTAACTGTTACATATATAAAAAGAACAAGCATTAGTTTACCAGTTGCAATGAGGGATAATATGTTGACTTGCCAATGCAACAGTTTTAAGTGGTAATGTACCCCCTTAGTATGGCTTGATACAGCTTAATGATGGTAGCTCTTTATATGCCTTATTAATAGCTGGCAGTTTTAGTTTTTACTTTTTAAATATAGAACTGTTCAAAAGAGTTATCCAACATTTTTTTTTAGATTTAAAGACAACTACCATAGTTGTATATTGTGTAGTTATCTTTGGTGCTGTTCATTTAGTTGACAAACCTTTTCCCATGTCCCTATAACTGTATACCCCCAATTATATTGCTACCATTGTCTGAATTCAACTTACATCTTTAATGAAATCGGATGTTATGGGTTTGCCAAGTACATCAATTGCTCCTTCAGCAACAATGATAATGTTAAGTCGTGATCCACGTCCTCTTGTCTGTAAACACACATGCAGTTAGCACTTTGACAAGGAGAGGGTGCTATGAGACAAAAACATTTCTGCAGCACATACAGTATATTTAACAGACTTTTTTAAAAATTCTGAGCAGTATAAACAAACATAGTAAAAAGTAATGATGAATGAGGATTTAGCAATGTGTGGGAAGTCATAACAAAAATAACCTGCAAAGAATTGTCTTAATGTAATGTATAATCCTTAAGGAAGAGGTACTAATTCAAACGACTAGACTAGACTATAGTAAATCCTAGAGGTGTTTGGCTTTCTAGCCATTATCACGGTCTTAGATATCAGTACATGCAGAACAGTAAGTAAGTGGTATATTGGAATTTTGCAGTTAGCACAAGTACTAATAATTTCATAATATAATATCTATATTTTTAGGAAATCTATATTACCTCACTTAACCTTCTACAAAGATGTTCTTCCCAGTTCTCTTCAGGTGGTGATTCTGGAATGAAAATCCAGTCAGCACCACAGGCAAGGCCTGTTACCAAGGCCAAATACCTTTTAAAAAAGAGAGATGCAAGAAGTTAGCGGTGTATCAAACACACAAACTATATTGACAATATTAAGGGGCAGATTTATCAAGGGTCAACTACAGTAGTAAATTCGAAATTCGAATTTTCGAATCTCAAAACTCACACATTTGGATTTTGATCCTCCTATTTGAATGTGATATTTATCACCCCTCGACCATGGAAACAGTCCTAATTTGAATATTCGCCACCTTAAACTTGCCGAGTTCATGTACAAGTCAATGGCAGAGGTCCGTTGAGCCATCTGAAGATGTTAATAGCCTTCCTGACATTCAAGTTATTTCAAGAAAAACTCGATTCGAACAAAGCGAATGTGGATCGAAATTTTAGGTCGGAACCATTCGATTGAATATTAGACATTCCATTTTTTTTTCCAAAATAACCTCCCAGTCGAATGGAGTATATTCAGATTAAAAAAAATTCACATGAATTCGAATAAATGGGCCTCCCAATGTAAGGACAAATACAAGAGTCCTCTGCACTCAACCCATTATAAATATATTTAAGACATATCACATGCATACTGCTACTGAAAAATGCCTTACCCTTTAAACAAAACAGGGATTGTTTGTCCATATATTGCAATATATTTAAGATGGCCAACTACGTCAAAGTCATCCCATATGTAAGTTCAATAAAATGAAAAAAAAGGCAGGAAAAAAATACTGGGTATAGCGTAAAAATGGCTTAAAACTAGAATTATACCACAGAAGGGTCTCAAGTGTTGCTTCACACTAGAAAAAGATGTTTCTTACTAACTGGGGAACAATAGACCTGGATTCCCTTTGCTGGCCTATTGCCTGTGATCACAAACAAGAGAGCACTACAGTTCCAGTCAATGTACTCAACTGCTGATTGGCCAGACTGACCCTACCTCATTACAACTGTACAAAGGTCTTGCCAACCCTGCCTGTCCCCATCAGCAGAAACCCAATGTGCCTGGCTTCTAACCAATGACAAACCAACGCTCTGCAAACAGAGTTGGCCGTATGCCTTTTAGATGAAGAGAGAAAGTTTTTGGGTTGAGTTTCTGGTATGGTAAAATTTCATATGAATGTTCTGTGAAACAAACTAATATAAAAATATAAGCTGATACATTTACAGTGTATTTATTTGTATATAGTTATTTGTATATAGTTACTCGGTAAACAAAATAAGACAACAAATTCTAGGCAACAATGACTTGTTGCTAGGAATTATTCAGTGTTTATACTGACACACAGTACAATACATACCCACAGTGTCGACCCATCACTTCAAGAACAAAGGTCCTCTGGTGACTGAAAAACAGTAATAAATGATCAAAATGATAAATTACAGGTATGGGACCTGTTATCCAGAGTGCTCGGGACCTTCGTTTTTCCCCATTAACAGATCTTTCTGTTATTTGGATCTTCATACCTTAAGTCTACTAGAAAATCATTTAAATATTAAATTCACCCAATAAGCTGGTTTTGCTTCCAATAAGGACTAATTATATCTTACTTTGTACAAGGCACTGTTTTATTATTACAGAGAAAAAGGAAATATTTTTTTAAAATATGGATTATTTGTATAATATGGAGTCTATGGGAGATGGCTTTTCCGGATAATGGGTTTCCAGATAACCAATCCCATACCTGTACTAGTATGTAAATATATACTTAAAGAAAATACAGGATTAGCAAAGGGTTATAAAAAATCCATATTGGTATACTCGATGTATCTCTATGCTATATAATTCAATGCTTAAGGCAATGAATATCAGGTCAGCGGTTATAAATCAATGAAAACAACATCACTCATGTTACTTTGGGGGGGGGCGGATTGGTGACAAAACAAGATCTAATAAATGAATAACTGAGCCCCAAAATGAATGTCAAGAATTAAAGTCAAGAGGAAAATGGCTAATTAAATACAATATTTAGTTAGTTATAACCTTTATATTTTAACTTTCTAGTCTATAATAAGACAAAATAAGGTGTAATTGCTTACCTTTGTGCAGTAGTTGTGATGGCATCTACTATTTCCATTATTCTATGCAAGGCAGAATCTGTTCCGATTGTCATATCCGTTCCACAGAAATCATTATCGATGGATCCAACCAAGCCAACGATATTCAGGTAACTGGACTTTTTGGCTTCGTCAGCAGTAATTCTACCTAAACAAAACACCCAGGCGTCTTAATTTATATAAACTCATAGAAGAAATTTACACGTTACCATAGATAATGCAGTATATAAGAAAGCAAAATCAGCAGCTCATAGCTGTCTAGAGTTAAAAGTTACTGATTCACGTATGTATGCAATAGGCAAGGCACTCATTAAGAAGGGGGCATTACATATTCAGGGGGTTATTTTTTAAAGATCGAGTTGTGTTTTCCAGAAAGATTCGAATTTTTCTAATTTAATATTTCAGGATAAAAAGAAAAACCTTGAAATTGTTGAGATTTATTATGTCCTGAAGCTGCTATAAGGCCAAATCTCAAAATACTACAGATAAACCCTGTCGAGGTCATGTAGAAGTCAATGGCAGAGGACCCTTGAACTATTTAAAGATGTTTTTAGCTTTCGTGATTTTCGGGTCTTTTTACAGTGATTTGCGCTCAAAAACTCAATTAATTTTGAGCTATTCAAGGTTTTTTTCCATGGAAAACCCGATTAATTCGAGTTTTCTGGTTTCTAACCCCAAATTCACTGATTTGAGTTTTTTCCATTTGAGTTTTTTCTTAACCATTATGAGTTCCGAGTTCATTCGAGATATAAGAAACCTCTAAAATTCCACCTTTGATAAATAACTTAGTCTAGTTACCCAGATAATATACATTCAGGTACAGGTATGGGACCTGTTATTCAGAATGCTCAGGACCTGGGGTTTGCTGGATAACGGATCTTTTCATAATTTGGATCTTCATACCTTAAGTCTGCTAGAAAATCATGTAGACATTAATTAAACCCAATAAGCTGGGTTTGCTTCTAATAAGGATTAATTATATCTTCGTTTGGATCAAGTACAAGATGCTGTTATTATTACAGAGTAAAGAAATCATTTTTAAAAATTTGGATTATTTGGATAAAATGAAGTCTATGGGAGATGGGCATTCCGTAATTTGGAGCTTTCTGGATAACGGATCCCATACTTATATTAATTTTTTAGCCTACATTTCGATCAATTCAAGGCATTTGAGTTTTTGTCCCTGTTTGCATTCATTATGAGTTTATTTGATGTAGTAAAACCCTCACAAACTTGACCTTACATAAATAACCCCCTCAATGCAAAGTACAGGCTCTTTTCTGAGATCCTGTTATTTTGTCTCTATATGGAATCAGAATACAAATCTTATATGAAACTCAGAATAGTCACTTGCCATCCCTGATTCTACCTTATATGACAACTTGATTAAAGGGTGTCTAAACTGCAACACTGAAGATGATAAAATACTGCAATATGGTGCTTGACAATGTATTAAGGGTTGAAAGAAGTAGGACAGTATAGACATTTTTGGAAACATAATAAAACATAGAACATTCAGAAAGACAGGTTGTAAACTGCATAAACCTGGCACAATGCTCCATTTTTTTTACATTTTACTCCATCTTCATCACAAACTGCCAAAGGACCTGCAGCTAGCCCAATGAAGGTAGCACTTACAGCGTTTGACAATGATGTATCATTTACACTGGGTTTTAATGTTTAAAAAATTAGAAAGCATTAAAAAAAAATATATATTAGTCTATACTTGGACATCGCTCACAAACATAAAACTTTGTAAGAAAACATATGAAAAGAAAGATACATGAGTTAAAACCATAGTAACCCAGTTTATTTTTCCAAAAAGCCTATATATAGGATTCAGATGGGATTACCTGCTTTCACTAAATCAGCCAGCAAGCCGCTCCATTCTAATCTAAAAGTGTCTGCTCCAGTCAAGCTGCCGTCTCCACCAATCACGCACAAGTTGGTAATTCCTTTCTTTACCAAATTGCAGGCTGCTTTAAGTCGTCCCTCTCGGCCTCGGAAATCTTGACATCTTGCACTGCCTATAACTGTCCCGCCCTGAAAGAATGAATATTCAAGTTATAAAATGCAGGCCTTCAAGACATGCTCACATTAACCTCACAATATTTTGAAGAACAAGAGTAAGAATCTTTATGTCATAAACAGTAGGATGCATACCTATGGAAATGATTTTTGCCCAATATGTGCCTCCACTGACTTACTTAAGATAGTTGTAGGAGGTACTAAAAACATTGCCTAAATTATGACTCATGCCCTGCCATGAACAAACACCAGTAATACAACTTCACCCAAGTAATCCAAAAGAAGGTCCAACCTGAGTGGATGGAATTTACTGTAGATATAACCCATATTCTCACTGTAAACAAAGGGTCAAACTGAGAAGAATAATAATATTGATTTTAAGTTTTTTTATTCCAGATTAAGCATTAAAGGGGTTGTTAATCTTGAAATAACTTTTAGTATGATGTAGAATGACCAGTTATATATATATATATATATATATATAGACTTAAAAGGTCGAACTAGATGGACGTGTGTCTTTTTTTCAACCTAACTTACTATGTTACTATGTAACTCAAAAGTGAATAAAAAGAATGGCTACTTGTATAATTTGTTTCCATGTTTCCCTTTGTTTATTCACACAATTTTTCCTGTTATTAAAGTTATGCCTTTAGAATTTCTTTGGTAATCCCACTGGCACACAAATGAGCATTGGGATGCATTGAACTATGAGGTCCAGACTGAGATTCAAAATAGGCCCTGGCATTTCAAGTACACAGAGGCCCAATAAATACTGTAATGACTGTCTATGGCACATTAAAGCAGGCTCACTGGCATTTGCCAGAATATACAGAACGCCAGTCTGGGCATCTGTAATAACTAACTTTCTCAGGGTTCGGCATCTCAAAGTTAAACACTCAAGGCAATTGATAAAACTTGTTCATTGTAGTGTGAGCCACTTATCTAGAATCTAGGGTTTTTGTAGATAACAAGTTGTCTAATTTTGGGCAGTGTCATTCCGTGGCTACTAATGCAAATAAAGTTCTGTCTTGCATAAAAAAGGGCATTAACTCAAGGGATGAAAACATAATTATGCCTCTTTATAGCTCCCTGGTAAGGCCTCGTCTGGAGTATGCAGTGCAGTTTTGGACTCCAGTCCTTAAGAGGGATATAAATGAGCTGGAGAGAGTGCAGAGACTAAGTGCAACTAAATTGGTTAGAGGGACGGAAGACTTAAATTATGAGGGTAGACTGTCAAGGTTGGGGTTGTTTTCTCTGGAAAAAAGGCGCTTGCGAGGGGACATAATTACACTTTACAAGTACATTAGAGGACATTATAGATAAATAGCAGGGGACCTTTTTACCCATAAAGTGGATCACTGTACCAGAGGCCACCCCTTTAGACTAGAAGAAAAGAACTTTCATTTGAAGCAACGTAGGGGGTTCTTCACAGTCAGGACAGTGAGGTTGTGGAATGCACTGCCGGGTGATGTTGTGATGGCTGATTCATTTAATGCCTTTACGAGTGACTTGGATGATTTCTTAGACAAATATAATATAAAAGGCTATTGTGATACTAAACTCTATAGTTAGTATAGGTATGGGTATATATATATATAATTTATGTGAAAGTAGGGAGGGGTGTGTGTATGGATGCTGGGTTTCATTTGGAGGGGTTGAACTTGATGGACTTTGTCTTTTTCAACCCAATTTAACTATGTAACTATTTGCAACCAAGTCAAGTAGCGGCAGCAAAGAGAAAAAAAAAAAAGAGTAATGATGAACTAATGAGGAAACAGAGCTCCAGGAAGGTCTATATAATCAAAAGAAACCTGTTCTTTCAAGCACTAAAGCAAATGTGTTTCAGGACCAAAAAAAATTCTATAGTAAATGCACAGAAATTAAAGGTTTTAACCAGTGGGCTGAAGTTGTTCTTAGTGATAAATATAAACTGCACATATCAAAAATAATGGTTGCTTTTATAACAAAATTGATTTAAAATTAAATTAGGTTTTCGGATTATTGATCTTTAAAAGCATGCACACATACTGAGTGGTAAATGGAAAGGTCAAGAGTATCACTTATTTATAGATGGTATTTGAAACTAGACACCAATTACAACTTTAAACTTGTGTATTTTTGGCACAAGCACGACAGGTTATTTTTTGTCTTTGAACCAGTGAGTACAACTGGCAAGTCTCCAGGCCCAAGCAGCCTATCCATGGCAAATGGCAACCTTAAAGGAAATGTCAAGATATCACAGCCCATCTCCATAGCACATGCCAATAAACTGTAATGCAAGAGGTGCATGAGAAAGCACAATGCATTAGCTGTATAAGATGACACAGAGTTATAGTACAATAATGATTTCGAGGATTGTTTTGCAACCATTTTGTAATGCAATGTAAAGTAATACAGGTATGGGAACTGTTGTCCCGAATGCTCAGGACCTGGGGTTTTCTCGATAACAGATCTTTCTGTAATTTCGATCTTCATACCTCAAGTCTACTAGAAAATAATGTAAACATTAAATAAATAAACCCAAAAGACTGGTTTTGCTTCCAATAAGGATTCATTATATCTTAGTTGGGATCAAGTACAATTTACTGTTTTATTATTATTATTATTAGAAAAAAGAAATGGCTTTTAAAAATTTGGATTATTTGGATAAAATGGAGTCCATGGAAGAGCGCCTAACCGTAATGTGGGGATTTCTGGATAATGGGGTTCCGGATAACAGATCCCATACCTCTGTTTATCAGCTTAACATCTATACTCTTTTTTGTTCATTGTATAGGTCATCAGTGCTGCCATCAGGCAGGCACAGGGGGGTACAACTGTACCAGGACTGAAGAGGGGCCTGGCTGTGCTGCAGTTTTTGAAATAGCCAAGTCCCCCTTGGCAGCACCGAAGCCGTGCCGCTTCTTCATAAGTCCCCTTCCAAAAAGCCTAAATCCCGAACTGACGAAGTCACAAATTGACAAAAAGAGCTTATCTGCTGAAGTCCGGAAGCTGCCAAAAGACCCAAAGTGACGATAAGAGCCTAACTTGACTTCTCTAACCCGGGAAAAGACCTGAAGTGACGAAAAGAGCCGAACTTGAAGTCCTGAAGCCATGAGTTCAGTTCTACCGAACACCAATGTGTGTTTTTTTCTATTTTTAAAGCCCTATCCACCTATGTATTATTTTAATACATTTTGTGAATTTTTTTAGAGATTTATTATACCCAGGTGCTGCAAAATGACCAAAATAAACCCGGCATCTCAAACCTGTCGAGGTCATGAATAAGTCAGTGGCAGATGTCCCTATTCCAATTTGAAGATATCATGGTAAAATAAGATAAAATCACAGATGGGAGTTTGGTAGAGTTTGGTTAAATAAAAATGACATAAATTAAAGTTTTAGTAAATAACTCCTTAAAAAGGAAACTGTCACCCAAAAAAATTATATTTTATCACGTTAGTCGAGCAAAATAAACTTTAATTACACTATATAAATTTCAACCAGTGCACGGATGGAAAAAAGTGAGTTTGACCATTGTGTGCTATGTGGAGTTTAGCTGGAAAGAGCATTGCATACTTGAGGTTTAACTGTCGCAGTCTCCATTTGACATCCATGAGCTGTGATCTGAGCTTTCTCACCTCCATTAAGAAGGGTATATAGACACAGTGGCATTTTGCAGACACAGTTCTTTGGAGCGCGCCTCTCGTAGAGCTGTGTCGCGGTCACTATAGTTCAGCAGGCATGCCATTAGTGGCCTGGACCCTGACTCAGGTGGAAGTGGTCTAGCTGGAACCCGATGCATACGTTCCACTAAAAACATGTTGGAAGAAAACCTTGTCACTCAATTGGGAGAGCAAAAACTGTTCCATGAAGGTCTGGTGTGTTGCCCTCTGTTTTCTCTCTGGCACCACTACCAATCCCATATTGTTGCGCTGCTGCCGATTTTCAAGATCATCCCCCTCGGCCTCTGTAATGCGTCTGTGATGCCAGTCAATAGTGTGCAGGTATACTCAAGCTCCCCAATCCTGCCATTGCATAGTTTGCAGATATAGTTTTCCACAATGGCAAAAATGATTTTTAAACTATCAATTTTAATAACCAGAGTCTAATGGTTCTGTTTCAGAATATGCACAATCTCCAAGAGATGGTTCTGCATCGCCATCTTGGCCTACACTGAAGTGTGAAAGGGAGCCAGGGATGGGGGGCTGTCGGCTGGAAAAAACACTGAATCAGCAGAGGAACAGTCAGAGACATGCAGGAAAGGTTTGTGCGTAAAAGCTTATAATCTTTTGGCTAACGAGGTGCTAATGGCCAACTTATCACTGCTCACCTTAGCAAAGGAGTAGGAACACTCTAAAGCGGGATCATCGCCATCTTGGAGTCAAGCTGGGGCTTTGTGGTCAGACTGTTTAGAAGCACTTGCCGGGGTCTTTGCTGCAGAATGTTTCCCCATGTTAGTGAGGGTAGGTTCACCAATATTTGGCATAGATTTCCTGTCAGTTAGGATGCCAAAAAAGCACTTTAAAGCAGGATATTCACAGGGTAACAGCAGGAGCGACAAAAGACAAGTCTTACCATGAGCTCATGCTAGCCACGCCTGTTCTTTTAGTCACAAAAATCTAGGGGGGTTTGTTTTCTCTTAAGCGAAACAGGGCAAACAGAAACTGAAGCTACCCCACAAAAAAGTCAGCAGTCACAAAAAAACGTCCATAGGTAAAAATAAAATCCATATGAAATATCAACACACTATTCTTGTGACAGAGAAGGCTGCAGCAGCAAGGCCAAACTCCTTACACCCCAAAAATTAACACCAGCAGACACAGAGTCCCTTTTAGCAGCTGATTTATATTGTAAATGAAAACCTTGATTCTGGTCATCCTTTGGTTAGGTTTATGGTCGTTTCATTCAAGAAATGGTGCTGCCACACCTGATACTGATTTATATTGTTGCAAGTCATGTACCTGTAGGTCCAATGCATTCCAGATAATGGGTACTGTAATAATAAAACAGTCCCTTCTGCTCAGTGTTAACCAAGCTAACATAAATCAAGTTTTGGCAAAAAAAATCCTGTTCACCTTTAAATTAACTTTTAGTATGATGTAGAGATTGACATTCTGAGACAATGTGTAGTTGTTTTTTTTTTAGTTATTTAGCAGCTCTCCAGTTTGCAATTTCAGCTATCTGGATGCTAGGGTTCAAATTACCCATAGCAACCATGCATCAATTTGAATAAGAGACTGGAGTATGAATAGGAGAGGGCTGAATAAAAAGATGAGTAATAAAAAGTAGCAATAACAAGACATTTGTAGCCTTATAGAGCATTTGTTTTTTACATGGAGTCTATAGAAGCTGTAAAGAGTCAGGCGAAGATGGCAAATAATTAAAAAAAACTATCAAAAAGAAAAAATGAAGGCCAATTGAAAAGTTAATTAGAATTAGTCATTCTATAACATACTAAAAGTAAAGGCAAACCACTCCTTTAAGTGAGGATCCCTTATCTGGGAAATCTCTAGTCTTAAGAAATCCAGATAATATATATAATACCTAGATATCAATTCAGTAGAAAAAAGTAACCACAATGCTAGAAAGTTGAACAAGCTGATAATATTTTGGGATATCAACAAGAAATAACAGCTTTGGATTTCTTCTTGTTTCTTCGCACACATATAGCCCTACAGCTCTTAAAACAAGGCCATGGATTAAGTTTTAACCTGAATATCATCATCATTTATTTATATAGCGCTGTCAAGATACGCAGTGCTTTGAATATTTAGTGATGCATCAACTGGTGTGTATAATTTCCTTTATTTTTTATTTTCAAATGAATCAATCAAATTAGAATTCATATTAAAACATAGTTGTATAGCTGAAGAAAACTCTGAAGGGTAACAAAGGGATAAAGTAAAACATCCATCATAGTTCAGGTATTCAGATGATATTGTACAGGGCTGCAAAATATGTCAGGGCTTTTTAAATATGTGTTAATGAATAATAATAAATGTACACTCTCAATTTACAAGAATGAGGGACAGAAATTCACCTGGTAAAAAAAAGAGAAGACAATGACACTTACCAACTGCAGCATCATTGAAACACTTTCCCATGAAGCTTCTTTGATGTTGTCAGCTCCATCAACCAATCCTTGGTATCCCTGCAAAACCAGCCACAGTATATAACTAACCTGAATAAGTCAACTTTTGGAGATCGCAATATTGCAGTCTGTTAGTTCTTCTATACCCACCTCATGTACAAAGTAGACTTTGGCACCTGTGTATATTCCCACTCTCACCACTGCTCTCACAGCGGCATTCATTCCTGTTATGATAGACAAAGTGGATACAATGAAACATGTACAGAGTTAAATAAAACTGGAAAAATAAGCCAAAATATTGTTATTCTGGCACCTGGCTGCATATGTGAAAACATTTATTTGTTATCGATATTCCTTCTTTTACTACAACTAATGTATTTGTTTAATAACATTGCATTCTGAAATAACAAATCTGTATTCACCCTATATTATCTGGGTAACTAGACTAGAGGCTTATATTTGCAAGTATATTAATGCGGTTATTTATCAAAGGTGAAATTTTAGAGGTTTCTTATACCTCGAATGAACTCAGAACTCACAATAGTTTCTAATTTAAGAAAAAACTCAAATGGAATATACTCAAATCAGTGACTTTGGAGTTAAAAAACAGAAAACTCGAATTGATCGAATTTTCTGTGGAAAAAAACCTTGAATAGCTCAAATTAATAGAGTTTTCGAGGGAAACCCACTGAAACAACCCCAAACATCGTGAAGGCTATTAGCATCTTCAAATGGTTCAAGGGACTTCTGCCATTGACTTCTACATGACCTTGACAGATTCCAAACTATTTCCAGCTGCAGCGTATAATAAATCTTGAAAAATTTGAGTTTTTTTTTAACCCAAAATGTCAAATTCGAAATACTCGAATTGTTCGGGTAAAATACAATCGACCTTTGATAAATAACCTGCTTAATGTTTACAGGCACGTGGATAAAGGCATTTTTTATTAGAACAAAACTTTTCAGCTGCTGTTGTTTTATTGCCATTCGAAAGCGAGCAACAGTAAAAACAAAAAATGTTTCAAGGTCACAATCAGGATAGTGATTTACAGTCCTTTATTCTTCATCCTGTCTTCCAGTGTATCCTAACAGGTGCTCAGTTGGAGCTAATAGAGCAGGGGTAACTTTACAGGCTCCATGTTCCTCCATGACTGGACCTTTGATGGTGGTGTTACAGTATACTAAAAATAATAAGGGGAATGAGGACAGGTTTGGCATAACTGTATAATTATTAGTACCTCACTAAGCAGGGTAACAGGATTTGGTGTCTGGACAATGCTACTCAATGGAGATGTTTTTTACAGATAGCAAGAAGGGATGATTGTCCAAAGCCTGGCAGTTGTAAGCAGGAATAGTGCGGGTGCATTATAGCATGTCCAGAAAGATAGCAACAGTAGGGCAAAATGGCAACACAAAGTCACATTTCAGTTTATTATATTTTTTGAAGGTAGGGTTTTGCCTATGGATGTCAAATTATCAAGGTTAGAATTCACCTGCACATATCATTAATCATGTGTGTAAAGGAAATATATGAGAATATCATTTAACATGGTTATACAGGTATGGAATCTGTTTATCCAAAAAGCTCCAATGGGAAGGCCATCTCCCATACACTCCATTTTAAAAAAAACAATTCACATTTTTAAAAATTATTTTCTTTTTCTATATAATAATAAAACAGTATCTTGTACTTGATCCTAAGATATAATTAATCCTTATTGGAGGCAAAACCATCCTGCTGGGTTTCATTAAATGTTTAAATGATTTTTTAAATGACCCCAGTTCTCCACCATTCTGGATAACTGGTTCTTTAATTGTATAGACTATTAATGGGACAATATACTGTATTTCTAACACCATTTGGCCCCATCAGATTTGTTTTGACTGCCAGGCAAGCCTTAAAGGAGTAGTTTACATGTAAGTTAACTTTTAGTATGTTGTAGATTGGCCAGTTCTAAGCAACTTTTCAACTGGGCATTATTTTTTTTATTTATAGTTTTTGAATTATTTGTCTTCTTCTCAAAAAATGCTCTGTAAGGCTACACATATATTGTTATTGTTACTTTTTATTACTCATCTTATAGGCCCCTTTCCTATTCATTTTCTTTTATTCAAACCAATGCATGGTTGCTAGGGGATTTTTGACCCTAACTGAGTGTTGAAATTGCAAA
Source organism: Xenopus petersii (assembly GCA_038501925.1). Lineage (NCBI taxonomy): Eukaryota > Metazoa > Chordata > Amphibia > Anura > Pipidae > Xenopus > Xenopus petersii. Next base: position 42,644,093 of record CM076674.1, on the reverse strand, counting down.
CTGTAGAGCTGTTGAGTAAAAAGCTAAATACTTCAAAAAACAAAAATAATAAAAAATGAAAACCAATTGCAAATTGTCTCACTTTCTACATCATAATAAAAGTTACCTCAAAGATTAACAACCCTTTAATTATAACTTTATAAGATTTATTATTATATAAATGTGTTGCTCATTAGTTTGTTACCTATAACTAAATGGAAATATAGATAGTTAGAGGTCACAGACAAATCACTATGCCTTGCCAGCTCAGTCTCAGACAGATGGGCAACCCAGTAGAGCATGAAAAGTGACAGTATTTAATTATAATGTCTAGCTAAATCAAATTTTGTGGTATTCATTTAGTAAGTACTGCACAGTATTACATTTGTTATTTTTGCAAACAAAATTACACCTATACTTTTTATTATTCAGAGCCAAGCAACATTTTCTTATTTTATATTATTTTATGGTATGGTATTTTATTTTTCTTATTTTGTGGTAACGGAAAATTCACTCCCTAGCTCAAGATTTAGGGGTAGATTTATCAAAATGTGAGTTTAGAGCTTAAAGGAGACATATGGAATAAATGGCAAAAAAACTAATTTTGTAGGCAATTATGAGTAATATATGGTGTTGCTGTTACATGGTGCTAAAAATGTATATTATCTTTAAAAATTGCCCCTTTATTGGAGCTCCCTATAGATGTTCACTGGTCCCTGCCCATGTTTCAAATGAGGGGGGGTGTCCTAATGGTCCCTGCCCAAAGCACAGTAGGAGGGGGACAGCCAATCACAGCCCTGCAGTCACACAAGCACAGACAGAATTCAGTTCCCTATCAGGTCCTGCTAGCTGCTGATTGGTTGCTGTCCTACAGTGCAGTAAGCTGAGTGCTGCCGGCTCCCCTGCACAGCCTGGGAATTCAGGAAGGAAGTGGAAGAAAATACAACTAATTATTCCATGAATTGTAGCAAGACACAACGTGTTCACAACTTCTATTATGTTATTGCACATCAATAACAATTCAGATGTAAACTAACTGCAATACTTTGTACATCGCTACTCAAAAGTTTATTGCTGGGATGTTTAATCCATAGTTACCCTAAGCGATAATTCTCAGTTTCCTGTTGAACTTAACCGAGTACTCAAAAGACGGCCAAGATAGTACTGATAAGTTGAGTTCTGTAAGTTGATTCCCTAAAACTACCAATTACATTTGATGCGCTGAAATAACCTGATGCCAGTATGGACTTACTTGTTTCTTCGAGTGCTCCTCCCATTACACACAGTGTCAGACGTCAAGGTCTTGGATCACTTATAGATTTACACTATACTGTCTATACTACATTGGGGATACGGTCTATTGATATAAATAAGCCTGTACATGGATGGGGATTAGTATATATTATTTATGAATATCTTTTGAGCATGTTTAGGTTTACTACTAGTTGGTTGCTATTTTATTTCCTCTTTTACTTGCAACATTGTTTTTTCTCTTTTTATCTTTTTACTTTGCCCTGGAATGTATTAATCTCCTCATAATGATGTGTGTTGACTCCACTCACTGCACTTTCCTGCTGCTTAGAGTTTATAAGACTCACTTTTTGTGTATGGCTTCACTTTGATAAAGGCTAGATTGCCAGCTGAAACGTTAGTCGCCCACAATAAATCTATATGTGTATTTCATAAGACCTGCAAATGTGTACTCCTGTTTACTTCCACGATTTAGATAAATAGCAATGGAGACTATATGAAATTTAGGCCACCCTTAAACTTAGTCAGGCCCCCATGTGCCCAGGACCAGATATTGCTTTGCTTGCTAGGGAGTGGGTTGAACTTTTACTGCTTTGTCATCTTTGTAACCGAACATAACTGTAAATATATATTTTGTTTATTAGTTGTTCATCCTGTCTGTATTATTAGTGTATTTTAAAATTGTGCTGTGCTGTAGAGACCTACATGATTGTGCCTGGGAAGATCTGTGTTTGTTCCAGACCCACTGACCTATTAACAGACCTGGACCCACTGGTCTGCATTTAGCCCCCAATGATCCACTACCTGAACCAACTTGTAGGGAGTTTAGACATGATCAGAGTCATTACATGAAACATTTAACATAACCTCAGTTTCTGGGTTTTCTGCAAGTACCCATAGCAACCTAACCTGGTGCAGGACTCCAGCTATATGTGCATACAAGCAGCACGATACACTGATAAATAATGATATTTAAACATATAAAATAACTGCTGCGGTGTATAAGGTAACTAGAATGGAGACATAGTGTTCATGTGTTATGATAGTTAAGTGTTTATTTGCCACAGAAAATACCAATACCCTTCCAGTATAGTAATGGACATACAGTATATGAAGGCTAAGTTTGTGCCCTAGCCTTTTGTACACATCCTAATTATTTTAAGCAAATGTTGCATCACGTGCACTACTAAAGAAATGTAAAACAATGCTCCTAAAGTGATCGTCTAGGTCCAAAGAAACCTGCCAATATTACTTATAAGGTTGGACAACATTTTAATCATTTACAAAATTGCCTCCCAAATTAACCCCAGCCAACAGTCTGCCATTGCTTGATGTTCCCATAAGAAAAGAGATAGCTATGTCAGTCACACTGGGCTGTAGGTGATGTGATCCTTCAATAGGCTAGAGCACTGTTTTCATTTGTACTCTAGCCTATGGAAGGATTGTCCTGCCCCCAGCATGACAGAAGGAAGTGCACCTTCTGCACTCTGTCCCAATCATTTTACAAGTACAGCTGGGCTGGGGAAGCTTTGGGTAAACTTTTTGGAGGAAAAACATAGGGCACATTGTTTTCTAGTAATGCTGACACGTCCCTGTGTATTTTTGGAGGAATTTGTTAATATTACTTTAACCCACATGATACAGCACAAACTGAGGGATTTGATAAATAAAGAGATACTGATACCAGAATGAAACCGTTTATTACATCTATCATGACAATGTTGTTATGCTTTCCATCATTTTTCCCATAAAATAATTTTGCCTAGTGCTTTTACCTATCTGATCCCTCATGTTCCTCAATGAGGGGCTGCCATGTTTGTGCAGCAGTGTTCTGTTAGCATTAGAAACTCTGACAGTAGAAGGGACTGTAAGATTTAGGAACTTCAAGTAAAAATTAATTACAAAAGCAGACGTATCAGCCCAACCTATAAGTAACTTTTAATGTACATAAGGTACTGAATATTACAAAGTGCTGGGAAAAAAGGTTAGTTATTCCAAGGTAATAACTATAAAAGGGAGTAAGCATAGCCTTCAAAACAACAATCTACTCTGTGTACTCTGTCCTTGCTCTGTAACAAAGTGTATATATATCAGCTCCTGTATTCTTCTCCCTGGGCATGCATTAAGGCAATCCTGCACATGTCGTCTGAGGCTGCCCAACTACTAATTAATCAATAAGGCATATTGGTTTGTTCTCACTTTCATTATGGGGTACTAGTTATTACTTACTGCCAGCAGCTACAACTCAAGCTACGAAACTCCCCCATGTACTGATATTGCTGTAAAATACCACAGCCATAAATACATGTGTAAAATGTATCTAGTTCATCGTAACCTGTAGCTAAGAAAATAGTGGACGAGGCAAGGTCTTGAGATGCCTGAAGTTGCAAGGAATCAGAACAGTAATCATTGCATATCCTTGTAACCAAATCCCAGTTGTAATAAAAAAAAGATAACTATTTTAAAACGACTGCATTTTTGTATCCTGCTTAAAAAAAAATCTGACACTGGAAGTCTAGTAAAGATAGGGAAGATACATCCATGTCATTGGTAAACACTATGCTCTGACAGGGAATCAGGCAATTTGTCAATGTAGAGAGCCATGGCAGATAAATGACATGATGACAAAACAGTGGGCAATGGAGAATATAGAAATCTGTGAGTGTCCCCTTCTAATTTCAAAGCAACTGCATGGACGCACATCTTATGGCTTGTTATTTTTTTTACCTTGTGCATCGCCTCCTGATGTCAGTACAGCAATGGCTTTTCCGATGCCCATAGTTTGGGCATCCTGATGTTTCGATCCTGCAGCCAGCATTGTTTTATCTGTAGAGAAACAAGACAGCCAGCGTGAAACCTCCGACCAGCTGCCTGCTCCTCTCTTGATACTTGAGTTCTAACACAGGCTCAGACGAGCAGGCGTGTTTTGTAGGTCACACTGCCCTGAACTTAATACTCCTCAGTAAATGACAAGTCAAAATGTCACAGAGGGCTCCGTTTTATGCATTGTCAGCCGCATTTAATACCTTGTTCTGTAAGGCCGCTTCATTTGTGCTTATTGCCCGAGTGAGAGGGAATGCAATGCACTGATCAGATTTATTCCCTCACTGCCAGTGAAAAAGAGAGGGGGGGGTGCAAATCTGGGAAAATTCGGTACAATTGCAGCATCATTTATCCTGCTGCCATTCAGAATAATTTCTATGCGTGTTTTCTTTTCTTTCAAAGACAAATAAGATTATTAAAATAGAGGTAAAGAGCCAATCTCTCTTTCATTTAAGAAAGTTTTACCTTTTATTTAAAGAAAACAAAAAATAAATACAGTAGAACTACAATTCTACGATTCCAGGGGACTGCGTCAAAACGGTGGAAATTTTGGGAAATCGCTAAAACTGGGAAAGTAGAACAGAGTCTAGTGTGGGAAAGATGGTGTAAATTTTGGGAAAATGTAAAAAAAAAAAAAAAATCGAAGGTACAAAATCAGGGTTCTTCTGTAGTAAAAAAACACTATAATGCAGAGAATATACCAGGGCTAAAACTAGGGTAAGCAGAAGAGACCCGAGCTTTAGACACAACTACACCAATACTCCTTGGCCCAACCCAGAAATATACTGTAAGATTTGCTGCCAGTCAAACTGATCAGTGCACAATTTGTACATCCAGGTGGTTGGCCCAATCAGGTTGATCCCATTATTTAGCCTCTAGGGACTTTAATCAATTCAAATTAAGGATTTGTGTGGACCCTTTAAGAGGGGACCACATCAGGCAGATCTATCAACTGACCTGGTATTTTCAAGAGCCCTTTAGATCTAGATTGGTCTTTCAGCCAATGGCCCAAACCAATCCAAACTCAAAGGAAACTACAGGTCAGTCAGATTAGACATTGGTTGGTATTGCCCATAATTTTGTACACAATAATATAATGTCAGAAGAGGCTAGTTGGCATAATAATCTTGTTTTTAAAAAGAACGATACTTATCTTTATTTGGGAATGAGTAGTTTGCCTAGCCAGTAGTTTAGAGATATGTTAATATAGAAACACAGGTTTCCTTCATCTGTGTGAGGATGAGCCCAGAGAAAGTTAATTTTAACAAAATTCTGGAGTCTTTTCAGCAATGACATACTCCACTTTTCTTTAGTGCTGCATGTTCCATTAAAGGTCAGAATGTAGAATTAATTTAAAAATAAACAGTGGGTCACATGGGTTGGATTACAATATATATATTTGGGTAAATGTTACTCTAAATAGTACCAAGAAAAATAATCAACGATAAAATATCAAAGATGGTCTCTTTAATAATACCATCTGGCTTTATTTGGGGATTATAATGTGCACTCACATCAGTTTATGTAATATAACAGAAAACATTATAAAAATGGTATGCTTGTATTAATTCAATAAGCAACAAGCAGGTAGCATTTATTGATCATTTGTTTGAAGCAAAGCTTTGATTGATTGATTGATTGATTGATTGCTAGGGGTTACTAAACAGTGTAGAAGGGGGTGATTCGCAGAAGTGTCTGTAAATGAAAATGTTAGAAAAATGTTGCATAAAATTTTGTTGTCATTTGTCGACAGTGATAGAGTTCTATTAAAGGGGTTGTTCTCCTTTGAGTTAATGTTTAATATGAGGTAGAGAGTGATATTCTGACATTTGTGGTTTTTGAGTTATTTAACTTTGTATTCAGTAGCTCTCCATTTTGCAGTTTCAGCAATCTGGTTGATAGGGTCCCAAAAACCTTAGCAACCATGTACTGATTTGAATAAGAGACTGGAATATGAATAGGAGAGAGCCTGAATAGAAAGAGGAGTCATAAAAATTACAATAACTGTGTAGCATTACAGACCATTTGTTTTTAGAAGGGGCCAGTGACCCCCATTTGAAAGTTTGAAAGAGTTAGAAGAAAAAGTAGGCAAATAATTTTAAAACTATAAAAAAGACCAATTGAAAAGGTGCTTAGAATTGGCCATTCTATAACATACTTAAAGTTAACTTAAAGGAGAGCTAAATGCTAAAAAATGAATATGGCCAAAAATGCCATATTTCATATACTGAACTTATTGCACCAGCCTAAAGTTTCAGTTTGTCAATAGCAGCAATGATCCAGGACTTCAAACTTGTCACAGGGGGTCACCATCTTGGAAAGTGTCTGCAACACTCACATGCTCAGTGGGCTCTGAGCAGCTGTTGAGAAGCTAAGCTTAGGGGTTGTCGCAAATTATCAAGCAGAAAATGAGGTTACACTGGTTTCTGTGCTGCCATGTAATAATTATCTGTATTATTTACTAATCAGCCTTATATTGTGACATTTCTATTCTACGTGTACTGTATATTGTGAGTGGGTCCCTAAGCTCAGTAAGTGACAGCATCACAGAGCATGTGCAGTGAATCAGCAGAAAAGAAGTTGGGAGCTTCTGGGCATGAGATCTTTACTACTAAAGGGTTGTGGTTGCCTTGGGTTGGTACAGAACCCCAAAACATCATGTACAATGTTGATAATTTTATTGCTATGACCTCGTTATATGGAAGGCAAAACATTGAGATAAGGCTATTTCAAATGGAATGAGGTTTATTGAGTTTAACAAAGAATTTTTAATGGTTTTGCCTTGGGAAAATGATCATGTTACACCGAAGTGTCCCACGTGCATTTTGCCAAAGACACTTCCCGTTTCACAAGCTTTTATAGATTAAAATGGGAGTACACATACATACGTTATATAACTTAAACCCTCCCATAATGGAAGAGGACTGAATGTTCTTAGCTGCAGATATTGCACTGAAAATAATTTCCCGCTTACAACTGTCTTTCAGCCTTGCAGTTCTTTATCTGTTAAAAGCAGACACAGGGAAGAACTCAGTAAATTAAGAAAGCACTTCTGTAGAAGGGGCCTCATCTACTATCTGCTGACACTCTAAATTCTGTCAGTAACTTACAAAGTGAACTCTCATCACTGGGTGTCATTAATAAGAGAAATAATAAATGGCGAAACATCACCCATCCCTTCACCTTTCCTGCCTTGGGCATGTGGTTATTGCTGAGTCAGAATGATAGGGGCATTTGTTATTAGACTTTATTATTCTTACACTCTGACACATACCCATTTGTCCGTCATTGGAATAGGCTGTTCTCATATAAATGTGGTCATATAAAAAATATATTATCAACAACATTTCTAGCCTTCTTCTTTAGTTAAGTTTTACTTCTCCTTTAAAGGTGAACCACCCCTTTAAGCTAAAATAACACAGTGATTGCTGTTTTTACAGACTGGCAAAATATTTAGAAACACGGGTAATGCAATCATTAACTGATTAAAAGCGTGCCGAGTGTACATTTTCTTGTATTCACATATAACTTAAGAAAGAAATAACATATACATCTTACCAGTCTTATTGTATGAGGTATCAGGCCTCGTTTCCAGTTCGTCAAAGTCTTCATGAAGATGCATTACAATTATAACAGAAAAAAAAGAAAGAATGAGTTTACTGTTCCATCCTAGTGAAGAATGACCATAACGCTCATTTTATACAAAGTGATGGCAATAGCTACAGAATATAAAATAATTGGCAGTGCTTTATGCTTTAAGATATATGTTTACTTCAACTATTTTGGAAACCTCCAAAAGGGCCCTTTTTCTGAGAGCAGACAGGACAGATGAGCAGGAAAAAAAACACACATAACATCTACATATGAGACAATATGGCCAACCATGTGGTGAATCAATATTCAGACAAGGCAATGTGATTGTTAAAGGAACAGTTTAACAATAAAACGGGGTAAATAGATAGTCTGTGCAAAATAAAAAATGTTTCTAATATAGTATGTTTTCAATATAGTTAGTTAGCCAAAAATGTAATGTATAAAGGCTGGAGTGACTGGATGTCTAACATAATAGCCACAACACTACTTGTTCGGCTCTCTAACTCTGAGTTAGTCAGCGACTTGAAGGGGGGCCACATGGGACATAACTGTTCAGTGAGTTTGCAATTGATCCTCAGTATTCAGATCAGATTCAAAAGCAACAGTTATGACCCATATGCCCCCCCCCCTCAAGTTACTGATTGGCTACTGCCTGGTAACCAACCAGTGGAAACCAAGAGAGCTGAAAACCAGAAGTAGTGTTCTGGCTATTATGTTAGACATTCAGTCACTCCAGCCTTTATACATTACATTTTTGGCATACTAACTCTATTGAAAACATTTTTTATTTTGCACAGCCCATCTATTTACCCAGTTTTTATTTTTACACTGAACAATTCCTTTACGCTAACAAATCACTGGATCATATTCAAAACCCCGCCCACTGAACATCACATCTAAGAAATCAATAAACATAGCAGCAAACGATTGGTTTATAAGACAGGCTTGCTTTACAATATAGGTCATTACAAAAAAAAAGAAGAAGCAGAAATAGCACTAAATTAAGAGCATTAATAACAACAAACTAAATAGCGAATATATTATTGTTGCATAGAGCTTAAGCAGTGTTATTGTTATTTAAACAAAAATGTCCCAATACTCATGAAAAATAAATACTCATTCAAAAGTTTATTCCCTCAATATCAAAATAAAAGTACATACATACTGACCCCGTATGATCCACTTTACGCGTTTCGTACCCTCCAATACGCAATCATATTGGAGGGTACAAAACGCATAAGGTGGATCATACGGGGTCAGTATGTATGTATGTATGTACTTTTATTAAGATATTGATGGAATAAACCTTTGAATTTTATTTTTCTTGAGTATTGGGGCATTTTTGTTTAAATAGCAGTTTAATGGTGCCTTGTAAACTGGGGCAGGTCCCCGATACTCAGCCGTCTTTATTAAGGACTGGCAATACAGATCCCCCGGGTCTATTTAACTTTCCAATGTTGTTGTTAAACAGGATAGCAATGCAAAAACAAAACATAACAAAGGTGATACAATTATTGGCTCATCAAGATTATAATCATAGCAGTTCCCTTTTCTAGCAGATTAATATAATATAATCAGTGCCGGATTTACATAGAGGGCACCCCTAGGCCCACTGTCATTCGTCGCCCCTGTCCCCTCCCTTTTATTCGTGCAAATTTTCATCATCAATGGGGAAATTTAAAAAATGATTGTATCTCCAGCGCATCCCCAGTGTTTTTAAACCAATGTGTGTGTGGTTGGGCAGCATGCCGCCCCCTAAAATCCTGCCGCCCTAGGCCCGGGCCTAGGTGTCCTTTATACAAATCCGGGCCTGAATATAATAGAAGTTATATGGTGGTTCTGATATTTATACTGAGCTAATGATATTAAACAAGTGACAAACACAATGGAATATACATTCATGCATTCATTAGTACAACAGGGACATACACATGGGGAGGGAGACTACGGCAAATGACCTACATTCACAACTGTCTGTATAAATTTAGAAATACAAACATCTGTGGAGATGCTAGACATCCCCGGTCCATGTCATCTGATAATCTATCCATTTCACACTTCAACTCTAATTTCTGTTCATCCACCTGGATCCTAATTAAATTCTAGCTTGCCTGCTTATCTATTGCATGGCACCCCTTTCTGTATGTATATTCCTACTTATACCTCAGTTCATGTATAGGCAGAGGAAGCTGCATGCCAGTCCCCACATATAAATCAATACTCATCTGCAGGACAATAAAGCTCAAAAATAACAGGAAAGAATGTTACAGCAGGTATGGGATCCGTTATCTGGAAACCAATTATCCAGAAAGTTTCCGAATTACTGAAATGCCGTCTCCCATAGACTCCTTTTTCTCCAAATTTTAAAAAATGATTTCCTTTTTCTCTGTAATAATAAAACAGTAGCTTGTACTTTATCCCAACTAAGATATAATTAATCCTTACTGGAAGCAAAACCAGCCTATTGGGTTTATTTAATGTTTACATGATTTTCTAGCAGACTTAAGGCATGAAGATCCAAATTACGGAAAGTTCTGTTATCTGGAAAACCCCAGGTCCCGAGCATTCTGTATAACAGGTCCCATACCTGTATATTAATGAAACAAAGTATTGCTAAGATAATCGTAAAATTGCAAATTTCTTCTTTTTAATGATTTTACTTTTTGGGTTTTTTCAAAATACAAACAATTACAATTTCCAGTTTACAGGCTATTCTGTAAAATTCTATAAAAAGTAAAGAGGATTTTGTATTTAGAATAATAAAAAGTGATCTTGTTTTGAGTGAAGATGTAATAGAAGGTTACCAAGGATACAGCCATAATAAGTCCCCTTTGACCAATTTGAAATGCTGCATTCACTGTAGAGTTGCTACTGAAGCCACCATCAAGGCTTGGGAAATAGTTAAACATATTCTGGGAAGAAAAAAAACTAGGGATGGAAGATTTCACTTTGTAGCATAATGCAGACAGAATGTTTAGTAGGCACATCAGGTACACAATGAATTAACAGCCAGTCGGTATGACAAAAGGAAAGAAACTATTCAGACATCAGTCTGCCTGCAGCTCTGTTACATTAGTTCATGTTATGTTGCTTAGGAATATTTTGCAGCTAGTTTAATAACCAATAAAAGAACAGATATGGAATGTATAGTATATTGTAAGGAATATAATGCAGCAATAAGGGGGTTATTTATTAAAGTTCGAATTTTAGAGCTATGTGAACTTTTTTTAAACTTCGAATGAACTCACAACTCAGATGGTTTCTTATTTAAGAAAAGACTCTAATGTAAAAAACTGGAATCAGTGAGTTTGAGTTGACCAATCCGAATTGAATAAATGGAGTTTTCATGCAAAACCCACCAGAAAAAACTTGAACATCATGAGGGCTATAAAAGGGATCCTGTCATCGGAAAACATGTTTTTTTCAAAACACATCAGTTAATAGTGCTACTCCAGCAGAATTCTGCACTGAAATCCATTTCTCAAAAGAGCAAACAGATTTTTTTATATTCAATTTTGAAATCTGACATGGGGCTAGACATTTTGTCAATTTCCCAGCTGCCCCCAGTCATGTGACTTGTGCCTGCACTTTAGGAGAGAAATGCTTTCTGGCAGGCTGCTGTTTTTCCTTCTCAATGTAACTGAATGTGTCTCAGTGGGACATGGGTTTTTACTATTGAGTGCTGTTCTTAGATCTACCAGGCAGCTGTTATCTAGTATTAGGGAGCTGCCATCTGGTTACCTTCCCATTGTTCTTTTGTTTGGCTGCTGGAGGGAAAAAGGGAGGGGGTGATATCACTCCAACTTGCAGTACAGCAGTAAAGAGTGATTGAAGTTTATCAGAGCACAAGTCACATGACTTGGGGCAGCTGGGTATTGACAAAATGTCTAGCCCCATGTCAGATTTCAAAATTGAATATAAAAAAATCTGTTTGCTCTTTTGAGAAATGGATTTCAGTGCAGACTTCTGCTGGAGCAGCACTGTTAACTGATTCATTTTGAAAAAAAAAATTGTTTCCCATGACAGTATCCCTTTAATATCTTCAAATGGTTCAAGGGACCTCTGCCATTGACTCCTACATGACACCGACAGGCTTTGGATAGTGTATTTTTGGATTCGAGCTATTGTCAGGGTATAATAAATCTTGAGAAATTCAAGTTTTTTTTTAACCCGGAAAAAAAATAAATCTGTTTTTGTGGAAAACAACTCGAACCTTAATAAATCTGCCTTTAAGTGTATTCTTTTTTTATTTCTCTTTTGCAGAAAAGGTTAATGAATGTTATTGTCATTAAAACAGATAAAAAAATTCAATTACATATACCACGCATACTTGTTTCATATGCAAGCAACCCTATGATGATCATATTCTACAGTTAAGCATATTATCTTACTACAGGCATCCTCAACCTTTTTAACACGGTAGCCAAAGTGCTGAAGAGCCACATGAGCGAGAAAAAAAATCCTCTTTTTTTTTTTAAAGTCAGAAATGTCAAACTAAGCACCTGCTTTAAGGCCACAGGGAGCAACACTAAAGGGGTGGTGAACAACATGTTGCTCGCAGGCCACTGGTTGGGGGTCACTGTTACTTGTTTCCATAAGGAGATCAGCACTACAGAGTTTTCCCTGTCACTGGATAGTGTCACTAGGGAAATTGTCTGCAACAACTGCACAGTTGACAAAGGCCCACATGACTCAGTGTATTGTGTTGTATTTCTTGTTCACTTCCTCAATGCATTTAGATTCCATGAGAAGTCCCATGTAAGTTGGCCACACAGGGAGCTACAGGGTCAGAAGTTTCTGAATTCTAAAGGCTTCAATGAACAGAACGCCTGAGTTTGGAACACAATCAGAGAATGCAACCATTAACTAAAAACCACCTACCCTATGTAGACCACCCTCCCTCCTCCCCCCCAGCCTAGCTGCCCACCCCCGGGGAAATGGCCCTAACTTTTTACTTACCCCTCGGTGCAGATTCAGGGATCGCATTTCACGGCAGCCATCTTTCGGGTCTTTGTGTCTTCTTAGGCGCTTCGGCAATTTCCATCCATTTTGGCGCATGCACAGTTGCCGCAAACCGGACATTGCTCCAACTGCACATGCGCCAGTTCACCGGTCTCAGTCTCAGATTAACGAAGACCCACAAGATGGCTGCCATGAACTGCGGGGGTAGGGTTTTTTTTTTAGTTAACAGTTGAATTCTCCTTTAAACAGTAATGCCCCTTGTCCATTCTGAGTGCAATGAACATATATTTTGACTATTTTAATAACAAAAATATCTTAGTTTCTGTTACTTCTTTAGGGAAATTGAATTTACTCCATGTTTGGCCCTTGTGAAGCAGATAATTCCAGTATACAACTCTTTCCCTTCACCAATTTGTTATAACTATTTTGTCTTACAGTTTTGCAGGAGTCCATTATGCACTGGTAATCTAATTATCTACCTCGCAAGGACCGAGCATGAAGCAACTTTGATTTCCCCGTTTGCCCCGTTGAGCCCAATAAATAAAACCCATGCATTTTTCATGATTCAAATAGAGAAATATGTATGTTAAGCACAAGCAATATTCATAACTCATGTTGAAAACATGAGATATGGCCCCTTTAAGTAGGCAATGGCGTTTCTATGTCTGAATACAGTTTCATTTACAAGTCATGGATTGGTAAAATCATGTAAGCATTTCATCATTTCAAAAACACTTGGCTGCTAAAAGTCTTTAGCTAAAATCAGAGCTTTAAATGGGATGTAAAGGCAAAAAATAAAATCCCATTTTTACTTTGTTTAATGAAAAAGAAACCTATCTCCAATATACTTTAATAAAAAAAAAAAGTCTACCGTTTTTATAAGAAACCTGACCTGAAATTCCCCCTTCAATTTACTTGCTCTGACTGATGAGGACAGAAAATGTCAGACGGTCCCTAACTGCTCTGCAGGGAAACAATCATACTTTCAAACAGCAAGAGGTACCACCTTACTTCCCAGAACTCAAGCAGCTCTGTTTGTTTCCCTATAAAGCAGCTGTGACTGTGTAGAGATTTGTATCTGCAGACCCAGTACAGTCTGCATATTCTGATTATTAATCAGTCTTGCTGTTTCGGCTTCTATGGCAGATATTATTTGACTTGTGCTGTTTTGATAATTTATGATGATCCCTAAGCGTAACCTCCCAACTGAAGCCCAGACCACACTGAGCGTGTGTGTGGTCTTGGTCTTGCAATGATGTTTAACAAAGGAAAAGATGACAGCCCCCTGTGGCCAACTTTGAAAACATCAATCATTTATTTAAAGGAAAACTATACCCCCCAAACAATGTAAGTCTCTATAAAAAGATATTGCATAAAACAGCTCATATGTAAAATCCTGCTTCATGTAAATAAACCATTTTCATAATAATATACTTTTCTTGTAGTATGTGCCATTGGGTTATCATAAATAGAAAATTGCCATTTTAAAAAATAAGGGCCGCCCCCTGGGATTGTAGGATTCACTGTACTCACAAACATACCAACAAACCATACATGTTAGGTCACATGAGCCAATTAACAGACAGAGTTTTGTCTTTTGCTTCCTCACTTCTTCCTGTTACAGTTAGAGTTGTAGTATTTCTGGTCAGGTGATCTCTGAGGCAGCACACAGACCATCACGAAATGGTGGCTCAAGGTAAGAGATGTAAAAGGGCAATATTTACTTAAATATATATTCCAGTTTGGTAAGATTCTTTAATATGCCACTTACTTTGATATAAACTATCTGTTGCTTAAGTGTTCATTTTGGGGGTATAGTTTTCCTTTAATTAGGCTTCTGGTGCAGTAAGCTCATGTTTATATTTAGTATACAAAATACCACATTTCTAGCATTATTCTATTTTAGACTTTAGTTCCCTTTTTAGGTATGAAGATCCAAATTATGAAAAGATTAGTTATCCGGAAAACCCCAGGTCCCGAGCATTCTGGATAACAGGTCCCATACCTGTACAGGCATTTACAGAGCAGAGCTAATCAGCCCTTTGGTCATGGAGTGTGCAGCTGTGGGACCTGTGCACTAAATGGTATAAACTCAAGCACTTTCATTACAGTCACAATATATTTGTATAGGTCCTGCAGCCGCTGTGTTGTATGAACCCTCAAATATCAGCAAAAGTAAATATAAAAGCACCTGCATACATTACATAGTTACAAAACTTGTTTGAGTATGCATGTATTTGTATAGGTATATATTTTGCACACACACACACCAATGTAAAATGGTACACCAAACCTTTTACTTGATATAATATTTTATTATACTAAGCCTTTGTTAAATGCAACTCCACATTAGAAAATGGCATGCCACAGTTATAAGGTTTAAGACCAACAAAATAGCATATCCACTGTTAAAGAAAATGATGCACAAATTAGTATATAATGTCTGAGCAATGTAGACTTTAAAATTAAAGCTTGTTAGGGAACAATCACATCACCAATGTACAGGCAAAACAAAACAAGTTAGATAATACTTAGAAAATAAAATTTGCACTTATATGTGTGCAACCTGTTCATGCAGGACACTTGTTCTAAATACTAACCGCTAAAACCTGGCCTTTTCTTTTTCAGCTGAAAAACAGTAAAGAAAATGAAGATCCCGGCTGAGATAGAGATTGTAATGAGCAGTTTGATTAGAATCCCATCAAAGTCATCAGTAGCACTCATAGCCTGTAGTTACAATCAATGGTTCCCGATATTTATAGATGGAACTCATGAAGCTGGAAACAGCTGCTAAGAAACCCCCTCCTACTGGTGAAGAGTGAGCATAACGTAATGATCAGAAGGGCATGACTGAAATACCATGGGTAGCCGAAATAAACTCCAGCAGAGGAGAGCAGGGAGGCCATCAAAGTGATACAGCATTTTGTGGGGCTGCACTTTTACCTAGGCCTGTGAGCATTTATATACAGGTATGGGACATGTTATCCAGAATGCTCGGGACCTGGGGGTTTCCGGATAACGGATCTTTGCCTCAAGTCTACTAGAAATTAATTTAAACATTAAATAAACCCAATAAGCTGTTTTTTCTTCCAATAAGGATTAATTACATCTTAGTTGGGATCAAGTACAAGCTACTGTTTTATTATTACAGAGAAAAAGGAAATCATTTTTTAAAAATTTGGATTATTTGGATAAAATGCAGTCTATGGGAGACAGCCATTCCGTAATTCAGAGCTTTCTGGGTATCGGGTTTCCGGATAAGGGATCCTATACCTGTACTAATGCTTTATTATTCTAGTTAGTTATTTTAGTTACCTATTTAAAAAAAGACTAAATTGCAAAATTCTTTTTGGGGTTTCATGTATTTTATGCTTTTATTTCAGCCTCCGCTCTAGGGCAAATGTATTTCAGTTATGATTTTGGTGCAATAGCCATTATGGGCCAGCAATTGAATGCTTGCTCTGGTTGAGGTGGTGCGCATGGTTATAAGAAACTAGTACAAACTACCCTGAGACAAAGAGTTACAGGTATGGATTTCAATAACTGGAAACCCCTTATTCAGAAAGCTCCAACTTACAGGAAGGTCAACTCCCATAGACACCATTTTAACCAAATAATTAACATTTTTAAAAATGATCTCTTTTTTCTCCATAATAATAACAAATAACATTTTATTTGCTCCTAAGATATAATATTGGGGGTAAACAATCTTATTGGGTTTAATTCATGTTTAAAGGAACAGTAACATCAAAAATTAAAATGTTTCAAAGTAATACAAATATAATGCAGTGTTGCCGTGCACTTGTAAAACTGATGTGTTTGTTTCAGAAACACTATTATTGTTTATATAAATAAGCTGCTGTGTAGCAATGGTGGAGAAAAGGCTCAAGTTAAACAGCAGATGCTCTGTAGAACATAATGGTGTTATCTGTTATCCACTATTTAACCTGTGCCATACAGCCTTTTTTCAATTTCCCCCATTGCTACATAGCAACTTGTTTATATGAACTATAGTAGTGGTTCTAAAGCAAACACATCCATTTTACCAGTACAGGGCAACACTACATGATATTTTCATTACTCAAGCTTGATAAAAGGCTGCATGGCCTGAAACGTTGCGGTGATGCCCACAAAAGCATAAATAAAGGCTTTTTAAATACTTCAAGAGTTGATGGTGCTGTTCAATTTCGCATTACAGTTTGCCAATGGGAAGTGGCCATTGCAGAACATGCACCATCCCCAAAGAGTATCGAGAATCGATGTGCTGACTACTCTTTCTCTACGGATTGTAACCTTACATCCAAATCCTTCAGCCTTCCATAGTGTTTGCTTTCTCATTTACTTTGGTCTGTTTGTCTACCAGAAATAATAATACATACAGTATATCCATAGCAGTATTCCCTGTCATGGCTGAACACTTGCTAATCTTCCCTGGTGTCCAAGTGATTGGCCCACAATCCATTGTTCCAATTGTAATTGCAGGATGTGGAAAGAAGCTGTAGCTCCTCCATACATGGGCAGTATGGACACATTTGGGTAAACTGTCAGATCAAACTATGGCCAGCTTAACTTCATGCAGCTCATGTGCACAAAACATACCTTTTGTTCGCTTAAAAATCGGTGTGATCAGATGGGTTTCTCTGGGCCTAAGATTTCCATAATGACTGTTGGACATTATCCTGGGGCCAAGAGCTCCATTGAAGCAGAGCAATGACATACCTACTTACCCACTATCATAACTAATATGGAAAATATTTACCTGGGCCCTAAAACACATCACCACAAATGTATCAGTTATATCTCCTCTTTCCCCCCATATGCTCCAACCCTTGCATGTACTACTGTCTGTTGCTTTGCCCTCTACATGTTGAAAATTGTATAACTATTTTGTTTCTTATCAACCCAAATTAACCATGTAACTATTTTGTCTTCTTCTGTAGTATCTTCTCCTTATAAAACGATTAATTCAATTAAACAGTATATACAGTAGGTAAGAGATGCTTGCTTTGTCACATTAAAATAAGAAACTTTCTAAATACAATCAATTAAAAAATCGGTACCGTTTCTAAAATAATTCAGTTTCTGTTCACTATCCCTTTCTCAGCATCTGTTTCTCTTCATTCTCTCTTCATGAAGGCGTTGGGTGTCAAATTTTCATTGACATTGGAATATATAGGAGGACTTGCTTTCCTACCACAAACAAAATCTAACAAAATAACTGCCTTTGGCCCAAATCCTGCATGTAGAGAGACATGATTTCTGGTGATTTTAATAGAGTGAGCTCTAATACATCTTCAAAAGGAGCTCCTCTATAAGATATATTGGATTTGACCGTCATTCAAAATCAGACTCTCAGCTCCTCCATGAAGCAAGAATGAAGACAGACAGATGCTGAGAGGGAGATGAAAGAATATTTAACTGATTATATTTAGAAAATATCTTATTTCAGTGTGATGAAGCTTATATTACATTTTATTACATTTTTGGGGAAAACATAGAATTAGCTTGAACTTATGCAGGTTGGACTGGCCTGCTGGGACACTGAAAACATCCCAGTGGGCCGCAGCCCTGACGAGCCTCTCCACATCTGGCCCATTGCCAGCCAAAGATTTTTGGGGTAGAAGGAGGGGCAGAGTAGAAGTACGCTGCCATGGTGAAAAAAAAGGCATACACAATATTAAGGAGGAGGTGCACAATAGGGACGTCAGCAATGGGGGGGGGGCTTTGTTCTTAGATTGCCAGTGGGCCCAGATACCCCAGTTCAACACTGAACTTATAGGATCGGCAGTCGGTATCAGTCTCAGAAGATTTGAAGCAAATATTCTCCAAACGGAAGTTCACAGAAATCAAATCCATAATCTTTGGAATCCTTTAAAAAGTGCAGGGATTTGGCTGAATCCTGAACTGAATGGTGCATCTCTAGAGCCAACAAAGACCAGAGAAATCCAGTCTACATTTCTAGCCCTGCAGAAGTTGGTTGATGTTACATCTTCTCTATCCCCATAAAACAAGTTACTATTATGACACATATGTATTCAGTAAATGCTTTGCCCACCGGTTATTCTTCTGGGCATCTGCATGATTGTCAGATAAGATTTTCCTCCTTATAACAGAAACACTCATTCTGAAGATACAGCAAACTGACATACTGAAAGGTCACTTGCTATCAACTGTGGTGAATAGTAACCTGTGTTTTCCTTGCTAATGGGAACGGCACATGAAACATTCTCTGGCATTTTGCCTGTGGCAATTTTCCTTGCTTAAAATGCAGCTTTAAACTCAGAGCCACACATCGTATCAAATGCTGTGAGAGACTCACCAGACAAGTGTTACCAATGGTATTCAGAGGAAAATGGGTCATAGCGTAGGGAAGCATTTATCTAAACTGGACATTGTTATGAAGGAAAAATTGTAGTGTTCTGATACTATGCAGGCAGTGAAACTAAGGGTTGCCATACAATAAGGACAAGGAGGACCTTTAATTATGGATTGTGTGTTGCACAATGATAGCTGATCTCTGGACAGTCTCTGGTTTTTATTTGTGTTCAAGGAGTTGGCTTCTGGGAATCCCGGTGGCTCTTGGAATGTATTGATCCACAATCCTCGGGTTGTAGCCTCCGTAGTAATGAAGTCTGTCCTAAGGGTTCTGAGGTGCAGTGATATTGTAGGGTTTGGTCGTATATAATTGACCACTCTGTGTGTTCAGTGTGGAAACTGCCCTACATCAAGGTATAATGGTTTGTAAGTGGGGGTTCAATATATGATGGTATGAAAAGTATTGTTCGGCAGCTATAATACTTTGTGTATCCTCTGCATAGCCCCTTCTATATGTTGAGTTGGGAGTTGAGGCAAAGTATGGCACATTTGGTAAGATACAATCATAACACATTTTCCTTTCATTCTATCATTATTGCAGGTACATTTTTTTTTTTAAATCAAAACTGTGCACAGAGAGAGTATCTTTATACACTAAAACCCCTCCTGTTGGGCCCGCAGTCAATTATTTAGTAGCTCTCTCCCTCAAGGCAGTAGTCATCAATTTGATATTTTCCAAACCATGGTGTTAAGAGGACCAGCGACACCAAAACATGTAGGGAGTTATGTAATAAAAGACACTAAGTTTGTGCA
Source organism: Xenopus petersii (assembly GCA_038501925.1). Lineage (NCBI taxonomy): Eukaryota > Metazoa > Chordata > Amphibia > Anura > Pipidae > Xenopus > Xenopus petersii. The sequence continues at coordinate 42,624,356 of CM076674.1, read as the reverse complement.
GGTACAGTAATTCATAGCAACCAATTAGCATTAAGCATTTCCAGTCACCGGTTTAAAAGAAAGCATCTTATTTGTTGCTATAGCAAATGGGCAAACTTAGCACCTTTTATTACATATGGGGGATAGAAGATTAATTTAAACTGGCACACTAGTCATTCAGAACTAACGAGACAACAAAACCAGCAGTGACAGGTGCATCACAAGTATAGGAGTTATAGAAGATGCATTATTTCAGTACTTTTGTGTAAAACAGTCCAGTTCCAGTCTACTGGGTGTAAAAGGGACAGCATCATTTTTGTACATGATTTTCTTTATTCACTTACAGTACTACACAACACTATATGAATGACTCAACAGATAATAAATATTTAAGTGATTTTACATTATGCCACTAGGTGGTGCATGAAGTGAAAACTAACTACAGAAACACTTGGACAGCTTTAGTGTCTCCACACTTGTCACTCCCCTATAAAGGGAATGTCAACCCAAAAAATAATTTTTCGCCTAATAAAAGAAAACAGTTCTAAGCAACTTTTATATTTTAGAAGTTATTTGTCTATGTAATGCTACTGAAACTAGTGTTTGTCTGTCCCTGGTCTATTCTCTGTCCTGATGGCTCAGACTTGATACAATGAAACACAAGTGAACTGATTAACAGACCTGTCTTTGCCGGGGAACGGATACTTTTGCAACAAAAAGTAACAACCACAATTTTAGAAAATACTGCTTTTAATAGCAATTGTTTTTGCAAATAACTTTAAACACACTGGAAATGTTTAATGAATGTATATTGGTGAGTTGCTTAGAATTTTGTTTCCTTAATTATGCAAATTTTTATTTTGGGATTGACTTAAGCTGGCCATAGATGTTGAGATTTTTAAAAGATCAGATCCTGATCGTGAGACCACGATCTTCTCAGAACGATCGTACGATCGTACGAATTTACCATCAACTAAAAAGACCAATTTGCCAGGAAAACAAAGGGGAGCTGCCTGCTTGGCCCTGCAAATATAGATAGATTGCACTGGGACCGACAAAGATTTTTTGACCTGGCCGATCAATTTCCCGACAGATGTCGGACGAAAAATCGTAAGATGTACGATCGTTCGAATACCACTAACCGCACGATAATTTCGAAGGATTGGTCGGACTTCCCTAAAATCGGTCGTTCGGCAAGAAGAATCGTCGCGTCTATGGGGACCATAACCCTTTTTATAAACGATAATCCTTGGAGCAGATGGCATCCATAAACTTTGGGTTTTTAGCCAGAGAGTTTTTGCAACTCAGGAGATAGCACAATATAATCTAACATTGAGGGACCACCATTTGAAAGCTGGAAAAAGAGTCAGAAGAAGAAAGCAAATAATTAAAAAAACTATAGAAAAAATAAATAACGAAGGTCAATTGCAAAGTTGCTTAGAATGGGGCATTGTATTACATACTAAGAGTTAACAAAGGTGAACTAACCCTTTAAGGCGACAAACACCTGATGAGCATTTGCACAAGCATTTAGACGTACGAACTCTAGGAATTATGTAGAGTTTTTAGAAAGTTCCAGCTTAGTGATTATGTGAACAGAGTGAATTTTACTTTTGTGGAGTGATTGTGCCTTTAATGCTATGGTATCCAAAAAAAATTGCATCTATGACTTGTGTAACAAGAATGCAGCACCTTGTTCTTTAAAACACTGCAAAAAGCAGCAGGGTGTGAAAAAAGAAAGTCAGTCTGGAAAGTATCCGTACTCTCAGACCGAGTCGGCAGCTTATTGGCCCGTGTATGGGGCCCCCCGACGGGCTTCCCCGATCGAGATCTGGCCGACTTCCCGACGGATCGCGGCCACATCTGTTAGTCGATGCGGTCCCGCGATATGACCGCCCGTTAACATTTGTTAGGATCCTATCATTTGGCCCTAGGGCCCACGATTGGATCAGCCCGATATTGCCCACCTCAAGGTGGGCATATTGGGGGGAGTGTATGGCCACCATAAGGCTAAATTGCCATATATCGTCGGGGTGCACAATTAAAATATATAAGAGCTGCAATTTAAGAAAACGACACTTTATTCAAGTCTGTATTAAAGATCTTTAATGTGATCAGTGAAAGCCTTTCTAGGCCATAGTTTAGTAAACAACACAATGTCAAGGTCACAAGATAATTAAACCTAAACATAATGAAATTCATGCATAGTGAATATAAACACAAAAGGCAACAGACTACAACAATTTTTGACCAAACAGAAGCCCCATGTGATTAGCAGAAATAAAGGAGAGTGCCAACAAGGTTTGTACAAGTAGACTGTAATTACCCACTTTTATTAAAAAGGAAACCAGAAAAGGAGAGACAGAGCCACAGATTCTACAGTGTACAACACTTGAAGGGTTAAAGTAATGCTAACTTTGTTATCATTATTCTGAGTTACAAGTACGTCATCATTGTATTGGTACATAAAAATGTATATGCAAGTTGCTGTTGTTCAACTACAACTCCTCACAGTTCTCATCAACTACATCTCCTCAAAACAGATGTTCAGCGACAGCTGCACAGCAAAAAGCTGAAAATCACTAAATCTTTAAAGCTGCTTGCTTATGGGCAAAGCACATCTTCACCCAGATATAAGGGTCTGATGATGTGTTTATTGTATTTATTTATTTATTTTGCAGTGCTTAGTTCCTCTTTAGAGCACTGACAAATTAAGGGCAAGGAGCATAAATGAACAATGCAATATTTATAGTGCAAAAATGGTTGCCTCTCCCTTGAGTGCCTATTTGTTGCTTTTAGTGGGCAAACCCAGTCATAAATAGGGCTTCTTTACAAATAATATAACAAAGTATTAGTAAAAGGGGCATTTGTCCAGTAAACAAAGGAATCCATGCCATAAAAGAGCTTAAACAAATAACACAAGAGATTCTTATATTTAGAGCATTTTTTGGCAATAAAGTTCAGCAGAATGTTGCAGTTATATAAAAAATAGCAATATCTAAATAAATTATATTAATGGCTGTCTTTTCTTGCCTCTTATTGACACAATGACCGGGGGCAGATGAGATGCATCCAACCGAATAGTAAAGGGGTAGTGTTACCCTCAATAAAGCCTTCAATGAGACATTGCTAATTACAAATGACAGGCTCCTGACCAGTCTGGGACTAGCGCTAACCAAACATGCTCAGAGACCTTGTTCACATACTGAGCTACACAGATGCCTTTCACACAATCAATGGCGTCCTAAAAACTGGATATAGAGGAAACTACATATTTATAAAGGCAGTGCAAAAAGTGTTACAGAATTACACGGCGGCAAAATGGATTTTAAAACATTTCACCGTACACACATTTCCAAAATGATACAGCAGAGTTTAGCAGAATGTATGCGCAAAGGGAAACCTGGTGGAAACCCACTGCAGCTTTACAAATACACTAAAGTTTTTTTTTGGCTAATGTTTGTATTGTATTTGTATTTTTTTTTTAGTGAATGACCAAGTTCATGCAATTATAAATATATCCCCTTGTAATTCTGTGATTAAAGGGAAAGCTAAGCAGAGAATAGATGTAGTGATTCAGTCCAGAATCGGAAAAACAAATGAGAAAAACATATATGCATGCACATACTATCCGATTTTGACTAAGAGAAAATATTGCATCCGACAAAAACAAACTTTGCTTGTTTATGACAGAATGCATTTTGTCCCATGCCACACCGTGCTGATGCAAATTCCGTAGAGGTTGTGGACAAAACAGGCTCAAAAACCGCAGATACTTTGCTGCAAGGTTTATTCAACACAACATGTTTCAAGCATTGTGGCTCTTTATCAAGTGTTCCATTTGCACACTTCAACACTTGATAAAGAGCCACAATGCTCGAAACATGTTGTGTTGAATAAACCTTGCAGCAAAGTATCTGCGGTTTTTGAGCCTGTTTTGTCCACAACCTCTACAGAATTTGCATTTGCTTTTAAGTGGGACAGAAGCAGTGGCACGGGCATGATATTGTGTAACTGGTACCAACTCTTATTATTTCCACACCATGCTGATGATGGCCATCCACAGAAATGAGAATGAAGCACACTGCCTTTAACATGGATGCCAGAGTACAAAGCAACATTGAAGCAAATACAGTTTTGCATGCACAATGATACAAAACTGTCAATTTACATGAATAATGCAAAGAAAAAGTACAAAAATATATGTAATAAATGATTATATAAAATCAATAGAATGAAGCAATGGCTGAAGCAATTTACTGTAAATAAATGTTGATGATGGTTAATAAGCGGCATAAATAAAATGAAAAGTTTGCATGTGTTTCCCATTATGCACAAACAAACCTAAATGCACAACTTTAGTAAATTGCACAGGATCTCTCTCATGTATATAAATCTGTATCTTGCAACTTTGCATATGTCTCTGAACAGCAGGACTTCCCAGGTCAGGGCTAGCTGGAGGACACACAATAAAGGCTGCTGATGGGTGTTTAAAATAACCTCAATTATTCTCATTGGGTTTCTTAATCACCTTTCCCAATATAAAGCTGTAAAAATTGAAAAAAAAAAATTTTCTTTTGTGAAATCTAGCAGTTTTGTTGCGGACTACAACTCCCATCATTCACCGCCAGCCGTTGCGACTCTAAACATTGTCTTTGAGCGACGGTCTGTAAAAAATCAGTGACTGGAGAATTCTACAGAAATACATTGCTAGAACAGAACGGATAACTGTACAATTCATCACCTTCTAGATTTAATAGGGTAGTCATGGTCCTCGGCTCCTGTTCGCCTCAGTGTAGGAAAGTGGAGTAAAAGTTCAACTGGCTGACTGCCACCACTTTGTACTATTCTCATTAAAGGAATAGTTCAGTGTGAAAATAAAAACTGGATAAATAAATAGGCTGTGCAAAATAAAAAATGTTTCTGATATAGTTAGTTAGCAAAAAATGTAATGTATAAAGGCTGGAGTGATTTTATGTGTAACATATCAGTCAGAACTGCTTTTCAGCTCTCTTTGTTTACACTGACTGGTTACCCTGGCTACCAGGCAGTAACCAATCAGAGACTTGAGGGGGGGCCACTTGGGTCATATCTGTTGCCTTTGAATCTGAGCTGAATGCTGAGGATCAATTACAAACTCACTGAACAGAAATGTACCATGTGGCCCCCCTTCAAGTCGCTGACTAACTCAGAGTTATAGAGCTGAAAAGCAGGAAGTTGGATTCTGGCTGTTTTATTACACATTTGTTCACTCCAGCCCTCATACATTACATTTTTGGCTAACTAACTATATTAGAAACATTTTTTATTTTGCACAGCCTATCTATTTACCCAGTTTTTATTTTCACACTGAACTATTCCTTTAAGCAGCACAGCGCCTTCTACTGTTGACCATTTGGGCGAACACACACACATTCGGCGGACATCTTTGTTTTGGGCAATACCTTGTCAAGTTTAAATGCAACAAAAAAACACTCCATAAAATCATAATTGTTAAATAATGACGCAGACAGTGCTTCTCAAACCCTTTTAATCTCAACTTTAAACTGGCCTCTATATTTCCCAAACACGCTATGGCGCCATTGGCTTCAACTGTGGTCACGTGCCTACGCTTTTCTAGGAGGACACACGCGGAAAAGGAACTCTCCCAACGGGCTTATCCTTTTCAACAAGGACAACTTTATTAAAACGCCGGCGAACAAACAACACAGGCAATTTCGGAGCGATCAATATTATGACACTTTGCTGATGTGCGTAGTCCCCGTCACCCTCTGTGTATGTTGGGAATAAGTTGAGGTATATGCGCTCTAGTTGTCTTCCTTTCTTCAGCTCGCCTCGACGTCCTGTCGCGAAGGCAGTTTCCAGCAAGCCGACTACTAGCGACTAGCGAGAGGTGAGTCTGCGCGCCAATTACCCAGCGTGTTGTGAGTGAGGGAAGAGTGAATTTACAATCAGAACTAAGGGAAAGTATGTCATTCATTGCTTCCTTCTCGGTCCGCATTCATCATGAAACAGATGCGATGGCGGGAACTGCAATGTTTATCGGCGTCTCTCACTCGTATCCAAGTCCATGAGGGAATGTGAATGACCCACCCCTTCCCCAGCTGGGTCTCTGTAGCACAAGTGCATGGCTATTTCATAAGTTCATTAGTACAGTCAGTACTTGTGGAGATATATAATGCCTTCCCCTCTCTGGATACAGGTGTATGTAGGGCAGCAATAAACAGTGTTCAAATGCACCTCTCACACTGACTGAACTATCCAGAGCAGCCAAATAAATCTTTCAACTTTACACCCACCCCAACTGGCTGACAGGATGGGTTCTAGAGCCTCAACTGGGTTCTACAGGTTCAACTGACCGTAGACTCGCATTTTATCCCTTGTACAACGAATGTTCGGACATTGATCGTTCATTTCACTGCCACAATCTCAAACGAACCATTCAGGTTTAAATTGTAGCTTTAAAGTAGGAAAAATAGCTAATCAGACGATGTTCTGGTCATTAATCGACCGACCACAATCATACGAAAGTTATGCCCTGGAAATAGCAGAGACGTCACCCAATATGTGCAATACATGCAGAGGTGTTGTCTGTATGGGGAATTAGCAGAGCATGCACTCAAATGAAGGCAATCTTCCACCAGGCAATGAAATGAAGTCAAAATGTTTATTATGTCCAGGGCCTGGCGTCCCAGACAACCCGGCCGGCCGCGTCACCCCTCCACTGAGCGACACAACGTATGCGTGCTGCCAGGCGCGTCACAGTGCACACCACCCTCCTCTAACTTAGGCACATGCATGCACAAAAAACAACAGGACTTCAGACCGGACTAGGGTAGGTAGCAGTTTAAGGTACGTGCCGGGCTCCCCCCAAGCCTTGCACTCTAGGCACGTGCCTACTCTGCCTACCCCTAGTTTCGGCCCTGATTATGTCACCTCTCTCTCTCTTTTATATATTTCATGTTACAGACACTTCATCATATCAAACATCAACGTTCTAACCTCTGACCAATCACCATTGTACTAAAACAGGACAATTATTCCAAGCTCACAGACAATCCAAAAATCGTACAAAAGGAAGATTCGTATGATTATATATGTGCATCTATGACCAGCTTTAAGCTGGCCATAGATGCAAAGATTTGATCGTACGAATATCCATTTCGTACGATTTTCGGGGCCGTGTGTGGAGTGTTCCGACATTTTTCGTGTGATGGTGATCGCACGTTCAGTTGATCAGACAGGTTATAAAATTTCAGCTACTGATAATATCTCTGCATGAATTGCCAGCTTTTGTCGGACATAATTTTCTTACGATTGCTGTTAGGGGCAGAACATTGTCTGATCTGTTCTTTTACTATTTTATTTGATCTGAATCAAATAAAATAGTTAGTGGCAGGTCGGGAGATTGCACCGCACAATCATTTGTCAGACATCGAGAGTATATCTGCACATCTATGGCCAGCTTTAGAGCTGTGGTTTGTGGACTTTTTTTTTTTCCTTTTTTTTTTTAAGTTCAAGCCAGGCCCTCCGCCAAAACTCCTAAAAATGTTACAGATATAGGAAAATAACTTGGCAAGAGCTGTTTAGCCACATTTCGGCAAAGCATATATAGGCCAGCAAATACCTTTGTACCCCATATATCACTTAAATCTCAGGACATAAAGGGCAACATATGATTTGGCTCAAATCCTTCTAAAAGTGTTGGGATGTAGCTAAATCTTGACCCAGCTTCTGCATCAGGCATGTGTCATTCAATTATTTGGCCCCTGAGCCAGTGATCCGATCGATAATTATGCGGTTGCTTGATCGAAGTCTGTGATGTATTGTCCCAGTTAAAATTGTTTCTCTCAGTCAAATTATTGAATATCCTTTAGGTTTCTTAGTTTTATTATTAAACCTGCCAAATTAAAATGTCCTGCTGCTTGTCTTCTTAACTTTTTTTCAGGAGTTAATTATTTCTGGAGCATACCAGTGATGTAACAGACATTAATATGGGTAAGATATTTTAATTTTAACTGCTATAGAAGATATTTGTAAATAATATGAAGATGTAATGTGGTCTTTTGTCCCCCCAAAATACTAATTATCAACATTTTCCTTTTTCAAACTATTTCAAAGGAGAATAGAATATATACTATGTACTGTATCATGTTGTTTTTCTTACAGATGATGTCAAGGAAATGATTTGGGAGAGTGAAAACAACTCTACATTTAAAGTGCATTGTAAAGAGACTGCACGCAATTCCTCTTACAATTTTCAGGTTTGTTGTCCTTTTTTTATGGGATTTTATGATTTTAAATTGTAAACATGCATATTGTACACAAGATATATATTGCCACTCAACACAAAGAGGCTTCAAAGGCTTATGGCATATTTAGATTCTTGTCTTTGAACACAGTAGCAGCAGTAAAGACTTCAAGACCACCCCAACCCACTTTCCTTTGAAGCAAGTTCCACAGGTCGTCTAGAATAGATAGCCAATTGTCAACCAGGCATGTTTTGTTATAAACATCACCTGCTGAGGTCCACTTGTATATCGTTTGTAAGTGACCCAGGTTAGATCCCCCTTCTCTACATCTGCATAAAAATATTTATTTGGAGTACTTTTTTACTTGTACTCTTGGAGCTGATAGTTCAAGATTAATAGACACTTGGCATTTGCAACATTGTAATTGGTCCTCAAGGGGAAAGGAAAATGGACTACTCCAACACTGGGTTGAAAGTTCAAACCGATTGTAAACCCAAAAATAAAACTCTACAGTTACAGAAAATGTCATTCTAAACAACTTCCCCAATATACATTAATTACAGAAATTCAATGATTTTGAAAGTTACAACTATGTATACAAAAAATAAAAAATAAAAAATCCAAAAAACACTCAAATACAAGTTAATGGTGAACTGGGCTGAACACTGTTTTCACTCTCGTATTAATATTTATGCTCTGTCAGCATCCTAACAACAGAACAATGGGAAGGTAACCAGATAACAACTCTGTAACATAACAGCTGCCTAGTAGATTTAAGAACATCACTCAATGGTAAAAATCCAGGTCCCACTGCAACACATTGTTACATTGAGTAGGAGAAACAAAAGCCTGTCAGAAAGCAGTTCCACAATGCAGCACTGGCTCTTTCTGAAAGCATATGATCAGGCAAAATTACCTGAGATGGCTGCCAACAGACCAATATTACAACAAAAAAAAAATACACTTAATGTAATGAAAGGAATGACATTTTATATGGTAGAGTGAATTATTTGCAGTGTAAACAGTGTAATTTAAAAATAAAAACACCATAAAAATTATGACAGAATCCCTTTAATATATTCTCCTATTTCCAGCCTTTGCTCTTACAAAGTGTAAATTATACATCTAATTAACATTGATTTGTTTATTCTTACAGTTTACTTCTTTGCAACATAAGCATTTTGAGATAACTGGGATGAACTCCATTCATAAACCAAATTTTGTCTCAGGTAAAATGTTTTTGATGTTCTTAAGATTGCGAATTACAGATATGACCCATACTCCGTTTTTTCCTTTTCCCCTTACATGGTAGAATTCACTAACCACTTTCAGCATAAGGTATAGGTATTAGGTTCCTAAAACTTGTGTTCTCAAATGGCGCAATTATTTTCTGGGAAAAAGAGCATTGGGGAACAAAGGGTTGATTTTAAGATGTAATCATAGTATTTAAGCACTTTCATTTCTGCAAAACGTGTAGTTATGTATGATTTCTGTACTAGCAGAAGTACAGTTTTTGAAGAACACATTCAAGGCTGTTGAGTGCCTGGGGTTCAGTTTTTTTGGCAAAGGAGTCTAACCTGCTAAATAATGCTATACTGGGCTCTATAATAACTTGGGATTAGCATATGAAATGGTTGTTAATATTTTGGATATTTGCGTATCAGTTAAATGTTGTTTTTTTTTTGTTTAATTCCACACAAAGAAAAATATGAGAGAGCTATGCCTCCAAGAGACAAAATGATGCTACATCAATCCTCTGAATTAATAAAAGTAAAGCAAAATGGGAATGGGTATGCTGTGCTTCCTGCAAAGGGAGTATTATCTCAGAAACCAAGAGTACCCAGGTCTGCCCACGTGGAAGCACGAAAATTGAGGTAAACTTTTATTGAAACGATGTCCATTTTATGTAACACAAATTTTAAACCTTAGATGAAGGACTTGTGGCTTAGATGTGACAAAACTATTCCAGCATCCTTACCAATCCCATTATATTGACAAGTTCTATAATCAGGGCCTGTCATTTACAGACAAATTTACTAGTTAACTACATGTTTGTAAATTTGTTTTGTATTTGGTTTATAAAGGTTTTGGTTTTAACACTCCAGCTCGTATAACGTTACTGCTCATACTTCTCTCCTCATCTGATTGGGTGCTCACAATTAGGGATGCACCGAATCCAGGATTCGGTTCAGGATTTGGCCTTTTTCAGCAGGATTTGGATTCGGCCGAATCCTTCTGCCCGGCCAAACCAAATCCGAATCCTAATTTGCATATGCAAATTAGCGATGGGGAGGGGGATTGCGTGACTTTTTGTCACAAAACATATGCAAATTAGGATTTGATTTGGTATTCGGCTGAATCTTTCACAACGGATTCCGGGGTTCAACCAAATCCAAAATAGTGCATTCGGTGCATCTCTACTCACAATAGACTCTTGTCGACTGGTAATAGTTAGTTAAAGATCCTGTTCAGTTTCTTTTATTAGCTGGTTGCTGGTATACAGTGCAGAAACGGTTTCATATACGGGGTGTTAAAAAGCATCTGATGGAACATTAAAAGATTGGAAGAATCCGTTATGCTGAGTTACAAGGGGACCTGAATTTGTTATTATCACTTATTTGCATTACAGTCTATGAAAATATTTTATAACAATTTGTGTTAGTGTAAAGGCCATTTAAGAAGAAAAATATTTTCCATAAGGCAGAAAAGGTGGACTAAATTCATTATGATAGTGTAATTGAACTCGAGGTTTATGCTTTTTGCTGTTAATGTATATATTTTTTCTCCCAATCCAGTGGAGCTTTAAATGCTGTTTCTGGAAAACCAAATCATACTCTCGCATCAGCTTATGAAAAGTCCTTTCCGTTTAAGAACATTGCATGTTCAGTTTCGTTGATTGGACCTTGTCGTCGAAGCCCTAAAAAAATACAGAGGCGGTTTGTCAGTACAGTTGGAGAAGTAAGTAAAAAAAAAAAAATCGTATATAATTATCATGTAGATGCTGATTGCACATCAAAACTTATATCAATACATACACTTTCTTTTAGATATTATAATTAATTAAAAAAAAAAAAAGTATAATCTTATATCCCAGTGTTTGATTGAATGAGATCCATTATTTTTCCGATTAATGTTTGTAAATCATTTCTCACCATTTGTCGTTGTCATTTGCTTTTTTTTATTTTTTCTTCTTCCCTTCAACCCTTCAACCCATAACAGACAGTACGTGAGGAAGAAAAGGAAATATACAGGCAGCTACTTCAAGTGGTGACAGGAAAAACCTTCTTATCCACCAAGTCTACATCCATTTTGCCCCCACAGGTGTAAGTGTGCTTTTAAGAAAACATTTTGCTTTACAGCCTATGTAATAATAATAGAACACACAGGTTTTCTTAAAGGGATCTTGTCATCGGAAAACATGTTTTTTTCAAATGCATCAGTTAATAGTGCTACTCCAGCACAATTCTGCACTGAAATCCAGCAAACAGATATTTTTATATGCGATTTTGAAATCCGACATGGGGCTAGACATTTTGTCAATTTCCCAGCTGCCCCTGGTCATGTGACTTGTGCCTGCACTTTAGGAGAGAAATGCTTTCTAGCAGGCTGCTGTTTTTCCTTCTCAATGTAACTGAAGGAGTCTTTACTATTGAGTGTTGTTCTTAGATCTACCAGGCAGCTGTTATCTTGTGTTAGGGAGCTGCTATCTGGTTACCTTCCCATTGTTCTTTTGTTTGGCTGCTGGGGGGAAAAGGGAGGTGAGTGATATCACTCCAACTTGCAGTACAGCAGTGATGAGTGATTTAAGTTTATCAGAGCACAAGTCACATGACTTGGGGCAGCTCAAAAATTGACAATATGTCTAGCCCCATGTCAGATTTCAAAATTGAATATAAAAAAATCGGTTTGCTCTTTTGAGAAATGGATTTCAGTGCAGAATTCTGCTGGATCAGCACTATTAACTGATTAATTTTGAAAAAAATGGTTTTTTTCCCATGACAGTATCCCTTTAAAACTGGCCACACATGGGCTCCTATTAGGGTTGCTTGGACATTTTAATCATGGATGGCAAAACTATTGATCCAGTTGTTCAGCCTCTGTGACAGATAATCAGATTGCTTGGCAGGTGCAACCCCTTTCCAAAGGGGTTGATAGGACTGAGCAGAAAAGGGTCAGGAAATGCTTCCTACTTCAGAAACTTTAGTTTTTGCTGCTCTGTAAAGACAGCCAGAACAATGAGGATGTGCCTGTAAAAAAAAAAGCGCTCAGAAGAAAACTTTACATTTTGTCATTTGGGTGAGTATATGTTCCTTTTAAATATTTCATTCTATCAAAGTTTTTTTTTTTTTTTTGCAGGTCTAGATGTTTGAGTTCAAATAACAGTATTTCTGGGCAGCCTGTTGCTTCAAGTTTGAGTTCTCTAGAGCCCAGTAGTTTGGATACAGAATCTTCATGTCGAACATCATTTAGCTATTTGCAGCCATCAGGTCAAATTTCAGAACCGCTTCTAAGCAACTCAACAAATTACAAAGTCATTTCTGACACACAAGGCGCAAGTAACCAGCAGCCTTCTAAAGAAAAGCTTGCTCCTAGATCACAACAGTCTCGAGGTAAAACAAATAAAAATTTCTGTTTTCTTTGTGCTCTGTTTCTGAATTATATCCACGTTTATATATTTTCACCTATTTCAGGGGAGTTGTAATTATAATGAAATTCAGCTCTATATACTGATCACAAGTATTCCAAGTTAGAAGTCACATGCAATTCAAGGATAATTTGTTAACCTGTACTCTTCGTGCATGTAACAAGAACCTTGTTTTTACCTTAGTTTGTGCACTGAATAGTCTGAATGATCCTATTTCATGGCCATTACAAAACAAATTTTACAACAGAACCAAGGACAATATTAAATATCTGGAATTTTATTTTTGCGTTTCTTAAACTATTAGAGGGCATGGTTGGATAAACCAACCAATAGAAATGTCAACCCTGAAAATCGTTTTTTATCTACATTTCCGACTTTTCAATGTCCTAGACTATTAAGCTACTGATTTTTGTTGTTGGGTGTTTTTTTTTTTTTTAAACAGACGTTAGCAGTTTCTCTCACCTTAGGTTAAGTGTAGAGTAAATGTGGGTAGCACTGGTAAACAAAGACTGAATTACATACTTGGCTAAGAGTAATCAATATTTCCAGAAGTGCTATTACTATTTCAATTTATATTATTTTTATTTTGCTTACAGGTTCAGATTCACCCATTGTTCTAGATCCTGTTGTCAAACCTCAAGAACCCGCTAGGTAATTTTTGTACTTCTCATTTTGGTTAATTATGCAAAAAGAGGAAAAAAAGGGACAGAAAAGGACACTTTGCTTATATGCTCTCTGCACACAGGTGGACATAAACCGTAATATGTGTTATTGATGTTCAGATGAAAGGAAAATATCAACAATGAGTGGGAAACCTATATCATAAGCTGTAAGGATGATATAAATGATGATGATGTTGACCATAAGGGACAGTATACCCCATTATTCAACATAAGTTAAATCAATAAAGTTTTTGCTGAACATACTTTTTGCCTGTTGTTTTAATCAGGACAAAATTGTGATTTTTAATTTAAACAATACCAAATGTTCTGACACCCCCTATTCTGTGGAATAAAAAGAATTTTAAAGATGAGTGTTACTCTGCACAATCACCAATTTTATTATCGTGCACAACATGTGTTCTGCCTCTTAAGCAGCTATCAACTGGCAGACCCCTTGCTTTCTGCCCCTGTGGATCATAAGTGCCCGAATTAGACATTGTAACTGCCTCTGCTTGTGCCCTTTACTAAATAATGTTAATCTTTGTTAAATAATGTCTTTTATTCATTTTCTTAAAATAACAATGTCTGATTTTACATTATTTAAAACGTATAATTCATAATCTTTTTTACTTTTTTCCTCTTTAGTCAACCTTTCTTTCCTGCAGAGCTTTGGATTAAGGAACTGTAAGTAATAAGCAATCTCTTTATTTCTCCTGTAAGTGGAATTTACTGGTATTTAGCTTAATTAGCCACTGATATTCTGCTCCTTTATCAGCACCAGTTTGTTTGATGCAAGAGCACGAGAAAGAAGGCGTCAAATTGAAGAACAGAAGGCCCTTGCCACACAACTTCAAAAACAGGTAGCCTTTTTCATGCAAATTTCATGCATATTTATTCAATCCACTTAGTCAGTGCAAGTTTGGCAATTTCACAGACTTGCAGCTATAAGGAATCATACACCCTAACCATCCAACAATCATAGAATTAGTTGTGGTTGCTGTCTAGTTGTCACTATCTAGGACAGGGGTAGGCAACCCGCGGCTCCGAGCCTCATACGGTTCTTCATCCTGCTTGCTGCGGCTCGTTCTTGCCTGTCACACCATCTATACAGCCGTCGCACTTGCTGGCGGCTTCTTGAGTGCGCAACCGCGGTAAGCTAACGGTTAGAGAGGGAAGATCAGCATAGAGCCTCAGAAACAGAAGTCACATTAAACAGATAAGATACTAGCATTTAATAGGGCTATTCAGTGTTTAATTTATTTCAACGTAGGCCTACACACTGAACTTCTGTTTGTTGTATTCTGTTATTGTAACAGTTAAAATTAAAAAAAAAGGTTAAAACTTTTAAAAGTTTATATGTTATGTTTTGTGGCTCCAGATTTTTCTTTAGTGGAAGAGGCGGCAAAATGGCTCTTTTGATAGTAAAGGTTGCTGACCCCTGATCTAGGTCAATATCTAGAAAGTAAGCACCAAACCAGTCATACGATACGGTTTAAATGCAATAAAAATGTTACTTTTTTGTGAAAGAATTTACCTTTGCGCTGCAAAAATAAATAAATAAAAGACCTATAGCTCTTGGTAGGGATTAGTTGAGTCTCAAACAATTGCCAAATACATAGACTTGCTGCTTTACCTTTCTAACAGGGCTCTTGGTATATCTTCAGCATGAATGGACCAGAACAGTTTTTTTAATTTTTTACCCATTGAAATTTTTATTTGTAAGCACGTGCACGCACAACTGGCAAATGTAAAAACTGACATTTGTTTTTTTATAAATCCAAAATGTTTAGAGGCTTCAAGAATGTTCAGTACAAGACTCTATAGATTTGCACCTTCGTGTACCTCTTGAAAAAGAAATACCTGTTACACTAATTCAGAAGAAAGAGCAGGAGTCCCCTCAGCCTGAAGAAATTGAATTCCCTGCACTTACAGAGGTAATTTCTTACCACATTTTCCTTGTTATTAACATTTTCTGCTAGAGCAACATGGCCTCTTTCCTGTTGATCATGATTTCTGGCTCTGTGTTTAACCTAATTTTTTTCATCCTTTTGCTTTACACAATTATGTGCAGTGTTATGTGTTTGAAAAAACTGGATTTTTTGTTACTCACCGTTAAATCCGTTTCTCTGTAATCGAAAGTGGGACACAGGGAACGATGGAGTTAAGCTTCACCCTCCAGGAGGCAGGACACTTGATAATATTAATTAAGGGGCATGCCATACTTGGCTTAACCCCACACACTGTGCCGAATCTTCAGTTTGTCCCAAAAAAATTAACAAGAATATAACTGATACAACTATGACAGAATGCAAGCCAGGGATTTTCCTGGACACGACCTTCTGGTCAACGGCTCGTCCTAGGACGGGAAGCTATGTGTCCCCCTTTCGACTACAGAGAAACGGATTTAACGGTGAGTAACAAAAAATCCACACCTTTCAGGAATGTACGTATGGTGTCCTCCGTTGCTAGTCAATGTTGGAACAAAATAGACAATGCTGACACTTGGACCTTTAGGGAACTGAGCTTTAGACCTAACTGTAACCTTGCTGTAAAAATGATAATAGTCTAGGTGTGTTGAGTTCTAGAACTGAGACATCGAGCTCTTGACACCAGTTATAATAGGAACGCCACACTCTTTGATAAGACTTGGAAGTAGTGGGTTTATGTGCCTTAAGCAATGTCGCAATAACTTCTTCTGCTATCCCCTGTCTTCGCCAGATGGATGCTTCAATAGCCATGCTATTGGGGGTGTGTCACTGGACCCTGGCTGAGCAGGTGTGGTCTGCATTGTAGTCGGACTGGATGGTCTATTGAAATTTCCTGCAGATCGGAGAACCATGTTCTTCGAGGCCAATAGGGCGCTACTACAATTACTGTAAGTGCTGATTGCCTGATTTTCTTGAGAACTCGAGGTAACATCGGAAGGGGGGGGAAATGTGTGCTGGGTCGAATGTCCAAGATTGTGTCATGGCGTCCACCTCCACCAATAGTGGATCTCGGGCTCGCGCGAAGAATGTGTGGCCCTTTCGGTTGGTTTGGATGCCATCAGATCCATCAGTGGCTGGCCCCAGAGACCCACTAGCTCCGCGAATACTTCTGGATGAAGTTCCCATTCGCCTGAAAGTACTTGGTTTCGACTTAGGAAATCTGCCTTTATGTTGGACACTCCTGGAATGTGGATGGCCGACAATCTTACTTGGTTGGCTTCCGCCCACTCCAATATGAGATGTGCTGCTTTGCTGCGTGTTCCTCCCTGACGATTTATGTACGCCACTGTGGTGACATTGTCGCTCTGGATGCAAACTGGTTTTTGGTGCAGGAGACGTGACCATTGAAATAGTGCTAGTTTTTCTGGCCCGTAATTCTAGGATGTTGATGGGGAGTTTGGACTCCCCGTGAGACCATTGACCTTGTGCTGATAGATTGTTCCACGTTGCTCCACAACCTTTCAGGCTGGTGTCCGTGGAGATGACATTCCAATCCAGAGTCGGCCAGGATTGTCCCGTGGTCAGGTTGTCCGTCCTCAACCACCACTGTAGAGTCTCCCTCCTCTCCATGATGATAGTATGTTTGCTTGTAAGGCTCATAGGTGAATTTGTGCAAATGGTACAGATTCGATGGTTGATACCATGAGACCCAGAACCTTCATTGCCATGTGGACAGTTGGCCTCTGGTGGAAGTAATCGCACCTGAGTCTTGATCTTGTGTTTTCTCTTGTGGAAGGCATACCAGATGTGTCATCTTGTTGAATTTCAGGCCTAGAAACACCATCTGGTAGCTGGGCTGTAGGTTGGATTTTGACCAATTGATGGTCCAGCCGAAGCTCTGCAATAGCCGAATTGACTTGTTTAGGTCCTCCTTGGCCTTCTTTTCTGACCTGGCTTTCAGGAGAAGTACGTCCAGATATGGGGTCACCGATACTCCCTGAAGCCATAATGTTGCTGCTGTGACCGCCATAAGCTTGGTGAACACCTGTGGGGCCAGACCGAACGGAAGTGCCACAAACTGGAAGTGTTGGTTCGCAAATGAGAATCGGAGGTATTTCTGATGAGGGGTCCAGATTGGGATGTGGAGGTAAGCGTCCTTGATATCTAACGACATCATTAGCTGTCCTTGTTCCATTCCACGAATCGCAGAGCGGAGTGATTCCATCTTGAAACGGATGGAACGGATAAACTTGTTTAGGATGTTGAGATCCAACACCGGTTTTAAGGACCCGTTCTTCTTTGGTACTATGAACAGATTGGAGTAGAACCCTGAGAATCTCTCCTGTTGTGGTACTGGTACAATTACTCCAGTGCACTCGAGTTTGGCAATGCAGTGTAAGAAGGCCAGAGCCTTTGTGGGGTGTGATGGAACTCTGGACATGAATTTTCGGGGGGTTTGTGAAGTCGAGATGATAGCCTTGTGTAACTATTTTGTTGACCCATGCATCTGAGACACTTGAAAAACTGAAGATTTAGCACAGTGTGCGGGGTTTAGCCAAGTATGGCATGCCCCTTTAATTAATATTATCAAGTGTCCTGCCTCCTGGAGGAAGGAGCTAACCCCATCGTTCCCTGTGTCCCCCTTAGACGACAGCGCAAGTTGTATTACCAGTAGACTGACTCTTAGAGGGTTATTTATTAAGGTTCAACTTGTGTTTTCCACGAAAATTCTAGTTTTCAAGGTTATTTTTTTTGGTCAAAACAGACATTTTTTATTTTTTTTTTTTTTTTTTTAGAGATTTTTGAGATTTATTATACCCTGAATGTATATATTACTCACATGCGACTGGTCTACATCCATCCTCGTGGTGGCCCTCAGTCAGCCGGACTCCGCTCCTGGCAAATTGACAACGTCCAAGAAAGCAATATATAGACTGGAGCCAATAACCACGGGATATTAAAATAAAAAGAAGTCTTTATTTCCAAGCATCTTTAAAAACACAGACAGGCATTCTCCTGAGACCATTCAACTAAACCACAGTGTGTCTAGTCACCTGACGCGTTTCGTGCCTCTCTTTGGCACTTCATCAGAGGTGGAGTCTGTTCCTAGCTCTCTGTCTTATATAGTGAGTACAATTAAAATGATACACCCATTAAAATTAGCATATTACACTCATGGTTCACTTTCAGGCTATATCTTCTCTATATCCTCTATATATATTTGGGAACATTTAGTCAAAATTTATATAATAATCTGAATCTCTATACATAGAAAATATTCTAGCATTTTTTTTTTTTTTTTTTTTAGTTCACTTTAGTTTAGAGGAAGCATGAAACCTCCCAATCACTATTTAGTCCCTGTGGAAGGCGTGTTTTTAATGTGAAAATCCAGTATACCTCCCTTTGGTCTATTTTTTTCTGCAAGTCTCCTCCTCTCACTCCTAGTTTAACCAATTCTATGCCTTGGAATTTTATTAAGTTGAAATTACCATTATGTTTTAACATAATATGTTTGCTTACAGCTGATATTCTCCTATGGCTATGACTAGTGTGATCCAGGTTATTCAGATTGATGGGTGTGAGATGTTCTCGTACTCGTTCTTTTAAGGAACGGCATGTGCGGCCCACATATTGTACGCCACACTCGCACGTTGCTAAATAGATGATACATTTAGAGTCACAATTAATGTAACTACGTATAGGATAATTCTTTTCAATTACAGTGCTATTAAAGCTTTCCTTTACAGTTATGTGTTTGCAAACTTTACATTTATTTTTGCCACATTTATAACACCCATTTTTGTTTAACCATAGATCACTTTTCTTTCTTGTTTTTTTGTGTGAGTATAAACTGGGAGAGACATCACTTGCAATGGTTCTATTACGTTTGAATACATATCTGATATTATTCAGGACTGATTGGTCCAACAATGGATCCATTCTAAGAACATCCAATCTTCTATTGATTATTTTCTTAATCTGATTTGCCTGGCTACTAAAGGGAGTAATAAACAATGTTGATTTTTCATTAAAGTGTTTTTGTGAATTATTTGTTTTGTTTGCCTGTCTATTATTAGATTTCTTATTTTGGGCTCCACTTAAAAGGTCTTTTCTGGAAGTGGCCACCGCTCTCTCATAAGCCTCTTTTATATCTCTCGTATCGTATTTCCTTTCTAGCAGTCTATCCCAAAGTGCCATAGCCTGGTCCTGAAAGGCATCCCAGGTGGTGCAAATACGTCTTAGACGCAAAAATTGCCCCACCGGGATGCCCCTCAGGACCGATTTGGGATGGCAGCTGTCGGCTCTTAGAATTGTATTCCTCATATATACCAGTATACAACATGAAACAGGGATGAAGGCCATATAATTTTGGCTACTCTATTCGAATATCTATGACACAGATACACAACGGTTCATCCTGCTCAGTATTGAATACCTCCTAACACATAATTATTTTATGTTTGACGGGGTTTTTTACCTCCAGAGACGGGGCACCGCAATGGGGGCAAAATTTGCCCCCACATATGCCAATCTTGTAATGGGTTGGTGGGAACGGTGCAACGTCTATGGACGTACTAACCCCTTCAGACACTGTATAAAGAGTTACCAACGCTACATAGACGATTTGATCATAATTTGGGAGAGTACTGAACAGGAGGCCATCAAATTTGTGGAATACTGTAATATCAATAATCTAAATTTACATTTCACACATAATTGGCAAAAAAACAAAATTGAATTTTTGGACATTTCCTTAAAGGGTGTCGTTAATGATAAAATAGAATGTGATGTATATATGAAACCCATTATGAGGAATACAATTCTAAGAGCCGACAGCTGCCATCCCAAATCGGTCCTGAGGGGCATCCCGGTGGGGCAATTTTTGCATCTAAGACGTATTTGCACCACCTGGGATGCCTTTCAGGACCAGGCTATGGCACTTTGGGATAGACTGCTAGAAAGGAAATACGATACGAGAGATATAAAAGAGGCTTATGAGAGAGCGGTGGCCACTTCCAGAAAAGACCTTTTAAGTGGAGCCCAAAATAAGAAATCTAATAATAGACAGGCAAACAAAACAAATAATTCACAAAAACACTTTAATGAAAAATCAACATTGTTTATTACTCCCTTTAGTAGCCAGGCAAATCAGATTAAGAAAATAATCAATAGAAGATTGGATGTTCTTAGAATGGATCCATTGTTGGACCAATCAGTCCTGAATAATATCAGATATGTATTCAAACGTAATAGAACCATTGCAAGTGATGTCTCTCCCAGTTTATACTCACACAAAAAAACAAGAAAAGTGATCTATGGTTAAACAAAAATGGGTGTTATAAATGTGGCAAAAATAAATGTAAAGTTTGCAAACACATAACTGTAAAGGAAAGCTTTAATAGCACTGTAACTGGAAAGAATTATCCTATACGTAGTTACATTAATTGTGACTCTAAATGTATCATCTATTTAGCAACGTGCGAGTGTGGCGTACAATATGTGGGCCGCACATGCTGTTCCTTAAAAGAACGAGTACGAGAACATCTCACACCCATCAATCTGAATAACCTGGATCACACTAGTCATAGCCATAGGAGAATATCAGCTGTAAGCAAACATATTATGTTAAAACATAATGGTAATTTCAACTTAATAAAATTCCAAGGCATAGAATTGGTTAAACTAGGAGTGAGAGGAGGAGACTTGCAGAAAAAAATAGACCAAAGGGAGGTATACTGGATTTTCACATTAAAAACACGCCTTCCACAGGGACTAAATAGTGATTCGGAGGTTTCATGCTTCCTCTAAACTAAAGTGAACTAAAAAAAAAAAAAAAAAAAAAATGCTAGAATATTTTCTATGTATAGAGATTCAGATTATTATATAAATTTTGACTAAATGTTCCCAAAGATATATAGAGGATATAGAGAAGATATAGCCTGAAAGTGAACCATGAGTGTAATATGCTAATTTTAATGGGTGTATCATTTTAATTGTACTCACTATATAAGACAGAGAGCTAGGAACAGACTCCACCTCTGATGAAGTGCCAAAGAGAGGCACGAAACGCGTCTGGTGACTAGACACACTGTGGTTTAGTTGAATGGTCTCAGGAGAATGCCTGTCTGTGTTTTTAAAGATGCTTGGAAATAAAGACTTCTTTTTATTTTAATATCCCGTGGTTATTGGCTCCAGTCTATATATTGCTTTCTTGGACGTTATTATACCCTGAGCCTGAAAATAGCTTGAATCTGAAAATACACCATCTAAAACCTGTCAAGGTCATGTAGGAGTCAGTGGTAGTCAGTTGAACCATTTTAGGTTGTTAATAGCCTTCATGATGTTTAGGTTTTTGTTCAGAGATAAATAACCCCCTTAATGATATCCAAGAAACTTGCCTTTTATTAAGATTCCCATTGTACCCACTTCCCTTTTGTCTTTTGTAAGTCATTTTTCTAAAACATACTACTTAAAACATTTTATATTGATGTGTCTTTTTAATACTCCTGATATAATATCCTTTGTCTGAGTTTGCATCCTTTTGTTAACATTATTAGGTTATGGAAAGAGAGATTAAACGTGCTCTGTTTGGTGGGAGCCAAGATCAAACTTTAAGTGAAGGATACAGGCTAACAATTACGCGAAAAGACATCATGACTCTTCATAGTTTAAACTGGCTAAATGATGAGGTATGTATCTGCTCCTCTTTTCTGGCAATGGTAATGTTTTTATGGTGATATTTTTTATGTATGTTCACTCGTATTGCTTATACTATTGGGCAAGCAAAACAAATTAGATTGTGTGTGATCATTTTTGCTAGCCATTTGCCATTTTTCTGTCAAATTATCTTATAATTAAAACAAGGTTTTTAATGTTATTTGGGTAGAGGAAATACCCTTTTATAGCTGTATATTGACCTATTTCACAATATTTTTAAATTATTATTATATGTTTCTTGGAATATTGATTTTAGTATGTAAATACATTTTTTCATAAACAATTCAGATTTTGTTGGAAAATACTGTGCTTTCAAAAGTGTGCAAAACGCTGCAAAGTGGAAACCCTTCCAAGCAGTGAATATTTCTGAAGGTTTGTGTTTGTATTTTCTGTGAAGGACAGCTAACATGAGCTTTCGGTAATTGCAAATGGAAAACATACTTTAGACCAAAAGCAAAGTAATACTGCAGTAAACACAGATACAGTATGTTAAAAATGAGTCAAATAGAGAAGTTATAGACCATTTCCCTTTAAAATGATTCATAGATAAAATACTTTTACTTTTTGTAATTAGCTTGTGCTTACAAAGTTAAATACCCTTGGTAGTCCGTGTCTAGTGTAATTCAAAAGCAGCAATTATCTCTTCTATTAAAGCAGAACTTCTGCAGCCTGTATATTTGGCAACTCCAGTGAGATCTTGTTTGCTGAGTAATGAGTCAAAAAGTCAAAACATAATTTGTGCTACAGGTATGGGATCCGTTATCTGGAAACCCGTTATCCAGAAAGCTCCAAATTACGGAATAGCTGTCTCCCATAGACTTCATTTTATCCAATTAATCCAAATTTTTTAAAAAAAGTTTTCTTTTTCTCTGTAATAATAAAACAGTACCTTGTACTTAAACCAAGCGAAGATATACTGTAACTTAGCTTTTTGGAAGCAAAACCAGCCTATTGGGTTTATTTAATGTTCAAATGATTTTCTAGTAGACTTAAGGTATGAAGATCCAAACTACAGAAAGATCCATTATCCAGAAAACCTCAGGTCTCGAGCATTCTGCATAACAGATCCCATACCTGTACTTTGATCCTTGTGTTATTGCCATTGTCCTAAGTTATTCTTTTCTGTCTTTGCCACAGATAATAAACTTCTATATGAATCTTCTAATGGAACGAAGCAAACGAAAAGGCTTGCCAACAGTTCATGCTTTCAATACCTTCTTTTTTAGCAAGTTGAAATCTGCTGGATATCAAGCAGTGAAGAGATGGACAAAAAAGGTGGACGTATTTTCAATGAATATTTTATTGGTGCCTATTCACCTTGGAGTACACTGGTGTTTAGCAGTAAGTAATACGTTCCCGTGAAATGTCATAATTTGATTCTGAACGGAGTTAAATGCTTACAACATACGATCCACTTCAGTAGACCGTCCCAACTTTAAAGGAGAAGGAAGGCTACCAAGGCAGTTTGCCAATATATTAGCCACAACAGTACAAGCTAGAATGACATTTTTATTCTTTATAATATTTTTCCATATCTGAGTAAACAGTTCTAAACACAGTTTCTGTTTGTGTTTAGGATGGCAGCTGCCATATTCGCATGCTGTGACATCACTTCCTGCCTGAGTCTCTCCCTGCTCGCGCATAGCTCTGGGCTCCGATTTCAGTAAGGAGGGGAGGAGGGAGGGGTAGAGGAGCAAACTGAGCATGCTCAAGCCCTAGCCCTGGAGGTTTAAACTGAAAACAGGGAGTCTGATACAGAAGCCCATGTGTATACAATAGAATAAAAGAAATGCTGTGTGCATCCCTAGTTTGTTTTGACAGAGGACTCTGAGCAGCATTGCTTTGAGGGTTTTACCTTTCTCTTGCCTAGATTGGGGGACACAGGCACCATGGGGATGAAGATTCTGTTGCTTGGAGAAAGGACACTAAAAGGTTAAAGTTGCTCCTCCTGCTCTGGGCTTCATCCCCGCCTACCTCCTCAATCCTCAGTTTTCTTTTAGTGTCCTCAGAAGGAGGATGGACACTTCGTGGCTGGGAGCAATGGTACAGATTTCAGTATCATGCCACTACTGGGGTCAGTGTTTCTCTTCCAGAACCCCTCCAGCCAAGGACTTCTGATCTGAAGATGCTCTATAGCCTTCCTGCTCTACAGAGGCTGCAGGCTGGGGAGCTCCCCACCACACTACCCTGGGCAACTGGTTCCCGCTCTCCAGAGGCTGAACCAGTAGCCGCAACGGAGGGTATAGCTTTTATTGAGCATTCCTGGCTGGCACAAGGAGGTAAGTCAATTCCCTCCTCCATCCCCCCATTACATGCTATTCTGACAGATTTCCCTAGGCATTTAGTTTCACTTTCATTGCTATTCTCTGACAGATTTCCCTAGGCATTTAGTTTCACTTTCACTGCTATTCTCTGACAAAGATTTCCCTAGGCACATTAGTTTCACTTCGATTCTCTGATGGAGAATCCCCTACAGGGGGATATAGGACACAGCTTCTTCTATCCCTCTTGTGCCTGTAACTGCATTTTTACCTTCCTGCCGGGTTCTCTGCGCCATTTCCCAGCAACTTTCGCGCCACTATCTGTCGCTGCACCTATTTCATTGCGCACGCGTCACTGCACACGCGACTCACGGGCGCCATCTTACTAAGGTACTATACCAAAGCCCGGGAAACCTCTCTGGTGCCCATTTTGGATCCGCATCTCTCTCCAGCACTGAGCGTTTCCAGCCTCACTGTCTCTCTCAGGGAAGAACAAGGCACCATTTCTTCCTACCTTAGTGAACAGTTAGTCACACTTCCCTTACTCTTTCTCTAGGCGACCTACTGTGGGGGTTTTCACTACTTCCCTCTGTCTCCATAGATCACACTCTAAGGGAGAGGTGGTTCACTCCTCTGGATTCTCCTAATATTCCCCAATATCTTTACTTACTGGGTGGCACTATCTACATACTATAGCCATGACGGGCAGGGCAGATGACCAGTCCCTTCCCAAGCAGGCAACTGCACGTACCACCAATGCAATTTAGTATTTGGCATGGGCTACTTGCAGAGCTAAATTTGCTAGCGTTTGGCTTAGCCAATATGTGAAGCCTGTAAGGCTGCAGCAGTCACTGCACAATTACAATCCCACACAGCCCTACCAGCCAGCTCTGCGACAGCTACGGCTAATCAAACGAGCTTGAATTCTGAATTGGTGTGTGCTCTATCTCTAGCGGGTCTACAAAACCTAGCCAGAATTCCGGAGACTCTAGATAAGGTCCTACAGCACTTATCTACACAGCTTAACAGACCGGTCACTCAGCAGTAGGCCACAAAGTGACCTCCCCTTTCCCAGCCTGTTTTGCCAGAACAGGAAGAGGCATCGGGAAGAGGGACAGATCCTATCTGCAGATGAATAGGATCAGGATACCCCTAGATCACAAAGAGAGGTCGAGAGCCTGATTCAGGCACACCCCACCTTCAGCAGAGCCAACCAAAAACATTCAAGAGGCAAAAGAAGTCTTCTTGTGTTTTTCCAGCCTATGACAGTTGGATGACATTGTTAAAGCACAATGGAAAATGCCAGACCATAGAGTCCAATTTTCCAAGCGCTTTACTCAAACTTATCCTTTTACTGTACAGACCTTGGTCTTCACCCCCAGCTGTGGACCCACTAGTCTCGATTGTCAAAGACCACCACCATTCCAGTAGCCGATGTGGCTCCCCTAAGGATCCTATCGTCAAACGTCTTGAGGGTTTCTGCAAGTAGATTTTTACAGCAGCAGGCGGAGCTCTCCAACCTATTTTTGCCACCCCATGGGTATCCAGGTCAATGCCTAAATAGCTCAGTCGGTAGAGTGCATGGCTCAGGTCAATTACCTGGTCCAAAAGGTTGTGGATCGATTCCCACCTCTGCTAAAAAAACTCAGCTCCAGAGTAGCTCTGGTATGCTGTGCTTTAACCAACTCTCAATAGTGATGGAAGGGTAAGTGCCAGAAGCCCATCATCCACCTTCCATTTGGAAGCAAACATATTTTTGCGTAGCAGTCCTGGACGCGTCTAAGCTCGTCGCAAGGGCTTCGGCATAATCCATTGCAGCCAGACGTTTCCTTTGGCTAAAGAACTGTTCAACAGATCTTAACTCGAAGCGGTCTCTGCTTGGTCTCCCATTCTCGAAAACAACTTTTTGGCGCTGAACCAGAGAAGGTAATTTCTCAAGCTACAGGAGGCTTCTGCAAAACAGACCCAAGAGGACTACCTTCAAAAGGCGACCATTTTTTCGTCCCTTTTGCCAAAATTAGAGCCAGAGCCAAAGGTCCCAACATGAAAAACAACAAGCTCCAACCCGCCCCAGATTCCAGACAAGGTAGAGCACTTCTTGGTCAGGAAGCAGAGCAGCACCTAAGCACGCTCTGGACAAAACAGCCTCCGCATGAGGAGGTGCCCACCCACGAAAGCTTACCCTTAGGCGGACGCTTAAGTCACTTTCGGGAGGGGTGACGGCAGAGAGAGTACTGGACCCCTGGGTCCTACAGATCTTATCCCAGGGCTATCTCATAGAATTCGCTCAGCTACCCAGAGGTGATTTTCCATCTCAAGGCTCCCTACTGGAGAACCCAGGCACTCAGCATTCCAGGGGGTTCTACACGACCTGACTGCCTCCGCGGTAGTAAAGGCGGTCCCTCAAAGGGAAAGGTGCTTCGGTTTCTACTTAAAGCTTTTTATAGTACCCAAAAGGATGGATCTTTTCGCCCGGTGCTAGACCTAAAGGCACTAAACGACCATGTAAAGAAGCACCACTTCAAGATGGAATCCATCCAGTCAGTCCTAATGTCCCTGAACTTAGAGGATTTCATGGCGGTGATCGACATCAAAGATGCATACCTGCATGTCCCCATACATCCCAACCACCACTGGTTCCTTCGCTTTTCGGTGGCAGGAGAACATTGGCAATTCGTGGCACTCCCCTTCAGACTATCCTCCGCGCCAAGGGTATTCACAAAGGTCATGGCTGCGGCTCTAGAGGACCTGCGACTGCAGGGAGTGAGTGTCATACCATACCTGGACGACCTACTGGTAAAGGCCTGTTCCATGGCACTGGCCGCAACTCATCTCCTGACACTAACGCTGTTAGGCTGGCAGATAAACTTCCAAAAATCTCGACTTATACCTGCTCAGAGTTCAGAATATTTAGGGCTTGATCTAAACTCTTCATTGGGAAGAGCCTTCCTTCCCCAATCCAAGATCACCTCAATGCAGGGGCTCCTGTCAGCTCTGCAGAAAGCGGATCAGGTACCTTTACGATTGCCATGAGAGTGCTAGGGACTATAGTGTCATTCCACGATTCCATAAGCTCAGCTCCACACCAGAGCCTTACAGAGACTGATACTCCCAACACCAGAGGAGGAACCGAGCGGAACTAATCTGCTGGATTCCCCTATCAGAACTAGTTTGAACCTCAATCAATTGGTGGCTTCAACCAACAACACTTCAATCAGGAAAACCCTTCCCCGATCACCAGTGGACAGTCATCACAACAGATGCCAGTCTACAAGGTTGGGGAGGAGTATTGGGAGACCTAACAGTACAGGGACGTTGGTCACAGAAAGAACAACTACTCCCCATCAACATCCTGGAATTAAGAGCAATCTACCTCTCATTGCTCCACTGGTCAGGCAGACTTCAAGATCTACCTGTAAGACTGCAGTCACACAATGTGACAGCCGTGGCTTACATCAACCACCAAGGAGGCACAAGAAGTCAAGGGGCCCTCGCAGAGGCACAGTGAATTCTTCTGTGGGTGGAAAACACAGTACCAGCTATCTCCGCAGTTCATATTCCTGGAGTGGACAATTGGATAGCAGATTTTCTCAGCCGAGAGACCTTAGATCAGGGCGAGTGGAGCCTACACCCAGAGGTTTTTCAACTGATTCTGGCAAGGTGGGCCACTCCGGAAGTAGACTTAATGGCATCCAGGTACAACAACAAGTTTTCGAGGTTCTTCACAAGAAGAAACGACCCTCTTGCCCTAGCAGTGGACACACTGGTGGTTCCATGGCAGTTTCGCCTAGCATATGTCTTCCCACCACTGCCACTTCTGCCAAGGGTAATCAAGAAGGGTAGAAACACTTCTAGTGGCACCCTACTGGCCACACCACACTTAGTTCGAAGAGCTCATAAGTTTATCAGTGGACACACCATTCCACCTTCCAGACAGAATGGATCTGTTATCTCAGGGAATGATCCTCCACCTAAGTTCACCATGGCTGGCTTTAACGGCATGACACTTGAAGCCCTAATCCTAGCCAGATCAGGAGTTCCAAAAGAGGCAGGACCGACCTTACTAAGGGCCAGAAAGCCCGTCTCCGCACGCATCTACCACAGGGTATGGAGGACATTCATATCCTGGTGTAAATCTAAAGCTAAAAATCCACAGTTTTGGGACGAAAGTAGCCTATTGTTATTCCTTCAGGAGGGTTTAGACAAAGGGCTGGCGCTCAGCTCACTGAATGTTCAGGGATCAGCCTTATCTATCCTTTTCAGCAGCAGCTTGCAATGCTGCCCAACATCAAGACCTTCCTCCAGGGAGCATTGAGGATGATACCGCCATACCGTCATACAATCCCTCCCTGGGATCTCAATATGGTACCTTCTGTATTGCAGGAGCAACCGTTCGAGCCATTGGATCAATTCCATTACCTCTGCTGACTCTTAAGGTAGTTTTTCTATTAGCCATCACTTCGGCTAGACAAGTTTCAGAACTAGCAGCTCTATCCTGTCATCCACCATTTTTGATTTTTCACAAGGACAAGGCGGTGTTGAGACCTACCCTGGATTTTCTTCTTAAGGTGGTGTCAGAATTCCATCTTAACCAGGACCTGGTGGTTCCTTCATTTTGCCCTGAACCAAAGACAAAGTTGGAACAGTTACACAACGTAGATGTGGTTCGGTCTCTCAGAACATATACCAGGGCTACCGCGAGCAGAAGGAGGCTAGACAACCTCTTTGTCTTACCAGAAGGATCATGGAAAAGCCTTAAGGCATCTAAGGCCACCATTGCAAGATGGATTAGGTCAACAATCTTGAAGGCCTATGAGGTACGAGGTAAGGCCACACCCTTCCGGGTTCAGCTCATTCTACTTCTTTGCTCAGCACTTCTTGGGCGGTTTGCCACCAGGCTTCATCAGAACAGGTCTGTAGGGCTGCAGTGTGGTCATCCACACACACCTTTTCCAAATTCTACAAGGTGCATACATTCGCCTCACCCGAAGCAAGCTTCGGGAGGAAAGTGTTGCAGGTGGTTATTCCCTGAACACTAGGGGTAAAAAGTCCCGCCCTCATGGGTAGTTTTGGAATATCCCCATGGTGCCTGTGTCCCCCAATCTAGGCAAGAGAAAAATAGATTTTTGTACTTACCGTTAAATCCTTTTCTCTTGTCCTACATTGGGGGACACAGGCCTTCCCTCCCTGTATTAGTTCAAGTTAATGTTGATCAGTTAATATCTTATATAATTGTTGTTCAAATACCAACAAGTTCAAACAGCAGATGGTTCATACCGTGCTTAGCTTGCATTGGGGAGGTGCTCCTTCTCTTCACATGGGCAATTGGTAGGGCTTGTCATCTCTTCTTCGGTCAGAAAACTGAGGATTGAGGAGGTAGGCGGGGATGAAGCCCAGAGGAGGAGGAGCAACTTTAACCTTTTAGTGTCCTTTCTCCAAGCAGCAGGATCTTCATCCCCATGGTGCCTGTGTCCCCCAATGTAGGACAAGAGAAAAGGATTTAACGGTAAGTACAAAAATCAATTTTTCTGATAAAGCTTACTTAGTTTTAACCTTTCCTTCTCCTTTAAAGTGTATACGTTTCCTTATACTACAGGTGGCACTGTGGTTCAGAGAAACTGCTATATTTTATGCGCAGAAAAAGAAATACTGTAAGGCACAGTTCTGCTTGCAGAAAATGAGTAAGGCATAGAGGCTTATTTATTAATAATGGAATAAAGAAACAACCTTTATGAGTAAGGACTGGATAGATGGGGGTTTGTTTAGGAAAATGATGCAAGTTGTTCTCAGACAAGAGAAGACTGTAAATTGTCAAAAATGCAACTCATAAATGCAAATGGATACTCTCAGTAGCTACTATTGCTTAATAGTTTTATATATGTTGGCAAACAACAAAGGCTGTTTCTTCAGAGACTTTTCATCTTTAAACTTAAAAAAAGCTGGAAATTCCTGTATTTCATAATTTATGTTAAAAAGTCTGAACACTTGTGTACACCCAAATGAAAGAGAATTCATTTTGTAATGGCATTTTCTGTTTTGATAGGTTGTAGACTTCAGAAAAAAGTCCATCACGTACTTTGATTCAATGGGTGGATTAAACAATGAAGCCTGCAGAATCTTGCTGTAAGTAAATGTGTATTTAATCACTGCCATATATAACTATGCATGTTAAGAAAGCCTTTAACTTGTTTGTGGCAGCTTGTCCATGCCACATCAGTGCAGTGTAATTTACTACAGGTATGGGATCCATTATTTGGAAGCCTGTTATCCAGAAAGCTCTGAATTACAGAAAGGCATCTCCCATATATACTATTTTAATCAATTTATTCCGATTTTTGTTTTCTCTGTAATAATAAAACAATACCTTGTACTTGAACCAAATTAAGATTTTTTTTTTATTAGAGACAAAACAATTCTTTTGGTTTATTTAAAGGGGATGTTCACCTTTAAATAAACTTTTATGTGATGTATAGAGTGATATTCTGAGGTAATTTGCAATTGGTTTTAATTTTTTGTTATTTCGATTTTTATTTAGCAGCTCTCCAGTTTGCAATTTCAGCAATCTGGTTGCTAAGGTCCAAATGACCATAACGACCATGCATTGGTTGGAAAATGAACCTGGAATATGAATAGGAGAGGGCCTGAATAGGATGATGAGTAATAAAAAGACGAGTAACCTTGCAAAGGATTTGTTTTAGATGGGGTCAGTGACCTCCATGTGAAAGCTGGAGAGAGTCAAGATGGAAGTAAATAATTCAAAAACAATAAAAAATAAATAATAAAGACTAAGTGAAAAGTTGCTTAGAATTGGCCATTCTATAACATACTAAAAGTTAATTTGAAGGTGAACCAACCATTTAATGTTTAAATATGTCCCAGTAGCTCCCCATCTTCTTTTCTGCTGATTCACTGCACATGCTCTGTGCTGCTGTCACTTACTGAGCTTAGGGACCCACTCACAATATACAGTACACGTAGAATAGAAATGTCACAATATAAGGCTGATTAGATAATTACTTCATGCCAGCACAGAAACCAGTGCAGTTAGCATCAGAATTTAATAATCAGCCCTGTAGCATCAGCTTATATTACAGACCAACTTAATTTCTGCTTAATAATTTGCGACGACCCCTAAGCTTAGCTTCTCAACAGCTGCTCAGAGCCCACTGAGCATGTGAGTGTCACAGACACTTTCCAAAATGGTGACCCTCTGTGATAAGTTTAAACTCCTAAATTGCCGCTATTGAGAAGCTGAACATTTGGGGGCCAATTCATAACTTCAAGTGAAGGATTCAAAGTAAAAAAACGTAGAATTTCGAAGTGTTTTTTGGGCTACTTCGACCATCGGATGGCCTTCTTCGACCTTCGACTACGACTTTGAATCGAAGGATTCGAACTAAAAATCGTTCGACTATTCGACCATTCGATAGTCGAAGTACTGTCTCTTTAAGAAAAAACTTTGCCCCCCTAGTTCGCCACCTAAAAGCTACCGAACCCAATGTTAGCCAATGGGGAAGGTCCCCATAGGCTTGCCTAACTTTTTTTTGGTCGAAGGATAATCCTTCGATCGTTGGATTAAAATCCTTGGAATCGTTCGATTCGAAGGATTTAATCGTTATTCCTTTGATCGTTCGATCGCAGTTTTTGCGCGAAATCCTTCGAAGTCGAAGGATTTTCATTCCCATACGAATATCGAGGGTTAATTAACGCTAGATATTCGACTCATGATGCATCTGCCCCTTAGGCTGGTGCAATAAGTTCAGTAAATAAAGGCATTTTTAGCCATATTAATTTTTAGGGTTTAGTTCTCCTTTAAAAATTTCTATTTATGAAGGGTATATACCTTTTAATTTAGGGTTTACAATTGCGATTTGCAAGCCGGCAAAGCTCGCACATTACTAGTTTAAACTATTTTAAAACAGTTTTGAGTAAATTATATTGATTTAAATGATTAATAGGTGATTATAGGGGTCCATTTATTAAACCTCTATTTTTTTTCATGGTAAAATAAAAACTAAATTTTTTGGAGATCAATCCTATCTCAAAGCTGCTAAAAAGCTGAAAATACTCAAACCTGTTGAGGTCATGTAAATGGCAGATGTTCCTGAAGCTGTTTCATAACATAGTGATCTGAGCTGGATAATAAAGTTTGATAAAATAGTGTGTTCAGAGAGTAAATCGTACAATGTGAATTGACGCTCGATTTTGTCGCAACGTTTTGTCTCAACTTTCGTTGCTTCGATTTCTTCTCAAGAAAAATTATTGATAAACGAGTTCAATTCATGGAAAGGGAGTTTGGTCAACTTTGTTTTTCCTAAAAAACAGATGAATTAGAGTTTTAGTAAATCAGCCCCCTAGTGTTGAACTGCAATGAGGCAGTGCCTCTAGTGGATCTTTTCTCATGAAATGGATTTTCTTTTCTCTAAGAAAGAAAAGACAGCTATTCTGTTGTTACAACATTTTCATGGGAAAAGCTTTCTGCTTGACAAAAGGACCAAATAAAATACTGTTAATGATAAATCAATAGTTTTTTTTTGTTTGTTTTAATTTGCCTTTGTTAATATTTTCCTGGAGTCGTGAAAATTATTTGTGACCGCACCTCATGCACGTACATTATTTTGGGTTTAATTTTTAGATGAGCAACTTGTTAATTTGTTTTAGGACATGCTGTAATTATGCCTCAAATATTAACATTGCAGACTATACCTGAAACAGGAAAGTGCTGACAAAAAAGGAGTAAGTTTTGACTCAAATGGTTGGACCCTCACCAGCAAGACAAGCCAGGTATGCATTTTGTTTTTTAGATATTGATGAACACATTTTCTTAAAAAAAAAAAATGTAATTTGTAAAGTTCTGTTGGGTTTTTTCCCCTAGCAAATTCCACAACAAATGAATGGCAGTGATTGTGGAATGTTTGCCTGCAAGTATGCAGAATATATCACCAAAGATAAGCCTATCACCTTTACACAGGTATGCTATCTCATCTGCCTGTATACTTACTATAGTCGGATTTAGGAACTACTGTATGTGATACCTTTTATTAGGAATTTATACAGGCGTGGGATCCGTTATCCGGAAACCTGTTAACCAGAAAGCTCCGAATAACTGAAAGCCTATCTCCCATAGACTCCATTTTAGCCAAATAATTCAAAATTTTAAAAATGATTTCCTTTTTTTCTGTAATAATAAAAAAGTACCTTGTACTAGATCCAAACTAACGTGTAATTAATCCTTATTGGAAGCTAAACCAGCCTATTTAATGTTTATACGATCTTCTAATAAACTTAAAGTATGCAGATCCAAATTACAGAAAGATCAGTTATCCGGAAAACCCTATTTTTCTAAAAAGGTTTAAAAATATTTTCTTTAATCTTGAAAATTGAAGAAAGCTCAAATTTGAAAAAAATGGAACTCCGTAACCAATTTTTATAAATGGACTCCCTAGACTCATGGCACAGAAGAATTGTTGATCTCCTTGGTCCTCTCAACTAGTAAAGCTCAAATTTGAAAAAAAAATGGAACTCTGTAACCAATTTTTATAAATGGGCTCCCTAGACTCATGGCACAGAGGAATTGTTGATCTCCTTGGTCCTCTCAACTAGTAAACTGGAGTGATGACCTGTTACTATTGAATTTTTAAAGGGATACTGTCATGGGAAAACGTTTTTTTCAAAACGCATCAGTTAATCGTTCTGCTCCAGCAGAATTCTGTACTGAAATCAAATTCTCAAAAGAGCAAACAGATTTTTTTTATAATCAATTATGAAATCTGACATGGGGCTATACATATTGACAGTTTCCCAGCTGCCCCCAGTCATGTGACTTTCTGTCAGGCTGTTATGAATATATGAAATAGTTATATATTTGTGAGCCCAATTTTGCCTTGAGAAGTGCGTGTCGGCAATCCTGCGCTCTTATTTTTTAAAAGCCTAATTTTAAAAGCTTCAGCACTTTTTTCGGCAACCTCTAGCCTCACAAAGGTTTTGAATAATTTTAGCAGCAATCATTCTTCATACCGCTTTTACTCCATGGCTCTATGGATTTGCGTTTTTTTAGATGGCTCTTCCACAGATTAGTTAAAATATCGAGACCACAGTCCTTAGAGTCCTGCCTTTCTCTCCGTGTGGTGTCCCAGGGCATTAGACAGAAAAAAGCCTTATTTAGGACATTTTGGGACAACTCCACCTCTAATCTATATTCCTTTTCCATTCTTTTTATTCATGAATTGCTGAGATATATAGAATTCTCTTTTTATCACATTTTTCAATGAATTTTTGATATTTATTAGCACTAGCACTTTAACCAATTGATAATCAATGAATTCTTAAATTAATTGATGTTATATAAACACGTGCACTTTTTGGATGAACTATAACTGATGTTTTAAATGAATTCCTGAATTAATTTTGGTATAATTAATTGGTTGTGTGTAGGAATAGAATTAACTCAACAGCACATATACACTAAGCACCTTTTCCAACTGTTGCACCTTAAGGGTAAATTAATTAGTGAATTAATTCTACAACATATATTTTTAACAATATTGTGGGGTTACTGCTTTTCTTTCAATTTAATCAAGTGATCAATAGTAATTATACCTCTACATATCTGGATCTAATAAATGTGATATATACAACTAAATGTAAGAATACATTTTGGTTTCAATAAACTGTTATCCAGAATGCTCAGTACCTGGGGTTTTCCAGATAGCAGATATTTCCGTAATTTGGATTTTCATACCTTAAGTCTACTATAAAATCATGTAAACATTAAATAAACCCAATAGGCTGGTTTTGCTTCCATTAAGGATTAATTATATCTTGATTTGGATCACGTACAAGGTTCTGTTTTATTATTACAGAGAAAAAGGAAATAATTTTTAAAAAATTTTGATTATTTGGATAAAATGGAGTCTATGGGAGATGTTCATTCCGTAATTCGGAACTTTCTGGATAACGGGTTTCAGGATAAAGCATCCTACGCCTGTATTACAGAAACATATATTATAAAATTCATATCTATTAATAAAAGTTCACATTTTAAATGTATACTATTTTTGCATTCTTCCAGCATCATATGCCCTATTTCAGAAAGAGAATGGTTTGGGAGATCCTTCATCAGACATTGCTTTGACATTTATATGGAGGGACTTTGGAAGCATCGCCATTTTGGTGGTTGCAGCTTTGGCAAGTTTCTCAGAGCAGAACAAGGACCAAGAACTCTTGATTTCTCTCCACGCACAGGTTTACAACTGTAAAAAAAAAATACACAAAGCTTGTACTGTTATGAATACTTATTTTTAAACATATTTGCCAAATTTTCTGATATTTTTTTCTTTAAAGTAAAAGAAAAAAAAAACCTGGAACTCTTCAAAGAAAAACTATTTTATTTATATGACTGATAGGGCTCAGAAGAGAAGAACATTGAGTTCATTTTTGATACAAACTGTTTGCCATTTGACCGTTGTTTAATGTTTGTGTTTTTCAGAGGCAAGTCTTAAGGCTCTATTATAACCAAGGCATTTCATCTGAATGTCGTTGTTTGTGTACCATTTGCAGCACTGTTTGCTCTGTCGTTTTGTACTTTGTAAAAACAAAAAAAAACCTTTTATATTTAAAAGAATGTCAACATTTTTGTAACCTATTCTATTCACCTATAAAACCACAAATGGCTTGTTGATTCCTACTTTTTTTGTACAGACGAAGACGATTATTTCTGGGATTTTGTATGGACTTTTTTCTTTTACAGATTTATCCTAAACTGTGTAATGCATACTAAAAGTTGTACTTTAATAAGCTGGGTTATGTTTGTAGACTTCGTTTCCCTGTAATTTATCAATTCATCTTCCAGGCTACCTCAATTGGTCTCTGAAAATGTACCTGGGGACAAAATAGGGTTATCTCAACGCAGATGAATGTATTGCGGTTTAAAGTGCCTCCTGAGAGGCCCCCACTTGGATGCACAGTAAAGCAGTTGTTTTGACCAATTGCTCTACATGTTTTGGGATTTAGTTCCAGATATATATTTACTTCTCTGGCGGTCTTGCAAAGGCCTACTTCAGCCACATGCCTAATAACAGGGGAGACTAACATGGAGGCAAATTACATTTTCAAAAAACCCCACTTATATAGCGATCTTTATACCTTTTTTATAGGATAATTAGTGAGGTCACAGAAACCTTATGCACATCAGCTCTGTTATTATAGGTTATGGGGTGGAAGTCTAATAGTGGCCATACATTGGCAGATCTGCTTGTTTGGAGAGGTTGCCAAATAAGTGGATCTTGCCCACCTTGAGTGGGCGATAGCTGTCTGATCCTGGGCCCTAGGGTCCAACAATCTGATCACAAGGACTGCATCAACAAACTGAGGCAGACCTAAATCCAACAGGATTTTTTTTAACCTGCCCGATCTGACATCTATCTGATTTTCGGCAAGATATTGGTTGGAGAAGCCCGCTGGAGGGCCCCATACAGAAGCCAATAAATCGCCGGCTTTGTCTGTGGGCAGCTTTCATCAGCCTGTGTATGGCCACCTTTTAATATGTACGTGTAGCAGAGTAAGTGATGTACACTTCAAAAATTTGTACAGCACTTGGCAAAAATGTGAACCTACTTCCAATTAATCTAAACAATTAAATAAAACCCAACTGATTTTTTATGTTGGAGTGAAGAGTGCCAGCACCCAGGAAATTTCATTAGAAGTATAGCGAGAGTGGGTTATTGC
Organism: Xenopus petersii; assembly: GCA_038501925.1. NCBI lineage: Eukaryota > Metazoa > Chordata > Amphibia > Anura > Pipidae > Xenopus > Xenopus petersii. Next base: position 42,587,186 of record CM076674.1, on the reverse strand, counting down.
TTCCTATTCTCTAAATTCTAAACTGCCATTAGATCTTAAACGGCATGGCCCGATAGAAGACAACTGCTTTTTGGTGGAGCAAATTCACTATAAACACGAGTACATTGATTCAAAGAATTGGTTCTATTTAGTAAGGAATGGAAACTCTCAAAATGTATCTTGGATTTTTCTTATTGTATGGTTTGTCTTTTTTTTTTTTTTTTCTATACATATTTTCTTACAGTGATGTGGTTGAAGAAAAATATTTTATTTTATATCTTTCATGTGTTTATATTGACTTTTTATATTTAAATAAACCAGTGAATAACATTCTTCCATTGCAATATGTTTATTTTGTTATTTTGTACACAGGTGTTCACTAATATGCCCCGAAAGCTCATTGTGTTGTTATCTGTAATAGAAATATGTATGAATGGTATAGAACAACTGGAGTGTATTTATTAGCACATTGAAAGCTGTCTATATATATTCTGTCAATTAAAATATTCAGTATTCGTAAAAAAAATTAAAAAAAACACTTGGTTTCATTGGGGCTCACACACAACCTGCTCACTTAAAGCTAGTTGCTCAATAATGCCACTCAGTAGCAAACCCAAGTGACTTGTGGTTTGCTCCCTGTAAATCTGGGTTAACTGTCTATATACACTGAGGGGCAGATTTATCAATGGTCGAATTTTAAAAACTTTGAAATTCAAAAAGACCAACCGAAATTAAATCAAAGGTTTTTTTGGCCGAGTAGGTCTGTTTTTGATCGAATTTGAATGATTCGCATTGTGCCCCCAAAACGGTTCTAGGAGGTCCCCCATAGCTAAAACAGCAATTCTGCAGGTTTTAGATGGTGACTGGTCGGTCTAATTTTTAAAGAGACGGTACATGATAAATTTCGAAATTCGAACTTTTTTCAAATTCAAATCTAATTTGGACTACAAAAATTAGCTTGAAATTCAAATTTATTTGATTTGAATTTTCACTTCAACCTTTACCTTCAGCCCCTGATTATTGGGTCCGCTAACGTAGTTATACCAGTAGCAACTGGCCTTTGTATCAAGTGTGGAACCATAGTGCCATATTTAACAGAGTTTTGGGTTATGTAATAAAAGGCACTAAAGTTTGCCCAGGAGCAGTAACCCATAGCAACCAGTCAGGAGATATAATTTACTGGTCACCTGTTTAAAAGCAAGCATCTTATTGGTTGCTATGGCAAACTTAGTGCCTTTTTTTACAAATGGGGGTATGAGCCTTCATCCGGATGAAAAGTGTGAAATTAGAAAGTAGAATTCACTAAACGTCAATGTAACAGATACTCCAGATAATAGATGAATGACTATTTATTTGTCTTGCTCATTTGGATCCTTGCAGATTATGTAAAAATATCAAAAGGCAGTTGCAGAACCTTTGTAAAATATTAAGCAAATTATGTTTCAAAATAAAGCTGGCCATGTACCGCTGGTTTTGGTAGCCGAGGATGAGTAGAGTATAACAGTGCTTTATTCGCAGGTTCATTCAGCCATTACACTTTAACAGTAACTTCAACTCTAATACATTTAAGCAGTTGTCAGGATCTACCAACAGTGTGTGGTTGGCAGGTAGGAGCCGAAATGCATGGTAACATGGCGACACCACGTTTGGTGTTAGAATAACCAGGAAATGGAAGTGTGCTCAGAATGAAGTTTAATGGTAAACTATAAACAATTGGTGCTGGTGAAACGGAAGACAAATAAGAAGTAAAATGAGAACTATAACAAACCAAAGGTTGGGGCAGGCTGATGCAAGTCCGTGTACACAGGCAAGAGTTCATAGGCGGGCGGCAGGCAATACAAGTCCTAGGAACAGGTAAGAGATCAGTGGCAGGCGGCAAACAATGCAAGTCCGTGAAACAGGCGAAGGGTCAAACCAGGAGATCAGATCAAGGATGTAGCAGGTACAAGGAATAAACAGGTCAGAGGAACAAGCAGGACAAGTCAGGAATCAGGGACTGGGTAATTTCAGGAACACTGGCACAAGGCGACTAGAACACAGAAATAATTCAATGATCCAGCAATAGCTGGCAGAAAGATAATGGCTTATATAGAGCCTTGATGATAAGATCACCAACACCTGGCTTCAATGAGATTAGGGGTGGAGACATGGAATAGCAGTAATCTACACTGACAGTTCGAGGTGTGAGCTCCAACTGCCTCCAGTGGCTCAGCATGAGAATACACTGTCCAGTCAACCTGCAGACCAGGGATTCAATCCCCAATAGTCCTGACATTACCCCCCCTTCAAGTATCACCCTCCGGGTGATACTAAAGTCAAATGAAAATTTTTTAACAGGGAGAAAACCGCCAAGATCAGGAGTCAGGGTAGAGAAGCTGCCAGGGACAGGAACCAACACTGAAGTACTACCTGGAGCCACATCTGGAACCGGAGGACCACCTGGATCAGGAGTGCCACTAAACTCAAGAGCCCATGCAGGCAAGTCACCAGGGTTGAGGGCCAGAACTGAAGAGTTGCCAGTGTCAGAAACCAGATCGGAGGAGTCTAGAGTCAAAACGGAAACATTGCTATAGTTTTGAGTCAATACAGGAACCTTGGCTGGGTCAGAAACCAAATCGGTGGAGTCGCCAGGGTCAGAAGCCAGATCAGAGGAGTCGCCAGGGTCAGGAGTCAGATTAGAGGAGTCGCCAGGGTCAGGGGTCAGATCAGGGGAGTTGCCAGGGTCAGGAGCCACATCGGAGGAGTCGCCAGGGTCAGGAGTCAGATCGGAGGAGTCGCCAGGGTCAGGAGTCAGATCAGAGGAGTCACCAGGGTCAGGAGCCAGATCAGAGGAGTCAGCCAAGGCACCCATTACAGGAGGCGGACCAGCAGAGGCACCCATTACAGGTGGCGGACCAGCAGAGGCACCCATTACAGGTGGCGGACCAGCAGAGGCACCCATTACAGGTGGCGGACCAGCAGAGGCACCCATTACAGGTGGCGGACCAGCAGAGGCACCCATTACAGGTGGCGGACCAGCAGAGGCACCCATTACAGGTGGCGGACCAGCAGAGGCACCCATTACAGGTGGCAGACCAGCAAAGGCACCCATTACAGGTGGCAGACCAGCAAAGGCACCCATTACAAGTGGCGGACCAGCAGAGGCACCCATTACAGGTGGCGGACCAGCAGAGGCACCCATTACAGGTGGCGGACCAGCAGAGGCACCCATTACAGGTGATGGCTTGCCCAGGACAACAGGAAGACCATCATGAACAGCAACAGGACTGGTAGACTCTGGAGTACCAGAACTATCAGATCTCGTAGTAGGTATGACAGGTCTAGAAATGGATTTGTCCTTGGGCCCAGAGGCCACAGTACACAGGTCCTCACAGACTGAAGCCTGCAAGGCTGCTGGCTCGGAGGCTGGAAGCGGCAAGGCTGCTGGCTCGGAGGCTGGAAGCGGCAAGGCTGCTGGCTCGGAGGCTGGAAGCTGAAGTACTGGCACAGGAGCTGCAAACGGAACCACTGGCACAGGAGCTGCAGACGGGACCACTGGCACAGGAGCTGCAGACGGGACCACTGGCACAGGAGCTGCAGACGGGACCACTGGCACAGGAGCTGCAGTCGGAACCACTGGCACAGGAGCTGCAGACGGGACCACTGGCACAGGAGCTGCAGACGGGACCACTGGCACAGGAGCTGCAGACGGGACCACTGGCACAGGAGCTGCCGGCTGGAGGGATGCTGGCACGGGAGGCAGCTTTCGGGGAACCGGCACTGGAGGCAGCTTTTGGGAACCGGCACTGGAGGCAGCTTTCGGGGAACCGGCACTGGAGCCATCACTGGGACCGGCTGGGCTGCTGGAACCGGCTGGGCTGCTGGAACCGGCCCTGGGATGGGAGAGAAGTTTGGCTGGGAAGCCGGCATAGAAGCAGGAGACTGGACCGCTGGTACTGGAGCCTGAGACTGGATTGCGGGCACACAGGCTGGAACAGGCTGGACGAGAGCAGGTAGAGGCCCAATTCGTGGGAAAGCTGGGGAAGGGCCAAGCCGCCGGAGGACCGGAACCAGAAAAATCTGTTGAATATCAGCTGGCCCTGGAGCAGGAACTGAAGGTTGAACAGTGGGCCTAGGGGCAGGAGGCACAGGTATTGATGGTAACTGGGTGATTGAACGGCCCTTGAACTTAGTAGTAAATGCAGTTTGTATTTCATCCCCATCTGAGTCCAGATCTTCCCATTCTTCATCAGAAATATTTTCTAAATTGCCTCCATCAGAGAAACCATCAGAACAGGAGGATTGCAAAGTAATTTCAGATGTAGAAAAAGTTGGAAATGAGGAAGTTGAGGAGGCAATTGTAGTAGATTTGAAAATATCAGGCGATACTGGCCAGAGATCCCCTGTAGAATATGCCTTTAACAAAGTGAGAAACAGAATGGGATCCTGCAGAAAAAAAGCCTCTTCATCTATGCAAGACTCAGCCCACTCTAAGACTTTACCTCCCAAAAGGAATAATATAATTAGCCTGCTTTTCATGCACTCAGGTGCTTGCTTGAAAAAAGAGACAGTCGCAAACCTTTTACATACAAGAAGAAATTCATCAAACGTGTCCTTTTCCCCTTCATACTTTTTCACTGAGGCAAGCCACTTGGCAGAGAGTTGTAGCACAGCAGTTACCATCAGGCTCCTTGTAATTTGGCTGGATCATTCTGTCAGGATCTACCAACAGTGTGTGGTTGGCAGGTAGGAGCTGAAATGCATGGTAACATGGCGACACCATGTTTGGTGTTAGAATAACCAGGAAATGGAAGTGTGCTCAGAATGAAGTTTAATGGTAAACTATAAACAATTGGTGCTGGTGAAACGGAAGACAAATAAGAAGTAAAATGAGAACTATAACAAACCAAAGGTTGGGGCAGGCTGATGCAAGTCCGTGTACACAGGCAAGAGTTCATAGGCGGGCGGCAGGCAATACAAGTCCTAGGAACAGGTAAGAGATCAGTGGCAGGCGGCAAACAATGCAAGTCCGTGAAACAGGCGAAGGGTCAAACCAGGAGATCAGATCAAGGATGTAGCAGGTACAAGGAATAAACAGGTCAGAGGAACAAGCAGGACAAGTCAGGAATCAGGGACTGGGTAATTTCAGGAACACTGGCACAAGGCGACTAGAACACAGAAATAATTCAATGATCCAGCAATAGCTGGCAGAAAGGTAATGGCTTATATAGAGCCTTGATGATAAGATCACCAACACCTGGCTTCAATGAGATTAGGGGTGGAGACATGGAATAGCAGTAATCTACACTGACAGTTCGAGGTGTGAGCTCCAACTGCCTCCAGTGGCTCAGCATGAGAATACACTGTCCAGTCAACCTGCAGACCAGGGATTCAATCCCCAATAGTCCTGACAGCAGTATAGAAAGTACTATGTACACAATATAACTCTTGTGCACAGTAACCCCTACAGACCCTTTGTATAAACACCACATATTCCCCCTACAGTAGGAAAGCATTTGGGCAAATGTAATAAACGGCAACAATTAAACAGTATGCATCTTAAAGCAATATTATGCATTATTCACAACACATGGTCCATGGAGGTAGTTTTCTGATTCTCTCAGTATGCCTTATAGGTTCCCTTTCTTCAGGTCTATTGCAGTTGGCATCAGGAGTAGGAAAATGTCCTTCATCAAATGGAGCTTCTCCAAAGTCGTCCTTACAGGAGCAAGACGACTTGCAATCCATATGCGACAATCAGACAGTTCATATGTGTATGGTCCTCGCTGGCGTCTCACTTTAAGTGGTGTAGTAAATTTAGATTGTCCTTGTTTCAGTATTCCTGGTTTCTTAATTCTGACTAAAGATCCAGGCTGAGTGCACTTCAGACCTAATGGTTGTCGCCTGTTTAAAGTAAAAATCCATAACGCTTCTCTATGTAGCACTTTGTTTGCAAATCACCACCTCTATTAGAAGACTTAATCTTTTCAATACCTTGGATGGTGAGCTGTGATATATCACCACTATTGCAACCCGCAAAGTGGCGTGAAACAACTGAGGTGTTACTGCATGAAACTATTTGGCTAATATGCTCTCTCATTCTACATTTCAGATTTCTAGTAGTACAGCCTTCATACTGCAGCTTGCATGTCTGACAAGTGAGTAAATATACTACAAACTTAGTATTACAATTTATGTAACTACAGATCTCAAAAGATTTTCCTGTACTATAGCTTGTAAAGGTGGGGGATCACAAAAGCTTTCATCCCCATATAATACTGGAAGATGTTTATTAATATTTTTTTTGATTTGATTATATTGCCTGCAGGTTGTAATGAACATGGGGATATCAGCCCTAGTTACTGGGTTCGCCATATCCTTATCTTTCAATGGATCAGACCTATTTTGTTTCAGAGCCTTCAAGAACGCCGCCTCTAAATGATCCATAGAATAATCCCTTGCCAAAAAACGTTCCCTTAGATCTATTGGTTTTGAAATGTACTCGTCATCGATACTGCAGTTTCGCCGTAATCTTTGAAACTGACCAATTGGAATAGCTCTAAACACATGTTTAGGATGACGAGAGTCGGCCCTAAGAAGGGAGTTCCCTGCCGATTCCTTACGATAAACCGTACTAAGCACTTTCCCATTTTTGTTTATTCATTTTAGATCTAAATAGTTAACACTATTGCCTCCAAACACACTACTGAAGAACAAATTGCAGTCCTTGTCATTTAATTCTAAAACAAAACTTTCAAATTTTTGCTGTTTTCCACACCAGACAAATAGTAAATCGTCCACATATCTCTTATAGAGCTTAACCTTACTAAGATTTTGTGATTCTCCTCCAGAAATGCGGGTTTCTTCCCACCACCCCATAAAGAGGTTGGCGTAAGTGGACGCAAACTTTGCCCCCATTGAAGTCCCGCATTTTTGGAGGTAGAAAGTGTCATCAAATTTAAATAAATTATGTGTAAGCAGGTATTCCGCCTTCAATATAAATTCATTGACAGGTTCCTCATAACTTCCATATGTATATAAATGATACAATGACTTGAAAAAGGATCCATGTGATCCGAAACATGTTGTGATTTAATAAACCTTTTTGCAGCTGAGTCTGCGACTCTTGTGCTCCATCCAAGTCTATGCTGGTCTAAATGTTTGTGGGCCTGCTGGTGTGGCCTGATGGGAGAGTGAGCACTATACACAGGTGAAGGTGACTGAACAAAATTGCTGAAATCTATGTATATAAATGATACCTTATGGCCTCTAAACCTTTCCCATGTGGGATACAAGAATAAAGACTGACTACGTCTACTGTTGCCCAACAAAAATCAGGATTGCTCCAAGAAAAACTTTCCAAGATTTGCAGTATATGCTTGTTATCCCTAATGTACAGTACGAATCCAAACGTTTCACGAGCGGATGTAATAACATATCAATCAGCTCAGACAAATTTTCATTCAAAGACCCAACACAAGAAACAATAGCTTTGCCCTCTGGAGGGCGTTTGTCTTTATTGATCTTAGGCAAATGGTGGAAAATTGGTATATTGGGTGTCTCAGGAACCAAATGGTTCTGTACTGATTATACACACCAGTACGATACCCTATCTCCACCAGCTGCACTAGGGTCCTTCTAAACTCTCCCTGGGGATTAAACCTAAACGTCTGATATGCTTTTTCATCATGTAACTGCCTCGACGCTTCAGCAATATAATCGGCTTTCTCCAAAACAACCACCTTGCCTCCCTTATCCGCTTTACGTATCTAACTATTTTAGAATCATTTTTTAGTTCTTTCAAAGCTTGCTGCTTACTTAGGGATAAATTCGAAGACCGTCTTTGAATGGAGCTATGGAGTTGTACTAAAACTACTAAATCCCTTCCCACCTGTTGCTGAAAGACATCAGGATTGTGCCCCCTAAACTGGATTGGATAAAAATTTGATTTACTGATTACCGATTGATTTCAGGCAGCTGAATACCGCAAGTTCTTAAAGTGTCAGTATTAGACTCATTTGTTAAGGATCTTAGATTATATATGGCCCTTTCATCCTGAAAATCGAAAGCAATAACTGGTTTATTAACATTGGGACCCAAGCCTCCCTTAGGTGGAGAAGACAATTCATTCAAAGATGTTGGAGGTACCCGGTGACCTAAAGGGGGAACCTCAAGATCTCTCAAATCACATGTGTTTTCATCATGTGAAACCAATTCCGCATAGAAAAACTTTTTTAGCACTGCCTTTACGAATAAATTTATTAACATCAATAAGAGTATCGAAAACATTTAAGTCTCTTGTAGGTGAGTAAGATAGTCCCTTGGATAACAATAAAAGATGCTGTTTAGTCAATTGTCTATTTGATAAGTTCAATACCAATTCCTCACATATCCTCTGTGTGGCTTCCTCCAATAATCCATTGGACCACTTCTTTCTTCCTCCTCCACGTCTGATTCCGATCTCCGGCTTTGTGAACGAGTCTTTAAACCCTGTGGATATTGATTCTGGGAAAAAAGCCTCCTCCTTCTTGCGTGGTGGATACATCTGTCCATAATTTGGGTCCCTCCCATTTTTTGGATCTTTGTCCCTATGGTTTGTGTCGTAGTGTGTTCCTTCCAGGAACACTTCCCGGGCCCTCAATTCACGATCACTCTGTGAGGATATAGAAGTGGGAGAGGAACACCGAGGAGTATCTATTTCTAAACCAAAAGAATCATCAATGATTTAAATAAGCCAATAGGCACCTTAGGGTGTTTTGCCTATGACTACGTATCGTGGATACGAAACGCATCAGGACGATGTTTGTTTTTAACCTGTTACACAGTTACATAGTTAAATTGGGTTGAAAAAAGACAAAGTCCATCAAGTTCAACCCCTCCAAAGGAAAACCCAGCATCCATACACACACCCCTCCCTTCTTTTTAATTAAATTCTATATACCCATACCATTCTTAAAGGCATTAACTGAATTAGCCATCACAACATCAACTGGCAGTGCATTCAATAACCTCACTGTCCTGACTGTGAAGAACCCCCTATGTTGCTTCAAATGAAAGTTATTTGATTCTACTCTAAAGGGGTGGCCTCTGGTACGGTGATCCACTTGATGGGTAAAAAGGTCCCCTGTTGTAATAAAATTCTTGATTTTAAACATCTGGGTGGATGGGGAGTGCTCGCTGACTTTTGTTCAACTGAAACTCACCTCAAGCTACGGGCTCGGGGCGATGCACCCAGACAACCCTCTTCAACTGGTGAGTGTGATTTCCCCTGCCAAATATCCTCAGCATTTTCAGTAGTAACAGCTGACCCAAGAGCGGGACCCGGGGTTCATATACACCCGCGTCACTGTAACGGGTGAGCACTAATGCTTTTTGTCTTGGGGTTTACTGCTTGTATTCAAACATAATTTTTGTAATTGGCAAAGCCTTATTATACTTTAGCGTTTACCCCTCGACGGTTGTCTAATATAATATATTTTAGACGCGCTGAACGGAGCAAAATTTCTCTTTGATTCCTATTGTAACATTTTTCAAACCTGGTTTGTATTGCATTTTGTAGTTGAAATTCAGTAGCCTTGCTGACCATCTAGCTATACACATTCCAGCTCTTCCTAGTCCCTTTGTCGTAAGCAGTGAATTTAAAGGGCTATGATCAGTGCATAAGGTAAATCCATTTTTCTGTTGCCCAAACAAATGCTAGAGCTTCTTTTTCAACAGTTGAATACTTACGCTCTGCCTCTGTAAGCATTCTGGATGCAAATGCAACATTTGGAAAGGTTCAGTTTCAGTCCTGCAGTATCAATGCATTTCAGAACCTTTTCTAGGTACTTGTCATGAAGATCCTTATTTGGAGCATACACAATTATATCATCCAAGTAGCATTCTACACCAGATATGTCATGGAGTATAGAAGACATCAGTCTTTGAAAACAACTTGGTGCTGAAGCCAGTCCATAAGGTACACGCTTGAACTGAAACAAACCATAATGGGTGATAAATGCAGTGAGGTCTCTGCTTTCCTCGTGCAGTAATACTTGATGATAAGCACTCTGAAGATCCAAGATAGAACAAATTTTTGCTCCTTGGAGTTCTGAAAATATTTCCTCTATGTGTGGCAAGGAATGATTATCCATAACAACTGCTTTATTAGGTTCACAGAGATCAACACACAATAGAATACCTCCAGTTTTCTTCATTGTTACAACAATTGGTGAAACCCATTCGGAGAATTCTGATTTTTCAATCACATCTTATCACATCAGTCTCCCTTATAGAGTAGGGCAATTGCTTCAATTACTTGCGTACTGGTTTTACATCTGGTCTCAACTTAACTTTTCAAAGCCCAGTCAAGTGTTGCTTTGTGGTGAAATTTTAGACACTGGCTGTGTGGCAGGCACAGGTGCTGTAGTAATGAGACCATCAACTATTTGCAGCAAAGAGATCCCTTCCTAGTATAGCAGTACCCTTATTCACAATGTAAAAGTCACATTTCGCAGTATTTGATTCAAATCGTATAGTCACTGGCAAGCAACCAAGCACAGGGATTGGATCTTTCAAGTAACTGACTAGTCTCAGGGCAGGTGCAGCAAGCGGATCTTTTGCAAAGTATTTCAAGAAAATATCATTTGGTAGTATAGAAACAGCTGAACCTGTATCAAGCATCAGGTTAATGGAGTGTCCCTTGGCAGCAGAAGCAGTACTGACACTGATAGTGCATATAAACTTGTCTGGAATAAAATCAGCTTTATCCACACTTAATACCATAACATTTAAGCAGTGACTTCATGAACATCGTTAGCAGAACTACGGCATATCTTAGCAAAATGTCCTACTTTTTTGCATTTGCGGCACTGTACAGTTTTTGCAGGACATGTAGCATAATTTGCAGTGTGTTGTGTTGAACCACAGCAGAAGCAGTATTTTTTATTTGTATGTGCTGCACGGTTTTGCAGTGTAGGTGGATCCCTTTCCTTAGCACTTTATTTTGCCTGTGACTGTGCATTATTAGGCCACATTGCTGGATTCACAGTCTGTACATTCCCAGCAGTTCCCTGACTGAGAGTTTTAGCCTCTGCCACTGCTGTTTCAATTTGGCTAGCATCTGTAATAGCCTTTGCAAGGGTTAAATCCTGTTCTTGGAGCAGTCTCTCTCTACTGTGAGGTGAGTTGGTAGCCGAAGTAGTCGAGGATGAGTAGAGTATACCAGTGCTTTATTAACAGGTTCGCTCAGCCATTACACTTCAGCAGTAACTTCAACTCTAATACTTTTAAGCAGTATAGAAAGACTATGTACACAGTATAACTCTTGTGCACAGTGACACCTACAGGCCCTTTGTATAAACACCATACCCACTTAATTGGTGAGATCTTCAAATGAGTGGATCTGGGCCAAATTAGATCACCCACATGCTGGCCCAAATTTAGCTATTTGGAGTCCTATAAGAAAGGCCTACAGGCTTGTCTGATAAGGACCATATTAACACGCTGATGCCATCCTTGTCAAACATGCACATAAATGCAAATACAATTTTCAGCCAGATATTGGTCAGACAGGCTGGTCAGGGGACCAAATAAATTTTAATAAGCCAATGCTCATTACAACTGAGCTACTAGTTCATGTAACATATCCTTAATACATTAATGGACATTTATAATCATCACCACTGTCTCTCTCTCAGCATAACCTGCCATCTAAGTCTGGAAGGAATGGGTCAGCAGCTATTATCGGGTAGTGTTATGGCCACCTTATTGTAAATTCTTTGTAAATTTGCAAACCAGATAATTCACTGTACTTTACTTTTGGGCAGTATCAAGTCCCTTTTTTATATTACGAATTTAAATATTTGTAATGTCTTCCAACCCCCCCCCCTTAGATTTAGTTCTGTGGAGAATGTTGATTTGCTTACCAAAATACTCCTGGAATGCCAGCCTTAAAGGGATATTGTCATGGGAAAACATGTTTTTTTCAAAAAAAAAAAAACATCAGTTAATAGTACTGTTACAGCAGAATTCATAAAATGCATTTTTCAAAAGAGCAAACTGTTTTTTTTTATACATCATGAAATCGGACATGGGGCTAAACATATTGTCAGTTTCCCAGCTGCCCTCAGTCATGTGATAAACTTCAGTCACTCTTTACTGCTACACTGCAACTTTTAATTGATATCACCCCCCCCCCCCAACAGCCTAACAACAGAACAATGGGAAGGTAACCAGATAGCAGCTCCCTGACACAAGATAACAGCTGCCTGGAAGATCTAAGAACAGCAGTCAATGGTAAAATCCAGGTCCCACAGTTACATTGAGTAGGAGAAACAACAGCCTGCCAGAAAGCAGTTCCATCCTAAATTGCTGGCTCTTTCTGAAAGCACATGACCAGGCAAAATGACCTGAGATGGCTGCATACACACCGATATTAAAACTAAAAAAATACACATATCGGTTCAGGAATTACATTTTATATTGTAGAGTGAATTATTTGCAGTGTAAACCGTGTAATTTAGAAATAAAAACAACACCATAAAAATCATGACATAATCCCTTTAAAGCTAAATAACAGAGACCATAATCAGGAATAAATAATTAAAAGCAATAATAAAATTGGAATTGTTTTTGGTTGTCAGGGTCAGTGACTCAAAACAACCAGATTTTTTAAATGGCAAGCTTTAAATGGCAGAAGACAAATATTTTTTTTTTAAATGAAGACCAACTGAAAGGTTGCTAAGAACAGGTCATTCTATTTATAAGCACTGAAAAGTTAACTGAAAGGTAAACTAGAACATATATTGTAAAGATGAAAGCCAGTTATCCTAGGAATGGAACAAGCTTATCAGTAGTCTTGGGTTTGGGTGCCAAGCCTTTAAAGCTTCAGCCATGGGAAGAGAACACCATCATTTTTCCCTGTATATGTCATACTTAGTTGTCTAATTATTGTTCATGTGTACTGGCCCACATATCCTGAACAATATCTATGTACTGCTGTGCCATGTCGGCCAATATAGGGTGCTTGGGAAGATAAAGAAGCTGCACTTTGCACATATAATCAGACTTAATAGAAAGGCAGCTATACTGCATGTGGCCACTTATCTGCCCTCTCTTGTTCTTACGAACAGGCAGTTTGCATTTACTAGCCATTAGGAAATTCTTAGACATAAAAGTTGGGACTTGAAGCACATGTGCCTTTTTTCAACTTGTTACTAATCAGTAATATGAAAAATGACCTTTGCTAATTTGGTCACCCATAGACTTGCATAACATAAAAGTTAGTTCAATTGGGAATATTAAGTGATAATAATTGTAAGAAAATTCCAGCTGCTGGAAAATCGATCATGATTCTGTTACTAAATGTTAATTTCAAGGCGAACTGACAATTTACGATTGTAAAAACAATGCATGCTGCAGCTTGGGTATTTGTTCCCAGGATAATAGGAATGCATTTATTATAAACAGTTATTACCTAGGGAGTAGAATAGAGATTTCCCTAGCTATGGAAGTGTGAATAAAAGCTAAGATGAAAAACCTTTGTTAAAAGTATAACTGAAAGATGTATATGAAGAGGTAAGGCCGGCTGAGACTCTGTTCAACTTACCACATTGGGTGCTTAATCGAACTGGACTGAGCTAGTCTTATTATTTACAGGGAACATCAGAACACATATATATTATTACATACCAAAATGTTCTGTAACTTTATTCCCAGGGTTGGAACTAGGGTTAGGCATGTGAGGCAAAGGCCTGGAGTTCATCATATAGTCCATTTTTGTCGGCACTCGGCAGCAGCAATGTTTAATTTTGTAGCACACTGCTGATTTCCTAAGCACAAATATAACCTTGAATTTTGGAGAGTACAAAGTGTTACATAGTTAAGTTGGGTTGAAAAAAGACTAAAGTTCCACCCCTCCAAATGAACCCCACTGCACATATCTAAACATACTTATACGGATCTATTGATACACTCACATATATAAGCTATATATACCAATATCTACAGTATACGTAGTACTTTAGATCACTATAGCCTTGGATATTCTGCTTGTTCAAGAAATCATTAAAGGTGTTAGACCCAGCCATCACAACATCAGCCGGCATTGCATTCCACAACCTCACTATCTTCACTGTGAAGAACCACATACACTGCTTCAAATTAAAGTTCTTTACCTCTAGTCTAAGGGGTGGCCTCTGGTGTGTTGATCTTTTATATGGGAAAGACTCCATGCTATCTGTCTATAATGTCCTCTAATGTACTTGTAATTAGGGATGCACCAAATCCACTTTTTTGGATTCGGCCGAACCCCCGAATCCTTCACGAAGGATTCGGCCGAATACCGAACCGAATCCGAATCCTAATTTGCATATGCAAATTAGGGGTGGGAAGGGAAAACATTTTTTACTTCCTTGTTTTCTGACAAAAAGTCACGCAATTTCCCTCCCCGCCCCTAATTTGCATATGCAAATTAGGATTCGGTTCGGCTGGGCAAAAGGATTCGACCGAATCCGAATCTTGCTGAAAAAGGCCGAATCCTGGTCGAATCCCGAACCGAATCCTGGATTCGGTGCATCCCTACTTGTAATTATGTCTCCTCCCAGGGGCCTTTTCACTAAAAGAAAAAACCCCAACCTTACAGTCTACCCTCATAGTTCAGTTTAAATCTCTTCCATCCCTTTAACCAGTTTAGTTGCACATCGCTGCACTCTCTCCAGCCTGGCCTTACCAAGGACCTATAAAGAGGCATAATTGTGTTTTATCCCTTGAATTAATGCCATTTTGATCCAAGACAGTACTTTATTTGCTTTAGTAGTGTTGCATCCTGCTTGCATTCAAATTGGTGACCTGCTGTCGTCTATGCAGCCTATTTGCAAATGCTCTTCCTGAGTAGGTAGGCAGGCAGGCTCATAGTTAATCCTTTGGTCTCCTTTAGTTTTCAGGTTGGCATAGTGAATTCACCTGAGGTCAATTTGGTCACAGGTGCTCAGAGTTTGCCATCAGCGTGGCAATAAAAACCCCTGCTCTGCACATTGCCCCATTGTAGGTCAAGCTTGCTTGTTCCTCAGTGCTGAGTTCCTGATTCTTGTACTTGATTCTTGTCCCTTGTGGTATTTTCTGGTTCTGACCCCTGCCTGTTCCTGACCTAGCATTTGTCTCACGTCTCAGTGGTTTTATTCTGGTACTGACTGGCCTGCTTGACTACGGTTATTCATTCTCTACTGGCTCCTTCACTGCTGTAATGTCTGTCTCTCTTGCTTACCCCTGTGGAAGTTGCTTGATTCTCATAAGGTAAGACCTGACCGAGATTAGCTGAGGGATAGGCCCAAGGTCAATGGTGGCTGTTAGAACATAGGCAGAAGAGCACACTTAGCCCACAATCCTGTAACTCCTCCTGGGGTTTGGGTTTGCCATATGTGACAAGTAGCCACTGTCTAGAGTAGGGGTCCTTAACCTTGTTTACACATTCAAATGTAAAAAGAGTTGGGGAGCAACACAAGCATGAAAATGTCCCTTTGGCTGCTAAATAATGCTGTGATTGGCTATTTGGTAGCCGCTATGTGGACTGCCACCCTACAGAAGGCTCTACTTGGCACTATACTTCATTTTTATGCAATTAAAAATTGTTTCCAAGCCTGGAATTCAAAAATAAGCAACTGCTTTGAGGACACTGAGAGCAACATCCAAAGGGTTGAAGAGCAACATGTTGCTACTGGTTGGAGATCACTGGTCTAGAGTTACACAGCTTTTTATACACAAAAATCCCCATATTCTTCTCAAATAAGGATGCCACCATTACAGTACCATTTAGTCTATAACAGGCAGTAACTTATGTTATTTCTACCAAACTGCATAACCTTGCACTTATCAACTCTAAACCTCATATGCTGCACATTATTAAGGTATTTCCATTTATATTTTAGCTGATTTAAAAATAGAAACAGAATGATGTACATGTGGCCAAGAAGTATGGCATCTTGGAACTAAATCTCATGTTATAAGCTTATAACCCACAGAACTGTGCACTTCAATTTTCTTCACTATTCTTCTCAAACTAGCAACATATGGCACAAGGCAACCAGACTGTTATAAATGGATTTATATTATTGGGAGTCGCCAGTGATCCGAAGACTGAATTATTTCTCTTTGCACTTTTTTTCCTAATTTATATGATTACAGTTTTTGGGAATAGTTTTATCATATTCTCAGTTATTTTTATTTCTACCCTTCACAGACCAATGTATTTCTTCCTGGGACACTTAGCGTTTTCCGACCTTTGCTATTCCACTGTTGTCACTCCCAAAATGCTGCATGATATTGCTTCTGAGAGCAAATCAATCACGTTTGCTGGATGTGCCGCGCAGCTCTATTTCTTTGCTGTGTTTGCTAGCATTGAATGCTATATTCTGTCTGCCATGGCGTATGACCGATATGTAGCAATATGCCAGCCTCTCTTGTATGCAGTTATAATGAATAGAAAGGTTGTTATTATTTTCGTGTTTGGAGTATACCTCAGTGGGATCTTTACTGCAAGTATTCACACAGCCTGCACTTTAACTTTGTCTTTTTGCGGCCCCAATACAATCAACCATTTCTACTGTGATATCCCACCACTAATGGAACTCTCCTGTTCTGATACATATATTCATAAAACTGTTATATTTGTTGTTGTTTTCTTCCTGGGATTGTTTAATGTAGCCGTTATACTGGCCTCTTATTCGTATATATTTTTTACAATTATTCATATCCAGTTATCTTTTGGTAGACACAAAGCCTTTTCCACCTGTTCCTCCCACCTCTTATGTGTGTCCTTATTTTATGGAACTGTTTTCTTTATGTACCTTCGCCCAGCATCCAAATATTCTGTTAGTCAAGACAAAGTGGTCTCTCTGTTCTACACAATGGTAATACCAATGATGAACCCGATCATCTACAGCTTACGAAATGTTGAGTTTAATCATGCAGTCTCCTGGTATATGAATAAATGGTTTCTATGAAATATTTTATAGTCATGGACAATTACAATATCCATATTGTATCTATTATCAATTAAAATGATAATATATAATTTGTTACCTTCTTTACAAAATATTTTTTGCTACAAGGGAAAAGACTTCAATGTCTATTTGTTAAAAGCAATCAAATATTTCATTTTCAGTTGTTGAATTAATTAAGGCCTTCTTTACAGGCCTAGCTCTGTGGGTGACATTTGAGCAAAAAGAAAAGACTGCATCTGAATGCAACAATCACAAGTATTATCTAATAAAGTTAATTTTGATTTTAAAAGGAACATTTTAGGGGGCAGATTTATCAAGGTTCGAATTGAAAATTCGAATCCGGATTTTCAAATTTTTTATGGTCGAAACTGTCAAATTCTACTTGGGAATTCAATTCGAGTTTTTAAAAAAATTTGAATTCGATTTTTGAGATTTGTCATACTCTGGACCCTTTAAGAACTCGAATTCGACTATTCGCCACCTAAAACCTGGAGAATTGCTTTTTAAGTCAATGGGAGATGTCCAAGGATCAATTTGGAGTTGTTTGCAGCCTTCCTGACATTCGAGTTTTTTTGATCCTATTCACCTGAGTTTAAAAAGTTAGATTTTTATAATAAATTTTGATTGATTGAATTTCAAGTTCATGGGAGTTTATGGGAGTATTAAAAAAACACATGAATTCGAAATTCGACCCTTGATAAATGTGAAGTGTATAGGTTTTCTAATAATTTATTATTAATAATATTATAATAATATTATAATAATATAAAACATGTATATTTAGAGCACCAACATATTGCGCAGTGCTGTAAAATAAATGTTTTATACAAAGAAATCACATGAATTACATAAATAGACCATACAGAATTACATACTGTACATAACAACCAGTACCGGTACAAAATGTGAGGAAGGCGCTGAACAATCATTTTTTTTTAGTACTCCAGATATACTGGAAACCCGTTATCCAGAAAGCTCTGAATTACAGAATGGATGTCTCCCATAGGCTCCATTTTATCCATATAATCCAAATTTGTTTTGCATAATAATTTTTCTGTGTAATAATAAAACACTACCTTGTACTTGATTCAATCTAAGATATAATTAATCCTTATTGGAAGCAAAACCAGCCTATTGGGTTTATTTAATGTTTAAATAATTTTCTAATAGAAAACATTAGAGCCAAATCATTGACTCCTTAGAGCCAAATCATTCCACCCAGTTTCCACTGCCCACCGGCGGAATTCTGTGCAATACACCTCAGCATCCTTTTTCCCTTGGCGCAATTTACGAATCGCGGTATTGGCAGACAATGCACGATCCGGTCATCGTAAAGAATGGCCATGCTGTCAAAGAAAGTGTCTAGGGAATAACGAGCAGGGTCTGAGGAAGGCAGCCTGAGGGCCCAAATTTGGGGGTCACCCAAAAGCAGGGTCATAATGAACCTTACTTTCTCCTCATTAGTTTGAAAAGAATGAGGAAAGAAACTAAGGTACAGCTTACATGCCTCTTTGAAAACAAAAAATTTAGTGCGATCCCCACTGAACCTTTCGGGGAACACAATTTTTGGTTCATGGGGTTTAGATGAGTTACCCCAATTGGCAGAGGAACCCACAGAAGGTGCAGGAACAGGAACAGATTACTGCTGCGAAGCTTGCGTACCCTCCAGCTGTCGGGTTCGATTGTGGAAACCATGTAGGAGATAATTTTGCTTCTGTTCGTGATCCTCCAAGCGTTGTAATAGAGTGGTAAGAAGCGCTTCAGTGGTAGTTGGAGGAGCAGCAGCGGCAGCAGCTTCATCGTGACTTTCGTCCTCCATGGCCCGTGATAATGTCACGAGCGGCACCCGACACCAGAACAAATGCCAAGCACCCTGGTCTCGGCTCAGCTTCACCAGTAGTGTGACCACTGTTGGGCTTCGAGAGGAGCCCTCAGCTTACTTGGGTGCCACCTGGACTTAACAAGGGGTACAAGGCAAGATGTTCTGGCTGGCGAAGGGGCACGGCTGTTAGCAGAGTCTTTTGGGCCGAAGGTCACGGTACAAATGGAGCAGGCAAGAGAATCGTCAGACAAGCAGAGTCGAGGCAGGCGGATATCAGAATCGTCAGGCTGGCAAGGGTCAAACCGGGTTGTCAATCAAGGGGTTAAGCAGGAAGAGTTGTCGTAGGCAGGCAAGGGTCAGGATACAGATTTCAGAATAGTCAGGATACAGGCAAGGTCAAACACGGATAATCAGACAGACGAGATTCATATCAGATGCACAAGGCTCAGGAAACCACTAGAAACAAGTTCTATCACGGGCACTGGCTGGGGATCAGAATGGGCCTTAAATACAGTCAAATTTCGCGCCAAAACGTGCGCAAATGCGCGCTGGTGTAATCCAGCGCGACTGTACCTTTAAGAGGCGCTCAGGCGCGCCGCGTGCGCCCTAAGGATCAAGATGGTGCCGGCGCCGGAGAGGAAGAACCACGCGGCGATGAACCATGCGGCGGGCGTCCCCGCCGCACAGGTAACTTTCTTACACTGTACTGATTGCAGAGCCAAGACTACAAATTCCTTATGGAACTAAATGACAATAACAATTAAAAAGTGATTAAACAATATAAAAAAATGCTATTATAAATACTAGCCTATCGTTACTATGCTATTTTAGCTTTTCAGAGAAACCCCTTGGTGGGTGGGTGAGTGTTTCTAGAGCCTTTAAATCAGAATGACAATACAACTCTATAAAGAATACACTTTTTTGTTTTTATTTATAAAGTTACAGAACTAGGCAAAACATTAAATTTTGAATTCAACATTGAATGTGGCTTATACACATACCGTGCTCAGACTACTGTAGCAATAAATAGTTGAACTCATAGGCATGATGTGACAAATAAATAGGTTATCATATAGCTGAAAGACAATGGGGCAGATTTGCTAAAGGGCGAAGTGTCTAACGCTGGCGAAGATTCACCAGTGTTACCGTTTTCAGGGACTTCGCCGGTTTACTAACAGATGAAGGCGTCACTTCGCTAGCAAAGGTGGTAGATGCTAGTGGTGATTCGCACTCTATCGCCAGGTGAATTTTCGTTCTGGCGATTGGATGTTACTCAGCAAATTCACTAAGATGCGGATTTTACTGAACGATACCTCTTTCGCCAGACTTGCCTTCGCCAGCTCAGACCAGTCGAAGTGCACTGGAGTGCATAGATCGTCCTCAATCTTCTGTTACTTACATCATATTTTAAGTGGATATATTTTCTAAGTCCAAAAAACGCTGGCGTCTTTTGCTTTCAGTGATAGCCTGGGTAACCGCGTTCCCTCATACATTTTCTAACATTTGGAACATTAGCTATACAGTGGGCTCATGTGTAGGGCATTATAACAACCCTAATTTCTTTATTAAGGTTTCCTGGACTTATGTAATGTAATGTATTTGCTGCAACATATACATCCACTCAACTTTAAATTTCCCACCGTATGCAAATTGGCAAAGACCTCTAACAAAGTTGTGCTAGGCAGAATTGAACGCTAGCGCATCTTCGCTTTGATTTGCTCTCATTGCCCGCATTCGGCGCCCTTCGCATTTTAGAAAATTAGCTTTGTCTGACGAATTTTCACCTGGAGATGGCTACAAAGCTGTCCCTGGCTAATTTTCGCCGCTTAGTAAATTTACCCTAATGTTTTCAGTGGTTACATTGCACCCCAACCTCAATCCCATGTCTTCTTTCTATTCTACTAATATACCCAACAGCACTAAGCTAAGCCTCTCAGTGGATTTCTAGCCACCATAGATCAATTACATCAATTAGTAATGCCAGCTGAACCCCACTACTTGATGGAGCGGCCACCACTGCAGCACTGTAGCAGTTGGTGCGAAAGGCTTCCCATGGTGATCTACACTTTGAAATGTCTAGTGGAGCATCAGATGTCAGCTTGTGTCACCTCAGATGACCTGTGAGAGTCAAGAGAGTTGTCAAAAAGCAGAATCTGGTGACTTCCAAAGAAACTTAAAGTAAACAGCTTCCAAATCACCAGAGCAGGCAGGTAGACCAGGGCCGCCATCAGAAACTTGGGGCTCTGCACAAGTTATTTATATGGGGACCCCCCTTGAAAATACCCACACAGTACCATCATTTTTGGCCATGCCCATTGCATGTGCTACACATGATCAACTAGCAGGTGGATAGGTTTTACTGTGTCAAAAGGTTGAACTACTATGACAGTAACGGAACTAGGTGGGCCAGGCCCCCCCACTGCGGCTGCAGTCGACTCCAACCAGCTGCAGTGCGCACAATCTGCCCGGGGGAGCCCTGCGGCTCAATTAAAACATTTTTTTCTCCAAATCTAATATATCGATATACCTATCATTGGAATTATTGGATGATGATTATAGGTCATATGCAGAGTAACATAGATAGTCTAGGTTTTTAAACAAACTATATGATTTAATTGATCACCTTTCTATCCCTAGTATCTATTATAATATTTATTTCAATATTGTACTCATTTAACATATTTAAGTGTGGAAGGATAATACTAAATTCACATTGTTTTAGATTTGTAGAAAACAATGTTTTAATTGAGAAATTCTGAGATCATTTTCCATAGACTATCGCACTTTGCACTTTACCTTTAATTATTGATTGACTAATATATGCTAATACCATTTAAACATATCCACACGTCACGCTCACTGAACTCTGAGGAAGTGCCCGGTTGTAGAGGCACGAAACACGTTGGTTTTGTAGCACACCCACTACTGTCACCACCATGTATGTCTAGAATAAAGCCGCATAGTATTAAAAACACTTGCCTCCCGTGGATTTATCGGTCAGCGCTGACAGCGGGTAAAAGTTCTGTATATGATTTTCTAGTAGACTTAAGGAAAAAATATCCAAATTACAGAAAGATCCATTGTCCAGAAAACCCCAGGTCTACAATACTTTTCGTATTTGTAGGCCATTTACTGTAATAGTCTATCAAGGTTATAGCAAATCTACAATCTATAGGAGCATCTGTAAAAGGACCGACAATATCAATAGCAAGTTTTTCCCATGCCGAATCAGGGAATGGTACTGGTTTTACATCCGGTCTCTACTTAACTTTGTGTACAAAGTTCTTTGCACAGCCCAGTGAAGTGTTGCTTTGTGGTGAAATTTTAGACACTGGTTGCTTGGCAGGCACTGGTGCTGTTGTAATGAGACCATCAACTAATTGTAGGTTTAATGCAGCAAAGAGATCCCTTCCAAGTATAGCAGTACCCTTATTCACAATGTAAAAGTCTCATTTTGCAGTATTTTTAATTCAAATTGTACAGTCACTGGCAAGCAACCAACACATATCATTCTAGATAATCTAGATACATTTGGAAAAATATAAGGGTCAAATTGAAAAGTCAAAGTAAAAAAAAAAAAAATCGAATTTCAAGCTATTTTTGTGTACTTCAACTAGGGAATAGTCCAAATTCAATTTGAATTTGAAAAAAGAATCAAAAATCTAAATTTATCATGTACTGTCTCTTTAAAACTTTGACCATTCTCCATCTAAAACCTGCCGAATTACTGTTTTAGCCTATGGGGGACCTCCTAGATCTTATTAGGAGTCAATTGTTGGACTTTTAAATACTTTGAATCGAATTTGATCAAATTCGATCAAATTCGATCTTACTTCGATTTGAACAATCGAGTAAAGCCTATTCACCTGCAAAAAAAAAACCTTAGATTTTTTAAAATAAATTTCGGTTAATTTTTTTTTTTATTCAAATTTTGAAGTTATGGGAGTTCAAAAGAATTCGACCCTTGATAAATCTGCCCCCAAATGTCACTATCCTAATGTGTCCGACCTGAACCTTCTCTCCTGCTAAAGATTTGACTGAATTTAAATCCTACAAAGACTGCTTTGGAGGAAATCCCAGACACTATCCTGTATCTGGTGCATACTTAGTTAGTAAAGGAGATACAAATTCTCCAGAAGTATCTTGAAATTGTTGTCCAGATAAATCGTGATCATCAATATATTCCTACAGCTTTATCTGTAATAATGCATAGAAATACCTTTTGCATCTAAAGTGTCATTGTAATAGGTAAAAATGATTTCCTTCGGGACATTCGCAAACAAACATTAAAAAATAGATGGTTCCCAGTAGACATTGTCTTCAGAGCTGGAATAATGGATAAAAACAAAGGAGGTGTAGCCTTCTGGAAATGTGCAAGGTAAGGCTGCCTGATCTTGCAATTTCTTTACTTTCTCTTCAGATATATTATTTACTGTGATGCATTGCTGGAATCCTGTTTTTTTCAATTGTTGATCTAGGAGGTTTGAGTTAATCCTTATCGTGAGCTAGTGAATGGGATAGCTATCTACTGATCTTCCCTGCATCAAGAGCACAACTCAACACACAAGGCACATTTATCAAAGGCTAAAAATTCAGTTCACCAGTTTCATTTTCACCTTTTGGTAATTATTCAACTACAAATCCTATACAAGAGAATAGAGGACTGTGGAGTTACCCTCTAATATACAGTATTGTGGTGAATTCTATTTGAACCCGTTTTGTATTTTAGCGATGTTCTTGGCCAGAGGTCCCCAACCAGTAGCTCACGAGCAACATGTTGCTCACCAACCCCTTGGATGTTGCTCCAGTGGTGCCAAAGCAGGAGCTTATTTTTGGATTCCAGGCTTGGAGGCAAGTTTTTGTTGCATAAAAATCAGGTGTACTGCCAAACAGAGCCTCTTGTAGGCTACCAGTCCACATAGGGGCTACCAAACAGCCAAATAACATGGACTTTTCCATGCTTGTGTTGCTCTCCAACTCATTTTTACATTTATATGTGGCTCACGAGTTAAAAAGGTTGGGGACCCCTGTTCTTGGCAGTAAAACATTAGGGAGCAATTTCAGGAGACCTGTCTAATTATACAGTCTGTGTGTATGAATTGTCCTTATATTATATATATGCCTATATTAGGCATTTGCTCTCGGTTTAAATGCAATAACCAGCATTTTTAAAAGTTTACTGGGATTAATATCAAACTGGTACTATTTCTTAGGGGGTTATTTACTAAACTCCGAATGCAGAAAATATGAAAAACTCGTGTTCTGTAGTATAAAATCGGAATTTTGAAAAATCACAAATTTGTTGGAATTTACTATTCTAAATTTTACTATTTAAATGGATGGAAAAAGTCCAAATCCAAAAATTCGGCATCTCAGACCTTCTGAGGTTGCATATAAGTCAATGTGAGAAGTCCCAAATATTTTTTTATCTGCTCTGGGTTCAGGGCAAAATATTGGAAAAAAATCTTTTCTGTGGAAATTCCCGAAAAATTCTGATTTTTTTTCCGGCAAACAAAATTTTCGTGAAAGTGTAGTAATAAATAAGCCGTAAAAAAAAAAAACCTGTGTGGATTTGGTCTGAGTTTTTTTCAGAAAATATTGAGATAAAATCGGACTTGATAAATAACCCCTTAGTGTATAAAGTGCTGGTCTCTTTTTCTTTGGATATGTTCATTCCTGATCAAAAACCCATATTTAACAATAAATAAACAATTAAAATGTTCTGAGAAAGTAAATTCAGATGTTTCTTGGGATTTAAAGACTGGAAACATTTGATTTCATTATTCTTTCATAGTCCTAAAGTGCATATATTCTTCTTCTGTCTTTACATTATACTTTCGCAGTGGCCAGACATGGAACAAGCCAACCAGACAACCGTGAGTGAGTTTATTCTACTGGGATTAACCAATGATCCAAGAATGGAATTATTTCTTTTCACATTCTTTTTGCTCATATATATTATTATACTTATTGGAAATATTAGTATTATTTTCGCAGTCATATTTATTTCAGATCTTCACAAGCCAATGTATTTCTTTCTCAGCAACCTATCATTTTCAGATCTTTGCTTTGCTACTGTTGTCACACCTAAGATGCTGTACAATATGCTTTCTGGCATTAAATCCATAGATTTTAACAGCTGTGCTTTGCAGCTTTATTTCTTTGCAGGTTTTGCAAGCACAGAAGCATATATGCTGTCTGCCATGGCATATGACCGATATGTGGCGATATGCCACCCACTTCTCTATACAGTAATTATGAATAGAAGGGCCTGCATCACTCTCTTGGCTGGAGTTTATATGACTGGATTTCTTGCTACAAGTATTCACACAGCCTGCACTCTAACTTTGTCTTTTTGCGGACCTAATATAATCAACCATTTCTACTGTGATATCCCACCACTAATGGAACTCTCCTGTTCAGACACATATCTTAGCAAAACCATTATATTTATTGTTGTTTTCTGTCTGGGATGTTTTTCTGTAGTCGTTACACTGGCCTCTTATTGCTACATTTTTTTCACCATAATGAATATTAAGTCATCTGGGGGGAGAAACAAAACATTTTCCACCTGTTCCTCCCACCTCTTATGTGTGTCCTTATTTTATGGAACAGTTTTCTTTATGTACCTTCGCCCAGCATCCAAATATTCTGTTAGTCAAGACAAAGTGGTCTCTGTGTTCTACACAATGGTAATACCAATGATGAACCCAATCATCTACAGTTTACGGAATGCCGAGGTCAAGAATGCAGTAACCTGGCACATCAATAAATTGTTTCTCTCATTCATTTTAAAATTCAAGACTGTTTAGACATATAGGGGGTTATTTACTAAACTCCGAATGCCGATAATCTGAATAATTCATGTTTTTTTAATATAAAATTGGAATTTGAAAAAAACATGAATTTTTCAGAATTTATTACAACCCCAGGATGGAAAAAGTCAGAATCCGAAAATCCAGCAACTGGTAATGGGAGAAGTCCCAAAGATTTTTTTGATCTGCGCTGGGTTTCGTGCAATAATGCAAAGTTTTTGGGCAAAAATCCAAATAATCTGAGTTTTCGGGTGGAAATTCTTAAAATTTTTATTTTTCAAAATTTTTTCGGATCTTTTCAAGTAAACAAAATTTCTGGAAAGTGTATTAATAAATAAACTGAAAAAACCCGTGCGGATTTGGTCAGAGTTTTTTTCAGAAAATATTGAGATAAATAGCCCCCATACTGTTCATTTATCTCTGTAAAATACTGTTGTATTTTATGAAATAAAGTTAAATTACATTTAATTGTATTTTATGAAATAAAGTTAAATTACATTTTAAATTTGTTTCTGAATTTTTTTTATGAACCAAAAATTATGTGTTTATTCATTACAAAAATTCTTATCCATTGATGTACTTTCTACATGTACTTGCTTATCTAATTATTTAAGGTTATATTCACAGGCCATATATTTTGTATCATATCACCAAATTGATCTTTTCAGAGGAAAGAAGTTTTAAAAAAGAGGAGGGATTTTAACATATTGTCTTTTACAACCTTTCCTGCATAATCTGTATGACATTTTTCCACAGATATAAAGTATACCTATATTGCTTATAAAGAAAAGAGTGTGATTTACTAATATAAGTGCAAAATTATACTATTACATTTACCAGCAGCAATCAATGAGCAATTTGATTTTGTTCAGATTTATGCAAGTTTGATTGATGTAAGTAGTTGTGCTGGTGCAATTTTTCTTGATGTAACCAACATTTTGGGCCATATTCAATTTAATAAAAAAAAGCTAATTTAGTTCCAGATTTTCAAGGTTTATCACATGAAAAGTCTATTGAAGTTGATAGGAAAAAAAGGACTGAATTAGGAGAAAAGTTTTTTCTCCACAAGTTGAATCTCGTCCATTTTCGTGTTATATAATATAATGTAACCATAAGATAATGTTTTCTCATGAACTACATCTGGCCCTATGGGTGAAATATTTATAAAAAATACTAAATATGACAATATCCTGGTAGTTTGAGTTTCTTCTCATAGAAGAAATTTAGTTTACTGACAACTATATTACTATTTATAAAACCCTATATGAAATATGTATTGTTCACCCATTTTTCTTGTCCAGGAAAACCTTGATAAATAAAAAAACATTTGTAGGACTTATAGCTTATAGGAACAAGCTAAATATACATTTTTGACAGGTCTGGACTCTCATTGCACACCCTGCAGTTTTTCAGTCTAAACACCGTCTTTCCTGTGAAATGCAGCCCAAAACTATTTATTTCTCAAAAGTGCATGCTTTCCGCTATTTAGGTGTGGCATCCTTTATTTATAGAAATCTGAGGTTTCTACAGAAATTAAGGAAAACATAGAATCAAAATTAATTTTCTCACCATAATTCCCATTATTTAAGTTATTCAAATTGGTTAAATATGAATCTGCTACTTTTCAAGAAACAAAATAGTACCCTACATGTATGGGTCCATGTAAAGATGCAGCCATCAAACACCATCAAAATGGAGGCGATCCAGGGCTACATTGTAATATGCCATATCAAAGTACCATAATTCTCCTGAACTGAAATATGCATTGGTAATCCATTTTCTTGTCCCATAAATAAAACAGCATTTTGTAGCATTTAATACAAGAAAATATCTTGGTAAATGTAATGTCACGTACCAATTCTCTAAATGTGAAATACCCCCATAAGTTGGGTAACAAGTAACAGCATACTTCCAGGAGTTGTGGTATAGTTGTTGATGTTTTTTCCCCCTAAAACACTAACACATTCACAGGGGGTTATTTAAGTCCAAATGGTAAAAACAATGAAATGGGGGAAAAAAACGTTTTTTACGATATTTATTAGACCCCAATGACCCCTTAGACCCCAATGCTGCAAAAAGTCCGAATCCGAAAATCCTCCATCTCAGACCTGTCGAGGTCCTGTATAAGTCAATGCAAGAAGCACCTATCCCCAGTTGAAGTTATCAGGGTCTCAATATATATTCCTGACATATTGAGGGGAACTTTGATGGAGTTAAATGAGGAGACAGTTCACACTTTAGTAAATATGCCCCACTACACCCCCAAACTGAAGCAATGTATCACATTACAGCAGAAAGTGGGCACCTTTTGAAATAGCCTCATTAACTATATTATTTTGAAAACACACAACTTTAGCTATTTTGTGCTTTCCAGGGTTCTAGATGTAATTCCTCATAGAAGTAAAGGTATTTTGGAGATTTCATAAGAATATTAAGGGGAAAGTAGATTAAAAGCAAAGTTTTTTTAATCAAAATCCCCATGACAGCTAATTAAAATCGACTAAATATCAGTCCACAAACTCTTCCAAATAGAATTATAATACACAGTCACTTTTTCAGTCTAGACAACCCAATACTATAGATACCCCTTAGACCAGGGATCCCCAACCTTATTTACCCGTGAGCCACATTCAATTTTAAAAAAGTTCCTGGGGTGCCAAATATGGGTGTGATTGATCATTGCTAGCTCCTATGTGAACTGATTTAAGGCAATATCCAAAGGGTTGCCAAGAAACATGTTGCCAGCGAGCCATGGGTTGGGGATCACTGCCTTAGACTATTAGTTGTTTGAAGTTGTTTGAAGAATGCATAGGTGCAATAAAGAGTGGCAGTTAGGTATTCTGAATTTAATGTTTTACATAAATATATTATTTATGATAAAAAGTTCACCAGTTTCATTCACAAACTGAATGCTGAATTGACATACTTCTTGTAATAAAACCTAGAAAAAACATTCTGCATTTCTTTTTGTAATAAGTGGAAGATAATTTTCTTAAGGATATTCCCTGAGAGACATTCATTTTAGAAAATAAATTGCTCCCAGAAGAGATGGTCTCCAGTGCTGGAACAATGGATAAAAGCAAGGGAGATGAAGCCTGCTGTATAATGAGCAAGGTAAGGCTGGCTTTCCTGGCAGTTACTTTATGTTAGTCTCTTCAGATTTACCGTTGACACTGATGAATTACAGGAATTCAAGTTTTTACATTTACATTAAGTGATGGTGAAGTTGAAGTAATTCCTCATCCCAAGCTAGAGTAACCAGCTAGTCAACTTCACAGCACCTTTCAACAGAGGGTAACTCCTCAGAAATTTATTTTCACTTTGAATACATTTAGCCCCTAATTCTGCTATACATGTGGATAGAGAACTATGTAGTTCCCCTTTATGAATTGTGGTGAACTTTATTTAAAGCCCTTTTGTATTTTAGTGAGGGTTTTAGCATTTAAACATCACATGGCGATTTCGGGAGACATGTGCATATACTGTATGTAATTCATTAGTAATCAACTCTAAGGAAGACCTCTGATATTTTATTCTTTCTCATCAGTCTTTGAGCATCCAGGTTGGAGAGGGCAATAGATTCTAACAGTGCCTAGTTGGGATGCAACATGGCCTTGTGGTAGGAGAGACTGAGCTATTAAATGCACATTTAGGGTTAGCCATACCTCCCAACATTTTGGAAGTAAAAAGAGGGACAAAAAAAATTTTTACGCATGTAGCGCAGCAATTTTTTGACCACACCCTTTCTGTGGCCACACCCCCTAATTACCATGTTTGTTTTACAAAATTTGGCAGGTTATGAAAAAGTTTGAAAATATTTCTCTCTAAACTATGTTTCTGTGTCTCAAAATTGTTACAAAATATCTTATTTGCACCTGTTAGCTGTTCTGGGCTCTCTGCTAAAAGCCAATTAAGTGAGAAACTTTGTTTCTTTTTCTGGCTGTTCAGTGCAGAGAAAAGAGGGACTTTCCAGTACAAATGAGGGACTGCGGGTTGAGCTGTCAAAAGAGGGACTGTCCCTCCGAAATAGGGACAGTTGGGAGGTATGGGTTAGCAACTGCCTGCTGTGAATTGTCATGTTTTGTTTTTAATTCCTGGTGAGTAATAATGGATAGCTTAATAAGTCTGTGCAATGGGGTTTAATATTGCACAGAGTCAAATGTCCTTCTTTATTATGTGTGCCCTAGGTTAAAACACAAATAATATAATGTTTACTGGGATTAATAATACATAGGCTACTGTGTACTGATGTATATAATGCTACTTCATTGGATATTTTCTTCTAGGAAGCCGTACATGTGCTGAAAACATTCTGCCGAATTCACCCAGATATCAGCTTTAATTAATTCCCGACTGTCAGAAAAAATGTTCCTGGCAGGGCAGTTTAGGTAAATGGGGAAATATCAAGCAGATGCAAAGTGCATCATTCCTTGTTTCTTTTTTTTTACTTGTTTCTTCCACAGTGGCCAGACATGGCACAAGCCAACCAGACAACCGTGAGTGAGTTTATACTACTGGGATTAACCAATGATCCAAAAATGGAATTATTTCTTTTCACTTTCTTTTTGCTGATATACATTATTACACTTTTTGGAAATATCGGTATTATAATCGCTGTCATTTTTATTTCTGACCTTCACAACCCCATGTATGTCTTTCTCAGCAACTTATCATTTTCTGATCTTTGCTATGCTACTGTCGTCACTCCTAAGACGCTGTACAATATGTTTTCTGGGAGAAAATCCATCGATTTTAACAGCTGTGCCATGCAGCTGTTTTTCTTTGCAGGTTTTGCAAGCACAGAAGGATATATGTTGTCTGCCATGGCATATGACCGATATGTGGCGATATGCCACCCGCTTCTTTATGCAGTAATTATGAATAGAAGGGCCTGCAGCTTTCTCTTGGCTGGTGTGTATATGACTGGATTTCTCATTTCAGGTATTCACACAAGCTGCACTGTAAGTTTATCCTTTTGTGGACCTAACACAATCAACCATTTCTACTGTGATATCCCACCACTAATGGAACTCTCCTGTTCAGACACATACATTAGCAAAACGATCATATTTGTTGTTGTTTTCTGTCTGGGCTTTTTCTCTGTAGCTGTTACACTGGCCTCTTATTGCTACATTTTTTTCACCATAATGAATATCAAGTCATCTGGGGGGAGACGCAAAACATTTTCAACCTGTTCCTCCCACCTCTTATGTGTGTCCTTATTTTTTGGAACAGTTTTCTTTATGTACCTTCGCCCAGCATCCAAATATTCTGTTAGTCAAGACAAAGTGGTCTCTGTGTTCTACACAATGGTAATACCAATGATGAACCCAATCATCTACAGCTTACGGAATGCAGAGGTCAAGAATGCAATAACTTCATACATCAATAAATTGTTTCTCTCAAACAATTTAAAGTTTTAGACTAAGGCATTGAATATATGCACTGTTGCCTTTGTTATGTATCATGCGTTACAGTTTGAAGAATATCGTTAAATTCTTTTTTTCCCCAAGAAATCTGCTATGAAGCATAATGACTAATGTTTGTTCATTATACAGATTCATGTTTTTGTTGTTTGATTATTTGATTAATTAATTAAGACTTTAAATATGGCGCCTTATTAACATAGATTTTTTTTTGGAGGACATAAAAGCATGTCTTCAGTTAGAGGACATGAGGTTTTTTTTAAAAATGAGATCTGTAAAGTTTTAGATTTATCACCCAAATCTGGATGTCACAAGAGAGCACTTTGTTTATGTGTGTGTGTTTAAACCAGTGGTCCCCAACCAGTAGCTCACGAGCAACATGTTGCTCACCAACCCCTTGGATGTTGCTCCAGTGGTGCCAAAGCAGGAGCTTATTTTTGGATTCCAGGCTTGGAGGCAAGTTTTTGTTGCATAAAAATCAGGTGTACTGCCAAACAGAGCCTCTTGTAGGCTACCAGTCCACATAGGGGCTACCAAACAGCCAAATAACATGGACTTTTCCATGCTTGTGTTGCTCTCCAACTCATTTTTACATTTATATGTGGCTCACGAGTTAAAAAGGTTGGGGACCCCTGGTTTAAACCCATGTTGCACCTTTATTTATTTGTTACATAGCTTATTATATATCAGGGTCCCCAGCCTTTTTTCCCAGTGAGCCATGTTCAAATTTACAAAGAATCATGGAGCAGCACAAGCATGAAAATAGCTCCTGGGGGTGCCAAATTAGGACTATGGTTGGCTATTTGGAAAGCTCCATGTTGACTGACAGTCTACAGGAGGGTCTGTTTGGCAGTACATTTGTTTTTTATGCAACCAAAACTTGTCTCCAAGCCTGGAATTCAGAAATAAGCACTTGCTTTGTGGTCACTGGGAGCAACATCCAAGGGGTTGGAGAGCAACATGT
This sequence comes from Xenopus petersii, assembly GCA_038501925.1. Lineage (NCBI taxonomy): Eukaryota > Metazoa > Chordata > Amphibia > Anura > Pipidae > Xenopus > Xenopus petersii. Next base: position 42,555,222 of record CM076674.1, on the reverse strand, counting down.
TACTCACAACCACTGGTTGGGGAACACTGATAATAATTATAATATTTTGTGACCAGTCCTTATGGCACTTTTATTTGTAGGAACCATATTACATACTTGGGTCTGTTGGCATTGTTGCATAGTCCCTTAGTATGAACAAATATATTATTAATATATAATAAAGATTCATTGGGGCTTACTGACAAATGTACATTTTTTTACCCCTCTGTATATAATACAAAATACAATCAAAGCAAAACTCTTTTCTGCACTGCAACAACTCTTTCTTTTGCTTGGAAAATAGCTTATTTTAAATTGCTAAGCTTTTTTAAATTGCTAAATTGCTAGCACTCCCTTCTCCTTCCAATGATTAAGATGGTTTGGGCAACATGACCTTGCTATCCTGAAGAATGCATTCACAGTAATTGTTTAGCGAGGGTTCTGAGCATTATTGAATGTGCTATAAGAACTATGTATGCACACTTCTATTTACATGGATTAATTTGCATTCATTTTAATATAATGCCCATTTAATTATTAGGCTCGTCGATTTCCATGGCACAGAATGGAATCTCATTGCTCAAAGCAGTTGAACACATTCTGATAAACTAACACATTGGGTAAAAGAGGAAATGCTTTCATTAATGTGTCAACTTTAATCCAAGCAATACTTTATTAACAGTAAAATTTAGCCATCAGAATTCCCCTATTGAATTGTAATAAATCTACCCAGTTTTCTCGAAAACAACTTCCATTTGCTTTTTCATTGTATAAAGATAGTCCTGCAAATTATTTCTATCATTTAAATTAGGAGCTAGTATAAAGGTGACTATTCCTCTAAGCATTACTTTCTTTAAACAAAATAACCTCATTATAAAAGACTATCAAAGGTTATTAAAATTCTTTAGTAAAAGGAGTCATTAGAAGTAATTTTCTAGTGAATGCTTTTCTAACAAAGAAACCTTCCCCCTTATTGTGTAGAAGATTAACAAGTAGCCTCATGACATTGTGGTTTGTTATAGCCTTTGCCATTTCTCATGCCATCACTAGATAATACATTGTGCTTATGGGGGTGATAGAGTTTGTTTTGCTGCAATGTGCAAATGACTCAACTATTTAATTTTTTTTCTTCTTTATAACTTTAAATAATTCAACATTTTCATAATCCAATGTGTGCATTACTCAGCTGTCTGTGACTTGCACATATTTTCTATTACACTGTTAGTACTCCTGAGATGACTGATGGTAAATGATGTAAGATGTAAGTTTTAACGACTGTGGACTGCAATTGTAGTTCTTTGCTATGTAGATAACCATTGTCATTTGGCTTTGCCATCATTGTCAAATGAAATTGAAATATATTTTGTTGTTATGGAACAACATAAATAACCTTAGATTTTGCTCTGCATTTTTGCCTGCCATTATTTCATTCAGATTTTTTTTTTTTACCTACCTTTGTTCACGTACTAGCAGTTGTATATTAATGTTGTTACTGTTGTCAACACTGCGGAGATGCAAATAAACAAAGCATATAAAGGTTCGTTAACTAAAGTGCGGTAAATGTGACTTTAAGTTTCCGCATGTTATCGCTGCGAATATTTTTCCGCCAGAATATTCGCAGCGACTAAGTTTACTAAAACAGTGATGCGCTCAGAAGTCATTGCGATCACTTGCGGTAACTACATTAATGAACCAGCTTATGTTAGCGGTAATTTTAGCAAGTTGCGAATTTTCTGGCGACAAATTACGTTTGCGAATATTTATGCTGTAAAATAGTCTTGTTTTATGGCGGTTATTATGGCATGATTCATGGCCAGATATGTATCTTCAAAACTGCTAAACTTTATCGATATCAACAACACAGTAAACAGATTTCACCCAATCATACATGTATGCATCATATAAATCCACATTTCAATACATCCAGTTACAAGACTTGCCCCCTGCCAATAGAATCATATAAATAAAATTTATAAACAAGTTTTAACAAGAAATCTGTGTGCATCATATAAATGTAGTTTAATGGAGGCTGACAAAGCCTTTGGTCCCTCCTAGTCATAATAAATCATCTTTCAGCTGAAAAAACTGCTGTAGCAGCAGACAAAAGAATACCGTATATACCCACATATAAGCCGAGTTTTTCAGCATCCAAAATGTGCTGAAAAAATCTACCTCACACAGGTCAGCGGTTCCCCACCCGAGTAGCTGAGATTGCAGTCACTTTTAATCATTCCTATACCAACAGTTCACTTGGGGAGAGACTGCAATATCCCACAATGCCCTCTGTTGGTTATATGAAAGAATAACAGTGCGCCCTCTGTTGGTTATATGAAAGATTAACAGTGACTGCAATATCACACAGCGCCATCTGTTGGTTGTATGAAAGAATAACAGGGACTGCAATATCACACAGCGCCATCTGTTGGTTGTATGAAAGAATAACAGAGACTGCAATATCACACAGCACCATCTGTTGGTTGAATGAAAGAATAACAGGGACTGCAATATCACACAGCGCCATCTGTTGGTTGAATGAAAGAATAACAGGGACTGCAATATCACACAGCGCCATCTGTTGGTTGAATGAAAGAATAACAGGGACTGCAATATCACACAGCGCCATCTGTTGGTTGAATGAAAGAATAACAGGGACTGCAATATCACACCGTGCCATCTGTTGGTTGTATGAAAGAATAACAGAGACTGCAATATCACACAGCGCCATCTGTTGGTTGAATGAAAGAATAACAGGGACTGCAATATCACACAGCGCCATCTGTTGGTTGTATAAAAGAATAACCGGGACTGCAATATCACACAGCGCCCTCTGTTGGTTATATGAAAGATTAACAGTGACTGCAATATCACACAGCGCCATCTGTTGGTTGTATGAAAGAATAACAGTGACTGCAATATCACACAGCGCCCTCTGTTGGTTGTATGAAAGATTAACAGTGACTGCAATATCACACAGCGCCATCTGTTGGTTGTATGAAAGAATAACAGTGACTGCAATATCACACAGCGCCCTCTGTTGGTTATACAAAAGATTAACAGTGATGGCAATATCAAACAGCACCCTCTGCACATGGTAGTGGGACAGTGGGACAATGCACACAGTAATCCGTTTGGCAATTCTCTGTCACCATCAGCTTTGCAAAGAAGTCCGGTTGATCGCTGGGGGGGTCGCTTTGGCAGAATGTGCGCTGCTGGGAGACAGGGCTGTAGTTGTGTCTAGGCTTATACGCGAGTCAATAAGTTTTTCCAGTTTTTGTAGGTAAAATTAGGTACCTCGGCTTATACACGGGTCGGCTTATACACGAGTATATACGGTAATCTAAAACATCTTTGATTATCCTGTCACTTCTCTCTTATCCTGTCAGGAATGGCAACAGGAACAGAATGATGGGTAGAACAAGGTGTTATGGGATATTTCCTGTCCCCTTGAAAATTTTCTTGCGGAAAAATGAATTACCGCCACTTTATAGATGGCGGTAAAATTTTGTGAATATTCTGGCGTTAATTTTGTCTTTCGTGCATTTCGCTGTTTAGTAAACCAGGCATTAATGTGTATGTAGCGTTATTTTCAGCAAATCCGATAACTGGCAAAAATATATTCTTGCGCAACAAAATCCGCAAATTTATATTTACCGCAGGTTAGTAAACCAGCAAAAACATATTCGGCGACAAATTTGTCTATATTTTGTGCGCATATTTTTACCGCGCTTTAGTAAACGGACTCAATAGTCTTATTAATTTTCAAAGGAACTGAGAGAAAAATCCATCGTTAAAAAGTAGTTTCTTCAATATGTTTTATGAAAACATCAATTTATTTTTTTCTGTTATAATACGTACTATATCCCTGCTCTCCAATAATGTAATATGGTATCTTTTTTTTATCATTTTCTTTAATACGCACCCATAATTCTGGTAACCATGTTTATTGTTAATTATATAATAATACAAAAAATATAAACCTTGTGCATTCATGTTTATCAATTTGGTTAATGCACTAAGATGTCAATGAGTAATCACTATTATAGGGTCAATATATGCCCTAAACATTGTATCCAAAAGATGTGAGGGTCTCCAAAAATAAGGAAACAAATCTAAAAAGTAAAAAATTTATTAGGACATGAAGACCTAACGCGTTTCGTGCCTATAGGGGCACTTACTCATAATGAGGTGAACTGTGAGTGTTTTCCTCTTCTTCATTATATTATTTTTCATTATTTATTATTTATGTTTAGTGGTACCATAGATAATTTTTTTGTGGCAGTAGCACAAACTACACTATTTTTAGTTTTTTTCAATATATGCCCTGCCCTGTGTTTCCATGAGACAAATAAATAGTACTTCTGTTAAAAATGGATTCTGCCTTTATAATAAAAAGTTTTCATTAATGCTCATAATATTTTTAGAGAGGTTATCAACATTATTATATTTTTCAAGAGGTAACACATTAACTTGGAAAAATTCATGCATTTAATATCTAAAATCTCATAGTAATAAGTGATGGGCGAATTTGTCCTGTTTTACTTTGCCGAAAAATTAGCAAATTTCCCACGAAATTCGCAAAATGGCGAAAAATCAGCGAGATGCGCATTTTGCCGCCGACGTCAATTCATGTGGCGGTCAAAATTGATGCCAGCGATGCCGGCAACAATTTGACGCGCATTGAATTCAATGGGCATGCATTTAATTGTTGCCAGCGTCAGAATTGTCGCTGGCGTCAAAATTGTAGCCACCATCAAAAAAACATTGACGCCGGTGAATTGTTGTGGCAAATTTGCTAATTTATTCACGGCGAGGAAACGCAGCAATTCGCCGAGAATTCGCCCATCACTAATAGTAATGTAATAGTTCAATATACAGGTTTTTTACTTAGGAATAACACTGTGAGGACATATCCTTGACTTCTCCTAGAAGCAATCTGAAGAGCCAGTGTAAACTGAAAACAGTCTTCACATACAGAAAGGCAGATTTCAGAAGTCTATATATATTATATATATATATAATATTTCTTGGTGAATTTTCTCTAGCGGTACTTTCTTCCTAGTAAAACTTTGTTAAATTTAGTGGGTATATAAAGGTCACATGTTTTGAAGAGGCTTGTTAAAAATATCCAAGGAAGCAAAATGAAGACAGAGATGCTCTATTGTCCTAGGCATGAGCCCACCCTAAAACAAATGTGGCATGAGCCATGTTTAACATAATGTAAACACAATCCTACATTAAGAGGGTTATTTATTAAAGGCTGAGTTTTGTTTTCCCAAATTTTTCAAGGTAAGAAAACCCTTGAATTTTTCTAGATTTATTATGTCCTGAAGCTGCAAAAAGCAAGAATCTGAAAAAGCACCATTTAAACCAGAAGATGTATTTAGCCTTCATGATTTTCAGGTTTTCTTCTGTGTTTTGTGGTCAAAAATACGATCAATTCAAGGTATTTGATGTTGTTTTTGCTGATAACGTGATCTATTTGAGTATTCCGTTTTTTTACACTGAATGCATTGAATTGAGTTTTTACAATTTTCACCAATAAAACACACTTCAGTCATTAGTACACAGTTTGTATACTTCTATATGTAACATATGGAATTCCAAAACCCTGAACAAACCCAAGGTTGGCAAGACTGACAACAGGTGAAAAAAGTCATGCTTAGGTGTCATTACAATAGGAGTGAACCAGGCATTTTAGTCTTAGTTACAATGCATGTGAAATAGTTATAGTAATAGTTGCAATGCATGGAGGGTTATGAACATTTAGAGGGTAATTTAATAAACTCAAATTAATCTCATTTCTTTATTAAAAAACTCCCTTCTGTGAATTGAATAAGATTCTTTCTTGAAAAAAGTCAGAGAGAGAAAACGCTGAAACAAAATTTGTATCGTACTTCTCTCTATCAGGCAGCTCACACAGCCTACTTTCAGCTTCACTGCAGTCACAGGTCCCTTGGCACTAGGGTTGCCACCTTTTAGCCTGGTGGAGACCGGGCAGGGGGTAGGCTGTGATGCAGAGGGGCAGGGCTGTGACACGGTGGAGGCGGACAGTGACATCTAGGGGGCAGGGCTATGACATGATGATTGCCCCATTTTCCTAATTTGGAAGACCGACAGGCAGTTTTGGCCCGGGCAGCCCTTCAAACAGGTCAAAACCAGACAGGTGGCAACCCTACTTGACAGGTGGCAACCCCTCCATTGGCCCTTTGGACCTCTCTCAGGCTTCTTCTCACACTCTAGGAACAACCAGGACTGAGTCTCTCCCTCAAATACACAGGAGAGACCTGTCTCCTCCAGATATCCAGGGAAGAGCCCATAGGTATGGGAGCACACCCCTTTTACCTGCAGTAGGACCTCTGCTCTCAGCTGCCACCAAAGGGAATATTAACCCTGTCTGAACTAGGCATCCCCCATCAGTCCATATCATACAGATTAAATGTATGCTTTTCTATACATTTTATGTATAATAAAGTTAGTGCTTGTTGGTAACTCATGGATGCAGATTTTGTGCTATTTCCCTAACATGGTGATGATAAAATGCCATTGATCTATTGCCAAATGAATGGATAAACACCATTTGTATGGTACTTCTTACACCTGCAACTCCCCATGTGCCTGCTAATATAAGGCATCAGTAGATATGTTTTTCATTTTTCATAAAATGACCCAGTCCTATAGGAATATGGTATGGTCTAATACTCCAAGGTGCTACATCTACCAGGCTCCTATAATAAGCACATTAGAACAGCCAGTATGAAGTGGTACAGTCTCAAATGTATATGTAAGTATAAGAAAATAATATGTTGCACTGTATAAGGAACATTTACATAATACAAGCAAAGGGAACACAGGTATGTGACCTAGGATTTTCCAGAAAAGGGATCTTTCCATAATCTGGATCTCCATACATTAAGGAGGTTATTTACTTAATCTTGAATTTATCTGGTCAGGCTTTTTGGGGCAAAACCTAAATTTTTTAGTGGAAAAAGAAACTTTAATTTTTCTAGATACATTATACACCAATGCTGCAAAAAGCCTGGATTTGAAAATCCACCATCTCAGACTGGTTGAGGTCCTGTAGAAATCAATTGGACATGCCCCTATCCCAATTGGATGATATCGTGGACTGTGCTCGCTATTCTAGGTATTCGGGAAAAAAGTTTAAAAAAATCTTATCGCTAGATTTTATTGTTTTTTCCCCCCAATCAAGTTATTTTATTAATAAATAAGGCAAAATTGGGGATGGGAGTTTGGTTGAGCTTTTTTTATTTTAAAGAGATTTAAAAAAAAACAACAACAACATTCGAGTGGATATTGGCCCTACTCTTCAGCTTCTTTTAAAATATATAGAGGCATGTGTCAGAGGTGCCCAATGTCGCCCTTATTGTTCGGTCCAGCGATTGAACCTCTAGCAATAGTCATTAGAGATGATGTTGATATAAAAGGTTTAAGGGTTCAAAATATTGAGCACAAAACTAGTTTATTTGCAGATGATGTGACCCTATTTATAACAAGGCCCATGACAAACCTTCCAAACCCGTATAATGTATTACATAAGTTTTCCCAGATTTCAGGATTGTCCATAAGTCCCACCAAGACAGCAGCAATTAACCTAGGACTAACCCATGAAACTGTAAAATTATTGGCTTTAAACTTTCAATTTCAATGGAAGGAAAACTCCCTTTCTATATTGGGAATTAAAATAAATAAATTATTCAATTATTCCCCTATATACAGTAAATTAAGCAAACTACTGGAGGATTGGGGAAAGTTTAACACATTTCCTGGATAGGCAGAATTTGGGCCATAAAAATGAATATACTCCCAAAACTATTATATTTTTTTAGGGTACTGCCGGTACCAATCCTAAAACAGGGACAGCGAAATTGGAGGCCAAAATGTTACAATTTGTTTTGAATAAAAGTATCCCACGAGTTAGTAAATCAGTCCTTTACCATTCTACATTACAAGGGGAGTTAGGCTTTCCCAACTGCTGGAATTATTATAGAGCCACGCAATTATCACACTTACCGGTATTTCATAATATGAAGCTGCCTCCACTATGGGTTGATCTGGAAATTTTTTATACCTTCCCATATGTGGCATCTTCCTATATCTGGATACCCAAGGGAAAGAGAAACAGAACCTGTAGGGAGTGCCTTACCAACTCTCTTAAGGTTTGGGATATAGTGGCTTCTAAAAGTCACCTATTTACAGCATACACACCAGCAGCCCCAATATCCCAAAACCCCAAATTCCCCCTGGGAAACTCCCGGTCACAGTTTCAATGGTGGGTAAATAAGGGATTAACCTTAGTATATTCTTTGTTGACACCTGTAGGAGCTTACTCTTTGGATGCCTTAAATTTATCTTTACCCCTCTATGAAATTTTTCGAGAAGTTAACCAGTCTATTAAATCACCAACACCAAAATTTCTTGTCTGGCAACCATGGTTTGAATATCAGTATCAGGGGGCCCTTCCATAACACCTTGTATCCTTATGTGTAGGGGTTCAATGTCTTGTTTTGACAATGCTGTTAAAAAGAGAGAGCAAAAAAAGAATTAAATCAAAACATCTGAGAAAGGCCTTATAAGTTTGTATTATATTTTAAAGGAAAACTATACCCCCCAAACAATGTAGGTCTCTATTAAAAGATACTGAGTAAAACAGCTCATGTGTAAAACCCTGCTTCATGTAAATGAACCATTATCATAATAATATACTTTTTTAGTAGTATGTGCCATTGGGTAATCATAAATAGAAAATTGCCATTTTAAAAAATAAGGGCCGCCCCCTGAGATCGTAAGATTCACTGTGCACACATACAAACCACATGTAAGGTCACATGAGCCAATTAACAGACAGAGTTCTGCCTTTTGCTTCCTCACTTCTTCCTGTTACAGTTAGTGTTGTAGTATTTCTGGTCAGGTGATCTCTGAGGGAGCACAGATAGAGTCACGAAATGGTGGTTCAAGGCAAGAGATGTAAAAGGGCAATATTTATGTAAATATATTCCAGTTTGGTAAGATTCTTTAATATGTCATTCAATTTGATATAAACTATCTGTTGCTTAAGTATTCATTTTGGTGGTATAGTTTTCCTTTAATGTATATCATGTTATTCTATACATAGTGAGTCATAGAAATCTACAACATAGACTCAACGGTATGCAACGTTTATAAACGATGTTTGACATATCATGATAAATGTGTACCTATATATGTTGTGAATATAATATGAAAATGAATAAAAATTATTGATACAAAAAAAATTATATTAAAAAACCCAGTAGGCCGGTTTCACTTCCAATAAGGATTAATTATATCTTTGTGTGGATCAAGTACAAGGTACTGTTTTATTATTACACAGAGAAAGGAAAAGAAATTGGATTATTTGGATAAAATGGAGTCTATGGGAGATGGCCTGAGAGCTTTCTGGATAACGGATTTCCGGATAACGGATCCCATACTTGTACCTAAATAAATGCTGTAATTAAAAGCTGATTCTCTGAGTTTTGACAAGGAAGAATAGCAAAACTATCCAGCACCAACAAATGGCAGGGACACAAGAAAAAGTATTTAATATAAAAAAATCTACATAACTTTACTGGACAGAATTAAAGAAAGGACAAGTGCAGTTACAGTTGAGGGTTGATCTACACAGTTCATATACTACTTAAATAATTATCCCAGCGTGATATTGGTATATTATTTTACTACTTCATTAACATTTTCCACAAATTTTCACCAGGGCCCTTCCTACTTCTTTGTTTCTAAAGCTGTATATTAGTGGGTTCAACATAGGAATAATGACGGTGTAGAAGATAGAGGCAATGCGGTCTTGCTTCATAGCATAAATGGAGGTGGGACGCAAGTACATGAATACAATGGTGCCGTAGAATATAGTGACAACCAGAAGGTGAGATGCACATGTGGAAAATGCCTTTTTTCTGCCTTGTTGGGATTGAATCCTCAGTATAGTGGAGATAATATAGCTGTAAGATACTGTGATGGTTATAAGTGAACTCATTTCAGCAAATCCCCCAAAGACGAACATTACAAGTTCATTCATCATTGTTTCAGTGCAAGAGAGCTTTAGAAGTGGGGGCACATCACAATAGAAGTGGTCGATTTTGTTGCTTTTACAGAATGGCAATTGGAATGTGCATGTTGTATGAATTGCGGCATTTAGATAACCTCCAATGTAAGCTGCACCCACCAGCTGCATGCAAACCCTATTATTCATAAGCATTAAATACAGCAATGGGTTGCAGATTGCCACATATCGGTCATAGGCCATGATTCCAAGCAAAAAACACTCAGTGGTAACTGAGGCCCCAAATAAATACATTTGCAGTGCGCATTCAATGTATGTAATTATGTTTCTACCAGAAAGAAAGCCTGCCAAAGTCCTTGGTGTTATGATACTTGAGTAACATAGGTCCAAGAAGGACAGGTTCTTTAGAAAGAAGTACATGGGTATATGGAGGTGAGGACTGGTTTGGATGATCAGTATGATACCAGTATTTGCAAAAAGTGTCACCACATAGGATAAGAGGAAGAGAACAAAAAGGAGGTTCTTGAGTAAGGGATCATCAGTTAAGCCTAAAAGAATAAACCCATGAATGTTTGTGCTATTCCACATCTCTGTCGGTAACCTGTCAACTTCACAGAGCAAAGTCAATGTGAGCTCACCACCTATTGGCAAAATCATTATTCACTATCCATTTTGATATAGCCATATTAACATATGCTGTTTTATCAGTTCACGTCTTTTTGCTTTTATCAAACAGAGTGATTGCAGTATTGCCAAGTATGTCATAAAAAGTGCAAAGTGGCAGTTTGTGTGACATCAATAAGGTCAAAAACCAACTCGTATCAGTGGGTTTATGAGCATCCCACAATATGCCATTGAACATTTTATGGCGCCCATTAAAGACTTTTCTTACGCTCGTGATGAAGATGCACCAATATGTCACCACTTCCTACATTTGTCGAAAAGCTACTATAATAAACCATGACATTTAGGCAAAGAAAGATCTGCAAAAAAAAAAAAATACACGTTTATTTGTTTGAACTTAACACACAACATATATTTTATCAGCATGATTTGTTTTGATCATGTAACATTTTTAACCTGTATATGGAACACTGAGTGTGCCATGGCCGAAACTGTTGCTAGATGAGTAAATAAAATAAATGGAACAGGGGTCCTTTCTTACTTTAACTACATTTATTCTTTAATATGTAAGCTCTCTGTTTTCATCCTTTACTGTGTTTGTAAACAAAAGAATGTTTTGTCGAATGTGGGTGTGTCATGAGGCGTGATTTATTATGACCCTGGACACAAGCGCTAAAAGGCATAAAAATGAGATCTGCAGCTGGAGCATGCTCCTTAGTGCTCATGCATTGCTTATCCAAACACTACCCTGGAACTTCAGATGTATGTAACGGGGCAGAGATGAAGCGTGCACATTCTTGCACCTGGTCCTGTTCAGCAGTCCAAAAGTTCTGAGATGCATTTCAAGCCTTAGGGCTCTTATACACAGCCGTTTTTGCTTTTGCTTCCCTGCGTTGCGCTTTCTTCCATTCAGCCACAGGGGAGCGCAGGAGTAGACATAGTCAATTATTTTGAAGGGGGCTGTAATCACACAAATGCATGTAAGCTCCAAAGGCAGGTTGGGATGCAGCATGTTGCACCTGCGTTCGGCACATACATGCATCTGTGTGAGTACAGCCCCCTTCAAAGTAATTGACTGCGTCTACTCCTGTGTTCCCCTGCGGCTGAACGGAAGAAAGCGCAACGCAGGGGAGCGCAGGCAAAAACAGCCATGTGTAAGAGCCCTTAATGCAAACAGAACTATTGCTACTAGGAATTTAAACTCCTGAAAACTCTGTTAGCTCATCTGGAAACACTTACGTTAAGTCAGGGATCCCCAACCTTTTGAACCCATAAACAACATTCAGAAGAAAAAGTAGTTGGGGAGCAACACAAGCTTGAAAAATGTTCTTGGGGTGCCAAATAAGTGCTGTGATTGGCTATTGGTAGCCCCTATGTAGACTAGCAACCTACAGGAGACTCTGTTTGGCAGTACATCTGTTTTTTATACAACCAAAACCTGCCTCCAAGCCTGGAATTCAAAAATAAGCAGCTGCTTTGAGGCCACTGGGAGCAACATCCAAGGGGTTGGAGAGCAACATGTTACTCACGAGCTACTGGTTGGGGATCCCTGCGTTAAGTGCTCATTATGTCCAATTATGTCCTGTTCTATGCAAAAAATTCTATACCACTGACTTGGAAACCCTCCACCACTACAACTATGGATGAAGATGGGTAATGATATACTACCCTTGAAAAATTGACATACAGGGGTTGTCTAGAGAAATTAGATAAGATCTGGGGAAATTGGACTGAGTCTAGGACTGGGCACTCTGGGATCTTGGATGGTGGGAAGTAGGAAACTTTTTCTATATTGGAACCATAAAACCTTCATACATTGCATGTGCACCATCTCTGCTTGATACAACTGTGTATTAAGAGAGCATTGTAAATGTTTCACATGTTTAAATGCAAATTAAAAACTGGGGTGGTACACCTTTCAGTCAACTTTTCAGCTGACCTTCTTTATTATTTATAGTTTTTGGAAAATTTCTAACTCTTAAAACCTCAGCTTTAAAATGGGGGTCACTGACCCCATCTAAAAACAAATGCTCATTAAGGCTATAAATACAGGAGTTATTGCTACTTTTCATTACTTACCTTTCGATCTGGGCCTCTCCTATTCATATCAATGTATGGTTGCTGGAGTAATTTGGACCCTAGCAAACAGACTGCTGGAACTGCAAACTGGAGAGCTGCTCAATAAAAAGCTAAATGATTCTATAATAAAAAATGAAAACCAATAGCAAACCTCTTTAAAAAATGAATGCCTAATCCAGCTAAAGTAATGTAACTGGGCAACTCACAGGTTAATTCCATAGCTTGTAAAAACAATACAGTACGGCACTTGCAAAGGCTTCTGTTGTTAAACATACTGTAATAAAATTACCTGCACGGTGGGGTCGGCCGCGGTTCCACCGAAGGGGACGCCCGCCGCGTGTCTCCTAGGCGCCATCTTTGTTATTAGGGCGCGCGCGGCGCGCTTGTGCGCCTCTTAAAGGCGCAGGCGCACTGTTTTTGCACGTTTTGGTGCGAATTTTGAATACTATTTAAGGCCCATTCAGTGTACTGTTCCTTGCCCGTGATAGAACTTGTTTCTTGTGGTTTCCTGAGCCTAGTGCATCTGATCTGAATCTTGTCTGTCTGATAACCTGTGTTTGACCCTGCCTGTATCCTGACTCTGTATCCTGACCTTAGCCTGCCTACGACAACTCTCCTGCTTAACCCCTTGATTGACAACCCAGTTTGACCCTTGCCTGTCTGGCGATTCTGATATCCGCCTGCCTCGACCCAGCCTGTCTGACCATCCTTCTGCCTAATCCTTTTGTACCGTGACCTTCGGCCCAAAAGACTTTGCTAACAGCCGTGTCCCTTCGCCAGCCAGAACATCTTGCCTTGCACCCCTCGTAAAGTCCAGGTGGCACCCAAGTAAGCTGAGGGCTCCTGCCGAAGCCCAACGGTGGTCACACTACTGATGAAGCCGAGCCGAGACCAGGGTGCTTGGCATTTGTTCTGGTATCGGGTGGCGGTATCTTCTGCAGTATTATGAACATACCTTAATCTCTTGATTCCTTTGTACCTTGGTGGTTTTCTCAGTGCCTGAAGGAGTTTTGGTTTTCTGTTCAGGTAAATGTAGATGTTAGTTTGACAGCAGATATATATAATGTCTGTGACATGAGTAAGTTTTCTCCTGGGATCCTTCCATCCCAAAGTAACCAATTTACCATGAATAAAAATAAACAAGCCTTTAGATTAAAAGATTGAATCTTGAGATATTAAATGCTGCCCATGCTCATTAAAATGCTGCTAGATGTTTTTTTTTTTTAAAAAAAAAGTCCAATCTGACATGCACCCAGTAACAATGATCAAAACTGGCCCACCAGGATTTTTTTTTTATTGGCCACCACTAGTTTATACAAACAAGGGAAAGTTATGCTCACCACTAATTTTTAAAACCATTAGGCGGGGGTGCAATGAGGCTGTGACCACAAAATACATATAGACAAATACAAGAGTCCTCTGCACTCAACCCATTATCAATATATTTAAGACAGAGACACTTTGTGCATACTGCTACTGAAAAATGCCTTACCCTTTAAACAAAACAGGGGTTGTTTGTCCATATATTGCAATATATTTAAGCTGGCCAACTGGCCTTAAATATATTGATAATGGGTGCAGAAAACTCTTGTTTTTGTCTATAAGTATTTTGTGGTCACAGCCTCGTTACACCCCCGCCTAATGGTTTTAATAATTAGTGGTGAGCACAACTTTCCCTTGTTTGTTTTATATATATATATATATATATATATATATATATATATATGGGATGAAATAGGGGCACATAATAGGGGCACACAGGGTAAGACAGAGAGGGAGGAAATAGGAAATAGGAGAGTGGACTGGGCCAATTAGTTTGGGGCAGGCTGGGCCGATTCAGCTTGGGAGCAGGCTTGGTTGGATTGGGGGCAGGCAGGGCCTATCAAGGTTGGAGGAAAGCTGGGCCTATTAGAGTTGGGGGCAGGCTAGACCTATGGAGTTGGGGGATAGACTGGCTTATCAGAGTTGAGGGTGGGCTGGACCTATGGATTTGGGGATGGGCTGGACTCTCAAAGTTGGGGGCAGGCCAGGCAGCATCATATGCTGAGGGAAATATTATCTATGCTGCCCTGTGGTGCAATTGGTCCAATTGGCCTAAGGCCGGCCCTGATTCACAAGTCTTTCTCCATCCAGGCCCAAATATGTGTGAAGGCTACAAAGGCATGGGCCTAGGATGGCAGGGCTTAAAAGGCCACATGCCCCTCAATTGTTTAAGTCCTGGTCATAGGGACACACACAGGAGATTTCATAGCTCTTTAAATCTTTGGTTTCTGTGTGGGGGGGCATCTGTTTTAGGGGAGCACAATTTAGAAATCATTCAATCTTTATACCCCTCCCATTGAAAATGTCCCCAGAAAGTGTGCAGATGGTTGTTAGGAAACCATGTATGAGTAAATAATCATTTTACTAGTTTTAACTTAGCTAAAATGTGTTGCATAATTGTTTGCAATTAGTAAATATATCAGTAAATATCCTTCATTTATGGGGTTAATAGGCAGAGAAAAAAAATCCGCTCCCCGACTGTATTATAGATGAATACATCTGGATGTCACTGGTTCAGAATATCATTTAACCCTTTCCCTGCTGTACAGCATTGCCACTCTGAAAGCAATGTACTTTTTTTTACCTGCTAATATGTGTGTGTCCATGATATTATTCATTTTCAACTTCCCTTAAATTGCCTGTAGTAGAACTTGAAATTCTATGGTAATAAATAAAATAAAATAGTCAGAACAGAAATGATAACAATTTTTATGAGATGTTTTATAATAGTGTAAATAACCGTTTACAATCACAGGCAACCCACTGCCTTCCTAAGGTTGTTTGTGTGAGATCTGTAGTTCTGAAACATATTAAAAAAAGTCAGTGCCTTTATATAGCAATGTTCAGTAGAGAAGCAGAATATCCAACAATACAGCCAAGCCATAATTGGTCAGTCTGTGCTTGTCTGTCTGATGTCCCCCAATGTATCATTGTTTTCCAGGGAAATTAAAATTGTCCCATTGTCTTTCCCCAAATTCCCAAAAATCAGCCATGATCTTAGCCTTGTTATAATAACGTGAATATCATCAGTGCACATATACCTTAACACAAAGTGGAACAGACACTTGCATCTAATCCTCTGCAAAACAAGGTAGCAGCAGTAGTTGGGTCTTAGCTCAGTAGGACCTTGTCTTTTTGGAACTGTTTCACCAAGTCTGTGAGTATTTCCAGACCCTCCACAAGTCCCTCCCCAGTAGTTGCAGAACAGCCCTGTATGTGCCACTGGTGCCCTTGTATCTTCATCAAGCCTAATTCTTCTGCCACCTCCATTGGGCTCCTGGCACTGGGAAGATCTTGCTTATTGGCCATCACCAGAAATGGGATGCCTCTAATTTTATCATTGTCCAGAATTTCTTCCAGCACCAGGCTGGCTTCCTTGAACCTCTCCCAATCAGCACTGTCCACAACAAAGACTAGGCCATCAATATCGACAAAGTAATGCTTCCAAAGAGGTCTGAGCTTATCCTGACTCGCCACATCCCACACGGTGAAGGACACGTTACGGATGGGCTCCACTGTCTCAACATTGAATCCAATGGTGGGAATTGTAGTAACAGTCTCATTAAGCTTTACCTTGTACAGGACTGTGGTCTTGCCAGCTGCATCCAGGCCCAGCATAACGATTTTAGCCTTGGTGGCAAAGAAGCCCATAAGGGTTTTGTAGAGGGAGCTGAAGAGAATACCCATGGCTGTTGCTTCTTCTCTATAGTCCGATCTGCCTGCTCTTTTCAGTCTCTTCACTGGAGATCTGTCTGCTCGCTTCAGCCCCTGTAATGAACTTTGCCTGCTGCTCCCATTATATATACTCACCTTTGCCTGATAGATTGCTCCTGGTAACAGAGACGCTGTGACTGCAGGAATTCCCCGCCCTGCTCTGTCATTCCAGGATCTGTTGGAAGAATTCACAACTATCACTTTCGACACACTCAGCGATGACAGCAGCAGAGGAAGTGACATCATGCATAAGGGAACCACACATACAACTTTATTTAAAACTGTTAAAGTTTAACAAAAATGCACAGATTTTCAAAGCGCAGAGAATTTCCACAAAATTAACATTTATTGTGTAAGAAAAAAAATGAAAGCCAGTGTTTCCGCAGGTGGGGAGATTATTTAAGTATTGCTGAGTGACTTGCTGCCTAGCTTGACTGCTGGTATATTTTGTATAAGGCAGTGATAACCATGTTCGTCGCTTTGACGAACTACAACTCTCTATGTTTTCACATCCATTCAGAAATGCTATGTGGCATCTGTATGCACTGTAGAGGAATGGTTTGCAACTGCAAGGTCTATGAAGTCAGATATAAGGGGTCTTTTTAAAGGAGGACTAAACCCTAAAAATCAATGTGGCTAAAAATGCCATATTTTATATAATGAACTTATTGTACCAGCCTAAAGTTTCAGCTTCTCAATAGCAGCAATGATCCAGGACTTCAAACTTGTCACAGGGGGTCACCATCTTGGAAAGTATCTGCAACTCTCACATGCTCAGTGGGCTCTGAGCTGTTGAGAAGCTAAGCTTAGGGGTCGTCCCAAATTATCCTTCAGAAAATAAGGTTGGTCTGTAATATAAGATGATGCTACAGGGCTGATTATTAAATTCTGATGCTAATTGCACTGGTTTCTGTGCTGTCATGTAGTAATTATATGTATTAATTACTAATCAGCCTTATAGTGTGACATAGGGAGGTAGATTTATGAAACTCCAAATTGATCCCAGAAGTCCCCCATAGGCTAAAACAGCAATTCATTTATTAGTTTCATAAACAAGTATGATAGAATACAAATGTAAAAATCCAATTAAATATCCATTACATCATTTAGAGTAAACAGCCAATTGTTACAAAGTTCAAACATAAATTATAAATTATAAATTCCAAAATTGAAAATAACTTAAAATAACAAAAAAAAAAATAATAATCCTGGAATTAGATCATTAGACCATTAGACCATATATGTTTAGATGTTAAGCAACCCCACATTAAACAATAACCTCCTCTTAGACCTGTCAAATAATTCTAAATATTTAGACCAGAGATGATAAAAAGAGTGAGAGGGCTCATCATTTCTATAGTCAAATCGTAAAGCTTCCTGCAGACACGGCTGGCCCAATGAGGACAGAATTTCTTTTAAAGTAGGAACCTCCTTCCTAATCTAGTAAATAGAGATAAGTTTCCTAGTGGCATTCATGAAAAGATTTAAAACATTTAGTAGATCCTTATCTTTATGAAAGCCTAGATTTATGAGGCCTATGTCACCATCTATTATATCTAGTGGAGCAAAAATAGGGCATAACTTAATTTCTCTTTCTAGACTAAGGGTCCCCATAGATGCAAAGATTTCTCTTGCCCAACGACCGGTTTTAGCAAAGTCCAACCAATCCTTCGAAATTATCGTGCGGTTAGTGGGATTCGAACGATCGAAAATCTTACGATTTTTCAGCCGACATCTGTCAGGAAATTGATCGGGCAGGTTAAAAAATCTTTATCGGTCCCAGTGCAATCTATCTATGTTTGCAGGGACAAGCAGGCAGATACCCTTTGTTTTCCTGGCAAATTGGTCTTTTTAGTTGATGGACAAATCGTGGTCTCACGATGATGATCGGATCTTTTAAAAACATCTATGGCCAGCTTAAGAGAGAGAAATGATTCCAAATTTCCCCAAAGCTGAAATATTAAAGGATAAGACCAAAAATAGTGAAACATGTCCACATTTTCAGCATTACATTTTGGGCAGAAAGAAATGTTCTTAGAATGATCAGCTCTTTTATAGCAACAACTAAAGCCTGTATGAATTAACTTAAAGTGATGCAATCTCCAATTTTCAGCTCCAAACCTATTGATATAGTCCTTTAGAGAACTAATAAGCCATTCCGATGTAATAGTAAAATTTAAAAACTCTGACCATTTATTAGCCGAAAGCTGCAAAGGATTTTCCAATTTATATAGAAAATCTAGGAAATTGTTGTATATAAAATTGACTTTGTTACAAAAAGGAGATTCTATAATCTTATTAACTAGTTGGGCCAGACTATGTCTGGAGAAAGCCAAAGATCTCTCATCAAAATATAGATGCAAATGTTCTTTAATCTGAAAATATAGAACCCTCTCATTCTCCGAAAGATTAAATTTACTCTGTTACTCTTCCCATGAAAGAATTTCCCCCTTAACTTGGTTCAAAATTTCTCCTAACAAAGTAGGGGTCTTATTCCCATGTCCAATCAAAAGGGAGGGGAATGGATAAACAAAAGTACTCACATTTTTTAGTGGAGTAAAAGGTATGAAACGATGATCATATCCTTGATTCTTAAACAAGAATCTCCAAGCATAAATAGTGTCCCTAAAAATAGGGTTAACCTTTGAAAAAAATTTGGAATATCACACCATTTCTTGTGTAGAATTGATAAAATATGACCATAGAAAGGATGCCAAGATTCTATCTCAGGATTTATATATCTGACCCCATCATAGGTCCATTCCATAGTATAACATAATAATGAGGCTATATTAAATTTACTAAAATTGGTACATTTAAACCACCTTTTGATGGATGAAATTGTAACATAGTCAAAGAAATTTTGACTATTGGTTTACTCGATTGCCACAAAAAGGATGAAAGAGCTGAATTCAAAGCCTTAACATCAGAGGGTCTAAGTAATAACGGGAGATTAATTAAGGGGTAAACCAGTTTGGGAAACATAAACATCTTAAAGAAGAAATTTCTCCCGTTGAGATTCAAAGGTACATCTTTCCACTTCTTACATTGAGAAACAAAGAATTCAATGGCAGGTGAGAAATTTAAGCGGTATCATTTGGTCAAATAAGCAGGAATTTTTAGACCTAGATACAGTAAAAAATCTTTCGGCTTATTCAAATTCAACTTCATCAAGACCAAATTGGAAACAGAACCACATATATTTAAAGTTTTTTCCGAGTTGACTTTATATCCTGAAATTTTACCAAAAGAAACCAAAATATCAAAGATTTTAGTCAGAGAATGATTGGGATCCTTCACTACTAGTAATAGGTCATCTGCAAAAACCATAGTTTTAATATGGGATTTATTAAAAAAAAAAAAACCCCTTTAAAACAAGCTGAGACATTCAAAACTCTTAGTAATGGTTCTAATAATAGGTTAAATAGGAGAGGGGAGAGAGGGTAACCCTGTCTAGTTCCCTTGAATATATTAAACGCCATTGATTTCTCTCCTTCCGCCACTACCTGCGAAGAAGGAGAGAAGTAAAGAAACTCAATGAATTTGAAGAAAGGACCTTTAATACCAAATATCTCTAAACAGTCAAATAAATGGGTCCAAATTATGCTATCAAAAGCCTTTTCTGCATCAATCTTGAAAATAGAGCAGGGAATATTTTGTTTTTTGGCAGAGGCATTAACTTTATATTCTTGATACCTGATCTATTTTTTATGAAGCCATTCCGTTCAATAGAAACTAAGGAAGGCATCATCAGAGCTAATCTGTCAGCTAAAATCTTGGAAAGAATTCTTAAAAGACCAGTGTATGATAAATTTCGAAAATCAAATTAGAATTTTTTAAAAAATTCAATTCGAATTTAAACTATTCCCTAGTCGAATTTCACAAAAAAATTCAAAATTCGAACTTCAAAATTCGATTTTTCACTTCAACCCTTGATAAATCTGCCCCTTATAGTCTATGGGCGCAATACCCGAAGTTTTTGTAGTTTTTGGGCAAAATTCAGAGTTTTCAGATATTTTCCCACAAACCAAATTTTTGAGAAAGTGTATTAATAAATAAGCCCAAAAAACTTGTGCGGATATTTTTAAGAAAATATTGAGATAAATTCGGACCTTGATAAATAACCCCCTAGGTGTACTGTATACTGTGCTCCAGTCCCTAAGCTCAGTAAGTGACAGCAGCACAGAGCATGTGCGGTGAATCAACAGAAAAGAAGATGGGGAGCTACTGGGGCATCTTTGTAGACACAGATCTTTACTTTACAGGAGATTGCATAGCTTTTTAAATCCCCAGCGGAAAATCCCCATCTCTCCAGACCCAACAACAACTGAAAATTTTCGGATACTCTCAAGCTTGTTTGTGTGTGTGTGTGTGGGGGGGTGGCTAGCAGAACATCTGATCTAGGGGCGCACAATTTAGAAATCATTAAATTCTTATACCCCCAAAATGGCCCAGGCCTAGGGCGGACGAAATTAAGGGTCGGCATGCTGCCCAGCCACAGGGGTAGTTTGCTCGATTCTGGAGCACTAAGCAGTAGACGCTCAGTGCTCCCGTATGAAAAAACGGGGAGGGCACTCTCAAGGGAAATCTGCTTTTGTATACCCCTCCCCTTGAAAATGGCACCAAACGTGTGTTGCTAGGAAAAGAAATGCATGAGTAAATACTAATTTGCATAATCATTTGCAAATACAACAACCTGTATTACAGATTCAAATAGCAATTGTATCAGTAAGCAACCTCCATTTATGGGGTGAATATGCAGATAAACCAATCCGCTGGTACTGTTTCATAATATCGTTGAACCCTTCCCCTGCTATACAGCTTTGCCACTCTGAAAGCAATGTACTTTTTTACCTGCTAATATGTTTGTGCCCATGTTATTATTCATTTTCAACCTCCCTTAAATTGCCTGTAGTAGAACTTGAAATTCTATGTGGTATGTTGTGAGATTCCCAATAACAGCAACAACTACAAAAATCCCAGTTTTAGGTAATGTTTAACTGTAACTTTTATTAGAAAATAAATAATTGTTTTTATATTCATAAAATAAAATAGTCAGAACAGAAATGATAACAATTGTTATTACATGTTTTATAATAGTGTACATAACAGTTTAGGCAAACCTCTGCCTTTCTAAGGTTGTTTGTGTGAGATTTGTAGTTCTGAAACATCTTTAAAAAAAGTCAGTGGCTTTATATAGCAATGTTCAGTAGAGAAGCAGAATATCCAACAATACATCCAAGCCATAATTGGTCAGTCTGTACTTGTCTGTCTGATGCCCCACCAATGTATCATTGTTTTCCAGGGAAATCAAAAATGTCCCATTGTCTTTCCCAAATTCCCAAAAATCAGCCATGATCTATATTCTATATCATCAGTGAATAGATACCTTAACACAAAGTGGATCAGACACTTGCATCTAATCCTCTGCAAAACAAGGTAGCAGCAGTCGCTGGGTATTAGTTCAGTAAGACCTGTCTTTTTGGAACTGTTTCACCAAGTCTGTGAGTATTTCCAGGCCCTCCACAAGTCCCTCCCCAGTAGTTGCAGAACAGCCCTGTATGTGCCACTGGTGCCCTTGTATCTTCATCAAGCCTAATTCTTCTGCCACCTCCATTGGGCTCCTGGCACCGGGAAGATCTTGCTTATTGGCCATCACCAGAAATGGGACACCTCTCATTTCATCATTGTCCAGAATGGCTTCCAGCTCCAGGCTGGCTTCCTTGAACCTCTCCCAATCAGCACTGTCCACAACAAAGACCAGCCCATCCGTGTTGATAAAGTAATGCTTCCAAAGAGCTCTGATCTTCTCCTGACCCCCCACATCCCACACGGTGAAGGACACATTACGGATGGGCTCCACTGTCTCAACATTGAATCCGATGGTAGGAATTGTACGAACAGTCTCATTAAACTTTACCTTGTACAGGACTGTGGTCTTGCCAGCTGCATCCAGGCCCAGCATAGCGATTTTAGCCTTGGTGCCAGAGAAGCCCATAAGGGTTTTGTAGAGGGAGCTAAAGAGAATACCCATGGCTGTTGCTTCTTCTCTATAGTCCTTTCACAAGGGATGTGCTTGCTCTTGACAGTTCTGCCTGCTCTTTTCAGTCTCTTCACTGGAGATCTGTCTGCTCGCTTCAGCCCCTGTAATGAACTTTGCCTGCTGCTCCCATTATATATACTCACCTTTGCCTGATAGATTGCTCATGGTAACAGAGACGCTGTGACTTCAGGAATTCCCCGCCCTGCTCTGTCATTCCGGGCTCTGTTGGAAGAATTCACAACTATCACTTTCGACACGTTCAGCGATGACAGCAGCAGAGGAAGTGACATCATGCATAAGGGAACCACACATACAACTTTATTTAAAACTGTTAAAGTTTCTGCAGGTGGACAGATTATTTAAGCATTGCTGAGTGACTTGCTGCCTAGCTTGACTGCTGGTATATTTTGTATAAGGCAGTGATGGCCATGTTCGTCGCTTTGACGAACTACACCTCTCTATGCTTTCAAATCCTGCAGAAATGCTATGTGGCATCTGTATTCACTGTAGAGGAATGGTTTGTAACAGCAAGGTCTATGAAGTCAGATATAAGGGGTCTTTTTAAAGGAGAACTAAAGCTAAAAATGAATGTGGCTAAAAATGCCATATTTTATATACTACACTTACTGCACCAGCCTAAAGTTTCAGCTTGTCAATAGCAGCAATGACCCAGGACTTCAAACTTGTCACAGGGGGTCACCATCTTGGAAAGTGTCAGCGACACTCACATGCTCAGTGGGCTCTGAGCAGCTGTGGAGGAGCAAAGCTTGTGAAGCAGAAAATAAGGTTGGCCTGTAATATAAGCTGATTCTACAGGGATAATTATTAAATTCTGATGCTAATTGCACTGGTTTTTGTGCTGTCATGTAGTAATCATCTGTATTAATTACTAATCAGCCTTATATTGTGACACGGGGAGGCAGATTTATCAAGGGTCAAATTTTGAGTTCACGGGAATTATTTAAAACTCCCATGAACTCAAAATTCGACAAACTGCAATTTATCAAAAAATTTTTAATTTTTAAAACTCGGGTGAATGGAATCAACCTGCAAACTCAAATATAATTTGAATCTAATTCGATTCGAGTTTTTTCCCTGAAAAAAACTTGAATGTCAGGAACGCAGCAAACAACTTAAAGGACCAGTGTATGATAAATTTCGAAAATCAAATTAGAAATTATTTAAAAACTAAAATCAAATTTTAATTATTCCCGAGATGAATTTCACAAAACAATATTTCAAAATTCCAATTTCAAAATTCGAAATTTGACTACTTTATCTTATCTTTACTGCTAAGGGGCTGGGGTTCCTGTGTGCTGGTACAGAAGCATAATGTACAGCATTTCTAGCCTACCTCTTTAGTTTGGCTTTAGCTCTTCTTTAACGCAGAAATCAGTGCAGCTGACCACATATTTTGACTATGCCATGCATTGCTTTTCCCTAGAATTCAAGTATTTTTAGTGTCATTTATGATCACAGCTCAGTGTTTTAAGTGACATTTTTGGATGCAAATTGCCATTGTTTTTTACCCACAAGGCAGTGTTTTTTTAAAACCAGAATTTCAGCATCTTTGCAGCCACACAGATTGGGGCATGATGAGAATGATAAGGGGAAGATGGCTATGAAGGGGATGGAGATTGGGTTATATAAAGGTGTAACTGAGCTGACTGAGGTAGTAATTGGACATATTTAAGGCATTACATGGGTATTACAAAGAGGAATCCCGCTAATTCAGTACATTTTGATAGTGCCCAGGCCTTAGCTAGTGCTTAACTGACTGAACTGGTGGTGAAATACCATCTGGATGGCAACCCCAATTGAAAACAATCAAGCAAAAAATATATATTTATAATTTTAAGAGAACAGCCAACGATAGGCATAGTGATGTGTGATATATTAAACAAGCGATTCACCCAGCTTTCACTGCTGTACTGTGCCATATATCATCTATTTTACACTATCCTATCCCCAAAGTCATTTTAACCCTGGCAGCTCTCTCCACTATCACTCATATACCAGGCATGTCAACTGCCCTGATTCTGCCAGGAGTTATCCATCTTGGACTCCCTTCCCCTGCTCTGGTCACCAAATTCAGTGGGGGCAAACATGGTAAGCAGGCCCGGATTTGTGGAGAGACCACAAAGGCCCAGGCTTAGGGCGAAAAGTTTTAGGGGTGGCATGCCACCCAGCAGCACCCTAAGAAGCACTGGGGGTGCATTCTCCTGTATGCATAATCCCCAGTGCTCCGGCACATGTGTGAGCTCGTGAGGGCACCAAGCACTAGGACCAAGAGGCCATAAGGGGTTCAAGCCCGAAATCCGGGCGTGATGGTAAGCATTCAGTGAGAGTGTATGAGCATGCAAAGTGAGCATTTAGGGGCTTCAGACGAGCACGTGCTCACTTAGGTCACTTCTAGTGGCGGCATGCAGAACATTTTCGGAGGTGCGCTCTGTGTACAAGCACAGTATTCATCCCGTGACATCAGCAGGAGCTTGTTTTCATGCACAGCGAGCATTTCAATGGTTCAGAAGACCATGAGCTCTGTCACTTCTTGTGGTGTAGGAAGGTATATTCGAAGTGAATGTGTAAGCCACATTTTGATGTACTAAGGAACATTTCATATACAGGTATGGGACCTGTTATCCAGAAGGCTCGGGACCTGGGGTTTTCCAGATAACAGATCTTATCTGTAATTTGGATCTTCCTACCTAAAGTCTACTAGAAAATCATGTAAATATTAAATAAACCCAATAGGCTGGTTTTGCCTTCAATAAGGATGAATTATAGCTTAGTTTGGATCAAGTACAAGGTACAGTTTTATTATTACAGAAAAAAAGGAAATTATTTTTAAAAACTTGGATTATTTATTTAAAACAAAGTCTATGGGAGATGGCCTTTCTGTAATTCGGAGCTTTCTGGAAAACGGGTTTCCGGACAACGAATCCCATACCTCTATTTCTGCTGCAGAATTGTTTAGTCTGCCCAACTTAATATGTAAGGGTTACTGACATTTATTTCTATTGAGTGTAATTCCTTGCATACACTCTTTACAGTGTATATACAGATAGAGTTCAGATTAGGAGGCAATAAACTGCAGACAAAGCAGATATTTGCCCTGCTTTGAACCTTTGCTGAGCTGGAAGGGAACACGAATTTCCTGTGCTGCCAGAAACATTGATTACAATAGCAAAGGTTGTGACATCGTACAAATGGAACCTTAGCTGCAGAATACAACTTTATGTGTAATCAAGAAGCTCTAACAAAATGACATTACGCTTCAGAAATGTGTATTTATATGAATCTATGTATATTTTTTATTTATATAGCGCTACTTATGTATGAAGCACTATACAGCATAACAATACGTTAATAGAACAAACAGGGATCATTACAATAATACAAATATATACATATAAGTACAAATATAAGTACAGTTATAATAATAGCTAAGTATCAAAGAGACAAGAGGAGCTGCAGTGCTTTACATTGAATACAAGTACAATACATAAAAGTACAGTCAATAAATACAATAAATATACCAGTACACAAAGCTCATATAAGGACACAGTAGGAAGGAGGTCCCTGCCCGCAGAGCTTACATCTCTACTGAAATGACAGTTAAGGTTACAGGTATCTGCAAATATTTCTGGCATTTCCCTTTTACAAAAATATATTATGTTTTCTAGTATAATTGGCCCCACTCCCTTCCTCATCTGTTGATGGGTACATGCAGTTTTCAATACTGACAGATTAAAAACAATTTGTGAGGATCACAGAATGGTCTTTGTAGATATCAAGTTGTCTTATTCCAGGCAGTGTCTTTCTGTGGCTACTAAAGCAAATAAAGTCCCATCTTGCATAAATAAGGGTATTAACTCAAGGGCTGAAAACATAATTTTGCCTCATTATAGATCCCCCTGGTAAGACCTCATCTGGAGTATGTAGTGCAGTTTTGGCTCCAGTCCTTAAAAAGGAAATAAATGAGCTGGAGAGAGCGCAAAGAGGTGCAACTAAACTGGTTAGAGGGATGGAAGATTTAAATTATAAGGGTAGACTGACAAGGTTGAGGTTGTTTTCTCTGGAAAAAAGATGCTTACGAGGGGACATGATTACACTTTATAAGTAGAATAGAGGGCTTTATAGCTCTCATAGGTCATCCAAACAATTGTGATAGTAACGCAACAGACACTGATAATAATACAGTTTGTTCAATAACTGTTTTGGAAAAATGCATGCCTTAGCAACATCCTTTCCCATAACCATAGGGGTTTAACAATAAAGACTGAATGCATGGGCATCCACAGGGGGGTTATTTGTTCCCCTTGACATTTCCCTTCAACAGGGCAAGAGGAAGTCCTAACATTGCAGTCCCTTCTAGAAGCTGCTGCAGGCATAAAATTGTATATTTTCTTCTGGACTCACGGACTGATTCGCAGCCTTATCTCATGGTGCTGTGTGTATTTAGGAAAAAGAGGGTGCTGGAATATGACTCTGCCTGTTTGTTTGCGTGTGTGTGTATGTGAGAGAGACTGTGTGATATCTGCATGTAACATAGTAAGTTGGGTTGAAAAACACACATGTCCATCAAGTATAACCTGCCTAAATGCTGATCCAGAGGAAGGCAAATAACGCCATTTGAAGCCTCTCCAGTTCCTTCCTGATTCCAAGGGGCAAATTTACTAAAGGGCAAAGTGACTAACGCTTGCGAAAATTCACCAGCGTAGCATCATTTCGCAACTTCGCTGATTTAATAACGGGCGCTGGTATAAATTCGCTAGCGAAAGAGATAGACTGTAGCGATACTTCACACTCTTAACGCCAGGCAAATTTTCACTCTGGCAAATGGACGTAACTAAGCAAATTCACTTAGATGCGGATTTTACGGAACGTTACCTCTTGAGCCAGAGTTGCCTTCGCCACCTCAGACCAGGCAAAGTGCAATAGAGTAGATAGGAGTTCCTCAAGAAAAAGTTGAACATTTTTCTAAGTCCCAAAAAACGCTGGCAACTTTTACTTTTTACAGGGTGATAGGCTGAAAAAGATCGTACATTTTTTTTTGGGTTCCCTCCTTCCCCCCCTACATTTCCTAACACATGGCACATAAACTATACACTGGGCTCATGTGTAGGGCAATATAACAACTCTATTTTCTTTTATTAAGGTTCCCTGGCCCTGTGTAATCTATTTGCTGCAACATATACATCCATTGTACTTTAACTTCACGCCGTATGCTAATTATGCAAAGCTAGAATAACTTCGAACTGCTTATCATATTATCGCTGGCGCAACTTCTAAGGATTCGGAACCCTGGACACAACTTCGGATTTTCGTGGATTAGCGTTGTCCTGGCAAATCAATGCCTGGCGAAGTGTTGTAATGTCAGTGAAGCAGTCGCTGGCGCAATTTCGGAGGTAAGTAAATTTGCCCCAAAGATGGTAATTATCCCAGTCCCTGGATCATGTGTGTTTGTGCAACTATGTGAGTGTGCATAGTTGTGTAGGAAGGAGGGGTCATGGTTACCTTTGGCTGCTGAACCAAGGGAACCAACACATTCTGTTAGGATTTCTCCTAACAGTAGGTGTTGGTTCCTAATATGGACTTTTCATTGGTTTGCCACTTTTCTCTTGTTCCCAAGGACCTGCTATGGGTATTGAACATGGGCATCCATGAATAATAGGACTGGGCAAAAGCATGCAGCCTTATCCCCAAACTTTTATCTTTTTATTGTGTTATGTATAGTGCAAACCTACATTTACTGGTGAACTCTAATGTTCCCCCATTGATAAATACACTTCTAAAAATCCCATTGGAATGAATTGAAAGTGTATGAGCTCCAATTTCACACTTTGATAAATCTGCCCCTTATACTTAGTGGTAAATCTGCCCCAGTACAGCTATTAGCTTTGATAAATTTACTGCAGTCTTCTGCAGAAGGAATATAAAATGTCTAATTGGTTATTCTGGGTTAGTGTACTCAGGACCAGTACTAGGGGTAGGCAGAGTAGGCACGTGCCTAGGGCGCAATGTTCCGGGGGCGTCAGGCACCTTTCACTGCTGCTTACCCCAGTCCGGCCTTCAGACTCCCGCTCATTGCTCCTGTTTGCGCACCTATACGATGTGAGGGGGTAACGTGGTGGTTTAGCATGCATGCGATGTGGCCGACTGGGTTGCCTGGGGCGCCTGCCTGGCCCAGCCCTGAGTGTACTGGAGCAAATTCAACATTGACTTACTCTTTAGGGTGAGGTATCTTTCCTCCTTGAACATCCAATGACGTCTCACCTTAAATCAATTCTGAAATGTAAGCCTAAAGTCACTGTATTATTTCCAGGTTTCATTTTTTTGCAGGAGGGCTTTTTGGGTCCCGTCCCCTTACCTAGAACAGTGCTTGCTTTACTCCCTAATATTCTCAGTTGTTTTTTATCATTTTACACTACTTTTATACTCGCAGCAATAATTTGCTTTAATTTTCTTTAAAGCTTGTGCCACTTCACTATTCCTCAAACTATAGATGAGAGGGTTGAGCATTGGGATAATAACACTGTAGAACACAGAAGCAATTCTGTCCTGGCTCATGGCGTAAGTAGAGGAGGGGCGCAAGTACATAAACAGGATAGTACTATAGAATATTGTAACAGCCACTAGGTGAGATGCACATGTAGAAAATGCTTTCTTTCTTCCTTCAGAAGAGCGGATCCTCAGTATAGTAGCTATGATGTAACTGTAGGAAACTATGATAGTAGTCAGTGAACTAGTTTCTGCAAATCCACCAAATATGAACATCAGAATTTCATTCATGGTGGTTTTAGTGCATGAAAGCTTGAGGAGTGGTGGGACATCACAATAAAAATGATCAATCTTGTTGGTCTTACAAAATGGTAGTCGGAAAGTACAAATTGTATGAAGCATTGCATTGAGGTACCCCAGAGTATAAACTGCTGAGACCAGTTGCACACAGACCCGTTTGCTTATAATAACTGAATACAGCAGTGGGTTGCAAATAGCAATATAGCGATCATAGGCCATTACTCCCAGGAGGAAACACTCAGTAGTGACCGACGCAGCAAAGAAAAACATTTGCAGGGCACACTCATGGTAACTTATGGTTTTTGTTTCTGATAGAAAGGTAGCCAAGGTTTTGGGAGTTATGGTGGTTGAGTAACAAAGATCTAAGAAGGACAAATTGTTGAGAAAAAAATACATCGGCGTATGGAGGCGGGAATCCAATCTAACTGCCACAATGATACCAATGTTACCTAAAAGGGTGACAAGGTAAAAGAAAGAGAAGAGAACAAACAGAATGATCTGGAGCTTTGGGTTATCAGTAAGTCCAAGAAGAATGAATTCCTGGAAATGTGTGTTATTCCACCCTGCCATTTAAACTACTCCTATAATGCAAAGACACAGTATTTAGCTTTAGATATAGCAGAACAAACATTTACTTGAAATGACTACACAGCTATCAGTGTGCTGATTTCGATGCCCATTTGTCATATATTGTTACTTTTACTTTCTATACTCCATATCTGTTTGTGGTCAGTGTTACAGTACTATATATATTTGGCATGGCAGGCAGAAACCAGGGCTTCTGGATATTATGTAAGTGTGCTGCTGAACTTGCGTGAAATGCAAACCTTTAGAGCCCCACTGATGCCAGTGTATGATGCTTATTTATTTGGTTAACCTTCCTGATGGTCTTGTGAGCAGAGCCCGCTGGTTCAATTTTTATTCCATAACATTTTTTGTTGCTGGTGGTAGGTCTTCCTGCTGGAGACCATTCCACCCTGTTAGTACACTGTCTACCCTGACATCTACCTGCATCTGGACTCTGAGCCTGTTAACCCATGATGTGCCTTGCCTTGGTTTTTTACCTCCCTTTTTTTTGTTTCTTTGCAAGTACCTACCTTTTGCCTTGCTGTGTTAATCCTGCTTGTGCTTCAATAAAGTATTTTCTGTTGGTCAAGCACCTAACTAAGAAATACTGGCCCATGGCCCTGGCAGAACTTTTGGGCCACTGCTTGAAGACAGGTACCCTATTATAAAACAACGGACATTGTAAAAAAAATGTTATATTAATCAGTACACTAAATAAATTGGATTTTGTTTTTTTTTTTAAGTCTCAACACGTTTATCTAAGTATATTATTGGATGATAATTGCTCAAATGTTTTAACAGCAGAGTAATCAGTCGCTATGAATAAATAACACTTGCCATGCAATTCAGATCTGCCCATCTGACCCATTGGCTTAATAAAATGGTGTATGGCAAACAACATATGTGGAGGAACAAACTGACCAATAAAGGTGAAGATCTGCTCAGTCTATTCAGATTTTCTGTAATTGATTAAATGTAGGTACAGATGTTAAATCTGACGAGTGCTGTACATTCATCCCTCTGTAATTCTTTTACAATGTTCCTGACTGTCAGGAAAGGTTTGTTAAATGGGAAAAATATCAAGTTGCTGGATATTCTTAATAGCCTAGAGGTTCCTATAGCATAGGGCTGCCCCTCCAAGGATACTGCCAAATCAGTGGGCAGGATAACATTTGAAATTAATTTTAATCTGCTGTACTGGTTACAGAAGCAGTATTACAGCTTGAGCCCCTAAAGTATGGAAATGTCTGTATTAACCAGTGTATGCAATATTGGTAAAATTGTCTACGTGAGTTATTACTGAGTTATTACCCAATTTAAGGTGGAATAATACCAGGAAACCTGTTTCAGGTGGACAGGAGTGCTGTTAATGCTGCACCACCTCATGGTCATGAATGCACTGAATACCCAAAACCTACAGTGTACTAACTGGTTAAATTATACATGGTGCCGATGTAATCTAAATGCTTTTGCTATGTTTCACATTTATTATGTTAAATGAATGCAGAAATAGCTGAAAGGAAAATGAAAATGTTAAATGATGTGTCATGTTTTCTTTCATAGTACAGGTATTCTTATCCAGAATGCTTTGTACACAAACCTTATTACATTTCAGAACCCACACATGTTCCCTTTAACACCTTATTTTCTGCAGACTTTTTTTCCTATGTTCTTTCATGCCCGGCTCCAATTGAGGTTTTATGTGTCTATGGGGCCAATTTACTAAACTGCGACATTTTCTGATTAGGCTTTTTGTCTCCAAAACACTGAATACGAAAATACTCCAGCTAAAACCTGTCAAAATCATGTGGTCAATGGTAGATGTCCCTTTCACAACTGGTTCATGGTTTTTGAGGTTTCCATGTGTTTTTGATGCTTGGGTTTTGTGCGACAATATGAAAAAGGCATAGTTGTGTAACAAGTCAAAAAAAAATTCACTGTTTTCGTAACTTTTCCCTGTTCATGCTTTTTCAGTTCATATCTTTTGATAAATGACTGACATTTGTGGAAATTAATTTATTCATGGTTTCAAAACCCTCTACAACTACTACTTTAAGTAAAACAAATATCTGTAGGGAAGCGCAGGAATGGATACTATGGTGCAGTACCCTTACATTTGTATATTAAAGTGCCAAGTGCAACAAACTGTGCTGTGTTAATTATGTGAAACTTGTTTAAAAAGTGCCATGTGCTGTAGACCCTTCAGGTAAGTTAGACCAAGGATGGTTAATCAGCCCACCTCACCAGAAATTGCCTACTCACCAGATTTTCAAAGTACTGTATGTACACATCAAGCAAACTGGTGCTGACTCCAAGGTGTCCTCGAGTATTCACGCAATGTTCATAAAAAGAAGAAATATAATATAGTGCAGACGTATTTATTTAAAATTGTGCCCCAGCACTTGGGCATACTCACAAAATAACATGAAATTGAGAACGTTGTACAATTAAAACTGCTCCTGATCCTTAACGCGTTTCACGTGGGGCGTCATACTTCTTCAGAAGGAAAATTGCTAACCTCACCCTCACTCAAACCATATTCCAATTCAGGTTTAATTTAATTATGGTGGACTATTTGTGGCAACATTTGTATATTCAATAATATGGCCAATCATAAGCACATATGTAAAAATGGCAAGGGAACTGCTCTCTTGGCAACTATACCTTAAGCTACGGACCTACCTATATTGAAACCATTTTGCAATAAGGCAAGGGATCCCCATTCCAACCGACCATGCCACAAACAAGGGGCACACACAAATCCCAAATACACAAAAGTTGAAGAAAGTTAAAATTGAAAAAATGAAAAAGCTGCCAAGTCTAAGTCTATGTTTAAACCACGAGTAGTAGTACTGCAACTAAAATTCAACCTTCAATAAATAGGCCTCTGTGTGTAAGTAGGATCAGAACATATAGATACAGACCAGGCAGATCTGCTAATGATCATATCTCATACTGGTTCTTAGGGTGGGACTTGGATTTCAGGCTCTTTCCAACATTATAAACAGACAAGGCAAGGGAGAATATTGGAGAAATGTTTATCTGGATGTCAGTAAAGAGCAATACATACCTCAGTTCTTTGTAAGCAAATTAAATAATTTATATAAAGTACTTTTATCCTAAATGAGTTTGCTGATTGATGTATAATAATTATAAGTAGCATTGTTAAAATAGTCACTTGCACACAACATCACAATAAATGTTCATATTGATAAACTGGAAAAAAATAGTTTCTGACATTAATGTATTGGTGAAGTGATGGGTAATGCATAAACTGTTGAGGTGCAGCTTGTATATACTTGTTCCATAAACCTTGCTTGTCTCTTCTACTTGTCATCATATAAATATATGTATATATGAGTAGAGATAATACAGGCAATGGATTGAATCGCTATGGTGGGTGGTGGAGTACTTACCCAAAGATCAAAATGGCACAGTTTAAGTGAGGACATAAAGCTGGTAGTTAATATGCAGAGATTTAAGTCCTTTGAGGCTATTCACATGAGCTCCCACTGTAACCATTTTGTTTTGGGAATAAAAGCCATTTCTCTTGGGTTCTACATAAAAATAATTGAGGTAATTGTTCTCTAATCACATCTACATACCAGATATAGGTCTATAGGTAGATTTACATTACTGAATGATGAATATATCACTCTGCGTTTTCATTATTACTGAAGACAAGACCATCATTAGGGGTGAATTAGGAAACAGAGTTTAATTCATTTCATAACTATGGGCTAATGTTCACCTGGGGAATAACCCAAAGCAACCAATAACATATTTGTGTTCTGTTTTTTCATTGTTTTTCTTGGGTTACTGCCCATATGCAAATTTGCCCAGTGGTAGTTAATGAGCCACATTTGGAAGATGGTGGGAATCTGAGTGTTTTCTCACACCAAGGAGACTACTGCTACTGCCCCTTCCCTGTACAAGATGGCACTGAAAAAAACAGGTGATCAGCCAAATTATCTCCTTTATTTACTCAGTCTCTCTTAGTTCCCAATTCCGTCTCCTATGCTTTTATAAAGAGTAAACATTTTACATTCCTATGTAAGAGTATGCGCTACTCAAAAGGTATATAGTGGGGCCAATTTACTAACATTCGGATTTCTATTTTGTTCACTAATCGTACTTTTTTCTGAAAATTTGTGTTTTTTTTTAGTTCTATAAAACTCTAAGGGCCAGATTTATCAAGGGTCGAAGTGAATTCAAGGGAATTTGAAATTCAAAGTAATTTTTTGGATACTTCGACCATCGAATAGGATACTACGACTCAGAATTTACTTAGAATTGGATTCGAAGTAAAAATAGTTTGAATATTCGACCATTCGATAATCGAAGTACTGTCTTTAAAAAAAACTTAGACTTCAATTCTTTGCCAAATTCAACCTGCCGAAGTGCTATGTTAGCCTATGGGGACCTTCTACAACTTTTTTCTAAGTTTTTGGAAGTCGAAGTAAAATCGTTCGATAAAATCGTTTAAATCATTTGATTCAAAGGATTTAATCGTTCGATCGAACGATTTTACTTCGAATACAGAATACCCAAATTCAATGAAAAAAGTTTGAATTCGATATTCAGATTCAAAGTATTTTAATTCGATGGTCGAATTTCGAAGTATTTTTTACTTCCAAATTCGACCCTTGATAAATCTGCTCCTAAAACTTTAAGATTTATTAAGTGTAAAAACCACACAAATCTCAAATACAAAACTTTGCTTAGTAAAACCAGTCAAGGTCTTAGAGAATTCAATGAGAGCTGTCCTGATCCTATTGGAAATTTTTTTAGCCGTTCAGGTTTCTAGAGGTTTTTAGATTTTGGGCCAGATACAATTCAGTGAGAAAAAGGTTTATCACATGAAAACTCAAGGATGAGATTCAATTTGAGTTGCAATTCGTTTCAGAAAAAAACTATTTTACTATTTATGATGTGAAAACTCTATTGTATTCATTGGGAATAAACTGGAACTGATTTTGGAGAAAAAATGTTTCTCCTCGAATTGAATCTCGTCCATGAGTTTTCACGTGATAAACCATGAGATAACTTTTTCTCACTGAATTTAATGACCCTTTTTTTCACTAGTAATTGTCTTCAAAATTTGAATTTTTACAGGTTTTAGATGTACAGTATTTGTATCTTGTAGCACATTGTTCAGCATTCATTTTTCTGTTTTCAATTTTTATACCCAGATCTTTTAATAACTTTCATGGTTTCAGAGCAAATTAGTTTAATTGCCACTAAAATTCAACCTTTAATAAATGGGCCTATGTCTTGGGGTCAATGTTGAGCAGGCAGCTTGGTGAGAGAGTGACTCAAGTGATGGATCTGTGAGTCTTATAGATAAGAAGTTGCTAAGATTGTTGATTGTGCTGTAAAGTGAACCATCTAATATTGTATAAAGGGAGTAGTTCACCTTTCAGTTAACTTTTATTATGTTACAAAATGCCCTATATTCTTAGAAACTTTTTTGATGTCCTCCATTTTTTTTGCCTTCATCAGCTTCTTTGCAGCGTCTAAAGTTTGTGAATCCAGTGAAGCTCTTTCCCATTTAAAGTCCAATTACCACCTGTACCAGAGGCATATATAGTACTTCCACAAGCACCTGAAATTGGATTTTTAGAACTGGATGCCTTATGTCATTATCCTAATATGTGGGTATTGGAACTTTCTTGTGTTTCTTCTGTATGGGTGGTCTCTGCTACATTTTTTCCTAAAAAAAAGGATTTCAAAGGTAAACAATGCCTTTAAAACCAGAGATGCAAAAATATCAGCCCTTAGGGGTCGATTCACTATGGGTCGAATATCGAGGATTAATAAACCCTCGATATTCGACTAGGAATTAAAATCCTTCGACTTCGAATATCGAAGTCAAAGGATTTAGCGCAGATAGTTCGATCGAAGGATAATTCCTTCGATCGAACGATAAAATCCTTCGAATCGTTCGATTCAAAGGATTTTAATCCAACGATCGAAGGAATATCCTTCAATCAAAAAAAGTTAGCCAAGCCTATGGGGACCTTCCCCATAGGCTAACATTGAGTTCGGTAGCTTTTAGATGGCGAACTAGGGGGTCGAAGTTTTTTAAAGAGACAGTACTTCGACTATCGAATGGTCAAATAGTCGAACGATTTTTACTTCGAATAGTTCGATTCGAAGTCGTAGTCGAAGGTCGAAGTAGCCCATTCGATGGTCGAAGTAGCCCAAAAAAAACTTCGAAATTCGAAGTTTTTTACCTTCGAATGCTTCACTCAAAGTTAGTGAATCGGCCCCTAAATGTTGCATGCCTTTACTGCAGTAGGATGTTTATGTATGTATATTTTTTACTTAATAAAGCACTACTTATATACGCAGCACTGTACAGTATAACAATAAATTACAACAGGGATCATTACAATAACAAATAGAAATAAGTAGAAAGCACAGTAACATCTTTATTCTGCCCCCAGGACTATTATATTATTGTTTACAAATGTTAAAACTTTATTTTTAAGTCATATACACCAGAATTTCTCTTTAATATACAGCATCAAGATACATACTCACAATTCTGCCCTAACCAGCTAATCTCTCATGGTCTGATCATATCTCCTCATCAATGTATACTGTACCCAGTCAAAGATTTTCACTAGAAATATTTTATTGCTACAGTAAATATATGTCTAAACTCCTAAAAAAACCCAGACGGGTGAACATACCCTTTCAGACTGAACTGCTCTGTTAATGTCAGGCAATATTTTATGAGCATCTATGGATGTTGTGACACAATTCTCATAAAGGAAGATAAGGATGATATTGGCCATTGGGATGCGTTGGGGATTGGATAGTGAAAAGTCTGATGTAGTGATTGTATAAAGTGGTTCAATTTTGTCTTCATGGATTGTCTACAGTTTAATCAGTTTAAATTTGAAGGTGGTTTACAGGAATAACTGGCCTTACATAACAAATAGTAAGTTATAATAACCCCCAGATATTCAAATGAAGTGTAAAGGGAGGGGAATGTTTGTTGTAAAGTAGATTGAATATACGATTTGAGATGTTAACTGTTTTATTGGTATTGACCTATTGCCCTGGCATCAATTAGAAATTGCTTAAAATACATTTTATTTTTTATCCAAAGAAGTGTCTTGAGTCTTGAGCAGTCACTATTACATTGACTGTTCTGTTATTTTATTTTTTATACTGTAAATATCATCCCCGGACCTCTAGTAACCTTAGACAGTGTCGGACTGGCCCGACGGGACACCGAGAAAAAACGTGGTGGGCCCCGACCCTCATGCGCCCCCGCTGGGCCAGACCTCCTCTCCTGATGCTTGTTTTTTTTAAAAAAGGTTTTTCGCAATGCACAGTGTGCGCATGCGCGCTGATTGGGTGCCATGTGCGCATGCGCGCCAAGGAGGTGCCAAACATCGCCGCATGGGGCGCACAGTAGGGCTACAGGGGGCCTGTAGGATGGCCTTGGACTACAGTCCCGGTAGGCCCCATGCCCCCCAGTCCAACCCTGACCATAGAGAATTATTGTATGTTATTTACATGTACATTTTGTACTTAGTGAGGTTGCCATCATTTACATTAAGTAGTGGTGAATCAATCAGGAATAGTGCTTACTTGTTTGTATTTGTGTAACTGCCAGCAAACCACATTTAATTTCCCAGATGTTGGTTATTCAGTCTCAAATGCATATCTAATGGGTCTCTGAGGATATCTGAAAAAGACTCTTAATTGGGTTCTATGAAACTAATTATAAAGGAGAACAAAAACACATTAAATATGTCACTGTAATCATTTCTATTCCTGTAATGAAAATTATCAGTGGAACAAACACATTGGGATTATCAACTGAAGTCATTATATCTTTAATGTGAGTTAAATCAATTTAACTCCATATAATGTAAATATTTTCCTAAAAATGTAGGGGTGGTTCACCTTTAATTTAACTTTTATTGTATTATAGAATGAGTATTTCTAAGTAATTTTTCAGTTGGCCTTAATTTTTTCTTTTTTATGGTTTTTGGATTTTTTGCCTTCTTCTTCAGAATCTGAATTTATATGTTAAAACTGACTGATAAAAATACTGATAAAACTGACTGATAAAAATATATTGCATTACAAGTAGTTTCACCCTCCCCAAACCAAGAAATCTGTACCTAAATCTCAGTTCACACGTATGAGATGTATAGTGTCAGACAAAGGTACCCTACATGATAGACTGATTGAGGTGGTGGTCAAATTTAAGGAACCAGGGTACCTATTACCCCAGCTCTCTTTAGTGGAGAAATCCGATGGTAGGGAGAACCATTCTAGTGGACATAAGATTAAGGCCAGACAACTTGCTTTTGTTTCCTGGTATAATTCCTTGAGTCCACATATATATAACATCATATGCAAACACTGAGATGAGATGGATGTACAATAATTTTAGTTGCATCCTATGATGTCATATAAAAGGAATACATCTATGGGTCCTCCTAGTTAGATCTGATTTAGGGGACAACAGGTGTTGAGACCAGTAAAGAATGGAACCTTCCCCTGTTTAACATGTAATTGTTGTTCTATTTGTCAGTGAGGGGTGGTCATTTACCACTCACATAAAGGTACCCCAATTAGGATTAAGGGAGATTTTACTTGTTCCTCAACATTCACTATTTATATGATGAAATGCCCATGTAGGCTACAGTACATAGGACAGACTTCATGGATGGTCAAAAAGCAGATACGTGAGCATGAGTCTGCCATAAAAATGAAAAAACTAGATCAAGCTGTGGCCTGTCATTTTTTGGAGAATGGACATGGAGTTCATCAGTTAAAATATCAGGTGGTTGATGGGGTCTTGAAATTACTTAGTGGAGGGGATAGATTAAAAGAATTGCTTAAAGCGGACCTGTCACAAAGACATAAAAAGCTGTATAATTAAAGTGCTTTTCAAATTAAACATGAAATCCAAATTAATTTTTTTATGAAAGCATTCATAGCTGTTGTAAACTCATTTAAAAAATCTCAGCTGTCAATCAAATAATGGCTTCCCTTCCTCTATGTCTTAGGCATAGAGAGGCGGGGCAAGCAATTACTTTTGCTTTCCATTCAGCACTTATTAGATGTCACTTCTCTCCACATTCCCCCTCTCTCTTCACCATTTAATTGTGTAACCAGTACATGGAGATTCTGGTGCACAAACAAGATTTTTTTTTTTTGCTTGACAAACATTATAAAATAGGATTTGTAATATAAGGTCCCCTTTAAAAAAGGAGGCCAGGTGGATACACTTGTTGGGTATTCGCACACCGTTTGGTTTGAATAGGGAATATGAACTTCACAAAATCTTTCGGTAATTTAGGTTTTAATTTGCGTTTTTAAATATTTTTTTACAGATGCTTTACATTTGGATTGATATATAATTTATGGACGTTCTTCAATAATGTAGCAGGAAAGATTTATTATACTATGTATTTAATCTGATAAAATGTTTACCATTTTGTTTCTTTATTGTATTGTGGACATTTGCTTGTAGTACATAGGGGTTGCCAGGAGATGGCACAATGTGTAATAGTATAAATTGTTTTCATACGCATGTACTTAGTAGCTTTAGGAAAGGCTGTTGCATGCCTGAAATGTTGCTGCATTATTGTCTTATCATGTAAGCAAACCATATTTACAATAATGGCGTTTTAACCTTATCCTGTATGATGATACCTTTATGAATCCTAGTTTGATGTTTTGCCTAGTGAACAGAACCACTATTGCACCACTGTAGCAGGCAGTATAGGGATGAGCTCAAAAATGGAGAATGATTCTGTGCTGCCAGTAAAATCTACAAACATTTTTTTTCAGTTAAAAAGACATTAAAAGTGCAAACCGGGAAATGGGGGAATTCAGGAAGGATTTATTTTGTGTATATGGAGTAATGCTGCATTTGGATGCAAGAAAGGTAAGAAAGGCTGACACACGCGACTTTAGCTTTGCTGCATGATGTTTTCAGAAGTTCAGCATACACATACACACTACTGGGCAGATTTATCAAGGTTCGAAGTGAAAATTAGATTGTTCAACTAAAATTTTCAAGTATTTTTCATGGCCAAAACTATCAAATTCGACTAGGGAATTATTAAAATTCGATTTGAGTTTTTAAAAAAAATTTAATTTACTTCTCAAAATGTATCATTCACTGGCCCTTTAAGAACTCATTCTACTGTTTTCCACCTTAAACCTGGCCAATTGCTGTATTAGGAAGGAAGACGTGGGTGGCACAGAAGCGGGACTTAAGATTGTACGACGGAAGTAGGAATGCGCACTGTTTGCGCGATCACGTTGACTTGAGGAGCGGCGCGTCCTGCCATTTATGTGAGTGTGGGAAGTGATCTCCGGATGGAGTTCGGCAGCCATACAATCCCACCTGCTTCCAGCAACAGCAGCAGCCTCCCACGTACACAGAGGAGGGATAGGCTGAGCCACCAGCCCACGCCTGCAGGTCCCGGCTTTTTTCCTAAGAGTGCAGCTAATTAGGCAGCAGTGTGCAAGTCTAACGTGCCCACGGGCTCTTTGGGCAACTGCCCCTAGCTCAGTTAAAAAGAAATGGCTACTAGTGAGTGTCTCCACCACAGCCTGTAACCTGCTTCCCTTGTTGGAGCAATTATACTATAAAGGGTAATGGCAGAGGGGTTAATACCCTCTAAGACTGTGGCTGTGGGATAGCAGGTATAGTAGGGGGAGATGACAATGACAATTCTGAAGGGAGGGGTTAAAGGGCTGAGCAAGCAGGACAGAAGCAGGAAGAACAAATGAATGAAGTAGCTGAGCTGTTTGCTTTTCAGAGACCAGAGTAAGAGGTATGTAAAGAGGCATTTCATTGATTAGATTTTTGTTGTGACCAAATTTAGGAAAACTTACCTACCAGTAGCTGCTGCATTTCTCACCCTAGGCTTATACTCGAGTCAATATGTTTTCCCAGTGTTTGTAGGCAAAATTAGGTACCTCGACTTATACTCGGGAAGACTTATACTCGAGTATATACGGTATGTAAACAAGCTGCTATGTAGCCATGGGGCAGCCATTCAAGCTATAAAAAAAGGAGACAAGGCAGAGTTAGATAGCAGATAACAGATGAAACACCATTGTATTGGACAGGGCTTTTCTGTTATGTGCTGTGTAACCTGTGCCTTTTCTCCAGCTTAAAGGGATACTGTCATGGGAAAAATACATTTCAAAATGAATCAGTTAATAGTGCTGCTCCAGCAGAATTCTGCACTGAAATCCATTTTATATTCAATTTTGAAATCTGACATGGGGCTAGACATATTGTCAATTTCCCAGCTGCCTCCAGTCATGTGACTTGTGCTCTGATAAACTTCAATTTACTGCTGTATTGCAAGTTAGAGTAATATCGCCCCTCCCTTCTTCCCCCCAGCAGCCAAACAAAAGAACAATGGGAAGGTAACCAGATAACAGCTCCCTAACACAAGGTAACAGCTGCCTGGTAGATATAAGAACAACACTCAATAGTAAAAACCCATGTTCCACTGAGACATTCAGTTACATTGAGAAGGAAAAACAGCATCCTGCCAGAAAGCATTTCTCTCCTAAAGTGCAGACACAAGTCACATGACTGGGGGCAGCTGGGAAATTGACAAAATGTCTAGCCCCATGTCAGATTTCAAAATTGAATATAAAAACATCTGTTTGCTTTTTTGAGAAATGGATTCACGAAACCCAGCGCACATCAAAAAATCATTGGGACTTCTCTAATTGACTTATATGCAACCTCGACAGGTCTCAGATGCCGGATTTTCAGATTCAGACTTTTCCATCCTTAAATTATTTTTTTAAAAGTCAGATTTTATAAAAAAAAAAACCAAGAATTTTTCATGATTTTTGCATTCATAGTTTAGTAAATAACCCCTTTACAGTACTTACCTCTGCAGATTTGAGATACTGAAGCTTAAAATACCAGAGCTGAGAAGGTACAGTATGTCCATAAGCAAAAACTGGAAGCCAGCTAATGAAATACAAGGAGTTCCCCAAACTCCTTAAACAAGGGCAAGAAATAGAAAATATGTGAGAGGCAACTAACCATATAAGATTTATATTTCCACACAAGTAAATGCACATAATGAACATATTTATTTAACAAAAAACAGAAAAATGGCATCATACACACTGGGGCTTAATTGCTTACACTAGGCAAATTTACATCAGTGCAGCAAAAGAGCATAACCAATCAGCTATTATCTATGATCAGTATACTGCAGGTAGCACCATGAAAATCATTTTAATTGGTTGCTATGGCCTAATGCACTTGAACAAATTGACCCACTGTAAATAAGTCATCCCCAATGATTAAGACTGAATTGCAAAGGCTGGCTTATTAAAAGACAGGTATGGGACATGTTATTAAGAATGCTCCTGAGCAAGTGTAATATCTATGTAGAATTATTTAGAGGAGCATAATATAATAATAACATAACCCGCAGTGCTGTCCATT
Organism: Xenopus petersii; assembly: GCA_038501925.1. NCBI lineage: Eukaryota > Metazoa > Chordata > Amphibia > Anura > Pipidae > Xenopus > Xenopus petersii. The sequence continues at coordinate 42,512,838 of CM076674.1, read as the reverse complement.
ATACAACAGTCCCTGTCACACTGAAGTTTACAATGTAAGGTCCCTGTTACATTTCCATACACTATGGTCAGTTTTGTAACTATAGGTTTTTAAAATGTGGGAATGAAAGCAAGAGTGTGGGGCGGACATATCTAAAAATTTCCTACATGATATGCAAAACATTTTCATGCCACTTGTTTAAAATGATATTGTATTATGTTGGTTTTAATACTTTTAGTGTGTGTTTGAGTGGTGTACAATATGTTGATCTTTATATATGTTTTACAAATATAAGTTTATCTTAATTATATTAATCCATGATATGCCTGTATTTACAGTTCTAATAGTTAACAGTTGCAGTTACAGTTCTAAACAGAAAACTCTCTTTTGAACCTGTAATGATCAGAGCTTATAGTCATGGTTCTGGCACCATCTTGTGGCTATAAATAAAAATGTGTATCAACCGGATTTCTTTTTCATAGACACACTATAGGGGTCAGGGGTCATTTACCGAAGATGGGGCAGACTGTGAAGTGTAATCCATCAGTGTTGAGTAGGTCTCTGTGCAGGCCGCTCATGTTCTTCCACTCCTACCTCAACAAACTCATTCTGTATGGAATTTGCTTGGGGGGCATTATTGTTCTGAAACAGGAAAGGGCCTTTCCAAAACTATTATAAAGTAGGAAGCATGATATTGTCAAGATTACTGTAGTCTTAATGTATGATTTCTTCAAACTTTACATCCTCATACCATTATTCCCTCTTTACCAAACTTTACATCCTCATCCCATTATTCCCTCTTTACCAAACTTTACACTCTCATCCCATTATTCCCTCTTTACCAAACTTAACATCCTCATACAATTATTCCCTCTTTACCAAACTTTACATCCTCATCCCATTATTCCCTCTTTACCAAACTTTACATCCTCATCCCATTATTCCCTCTTTACCAAACTTTACATCCTCATACCATTATTCATTCTTTACCAAACTTTACATCCTCATCCCATTATTCCTTCTTTACCAAACTTTAAATCCTCATACAATTATTCCAAACTTTACAGTTTGCATTAGACAAGCTAATGTCAACATTCAGGATGTAAGAAAACTGGGTTATACTGCACCCAGGAAGATAATTTGGCTACATAATGCATTGTAATATCATTGAGTCAGCAGCTTGTTGGCCCATGTATGGGGGCCCTTTGATGGGCCCAAATGATACGCCCTTTATCCCCCCTAAAGGGGGATTTGCTAAAGTTCTCTGGGGAGCACAATTTGCATATTTATTTCAAAAATGTATTCTTTAGTTTCCCTTTATAAGTGATACAGGTATAGGATCCCTTATCCGGAAACCTGATATCCAGAAAGCTCCAAATTACGGAATGGCTCTCCCATAGACTCCATTTTATCCAAATAATCCAAATTTTTAAAAATGATTTCCTTTTTCTCTGTAATAATAAAACAGTAGCTTGTACTTGATCCCAACTAAGATATAATTAATCCTTATTGGAAGCAAAACCAGCCTAATGGGTTTATTTAATGTTTAAATTAATTTCTAGTAGACTTAACACATGAATACCCAAATCACGGAAAGATCTGTTATCCGGAAAACCCCAGGTCCTGAGCATTCTGGATAACAGGTCCCATACCTGTATTGGCAGATCTAAAATAATTGCTGCATTTTATCTAAAATACCTGTAGGCTGCAAAGTTGTTTAATGTTTTGTTAGGTTTTATGTGATACCAAAATATCTCCTTGTAGTCTTCAGAATGTTCTAAGTACTATGTAGTGCTGTCTAGAAATGGGAAAAAGTAAGAGAAGAGACTGGATGCAGTAGAAACAAGCATGGACACCATAAGAAGCAAATACATGGTTCTTATAAAGAATGGAGAGAAAACAACTTAAAGGTATTCTTTCACAGGAAAACATATTTTTTTTCAAAATGAATCAGTTAATAGTGCTGTTCTAGCAGACGTCTGCAATAAAACCTATTTCTCCAAAGAGCAAACAGATTTTTTTATATTTAAGTTTGAAATCTGACATGGGGCTAGACATATCAGTTTCCTAGGTGCCCTCAGTTATGTGACTTGTGCTCTGATAAACTGCAGTTACTCTTTACTGCTGCACTGCAAGGAGTGACATCATCCGCTCTTTTCCCCCCAGGCAGCCTTTTAACAGAACAATGGAAAGGTAACCAGATAACAGATCCCTGACACAAGAGAACAGCTCAATGGAAGATAGAGTACTCAATAGTAGAAATCCAAGTTCCACTGCGACTCCTCCAGTTACATTGAGTAGGATAAACATCAGCCTGTCTGAAAGCAGTTCCATTATGAAGTGCTGGCTCTTTCTGAAAGCACATGATCAGGCAAATGACCTGAGACGGCTGCCTACACACCAATATTACAACTTAAAAAATACACTTGCTGGTTCAGGATTACAATTTTATATGATAGAGTAAATGATTTTCAGTATAAACAGTGTAATTTAAAAATAAAAATGACACCATAAAAATCATGACAGTATCCCTTTAAAATGAACTTCTCCAAACTATAACAAATCTATAACAAATCCTTTTCAGCTATAACATTGGGTTGCAATGTCGTTGCCTGTATATAATGAAGGGGATATTGGCCGACAAGTGAGCTGTAAAAGACTCTGAAGTTCACGTAAGGTAACTCATCTACCTAATTCTGTTGGGGATTTAAATTGCCAGGACTGTAAACATTTTCTCTTCTAAAGAGCATAGTACCATCTAGTGGCCTTTAAGCAAATGTCACATAAATTTTTATTCTTATGATAAATACATTCAGTTACATAAAATAATTATTCACTCATTTTATGGTAATGGAAAAAGTTTTCATGCGTGTCAGTTTTTGACCCTTTATAGTTTATTTCTAGAACTGAGGCCCTGAGATTCCACCATATGCAGAAACTCAATATTCAACAACATATTCCTGCAAATGTAACCACCATTTCTAGCACATCAGCCTACCAAATGTTAGCTCATCCACCTGTAAGTCTTGGGCTCCTGTGTCTAAATTTGCCTCATTATAGTGATTATTATACTGATTATTATAAGTGCCTGCTTGGGACAAATTTATATTATGTTAAACGGCATATACAATCATTTTGTTATTGTTATATATAATTATGTATTATTGTTATATAATACACAAGAGCTATGACTATCCTGTAAATTAGTGATATCATTAGTTATAATAGGAACTTAGTGATGTCATTTCTGTCACATGACTCATTGAAACTTGTGTATTATAATAAATAAAGTACCCCCTGTTGCAAAATATGAGCATATTAGAAGTCACCTCAGAGTTCCAGGACCTGATAAAAACACTTGGCTTCAGCCTCGTGTTTTTATATGGTCATGGAACTCATCGGTGGCTTATAATATCCTTATATTTTACAATATATTCACTATATTGTTCACTATATATTCCCTTCATCTGATTTGTGCATGTAGAAGGGATGTGGGCATTTCTTTGCACAACCCTCTGACAGAAGCACCCCTGAGTGCAACAGGGATAGGCAAAAGTGCTTTATATATGGTGCACTAATGGGTGTAATTTTCTACCCTTTAGTGTGCCTTCCAAAGTTATGTAAAAGGTTGAGGATGGGGGCATTCATATTTAACTCTCTACATCACTGCATGACTTTAGTCAGTGGTTGTCAGACTTTTTCAATTCAAGCTGATCTGGAGGTTTAACTGTTGGTCAGCACCCAGTGTCAGACTGGGGGGTCTGGGGCCCACCAGGGCTGCTTCAGTGTCCACCACCCCAGACACAAAGTGCCCTCTGGCCCCCCTCCCTGAGCTGCAACCCCCCCCCTTCTGGCCCCTCGCGCTTACCTTTTTTTTCTTTCAGCCACGCCAGGGGCCAGGGAGGGAGGTCAGAAGCCGCTTCCGCGAAAGGACTGGGCCGGGGGGTCCCACTAGGACCGGGGCAGTGCCCAGTCCGACACTGCAGGGCTTTCATCATTCCACAACAAGGTTATAAAATAGGAAATCATTGAAGAATCAGCGATTCAGTATCAAGAATGTCTAGGATGCAAATACATTTCACAACAATATCCACTCCAACTATCATTCAGTATGGGGCTAATGTGTATTTCAGTAGGAGAGCAAGTAGTCATTCTCCCTAAATTTCACCCTAAATGGCCTTCAGACTGAGCCCTCCACTGCTGCCCCAAGCCCCCCAAAGGGTCCAGCCCCACAGTTTGGGAATCACTGCCTTAGAGATTACTTAGCTGAGCAGTTGAGATGAGAAAGCTTAGCAAGACACATGGACCAGCTCCACAGCAGTTTTAAAATATATAATGATGGAGAAATTGAAACAGAACACATAAAAGAACACATGAAAAACAGAAAAAAGGAAGAATTCTATGATTATAGTACTGTTTTAAAGTTGAAACTGTTATTTACCCTAGTGGTTTCAGGATTAGCCAACATATTTCTTTATTTTCTTTTGTTTTTGTTGCCCTCTGGGAGCTGCAGTTCAGGAACAGCTGGAGAGACATATTGTAGGTTAAAGAACCTATTTGTAATGGGTCTGAAATGTGACAGGAAGTCATGGTGTTAATTCTATGAAGTAAAAGACTATCCATGTTCAGTCGACTGCAGGAACTGTACAGGAAGCATTGATTTAAGGCCAGAGGAGTATACATATCCGGCTATAGGAATAGTTGGAATAGATGGAATGTAATGAACCAAGGACACAATGGGGCCTATTCACTCACTTTTAAAAACAAAATCATGTGTGAATATTCATTTTTCTCATGTTTATTTCTTCAGTAAATGTAAAAATCATTTTTAAAACTAATAAATGTTTTTCTTGTGTGTTTCAATTTGGGCCCACTGGTCTAATCTATAAAACATTTTGGATTGCACAGTCAATCTCATTGAGGATCTTGAAACTCAATAGAATAGGCAGTGCTGTATTTAGGTCTGGTGCTGCCCTAGGACCTCAACGCACCCCCTGTTGTGGAAGTGACCTTGTGCACATGATTTCACACGCACAATGTATGATGGTACTTCTGCCGACAAGTGCAAGACATGTGCTCCTACCCCCTCACCCCCGCAGATTTGCCCACAAATCTCCAGTAGCAGCTGGGGAGTTTTTTATTTTTTTAAAAATCAAATTTGTTATTTAGGCACTCAAGGGCACAGGCTCTAGGGTGTGAGGATTGAGAAAAGAACATGTCAGACTTATTTTGGGTATAAAATTTTTTGTCAAAGTGGTTCTTTTTTTAGCGCACCATTGGGGGAATGTAATAAAATTCGCAAACAGCAAAACAATTTGCACAAATAAGAATTAAAATTCACAGTTTGCAATGGCATATGCTTCTTAAAATTGTTATTACATTACAAATTTTCATTAAGCACTTTTAAGAAGTGCTTGAAGGTGTCGTAATCTTTTGGAGCAAACGTAACGACTTTTGAAGAAGTTTTATTACATTCACTGCGCACTGGCGTAAACTATAAAATTCGCAAGTCAGAAGTGGTCGCTAAACACGAAAAATTTTGCAATTCGTGCAAAGGAAAAATTGTTCACAAAGAGGCATATTTTTTCCGTTACCAACTTTTATTACATTCCCCTATAAATCTTGCACAAAGTTGCCCAGGCTTAGTCCAGTTCTCATGGAGTCTTATGTACACAGTTACGACTGTTGATTTGCTAAGCTCATATCCAGAAAAAGAAACAGCAACTGTGGACTCCAAAACACTTTTGTTTCATACTAAAATCATGGCACTTTCAGGAGGATAGATGGGGACTGATATGTTTTGGGCACATTCGTCATCAACTGAATATTGGACATTAGCTAACATAAAAATGTCTATAAAACAAAACATGCAGATGCTGTTAAAATATATTACACCTAATTCAACATGTTTATCCAAAGCAATATACACAATTCCATGAACTGTATTTGCAGGTGACACCAGATGTCGGCCCAGTTTTATTCTAGTGACACAAACTGTTTCATTACAATGTAAAATGCTCTCTGGGTTCTCGTCTTTCAGCACTTTTGTAAGTGTTTATCAAATCAGAACTGTGTGTTTAAGCAAAAGGCCCCAGGATTGGGAAGTGGGAAAAAAACTTTTAGAGAAAGAACCCTCTTTTTGTGAACTATTCTGTCCTTGGTGGAATGTGATTTTTTTTTTCTTTTCGTCTGAGTTATGTCACATCTGGTACAGACTGCCAGCATCTCAGGTTAAAGGCTGGCCTCATTTTTTTTCCTCTGGTGGATTGGAAGCCAGAATCTGAATAGGTGCCTTTGTTCCCAGTTACCTTCCCAAAGAGTTGCCTTTTCATACTCCCACCTCCCAGGGTGGGGGGGTTGGTGGTGCTGAAATACCCAGACTGAGGAAGAAAGCAAAGAAAAATGTACAGAAACTAGAGAACATATACTCACTGGTAATTAAGCTAAGAAGAATTAGAAACACATTCTCTTACTTGGGCACATACTTTCATTAAGTTTATTATCCTAACTTTCTCCACTTAAGGACCAATGCAGTTGCCTTGCATTGAATTACAGGGATAGCAGACTAGAATTACTTTAAAATACAGAGAAAAAAACAGAAGACCAAGACTAAAAACAGGGTTTGAGACTTTAAAGTGTTGGTACACTGCAGGGGTTATTTACTAAACTCAAATTTTTCTGGTCAAAGTTTTTTGGGCAAAAACTCTAATTTTTAGAGGAAGAAAAAAAAATAGAATTTTTCTAGATTTATTATACCCCAAAGATGCAAAAAGTCAGAATCCGAAAGTCTGCCATCTCAAACCTGTCAAGGGTTAGGGTTACATATACCAATGTAAGTTGAAACTCTAATGTGCACCAAAAACAAAACAGTCCAGCTGCATTTTGCTTGAAGTAGTATAAATAAATATTTTCCTCTCTTTATATGAATGTAATACATTGTGTGTATCCTGCAAAATATACTGTATGCTTAGTCACTTCAGTTATAAATGATGATTCATGATGTCAATTTGTTACTATTGCCAGGACTTATGGACTCTAGTCTGTTTTGATATATATTTTACTCTATCATGCAGAATATAAACATATTAGCTATTAGGCCTGGAGGGCTGTGACCCTCTGTCTTTAAATGGTCATTCTGTAACAGATTTTTATCTGTTTTTATTTTCATAATAATAATAATAATAATAATAAATAAATAATAAATTAATTCATTTTATGTTGTATGTATCCAACTTGTCTGCTATGCCTAACTGTCTGCTATACTGAATTACACAGAAATAATAAGGTCAGGGCTCATATGCAAAGGGTGCAAAGGGCAAAAAACTTATAAGAAAATAAAAAGAGACAGGCTAGGGGGAGGTACATAAGCATAACCCCTCCCACCCTCTACCAGTCCTTTACCTTTCACGTCATTCCAATCGCCTTTATAAATGAGGACCATTGCAACTGTTGACACATCTGTTTACAGACCTTAGCAATGTTCCCCAATGGGAATGAGTTTTATAACCCAAGTAAAAATAAAATACATACACTACACCTTAAGTAACAAGTCATCTGCCCTTTTTGTAGTTCAACCAATCAAAATAAAAAGAGAATGTACAAGAATCTGCTTGAAGTAAATGTGCATTCTAAAGACTCTGTCAACAAATATACACTTCATTACTTTGTTTCGTTTATATTGAGGGGATACTCTAAAAGCTTGGGCTCAGACCTCAACTCTCAAACTCATTTACCCAATATAGTCAAAACAAATTCTCTCTTATTAGGAGCATATGTCTTCTGCGTACCATTCACAATGGCAGTTTATGTCTAATCCAAATTAATATTTGTCTAAACTCTGAATTGATGGTCAGATTGAGGTTTTAGGCAAAGCCAATGATGAAACGAAAAGCATTAGAGGTCGCTATCATACTTGTTGAAATGATAAAGGTGAGAAAATGACGTTCTGCTGATATTACAGACACTAAGGATGTCCATGAGAATCTAGAAAGAATACTTGTATTGTGTAGACTGCTCTAAGCATAACAGATGTTTCCTTCTTTCCTTTTGCCTCTTAACTCCTCTTTCCAATGACACCTTGGTGGCATATTAAAACAATGCATTGTAGAATTATTTGATGCTAGCTTTGTATCACTGTTCTCTGTTTGTTGTCTTCCATCATGTCTTCTACTAAAAATTGTCAGCCCCTCAGTCGCATATAATGGTAATTTCTTAGATTCAGAGGTTTAATGTCACCAAGCCAAGACTTGCTCAGTATCAGTGACAGCAGACGGGGAGGATTATTTACTAAAATCAAAATTAATCTCATTATTTAAATAAAAAAAACATGACCAAACTTCCATAACCAAGTTTACCTTATTTATTATTAAAAAAGTTTTTTCCCGAATCACTCCATTTTTTGCGATTTTTCCGATAAAGCACTTTAATTGTTTTTTTGCCCAAAAAGTCTGAAATGGCTGGATTTTCAGGCTAATTCCAGCGCAGACCACAGAAACTTGAAAATAGGATAGGGACCTCTGCCATTGACATATACCAAACCTCAGTAGGTCTGAGATGGCAAATTTTCAGATTTGGATTTTCGCAAAATTCAAGTTTTAAAAAAGCCCCAAAAAGCTTGAATGGGGTTTAATAAATAACCCCCCTAGTGTTTTCCTTACATAGCAACACATTCATCAGGCATATTCTTGACAAATCCTTTTACATATTTATTTGAAGGCAATAGAATTCTGTCAATTCAGAGACTGCGACCACTCAATTTCTTAACCTTAGCCATGCATTTTTAATTTCCTTTAATATATATATATATATATAAAGCCCCTATTATATCAGTCATAAACATAACATATTTCTCATTTATTCATTCAACAAAATAGCACATTTTTATGTCAACAGATTGTGTACTTTTGTGTACTGAAGTTACCTGTCTTCAATGTAGTGGATAATATCTGCGTAAGATCACAACAATTGAAGAAGATGTTTCCTGATTTATGTTCAATAGATAATATTCTTTTGAAAAATAGAGTAGAAACTAAAAAACTGATGGTGGTAGAATAATGACATTATTAAAATTATGTCATCAGTAGCTTGGCATTATGCAGAAGCTTTAAACACACATAAGGAGTATCTTAGATATATAAAATTAAAGTGTACCAGGATATGGGCAATCTTTGGAATCTTTGGAAGAAAGAGCTTATCACATGCGCCAAAATTCCTTTGCAACCTTTGCACTATTCAAGATATACAGTAAATAGCAGTGTGTTAGGGATTCCATTAATTGAGAAGCATCTAGGGGTTTAGCAAGTTTTCTAACTGTAGGCAGTGTCATTCTGTGGCTACTAAAGCAAATACAGTTCTGTCTTGCATAAAAAAGGGCATTAGACAGGGCTGGAGACATAGTGATGGGCAAATTTGTCCCTTTTCGCCGAAAAATGTGTGAATTTACAGCAAAATTTGTGAAACGTTGAAAAATTTGTGAAATTGGAAAGTTCCCGATAAAATCGTGAAATTCGAAAGTTTTCACGAAAAAATATTGAAATTCGGACGTTTTCACTCAAAAAACATGAAATTTGAAGGTTTTCACAAAAAAATCATGACATTTGAAGGATTTCACTAAAGAATCATGAAATTTGAAGCATTTCACTCAAAAATCGTGAAATTTTAAGGTTTTCACTACAAAATCATGACATTTTAAGGATTTCACTCAAAAATCGTGAAATTTTAACGTTTTGACTAAAAAAATCATGAAAATCTGACATTTTCACAAAAAAATCTTGAAAATCGGAAATTAGTGTCGGCAAATTTTCGCAGGAGAATGTATTTGCTGGCGGCAAAACGCAGGAATTTGCCGCAAATTCGTGCCAGGCGTGTAACTAAACTGGTTAGAGGGATGGAAGATTTAAGTTATGAGGGTAGATTGTCAAGGTTGTGGTTGATCTCTTGCGAGGGGACTTGATTACTCTTTATATAAGTACTGTACATTATAGATAACTAGCAGGAGATCTATTTTTCCATAAAATTGATCATCAGATCAGAGGCAACTTAGGTGATTCTTTACAGTGAGGACAGTGAGGTTGTGGAATGCACTGCCGGATGATGTTGTGATGGCTGGGTCTGTTAATGCCTTTAAGAGGGGCTTGGATGATTTCTAGGACAAGCATAATATCATAGGCTATTGTTATTCTAAAATCTACAATTAATATAGATATTGGTATATATATATATAGTTTCAGTGGGTGTGTGTAAGTATGTGCACTGGGTTTCATTTGGATGGGTTGAACCTGATGGACTTTAGTCTGTTTTTTAACCCAATTTAACCATGTAACTATGTAAGTTTTTAAATCATAGCCCGTGGAATTTTGGAGCTGTACCTTAGTTGAAGACAATAGTTTGAAATAATAAATTCTCTTTTTATTGCTTCTTGTCCCTCTTTCAAGTGGCCCCTCGCAATCCTCCACGCAAGGAAGTCTCTACGGGGAAGCTCTGAGATGTAGTCTCACACCTCATTTTAACTACAAATTAGGCAGCTGCAAACTCTTACATGGAAGCCCACCCTGCTCTCTTCCATCCACCCCAGGGATCTACTATACAGCTTTTCCTAAGCCAGAACAGAAATATTTGCTGAAGAAACACACATTTTCCCTGGAGTTTACATTTGACCAGTCTAAAACTGGTGAAATACACATGAAATTGTGCCCATTTCACACACATATCTTACACGATACCCCCGAACAATGTAGGTCTCTATAAAAATATATTGAATAAAGCAGCTCATGTGTAAAACCCTGTTTCGTGTAAATAAACAATTTTCATAATAATATACTTTTAATAGTATGTGCCATTGGGTAATCATAAATAGAAAATTGAACTTTTAAAATACAAGGACGGCCCGCTGGGATCGTAGGATTCATGGTGCACACAAACATACCAACAAACCATACTTGTTAGGTCACATGAGCCAATTAGCAGACATAGTTCTGTCTTCCACACTTCTTCCTGTTACAGTTAGAGCTGTAGTATTTCTGGTCTGGTGATCTCTGAGGCAGCACACAGACCGTCATGAAATGGTGGTTCAAGGCAAGAGATGTAAAAGGACAATATTTACTTAAATATATAGACCAGTTTGATAAGATTCATTAATATGCCTCTAAATTTGATATAAACTTTTGATCTGTTGCTTAAGTATTCATTTTGGGTGGAATGGTTTTCCTTTAATTCAAAACAAAGTACATTTTATTTTGTTGTTGTTTGTGTCCTTAGATGTTCCTGTGTGATACCATTTAGGGAAAGTTAGATGGGTTTACAGCTTACAAGTTGCAACCTCATGGACTCGTGGTTTAAACAACACCCTTTGTATTTGTTCAGTACAACTAATGATCTGTAACCTACCTCCTAATAAACCAGGACCACCCAGATTGGTGGTAATCCCAAACATCTCCCTGTAAATTCCTTATCTTCCCAAAACGATATTTTAACACTGTACAACACTCTCATTAATTGTTTGGTTTATATTACTCTGCTGTACCTGGAAAGAGAGAGAGAAAAAGCAGTTGATTATGTTTAATCCCTTACATTACCACCATCTTTGTTTACGGATTAAAATCCATTCTTATATTTGACAAAACACCAAACAGTTTCTTTTCTTTCCTGGAAAGCTAATTCTAAAATATTTTGTTTATATTCTTACCTCTTTTCTGAATTACTTCCCCTTGTGCCCTAAAGTCTGGGTATCCAATGTCTTTCCTGAAAGTGGCCCCTCACTTTACAGGATGTGTGACTTTTGAAGTCTGATAACATTCTCAGAAATGTAAACAGAACAAAAGGTTGAAACAAAAATAAAGGAAGAGCGATGTGGGCACTCACCCAATGCAGAGTGATCCCACATGAGATTCTGTGGACGTTCACATCAGCAATACTGCTTTTGTATCCAAAATGATGTGAAGGAACTGTAAAGGGATTGTTGATTTTCTTTTATAAACCTTGAGATTAAGGGGCAGATTTATCAAGGGTCGAATTTCGAAGTTGAAAATACTTTGAAATTTCACCATTGAATTTAAATAATTTGAATATCGAATTCGAAGTTTTACCAGCGAATTTGGCAATCGCTCCATTGAATTAAAATCGTTCGAAGGATTTCAGCGATCGAGCGAAGGATTTTAATTCGATGTGTAAAGACTTGGAAAAAGTTTGTAAAAGGGCCCCATAGGCTAACATAGCAATTCGGCAGGTTTACTTTGGCGAAGAATTGAAGTCGAAGTTTTTTTTTTAAAGAGACAGTACTTCGATTATCAAATGGTTGAATATTCAAACTATTTTTACTTCAAATCGAATTCGAAGTAAAATCAAAGTCGTAGTATCCTATTCGATGGTCGAAGTATCCAAAAAATTACTTGGAATTGGAAAATTCCCTCAAATTCACTTTGACCCTTGATAAATCTGCCCATAAGTGCAAATAACTAAGTGCTAACTGTAAATAACTATGTACAGTATTTATGTTAAAGGGTTGTTTATATTTAACTTTTAGTATGATGTAGAATGATATTCTGAGACAATTTGCAATTGGTTTTCATTCTTTATTATTTATGTTTTTTGAGTTATTTAGCTTTTTATTCAGCTGCTCTCCAGCTTACTTCCATTATTTTCCAGTATTTTGGGATTAAGAGCCTGGTTGCTGTCAGTATGTGAAAGATCAGATGTTGTACTTGTTTAGGGTAGTCTTTACCCGAAGCAAGCTTTATTTGTAAATGTGTTGCTTGTTCCAAGATTTGTTCTGTAGCTAGCCATAGTTCTTTGATTTTGGGGAAGTTCCACCATATGTGTAACAGGTCACCTTCCCCCTTGCATTCTCTCCGACATGTTTTGGGAACGCTGGGATAATATTGGTTGAGGGTGGTTGGTGTCTTATACCATCTACAGAATAGTTTCCTGGCATTTTAATTCTGCTTTGTACATTTTGAGAGTTTGTAGGCAATATTTGCCATTTTTTGCCATTATTATTATTCTAAGAAAATCATTTTAAAAATTTCTATTATTTGGATAAAATGCAGTGAATGGGAGATGGCGATTCCGTAATTTGGAGTTTTCTGGATAACAGGTTTCTCGATAACGGATCCCATACTTGTACAAGCCAAATGGCTCCATTTTAAGCTATAATTGATTTTTGAACTCATAAAAACTGTCTGTTGTACCACAGCCTGCAATTTGTATTTCATGTTAAAACTCAGTTGTAGGTGGCAGTAGCTAATATAAAATAATAACACATATTCCAATATGATATTTTTAAGAGATATGTTTAAATTCAGAGCATATTAATACTCATATTCAGTTTATCACGGTGTAATAGAGAGGACTGTATCAAGTCAAAAAGAGATGGATCAATAGTGTAAGAAGCAGAAAAGTCAGAAAGGAAAAGCAATACTTTGACCTTGCCAGAGCCAACTCATCAGCTGTGTTTGTAAGAAGTCTCTCTGTGGAATGTGGTGGGAATGTGCCAGATTTTAAAGCCCTGAGCAGGAAATTAGATGTACATGGAATCTACTCTTCATTTATAGTAATTGGTGTTTTAAAGAAATTACCACTATTGTATAAAAATCACTAAACTGCAGTTTAGTTCATTCTCAGCTGCAACCAACACCACTCATGCTGGGATCACTGACAGATTTCACCTGCTCCGACTGGCTGATTCTAGAGCCATCAATTTGCAATGTACTACTGATACTGCATGGCTTTATTGTTTGCAGTCGGATAAAAATGTTAATAAAGCTTGTAATTTGGAAATTCTTGAATTAAAAAAGCACCAGGTATAGACAAAATGCACAAGGATCTTTGAGAAAATTTTTAAAATAAATTGATGTTAACATGAAACTTGGACTAACGAGATGTCCAGGCTTAATCTCATCTTGTGGTGGCAACAGAATGTCAGAAAATACCTTTCCAGTACACATCTTGCTTGAGTTCAACCAGTTGCATTGGTTTAATGTTATTGCTAAATTTAGATTTAGGTAGAGGTATGGATAGCATACCAGAATTAACACTGGTATTAAAGGAGTGTTCACCTTTAAGTTAACTTTTTCTATGCTATAGGATGACTTTTTCTAAGCAACTTTTCAATTGGTCTTCTTTTTTTCTTTTTTATAGTTTTTGAACTATTTGCCTTCTTCTTTTGACTCTTTCCAGCTTTCAAATGAGGGGCACCGACTCCATCTAACAATACATGCTCTGTAAGGCTGCATATTTATCATTATTGTTTTCATTATTCATCTTTCTATTGGGGCCCTTTCCTATTCATATTCCAGTCTCTCAAACCAAAGCATGATTGCTAGGGTAATTTGGACCAAATAACTCAGAAACCACAAATAATATACAATAAAAACCAATTGCAAAGACAAAAAAAAAACATTGATGATGATGGAACAGCCAGTTCTAATTGATCCATATCTATCACTATCATAAGATCATTATTTTCAATAACCCTGAAAATAAACATAGGATCTATGGAATCCAGCTTCTTAAAATATGTTTTGCGTTTGGGATTTTGAGTCCTGAAGGCTTGAACAGTGAAGAAATTGACATTCATCAAACCTGGCCTAACAAATCAATCTTCTAGTTGTATTGTTTTCTACAAGTTCCTGCACAGTTTGAAGAACTTGGAATCCTGCAGTAAACCTGCATTGTTGTACTTGTCCTGCATGTTTTGCTACTTTTTCCAATTATTTTATATTATATTTTATAAGGAGCCACAAATATATATTGTACAAAAGGATCATTTAATCAATGTCTATTTTCTGCCTAAACCTTCTTACCAAATATTTGTGAATTTGTGTATGTATGTATTTATGTCTACTTGGCATGTCAGTTTCCCAAGACCTACCTGCAATACTCAATTGAATTTCAACTGGTTTGTCAAAATGCTGATGTGCCTTCTCAACAGGTGGGTAAAGCTGGATAGGTTCACCAGCAGGGACAATGTGCAGAGTGCAAGAAATGGGGTACAAACAGTCATGTTTTGTATACTTTACACTCCAGAATGGAGTACATGCCTAGACCTAGACCTACCTATGAAGACCTACCATATGCCTTTCACATGTGTTTGAATGCACTGTATTTAGGAGGGGGTGGTACATTGATGCCCATTAGCTTGCAAATCATTCAATCAAGCAAGCTAGCAAGCACCAATAGCTGAAAGCTGCTACAAAGCCAAATACTTGTACGGAACTCCTTGGTGTATGCTGGCTGCTGCGTATCTACTGTAGGTTAAGCCACAGGAAGCAGTGTGGTTGGTGCCTGGTGGTTATGTTAATGGCTGTTTCTCCTGTCTGTATTCCCTGGCCTACATCCTCAATCCAGCAGCAGGCAATAGTCTAATTAAAGTGCTATTAAAGCCAATAACCTGTGCTGGATCATTCAGATTATTTCTTTGTCTAAGCCTCCTGTTAAGTGGTTGTGTACTTTCTCCAGTTCTTGTTCTGTTTCCTGATTCTGTGCTTCTCAATCCTGTAATTCCTGTCCCTGTCCCTGTCCTCACTCCCTATATTCTGATGCCCTATTTTCACTCTTGACCAGATATTTCACGCTGCCTGCTCTGAACGTTGGCCTGTCTCAAGGACTATGTTTTTCATTGCTCACTGCCTAGACTTCTGTTTGAACTTGCTATTGCCTGCTACATATGTGTTTTTTTTCTGTTTATGAACCTCATTTCTTTGCAAATGGTTATTCAGCAACTGGCTCCTTACAAACAGTACAGCTAGCCATTTTAACAGTACTTACCATTAAGGCATGACAAGCATTAAGTGCAGGTTTCCTTGTACCTTACTGTGCTGCGCTCTGTGTTTCATCCAGATTTTTAATCAGGCACAAGATGAAGCGCATGGACTGCTGAAAATGGGGCAATGTTAAAGTGCCACTATAACTACATTTCAAAAGGAGGTTGAGGCAATTTTGATGTGCAAAATAAATAAACTAAAGATGCTATGCTATCATCAAGTTCAGTCTCATTTTGAGATCAACCATTTAAGCCCCTGTAATTTCTATGTGAATTTACTGTAAGTAGACTGGTCATAGACGAGCGGATTTTAGCCTCATATCTGACGAACGATCGTATGTCGCAATCATCCAATCTGCAACTAACCATTCAGATTAAATAAAGCAATAAAAGAACAAAGTAGCCAATGTTCTGGCCATGACAGCAATGAAAGTTACATATTACATCACTAACATATTACGTAGTTAGTGACATGTTAGTGACAGTCACGCATTGACCCAATACATGCAGAGATATTATCGTTAGCCAAAAGAAATCTTCTAACCTGTCCGATCAACTAAACAACCAACCGCCATGGTACAAAAAATGTCGGAACAATCTACACACTGTCTTAAAACTGCACAAAACTAATTTTCATGTGACTTTATCTTTGAGGCTATGGCCAACGTTAAGAAGAAGGAAATCTGAAGAGCAGAGCATAAATTAACTTTCCAGCCTTAAAAGGCGTAACTCACCTAAGTATGTGCTGTGTTTAGTATTTCTTGAACTCTGGTAATTGCTATGAAAAACATGTATCTATAAGACTTGCCTTTATACCATCTGCTTTGTTTCACTACTTTGAATTCAGTTCTTTTGGTAAAGTGGTAAGGTATCCCACTGTGCCATTGGCTACATACCAATGTCATACTGCTTCATGTGATTGATAGCTTTACATAAGTACTACAGACTCTAATATGTTGAAACGTAAGAATATAGCGGTCATTTACTATCACCCCTGGCAGAAATGTAAGAGTGCACCCCTTAATGCTCATGCAGTTCTGCCCACGTTTTGGCTTCGATCTATGTCTAACTTTCACATGTGAAAGGATGAATGCTGGCAGCGCTATATTCATGGGATGGCCACAGGTCTCTGTGCTCTGAAATGAAGCCTAGTGGCCTGTGGCATTTTAACGAGAATGAAAGGCAAAGTGCAAAGAAATGGCAGAATGTCCTAGTTCTTTGCACTTTTTTCACCGACTTCCAATTGGTAAATTACCTCTTACTTATAAACACATTATATTCAACTAAACAATTCTAACAACATATACTGTACATTAGAGTGGATTAATCAAACAAACTTTGCATATCATCATTAAATATGTTTTTTTCTAAATATTAATACAGAAGTAGAGTCCAAGTACAAGTGCAAAAATCTGTGACAATTTTTGCATCTTGTACATGATAAAAGTGAGTTCTTAAAAAACAATTACCCATTTACATACTGAGCATGGAACCGCTAGCCCAACAAATAAGGCAAACCCATCTGATACAGGGACTGAAAATAGGTCCAAACGACCACAAAATCCTGCTATTTGCAGACGATGTGGCCCTAATCCTGACGAACCCATCGGAAGCTTTACCTGGACTTTTTTCAATGTTGGCAGACTTTGGCAAACTGTCCTACTATAACCTCAATGTATCCAAAACCCAAGCGCTGCCTATCCATATGCCGCTAGAGATGCTGCACCAACTAAAGGCTAACTATGATATGGACTGGAAGTCTGCTTCTATTCACTATTTAGGTATAAATCTCACTGCCAATCCTAATGCACTATACAAACACAACTTTGCTTCAATGCTACAAGACATACATAACGAATTACAAACCTGGACTACCACTTTTGTATCCTGGCTTGGTAGAATTAATGCTATAAAAATGTTAATTCTTCCCAAGATACTATATAAGCTAAGAACGCTTCCTATACCTTTGGGGACTTCTTTCTTCCAACCACTACAAAGACTCCTCATGTCCTTTGTTTGGGGTCCAACAAGACCTAGAATCGCGAAGGAAATTATGTATACGAGCAAACGGAAGGCAGGCTTAGCTTGCCCGCACCTTCAGACCTACTACAGAGCAACACTGCTCAGCCAATTAGCCGATTGGCACCTCCCCCCGCACACTAAGAGCTGGGTGGACCTAGAGCATTGGCTTTATAAATGTCAAACTAAGTGTACGATAACATCCAGCTTATGGGCGCAGGGAAATAAGCCTATGGCAAACACTGAGCCGCTGCCGTTACCTGTTACAGCAACGCTACGTATTTGGCGAACCACAAAATCCGTGACGACCTTAGTCAAGTTCCCGGTGGCCTTGGCTCCGCTATCTGCATTGGAAGGAGCCATACCGGATCTTCACTTAGACACATGGTCCCAAAGGGGGTTACAGAAGTTCGGTGATTTATACAACCAGGATGGCATCAGGACTTTCTCAACACTCCAAGCACAATATGGCCTTCCCCAAAATCAACTGTATTCCTATCTGCGTATAAGGCACTATCTCCAATCCAACAAATGGCTAACAGTTTCACCTCCGACACTATTTGAGCAAAGATGTCTAACGAACCCAAATAAAGGAAAAGGAACAACTGTTGCATATAATGCTTTAATATCTCTCTATGTCAGAGACAATCTCCCGGCCCTGAGAGCGTGGGAACAGAATCTTCAGAGGGAGATCACTAGAGAAGAATGGGAACGTCTGTTTAAACTACCATCCAAATACTCTAAAGCACTCAACCATCAGGAAACCACTGTCAAACTGATGTATAGATGGTACTTTACCCCAGAGAGAATAAAAAAGGCATACCCAAACGCATCAGACGCCTGCTGGAGATGTCAAAAAGACGTTGGCACCTTTTTCCATATTTGGTGGACGTGCCCACAAGCCAAAATCTTCTGGTCAGAAGCACAGACCCTAATTCAAAAGGTTACAGACCACCCATTTTCGTTATTACCCGACCTTGCACTACTGGGTATCTTCCCTCCGGACATGGAGAAACAACATAAGCGCAATGTTTTACGTATCATCTTTGCCAGCAGATCACTCCTGGCTCGACATTGGAAAAAATGTTTTCTTCCGGATATGGAATCAATCCAGGCAGAAGTACAAAGAATCACAACTTATGAACAAACTTTTGCTTCTTCCATAGACAGAACCTGATGCTTGACCAACATCACTAATGAGCCTAACAATAACATTTTCTCTATTTGGGACATTGTATCTCGAACCACACACACCAAGGGGGTAGGCATTTGTTCTAGTTAAACGTGAACTGCATATTGCTTAACACAATTTATGCCACATCTATGCTAACTTCTGTGTGACCAGATTGTACCTCAGAGATGCCTTCTCAGGTCATAGGTATAATGTACCTTTTTTCCCTTTTTGACTAGCATTGCCGATGCTCCATCTCCTCCCCCCCCTTCTTCCTCTTTATCCCCCCCTCCCTATCTGCTTTTCTATTGTTTAACCTGGAAAATCAAAACTGTTAATAAAAAAAAAAAAAAAAAACAATTACCCAAATTATACATGGTCACCTTTTCCACAAATCTGTCTGACTACTTTCATTTGGCTGTACAGCTGGGCAGCTCTGCAGGGCGAAGGGCTAAATGCTAGAGCAAGGAGACGTGCTGTGCATCCGGCAGAACTGCTTCTTAGGCAGACCTGAAAGCCAACACTGTACAGAAGTAGAAAATTAATATTGAAAACAATCTTGTCAGATCTAAGGATTAACAGAAAGCATGGAAGGAATGGAGATTAGGCTAGTAAATGACCCTAAATAGCCTTGGTCTGCCAGTAAATTACATGTAGCCTGAATGACGGTTTGGCTCTGGATGATATGCCAGTAAGGCAATATATAAAATACAGGTATGGGAACCCATTATACAGAAAGCTGCGAATTATGAGAAGGTCATCTCCCATAGACTTCATTTTAATCCAAATTTTTACAATATCAAAACTTGTTTCCTTTTTCTCTGTAATAATAAAACAGTACCTTGTACTTGATCCTCAGATATAATGAATCCTTATTGGAGGCAAAACAATCCTATTGGGTTTCATTAATGTTTAAATTATTTTCTAGTGGACGTTAGGTATGGAGATCCAAATTACAAAAAAACCTATCCGGAAAACCCCAGATCTCAATCATTCTGGATAACAGGTTCTATATAGTTTAAGCCATTCCGAGTATAAGCCGAGGTGCCTAATTTTACCTACGAAAGCTGGGGAAACTAATTGACTCGAGTATAAGCCTAGGGTGAGAAATGCAGTAGCTACTAGTAAGTTCAATAATCAAAAAACCCTTCTTCAAAAAAATCTCTGTTTGACTGAATTGGCTCATATTATTATTTATTTTAGTCAGCAGACAAATTATTATTAATATAATTCATAGTATTTACATAGTATGTGGAAGATTTGCAATAAAAGAAAAAATACAATAATCCTGCCTGTTATGGCTGGTTAGTGTTTCACTGTCTGCATTTCTCACTGTCTGCCAAATATATAAGACATGTAAAAACATTCCCATTGGCAGGATAGTAGAGGAATGAAAGATACCGGTAGTCACATAGTTATCCTCAGTGTTAGGTCAGATTCGCATCCAGAACTGAAGTACACGGTGCAGCGTTCGTTAAGCATTAGGGGACTGTTGCTCGCTCAGTCCACGTCCACTCAGAGGTGCAAACAGCGAAGCCACATGCAGTGATGTTGTGCGCAGACGTGTGGCACCTGATGACGTCATCGCGCACGACCAGGAAGATGTTTGTACGGGGCTGGTTCCCTCTACTCTCCCTTCTGAGTCTTTTCGGGGAGCGATTATGGGCATAGTTGCGGGGCACAGGACACCGGTCAGTAGCTCAGACATTCGTGAAGCAGTAGGGGGCTGTTGCTCGTCGACTCGAGTATAAGCCGAGGAAGACTTTTTCAGCACATTTTTGGGGCTGAAAAACTCGGCTTATACTCGAGTATATACGGTATGTATATATACAGTATAAGAAATAAATGCTTTGCCTGGTTTCCCATGTTATTGGCATTGGTTGGACTCAGAGTTTACCTGCATACTTGACACCAACCCATAAAGAATGATCTTAGTCATTAGTAGGTAAAGGCTCTGGCTGTGCCATCTCCAATGCAAACAATTCTTATTAAATCTTGGCCTTTATGAACTGTACACTATAATTAAATTGACAGGAACCTCATTGGGACACTATGAGCTCAGTACTATTGGGTGAGTGTTTGGAATATTGGACAACACTACATTCATCTAAGGCTATGATTTGCGTACACATAAATTATTATTCACTTTAAGTACAGTAGGGCTGTTGAGTATTTGCCTTAAATAATTTGAAATATAGCAGTAGTATGTTTTTAGACACCCAGACACCAAAATCACTTTTCTCTGTTGCCTTTCAGACCATGAAAGTGATTGCTTTCAAAAACATTACCAACTGACTGCCAGCTCTAAATAAATTTTCTGATGTTATAGGAAAGTAAAATACACACAAACTTAGCAGTTTTTATCCAAATCATGTCACAGTAGCCTCTATTTTTCCTGTATTTAGGCCAGCCCAGCAAAGTGAGGAATATTTTAGGAAATATCAATGATAATTGTGCTGGCATAGAATAGGAACTCAGGATGAAAAATCCTAGGATTTTATGGCTGTACACACAAGAAACCAGGTAAATGTATGTATATTTTTATTTATAGACTCAGCGACGTACAGAATACATTAATAATAAAGACAGGGGTTAGCACAATATTAAAATATAAATAAATGCAAAATGCAGTTACATTCAAGGTTAAATATGGTGCTACTTTAAGAAGAAAACTGGGTCTTCCACTTGTTCAATGGACCCAGGCTGACATGTGCACATATACAACCATCACAAAGATGGAAGAAGATAACATTTTACATGCTCAGAAGTTCCCCAGCATGGTGCAATTTTCTGCTAACAGGATCACTGACCTGCGGTATCATGTAAATGATTATATTCACAGGGAGGGGCAAATAGCATTTGGCACCCCCTGTGATTTAGCGTTTTATTCTCCTTAAATAGACAAAACTTACAGTCTAGAAGGATATATGCACACTAGTAACTGATTGTTTTTGGTTCCATAGCTATGGGTTTGTGTGTACGTGAAATTTGTACCAATATGCAGTACAATCTAACACTGCCACATTATTGTAGCAGTTACTTCTTTAAAGGGGTGGTTGTATTATGTTATAAAATAGCTAACTTTAAGCAATTTTTCAATTGGTCTAAATATCTTCTTTTTTAGAAACGTAGTTAGTTTTTGGATTATTTGTCAAATAGGGGTTGTTGACCCCCCATCTAAAACAAATGCTCTGTAAGGCTGCAAATTTATATTATTTTTGCTTTAATTACTTGCCTTTATATTCAGGGCTACAGTGCTCTAGTTCCTGTTTTATTACCAAACAAAGTGTACACGTCAACTTGTGTAAATTCAAAAACACATGGCCAAATGTATTCAGTTATCACTGGTGACGAGGCCACGTGGTTTCTAATTGCCAGATCATCTGGAGACAACTTGACTTCACAACTGGACATTGTCATAAAGCATTGTGGAGCGCTCCTGCTCCCGTCCGCTTGAATACGAGATGGCAACACCCATGGTAGCCACGTGGTTTCGGGCGCCGGTGCATTGATGTCCGGACTTCCCCCGCAGTTAGCCGATGGGCCCCCTAACAGAGATCTTGCTTTACTTGACTATACAATCTTGTGTGACTAGAATAGGACAGCATTCTCCTTTATTCTGAAGTTCACTTGGAAGCTAAAACCTACTTACCCAGTAAACTATTAAGAAGTAATTCCATTGTAAATACCTTGCATTTTGCATACAGTATTAGTTAAAATTAGACAGAAAATAATACTTTATTATTTCAGTCAAGAATGCCATAGAGGTAATTTATATACAGTATGTAATAGCCTGGAGACTGCCCATTTTCATTGTCAGTTTGCATTAATTAAAGTTTGTTTTATATAGATCTCACATATAATATGTAAATATTGTACTGCTTGATTATATATACAGTATATATCATGAGACACAATATACATGGGAAATATGCCCCAAACTTGAACAGGGCTGAAGTTTTCTCTATAATGTAGAAAAATCATGAAAAATGTATTTATTTTTTATTTCTTGAGCTAATCAGGGAAACTGGAGCTACTCCATGTTTGGTCGTGCAATTTGATTATGACCAATGGCACAGGGGCCATAACAATACTGTGTGCGCTTATATATATAGTATAAATATTATTTTATTGGAAGCTTTTACCCCCCCTCCATACTGCTTACCCTTTACTGAAACACATTTGATGTCACAGATGTGTGTATCCTTTCCCTTCAACTGCTCAACAATTGGCTTTGTTTACTTGGCAATTCATGGGGTTAGCAGTACCTTACATCTGCTAGATTACAATAACAATTGTTTGAGTGCATTTTCTAACAGACTTTTTAAAATTGGTACTCACTCTCTCTAAGGTTGGTTCTATAAGGAAACTTATTTGCCCAGCATAGGAAGAGTTAGCACTTGGATATTATTACTCAACAAGCCAAGAGGAGCACACAAATAACCTTCCGAATAAGCAAACAGTAAACAGCTGATAAGTGGTCAGTACAGGGCCAAACAGACACAGAATGGAGCAGCCAATGATATCAGTCACGAGAAGGAGAGTTGGTACGGCTGTTACATTTGGCAAGTAAATATCTTCAAATTAGAATAAAGTATATCAGTTAGAACAAAAGTATTATATTAATTCAGCTGGTTGCATTTGAACTCAATTAAAAATATGAAACACAGCTAAGTAGTATTTAATGCTATTTTGGCTTGCAACTTGCCACAGTCAGGAGATTAAAAAATGTTTTATTTATGCTGGCAGTGCCTTGCCAAATTGTATATAATAGGAAATATGTGTAATATGACTTGACAAGACAATTATATTAAATCCAGTCTAGAAACTGAAACAATAACAAGAAACCTTTACAAATTACAAATTAACCAATTTACACTACACAAATGTAAAAATGTACTGTAGGTTATTACTGTGTAGCAATCAAGGGTGTACCAACAGATACTGCAGACCTTGGGCCCGATTCAATTCAGTGAGGTAGAGGTTTATCATGGGAAAACTCATGGATGAGATTCAATTTGACATGCAAATCAAAAATGTATTTAATGGTTTTTCATTGAAAAAACTGGAACTGAATTTAGAGAGAAGTTTTTTTTCTCCTCGAATTGAATTTCGACCATGAGATAACTTTTTCTCACTGAATGGAATCTGGCCCCTTGTGTCTTCTTGGGGAACCATCAAGTAAAGAAAACCCTGCAAGTACCAATCTATAATATGACTGCTCTTTGCGACTCAGAAATAGTAACATTCAGTGCACATCCTACTACAATAAATACTACAACAAAGGCTTGTCTAATTTGCATAGGGACCTAAAAAAGTTACCATCAACACTTTGTGGTCTTGTTTTTCATCATGCATATGCTGCAGGAAATTGGGGAGGCGTTGTAACTGCATGAGTGCTGGTTCTGATATGAAACCAGTATAAGGAATAGAAAGTATAATATACAGTATTTTATAGGACCAAAATATAGCATGAAGGCACCTATCAAGTACTTGCATTACTAGTATCTTTTACACCAGTAGCACAGTTACTCAGTCTAGTGAATCAAGTAAATAATGACCTTTAAAGGAGAATAATTCAGTAGAGTCATGACTTGCAAATGTTATAAAAAATGTACTTTCATTCTATGCAACACATTTTAACTCTTCACTTTACAAATTGTACAAAGTAATAGCTGAATAAACATAACTTTTACTCTGATTAGGAATAAATGCTTTTGCAGAACAGACTTGTAAAAAGAGGATATCATGTAATGGATCTTAAACAGCTGGTAACCTACACAAGAGCAATTAGCTTGGACAAGGCGTCAAGTATTGATGAATGAATGATCGTATATTAAAAAGGGAGCCACCTAGTATGATTAGTGATTTCAATGTAATGAGCAAGACAGTAGATTAATGTAATCCACAGCAAGAGGTGTTGCTTATAGCTGGCCTTGACGGCCTAAAGAATAGCACACAATGGCAATAACATACAAAAAAGAACATACAAAAGAGATAAAAATCTTCCAGCGGTCAAATTCAGCCTGCGTGAATCCCAGGGTTTATTAAAGATTAGACCGGGGAAACCATAATGATTTAAAAACACTTGACTGAGGGAAGTGGTAGCTGCCACATTTATTAAAGCAGATGAGCGATTTCAGCAGTTTACCTTCATTTATAATGGGTGCACAGAAGAGCAGAACACTGACCAGGAAAACTCATCTGAGCAAATCTCATGTGAAGATTAACAATTCTGACAATTATATTCCATGCTGGGACTACAGGGCTTATTTATCAAAGTCCAAATTTATCTCAATATTTTCTGCTACTCCAATCAAATTGCTCAGGTTTTTTGTGCTTATTTATTTATTACATTTTCCCGATTTTCCCGACATTTTCGGATTTTTCAACCGTTTTTTTCAGATTTTTCACCAGATAACTCAGATTTTTGCCTGAAAATTTCAAAAACGTTGGGGTATTGCACGAAACCCAGCACACATCAAAAAACCATTGGGACTTCTCCCATTGACTTATATGTAACCTTGACAGGACTGAGATGCCGGATTTTCTGATTTGGACTTTTCCATCCTCGGGGTTTAATAAATTCCGAAAAATTCCTGATTTTTTTAAAAGTCCCATTTTATAAAAACAAAATCACAATTTTTTCGTGATTTTTGCATTCGGAGTTTAGTAAATAACCCCCTACATGTTTCAGAACATAAATTACATACGAGGATTCATTATTTGTTTTTTATGACGATACATTGGACCTGTTGGAAGATTCAGTATTCAGTTCAAATTCCCAAATTCAGCATTATGCAACCATTATTACTGCATTGGTTTTCCTGTTTATCACGTAATAATGTATTGCCTATAAATTCATAAATATAAAGCAAGATGATACAACAGATAATACACTCAAGCTTCATGCTGGAATCGTTCATCTGAAAAAACAGAGAGATAGATTGATCCAGATTAGGTACGTGCAGTTCCACATAAGAGCACCCCAGGAGATGAAGGGGAAAATATTCACTGTAACAGGACTACTGAGAAAGAATGTGCAGTCAAGAGGTTTTTAGAATAGTGTGAAAACAAACAGAAGAAAGATCCCACAGGAATAATAGAGCAAGGAACTGAGCGGCTACTTCTGAGACAGAATGCAAAAAGAAAAAATTAATCACTTTCTGAGAATACCAAACGTAGTTTTAATTTTTAAGCTCAGCAATTTTTTTTAATATTAAATGAAATGTCGAGGCCATTAGAAACACCTCCCATTTTAAGGCAAAGTTTGACAAGAGTACAACCTAGTGCTGAGAACGTTTGAGTTATTATACTATTCATAAGTAGGTTAGTTGTGCCCCATATAGTGTTATTTTTCTGTTAGTTTAGTCTATACATGTTGAAGATTATTATTCCATAGTGGCATAGCCTGGCGCAAACCAGACCATCCACAACAGAAGGTGGTGCAATTAAAAAAAAAAGTTTATTTATGGAAGAAGCATTTAATAAATAACAGCCTTATACATTTCGTGCCTGTGATTAAGTGCCCCCTTTGGCTCAAAATGCAATGCAATGCTTTTTCCAAAAGTTTTTTGTAATTGCACCACCTTCTGTTGTGGATGGTCTGGTTTGTGCCAGCCTATGCAACTACTGAACAATAATCTTTGTGACCTTTTGTAGGCTGAAGGTTCATTTGGGCTGTATGCACCTGAGCCCCTGTATGATATGGTGAGTTTACCCCAATGAAAAAGTGTTTTCTCTGTATGTTTATATATATATATATGTTGAGGACCAGAATCAACTTAGTGGCACAGCTTTTATTCAGCTTGATATTACGACTGCCTAAAACTACCATTAGGGTTTGTATCTGTATCTTTAGTGAATGTTTGATGTTGTTCAGTATTTCAGTTTAGAGCTTAAAGGAAAACTTTACCCCCAAAATGAAAACTTAAGCAACCGTCTTTTTATAGAGACCTACATTGTTTGGGGGGTATTTTTCCTATATAACAAATAAAAACTCACCAACGTTCTATTCATTCCTATGGGATTTTTTAGCAGTGTATTTATCAAATGGAGAGTTTTAACTTTCACCCATTGATAAATACAATTCTAAAAAGCAATAGAACAGGCTGAATTTTTATTTATTAAGCGCTAAACTATTATTTTGATAAATTTGCCCTTCGACAACCACTTATTCACAGAATGCATCCTGCACTTCTTATAGTGGCTGATATACTATGGCTGGTCCATATTCAGTATATTGCATGTAGGGTATTATTATACTATATTTATTCCAACATTGACATACTCTACAATGCTTTATAGAGACAGTGCTTAAAGGACTACGAGTAACTGCTACAATTGTAGTACCTCTGCATTGTAGCCAATAATTACAGTGTATATCAAGCTTCTGGCAAGATAAGATGATCTAGGATATTTTAGCATCTTCCACAAAACATATGTATATCAATAAGCAGCTAATGTGTTTGTGATAATGTTTTATACCTTGTAAGTATGTTTTTCTGAGTTGAGGTTATACTCAACTCAGAAAATGAGAGAATTCAACCCGTAATAACCCCCCCCCTACCCTGGGTAGACCCCCTCGGGCAAATGCCCCTAATTTTTTACTCACCCTTCTGAGCAGATTCTGGCCTCTGAGTTCATGGGCGCCATCTTCTTTCTTCGGTCCTTTTCGGAAGTTTAGGTCCCAAACCCCTGCGCATGCGCCGAAATTCACGCAAATTTCCAAAAATTTGTAAAAAATATTCATGACTTTTGGCGCATGTGCAGTTGTCCGGGACCAGAAATTTAATACAACTGCTCATGTGCTGAAAATGCCGTCAATACACGAAGATTACCGGAGAAGAAAAAGATGGCTGCCGTGAACTCAGAGGCCAGAATCTGCACAGAGAGGGGTGAGTAAAAAATTAGGGGCATTTGCCCGGGGGAGGTAGGCTGGGAAGAGGAGGGATGAGGTGTACCCAGGGTGGGGGGAGGGTATTTTTCAACTACGGGTTGAATTCTCCTTTAAGTAATAAATATAAGTAATTAATATTTTCCCCATGTATATGATCAGGACATCTTGGAAGAGTTGAACTTCATGGACTATTGTCCCTTTTCAACCCAGATTAACTATGCAGCTACAGTATGTAAATAGTGCACAGCTTTATTTTTACGTAATGTCTGGTTCAGTGTCTGATGCTGGACACTGAGTTAGTCAGTAGTTTAAACTGATAAGTACCTTTTGGGTTTCTAATGACTTTGCTTACAGTTCACTGCATGTCAGTAGCCCCCCGACGGCTTACTCATCTAGCTTTGAAGTAGGACTACTTCAAAGTCAAGCAGCTGCAGATTACAAAGGAAAAACTACAGATTGGAGCATTCTGCTGAAATATCATTAACTCTTTCATCTCCAGGTTAAAAGAAAGCAGAATGAGAGAAATTAATCTACCAAAAACAGTTATCACGTACCTAGGTTTGATGCTTCCAGTTGGATGCTCTCAAGCAATACCTTCAGATTCCACAATACAAACCCCTGGAAATGAGGACAGGGAAAAGATTGTGTAAATAGGCAGGAGAGCTGACGGTGGGTGGTAATGGATCCAAAGAACCAAACATAGGTCAAGGTTAAGGCAGATACAGAATCAAAGTCAAAGTTCAGGCCAAGGTCGGTTCAGGTAGCAAACGATCGTAAATGGAAACAGGCCAGGTCGGGTCAGGCAGCAGAGGATCAGAAGTCAATAACAAGCTGAAGTCAAACCAGAGAATCAATCAGAATAATCAGGAACAACGCTTAGGAGGGGATCTGATTATGCAGTAAGAATCAGTTATTAATACTACTGATCTTCTGTTAAAAACTAAAGTGAAAATAAAATACCAGTCTATTGTTAGTTTTATGCTTAATATGTAAGACATCTTAGGTTGGTTTCTAAACATTCTCAAAAACATTTTCTGTAGACATCTGTAGAGCAAGTAAAAGAAGTTGTGTGTGTTTAACCCACAGCATGTATTTACAAGGCACTATTGAGTTTGGAACAACTTTTGGTTTAGAAAGGTCATTTACCCATGGCAAGCAAGCATATCATTAATTCAAATGTGAACAATCATCAAACTGCTGACTACACATGGCTGGAAAATTCCATTGGATGTGGACCTTCTGGGTCTGCAGGTTCCCTATGTGCCCATTTCTTCAGCCTGTGGGACAAATGATCGGAACAGTCCAATTTGGATCATCACTTGTTTGCCAAAATGAAGGAAGATCTGCAACCTCACCAAATTATTGAATTTACAGATAGATGACAAGCTTTATTTTGATTTCTGTATGCAAACTAAATTAGAACTCTACCTTGAATAGTACAATAATAATACAATAATACTATTCTAAGCACAACTATAATTAGAACTCTAAAGGGAAATGCAATTAAAACAAGCTATGTTTAAAATGGCATTTTTGAGCATGTTTACAACTGTTTGCAATGTAAATTAATTCGCTGGAGAATATTACATCCCTAAGCAAAGGTTAGCATAAACACCTGCTCTGGAGTTACGTTACACATTTTGTAGCAAAATATGCTTTGCGATTGCGAAATTACAAATACAGAGACATTGGATTAATCAGCAGTGAAAAAAGCTCAATGCATCATGTAGCAGAGCCTAAGTAAAAATCATGGTAAATTTTGATATGGCGAGTCTATATAAATATATAGAGGTCAGGTTTCTAAAATGTATAAAGTTTACTCCTATGCCACTGCACATAACATTGGAGAATTAGGACAGGATCAATTTCATGGTCTCCTATTCTTGGTTGTATGGACGTCTACAGACAACCTAGTAATGTTTTTTTTTTATCGTAAATTATCTTGTGCAAGTTGGGGAGCAGGTTAGGGGGTGTCCATTTGACACCCTCAGCCCACCTCTTATGAATATTGTGCTACTGAATGCTGGTCCATTCTGGAGCTATGGTGATGTGCGCCACTTTCAACCACGACCTGCAATTATTGAATAAAGCCTACTACATTCTCCATTGTATGAGGCTCTTATTTCTGGAAGGAATTGTTTTGTTAACTAAATGGAGTTGATGACCATTTCAAAGGATTTTCTGTCTGGACTAGGTTTGGAGTATCAACTACATTTACTTCCTGGGAATCATATGACTACACAGAAAATCCCTGATATCTCCTTAGGGATTATTGGTGATGTGCTTTAAGGTAAAATATATAGAATTAACATGGGAAAATCAATATAGCATTTTAGCAATAGTTTATCATAAATATAGTAGTTACAATAATATTAAATATATCTATATAATGATTAGAAGTCATTTTCTTTAAGAGCAAGATGCTACAAGACTTGAGGTTTTGGGACTCCAATTGGGGTCTTCCTGCAACAGGAATCCACTTAAATATGACTAATGGGGGCCTTTTAAGGTGCAGAGGGGCTCCAGCACTGGCGAGTTCCAAAGCCTACTACCATCCTAAGGAAATTCTTTCCCTTCAGGCCTCCGAGTACAAATCAAGATTGGTTACTTATTCAGCCCCACAAAGACAGCCATCTGGCTCTCTAACCATGGTTTACTGAAGATAACTGCCAGGGAAGGTCCCTGTGTGAGCTCATGTGTTTCTCTCAGGAAACATAATATCCCTACAGGGATCAGGAAAGGAAACTGAAAAAGTCTGGAAGATGTACCAGAAAGGCAAGCAAAAGATGCCTGATCTCTGGAGAGAAGCGTTTCACTGTGATCAGCCAACGCCTGTTTTGATCTGGGTAGTGTGACCTCAATGATCTTATTATGAAAGTAAAGCTGCTAAAGCAAACAAAACACAAAATATGTCGGGGTCTGCAACCTCAGGCAACCAACCCATGTTGCTCCTTTCACTCCCATACTTATGAGCTTAGTGCAGGTGGAGAGGGGGCCCCATCAACTATTTAAGTTCTATTTGCTGCTCCACGTAAGCTCAACTTGCCTTACAGTAAAAACACCCCCATGGACCTGTTTAACATGTGACGAGTGCAAACTGGTTTGACGCCGGCGTCTATGCACGTGTGTCTTTTCTTTTCCTGGTGCACGTGATGTCATCACACTTTCCGCGGATTTCAAATATTTAAAGTCACCGCGTCCCTATTCACATTGCCCAACATATGTCTATTTCCTGATAGTTCCTGGGTCTGATTGAAGTCTGATTATCTGTTCTTTGACCATTGCCAGTCCCTGACTACGGCTTGTTCGCTGCCTGTACACACCTGTGAATGGCCTGTTATTGACCATTCTCTCTGATCCTCTCGAAGCCCAAAAAAATTGTACAATTCAGATTTTAGTTAATAACACCCTAAGGGGCAAATTCCCTAAAGCGCGAAATTTGCCAGCGTGACGTTCGCTGGCGTTAATTCGCTAGCGAAGTGGACCTTCTCTAGCGCTACTTCGCACCCTTACGCCAGGTGAATTTGCACTATGGTGAAGGGACGACGTAACTACACATTGCGCAAGACTTGCCTTTGCCACCTCAGACCAGGTGAAGTGCAATAGAGTAGATAGGGATTGCTTCAAAAAAAGTTGAAATATTTTCTAAGACTCAAAAAATGCTGGCGTCTTTTCCTTTTTTAAGGGTGATAGGCTGAAAAAGATTGTAAAATTTTGGGGGCACCCTCCTCCCCCCCCTACATTTCCTAACATATGGCACCTAAACTATACAGTGGGCACATGTGCAAAATATCAACTCTATTTTATTTTATGAGGCTTTCCCAGACTTTTGTAATATATTTGCTGCTACATATACGTCCATTCAACTTTAGCTTGGCGCCGTATGCAAATTAGGCATCGCTAGCGTAACTTCGCTTTGCTTGGTGAACTAACGCTAGTGCAACTTCGCTACCGTTCGCCTCCCTGAGCACAACTTCGGATTTTAGTGAATTAGTGGCACCCTGGCGAAGTTTGGTGAAGGCGTCAATATCGTATTTTTGCTGCTTAGTGAATTTGCCCCTACGGGTATAAGTGGTTTGTGTATTTTTGTAGTCCGTTCTTGCTTAAAGCAGTACGTCTGTCATGCTTTGGGGCTGATATTTCTGTGATATCACAGCAGAATTTTGAGCGGTTTAACTGGAATAATTAGTAAGTGATTTACATTTTATATAGTTAAAAAAAGCCTTTAAAAAACTCTAGGTCCTCACCAGATGCCTCTCTCATGACTGTCATCACTGTAGACCCCAAGTAATGCCCCATTTGACTATCCCTAAAAAGCAGAGTAGCACAGTGGAGTTGGCCAGTGCAATCTAGAGACACTCATGTAATTTTTCCATTGAACTTTCACTAGGAGTATTGAAAATTGAGCTGAAGCAAACCTGACTTCACCTGTCCATGATCCAGTGATCAGTAAGAAGAGAAGATGAATCAGCTTGAGATTGCACCCATTGACCACACTGTACTTTTTTGCTTTATATGAACAGATACAGTATATGTGGCAGTATTGTGGATTAGCAATGGCGTGGTTCTGGAGCGATGAATCTGAAAAGGGCCTTGGGGTTTAAAAAGGCTTTTGTTGTCCTTAAAGTAAAAGAACTCCATGGCAGTTTTAATAATTATTTTATGAAAACTTGAATACTGCACTAGTCAGAAGTGTACAGAAGCAACATTAGAAAACATTAGAAAATAAAAGCATCTGATTAAAGCCCTGCTTCTTAACCTTGGACAATTAGGTGTTGCCAGAATCATATAATCAAGCTGAATGCATGTGGGGTCCTGCAGTAAATGGGACCCAAGAAAGAGGAGTTCAAGGGTACGCTAAACAGAAAATACATAGCAATGTTAATTTTAGATTGTAATCTCTAATGAGCAGGGTCCTCTGTACCTCGTTTATCAGCTATTTGTGTGTAGATTATAAATTGGATGTATATGCTCTTCTGTTGTACAGCTTCCGATTACATTGGTACTTTATACACACTATCTCCTTCAGTTTGGTTAAATTTAAATCAGAATTCATGCAGTAATTAGTGGCAACATTTCTGTGGGATTGGACGTTTAGATGCTGTATCTTCATCATGCCTGATTTTGCAGAAATAACTTTTTGCAGGAGGCTGACATTTTCAGGTTTTCACTGAAGGACACATTGTAGGCCCAAGAATGTGCAGCTGTTCTAGACCTGATCTGGACTTGCTTGGCACATTCCTGACATTCACTGTGGCATTCAAATTAAAACCTGAAATTCCAGAAGTGCTGGGAAAGGAATGAAAGAGGGCATTTAGTGTTTTTTTTTTTCATTCCATGCATACTATAAGGGTTGCAAAAAGTATTGCAAATCTGTAAACAAAGTTGTGCAGTCATTGGACTACTAATCATTTCAAACGGAACTAGTTCGGATCTGTTATACTTTTGATTTCTTTGTCTTAAACACAACATGGAACCTTAAAGGGGTCCTCCACCCAAAAAAAAAATGTTTTCATAATAAAAAAATGTAATTCTAAGAAACATACTATTGCACTATTTGTAATATTACTTATTTGTGAAATGTATGTATTTTTAACTTTATTTATAAAGTAATGTATATTCTTACAGTATATATATAAAAGTACAAATAGGTCAATTCACAAAATAAATACAGAGCTTAAAGGAGAAGGAAAGGCTAAAACGAAGTAAGCTTTATCAGAAAGGGCAGCGTTACCCTCAAAGTAATGCTGCTCTGAGTCCTCTGTCAAAAGAAACACTGCATTTCTTTCATTCTATTGTGTACACATGGGCTTCTGTATCAGACTTCCTGTTTTCATCTTAAACCTCCAGGGCTAGGGCTTGAGCATGCTCAGTTTGCTCCTCTCCCCCTCCCTTCTCCCCTCCCTGCTGTAATATGAGCCCAGAGCTATGACTGAGCAGGGAAACTCAACTCAGATGTCATGTCACACCAAGCTAATACTGCAGCTGCTATCCTAAACAAACAGAGAGCTTCTAGAGCTGTTTACTCAGGTATGGCAAAGCATTCTACAGAATAAATAGTGTGATAGCATGCACTATTGTGGCTAATCTATTGACAATAAACTGCTTGGGTACCTTTCCGTCTCCTTTACGTGCCATGCGGTAAGAGAGACAGTAGGTCCCTGCCCCTTAGAGCTTACAGTTATGCACTTGTAGTCACATGGTACTTGAGGATATCTAAAGGGTAATGCCTCATTGTTTTGAGGTAGGCTTTGTAGACAGCACTTCAAGAAGGAACCAATTGATTTTTTCCATAGCTGAGTATTTGATTTTATTTCTACTCCATCAGTCAGCATGCTTGGACTGTGTTGGGAGTGGGCAGATATCAGCGGCACCTAAATGAGAGTTGTAAATTAATATGGAAGAGGAAATTGGAATTATTTTAGTTTTATGATCCAGTAAATGACCCCCATAATGTAAGAAACAGAGGTGGATATCAGCCACCAAGCTCCTTACAATTCCAGCATAATAGCAGTCAAAAAGGGGTGAACAATAAGCACATTTGCACTGCGTATCTTTACGGCGCTATATAAATAAATGATGATGATGATTTGCACATGCACTTCCATGCAAATCAGACACAGTATGTTCTAAGTCCAGTTGGTGTCATCACCAGCATTTGACATGACAATGGTGTACAGTATACAGCTGATTCTTAAGGCCTGGGTTCTCTATGGAAAATGATGCTGTAAGTTCCCTGTATCTAGTAGATCTAGTAGCCAGCTTTGGAGGCGGTGGCAATGTGTGTTCAGTTTGGAACAGGGGATGGGACAAACCAAGTGGCACAAAGCACAAGTATATGGAAATGCAATGAATGGCTTTATTGAATGGGCTTTTGTGCATTATGTCTAATGTTGTCTGCTAAATTATGCTTTTAGTCTGCAAACTGGCTTATAAAAAATTTAAATGTCTGCCTGTCCACTTTTTCCTAGCAGCCTATAAGAATGAGCGAGCTTTAACACCAGTTGTAATCTAAGTAGTGTGGCTGTGGGCTTACCAACCAGTCTCCAGATCTGTTTGCCTGAAAACACATCCACATTTAATAGCAAAAAGGTATTGCATGTAAAGTTAACCTGTCCTATTGATAAGACGTTCAGTAGGCTGCTCTTTAAATATTGTCTGATTCACTGCTTGCACATAACCCACTGAACCCACTGAACCCATGGAATATGTTTTTCTCAATGAAACAGTAGAAGCTGGGGGTGAAGAATAAATGCCACTTCCAAAAACAAACTTTTAAACGTTAGCTTCAGCTTGTAATAAAGATGCTTGGGCTAATATGCTAAGCAGTAATAGACAGTTTAAAGAATAAATAAGATTCAGAGTTATCAGTAAGTCAAAATGCTAAGCAGTAATTTATAATGATGTTTTGGAGGGGCTGCTGTCATGCGCTCACTTGGCTTCTGAACCCCTTTACAGCTGCCTTTTATTTAAAAATTCCGTACACTTTTACTGTCTATATTGCTGACCTAAGTATAATCTCGCTAGTGAATATGTCTCCGACAGCTAACTAATATGGAAGTATTCCATTGACTTATCACTAGTCTTTTGCCAAAACAGTCACAGTGGATAATTGTGTCTTAAATATACTCTGCAAGAAACTTGTCTATTTAGACGATAAATCAATACGCCATGGATTTGCGATGGCAGAAATACTGTGTCCATGGTTTACAGCCAATATACACCCGACCTATTAATAACATTCCAAGACACATTTTTTCTGTGACTCCTAGGAAAGGCTGACAAACTTTATAGACATTTGAACAGCCAGCTTAAAAAGAACTTGGGTTAAACAGAGAGTCTATTCTCGGAGAGATATTTAATACGGTTATCTAATGGTGAAGAACTAGAGTTAGTCACTGCTTGCTCAATAAAATCATTTTGTTCCAAGAAAAGTCATCAATGGAAGTTTGGTTAGCTATGCACACATAGAAAGGCAAAATGGAATGCTTGATTCTGATTTTGACATTTCCATGCCAACAAAACTTGTAATAAAAATAAAAGTTTTTTTCCTAAAACTGCTTTCATATGAAAACCTTATCAAGAAATGAAACCAACCTAAAAGGCTACAAGTCACATTGAAGGAATATTATGGGGCCAATTTATTACTGTTTGTATTTTTTTTTCACAATTCAAAGTCTGAATGTGAAGATTTTTTTTTGAAACACAAAATTCTTGATATTAATTAAAAGCCGCAAAAACGCGAATGTAAAATCATGCCATCAAAAAGTCATCAAGGTCACGTATAAGTCAATGGCAGCTGTCCTTAGCAAGTTGTCAAAAATGTAGTGACTTTGAGGTTTTAGGGTTTTCACCGTTTTTTTGCTTGTAAGAAAAATTTGGAGTAAACAAGTTTCAAGGTTAAAGGTTTTCACATTATTGCATTTTTATTAATTCTAGCATTTTAGCTTTTATATTCAGAGTTTTAGGGGCCGATTCACAAAGGGTCGAATATCGAGGGTTAATTAACCCTCGATATT
Source organism: Xenopus petersii (assembly GCA_038501925.1). Classification (NCBI taxonomy): domain Eukaryota; kingdom Metazoa; phylum Chordata; class Amphibia; order Anura; family Pipidae; genus Xenopus; species Xenopus petersii. The sequence goes on along the minus strand of CM076674.1, from coordinate 42,476,494 downwards.
CGACTAGGAATTTAAATTTAGCGCTAAAAATTCGATTGATCGATCAAAGGATTTTTCATTCGATCGAACGATTAAATCCTTCGAATCGAACGATTCAAAGGATTTTAATAAAATGATCGAATGAATATCCTTCGATGAAAAAAACTTTAGCAAGCCTATGGGGACCTTCCCCATAGGCTAACATTGAGTTCGGTAGCTTTTAGCTGCCGAACTAGGGGATCGAATTTTTTTTTAAAGAGACAGTACTTCGACTATCGAATGGTCGAATAGTAGAACGATTTTTTATTCTAATCGTTCGAATCGTTCGAATTCGATCGAATTCGATCGAATTTAACCAATTCGATGGTCGAAGTACCCAAAAAATACTTCGAAATTCAAATTTTTTTTCATTCGAATTCTTCACTCGAATTTTGTACATCTGCCCCTTAGCGTGGTTGGAAAAACCTCTAAAACGACCCAAAATGAAAAATAGGCTTTATTCCTATAAAATAAAAGAATACAATATTTTAATTCTGCTTCATATCAAGAAAAGAACTACAGGTCTACTTTAAACTCATATAAAAGAGCATTTGCAAAAGCAGACTGAATAGATTATACTACACCAGACACAGCAGACTCAACAACATCTCAACAACTTCCTTTCCTGACATAGTTTAAAGGATGCATAAGAGTTTCTTACCAACATCCTTTATCCTGATAGTAAAGTGCATACTTCAGATTCCATTTGCCAGCTGACCCAAGATATGTGCAAGTGAAGAAGTGATTCATTTGGAGTAAATTAAACCATAAACTGTTCAGAATGATGTAGTAGGTGAAGTCATTGACCTATGGTTGTTATTGCACTTTTTCACAATTCTATACCATTCACATTTTCATAAAGCACAAAAACACTTGTTTTAGAAAAAGTTGCCTTTATTTAAGTTGTTTATTTTACCTTAAATTGTCATAGTGTGGGGAGATTAGTTACCCAGCGACAAATCTCCTCCTCTTCTTTGGGCGACTAATCTCCCCAAAAAGCCTTCCGTCGGTTTGAATGTTAATCGCCGGCTGGAAGGCACTCGGAGCGCTTCGTTTTCAGAAGTTTCCTTGTGATATCACTCCAACTTGCAGTACAGCAGTAAAGAGTGATTGAAGTTTATCAGAGCACAAGTCACATGACTTGGGGCAGCTGGGAAATTGACAATATGTCTAGCCCCATGTCAGATTTCAAAATTGAATATAAAGAAATCTGTTTGCTCTTTTGAGAAATGGATTTCAGTGCAGAATTATGCTGAAGCAGCACTATTAACTGATTCTTTTTGCAAAATGTATTTTTCCCATGACAGTATCCCTTTAAGGTGAAAAATCTTGAAAACTCAAATATGGAAATTCGGTATGTGAAAGCTGGTGAGTTCATAAGTCAATGAAAGCTTTATTAGCAAAATTCAAGCTATTTTTCAATTAAAGTTTTTGAGACTAATTTGAAATTTGATTGAATCATTGAAAGTGATGGGTAGAATGTTAATAAGCTTTTGCTGTGTTGTTTTTGTCAAGCTTTTCAAGCTTTTACAGTTTTTCATAAACTGGCCTATAAGTAAGTGCAGCTAGTAAGCACACACAACAGATTTGTGCACCCTTTGTGCACACACGACACAAAGTGTAAAACTGTGTATGTGCCTTTTCTCTATTTATGTAGAAATGCTGAGTGTGCCATTGACCTACAGCTTGTAGACTGGATAGAACCATCACATACAGTGGAGCTTGTGCAACAAAGGATTTTATAGGAAATATCCAGTTTACTTAAAAAAAAGAAACATTTTCAGGGCATTTCTCCATCCATCATGCATCATAAGGATTCTGTAGCTTTTCCTCAGTCAGCTGGTACAGGTACATTGTTGATCTAAGAAATGCCAGTCTTTTGGAGTAAAAACTGATTTTCCTCACCATTGCTGGGAAACCTGAAAGCATCATGACTGTGGATTGTGTTTGCCGTCTTCTAAATCAACACAGTGTAATCTGGCAACTGTTGACTCGTGCAGATTTATGTCTCTGTTCAGCCTCACCAAATATGTAACTAAGAAACCTCATTACACAATTCTTCATTATTTAGCTTTGGAAATTGGAACTGGATAATTTTCTGTTGGTTTGTTCTGTCATTAAATTTTATTGATTAGAGTTGTAGATATGTCAACTGAATCATTAACTCTAGCGATGGGCGAATTTATTCGCCAGGCGCGAATTCATGGCGAATTTGTGCGATTCGCGCCCAGCGAATAAATTCGCGAAACGCCCGCGAAAATTCGCGGTAAAAATCTGCCGGCGTCAAAAAATTTTTTTTCCGAAAAACGGACGCCGGCATCAAAAACGGGTGCTGGCGTCAAAAAAACGGGCGCCGGCGTAAAAAACGAGATGCCGACGCAGTTTCGCGAATTTCGCGCGAAATTCGTGAATTTTCCGGCGAAGCGAAACGGCGCAAATTCGCCCATCACTAATTAACTCAAGTTGTGAAAGGGAAAGTATCAACATATAGAGGCTGATTTATCGAAATCTGAGTTTGAGAAAAATATTGCAGACAAAATGCAAGTAACTTTCACAGTTTTTTTTCTTGAACACTAGCTTATTTAGGAAACAACTGAAAAGTTGAAAACATTTGTTTTGCAGGAAAAAAATTGCATGCGGTTGAGAATCACTCCTTGAGTTCTTTTTCTTTAATCAATCCTGACTATGCAAGGTTTCAGAAAATACTTGCCCCCGAACGTAACATTTGGCGTTATCGCACCACGCATTCGCACTTTTGCGAGTATATTTGCGCTAAGCGGAATACAATATTTTTCGCACAGATATATTACATAAGCACAAAACAGTAGCAAACGCAAAAATAAGATGAGTCGCAATGAAAGATGTTTTCACTGGAAAAAAACTAATAACCATATACCTTTACCACATATAAAAAAATGCTGACATATATCTTTACCACATATAGCTTGACCACATTTTCAAATTACATGAAGAATAGCGAAAAAACGTACGCAATGCGAACGGTGGAATTGCTCCACGAATATCTTTCTGCAAAAGTTGTACATACACCTTCTTCTCACAACACTGATAGCAAAGTCACGTGAACACAATTACATTGCGATTCAATTTTCGAATAACATTTGCACTGAACAGCGACTACAGACACGACTCGTTAAAAAACCAAGCGCAATATAAGCAATTTGCGATAAGAAGTTTTATTACATTGATAGCGCAACAGCGCAATAGAGCGCAATAACAAAAGTTCGCAAAGTGGAGAGAAACGGTGGAAACAGTTGCAAATGTAGCAGAACAGTCGCAAAGCGAATTATTACATACCCACTCCCGCGCGCAAACTACTCGCAATTCGCTTTGCGAACAGTTTATGCGATTGCGTGTGATATTACATTCCCCCATTGTTCTTTTCACATCCCCGTTTTTTTTTCACATACATGGTGAGATTGGTGAGATGGTGTGAAATCATATAATCTGTTTAAGAAGTGAAACCTTTCATAAACTATTATTGACAATTGTTTTGCAGCAGAAATTGTTGTAATTCAAAAATTCATTTGAGAATTTCCAGAATTTTTCATTTACAATTTGCCAAGAACAGGTCAATAGTTTTCTTTGTGGCTCAGAATTCCAGTATTCAGCATTATTCCAGTTATTCTTATGTAAATCCCCTACTGCATGGATCTACTTGCCACAATGGTCTGCAATGGTCATTTACGAAGCCCTGACACACAGCAGGGTATAAGACATTGCATGGAGATCTAAAATATAAGTTTAAAGTTTGGGGGGTAGGACATAATTCATCCTGTATTAAGCTGTCAAACATGGTGCAAGTATAAAACAGCCATGTCTTAATAACATAGTGGTTGTTTACCAAATACCCTGCCTCAAGAATGAGCTCTAGGGGGACACTAAATCACACCCCAGAGAGCTAATGATCTATTCATTGTGGCACTGATAGAACATTTAGCTTGCTTTATATTACAAATAATTGAATGCAGAAAGCAAACAGACACATTTTTACTTCTCATTAGCGTGAGCATAGTGGCTATGTCTATTTCAAAACAAAGGGCTGATTTGTCAACTTTTGAATACAAATTTTTACAGAGATTCACTTTTTTCTGTGCTAAAACTCAAAAATTTGAATGAGAGTTTTCAAAACTCAAATTCTAGAGATTTATCAAGCGCAAAAAAACTGCAATGTAAAAATCCGGCATCTGAAAGCTAGCAAAGTCATGTATAAAGTCAATGGGAGTTCTCCTAGGTGAAATGTTTTTCTAAATAGTTTGGAAGATCATTGAAAATGATGAGTAAAATACAAATTTACTGTATTGCAGTTTTTTTCACATTTTTATTAGATTGAGTTTTTTATATTTTAGTTTTCTTCATGAATAAGCGCACATTCAAGTCTGGTAAGTTTATCCACATTTTAAAAAAAAACACTTACACTACTATTTACATTTTACTTTTTTCTCTAAATATTTTAGTTTTTTTTTAAAAAATCTTTAAAACTTTGAGATGTATTTATTGTTAAAAACACCAAAAAATTGTAATACAAAACTCCTTCAAGTAAAAGCAGTCGGGTCATAGAAGTCAATGGGAGCTGTGCTGAGGTTTTCAGATTTTTTTTTCCTGCTAGTAATTATTTGAAATACTTGAATTTTTAGAGGTTTTTGAGATATTCTTGTTTTTTCTGCACTGTTCTTTGTTTGTTCTTTTCATATTCGGATCTTTCAATAACTTTCATGGCATTTGTGATTTTAGAGAAATTTTTCAATCGTGTTTAAATTTTTTAATCGTGTGTAATCGTGGTTTCAAAAAGCATTAATAGCACTAAAATTGACCTTTAATAAATGGGTCTCTTACGTTTTAAAATTCGAATTTAGATAAATGAGCCTCTAAATTAATCTTTTATGAAAGATGATGTTACTCTAGAAATTAGAACTAATAATAAACCCAGATTTCAGAGAAAACCGAGAAGATATGTCAGAAATTAGCTCCTTCCTGATGCATTCACAAATTGATGTGGTCTGACTTTTTGGGGCAAAAACTCAAATTTTTCATTGAAAAAAAAAAAAAAAACACCTGAAACCGAATCCGAAAATCCACCATCTCAGATCTGTCAAGCTTGTGTATAAGTCAATGGGAAATTCCCCTATCCCAATTGGAAGTTATGGTGGTTTGCGCTTGGTTTAGCCCGATAGTCCAATAAATATGGGGCCCGGGGCTTTACCTTTTTTTAACTGTTTAATCGTGTATTCTATATCTTCGTAGGAAATATCTTGGGTCATGATCTGTGTCATTTCCTCCGACAGATGTCCAGGGGCATATTTCTTTAAAAATGCCTCCATCTTGCCTGGTTTTCCAGGGGGGCTGGAGGTATATAGTCGTTGGTAAAAAGTTGCAAATGTTTCAGCTATTTTATCAGGATTAGAGGAAGTTGTACCATTAGCTAGTCTGAATCTATGGACCTGACCTTGATGCATTTCTGATTTGAGTAAGTTAGCTAGCATTTTATCTGGTTTATTTGCAAACTTATAAAACATGTGTCTAGTACTGCGGATAGCTTTCTCGGCTTGCTCAATTTGACATGCGTGCAGTTTTTGCCTTGTTTCTTCTATTAATTTCCTATTGCGGGTTGAGGGGTGCAACCTATTAGTACAGTCTAATAAGGTTAATTCAGATTCTAGACGTTTTTGTATCTGCATTCTCTCTTTCTTTCTTTTTTTTTAAGCAAATTTTATTAGACATCCTCTAATAAAAGCTTTATGGGCCATCCAAACCCAGTCTATTGACATATCACACGTTAAATTATCTTGAAAAAATATTTTTAACTCTTGTGAGATATACTTTATACAGTCAGGGGGGGTCATTTATTTATACTGGGCAAATTTGCCCATGGGCAGTAACCCATGGCAACCAATCAAATTGCTGCATTCATTGTTCTACTTGCAGCTGGCTTTAAAAAGCTAATCACTTATTGGTTGCTATAGGTTAAATGTCCTTGGGCAAATTTGCCCAGTGTTGATAAATGAGCCCCCCTGGGTCTGCTAGTAAGCTTTTGTTTAATTTCCAATTAGGACGTTTAACTGTAGAAACCTGTAAATTAAGAGTTGTAAGCACAATATCATGATCAGACCAGGCACACTGAGGGGCAAATGGTCGAATATCGAGGGTTGGTTAAGCATATGAGGCATTTACTAAAATATAGTCAATTCTAGAGTAAGATTTGTGTGTATGCATTAAATGGTATAGTCTCAATTAGAACCGTTGATTTCTCTCCATGAGTCTGTGTATATGCATTAAATGGTCCACTTTTTTCGTAATTGTCTTGTATCGCGATGGGTAAGTAGTCGATGATCAATCTAATGCATGGTTAAAAGATAGATTAAAGTCTCCCGCCCACAGAAGCCTGGTCTGGTCTAAATCAGGTAAAAGATAGCATAATGTTTTGAAAAAGATCAGTGGGTTGGTGACCGGGGCATAACTGGAGATAATAACATATTTCTGGTCGTATAAGGTGCCCTGGAGTGTGATATATTGACCATTGATATGTATATTTGCGCTAAGAGTTACAAAGGGGAAATCCTTGTGGATAAATATAGCTACTCCTCTATGCTTACTAGTAGTAAAGGCAAGATAATGCATATGGTAGTGTTTATGGAAAAATTTTGGATATGATTTTTGTGTAAAGTGTGTTTCTTGGAGGAATATGATATATGGAGAAAGATGCTTATACAAATTGAATGCTATCTTTCTCTTATTTGGAGAATTGAGGCCCTGCACATTATGTGATATTATTTTGATCGCCATAATTTAGTTTAGAGAAGGTTAGCTTATATTTGACTTTAGACTGTGGGACCTCACCTCTCCAACAAGATGGTATATCAATTTTATCATAAGACATACCTGAACAAACATTACAACCCAGCCGCCAGAAAAAAACAAACAAAAGTAAGGCAAGTGAAACATAAGGCATTAACCCCCAAATGTAATAGAAGGTGCTAAGTTTGCCCAGTAGCAGTAACCGATAGCAACCAATAAGATGTTTGCTTTTAAACAGGTGACCAGTAAATTCAACCTGCTGATTGGTTGCTATGGCTTACTGCTCCTGGGCAAACTTAGTGCCTTTTATTACATAACCCCGTTAGTGAGAACAAATAAAATAAACTAAGTCATTTTGCATAGTAAACATTTACTGTTGTGGAATCAGTTGCTCCAGGGGTTCCCTGAACAGAAATGTTCTCGGGGGCAGCAAAGTCCCTATTCCACTGAGAACTATTATGCTGAAAAAAGAGACATCCAACTAACTCGGTCGAGAGTGAAGGAGAAATACTAAAAATGTAACAGAGAATTTGAAAATTACCCATAACAGGGATTTCTGTGGAAAGTGTTTCAATTGGAACCTCAGGTTGCGTCTGATTCTGTTCTATGGCGGATGAGCCGTTGATCTTTAGGTGGTGGTTGTGGAGATTGGCTGTCTTGCTGAAGTACTAGAGGACCACTCAGGGTCTGGCCTTGGGGAGGCGGATGGAGAACAGCTATCTCTTTCTGGGGATGAACCTGCAGCTTCAAGCTATGCCATTCCTGCTTCCAGGGTGGTGATTGACTGGAGCTTTCCCTCCCATTGAAATTGCAGTGAGAAAGGGAATCCCCATCTTTATTTCATGCTGTATTAGCAGCACCGTTACTGGCTTCAGCAACCTCCTCTTTTGAAGGATGGCAGGCGCTAAATCTGCGTAAAGTTGCATCTGGTGGGGCAGAGTATCCTTGTTCACTGCACGGGCTGCTTGCAAAGCCAGGTCTCTTACCTCAACATGGTGGAGTTTGAGTACTATGTCTCTGGGGAGGTTGGGGTTCCGGGGACTTCCCAAGGTCCTGTGAATTCTTTCAATATGGAGGTGCCCCTCCGGTAGGTCCGGTAGTAGTTGGTGTAGTACCTCATCTAATAGGCTGTCCATATCCATTTCGGTGACTCCCCTTACCCTCAGGTTTCCCCTCCGTGATCTGTTTTCCAAGTCCTCCACTTTATTCTCTAACTGCGCAATTTGGGCCTATTGTGAGGCAATTAGCTTTTGATCCTCCTGGAGAGCTGCTGCATGTCCGTCTGCTGTATACTCCAGCCTGTTGCCCTTTCTCCCAGTTCTCGGATTTGCAGGGAGAACTCAGCGACTGCAGCTTTAAGCTCAGTTTTAAATAGTTTCTGTACCGCATGCAACACGGCTTGTGTATCAGCGCTTAATACCAGTGGTTCCGAGTCCGAATTGGGTTCTGCGCATGGTAACAAAGCTGGCTGTCATGCAGTCCCTGTAGTGCTCCTTTGGAACATTGTCGGTGTTTGAAGTTGCTGTTTCTTTTTTGCGGATGGTGGGCCCATGCTGCCACTCAATGTGTGTTCACAAAGTCATACAATCACTTTATAGTACGTTTCTGGAGCAATTCTCGGCTAGATGTTGCATTAATCAGCGGGTTGGGTGCAGAGCTGTTACAGGCACATCCTTCCTGTTCAGATGCACGCATGCGCCCCCTAATTCGGGTCTTTTCATTGATAAATAATGTCAAATCGGGGATGGGAGTGTGGTCGTGTTTTTTTATTAATATAATGAGATCAATTCAGATTTTAGTAAATAACCCCCTTAAACTGCAACATCGGTGGTATACAGGGCCGCCATCAGGGGGGGACATCTTTTCCGGGCCCGGTGGATTAGGGTCTTATAGGGGGGCCCGGCCGTGCTTTACTCACTTATCCTGGGACAGGCTCTTCTGCTCTTATTGAGATAGACGCAGGTAAGGATCGGGCGGAGCAATAGTCCCTGTATCTTCTTTGCCTTATGCAGCTTTCTGTACTGCTCGTTTCATCTCATAAGTTAAGTCCCGACAGAGCTGCACTGTGATTGAATAGGCTGGAGGGGAAGTTCAAGTTTCACCCTCCAGTTTAACCAATCCCTGTGCTCTGCCGGGACTTAAACTTTGAAGATGAAATGAGCAGTACAGAAAGCTGCATAAGGCAAAGAAGATACAGGCAGTTAAGTCAATGTAAAAATTCAAGTAAGAAATTGGGACTGGGGAAGGAGGCACAGTGATTAGAGAGGGTGGTACATGTGATTTAAAAGGGATCTGTGGCCAGAACGTCTGTAAATAATATAATATCATATAATTAATCCTAGTTATATTGCTTTTAATTTATTTATTGCTGTTCTGTATAAAAAAATGTTAAACTTACACCTATGACTTTACTCAAGTGTGAACTATTTTGTCTTCAGTCATTCACACACACCCTTCCATTATGCAGCAACATTACTGTAGGAGGCCACAGACAGAATAGGTGCAATAAGAAGGAAGCTGTTGCCCACAGTTTCTCTTGCACCCTTCAATCTCCAGTCCCCATTCTACCAATACTGTAAGTTGCCTACTGTGCTTCACAGCTTACCAAACAGGCAGCCCTCCACTTGCTCCTTACTTTGCATGTATACATTGCTACCAGGGTTGTATACATGCAAAGTAAGTAAAAAAGTCTAAAAAATAAATGTTTATATGTGAAAATACACCTTTTTCACATTTTCACTGTTTTGCAAATTTTTCCATGAAGCAAAATAGGACCGATTCGCCCATCACCATGGGCGTAAGTACAGAGGGGGGCCCAGGAGATATAGGGGCCCCATCAGGCCTAATACATATACAGTTTCAATAAATATTGGTAAAACTGGTCAACCTCTAGACATTTTGATAGCCATCAGATTTTTCCCCAAAATTGTCTGAAATTGAAGAAAGTCACTGGAAAATGCTTAAGAGGGACAGGAGACTGGGGTACAGAGCCCAAAATCTGGTAACTCCTGAATCCTACACAAGTCAGTCCCATTGCATGCTGGGTATTGTAGTTTTACATTAAACTTGGCAGTTGGCAAATTGTTAGACAAAGACTACATTACCCAACATGCATTGTGAGACTGAGTCTTGGCACATTAAGGCAAGAAAAAACTTTGGCTGGTTTCCAAGTACAAACCAGCCAAATGCCCAAAATGAAGTCCAAATCTAAACTTTGGCTAGTTTGTACTTCCAAAACCCACTTGGGCTTTAAATTAGTAGCCCAATTTGGCTGGAAAGAACAGTAACAGCACAATATTTGGAAGCAGGGAAGTGGGGACAGGAGTTTACTGGGGCAGGGGTTAACAGGGCAACCTGGGATGGGAAGGTGGGCTGGGAAAAGGCCCATTACACAAAATTCAGGTTTTTATGACTAATAGAGCCCCTGAATAACAAAAAAAAGTATTTTATTTTTGAACCATTGGGACCCTTGGGGGGGGGCTGAAAATGTTATTGTGTGGGGCTCCGTGATTTGTGATGGCAGCCCTGGTATTATAAAATGTATAGTCCTAAAAATAGTAAAAACTTTATCTGGAATCAAGCTTGTACTGTATGTCACCACTTGCATAGTCTGTGGTATTTTGCATTTTTGAACATTAATAAAGCTTTTGATCAAACCGCTAAAAACACAATTATTACAAAGAAGGTTGGGACATTGAGAGTTACTATTTGAAGCAAGGTATCACATGCTTTGAAGCCAAATCTTTCAGCTCAGTAGACTAGAAAGTGCCTTTCATCTTGCAAGCTTGTTACAAATGCCACGTTTTAACTTGACTGCTCACTTTCCAGCACAACATATACATTTCCCACATTGCTGATTTTGGTGAAGTCGCTCAGCCAGTAACAACCTTTTAAATAGTTAATATTAATATACCTTATCTATAAAGCAAGGATAAGGTGTTGTGCAAATACAATATGCTTCTGTAATGTATATCTTTATAACTAGTGATGGGCGAATCTGTGCAAATTCGAATTGCTGAAAAATTGGCAAAACGCAATGAAGTCAATGGGAATCAAAATAACGTTGACGCGTGTCAATTTTGACGCAAGCGTCAATTTTTAATGACACACACACACACTTAATGACATTGAATGTGGATCTAAAGATGGGGAGATTAGTAACAACTAATGATGAGGTTAACTCCGATGATTTGTTCCTGACTTTGGCTTTGATGAGTTATGTATATTATATACGTTGCAGGGAACGAGGAGTTACACATACGGGTTTTAAAAATCGATCGAATTATTACCCTGTACAGTCAAAGAGCCATCATATAGAACTTTTTTATGAGTTGGTACAAAAAGATTTGGAGTTATTACCTGCAACACATAAACAACAGAGAGGGACAAGAATTCTTACTCATGGAGAATCCAGGGCACTCACTACTCTCCGCCATAATAAAGAAATCGTTATTAAAAATACGGATAAAGGTGGAGCCGTGGTTGTCATGGATTCTTCTGCGTATGAAAAAGAAGTGATGAGGCAGCTTGGGGATAGTAATAAATATGCTAAACTGCAGTCAGATCCTACAGATGGGTTTAGCAAACAATTAAAGGATTTAGTGGATGTTGGTTATGAAAATGGGGTTCTAAGTAAATCTGAGTATGAATTGTGCCAATACAGTAATCCCCATGTTTCATGTCCTCCCCAAAGTCCAAAAATTGATGGTCGATGTGAAGGGTCAACCGATTGTAGCCAGCATCGGTGCCCTGAATGAGGTATTTCTAGGTACATAGGCACATGGTTGATCTCCTTGGTCGAGAAACTCCCTACCTTCTTGAGGGATACAACAATGTGCATTAATAAGATGGAGGGTGTGTCCTGGAAATCCACATACAGATGGTTTTCCATGGATGCCCTATATTCTATTATCCAACAATGTCTAGGCTTAAAAGCAATTGACTATTGGCTCACCAATGAGAAATGTTTCCCAGAGATCCAAAATGATTTTTTTCTAAAATCAATTGAATTTTTGCTACACTACATTCAAACTATTTTTAATTTAATAGTGGTTTCTCCAGAGACATGGTGCCACCATGGGGGCCCCCTTTGTTCCTACCTACGCCAACCTAGATAATATTATTATTATTAGTAATATTATTTGATTTTATATATATATTTATATAACAATGACTGTATTGGAATATGGGATGGAGATGAACTGACGCTAAAATTATTTCTTGGGTACTGTAATGTAGTAACAGAAGGAATACAGTTTACTTTTGAAATACATGAAAAATCTATACCCTTTCTAGATATTATGCTTTCAGTTAACCAGAATAGGATTGAAACGACACTATATCGTAAACCCATCACACAGAACACTTTACTACACGCCACAAGTGGACATCCTGCGTCTTGCCTGAGGGGCATTCCTGTGGGACAGTTTTTGTGGCCACGCCGTGTATGCTCCACGTGGGATGCCTTTCAGGAGAGAGCTATGAAACTTTGAGACAGGTTTATTGATCGTGGATACGATATGAAAGACATTAAATCTGCATATGATAAAGCTGTCACTACAGACAGACTACATTTACTAACGATATAATACCAAAAACAGTAAGAAAAATAAAAACTGTAGGAAAGTGGCCACAGAGTCCAGGGCATCTGATCAAGGGTTCAAATTGTGGTTTAGTACAGTGTATACGAGAGATGCCTTTTATATACAACGCAGTGTCCATAGACATTGGGGCATACTATTACAAGATCCGGTTTTAAAAGGGACCTTAGACCAATTTCCCTCTTTTGTTTTTCGAAAAGCGAAATCTCTAGCATCTTGGCTCTCTCCTAGTTTATATCAATCCAAGGAACGTAATTCAGATTTAACCTGGTTACAGTACAAAGGCACCTACAAATGTGGTTGTAACAGATGCAAGGCATGCACTGTACACTGGAAAGGATTACATTATCAAACAATATTTTAATTGCAGCTCGAGGTGGGTTGTTTACCTGGCTACCTGCACATGCGAAGCCCAGTATGTGGGCAAAACTAAATGGTGTGCGGGGGTCAGATTTTTGTAACATTTGTGGGCTGTTGAAAGGGATGACACTAAATCAGCCATTGCTAAACTTATAATAGAACAACACAATAAGGTATCTAGGGTGACTTTTCAAGTAATTGACAGCCCAAGATACTATGGGGCAAATTCACTAAGATTCGTAGTTGCGCCAGGTGTAACTTCGCCGCACTTCGCCGCACTTCGGCAGGCGTAGTTTCGCCAGCGCTTCGCAAATTCACTAAAATCCGAAGTTGCGCTCAGGGGTAGCGTAAGGTTGCAAAGTTGCGCTAGCGTTGATTGGCTAAGTAAAGCGAAGTTATGCTAGCGAAGGCTAATTTGCATACGGCGCCAAATTCAAATTTCAATGGAGGAATACGTATCAGCACTACAAATGGCTAGAAAAGCTTCAAAACATCAAATAAAAAATTTATTTTGCCCTACACATGTGCCCACTGTCTAGGTAAGTTGCCATGAGTCAGGAGATGTAGGGGGGAAGTAGGGGAGCCCCACAAAAAATTTTAATCTTTTTCAGCCTATCACCCATAATGTAGAAAACACGCCAGCGTTTTTTGGGACTTCGAAAAAATTTTGACTTTTTTTGAAGCAATCCCTATCTACTCTACTGCGCTTCATCTGGTCTGAGGTGGCGAAGGAAGTCTAGCGTAAAAGGTAGCGTTCAGTACACTGCGCGCGTTAGTGAATTTGCGTAGTTACGTCGCTAGCGAAACTTCGCCAGGCATAAGGGTGCGAAGTAACACTAGTGAAACAACGCCAGCGTTCGTTAGTGAATTTGCGCAGTAACGAAAATGCCAAACGCTAGCGAAGTAACGCTACCGTTCGGCGCTTCGGCGCTTAGTGAATTTGCCCCTATATGTGCGACGGGGTGACAAGGATAAGGCCCTTTACCAAATTAGAGGCATACTGGATTTATCAATTTAAAACTGTAGAAACTCAAGGAGGATTAAATCGAGAATGGGAAATAACGTGTTTTTTTCTAATTAAATAATGAAATGTGTAGAGAAATTTGTTCATACCTTATTAACTAATTTTTTGTTTCCAATTAATTCTTATCTGGTTCTAAACTCTCCCATTTTTTAGTCCATGTGTTCTAATGTAATAATGAATGAATTACATACTTATATACTTATGTAGATTATCTATGGTACATTTACTGGCAGCTGTATAAAATTTTGAGTGGTACAAGTCCCTTATTGAAACTCTACATGTATGTTTAGCATAATATATGTGTTCAGCACTGCAAAGGTTATTATCCAGCACTGCAAGGGTTACTGTTTTAAGGGGCAAATTCACTAAGATGCGAAGTTGCGCCAGGCGCAACTTCGCCGCACTTCGCCAGGCGTATTTTCGCCAGCGCTCCGCAAATTCACTAAAATCCGAAGTTGCACACAGGGGTAGCGTAAGTTTGCGAAGTTGCGCTAGCGTTAATTCGCCAAACGAAGCGAATTTTCGCTAGCGATGGTTCATTTGCATACGGCAACCAAATTCAAATTTCAATGGAGGAACACGTATCTGCACTACAAATGCCTAGAAAACCTTCAAATCAGCAAATAAAAATGTTATTTTGCCCTACACATGTGCCCACTGTCTTGGTAAGTTGCCATGAGTCAGGAAATGTAGGGGGGAAGGAGGGGAGCCCCAAAAATATTTTCAATCTTTTTCAGCCTATCACCCATCATGTAGAAAACACGCCAGCGTTTTTTGGGACTTAGAAAAAAATTTGACTTTTTTTGAAACAATCCCTATCTACTCTATTGCGCTTCGCCAGGTCTGAGGTGGCGAAGGAAGTCTAGCGTAAAAGGTAGCGTTCAGTACACTGCGCAAGTTAGTGAATTTGCGTAGTTACGTCGCTAGCGAAAATTCGCCTGGCTTAAGGATGCGAAGTAACACTAGCGAATTTACACCAGCGTTCGTTAGTGAATTTGCGAAGTACCGAAAATGCCAAACGCTAGCGAATTGACGCTAGCGTTCAACGCTTCGGCGCTTAGTGAATTTGCGCCTAAGTGGGCCTATTATTGTCTTTTTAAATGCTCACATGGACTAAGTGAAAATTGCTTTTGAGGAAGTGGCTCCTGTCCACGAAAAGCGTCAATCATTAGTTTGTTGTGTGCTCCCTCCATGCTTTTTAAAATGTTCTAAATAAGGCGATGGTTTTAACACCGCTGGATTTTCTATTTGGTCCAAATGCATGAAATTCAATGGGCGTCTGAATAATTTTGAGTTTTTGGGTTGTTAACCCTGAACATGGTCATTTGGTTTTTTCCATTATATTTTTTTCTGAAATCGGAAAACATTCGAGTTGTGAGTTCATTTGAGTTCATTTGAGGTTTTACAAAGCTTACATAACTCTAAAACGTGACCTTTGATTAATAACCCCCTTAGTATGAATTTATGTGAATAAGAGACTGACATAAGAATAAGAGAGGACTGAATAGAAAGATCAGTAATAACAAGAAGCAATAACAATACATTTGTAGCCTTACAGAGCATTTGTTTTTTAGATGGGGTCAGTGACCCCTATTTGAAAGCTGGAAAGAGTTAAAAGAAGGCAAATAATTTTAAAAAAAAAACTATAAAAGAAATAAGCAGAATCAGCAATTAGGTTTGATCAGATTCTTGTAATTTAGAAAAATATATCCACTTAGTCACAATGTGTACCAGTTGCTCTGTTGAAATGTAACACCTAGGGGCAGATTTAACAAGGGTCGAAGTGAATTCGAGGGAATTTTCAAAGTAAAAAAATATGAAATTCGAAGTAATTTTTTTGGATACTTCGACCATCGAATAGGATACTATGACTTCGACTTCGAATTCAATTCGACCATTCAATAATCGATAATCGACCATTCGATAATCAAAGTACTGTCTCTTTAAAAAACTTTGACTTCAATACTTTGCCAAATTAAACCTGCCGAAGTCCTATGTTAGCCTATGGGGACCTTCTACAACATTTTTCTAAGTAAAATCCTTCGATCAATTACAGAAATCCTTTGAATCGCTTGATCGAACGATTTTACTTTGATCGCAGGATGGCCAATTTTGCTGAAAAATACTTTGACTACGATATTCGATGGTCGAATTTCTAAGCATTTTCTACTGTAGTAAAAATGTTAGTAAATAAGCTCCTATGTGTCCAATAAACCACAAAGGAGAAAACTAAATTCCTTCATGACTCCAAAATGGGCAATAGTGAGTCTATGGACCATCAATATACGACTGTAAAAGTATCTGTGTTTGTTTATCATGGACCTTTTTCTAACTTAAAAGAAACAGGTTACTTTACATGAAATTACCTATAAAAACCCTGTTCTTGGTGTAATGAGCTCTTAATGCCTCTAAACATGAAAGGCAGTGATTGGTATTTGCAGTACAAATATGCAGCAGTGAGGATGAGCATGATGTTAATGTAGCGCATATGATAGCTAAAGGTATATGGCAGGTATAGAGCATAGAAGCACAGAGACAGCTTCAGAGCAGCAGAGATGACAGATTTTGTACATAAAACTATAATTTATTTTTGACGTATTTGCATTACCTTTCAACAAATGTGATGATTCAATCATCCACCTTTCTTTTATCTGCTTGGGTATATTCATAGACACATAACGCAGAAGAACACACACACACTCTTCTTTTAGACACAAAACAAATCAAACTCTCCTAATCTTGCCTTGCAGTTTATTTGGGCCATTGCTATCACTCAAGGACGCCAGGAACAGTATCTCAGAGGGAATACAGGGAGGCCTTTATATAACCTTGATTATTTTCTGGTCAAGTTTTTAAAGGGGAAAAAACTAAATTTTTTAGAGAAAAAAAACCTAACATTTTTAGAGATTTATTATACCCCAAAGCTGCTAAAATTCCAAATCCGAAAATACTCCATCTAAAACCTGTCAAGGTTAAGATAAAGGTAAGAAGCATATCATTCTTCAACCGTCATTTCCTGGCTCACCTCGTCAAACATTTCTGAGCTAAGGTGGCAGGTTGCCAAACTGTGCATCATTTTGTATTTTGAAGGTGTATAGTGGCCTTCACATTAGTGTGCTCTTGTCAGTGGGCAGTTGAGTTTCTGCCTGTTCCTACCATGTCCCAAGTGGTTTCAAAAAGCCAAGTAAGGAGCATTTTGGAACAGTACACTGTGGCATAACTAGAATGCACCAAGCCCCCTGCAAATAAATCTTCAGAGGAGCTTGGCGCACTCAGATCCCCATACTCCCGCCCACTTCCCGTCCTGCCACTGTCCCACCCACATCCCACCTCTGCCCCACCCATGCCCCCTCCATCCCACCCACATCATGCCCTGACTCAGCCCACTCCCACCCTATTTGCTCCCCCTTTTTTGGCGGTAAAAGAGAGTAGCTGGGGGGAAGGGTTTTTTTTCAATTATCTATAGAGGGAGCAGACCCCATAGAACGGAATCCCCTGTTCCCCGGACCCCCATGCGACTGCAGGGTCTGCTTCCTCTATACTTACGCCACTGGTAACAATATATTAATATCTATGAGAAGGCTTTCATTTTAAGATTAGTGGCCCTCCCAAAAAAATCCAAGAAAAACATAATTTTGATCCTTACTGCTAAACAGACATTCATCTACACAATACAGTGTTTTATGGATAAGGAATCCATGTAATTTGGATCTCCATACCTTGTCTAAAAATCATTTAAACATTAAATAAACACAATAGGATTGTTTTGACACCAATAAGGCTTCATGCAGCTTAGTTACTATCAAGTACAGGTACAGTATATGATCTATTATCCAGAATGCTTGGGACCTGGGGTTTTCCAGTTAAGGAATCTTTCCATAATTTGAATCACCATAACTTAAGTCTGCTATTAATAATTTGAACATCAAATAAACCCAACGGCATTTTTTTTACCCCAATGTGGATTTATGCAGCTTAGTACAAGTGTTTTATTCTAACAGAGAAAAAGCAAATCATTAAAAAAATGTAAATTACTTGCTTATCATGGAGTTTTTAGGAGATGGTCATTAAGTAATTCAGAGCTTTCTGGATAACGGGTTTCTGGACCCTATACCTGTACAAGGTAATGTGTTATTGTTACAGGAAAAAAACAGGTATGGGACCTGTTATCCAGAATGCTCTGGTTTTCCAGATAAGGGATCTTTCCAGAATTTGAATCTTCATACCTTAAATCTACTAGAAAATCATTTAATCATTAAATAAACCCAATAGGCTGGTTTTGCTTCCAATAAGGATTAATTATATATACGTTTGCATCAAGTACAAGGTACTGTTTTACTATTACAGAGAAAAATGAAATCATTTTTAAAAAGTTTGATTCTTTGGATAAAATGCAGTCTACGGGAGATGGCTTTTCCGTAATCTGGAGCTTTCTGGATAGCAGGTTTCCGGATAACGGATCCCATACTGGTTTTTGCTTAAAATGGAGTCTATGGGAGAAGGCCTTCCTCTCATTTGGAGATTTCTGGATAATGATACCGGATTCTGTTTCCAGATAATGGATCCCATACCTGTATATTTATACAGATACTGTTACTGAATTTACATTCATGATTTCTTTTCCTTCCCTCCCACATTACATTGAACTGACAGAATGTCCCCACAAACACCGGAATAGCATTACAGTTCATCTCTATATTTGGCACATTGCTCACATTAGTGCATTAGACTTGCTTCGTATATTTATGAACACAATTGTTACACTTTACATCTTGACAACTAAAACAAATGCCACCCCATTTTTTTTTACAAAAGTCAAAGTCAAATGTAGTTCTCTTGGTATAGCAGACATTGCTCCTAGCAATAAATCTGGAAGCGGTGAGTAACTCATCATGGAATACTGCCTTCAAATGTGCCTTCAAATGTGGATGGAAACATTTTACCACCACCGCTCAAAGGGTTAAAGGCAATACGATATGTTGCTCGGGGCTGTTTGTTGAGCACGTGATTTCTAGAAATCGACGGTACATATGCAAAATGCCACCATTTCCTTTGGAAAATCTATACTGTCTGAATGCATAGCCCACATACCTTAGGTATCGGATTGGTATGTTTTCTCTGCAAACAACTGGAAACAGATTGGGAATTCATTGTGGGCACATTTAGAAAAAACGATTGGAACTATGCTGTGATATGCCTCAGAAGGTACATTTAGTCACAAATCTGACACAGACAAAGTTGCACAGAACAAATGCAGGTCCTTGACTACCAGTGTATTCAGGGGCGTAACTATAGAGGAAGCAGACCCTGCGGCTGCAGGGGGGCCCAGGAGGTATAGGGGCCCCACGAGGCCCTAATTCATATACAATTTCAATAAATATTGGAGAAACAAGTCAACCTCTAAATTTTTTGGGGGTCTGAAAAATAATTTGCTGTGGGGCCCAGTAATATCTAGTTACGCCACTGAGTGTATTGTTGATTGTTTTCATGCTGCAGGCTATCACTCCTTATTTCTTGCAATGGTACAGTTTCTAGACTTTTGTTTACAGTTTTCCTAGAAAGATCTTTCTCTAAGGGTCTGGCCACACGAGCAGATTCGTGGAGATTAGTCGCCTCAGCGACAAATCGCCTCTTCTTTGGGGGGACAATCTCCCCGAACTGCCTTCCCCCCTGCCTTCCGCCTGCTAAAATGAAAATCGCCTGGGGGATGGCACACGTGGCGCTTCATTTTCCGATGTCGCCCTCAGACGACTTCAGAAATCGAAGCGCTGCGACTGCATTGCAGCAGGCGATTTTCATTTTAGCCTACGGAGGGCAGGGGGAAGGAAGTTTGGGGAGATTGTTGCCCTGAAGAAGTGGAGATTTGTCACTGGGGCAACTAATCTCCCCGAATCTGCTCGTGTGGCCAGACCCTAAAAGTAAATTGAAAACGTGCAATGTGATGGAAAGAGTATCTGTGAGGCGAAACCAATGATTTCTCTTTAAAGGGGTGGTTCAACTTTGAGGTAACTTTTAGGGGTTTATTTATTAAACTCCAAATACAAAAATCGCGATTGTTTTAATATAAGATCAGACTTTTAAAAAATCACAAATTTTTTCGGAATTTATTAAACCCTGAGGATGGAAAAGTCTGAATATGAAAATCCGGCATTTCAGACCTGTTGAGGTTACATATGAGTCAATGGGAGAAGCCCCAATGATTTTTTGATGTGCGCTGGGTTTCCTGCAAAACCCCGAGTTTTGGGTGAAAATTCTGAAAAAACATGAAATTCGTGAAAATCGGATGAAGAAATTTTTTTCCTGCAAAGCAATTTTCTGGAAAATGTAATAATAAATAAGCATAAAAACCGAGCAGATTTGATCGGAGTTTGTAGCAGAAAATATTGAGATAAATTCGGACTTTAATAAATAACCCCCTTAGTGTGTTATAGAATGTCCAATTCCTAACAACTTTCCAATTAGTCTTCGTTATTTATATTATATCTTTCTTCTGATTTTATATGGTGGTGACACACACTAAGATTCAGGGAGATTAGTCGCCCAGGAAGGAAACTTCAGACGACTTCAGAAAACAAAGCGCTCCGAGTGCCATCCTGCCGGCAAATTATATTATAGCCGGCGGGAAGGCATTTAGGAGAGATTAGTCCCTGAAGAAAAGGCTATTTTTTCGCTGGCCGACTAATCTACCAGAATCTTACGCAAATTACAACTCTTACAGCTTTCAAATGGGAGTCAATAACCCCATCTAAAAACAAATACTCTATAAGGCTTCACATTTATTGTTATCGCTACTTTTTATTACCCATCTTTCTATTCAGGCCTCTCCTATTCATCTTCCAGTCTCTTATTCAAATCAATGCATGGTTGCTAGGGTAATTTGGACCCTAGCAAACAGATTGCTGAAATTGCAAACTGGAGAGCTGTTGAATAAAAATCTAAACAACTCAAAAACTACAAATGAAAACCAATTACAATTTGTTTCAGAATATCACTCTACCTTATACTAAAAGTTAATTTAAAGGTGAACAACTCCTTTAAATGAGGGCGTTAATTACTGGGAATGTAGATGAATGGGATTGTACAATGGACATAAATTAGCCTATTCCCGAGTCACGTGGTTGTTAGTCAGACCTGTCCCTTTAACCAGACCTGAAGACTCCCACAGCATGCTTGACAAGTAATATGCTATGGAGGGGCATTAGAAAGATGAAGCCGTGATCTGTGATTATTCTGGGACACTTATAGAAAAGGCATCCTGTTTGGCCTCTATCATTTGAAGGTCACATGGTGAGCCAAAGGTATCAGCCCTTTGCTCCACCACCTTCACTGAAGTTACACCTTGATAACTTTAACCCTAAATAAATCATACACATGTGAATGAACATCTATGGAATTAACTACTACTGGAGTATTGTAAAGAACTCTATTTTCACTCTCTGACAAATATGACATTTATGGGGGAATGTAATAAAAATCGCTAACAGAAAAACTATTCGCAATGCGAAAAGTTATGCCTTTGCGCGAACAAATTTTGCTTTGTGCGAATTTAATATAGCTTTTGCGAGCCCGGAAACTGTTTAGCGACCACTTCCGACAGTGAAAGACCGTTTGCGAATTTTATAGTTTGCGCCAATGCGCAGTCAATGTAATAAAACTTCTTACTGAAAAAGTCGTTATGTTTGCTCCAAAAGATTACGACACCTTCAAGCACTTCTTATGAGTGCGCAATTAAAATTCGCAATGCTCAATTAAAAGTCGCAATGCGCAATTAAAATTCGCAATGCAATAACAGTTTACGGAACAATATTACATTGCGAGATGTGGATTTTTAGTCTTATTGGTGCGAATTGTTTTGCTCTTTGCGACTTTTATTACATTCCCCTGTTAGAGTGAAGTATCCAAATGACACAAACGTAAATGGATCAATGCTTTAGGATTTCTAATGTCCAGTTATTTGTTTGTAGTGTCTTTCACCACCTGGGTCTGTTCTAATTGCTGCCCATAAACTCTTCTGCTTATCTCTCTGTTATATCAGATGCTTCCCTGTGTTAATCCATTCACTGATTTACAATTTCCTCTCCAATTAACATTGATATTCAAGGCCTTTAACAATGACTCCTCTCCCAACATTTCAGCTCTGAACTCAAATACTCTTCTTTATACTTTCTTATGCTCTGATTCTGACCTTCACCTTTCTACTTCTTTCATAACCTAATCTTAGTCCTGACGCCAAGATTACACTCAAGCTTCTCTCTCTGGAATTCACTGTCACAAACTATATGACCCTTCCCTCCAAGTGATCCTTAAAGGAACAGTAACGTCAAAAAATTAAAGTATTTTAAAGTAATAAAAATATAATACAGTGTTGTCCTGCACTAGTAAAACTGCTGTGTTTGCTTCAGAAACACTACTATTATTTATATAAATAAGCTGCTGTGTAGCAATGGGGGCAGCCATTCAAAGGAGAAAAGGCTCAGGTTACACAACAGATAACATATAAGCTCTGTAGAACATAATGGTGTTATCTGTTATCCACTGTTTAACCTGTGACATATTTTTTCAATTTGCACCATTGCTTCACAGCAGCTTGTTTATATGAACTCTAGTAGTGTTTCTGAAGCAAACAGGTCAGTTTTACCAGTGCAGGGAAACAGTACATGATATTTTCATTACTTTAAAACACTTTCATTTTTTGGTGTTACTGTTCCTTTAAAGGAACCCTACATGAAACACCCTGGATTATAAAAGATGAACAAAAATAATCTTTATTTCCATACAACAGCCTTACGTGACAGTGGTTATTCCGCCCTATTGTGAATAGGGTCTTCTAATACACCTATTTCATTGTATAACCATTTTTAGTGTTTTGTAATTATCCTGTTAATTATACAGGTATGTGATCTGTTATCTGGAAACCCGTTATCCAGAAAACTCCAAATTACATAATTGCCATCTCTCAAATAATTCAGGAATTCTCAAAATGATTTCCTTTTTCTCTGTAATAATAAAACGTTACCTTGTACTTGATAAGATATAATTAATCCTTGTTGGAGGCAAAATAATCCTATTGGGTACAAAGAATGCTTAAATTATTTTTTAGTAGACTAAAGGTATGGAAATCCAAATTATAGAAAGACCCCTTATCCAGAAAACCCCATGTCCCAAGCATTCTGGTTCCATACCTGCATCAGTATTGTAATGTGTTATGTTACTTGTTGGCACTGTAAAAATCAATAATGCATTGATTAGAAATATTGGCAGAAGATTTATATCTTGACTTAAAGTAATACTGACACGGATAGTTCTGCTTTTGTAAGTAATTGTTACTTGAAGTTCCTTAACCTGAATGTTTTGCCAACCTGACTGTCCCATCTCAGTCTGTCAGTTAGAGTTTCTAATGCTAACGGACTTCTGCTGCACAAATATGGCAGCCCCCTCATACAGGAACATGGGGGTAAGAAAGGTAACGTAGAAGCATCAAGCAAATACTTATATGGCAAAATTATAAATAGCATTGAAATACAATATTATGATAGAGATAAAAAGGGTATTTTCTGGTGTCAGTATCACTTTAAGTCAATGCAAGATCATTCCTTCTCCTGAAGCCAAAAATATTGTAACCAACCAAAGTACTTGCAACTAAATTTTTGTCTAATCTTTCTAAAACCACTGGCAGCCATTTATTCTTTCTATTCATGGCCAGCAGAATTCATTCCTGGAAAGCTGATTATTTTATTAAATTCTAGACCAGCAATTTGAAAAAGAATGTATACAAGGAATCTCCATATTAGTTAAGCAGACTAAAACTGTCTCTCTCTGTGATTGTAGCAAACAATGAGTTGCAAAGAAAGACATCCGTTGATATAATATATAGCAGTTTGGCAAATACACAGAAGTCTTAACTGAATTCATTCTGAAATGAGCCTTGGCATTTGATCAAATTACCATTACCTAGACTGTGTTGTCAGGTTTTCTTTTCAACTCAGAATGACATCTGACCTTGTCTGTCCTGTGTGTCCTGGATATTATCCCTGTCTCCTGTGTAGTCACACCTGTGTGGATAGGGTTTGCCTGAAAGTAAAGTCTGCACTTTCGAGTTAAACCATATCCAATGTTTATGTGACTTGAAGCAAGGAAACTGCATGAACAGTATTGTTTTGTAATTGGAGAGCATTGACCTCATAGTGATAATTAGGAACACAGAGGCACGCTGCAGCTCTGCTCAACCTGGTATAATAATATAACACAGTTGGCTGTTTTAATACTTGGCTTTGAACAATTATGCTTCCTAAAATCCACACATTCTCTGACCTTATTTACCCCATCCAATTGCTTGATATAGATAAAGGCGCAAATTCACTAAGCGCCGAAGCGTCGAACGCTAGCGTTAATTCTCTAGCTTTTGGCATTTTCGGTACTTGGAAAATTCACGCTGGCATAAATTCGCTAGTGTTACTTCGCACACTTACGCCAGGCGAATTTTCGCTAGCGATGTAACTACGCAAATTCACTAACTTGCGCAGTGTACTGAACGCTACCTTTTACGCTAGACTTCCTTCACCACCTCAGACCTGGCGAAGCGCAATAGAGTAGATAGGGATTATTTCCAAAAAAGTCAAATTTTTTTCTAAGTCCCAAAAAACGCTGGCGTGTTTTCTACATGATGGGTGATAGGCTGAAAAAGATTGAAATTTTTGGGGCTCCCCTCCTTCCCCCCTACATTTCCTGACTCATGGCAACTTACCTAGACAGTGGGCACATGTGTAGGGCAAAATAAAATTTATATTTGCTGATTTGAAGGTTTTCTAGGCATTTCTAGTGCAGATACGTGTTCCTCCATTGAAATTTGAATTTCGCACCGTATGCAAATTAACCTTCGCTAGCGTAACTTTGCTTTACATAGCGAATCAACGCTAGCGCAACTTCGCAAACTAACGGTACCCCTGCGCGCAACATCGGATTTAAGTGAATTTGCGGAGCGCTGGCAAAAATACGCCTGGCGAAGTGCATTTGTCCCAAAGAGTATTGAAGATTGGGGGAACAATAGGCACAAGAATCTTTATTATAGAGCAATGGTATTTATATACTGCAGTTCACAGGGTCATGTGATAAGATAAATACAATACGAAAGTAATTTCACATGCACACCTGGCCTCTCCTCTTATAATGAACCTGGTGCTCCAGGAGTAAAGGGCAACCCCACAGGTACATGAAACAGAAAACTCCAGCACACAAGCGAACTAAAAAACATTGTTTTGCTGGACACAGTAAACACAGGGATGATCCCCATTCTGCAAGATAAATAAAATGCCATAGTATTAGTCAATAATGCACCTAGTAATGTATCACTTATTGCTTCCAATGCTAGAGAATACATTTCAAAATATAGATTATTCTGCACTGTAACCCTATATTTGTTTTTATTTCTATGAGTAGGATCTGCCATGACTTTCACGAAGCAGCAACCTCTGGTGGTTAAATCAGCATGAAAATAACAACGTGAAGGAATAACTTATGAACGAAGCAACTCTCTGAGGTGGGTGTGCCACTGGTTTTCATACAAATAAAAACCCAGCAAACATGTCCACTTTCCTAAATTCGTCAGTATAATGGCCCTTTAACAGAACATGAATTTCATGACTATGCAGGTATGAAAGACAGCCGCTTGAATAGCGTCTCATTCATGGCAAGCATAACGTTTTTTTTTTCCCCTGTGCAAAGCATAACAGAAAAGACCATCGTTAAACACTTCACTTCCGGGAGAGGCCACAGCACCATAAACAGATGAATTCCTTTTGTAAATATGTTCAATGTTAGACACATGGTAACTGGGAAAGCAGGGGGGACTTTTAAAAAAAGGCGTGGGGGTGGAATTATTTAAAACAGTCAACCATGGATTTTAGAAAACTATAATTAGAGATGATTAGGGACTCCTATGCAGGAGTAGTCTGTTCCTCACATGTAGTCAGGAAATCAGCCAGCGCTCAAAGTGTTCGTTATTTCAGACAACCACAATACGATCACAGTAACCCCACTGTTCCCCTTCTGACTTGAGATTCATAAAATATTTTTCAGCTTTTGGCAGCAAAAGCGTTCACTGTAGATTCACTCTGGACATCATTTTCTTGGCAGAGCTGAATGGTCTCATTTTCCCCAGATCAGAAGATACTCTTGATCTGTCTTTTTTTAAAGTAAAAAGAAGTCAAAACGACTGCAAATGTTAAGAAGCCGGAATCACTAGTGGGCCTTGTTTACAGCCCATGGACGTGTCTGTCATTGATCACCTAGAGCAAGAAGTTGTACATAGCAGGTCTGAATCTATCACATCATGAAAAAATAGTTTACACGGAAGTAGTCATAGAAACAGCAACTACAACTTTAGTCATATGTTCTAGCAAAACTATAGCTAACAAATTACTTGGGTTGTTTATTCTATAGAGATCAGTGCAGAAGAAGTACATACGTTTCTGTAGTTTACATGATTGATTCTATACTGTACATGCAATTTGCACTTAGTGGCAATGGAATGATTTACCCTGCTTTGATAAATTGCATGAAATTTGGAGAAAGCCCTGAAATTAGTATCTGTCTAGTGAATGTCTTACTCACAGAGAGCCCTTTGCCAGTTGCACCCTTGGTTTGTATTTTTTTTGCAAAGGGGTGGTGGTGATTGGGGAATCATTGCTCACCTGGAATAGTTAATACCCATTCTTAGACATACAACATACGCTCCTTTTTTTAGATGAGTTCATTGACATTTTTTGGAGGTGGACTGAGCATTTACAACATCACTTCCCTTAGTATTATGATGAGGCAAGCTTAAAAAGAAAGAGTGGTTAAGAAGAGAAAAGTCAACAATTACTTGGGGGGGCTCGGTACCAAAATTAGGCACTCCCCAGTGATTGTATACCCTGGTCTGGTGCTCTTATCAGCAGAAAACTACCCTGGCCTGGGATTCTTCCAGCGAGCATCACTGAGTGATCCTTTTCCTGCTTTATCTTTCTTAGCACATTTGCAGTCGAATGGCAAGACCAACTTTAAGATAAGATAGCTTTCTCACTCTACTGCACATTCAGATTTTAAAGAAAGATGCAGAAAAACAAGTAAAAATTTTGTTATTCATTAGCTGTATTTGTTTCCCATGTTTTAATTAATTAGAGTAAAAGGAAAACATATTTCATTGGATTCAACCATTTCTAGTAATATATAAACTCTACCTGGCCTTTATCTGCTCCATGCTCAATAAGAATAAGCTTGGGTTTCAGCTCAGCCAGGGCTTACCTTCCTGTTGTGCCATGCGGTGCCTGTACCCCTGCAAGTATGGGCTGCACTACATTTCGAATAAGGGAACTGCAGAACCATCCACAAGAAACCCACAAATCTCCTTAGTTTGTTGAGCTGAGCTGAAAAACAAACAGGCAGAGCCTGTCAAGCAACCTCTTCAAAGGGCACCACAAGACCAACAACAAACATATTCAGCTAAAGATAGAGTAGTTTATAAGACACATCCCTTAGGAAAATGTGTATCAAGTAGGAAGTTACATTAAAACAAAAATAGAAATTTAATAGTATTGGTTGTTTTTTGGAGATGCTTCTTGCAAAACTAATATTGTCTTTAATACTATACCATCTGGTGACCCAAAGCTTTACATTTGATATCCTGAGTTGGTGAAGGCTACTACCCTGATTTATACCATTTTAACTAAACCCCTTGACCCACACCTAGGAAGGTCTCACTTGAAGTGGTTCTCTGATATTCCTGCTTTAGACGAGGAGGCCTCAACTAGGATATTTGAACAAGTTCCAGAGTTGACTGTTTGCGATAGGGACACCTTGATTCAAGTAAAGCTCCTCCTTAAAAATGCCCCAAAAAGTGCTGTATCTTCCCTGTGGCCAGGTACAGCTATGTAAACTTTACCCCACAAATTATAAGGTTACTGTGTCCTAGTATTACCACATAAACCTGACTAGGCATTAGTTCACATGTATTTGGAGCTAAATGGTAATGTCTCCATTATTACCCACAGTGCAGGTCATGTAATGATGCTGTATCTGCAACACTGCAAGACTGGTTCCTCTTTCTCTCAATTTCCTTATCTTGTGTTTCTTATATTAAAGTGCAAAATTATAAAATATAATTATCCACTCAATAGGGGGGGTAGTTGGGGAGCATGTCACTACAATGTTTTCTTTTTTACAGTTTAGAAGGGTGTACAGAAGCATTGTGCATGAGACCAAAACCCAAAAATATGTAAAGCAAGAAAATGTATTTAAATATACAGGTAATGCTTCTCCTTTAAAGGAAAATTTTAATTACTGGGAGTGACAGAAGTTCAGCCCCCCCCCCATGATTGTAATCACCTACCTGATATCCCAAAAGGCACTGGTTATTCTGTCTGAGCTCCAAGGTACGACCCTGTTCTTCCACTTTTTCAATGGTAGGGTGTGTGTTAAAAAAAAACATACATCTTTATGTACACCCATTTGTGAAAAAAAAATAAAAGCCAATGTTTTAGAGCAACAATATTTGTATTAGTATTTATTATGGTCCTTTACCTTGATCTTTTCTCAATAAACAATAAGTAGTGCAGTGAAATACACACACATACAGTATATACATTTTTTTTGGTATTGTACATATGTTTCCAATTTATTATTCTCTTCAATCAACATTTTTCCAGAATAGGCCTCCCTACAATTCTACTAGCTGATATACAGGATGAGTTAGAGGAAAGGAAAGCCCTGGAGCTACAATATAAGCACAAGGGCTGCATGACAAGGGATCTGAATGACCTACAGCCTGATTATTATTATTTTTAGAGATTGGCAGAATCAGATGCAGTTGTGATTGGGTGAGAAGCAAAGAATTAAAGGAACAGTTCAGTGTTAAAATAATAAATGAGTAAATAGATAGGCTGTGCACTGAACAATTCCTTTAAGGCAGGAGAAAACTGGGCTGGGAGTGGAGAAAGAGAGAGATGTGATGTCAGGGGAAGAAGCAGTTCACTTCCTTATCTTCTGAGCAGGTAGAAACTTGACTTTTTAAAAATTGTCAGGAGTTTTCTTCTTTATGTTCCCTTATTATCTATTAATAAC
This sequence comes from Xenopus petersii, assembly GCA_038501925.1. Classification (NCBI taxonomy): domain Eukaryota; kingdom Metazoa; phylum Chordata; class Amphibia; order Anura; family Pipidae; genus Xenopus; species Xenopus petersii. Next base: position 42,447,583 of record CM076674.1, on the reverse strand, counting down.
TGAATGTAGATGTTTTCCTGAATGCACTGTTATATTGTGGTTTCTGTATCTTTATACAATATTAATGTGAGAGTCAGTGTTGCATTAATTCATGTTAATTCCAAATACCTGATCCAGGGAATGTTTCTGATTGCCATTGGGGTCAGGCACTGGCTTTAGGCTGGATTTTTTTGCCTTCCTCTGGATCAATTTTCAATAATTTCACTAAAGAAATACAAACAAGATAGTATTGCATAAAGAAATCTCTTTATAGAAAGGTAATTGATTGCACAAGATTTCTCAGTACATACAACATATCAAACACATTAACAATAGAGTTTAAATACATACCACCACAGTGGTATGTATTTAAACATACAGGGAAGTGGAAAAAAGCATACAGAGAAGTGGATACACTGGCCAAAGATTGAGAATCACCAAACCTTTCAGTGTAAAGCCTTTTTAAGGGGAATTCCTCTGCAAACGCTACTGTAACACACATATACACACACAATCCTGGAAAATCACACTGGGGGGCACAACCATAAAATATTTTAGATATGGATATTCTAGAAGTGACAGTCTGTTTTAGAAAACTAAAGCCAACTTGGATTTAGTAATCTCCAAAAAAAGGCCCCAACTATGTTTTTTGTTTTTTGTAATGTACAGTATTACACTATTCCCAACAAGTCAGTATTAGTAGGGCAAGAACGGACACCATTATTGAGAAGTCTATAGTGAGGGGTTGTGTTCAGAATGAGCCATATTCATATCTTTTAATAAATACCTCACTATTACAGACAGCATTCTTATAGTCTGTACATCTGTCCGTATTATGTTATGGTGTTGCTTCTCCCAATATGGAAGCCAAAACAAAAGGAAGGACAGCCTTTTAGGGCTACTGGGTATGGTATATTTAATATACACCAAAACAGGGTGCGTGAAGAGGTTAGGGCTGCATCTGGTATGGTTATATAATAGAATTAAGCCCCAATTGTATCATTATCATTCTTATTCATATAGTGCTGATGTATTATTACAAAACACAGTAGCCATGCTTTTGAACTATGGAGGATTAACTACTTTGAAATGTAGGCAATCTGTGCAAAAAGATATTCTGTAAGGAGAATGCTTTTAAAGAAATTATTTCTTTATTTTATGTACACTAACATCTGTTTGCTAGTGGCTGGCTATGTCATTAGCACTCTGGTAATATTTAAAGGGCCCTACATTCTTTGCATGTCTATGTGGTCACAAACTTTTGAGCAACACTTGATTGACATTAACCATCTCCCCTTCTGGACTACCTGTAAATGTTTCCTAATTTCCTTCTACCTCCACAGCTAGGCCTGGTATCTGAATATTCTAAACACCATTTAAGCTGATCTGTAGAGCCTGGGGGAGACAAGGGAGTTAAAGGGGACTTGGGCACAGTTTGCAGTTTCCCGATTACACTGTTCAATCAGGATGTTGACAAGCAGGACATGAAAACTGGGTGATTATCTAATCTCCGAATTTGAGAGCAGGAGACCAGCTCTAAGAGTTCAGCTGTCATGCTAATAACATGATGCTTGACAGATCTGAAATAAGTGTGCCTATACTAAGGTGGACAAGGAAAGGAAGCATTCCAACCAACGATAAGCAGTCATAACGACACTTTTATGCAATTCATGGCATCAGCTAAATGTACAGTATGATAGTTCACCAGTAGGATTACATTTAGTCAGTTACCCAAAATTATTTATACATGTAAATTACTTGTGTGGGGGTTATAAACAAACATGGAGGCATAAGGAGGTGGAATCTCTTATCACATATGGTATATTCACTTGGGGTAGAGCACTTTTGCAAAGTGCAGGAAAAGCAGAAAATATGGTACTCCAGGGGTAATGTACTTACCCTGTATTTACACCAGAATAGTGTTAATAATGATTATCATTCTCTGACAGAACAGCCAAAATAATTAGTACAATCTCAATTCACTGTATTAACTTATACAGGTATGGGATCCGTTATCCCGAAGCCTGTTATCCAGAAAGCTCCAAATTACAGGAAGGCCATCTCCCATAGACGATCCACACTGGTCCTCTTTCCCCCTCCTCTCCTTTTGCTTAAGCCCGGTGCTGGTTAGAGAGGTCAGCGCCTCTCCTACTTAAAGATCCGTAAAAGATACTAGACACACGATGGCAAGTGTAGCGGGGGTGACCCCTGCACGTTTATTACGTCAGATGTAACATTTTGACGAAGGGGCATGCCCCCGAAACGTTACATCTGACGAAATAAACGTGCAGGGGTCACCCCCGCTACATTTGCCATCGTGTGTCTGGTATCTTTTACGCATCTCCCATAGACTCCATTTTATCCAAATAATTTTAAAAATAATTTCCTTTTTCTCTGTAATAATAAAACAGTACCTTGTACTCGATCCAAACCAAGATATACTTAATCCTTAATGGAAGCAAAACCATCCTATTGGGTTCATTTTTTGTTTACACGATTTTCTAGTAGATTTAAGGTATGAAGATCCAAATTACAGAAAGATCCATTTTACGTAAAACCCCAGGTCCCGAGCATTCTGGATAACAGGTCCCATACCTGTACTTAACTCTACAATATGAAGGGATATAAAACAATTCCTTGTATTTTTTCCCGCATTTTTGATTTTTTGATTGACAGTACTGCAAAAAAAGCCACATCTGCTACAATACTGCATTCCTAGCCCAATTCCTGATCAAGCTCTGGACTTGGAGTCCCCCTGAAAGACCTTTCTCTTGGAGCTTGGACGAGCTACAATTGCATAAGGAGGCTATAAAATCATGAAGATTCTCTGCCTGCACTAACATGATTTTGGAGCAAAGCAAATCCTGCTTTTCTGCCTCCCGCTGATCCTGCAGAAAAGTAGGTATTTGTTTCCTAGGTGCCAGGGTGGGGCGACATGGAAATTGTCAGTATTGAGATGGGTTTAATTCAACATTTGTAATGGCAGTAATGCAGCTTTCTGAGACTCCTTGAGAGCTCTGCTTCTGGTGCCATACTTTCCAGATCTGTGCCAACCAGGGGTATATTTATCAAAAAGTGAAGTTAGAGATTGCCACAGTCCTCTAGGGTGAAATCCCGCCACTCTTCATTCATTTCTATGGGATTTTGCCAAGGTACCAATTATACTACAGATATCTACTTTCTTCTGGCAAAGTGAAACCTTTTTGGGGCTATGAAAATTACAGAGGCCAGAGTTATGAAGAATCCTGGCCAGTGCAGAACTGCTAACCTGCATTTTAACCCCAATTTAAAATAATCACTGTTAAATCGTATCAAATGTCCTTGAGGGCTCTTAGGATCAATGCATGCGTTTCCTTACATTGGCATTTCTACGCACTCAGATGCATGGGAACGCATTACATAACATAGCCAACTCTTTCCTATTGTGCCAATGCCCATGACACAATACTAAGCCACTGTAGGCAGTTGGTTCACATGCTTTTGGGGCTTTAATGTGTTTCCGTGGGTACAGGCAACATATGGAAGAACTCATGAGTTCTTGTTTGGTGGAGAACATACAAAAGCCACTGCACTGGAATGTAAGTAAAAATGCCCATGTGAGAAATATAATTTGCTAAACAAATATTCAGTTGATATGTGTGTATGTTTATATATATCTACATAAGCAGCTCTATGTTTAGCTCTATATTTAAATGAACAGTGCAGAAATGCAGAAAGAAGTGGTGTGTGATCATATAAGTAGAGCTAATCCCCACGGATCCTCAAAGAGTGAATGAATAAGTCTCTGGAAAAGAAAAGAAAAACCTTGCAGTGATTGGTAAGTAAAAAAAAAGCTGAGGAATGTCTATGCCTTAACTACTTGCCTGATCATGAAAAAGCACCTCTGTTTTATCCCTGTTCACCAACTGTAAGAACATCACTGCCTGAATGACTCCTACAGTTAGTCTCTATAAAAGGATCATTGTGCTTATAAAGGATAGCGCTGTAAGCTGAAGCCTGTATCAGCTGCATGAAAAGTGTGTTCAGACAGATTTAAGATAACATTATCTAGAACTACTCAGCCAATGGCCAACTTAGGAGGAAGGGGATGTCTGGTTCCATTCTTGTAAGGCATGTTGGCAATATAAGTTTAAAACCTCGCAGTGCGTCTAACTTGAACCCTTCCCGTTGATAAACTACATCCCCCAGCCCTACTGGGAGTTATAGGTCAAAAAGACAAATTGTTGGACATCTGTTTTTTGGTACAGGTATGGGATCTGTTATCCGGAAACCTGTTATCCAGAAAGTTCCAAATTGCGGATAGGCAGTTTCCCATAGACGCCATTTTATACAAATAATACACATTTTTAAAAATGATTTCCTTTTTTTCTGTAATAATAAAACAGTAACTTGTACTTGATCCTAAGGGCTCTTACACACGGGTGTTTGTTTGTGCGCTCCCCTGCGTAGCACTTTCTTCCGTTCAGCTGCAGGGGAGCGCAGGAGTAGACGCACTGAATTATTGTCAATGGGGCTGTTCTCACACGCAGCATGTTGCATTTTACCTGCGTTTGTCGCATACATGCGTCTGTGTGAGTACAGCCCCATTGAAAATAATTCAATGTGTCTACTCCTGTGCTCCCTTGCGGCTGAACGGAAGAAAGCGCAACGCAGGGGAGCGCACAAACAAACACCCGTGTGTAAGAGCCTTTACTAAGATATAATTAATCCTTATTGGAAGCAAAACCAGCCTATTGGGTTTATTTAATGTTTACATCATTTTCTAGTAGACTTAAGGTATGAAGACCCATATTATGCAAAGATCTGTTATCCGGAAAGCCCCAGGTCCCGAGCATTCTGGATAACAGGTCCAATACCTGTAGTGGCAATGAACCCAGCTCAATATATCTTGACTTATCCTATTATTATTATATTTATATAATGCCATAAATGTCATTGTAGATGGAATGTTACAGAGCTCTTGTAAAAGAGGTGGAATAGTAAAAACATAATTAGTTAGACATTTATAATGAGCCAACCTGAAGCAGTTACAGTGTAATACTACTTACTAGTTCTTGTGTTCACCCTTTCTGGAACCAGGTGGATAGTAATAGTGTATATCACAGATTGTGTTCATGAGAATACAAAGAAATACTTGTGTTTCCAGTGGTAGTACCCCTCTAGTAAGCATATGTGAGATCGGATTAGTATATCAATTCATGGCCCCACTGAAATAACTTGCATCCTGCAGCTGCTTCCTGGTATTAAACTCGTTTTTTTGCATACTCTTAGCATTGCAATTACATCTAAATATTCTCCTCTCATTCCTCCTTGAAGGTTGAATTAGATGAGGCAATGGTCTGAAAGACCTTGGAATTTCAGTACGTAAGCACTAGGGGGCATGCTCTGGAAAAAAAGATTTTTTATTTTATTTAATTTTAACACAACTGGAATTTTCTCCCCGACAGTCAAGTTACCTTTATGCACAATGAAAGCTGTGCTAGTGATCCTTCTAATTGCTCACTCTTATAATTCAGTCTGAAACATGAAATGCAATTTGCTAAGTTTCTTAATGCCTGGAAGACATCAGCTGTGTTAGAAGCATATACTGTAAATACATGTAACATAAGCAATTCAGATTGTCAGCATGAAGCAATCATTCATTATTGGTGCACGTCTTTCAATTGGTGGAAACCATTACTTGGAAATGGGAACAATTTCTTAGAATACTGTATGGCTGCAAAAGAGAACTTTCATGTGCTGCTAAAAAAAACAGGCAGCTTTGTATCAAGGAATGCTGGGTGGGATGTCAATGAAAGCAAAAAGGTTTTATTCTCACAGGTAACAAGGGTTGGACTGGGCCACCAAAAATCCCTGTGGGCCACGACCATGTTGGGCCCTGCCACCAATCCTCAATCCAGTCTCCTCCAGCCAACACACATGCCATCTTTCATTTTTAACAGCGAAGTAAGTAGTGCTGTGGAGCAGGTATGTTGGTGAATGGGTGGTGGGCTCTTGGGTGGCTGGGTGGTGGGCCCTTGAGTTGGGTACCCAATGGGCCCCTGGTATACCAGTCCGTCTCTGCATATAGCGTACATTATAGATTGGTGTTTGGATTGGGTTGTTGATCTTTGAATTAACATTTAGTATGATATAGAGAGTTATATTTTGAGATCATTTGCAATTGGTTTTCATTTTTTATTTGTGTTTTTTTTTTCATTATTTACCTTTTTATTCAACAGCTCTCTGCTTGAGTCCAAATTACCCTAGCAACCATGCACTGATTTGAATAAGAAACTGGAATATGAATAGTAGAGGACCTGAATAGAAAGAGAAGGAATAAAAAGTAGCGATAACGATAAATGTGTAGCCTTACAGAGAATTTGTTTTTAGATGGGTACAGTGACCCCCATTTGAAATTTGAAGGTAAAAACATAAAAAAAGTCAAAGCTGGAAAGAGTCAGAAGAAAACAATAAAGAGTGAAGCCCAATTGAGAAGTTTCTTAGAATTGGCAATTCTTTAACATATTAAAGGTTTTAAATGCAAACCACTCCTTGAATGTGTGCACAATTCACCATGTTTTTTTTACCCAGAATGCAGAGTTTTTTCCCAATTGTATCTGAGGTTTTTCCCAATTGTGCTTCAGCGCTAATCAGATGCAGCATTTCCAGTTCTCATTTTCAAAATAATGTCTGCTTAAGATTGTTTAGGCACATATGGGAACCTTGAAGCTACCTCTAATGAATTTATCTGCAAATGTGTGGCAGTGGTCTACGATGAATTACTTCATATATTTATATATATGCACCTGATGGCAGCCCTTAAAGTGACGGCTCTAGGTCTGGGCCCTCTGGTGCCTAATGGCCCTTATGTCATCACAGCAGAAGGATTAATTGAATCTAGCTTGCAATATTTTAGGTTAGACTCACCATCTGGCTAACAACTGCATTGCACCGTTTGTTTGGTTTAGGAATAGGTTCACATATGTGTAAATCTGACACAAGTATCACTTGAATGTAAATCGCTTGCCCAGTCAATATAAGCAAGGGGTCTGCCGCTTCTGGGACTGCCTTGGTTTAAACAATTTTGTGGTCCGAAGATCGCTGTGTTACTTGCAGTACTACCTTTTACCTGGTGCTGGCAGCAAATCCTTTTTGTAGACATCTAAGATAACTTTGCCACCATGTATGGATAAGCTGAAGATAGAACAATATTTGAAATACATCCAACCTTGTTTTTGAATGGCGTACAAGGAAATGCTTTCATTATTCTACCACAAGGGTGCATGATATTAGCTAAGTAGGTAGGCTGACAGCATGCTGGGACAGAGCAGAGGCCTTAGATGGGCACAAATTCTGCCTTCTGGTAGTCCCCAAAATACCAGCTGCTTGAATCAACCAGCAACTACAGGATTTCCTATGGCATTCTGTTTGCCCTCCAGGGTTACAAAACTGTTTTGCCTGCACATCTGTAATTAGAAGCAGACATTCAACTATAGCCTGGAACAAAGTTGTGATTTTAGGCACAATATACATAAACAGAATTACAAATAATAATAAAAGGCATACAGGCCCTGTTTTGCTTCCTATAGCCAACAACCCTATCCCACGTAGCACAAAGCCTGCTTAAATGCTCAGCTTTGCCTTCAGGTTCCACCTGTGTCATCCTGTTCAGGAACACAGTTATTTAGGTATAAGTGTTCCGCTTAGTGGAGCTGTATCTGGGATGCTGGTCATGACAGATGGCAGATTATCGAAATGAAAAATGAAGTTTGAGTTGCCATTTAGTTGCTCCAAAAATGTTTAAATTAGTAGGGAAATGAACACAATCTGTTTCAGGAAATAGGCAATACCTCTCCTATAAAGCTCAGCAAAACAACCCATTTCATTCTATTTGTATGCATGGGGGTGGGACGGCTATTAAGGCTAAATGATGGCATACTTCAGCTGAAAGTGATAGAATTAGTGTTTGGGTGTGATCATGACTGCTCAGTATTCAGTTAATTCTGCCCATGGAAGGAAAGGCATTCAGCCATTTTAACAATTAAGAATATAACTGTTTTGTTTAATATGAAAATCAAATAAAATATTTTAAACAGAAGAATATAACTGAGTTATGGTAATAAAATAAGAGCACTGATATAGTTAATAGTCAGAAGTATTTTTTTGTTTATAGAGTGTAAAACTTTACTCATCCAAGACAGATTTTTCATGTGTTGTTTGTGTCTAAAATAGGTTGTAAATGAAATACCACTGTGTCATTGTTTACTCACTTGTGACACTGAACAATTCAAAAGCTTGAGGAATGTGGTGCACAACAAACACCCATCCACCCATCTGCTGGTACTTGCGTAAATCTGAGCATAGAACATGGAGCAAGCACTACAGAGGCCTGATCCCAGTAGGTAGAAATGGGTTTGACCACTGGCAGAAAGTGCTATAAGCCTTCAACACATAGTATTGAATTATGGATACAATTTATTGTTGAATATAGAGAGAAGGAAGTCCCTCTTGGTGGGGGTCATTTATAAACTTTGCTCATGGGCTGTAACACATGCAAACCAATCAGGTGATTGCTTTCCGCAACTTGATCACTGATTGGTTGCTAGCTCAGTCGTGGGTTTTCTAATTAAGGACTATGGCCACTGGCATTGTTTCAGACTTTAATCTGTAGTAATTTGTATTGCCCCTTTAAAAAAAATGTGTATTTTATGTTGTAGAACTCTTCCAGTTGATTCAAAAAGTATAGTGCTATGGGTGTGTGACTGATCTGGCAAAGTCTGTCTCAACCACTATATGGGGCTTACCTTGACGTTCTATGGTATGGTGTAATTCCATGGTGTAATTCGAGGTATACAAAAAAAACTCTTACTCTAACCAATTGGAATTGTTCAAAGTAAAAATTTTTGTCCTCACCAATTCCTTTTCCACAACAAAGGCAACACATCTTCTCTTGCTAGTAACATACTGTATAGGGCTCTGGGATGTGGCGCCACACAGCAGTGAACCTTTAGCTTTCCTGTTTTCCACCCCCTTAAAAAACTCTGCAGGGTAAGTTCCCATTCAATACATTCTATGTGTAATATAATACTAGGGGTAGTGACCTTGCAGGGATGTTACTTTTACCAAGTCCCTGCATATCATTCAATTCATGTCCATTCCTATATCTTCTCAAATGTTAATATAAACTATTAGGTTAAGGGGCCCTATCAACCAGATAGTTGATGACATTTAAAGGAGAATTCAACCCCTTATTAAAAAAAACCCTACCCTACATAGACCCAGACTAAATGCCCATAACTTTTTACTTACCCCTCGGTGCAGATTCTGTCCAGCAGAGTTCATGGCAGCCATCTTCTTCTCTTTGGTAATCTTTGGGAAGTAAGTTCAGCATCAGCTCATGCACAGTTGGAGCAGTCTGCCGGTCCCGATCAACTGCGCATGCACCAAAAATCACAGAAATTGCCGAAGCACCAGAAGAAGACCCGAAGATTACCGAAGAAAAAGAATATGGCTGCCGCGAACTTAGATGCCCTGAATCTGCACCGAGGGGTAAGTAAAAAGTTAGGGGCATTTACCCAGGGTAGCAACTAGGCTGGAGGGGGGAGGAGGGAGGGGGATCTATGTAGGGTTAGGGTAGGGTTTTTTTTTTATAAGGGGTTGAATTCTCCTTTAATAATGAAGACCTGTATGAAAAACTTAATTTAAAAAAACACAAAATGATCAACAGGAAACTGTAATCCATTTTGGTTGTATATCAGTAGAATAGAATATTGTAACCATATAGCATCCATTATCTATGAAAACACATTATCCAGAAAGCTCCGATTTACAGGACGGCCATCTTCCATGGACTCCATTATAGCCAAATAATTAAAAAATGTAAAATTATTTTTCTTTTTCTCTGTGGTAATAAAACAGTACCTTGTATTTGATCCTAACTAAGATATAATTAATCCTTATTAGAGGAAAAAAGCAATCCTACTGGGTTTATTTAAATGATTTCTCTGTAGACTTAGGGGCCCATGTATTAAACCTCAATTTTTTCTGGTAGAGGTTTTTATGGTGAAAACTTGAATTTTTTGTGGGAAAAAAACTAGAATTTTTGTGATTTATCATTCCCCAAAGTTGCTAAAAATCCTAATCTAAAAATACCTTTTGAGGTCATGTAGAAGTCAATGGCATTGTGATCTTGATAATCTGAGAAATTCATGTTTTTGTCTGATCATCAAAAAAGTCTTTGCAGGTAAAACTCGAAAAAACATAAGTTTTCAGAGTGTCAAATGTACGATATGATTTCGAGAAAAATAGTTGATGATTAAAATCGCAGAAGGAGTTTGGTCAGATTTGTTTTCATTACAATAACTATGTCCCTTAAAGTATGATGACCAAAATGACATGAATATCTCTTTTCCACAAAACCCCAGGTCCTAAAGTACATTCCATAGACAACAATTTGCAAACCTGAATGCCTGCTGTGAATTGGGACACAGGAACAAATATTTCATCTCCTTGAGATATCTGTCCAAATATGTCAGCCTTGATTTTTAATTTCAACGGATCCTATGGGAAAACTAGTTCTTCACATCCCCTCCCTAGGACAACACAAGAAAAACACTGGAGCCCACAACCTATAAAATAGCATTAGCCTGTAGTCTACTCTTGTACTTTTAGATGGTAATGAAACTCAGTATCACTCTAATCTGCTTATGTTTATATGTAGTTTGCATTGTATCCCTCATGTATACCTTGTTTTCTTTCTAGTGCGAAACTGCTGCAAAAATTCACCGTGGCAAAATTTGACGCAACAAAAAAAAATTGTTGCACATCAGAATTGTCAAAATTATTTGGACGCCCATTAACTTTAATGCATTTGGACAAAAGAATATAAATATTGTCACTTGTGTCAAAATTCTTGCGCGTAAAAAAACTTTTGCCGGCAATTGACTTTAATGCGTTTGACCAAAAAGTCGCGCGTATTAAAATTGACGCTCACATCAAAAATCTTGTGCAGCAAAACAATTTTGACATTCATTGGCTGCAATGCGTTTCGCAAATTTTTCCAGAGTTTTGCAAATTTTTCCAGAGTTTTGCAAATTTTTCCCTGAAGCGAAACAGGACAGATTCAGCCATCACTAGTGAAGTGTTTGTTTCTTAATAACACTGTTTACACTGCAAATAATTCACTCGATCATACAAAATTTTATTCCTCAACCAACAGATGTATTTTTTGTAGCTGTAATTTTCCTAAGTAGGCAGCCATTTCAGCTCACTTTGCTTGATCCAGTGCTTTTGCTAAGAGCCAGCACTTCATAATGAAACTGCTTTCAGTTAAGTAATAGCTTCTCCTACTCATTGTAACTGGAGGAGTCACAGTGGGACTTGGATTTTTACTATTGAGTGCTGTTCTTATATCTACCAAGGAGCTGTTATCTTGTGTCAGGGAGCTGCTCTCTTATTAAATTCCCATTGTTCTGCTGATGGGCTGCTTTGGGAAAGGAAGGGGTGATATCACTCCAACTTGCAGTGCTGCATTAAAGAGCAACTGAAGTTAATTAGAGTACAAGTTACGTGACTGAGGTCACCTGGGAAACTAAGAGCATGTCTAGTCCCGTGTCAGATTTCAATATTAAATTTAAAAAAATCATTTTTTTTTGTTTTCCCATGACAGAATCCCCTTAACACATAGCATACCTAGCATTACGAGTAAAGAGCATATTTTATATGAATGCATTTTACAAGATATTTCAGTATATACAGTATTTGGTAGTAACAGTCTATGGTATGTTTGCCTTACTACTATTTTAGAAATACAATTTTAAATATACAAATATAGTATCTGGCTAATAAAAGATAACTGCATTGGTTTCTTCTTTGTGCCAATGTTTTCTGCTATACTGATGACTGGGCTTATAGCATCACTGTGTAAATGCCATTTACAGTTAAGTCGCTTATGGAATGAATTATACTGCAACATATTAAAATGCATTAATTTATTTACACAGAGTCACGTCACAAATGATCATGCACCGCCATTACTTTCTGGCTTCCACTGTTTATTATGTCTAGTAGAAGCTCTTTCATCAATATGTTTGTGGTAAATGCCTGTAAAAAGTAAGTTCATTTTCCTTAATTTTGTTTATAGCTAGAGTATACCATGTCTATAAAAAGTTACACAGATATGCACTTTTTTGTTTTTATTGTTATTTTCTATAATAGGTGCTAGGTGAATTATCATTCATATATTTTGCTTATCATATTAACATATATTATCTACATCTGTCTTATTCCCTTCAACTCATGCCTTGTACCACAGTTTGAGTACAGCCTAAGCATCAGAAAATTCTCAGTTGACTACACTCAGCCTCCAAGACCATGTGAAAAAAGGGCCTAAAGAGCAGCGAGTAACGAGAAGTCTCCTCAAGATAAATAAACCAGTAACAAGTATCTACATTAATCATGATTAATTATTACTTTTCTTGGTACAACTCAAGTAGAGCACATTTTGAGCACAAAGCAAAAGCTGCATCTAAACAGAAACAGAGATTCTTAGTTCAAATGAAATTCTGTGGTCAAGAAGAAGTAGAGACAAAAATACAGCAGAGAAATAGGTGATGAAGAACAGCATTGCTATTCCCACATGTACTGTACACCTAAAGGAGAAACAAACCCTACTCCACATAGACCCCCTCCCTCCTCCCACCCAGCCTAGCTGCCCCCCCAGGCAAATGCCCCTAACGCTTTACTTACCCCTCCGTGCAGATTCAGCCAAAGTCTCATTCCGAAGATTACCGAAGCGGCTGAAGATGGCGCCCTTGAACTCTGCTGGACAGAATCTGCACGGAAGGGTAAGTAAAGAGTTAGGGACATTTGCCTGGGGGGGGGGCAGCTAGGCTGGGGGGGAGGAGGAAGGGAGGGTGTTTGTAGGGTAGGGTTTGTTTTTTTTTTTAATAAAGGAGAATTCAACCGTTTTCAAACAAAAAAACCTACAATTGCAAATTGTCTCAGAATATCATTCTCTACACCAGTGATCCCCAACCAGTAGCTCGTGAGCAACATGTTGCTCTCCAACACCTTACATGTTGCTTCCAGTGGCCTCAAAGCAGGTGCTTATTTTTGAATACCAGGCTTAGAGGCAAATTTTGGTTGTTTAAAAACCAGGTGTACTGCCAAACAGAACTTCAAACTAGGTTGACAATCCACATTGGGGGTAAAACAAATGGACAATCACAACACATATTTGGCACCTCAAGAACATTTTTCATGCTTGTGTTGCTCCCCAACTCCTTTAACTTCTGAATGTTGCTCAAGGGTTCAAAAGGTTGGGGATCCCTGCTCTACATCATACATAAGGGGCTATTAATCAAAAGTTAAAGGTTTTTTTATACTTAGAATGAATTTGAATAAACTCACAACTCGAATGGTATCTTCTTAAAGAAAATGGAAAAAACTTGATTCTGCAAAACCAAAAAACTCAACTTAATTGTTTTCTTTCGATAAAACTTGAATCTCTCAAATTATTTGAGTTTTTAGGCAAAATCCTCTGAAAAAACTCAAACATTATGGAGGCTATTAACATCTTCAAATGGTTCAAGGAACCTCTGCCGTTGACTCCTACGTGACCTCGACAGGTTTTATTTTCGGAACTATTTCCAGGGTTATGGTATAATAAATCTTGAAAAAGTCAAGGTTTATAAATAAAACTCGAAAAATTCAACTCAAACCTTAATAAATAACCCGCTAAATTTTAACTCGAATGTGAACAGCCCCTTTCAAGTAAAAAATACCAATAATATTAATTATACAACTAATTGTAAATCTGCTGCCCAGTGCTAGACTTATATGCCCTAGTCTTACACTTATATTATAGAAGAAATCACCAGTACACCCAGAACTCAACAAAAATAAGTCTGCTGCTTGATATGGAGGGTCAGCCACCTTTGAATACACAATAGCAATAACTACATAAAACCAACACTACGGCCATTGCATGATCTAAAAAGGATGTGAACTAAAAGATGAGTTTAACTTTTACAATTATGTAAAGCCTTGCTGACTTTTTAAAGGAACAGTATCACTAAAAAATTAAAGTGGTTTAAAGGAAAGACAATATAACATACTGTTTCCCTGAACTGGTAAAACTGATGTATTTGCTTCAGAAGCTCCACTATAGTTTATATAAACAAGCTGTTGTGTAGCCAAGGGCCTGCCATTCAAAGCTGAAAAAAAGGAGAAAAGGCACAGGATAAACAGCAGATAACAGATAAGGTTGTAGTATATAATGGGATTCTTCAGATCCTATCAGTTATCTGCTGTGTATCCTGTGCTTGAATGGATGCCCCAATGGCTACACAGGAGTGTGTTTATATAAACAATAGTAGTGTTTCTGCAGCAGCAGTTTTACCAGTGCAGGGCAATACTGCAGTATATTGTTATTCATTTAAAACACTGCTGTTCCTTTAATCAGTTTTGGGTTTCAACAGCTCTTGTAAATTGGTTTTAGGCAAATTGTAAATAAAGCAAATGTTTTGCCTATAAACTTTATACTCTTCCTTGGTCATGCCCCTGAAACGTTGCATTCTACGTAATAAACATACAGAGGTTTACTTAACATGCAATTGCTCCGTTGTGCTGTTTCTGTATTCCTATTCCTAATAATAGACTTCCTCGACCCCTAGGTAAATACACAGTCGTTCAATTAGAATACGTTTGATATATTCTAGCATGACTCATTGATCTGATCCGCTATTTCAACTAGGAGTTGAATTTGTATGATTCCTCTGTCAGATCATTCAAGTACAAATATAAAATCTTGTTTCTCTTTTACTTCAAAATACCTTGTCCCCCCAACCACTTCTGATTTGTTCTACACCTTCTTTACACTTCTCTCTTATCTGTCCCAAGCTCATTCTTTAGTTGGTGTATTTTAGTCTAAATTCATTGGCAAGAGTCTGGTTCAAACCATTCACAGTTCACATGACATTCTCAATATGGGACAAACTTAGGATTTTTATTAAGGGTAGAGTTGTGTTGTTTTTGGTCTATAATCACATTTTTGGGTTAAAAAAAAACTAGAATTTTTCGAGATTTATTATACCCCGACCCAGGAAATAGCTCGAATCAGAAAATACACCTAAAACCTGTCGAGGTCACAAAGGAGTCAATGGCTGAGGTTCCTTGAACCATTTGAAGATGTTAATAGTCTTCATGATGTTCAAGTTTTTTCTAAGGTTTTTGCCCAAAAACTCAATCAAATCGAGAGATTTTCTTCGCTGAAAACTCTAACTCTCAGAATCAAGTTTTTTCCATTCCAGTTTTTTCTTAAATAATGAACCATTTGAACTGCGAGTTCATTCAAGTTCATTCGAGGTATAAAAAAACTCTAACATTCGACCCTTGATAAATAACCCCCTTAGTGTCACACGGATGCTTTCCAAGTTATTGCCATTCATACCCTTGTGACCCTGAATCTTTCTGAATGACTCTGAAGCTGCACATGTCAGGCAAGGTCAGTGTGTCCAAAGTGAGCTGCAGTACATTCTATGTTTCTTACAGGGGTTGATACAGGGATGAACAAAAATAGCAAGAATAACAATATGGATGTTTTAAATATATTAACACTGAATTTGCGTAACAAAGCACTGAAGTCAAGAAAGTTAACCATATGCAATCACCAGTGTTAAGTGCTTTCTAGGTTCAATCTCCTACTTTTGACATTTCACTATTTAAATAATTATTTTCGTGCATTTTTTGGGGGTTAAGCATTCCAGACATTTTATTTGAAATACAGCATTACCTTGTGGTATGGCTGAACCAAAATAAAAGTAAATTACTTCAAGACATTTAACTTGCTCTCTTAATTCAAGAATGGTGAGCGGACTGAGGGATCACATAGTGTTCCTTTGACATACAGTAGCTTTTTCAAGGAAAGCATTCAGTTCTTTCCCCGAGACCCTCTTTGCTAATAGGAACAAGGGCCTTTTTGTTCATAGAAGTCTTTTTTAACCCTCCTGACACCATCGGTAATAAGTTATGGGTTCTGCAGAAAAGCAATGTCAACAAATGTTCTACATCTTTTAGGGTTAGGGAATTGCTGTGCACTGTATTTCTTCTTTAAAACATTTAGCAACCACATGGGCCCTTTAAGCAGAACAATATTAAATATGTATAGTATTTATTACTTATCTTTATGAAATGTGGATGTGTGTTAAAAACCTTTGTGTACTCATTATACACCAAGTGACTCTATACATACAATGCAAAATCGTGAAACTTAAGTCTTAAGAGGAATTGGAATAAATTGGAAATCTTAAACTAGAAAACTGGAAAATAATTATTTCCCGTGTAAAGACTTTTTGGGACTGTTTATCTAATTGTAAGCTCAATGTGGCAGGGACCTCCTTCCTCTTTTGCTGTTTTGATCTACTGTACAGCACTGTGTGCACAAGTAGTACAACAACCCCTTATCCAGAAAGCTCCAAATTATAGAAAGTCCATTACCCACAGAGTTAATTTAAAGCCAATACTCCTAGTTTTGTAAACATGATTTCCTTTTTCACTATACAGGTATGGGATCCATTATCCAGAAACCCGTTACACAGAAATCATGGGAAGGCCACCTCCCATGGACTTGATTTTATCCAAATAATCCAAATTATTAGAAATGATTACCTTATCACTGTATTAATAATACAGTACCTTGTACTTAATCCAAACTATGATATAATTAATCCTTATTGGAAGCAAAACCAGCCTATTGTGTTTATTTAAAGTTTACATGATTTTCTATCAGACAAATTATGCAAAGATCTGTTATCCAAAAATCCCAAGCATTCTGGTTAACAGGTCCTATACCTGTAATAATAAAACATTATCTTGTACATAGAGCATAACTAAGATGCATGATTCCATATTGGTGGCAAAATGATCCAATTGGTCTAATTACTGTTTAAATGATTTGTAGCAGACTTATATGGTGATCCAAATTACAGAAAGTCTTCTTACATAGAAAATCCCAGGTCCCAGGCATTCTGCATAACAGATCCTATAAAAAGGTATTGCTACAGTTGTCAACACCAAGCACTTTGCATGAGCAGGAAATAAATAAACTGCAGGACAGTGGGCAGGAAATGTTAAATACAATGTAGGTATTTTTTTGACTCCTACATGACCTTGACAAGTTTTAGGTGATGTATTTTTGGATTCAAGCTTTTTCCACGGTCAGGGTATAAAAATTTGAGAATGATTTGTATAAAATGGAGTCTACAGGAGATGGCCTTTCTGTATTTCTGAGCTTTCTGGATAACGGGTTTTTGGATAACTGATCCCATACCTGTACTGCAAATGCCTAGGAATGGTGTTCAGTGTCACCTTGATTCTTTTCTTTTGTGTCCAGTATCAAAACTGGCAAATCCATTTTTCCAATTATATAAATCCAGCCAATAAAACAATTAGTATAAAGAAAGCTTAATGACGAACGTGCCAGTAAACTGGCTTCTGTTTCCAGTTAGCAGACTTGTTACTTGGGAGCTGTAAGTCTCACAAACCGACAGGAGAATGATGCACGATCCTCCATAAAAGTGTCACTGGAGGCTGAAAGGATCCATTTGTTATCATCTAAGCACCACACAAACTTTGATAAATGTCCTATTTATATAAACACTGAAAGTGAGAACCAGGGCTGAAACCAAATTGTTTTAGCACCTGGGAATAATGTGTAATCATGTAAATAACCCCCATACTACATAGTATTATGGGGTGTTTTTCTTTCCTCCAGGCCAATAGCCCATATCAACCAACCAGCTTTATCAAGTTAAATGCATTGTTAATGGAACATGTCTCAGTACGTATGTCCCCAGTACCTCTTGCTAGCTGGCGCCCATTCACAGCAAGTGCAGCTTACTCTGCTTTTTTGTTAGGGTGTTGAGGGCAGTTGTCCTGGGTCATCAGCATCAGAGGATTTATTAAATAACAATGTTTTAACATTAGTCATACAGACATATTTCGTCTCAACACCAGACAATGCATATGGTCCAAGACTTAAGGGTCTGCACAATAATCCAAACACTGGCTCAGGGGCAAAATGATCAGATCAGATTAATTTAAATAAAAGTCTAAATATAACAGTTTGCACACACAGTTCTTGGTTTGTGTTGAATATGTTCTCCTTTTCTGTCTTATAAGCTAATCATGAGACCTATAGATTGGCTGTGACTTTATATCTCATATTCATATAAACCAAAGGGAGCAAATATGTTTGGGTCCATCATAGAATCAGACATGTATGGGCCTATAAATACTTTTTGGCCAGTATCTGAGCTTGTTGCATTTAATCACACCCCTTTGAACTAGCATATATCAACTGAGATTTCACAGGTTCTACAACAAGTCTGCCTCTGTTTATTTGCAACGCCCTTGACTCTCTTTAATGAGCTCTACCTCCTGTTTTTCCTGCTGTTATTGACCTTTTTCACTTTTCCAACTGTTCCTGCTTACTCCCAGACTGGATGAAGCCATTCCCTGCATTTAGATTAAAGGCATAAGGGTTTTATACATATACAACTCATTTTTGTTTTAGCTATAGTTTTCCTTTACTTTAGATAATACAACCCATACCGGATTAAGAGGACTGGAAACTGGTTCTTATGGCACAGTAGCATCTTATTAATACCATTACAACGTCTGAAATGCAAAGGGAATAACCAGTCACATCTGGGAGAAGTTGCCTTTCTTTTAGCTTTTCTGTCCAGAATCTTTAATTTAATCAGTGGCCTATTAGACATTAATTTACTCCTCTGACTCGAAACCTTTTTAGACCAACTATTCCCATATGTTACAAAAAGAAGCTAATTTTGCATGTAATACCAGAAGCTAGATGACAGGAGAAACCTGTGTCCCCCAAACAAAATTCTAGAGTATAAGGTAACATTTCATGCTAATAGAACAGACTGAACTTAAATTGATTCCATCGTCTTATGTTCACTTCTCTCTATTGGATCTATCATGGATGCTCTGTATGTCTGAAAATGCATAAAACTTTCTAAAATATGTTTATGCCAAGTTTTAACCAATATCTTTAAATCTGTATTGTAGGTAGGTCCTTCAGATGTGGACTTCTGGATTCAGTTTTACAGAAACCCAAAATATAACAGAAACAAGTGGAGACTTATGCAATACTGCACTCAAGGATAGGGATGTAGCGAACCGCCGACAATGTGTTCGCGAACGCCGTTCGCGAACTCCGGCAAAAAATGCGAACAGTTCGCGAACAGTTCGCGAACTTGGAACATCCGAAAATCGTTCGATTCGAACGATCGAAGGATTTTAATCGTTCGATCGAAGGATTTTCGTTCGAATCGAACGATCGAAGCCATTCGATCGAATGATTTCATTCAATCCAATGGCTTCGATCGTTCTATTCGAACGAAAATCCTTCGATTTTAGCGGTCAAAGGAATCGAATGGTCGAATGATCGAACGATTTTTGACGCGAACGCCTATTGGCGAACGTCGCGCGACGTTCGCGAACTTGCGGCGGACGCGAACAGTCGAAGTTCGCGCGAACTAGTTCGCCGGCGAACAGTTCGCTACATCCCTACTCAAGGATAACAAATAGCTGCAGTTGTTGCAGCTGGTGCAAAATACTAATGCCAGACTATCAATAAATTAGCTATTACCATGCTCATCATCACATTACAATGCTACAATTACATAAAGTCCTGTATTAGTAGGGATGCACCGAATCCAGGATTCGGTTCGGGATTCGGCCAGGATTCAGCCTTTTTCAGCAGGATTCGGATTCGGCCGAATCCTTCTGCCCAGCCGAACCGAATCCTAATTTGCATATGCAAATTAGGGGCAGGGTGGCAAATTGCGTGACTTTTTGTCAGAAAACAAGGAAGTAAAAAATGTTTTCCCCTTCCCACCTCTAATTTGCATATGCAAATTAGGCTTCGGATTCGGTTCGGTATTCGGCCGAATCCTTCGTGAAGGATTCGGGGGTTCGGCCGAATCCAAAAAAGTGGATACGGTGCATCCCTATTTATTAGCAAGGTCCAAGCTATTTACTGGTTACCATAACACTTGAATCAGCAACCGTCTCCTAGCCATACAGGTTCTGCAAGGTTAAAACTAAATGAAGAATATGTTCTAACTAGTAGATGCAGTGAGATGCACAACTTCTGGTTCTTCAGTGAGTTCTTATGTTGCTGAGCCTGTATGTTTATGTAGACTTGAAGATGTTATGTCCACCATGTAGGGACCTGATATACAAGGACTGCAGCGTAATTTTATTTTGGTATTACAGGTATGGGATCTGTTATCCAGAATGCTCGGACCTGGGGTTTTTCGGATAACGGATCTTTCCATAATTTGGGTCTTCATGCCTTAGGTCTACTAGAAATTAATTTAGACATTAAATAAACCCAATAGGCTGGTTTTGCTTCCAATAAGGATTAATTATATCTTAGTTGGGATCAAGTACAAGGTACTGTTTTATTATTACAGAGAAAAAGGAAATCATTTTAAAAAATTTGGATGATTTGGATAAAATGGAGTCTATGGGAGACAGCCATTACGTAATTCTGAGCTTTCTGGATATCGGGTTTCCGAATAAGGGATCCTATACCTGTAGTATATTAACAATCTCAGCACCCAGGTGCTCTATAAACTTGGCTCTATTGCACCAACTCTGTGAAATACATTGGCACCAATTAGAACAGCACCTGTAATGGATATACTTTTTTCTACAAAGATTCTCTTTTTAAATGTACCCAGTGAATAACTTAAGTCCACCTCCCAAGGCAAAAACTTCTGTCTTTACTGTAAATAAATGTTCATTATTGACCTTCTTTACTCCATTCTCTTATATGTATCCATATTTTTATTTGTATATTGCCATATATTGCCTCTTGGGAACAAACCACTGCTCATTATAAGAATACATTAATAGAACAAAAAGTCAAACAATAAAAAAACATGAATAAATACAAAATACAATTATATTCACCTGTGTGAAAGGTGACTCTCTGTACAGTACAAATCGCTGATCTAGTATCTTTAACAGAACCTCCCCCATAAATACTGCACTTTGTTGGCGAATGACATCCAGGGCTGGTTTACCTCTAAGTTGACCTTTAATATGCTATAGAACGGCTAATTCTAAGCAGCTTTTCAATTGGTCTTCATTTTTTCATTTTATGGTTTATCTTCTTCTTCTTCTGACCCTTTCCAGATTTCAAACGGGGCTCACTGGCCCCATCTAAAAAAACAAATGCTCTGTGAAAGGCTACAAATGTCTTGTTATTGCTACTCTTTATTACTCATCTTTCTATTCAGGCCCTCTCCTATTCATATTCCAGTCTCTTATTGAATTCAATGCACAGTTGTTAGGGGAATTTGGACCCTAGCAAACAGATTTATGAAATTACAAACCAGAGAGCTGCTTAATAAAAAGCTAAATAACTCAAAAACACAAATAATTAAAAATGAAAACCAACTGCATATTGTCTCAGAATATCGCTCTAAACTAAAAGTTAACTCAAAGGTGTTTAAATTGTATTAACATGTAGACTCTCTAACTGGTGCTCCAGAATCTTTAAATTGTACCCTCTCACTCTAAGCAATGAAGATGGAGCAGATAAAGAATGTATAACTTCTAGTTATTTCTTTCTTTTCCATGTAAGCAAATAATTGAATAACCCCACCAGATGTCTTGTAAAGGGATTGATTTTCGGTCTCTGAGAGATGGTGGGAGAAGTTGGTGTTTTTTTGTTTGTCTCTGTATTCTGGCTAGAAACACACACTGCAATCATACCAAGCTTCAAATGAGTGTTAGGTGATACATTGACCCTAACTGCCAAAGGCAGCACAAAAAAGCACAATGATGTAATCACATAGCCATCATCTCATGAAGTCATCTTTTTCCTTGGACACCAGCCTGCAGGACTGAGATAGAAGGAAGTTAAGAGGTGTTGGGAAAATTAATGAACTCACTGGCTCCCCAAAAGTCCCACCCACAAGGACTAATGTCATTAGCACTGCCTATCCTACTGACACGCATCTATTTCCAATGTAGCAAAAAATTTGTAGCCACTGATTTTCAGACTGCATACCACTATGCATATGATATCAGTGTAAAATAATGTCATATAGTCAAACTGAACACAATTCTTAGTTACAATATTGCTAATTTTGTTCCTATTTATTATGTTAGACATCACTATTTGCCTTCAAGTTTGCAGAGAAGTGAGTAAAAAGATTCATAGACCCATCTGCAGCGGATACAGTGAAGGTCAATTACATTTGTATTAACCCATAAGTGGTGTTTTGACATTATCCTGCTTCTAATATTTGTATCAATTATTAGGTTAATTGGACTATAGGGGTAAATTTATCAAAGAGTGAAGTTCCGCCACTAGAGTGAAATTCCGCAGCTCTCAATTCATTTCTATGGGATTTTGAAAGGCATATTTATCAATGGGTGAAAGTGAAAGTTCACCCTTTGATAAAAACTCCTTTAAAAATCCCATAGAAATTAATGGAAAGTGGCGGAATTTCACTCTAGTGGCGGAACATCACTATTAACTTAACTTTTTGAGAAATATACCCCATATTCTTTACATGTATCAGCGAAGTAGTGATTCAGCTATAAGACAAAACATGTTATGATGGTAGCGCTGCACATTCACAGGTATGTAGGGCCAATTAGCCTGAATCAATCAATATTCCACTGAAGCCGACTTTCAAGAAATATTTTATAACATAAATGATATTATCTATATTGATTTATGCTTCCATATACACAGATCATAGTTATAATAAATGGGCACCACTTAATCTTTTTTTTTTGGCGGATCATGAACAAAAATATTATCACTCAATCTGAAGCAACTTGATTGGCCATCAAACTATCACCTCCTTGCTGTTTATCATATATATCTAAGATGCCCAAGAATTATTCTCTTAGTTCCACAAAAATAATGGCAATTACCTGGATTCAATGGCTGAATATAAGTTCAGGTCAGGGCCGCTCCGGCCATGAGGTAAGGTGAGAATTTTGCCTCAGGCGGCACAGACTGACCAATTACCAGGGCAGCAAAAAGCCATCTCTGATAACTTTAAGAGCCGAATTTCCATTTTTTTGGTCCCGAATCCAACCTACTAGTGCAATTAGGCCTTGACAGCATGCGAACCTTGAGGGGGAAAAAATTACAGAAACTAAATTTAGAATTACAGGGGTTAGAAAGAATTTAAATCAGAAAATGTCATCTTCTTTCCAACCTAGAATCTATTCAATCAGAAGATAATGGCAAACATATGAAGGCGCAGGCTTCAGACAGAGAAGGTAGTCTTAGAAATATATTCCATCGTTTACTGTATAATGATGACACAACATATAACAGGGCAGAGGCTCAGACAGTAGCTGTGGGAGCTTCTTTTAGCAAAATTCAACTATTTCTAAAATATGCAATTTTGGGGAACAACCAAACTGGATTTACCAATAGGATTTACTTTTTGTCAAAACGCTATTTGGATTTAGTGATCCTATAAACCTAAAAGATAACCAATTGTTATCATTTGAGCCAGTGCACAATGGATGTAAAAACAAATTATTCTAAAAAAGTCATTATATTTGCACTAAAATAATACACCACCTTCAAGTATGCCTTAAAAAATGAGCCATACACTATTAAAAATTCAATGTAAAATTGGTCTAATGAAGAATATAACAATGCAATCTGTTCTGATTTATGCAGTTTATTTTCCAGTTATAATTTTTCACATTCCCATAATAATTTCAATATTTGGGAATTGCAGTGTGATATATTTTGTAATGTTTCATAAAGCAAAATGATGAATTCAATGCACAGGCAAAAATAACCTCTTTTCCAGCTACATCTGCAGGCCAAAGCAGCCTATTACCTGCAGAACAGACTGTGTTGTGATTATGGCCAGTGAAAAAGCTCTGTGTGGCACCAAGGAAACAAGTTAATGAGAATTCTACAAGTACACATTTGACATACACATGTTGAATTCAAGAAATGTCAACAGAGGGCAGAGCAAATGACAAAAATAGGCCAAATGGACATGGAATGAGCCAGCAGATTGTGCTGTGAAAATGGTCCTGCAACCCATATGAAATAGACTACAATTGGGAGATAAAACGTATCATTTTGTGGCATTTAAACCTGTATGTTAAAATGTACAGTTTGTGTGTGTGAACATTCACTGTTGGAGTTAAAGAACAGGGGATGCAAAATTGGAAGACAGGGGGGCAAATTCACTAAGCGCCGAAGCACCTAACGCTAGCGTCAATTCGCTAGCGTTGGTCATTTTCGTTACTTCGCAAATTCACTAACGAACGCTGCCGTGAATTCGCTAGTGTTACTTCGCACCCTTACACCTGGCGAATTTTCGCAACGGACGTAACTATGCAAATTCACTAATGCACGCATTGTACTGAACGCTACCTTTTACGCTAGACTTCCTTCGCCACCTCAGACCAGGCGAAGTGCAATAGAACAGATAGGGATTGCTTCAAAAAAAGTTCAAATTTTTTCTAAGTCCCAAAAAACGCTGGCGTTTTTTCTATATTATGGGTGATAGACTGAAAAAGATCGAAAAAAATTTTGGGGCTCCCCTCCTTCCCCCCTACATTTCCTAACTCATGGCAACTTAACTTTACAGTGGGCACATGTGTAGGGCAAAAAAAAAAAAATTATTTGATGTTTTGAAGGTTTCCCAGGCATTTGTAGTGATTGTACGTATTTCTCCATTGAAATGTGAATTTGCCGCCGTATGCAAATTAACCATCGCTAGCGAAACTTCGCTTCGCTTAGTGAATCAACGCTAGCGCAACTTTGCAACCTTACACTACCTCTGAGCGCAACTTCTGATTTTAGTGAATTTGCGGAGCACTGGCGAAACTACGCCTGGCGAAGTGTGGCGAAGTGCGGCGAAGTTACGCCTGGTGCAACTACGAATCTTAGTGAATTTGCCTCAGGGACTCCTGTCTGTGTTGGGTTTTTTTCTGAGAGTTGTAGAATGCTACAAATATCTGTATAAAGTTTAAAATGGCAAGATATAGCAAAATTTAGTTAATGTAAAACTGGATTCTTATAGATGATGATGTGCAAAGGGTGCCTCCTTGAAAAGACACAAGTTCAAAAATGCAAAGCAGTTTATGCTGCTAGTAAAGGAGATCCAGCAGTTGTACCATAGGGGATCAATGTAGCATGCCCCACTCAGTTATATATTGGGAGTTTTTTGTAAACTGAGCTGGGGGTAAGGTATCCAGCAGGACTTCTTTGGGGCTAAGAAACTCCAGAAACAGTGTGAGGCACAGCCAGACTCCCAGCTGCATTACTAGACTTCCTTGGGTTTTCCTTATGTTGTACAGGACATTGTCCAGCTTTCATCCAGACTGATAGTGACGTATTTGTTACATACTTTCTAATCGGAAAGGAAATCCGATGGAGGGTGGATGGCTAGGGCTAATGCCATTCTTGCCTCATTTGGTTGTTAATGCTACACACTTTCCATTTCTGGATCTGACAAATGGGGCAGTTGAGAGAAATGGCTTAATTTTTTGGATTGGGGTGGAGCCTGCACACAAACTACAAAGACAAAAAAAATGATATGATATAATGGTGGGGCTTTCTATTGGACACGGCTGTTATTGCTTCGCTATGCACACATGCAGTGGTATTCTTCTTGGTATTGATTTAAATTGGGCTAACCAAAATTTGCTCTAATGTGCAAACCTCCTTTAGTTCTATTTCCTTTTCCTAATTGAACGTAAGCTCATTTCAACTTTGTACTGAACCCCTTGTTTATTTTCACTGATTAATTTACATTAACTATTAACTTATAGTACTTGTTTTTTCTGCTCCACCCCATTTATACTCTGTTTGTCCCCTGTGCTTGTACAGTTAAATCAATCCCAGTTATTTCCCTGCAGCAGTGGACTAAATGTAATTATCCTGGAGGAAGGGTGATTGATCCTGCCATGTACTTTGTGCTCTAACTTTGAGTGTGTAAGTCAATATTTAAACAATATAGTACCATGGACAGTGTACTCTTCATAACCTCATTTCTATTCTAATCGAAGTCCGACTATTTTTATTCCCCTTGGTCTAAATATTGCATTTCTATGCGCATGGATATGGCACTGGTTTTCTTGCAAGTCTTTGTTGTCTTTACAGGTAATATTAATTTCCTTTACACAACTCTATCGTTAAACCATGTAAAAAAAACTATTTTTAATTAAGAAGTTCTGGAAACAACTGTAAAACCATATAAAACAACATTTCTAATGTCAGAACTATGGGGAAATGAAGATTGTTACATACTCTATGTACAAAGCACAAATTATTTCCTGATTGAATTATGTCACCAAAAGCATAGAATGATGTCATCCTTTCTGCATTGCATAACCATCCATATTAATTGCAGGTAAAGTTGCTGTACCGTGTAAGCCAGTAAAAATGTTACAGTGTAACCCTTTTGAAATAAAAAAATAACAAAAGTGGTATAAAGGTGATAGCCACCACGGTCGGCACCCAACACCAGAACAAATGCCAAGCACCTTGGTCTCGGCTCATGCTTCACCTGTAGTGTGACCGCCTTTGGCCTCGGGAGGAGCCCTCAGCTACTTGGATGCCACCAGGACTTAAGCGAGAGGTGCAAGGCTAGAGGTTCTGGATAGGCAGAAGGGCAGTACTGTTAGCTAGAGTCATTTAAGCCGAAGGTCGTGGTACAAGACATTAGGCAATAGAGTAGTCAGGCCGAGTCGGGGCAGGCAGAGAATAAACGTAATCAGGCATGCAAGGGTCAAACCAGGAAGTCAATCAGAAGGGTTAAGTAGAAGAGGTAGTCGGTATTCAGGCAAAGGTCAGGATCCAGAGGTCAGAATAGTCAAAAGCCAGGCAGGGGTCACAACAGGAATCAAACAGGTTCAAAAAAGGATAGCAAAAGTTCAGAAAGCACCAGGAACAAACTCCTATAACGGGGAATGTGTAAAAAGAAAATGTACCTTTAAGTACCAAGCACCATTGCGTGCTGACGTCATACGTCAGCGCGCCTTTAAGACACAAGGAGGTGTGCCGTGCGCGCCCTAGGAAACCGGCGCAGCACATAGTCATGGCTGCCATCCCTGCTTGGAGTGCGGCGGGCGTACCCGCCGACCCTCACGAACCCCACCTGAATGTTGTATATATAGCAGAGAACACCACAGCTTCATTGTAATCAGCTTGAAAAAGGAACTAAAATGTTCTGAAAGCTTGCAATGATGATATTAGTTAGCCAATAAAGGAATCACCTTTATACCACTTTTGTTATTTTTTTTATTTCAAAAGGGTTGCCCTGTAATATAACCATCCATACTAACTAGTATCATTTATATTGATGAAAGGGGTCATTTATAAAGTGCAGGACTGGGTGCAACATGCAAGAAAATGGGGGTAATCTGCCCTTTTTTGCACTTTGTTATCTGCCTTACTTCTTATAGAAATTTCCAGATCTCTGTGCTCCAAAACAGGGTGCATAAACCAACACCCCCAGAAATACAGTATTGCCTGTGTTCGGCATACTCATTATTTGTTAGATCAAGATACACAATCTTCTCTACTCACAACAGCAGAACTGTAGCTGCACTGCTAGTAGTTATAGCTTTGTGACATTAATACCACTGATAATACCAGCTTGATAAAGGGCTGGTTATGCCTGAAACGTTGCTTCACTTGCACAAATAAATGATCTTTCACTATACCGGAGTGCTGCTGAAATTTGTATTGGAATTGGAACTGGACCTGAGCAGACAGAGTCACAGTCGGCACCCGACGCTACAAAAAACGGTGAGATTGATTGTGTAGCACTACTCTTTGTGTTTGTGATTAATACCACTGAAGGCTCCATAACACTGATTGGCTCATACAATTAAAAATCTGCATTTCTAAATATGATTTAAGTCCAGTGACTGGTAGATGTAGACCTGCATTTGAAGACAGTATTCTAAGCAAGACACGTGTTTCACATTCTTGCAGACTGAAAAGTAAACACAGCTTTATTTGACACAGCTCTCTTTTTGTTAAATAAAGTCATGTTTGCTTTTTAACTGGCCAACTTGAAGGTATTAGCTGCCTTTTCTTTGGAACCTATTTATCAAACAGGGCATTGTTATTCTATTTAAATCAGATGTGTAACATTAGCACATCTTTCCCACTAGGCTGTCATGGAAAATAAGAGTATAGACCCTACTTAGGAAAACTGAGCCCTTTCACCATGAAACACTGTCTAACTGTCTAAATTAGGACCCTCTTAATTCTTCCAAGACCCCTTTAAAAGAGATCATATTGCAATATGTGATATATAGATAGCTATTCTTTTTTTTTTCCTGGCCATATTTATACTGAAGGATGAAGCTGAGACTTTTATTACGTACTATTTTACAGTCAAATAAACCAGCATGGCCTTTTACTAAATCTGTCATTAATGTTTGACAGACATTGCACACCTGCAGAATAACATGTCTAAAGTGGTGAGCGACACATTCATAATAATACAACAAACTGAGAGCAGTATACACAGAAGCAGACAAGAGAACCAAGAGACAAATGATCACTGGTGGATTATCTAAAGTATTAAATAAATAAGGCTGTATTATTTTGAGACAGACCAAATGAACCTATAAAATTCTACTTGCCATAACATTGTACTAGGCTTTTGCAGTAGCATGGTGCTAACTTGATAGTGATGCATATTTATTCCAGATTCCCCAGCTAAATTAACTGTCAACTAAAATCATCATTCACAGAGGCTGAAAAAAAGCAACCAATGACATACACAATAACACTCAATCTGATTGGAGTTTAAAGGAGCAGATACTTGCTACAAAACAAAGGAGATTTAAAATGACAACTAAACCTAAATGAATTTACCTAGAAATGCCCCGTTATACCTACTGAACATATTGTACCAATCTAAAGGTTCAGCATCTCTTTAGTAGTAATGATCGTGGCCATGGAAATTGTCACCAGATTCCTCCATCTTGGATTCTATTAGAAGTGTATGTGACACACAGCAGCTGCTGAGAAACTAAGTTTAGGGGATACTGCAAATTATTAGGCAGAAAATAAGGTCATATAAACTGATGCTACAGGGCTGATTATTACATTATTAAACTGAGCTGCTGGGTCATGGGAATCTGAATTCTGAATTGTCTAATCTGTCATATTGTGAATGTGATATTCTATATATATACAGTATATTGTCTGTTGGTCCCTAAACTCAGTAACTGAAAGCAGCACTGAGCATGTGCAGTAAATCAGTAGAAAAGAAGTTGGGATGCTACAGGGAGTATTTGGGAGACACAATTGTCTAAAAGGTTGCCTTGGGCTGGTATAGAATCTCAAAACTTCCTTAGTACTCCTTTAACTGTGGGACCCAATAGTTACATCTAACTACTCAAATAGTGCTGTAATGCTGTATATAATGATTAAGTCAATGCTGTAAGTTTTTTTCTGTAAAAACATACTGTAACAGGACAAAATAAATGTAAACATAAAAAATATTTTTAAGCCCTGTATATGTACTGACTTATGGAAGCATGTTCTTTGTTTGGAGAGGCTTAGTCCCATTAAACCTACAAAATTGCACCTATGAACTGCACATATTAAACTCATTATAGTATTTCACTCTTCTTTACTTATGCACAGTGTATAATTATGGGTATATGTATTAATGGGTGAACAGTCCATGGATTAAAAATACTGCAAAACATACCCCTCAAGTAGTTCCTCTAAGAATTGTTTTTCCCACATTATTCTCTAGTGATTAGCATCACTCACATTCTCCATGAAATGCCCCTAAACACCAATCAACCCACCAGTTCCTACATTTATTTAGAATACCAAGTTTCTCAACCATGTTCAAAGTGCTTTATTTTGGGGGGTTATGGCTCAACATACTTCCATACTGCAGGAGGCTACATAAACGCTGAATCCCTCCATTACCAGGTAATGTTGAGAAGGAGAACAAGGATGCTACAAACAGCCTTTAATACAAAATAAACAGATAGGGTTGAGACTTTCATTTGGAATCAATTTAAGCTAGAGAGAGAGGTTATAGTGACACTTTTTTGAAAGAAAATATTAATATAAAATAAACTGTCCAGAAATGGACAAAAATGCCAAGAAATGATGGGGTTATTTAATAAAAGACACAAAGTTTGTCCAGGTGCAGTAACCTAAATCAACTTCACCCAAAGCAACCAGTCAGCAGGTAGCATTTACTGGTCATCTGCTTTAAAGCAAACACCGTATGTTTACCATGGTTTATGGCACCTGTGGAAATTTGGGCCTTTTAATACACATGGGTGTAAGATATTAGCATCTATAACTCATTTAAGAGAAGGGAGAAAGGTGATTTGAACCTGGCTATAAACAGTGGCAAGAAAAATTGGTGGAGTTGGTGGAAAGGAAAACTGAAAGGGAACATAAGGAAACACTTTAGGATAGTGTTAGCACATTGATAGCCTTGCAACCAATAAATCAATCAATAAAGTTATTCAAACATTTATGGGATAAATAAATGTATATGCTTTGTGATTTCTTTGTGCACATGGAGCCTGTTGGATAATCAGCTCATAAAGCAAAAAGTAACATATCCTATATGGCAAAAGTATCTGGACACCTCTTCTAAAATCACATCCCAACCAAGCTTTAAAGGAGAAGGAAACCCCCTGGGCGCAAAACCCACTCCCCCCTCCCCTGTGTTGCCCCCCCTCCCTCCTCCCCCCTGGCCTACCTGTCCCCCTGGGCAAATGCCCCTAACTTTTTATTCACCCCTCTGCGCAGGTCCTGTCCACGGAGTTCGCAGTCGCCATCTTCTCCCACGCGCGTCTTCTTCCTGCTCTGACCGGCGTCTTCTGGCGCATGCGCAGTAGGAACAGGTACCAGTACGGCTCTACTGCGCATGCGCCGAATGTCACGAAGTTTTCTGATTTCACTTAGTGACATTCGGCGCATGCGCAGTAGTAGTACTCTGAATGAAAAAATCATGAAAAATTCGTGATTTTATTTTTATAAAATTGGACTTTTAAAAAAAATCACAAATTTTTCAGAATTTATTGAACCAAAAATCATAAAAATCTGATGAAAAAATCTGAAAAAAAACTTAAAAATCAGATTTTTTACCGCAAAGCAAAATGTAATAATAAATAAGCGTAAAAAACCCGAGCGGATTTGATCAGAGTTTGTAGCAGATAAATTAGGACTTTTATAAATAAACTGGAGCATGGTATTTATTGGTGAAAAAGCCTAATATGAGAAAACTTCCATCAGTGTACATTGGATTGATGCAAGAGGTTTTCTTGAGTAATGAATTGCATGTGACCATTTGGAAGCTTGATTCTGTGTTGGTAGATCCCAGTAGAACACAACCAGCCTGAATATACAATTCCTACTGTTATGTTTGACATGGCAGTAATAATGGCCTGAGGCAGTTATTTGTGGTTTGCTTTAGGGCCACTGGCTCTAGTGATAGCAAATACAGATACTACAGAGTGTATTGACTTTCTTGAGGCCCCCCTTCCATTTTCCAACATAAAGCCCCTATGCACAATGCAAAGCCCATCTAGATTGGTTTGCTGAGATGTTAAAAGAAGAATTTGACCTTACCCCAACTAACAAGACCTTTGGTATGAACTGGAATGCTGAGTGTGAACCAGGCTTGAAGCTTTCCCATTATAGCAGCAAAGAGACGACAGCATTTATTTCAGACCCCTTGGTTTTAAAATAAATAGGACAGGCAAGTATCTGGATACTTTTAGAAATATATAGTATATACTGTACCTACAGGACAGTTGTAATGACTGCACTTGCCAAGAAACTCATGTAATAAGAGTCCAGGAAAAAAAAAAACATCAGCAGCTGACAATGTTTGCACAAGAGCAAGAGTCTTTACAAACTTTTATTTCATGGCTCCTGCACAACAACCCAAACCTCAACTGCAGACTGAGTAATTCAGAGGGTAAACAACTATTCTGTTCTACAACTTGGCCTGCCTAACATTCTGCTTGAGAATAAACATTTAGCCACCAATAGTCCTGCCTTGATTCACTGTTCCTCCAGAAACCATAACAATAAAGGCTAATTGGGTCGCAGTTACCCATTACCATCATTGTTCTATTTTAGGGCAATGCTGGGTGACTGATTTAGTCCATAGAATAGATTATTTTAACTTTTCAAATGTTATTTACTTTGATTTAGAGTACAAATTAAATTCAGGGTCTTATACAAGGTGCTTGCAAATAAGTTAATGGCAATTTATGTTGAAAAAATTTTGTAAAATAGCCCACTGGTCACATTACCAAAGCACAAAATACATTTCATCCAACTTTCTCAAGAATTATACAGTTCCTTTTACTAAAATAGCAAATAGGATTTTAACCACAATGTGTCTTTAAACCCAAACCACATTGCATACTGAGGTCTATCACCTTTGATGACCTACAGATCTAATCACCTATAGCTACCAATCAGAAGATAGCATTTCTTGAACAGCTGTTTAAAAGCATGCATCTTATTAATGTATATGGGTTACGGCACCCAGATTTATTACACAAGATTGCTTGTAGTCGTATAAACATAGATTGTAGTTGTATGGCACTTGAATTAACAACATTGATCATACATTATAACTAAACATTAGCAGGCTCTTTCCATAAAGTCTGACCCTTCTCTTACTCAAACAGTTCTTGGAAATAGGATAACTCTTAATTTTACCAAAGCTAACCATTAGATTATTTGTCCAACTGCTGCAATGAGGAAAAGGGATTGGTCATTTTTTTCTCTTTTCAATTCTAATTTTGACTTTTTAAGATGAGTAAGAATCCCATTTTATGTTGTAGGTTTATTTTTATAGCACCACTGTAAAAATTGGTATGTTTTGGCACAGAGACATAAGCATGGCTTAATGGGAGCCTATTTACAGCAGGGTGCAAGGACTGTGACTGCACTGGGGCCTGGGTATTTCAGGGGTTCCACAGGAAATTTTAATTAAAAAAAAACAATGCAACATGCAGGTTATGGGGGAAACAGATGGATAAAGGTGGTGGAATTAAAATCATTATAGTAACTGAAGAAGTGGAAGTTTGGGGTGATAAAGAGGATCACCCTGAGCCAGTTTCAGTTTAAAATGCCAGCACCTGTCTTGTACTGCATCCATATTTGACAACAAAACAGACCTAAAGCAATCTGACTTTGCTGCATTGTTAAAGAGTCAGACCCATAGACCAGAAAAGCATAATCACTTATTACTTATAACCTGAAAACCATTAAAAAAAGTTGCTTCAATGATATATTTTTATTCATTAGGCAAATCGACAGTTTTGGATGGAGGACCCCTTCAAATGTTCACATCAGGGCGTGTCAGTCAGTCTGCTGAGAGAGCTCTATGAAGGGGTTTTTGGAAGTCAGAATCATGTGATATTTATCATTAGCAAAATAGGTTTAAATGGGGTTAAATAGAAATACTTGAATTATTATACCATGAAAATTGTATGCTTTTTATATTCTCATACACCTGCTGAAACTGAAGGTCATCACTCCAAGGGACATATTTATAATGCTGTGTAAAAAATGGCAGAATAATACACCATATACATATTGTCAGGCTTCACCATGGAAAAAACAGAGGGTTTTCTAAGTAACATTCTATGAGCATTTGATAAATGTATATAAATACATAGGGGGCACACTAAAATATTGTGGCAGGTACTGGCATTGGGTTTAAACTTCTAGTAGGGGGCCTTAAAATTATATATACCCACAAGAAAAAGTTTCACGAGGAGTCAATTAAATATGTTTTTCAGAAAGTAGGAAACAAAAGCATCCATAAATTTGTAAAGCACATACATTGCTATTTACCTGGCTTAAGACAAAACCAAAACGTTAAGTTCCAAGAGAACTCAATATAGTTTTTCCTACCAAAATTTCCATAAGGGCACATGACAAGGGGAAGGGAAGAGCAGTCTTAGGGGCAAATTCACTAACATCTGAAGTTGCGCCAGCTTCGCCACACTTCGCCAGGCGTAGTTTTGCTATGCGCTACGAAAATTTACTAAAATGCAAAGTTGCGCTCAGGGAGGCCAATGGTAGCGAAGTTGCGCTAGCGTTAATTCGTTAAGCAAAGCGAAGTTACGATAGCGATGCCTAATTTGCATACGGCGCCAAGTTAAAGTACAATGGACATATATGTAGCAGCAAATACATTATACTACACAAGCGTGGGAAAGAGTCATAAAATAAAATAGAGGTGTTATTTTGCCCTATACATGTGCCCACTGTATAGTTTAGGTGCCATATGTTAGGAAATGTAGGGGGGAAGGAGGGTACACTAAAAAAAATTCAATCTTTTTCAGCCTATCACCCTTAAAAAAGGAAAAGACGCCAGCGTTTTTTGGGACTTTTTTTGAAGCAATCCCTATCTACTCTATTGCACTTCGCCTGGTCTGAGGTGGCAAAAGCAAGTCTGGTGCAAGATGTAATGTTCAGTAAAATGCGCAAGTTAGTGAATTAGCGTAGTTACGTCCCATTGCCATAGCGCAACTTTGCCTGGCGTAAGGGTGCGAAGTAGCACTAGAGTAGGTCCACTTCGCTAGCGAATTTACACCAGTGCCCGTTAGTAAATCTGCAAAAAAATGAAATTATGTCACGCTGGCGAATTTGCGCTAGCGTTAGGTGCTTCGTGCTTTTGTGAATTTGCCCCATAGTTTGGATGTCGGACGAACAATCGTGGGGTGCAATGTTCCAACCTGCCACTAACCATTCAGGTCAAATAAAGTCGTAAAAGAACAGATCAGACGATGTTCTGCTCCTGACAGCAATCGAAAGTTATGTCCAAAAAAAGCTGGTGACAGTCTCCCACTGATATTGTCAGATCGGCAATACATGCAGAAATATTATTGGTAGCCGACAGACATTTTCTAACCTGTCCAATCGGCTGAATGACCAATCGTCAACACACGAAAAATGGCGGGACACTCCCCACATGGCCCGAAAATCGCAAGAAACTAAATTTGTACAATCAAATCTTTGCATCTATGGCCTGCTTTATACTCTGATTTACTGATTTTCTAATGCTAGACTGGAAGGTGATTGTCTGATCTAAAGGATAAGTAATAAATAATAACAATAGACAATAATCCATTATCTAGTTGCTAGGAGTCACTGACCCTTGCAACTGGATAATATTTTTAGTTTCAGCTCAGAGAAAGATTAAATAAAAATTATGTAATGCAAGCACCATACAGCAGTAGAACAACAATAATAATTGCAAATAATCTCACACTTTCAGTATCTTGATCAATTTATAACATTGACATCCCATTAAAATGTTTGCTGCTGTATTTGAGTGGTCTAAGCAAGTAAGGGAGGAACCACAGGCGATTTTGGCGCGATCCGACACATTGCACAAAAACACAGGCGTCAAGTCGGATGCAATGGAAATAAGGTAAGCAACAGGAACGTCGGATGGTGTCGCAGCGTTCGTCCGACGTGACACGACTGTTGGATGCAGACACTGCATGCTGCATCTGCATCCGATAGTCGTGTCGAGTTGGATGAACGCTGTGACTTCATCCGACATTTCCATCTCTTACCTTATTTCTGCTGCATCCGACTTGACGCCTGCTTTTTTGTGCAACGTGTCGGATCTTGTAATTGAAACAGCCTAATTATACCGACAAGTATGCAGTAGAATCAGAATCTAATATACTGTAGGTATTTTATTAATGGAGAAGGAAAAGTGAAATCACTCGGAGGAGTGTGATTTAACCTTTCCTTCTTCTGTAGCATTAGGAAAGTAAAAAAAATATCAAACAGCTATTTGTAAAAAAAAAGGGGGGGGGGGGAGAATGCAAATGTGACCCTTGAGTGTGATTTCTATGGACCAGATTGTTTACAGCTGCTAAGAGCTGGCTTCAGATCAGAAACTGTGAATCAGTGAATGCAGCAGTAACATGAAATATACAGAAGCATCACAGTTCCTTTTGCATATTTTCTTCTGGAGCACAGAGGGTTTTTAACATGAAAGGGTCTTTATTAACTTAGCTCAGTGCAAAACCAAGCTCAGTAGTCCATGTTCCTATACACATATTACAAAGATAAAGTGAGTAGTAGAGTGTTGTATCATAGTTCCGAAAAATTGAAAATTATTTTTTTTAGGGTAACATGATACCATTTTCCAGACTCCAGATCTGGACCCAGCAATGATGCCGCATTCTGGATGGATGTAATTTTCTAGTTCTGTGTCATTGGCAAAGACCAATACATTGCTTACAATGCCCTGCGTCAAGTCATTAATGAACAAAAAAAAGTGGATCCAATACAGAACAGTCAATAAAAGTAACCGCTCCAGACTCACCCCTCACAATATATTTTCCTCCTTTCAGCTCCACAAAAATCCGGGGTGTTCAGCCACCAGTGTCCCAACTGTAGAATATTACAACTCAACCATAGATCAGTCTTTATTGCAAGAAGTCAAGGATCTGCATTGCCTGACGCGTTTTGGGAAAAAAAATCATAGGCGTTAATGCAGATCCTTGACTTCTTGCAATAAAGACTTTCTTCTTTTATCCAGAGTGCCGCCTAATTGTGGTTGAGTGGTAAGATCCAATACAGAACCCTGCAGCAGCACACAAAGAACATTACTCCCAGAAGAGAATGCTCCAGTCACAACCACCTTCTCTACACAATAAATTAGCGCTCCATCATGTATTCAGCACTCTGCAATATGTTGGTGCTCTAAAAATACATGTTAATAATAAAATAATAATAATGTACATGCAACATAACCAATACCAACAGCACTACTAAGGCTAATGTAACAATGCTAATGTGTTATTTGGCCAAAATGTTGCTATGTAGTACATATATGTAGTGCCATCATCGGGTCATTATATAACACAAATTTTTTATGAAGAATAGGTTCAGCAAGAACATTAACTAGACATTTCCACTGACAAAAACCAAATGAGTGACCTCTGTGCAGAGTAGAAGACAATGTTCAGTCTCATAATGAATAGGTCATGTTGTTTTTTGGAATTCGGAAACCTTAGACTGTATTGGTTGCTAATAGTGTTCAATAGAAAAAAGGCAAAATGCAACTGATTATTTCTTCCACCTGGCACTTTATCAGATCAACTCTGTGTAGTGGTTCCCTCCAACCATTAACAAAGATTTATTCTGATAACGCAGAAATCCATTGTGGGTGATTACACAAAACAATATTTTTATGCAAAGCAAACAAGCCAAACAGATGTATAAATAAAAATATTAATATACTATTTGTGCATGGGGCTCATTTTAGTAATTTGGAACATTTTAGGGGTAATTTCAGATGTTAATACATGAAATAAAAAGAAATCTCCATTTCCATTGCAGGTGCTTGTAGGTTTATTCTCTCCTAAGATGCCATTGTTTCGTGCAATAACCTTCCTTATAATTTCCTATTGTTCTTCTATTGCATTATACTTTAGTCACCAGCTGTGGATGTGTTCTATTAATCAGGTGTTGTGTTTGGGGTATGGCTAGCCTATTAAGGTTGTAAACACAACTCTTCATAGAAGTGGCCACTCCTTAGGACTTTATAGAAAGATCCCAGAAAAACAATACCAGCACAGGTGTTCTCCTACACTAAGCTTATTGTAAGAGAATGTAATGGTATAGTGGTCCTTCCGTTCAGTCTTGCTTCAAAGGTGGAGCAAACATACATAAGTAGAATAAATTGTACTGTGGATAGAAAGAACCAACCAAGAGAAATAGCTTGAAATATATCCAGAAGCGACACAACCTAAGTATAACCCCAGCAGGAGACTGATTATGTTAACAATGAGCAAATCGGTAGTAAGTTAAAACATAACTTTTTATATAGCATTTAACTGGGTAGAAATTATGAATGAGAGGGATGTGACCACATATTGTAAGTGAGTCAAATGGGACCAAAAAACAGTTACCAACACCTGGGAAAATCACTGGAAACAGAGCTGACTCCTGCTTTGCTGAATAAGACAATAAACAGTAGCCAGGAGTGATGCCTACAATAAGGAAGTTATTTATTAAAGGTTGAGTTGATTTTTACCCAAAAAATTCGAGTTTTAAAGTCAAAACTCGAATTTTTGGGTTAAAAAAAAAAATCAAATTTGTTTAATTCGATTAATCGAGTCTTCGGGTTCTTCATCCTAAATTCAATGATTTACATTCACGTTTTTTCATAAATTTGAAAACATTCAAGTGTGAGTTTATTCAAGGTAAAAAAAACCTCACAAACCTCTAATTCTAGACCTTTGATTGAGCAGGTATAGATGTTGCCATCTGAATCAGGAGAGTGAATCTAGAATTAGGCAGGAGAGCTGTAGTACAGTTATATACTGTAGTAAAAATGCAAATTTTTGGAACCAATTAGCAAGTAGCATTTTGTGGACCATCTATTGGTTATATAACACTCACGTTATCAGGAACCTTGCTCAGTGATGGGTACACCTGATTGCACAGGTGAAACGTGTGGATTCTGGTGTTCACCGACACCCTTTTGGGGCCCCGAGCTTTCTACTTGCGGAAACCAACAAGGATGTGCGTAGTTAGAAACAGGTCCGTAAGCGAGGTACCGGCAAGGATTCAGAAAAAACATGGTCAAAAATCAGGTGAAGGGTTCAAGGCAGGTGGCAGGAATCGTAACAAGAATTCAGGCCAACGTCACTTCCAAGAACGGTGACGTCAGCGCTGGATGCATGCCCTGCCCTCCTGAGCCTGGAAGAGACGTGCCGGGAGGTAAGGACGCCAGGAGATCTCCCGGCGTGTCTTACAGGTTACTATTGGTTAATATATCAGGGAAAACATTTATTACATATGGGAAAGTAGAAAATGTAGTAAAAGGGCCACTATTTGCTACAAGATAGTAACCTAGAGATAGAATTTACAGATCAGCTTTTTCAGAACATCTAATTAGTTGATATGGATTACAAGACCTGGGCAGACCTTGCAGCCCACAAGAACATAGTAACTTTTACTAATACCAATACTTAAGTGTTCATTTTCTATGTGATAGAGTTCTATCTCATGATAGAACTTGGGGGCAAATTTACTAAAGAGCGAAGTGAAAAAAACGCTGGCAAAAATTCGCCAGCATGACTTCATTTCAGGACTTTGCCGATTTACTAACGGGCGCTGGTGTAAATTCGCTAGCTAAGGAGATAGACTGTAGCTCTACTTCACACTCTAATGTCAGGCAAATTTTCTCTCTGGCGAATGGACGTAACTGCAGAAATTCACTAAAATTCACATTTTAATGAAAATCGCCAGACTTGCCTTCGCCACGTCAGACCAGGCAAAGTGCAATAAAGTAGATAGGACTTCCTCAAAAAAAATTTTTTCTAAGTCCCAAAAAATGCTGGTGACTTTTCAGTTTTACAGGGTGATAGGCTGCAAAAGATCTAAATTTTTTTCTAGGGTACCCGGCTTCCCCCCTACATTTCCTTACATATGGCACCTAAACTATACACTGGGCTGATGTGTAGGGCAATATAACAACTCTATTTCATTAAGGTTCCCTGGGCTTGTGTAGTGTAATGTATTTGCTGCAACATATACGTCCATTGAAATTTAACTTCCCACCGTATGCAACTTCGCTTCACTTGCTGAATTAACGCTAGCAAAACTTCGCCATCATTCGGCGCCCTGGGCGCAACTTCAAATTTTAGTGAATTGGCGTTGTCCTGGCGAATTTTTCGCCTGGTGAAGTGTGGCGATGCGAGCGAATCCGTTGATGGTGAATTTCCGCAGGTTAATGAATTTGCCCCTTGACTGTAAGCTCTATGGGGCAGGGACCTCCTTCCTACTGTGTCTCTTAAGCACTTTAGCTCTGTGTCCTTATATGAGCTCTGTGTACTGTGTATATTTATTGTATTTTTGACTGACTTGTCCTCCTTGTGAGTACTTTTATATATTGAACTTTTATTTATATTGTACTTGTATGCATTGTACGGTGCTGCGGCTCCTCAACAGCACTTTACAAATAAAGTTATACATACATATTGTAAATGAATAGATAACAGTTAACGGAGTGTATAAAAAATCTGTATATTATCAAAAGTTTAAGATCCTTTACTGCCTAATTCTTTTGTTATCTTCATAGACTGTCTCCAACTTGTTGGCCTGTTCCCCTTGCCTGGCTAAACATCAACTGCATTTGTGCTGCCATGTGGGTTTTAAATATTCTGATCATCTTCCTCCAGACTAAACTAGGAGCTGCTGAGCACCTGGGAAAAAAATCTGATCACTACAGACTTAGTATAACTCTGCAATCAAAAAAATCTTAAGGTTGCAAACTGGCAAGAACAAAAGCATTTGGCTACATTTATATTTTGCAGTACATAATTGAAGCCCAGTGTGATCACAGAGCATGACCAGGAGATCAGGGTAATGTGAGAAGGATGGATTCAGTGGATGGGGACTAAGAACCCTGACATGTAATAGATAGCCCTTGAGATGATATAAGGGCTCAGAGGGGAATGTCTCACATTCACAAAACTGTTGTGGATGTTTAATGATCTGTGTCACAGACAGTCTCTGGTCCATTTCTTGGAGATTTTTTTAAATGTTTCATTCCTTTTTTACATAGCTGGATACTGAAAACTACCCACTGCATCTCACTTTTTTCTTTTAGGCTGTGCTTATCTTTTCTTTGAACTATTTCACATATCCATGCATCCATCCATTTAACAAAAACTTAAATACTGTATATGAGATTTGGATGAGGGGCAATTGGTATGAGGTCAGTCATTATGGAACATTTGCTATATCATAGCTTCTCCTCATTATGTATGTGCTCTAAAATTATACCTGCTTTCCTTTATTCCATCAATCCCTGCGAGGTTTGTTTTAAGGTAAGCAAAAGTACCTACCCTTGAAAGCCCAGTTTACCTTGTTGTTGGCCACCTTGTTGGCGTATTCAATGCAAATTGCAGGTAACATTTTCAGGTGTGATTCTTTTGGCACAAGTTGGCTGCATCTATTGAGGCAACCCGGTGTGGGAACCCTGGCATTGCTGCACATAAATAGTGATGATATCTCAAACACATAAAGTGGAATTAAAATTTATATTCATTGTGAGTGATGATATCTCCCCAGTGTCAATAGGCTTACAGATGCAGCCACTTTGGTTTGTGTGTTTGACACAGAATAACTAAACACAGATATCCCAATTTTCCCGTTTAGCACAGAAAATTGCATCACAACATCCCATCTAATTATCACATTCACCACTGTGAACACAGGTGCTTTGGTATGCTAATGAAAAGGTTAAATGCATTAAATGAGTTAAGATGACTTTAGATAACACAGTTTCGTCAATTAATCATGACACATTTAACAAATCCAAGTGGCTTCATCTGTACATTCACATGATTCAACAAACAAGGCAGGATGGCTGAAATGGTGCTTAGAGCAACTATAACAAGTACAAGGATATAGTTTAGACACAAGTACCTTTAATGAATGCCATCAGTAAGTGCATTGGGTCCATTAGGGTTAGTTCATACAGGGCGTTTTGGGGAGATTTGGTCGCCTGGCGACTAATCTCCTCGTTTTTGCAGCGGCCAATCTCCCCAAACGCCTTCCCTGACTCTGCGCCGGGTCTTTTTCCGAAGTCGCCCGAAGTTGCCTCTGGAGGAAACTTCGGGTGACTTCGGAAAATGAATTGCCACATGTGATTAGTGCTGGCGTTTTTTTCATTTTAGACAGCGCAGAGTCAGGGAAGGCATTTGGGGAGATTGGACGCTACAAAAATGAGGCAATTAGTCGCCAGGCGACCAAATCTCCCCAAAACGCCCTGTGTGGTCTGACCAATTAAGTGTAACTTTTTCCTATAAAAGGGAATTGCTGACACATAAAGACCCATATACCAACATTTACATTTTAGTGGTCTTAGAGGTTCTTGAATACACAAATAAATTAATAATTAATTATATTTAGATCTAAATATAAAAAGCGCGAACGGAAAAAAAAACAATGTTAAAATTCAAAAACCTGTTTTTTGGGCAATTACTGGCAAAAAAAAATCTTAAAACCTTTAACCACCATGTGTAATATACGGCACTAAGTTTGCCCAGGAGCAGTAACCCATGACAACCAATAAGATTCTTGCATTTAAACAGGTGACTAGTAAATGCTACCTGCTGATTAGCACAGATCCCCCTGAATTGTTTAGACCTCAACAGCTTTTACATGGAGTTTTGTATTATAGTTTTTAGTGGTTTTTACGCTTTATAAATCTCAAATTTTTAGTTTTAGATACATTTAAAAAAAAACATTTTCATGAAAATCATATGTTAGTTGATAGGCCCCATAGAGATCTTGTTGCTTATTGTAATTGGTGAAGTTGTGGGTAAACAATTTTGGGTAATGTAATCAGCTTGGTGCTGCCTCACTTTTTAATATCTTAGTGCTAGCTAAATATACAGACACATCTATTGTGCTCCCATACTTGTGTGCTATCTACACATTCCTCGTTATCATAAAGTAGTTTACAAGACAGTTTAGAAGTTTAAAATTTTTTATTCTCTTTATTTCGAATACTGTACTTCATGTATTTTTCTAACAAATGTCTGAGAAAAACCTGCCATGCTATTTGCATTTACAGGCATTTATTGAATGTTTATTGCCAGTGTTAAATAAGCTTGGATTATGCAAACCATCTGCTAGCTTTCACAACAATATTTTCTATAGAAAACATCTATCACACTAGGGGGCAGATTTACTAAAGAGCGAAGTGGCTAACGCTAACA
Source organism: Xenopus petersii (assembly GCA_038501925.1). Lineage (NCBI taxonomy): Eukaryota > Metazoa > Chordata > Amphibia > Anura > Pipidae > Xenopus > Xenopus petersii. The sequence continues at coordinate 42,404,785 of CM076674.1, read as the reverse complement.
GACCCTCGCTAGCGGTCATTCGCACTCTATCGCCAGATGACTTTACGCTCTGGTGAACAGGCCTTACTCCACAAATTCACTAAAATGCGGATTTTACTGAACGTTTCCTCTTCCTCTTTTTGCCTTCGCCACCTCAGACCAGGCGAAGTGCCATAAAGCAGATAGATCTGCCTCAATCTTATGTCACTTACATCATATCCTGTGAGCCGAAAATGCATCAAAGTTCAAAAAACGCTGGCGACTTTTCCTTTTTTCAGCGTGATTGCCTGCAAAAGTCCTAACAAGCTTTTTTTGGGGAACCAATCCAGACATTTCTTAACATAAGAAACATTAATTTTACAGTGAGCTCATGTGTAGGGCAATATAATAACTCTATTGTCTTTATTAAGGTTGCCCTACACATGTGCCCACTGTATAGGTAAGTTGCCATGAGTCAGGAAATGTAGGGAGGAAGGAGGGGAGCCCCAAAAATATTTTCGATCTTTTTCAGCCTATCACCCATAATGTAGAAAACACGCCAGCGTTTTTTGGGACTTAGAAAAAATTTAGACTTTTTTTGAAGCAATCCCTATCTACTCTATTGCGCTTCGCCTGGTCTGAGGTGGCGAAGGAAGTCTAGCGTAAAAGGTAGCGTTCAGTACACTGCGCGCGTTAGTGAATTTGCGTAGTTACGTCCGTAGCGAAACTTCGCCAGGCGTAAGGGTGCGAAGTAACACTAGCGAATCTACGCCAGCGTTTGTTAGTGAATTTGCGCAGTAACGAAAATGCCAAACGCTAGCGAAGTAACGCTAGCGAAGTAACGCTAGCGTTCGGCGCTTCGGCGCTTAGTGAATTTGCCCCAGAGGGTCAGCTAAGGGAAACAAGTACAGCTGTTGCCTATCACCATGAAATCTGGTTCTTGAATAGAATTTAAAGGTAAAACTAAAAGCAAAAGGCATACCTGTATAATCAAATGATAAAATACATAAGAGCTGCATCTACGGTATACACTGAAAATATTCTTCCATGCTTCATTTGCCAATGCCAAAGAGTTACAAATACAATGATATATTCCACTGATGCATCAAAACATTCCTGCCAATTAATGGCAATTATGATGTGTGCAGTGATGTCACTTAAGGCACTGTTTGCCTGAAGAATTGATGGTAGGTGCATCAATAAATAACATACTGAATTTACCTAAACTGCTGGCTTCTGTTTCCATAAAAACACACCACTCAACCAATTTCGACAAGTCTGTCTTGTGCCTGATATGGAGGTTAATTTGGGAATTATGTTTGCTTTCCACATATACAACTTTGGCAACTTATCATACCTTCTTTTCCATTTGAACCTTTCTATAAATTGCAGCCTTACCACCCCTACATTTGCACATACTAGAAACTCTTAAGTACAATATAATAAGGGATAATGCACTCCAAAAGGGATATTAGAGTTAATTTCAATGTTTATTACTTCTACTATCCTTATATTTAAGAGTAGTGAGTACATTATTCCTTTTATACTGTAGAGATCTACAATATTGCGCTCCTCAGTGCTCCTTCAGGCAGCATTGGAGGGCAAAAGCCAGCCCTGTCCTTATCACCTGCCATGGGGTGTCCTCTCTTACTCCTTACCTTGCCTGAATGACACACAAGTTAGTGGGTTGTGATTACATGCCTCACCCGCCTGCCCTTTTTGCATAGAGAAATGCAGACTCTTCCAAGAGGGAAGTTGCAGGTCTGTTGGTAGAGTAAATAAATATAAGAACTGGTAAAAGTTTCATTATGTGCATTAGTTTCTTACCCTTCTTGTTTCTCTAATGTGGGTATTGGTGGCAAAATTGGTCTAATGCTGCTAGGATCCACACTCCATTTATAATCTACACACTGCTCTTGTACAGCAATCTCAAGTTGTGAGATGTGCTACTCCACAAGGAACATAACAATGTCGTACTTCCCTGGGTTTATATTTTTCATGATTCAACAGTAAAATAAGTCATATATATTCTATGAAAATATTTCAGTGTGAGACTTATACTGGGATTGCAAAATGGGGCTGGGATTGTAATAAAATAAGATGTGCTGTAGGTAGAGGTGGTTGTGTTGTTATGGTTGCATACCAGCTCAAAAACTAGAGAGTACAGAAGCAACTGAGAAAACAAAAAGTGAGAAAGTAAACACACTGAAAGTAGGGTAGACAGTGAATAGAACATATGTGCATTGAAATCTATTCCAGACATCAAGGTGGGGGAGTTAAAGCTAAAACAGCACATGGAAAGACCACCAGTATAACACAGCGGCAAGCATATGGTCACTTGGTTTGTACTTGTGCAAAATATATGATCATTTAAAGATAAACTAACCCCCATTGTGATTTGCAACTGTTAAGTGTAGGGCACAGTCAGTGCCAAACATATCTGTTCCTTCAAATGCATTGCAAGGTTGGTAGTTTGGTTGTGTTACTTCTGGTCCCAAGTTTCACACAGTTGATCCATGACAAGAAGCATGGCAGTTGACTTAGGGAAAGGACACACCACCAGATTTCGGGGAGACTAGTCGCTCCAGCGACAAATTGCCTCTTCTTCGGGGTGACAATCTCCCCGAACTGCCTTCCCCTATCTTCCAACTGGCTATAATGAAAAATTGCCAGCGGGATGGCACTCGCGGTGCTTCGCTTTCAGAAGTCATCTGAAGTTGTCCCACGAGGAAACTTCAGGCAACTTCGGAAAATGAAGAGCCACGAGTGCCATCCCACTGGCAATTTTTCATTATAGCCGGCGGGAATGTGTAAGTCACTCATGTTTCAACCGTGCCAATTGATACTATTACGAACCAGCAAAGAGTTCCTTCTGATGGTTATAAGCAATACAGTGGATTTGTAGACATTCTTTTCTTTAAAGTTTTGTTACTTGTTGAAAATGTAATTTTCTTTAAACGGCATAGGAAATATGACAAATATTAAGTTTTAACATATATTTTAACATGTGTTTAAAAATTGCTTATTTGGCGGTTCTGTGTGCAGGTTCTATGTTTCATTTCAACCAGATGTTATTTTCTCTCCATGTTTGTGTGGGTTCCCAGCAGGTGCTTTGGCTTCTTACCACACTCCAAAAACTTACAGGAAGTTTAAATGACTCTTGATAAAACTGACCATAGTCTGTGTGTGTGATAGGGATCTTAACTTTAAAGATAATAATAATGCTGGTTCTGAAAGTCTGTGGCAGAATCCAGAGTCAGAACTGCAGTGTGAGTCAGCTGATTTGATTTACCTGAGTTGATCCATATATTTGTATTCCATTTCATGAAGTGAAAATTTAATCAAAACTGAATTAACAAAATTAGTGAATACGGCAAAATGAGGACCAGTACTTTTTTGGCATCTCATTTTCCAATGTAATCCAATTTTAACAATTGGACCATTGTGCCATTTTACCCTGTTTCATCTGTTCCCCAAGTTTCCTATTATTATTATTATTATTATTATTAACATGTATTTATATAGCGCCAACATATTGCGTAGCACTGTAAAGTAAATGTGATTATACAGCTACATCACATGAATTACATATATAGAATATATGGAGTAACAAACATCACAATCAATACAGGTACAAAAAGGTGAGGAAGGCCCTATGCATAGGCATACAGTCTAAAGGGAAGGGAGTAATACACAAGGTGTGGGAGAGGGGAAGATCGAAGTAAGTGGGTGAGAAATGTGGTATTGTATGTGGTGTTGCGTTTGGTAGTTAAGCAGAGTGAGGGTATCCCACTTACAGTGTTCCATTCTTTACTTTTTCAGCCGTCATCACCTGCAGGTGGATTCTAGTAGAATACAGTATATAGGAGCACTTCTGCACCCTCCACCAAAGCTAATAAAATATATTGGAAAACAGCGGGCATGTGTTTCCGCAAAACCTCACACCTCTGGAAAAGTTAAGTTGATATATATTTAGAAAATGTTTAAAAAGCAGAGAATAAAACAAGGGTGTGTAATAGTATAAGATGGCTTGTCATCTTTTTCTAAGCGTCCGACACTGCCTGAGTATGGCGGGTTTTATCCAGTCATGAAAAGAAATACTTACATCAAAACTTATCAATGTTTTTTTCACCAAAGGCTTCACATACTTACAGCGCCCAAAATGTCAGAAATCTAATTTAGAATTGAAATAGCTTGAACATCTCAAATGTGTGCTTATTTATTAAAAAAGGTAAATTTAAAAAAAAATTAGTTGGGTAAAACTACCCGAACGCAGTGAAATCAAATTCTACCCATCAATTTCAATAGCCAACCAAATATTGAAACTCCAATTTAAATATTTAAACTCCAATTTAATTTTGCTAATACAACTCTCAATGACTTCTACATGAACTCACCTGCTTCTTGATGCCAAATTTTTGTATTTGAGTTTTGGAAACTCTCATTCCAATTTCCAATTTTTGCTACAAAAAATTGAATTATGGTAAAAAAATTTAATGTAAAAGTTGATAAATTTGTCTCTTAGATTATAAACTCTCACAAGCAGGGCCCTTACCCTATTGTCTCCTAACAATATGCAGTTGTAACTGTTGTGTATTGCCCTGCGTACTATTGTATCCCTTACTCTTTTAAGTGCTGCGGGAGACAATGTTCCAATATAAATAATAATAATGCTTATTAAAATCTTTATGCAGGTCACAACTTCTTCAATTATTTCTACAGGTCTAGGATCTATTATCCAGAGTTCTTGGGGCCTGGGCTTTATCATCAAGTATTGTTTTATTATTACTTTGTAAATTAAATTTTAAAAATTTGGATAATTTGCTTAAAAATGGAATATGTCTTTTCTTTAATTTGGAGCCGTCTAGATATTTGGTTTCTGGATATGAGTACAAACTTAGGGTTCCATATATTTGCAAACATTGCTTTAATATTTTACATTGTGCTCATATTAAAAATATGTAGCCACAGTGGTGATCATTTTGAACCCCAAGTTCTAGTACAGGTATAGGATCCATTATCTGTAAACCAGTTATTCAGAAAGCTCTGAATTATGGGAAGGCCATCTCCCATAGACTTTATTTTTATTAAATAGTTCTAACTTCAAAAAGTGATTTTCTTTTTCTCTGTAAAAATTAAACAGTACCTTGTTCTTGATCCAAACTAAGCCGCATTCATACTTGGGGCAAAAAATCCTATTATTATTGTTTATTATCCTATTGTTATTGCCTATCATTTAATGTTTAAATGGTTTTAAGCAAAAACTCAAATTTTTCGAGGTCCTGTATAAATCAATAGGAGAGGCACCGATCTCAAATTGAAGTTTTCGTGGTCTGAGCGAAAATCAGACTTTTCCTGGGTTTTCTGGCAAAAATGTAAAAAAATCGGGCGATTCAGAAAAAAGCCTGAAAAATTTGAGCAATTTGTGTTTTTGCTCAATTTTATTGAGTTTTTCTGCAATCCAATTAATTTGGGTTATTTTATTAATAAATAAGGTCAAATTGAGCATGGGAGTTTGGTCATGGATTGTTTTAATAAAATATGAAATAAATTTGGATTTTATTAAATAACGCCCTTAATGTATGAGGATCCAAATTACTTCTCAGGAAACCCCCAGGTTCAGAACATCCTGGATAACATGTCCCATATCTGTACAACACTTTAGGCCAAGAGTCATTTCTGCTCTGCAGAGTTCATTCAGATCTCACCAAAATTACAAATGCATCTGACAAGTGTGGCTGGCCTTACTATCTGACTCAACTGTTTATAAACAGCAAACTCTGAAGAATGAAAACACCAATCTGATAAAAATTAGTTGAACAGGGCAAACTTTCCCTTTTCTTGCTTACACCTGGCAAGATACACAATATAAGAAAATCTTAGAGATCACATTTCCTTGGCTGACATGAGGATCGGTTACAAAAACATAAGCCAATAATATTAGGGCCAGAGGGAATGTAATCATGGCCAAGAAGTTATAGATCGGTGAGTCTGATATGTAAATCAGGCCAACCTGTATGAAGTATTGTTAACAGGTAACAGGAAACAAATCTGGACTCCAATATAAGAGTCAACATCAATTTGCAGGATATTTTCTGAGCGCTGGATCTTTAAAGGCTACATGCACTTGCAATGAACTATTTGTAAAGTGCTGTTAAGGAGCCGCAGCGCTGTACAGTGCATGAAAGTACAATATATATAAAAATATACTCAGGGAAGACAAATCACATAATAAATATATACAGAATCAGGACAAGGAGCTTAAGTGCTATGTGGTAAGAGACGTAGTGGGAAGGAGGTCCCTGCCCTGTAGAGCTTACAGTTATAGCATGTAATGATGCACAGCTTAGATTGTAAGTCCTACAGGGAGCTTGATTTTAAAAATAATTGCATGTATTACATCTTATATTACAAGTCATTGCATATATATATTCCAAGTATCATTATAAAAATAAGAATATACATACGAACAACGCTGTGCATAAGGGTAAAAACAGCATTATCATAACTTGCATGCTAAAAGTGACAATACTAAATTAAGCTTGCCATATACCGGCCAATAAAATCCGTCAACTAGATTTTGTTAGGAAAGGCATGTCCGTTTGATATCTGGCTCTAATTTGGTGAGACAGGCAGGCTTGAGAATCGTATTGGGAAAGGAATACATCAAAGTGGCATTACAGTCCTTGCCATCCAACAGGTCTATGTAGATCCAACAATAAAGTCCTATATTGGGCAAAGATCCACTTGTTTAGTACCTACTGAATCTGGAGATAATTTGGTATTAATCATTCAGAACTGCAATGCAGCTTATTTGTCTCACAAACTCTTATATATATAATCTATGAGATAGACCTGAATACTTTGTATGAAATGAACCATGTTGTATGGGCTGAACCATGTTGTATAGGCTGAACCATTTTGTGATGATGGCAGCACACACACACCAGGAGATGGGAGATGTACTGTTTTGGTTATGAAGCCACTAAATGTTCTATACTTGTCCCTAGTTTACATACATTAAACCCAATCTGTAAACAACTTTCCCTATAATAATGTTAATATGAAGAAAATTTTTTTTTGAATAAAAAATGGTATCGGTTACTACTGCATCTGTCTCTGCAATTTTTTTTTTAAAAAGATGCATCTAAAATAAAAGGGTATTGTGATTGTGTTGTTCTCATTGTGAGCAGTGTAATCTGGTTACAATGGAAAACCATTTGACATTTCAGGAAAAGCCTTTCATTGAATAGTTTTTCATAAAGACGCTGGAAAATTAGTCCATGAGTTATTTTGTTGCAAAAAGTCACAGAGGCATACAATGACATAACCCGCTGATGTAACACAATGATTTTACTGTGAAGGTACATAATAAAGTGTATTGTTCATCAAGCAATGACCTGGTGATGGAATTATATGTTCGGCACTATGGACACTAAGCCCCCTGCTAAATATCACAGTCACTTAAGGCCTAAGTCATGGGGGCACATTTACTTAGCTCGAGTGAAAAAATAAAAAATACTTTGAATTTCGATGTATTTTTTTGGCTACTTCGACCATCGAATCGGCTACTTTGACCTTCGACTACGAATGGAACGATTCGAAGTAAAAATCATTCGACAATTTGACCATTCGATAGTCGAAGTACTGTCTCTTTAAAAAAAACTTTGACCAGCTACTTCACCACCTAAAACCTACCAAACCTCAATGTTAGCCTGTGGGGAAGGTCCCCATAGGCTTTCTAGCCAATTTGTGATCGAAAGAAAATCGTTCGTTCGATGGATTAAAATCCTTCGAATCGAACGATCCTTCTACTTCGATATTCAAAGTCCAAGGATTTAACTTTGACAGTTGAATATCGAGGGTTAATTAACCCTCGATATTCGACCCTAAGTAAATATGCCCCTCAATAGAGGGCTATAGAGAATAAAACATATTTTTGATCACAATGCTTAGGAAGGCAAATGTGTGAGAGTGGGGCATGTAAACAGTGAAATGCCATTTGTGGCTGTTTCGTTTAATTTGTGTATCGTATCAATGTCTATATGGCTTCTTAGATGAGACCTATGGAATCTACTTACCACATAAATCTACAAAAATACTGGGAACAAACATGACCAGGTGAATTGATGCCAGGAACAGAGAAATGGTTAACCTTTAAAGATTCTCTGTTAAGCAGTAAGGTCATATAAATATGGCCAGTCTCAGAACTTGTAATAAAAGGTACCATGTGCACTCGCATTTGCATAGTCAATTTAAGTTGTCCAAGCAGGTGCCCATTTTTGAATTCTTGGCTTGGAGTCAAGTTTTAGTTCCGGCGGGGAAAAGGGGGTTGTAAAAGGAGGTGGTTTGCGTGCGGGAGTAGCTGTGCGCAATGGGTCCCCCGAAAGTTTTTCTGTTGGGGTCCTGGCATGCTCTTGTTACGCCCCTGCACACTAATGCAAACAATGACGCATTCCATTTTGCAGCTTTATGCAAACAAAGATAGCTGGTATGGAAGAAATTAAGCATAGCTTTCTCTATTAAGGAACTCTCTGTAGCTATCTCACCTCTTGAGAATTTATGTTAATATGTTAATGTATTATATATTAGAGATCCATTCCATTTTTTTTACCATCAATGCAGTGTATTTCAGTGTATGTACCTTTTACAGGATAAATCAATGTAGACACAAATTAGTTGGTGCCAAATGGTACTGGAGCCCTGGAATTACCGCCAGTTTATGGCAGGTGTTAATTTTAGGGTTTCCTTCTGTCCCTTACTCCCTGTACTTAGCACTTGTCCCCCATTCATCAGATTAGACTGAACCTGCCCAAAATTGGAAAGGATTAACAAATAGCATTACATGGAACACTACTTTACATTCATTTTGGCACATTGCATTTCTAAATGAGACTTCAGGTCTGCAGGGCTCTGGTTGTTTGACTAGGAAAAGGAAGCTTGTTAAGACAGCCCCCTAACCACAGCCACACCCTGCCCTTGTGAATGGAAAACTTCCTATACAGTAATAGTATCTTTTATAGGGTGCTTCACATTCACGAGGGCAGGGTTAAAGAAGGCAAGATGCTATTCCTTACTCCACCATACAAGGTTCATTTCATTTACTGATAAATGGAGAAATTAAATTTTGCTTGACAATACAAGAAATTAAAAAATACATATTGTTTTTGTTTCACCTATGATTTGACAGAGATCAATACATGACCATTTCTGTGCTCATTGCAGATGACTGCAAATTACAGATGCAAGAATATAGAGCAAGCACAGGTAAATGAATCATCCACTGTGCAGCTGGAGTCTCCAGCGCCCATGATATAGCATTTACACTGTTGGCCTTATACTTGCACCGCAAAGTGCAAGACTAGATACAATGAGATTATTCATACACTCTAACTGCTTCTCATTATGTGCAAAGTTATGCCCTTGTGTAGGGGTGCGCAAAGCTTCCCTGATGATGGAACAGGAACTGCATACAAGGGCATTTTCTGTAACATCTACTAAGATTTCCTGATTTCCATGGTTCATTACGAGTGGCTAGTTAAAAACTAGTATTTGTCAAATTGGTTGCATTGGAATGCATAAAACATGCATAGGACACATTTAGTACTCAAGTGGTTGTAAAACTAGAACTCCCAAACCCCCCCTGCCTGCTAGGCTGCTAAAGATATTCAGATGTGAAGCTCTGAAACAGCTGAGATTTGGCCATTTCTAGTGGAAATTGTACTTCTTTGCATCCATGTTCTTGCTAACTTAATTTGGTCATCTTCATTTATAATAAGATGAAATATTTGATTATAATTCTGCATTCAATAAATTCAAGTTTATTAAATTGGGTGAGAAAATAAAAAATCAACAAAATCTTTTTATCCTCCTTTGAACTCCACAGCAATTATTGTTTTAACCTTAATTAAAATGAAAATATGAAACACCAGTGTTAAGTAAGTGATATCTAAAGAACTTCACCAAAAATATCTCAGAATCCACTCGTATAAGGCAGATGTGTCAACACAATGGTGCCTCTGAACCTCTCACATGAAAAGTGATTGGCTGAGCAGCTCTTATTTTAATTGGCTAGAACCTGTGACACCCATTAGGTATATTTAACCAATAAACAAGTAAGAGGAAAAGCAACTAAAAGGATGGAAAATCTGCAATTTGTACATGGTACTTTTCTGTCCAAGCTATGCCACCACCCAAAAATGTTGGTGCTAATAATTGCCGAATTAAATGTGCATTGAACTAAAGAATTAAATGTGCCGTTGAATATTGAATCAACTTAGCTATGAAGAATAAATCATTTATTGATTTTGTTTCAACAGCAATGCAAACTGTACATTTATGTGAAATGATATATAAATGATCGAAAGGCACGTATAGCAACAATGTATCATTTACATTTGTCAACAAGCATTTAGAAAGCTAAATATAAGGTTACCAAGAAGAATAAGCTAAAACAAGCTTCATTTTGTGAGACTAAAATGTCATTCTTGATTGGCAAAATATAAAATAAAATTCATGCAAATAAAACTATATGCAGAATGACATTTTCAAAAGAGGATGAAAGAAAAAAATTTTTTTTTATTTTGCCAAATGCTCTAACACACAATATAGCACTGTTACTATAGAAAATTTATTTATTGCTATTAAATCATATATTTCCAAAACCATTAATAAGTAATATTGACAAGACGACTAATTCAAGTAATGCTCCAAAAAGCTTATGGCACATCTGACTCTGCAAGATCAAATCTGATTTCTGACCCTCCCTTTCAGCACTTAGAGCCCAAAAAGAGTAAGTCCCACAGATTCCACTGAATAGGACCACCTGGTCAGATTGACATCAGTCTGAAAACTAATTCCTAGCTTTAACAAACGGCTGTAATAGAAAGGTCATTCAGCTCTGCTCAGATAGAGAAAACAGTTACACATTCTTCTGATTGCATTAATAAAGAAAGAGTCCTTCTGCTTTGTCATGTTACTCTTATTAGCCATCAGTAGTAGTACATGCATCTGCAACAAGTCAAGCAATATTTGGTTTGCCACTAATAAAAAGTATCCTGATAACTGAGAGAGAGAGAGAGAGAGAGAGAGAGAGAGAGAGAGAGAGAGAGAGAGAGAGAAGGCTGACAGAAGCATCAGATCAGACAGGGAAAGTTAAAGAAACTGATAAAAGAAAAGTAAATAGGTTGATGGTAGTTTGACAGACAGATCACAGACTAGTAGCTTGCAATATGGAGGCTCAGAAAGATGGTCACATATAAAGAGATAGATCGATATAGATCGATAGATAGATTATGTGCTAGGATTGATGCCTGAGTAGATAGACATAGATGATGAGAGAGAGAGAGAGAGAGAGAGAGAGAGAGAGAGAGAGATATGGATGGATAGATAGATAGGCAGAGATGTATATAGATAATTAGACAATACATTGAGAATAATTATTAGAATGTTAACATAATATGTAGACAGAGATGCAGACATACCTCTAACAGTGAGAGAGAGATGGCTGTAGATAGATAATTGACTGCAGTTATGAGTTAGTTTCTGTGTTAAGAATTAGATGAATATCCATGCTAGTTTGATATTAGTGCACTTAGAAATGCAGAATACAGACAAATCCATAGTAAAGCAATTAGAAAAGATGGATCTTACAGATTCGGTCCCTAGCATGCCAAAAGTGTTTAAAATGCATCAGGAAAGCAAAATGGGTTAGAAAACTGAAAACACACATACTGTGCCCTGAGCCTTTTAAAAGTGTCATATTCCAGGTGGCACTGGGTGAAAGACGGTTCGATCCACAGCCAGAAAATCATGAGAACCGTATGAACCTGGGAGACCTCCCCAGATCAGCTCTCACATAGCTATACTTTTCTACTTCAGCAGAGCTCCCAAGGAAAACTTTCCTGCAAGCTCACTGTAGAAAAGAGACCTGCTTTAACAAATTGCAGTTTTTTTCCCCTGCCTGACTCTAAATGGTAGCACTTTTTTTCTTTGACAGAGGAATGAAAGAGTTTAGGTGAAGGGGGGGCAGAGGAGGGAAGAGAGAAAGCAGGAGGGTTTGGGACAGTGGGAGGGAGGTAGAAGGGGACAGAAAGTGGCAAGCAAGGGAAAGGGTCCCTGCAAGAAAGGAGGGGTTTGGTGGGATAGGGAGAGGGCAGAGAGGAGTGGAGGGGCTCAGATTTCAGCTCTGCTGGGGGCAGGGGAGGACTAAGATGTGGGCATATACGTTGACTTCAACCAACACAGGAGTATAACTTCAGTACCTTGGCCCAGAGCAGTTAGTACTAAGTTTCTGCTGGGGCCTGGTACTGGATTCTCCTTCTTTTCCCAAGAAATTGGCTGCATGAAGACAAGATAACTATTGGAGACAACCATCCTCCTTCTCCCCTTCTCTTCACATTTTTCCCCCACAAAGATTCTGCATGTCTAATATTTAGACATGTTTAGCTTTGTGGATTCAAGGACTCTAGTGCTGTTCGCAGCCACACAAGTCATTTTATTAGCGGTTGTACGATGCCAAGATGAAGAAGATGTCCGTAAGTTGCCATTTCATTTAACGTTCTTTCTATGCACTTGCTAAGAGGAGCCTGAAATCAGCCTGGGAAATGGTTTACAGCACTGCAGCAAGGGTTAAAGGAAAAAAAGGGAATATCATTTTCAAAATGTATATATACAAATATGAATAGGGCAAATGGTAAATGCATTGGTAATGTCTGTGTAAGAGACCAATCCATTCAAGTCTTCTACACCCTGGGTAGTCGGAGCATCCAGTGCACTGCAGTTTGGGAACTTGGCATCTGCACTGCAAACTTCACTTGTGCTACTGAACTGGGGTTATTCAAATAATGTTCTACTCCTTGGCCAACAAAGTGACTGCAATGCAGCCCTCAATTTGCATGTATTGGTATGGGATTAACAACTTCATTCTAATTTAGATTCAGCTTTAAGATTCAGCCTTTAAAATGCCTCTCAGTCTGTATTATATTGTTGTGCAAACAGTGTGTGGTCTTCAGCTATAGCTGAACTACAACTCTATACCTCCAGCCCCTCCATAGGGCCTTAATCCAGATATTCCTTGTTTAGACAACGGATATCTGGATTGTTTAGAAGCCTAACTTAATGTAATGATTAAATATTACTGTGAAAAAGGCCTGCTCATTACTCCAGTCCATAAGACACCATGGGGATGTGTATGCACTGAATATGTTTTTGGTACAGTAAGTGTCATTGCTAAGTATTGTTCCAGTGGAGAGGTGTAACCTTATCCCCTCTAAGAACAGCTGAAATTACCATAAAAGTTTAATGACACTCAGTTGCTTTAGAAGTTGAGGTTCCTTCTGTTTAAAATCACAGCTTCAAATTTGAGCCTTCAATGACTGTGGAGGAAAGGCAACTTAAAAATAGGTTTTGTTACCCTTTTTAAACATAACACAGCCCTGCACGTCTGGCGATAGCAAGTAAGGTGTTATTAGTATAAGGGGAAAACAGAAGCTGCATTCCTGGGAAACTGATAGCTTCTGAGAATCTGAACTGGAACGTTCCCACGAGGCCACCTGAAGGTTGGAAAACATTCTAGGGGGCTTCCATTTGTTCCAAGTAGTTCCTTTAAATAGACTCACTCTTACAATAGGATAGGCAGAGAGCCCTATTTCCATGGCAACTCAGAAGCAGTTCATATTCTAGAAGTGAATAATGTGCAAGAGAAAAAATTGTTGTTTACCCTTTTCTTAATGCTTTATTATTAATTATTGATCATAATCATTGTACTGTCAATCTTAACTGCAATCAAGTTAGGTTGTTCTTATCATTGTTTCGATTGTATTTGAATATCAAAATAAGAAGAGAAAGTAAAAAGAAAACTGGCAAAAAAGAATGGAATATATGAGAGAACACCTGGCTACAAAGCCGTCTGGGCAATTCTTCTAGTTAAATGCTGGAAGCTTTCTTTCTTTAGAGAAAAATGTGCAACTTGCTTGGGCAGGTCCCAATGGTTAGAGAAAAAAATAAAAATTCCTTTACGAGTCCTTCTAAAGTCTCCACATACTACAGACTGTAAATCCATTGCACTGCTAGTATGGAAAAGGCATCTTTTTGTGAATATTTGCCTGTTTTTTTTTTTTATTGGAATACCTATTCTTTTCCAAAAAAACATTCTTAATCTGAAATGCACATCTGTAGAAAGGGGAATATGTGTGAAATGCTAAAGAAGAAGCCTGGAATCTTGCTCAGTTTATCTAGTGTCTTTATAGTTTCCAGTCAAATATTGCTTTTCTTTCATAGCTTAAATCAGAGGGTTCTGGGAGTTGTAGTTTTATAATAGTTGCAATTAGATTAATAATATACTTGCTAAGTACATACTTTACCATTAATACAATTACTGGAAAATAGACATGACCCCCTATGGCCTTTGAACTGTTGTTGAACTACAATTTTTAGAAGTCCTTGGTTGTCGAGCGATGCTGGGAGTTGTAGTTCAATGGCTGGAGGACAGAAGGTTAGACATTTCTGATGCAGAAAATAGATTTTGGTTGGCACCTGTCAACTTGAGGTTTTGCATGTTCTAAGTGTATAAATGATCACTTAACCCTTGAGGAGAAGGCAATAATGGAGCAAAAATGGGGGGGGGGGTTATACCCTCACAGAGGAAAGCTTCTAAATATTACTGAAATATTACTGAAGACTGATCTAGGATATTAGGAAATGCTCCAACCCTTAATGTATGTCTAGAGGTCCATCTACTGCATTTCTGAAGGTGATTAAAATGGAAGTCAAGGGCCTTGCTTAAAGGCTTCAATTCAGTATTGTGATGGTTTATTTGCACTGGAAGGATTGGCAGCAATGGTTTCCAGATGGAGTTGAAATGCTGCCCATGTTTATTTAAACTGGCCCCTGACAGTGAAATGTGAATTGAGACCTCTGTGTATTTTACAAAAAGACCCATTCATTAAGGGTCCTCTGGGCTACCCAAGCATGGGCCATGGACCCAACGGGAGTGATGCAGAGTCTAATCAAGATCACAGCTTGGGTCACAATGGATTAATATTACATCCTTTGTTATCTAATAGTCTTTATTAACAGAATTTCATCCAACCTTTTAACACATTTGAGAACTAGTTGTTGTGTACAGTTCTTCCTATCAAATATTCTTGATCAATACAGATTTTTTTTCCAATCAAATAGCTGCAATTTATTCAGTTTTGCTCTTTTTCTAGCCTTAACCATTTCATATTAATTTGCTTTATGAGAATCAGTGAAGATGCCTTGGGGAGTCTAATTTCAAAAGCAGATACTCTATTTTATAATGGCCTCAGGGAGTATGTTATTAACTATTCACCATAGTTCATGTTGTAATCTTATACTTCAACTTCCTAAACTCTTAGCCAATATATAATGGATGAATGCCCTCAGCCAAATAAACACAGGATTTCTTACAGGACTCCCTTCACTATCATAACTATCAGATCACTTTTGTCTTTTTTATTTAACACTGCCCCCATTTGGTTAAGAATAAAACTACAATAAAAACTATTGTATAGTCTGTGTGCAGGATCCCATGGAGATAGATGGACGTTTCTTTGTATAGACATTTGATAATTTTTTGATGTTTTTCCTTATTTCTTTGCTTCCACTTTCTGCTTCCTCACCAATGTTAACCCTCCTCACTCTATACAGTGGATACAGGCAGCTGCGTGCAGCATGGGCAGAGGTATAGTGATAAAGATGTGTGGAAACCTGAGCCCTGCCAAATCTGTGTCTGTGACACTGGGACTGTTCTCTGCGATGATATAATCTGCGAAGAGTCCAAAGATTGCCCCAATGCTGAGATCCCCTTCGGAGAGTGCTGCCCCATCTGCCCAACTGAGCAATCTTCTACCTCCAGTGGTCGTAATTTATTTATTTATATTTTATAAATAAATTACTTGGGCATACCTATGGATGAAAGGCCTTTCTCTAACAGACTGGGCATCCATTGGTCACTGCTGCACAGTAAAAGGGCACCTCTAGTTTAAACTTCTGCCTCTGATATAGAACTGCACAGAATTCTACCAGCCTTTGGAAAAAAATACACTATATAAAAAAAGTGTATATATATATATATATATATATATTTTTTTTTTATATATATTATAACTATATATATATATATATATATATATATATATATATATATATATGTGTATAGCTCTATATATGTATGTCTATATCATAGACCTTTAATTTAAGGATAACATCAAAAGAGTTTTAACTGCATGTGCTTATTTGATCTAAGGCTTTATACCACAAAGTATAAGCTTTAAAGACCTCTTTTGGCAGAGATGTTACTAGCACATGCTACACAAACCAACCTTAGTGCCTTTACCAAAAAGAGAACCCTCTCTCTATTTTGGTTTCTAAAATAATAAACCGAGCCCCTTACACAAGAGGCAGAAGATAAAACATTACCTGAGGTTCCCTTTTTACCAGATTACCTACATGGGCTGTACTGTAATGGTACATGATGTTTCTATCAGTTTAATTACAGGCCTGTGTAGGTAATGAGCTACTACTGTTTTTGTTTTTTACTAACCTTATGTTTAATGTTGCATTGTTCCACGGCTTCCTGTTACTAACCATTGCATCCTAAGGCCTTATGCTTACAACATTTCTCTCTGAATGTAGAGGAACTAATCATATTTCTATTTATTGTTTAGTTTCTTTCATTTTTCTATATCCATGTGCTTATTCACTTTTCCATGCTTAAGTCAGGATGTTCATTATTTATTTTCATTGGTCCTCTAGAACTGCTATTAGAGATCCATACCTTTTGGATCCTGATTGGATTTTCTTTTTTTTATTTCTGGTGCTTGGGGAGAGGTTGCTATCACTTGAACAAGGCTGTGTTCATCCTTCCTGTCACTTTGGTTCTGTTGTGTGTTATTGTCATTGACATTGTTTTTATGTTGTTTTGTGTTAGTTGCTCTGTATGTGTTTAACAGTCAGTGACAATATTTAATTTTGTTCTCATTTTTTTACAGGGCAAGGAGTGCTCAAGGTAAATTTCTCTTAACTATATTTTACTTTGTTATGTGTCTTGGTGGCACATCCCCTACATTAAAGCACCCTCATAACACACCATTAGCCTGCAGTGTAGAAGATCTAGACAATCCTATGAGAACCAGATTCTTTGAGACCTGTCTTCCTATTGTTGCCTAAGCATCAAGAAAGTTTTTTGTCTTGATATTGAAGGCAAAAGTATACTGTGTTTTTAAGTAGGCTTTATAGTGGGATAGGATGTTTTACACATCTGACATTTGTGTATTTTCATATGAGTGGAAACAGCCATAGTTGCTCTGATGATGATATATTTTCCTAAGACATTAAAGAGAATGTGTGCCCTCCTGTGGCCACATGATAAAAATATGCAGGGTTGAGTGTTTGAATTTGACTCCATCGGCTGTTATTGCATGTATAATTTCTATATCCATAATTATTTCCCCAACTAAATGCTACTTGAACTAAACCGAAAGACTTCCAGCCATATTCATATGCTTTCAGAGTCAACATTTAATTAAAATGTAATATAAATATATCTTTCTATAGATATTGATATTATACATGATATATACATGATATATACATGAAAACATACAGGGTTAAGATTTAGTCTTTAGTATCAATGATGGCCTAAAAATTCTATTATTTTTGTTGTCATTTCCAGGGCCAGAAAGGTGAACCCGGTGATATTAAAGATGTAAGTGTCCTTCATTCTGTCTTTCTCTCTCTTAAGGCAACAAAATATTATACAAGTAAATTAATAAACATTTCTTTGTGTGTTTTCTTTTAACAGGTTGTAGGACCAAGAGGACCACCTGGACCACAGGTATGACATGTAATATTAACCACATTACCCAGATATTATGTGTGATTATTGGTGTAGGGATAAGGTTTATTTTCCTTCATGGTAAATATATTATCCTATTTTAGGGACCTTCTGGTGAACAAGGATCTAGAGGAGAACGTGGAGATAAGGGCGAGAAAGTAAGTGAATTTAGAAATATATTAACAAAGAAATGAGTGTCACAATACATTTCCTGGGGTGAGAAGCTCAGTAAAATAATATGCTACACCCCTGTAGATAACCATTACACACTGTCCTCTTGTTTTTAGGGTGCTCCCGGACCCCGTGGAAGAGATGGCGAACCCGGTACTCCTGGGAACCCAGGACCTGTTGGCCCACCTGGACCTCCTGGACCCCCTGGCCTTGGCGGAGTAAGTAGAAAAATGCACCCAGCATTTGCCATTGCTCTGTGGTGTTCACATTTACTCTAGATCTCAGAACTCAGCTCTCAGTGCTGAAAGGCCTCACTGTTACCAAGTAGCACATAACAGTCATTCATTGTAATCACTCAGTTTGTTTGCATTCCTCTGACACAATATATCTCATCTGCCCAGCAGCCCTTTTTTTTTTTTTTTTTTAAATCACTGACCTCAATACAAGCGCATAATTATCCCAACCTAGAAATGATATGCCCTGGCATTGTCTGCAATGTGAAAGCTTTATAATAAAAATTTGCAACAAAACACTTCTTCATATCTTTTAATATTAGATAAATGTTTGCCCTCCCAGAAGCACAAATCATTTGGAATGAAACCTAACTAGCCAGGGACTCTGGCTCTGAATAGCAACCCCTCACAAAACAATTACAAGGGAAGAAAATAGGGTAGGAGCTATGAAGCAAATCATTATTATTTGTAGGCATGTGAACGACTTTTTCATTGGCTACAAATTGAGGCAGAATGGGTAATGTTACTGACCTTTTATATGCCTCTCCTTTCATCATTATACTGGACAGGTAGTTAAGTACAGCCTAAATGGGCCTTTGTTGTCTTAAACCTTTTCATTTATGTAACCCAACAAATGACCCTTCAGTTTTAGAAATTACTTTCCAATTTCAATCTTTTTTTCCAAATATTTCAGTCAATTTGTGCAACGCTATTGCCAATATTTTCAGTCTTACTTAAAATCCTATAATATTACCATGAATCATTTAGGCCCATTATCTAGATATACATTTTAGCAGCAGGGAGCTGCAAAAAAAAGCTGCAAAAGTGTCCACATCCAAAAATAGAGGGAGACGTAGAGTGACTTAAAGTAGAGAATAAAAGAGACCCCTGTTTTAAAGGGCAGTGCATGATTTACCAATATATTCAATTTATATATTCATTTTGGCATGCCTGTTAATTTGATTTTCTACTGGGAAAATCTATAGCGATCCTGTAATAATATTCACTAATACAGCAGCACCTGAGCAGATTTAACTATGGAAACAATGGGGACAGTGTACCAAAAGAAAACAACCTATCAGATGTTTAATTTTATATAGCAGACCAGCAGATGATACATGATAATGTTAATACATTGTCCTATGTTATGCAAATGCAAGCAGTAACATTTATGAGCATATCATTATTATTATTTGTGTCCTTGGACAATTCTGACTCCCAAGAATGGTCGGTATTTAAAGACAAATAGACGATTCTGTAAAACAAAATCAACATCTAGATACTAAAAAAAATCAGTATCTATGAAATTGGTCTAATTATTGAAGAAGGTTGCTAGGACTGTACAAAGATATTATAATCCCAATATCTCGGATCCTTCCTGGGGTACTCCATGGGCATGCTCAAGTGGTGACCAGTAGGCAAGCGATCAGGGACCCCTAAAATGGCAAAATTGATTAATAAGAGAAAGCTGCCATTTCTGGATTTAAAATGTTGCTGCAGTTGCAGTAAAGTATTGATAGCTTTGCTACTTGCCTTCAGTACTCCTACAGTATCTAATATCTTTTGATATGAGATACATCTTGCCTGCAATAGAACAGGCAATAGTGTGCTCAGATTTATAAAGCAGACAAAACACTTGCCCCCATATGTAATAAAATGCACTAACTTTGCCCAGGAGCAGTCACCAATAGCAACCAATTTAAACAGGTGACCAGTAAATTGTACCTGCTAATTGGTTCCTATGGGATATTGCCCCATGGCAAACTTAGTGCCTTTGATTACATAATCATTGATATTTTAAAATGAGGATTTTACTTCCCCTTTCCTCCAGAAAATGGTACAACGCTACTAAATGTAATACATGTTGCACATGTCTAGTAATACAGTATATAGCAGCAAGTCAGCATGTAGCAGTTACTAGTGATTTCTATAAACTAAACCATTTGATAGGGCTTATTAGACTTGTTGCAAATATTGTGCCGTTTATTACATTACCCTGTATGGGATAAAAATAAGTGAAACCTTTTCTACAGCAATGAATCAGCAGGTAGCAATTGCTGTTTTTTTTTTTTTTATAAATCAACCACATAATTTAGGACTTTTGGATTCTAGTCAAAGTGTGGTGAGCATTCATATTTTTTAAAGCGGGTTTCTATAAATGACCCATTGCCAAACCATAGGCCAAATAGTTTTTGAACTACAAACCCCATGATGATGGCCCAAAGGTTGAGCTCTGATATAAATAAATGTAACATGGAGTAATTTTATAAGTAATTATAAAGGATGTCTTAAGATTGAGACGTATTCATTATAGTTACCCATAACCACCGATCAGCATCTCATTGGTAATATTTGCTGGTCACATGTTTAAACACCAACATTTGATTGGTTACTATGAGTTGCTGTACCTGGGCAAACATTCTGCCTTTTGTTGCATATGGGGTTTTGAAATAACTGTTCTTTATTGCTGCAGAATAGGTATGTATGAGTTCATTATTATCGGAGTAGGAAGGAAGACTTTATGCGAACATAGGGTGCCATGTCCAATGTCATTCAGTTGAGTGGAATTCAGAAATAAAAATGTTGGCAGTTAAGATGGAATGCAGACATGTGTTGCTAGCAGTTAAGGTTCCCTATCCAGTGGAATATTGTGACTATGCTCTTATTTCAGCATTACTTATTAGTATCCATGGCCAGATCGTAGCATAGAATGATTTCAATCAACATCCCAATATATACTAATTTATGCCCCTCCCCCCAAGAAGGCCCCACATTTTAGAACGTCTGCAATAAACTAAGCCCGTGTAGTCATCATTTAATATTTAAGTCTGCAGAACAGTTTATTTTAGATCTTAATGAAAACAATACATGTTCTGGCCTAAACCTTATCCATGTTTATCTGTGGTCTGTATATAAACAGTTAAACATGCATTATTCTGGCTCAGCTGATCCACAGGGGAAACACTTCGTTTATAATTGGTTACTGTGTATATGTAATAAAAACATTTAGTTTGTTCAGGTGCAGTGGGTAGGGATGTAGCGAACGTCGGAAAAAATGTTCGCGAACATGTTCGCGAACTTCCGGACAAAAATGCGAACGGTTCGCGACCGTCGCGAACCCCATAGACTTCAATGGGAAGGCGAATTTTAAAAGCTAGAAAAGACATTTCTGGCCAGAAAAATGATTTTAAAGTTGTTTAAAGGGTGCAACGACCTGGACAGTGGCATGCCAGAGGGGGATCAAGGGCAAAAATGATTCTAAAAAATACATTGTTGACACAGCGCTGCGTTTTGTGCTGTAAAGGGCAGAAATCACACTACGTCACTCAGGTGATGTTTCTGGACACGGAATGTGAAAAAGCTCACACAGCTAGGTGGCACTTGGTTAAAGACTGGGCAAACAATGCCTGCAAGGGCAACGTATACAGCAGTGGATACGGAATATATTATTGCTGCTTGAAAAACGTCACTCAGGTGGTGTTTCTGGAGACGGTATTATTATTGATATTTAGACAGAATGTGAACAAGCTCACATAGCTAGATGGCAGTTGTTTGAAGAACACACTGGGCAAATAATGCCTGCAAGTGCACTACTATTGGTGCACTACTATGAAGAACAGCAAACAGCACTGGACACGTTAAAGAACAGTAAGATAAGTAAAATAAAAAATATATGTATATGTATATTAAAAAAAAAAATTACTCTGGTTGGTGCTGAACTACTAGGAGCAGCACACCAGTCCCACTCCCCAACACAGCTAGACTAATAGCACTGGGCTCTTATAGTAGCAAAGTAAAAAAACAAACAAGAAAATAAAAGCAGTCCTATTGGGTTACAGGCAGCAGTCAGCAGATGAGATCAGAAGAGATCAGTGCCCACAGCAGCTAAATACAGAGCACTGCAGTAGAAGGTAGATTACTAGCCAGCAAAGCTACCTAACCTAAAATGTCCCTCAAATCCCTGCAGAGTTCTGTCCCTACAATACAGAGCAGTATCAAGTAGATTACTAGCCAGCAAAGTTACTATCAACTGTCCCTCAAATCACTAACAGCTCTCTCCCTACACTAGCTCTTCCAAGCACACACAGGCAGAATGAAAAAACGCTGCAGGGCTTCAGTTTATATATGGAAGGGGAGTGGTCCAGGGGGTGTGGGGGTGGTCCAGGAGGGAGAGCTTCCTGATTGGCTGCCATGTATCTGCTGGTCTGGGGTGAGAGGGCAAAAATATGCACCAGCTAAGGCGAACCCAAATTGGCGAACGTTGCGCGACGTTCGCGAACATTCGGCGGACGCGAACACCCGATGTGCGGGCGAACAGTCCGCGACATCCCTAGCAGTGGGCCATAACCAATAAGATATTTGCTTTTAAATAAGCAACCAATAAATACTAATTGGTTGTTATGTTACTGCACCTGAGCAAATTTGTGTATTTTACTCCATAACCCCCTATTCTCTAGTAAGCTCTACAGCTGCACAAAAAAAGGACATACCAATGCAGTGAACCTTACCTTTTTCACGGCTTTTGAAGTGTAATGATTTTTGCATTTTTAATATTTCCCCTGTAAAACTCCAAAAGTATGTTAAGTCCCAGATATGATGGGATATAATATTACCAAACACTCAAATCTAAATGCCCATTAGTCAGTAGAGTGGGGCTATGTGAACAGAATAAATGTCTGACATGTTCATGTGAAGATGATAATACCTTTGTTTTCATTTAGATTGCATCACATGAGGTCAGAATTTCAGGCAGTGGGACCCCAATAAAATGCTCAGTGGCATCTAACAATTCCCTATATTGAAAATAATAATTTTAGAGTTAAGATGAGATTAATGATTACATTAAAGACAAATACTATAGAACACATGCAAGGTTGTCTTTTCAATAGATGATCTAATCTAATATTCGGTTTCTGATATATTTAAGTGTTCAAAGCTAGGGGGTGCTATTTGCAATATCAAGCCTCTCCTTCTTGGATCGGTCCATAGTTTTTTGTGTGTGAGCACAGTGCTCATTAATAAGCATTATACATATATAATACACAAAAGCCATGAATATCCTGTAAATTATATCCTTATAAACGATGAGTTCTGATGTCATTTCTGTCACATGACTCAATGAAATTTGTGCATTATAATAAATAAAGTACCCCCAGTTGTAAAATATGAGGATATTAGAAGTTACCTCGGAGTTCCATGACCTATATAAAAACACTCGGCCTTCGGCCTCGAGTTTTTATATGGTCATGAAACTCCTCGGTAACTTATAATATCCTTATATTTTACAAGAGGGGGTACTTTATTCACTATATTATATTATACTGACACGTGTATCTATGCTTGATTTCAAGCCTTAAAAATGTTTCCAATTTTGTTTCTGCAGAACTTTGCTGCTCAAATGACAGGAGGATTTGATGAAAAAGCTGGTGGTGCACAAATGGGAGTTATGCAAGGACCAATGGTAAGAAGCTCATTTTCTTTTCAGCGGCTCATGCAAATATACTTCACTGCCACCTAGAGGTCTGGAGCAAGACCATGCTTGAATTCCACTGGTATTCCCTGAGAACAGGCAGCATAGTGTACTAAGACAGAACGCAATTATGTAACATAGACTAGACGAATTAGCTATAATAGCTTTGATCTTTTCTCCCCTTGCTATTTCAGCTGAAAACCTATGCCAAAAACTTCACATACAGTATGATACTTCATGGGTAAACACAATGTACAGTTTGTTTTAGAGGCAGCATGGTCTTGGACTGGAAGTTAAAACATTCAGACGGCAGCTACTACTTTGCAAAATCCCCAAAGAGTTCCAACAGGAAATGTCTGTATTGCAGCCTCTCTTGGCACGCAGTAAATGAAACTTAGAATCTTGAAACATGGCTGCCTTCCAGCTAAAAGCTTCTTAGGGCTGCTGCAAATAAATATAGATGTGTTATGCAGTATAAACAAATAGCAGACAGTTACTGGCTCTGTACAGAAGGCTATTGATTTGCTTCTCAGTCATGTTCAGGATAGGATTCTAAAGTCTGTGAATTAATCATGATTTGTTATTATTACAGGGCCCTATGGGACCAAGAGGACCTCCCGGACCAACAGGAGCTCCTGTGAGTATTTCTGTTCAATAAACAAGCTTCTCCACAAGTTTGTTTCTCATTCTCTTTCATCAGCACTGACTCCATAGCTTAACATATATTTATTGTTTTTAACTCTAGGGACCTCAAGGTTTCCAAGGCAATCCCGGAGAACCTGGTGAACCTGGCGCTGGTGTAAGTAATCAGATAAATGTATAATAACCATGAACAGTGGGCATAAATATGTATCCCATGGGGGCACATAGAATTGCTAGTGGACACAATCAGTTCATTGCTTGATCCTATGCTGCTGTGAAAATTTCAGTTGCATGCATACCATTTACATATGGAGCTCTTTGGGGAGTTATGGGATGCTGACAAGCAAAGGAGCCCTCTATTTGATGCCAGCTTATAGTAGCAAGTATACAGACTCCATCTGTACTTGGGATTGGCATCTGATACATCCGATACAATTCCTATGCAAACCATAATCTATGAAACTTCTTAACTGATCACAATTCTTGTACCATCCACTATACTTGGCCCTCTGTTATATTCTTAGTGGGGAGTGGGGAGATTAACACATCAGTCTAAAAGGAATGATTCATTTCCACTATAGGAAAAAGTCTTGCAGTTATATTAAACAGTGGTTTGTAGGTCAGTTGGACATAAACTGACCTGGACTTTCCAAATAGTAGATATCTGGGCCGTATATGAGCCTCCAAATTATATTTATGGAGTTCATCACCTGGAGCCCATCAAGGAATATTCAACCTATGTCCCTATTGTTGAACTATGATTTTGCTAATGCCCAACTACTGTTGGCAATTATAGAAAGCCACAGGCAGCAATTCCCTGTTTAATTAACAGAGTAGCAGGCAGCTCCATTGTGTTAAAATCACACTGAGCTGTGGGCTTGCCATCAGCCATATGGGATCTATATGCAGGCAAACATTCCTCTTTGAACTGTGTAAATAAACACAATATATGATTACACAACGGATGTCTGTGGGAGGTTTGCAGGAAAGAAGGGAAATCAAAGAATAGCAAAGACACCTTTATTTCCAGTTTACAGTGTTTATCTGTAGATTGTGGGTGAAGCTGAACATGCAGTCTGTGTGATCAGCTGTCTGGGATTGGCAACAACATATCCTTTCCCTTTGTTCCCTTATTGCTTACATAAGTACTGTGCAGACAGAAATCTGCTTCTGCAACCATAGGACACCATTGCTGTCATCACTATATTATCAGTAGTATCTTTTTGTTTAAATAGCACCATTAAATCCACATTCATGAATTCATGTATCGTTATTAAAGTACACCCATGTATGTATGCATATACGTATATGCACAGTGCTGTACATTAACCAGTGATATTCATTTTTATGCAAAAATGATACTAAACTTTTTTTTCTACTGTAAAGAAATTCTTGATTATTTGAAGAATTGGCATTCCCTATTACTATGAAAATGTAACAATAATATCATATTGTATCCAGTAGGTTAGTTGGTTACCCAGTTAGTTCACCATGAAAGAGGAATCCTGTTCTAAATGGTTACAATTATTATACAAACCAATCAAAACTTCTCTCTTATACCGCTCATACAGTCTTGTAGTGGCTGAACTAAATGGACTTATCGCAAACCTTTAAGTTTATATATGATTTGGTCTTAATGTTTTTTTCTCTTATCATTGTAGGGTCCTATGGGTCCTCGTGGTCCTCCTGGCCCATCTGGAAAGCCTGGTGATGATGTAAGAATATAAAGTTATTCCATATTTTTTCAAATTACACCTTTCTGGTATTACCATACCATGACCAAGATTTAGATCAGTGTTAGATCAATCTATATAAATTACTTCCTCTTCCCTAAAGTAAGGGTAAACTTGGCACGCTGCTATCTACCATGGCCGGCATCCTGGGTGCTATAGTTCAACAGCTATCCCTGGACAACAGAACAGTACTTCATAATAGCAATTCTCTTTTTGTGTTTTTTTAATTCTCTCTTTGTCTCCTTGAGTATATTTAAAATATACAGTGAAACTTACTATTATTTGTTTTCTAACGTTAGGGTGAAGCTGGCAAACCTGGCAAATCTGGTGAGCGTGGACCCCCAGGACCTCAGGTAAAATTGCAGTTGGCAAACTGATCTCAATTAAGCAGAATGTAATGAATAAAGGGGACTGGACAGAATAAATTGACATTAGTCAACCCAGGCATCTAAACTGTAAGGTACAGAGCCATCTCTGAAATTTGTACTTGTAAGAGAGCAAGAGTCTATTTTTCATAGAAAATAGCAAAAATATCCCTAGTAAATACATAATGTTGTTCATAAAGAAGGTTCAAGCTTACCCATCAGGAAATATGGCAGCTCCCATTTCCATGTGCATATAGAAGGTTCATATGGAGATTTCGAGCACATACTTTACTGTGTTTTAAAGGAAATGAACTATAATAGGCAGGGTGTATTTTCCCTTAATAGTTATTTTCTAGTCACATGGACGAGAGAAGGACCTAATTATTTCTTAAGAGCAGGACATTACAAGCATTATACAAAAATGTCTACCTCAGTAAATGACATAGTAAACATAATAATTGGTAGTAGAAAGTGTTGTTTTACCAAGATATACTCCACTTTTGGAAAAGCCAGCTGACATGATTACTAGGGCTTGTAGCTTCTGTATCACAGTGCAAATAATTTATAAGCCATCAACTGCTATATTTAAATATCAAAACCATTGGTTGACACTGAAATGCTATAGAACCAGAAATGTAAAACACACTGAAACATGGAAACTTTCAGGCCTAGATATGCTGGAAACTACAACTTTAAGGCATTTATTAGAGGATATAGTTGGGATGGTGACTGACACAGGGGATAATGATAAAGGTTCTGCTTCTTTGCTGTGATTAAAGATGTGTGATTCTTTTTTTTAGGGAGCTAGAGGTTTCCCAGGAACCCCAGGACTTCCAGGAGTAAAAGGACACAGGGTCTGTATTCACTTAATGCTCTTTCAAAGCTTCCTATAGACAGAGATTCTGCATGCTCACACAAAAGAATCATTATAACCCAAGTATCATACAAACATCTATTGTCTCGTGTCTTGGGTGAGCCTAACTTGGAATAGATGTATGTAATTCACGTAGATGTGTTTCATGACTGTAAAACAGTCTACAACTTCCCAATCTATTATATAGTTCCTTAGCACCAAATGAATTTATTTAGGGCAGGGGGCAACAAAGAGAGAAATAAAGTCACCAATTGCCCTAATGTGTATTTGGTGTGGTAAGACACATAAATGGGTTAGAACAAACCTCATTTTCACACATTCCCTTACTATTCTAGAGCATATACAATGTAAACTCTCAATGTTACCAGTATAGAAAATTGTAATGTGTTTTCTGTATCATTTAATAACCATTTCTCTTCTTATATAGGGTTACCCAGGTCTTGATGGTGCAAAGGGTGAGGCTGGTGCTGCAGGTGCCAAGGTAAACTCTTTTCTTAATTCTTAATTTCTTCTTAATTTATACATTTTTCCTAATTTATTAATTGCTTTTGCAGGAATTAAAAGTCCAAGAATCCCACTGACATAGGTTAGGCAGAAAAACACAACATATTTTATATAACATTTGTACATTTAAAACATTTTCGGTCAAAGACCCCCCCCATAGGCTTGGGCCAAATGCCTGCTGTGACCTGTCCCTAAAACTGTCCCTGATGAAATGTTAACTGCCATTCACTTATGTATACACTGATAGCACTACAACAACCTATGCAAAGTAATTCCATTCTGTTTGCCAAACATACACTTAATGCCTGTTTCTGAGTTTAAGTCATGTTGCAGAGATGACTCTTGGCTGAAATCTTTTTATATAATTTTTGTTCCTTTTTTTATCTCTAGGGAGAAGGTGGAGCTACTGGTGAAGCTGGATCTCCTGGTCCAATGGTATGTAGGAACCTTGTACCAAAAATCAATATTACTAACATTTTATAAACAAATCCAAAAGATTCGTAGTACAAGCATAGCATTTTAGAGAAAGTTGAAGAATATGAAACTGCCATTAGCAAATGAAAGCAATAGTCTAGAACTACATACAGTACAAGTCGAAGAGCCCTTAGAAAACCATGACCATTAAGCAATTAAGCTATCTACCTGGAGGTGAAATGATAGGCCAGGTTCCTGAGCAGTGATACAGCGATACAATTTGGACTTCTGATTTCAAATGTTGAAAATAAACAGGGCTGCCATCAGGGATAGTATTTAACCCACCATAACCTTGTGCAGACTGCCATGGATATGGATTCAAAATATACAAATAAAGATTAAGCAATTAGCTTTCATTCGCAAGGCTACTAAGCACTACAGATCTATAGAATTCAACATGGAACCTATTTTCATATGTTTTCAGGGTCCACGTGGTCTTCCAGGTGAGAGAGGGCGTCCTGGATCTTCTGGTGCTGCTGTAAGTATTGCCTTGATTCTGTAAGCAGATTTATCAGTTTATTCCATATTTAATAAAAGCATACTTATGTATAAAGGCAGGGGGTTATTTACAAAAAGTGGATATAATATATTATACAGTATTCTGGTATATCATATTATATTTAACTTATATTTACTTTCTTAATTTACATAAACTATACAGGCTGTATTTTTATTTGTTCGACACCTGTTTAAGTGCATTCTAGTGAACAAATCTCATTTCCCTTTTAGTGACATAATGAAAGCCACTCAGCCCTGTCTTTAAACTGAGACTACATCAAACAGTTGATGTTAGTACAGAGCAAGGCTTCTTTTTGAAAGAAATAGTTTTTAAAATAAACATCTCTGTCGGGAAGCTGACATGTTCTGTGTTTGAAAAGCAGCCAAGAGTGTCAGGAAAGTCTGTGCAGAGTTATTAACGTGCATTAAATATTTGCAGTCTTGCAGGCTTTAGGCCCTGGGAAAACGAGGGTTATTTCACTTAGATACAGTCACCCCATAGTTCTTTATTTAATATCTTTTTAAGACTTTATATCTTTATTAGCGGCCTGAAACGATAATGATTCTTTTAATTGAATCTACAGCAAACTCACATATTTATTTTAAGCCAGTGAGTAAAATAAATGAGAAAGATGTTATGGCATGTATAACAACTTACACCCTGCAGCTTACAGATATGTTATGAGCAGCATATTTTACTGTCCATTAAACATTGGGTTCTAGAACAGCTTTTGTTTAGGCTTGTTTCCAACATTCCACCATAACTCAGCTTGGCTCACAGCTGCCCAGCAGGGATCTATCTCATATGCTAGGAATATGGCTGCTTTTAGAGTTTAGGATATCTTCTTTTCCCCTCTCACTGTCCACTTCTGATCAGGTTACCCCAATAGCCAAAAGCATGCTGTAGATTTCACTATTCTAAAGAATACTAAAAAAATCAATCTGACAGTACAAGATATATGTTGCTGATATCATTTTTAACCAGTCAAGGGACATCATTTCCTTTTGCACTACTTACTTCCTGCTGTGTTTTAACACCCTGATTTGAAAGTGTTACTTTGACCAGTGTGTTTGAGCCTCTTTTGGACAATAACTTGTATTCTTCAGGTATATGATTAGAATTGTTATCTTCTATTTTAAAACTGGACAGGCAAGCAATCTACAATGCTAAGATACGTATTAACAATTCATTCATGCCGTCTGCAGTGTGCATCTGATTACTTTTGCAGGGTCTTCCATTATGGGGGTTGTTTACTAAACTCCGAATGCAAAAATCCCGAAAAATGTGGGATTTTTTTTTATGAAATCACGAATTTTTCAGAATTTATTTAACCCAGAGGATGGAAAACTCAGAATCTGAAAATCCAGCATCTCAGACCTGTCGAGGTTGCATATAAGTCAATGGGAGAAATCCCAATGATTTTTTGATGTGCGCTGGGTTTCTTGCAATACCCCGAAATTTTCAGGGCAAAAAAAGCATAAGAAATCTGAGTTTTCAGGCGACAAATTCATGAAAATCGGATTTTTTTCAGCAAAGCACATTTTCGGGAAAATGTAACAATAAATAAGCGTAAAAAACCAGAGCAGATTTGATCAGTGTTTGTAGCAGAAAATGTTGAGATACAATCAGACTTTGATAAATAACCTCCTACTTGTTTTAAAGTGATAAGGTTGCAATGCTTATCAAATTTATGCAACCAAAAAAATGTTCCCAATACATTTCCTAATGAAAATCTGCTGGGCAACATTTAGTTCATCTGCAGTAAGTGTAGAGTACGGAACAATTGCACACAAAAGCCATAATAGAATATATAATTGAAAATATAATTACAGTATCCCTGTACTTATACTGAAAATAGAATGCATCTCTGTGCGGCCTTAAAACGTACTACATTCTCTTTTATCTTGGGCTTTTAAAATTTTAATTAATGTTGCAATGTGACTCAAAGCAACCAGATGTTTCCTTTCAAACACTTAACCAACTAATATTACATGCTAATTGGTTTTGCAACTTTTATTAATCTTCATGTTCTTTAAATACGTTTTCCAAAAATGTAAGGAATTGGCTGTAATGTTGCATTTTTCCCACTATGTGGCAGTAATGAGATACAGCTATTAAGGGACAGACACAGTAGTCTACAGAAAATTCCAAACACAGATCATCACACAATAAACTCAGGTTTCTAACTCTAAGTTGTAGTTAACATTTCACCATAATATGCTATTTGGTAACACAAGATTTACGGCTTCTGAGGGGGAAGGTTATATGTCATAAATATTGTAAAAGAATGTTAACACAGATATTAAGAGAAAGTTGGCTGCCTGCCTATGAATGATGCATCGCTGTGCTATTTACTACTGGATGTATCAGCTGGGATAAAGGCCTCTGTTCCAGAAATCTCTCCAGCTATTGCTTTCCCTGCAGTTAGCAAGCAAATCTAGACACTGGGAAAGGTTTTTGTCTGGTAATCAGGATCAGCCAATCAGCAGTCAGCATTATATAGTCATTAATAAACCCACATTTCTCATTGGTTACTGGAGTAGGGAAATATGTAATCCTATGTAGGCAGCCAATGTTTATGTGTGTAGACATGTGCTAAGCCAGGAGTGCATATACTTTACTAATGCGATGTCTACGCTTAGTGATATTGTCCCATTATGATCTACATCCATAAAAGTAGTGTTAGCACTTCGTGAAAAATATTGCTTTAATATTTATTCATGAGAAAATGTATATTGTTATATTTAAACATCTATTTCTTATGTAATTTTAACACAATAAATATCTGAATGAAAAGCATTAAACAGGAGGTTGATATAAACAAGCTGTTTGTTGACAGTGTCTAGAAATCTACTGATCACCAGCTAAAGGTCTACTGGTAGATCCAGATCTACCTTTTGGACACCCCTGTGCTAATCAATATATTTGCTAACGTGTTTCATAGATAACTCACTTCTAACTTAGCCAATGTCTTATTTTCCCAGGGTGCTCGTGGTAATGATGGTCTTCCTGGTCCCGCTGGTCCACCAGTAAGTCATTTTGTTTGGTTTCTTCATTTATATATATATTTAGAGGGTGTTTCATAACATTTTGATATAATAGAAAAAAACATTATGGACCTGTATACGCTTTTCATTGTCTGCTTTTGGGAGTGCAACCCACTCTTTTCCAACTGTTGCCAAAACACACCCCAATATTATCAACAACATTTAGAAGATGATGGGAGTTACACCTCAGTATAAGCAGAGGTATAGCTGCTGTTGGGTCAGTTTGCTTCTTGCTATAAACACTGTTGAGTCAGTTTGGTGGCCCTGGGTTTCAGTTCTCTATGAAAAGAACTGCCTACTTAAACTTAAATAACAGATGTCCAAACTGCAGTCATTCAGCTAGAAGCTTCCCAGAACCCTTTGGGTGTTATTGGCCTGCTGAAAAAATAAAATATTTCTAAGATGGATATATAAGAGAATATGTAATTTATACATTTATCAAGGACATTTTCTGGGATAGGACCCCAAAAAATGTCTACACTAAAACCACAAGTTTCTGACTGTATAAACCCAGCACTGGGCATTATAGTAGGCAGCTCTGTGCCAGAGATAACAATATAAATCTATATGTTGGTTTAAATAATGTTGACTTCAAGATTTAGAATTATCATGTAATTGCATTTTGGTGGAAATTTAGCAATTACAGTTTTTTAGCACATCTCCCATATAGAGATGGTGTTGATATGTTTTCTCTGTATCAAATGTGTAGTCACTTTCTGTAACCTTTTACCAAGATGTTAAAAAATTATATTTTTTATACAGATTTTGCTTCATTTGAACATATTTATTGTGTGTGCTTCTGATACGAATAGTTTCTGTTTATTTTGTAGGGACCTGTTGGCCCTGCTGGTGCTCCTGGTTTCCCTGGTGCCCCTGGCTCAAAGGTATGTATAAGCTTGACATATTTCATAGCCTGTTTCAAACTGCCACTTCTTGAGATGCCCTGTGGCTTATAGAGATAAACAAGTTTAATAGAATGTAAGTACTGAGTCACATCACACAAGGAAGGAAGTGAGATTTCAGTGCTTTCCTAGGAATGCAAATTGGTTAAGGGTAGGAATAAACATTCATTAGGGATGTGGACAAGGGTGCTGATTGGTAGGCTGGCTATGTTTATGGCTGGAAAAGAAAAGAACACATCAAAAAGCAATTTTCCCAATACAAACATTAAAATCCATACTTATCACAATACAGTTTAGCTTTGTTGCTTTTTAGCAGCTGCATTTGATAAATTTCAGATATTTGCAATACAAAATTGCTACACAAATAGGTTTGCATGTTACCGACTGTAGCCTCCTATTCCTGACATGAAAGGCTTTACTGAAAGATAAACAAGAAACAGCAACTTTTTACATCTTCATTTTAAAAGCTCTCTTAATAAATAAGTAGACATACAAAAAAAAAAAGAAAAACAAATTTCAGAAGCTTTAAGGAGTTGATATGGTTACTAAATAATGGATATCATGTTAACAATATCTGCACTGGGCTCAAATATATTTATACTACGTAGGTATTGTAATAACTCTAGGTCTGGCAGCCAAGAGCAGTCAATCAGATTTGCTTTCTAGAAGGTATCCAGTAATTGCTACCTTTTGATTGCTTGCTGTGGGGGAATTAGACTTAATTTCTTTTATGGCTGAGTCCCACTAGAGGCTACTGTATGTGCTCTACCTCTGATACTGGATCTCAGTGTGGAGGGTTTTATGAGCTTGTGCTATCAATGATTTGTGACCAAGTACTCTAGTGACTTAATCTGCAGTGTTCCAGGACTAGTGCAATGATGAAGTTAGCATTGCAGAGACATTGCAACGATATGTATGAAGCCCAGATAAGGTTGCACCTTAGGCCAGACCATTACTCTGTAACACTTGTGAATTACTGTTCCCAACAATCACAGTCAAACATATGCATGTAAGTGAATTGTACAGTATTGCAGGCAGCCAACCCACACGTAGGTGACTGATTGCTAGCATGAAGCTGGTAATTTAATTTAAATGCAGTATAAGCTGCCATCACTTGAACATTAAAAGCTAAAAACACTAAACATCTGTTTGCTATACATGCTCTCAGTAGCATAAGCATACTGGCATCTGACTGTAATAAATTACTTGATTTGCATTTTAGGAGAAAATAAATGATGCCTAATAATCAGAGAAACTGACATATTTACTGTATGTGCCGCAGTCATAAACAGCTACCCAGGTCCCAAACTTTTTTTTACTATGTTGTTGACTGTAAACTGAAC
This sequence comes from Xenopus petersii, assembly GCA_038501925.1. Taxonomy (NCBI): domain Eukaryota; kingdom Metazoa; phylum Chordata; class Amphibia; order Anura; family Pipidae; genus Xenopus; species Xenopus petersii. The sequence continues at coordinate 42,370,710 of CM076674.1, read as the reverse complement.
AAACACTGTAGACTGACTGAATGTAGAGTCCAAATATGTTCGGGAAATTATATAAACTGTTGATAAATTCCCAGAAACAATTCCAAATGTGCACTTGTATTAAATAGAATATTGTATGTAACTTGGTCCTTTTTAGTTATAGCTTAAGCTGTTTATATGATACTCACATAGCACCGTGGGTCCAGCATGGAATTCTGATAAACATGACACAATAAAAGTGTGAGATATCCAAGAAATGTAGGCAGATAACAACCATCCCATCTACAAACATGGCTCTAGTAAAGGGCAGTTGATATTGCATTATAAAGTAGTTAGCACAATCAACTCTCCCCATACTGATAATATGTAGCAGCATTTTGGCTACAAATAAATTATTATTATAGTTAAGATAAAGATCTGGCTAATTTATTAAAATGAAGAAAATATGTCCCAAGGCAGTGCCTCATTGTAGCCTGCAGTCATGTTTAGCCAACAATCAGCATCTATCAATTTGGTGTTGGTAGAATAATGAAAAGAAGATTCTGATTGGTTGTTATGGGTAATTGTACTCATATCTGGTAGGATCTGTTAGTAAATGGACATCAGTTTTATTTTTAATAGAAAAGTATTATGAAGTAATCATTGATTTTAGAATTATTTTTATATGCCCATGGAAGGAATGGAAAATATTTTCATGTTTTGTAATAATTGAAAACATTTGTTTTAATCTTGTGGACCTTTCAGTTGGTGACAATAAAAATAATAAAGAGCACAAATCAATCTAATAAACTAATTTCAGAGTCTTTTAGTGCTGAAACAATGTGGAAAAAAAAGAGGTTTCCTAAATATTTATACTTCATGTAGCATATGTAATATTTGAGGACTTTTTCTAAAATGAAATCATCTAAAATGAAATCCACTAGATGGTGCTAACTGAAGTATCTGAGTAACCACAGCAACCACAAATTGGATGTATTATATGAAATAAAATAGTTGCGGCTTGGTTTATGTTGTCCTTTTTTCGGTCTAAATTTGGTTTCTCTTGATTTAGCTTAGTACACATTGTCAGGATAGGATATTATAGTTGGATTGTAGGATATAAGGTTCTGATAATATTGTGCATTAAATTGTACTGTAAGCTAGCACGGATGTTAGTCCATATCTGAAAAAGCTTTTCCACTTTTCCATTTGTAGGTAATTAAACAATGAACCAAGCATAACAAAAGCAATACTCTTTCAAGCAGATGATGATGATCATGATTTATTTGTTGTAACCAAAAATGTCCTCTTCCTGTTAGGGTGAAGCTGGCCCAACTGGTGCTCGTGGACCTGAGGGTGCTCAAGGACCCAGAGGAGAATCTGGTACCCCTGGATCTCCCGGACCTGCTGGAGCTTCTGTAAGTGCCCATCAAACTTTTGCAAACACTTTGATATCAAGAATTCCCAAGAGTTTGCATTTGGTCTGGAAATCCCTAGTTTAATATATTGTTTTAATCAGGACACCATTTACCAGCATCCCTATCATTTCATAAATCTTTGACACAAAGTGGGCACCTCATATTCCTTCTTCTTCTGAAGTGTTTACAAACAAGTGCATACAGCTTCAGTGCTTAATTAACTGGGAGTTGTATCGTTAGCCACAAAAATCCACACACTGTGGTCAGTGACTGAAACACCCACAGTCTTAGTAACACACTCCTGAATTGTGTAACTTTTATCATTAAAATATATTTTGTCCATTGCTTCTATGCACATGTGTCCAAAATTAGGATTTGCACTACCTTAAGGTGCAAGAATATGAACATCAAGGCTTGCCAGTTTGTGCAGAGTATCCAGGGATACTTTACAGTTCTTGATAATGAGAATAAAATAGAAGAGCAAGAGTGAAAAACAAAGAATCATAGTGAAAAAAGTAGATCTAACAATTATGCATCTCAGGAATAAAAGTGGTGTATGTAGTTATCAATGCATCAGTTATGGTAGCAAGCATAAGGAGTGATTGTGACTAAAATGATCCTGCACCCAATGTTTAAGGGCAATGCATTACTGCTTATATTAATATTTCATTTTGTCCTTCTACTTTAGGGTAACCCTGGTACTGATGGTATTCCTGGCGCCAAAGGTTCATCTGTAAGTATTGTTCATATTGGAAAGAAATATGAAACACTAAGCATAATATTTGTAGAAAATATTTAAATACATTTTACTTTTTTACTATTTAATTATTTTTTACTATTTAATTATTCAAAAATACACAACTTTTTCTTAATAACTAAATGTCCATATTCTGCATTGAATAACTATACAGGAAATTATAAAAATTGTGTGTAAAGAAATAAAATATTAGCTATTTTGTTGATTTTTAATTTCTTTCACCCCTTCTTATCTTTTAGGGTGGTCCTGGTATTGCTGGTGCTCCTGGTTTCCCTGGCCCACGTGGTCCACCAGGACCTCAGGGAGCTACTGGTCCTCTTGGTCCCAAAGGCCAGACTGTAAGTAAATTAATTATTAACACTCTTATATAGTGTACATAGAATACCATACACAATGTTTAATGACTAATTGCAATACAAATGCAGTACCGTATCTTTTATGTGAGATTTATTCATATTTTTATTTTAGGGTGACCCTGGTGTTGCAGGTTTCAAGGGTGAACAAGGTCCCAAAGGTGAAATCGTAAGTATACAATTATTTGGAAATCTTTTTTAATGGAGCTACATGCATGCCTACTGGTAATTCTATGGATAGTTTTTATTCAACCCCATACGTTATAACATGATAAATATGTTATATGTACCTTAATAATTTTGCTGAAAATCTGTCTACAGAATGTATTTAATGAATACATTTGCTTCGGGTTAAATCAACTGGTACACATAGTTACACTCTATACCACAGAAATTATATGTTTCATGTGTCTATTATACCTTTATTATAGAAAAGCAGTAATTTGTAGTCAAATATAAAAGCTAACCCTTAAAGGTTTACAATATATGACTGGGCTCCACTTTAGACTTGTCAATTGCCATTGCTATTGGCCATTCTAAAATGTACATTTTAATTTGAAAACAATGTACTCTTACACCTGATAGCAAGTGGTAGCCATTCATTTATGCTGTTACTATTAAAGTTAAGGTACGGGTAATTAACATGTAGAGATGTTTACAATGGTTATATATTAATAAAATTATACATTTGCATATTTAGCTTGTATATGTGTTTGTTGACATAGGGGTCTGCAGGTCCTCAGGGTGCTCCTGGCCCAGCTGGTGAAGAAGGCAAAAGAGGAGCTCGTGGTGAACCTGGTGCTGCTGGGCCAAATGGTCCTCCTGGTGAGAGAGTAAGTATTGTTTAGGTCACATACATTTTTCAGCCACTAAAACATATGAAGGTTGTTTTGCAATTACAGATGTGGTCAAGAAATTTCTACTGCCCATCCTATGGTTCATACATTATCATCATAGGGAGTAGTTTGGACAGACAATCCTGTGATTGCCATTGGCTTGTCCAGACTTAGTATGGCTGCCTATCTATATATGTCATATAAAACAAAACACTGTTCAGTGTCTTATTACAATAATCCTCCTCTTAAACCTCCATCTATCTCATGACTCTCCTACAAGAATAATGTAATGGGTGCATGGTCATCTTATTTCATCTTATTACATTCAAATGAATATATATGATGATGATTGTTGTTAATTTCTCTGATTTTTATATAAAAAAACTGGAATATTCTTCACACTAATCTTTAAACAAAAATGACAATAATGAACAAATACAATGTTAAACATTGAAGACACATACATGGATTGTTGTCACAATGATAACCAATGTTCATTTTATTGCCTAGGGTGCTCCTGGTAATCGTGGTTTCCCTGGTCAAGATGGTCTTGCTGGTCCTAAGGTAAGTAAAATACTTGTTTTTATTTATTATACAGATCTTACATGGAAATGTCCAAATTCATTTATACTTTGCCTACTAGAAAATGCAAATACAGTGAATGGAGGTGAATAAGTCAAAGCAGACTGCTAGGGCTACCATATATCATCAGTTACTGATGATATATACACCTCCCAAAAGCAATGGCTACACTAGGTGGCCAACATCAAACATCAAACTCAATTGCCAAAATAATTATATTGTAGAGCAGTGATCCCCAACCAGTAGCTCATGAGCAACATGTTGCTCTCCAACCCCTTGGATGTTGCTCCCAGTAGCCTCAAAGCAGGAGCTTATTTTTGAATTCCAGGCTTGGAGGCAAGTTTTGGTTGTATAAAAACCAGGTGTACTGCCAAACAGAGCCTCAATGTAGGTTGACAATCCACATAGGGGCTACCAAAGGGCCAATAACAGTACTTATTTGGCACCCAAGAACATTTTCAAGCTAGTTGTGCTCACCAACTCCTTTTACTTCTGAATGTTGTTCACAGGTTCAAAAGGTTGGTAATTCAGTCTCTTCAATATTGAAAACAATAATTTTATTTTAAATACTTTGTTAATTACTAGCATATTATTACAGCATCTATGAAGCAAGTCACCAAAGTAGCAAGATCTATTATATTAACCTTCAAGAAATATATTGTTACATTATTTCCAATTCTTTTATATGAAGTACTCATTATCTGTTTGGTAAATTTCAAATAAACAACTTGTATTTCTAACTTTATTTTGATGACTGTTTCCTTATATTATCTGTGATGGGTTTGACAACTGGATATCCAACTTATATTTTTTTTAGGGTGCTCCTGGTGAACGTGGTGTTCCAGGTCTTGGTGGACCAAAGGGTGGTAATGGTGATCCCGGCCGTCCTGGTGAACCTGGTCTCCCTGGTGCTAGAGTAAGAACATTTACAATGTAATAGATTGTATTGTAAAATAATAGCTACAGTTGATATGCATATACAAACTGCCTCAGTGGGATAATCCACACATAGCACCATTTTGGAAGGGCAAAAATATTGCCTGATATTTTAGACATTTTCCCCAGCTTATATTTAAATTGAGGAAACATGCCACCTCTACACTGTGTTGCGTTTCTACTCTCCTTTCACTTGAAAAACACAAGCCTGTTTTTGACCAAAAAACGTAAACATACATATATCACCCAATGTCAACCTTAACAGAAAGAAAGGCTAAAAAGAAGGCTATAGAACAAGATGATTAGATAGTGGTAGTTACTTCCTCCTATGTCATTACACTGACTGGGATCACTCCTTTACTAAGAGCTGTAAAACAAGAATCAAATAGTTCCACCTACAAATATATGCCACTTTGAATAAAAACAATTTTACAGCTGTTAGTTAATATGTTCATATTTGTAGCTAATGTTTATTTTAAGCAAGCATAAAAAATTGAATAGTAGAAACTTATTTTATATTACGTATGTTTTTAAAATCACTACAAGTAGGAACATTCTGTAAGGGGACATTCAGTTTGTAAAATAAAATCTTTAAATGAATCAACATGTCAAGTGATTTAACTTTCTAATCATTTTTTTTACACCTTCCAGGGTCTTACTGGCCGTCCTGGTGATGCTGGTCCTCAGGGAAAAGTTGGGCCCTCTGTAAGTAAACTGTTTCGTCATTATATTCTTAAAATATATATATATGGAAAAACAAGTGACTGATGATTTTATGTTATAATTAGCTTAGAATATTGCATTATAAACATGGTTTTTAATAAATTATTTTCTTATTTATTTGATTACAGGGTGCTTCTGGTGAAGATGGTCGTCCAGGACCTCCTGGGCCACAAGGTGCTCGCGGTCAGCCTGGTGTTATGGGATTCCCTGGACCTAAGGGTGCCAATGTAAGTCATTTCAATATAAAGTAACAGCTTCTGTGTTTTAAAGCATGAATTCATAACATCAAATAATTGTTCAGGCACAGGCATTGGATGCTACTCTTGCTTTTGTGGCTCTACTAATCCCAGTATTCTGCACTTGGAGTTGTGTCTATTATATAAGACTACTGATCGGCAAAACCAAACAATTTTTTTGATCATGACATTTCTCAAAAAGCCTTGAAATGGTCTACTTTCATTAAAAAAAAGTATATAGACCATTTGAAATTGATTGTAAAATTGTAAACCCAATCCCAAATAGCTTTTCACATATCCCTTATTGCTTTTCTTCACAGGGTGAACCTGGCAAAGCTGGTGAGAAAGGACTGGTTGGTGCTCCTGGTCTGAGGGTAAGTTATTTCCCCAATAAACATTTTTCCTGTGGTATATTTGCTCACATACATAACTGTCCAATTGTCAAAATCCTTTATGTTTACTTGCATCAGGGAGGGAGGATTCGGAAAGGTGTAAGTGCCAACACCAGCTAAAATTGAATATATTTGACTGCTCCAAGCACTTGAACACATTCTCTTAAAATTACTCATTCATCTTTTTTAATAAATGTGTCAAATTCATAAGCACTTGCTAAACAAGAAAGTGTTGTTAAAACAAAAAACAACCAATTGTGAATGCTTCTGAATTGCCCGTTTTTTCTTTAATAAACCTTCCCTTATGTTTGAGATTTTGCAGTCACATACAGTATAGATATATATATATATATATATTTTATGTATAAAACTTTCATTTGGAAACCATTGTTTTAAAAGGGAGGATAAAACTTTAACTAATAGATACAGTAATAAAACTTGTATAGAAGATTATGGGTGGGCAGTCAAACAATACAATAAGGGGCAGATTTACTAAACTCGAATGAAGGATTTGAATGAAAAAAAATTCAAATTTCGAAGTATTTTTTGGGTACTTCAACCATCGAATTGGTCAAATTCGAACGAATTCGATCAAATCTAATGATTCGAAGTAAAAATTGTTCGACTATTCGACCATTCGATAGTCGAAGTACTGTCTCTTTAAAAAATACTTTGACTACATACTTCACCACTTTAAACCTACCGAGGTTCAATGTTAGCCTACGGGGACCTTCCCCAGCACTTTTCTAAGTTTTTTTTGATCTAATAAAAATCTATTAAAATCAATCGTTCGATCGAAGTATTTGCACTAAAATCCTTCAAATTCGATATTCGAAGGATTTTACTTCGACCCTTGATAAATCTGCCCCAATATCTCTCATATTCTATCCTATTAAGAAAGCACACCTTACTCCAGGCGGGCTGTATATTAGTGTAGTATACATCTGATAAACCAGTATTTATAATTATTATTCTTCAGTTTTCTACATTTAACATTTCCTAGCAGAATTTTTTTTTTTAATTTGCCATAGTTTAGGACAGAGAGACGTCATACCCTAATCCTTCAACAACCTGAATGATGTAATTAACAGTTTTCATCCTAAAAAATAGCAATCCCATCATTTTACTGCTGGCTTCCTGTGGCAACTAAGCTTGCAGTGCTACAACAACTCAGGAACTACTGATTGGCATTTTTATATCTTTTCCATTTTACTTACATGCCTGATTTCTCATTTTCACTTCTTCAAGATCACTATTAGTATATCCATCCTACTGTATGTGAACCCCAAATCTGTAATAACTGGATCAACTACACATATATAAGTATTTACACACATATCATTATGGCCTTTAATAATCATATGGCTTTCTTTAGGGTCTGCCAGGAAAAGATGGTGAAACTGGTTCTCAAGGTCCCAATGGTCCAGCTGTAAGTATCCATTAGTATATGTATACCATGTTATTTTCATTGTGTAAAAAATACTAACTATTGTATGGCAAAAAGAACCCAAGTACGGACAATAAAACTTGGATTGTACTGTGCATAGTAGCAGTCATTCACAGCATCAGATGTAAAAGAAATCGTACATTTGTGGGATCAAAACCTAAAAAGTATTTATGCATACTGAAAGAAAATCTATTTCTAAGAAACTTAGTTTACCAATAAACATCCATTTCATTTAAAATTAACATATTTAAACATCATTTGTAATTGTTGTTGAAAGTAATATTGTTTATTTCTTTCTGTTATCTTGTTTTGACTCTTGAAACAATGCAGTACATGTACTTTCTCCTCCAGGATTTATAATCAGCTAGTTAAAACTATAGATGTAGAGAATGTAAACAGCCAAAAACCTCCCTTATTTAATTGCAATTACACTTAGAAATAACTTTTAACCATTCTAAGTCATGTATATTGGGAGGTTGCTTAGAATTGCAATTTCTTTTATTATGTAAAAAGAAGTTCTTGGGTGGAAAGATGGACACAGTTATTGTAATATTATAAATTAATATTATTCTTCACCCTTGCCTTATAGTCTTGCACATTAAGCAGTTTGCTAATCACCCAATATGGCATCCCACCTATAATTAAAAATGCTGTTTAAAAGGGCCGCTTCAGCACAGAAGATGTGTTTAAAAATATAAACATGCAAATTCAGATAAATTCAGTAATAAGTCAAACCCACAGATCTAAAACTATAAATATTGTAGCAGTTACTTTGCAATGGTGTTCAGTCAGTCATGTTTTCCAAACAGTTTGCAGGTCAGAACTTTTGTTTAATATTTATTGTTTACACTACATCAAACAAATAATACAAACCATAAAACGACCCTATAGACATAGACATATATCATTTGATTTATATATTATCTTGTGATTTTTTTAATATTATTATATTTTAGTTATATTGAGCTGACTTATTTATATAGAGATTTTCCATCATTAAAACACGTTCTACCCCAGTGGAACTTACAGCATTAGTTCCCTATACTGTTAACATGCCATGACCATTTTCAGCAGTTTTGTTTTCTTCTTGTTGGCTTTAATATTAATATATTAATTTACATCACCTTCATATTTATATTTTATTCTTTTAGGGACCTGCTGGTGAGAGAGGTGAACAAGGACCTCCTGGCCCATCAGGCTTTCAGGTAAGTGTAGATGATTTAATACTGAATATGTAATTTTTAGAGTTATATTAAAATAGGAATTTAATACAACAGAAGCTTTTTTTTATCAATAAATACATTTTATATAACTGCGGTTATTTACCAGTGAGTGCTTGGTTCATAAATATGAAATTCTACAAAAATAAATGTGTGTGTTTTCAGGGACTTCCTGGACCTCCTGGTTCTCCCGGAGAAGGTGGCAAACCAGGTGATCAGGTGGGTAGTAAACTAAATTTCCTTTTAAAGAATTGTTGAAAGGAATAATAGAGTTCATTTGTAACATATAGTTTGAAATAATCATTGTAGTATAGCATACTGTATTATTACATTTTTAATATGTCTTGTTTTATTTCTTCTTTGATATTCTTCTTGTTTTATTTCTTCTTTGATATTTTGATAAAATTCCAATGTATTTTTTATTTATTTTTAGGGTGTTCCCGGAGAAGCAGGTGCCCCAGGTCTTGTTGGTCCAAGAGTAAGTTATATGTATTTTTTTCTTTCTTACTTAATCAATATACTGCACTACAGGGCTGTCCAACTGAAGGCCTGCAGATAGGATGCAGCTGTTCAATATACTTTATAACCCCTTGGCTGCCTATGGGCTCCACAAAATTCTTTGTATGCCATCATTATTTTAATACTGGCGCACTTCATGCAGGACGTTGAACAGCACTGCTGTAATGTATGTGCTAGTATCTAATTAATGACTTATCATGGCACTAAATATGTAATTACTCTTTACCTATTAGGGTGAACGTGGTTTCCCAGGAGAGCGTGGTTCTTCCGGTCCTCAAGGTCTTCAGGGTCCTCGTGGTCTTCCTGGAACTCCTGGTACTGATGGTCCCAAGGTAAGATTAAAATAATAAATTTGTTATGAACAAAATGATACTTAGTATTATTGTGTCATATAATAGTGACAGTGTCCTTCAGATGACATATCATTGATAACTTATTTAGGGTGCAAGTGGTCCATCTGGTCCCAATGGTGCCCAAGGTCCTCCTGGTCTTCAAGGTATGCCTGGTGAGAGAGGAGCTGCTGGTATTTCCGGACCCAAGGGTGACAGAGTAAGTGTCAGTTTTTTGTGTGTCATTCTACTTGTAAAAATTGGCAATAATTTATGATTTCATAAATATAGGGCATATCTGATTTACAATGATAACAGAAAATTTAAAATTTAAATAATCTGTGACATAACCTATGTCACAAAAAGATGACTGAAAAATCACATTCTTTATTTAGAAATAAATGGGCCTTAAATGTGGTCTGCCCCCTGCATAGGCACCTACTGCACTAGTAGTAATTCCACCCCAGTAACTCAAGTAAGAATATGGTTTCAATCATGACAAAATAACAAACTTCTCAACAGCTGAAAACCATTATTACAAGTCTGTTTCTACAAAAAAACATAAAACTATTTACAGAAAAAGTGAGATATCCCACTTAATCAAATAAATGATACTGTACATGGACTAAATTAGATTATTATTTATTATGCTTTGTAAACCATGAAGAGTCAGGGATAAATAAAAAAATAACATCTATAGGCATTCTTTTCTTAGATATCAGTATATAACTAAAAAAAATGATATACCTGATTAGACCTTAATATTTTCTTCCATCTATAAGCTTTAATATAAAGAAATAGTATTCATAGTCCAAAGTTCACTTGTTATTTGCATATTTACATTATATTGACACTGAGTGGAAACTACCACACTTCTTACTTGACAAAGATATTCCTCCTACTCAGCTTTAGATCAGCATCCATTTTGCACATAAATAATGGTGATTGATAGAGTCTGAAGAGTAAGGTTGGATAAGCAATATGTCTACACATTCAAGTTCAACTGAAATCTGTAGATAAATGGAAACTTAACCCAAGCAAATCATTAAAAGCCCAAGGCAGTTGTCCAGTATCTGGGCATCTGCAGTACCAAACCAGCCAGCTCAAATTAGTTGTACTCCACATAAGTTTGAGCTGCAACAACCAGTTAACTAGATTAATTATGTAACCAGTGGATACCAGTAGACATCCAAACACCAGCAGCAACCACAACTAGCCATTGCCATTCAGTAGTTCTCAACTGTTCAGATACTGAATCTTTATGGAAGGTTGGACAGGTAACAAGCATGTCTCATCCACATACACACACGATCACCATAGGACGAAGAGCTGTATACACATATCTATTGTTCAATCAGCATTGATTTCATTGCCTTTCGTGGGCCCATTATAATTTCCCTTACTGTAATATGTATTACAATGGTGTACTTGAAAACATCACCGCACCAATTATAGCTATTTAGTCCCTCATTTAATAACCATTCATACTAACTGGACTAGGTTCTGCTGAATAAATAAATTTAAGATGACAATTTCACCTCCCACAAAGCACATATAATGTGCTTTATATAGTCATCCTGTAGAAACACAGTGCCTTTCCCTTTCATCATATCTAGTTCATATAAAAAGCATCACTGTAAATCAGTATCTGGATATTACTTGATATTTACACTAATATTAATATAATGTTGTCTTTTTTTATAGGGTGACACTGGTGAGAAAGGCCCAGAGGGTGCTTCTGGCAAAGATGGTTCAAGAGTAAGTATGAATACACTATAGCAGTGGTCCCCAACCAGTAGCTCACAAGCAACATGTTGCTCACCAACCCCTTGGATGTTGCTCCCAGTAGCATCAAAGCAGGTGCAAATTTTTGAATTCCAGGCTTGGAGGCAAGTTTTGGTTGCATAAAGACCAAGTGCACTGCCACACAGAGCCTCCTGTAGGCTACCAGTCCATATAGGGACTACCAAACAGCTAATCACAGCCCTTATTTGACATCCCCATGGACCTTTTTCATGCTTGTGTTGCTCTCCAACTCTTTTTTACAGTAAAAAAGGTTGAGGACCCCTGCACTATAGCATGGAAAAGAAAAGAAAAAGAAGAAGAAAAAAAAGAAAAGAAAAAAAAAACTTGATTTGTTGTATGTTAAATGCAAATCTATGGCCTCTATATTATTTACAAGTACACTATATGATCATTAATACGTACAAATGTAATTTATACTTATGTATGGATTAAAGGGCATGTAAAGGCAAAAATATAAAATCCCATTTTTACTTTCTTTAATGAAAAAGAAATCTATCTCCAATATACTTTAATTAAAAGATGTCTACAGATTTTATCATAAACCTGACTGTATGCAGTGCAATTCCCCCTTCTTTTACTGCTGTTGATAGGAATTGTCAGATGGTCCCCAACTGCTGTGCAGGTAAACGATCATACTTTCAAATGGCAGGGGGAGCCCCCCCCACCTTACTTCCCAGAACTCGAGCAGCATTGTTGGATTCCCTGTAGAGATTTGTATCCAGAGACGCAGTGCAGTCTCTATATTATGATTATTAATCAGTCTTGCTGTATTGGCTTCTATGGCAGATATTATTTGACTTGTGCTGTTTTGATAATTTATGACAATCCCTAAGCTTAACCTTCCAACTGAAGCCCAGACCACACTGAGCATGTGCGAGTCTTGATATTGCAGAAATGTCTAACAAAGTTACAAGATGACAGCCCCCTGCGCCAACTTTGAAAGCATAAATCATTTGTCTTATTAGGCTGCTGGTGCAGTAAGTTCATGTTTATATTTAGTATACATAATACAGCATTTCTAACATTATTCTATTTTAGATTTTAGTTGCCCTTTAAGTTTAAAGTTAATTCAGCGGCAAATCTAAATATATATAATTTGGAGCATTTGGAACACAAATTAAAAACAGAATGGTTAGTGATATTCTTGTTTATTTGACATTAACTTTTTATTTCAGGGTTTGACTGGTCCAATTGGTCCCCCTGGTCCTGCTGGTCCTAATGGTGAGAAGGTAAGAGACATTTTTCCATAAAATCCATTTCGTTTTTCATAATTATTCTCTCAGGTGCAATTAAGAGGTGAGAAACTAAAAGGTGCAAAATGACTGCAGAAGACAACAAGTAGTCTCTATAGCAGCTGAATTGATTCTCATTATCTTCTGACAAACCATTACAAGTGAATTATATAGTTTCTTACTATACTGAGTACTTAGAAGTATCTCAGTGTAGTGACCATCATTGTAAACTCTAGATAATAGCATTAGCGACACCTACTTTATCTCTTTGAGGATAAACCATTAAGAATTAGTTTTATTTTCACACAATAGGGTTATGTACAACATATTGTTTTAGTATAATTTACATATATGTAAAACGATGTTGCAACTGATAAACAGTAGAATAAATACGTTGATATCTACTAAATTGATCAGCAATAGTCAGTAGACATTGTTTAAAATTCTTACAGTTCAATGTTTCCTGTAATACATTACTGCACAAAAATGAGGTTCATGAACTGAAAAGTGTAATATTGTCTTTTTCTTTTTAGGGTGAATCTGGTCCTTCTGGTCCACCTGGTATTGTTGGTGCCCGTGGTGCCCCTGTAAGTTGATTGAACAAAATTAACTTATTCTGTCACTTTATTCTATCACTCTATTTTTTTTCCTCTTGCTACAAAATTATGACACTTGCTTTTGATTGCGGCCCTCTCATATTGTCATTTCTCTGTGATCATTAACTGCACTTCCAGAACACATATAGAGAGAGAGAGGGACAACTATAACAATACATTTATAAAGTACACCTAACACAACTCAAAAGACATAACCAGAAAGTTAATAAGCATCATACAGTTCTTTTTTTTTTTTGCTTCAATGTCATATTTCAATTGAAAAAGTACTACTTTAATGCATTTGGTACTGTTTATTATTATACATTACAATAGCAAACAAATCAATATTATATTATGTTTCTATTACAGGGTGATCGTGGTGAGAATGGCCCTCCGGGTCCTGCTGGTTTTGCTGGTCCTCCTGTAAGTACTGACCTCTTAATTACAGAAAATAGACATAATCCCTTTTTTTACTTTAGTTTTTATTTCTTTGATAAAAAAGTGTATGGCTTCTGGCATATTGTTCCACTTTTTTTTATTGGACAGAAGGCTCTATCCACATGTATGATATTATTCTCGTTTAATGTGTCCAACATAATAAGAAAGTGTAAGGGCAACATAGATATAGTGGCCCATATCAGGGTGGGTTCAACTTTTTCAGGTGTCAAATATGGAATTAACTGAAGTCATGGATTGGTCAGCTGACTCTTTATTGTAAATAGGGATGTGATATTATTTTCACAGGCCCAATCTAACACATCTGTGGCTAAGACACTGCCTAAATAGAGTACTGTCTGATATAAAATACTTTTACAAAAGCAAAAAAAATGGCCTATTAGAATAACATATTCTTAACATTTTTATAATGGTTGTAACCAAGTGTAGTAGAGATTATTAGTTATAGGGAAAAATGAATAAGTATAATCTAGATCTCCATTGAATAGAATAGACCACACTGTAATAAAAACACATTTAATATATATATCAGAAGTACTGGTTAAAATTTTAATTTTAATTCATACATTTTAATTTATGACAGTATCATACGTATTATTCATTTATTTGGAAACACTTTTTAATGAATATGCTTTTGTGTTACAGGGTGCCGATGGTCAATCTGGTCTTAAGGGTGATCAAGGTGAATCTGGCCAGAAGGGTGATGCTGGTGCTCCTGGTCCTCAGGGTCCATCTGGTGCTCCCGGCCCTCAGGTTGGTTCTACATTTGCTTAATTGCATCATTATTAATTTAAAACATATACATGTACCAGGTGCAGGTCTCTGTTCACAGATGACTTCTTTAAGAGAGACATTTTGTATCACAGGAAACACCAAACACATTTCTAGAAACAGATAATTGTATACACACGCCACAATTCTTCTTCTTCTTATGCTTTAATTATATTCTACAGGACTTTGCAGAAATTATATATCATTCACACAAATATCTGACCCAGTGGAGCTTACAATTTAAGGACCCTATCCCAAACCAAATCACTAGAGACAACTTTATTAGGAGCCTTTATTAGGAGAACTCTCTATTTACCTGCTTGTAGGTTTTTGACGTATGGGAATAAAATGGAGTACCCAGAGGAAACCCATATAAGCCCAGGGAGAACATACAAACTCCTTGCAGATAGTGTCCAAGCTGGAATTGATCCCAGGACCTCAGCACTATGTAGATAGAGGGGGTTATTTATCAAGGTCCGAATTTATCTCAATATTGGCTGCTACAAAATCCGATCTAACCCTAGCTCAGGTTTTTAACACTTATTTATTATTACATTTTCCCGAAAATCACCTTTGCGGGTAAAGCTCAGATTTAAACGATTTTTTCGTGAATTTTCACCAAAACCTCCGAATTTTTTTTTTGGAGATTTCACCCAAAAGCTCAGAAAACATAGTGAAATTGCCCGAAACCCCTGACACAACCAAAAATCAATGGGACTGTTCCCATTGACTTTTATGCAACCTCGACAGGTTTCAGATGCGGTGTTTTTATATTCGGGCTTTTTAGCCCTCGGGGTTTAACAAATTCCAAAAAATTTGTGCTTTTTTTTAAATGTCCGATTTTATAAAAATATCACAAATTTTTCGGATTTTGGGGAATTTCGGAGCTTAGTAAATAACCCCCATAATGTTCAAGTTCAGATTCAGATTCACCCATTTGCTGTTGTTGAATGACACTTTAACTTCTGTTTGAAACAAAGGGAGGCAAAAAGCACTCTAAGGCATCTCCAATATGCCTCAGAGGAAAGGCTATCTCCCATAAACTCCATTTTATTCAAATAATCCAAATTTGTAATAATTATTTCCTTTTTATCTATAATAATAAAACAGCAGCTTGTAATTGAACCAAACTAAAATATAATTAATTGGAAGCACAATCAGCCTGCTTGGTTTATTTAATGTTTACATGAAAATCTAGCAGACAAGGTATGCAGATCTAAATCTGAGCATTCTGGATAATAGGTCACATAACTTTACATTACATAGAATGGCAGCTTTAAGTCAAAAAAGCTTCTATGGCATACTTGAATCTTACTAAGTTCCAGAATGGTACATGCATATTATACGGAGTAACATAACTATGATTGTTACAATCTCAGAATACAGAATATTACCACAAATTCTCACTATGGATATCTATCACTATCTGCCCAAGATACACACCCCATTAGTTAACCAGTAAATAAAACAGGGTGTCTTTGATAGGAAGCAAATGGAAATCCACTACATTCCATCACAGACTCTATACACTTGATAAGAATGAAAATAAAACAACTCTTTTTTTTTCTTCTTCTCAGGGCCCAACTGGTGTTTTTGGTCCTAAAGGAGCTCGTGGTGCTCAAGGTCCTGCTGTAAGTATGATTCATAAAATCTTAATAATCCCACAGAGTTATGTTGAAAACCTTTTCCAATATTTCTATTGTATGAAAATCAGCTAAAATCTCATATTGGAGCTACATAATAAATATGTATTTGTTATTATTACAAAGGGTGCTACTGGATTCCCTGGTGCTGCTGGAAGAGTTGGTACCCCAGGTCCCAATGTAAGTGGAATATTTCTAAAATACATCATATTTACAGATGATATTCATTTTTTTACTATTAAGAGATTATTCTCTTAGATGTGGATTATTATGTGTGTGTGTGTGTGAATCATGAGAGCAATGAATATACTGTAAATTATATCCTTATAAATGGTGCTTACTGCTGTCATCAGTTATAATTAGTACTCAGTGGTGTAATTTTTGTCACTCAACTCACAGAAACTTGTGTATTATAATTAATATTGTACCCCCTGTTGTAAAATATGCAGCTATTAGGAGCCACCTTGGATTTACATTTCCTATATAAAAGCATTCAACTTTTGGCTTCCTGGGACTACTTATATTTTACAAAAAAAGGTTACATTATTCACTATAGATACGTTAACTTTGTAAAATTTTTCCACATATGGTGCAATAAGTTTCTGGAAAATTACTCCTTATCATCCATATAAATCAACCACGATATGGCATATGTGTGTCTTTGTGTTCAGTTATTTTATAGATATATTATACTAGCTTCATCCTATACTCATTTTTTAAGTCATGTTATCTTATTAGTGGACTAAATATATCTCATATTAGTTGTTTTTATACCTTATAAAATTAATGGTGAATTAGCCACATATCCATTAAGCAATAAGCAATGGCTAAGTAATCAATTAAAATGTTTGTTTTTATATTAGTATACAATTTGGCCATGTTAAAAAAAAAAAAAAATTAAATATATCTCTAGTCTGCTCTATAATCATTATTTTCAGATACTCAGTACTTCAGTTCCATTTTCAGCCTTCCTTAAAACAGTTATGATGTACATGATTAAATAAGGAACAATGATCCCTCCCCATTAAAGATGTTAGGAGGAATTCAATAATCTTATGTACAGTACAGTTCATATACTGTAACTCTGAGGTAAATTCTAATAAGGTATTTATTATGTTTTGTAATACATACTTTCCATTGAGTTACAGTATAACTGATGGCATCACTAACCACTGTTGACAAGGATTTCATTAACAGGATATTTATGTGTTTTGTATATTATAATAATATTATGTTCCAATAGTGGCATCATTGATGTTACCTGGGATAATATGTCTAGTCATTGGCTCTATAATTTCCTACCAGGATCCACTAACAACTGTAACTAACTGGAAAGGTCATAGTTGGAGTCAGGCCTAATTTTAGGGCAAGGCTTATGACCATGCATTGTCTTTGATAAAACTAGAAAATACATATTACTTCAATATTTACTATGGGTTAGCTATTTATATTCAGTAGTTATATCATTTCTTCTCAAGCTGGCAACTCTTTATACTTTAACAGCCCAGCTCTGTGTTTAGTCTACGTTCATGTAGAATCTACAAATAAATTATCTTTATGGATCCATGCCATGCATAAAGACATCAGGCCTGCGGCCTCATTATTTTGGGACTGGTATATACCTGATTAGTCTAAAGTCCTATAATGTAGATGTAAAGGTGTTTAAAAGTGTCTAACTCTAAATGTATTTTATTGTCATCCACAGGGTAACCCTGGACCTCCTGGTCCTCCCGGATCTGCTGGTAAAGAAGGACCAAAGGGTGTACGTGGTGATGCTGGTCCTCCTGGTCGTGCTGGTGATCCAGGTCTTCAAGGAGCTTCTGGTGCTCCTGGAGAGAAGGGAGAGCCTGGTGAAGATGGTCCTTCTGTAAGTGCTATTGCAGACAATATACAACAGTTGGAGCTGTAGAAGGCTCATTTATTGAAAGGGTGTCTTTACATAGCTGCACAAAATTTAGAATTTGTAGGTAAAAGTAGCCAAAGTGTTACACCTTGTTAATTTTCCACAGAAAGAGTTAGTGGACATCCCTTTAATTAATGGCTAACTCAGGCAACTAATAAATACAGGTTAATAGCCTTTTGATGTTGTGCACTAAAGGTGCCCTTCACCCTTAAACATAATGTACAAGGTTAGAGGATGCATTCTGTGTATAGAAAGCTTTTTCTATACCCCTATGCAAACTTGTGTTTACCAACTTCTATTTGCAAGCCCAAAACCCCCACAGCATACTGTACCATATGTACAAAAGAATGAATGGAGCACCATGCACCATGCAGTGTATTGATGGTTCAAATGAAAACTTTGGGAGATGGCAAAGACTTCCAGATTATACTGTTGACAACATTGCATAGATGACTACTATTTGTAGTCTATGTAATATCTTATAATATTAATTATGTTTACACTGTTCTATTTAAAAATAATAAAATGTAACTTAAAACAATGTACATTGAAGGAAAATTAAGCCCTATAAACTTAAAAATAACATGTTTTTATTACTTTAAATTTTATGAGAGCCATTGGATAGCCAACATAAAGCAGTGCATGCATTGATGATCATATATTTTGTCAGGGGGCACATATAACATTTATCCTTTATATCTCCCTTAGGGTCCAGATGGCCCCCCAGGCCCTCAAGGTTTGTCTGGACAGCGTGGTATTGTTGGTCTGCCAGGTCAGCGTGGTGAAAGAGGATTCCCTGGACTTCCTGGCCCATCTGTAAGTGTTAATTTTCTCAGCTAAAAAAGAAATATATATATATATATATATATATATATATATATATTTATCTATCTATATATATATATATAATCATTATCATCATTAGTTACAGATAAGATTAAACTTGATGCATCTGTATATGTAGCCCAGTGGTTGGCCGACTTTTTGGTCAGACTCTCGTCCTTTACTAATAACAAGATTAAAAATGTATTAAAATATTGGTGTATCTGACATTTAAACATCATTCCAATACTATGTACATCGGTAATGTTTCACACCAAAGTTCACAATATTTGGCTTTTTCCAATAACTGGCCTTCAGAATGAATCCCATATTCCACTGCTACAAGCTACCGCAGAGAGGCCATGACCACACTTTGGGAACAAACATCCTTCAGTGGGAAAAATAAATATATTTTACTGTTTTGCCCAGATTTAGTTTCTTTATCATCTGTTTAAATTTGTTAACCAAAGTATCAAATTAAGAATATAAAAATTACATGGATTCTATTGGCTTTTAATTATCCTTAGTAGAATTCTTACTCCAATGTGAAATGGAGAAGCACATTTGCTAGAAGATCTTAGTAAACTCATAGAATTTTGTCAAAAGGGTTTTAATACTTGAGAATCCCTTTAGTGATACCATCCATAACACTCATATTTGATCCTACCATTCTCAGCCCTTTATTTATACTGCTTGGCTGCATATATTGTAAGATTTTGATAATCTAATTTTTAAATTTTTCTTAAGGGTGAACCTGGCAAACAAGGAGGCCCTGGATCTTCAGGAGACCGTGGACCCCCTGGCCCTGTTGGCCCACCTGGTTTGACTGGACCTTCTGGAGAGCCTGGACGTGAAGTAAGTAGGGATCACTACTATCAAGTTGCTGACTAAAGCACTTTTGTTTAACTTTATTGAATTTGAAGCCACCATAGAACTTAGACTAGTCATGGAAAAGTTAGTTTTGTTGTGTCATATTATATCAATATTGCAAGTCTGTATATAGTTTATTAACGTATATATGCATGTACAAAATATTACTGAATTCCTAGGCCTAAAGTAAATGTTAACTGATAGCACTGATCAGGACTGATAGCATGTGGATGAGGCAAAGTAACAGAGATCTTCCTTTAATATGCATATTTTTGCATTCTTTACTAGGGATAATTAGGATATTAAATTATATATTTAATGACTACAATCATACAGAATGTACTGCCCTACTTAGCTTTTTCTACATGCCCCTCTGGCAACTGTCAGCATGTGTATGTAGCAACGTAAGTTTAGACTCAAACTTGAGACCTGAATTTCTGAACTTGACACAGTGAACATGTTTGGGTCTGAATACATAATCTGAGTGGATTGCAGCAATGCAGCAGTATAAGGTTGAGACTGAAACATATGGGCTTGTGACATTGTGTGCTCACTGTGAAGGCTGCACAATGCCATGAAGACCACCATAGCTTGATTTGTAGCTATAGATTACTGTCTACAGTTAAAGGTTGTCTAAACATGGCTAAATTGTGTATGGCTAAATTGTGTAAGGACTCTTTTGCACAGAAAGCGGAATATGTTGTACCAAGATCTGACTAATGTTTAAAATCTATTTTAGGGTAACCCTGGATCTGATGGCCCACCTGGTCGTGATGGTGCTACTGGAATTAAGGTAATACTGCCTAGATATTTTGTTAGTCTTAGACTATATGCACTGTAATTTTCCTGTCTCCTAAAGTAGTAACATAACTGGTGTATATATGCTTAAATACATTTGTGCCCAAGAGGATCTTTTGATATATTTATAGATGAAAGTAATATTTAAAAAACATATGGATCATGGTGGTTCACATTCAGAGTTGTTACATTTCATTTCATTATACAACTTCTTATGAAACTAGTGAATTACAAATACAATAAGATAAACTGTCCAATAAGAGGAAATAAAATACACCTCGGCATGATGAAAACTTTTTCAATCTTTCAGGGTGACCGTGGTGAGACTGGCCCACTTGGAGCTCCTGGTGCTCCTGGTGCCCCTGGTGCTCCTGGACCAGTTGGCCCAACTGGAAAACAAGGAGACAGAGGAGAGTCTGTAAGTATCAGTATTGTATGTTATATAAGAAAAGCTCTCAAAATCATACATGCACATATTCTATTGTGTTTATTTCACATGTGTTTGATTGTAGTGTTCTGGTTTCTATATACAAAATCACAAATATCAGAAATTGTAGTAAAATTGAGTAAAAAAGGTAGAAAAAGTAGAAATTTTGTATTAACTGGCTCCAAAAGTAGTTTAATAATAATAATAATAATAATAATAATAATTGATCAAACCAAGCTTTGAAAATAACATTGTTATTATTTTTATTTCCCTTCTTTATGTATTCTGTTGAATGAATACCCAAGAAAACCTTTCCCAAATTTCAGGCAATACTTATCTAAGATATCTAGTGATGGGGTTTACAGAAACGAGTAGTGGAATCATGGTCATAACATATATTCTACACAGCAGGATATTTCATACTTTGATTATCCTAAATATATCATTTTTGGTATATCCTTTGGACAGGAGCATTTACCCAAACCAACACTATTGTAGGTTTTTACAGAACAAAAGGAACTGACAACTCAAAGAAAACCACCAAACCAAAAAACTAATTGTGATTTAAATAGGAACATCACCAAGAATAAATAAAAATATGCTACTATCCTCCAATGCCATGTAATGATTAATACAATGTGATAGTGTATGTACACTTGCAGTTCAGCAAAAAAGCTTGCTAGTGGAGATTAAAATTTAATTAATGTATTTTCCAGCAAACATTAAGGGAGTGAGTTATCAACATTTGAAATCACATTTTTTGAACTAAAACTCATGAATTAGAATTTTCCTTTCACAAAATCAAATGTATGATATGTATTAAGTGTAAAAAATTAAAATGTCAAATGTCAGCATCTAAAAGCAGCGGAGTTCATGTAAAAGTGAATAGGAGCTGTCTATGTCAAACATTTTTCCAATGTGATTTTTTTCAATAATTTCATTCACTGAAATTGATAAACAGTACAAATTCTATTTATTTGAGCAATCCTTCATGATTTTATTAATCAGAGTTTTTATATTCAGATTTTTGTTATTAAATAAGCAAACATCAAATTTGTAAAATGTTCATTGAAAGTAGAAAAATACCTTTTAACATTACACAAGTTCAAATTTTGATAAGTAGGTCCTTAACAGCAACTTTATTTTTATTAATGTGGCCTTATCATTAAATTAAAAGAAAAAGCTATCTAGAGTAAACAGTCTGTCCCGGTATGCATTTAAAAAAGGGCATATTTCATCAATTCATATATTTTTATGAATTTTCTGTTATTTAAACTTCAAGTAACAATTTGAATTCACATACATTCACAGATTTTTTAAACCAATTATATACATAGTTAAACACATGAACACTGTTTATTATAAAGTCCATCCATAATATTTAACATAAATATATCTTTTTTTTTAGGGACCCCAAGGTCCACTTGGTCCTTCTGGTCCTGCTGGTGCTCGAGGCTTGGCTGTAAGTAACATTTATTTTTCTTATTAGTATTTTTATTACTGTTCACATAGTATTAAAAAAAATTATGTTTTAATACAATAAACTGCAATGTGGGTAAATTAAATATTTTAAACATGATATGGCTGAGAACCATCCTGAGATAAGTGTTATGTAAACCATAAAACTATAGTATCTGTTTCCATGAGCATCCTAAAAGTAAATGGTGAAAATTAACTTGTAATTGATCTTTGGCTTTCTCTTACTAAAAAGTATAGTTGTTATGAGTTTGCTAAAGCCTGTTTTATAGAATGTGGTATACCTGTAAATAAATTGTAATTTATTAGAATTACCACGCTTCTGCAGATGGGATTGAAGAGTTTTATAATCAACTCCTCAGTTATAATAAGAAAAGTCTTTCAACTCACTAATTAATCCATACATAGAATATGGATCATAATACTTATACAATAGTAAGGCTTTTTCGTAATTAAAAAATGTAAACCAACTACAAGAAACATGATAGTCCTAGAAGCTTATATATGCATGCATTTCTGAAAGAATTTATTGCATTAAATCAACCAAGGGAAATAAAATTACAATCTTGTTTTTTCTTTTATAGGGTCCTCAAGGTCCACGTGGTGATAAGGGTGAAGCTGGTGAGGCAGGAGAGAGAGGACAGAAAGGTCACAGAGGATTCACTGGTCTTCAGGGTCTGCCTGGTCCCCCTGTAAGTGAATACTTAATAAAAGAAGCCTTAATACAACAGAGTTCAATGGATGAATGAATCATATCATTAATATGGATGTCATAAATACACACTGATCACATTTTGACTATTTAATACTTACTTGAATATTTAAGGAAAACTGTCATAACCAGCTGTCCCAACCACAATCCCAAGTGTGCTTAAATGCCCTTTAGAACAGAATAATAAAGGTTTCTAATTATTAGTCAAGCAATGGATATATGTAGACTCTGCCTTTACTAACTAATTTCAAGCCCTAGGGTTCCTAAAACATAGGAGTCCAGTTTCCATCTACAAGATTTGAGAGCTCTGCTTCTCAGTGGCTGTTTCAAACCAGTAACTAAAGAATGTGTAAGATGAAAAGTACATTTATCAATGGTCAAATAAAAACAATCAAATATTTTCTATTTTACAGGGTTCTGCTGGTGATCAAGGTGCTACTGGTCCTGCTGGTCCTGCTGGTCCTAGAGTGAGTAATATAAAATAAATGTAATACCTTTTTATGATGTTTAATAATATTTATATACCCCATGCTTTACTAAAAACGTATCTTCTCTTGTGTAGGGTCCCCCTGGCCCTGTTGGTCCTTCTGGAAAAGATGGCTCTAATGGTATCTCTGGTCCCATTGGTCCACCTGGTCCACGTGGTCGTAGTGGTGAAACTGGCCCCTCTGTAAGTATAATTTAAAAACATGAGTAAATGGAAATGTTTCCAATAGCATTAGTATTTTGTATTCATTGTAATGAATGCCAATAAAGTAAAGATTACATAATGATTAAATTTTTACATCCTCTAATAGGGTCCACCTGGTCAACCTGGCCCACCTGGTCCCCCTGGTCCTCCTGGCCCTGGAATTGACATGTCTGCTTTTGCTGGCCTATCTCAACCTGAAAAAGGACCCGACCCTATGCGTTACATGCGTGCTGACCAAGCCTCCAGCTCTCTCCCTGTTGATGTTGAAGCCACTTTGAAATCCCTCAATAACCAGATTGAAAACATCCGCAGCCCAGATGGTACCAAGAAGAACCCAGCCCGCACATGCCGTGACCTGAAACTCTGCCACCCTGAATGGAAGAGCGGTATGTTCAGAATGACATTGCACTTTCTAATATGTTATTGCACATTGAAATAACAGGCGCAAAGTTAGCTCCAGCAGCCCATAGTAACCAATACATTTTTCCTTTCAAACACTAGTTTAGTAAAAGCGAACTCATGTTCAATAACTAGGTTATGTGACCTCGTGCAAACTTTGTCCCTATTATATCCTCACGCCAGATTTAAAAAATTATTGGGTAATGTCATAAATGGTTTTAAATTTGCTACTTGTCTAGTAACCTATAGAAACCGATCATCAGGTAGCATTTGCTGATCAACTGTTTGAAAATAATTATCTGGTTGCTATGGGATACTATATGTGGGCAAACTTAACACTTTGTATTACATTAGCTTGTTAGTATTGTACATTTTTATTAAGTGTATATAAATTCTAAAATACGCAACAGAAATTTATCTGAACTTTTATCTTCAGAAAGTACAATAGACTGCAACAGAAATATTGAAATGAGAATAAGACTATTTAATAATAAAACTGTTAAAAGGAATCAATAGTCAACAGTGTCATGTTAGTACTGTACATAACAATTACTATTGTTCTTTTAATTGTAGTGGCATTTTTTGTAAATATGTTTCTTTACTTTTAGGTGACTATTGGATTGATCCCAACCAGGGCTGCACTGTTGATGCTATCAAAGTTTTCTGCGACATGGAGACTGGAGAGACCTGTGTATACCCCAACCCATCAAAGATCCCCAAGAAGAACTGGTGGAGCGCCAAGGGCAAGGAAAAGAAGCACATTTGGTTTGGAGAGACAATCAATGGTGGTTTCCAAGTAAGTATTCTATGGCTATACCCTTTTTTTATTATCACATTTTGTAAATTCAAGAAGGATTGCTACATATTGTTTCTTGGCATATACATAAGTAATAATGTTAATGTCTCTAGACCTTATAACGATAAACCATGTTATGACTATGGTGAATAAGAATGACAGCCAACCCTCATGTTTTCTGTCTTGACCTTTTCAGTTCAGCTATGGAGATGACAGTTCAGCACCCAACACTGCTAACATTCAGATGACCTTCCTGCGTCTGCTGTCTACTGATGCATCCCAGAACATCACTTATCATTGCAAGAACAGCATTGCATTTATGGATGAAGCTTCAGGCAACCTCAAGAAGTCTGTTTTACTCCAAGGATCCAATGATGTAGAAATCAGAGCTGAGGGCAACAGTAGATTCACTTACAATGCCTTGGAAGATGGCTGCAAGGTACTTTTGTTGCTTATTATAAAATACAACATGTAACACATTTTCAGCTGAACCATTTGAGCTCTTGACAAAAATGCTAATCATTATAGAAAAGAAAATTTTGCACATAGTTGGCCTTTTACATGATATACCAAATATTTGAAGGCCAAGTTGTTTTAAAAAGACGTACTTGTGGAAGCCTATGGAGCCACTGGTAGATATGGAGCATAAAACACACTTACAAAGCTGCATTCACTTTGTTGGCATTGAAAATAGAAATATCATATTATACAAGACTTTAAAAACTATAAATATGAAGAAAACAATCTGTCATTATTATTATTAATACTAATAAAGATGATGATTGTTTAGATTGCATTACTATAGCCAACAACTTTGTCCTTTTTCTTATAGAAACACACTGGCAAATGGAGCAAGACAGTTATTGAATACAGGACACAGAAAACATCTCGCCTGCCCATCGTAGACATTGCACCTATGGATATTGGTGGTGCTGATCAGGAATTTGGTGTTGACATTGGCCCAGTCTGCTTCTTGTAAAAACCAAAAAAGCATAATAAAATAAATAAAACCCTAAGGACCTGAGTACTTTCCAATCACTTTTAGGACTTCTGCACTGAATGGCTGAACCGACCCCAAATTTCCATTCATCCACGCGCTTACATTTTGGACTTTTTTTTTTTTGAATTGCAAGGCCAGAACTGGGCAGACTGAAAAAGTAAAATCACGGTATTATTTATTTATTGTCTTCCTGTAAGACCTATGGGTCAGGTGAAGGTTTGAAACTAACTGGCATGTTTGAAGGCCCTCTAACTGTTGTATGAAGTGCAGTTTAAAGCAGCCCTCCCCTCTCACAGTGTATATCAACAGAAAAACTGTGTGTAATTGAATGAAATGGTGCTATTGTAAAACAGTTTTGTATTTTAAAATATCAACTGATATAAAAAAATCTTTTTGGAAAGTACAAGTTGATCTGGGCTTTGTTCTTTTATATTTTTATATACTGTAGATAGAAAGAAAAAAATTCCAAGGATTGTCAGTCCACCTTCTTTTGTTGTGGTTTTTTCCAATATGAGATGAAGGAAGTTTAGGGCAATATTAGAACTTCCCAGGTTTAAGCTACCTCACACTATCTAAAACCGAAAAGACAAAAGTGAAATCTTGAAGCTGAACTAAACATGCAGTACTGTAGGAGTCAAAGAAACAGTCATTTATGGAACAATCTTGGGTTACGTTCTCAAGTTCAGGTGCTTATCTTATGCTTTTGGGTTCTGCATCTGGGAGAAGACTGAGAGGAAGATCAAAGATTGAGGATCAATTTGATGGCACAAAGGAGTGAATAATGTTGAATAAAGAGTTGCTGTTTTTTTGGTGGAACAACTAGACAATGCCAAAGTTTAGCAGCTATAGTCTCAATAAAATCAATATTGTAGTAGGCAAGTGGTTGATGATGACAATTCAGGTCATAGCCATTCAAAAGAGACAATGTTGTCTTCCAAATATGTATGTGAATTATCTACCCCTAACATCTAAGTATCTCTGACCTTATTTTGCTGTATTTTTGAGGATCAAACAGTTAAGACACTTTGGCCAGAGGGAGGGAGGGGGAAGCAAAGAAGGGATAGGAACCAAGAATATGTACTATTTTGTATAGATTTTTTTTTTTTTAATTTCGCAATACTGATTTTCGGCATAGTAGGTTAGTAAAAATGCCCACACCAACACTAATCTTTCTTGTGAAATAATTGTCTTACTGTATCTTTTTTCCCCTCATTTTCCAATCCCTCTTCTTTTCTGCAATAAAGACTAAAAAGCTTTTTCTATTAAAAAAAAAATAAAAATAAAACATGTTTGTTTGATTTTTTATTTGTATTAAATTCCATCCTATGATGTAATCTTTGTTGAATGATGTTAATCTTATCTGGGGTATTTCATGACAGACGAAACAACACAAATAAAACTTTTAATTAAAAAAGAATATCACAAGGCTTTTTATTTTCATTGAACCCCTTTTTGTCACAATTATCCTTTTCATAAATGTAAGGATTGAATTCTTGTATTTAAACAAGGTATGTTGGAATCACAAGATATTTATGTCATTAAATGGGTGTTATAAAGTTATTCTCTATTAGCCCCATAACTGAAGATTTAAGTTGTGAAAAAAGAATTAATGTAACAATAAGGATTTTCAATGTTATATTTGTGGTATATTAATTCCACAGTATCTACAGTGTTAATTAGTCAGCTATCATTTTACCCGGGATCATAGTTAATCAATTAACCAGCAAGTACAATATAAATTGCCATTGTCATGTGTATATTGCCTAATCAATGCAACTGTGGTTCCATGTGAAATGATTTCTTACTAATTTACCCTTGTGGGTGGATATTGTGGATGCATTTAATTATTCACCTACGTCCACTGACTACTGTACTTAGAGGCAGATTTATCAAATTGCGAAATTAGAGCTCACCACAGTAAAATTCCGCCAATCTCTATTTATCCCTATGGGATTTTTAAAAGCATATTTATCAGTGGGTGAACGATAGAGTTCACCATTTGATACATATGCCTCTAAAAATCCAATAGGAATGAATAGAGAGTTGCAGAATTTTACTGTGGTGAGCTCTAAATTCACAATTTGATAAATCTGCCCCTGAGTAATGACATGCAACTTTAGGAAAAACTCAATCTGCACCCCACACTACCCGCACAAACCCTAACCCACTAAATGTTGTCATTGTAGAACCCGCACCAAACCCGTACCACTTGTAGTTTACTTCTGTGTTCACCTCTGGTTCCAAGAGAGGGAATGTTTGGGAGCAAGAGAAGGAGTGTACTTCTCCACTCTGACCCAAACTGAACCCCCCTACATTTTTGAACTGTTGCCTAAATTTCAACCAACCCTCCCTGATCCATGGGTCAACCTGCAGGTTTTGGGTACACATGCCCATCATTACTACTCATTATTACTACTACATAAATGTTTTTTTTTTCAGAACATGTTATTCAATAGTATTTTCCACATATTCCATTTCACTAGACTGTGTTGAGCATACAGGTATTTAAATATATTCAGAGTTATTATTATTATTATTCCTAATCATGTGCCTTGCTGTTTATGGCTTAAAACTGTAATTCTATGAAATGTTCTGCTTTATCAGTTTTTTTCTACTTATTGTACAGAGATGATATTTAAAGAGAGGTCTTACACTAAACAGGGCAAATTTTAAAAACAAAAGTCAAATTCTACTTCTGGTTCAAGCACAATATATATTTATATTTGCATTTTTTTTTTAGATGGGGTCAGTGAAATCAGAAGAAGGAGGCAAATAACTCAAAAACTATAAAAAAGAAAAAATGAAGACCAACTGAAATGTTGCTTAAAACTAGCCAATCTATGAGACTAAACGTGAATGTGAACCACCCCTTTAAAAAGGGGAGTCAACATGTGTTTGGTGTCCACTTGCTGGATAGAGTAGTAAGTCAGGTAGGAGTTCATACAGTAGTATCAGGGTAGATTTTGTTATAGCGCACTCTAGGAGTAGATTTATCAAAGAGTGAAGTTAGAGATCTCCACAGTCCGCAGAGTGAAATACCGCCTCTCTACATTCATTTCTATGGGATTGTTAAAGGTGTATTTAAAGGGTGATAGTGAAAGTTCACCATTTGATAAATACGCCTTTAAAACCCCCATAGAAATTAATGGAGAGAGGCAGTGTGACTTGATGTGACTTTTGCCAAACTAACTCCTTTTAGAGACAGAATTTTGCACGTGTATCAAAGCGATACTGACACATACCTATAAAAATTATAGAAAAGTGTCAGTGTCAAGTAAATGCTGCACCCGGAATAGTTCACCTCAAAGCCGCCCCAGCCCCCGCAAACATGCTTAACCAATGTCAGACTGGGATGCCAGGAGCCCACCAGAAAACCTTAGACCATGGGCTCACTTTTCAAACTTTTATTCCTCCTCTCCTCACTCAACCTCTTTATTCTCCTAGTCTTTTATATCTACTTATATATTCTTTCATTAGTAAGCATTTTTTCCCATAAATAAATACGAAATGACCATGAAATAGACCAAATGGTTAGAAGCAAGAGGCCCGCTGACACCTGGGCCCACCGGGATTTTTCCTGGTATCCCTGTGGGACAGTCCGACACAGTGCTTAACCCAGTGAAGCTGGGCTGGGGAGCAACGCGATCCTTCCATAGGCTGATTATGAATGAAAACAGGATGTTTATAGGAACGTGTCAGTAAGGCTTTCAATATGTGACATTGACGTTACTGTTCCTTTAAGTGTTTTTTTTTTTTTTTTTTAAATACACCCAGTATCTTCTTGCCTTGAGGGGTGTCTGGCCCTTGTTTACAGCTGTACAGGATATGCACATGAATTACCATTTTTGCCCAGCATGAATGTGACTGCAAAGCTTGTGGTGCACTGACATGACATACATTTTGTGCGTTACCCACTACTCTACAATCACTATGGGTAGTTTACACTGAAGTGCACAGTCTTGTAAAGTTATCTTGAAACGTACACTTCAGATTCAAAGTCTCATCTGTAATGCCAGATATGAGCAAAGGAAACCCTTGAGTTACAAGAACCTGAACATGCTATCCTACCTCATGCAAAACTTTACAAAACTTGCGCGGTATGTTTGCTGACTATGGTGAAGAAGACTAAATTGTGCCAAATAGAGGAGTAGCTCAGGGTAATAATAAATTAAGTTCAACTTACTTTTCTGTCTTTGTCTCACAGTCATGCTGTAGCATTACCTCGCATTAAAACTTGTGAAGTCTCCTCTAGGACATCTGAATGTGTAAAGTATACAGGGAGCTGGAATTCAGCACATTAGGGGGCACATTTACTATTGGTCAAATATCGAGGGTTAATTAACCCTCGATATTCGACTATCGAAGTAAAATCCTTTGACTTCGAATATCAAAGTCGAAGGATTTACCGCAAATACTTCGATCGAAGGAAAAATCGGTCAATCGAAGGAAAAATCAATTTGAATCAAACGATTCAAAGGATTTTAATCCTTCGATCGAACGATTTTCCTTCGATCAGAAATAGGTTCGAAAGTTTATGGGGAAGGTCCCCATAGGCTAACATTGATGCTCGGTAGGTAGTCAAAGTTTTTTTAAAGATACAGTACTTTGACTATTGCATAGTCAAACGATTTTTAGTTAGAATCGTTCGATGCAAAGTCGAAGGTCGAAGTAGCCAAAAAAAAACTTTGAAATTCAACGTTTTTTTCATTCGAATCCTTCACTCGAGCTTAGTAAATGTGCCCCTTAAGGTATAGTTGCAGCTCAGTAGTGAAAACATGTGAAGGCAGCAAAGTCAGGCTTGTGATCAGAAAGTAGGAACCTAAACACACAAAGGAAAGAAAAGATAGCTCTGATGTGCTCAATTCACTTGCATCTCGAAGGGCATATACAGGTATAGGATCCTTTATGCGGAAACCTGTTATCTAGAAAGTTCCGAATTACGGAAAGGCTGTCTCCCAAAGACTCGGTTTCATCCAAAATTTTAAAAATAATTTTCTTTTTAATAATAAAACAGTGCCTTATACTTAATCAAGACTGGGATATAATTAATCCTTATTGAAAGCACAACCAGCGTTTTGGGGTAATTTAAAGGGATGGTTCAACTTTAAAGTAACTTTTATTATGTTATAGAATGTCCAATTTTAAGCAACTTTTCAACTGGTTTTCATTTTTTATAGTTTTGTAGTTGTTTGTCTTATTTTCTTCTGATTCTTTGCAGCTTTCAAATGGGCGTCGCTGTCCCGTTCTAAAAATAAAAAACAAATGCTCTGTAAGGCTACAAATGTATTGTTAGTGTTACTTTGTATTCCTGATCCTTCTATTCAGGCCCTCTCCTACACATATTCTAGTGTGTTATTCAAATCAATGCATGGTTGCTAGGGTAATTTGGACCCTAGTTACCAGATTACTGAAGAGCTGCTGAATAAAAAGCTAAGGGGCAGATTTATCAAAGGTCGAGGTGAATTTTCGAATGAAATAAATTCGAACTTCGAGCAATTTTTTTGTGCACTTCGACTAGGGAATAGTCCAAATTGCCTCAGAATATAACTCTCTACGTCATTCTAAAAGTTATCTCAAAGGTGAACAGCCCCTTTAATGAAATTATTTTTTTGAAATTACAGAAAGATCGGCTATCCGAAAAACCCAGGTCCTTAGCATTCTGGATCACAGGTCCCATACCTGTAATGTAATTGCTAGTGTCACAGGCTCCTAAATACCTGTAACTCCTCACCACTCCTAATCTGGCATACATTTTTGCCCTGGGTTACAGAGGCCAACAATTATACTGGAATTCTGTAAAAAAACACACGTTGTTTTGCGCTGATATTCCCCATTAGTAGAGTAATCTGATCTCATATAAAGCTTCAAATCCAGCCAGAGCCAAAACAGATGTGCTTCTTGCTGTGCCTTACCTGCCCTGATTCAGTTACAAAGTCACACACTCAGCAGTAAGTAGAGACTTTTATATACAAGTTTTGGACTGAATGAACAACAAGTTGATAGTAGAACAAATATTTATTAGAGAAATGTATTTACACAGTCTAAACCAAAGATTTTTAGACAGCAGAATTACAACTTCTACAAAAATGTGACATTTCTGTTATTGTCCTAACAAAGACAGTTAGTTCAAGCACAGCCGCAGGATGAATCGCCCCATGTTCTGACAGGTAGAAATCTTAAATGCCACAGGATGAAGCTGAGCATTGATACCCTCTTGATTCCTGTGGCTGGAGTTGTATCCACCCAACATGCACAGTGATATCTACTACACTGAATAGCAGGGGATTACTTTCCTATCCTGGCTGCAGTCATGGTAGGGTCAAGGTCTGTGACAAAGCAATATGTGTCCAGAAATTATCCCATCGCCTTTCTTCACATAATACAAAAACATTTCTTTCTTGGTATCTGATCAGTGGCAAACTAACGAAAGCAACAAGGGATTTTGAAAATGTAAATAAACAATAAACAGACAACACAATCATTTGTTATTGCTATTATCTTCATCAGTCGTTAAAAAATCCATAAGGTGAACGATAGGATAGACCAGAGGCAAAGGGAAAGTAGCTACAGACACACACAGAAAAACTTAAGTCACATCATTAAATATTGCAGCCTACGGCAACGTCTAACACCTAAATGGCAATGGGGCTATTGGTTTTAATTACTTTAAGAAATCACAGTGTCTCAAAGCAGCAGAGCTGTAAACCGATAACCCCCCTCTTTCAGCCAATTTATTTGTTGAAATGGAGAGTAAAACTACAGTATAAACTTTAAAATCCCATAGGAATAAATTGAAAGTGGATGAGTGTTTTTATGCTGAGCTTTAATTTCACATTTGGATAAATCTGCCCCTTACTGACACTAAGGGGCAGATTTGTCCAAATGTGAAATTAAAGGTCAGCACAACAACACTCATCCACTTTCAATTTATTCCTATGGAATTTTTTAGAATTGTATTTATCAATGGGTGAAAGTTAGGGGCAGATTTACTAAATTCGAGTGAAGGGTTCGAATTAAAAAAACTTCGAATTTCGAAGTTTTTTTTGGGCTACTTCGACCATCGAATGGGCTCCTTCGACTACGACTATCGAACGATTCGAACTAAAAATCGTTTGACTATTCGACCATTCGATAGTCGAAGTACTGTCTCTTTAAAAAAAAATTCGACCCCCTAGTCGCTACCGAACTCAATGTTAGCCTATGGGGAAGGTCCCCATAGGCTTGCCTAAGTTTTTTTCATCGAAGGATATTCCTTCGATCGTTGGATTAAAATCCTTCGAATTGTTCGATTCGAAGGATTTAATCGTTCGATCGAATGAATAATCCTTCGATCAATCGAATTTCCTGCGCTAAATCCTTCGAATTCGATGGATTTCAATTCCTAGTCGAATATCGAGGGTTAATTAACCCTCGATATTCGACCCATAGTAAATCTGCCCCTTAGTGTTCACATCCCCTAGGAATGAATGAAAAGTGGGGGAGTTTTTCTGTGGTGAGCTCTAATCTCACATTTTGATAAATCTGCCCCAAGGGCCCTATTTATGATACATGGAACCTTCGGGTTTAAGCAAGGATAACCAAATCCTTGTGTGGGTTTGCTAACTCACGCTGGTTTTCAGGCCCCATTTTCCCTCAGCAATTTTCATTTTGTTTTCAGCAGGGTTTTGTTAAAATAACATTTGGCCACCTAAAAGCTGGCAAAATTTTTCATTAAATAAAAAGCAACTCAGGGAGAAAAATTTGGGTCTACAACCCAGTGCTGAGTTAGCAAACCCACACAGGGTTTCGATTATGATTGCTCGAGCTCCAACATTTATAAATAAGGCCATAAGTTTAACCACTATATATATCCCTGTAATGTGATTTTTCTCTTCTTATATTAAGTTATATGTGTCTATTTAAAAGGTGATGAACTCCGTTAAATTAAAATAAATATCCAGTTGACACTATTTGCAATTGTTGCTTAAGAATTACTAGGACTAGCATTTTTTCTTTTTTAGAATATAACAACAATGCATAAAACAAATCTATTGTTTCATGAATTTAGGGGCAGATTTATCTTGCAACAGGGTTTGCTTGGTAAAAAAAACAAACAAATTAGGCATTTTAGATCAGTTTATGTTTGCTCCACTACAGTTAAGAAAAAAAGTGTCAGAATACTTGATCTGCAATTTGCAGTGAAATTAAAAGACAAATAAACTCAAACACACCAGAAAGGTGCCAATCTGTTAGGACGCCCCCAGGGACTATAATGACTTTGTTTATATCATATGTTGGTGCTTCTGTTTGGAGAAAAGTGTACCAGGCAAAGAGGTCTATCTTTTGAATGCAGTGCCACCATCTCTGCAGATGTCACTCAGATGTTCTTTGCTGTTCCAGACAGCCCACATGTGCATAAGGATAAAAATGTGAACTCTAAAGCTAAAGTTTGAAGTTTTACTCTATTGCACATGATCCCAGCGGATTCCTGGGACATCAACAGAGACAATAGTGTGAGGATTGTACCCTGGCCTGGTGAACTTTTCATTGAATAAGAGCATCAACCTAAGGTCTAAGGTAAGTGATTATTATCCACTTAGGGTTCTTAACACCCCCCTAGTGTATTTGTGTTGATTTGCCCTTTAAAGATTCAGAGTTGTGATAGAGCCCAATGAGGCTGCTGAGCCCTCAGTCTTATGTTTCTTATCCCCCCCCCCGCACATTCTTGTGTAAATCATCATTATCACATTGCTGTATTGTGATATAAAAAGACAAATAGATTGAGCTACACTCCAGTGACTTAAACAGTGCATAGGCCAATGGGTACCAAGAAATATACAAGTAGAAAAGTGGCTACAATTTTTTTTTTTTTTTGTTTCTTCCAATGCCAAGTCTCATTCAATGAACAATGCGCCTGTTTCTTCAGTCAAACAACAACCTAAGCTCAATATATAAAATATTAACACTAGAGGCTAGGCTAGATGAACTAGCCAATAGCAAATATCAGAATATTCAATTTCCGGCAGAGCCAACAGCCATTCTACACTGGAACAGCTACAAAATAGCATCTCTATATGAACCCCCCGCCTAGCTTATTTACCATAAATGAAGCTGGGTATTTCTTTTATCCCCCAGGTTCTGGTGCAAACTAACACACTGGCACCTAATTATTGGATACGTCACTTGCAGAGGGCAAAGCCAAAAGCAAATCAATCACAGACAAGGATACTCTAAATCTTGTCTTCCTTTTCTTAAAATAAACTTACCACCAAAATATCTATTTCATATTTGTATGTGCCAGTTTTTCAAAACAAAATCCTTCCTGAGACTTCATTAACTGCTCTGGACTGAATATATTTCTTCATAAAAAGGATCAACATGTAGAGATTTGTTAACCTTTATTTACCTTATTTATCTTCCCTTTGATTAAATAAGTAATATGAACTGATGTCATATTGAGTCTGTACATCTTTTTAAATAACATTACAATTGAGAAATGATTCCTAGCTGCTGTCATTCTCTAATATTACAGATTGCCAATTTTTTAAATATCACAGAATAATTATAACAGTAGCTAGGACTTTCAATGTAAACATGCACTGACGTCTTTACTAATCAGCCAAATCGTTTGCATTTGCCTATGTTCTAGGTCCAGCTATGGAGTTGTCCCAAACAATTGTAGAATTAGCCCCACAATCAATATACTGATAGGTTTCCAGTGAGCTTTGTGACACATGTCCAATGTAGGAAAACTTGACAGATGTTCTGCAGAAAAGAAAAAAAAAAGTGAGAAGAGAATAGAGAAAAGAATAAAAGCATTAATGGAAAAAGAAAATAAACTTACCTCATAAAAACCACAATATTATGAACTTTAACGGATGGCAATGTACAGAAGTAACTGCAAGAAAAGAAACAATCCAAGAATTTAATATTGGAAATCAGATTTAATTTCCTTAATTTAAATATAAGCAGGAACCTACGCAAACTTTAGTGCAAATATTTTTAAAATGGTTAAGGTAGGTATGGAAAGCCAAGAATAAAATTATATTATGATTTTTGAACCTACTCCCACAGCACTCATGCAGCATGATTATCGTCTTTGAAATATAAGCAGTGGGTCAGGCTTTAAAAAAAAAAAATAGACTCCAAAAGGCCGAGTGCTGTAGTAGAATTAAAAATCAACCAAGTATTAGTTTTAGGGGTGAGCACACTAATGCAACCAGGTTTTCATATAATTTTTTTTTTTCATTAAACAGTTTCTAATTTGTTTTCAGCTTCTTTGTATTGAAGGGAATTGTGCAATAAATGTGAAAGAAGTTCCACCTTATTTTGGATGTATCTTGGTTTCTATTTTTTATTAAAACCTGACATTTTGCTGAGGTGTTAAGACTTTTATATCCAGTGTATATAAAGAAAAAATAAAGCAAAATTTAGTACAGGAAATGTTTACTATTCATTTAGGCAACCACTGTGTCTTAAAGGGAAGTACATTATCTATGTCAGTAAATATTTAACACATCACAAGAAAAACATTTTGCAATATTCTACCATGTACATTAACTCATACTTCCTTAAATCCACTGTTTGATACTTTACAGCTGCTCAGTAGTGCTGAGCAGAAATGCATCTTCCCTCTTCAGCTGAATTGCAAGTGTGCCTATTTACAATTTAGGTAACCCTGGAGCTACTAACTCCCCTTGGGTATGGAGGTAATTTTAGGGTTCCCAAAATGGGTTATATCAATAGGTGATAGAGACTTGTGCCCCTTGAACTGGATGCTAATGCCGGAAGTGACAACGCACAAAAGCATTTGTTTTGTGATGGTTGCAACTTGGTGCTCAGCTGTGATAACAAATGTCCTGTTACAAAAACATAACACTGAAATGTGGGAAATGTGAGAAAAACAAGGAGATTTGCATCTGAAAATGGAACTTTTTTTGAGGCTACAATTTTATTGTTGTGGTCAATTTTTATTAATTATATTTATAATTCAGCCCCTCTTCTATTCATCTTTCAGCCTCTTACTCTATGTAATATTAACGCTGATTTAAATATGAACTTCCATTTTAAAGTATTTAAACATGATATTAAAGTAAATAGATATTCAATTAAATACTTACTATAAATATGAAAGTGTATTACCCAGCTCTGCCTTAACTGTGAAATTCACCTAGAAAATATAAAAAAAAGTTTTTGAAATTTACATTTTATTAATTTTTAGAATATGAATGAATTATTAATAATTAAAGTGGCAGCCCAACATAGGCTTCAAGAACATTCCACAAAAAAGTATGTTTTTCTTGGTGGAAAAAACCCACATCATTTATTCTGTTTAAACAAATACTGAATAAATTGAGATCATCATCTTTTTTCTAGTGTTTTTCTATATGAATCAATTTTTACAGGGGACCAAAACACACAGTAATCCAGTACTGGACTGCAATTCTTCTATGTCTTCCAATGGCACGCTTAGTTAGGCTCCTTTAAGGACTGGGGCTCTGATAGACTGGAATACAGTTTAGTGGAACTCCATGCTGATCCTCGGCTCATGTAGGCTGTGGAATCAGATATGTTTGTGTGTAAAAAACAATTACATTTATTTTTTGAAATTCGGATACTGTTTATGGACCTTTTCTACATTTCTACATATTCATTTATAAAAAAGGGGCATATTTTCCCTTTCCATGTCACTCTTGGAAATTTCATGTTTCCAATAGAGATCATTGGACAGACAGACCAAATTTGTCTGTTTGTATAAGCTCTGAAAAAACACCTAGTAGTAGAAAGGTATGTAATGTAAACACTGTACCTGTTTCTCACTGAGTGGATGAATTAGAGACACATTACTGTTCTGTTGTGTTCCAATTACGGTATTCATATATTGCACTTGGCTGGTTAGACTGTCAGCAGATACTGAGTAAAAGTTCGAGTTGCTTATTTTCAGGGTACTCTGTAAATTAAGACATTTAATCACAGTCTCAGTCTGTGTCATACTGGAAAATGATAAATATATACATATAGAAATGGCTGGAGAATATTCAACAGTATAGAGTGTTTAAATAATATCATAACCTATCATAACCTTAGTTTTTGATAATGGTTATATCTATTGGAGATATATGTCAAATACAAATATCTGCGTGAAAGATCTCATACAAGTTTTGTTGTGGCAAAATAATAGAGAAAATCTTACGGTCATTCCAAGGATGACAACTTTATTTTTTGTATCGAACCATACTTTTACCATCTTGATACCACCATCTTCTATCAGAACGGTGCGTGGAAACACGAAAAATACAACCAGGCCACATATCAAGAGGCAAAGGATAACTGAGAGCAAAACATACAGCTTTCTGTTGAGAGAAAAATAAAATAAACCTGAAATGTAGTAAAAGGAGAAGGAAAGTTTGTTTGCCTAACATATGGCACACCCAATTAATTGTATTGACTTACCTAAAACCCCGGGCCGGTGCTCCTGTCGGCAGAAACTGCACCGGCCCGGGGGTTTTCCTAGCGAGCACCATGGAGAGACCTTCTTCCGGCTTCTTCTTTCTCCAAATTTCCCCGGGCAAACGCATGTGCAGTAGAATGAAATAGCCGACTTTCTAAGTAAAGTTCAGCTTTTAGTTCTACTGCGCATGCGCAACAGCGCGAAGAAAGAAGCAGATCTCTCTGTGGGGCTCACTGGTATAACCTAACATTTGGCACCCCCAAGAGCAAACAGACTTTCCTTCTCCTTTAACAGATGGAGGAGGATATTACAAATCATGTAAATAACCGAGAATAAATACAGTTGCAAGTGTTTTATATAGGGAGCTTTTACATGAGCCAATCTGCCTACATTTTTGCTGCTAATAATATATAAGACCTGCATACCAGAAAGTCACAAAAATGCTGTGCAGGAAAGCATAGGATGTTTAGGAGCAGGAGAGTTGAAGGAAAACATAAAAAAGACCAAAAGCAAAACACAAACACAGCTTTAAAGGGGGTGTAACCCCCCACCAAGTTGCCTAAGCAGCTCCCCAAAATACATTCATTAAAAATGTTTCCAATAATTTTAACAAACAAACTACATTTACAAATATAACTACAAGCATGTAAAAAAATATATTGGAAAGCTACATAATTTATAAGGCACAACATTTGTGGGTTTATGATCCCTTTAATGCCATTGCTAAAACTATCTTTCCCAAATATCTTTTAGCTTTCACATCATTTATCCATTCCAACCCCTTACACTGAAGCTGTACCTCATATATATTTTAGAGAAAGTGTAAAACTTGGGGCAAATGTTAAAAACAGGGCTATGTTGTGTCTTGTGTCTACTTCTTAACTTTGTCTAAATGATGACAAATTTAGGGGGCGGGTGGTGGCTGGAGGGGAAATAGCTTCCATGTTGCCCCAAATGCATACAGCACCATATTAATTGGTGGCTGCAGGTCCATATGTTCTAAAACAGAGAGCAGAGACCTGCAGTAATTAAACTAGCACAGATGGCTGGGTACACATTAAAACACGATAGTTTGCACCTATTGTTTTTCACTTTGCATCCTTCCTCCCGTGTCATTAATGACCCCTTAAGTGTGCATTAAACTACCTGCACTCAAAAATCAACTGTGATAAATAAAACAATAAATCTAGTATATGTTGTTCTGTGGCTACTAAAGCAAATAAAGTTCTGTCTTGCATAAAAAAGGGCATTAACGCAAGAGATGAAAACATAATTATGCCTCTTTATAGGTCCCTGGTAAGGCCTCATCTGGAGTATGCAGTGCAGTTTTGGACTCCAGTCCTTAAGAGGGATATAAATGAGCTGGAGAGAGTGCTGAGACGTGCAACTAAATTGGTTAGAGGGATGGAAGACTTAAATTATGAGGGTAGACTGTCAAGGTTGGGGTTGTTTTCTCTGGAAAAAAGGCACTTGCGAGGGGACATGATTACACTTTACAAGTACATTAGAGGACATTATAGACAAATGGCAGGGGACCTTTTTACCCATAAAGAGGATCACCGTACCAGAGGCCACCCCTTCAGACTAGAAGAAAAGAACTTTCATTTGAAGCAACGTAGGGGGTTCTTCACAGTCAGGACAGTGAGGTTGTGGAATGCACTGCCGGGTGATGTTGTGATGGCTGATTCAGTTAATGCCTTTAAGAATGGCTTGGATGATTTCTTGGACAGACATAATATCAAAGGCTATTGTGATACTAAGCTCTATAGTTAGTATAGATATGGGTATATAGAATTTGATTAAAAGTAGGGAGGGGTATGTGTATGGATGCTGGGTTTTCATTTGAAGGGGTTGAACTTGATGTCTTTTTTCAACCCAATTTAACTATGTAACTATGTAACTGTGAAAAATCCTCCATATACTTACGTTCTTTGGGGTTGCAAGCGCTGGTCACTGTATGGTATTAATGCCACCAACTCATTTACTTGTTCTAACACAAAGGCAAATGTAGGAATATGTTAATAGTGTTATTGCTCAATGACATAAAATCAACAGACACCACAATTCCCATAGAATTAGATAAAACGATATCATTTTATCAAGTAGGACACACATACTGATTCACCTTCCTCCATCTGGTCTTAATCCACACAACATCCTTAATGTGGCCACATAGCACATTTCCACCTCCATGTGGCCAATAAGCATGCAGTATAGTCATACATTCTTTTATAAACATACATTAAAGCTTCTTATAGTGCTACAAAAATATAATTCACATGTGTGAGCTTTAGTCCTGTATCGTCAAATTGAAACCAGGCAAAACATTTGCAATGTACCCTACATCAGCAGGCCTAATTTACAATATTTATCCATCTATGAACACAGCACTGAATGGGCAGGAGTGTGTTTGGTTATACAATGCAAACAATGTTTTTGTAGTCACACCCAAAGATTGCTAAAGTAGCAATAGTAGCAGTAGCAAAGTAGCAGAGCTTAAGCAATTTTGCAAACTTTGTAAATGGCAAAAGTATGACCATGTTTGCACAAAAAGCCAGGGATATGCTGAAGAATTTTGGGTTGGGGGTTGTTCCCGTACAGGCACATATTTAAATAGAGAAATAACTCAGACTTATCACAACAGAGCAGAGCCAAGCCCTAAGAAAACAATGATCCCTCCCTACAAACATGTAGCGAGATAGAAAATGGAACCAGGAAATGTCTGAAAGAACAAACATCAGAACTGAAAGCAAATTCATAAAATACCTTTAGGAAGGGCCTTAGAAATGATATTCCGATAAAAAGTTATTTTCTTTAGGGTAAGGTTTAATGGAGAACTAAAGCCGAACTAAACAGGTAGGCTAGAAATGACACATCTGCATAAGAGTTGTTAATGTAGTGATTCTGCAAACGATTAATGCTGGCTATACATCTTTCACTTCCTGAATAGTGGCCTGTCAATCCAAACTGATATCCATGCACTGTGGATGTTGCTCAGTTCTGGGACCACTCGTGCTTTAAAATGTTGTCTTTTGATGCACCATAAGTATACAGACATCAGCAGATGAGGATATGAAGAGGAACTGTAGCTCTTTTTAACTTTCTGCTGTCTGACTAAATTATTTAGAAAGGCAGCCATACTGTGTAAGGCCTCTTGTACATTATGGGGGTTATTTATCAAAGGTCAAGCTCTGTTCTGCAAGGGTAGTTTCAGTATAACTCAAATTTTTAAAAGAAAAGCAACTCATTTTTTTAGATTTATTATGCCCTGAAGCTGCAAAAAGACCGAATCCGAAAATACTCCAGCTAAAACCTGAGGAGGTCATGTAGAAGTCAATGGCGCAGGTCCGTTGAACCATTTTTAGCCTTCATGGGTTTTTT
The DNA here is from genome assembly GCA_038501925.1 of Xenopus petersii. Classification (NCBI taxonomy): domain Eukaryota; kingdom Metazoa; phylum Chordata; class Amphibia; order Anura; family Pipidae; genus Xenopus; species Xenopus petersii. Next base: position 42,328,795 of record CM076674.1, on the reverse strand, counting down.
TTCCAGTGGTTTGCGCTCGAAAACTTGATACATTTTTTTCGTTGATAACACAATCAATTCAAGTATTCGAATTTTTCCTCCCGATTGCATTCAATTTGTGTTTTTTATAAGCAAACATTCGAGTTGCGAGTTTATTCAACGTAGAAAAAAACCTCACAAACTCGGCCTTTGATAAATAACCCCCATCTGTCTGTTTTGTCAGCTGATTGGTCAGGTAGTGCATGGTATTAATTGGTGTGTATGCTTTTATTTATAAATAATTGGCAGCATTATTTAAGCACTAGAAGACAGTAGTGAAAAAGATAGATCATTTGATAAGATAATTTGATAAGATATTTTGATATTTAAGATCATTTGATAAGATAATTGTTTTCATTTCAAACATTTTGTCTGCAATAGGACCGAAACATTGGTCACTTTATTGCATTTACATTTGTTTATTAATTGTTTTTTAAAGCCCTGTGTAAGGTCAAACTTTACTAGTGTGAGAAAAAGATCCTAAAACAAGGAGATTTTGTCATTAAAGGGGTGGTTCACCTTTAAATCAATGTTTAGAAAGTTATAGATTGGCCAGTTCTAAGCAAGTTTTCAATTGGTCTCCATTATTGATTTTTTTATAGTCTTAATTATTTACCTTCTTCTTTTGACTATTTCCAGCTTTCAAATGGGGGTCACTGACCCCATCTTAAAACAAAAGCTCTATAAGGCTACAAATGTATTGTTATTACTGCTTTTTATTACTCATCTTTCTATTCAGGCCTCTCCTATTCATATTCCAGTCTCTTATTCCTATCAGTGTGTGGTTTCTAGGGTAATTTGAACCCTAGCAAACAGATTGCTGGAATTGCACACTAGAGAGCTGCTGAATAAAAAGTTAAATAACTCAAAAAACACAAATAATAAAAAATGAAAACCTATTGCCAGTTGTCTCAGAATATTATTCTTTATATCATACTTAAAGTTAACTCAAAGGTGAACAACCCCTTTAAGTGAAACAAGGAACAGTTTTTTTGGTTAAGTGATGTGGCACGTTATAAATATGCTCGTATATGTGTATATCAGTATTCACAACTCACCTGTAGGGATGCATCCAGTTCCCTGGCAGGATGGACAAGTAATGCTGTCTCGTCCAGTAAACTCAACGTAAGGAAATTGAGCAATATCTTGCTCTCTGTTTTTTCCATCCAGCAAATCATCTTCTTCTTCACCTCCTGTGTTGTTAGACTGATTAGAGGTCTCTGCACGACTAGAGTAAATGGATGTTATCGTCCCCATGATCTGGTTTGTCTCTGTTCACCATCTGCTTTGTTGACCTTGCCATAAATATATATACAATTACATTAAAGGACAAGTAACACCAACATTTTTTAGGATAGATTTCTAATTTAATTGCTTCCTAATAACATATGTATCACACTGCCAGTTAACGTTTCAGTTTGTAAAGACTTTTAAGAATAACCACATGTGCAAAATGTTCCTTGTAGTGCTACAGGATATACCAAGAATGGTGATTGGGCAACATGCACTACATGTTCTTGGCTTGAACAGGCACTGGTGCCAGCTTTCTAAACAGGCACTAGCATGCGGCAGTCACAAGTAAGGTATGGCAGGGTGCACACTTTTTAGAAGACCTGGACTTGTTGAACCTTAGGAGACACTTAAAGGGCACCTGTTGGGTAAAAATGTTATCCCCAACCAAAGGGGCGGGCTAATAGAGCCCGCATTCCGGCTGGGGATAACAGCAGTTTTTTTTTAAAAAAAAAAATGCCCCCCGCCAGCACTACCCGCACCGGAAGGGAGCTCCCGGTGCAAGCAGCCATGTCCGGTCACTTGCATGCGCATAATGAAAATGTGCCACAAATTACTTGTTATGCGCATGCGAGTGACACAACATGGCTGCTCGCACCGGGAGCTCCCTCCAGGTGCAGGAAGCGTAACGTAGCGCTGGCGGGGGACATTTTTATATGCCTTCTTCTTCTTCTGACTGCTTCCAGCTTTCAAATGGGGGCCACTGACCTAATCTAAAAAGCAAATGCTCTGTAAGGCTACACATGTATTTTTTCTGCTAATTTTTATTATTCATCTTTCTATTCAGGCCTCTCCTATTCATATTCCAGTCTCTTATTCAAATCAATGCATGGTTGCTAGAGTAATTTGGACCCTAGCAACCAGATTGTTAAAACTGCAAACTGGAGAGCTGCCGAATAAAAAGCTAAATAAAACAAAAAACACAAATAATAAAAAATGAAAGCCGATTGCAAATTGTCTCAGGATATCACTCTCTACATCATACTAAAAGTTAATTAAAAGGTGAACAACCCCTTTAAATGATTTCCTAGTAGACAACATATGAAGATCCAAATTACATAAATTACAGAAAAGATCCCTTATCAGGAAAACCCAAGGTCCTGAGCATTCTGAATAACAGGTCCCATACCTGTATCAGCAGTGTCATACTGGTAATATGGGTGCTTGCTTCAGCAGTTCTTAAAGTGTTGTTGGGGGTCTGAGGGCAAAATTAATATGCATGTGATGTCTCCTATGAAACAAGATGGGACTTAAAAACTGTGCCGACAGCTAAAGGGAAGGATTACGATTAAGTTACCCACTTAACAAATATGGGGTTCTCCCTGGACTTTGGTATATACCTCAACTACTCACTTCAGGATAAGGGCAGAGACACGCTGCTATTTCGGAAGATTAGTCGCCCAGTGACAGATCGCTTATTCTTCGGGGCAACTACTCTCCCTGAACTGCCTTCCTGCCAGCTAGAATGCAAATGGCTGGCAGGATGGCATTCAGATCACTTCTGGCTTTCTGAAGTCGCCCGAAGTTTCCTCGTGAGGCAACTTCAGAAAACCAAGCGTTCATAGTGCCATCCCACTGGCAATTTACATTCTAACCGGCGGGAAGGCAGATCAGGGAGATTAGTCGCGCAAAGAATCGATTTGTGGCTGGGCGACTAATCTCCCGGAATAGCAGCGTGTCTCTGCCCTTACCCTGAAGTGAGTAGTTGAGGTATATACCAAATTCCCAGGAGAAGCCCATATTTTTAAGTGGGTAATTTAATCGTAATCCTTCCCTTTAGCTGTCGGCACAGTTTTTAAAGGAAGAGTTCAGTGTAAAAATAAAAACTGTGTAAATAGGCTGTGCAAAATAAAAAAAATTCTAATATAGTTAGTTAGCCAAAAATAAGTTTCTAATATAGTTAGTTAGCCAAAAATGTATTGTATAAAGACTGGAGTGACTGGATGTCTAACATAATAGCCAGAACACTACTTCCTTCTATTCAGCTCTATAACTCTGAGTTAGTCAGCGACTTGAAGGGGGGCCACATGGGACATATATGTTCAGTGAGTTTGCAATTGATCCTCAGCATTCAGCTCAGATTCAAAGCAACAGCTATGACCCATGTGCCCCCCCTCAAGTCTCTAATTGGTTACTGCCTGGTAACCAGTCAGTGTAAACAAAGAGCTGAAAAGCAGGAAGTAGTGTTCTGGCTATTATGTTAGACATCCAGTCACTCCAGACTTTATACATTACATTTTTGGCTAACTAACTCTATTAGAAACATTTTTTATTTTGCACAGCCTATTCATTTACCCAGTTTTTATTTTTATACTGACCAATTCCTTTAAGTCCCATCTTGTTTCATAGGAGACATCACATGTATATTAAATTTGCCCTCAGACCCCCAACAACACTTTAAGAACTGCTAAAGCAAGCACCCATATTACCAGTATGACACTGCTGATACAGGTATGGGACCTGTTATTCAGAATGCTCAGGACCTTGTGTTTTCCGGATAAGGGATCTTTTCTGTAATTTATGTAATCTGGATCTTCACATTTGTCTACTAGAAAATCAATAAACTGCAGCGTGTCTCTGCCCTAAAGTGTTTTTCCTGAAACAAGAGAGGTAGCTCCTCCCCTCCTGCTGTCACCTCTGCACTCGAATCCCAAGGGGCCAGAAAGAGAGAAACACCATACAGGAGACCAAGATCTTATTGGTGCCACCAAAAGTCTACTATTAGCAATAAAGCTGCCCACAGCTGCCATCTTGGGAAAGGGCAGTCACCCCAGGTCTCATTGGTTTGGGGTGTTAAAGCGGGGAGGGGCGCTGTGTTGCATTTATTTGGATTTCCGGTCCCCCCAGCAGTCAGTGAGTTGCAGATTTTGTAAGGGAGAGCGGTTGCTATGGTGCCAGCAACTTCTTGCCCCTGCACAGCTTCCGTACAGATAGTTTTACCTTAGTTATCATCCCAGTAGAGCCGTACGGCGATTGAATCGGATGGGAGGGAAGTTAAAACTTCACTCTCTAATCCACGTAACGTAAATACACAGTGCCCAACCATGGCGCTTTCCCTAACACTGGCCGCAGTCACACATCGCTAAATACACCTACCGCAAAGCTGTCAACTGCAAAGCTCTTTCTCCCTTTTAGTAAAATAATCCCGGCGCCGCAAGTATCATCACGCGAGATTTACGTGACGTGACGACTAGGCGTATGACGCATCACTCCGCTGCCTCGTGTGAACGCGGAGTGACTCGCAGCCGCTTAATCAGAAGCTGTGTGGCGGCTCGGGCCCTCGCACAATTTGTTTTTCTTCAGCTTGTACCCAATACTTTTATTAGAGACGAAAAGACTTTCACTTCGTGTTAGTGTTCTCCGTCACCTCAGCTCACACTATTTTCTCAGAAGTTATTTATAATTTAAGCTCAAAATTGTGACTGGGAAGGGGAAAAAAAGACATTTTCGTGGTTGCCAACAATACCCTCAGATTCTTCTCTCAATCTGACCAAAAAAACAAACATTTTTATGGCAAGTAGGGGCTGGTGACGTTATCTTTTTAGTGTTTTTGTATGTTGCGGTTTCTTGCATTTTTATGCAAACAAGGGGTAGTACAAGGGCTAATTTAGCAAAAGACAGTGGGTGAAATTGACATTTTCTGGTCCTACCTCTGACGTGTGCAGGTTCCCTGTCAGTTCTGCAGCAGAAAGTTCCGGGGCCCCAAAAGGGCGTCGGTGAAGACCAGTGCTGGCAGGGGTGTCCCCTGTTTCACGGAGGAGTTAGACCACATCGGCTGTCACCCATGGTTACTCATAAATAGACTCTCGGCCATTTTAAATGCCAGTCCAGTGTTGTAGGAAGGGTTGCCATCTGGCTGGTAGAAATGATGGTTGATGCCGATGGTGGCCTTGTGTTTATCCATACCTCCCAACATTTTGGAAGTAAAAAGTTTCCGCCCATAGCGCAGCAATTTTTTGACCACACCCCTTTCTGTGGCTACACCCCCTAATTACCATGTTCATTTTACAAAATTTGGCAGGTTATGAAAGTTTGAAAATATTTCTCCTCATCTAAACTGTGTTTTTGTGTCTCAAAATTGTTACAAAGTATCTTATTTGCACCTGTTAGTTCTGGGTTCTCTGCTAAAAGCCAATTAAGTGAGAAACTTTGTTTCTTTTTCTGGAAAAGAGGGACTTTCCAGTACAAATGAGGGTCTGCGGGTTGAGCTGTCAAAAGAGGGACTGTCCCTCCGAAAAAGGGACAGTTGGGAGGTATGGTTTATCTGCCAGTGGCTGTGCATAAATATGATACAGATCCTTCTACTCTGGCCTTGGGGATAATACATCCTTTTCAGAAGAGTGAAAGGAACAAGATTTCTTGTTTATGTGAAAATGTTGAATAAGGACCTAACTGCAACAAATTTATAGAATAAATGACCTCCAAAGAGGTCTCACAACAAATGCTCCTTTGGCATGCACAGGTTTCAGGGTGAGAAGGAGCCTGTTGGCCACACATTACCAATTAATGCAGGACTCTTGAGTGTGATAAAAAACTGGAGTTAACAAGTAATTAAATAAAATAGGATAAAAAGAAGACGGTGGGCTGGTCCTACCTCTGATGTGTGCAGGTTCCCAGTCAGTTCTGCAGCAGAAAGTTCCAATGCCCCAAAAGGGCGTCGGTGAAGACCAGTGCTGTCGGGTTTCCCCTGTTTCACAGAGGAGTTATAATACAACGGATAATACCCACAGTTACTCATAAATAGACTCTCGGAGATTTTGAATTCCAGTCCAGTGTTGTATGTGAAGGACAATATTTTTCACAATTTAGGTTTAACGTATGGGCTAATTTAGGAGAATCTTATGGTTACCAACATTTAGTTTACAGAGGTGTCAAAGGTTCCCAGGCATTTTTCTGGTTGCCAGCAGTATCTGTACAGCACCATCAGATCGTCTCCCAATCTGACCAAAAATTAAAGCTTTTTGGTGCAAATAAGACTCTGGTAAAATGAATGTTAGAAAGGCTCCTTTGGGCATGAAAAATGGATAGTTGGTCTTGTGTTTAGCTGCCAGTGGCTGTGCATTAATATGATACTACTCTGGCCTTGGGGGTAATACATCCTTCTCAGAAGAGTGATAGGAACAAGATTTCTTGTTTAGTGAAAATGTTCAATAAGGTCCTAATAGCAACAAATTTATAGGATATACAATCTCCAAAGAGGTCTCAAAACAAATGCGCTTTTGGCCTGCACAGGTTTCAGGGGATAAGGAGCCTGTTGGACACACATTACCAATTAATGCAGGAGTGTAAGATGACAAACCTGAAGTTAAAATAAAAAATTAGATAGGATAAAAATAAGCGGCTGTCTGCAGCCCCAGCACATTGGCCTGATTATACAAATATCTTGGTATATCCAGTGCACAATAGCCTGGGGTAAGAAGAGCAAATACCATTAGTCCCTCGGGGAAGATAATTTCTGATAATTTTGTTGTAAGGGGCCTTGTGATTTTTGAGGGCAGCCCTGAAACTGCCAGTATCTTTTAATAACTGCAAAACAAAGCTATGCTTGACTCCAGGGCCTCTTATTTATATTGTTTTACTGCCTGAGAAAAGCAATATTAAAAGCCCCCTGAGCCTGAAGTCATGTAATCTACACCAATGATTGTAAATTCCATGGGTGCAGAAACATTAGAGAATGATAAACACTCTCTTGGTGCTATACAAGGACTGCTGTTCAGGCATAACTGAAGGCCTGTACAGTTTTCCATACTGCCAAACAGACCCACTTTTCCTAACACAGCCCACAGTTCCAGACTGCTATATTCATGTTGGTTGCCAGCTGTGCCCTCTGCCGCCTCAAATCCCAATATTTCCTTAAAAGTAATTAATATTTACTGCTCTGACTAGGGATGGGCAAATTTTTTCGCCTAGTTTTGCGAAAAAAATGACGCCCATAGACTTGTATGGAGTTGTGCGTCAAAATAAAAAGACACGCGACAAAATTTTTTTGACGCCCATAGACTTTAATGGGCGTCGGCGTCATTTAGCCGGCGGCGAATTTTTGGCGAAACGAAACGGGTCAAATTCGCCCATCCCTAGCTCTGACTTTTGATAGGGAACTGAAAATAGACATTTTTCCTATCAGAGTGCCAATAGGAAGGGCACAAAACGCGTTAGTTTGTACCACTTACCCACTGCCTGTTATCACTTATGGAGCATGAATAAAGCCGCTTTTTCAAAGAATATGTGTAGCGATTCCTGATGTGGAGAATGGGCCAGCGCTGAATGGCGATACACAGAGTATCCCTGCCTGATTGAGCTAAAAGAAAACCGGCGCCTGACGCGCGTTTCGCTCGCTCAGCGAGCTTTGTCAAAGGCAATCTGCGGCGCGAAGAGGAGTGCGTCTATTTATAGATGCGCAGTGTCCGTTACTTTTCAAATGAACCAATGCGCAAAGGTCTCTAGAGGTGCGGGGAGGAGCTAGTCTAGCTCAATCCAATGCCCCACACTCATAGCTGTCGCTAGATTCACGGACATAGTCTCTGCCCATATAATTAGAGATACTTGAGGGAAAATGAATTGCAACAAAGTAATTCTTATCTACTACACCCTAAAAGGAATCATAAGATAGTTACTGTTGCCAATCTTAGATAAATGATTGAAACATTATTAGCTAAATGTGGCTAATAATTTACAAAAATGATATGTATCTAATCTATGTCAGTTCTGGTACTGTCAGCACCACGTGCAGTTGTTAGTATCTCATTCTAAGTATAAAAATAATAATGATGAATGACAAATGAAAATGTTAGGAAAATACCTAGAATATTGAAATTTTCAAATAAAAATATTCATAGTAATACTTTCATTTAAGCCACCTGGGCCCATCGCATTCATATTGAAAATCCATTCGCTTTCTTTTGATAGAAGGGATGATTCTAGATCGCCACCTTTAATTCCCAAAGATATTCTAGAAAGTCCAGACACTAAAAGACCTCTGCTAATATGATTATGGTGTTCCAAAAAATGTCGACTCACTGGAGGTAGTTTCCTCCCTGATTTTATCCATTCTAATGCATTGTCAGTGCTCGCCACGTGTTCCAGTATTCTTTTCTTTAGAACCCGATTCGTTTTGCCAATATATATTTTGCCACATGGGCAAGTCAACATATAAATCACACAATCTGTGTTGCAGGTAAAGTATTGGGTAATATTATGTAGTTTGCCAAATCTGTCGACAACAGAAGATTTGTTATACATGTATCGACATGCTCTACATTTACCACACGGGAATGTCCCCGTCCTCGTTATACCTTTATCTTGTCTAGCAAAATGGCTCTTGACCAGTCAGTCCCGTAAATTTGGTGGTCTACGACAGCATGTTAATGGTCGAGGTCCAAGTTTATTTGATAAAACCGGATCCGTTAACAGTATGTGCCAATGCTTCTTGAGTATGGAGTTTATGGTTGACCATTGTTTACAGTAGGTACTTATAAAGCGTACTGGCTGGGAATTCTGGTTTGTAGGTCTCTTGGATCTGTTGAACAGACCATCCCTAGGGGTCCTTAGGGCCCTGGAGTAGGCTTTCCGAATTAGGGTCATGGAGTAACCCCTCGCATTCAGGCGTGTTGTAAGTTCAATTGAGCGTTTCTTAAAGGTATTCACATCACCTGAGCAATCAGCGACTAACGCTGCTAGAAAAGAACGCCGATCTCCTATCTCTTACCAATAGGGCTGTGCACTACACACTTCGTGGACGAGGAAACTTACCTCGCTAATAGTTCAGAGTGCACAGAGGCGTAGCGGAATTATGCCCATATCATAACCCTATCACACAAGTGATTGTAACTTGTGTATATATCTCTGTATTTTAAAGTGAACAAACAGTTTGGGCAATTGTATGTTAATGTAGAGGGCCTCCTGTCTCCACTGACATCACTAGATGCAATTAATCCCCACTATGATGCTTTCTATATAATCTCATCTATTTTGGAGTATGATTAATTTATAAGCATCCGGGATACATTGCATATTAGAGCAAATAAATGTGCTCCACCTGATTGTAATTTTAATACACATTTTTCACCCTTGGTTCATTTTCTATTTTTAATATATACCAATAAAGGTTAAATTTTAAAGCAATTTGTTCTTGGGATCTATGGAATACTAAATGGGATGGTGCAATATTTTGGGTCATTCTTTTCTCTTTTTTCTCAATAAAACGTTTGCTATATCTCACTTGACCCTGCACACCATTTTTGGTTTCTTGGTTGGTGGGAGGTGCTGCAGACCCTATTACATTTTGCATTATCTAATATCAGAGCAGCGCAGCAGCTTCAAAGCTTCCCCGGGAAGCTGCCTCAGCTATTGGCTTAGATTTATGAGGCGGGGCAGAGAGGTCAGCGATGACGTGCGGCTGGGTCACGTGACCGCATCATCATCGCAGCAAGGGGAAGAAAAAATAGTCTTGTGCGCATGCGCAGGGCACGGATTGAAACTATTGCGCATGCGTGTGCCCTACTTGAACAGATTTCTTACAGAAAGAAAGGTAATCTTTTTCATACTTGTCTTTACTTTTTGAAAAATCGATTGGAACAAAAATGTTGTTGGAAAAAGTAACGGGAATGCTTGTTGCAAACTATATGTACCATATATTGGCAACGCTTACAGCTAAAGTTTGTTTTTGCCTTTCCTTCTCCTTTAAGGAAAACTGGGGAATTTAAAGCATCTCTTTATACAGAACTTACCTGTCATGAGTGAGTGTCTTCAACACAGGATTTTCCTCTAGGCTCTTCAAAAATGGATTCTTGTACTCAGCACCTGTTCAAGACTCTTGAAGTCCTTAGTACTTTAAGAGTACTAAATCTCCCTATTATTTTGGTTATTAGCACCCCTGGGTAGGGACTCCTCCCCCTCACCAAAACCATTGTTGTGACTTTTAAAATAATGCATACCTTTTCTTGTATACATGTATAGTTGTGCAGCAAGGTTGACAGGTGCCATCTCCTGCCATTACATATGGTTTCATTTTCACTGGGTTGATTCAATGAAGACAGCAGCACTCCAAAAGATGACTTTTGCGTTTGGGTCATCTTTTGCGTTTGGGTTGATTACTTACCATTAGTATGTGTACTGGATGTGTTTATGCAATTTTAAAGGGGATCTAAACCAAAAAAGAAAATGAATCCATCCTCTGAACACTTGTGAAATTACCTATACTACCTACATTTAGGTTGCTCTAGTTCATAGCTGCAGTACCGCTACATGTGTGTTATGTATCGATTTTTTGTATCGATTTTTACAATAAACTCTGATGCCTAATTCATAAGTAGACCCTCTAGATTACACTTGGTTTAGATTAAAATCAGGATCCATTTTATTTTGCAGGAAAATGTTTTGCTAAAGTAAGCACTGCAAAGTTGTCAAAAGTTCATCAGAGTGTAAATTCACAAAAGAGGGTTATGAATTTAAAGTAGCAATTATTATTCGAATTAAAAAATCTTTTGTTTGTTTTCAGGTCAATATGTTACTCTCAAGCATGCTAAAAGCATCCTGTGACATTAGCCTTATCACTATTAATGAAAACGAAGCTAAAAAGTATTGATTAAAACAAACACACAGATGACTATAATGAGCAAAGTGTATATTAATGTTGGCAACAAAAAATTACTGTAGCTATTATGTGACACTAAGGGGCACATTTATCAACATTGAGTGTTTACCATGATTCAAGTATTATTGAGCTAATGCACAAGAACTTAAATTAGATTTACTAAAATTCACATTTTCTTAATTTATTAACTGTAAAAAATGTGAATGTGAAAATTCAGCATCCATAAGCTGGTATATGTATGTAGTTGTACTAGGCATAAGTCAAAAAGTTTTTCGAAAGTTGATAGATACATTGAAAAGGATGAGTAGAATGTTGTTTTTTTTTTTCACGGTCGATTGAATTTCAATATTCAAGATTTCAAATTTGTTGCATTTTCTCATTCTTTTTTGGTCTGTATATGTGACAGCATCAAAATGTTATTTTCTCCATTTTTTTGACCAAAACTTTTGCATCTCTGCATGGCCTGTGAGGGAACATTGGCATATGACCACTCTCAAAGCATTTAATGAAAGGTTCTCTCATTTCTATTGACAGCGGCCAACAGCATTATCTGCTGCTAACAACCCGTAATCATTTATGCCCTGTTTTTGATTTTATCTTTTGTATTTAAAGTGGACATGAAGAATATGATGTCCAATGATAAACAAGGGGACATAAACTTTGAGGATTGAGAGAGAAGTTTTCTTCATTTTCATCTTCTCCATAATTTTCTAGACTTACATTTTTAGCATTTCAGCCTTTGCACCAAATCTTTGAAAGTATAGTTGTTTGGGGTTACTTTATTTTTGGGAAGACATTGGACTTTCTCTAGATTTTTTGGGGGGAGTTTCAGTGACTGGTAATCCATGTTTTCTAGGGATGTGAATTTTTTTCTTTAGTTCTCTAAGACATACAACTTTTACTAATTGGACACAAATCATGAAACTTCTTATGCCCTGAGCACAATGTCTTATTGGTATAGTAAGATTCATTCTCCTCCATGGTGGAAGATCTTCAAATTTTTCACGTTAATTCTAGGTTTTATGAGAAGCAGTCAGATTCTGGAACAAACAGCAGGTTGTTTCTATATGCATGAAGTCTGAAAAACGCAAGGCATGTTCTTATACGGCAACAATGTACATTATGGTGGCTGTCCTTTTAAATGCACGTATTCTACTTATTCCGATTCACTTTTAACTTTAAAAAGGCCATCTTTTTCATCAAAAGCCGTTACATTTTTTTTTATCTAGTGCAGGGCAGTATCATTGCATCGTATTTAGAACAGTTTCGACAATTTTTAAGAAAACTTGGAATTTCTTTGTCATATCTCTGACAGTGCTATGATCTTTGTACATTTAGCTCAACATATCTAAAATAAACCATAAGATAGATATTCATATTTACATACATAACTTCATGCATTATACCTAAGCTACAAAGCATGTTTTGTAGAATGGTGTCTGAATAACAAATCTTAACCTACAAATTGGATGTAGTTTCACTGTTTAAAAAATAATCAAACTGATAAAAAAATCTGACCTGTAAACGACATGAAAGATTTGCTATGCTACGCAACATGTCTGTGGCAAGGTAGCACTGCATGCTGCATCTGCATCCATCAAGATAAAATCCGATGATTTGTGAGGCTTGTGTGTTTTATCACTAAAATACATTGTCTGATATAGATGCCTCAGACAAAAAAACTGTTTTACTTGTATAGAGAACCTAGTCTTTCAATGTTGACAGATATTTGCTTGATTGACTATCCAGTATTTGAATTCATGATTTTTACAGCAAAAAAAATGGAATTGCAGAAATGGAATGTTTCTAAATGACCCCTTAGTAAATACACAGTCAAGTGTGACATGGTCTTGCAGAACAGACTACACCCTTTTGTTCGAAAATGTATACAACTTAATCTTTTAACCAAAACAAGCATATTATTGGCGTAGAGGCACATTTATTAAAGGTCAGTTTTTGAATTCATGTGAGTTTTTTTTAAATAGAAAAACTTATAAAATCATGAAGACCAAAGTTTGTTTAAAAGGGTCATTGAATGAGTTTCCAGTCCATTATGGATTGTAATTGTTCAGATAAGGAAGCCTTCATAGGCTTTATTCATTTGAGGCTTTTTCTTTTTTGGTAGTACCACAACTTTACGTGATACTTCTTCGGTGATCAGCAATTTTCAGACGGTTGATGACAGGCACGTCATCTGCTCTCTGAAGAAATCAGCATTAAGAACGTTTAAGGCTTAAATTAGGAAATAAAGGAAAAAGATTGAGGTTCCTCTCCATGTTCCCAGTTGATTAACCCCTAAAATGACCACTGCCATATGGAAGGAACAGGAAAGCGATTATATAACTATTAGCACACACTTGTAGTTAAACTAGGACTAGCACTAAGTCACTTCACATGTTTAACAAAACTCATTGGACCTGACCTACCTTTATTCATACTGGCAAAAGCACCTTGGCAGTGATTCAGATTACAGTAATCTTTTGGAAATTGTATTGATTCTTTTACAGCTATAATATAATTAACACCATATTGCCACCTACTGGTTGGTTTTATCCATATGTCCTCTTCAATGCAAGACTACATTCATACAATGAACGTGTTTTGTTTACACTGGCTGCAAACTACTAAATACAATATGTTGTGTTAGTTTTATTTTTTATGAACGATCCCACAGCAGACCAACCTCAGCTTCCATGCGATTCCAGTCTCTTGGTGCAAGTATTCAAGCTTTCAGTCCATATAAATGAAGATTGGATGATAAGACCTCAACAAAAGATATCCCCACTATTCCATGTCCAATAATTCTCTGTACAATGCTTCATTATTTTGTTCAGCATTATTTGATTTTCAGGGAAAAAAGCCACAGGATTGAATTCCTCTTTAGAACCTGTTCTCTGAGAAAAGACATCACCTACCGCATATTCAGATGGGTCAGGGTTTGGATATCTGAGGGGCAGTAGTACCTGTCTTTTTAAATAAGTAGTATATTTTGTGTGCATTTTTGATAAAAGTTGACAAAGATAAAAGGGGCTGGCCAATCCAGGAATGCAGAATTTCTAAAAAATCTATTTGGATACCAATAGAAGATATGAAATGAAAGATTTTAATTTCAATTTGGGTTTAGCATACAGATGGTGAATTTGTAAAAAAAAAAAAAAAAAAAAGATTTTCTCTAGGTGAACCTCGTGCTCCAGTTTAAAAGCGAGTATATAATCTAGAAGTCTTTAAAGACATCATTTACGAAGTGCTGGGAGGCAGTAGAAGCATTAAGAAAGCACAAAAGGCATACCAAAGTATTATTACCTTCCCTAAGTCTCATTATACCATTTGTTCTTCTAAAATCCCATTTCAAAAATATCTTTCCATCTCTTGCTGGCTGAAAAAGCTCAAGTATAAGTTGATATTTGTTTTTTTTTCAATGGCTGATGACAGTATGGTTTGATTTCTAAAACAGGACGTGTACTTCTGGAAGAGAGATTCTCTTGGAACAGCAAGGGCCTTCTTAAAAGCTTGTGATAAAAGTTGCATGCTATATCCCCTACATAACAATCTATCCCTCAAATGGCATTATTCGGTAAAAAGGTCTTGAAAGTCAGAGCATAGATGTCTGAGACTTAAGAACTGATGTTATCAGTATATTTTTTATAAGGTGTTTGTGATGAGAAGATGAAGCTTGTAGTATAGTATTGGCAGCACATTCTTTCCGATATAATACGGTAATCACTTTTTCTCCCACACCTGCCAAGCTAATATCCAAGTAACTTATTTGATAGTTATGATATTAAGATGTAAATCATTAATTAATTGATATTAAGATATCCCATAAACTCATCAATGATGTCCGATCCCTCTTTCAAATAAAAAGCACATCATCTATATAACTATAATCCCCATATATGTACATATACTTCCTGTCACAGATACGGTACTTCCAACCGCACGTGACTTTAGGTGTGGCTATCAGGGGTCACTCATCTTGCACAGAGGTTAGACTAACACAAAAGCAACCCAAACACCAACCAACAAACACAAAACTCATTCGCTGCCACCATCTATCATTCACAGGCGATAGAAACCTAGTGTGACTATTCCCCTGTTCTCTCTAACAGGCAATAAATCACAATACAATGCATTAAACACTCTCACTATAGTCCGTTAGTTCCTACTGATTTAACAAGTACTTCAGCATGCAGAGGGTTAAGGCTCACAGTTACACTCTTTCAGGCTAGGTTCGTTTAGAGCATCAAAGACAATCTTATTAAATTCTCTTTAATATTATAAAAGGTATAACAGTTTAATATACAAAAAGAGACATACTTTCAATAATACAATTACAAACAGTTGTAAAATAAAAGGGAAAACATGGAAAACCTATACTTAACTCCAAAGATATAGAATTCCTGGTCTAGGCAAGGGGAAACAAACGGGATAACTTCCAATCGCAATTGGTCCTCCAAAGTAAATACAAAGTTTAGTCAGAAGAGCTGACTATTTACTAGTGATTTCAGGGAATCAGGTAACTGCACACTCCCCCCTCCCTCAGGAATGCAAGGGGCGTGGCCTAGTAGGACACAGATTGAGTTTTTTATGACCTCCTGTGAGTAGGAACTGGACCAAGAATATAATGACCATAACTCCCTATTGGAACATAGGTGTGAGGAAAATACCTGTGCGGCGGGGCCGCCCGCCATTCGGTCTGTAAGCGCCGGCGCCATGATGTTTCTAGGATGCGCGCCTCTTAAAGGCGCAGGCATGTTGGCGTGTTTGCGCCTGCACGTTTTGGCGCGAAATTTGAAAAGCTATTTAAGGGCCATTCTGTGTACAGCCCTTTGCTCGTGATAGAACTTGTTCTAGTGGGTTTTCCTGAGCCTTGTGCATTTGTCTTGAAATTTCTGATCTGATTATCCGTGTTTGACCCTGCTTGTTCCTGACTACTCTCCAATCTGTATCCTGACCCTTGCCTGCCTACGACAACTCTGACAACTCTCCTGCTTAATCTGTTGATTGACTACCTGGTTTTGACCCTTGCCTGCCTGACGATTCTGATATCCGCCTGCCTTGACCCAGCCTGTCTGACGATCCACTTGCCTCATCCTCTTGTACTGTGACCTCGGCCCAAAAGACTCTGCTTCCAGCCATGCCCCTTTGCCAGCCAGAACATCTCGCCTTGTACCCCTCGTTAAGTCCAGATGGCACCCAAGTAAGCTGAGGGCTCCTCCCGAAGCCCAACGGTGGTCACACTACTGGTGAAGCCGAGCCGAGACCAGGATGCTTGGCACTTGTTCTGGTATTGGGTGCCGGCCGTGACAATAGAGAGATGATATTATATTCATTGGTTATTAATTCTCTCGTGGATTCCATAGATACTAAGCATCAATACTGTGTGACTTGCCCCTGCCCAGATATTCACATCTGATATATAGAGTACCAAACCCAGTCATGTTTGGACTTGTTTGAAAGCTGAAATTGCCTTGAACCCATCACCAGTTTTTTTTATACTGTTGTTACAACAGGTCTGGGTTCTGTAAGGATAAATATATTTGAGTATACATTATATGTGACCTTCACTTTACCTTGAGGGTCTTGCTGTGAACTTTAAGTTCTCACTTCTTGGGCTTCCCCCTCCCCATGGAATGGCTCTCTTATCAGCCAGGGCATAGAGGAGGGCATTACAGCTCTGACCCCTCTGACCATAGTGAAAAGCGGCCTGTTATGTGTCTGATTTAGATGCTGGCAGAAATATTTCTCATGATACCTTGGCCTGTTTTATTAACTATTACAGGCCTGTATCATGAAACTTCCACCATGCCATATATAAATATAAGTTTATCAATACCAACCATATACTAAGGGGCATATTTATTATGCTGTGTAAAACTAAATTTGCAGAAAAAAAAGTGAAAAGCTGTGTAAAATAAATGGCTAATTTATGAAGGTGTGTGTAATTTTACACCATGCGAATGCCAGATTTGCTGCCTTATTTTACATTGCTTCAGACGGAGGCCACTAAGAAAAAACATGGTGATGCCTTGCAATGTATTATCTTTCTGTTTTTTTACACAGCATAATAAATATGCCCCTTAATGTATTCCGTGTTACAGAGAGGCTTAGTTTTAGGGGGCGTTCCACTATCTGTTCTGCAGTGGATTGTTGTCAGCATGAATGATTTTTTTTCTGTCAAACTATTTACAATTTATGGCGCCACAGGCTTGGGTATCCAAATATTATATAGGGCTTTAAACAGGGGAATACTGTACTTGAGTGGGGGGAAGAGCTGACTGGTCAAGTCAAGGAGACAACCAGGGGGATCTGATTACAAGTCCTTTCCTTCATAAATCATGAAATAACTGGTCTACCCCATGCTGCTTTTGCAGTTTATAAAAATGTAATCCCATAGCGGGCACACTTGCTTGGGATGTACTGGCAAAATTGTATGTGCCCATTGAGGAAGAAAAGGTACTCCTCAATACAAATATTTAGGGACGGGGTTATATACTTTCACAAATTACTTTGATAGGCTATCTATGCTATATATCATTTTATAAAGCATGTCATGACCAGGCTCTCATTAGGGGGTACAGTGATATAATTATTATTAAATTGTTAAAATGTTATGTTATATTCCGGAGAAACCGGAGCAGTAGCTGATAACAGTTTTTAGGCATTGTGGCAGAAAAGAAAGGGATGGACAGCACTGTAGTGGTATCCTAGTAGGATTCCAAATAATTGGCTTTTATTAGATTGTTAGTCACTTTAAAATCACAGTGATAGTAATTTTCCAAATCTCCTAGGTTGTATTGAATGATTCCCCCAGTCTTGCAACAACAATTATGTAGAGCGAAATTGGTTTGTTACAGTTTTCC
This sequence comes from Xenopus petersii, assembly GCA_038501925.1. NCBI lineage: Eukaryota > Metazoa > Chordata > Amphibia > Anura > Pipidae > Xenopus > Xenopus petersii. The sequence continues at coordinate 42,311,032 of CM076674.1, read as the reverse complement.
AACTGTATGGTGTGAGTTATAGTTCTCCAAGAGTTATAGTTCCCAAATGGATTACCAGGCTTATTATGTGGAGATATATGTAGAGAAGGTTACAAAAGGGGGTTCAATGGGGGGGTTCAATGGGGCGTCCCCCATACTCCCTCTCTTTCCAGCTACATGTGCCCCCCAATAATGGACTGATCTCACCAGATCCTGCGTTCTGGTCTTTCCTCAAGGGTACAGTTGGGCATGGTCACTTGGTGACAGGTCACTTAGCGCTGGATCCAATAGCCTTTTGGTGATGTCTCCACTTTACAAACAACTCTTTCCAAAAATCCAAGATGGTGCCTGATGTATCTCAGCATATGCGTTCCACTGTGGAGAGCAAAACTCAGAATTTGCTCACAACGAATCTCAGCAATTTACCAATTTTCATGATTCATGGAGTCCCGGTAGGTTGCCGATTTTGGTGTAAATTCACCAAAAATGTAATTTCAACCTTAGAAGTGACACCATCTAGATACTGTGATGCGTTTCACCTATATGAGGCTTTATCAATTATTTTTTTATGTATTTATATTGTTATATGTTGGGTTCCTGGCCGGCCAGGTTTTAAAAGGAAAATTTTTAAAGAAAAATTCAATTCTTATACACCTTTAATCAATTTATTACTGCTTTGTTATCCTCAAAATGACCTTGGGGATTTAAGGTGTGTTCCAGACCAATTAAAGGGATTTCTTCTTAATGCCACATTACCTCTATTAATTATTTTATTAGATTCATAGCTAATTAGTCTCAAGAACCTCTTCATGTTGTTGATAACAGTGGGATGCCACGCCTGAGCTCAAGTATATCTAGGTAGGTGATTTAGGGCAAAATATTGCTCAACATACAGATTAGTATAGAGGACCCTATCCTGTATAACTGAAATTAGGCATAGAGGCAGGCAGGTAATTACTTTCACTTTCCATTCAGCATTTACTAGATGTCATTGCTCTCCCCACAATCCCCCCTCATTCTCTTAACCATTTAATTGTGTAACCAGTGCATTGGGATGGACATCATCAGGTCCCTCGTTCTGATGCAGAAACAAGATTTTGAGATCATGCAAGACTTGTCTTAATAACAGTGTCTACAAAATGGCTCCTGCCTGCTTGCTCGCTCAGACAGAAGGAAAAAAGATTAATACATTTTTACAGTGTAATTAAAGTTCATTTTGCTTGACTAACATGATAAAATAAGATTTGGAATTATTTTTTTGGGTGACTGGTCCCCTTTAATACCAGAGACTACAGGAAATAGAGAGACATAAAAAAGTTTTTCTCAGAAAGGAGGGAGGAGACCATGTGACAGACCCCACATTAACACATTAAATATCTGTTTTCTGTTGAGACCTTTGCTAGGTCTCCTCACCTATGACATTGCTACCGCTTTTGTGTCATTTGTGGGAAGATTGCAGTGATTATCGGGAATTCAGCACTTGTTGCCTAGGGGGCTGCCAAGTGATATGCGGCCTTTTGCAGATACAATATTACGTATTCTTTTATCCATTTCCACTCAGACACTTTCAGTCATATGGGGGTACCTTGTGTTGGGTGTTTCACCTTGTTTCCTTTTATGATACAGGAGCAGCAAATGCACCCCATACAGGCAAATGTGCATCTTTTATGGTTGTCCAAGAACCCTTAAGTATCTGGCCCTGTGGATTAATCTCTGAGGGGCATACCACATCCCTTATACTTCTCCCTTTAGACTAATTGAAAAGGGGTGATATGGTCATAAACCTTCTTGAGTTCTTTATCTTGAATTATGAATTGCCAGTATCTTTTGAGTATGTGCTCAATTCTTTTACTTCGAGTGCTTAGTTGTTTGATGAAGGGTAGGCATTCTTTCTTAGTTTTGGACTTATATGATCGTAATTCATCAGCTGCCTTAGCACTTACTGTATTTCAACTTCTTTATGTTTATAACCCATAGTATGGAGTTTTGTCTTCTCTGCTTGGGCATAGCATGTCTCATTGGACTAGATCTTTCATGCTTTAGCAAATGGGCCTTTAGGAATTGTTTAGATTACACTTGAAGCATGGAGACTGGATGCATGCAGAAAGTTATTTGGTTTCTTTTCTATATAGATTAGTGTTTATTTGATCATCTTTTAGATTAATCACGACTGTACATTCAAAAAGTTGAGGATATTGAAGCCCACTGTTGTAAATCTAATGTATACCATCGACAAGCCTATAGTAGTCAACTATGTGTTTTTTGTTATGGGCTCTCCAAGAAAAACTTTTTTCTAGCTGGTAGCCAAAAAAAATTCACACATGATGTGGCGGTCACCACGCATGTCAACGTGCGTTGCTACTGCCAATAATACTCATAATACATGAGTAACAGAAACTGTATTTCTTTTATTACCATTGTTAGGTTAACAGACACAAAATACAACAAATATAATGGCAAGGTATCATACAGATTATCTGTATGTTTATGAAAAGAATCTGTATAAAAATCAAAACATTTTTAAAAATTCTGGAATTTGAGTGCATACTGAAATGCGGGGAATAAATAGTCATCTATCCATGTGGTAGGAATAATACATCTTACATCCATACAGCATTAAAAAGATGCAATGAAAATAAACAGGTGGCACAGAAATCCATTTGTTTCCAAGACAACCTGGATCTGTTTCCATTTTTTGTGCTTTTATGCAGTAGGGGAAGAATAACAAGTTGAGTTCCATCAACAGGTCAAAAAAAGTAACTTTGTCTATGTGGCAAATGAGAATGTTCCAATGTGGAAAACATTTCCATTTCAAGAGGGAATGTAGTTAGTTGTCAAGGTTACCTTTCAGTTAGTTCCATGTAGTCCTTTTGTGACTATTAATTGATGCCCTCAAGGGAGATGGGATTTTGGTGGCAGACACAGCAGATGCATTCCAGAGAATAAAACTTTTTTTTAAAGATACTTATTAGGAGGTCAGATAAAGCTTTTGCATTTTGAAGAGGGGTAAGTATTTTGGCCAGCATTGTTCGCTACTTTAGTGGATTGAAAATGTTAGCAAGGAAATTAAACCGTGTTGATTCTTTCTCTTAAATAGGAGCCTTTTACAAAACATGTTTATTTATTTATAAAAAAATTAGGCTTTCTGTGGAGATACAGTGCTTGTGCATGAAATAATCTAAAATGGCCATTTATTTTCCTTTTAAATTGTAATTATTATACTACACTTTGAACTAGGGATAGGCGATTTTTTTATCTTTGTTTCACAGCAGAAATGACGCCCATAGACTTGTACAGCATTGTGCGACAAAAAAAAATATTTTTGATGCCCATAGACATTAGGACATTAATTTGCCGGCGGCAAATTTTTAACGAAACAGATAAAATTCGCCCATCCCTACTTTTCACTAATTGTTTGCTATAACTGACCATTTTCGAAAATAGGGTGCAGAAAGGACAAGAAAGTGAAAGAAAGCAAGAATCTAAGGAAATTCTCAAAAATAATAAAAACAAAATAATCAGGTGAGTGGTTTTTGTTAGGTCTTTTAAATCTGCTTTAAAGGGCACCAATCATGACCAAAATCATTTACTAAGTAAATACACTATGTGAAAGTTCAAGAAATCCGATTTTTAAAACAGTTAGAATTGTTTGTATAATGTAAATGATCAGCTCACTATTCCTTCTGCAAGATCTCCCCTATCTCCACTGCAGTTCTAGCTGAGGCAGCCATCTTGGATTTCACTGGCTCCTCCTACCTATATCTTCCCAGCCAACTGTAGCTCTGAAATCTCGCACATGCTCAGTTGAAATTCCTTGTTTGCTTATCAACCCTTCTAAGCTATTTTCAAATCAGCCAAATCTGTGTGTTAGCTGCTGTACAGTAGTGCTGCCCCCTGCTGGAAGTTAGTAGGTGGCTGCACTTCTAGTGGATACTTCTAGTGGAGGAGTTTACTAAAACAAGGCATTCTGGGTAGAATACTCAAAGCAGTGTTACAATCTGAGCATGCTCCTGAAATTTGCATATTAGAGTCTCTGTTAGAGTCTCAATATGGCCTCCCTCAGTGAAAGAACCCATTTGACAAAGTAAGGGATTTTTTTAAAACCTGCAGTTTTTTCAAAAAACTATATATGTAGTTTGATTAAACGTGTTTAGCTTGTACTGGTCAGATTGTTAATATGTGTTTGATTTTGGCTGTGATAGGTGCCCTTTAAAGCTATATCTTTATTTTTTTATTTCATTAATAGGGATGGGCAAATTTTTTCGGCAGAAAAATGTTACCCATAGACTTGTCTGGTGTCGTGCGTCAAAATAAAAAGAAGCGCGTCCAAAAAATTTCATCGCACGACAAAATATTTTTGACACCCATAGACTTTAATGGGCGTCAGCAACTTTTCGCCGACATTGAATTTTTGGTGAAACAAAAAGGGTCAAATTCGCCCATCCCTATTCATTAATTATGTTGAAAAGAAAATCTATTGCATTACCCATAAGTTATAAATTACATTTGTAAAATGGATTTTCTTTTGTATCAAATAAATAACTGTTTTTCAAAATCAACCATTCTGCTTTGACAGTAAGTGATTATTTATCAAATAATAACTAACAGTCTGAGCCTTATGGAAAGCCAGTTTATTAATTACATCATAGGTGGGTTTTGTGGACATTTTATAAATGTTTAAATTGCTGTAATTCAGTATTTATAATGATATAGCTCTGATACTTTTTTCAATATACAATAATATTTATGAAATAATAGCAAAGTCATGGTACTTGAAGAAAAGTACTGCCACATACAGGCAGTTTTAATACTATGGCATCATTTTAAGGATTTTTTAAGTTATAGATTTAGACTGAAATCTTTTCATGTGAGATCAATGGGGAATATTTACTAAGTCTACGGGGGACTTAATGAATTGTTAAAAACAATATTTTCTGTTTTCTGTGGAACAGTAGTAACACAGAACAATAGATTAACAGAACTTCCCCCTAAAAACAAAATTTTACAGTATATCGAACTTATTGCACCTAAAGTTTCATAACCTTTAAATTAGTAATGATTCAGGCCTTTAAAGTTGTACACTGGGGGTCACCATCTTGGATTTTGCTAGGAGGGTCAATGACATGCACATGCTTAGTGTGTGGGCTAAGAAGCTAAGCTTATAGGTTGTATGAAATCATCAAGCAGAAAATATTTGCCTGATACTATAAGGCTGATTATTTGGTCTGCCATGTAATTAGAATCTGAATTAATTATTAGTCAGCTCTGTAAAGTGATAGTTATATTCTATATATACAGTATATTGAGTCGGTCCCCAAGATCAGGCAAGTGACAGCAGCACAGAGCATGTGCAATGAATCAGCAGAAAAGAAGATGGGGAGTTACTGGATCATATTTGAATTCTAAGATTTTGCCTGTTAAATGGCTGTGGTTAACTTGTTTACTGGTACAGAAACTCAAAAGATGACATGCAGCTTTTTTAGCTCATTTCTTATTTAAGCTTTAGTTCTTCTTTACAAATAAAGAAAATCCTTGATGAACCAACAAGTATAAAAAAAACCTTAATGTACCAGTAAATAGGCATTACTAGACCCTTATGGCCCTGGTACAGTTTAAGACTAAACCAAAGTCCGTTCCTGGCTCAGTGTAGCACAACCAGACCGTCTTTGTGGTGACATGGTGCCTAAAAATGTTTTAATATGCTTCAATTTAGAAAAAGTTCTTTCTGCTGTTGACACTAACTGCCAATGTGAGAGAGTAACAATACTGTACACACACAGAGGTGTAGAAGACAAAGCAACATTGACAATTATTAACAATTGTGCCAAGTCCTTAACTGTGCAGCACTTGCATATTTCACCCTGAATTGCACTTTAAAAGCTTACTGGTACAATTTAGTTTCAGCTGCAAAACAGTTTACTATCTGATTCTACAGCAAGAATTTGAGGATGAAATATCCTAAATATTTCAGCTACAATGTTCATGCCATTAACTCTGCTGGACAACAGTGCAGTGACGATATCTAAACTAGAGTCCTGCAGCAGGGCGAGTTCAGGGTGCGATCAAAGATGTGGGTCGGCGGTTCTGCGGGTTTGCAGGTCGGGCCGCGGGTCGTCTCAATAGCGATATTTACTCCTTTGTTCTGCTCACATCTACTTCCGATGACCACTTCCGGTTTACGGCAGCACTTCCTGTTTTACTCAATTTTTTCTGATCACGTCTACTTCCGATGATTTCACTTCTGGTTTACAATGACCATGACCCAATTTGCGCGTCCAGGTTGCGGATAAGATACTTGCGGGTAGGGTCGGGTAGTGGTTCCAAGCGGGTAAGAATGCGGGTCCGGGTTGCTGATTGCAGGTTGCTGGTACGGTTCGGGTACGGGTCTCAAAAAATTGACCCGCGCAGGACTAATCTAAACTTCCATAAAAAATTTTAGTTTTGAATCAGCTCTCTGGATCCTCCAGCCTTTCATCCTGACACAGCTCTTCATAGTGGCTCAACACTTTTGTAGTTCTTTTATTTTCAAACTTTGTAGAAATAGAATGCATTTTATTTTGCATTCTCAAAATGATTTCTGTACATTCTCAGGTCTTCTTTGGCATTGTGTATTAAATAAGCAGCATTTGAAAGATCATTTTTTTCTGATTGCAAATGTTTTTATATTAAATATATGGTGTCTAAATATTTGCTTTGCAGGACAATTATCAATAAAAGAACTCAAAAGACTATAATTATTTCTTCAGGAATTTAGCCTTCTAACTTCAGTGGATGTCAACATTAGGTTTGAGAGTGCCTTCATAATATCTAAAAAATCAAAACCAGAGAGGAGTTCTTTTATTTTCAAACTTTGTACAAATACTCCATTTGCATTTTGTTTTGCATTCCCAAAATGATTTCTGTACATGCTCAGGTCTTTGGCGTTGTGTATTAAATGAGCAGCAATTGATAGATCATTTTTTTTTCTGATTGCAAAATTTTTGATATCAAATATATGTTGTCTACAATTTTGCTTAGCAGGACACATAAATAAAACAACTCAAAAGACTATCATTATTTCTTCAGGAATTTAGCCTTATAACTTTAGGGAATGTCAACATTAAAGTTGAGAGTGCCTTCAAAATATCGAAAAATTTAAACCGGAGAGCAGTTATTTTGTAGAAATACCCCATTTTTCTGCAAGTAAAATTGCATTTTGTTTTGCACTCTCAAAATTATTTCTGTACATCCTCAGGTCTTCTTTGGCATTGTGTATTAAATAAAACTGCAGAGCAAAAAGAGATGCATATCGAGATGACTGATATGTATAGGCTACAATGGTTTTAGGTCCATGGCGGAATCCATGTTAGAAGCTGAGAGAACAGCCCATTGCTTGATATTTTCATTGAAAGAAACATACATTGCTTGTAAAACATTAAAAAATCTGGATATTTATGCAAAGGTATGCAAAGAACAGCGCCTTGTACCAAATTTAGATTATGAGCTGCACAAAGGACATACAGTGTATTGCTTTGTTTCCATAGATTACGAGCTTGCACACCAATATATGCACCATTCATTGTAGCAGCACTGTAGTATCCTGGCTATGGCATTTTGATAGAGTCAGGCCCTTCTTTCTATAGTGGTGATAATGTTATTCTCAAGACCTGCATGCAGCACTCTGGTATTTTACCTCCTCGACCCCCGCCCCCCCTCCAAAAAAAAATGCTTCAGGTATTTTATTTCCATTGCTTTCTGACATTCATCTCTTCAAATAGGGACATATCGATAGATCTGATTTAGTTGGTCAGCTTTTGATATAGCCTGTGTTGTATCCATGATGATTAAATAAACCAGAGAAGATTTTTATTTATATTTATTGAAAATTTTAGATTTCTTTTTTCTTCTTGTTTTGCAAAAATAAATATTATTTTGTTTTGTACTTTGGGACTCAGATATTTAACTCAAGAAGCTGTTTCAAAATATGGTCATAACAGACAAACAATTCAATGACTGAGGGAAAATTGCCATTCCTCCTATCTCCTAATCGTTCTTTGTGCCCACTGAAAACTAGATTAGCCATTGCCATAGTCGGTCTGAAAAATATTAATGATAATGATTGACGATTCTTTGTAGAACTTGCCCTCAACGACTTTTCTCTATTTAAAATATGCTTTTTATCCTCGTTTTCCATAGTATTTTGAATCCTTGTGAACCTATATTCTTTTCTGTATGCCCTTAGCTCATGCAGGCTGAAGGCCTAATTTTATTCAGTCTCCAAATAACCAGCAGGGTTCACTGCAGGCAGTACTTAATTTTGGAGAATAACAAAGTCACGTTATTGGAATTGACCTGTTTTTGTTATTTTAATAATAATTTTTAGAGAAACATCTGCTCTTTTGGTCTTGGTCTCATGGGAATAATATTAATATTAGGATCTGTAATATGGCATAATGCCCACTGTCTGTAACAAACTCTTGTCCAATTCTGTTTTATGGAGAATGTACCAGTGTCGCTGCTACTTGAGATTTTATGAATAAATGCACAAATGCACTGCTTGTATTTGATTCTTTGCTTTCTGCACTGAAATGTAAGCCACATCCTTCATTGGGATCATTAGTCATCAAGAATGGCTCAGAATACATAATGTTACTCGCTGAACTGACTAGTGTATTGTTTACCTCTGCATTCTGACCAGTTACAGATGTCACCAGCATTAGACATGTCAACAGATGAATGTGAAATATGTGCAGTGGTACTAGTTGTATTTGTGTATCTGGCTCGTTGCCTTCTGCTCTGAAATATAAACGACATCCTTCTTTCAGATCATTAGTCACCACTAGTGGATCAGTAGTTTGTAATGTTACTCTTACTCAATGAACAGCTCAGTGTATTGCTCCCTACATTCTTACCAGTTACATTGTCACCAGCATTAGAATTGCCACCCGATGAATGTGAAAAATAACTGCTTATTTTAATGAGTTTCTGGATGTTCCAATTCCTTTTTTTTTGCGTTTTTGAGAACCACTTAGATGTTGATGAGTACACATTATGCTGACCTCAAATAGTCGCTTGACAAAATCTATACTGTTTATAAAAATAACTAATAACTAAATAACTAAAAAAAAAAAAGTTTTCCTTAAAGTAATAGTTCATCTTTACACACACAAAATTTGTCTTGTTAATTTATTTTGTTAATTATTTAGCTCTTTATTCAGTAGCTCTTGAGAAATGTTTGCTACTGTTGGATAGGGTTCTATTTACTGTAAGTCAGTGAGACAGTGTGTTAAATGACACAAGTAAATGACTGCATCTGCAAAGATAACAGATGAAGGATAGAACATCATCAGCTATAACAGCGGCTCTCCCGCACACTAGGAAGAAAGGAAGAAAAAAGAAATTTGCTCACTCTCTTAAGCATAGTTAACTATGGTATAGATGAATTAATATAACATATACTTAAAGGGATTCTGTCATGAGTTTTATAGTTTACTTTTTTTTTCTAAATGACACTGTTTACATTGCAAGTAATTCACTCTACTATTTAAAATGTTATCCTTGAACCAACAAATGTATTTTTTTAGATTTAATATTGGTGTGGAGGCAACTAACTGATGTGCCTGATCCTGAGCTTTGAAAAGGAGCCAACACTTCAGAATGTAACTGCTTTGAGACAGCTATTGTTTCTCCCCTTTCCATGGTATTATACCACAACATGGGTCATGCTAGCACTGCTAAAAGTATTCCCTTGTGCTCCACAAGACATAAGAATAGCACCCAAGCAGGAAAAAAGAGCAATTTTAGCAATGCAAATAAATCCTTCAGCAGCAGTGTCATTGTTCTGTTGATAAGCTGCTGGGGAGGGAAGAAGGAATGAAGGTAACATTACTCCAACTTGCAGTACAGCAGTGACTGAAGTTTATCAGAGCACAAGTCACATGACCTGAGGGCTCCTGGGAAACTGACAATATGTCTAGCAACATGCCAAATTTCAAAATTAAATATAAAAAAATCTGTTTGCTCTTTTAAAACTTGGATTTCAGTGCAGAATTCTGCTGGGGCAGCACTATTAACTGGTTGACTGGCATTATACCCCCACAATTGTGGGATATTTTATATTGCTGTAGTCATGGATAACTCACTTTTCATACAAGCTTTATATTATTCCATAAAGATGTCAGTTTTATGTTTCTTTATTTAGTCTTATTATTTTTACAGATTCTTACATTTCCCTACCTGTATGAGAAGATCCGTTATTTCCTTCCTTCCAGTTATTTTCACTATACCACAATATTATCTTTAAAGCATGCACTTTCCACCCACTTCTTATAAAGCTTATCAAACTAATCTACTTTACACAATTTAGACATACTCATTGAGAACGCATTTGCTGATGTATTGATTTCTGCTTTATTAAATATGGTATATGAGGCTTAAAAAAAAATCAATTTGCAAGCATCAGTTAGCAGCTGGAACTCAGTGTCTGATAAACATGACTTCTTTTCCAGGCATCCTCCTGGGACAAGTGCCTAACCTCTAAGTTAATTATACAGATGGCTGCCAGCTCAAAATTATATGATTTGTAAATAGTATTTCTGTAGAGAAAGTCTGTGTGACTTGTGACAGTTCCACGTACCTTTACCAATTTTCTAGAAATATAAAAATGAAAAAGATAAGCTCACAGACTGAAATATATTCTGACCCTCATTCTATTTGTGACAAGAGCTCTGATAATGCTGGAAGCTGCAGGCCTGAAGGGGTGGGGCAGGGAGATCACATGGTGAGGAAGCTGTTTGCTCAGAGAGGTCAGGAGGAAGTGGAAGTGCATGCTGGGAAAGAGGTAACAGGAAAGACTTGCTGCAGTGTGGGCTGGTGGCTGCACAACAGAGTGGGATAAGCTGCGGCGTCCCCTCCATTTGGACTTTGATTCGTCAGAGCTGCACCCCATGTTCTGTTACTGGACTGTTAATCTATAAGCCTGTTATACACAAGTGCAGCTGGAATTCTCACACTCACTTTCCCTCTTGCTGGACTGCCTGAAAGAGACTGGAGGTGAATCTTACTTTATATGAGAATCTGAGACTGAAGGGACTAGGCCACAAATATACACTGACTTGTGCTCCTGTTGAGCAGTTCTTCCCTACCAGATACATAAAGGGATTGTTTGTTATTAAAGTTTCCTTGTACTGTTACCTGCCTGTGTGCTTCTTATGTGCCCATAAACCAGTCCCGTGCTCTGGGACGTCGCAAAGTGGTGGCAGCGGTGGGATAACACACTGGGCACCATGCGCAGGCAGGAACTGGAAGAATTAACCCTTGCTACGCTAAGAAAGTGGTGTCGCAATCGGGGTATTGCCCCTGAAGGGAAGAAAAAGACAGAAATCATTGCTTTACTACTACCACTCCTACCTTCAGATGCAGAGACTGTTACATCTGAGAGTGCAGTTGCTGGGGGCCCCCGAAATGGTCCAGGGGCCACCCATTAATCCTACCCGGGATCGGGTTGGAGAGGTGTTTAAACAAAGGCTGGAGTTATTCAGTGAGGATCTTACCGTTGCGGAAAAGATGGAGCTGATGAGGATGGTACAGGAGGAGGTAGCCCGTGAAAGATCTGATTTAGGGGAGCACGGCAGGCTATCAGTGTCTTCAGTGGAGAGTCGGGCCAGAGACATTCTAAAGTTAGCCACGGCTTTCCCTACATTTCAAGAAGGGCAGGACAGCATTGATGCCTTTCTAGAGACATTTGAGATTATGTGCAGGGCCCACAACATCACAGAAGAGGATTGGCCCCGTATCCTGTCTGGCAAACTAACAGGAAGGGCCAGCGCAACATTCCGGGCCTTGTCCGATGAACAAAGACTGGACTATGAGGAGATTAAGCAAGCTTTACTGATCCGTTACGCTATCACCCCAGAGTTTTACCGGCAAACTTTCCGTTCACTGCTTAAGACCACCCAGGATACCTACCTGGAGTTTGGAAATAAGTTGTCAAGGGTCCTTGATCAGTGGATTAAAGGGACTGGGGCCGAAACCATGGAGGACTTAAGGCAATTATGCCTGAAAGAGCAATTTTTGGAGAGGTGCCCCCTAGGAGTGCGGGAGTGGATTATGGACCGTGAGCCACAGACAGTAGAAGAAGCTGCCCAACTGGCCGACAAGTATACAGAGACCAGGACCCCCACCAAAAGGGCAACCCAAGCACAAAGTACTACAGGTGCCAAGGCTAGAGAGTATCCAGGCTCTCAACAACGGTCCTCTATCACCACTTCCACACCCCGCCAACTGCTACCAGGGGCTGGGCCCAAAACCTGTTTTGGATGCGGGGCTCCAGGTCACTTTCAAGCTACTTGCCCTCTTAACCGAAGGGCTGCTTCTCCTTCAGGGCCCTCTAAACTGACTCCTGCTCGACCTGTTGCCACTATTCGGAAGGAGAGCACAGAGTGTGACCCGGCCCAAATCAACCTCAGTGAGACCCCTGAATTTGCAGTAATGCAGATTCATTGGGCAGATCAGTCAAAGCGAAGATGTCATGTGGTGCCAGTGGACGTAGATGGAAACCGCGTAGAAGGATTTCTGGATTCTGGTGCCTTTATAACTTTGGCAGAGCCTCATGTGATCACACTCAATCGCATTGTTCCAGGCAAAATGGCCCGGGTGATCCTGGCTGGAGGACAGAGGAGAGAGGTTCCAATTGCTCAAGTGACTCTGGACTGGGGGGAAGGGCCTGTGCTGCATGAGGTGGGAGTCATGGATCAACTGCCTGCGGATGTGCTGCTGGGTAATGATGTTGGAGACATCTGCTGCAGCATCACACGGAGACAGGCAGAGTTGGGCGAGCCACCGGCAGTTGTCCAGGAGGTAAGCGGGCAGACAGATGTGACAGGTGACCATTTTGACATAGGAAACTGGCAGGATTTTAGGGCTGAACAAGCCGCAGACCCTACACTGCAGACATTAAGAGATAGAACTGTCCCTGGACTGGAGGGCCCTGATGCAGGGGAACAAATAGTGCAAGAGAATGGGTTGTATTATAGAGTCCTCAAAAACTCTAGGGGGCGACAAAGGGAAGCATGCCGTCAGTTGTTGGTGCCTGCCAAATTTAGGACCCAGTTACTTCACCTTGCACATGAGGTACCCCTTGCAGGTCACCAAGGGATTTCCCGCACCCGCTATCGCCTGCTACAAAATTTCTATTGGCCAGGGGTGTCACAACAAGTGGCACATTTTTGCCGATCCTGTGACAGCTGTCAGAGGGTTGGGAAGAGTGGGGACCGGAACAAACATACATTACGACCCCTACCAGTGATTGGTGAACCGTTTCAGAGAGTTGCTGTTGATTTAGTAGGACCCCTTAGCCGGCCCAGCAGGACAGGCAAGCAATATATACTTACAGTGGTGGACTATGCCACCCGTTACCCAGAAGCAGTGGCTTTGAAGAAAATTGATGCCCCAGCCGTTGCAGATGCACTAATTCAGATTTTTACACGGGTAGGATTCCCTAGTGAGATCTTATCTGACCAGGGACCACAGTTTATGTCACAGCTGCTTCAGTGTCTATGGCAGCGCTGTGGGGTCACCTCACTTCGCTCAACCCCGTATCACCCCCAAACTAATGGGCTATGTGAACGTTTTAATGGAACTCTTAAGAACATGCTCCGAACTTTTGTGGAGGATGGAGAAGGGGACTGGGAAAAGTTTCTGCCCTGTCTTCTGTTTGCATATAGGGAAGTTCCCCAAGAGTCTACTGGGTTTTCCCCTTTTGAGCTGTTGTACGGGAGGCGTGTTCGGGGCCCCCTAGACTTGCTAAGGGAGTACTGGGAGGGGGGAGCCCAATTCCCTGATTTCCCTGTAGTGCCCTATGTTCTACAATTCCGAAAACGTCTCGAGCAAATGACTGCTCTGGTGAAGGAACATTTGTCAGCGGCTCAGACCAAACAGAAGGTCTGGTATGACAGGAATGCCAGAGATCGGCACTTTGTTCCAGGGGACAAGGTGTTACTGCTGATACCGATGCGGTCAGACAAGTTGAAAGCAGCTTGGGAAGGGCCCTATGTTGTAGTGCAGGCCATTCATGATACTACTTATGTGGTCTCCCCTATTGATAACCAAGACCAGTATAAGACAGTCCATGTCAATATGATGAAACAGTACGTAGAAAGGGAAGCCACCGTGTCTGCTAGAAGAAGGGCGCAATGAAGAGGCTTTCCCTGACCTCTTACAAGAGGCACTGGGGGTTAAGACTTGGGAGGATGTTACTATTAGTGAGCAGTTAACCCCTGAGAAATATGAGCAGTTGTGTCAGCTGCTCCAAAAGTTTCAGTCTCAGTTTTCAGAGAGGCCAGGTTGCACCAACTGGGTTGTCCATCAGGTGAATACAGAGGGGCATGGCCCAATTCGCACATCAGCCTATCGGGTGGCAGAATCCGTACGGGCTGCCATGAAAAAGGAAATCGAGGAAATGTTGGCATTAGGGGTAATTGTTCCCTCTCAGAGTCCTTGGGCATCACCAGTTGTCTTGGTTCCCAAGAAGGATGGCAGCACTAGGTTTTGTGTAGACTATAGGAAGCTGAACCAAGTGACTGTGACAGATGCCTATCCAATGCCCCGGGTAGATGAACTTCTTGACCGTCTGGGGAATGCCAAATATCTCACCACTCTAGATTTAAGCCGGGGATACTGGCAGATTCCTCTAGCACCAGAGGACCAAGAGAAGTCAGCCTTTATCACTCCATATGGCTTGTTCCATTTTACTGTTATGCCATTTGGCATGAAAAATGCCCCAGCCACGTTTCAAAGGGTAGCAAATCAGTTGTTGGAGGGGTATCAAGAGTTTGCTCAAGCGTATCTGGATGACATAGCCGTATTTAGTAACACCTGGGAGGAACATGTGCAGCACCTACAGAGTGTTCTGGGAAGGATTATGCAGGCTGGGCTTACCCTAAAGCCAGGGAAGTGCCATTTTGGGATGGCCGAGGTCCAGTATTTGGGTCATCGGGTGGGAAGTGGGCGAGTAATGCCAGAACCCGCCAAAGTTGAAGCCATAGTAAACTGGCCCACTCCCACCACACAGAGACAGGTGTTAGCCTTCCTGGGGACAGCAGGGTATTACCGACACTTTATCCATAACTACAGTGCAATTGCTAAACCCCTGACAGATCTGACAAGTAAAAGACGCCCACGTACTTTGCGACGTCCCAGAGCACGGGACTGGTTTATGGGCACATAAGAAGCACACAGGCAGGTAACAGTACAAGGAAACTTTAATAACAAACAATCCCTTTATGTATCTGGTAGGGAAGAACTGCTCAACAGGAGCACAAGTCAGTGTATATTTGTGGCCTAGTCCCTTCAGTCTCAGATTCTCATATAAAGTAAGATTCACCTCCAGTCTCTTTCAGGCAGTCCAGCAAGAGGGAAAGTGAGTGTGAGAATTCCAGCTGCACTTGTGTATAACAGGCTTATAGATTAACAGTCCAGTAACAGAACATGGGTTGCAGCTCTGACGAATCAAAGTCCAAATGGAGGGGACGCCGCAGCTTATCCCACTCTGTTGTGCAGCCACCAGCCCACACTGCAGCAAGTCTTTCCTGTTACCTCTTTCCCAGCATGCACTTCCACTTCCTCCTGACCTCTCTGAGCAAACAGCTTCCTCACCATGTGATCTCCCTGCCCCACCCCTTCAGGCCTGCAGCTTCCAGCATTATCAGAGCTCTTGTCACACTATTCACTTCTATGGGATTTTTAAAAGTGTATTTCTCTATCTTTCACCCATTGGTAAATACAATTTTTAAAAATCTCATAGGAGTGAATAGAAAGCGGGTGAGGTTTTTGCAGTAAACTTTAATTTTACAATTTTTATAAATCTGCCCCTAAGAGTGGGAGTAAAGGTAGAAGTATCATTGTGTGAGAGCTGCACTGTTAATACCTTTGAGAAACAGAAATAGGTACAGGTATGGGACCCGTTATCCAGAAACACCCCATTTTATCCATATAATCCAAGTTTTAAAAAATCATTTCCTTTTTCTCTGTAATAATAAAATAGTACCTTGTACTTGAGCCAAACTAAGATATAAATAAATAAGAAAAAAGTTTGACCCATATGTTTGCACCAACCCACAGTCACAGATTCCCACCATATGAAATGGTATTAAAACTTTAACATAATGATAATCTGTCCAGGAGTCACCATGGTTAAAATATCATTAGGAGTTTAAGCTGAATCGACTCAGGGGTCACTACCTTATCGACAGATGCTAGAGGAATAAAACTCTTAATAGGTGACTGATCACAGTCAGTAACTTCTTATACCTCTATTGTGGGTTGTTAGGTTTTGAGTGTGGTATTATAGGATTGGAAGATGTCACAGTAATGCAATCCTATTGCTCGGTCGCTAATGCTAAGGAGCTATGGTAGCATTTTAATTTGAAATTGTTTTTTACTGCATCCTCCATGTGTCGCCTACTGTATTACAATATCTATTATTGCAGAGATTTGAATGTTGGACTCCCATAGAGATTGTAAACTCTTGTGAGCAGTGCCGTTTTTATTCTTTAATGTGTTTATTGTAAAGTACTGAGTAACTTGCTGGTGCTGTATGAATAAATGATGAAGATGAGGATGAATATATTGTATTTTTTGTCTTCTTTCTAATGACATTGGTGGATGACTATTAGTAGAAAACCTAATGACGCTTTTGACAAATAACATTTTTGAAAAACTTTTTTTTGTCACAAAAGTTACAGTTCTAAACCTGGAATATTGTATGCACAGTTTTTATTTTAAAACTCATTTGTTATCAAAATCTAATTTTCTACATCACATTTTATTTGGCACACCTCATTTTAAATGTCATTGAGAGCAGTATTTCTTTTCTTTTTCTGTTCTCTGCACTCACTCACAATTCTCACTAGCAGATGATTCTCACCCAGGTCTAAATAAAATTGTTTCAGGAAACAGAACAAAAAACAATACATCTTTCATTAAAAAAAATAGTCTACTGTAGAGATGAGTGAAATACAATGTAGATTTATTTGGCTTTTTATAGCAGTACGATTTAAATTATTTAATACTGTTTATTGATAAGTAGTATTGATAAGTAGTATTGATAATCAAGTTTCACCTCAAAAATTACACCTATGCACTCTAATGGGTGAAAGCATTTGTTGTGCGTCAAAAATGTGTTGCGCAATTTGTTACCCGTAGACTTCAATGCATTTCTGCAAATTTCTTGGGAAACGAGTCGTGGTCAGATCTATGTTGTAACTCCCATCATTCCCAGCTACAGTCAGGTGATCTCAGTGGTGTCCAATAAAAAGGGCAACCATTTGTGAGATTTAACCTTGTAAAGCAGGTAAAACTTACCTGTGCTTTATGAATCAGGTGAAAGTGAATGTACGACTGGCCAGACCAGGGATGACTTTGATGAGGTTGGCCAGTTTAAGTATGTTGTACTATATGGACACAGCAAATCCGGTAAACCAATTATAAATAGGCTGTAGCTCACCTTTAGTATATGTAGGTGGATTCTCCTGCAATGGTGTCCTGTGTCCACACCCAAAATGATACAATCAGTACTATAGTAGAAAGCAGGACAAATCCAAGGCAGTAACTACGACTGCAAAGTGCTTTTATTGGGGAAAAGTTCTCCACAACATGTTTTCGGGCATTGTCCCTTTATCAAGTGGCAAAGCAAGCAAAGTGAAGTTACGCTAGCGATGCCTAATTTGCATATGGCGCAAAGTTTAAGTACAATGGACGTATATGTAGCAGCAAATACATTACACTACACAAGCCTGGGAAAGCTTCATAAAATAGAGTTGTTATTTTGCCCTATACATGTGCCCACTGTATAGTTTAGGTGCCATATGTTAGGAAATGTAGGGGGGAAGGAGGATACCCCAACAAAAATTTACGATCTTTTGCAGCCAATCACCCTTAAAAAAGGAAAAGATGCCAGCATTCTTTGGGACTTAGAAAAAATGTAAACTTTTTTTGAAGCAAACCCTATATAATCTATTGCACTTCGCCTGGTCTGTGGAGGCGAATGCAAGTCTGGCGCAAGAGGTAACATTCAGTAAAATGTGCAAGTTAGTGAATTAGCGTAGTTACGTCCCTTCGGCATAGCGCAACTTCACCTGGCGTAAGAGTGCGAAGTAGCGCTAGAGTAGGTTCACTTTGCTAGCTAATCGATGCCAGCACCCGTTAGTAAATTGGCGAAGTAACGAAATTATGTCACGCTGGCGAATTTGCACTAACGTTAGCCGCTTTGCACTTTTGTAAATTTGCCACCATGGGCGATAGCTATCCTGTGATTTGCAGCATTCTTGATAACGAGTTTCAGGATAAGGGAGCCAATACCTTTAGTTTCCTATCACCAGTTGGCATCTCTAAATATATCTGCACTTTATTGCACTGACTCAGTGTTCCTTTGGACCTTTTTGTTTTCTAAGTAAATAACACTGTAAATGACTCTTCCAAAGCGACTGCTTTCAAGGCCACTGAAACATTTAAATACTGCAGTAGTTTCTTAGAACTTTTTTTGAACAGATACATCTTCCAATAGCATTTACATTTACAAAGAACGTTAAAACTGTATAGATGGTTGCTTAGAATTACGTTTCATTATGCAAAAAAAAACTCTTTAGCAGGGAATAATGTACAGTATAAAATCAACTATAGTCTAATTAAAAGCAACCATATGAAATTATGTGCTAATTTGGTGCTGTCCCTCTGATCTTTATAGCCAGAAATTGTGCGCTGGGTTTTAGCAGTATTAGTAATGTACAGCTATTGCAAGTGCACTTTAAGTTAATGCAGACCATGCATAATCGTAATAGCCAGCCTTCTAAATTCAGCATCTCAGTGAAGCAAAAAAGAATTACGGTATGCTGCCCCCTCCCTTTCAGTAACAATCAGTGACAAAATTCAACATTTAATAGTATATTTAGCAATTTGAATTAGTAAAGTAATGTTGAAATAGATACTTCCTTTTTGTTTGTTGTATTGTTTGTCTCTGTGCCCCCGGAATGTGAAGAGCACTGAAATTGGATTTCATGTTTAATTTGAAAAGGACTTTTATTATACAACTTTTTGTGTCGGGGTGACAGGTCCACCTTAAGTGCTCAATAAAAATATTTTCCACTCCTTCCATTAGAAACGCAGTTGGAGAAGAGCAGATGATCTGCTGTGTTTGTCCTTGGCCTAAATCTACAAATTACGGCATCAGCAACAGTAAGGAAACTTAAAGTACATAAACCTTGCTACATAATCATAAAGAAGTACAAAATAGATGCTACATATAAAGTGATGACTCTGAACTACTGTGTAAGTGTAAAATAAATGGCAGAAAACCCCAAAAAACGTTCAAATTACTCTAAAAAAATAAGTTGCACTTATATTTAAATGGTTTTGAATATGTAACCAAATGTTTATTTTGGTACTGGATTGAGCAAGAAAAGAGTAGTAACCTAAGTAGGTTCATATGAAAAGCTACACAAAGCATTTAGGAGCAGATTTATCAAAATGTGAGTTCAAAAATCTTAATTAATAAAAACTCACCCATGTTCTATTCATTTCTATGGGATTTTTAGAATTGTATTTATCAATGGGTGAAAGTTAGAACTCACCATTTGATAAAAAGGGTTCTAAAAATCCCATAGGAATGAATAGAATGTGGGTGAGTTGTTTATTAAGCTTTAAACTCACATTTTGATAAATCAGTCCCTTATCCGTTTCCCCTTAAACTGATCTAATATCCCTGTAATTGTGCCCTCTCGTGTAGAACTAAAATGCATAAGGAAATACAGCTTATAGGCTCTTATCTGGCCAGATGCCTCTAAGTGCAGAAATATAAAAATTCTGTGTACATTATACAGAATTCTCCAGAAACTTTACACAATGTAGTTAGTTAAAATTAGCAGGAGATCTGTGCAACTCAGTATCTGCATATCTGCATATCAGTATCAGTAAAGCATGATTAGTCAAATTTATGGAAAGCATTTGAAAATTAAGCCTTCATTCAGACCCCTCCATGTTACTTTAAGGGGCCGATTCACGAAGGGTCGAATATCGAGGGCTAATTAACCCTCGATATTCGACTGGGAACTAAAATCTTTTGACTTCGAATATCGAAGTCAAACGATTTTGCGCAAATCCTGCGATCGATCGATCGAAGGATTTTTCGCTCGATCAAACGATTCGAAGGATTTTAATCCAACGATCGAACGAAAATCCTTCAATCAAAAAATCACAGGCAAGCCTATGGGAACCTTCCCCATAGGCTAACATTGACTTCGGTAGCTTTTAGCTGCCGAAGTAGGGGGTCGAAGTTTTTCTTAAAGGGACAGTACTTCGACTATCGAATGGTCGAATAGTCGAACGGTTTTTACTTCTAATCGTTCGAATCGTTCGAATTCGATCGAATTTAACCAATTCGATGGTCGAAGTACCCAAAAAATACTTCGAAATTCGAATTTTTTTTTATTCTAACCCTTCACCCGAATTTCGTGAATCGGCCCCTAAGTATTCTTTTTTGCAATTATACCTTAGCCCCATGGCCCCCGCTGAGTAAGGGTATGCTCTATTCAAAACCTGTCATCCTAACTGGGTTGAGTTATGTTAAGAAGTTCATCATACACAGAGCTTAAGTTCATTGTTTTTTTTCTTTCAATACATTTTTATTGATTTTCAAGCTTCTTTTTGGGGTTTTTTTGCACTTAGTTATGTATGCTATATAGTAACATTAAAGGTTACATATCATTTCGTACAAAACTTAAATTTAGTATAAATCAGTGATTCATATCCATACATAACATACAGTATCATTGATTGTACATGTACAAAGTTATCTAATTATAATCAAACTTAAAACAAACGTAAAATAAGTAACAAAATTTACATTGTAGAATATAAAATAAAACAAAAGAAGCTTGAAAATCAATAAAAATGTTTTGAAAGAAAAAAAAAAACAACGAACTTAAGCATGAACTTAATGAGATGTAAATGGCCACAACCAAATTCCAATAGCCAAAATTAAGTTCATACCACTCATTCCTACTTTCTATTAGGAAAGCCAACACATGCCCTTTCATTCAGTAACAGCATGGCTATATGTAACCTATCATATCTGCACTAAAAGCATATTTTACCATAACCAGCTGCTAAACATTGGAACTCTCACAAACAAATAAAAATTAGACCATTAAAACTGAAAATGTTTATTATGAGAAGAGTGAAACTTAGACAGTGGGATTACAGTAGATCCATCATCTAGGATATACTTGTATTTTGCCACTGGTCTAAAAGTGCTTTCTAAACTAAGGTCTATTGGTCTTGGTAGTACTGTTTTTACTTGCTGACAGTTGTGACATTCTATCACTTGAGTGGTTGTATTGGCAGATTATATTGTTTCAATAAAAACAAATACAAAAAGGATGTGTATGTATATTTTTAAACAGGGATGGGCGAATTTGACCTGTTTTGTTTCGCCAAAAATTTGCCGCTGGCGAAATGTCGCAGATGCCCATTAAAGTCTATGGGCGTAAAAAAAATTTGTCGCGCGGCGAAAATTATTTTGTCGGTGTTATAAGTTTGCAACATGCAATTGAGATTCGCAATGCAATAAAAAAAAATGTGTACATTTATTCTCTTTGCAAATTTTATTACATTTCCCTCCTAATTTGCTTACATTTTGCCTAGGACAACTCCCACTGATTTCTAAATGAACTTGCAAGCATTTAGATGCTGAGATTTTACACCTGAGGTTTCCAAATTTGTTAGGCTTAGTAATGTAAATATAGAACATTTGAGTTTTGGAAACCCTAACAAAGATAAGTAATACCATTTTTTAAATAACTAGCCTCAATTGATTTTTTTTGGCTGTTGTGGTGACCCCCATTTGAAAGATGGCAAAATGCAGAAGATAAAGGCAAATAATTCTTAAAAAACTAAAGCCAACTGAAAGGATAGGAGATTGTATAGCATACAGAAAAGTAACTTTAGTTGTGGTTAACTACCACTCTAACCCTTTCCCTAAGGATACTTATAGTGAATGGCATTCTGTACATTGCTAACCAAACAATGCAATGTAACAAGAGCTTAGACCTGATAACATAGTTGCCACATTGTTGACAGACTATCAGTTGGCTTACTGATAACATTACACCTATGTCTTTGGTAGGCAAGAGAGTGAAAGGGAAAAGGAAGGCAAAGTTAAAGGAAAAAATAAGACCAATGACCCTATCAATAAAACATTAATTTGCAACACTTCTGTGAACTTTTCTATGGTTTCCACTTAAGTACTGACACAGCTCTCTGCATTTACAATGAAAGAGACTTGTATTCCCAGAATGCCTGATAGTGATGAGGCAGTGGCATTAAAATTGTGCAAAAATCTAATAGTGTTATGGGATAGTCTTCATGCAGAAAAGCAGACAATATAGTTTACACTCATTTCCAGCAAGGATTTAATTTGTACTCCGAGCATCTTGAAAAATTGCCATGGTGACACACAATTGGGCACAGGGTTTTGAATGCTGCACTTCAGCTAAAGATGAACACTGTTAAAGCTATGCCCAGTACGTGTGTTCCTGTATTGAATTCTCAGAACTGGAGAAGAAATTCTTCTGTTCTCAATATGTGAAAAGCACCAGAACAGATATTTTTTTGAAAGCAAGGTTTCACTACATTAATCATTATACAGTATATATATATATATATATATATATATATATATATACACACACACACCTACATTTACATAACTAAGTTGTCTATAAAATGCATATTTAAACTTTTTTCTAGGACGCTATTCCAAAGTACCAATTTCACAGTTAAAAGTGGTCCAAGGGTCTGTATAGGTCCTCTGCCCAATGGAGGTGTGGTGGGTGAGTAACCCCAGAACATATACTTCTTAACTGGTGTAGCAAAGGTTATCAGAACTAGCAGGATTTTTAACCAAGTGTTTACCCAACCTAATCACAGAATATATATAATATAGAATATATCATGAATAGAATTGGTGGCCTTGACAGAAATAATACATTTCTGCATAATGTCTTTGACTAGAAGAATATGAAATGAAAATTAGAGGATTGTAAATTATTTGGAGGAATTTGGCTAAGATCAGAATATGGTGAAGGGTATGTTTTGTTCTCTTATCAATAAATGCTTGGATTACGTGCACATTTCATCCAGAAAATTTCACCATGCCCACAACACAAATTAGGGAGGCAGATTTATATAAATTGGATTTCAAAATGAAAAGTTTTTATTTTTCATTGAAAAAACGAGAATACTAACCAAAACGAAATGTGCGCTTATTTATAATCCCCCCTCCCCAAAAACCTGATTGTTTAAAGTGGACCCGTCGCCTAGGCATAGAGGCGGGGCAAGCAATTACTTTCACTTTCCATTCAGCACTTCCTAGATGTCACCGCTCTCCTAGATGTCACCGCTCTCCTAGATGTCACCGCTCTCCCTACATTCCCCTAGCTCTCTTAACGATTTAATTGTGTAACCAGTGCATGGGGATGGACATTGGGTCCCTGTCCCCTGAGGCACAAACAAGATTCTGAGATGATACAAGGCTTGCCCTAATAACAGTGTCCACAAAATGGCTCCTTCCTGGTTGCTATAATTATGAGTTCCCAGACTGATGGAAACAAGATTAAAATAATTTATACAGTGTAATTAAAGTTCATTTTGCTTGACTAACATTATAAAATAGGATTTGGATAATTTTGTTTGGGTGACGGGTCCCCTTTAAAAAACGGGAAAAAAACTTGAAGTAGTGCAGTCACAACCCACTCATTATTTCTATACACTCTGTCAGACAATATCTCATACATTACCAAAATGCCTCCATCCATCCAAGCAGCAGCACCAATGAGAGTTATTCTGCCCTTTAAAAAAGGATAGGACAGTTAACGACACCCCCAAATTTTCATTAGCCAGTAAAAGCCCCTTGATCACCCACATTGAAATAACAAGTAACACCAAAATAATGCCAACAATGTTTATTAGGGAAGGAACAACATTCATAGAGAAGGTGGGAAACATATACCATAGACGCAGAAAACTGCTGCTGAAGTGTCTTTATTGACCACACGAGTTTCGAGCTACATGAGCTCTTTCTCAAGTGTAACACACAGGTAACTTGTGGTAAAATATATACCTTTAACCACACCCACCAAACACATGAATTGGTTAAGGCAACTGCTTAGAGGTATTATATAAGCCTTGCCAGCCAATTGCAATCAGAAAGGTATAAAAATAAGTCCCAGTGAAAAACGGTCTAGGTGTATCCACAGTCCATACATCACAGGATCCCAGTTTTCAAGTCCAAACTTTTCCTTTTATCATGTGAACTCCATAGGTCAATTTATTTAATAGTCCATATTTACCCACCCAATAAGGTAAAAAGTATATAAAATACCCACAATAGGATTTAAGATTTTTTAACCTTTTTTTTTTTTTAAAAAACATTTTTTATGAAACAATTTAAAACATAACACTTGACCTTAGTACTGCCCATTAGGCCTACTCATCCCATGCATTTTTTAACACTGCAATAAACTCTACACGGTTTTATATACTAACTGCCAAGAGTAATATTCATTTTAAATTATCCATCTTACCATGCAGAAGTTTTCAAAGGTCGCACTCTGTGTAATATAACTCAATAATTTCAACCCTTAAAAAAATTTTAAATGCTCAAAACAAATCAGAAAAACCGAACAATGTGTATATAAATGAATTCATATATACCGGTGAATTAATTTTAATAAATTGATTCAACTTAATCAGATTGCAATAATTACTTAACAAATTGGCCATAGAATTGATCAATCATTCTGTTTATACGCTGTTAAAAATCCCAATGGTGAAGTAGGAGATTAAATCATATTAGCAGCCATGTCAACTCTTTAGTGTTAATTTGTGTCAGTAGATAATCTCTACCTTTGACACTGGAATATATTACAGTCTTTCAACTTGAAGCCAGTGATCAGGCTATTTTACCATGCCTGGAACTTTTCAGAATACCATCTCATTGCTGTGGCTATTGATGAAAAATCTGCTTATTAAAGACACATTAATGCCCATAAATATGTGTTTTGCGGGCACTAGTGTTTAACTTGTACTACATTAATGCAGACATAGGAGCATACTTTACCGCACTGCTCTCCGGAACATTAGTACTTGCGGTGTTCCGTCTCTGTTTACATACCCGGTATCTGAGCTTCATATGATTCACTGCTTGTTAGCGTTTTTTACCGCAATATTTTCAGAGCGGTACGTTGGTCTCAGCATTTACACGGCAGCTTGTGTATTGCTCGTCCTACTTTCTGAAGGATCAACCTCTTTTTATTCCCACCTCTTTGGGGTTCCTGTATTACTTCAAGCACCATCCACTTCAGTTGTAACATATTGTGCCTACACCAGTTGAAATGACACAAGACTGAAGTTCCTGTACATGTATTGGGTTTAAAGTTCTTTCTCTGTTCTTTAATTCTGGCTTTCACTTGTCTAAACGTCTGTCTGACATACACTTTTCCACACTATAACATATATATCACCCCTGTGGTGTCACATGTGGCATAATGTCTTAATTTTATGTTATTTCCTATTGTAGGGTGTTGCACAACTGCACCTTTAATAATTAAGGGGCAACAAACAAAAGTTAGGCATGGAAAAGTATATATCACTGGTTTTCTTTGAATACGCTTTCCATCCTCTTAGGCCAGTAAGTTTCCGCTGGGCAGAGAATATCATTAAGGGTCTGGCCTTTTTTATAACTAAACAAAGGTGGTTGTGGACACAACCTAACTAATGTTGTATCCCCTTCAAGGATAGGCCAAAACCTTTTAATAATCTTCTCAGTACCATAGCTTTGTTTCGTATATATTCTTACCAACTGGATACCATTTGGTCTAGCCACCTGGACATCCCTTAGCCCTTCAGACCGCAAAACATTTCTGGGGACCTCCCCCACATGTTTGACAGTGTCTATAAGGGTAATTCCATCATACCCCTTCTCTTTAAACCTGTCAATCAGCATAGATAAGCAATAGTCCTCATCACTTGATGCTATTCTTCTAGCCCTCAAATATACTTTTGGGATTGCTTTTTTACATCGAGGGTTATGAAAGCTGGACACATTTAACAGGTTATTACGGTCAGTGGCCTTTCTATATAAACTTGCAGTAAGATTGCAATCATCCAATGTTAGTGTTACATCCAACAAATTGAATGATGTAGAAATTTCTGAGGTACGGTAAATTTGATCATGGGATGTTTAGTATTTGCTTCAGAAACCATCTGAAGAAAAGAGCGGCACCCTTCTACATAACCAAAATTTTTCTGCCAAACTCTGCTTCCTGAGAAGACCAGATGTAGCCTGTAGTGTTTAAAAAATTTGTATAGACTGCTCCATGTAGCTGCTTTACAAATTTGCTCTGCTGAAACTTGAGCCCTTTCCACCCAAGAAGTAGCCACTGCTCTAGCAATTGTGAACTTAGAAGCATTAAGACCTTTTGTTTTCCCAGCAAAAGATACAAGTAAACTTTGTGAATTTCTGCAAGGTCTTGTATTTGATAAATAGCACTTAAGACATCTTGCCACATACAAAGCATGAAGTTTTTTCTCCTTCCCTGTTACTGGGGTTGGAAAAAAAGTCAGCAAAATGATTTCTTTGGTTGGAACAAAAGAACTGTTGTCAATAACACTTTGACCTCCAAAAATAGCAGATAGGGTTCCTCCGTAGATAATGCACTAAGCTCAAGACACCCAAGAGAAGTGATTGCCAAGAGAAAAGCTACTTTCCATCTGATCTAGAGGCTCAAATGGAGGACCACAAAAACTATTTAGCACCAAGTTCAGGTCCCAACTAGGAACCGGATCTTTAAATGATGGACGAAGTTTACTAATAGCCTTCAGAAACCTTGCGAAAGGACTAGTTGAAAAAGAAGTGCCTGTAAAGGCTGAAATATCTGACAAATGAGCTTTTAGAGTTACTGGCTTTAGTAATTTGTCAAATCCTTGCTGAAGAAAATGCAAAACATCTTGAACTTGAGCCAAACAGTCTACTACGTGATCTAAACAACAACCTTCAAAGATTTTCTGCACTCTGCCATAAGTTTTGTTTGTAGATGGTTTCCTAGTGTGGAGCATGGTCTCACTTTCTCAAAGCTGGTTTAATAAGGGCCTTTCAAGTTCCAGGCTGTCAAACAAAGCCTCTCTGCTCCCTTGTATTAAAACTGTCCTTGCGACAACAGGTTCTTGACCTGTGGAAGGATCCACAAGGTGCTACATGGAACTGGATTGCACCTACACCAGAGGTGGACGCCTGCCTTTCTTTCAAGGATGCTAACCTCGCCATGCTAACCCCCCTGCAAAAATAAATATAAACTGGTATATTTACCCGTATATTATTATTTTCTGGTATCAAGAACCCGTTGCTTCCATCCAGAGCAAAAGTAATCAATAAATCCGGTAATTGGGAAATGATACCAATAGGTGCAGGAATTCTGCTGCAAGGTGCCTTTATTCAACTACTGTACATTTTAGAGCTTAACAGCTCTTTATCAAGTGTGAGCAAAATCTGCGTGATACACAGTACAAATACACAAAACCCCTCCCCTCCACATTTAGATTGGTCGGCCAGCAACTGCTGGGAGGATTTATCAGCCTAGCCAGTCCATAACAATTAAAGTCCAAGTAATCCATCCGTATGTGAAGTAAAGTCCAAAAAACAAAAGTTCAACAAATTCATGTGGTGGTGTTCAGTGTCCCAGTATTCCAAGTGCAATCAACTATTAAGTAGTAAAGTAAATAAACATTAAGCACTTGAACCTCAGCACTACCTATTGGAGGTCTGCTAAAGAGAATGTTAGTCAAAGCAATAAGTTATAGTTACACATCATTTAAATTAGCAAGAATCTGCTACATAGTGATTCTGATTGCTGCCATACTTATCTGTAACAATTTACATGTAACATTGTATATCTCTGGGAAGTATTCTTACCATACAGGAAGTTTTCAATTCAAATTCAAGGCAGCACTATCTGTTAAAGACAGAAACAATATTTAATACCCATTCTACAAGAAACGGGCAATGCTCCATTGGTCATTTAGACCTTCTGGTACCAGTGCGCATAATTTCTTTATCCACAACGCCTCTTTTTGTAGGAGTAATTTCTTAATGTCTCCCCCTCTCTGTGGTAACTGGATTACGTCCAGTACTATCCATTTTAGTTGTGACATATTAGGTCTGTTCTGGTTGAAGTGGCGTGATACAGGGGTGTCTGTGTAAGTATCTCCTCTGTGTTCTTTTATCCTGGCTTTAATTTGTCTACATGTTTGGCCAACATAGACTTTCCCACAGGGGCATTTTAGCATGTATACGACCCCTTCCGTGTTACATGTTACGTAATGTTTAAGATTAATATCATGGCCTTTAGTGGGGGTGTTGAACCACTTTCCCTTTAATGATAGAGGGGCAACAAACAGTTTAAACAAGGGAAGGTGCCTATGTTTGGTTTACTTTTGAAGATCTTTTCCATTCTTGTTACTTTCTTTGGTTCCGCAGGGCACAGGATATCTTTTAATGTATAACCTTTTTTGTAGCTAAATAGTGGTGGTTGTACACATGTTTTCCCCAAAGTTTTATCATTAAAAAGTATGGGCCAGAATCTTTTCATGATTTTCTCTATTTGTTTGCTTTGTTTAGCATATTTACTAACAAAGGGAATCCTAGTAGGCATCGCTTTTTCCACTGACTGAGTTTTTGGTGGCAACAATGTGTTTCTGGGAGTATCTCCTACTTGAATTGCAGTGTCGATTAGGTTTCTTTCATTGTAGCCCTTTGATTTATACCTGTCAATTAGAGCAAAAGCTGCTTTCCAATACCCATCATTGTCTGATGCTATCCTCCTTGCCCTTAGGAACTGGCCTTTAGGCATACCTGCAATGCACCGAGGGTTATGAAAGCTAGATGCCTTTAGCAGATTGTTTTTATCTGTGGCTTTCCTATAGAGGTCAGTGGTCAATTTACCCTTTTCAATTGAAATTTTCATATCAAGAAAGTTTATACATTTATCAGAGGTCTCTAGTAAATTTAATAGTCGGATGTCTATCATTTGCCTCTGAGACCATTTCAATAAAGAGTGACACCTCTCCCTTCCACACCACTAGGATGTCATCCACAAACCGCAGATACAATCCTAGATGTTTGCTGTATTTGTGCTGTAAAAATATAATTTTTCCAACATATGTATAAACAGGTTAGCAAAGGAAGGTGCTACTGCAGCACCCATTGAAGTGCCTTGGAGCTGCCAGTAGTATTCACCTTCGTACCTGAAGTAGTTCTTTTTTAGAACAATATTGAGACTATCCAAAAGGAAAAAAATTAAATTATTGGGTAAATTAGTCTCTAATAAAGCTTCTTCTATACACTTCAGCCCTTCATTTTGTGGTATGGATGTGTACAAACTCACAATGTCTATGCTGCACAGTGTGACCTCTTTATTCATTACTGCCAATTGGTTTAACCGTGTCAGTAAGTCATTTTTATAGTTAAGGCAGGTATTGATGTTTTGCATAAGTGGTTGTAGATATAAATCTGCAAATTTAGAGAGTGGTTCTAAGACAGAGCCTACACCAGAGACTATTGGTCGCCCTGGAGGATTGACCAGTGACTTATGTATTTTTGGTAGTAAATATAACACCAGAGTACGTGGGTGATCAGTCATTAAGAATTCTCCAGTACTCATTGTAATAGTGTTGTTATTGCATGCATCAGTCACAGGGTCTTTACCAATTTTTTGATAGTGTCCCAGTGTAGTTAATTGCCTCATTACTTCTCTCCTGTAACAATCTTTATCCAAGATTACAATAGCACCACCTTTATCGGCTTTTTTAATTATAATATTATCGTTCGTTTTTAAGGAGTTAAGTGCTAGTCTCTCTTCATGTGTTTAATTAGGAGTATACTTCCCTTGGTGGTCCCATAGTTTTTTAACCTCATTGGTTACCACCAATTCAAAGTCACTAAGTGCATAATTTTCTATTACAGGCATATATGAACTTTTTTTCTTAAACACTTGTTTATTCAGGGTAGTAGAAGCCTCTGGATTATCAGAGAAACACATTTTGAGTTTAAGGTTACGAATAAATTTTTGAAAATCAATCTTCCATTCCGTAAAGTCAATTTGGTAAGTGGGTATGAAGCCTAAACTGTTATTTAGAAGGTTACTTTCTGCATGGGAGAGATCATGAGAAGATATATTAATAACAATATTTTCTTTTACCTCCTTGTCTGCTTGGGTATTGCTCCCTGGGGATCGGAGCACGGGGTTTCTTTTCTTTGTTGGATGCTGTGACGTGTCCTGGCCTAAAAAACTGGCCCCACTAAGGTCGCTGCTGCTGCTGGAGAAATCCCCTGAGGTGTGCCTATATGTGGAGGAATATTCTCTCCTCTTTTCAGTGGGATGCAATGTAGGAAATTCCCTAGTGTTCCTCTCCGTGTAGCCCCTTCTCCTCTGGCCACTATTAAATTGCTGGGGTAGGGAATATGTTTGGCGCTGCCTTCTCCTTTCATCGCGCCAACAATACACTTGGTTCCGACGATAATCCTGAGCGTCACGCTCAAACTTTGTCTGTTTCCGCTCCTTGATAGTTTTGCGGTATCTGTTCAGCGTCTCCTCGCAGTTGCGTAGGATGTGTAAGGGTTACAGCGTGGAACCGCTGTGATAGTGGATAGCCATTCCATTGGGAAAGGATATGGCGGAAGCCCAGGGGTGTACCCATAGATGGTAAGGGAGGCAGACATGGTGAAAATAAAGCAGGTTTACTTGGAGCTTGCAAATAACACAGGAACAGTTCAAAATAAGGTAATTACCAGGAAGGTGAGGATAAGGAAACAATGCTGGAACAAGGCAACACAGGAGCTTGGAATCCAGGAGCTTGGGATATAGGTAAGGAACAAGATACAGCGACCAGATACAGGACACGATTACAATTAATGACTCAGCCCTGAGCAAAGCTCAGGGCGGGGTTAATAAAGGGACGGTAATTGGGAATGGGAAACACATGAGGGTAAACGAGGAGGAACACACTAGAAACTGACAGGTACATGAAACACAAGACATACAAGGCTAAGGATCAGCCTCAAAGAGCCCCCAGTGGCTCAAAATAACACACAATGTCCAGAATCTGGGAAATAAAGGTTCGAGTCCCGGGCTGATCCTTACAGTACCCCCTCCTTAAGGGTCGACCTCCGGGCGACCCAAACGAAAGACCCCCATCCCTTTTTAGTCCAATGACTGGAGATGGGGACAAAAGTTTTGCCAGGGTCAAAGGCTGGAGAGCCGCCAGGGTCAAAGGTTGGAGAGCCGCCAGGATCGGAAGCCAAAACGGAGAAGTCACCAGGTTCAGGTACCGGAGAGCCGCCAGGGTCAGGAGCCGGATCAGAGGAGTCGCCAGGGTCAGGAGTCAGATCAGAGGAGTCGCCAGGGTCAGGAGCCAGATCAGAGGAGTCAGCCAAGGCACCCATTACAGGTGGCGGACCAGCAGAGGCACCCATTACAGGTGGCGGATTGCCCAGGACAACAGGAAGACCACCACGAATAGCAACAAGACTGGTAGACTCTGGAGCACCAGAACTATCAGATCCTGCAGCAGGAATGGCAGGTCTAGAAGTAGATTTGTCCGTGGACCCAGAGGCCATGGTACACAGGTCCTCACACGCTGAACCCAGCAAGGCTGTTGGCACAGAGGCTGGAAGCGGCAAGGCTGCTGGCACAGAGGCTGGAAGCGGCAAGGCTGCTGGCCCAGGAGCTGCAGGCGGGACCACTGGCCCAGGAGCTGCAGGCGGGACTGTAGAAACTGGAGCTGAAAACGTAATGGGAGACATGGAAATTGACAGAGACAGCTTTCAGGGAGCCGGCACAGGAACAGGCAGCTTTCGGAGAGCCGGCACAGGAGGCAGCTGCTGGGAGCCTGGCATTGGAACAAGAGGCAGCTGCTGGGGGACCGGCACTGGAGCAAGAGACTGCTTTCGGGGAGCCGGCACAGGAAGCTTTCGGAGAGCCAGCACAGGAGGCAGCTGCTGGGAGCCTGGCATTGGAACAAGAGGCAGCTGCTGGGGGACCGGCACTGGAGCAAGAGACTGCTTTCGGGGAGCCGGCACTGGAGCAGGAGGCTGATTTCGGGGAACCGGCACTGGAGCAGGAGGCAGCTGTTGGAGGACCAACACTGGAACAAGAGGCAGCTGCTGGAGGACCGGCACTGGAACAAGAGGCAGCTTTCGGGGAGCCAGCACTGGGACAAGAGGCAGCTGCTGGGGAACCGGCACTGGAACAAGAGACTGCTTTCGGGGAGCCAGCACTGGGACAAGAGGCAGCTGCTGGGGGACCGGCACTGGAACAAGAGGCAGCTTTCGGAGAGCCGGCACAGGAGGCAGCTGCTGGGAGCCTGGCATTGGAACAAGAGGCAGCTGCTGGGGGACCGGCACTGGAGCAAGAGACTGCTTTCGGGGAGCCGGCACTGGAGCAGGAGGCTGCTTTCGGGGAGCCGGCACTGGAGCAGGAGGCAGCTGCTGGAGGACCAACACTGGAACAGGAGGCAGCTGCTGGAGGACCGGCACTGGAACAAGAGGCAGCTTTCGAGGAGCCGGCACAGCAGACAGGACAGGCTGGGAAGCCGGCACAGCAGACAGGACAGGCTGGGAAGCCGGCACAGCAGACAGGACAGGCTGGGAAGCCGGCACAGCAGACAGGACAGGCTGGGAAGCCGGCACAGCAGACAGGACAGGCTGGGAAGCCGGCACAGCAGACAGCCAGTTGGGAGTCAGTCGTCGGGAAGGTCCAGCTGGACATTTGGGTAGCCGATGCTGCTGCGAAGCCTCTTCTCTTGGGGGTACTAGGCACGGCAGAAGCCCCATTTTAGGAGGCACAGAACATGACAGAAGCCCCTCTTCTGGGGGCACAGGACAAGGCAGAAGCCCCCCTTCACGGGGCACAGGATCAGGCAGAAGTCCCCCTTCTGGGGGCACAGGATCAGGCAGAAGCCCCACTTCTGGGGGCACAGGATCAGGCAGAAGCCCCACTTCTGGGGGCACAGGATCAGGCAGAAGCCCCACTTCTGGGGCACAGGATCAGGCAGAAGTCCCACTTCTGGGGGCACAGGATCAGGCAGAAGTCCCACTTCTGGGGGCACAGGATCAGGCAGAAGTCCCACTTCTGGGGGC
Organism: Xenopus petersii; assembly: GCA_038501925.1. Lineage (NCBI taxonomy): Eukaryota > Metazoa > Chordata > Amphibia > Anura > Pipidae > Xenopus > Xenopus petersii. Next base: position 42,277,830 of record CM076674.1, on the reverse strand, counting down.
ACAGGATCAGGCAGAAGCCCCACTTCTGGGGGCACAGGATCAGGCAGAAGCCCCACTTCTGGGGGCACAGGATCAGGCAGAAGCCCCACTTCTGGGGGCACAGGATCAGGCAGAAGCCCCACTTCTGGGAGCACAGGACAAGGCATGGGTACAGGAGGTAGCTGCTGGGGTGCCAGCACAAGTGCAGGAGGCAGCCAGTGGGGAGCCAGTCGCCGGGGAAACCTAGCTGAAGCCATGGGCAGCGGAGGCTGCTGGGGAACTGGCTCTGGAGCTGAAGGCAATGGCGGTTGCAGGGAAGGCCCCACTGGAACTGTAGGCAGCCGATGCTGCTAGGTAGGCCCCTCTGGAGCTGTGGGCAGCCGATGCTGCTGGGTAGGCCCCTCTGGAGCTGAAGGCAGCGGATGCTGCTGGGGAAGCCCCTCTGGAGCTGTGGGCAGCCGATGCTGCTGGGTAGGCCCCTCTGGAGCTGTGGCCAGCCGATGCTGCTGGGTAGGCCCCTCTGGAGCTGAAGGCAGCGGATGCTGCTGGGGAAGCCCCTCTGGAACTGTAGGCAGCGGATGCTGCTGGGGAAGCAGTTGCTAAGGGGTAGCAGGCCCGGGAACTGGAGCAGACTGTGGAGGGATAGCCGGCCCTGGAACTGGAGCAGACTGCAGAGGGATGGCCGGCCCTGGAACTGGAGCAGACTGCGGAGGGATGGCCGGCCCTGGAACTGGAGCAGACTGCGGAGGGATAGCCGGCCCTGGAACTGGAGCAGACTGCGGAGGGATAGCCGGCCCTGGAACTGGAGCAGACTGCGGAGGGATAGCCGGCCCTGGAACTGGAGCAGACTGCGGAGGGATGGCTGGTGCTGGAACAGGAGCAGACTGCAGAGGCATAGCTGGCCCTGGAACAGGAGCAGACAGTGGTGGGGATTTCAAAGGCCAAGAAACTGGAGGTGGACGACCAGACACAGGCCAGATAGCAGTTTGTAGCTCATCTTCGCTCGAATCTGAATCCTCCCAGCCCACATCGAAGCCTGAATCCTCCCAGTCATCGTCAGAGAGAAAATCCTGGTAGACATCATCACAGAAATGGGAGCTGACTTTTGCCTCATTCTCCCCACCCCAAGGGAGTTGTAGTTCCACATCGGGACAAGAAAGCATGGAGGGCTTTCCCAAGGGCTTCTTGTTTGGCTGAGTCATTCTGTAAGGGTTACAGCGTGGAACCGCTGTGATAGTGGATAGCCATTCCATTGGGAGAGGATATGGCGGAAGCCCAGGGGTGTACCCATAGATGGTAAGGGAGGCAGACATGGTGAAAATAAAGCAGGTTTACTTGGAGCTTGCAAATAACACAGGAACAGTTCAAAATAAGGTAATTACCAGGAAGGTGAGGATAAGGAAACAATGCTGGAACAAGGCAACACAGGAGCTTGGAATCCAGGAGCTTGGGATATAGGTAAGGAATCACAGGAACAAGATACAGCGACCAGATACAGGATACAAATACAATTAATGACTCAGCCCTGAGCAAAGCTCAGGGCGGGGTTAATAAAGGGACGGTAATTGGGAATGGGAAACACATGAGGGTAAACGAGGAGGGTGGAGAATGGGGAGGAACACACTAGAAACTGACAGGTACATGAAACACAAGACATACAAGGCTAAGGATCAGCCTCAAAGAGCCCCCAGTGGCTCAAAAGAACACACAATGTCCAGAATCTGGGAAATAAAGGTTCGAGTCCCGGGCTGATCCTTACAGGATGGCAGCCGTCTGTTCCGTCCCCTTCTCTCGCGTGATTTCCTCCTTCAACCCACTTAGTCTCTTCCGAATAGCAGATAATTTTACCTGCAGGCCTTCAATGGTCAGTACAATTAGATCAAGGCTGCACTTATTGCAGATCTCTTGCCATTTTTGGACCAACACTGGATCGTCAGCGCATAAGTTAGGTTTCATATCAATTCGAAGTCCTCTTGGAATCCGGTTTTTCCTTGCATATTGTGCCAAGGAGATCACATGCACATTAAGATTTAGAAGTTCTTTCTTTGTATCACATACATCTGCTGTACCACTCAGAATTTCGCTCAAAATTCGTTGTATATCCGCATCACTGTAAGCGAATGTGGTGGCACCACTTTGTTCAGGGATCTGGTCAGGATCACTCATAGTACCTGTACACAGGTATATAAGGTATTACCAGAGTTAGGGTATGTGGAGGGGAGGGGTTTTGTGTATTTGTGTATTTTGTATCACGCAGATTTTGCTCACACTTGATAAAGAGCTGTTAAGCTCAAAACATGTAGTTGAATAAAGGCACCTTGCAGCAGAATTCCTGCACCTTTTGGTATCATTTCCCAATTACCGGATTTATTGAACCCTAAGAATCTTTTGGTCGCCCGTAAAGAAAGGGCTGAGCCCAGTCTAGTACCGCTTTAACTTTCCCAGGATCCATTTCCAGACCCTTACTGGAGATGTTAAACCCCAAAAATTGGACAGAAAACCTCAAAAATGCATTTTTCAAGTTTAGCATAAAGGTTATTCTTCCTTAGCCTGAGTAACACCTCCCGCACATGTTTACAATGATCCCTCAGATTAAAAGAAAAGATAAGAATATCATCTAGTTATTCGTAGACCACTACGAATAACCCCAACAGGTCCCGGAAGATGTCATTGACAAACTCCTGGAACACTACGGGGGCGTTACAAAGACCAAATGGCATTACCAGGTATTCGTAGTGGCCGTCCCTGGTGTTAAAGGCCGTTTTCCACTCATCCCCTTCCCTTATACGGATGAGGTTATAAGCACCTCTAAGATCAAGCTTTGAATAAATATTGCCATTTTTAACTTGATCAAACAGTTCGGAAATCAGGGGAAGGGGGTAACGATTTTTTATGGTGATATTGTTTAGACCTCTGTAATCTATGCAGGGGCAAAGACCACCATCTTTTTTCCCAACAAAAAAGAAACCCGCACCTGCAGGGGAATTAGATGGTCTAATGAAACCTCTCTTCAGGTTTTCCTGGATATATTCTCTCATTGACTGGGCTTCAGGCAGGGAGAGAGGATAAGGGGGAATAGACCCAGGAATAAGGTCAATTGGACAGTCATACTGTCTATGAGGAGGTAAGGTCTCTGCAGCTTTCTTAGAAAATACTTACGAAAAATCAACATATGCCGCAGGTAACCCCTCAAGGGAAGAAATTGTCAACACCGGAGGGATGCAAGAGTCCTTACATTTACCCCATTGGAGAACCTCCCCCGTTACCCAATCTACATGTGGGTTGTGTGCTTGGAGCCAAGGTAACCCTAAGATTAGAGGAGAAGAAGCACCATCAATAATATAAAAGGCTAACTCCTCATAATGTCAGTTATTAGAACACATGTCTAAAACCACAGTATTTTTGGTTACCAGACCTGTACCAAAGTGTTTTTTGTCCACCGCCAAAATTTGCATAGGAGGACTTAGGGAGGTTAAAGGGATATTAAACCTTGCTGCAAAGGCAGCATTCAGAAAATTCCCCTCCACCCCAGAATCCAAAAAAGCAGAGATCTTGACAGAGCCCGAAGGCCAGGTTAACATAACCGGTATAATCCTAGAGGAAGAATGGGGAGAGGAAACTTCTTTAACCAAATGAAGCTCCCCTTCTCCATTTAGGCTTGGAAGTTTCCAGGCCTCTTAGGACATTGATTCAGAAAATGACCCTTCTCCCCACAATAAATGCATAGACCCAAAGATCGCCTGCGGGCCTTTTCCTCAGGAGTTAGATGGGATATGCCCAGTTGCATAGGTTCATCCTGAGGTAAAGGCACAGAGGGATTAGGAGGTTTGACATTGGTAACCGTATTTGGAAAGAAAGACTTAACATTGGTAACACCAGAATGAAAGGAAGTACCCTTCTCTCCCTCTGCCTTCTATCTATCTACTTGGATGGCAAGAGACATGAGATCACCCAATTCAGAAGATAAAGTATAGTTTACAAGGCTGTCTTTGACAGAATCTGAGAGCCCTATCCGGAACTGGCTACAAAGAGCCATGTCGTTCCACCCAGTTTCTACTGCCCATAAGCAGACTTCAGTGCAATACACCTCTGCATTCCCTGGCATAATTTATGAATCGCGGAATCGGCAGATGATGCACGATCCAGGTCATTGTAAAGTATCGCCATAGTGTGAAAGAACGTTTCTAGGGAAAAGCGGGCAGGATCAGTGGAGGGTAATCTTAGGGTCCAAATTTGGGGATCACCCTGTAATAGGGTCATTACAAACCTCACTTTTTCCTTGCCAGTAGCGAAAGATTGAGGGAAGAAGCTGAGGTATAATTTGCATGCCTCCTGGAACACGAAAAATTTTGATCTATCCCCATTAAATTTCTCGGGGAAGACAATTTTGGGTTCATGGGTTTTTAATACGTTACCCATCATGGCAGAAGAACCCACAGGAACACAGCCATTGGAGGGTGACTACTGGAGCTGGAGACTGGAATGAAGTATCCAGTCGGCAGGTCAGATTATGGAAGCCTTGAAGACTTAAACGAGAGGTGCAAGGCTAGAGGTTCTGGATAGGCAGAGGGGCATGACTGTTAGCGAGAGTCTTTGGGCAGAAGGTCGTAGTACAAGGCATTAGGCAATAGAGTAGTCAGGCTGGGTTGAGGCAGGCAGAGAATAATTATTGCGTAGGCAGGCAAAGGTCAAACCGGGATATCAATCAGAAAGGATTTAGCAAAAGAGGTAGTCGGTATTCAGGCAAGGGTCAGGATCCAGAGGTCAGAATAGTCAAAAGCCAGGCAGGGGTCACAACAGGAATCAAAACAGGTTCAGACAGATTTAGCTTAAAGCTCAGAAGCACCAGGAACAAACTCCTATAACGGGCACTGAACTACACACTGAAGTCCCTTTAAATACCTTTTGAATTTCGCTCCACTGCGCTTTAAACCAGGAAGTTGTGCATCGTGCACACCCTAAGAAGAAGAGGACTTAGAAGCGGAGCAGCGTGGCGGGCGTCCCCGCTGAGGGGGCTGCAGGCGATCCTGCAGACCCCCTCCCTCTAGACCACCAGGTATAGTTATAACACATCACAGAGGAAATCTGAAGCCAGTCTGAAGAGACTTCAAAAGGTTCTCCCTTGGAAATTTGTTTCTATATCCTCCTCTAACTGCAGTATCCAGTCCGATCTGGGCACTGATATAGCTGCTGCTGTCGGCTTACATTGCTTAAATTTGCTTTGCGGGAAAAGCTGATTTTCACGATTTTTTCGTGAATTTTCCCCAAAATCTCTGAATTTTTCTGAGTTTTCACCCGAAAGCTCAGAAAACATGAAATTGCCGAAACCCCCGACACAACTAAAAATCAATGGGACTGTTCCTATTGACTTTTATGCAACCTCGACAGGTTTGAGATGCCGTGTTTTTATATTCAGGCTTTTTAGCCCTCGGGGTTTAATAAATTCTGAAAAATTTGTGAATTTTTTAAAAGTCCGATTTTATAAAATAAAAAAAAAAAAATCACATTTTTCAGGTATTAGGAGCTTAGTAAATAAACCCCTTAGAGTACAGCCACATCCATCTTGGGAGGTGCTTCCCATTCTTCTAATGCCTCCTTCTCCAGAGGGTATAGACGTGTAATGGTGGCCATACACGGGCAGATAAAGCTGCCGATATCGGTCGTTTGGACCGATTGGACAGCTTATCTGACCGTGTATGGGGGCTTCCGACGGGTCTTCCTGATCGATATCTGGCCACAATATCGATCGGGAAGGTTGGATTTTTACCCGACCGACCCATCGGAGCCCCTTGGCGCATCGTAATTCGATCGTTCGGCCATACGGTTCGAATTACCCCCGATATAGCCATGCCGTTAGTGGCATATCGGGGAAACATCCGCTCGTTTGGCGATGTCGCCAAACGAGCGGATCTTTGAGTCTATGGCCAGCTTAAATCTTATTTTAAGAACTGGGGCTTTTTCAGGATTTCTCCACTCCATTTTTATTAACACTTTCATCAGCGGATGCAAAGGAAAAACCTTAGCTTTTGAATTGCATCTCAGGCCCCCCTCTGGGTCTTTGGTCTGGTCTGTACCTTCAGATGCATTAATAGCTGGTCTGACTGCTTTTACCAATTTTGTGACTTTATCAGTCTGAAATAGGGCCAAATCTACATCTACCCAACCTCATCTAATACTACCAGGTCCCCTTCAGGAGCTGTATTGGAATATTGCAGGCCAGTAACTTGATAAGGTGCACCACTTTGGCTCCACTTCTTTAATGAGATATTTAATTAATTTTATAGCTGATCCAGATTGATACTCCTCCTATTGGGCAGCTTTCGGTAGACAATCCGTACATATATATGTTATAAAAAGCAGAAATGAAAAAAGTGCTGAATGATCCATAAAATAATATGAATACTTATACAACCTCTAAAAATCCAATTTTTCAGATAATTACTAGTGAAAAAAATCAGAAAACCTCTAGAAGTCAGAATTGTTAAAAATTGTCCAATAGGTTCAGAGCAGCTCCCATTGACTTCTATAGGAGATTGACTAAGTTTTCTTTTTTTCCGGTTTTAGAAAAATAAACCTTGAATGATTAGAGAAATAAAAATTACATTTGTGGGAAAAAAATTAACTTTAATGTTCGTAAATAGGCCCCTGAATAAATATCACTTTTTTTGGGTTAGTGTAAATAGTTAAATACATGGTTTTAGTGCTATAAGTGCTATAAGTTATATTCAGGGAAATTAAAAAATAAGAATGAAAAATACAATTGTTAGTAAATTAGCCCCTAAGTGTTCTTTAACCCTTTAAGTGCCAGCAGAATTTCACATTTTGGTTACGCGAAATTCCAGCCGTTTTTGAAACATTTTGTGCTCTCTCACTTTAGGGGCATTTTCTGAGGGGAAACCTATAGTTTACCTAGGAAAACTATACATTGTTTTTTCGGTAGAAACTGAGCTTTCTAAATCTGCCTGAGTTTTCATGTATTTCCACCTGTGCAAAAAAATTTATAGTGCTAAATACCAAAAAAAATGAAAAATTACCATTTTTCATCGTATATCAATTTATACCAGAAAAATATTTCATTTTACGGATGAAAATCCAACTGATTTGGAAAGCCTTATGTCTCTCGAACGTGCCAATACCAGATATGTATAGTTTTAGGGAGATTTAGGACTTCTGTACAGCAAAAACTCCCGGCAGTATATTACCGAATTTTGAAAGCACTAAGGCAGAAAACGGCATGCTTTAGATTCCAAGCCAAAAGATCCTGAAACCGTAGGTTTACCCCAGAAAACCATACATTTTTGAAAAGTACACATTCTGACGATTACAAAATGGGTAACTATGTCTCTCTACTCCCAACTACCAAACATAAAAGCTTATCTGAACATAGCGGTTTTTCAAAAAAAAAAAAAAAAATCAAAATTCTGAAAAATCATTTCAAAGGTTTTATTTTGCTGCTCCGCATATCCCAAACTATATTAGGTACCAAGAAAAAGCACCTGAAATATGATTGCCAGGGGTCCACTGAACAGTTTGATACCCATTATGCATAGGTTTACCAAAGTATCTGGCATTTAGAGACACCAATATGAAGTTAGCACATCCAAATTGTTCAGGACTTTACTTCAGCTATTGAAAAATCAACACATTGACTGCATTTTTTGTGGGGTAAAAACACACAACTATATGTTTACCCCCCAAACCCATATATTTTTGGAAAGTGCACATTCTACTGAATCTAAAATGGGTACCCATGCCTTTCTGCTCCAAACTACTACTTGGCTTTCCCAAAATTGTAGGTTTTGGTGAAATATCTGAAAATTGCCTCAAAGCTTCAACTTCCCAGCACCATATCACCCATGTATCATTACGTACTAAGAAAAAGCACCCTAAATATAATTGCCAGGGTTCCTCTGAACATTTTGGTGGCCATTGTTCATAAGTTTACCAAAGTATCTGGCATTTAGAGGCCCCAAAATGAAGTTTGCGCATACAAACAGTCCCGTGGGTAACTTCAGCTAATGAAAAATCAACACTGACTGCATTTTTGTGGGGTAAAAACACAGAAATATATGTTTACCCCCCAAAACCCATATATTTTTCGAAAGTACACATTCTACAGAATCTAAAATGGGTACCCATGCCTTTCAGCTCCAAACTACTGAGTCGCAAGGCTTTCCCAAAATTGTTGGTTTTGGTGAAATATCTGAAAATTGCCTCAAACCTTCAACTTCCCAGCACCATATCACCCATGTATCATTACCCACCAAGAAAAAGCACCCTAAATATGATTGGTAGGGTTCCTCTGAATAGTTTGGTGGCCATTGTTCATAGGTTTACCAAAGTATCTGGCATTTAGAGGCCTCAAAATGAAGTTAGCGCATACAAATAGTCCTGTGGGTAACTTCAGCTAATGAAAAATCAGCACATTGACTGCAGTTTTGTGGGGTAAAAACACAGAAATATATGTTTACTCCCCAAACCCATATTTTTTTGGAAAGTACACATTCTACAGAATCTAAAATGGGTACCCATGCCTTCCTGCTCCAAAATATCTGAAAATTGCCTCAAAGCTTCAACTTTCCAGCATCGTATTGTCCATGTATCATTACCAGCATAAAGCATCCTAAATATAAACATAGGGGGTCTACTAAACAGTTTGATGCCCAATGTGCATAGATATACCAAACTATGTGGCTCACAGAGACCCCCAAATGACAATATGTATAGACATTTTCACGGCTGACGCGCTGGCTGCTGCAATATAAGCACCTGGTGTGTGTATTATGCTAACAGTACAGAGACCCCAGAAAACCATATATTTTCAGAAAGAACACATTCTGACGAATCCAATATGGGTAAATAAGTGTTTCTACTGCAAACTGCCAAACTGCAAATCAATGCTGAACGTAACGGTTTTTATCAAATTTCTGAAATCGTCACAAAGTTGAATTTTACCCCATTATATGCCCCACATTTGGTAACTTATCAGCATAAAACATCCTAAATATGAACGCCAGGGGTCTACTGAACACTTTGATGCCCAATATGCATAGATATACCAAACTATGTGGCGCACAGAGACCCCCAAATGACAATAGTGTGTATACATTTTCACCGCTGACGCGCGGGCTGCTGCAATATAAGCACCTGGTGTGTATAATATGCGACATTAGACCCCCCTAACAGTACAGAGACCCCAGAAAACCATATATTTTCAGAAAGTACACATTCTGACGAATCCAATATGGATAAATAAGTGTTTCTACTGCAAACTGCCAAACTGCAAATCAATGCTGAACGTGTAACGGTTTTTATCAAATTTCTGAAAATCGTCACAAAGCTTGAATTTTACCCCATTATATGCCCCACATTTCGCAACTTAGCATAAAACATCCTAAATATGAACGCTAGGGGTCTACTGAACACTTTGAAGCCCAATATGCATAGATATACCAAACTATGTGGCGCACAGAGACCCCCAAATGAAAATAGTGTATATACATTTTCACCGCTAACGCGCTGGCTGCTGCAATATAAGTACCTGGTGTGTGTATTAAGCAACATTAGACCTACCTAACAGTACAGAGACCACAGAAAATCATATATTTTCAGAAAGTACACATTCTGACGAATCCAATATGGGTAAATATGTGTTCCTACTGCAAACTGCCAAACTGCAAAGCAATGCTGAACGTAACGGTTTTTATCAAATTTCTGAAAATCGTCACAAAGCTTGAATTTTACCCCATTATATGCCCCACATTTTGTAACTTATCAGCATAAAACATCCTAAAAATGAACGCCAGGGGTCTACTGAACACTTTGATGCCCAATATGCATTGATATACCAAACTATGTGGCGCACAGAGACCCCCAAATGAAAATAGTGTAAATACTTTTTCACGGCTGACGCGCTGGCTGCTGCAATATAAGCACCTGGTGTGTGTATTATGCAACATTAGACCCCCCCCCCTAACAGTACAGAGACCCCAGAAAACCATATATTTTCAGAAAGTACACATTCTGACGAATCCAATATGGGTACATAAGTGTTTCTACTGCAAACTGCCAAACTGCAAATCAATGCTGAACGTAACGGGTTTTATCAAATTTCTGAAAATCGTCACAAAGCTTGAATTTTACCCCATTATATGCCCCACATTTTGTAACGTATCAGCATAAAACATCCTAAATATGAGCGCCAGGGGTCTACTGAACACTTTGATGCCCAATATGCATAGATATACCAAACTATGTGGCGCACAGAGACCCCCAAATGGATATATAGTAGATAAAATTTACAAGGCAAAACAAAATAAGGCAGTGAAATGCAAAAAATCCAATAAAACCACAAAAAACAATGTTTTTTTCTTCCAGACTAGTGTTATCGGCCGTCAGAATCACAGTTTGAATATTTTAGCTGGGCCAAATAGGTTCACGGCTAGAAACAAGTGAACACAACATATGCAGAGCTGAAAATGCAATAAAATGGCTAAAAATGCAATAAAATGGCTAAAAATGCACCAAAATACCCCAAATTGCACCAAAATACCCAAAATTGCAATATAATCACCAAAATAACATACAAAAGGTATTGCACAGTACGGTTAGCGAATACGCTATTCGTAATGGCAATAAAACATTTTTTTCAGCCAAAAAAAGAGACAATGCGATAAGAAAAAAAAAAAGCCACAATGCCATGTATGTGCGTGTGCACAATTGGTAAATTACATGTTATGTGCGCGTGTGTGCGTGTGCACGTGTGTGTGAGTGCAGTGAGTATAAGTGACGCCCTCAATCCCCAAAAATGTATGTGTAAGTGTGTGTAAGTGTGAATCTAAGTGTGTATTACTGTAATAAGTGTGTGTTTGTGTGTGTAATTGTTGCACTAACCTGAAAAAGTCACTGGAGACTGTTGCACGCGATCTGGAAGGGCCCCAGGAAGAGATCTGCGTTGTGATCCGTGTCACTGTGCTGTGGGGGCGGAGCTGAACGGCGCATTGCAGGCTGCAGCAGCAGGACACGTAAGTAACACGTGTCGATCGCGCCCCAGGGGCCACTCGATCCCCTGCTCTGCTCGTTGAATCTACGTTCTGTGGCATTTCAAGTTACTTTTCCACAGAACGTAGATTCTACGTTCTGTGGCACTTAAAGGGTTAATTTTGAATTATTTATATCTATATTTCTTCATCTTCCACCATAAACTTTAATATAGCTGGTAATGAGAACAAAGTAATAGTGAAGGGACCTCTTACAAGAAACCTGTTGACAGACTCTTATTTCATTACATGAAACATAACCCCACACTGTGGTGTTAACCAGCTGCTTGTTTTCCCAGTTCTTGAGATAACCTGCACTCTGGAGTGTTTTTGTAATGTCAGATGGAAATTCCATGTCATTTACACATCAGATGTTTTAGTCACATCCTACAAGCCATGGTTACACCACTCAGTTGCACATAATACCCATTGTTGCTGGGGGCTCAATTAATGAAAATGCTCATATAGCTCCTGAGTAGCGATGGACAAATCTGACCCATTTCGCTTTGCCATAAATTCACGAAACTGCATTGGTCTATTGGCAACATTTTTTTGACGCCCAACAATTTTTTTCACCTATTAGAGCCTTTTACCATCATTTTCACAGCAAAACTTGGCCAAAATTTTTTTGCTCATCACTACTCTAGTAAACAGTATGCAGTGTAGGACGTTAAATGAGGGGCCTTACGTTGCACGTGAGTTTACATATATTAACCAAAATGTGGTCCTAACACCTTGATTTTTTAAAACCTGTATTTATAGAGATTTATACAGGTTGAACTTAAGTGCTGACAAATTTTTTTGAGGCTCTAGTAATAGGATAGGATCAAGCAGGTACGTTAAGGGCTGCAAAATGTCTCTGATCATCATTAAAGGTGTTTGGTTGATGTGGACTGACATATCAAATTCTTTTTGACTGTGGCATCCAATTCTTAATAAGGCATAAACATACAAGGCCCAAGTATGTTTTTAAGTAAAAAAGTAATTTTTGCCAGTGTACTTCTTCCAAATGTTGTCTCTTCCCATTTATTTTTTAAAAACTATGTACAGGTTATTTCTTGACCACTACCTGATCTCCTGCTACAGTTGGAGGTGGTGTTCTAGGAGGTTTGTTAGGACTCAATTTTTTTCACACATGTATGAGATCTTCACTGCTCCTCATTGGAAGGGATTGGTACATGTAAGATAGGTATTATTATCTACCTACCCAAACTCTGCAATATATTTAGTCATATTTTTTTTATTCTGTCTTGTCTGCCACTCCTTACTGGATTTTTTGTCATTCAAATGCTTATTGGCCAAAAAGAGAGAAGCTCTGTGGAAGTGGTTGAACATTCCACACTGGAATGTAGGCATCTCGTTAGGCACTAAACATTTTCACAGGGTAAAATTTGCCAACTTTATAAAAATAGTCCATTTAGTTCACATAATAGATGTATTTTCATCAGCAGCTGCATGAAAAGAAGCCTGGATAATTGTCCTCATTCTTCCCAGCAACCTCTGCATTGCACGTATGTACCAATCTTTGTTTCAAATTTGGGGCCTTTTTAAAAATAATTTTTGTTTTTTTTGGGAGGATTGCTTTGAGTTCTTTATCTAGACTAAGTACATTCCAGTGTCTTTCCAAGATTTTTCCTATTTCAGTTGCCCTTGAGTTATACTGTGTCACAAAGCACAAATTTTTTGTATTCCAGCATTTGGTTTCTATTCTGTTTCCTTATATCCTCATATGTTTCTTGTATATTACTCTCCCTGTAACCTCTCTCTATAAATCTATTTTTCAGGATCATAAGGATAGAAGCAATTCTCCCAAAAAAAAAAAATATATATATTTATATATAAGGAAAATATATATAAGGAAAACAAATAGGAAAATATGAGAGAGAATAAGAGAACATGTAAACAATATATGCAAAGGGAATTTGAAGCATTCAGCATTCAAATATTTTTCAGAGAAACATAATAAAAATCCGGCAGGTCTCAAATGGATAGGAATAGAGAGGGTTAAAAAGAGAGGAGGGGATCTGACTAATAGAACACTACAAAGAGAATGCTGGTGGATTCACAGGCTAAAATCCCTGGTTCCACTTAGTTTAAATATTAATTTTAATTTAAGGGCATTTTTAGCATTGTGTAACAATATTTGATGTATATTGTAATTTTGTATAATACAAGTATCTTTTTATATTGTGTAAGTTTCTTTTTATCATAGGGGGGTGTTCTGGAACGAATCACTTTGATACATCAATGGCAAGGAGAAAATGCACAGGATTAATAAAGTTGTTTGATGATATGCAAAACGATTGTGGAGGATAAATAAGTGACGAGCAGGAGAGGACGTCATCGTTCTGAGAGGAAGCCAGTTTGGCGAAACGCGTTAGCGAGGATGCCATCGCTCTGAATTTGCGGAAGCGTGTCACCGATATGCACATTGGACTCTAAGGGACACCGAGGAACCGAAAGCTTTGGTTTTTTGAGGGATACAGCAATTCATATTTGAAGAGTTTTGTTTATTTATGTTACCTTGATACTAGGGGGTTATTATCAAAGGTCCAGTTTGTGAGATTTTTTTTATACCTTGAATAAACTCACAATTTGAATATTGAATATACAAACCGTTTTCTGCATGCTGGTAGTTTCTACCCTAGATCACAGGTACGATCTATTCCATACAGCCAGATGCTTCGTATTGAGAGAATTGTTAGCAATGATGATATTTTACCAGAGAGAATTAATAGTCTTAAATCTAAGTTTGTACAAAGGGGTTAACATTGTGGCACCTTAAATCATGCCGAAAATAAATTGAAAAATATTGACAGGGACTCACTACTAAGGGATAAACCTCCTAAATCCCATGATAGGCAGTATGTGTACAAACATATTGTTCCCAATCTGATGTAATTAAAAGTATCATCTTGAGAAATTGGCATATTTTACAGGATGACCTCCAGTATGGAAATCTGTTCATGGATAAACCTGTTTTTGCCTTAATAGGGCAAAAAATCGAAGAGACAAACTTGTACATGCCGACACACAAGAGAAAGGGCTAAAACAAACTTTTCTTATGAAATCAGTAAATGGAACTTTTCCGTGTAGGAATTGTGCACAATGCAAAGGCATCATTAAAAGTGACCAAGTGATGCATCCCTCGACTGGGAAAGCGATAAAAATCTTTGGATATCATACCTGTTTGAGTAAATATGTGGTATACTATTTAAAATGTCCATGTGGACTGGGATATGTAGGCAAGACAATACAATGTGCTAAAGATAGGATATCTAAGCACAAGTCTGATATTGCCACAGATAAAAATACCCCAGTCGCTAGACATTTTAAGGAGAAAGGCCACAATGTCTCTCAATTGAGATTCCAAAGTTTGGAAGAAGTACCCAGACCCAGGAGAGGTAGTAATAGGGACAGATTATTACTTCAGCGTGAAGATAGATGGACATATAGGCTCAATACAGTCACTCCGCATGGTCTTAACAGTAGAAGGATGAGTTAATTGTTATGGGTAGGCACTTCTATGTGCAGTTCCCATTGATTGTATATTTTTATTTAACAAAAAAAATATTGTTTTTGATAGTTTTGTTTGCACATTTGTATCTCCAATACATTCTCACTGATCTATTGTTTAAATAATTAGTTAACAAACTCCAAAGTTTGGATCATGAAATATTTTTATTCATGAATTTACAGTTTAATTTAGTTCACTGAATATTACATTGTCTTCACATTTAGGATCGTATCACTTCAATCACATATATACTCAATTCAGCTGCGAGTGGTTGGCAAGATGGCTTCTTCGGATCTGTGGTTGGCATTTTGTGATTGCCTAGAGCGCTGGAGGTTGGTTGGCTGGCAGAATGACACTTGATGTTGCGTCTTTGGTTGGCGTTACATCACTTCCGCTGACTCGGCAGCCGTCTGCTTCGTACTTCCGGTTGTGTAAACTGACACTTAACCATCTTGCAGCCTGATTGGACAATTTGAACTCTGAAGGGGGTGGTTGTATGATTTGTCTATTTGTATGGTGTTTTCTTTGTATTGTCACTTGTGCACTTATCCACTGATGAAAGGAGTGTGAGGCTCCTGAAACGTTTGGTTCTCCTTTTTCCGCACATTAAAGATTTGGAGGTACTCTAAGTACACCAATTGAATTGGCATCTTCATCGTTTGTTCTATAATTCAGGATATCACGCTGAGTCACGTGACTGGGAGACACGCTGAGCCTTTGCTTCACAAATTATTCAAAGTATCGTGAGTGTATTTGAATCTTTTACACATTGTTATAACTACAGCCATCCTGTCAATGAATATTTTAGGACTATGTTTAGGGTTCCTTCATTGTAGACGATCAATTTGCTGTTGCTGGGCAGCATTTTCTTATTGAAAATGGGATTGATTTATGATATACAGTATCCAACTGAGGAATCCTAAAGAGCTCCGAGAATTTTTTTTGAGCTTCTCATAATCTACTTCAGAGAACTTAGATTTTAGATTATTATTATTAACATGTATTTATTTATAAATGCTTTATTATAACACTGTACAGTAAATGAGTGTATACCCTGAACATTCTGGTTGATAACTGATACAAGGCGTAAAGTAGATCCTGCCCAAAAAAGCTATCTAAAAGGTGAAGACCTATAAGACACAAGGTTATTTTTCTTCGTATGCCATTCTACTGGGTCTTGCTTTGAATTGTAATACCTTGATACCAGGGTGATTGCCTCTACTGCAAGTGCACTAATGCTTGGATTTACCAGCCACTCCCATGCTACACCTTTTTTCTTTAAATGGCCAACATTTTTTTGTACATACATGGTGGTAATAATAACCAGGGCTTATTCTCCAGCATTTTCTTCTGTACCTTTGGTCACAGTAAGCACTATATAAGCATAATGTCGGGATTTCATCTTTATCGCTAATTTCTACTTACCTATCTTCTCATTTTTTTGCTTTTAGATATTATCCCACAATTATTTGATGTACTTTCTACGCAATGCAGTCCTTCAGTACAAGGAATGCTTGCAGCTGCTGATTCAGAGGCAATGTCAGTGTTAACTGTTGGAATTTCATATTTATCGCTTCAAATAGGCATTGCTTTGACACATATGAAGAACATGTGCCCATTATCACATTACATTTACAGTGCTTTGTGTATATAATACCTCAATAACACAAAAATGTATGGCCTTCTAGTTTATTTGCTGCTTTGAAGAGTTTTAAAATGAAATAAGCATTATAATTTAGCCTTTCAATATAAATGCTATTTAGCCTATTATGCATACATTCCACAATTCTGCTATTACACTAATTCTCTCACATTCCTGATAGGAAACCTGATGTCATTCCAAACTCAGACCGTTCATTATTGATCTAAGCTACAGTATATGATTTTTGGCTATGTTGGGTAGGACTCTCTCAGATTCAGCTTTTCACATCAGTGTTTTTTTACATCTTTTAATGCATTTTTTTAAGAATTTTTTCCCCTCTCTAGCATAAAATCCAATGTGTCTATGGGGTAGAATTATGGTTGCATTTCAAAAGACTGTGCCAGTTACAGTATAGTGAAAATCATTGCATGCCTCTCTCAACTGATATTTGACAGTAAGGGGCCGATTCACGAAGGGTCGAATATCGAGGGTTAATTAACCCTCGATATTCGACTAGGAACGATTTTGCGCAAATCCTGCGATCGATCGATCTAAGGATTTTTCATTCGATCGAACGATTAAATCCTTCGAATCGAACGATTCGAAGGATTTTAATCCAACGATCGAAGGAAAATCCTTCGATCAAAAAATCCCAGGCAAGCCTATGGGGACCTTCCCCATAGGCTAACATTGACTTCGGTAGCTTTTAGCTGCCGAAGTAGGGGGTCGAAGTTTTTCTTAAAGGGACAGTACTTCGACTATCGAATGGTCGAATAGTCGAACGATTTTTAGTTCGAATCGTTCGATTCGAAGGTCGTAGTCGAAGGTCGAAGTAGCCCATTCGATAGTCGAAGTAGCCCAAAAAAACTTCGAAATTCGAAGTTTTTTTAATTCGAACCCTTCACTCGAATTTAGTGAATCGGCCCCTAACTGTATTTTTTTTATGCAATTTTCACAAAGAAGCTGTAGGCTTTGTTTTGTTTCCGCTGCCCCTACAACAGTGGTTCTTGCTGTATAGCTTCACCCACATTTCATAGCCTTTTGAATTCACATTATTTCCAACCTGCAGATTTCAATGTTTTTTCTGTTGTTTTATTAATTGCTTCTACACAACTATTCACAAATATTTTGTACAGAAATATCAGTGACTCCTGGTAAAAACTTGGAGGAGAGAGAACTGTTGGACTATTGGCAGACAAGATACTCGATTTGTGCTGTTGCTGGGCTGGCAGGTACATTTTCCAATAATACCTGCCCAGAAACTCATTCTTACTTATACAAAAAAAAAATGATTATTGATTTTTGAATTGGTTTTGATACCTCAATAAGTTTCTGACGTAGTAAGTGTGGGAGCTGCTAAGCGAGTGTTGCATGTGATGTAAATGTTGCATGCAGGGCCGCCATCGGGGGGAGAGGGGGGACAAGTGTCCCGGTCCGGTGCTGAAGGGGGGCCCGGCAGTGCTGCACTTTTCGAAGAGCCGGGCCCCCCCTTGACCGCTCCGCAGCCGTGCCTCTGCTTGTGAAGTCCCAAACAGCCGAATGCGGAAGTGCCGAACATGCGAAGTCCTAAGCGGCGGAAAGACCCGAAGTCACAAAAGGAGCCGACACTGAAGTCCTGAAGCGGCGAAAAGAAACAAAGTCACGAAAGGAGCCAACACTGAAGTCCTGAAGCGGCTAAAAGACCCGAAGTCACGAAAACAGCTATAATTGAAGTCCTGAAGCCACGAGTTCAATTCAACTGACACCTATGTGGGTTTTTTTTTAATCCCCTGGCCACCAATGTTTTATTTTAATAATCTATAGGCCCCTGCCCCCAATTTTTTTTAAAAAAAATATTTTATGGGGACCCAATTTTTTTTTGAACTTATAAGGGGGGCCCTAGTGCCAATGTTTTTTTTTTTTTAATTATTTTTTGGGCCCCAATTTTTTTTAACTTGTAAGGGGGGCCTTGGCACCAATGCTTTATGTAAAAAAAGTATGGGGAGCCCTGTTGCCAATGTTTTTTTTTTACCTTATAACGGGGCCCTGACCAGCAAAATGTGTGGGGGGGGTTACTTTTTAAGCGCTGATGTCTGTGTGGTCTTTTAATTGTGATGTGGAGTGGGCGGGGTCAGGGGTGGGGCTTGGGCGCTAGGGTGGGCGGGCCCCACATTTTTGTTGTATGGGGCCCCGTGATTTCTAATGGCGGCCCTGGTTGCATGTGAATTAATTGTGTTAGTGTTTGCTGTGCATGCTAGGAGTGCTGGGTGCAAGAAGGGAGTAAGTGCAAATAGCTGACTGCTGTTTTCTTTTCTTTTTTTTTTTTTTTTACTGCTGGTAGCAAACTGCATTTTTCACTTCTGCCTACTAATTAAGGGGGAGTAATTAATTAGGTAAATTCTCACCAGGATTGGTGTTCTGTGGTTTGATACCTCAATATGTTTCTAACTGCACAGCGCATGTTGCATGTGAGTTAAGCATTTCGAAGGTGTTAAAAACAAAAGGCCTTAAAAATAAAAAGGCTTTTTAAGGAATCGCACTTGGGAAACTGTAAGCAGTTTAAATATCACTCATTTGACACAAGTGGATTTGCCGGTATCACTCAGTGTGCATGTATGTGGTGTTGGAGCAGCAGTTCCATGCAGTATTTACGTGTGAGAGATGCAGGTGCATTTTCATCCTAAATCGGAATTGCAGACTCTAAGGGGGGAACTTGCAGCACTGAGGAAAGGAGGGCAAGGGCCAGTGTAGTGGGGGGGTGGAAGCTAATGGGGGAAACAGGCTGTAGCAAGCAATATCAGTCCACAGCAGGGCAAACAAGGTCTTGAGCTGTATTAAAAGGGGCATAGATTTGTCACTGTATAGTGCTGAAATGGGATATTATTGAATTAGAGAGGGTCAAGAGAAGGGCACCTAAGCTGGTAAAAGGTATGGAAAATCTCAGCTATGAGGAAAGACTGGCCAAGTTAGCGTTGTTCACGCTGGTGAAGAGGCACTTAAGGGGGGATATGATAACTATGTATAAAAATATAAAGGGATTGTACAATAACCAGTAAGTCCTTCCAGCTAACAAGAGGGTAGCCATTCCGATTCGAAGAAAGGAGGTTCCGGCTAAATATTTGGAAGGGATTTTTTACAGTGAGAACTGTGAAGATGTGGAATTCTCTCCCTGAATCAGTTGTACTGACTGATGCATTAGATAGCTTTAAGAAGGTGTTGGGTGGCTTTTTAGCAAATGGAGGAATACAGAAAGATAGCTCATAGTACAAGTTGATTTAGAGTTAAGCTTGTTTAACCCTTCCTGTGCTTTGCTATGAACATATTAAATGTACATACCTCACCTAACTTACCTGTTCCAGTTTTTGCCTTCCATTTAATACTGTGGTAATACTGCTTTACCTTTTTAACCCTGTCCATGTCTTTAGTAAAGTATTCATGTTTGCCTGTCACCTACCCTGCTTCTATCCTATTACAGCTTCATCCTTGGTCCTCATTTCAAACCTTTTTAGGGAGGCCCCTGCTGGTCTGTAGCAGCTCCTGTATTCTGTGACAGCTACTTTTAGTAAAAGAGATTCAATCATAACATCTACTTTTAGGAAAGGAAATCATATGCGTTAGGTAAAAAAATTATACTAAATATATTAATACAAAACATTTAAGAGAACTGATCGCACTCGCAGGGCTTAGATTAAATAAAAAATATTTATTAGTGGATAATCGCTGACGTTTTGGCTGATGCAATAGCCTTTCTCAAAGTGAAGGAGGGGATAAAACAAACTGATTAATTACTCAAAATACACTTTGAGAAAAGCTGTTGCATCAACCAAAACGTCAGCGATTATGCACTAATAAATATTTTTTATTTAATCTAATTCCTGCAAGTGCGATCTCTACAGTTCTCTTACATGGTTATCGTGCACCCAGATCGTGATCACCTTTTCTTGAGTGCTGGTTTCTTCCAATCCTTTAATACAAAACATGGTATTTAACTGGCCTGGCTCTATGTCCAGACCTATGTGCCCTCCTGCCTGCTCCACCCTATATGAGGACATCAAACCTAACGAATTATGTATTACAGTTCTTTTCATATTGCAGTTCAATATGAACATGCTCTGGTAGTGTTTATGTGCCATATTCAAAAACAGAGTTTTGGACTTAATCTGAAGTAATCTGAATATTTAAGGCTACAGAACTGTAGAAAATATTGCTGTCGATTTTAGTGGTCTTTCCAATATACACTGATAGATACTACATTGCATAGCCTAAATTAAACATAGGGCATACTGTACCTGCTATTCTAAATAAGTGGAATGTTTTTCTATACAAACAGAAGTAAATTATACAGTGATAAAAAAACAAACTAATATACAAATATTTAATGGAAGATCTAAATTATTAGACTGGATCAAAGTTCAAAATATATACCACTATTGTCTCTGGTGATTTAGGACTGTACTCACATCGAATACAGTCGAAACCAGCAGTGGGTTTTTGGCTCTTAGCCGGCATTATGAAAGTTGTTGATGGAATCAATAGGTTTTGCACATCAATACTGTATAGTGTAACATTATCATTAAGCCTACCCACCTCATTTAATCGATTCAGATGTATGTATGTATAATTTGTTAAGATTCAGACGTATGTATAATTTGTTGTAAAGCGCTGTTAAGAAGCCGCATCGCTGTACAGTGCATAAAAGTACAATATATATAAAAGTATACAAGGGGAAGATAAATCTGTGGTGTCTTTGAGACAGGTTGGTAATTCAAGAACAATATTTTAAAAATGTTGATCAACAAAATATTTTGATAATGGTTGTAATATTAAGCCTATGCCTGAGACAACTGGTCTACCAGGGGGGTCAGTCAGGTTTTTATGTCTTTTAGGTATGATATAAAGGAGAGGTGTTCTTGGATGCTCATTGATAAGGTGACCATAAGTATTCTTATCAATGGTTCCATTATGGAATGGATCTGTTACCATTGTGACAATTAACTTTTTAATATCCCAGACTGGATCATGGTTTAATAGAGTATAATGGCCAGGGATATCAAGCTGGTGTTGGATATCAGCTTCATACTTCACACCACTGTCAATTACAACTACAGCTCTGCCTTTATCGGCCTTCTTAATGACAATATCTGTATTTTTCCTCAAGTCATCAAGTGCTTCTCTTTCTTTTTTAGTATGGTTAGGTTTATGCTGACCTTCTAACCTGGAGCTTTTTAACCTCAGAGTTTACTAAATTACTTTTTTTTTAATAGTAAACATTTTTGTTGTTTTTCAGAAAATAAAAAAAGAAGGAGGGGGTACAGAAAAAGGAAGGAGGGGGTTACAGTGATATCCATATGACACTTTAATATGCACGGTACTTTCAGAGTATTAGCATCATAGAATCAGTATCAAGACAGTTGGAGCAAATGTACATTTAACCAGGGGTTACATATATTGCCAAATTTATCTGGACATCCTCGAGCCTCATATGTTACTAAATTACTTTTTTTTAGATAACTTCTTAGGTATTGAAATGCTATCTTTAAAATACATTTTACATTTCTGCATTCTGGTGACGTTAGAGTCTACGAATTGGCTTTATAATGTGGCAGAGACACAGATAAAGCAAAGGAGGATATGTTAACAAGGTTATTTACCTCTTACAACTTCTTTCCCTGCTGAGTATGATTCCCTGGGTAGCGGTTTTCTGAGGTCCCTCTTTCCTCTGCTCGATGGAGGTGCTTCTAAAAAACAGGAAGTAGTGGTAGAGTTGTAGTCCTCGCAGTGTAAGGTGATATTAATCCTATTATAGTGTGTTGTAGGAGTTATGGTTAAATTGCTGGCTGTATACAAATGGTATACTTGGCCTGCATGTTCTGTGCACCCCTAGGTAGGCTACTTTTCTTGGTAGTACCTTAAAGGGATACTGTCATGGGGAAAAAAAAAAATTCCAAAATGAATCAGTTAATAGTGCTGCTCCAGCAGAATTCTGCACCGAAATCCATTTCTCAAAAGAGCAAACAGATTTTTTTATATTCAATTTTGAAATCTGACATGGGGCTAGACATATTGTCAATTTCGCAGCTGTGCTCTGATAAACTTCAATCACTCTTTACTGCTGTACTGCAAGTTGGAGTGATATCACCCCCCTCCCTCCCCCCCCCCAGCAGCCAAACAAAAGAACAATGGGAAGGTAACCAGATAACAGCTCCCTAACACAAGATAACAGCTGTCTGGTAGATCTAAGAACAACACTCAATAGTAAAAACCCATGTCCCACTGAGACACATTCAGTTACATTGAGAAGGAAAAACAGCAGTCTGCCAGAAAGCATTTCTCTCCTAAAGTGCAGGCACAAGTCACATGACCAGGGGCAGCTGGGAAATTGACAAAATGTCTAGCCCCATGTCAGATTTCAACATTGAATATAAAAAAATCTGTTTGCTCTTTTGAGAAATGAATTTCACTGCAGAATTCTGCTGGAGTAGCACTATTAACTGATGCGTTTTGAAAAAAAAAAAATGTTTTCCGATGACAGGATCCCTTTAAGTTATTTTGGTGGACTGATGTTCAAGGATAGGCCAAAGATGCAGTATTGGAATTTTAGAATCAGGATGGACCTATTAATGGACAATATTAGACTAAATTAACATTATGTATGCAAATGGTGTTTTGTATTTATAAGCTGACAGGTTAAGTGGTGGAAGGTGTTTGTTCTACCAAAAGGTATTCAATCCTACAATGACTTGTAATATTTACACTTGATAAAGGGCTCTCCCTGAAACATGTAGTGTGCTTACACTGCTAATAAAAACACATTGCAGTTTGCTAATACTGCCTGGAGCTGTTTGATTCACTCAGTTTTGAATTTGGTTAATTTAAAATAGGTCACATTGAATTGATAAAATTCTTAGAAATAGCTCACAGAGTCACACAACCTTGGCAAGAACCAATACATTCTTAGCTTGGATTAAAAGGGTAATGGATCCAAAATAAACAAACATAATTCTGCTGTGTAAATCACTAAATCAAAGATTAGAGCACACTTTAAATAAGGGTTGTAGATGTGTTTGTATATCTATTAAATAATAACATTGGATCTTGATAATGTTTAGAATTAGCCTGCCAAATGTATTAATTCTTTAAAGATGAACTAAAATGACAAATAAAATATGCTTGTATTAAAAGCAAGAAGATAGAATTTGGACAATTATTTTCCATTATGGAGTGAATTGTTCCAGAGCAGAAAATAACTTCTTAAATCTAAAAGACTCTAAGTTTTACAGCTCTTTGATAAATCTTCCACTTAGTTCTGGAAAAAAATATTTGCTTCTATTTTGATGGTATTTTTGTTCTTGTATAGGGAAGTGTAATTAAACCGCTAAGGTTCCTACAATGGATTAGGTTTGTCATGGATTATAGCTTTATAGCTGAGCATTTGGAACTAAATGGGCAGAGATGATTGCTGAGATTATTGCTGGGCTTATATATATAAGCCCAGCAATATATATTATAAAAATATATAGGCAAAAAAAGATTAAATTAAGTCAGGTTTATTTGTTCCAACGTTTCAGCTCCGTCTTGGAGCCTTCATCAGGGAAAAGAAAAATAGTGCATAAGGGGGACACTTAAATGGACTGTAATTGGCTCCAAAAAGTGGTTACTAGGGCTCCCTAGCAACCAATGTTAACAGTAGGGTGAAAGTCGTCCCGTATACTAAAGGGGAAATTAAAAGAAATGTGTTACCACCTTAAGGGAGAGGTGCTCCATGCCTTGCGGGAGATACGTGGTTCATGTATGGTGTGGCACTACTCAGTGTCTTGCTTCTGGTAGTTATTTGCCCGACCCGACATTGCTCCAGCATACTGGAACCAGACAGCGAAGAGCATAGAACCAGGCGCAAAATTCTGTCCTACATGCTATGAGTAATCACCCTCCTGCCACCATCAGAGGCATACCTTTTTCACAATTTCTTCGAGGTATATGGAATAACAGCTCAAAGGAGACTGCCCTGAAACAGATAAGCGAAATGTATGACTGCTTTCTGGAACGTGGATACTCAGAAGATTTACTAAACACGCAAGTGGTACGAGCACTACAGCACACTCAATCATCATTACTGATTAATAAACAGACTAACAACAATCCTGCCACTCCACTGATTTTTACAACCACTTACTCAGCTGCCTCCTCAAATCTGTCATCCAGCATCAAGAAACACTGGCCAATGCTGAGTATGGATGAATCGCTATCCCTACACCAAGCCCAAAGACCAATGATGGGATACAAAAGGGACTGTAGCTTAAGAGATCTACTGATGCGTACGGATTTCCTGAGAATGGAACACTCAGAAAGCAACTGGCTAACTACACAGAAAAAGAACGGCTGCTACAAATGCCCAAACTGTGTTACATGCAGATGCCTGCTCACTGGTCCAGATTTCCCACACCCCCATACAGGAAAAAGATCCAAAATTTTGCATAGACTAGGGTGCACATCGTCATTTGTGGTGATATATTATCAGCTGCCCTTGTGGTATTTACTACGTGGGAAAGACCATTACCACACTAAAAGAGAGAATTGGCAATTGCAGATCTGCAGTAAGTAAAGACCTGCGTGAAGGTAAGTCCCTCCAGCCTGTGGCCAAACACTTCCTACAGAAAGGACATACACTGCCAACCTTCCAATGTATGGTCATCGACCATCAGCCCCATCTGGATATGGGAGGTAACCGTGACCAGGCCTTACTGAGGAGAGAGTCAAGATGGATCTACAGACTAGATACGGTGGCACCTTGTGGCCTTAATGAGTCATTACCCCTTGGATGTTTTTTTTGACTGTTATAGCTTATTACCCCTTTAATCTATTATCTCTATTTGACTCTCGTATATACTATACTATAACAAACCCCCCACTATGCTACATGCTCTATTGCCTGCCTCTGGGTGCCTGTGGCCCACTGATGTTCGCCTAACAGTTCATTTTCTGTGATTACTGCATAAGAAATATCTAGCCCCCTTTAAGAGAGTAATGCCATTTCATGCCGTAATGTAGGATAGCAGGCGTATCCTTCATGAGATACCGTTGCGGACAAGGTCTTGTGGCTTAACTACTATGTATTCACTCCCAGTATTCGCAGGGTTAATGATACAGATACCCCTGCAGCAACTGTAACGCTTCCACGAGTACCGGTTACCAACATGTGGACCCCCAAACTAGGGAAGACTCCCTTAGGGTAAGGCCAGACAAGGAGATTCGGGGAGATTTTGTCACCTGGCGACTTATCGCCACGTCTTTTGCGCGACTATCTCCCCGAACTGCCTCAGCATTTTTTCGCCATAGGCTACAGCGCAAAATCGTCTGCGCTAATGCACACGCGGCGATGCGGTTTCAATAGTTGCCCAAAGTCAACTTTGGGCGACTATTGAAAACGCATCGCCGTTATATATATATATAAAAATAATATATGGTATATTAACAGACAAATGCAAGAGCTCCCCTGCCCTCAATCTAGTATCATTATATGTAGGGTATTGAAACATTTTGGGCCTTAAGATACTAAAAAATGCCTTACCCTTTAAACAAAACAGGGATTCTTTGTCCATATAATGGTATATATTTAAGCTGGCCAACTATGTCAAAGTCATCCTTGACTTTGCCTGTCCTACACTCAACTTTCATCTGTTTCATTAAGAATTATATTGTTTCATTATAAATTTTACACAGGGACTAAGTTTTACCTGCAACTTACTTGGTGCTTTCAAGGTTAAACGCCCAAACTTGGTTGCCCTTTTATTGGCCACCACTGGGATCACATGACTATAGTTGGAAAGGGTAGAATAACAAACAAGGAAAAGTTGTGCTCACCACTAATTTTTTAAAACATATTAAGACTAATTTTAATATCGCATATTAAGGCACTATAAAATGCAGCTATACCATGAAGAGATAGTCAGCTTCCAAAGGACATGCTAGTGAGTCACAAAAGTCCCTTAACTTGGTGCTAAGGGTTAATTTCAGCAACTCTGTATTTTCTCACTTTCTTAAAAGGCTTTAGATTCTCTTTTGAAGTGATCTAATGTATATGCCAGTACAACCGATTCATGGAGGGAAGTTTACAGATTCACAACTTCACTATGAAAAATTCCCATTTTAATATAGAACCATCTTTTTATTCTCTTTTTTGTAAATTTTATTTAAAATTTTATTGAGTTTTTCAAATTACAGATAAAGTATTTAATTGCATGCAGATTGAGAAGAAACTATTACAGAATAAGCAGACAAGAGGTAATGGGGGGTAAGGTTGGAGGGGATAATTATGTTCAAGGATATCTGCTACTAGACCTTTTTGTTACTCCTTATGCTACTTTTGCTACGTTGTATTCCATGTTTGTATTTGCAGAGGTTCGGTTCATCTCTAGTGAGTGGGTCATTTTGCTTTCCATTCCTGCCACTTCTGGTATGGGATTAGAGTCTTAGCTGGGGGATGGTGTGTATGTGGTTGTTAGTTTTATAGATCAAGTTCTTTTTTGGTATTTTCTATTGTTTTCCACAGTCTTGGTAGGACTTGGTAGATTTAGGAGTCTATAAACCTTGTAACAATGAATTGAATGCACTCAAACTCTTTCCCCTTTATGTGAAGCAAATTAAATCTGGCTTATTAATACCACTGCTCACCCTGTAGCTGGGTGGATCTGGGTGCAAATGCCCTGGGCCTTTCGCTTAATCAGTTGCGTTCACTGGCATTCATTATTTTACTCATCGTTTGAAGTCTTTGGTCCGGGTGCATCACCCCAGACCCGCAGCTTAGGGACACTCAACAATAAATATACTGTATTTCCAGTGTTGCGCACACTTCCACAGACCAGCAGATAACAGTGATTTTAAAAAGCTTTATTTCCCTAACACTTCTCCTAATCCGTTTCGTGTGGTCTCACACGTGTGGTCTCACACGTACTCATCAGAATAAATGTAACATACAAAACACTCCATTAAAAAGTATCGGGAGTTAAAGTTACACCTGGCATATTTCCTCCCACTGTTAACCCTGTCAGGGATAGTAAAGCTCAACATCCATAATGTGCAATAATCGTTTCATCATTAGATAAACAAATGCATTTTATTTTAGAATGTTTCTTAGAATAAGTTTAAATAACGTCTAATGTATAAATTCATTAAGTATCTGGAGGATTACTACTGTGCTCATTTAGTCTCTCATTCTACCCTGTAATTACCTATTATTAAACTGTTTGGGCACTGGACTCGCTGTGTTGCTAGATTCCATATTCCATAGACTTAGGAGTCTAGCTGAGGTAATGAAATGAAATATTCGCTTCCTTAAATAAGATGGGGAAGTGTGTAATCCATGGTTAAGTAGTGTTAAGGAGGGGGTCAATAGAATGTGTGTTTTGTAAGGGTTGGGCAGGATCACCAAATTAGAAAATAGTGTTCCTTCTTTTTTATTGCATCTCCAATATTGTGTGGAAATGTTTGTTGTAGTGTGAATGGGTGTGTCTTTTCTTGCTCTATAAAAAGCCAGTGTTGGAGGTAGGTTCTGTAGGTTCTCTTTTCTATTCTCAATGAAGTTCTTATGTCTGCTGGAGTGAATAAAGCATTAGAGATTTAATTACATGGTCCGATTGTGTATGTATACATCGTTATCATATCCCCCTTAAGCTCCTTATCTCCAGAGAAAACAAGGCCAACTAGACCAGCCTTTCTTCATAATTTTCCATATTTTACATACATTTTATCAGGTGAGGAGAGGGGCCTTACCGATTTGGAAAAAAATGGCCCTTTCACCTTTTATTGTATCCCCCATTGAATACAGAAAACTAATTACTGTCATTGCTTTCTACAACTAAGTTTAAGTACCCCTATGTCCTTCGTCATAAGAGATTTGCCAAGTATAATCCCATTAAAGGTACAATTTAAGAAATATCAATAATAGATATAACAAGCCTTGCCCCATTCCACCCAGGTCTGCACATGACTGGACTGACAGCAGGTGAAAAAGTGAGGGGTGTTAAATCACATTGTCTCATGGAAAATGCAAGGGAGTTGACATGTCTATGATGATCTTTTTAGATAATAGAATAATTTTTTAAAAAAAATATTCATGCCAACAAGTTCTTCCATTATATTTAGGCAAAAATTGTTGCCACACAACCAAGTCTTTAGTTACATAATTGCGCAGACAAATATGGCAGTTTGGATTTGTTTACCAATGGTTAGTTGAATTAGCTTTCTATTAAAAACACAGACTGTGTTTGTCCACATAGGCAAATTTATTTCAATTATACAATTTCCTGAAAGGTACATTGCTTTGATGCAGTTCCCTGACAAATGTAAATCAATTGTCTTATTATCAATTTATTCCTTTTTGGAAATTGCTTCTACCATTAACACATAGACTAGATGGCCTCCAGCTGCCATGATTTCATGTCATGCTTAACTGTAAAAGCAAATTATTAGCAATATTCCACATTTAAAAAATTAGTATTATTGCTGCTGTTTTGAACTACAGCTTGTGTGCCATTACCCTAAAAAGTGGTTATTATATTTGCCAAAAGACAAAAAATGAGGGAGGGTGTTAGATTAAAATAAATGCAAAGCTTCGTAGGGCCTATCTTATTTTACAGCAAAAGAGTAATGCTGCAGGGGAATAAATATTTAGAATATAGGTAGAAAGCTCAAACATCCTTGTCTTGCATGAATAAATAGGAACTTATAGAAAAGCAGAACAGAGATGTGAATGACGAAAGCTGTTTTGCCTTAAAGGAGAAGGAAAGGCATCATGCACTTGGGGGTGCCAAATGTTAGTCGCCCCCAAGTGATTGTATTGTATTGACTTACCTGAAACCCCGGGCCGGTGCTCCTATCAGCAGAAAACTGCACCGGCCCGGGGGTATACCAGTGAGCACCACAGTGCGCTTCTCTACCATCTTCCGCTTTCTTCACAGTAGAAGGAATAGCCGAACTTTAACTAAAAAGTTGACTATTTTGTTCAACTGCGCATGTGTTTGCCCCTGGGAAATTTGAAGCAAGAAGAAGCCAGAAGAGGATAACTCTATGGTGCTCACTGGTATAACCCCGGGCCGGTGAAGTTGATAGGAGCACTGGCCTGGGGTTTCAGGTAAGTCAATACAATCACTTGGGGTGCCTAACATATGGCACCCCAAGTGCAGGATGCCTTTCTTTCTCCTTTAAAAGCAATCAATATGTCTGTGACTGCATTTGTAGCCCTATGATGTTTCCCATAAATCTACTTAATGTGCAGAATTTTGAAGCTGCAGCTGCCTCTATGGTAACATATTCTTAATATTGACATTTTCTTGCTTAACAAAATAACTAAATGAATAAAAGCCTTGTTTGCTACTTAAGTTTACTGATGCAATGTGCAATGGGGATAGGGCTGGCATTCAGTTCTCGTAGCAAACGAAAAACATTGTTTAAGTGCAATTTTCATAGCCACAATCATAGCTAATTAATTACCAAAAACACCCATTTTGTTTTAGTACAGCCCAGTTGGTGATAACTGCATCTCAACCCCTGCAAGTTTATAGATATCTGCCAAAATAAAGAAACCACTCATATATGGTAGCATGACCATTCAGACTCTTTTTTTACGTCGCCCTTTGACTAAAATCTCTGTATTTTACATGAATACCAACCATTTACATGTACTAGAAAACAGCAAACTACTGCTAATG
Organism: Xenopus petersii; assembly: GCA_038501925.1. NCBI lineage: Eukaryota > Metazoa > Chordata > Amphibia > Anura > Pipidae > Xenopus > Xenopus petersii. Next base: position 42,247,968 of record CM076674.1, on the reverse strand, counting down.
AAATGAGCATGGACATGTTGGGTTGTCGCCATGTGTCCCCCCCCCTTTACACTCCATGTTGGCATCTGCTGGTGCTAGCGTGCAACTCCTCTGCCTATGGCCAGCTTTAGAACTATACCCACTTTTTCCTAAATGAAGTCTTCTCTTAGTCCCTTTATTGCAACCATGGATGTCACAATTGTGTCACTATGTCACTGTGTTTTGGGGATAAACCCTAACTTTGTAAGGAAGTGATAGAATGTGTGTGTGTGTCCTAGTGCACCTGATGCTTGAATGATGATACTTATCCAAAAATAAATAAACTGAAGGAGTTCAGGGATATATTGCAGAATTATTTATAAAGCTCACTGTCTTGATGCCTGTGGCCACTGAACATGTGGAATATATATATATATATATATATATATATATATATATATATATATATATATATATATATATATATATATATATATATATATATATATATATATATATATAAATACTCCATTAGCGGCTATTTAAGAATGATACAAAAGAGCAATATTCGTTAAGGCCCCTTGGGGAAACTGTATTCAGAGTCTGTATCCAGAAAGTTTCTCTTTGTAACAATAAATTATTCCAATCGCCTCCTCTTCTAGGTTTAGTTACAATATCAATGCCCATGAAGCGAAAGGTGTCCTTTTTCAAGAAAATGTTTATACAGGGCAATATCACTTCTGCCTGTTTCAAAAGCGGCCCGTAAGGATGAGCGATGGTTGCCCATTCTCTCCCTTAGAGTATTCTGTGTTTTCCCCACATACATGAGGCCGCATGGACATTTTATTATGTAGACAACGTGGGTACTGGTACACGTGATACAATGCTTAATAGGAATGTTTTTGCCTGAATGTGGATGCTGAAAATCAGAACCAATGATCATATTTCGGCATGTGGTACAACCTGAACATTTGTAGCAACCATTTTTTAGGGGGGCAAAGAGAGAGGGCTTCTTTTCATAGCAGCGTTGGGGGTCAGAGGGCATTAAAATTTCCTAAACCTAGAAGAGGAGGCGATTGGAATAATTTATTGTTACAAAGAGAAACTTTCTGGATACAGACTCTGAATACAGTTTCCCCAAGGGGCCTTAACGAATATTGCTCTTTTGTATCATTCTTAAATAGCCGCTAATGGAGTATTTTTAATGTTTGATACATATTTATGGTTTTTATCATGTTTATTGAAATGTAACTTATGGCTTTTTATCTATAAATATGTGTATTTTTTCACTTTTTTCACTTTTTAGATTCTGACTTGGGATAAACAAGCATGCTGGGAAGGCTATTGGACTTTTTTTCACTTGGTGGGGGTTGGTGTCTGGGCGTGGCTGGGTGAGTTTGCCTATTTAGAGCTCATTGTTTGTAATTTTCAGTATCTTGACAAAGGCCCCAGTGAGGGTCGAAACGTCGATTTGTGCAATAATAAATAATTACTTTTTTTGCAAGACCCTGTTGTGCAACAGCTTTCATTATATATATATATATATATATATATATATATATATATATATATATATATATATATATACAAGGGAAAGTTGTGCTCACCACTAATTTTTAAAAACATTAGGCGGGGGTGCAATGAGGCTGTGACCACAAAATACATATAGACAATTACAAGAGTCCTCTGCACTCAACCCATTATCAATATATTTAAGACAGCGACATTTTGTGCATACTGCTACTGAAAAATGCCTTACCCTTTAAACAAAACAGGGATTGTTTGTCCATATATTGCAATATATTTAAGATGGCCAACTACGTCAAAGTCATCCCATATCTGGCCAGTCCTATGCTCAATTTTATCTGATTCATTAAGAATTCAATTGCTTAATTATACATTTTACAAAGGGACTAAGTTTTACCTGCAACTTACTAGCTGATAGGGAAACAGTATAGCAAAATAACAATTATGAGCATCTTCATATCATACTACGCTATCCCAAAGCCTCAAAGGGCTATATATTTCTACTCCAGTAAAGCCATATCAGTCAAAGAAGCAACTAGCTATTATATTCTACTAGCTGAGAAGCCGCAAAAGTTACTCAATTCAAGTAACAGATAGCTGGCTAAGAAGTACATTTCATTGAGCCCTCTAGGGGCTACTGTGTCCAAGATCCACATCCACTTGGCTTCTCGCTGTAATAAAAGTTTAGATCTATCTCCGTGGAGATAAGGAGATATAGTGAGAAAAGGAGATATAGTGACCCCACTATATATATATATATATATATATATATATATATATATATATATATATATATATATATATATATATATATATATATATATATATATATATATATATATATATATATATATATATATATATATATATACAGCACTGCCTAATCAGAGTTCTATCTTTGGAAGGTTCTATTGGTGCTAGTATGGGCTTCCTCTGGCATCTCCTGTTTCCTTCATTAGTCCAAAATTCATAATGACTTCTTTAACTGCCTTCTTAGGAAATTCCCTCAAGTGTGGCTTTCTGTGCCCCTGGTAATGTAATTAGATTGTAATTTAGCCTGTGGATGATTAAAAATTCATTGCAAAACTATCTATATAACAAAGATAATAAGGTGTCTTGTAGGAAACTACACAGCTTGATTTATCTGATGGTATAAAGGCATCTTTGGACTGTAGGGAAATGACTTTTGGATTCATGCCTATATAAACTACAGGCCCCACATCCACTACTAAATGATGACTAAAGCTTAACTAAAGAAGTAGTCTAGAAATGTTTTACATTATGTTTTGAGCTTCTGGACCAGCCCAAGGCAACCACAGCCTTTTAGCACTAAAGATCTGTGTCTCCAAAGATGCCCTAGTAGCTCCCCATCTTCTTTTCTGCTGATTCACTGCACATGCTCTGTGCTGCTGTCACTTACTGAGCTTAGGGACCCACTCACAATATACAGTAAACATAGGGGCAGATTCACTAACTTCGAGTGAAGAATTCGAATGAAAAAAACCTCGAATTTCGAAGTTTTTTTTGGGTACTTCGACCATCGAATTGGTTAAATTTGTTCGAATTCGATCGAAGTCGAATGAAATCGAACGATTCGAAGTAAAAATCGTTCGACTATTCGACCATTCGATAGTCGAAGTACATGCCCTTTAAAAAAAACTTCGACCCCCTACTTTGGCAGATAAAACCTACCGAAGTCAATGTTAGCCTATGGGGAAGGTCCCCATAGGCTTGCTAACATTTTTTTGATCGAAGTATTTTCCTTCGATCGTTTGATTAAAATCGTTCGATTCGAACGATTTAATCGTTCGATCGAACGAAAAATCCTTCGATCGATCGAACGATTAGCGCTAAATCCTTCGACTTCGATATTCGAAGTCAAAGGATTTCAATTCGAGGGTCGAATTTCGAAGTAATTTTAACTTCGAAATTCGACCCTTAATGAATCTGCCCCATAGAATATATATATATAAGGCTCACAATATAAGGCTGATTAGTAATTAATACAGATAATTACTACATGGCAGCACAGAAACCAGTGTAATTGGCATCAGAATTTAATAATCAGCTCTGTAGCATCAGCTTATATTACAGACAAACCTCATTTTCTGCTTGATAATTTGTGAAGACCCCTAAGCTTAGCTTCTCAACAGCTGCTCAGAGCCCACTGAGCATGTGAGTGTCACAGACACTTTCCAAGATGGTGACCCCCTGTGACAAGTTTGAAGTCCTGGTCATTGCTGCTATTACAGGAGAAGGAAACCCTTTTGCAAAAAAACCCTCTCCCCCCACCCCACATAGACCCTCCTCCCTCCAGGCTAACTATCCCCCCGGGGAAATGCCCCATACTTACCCCTCAGTGCAGATTCTTCCAGCGGAGTTCCACACATCCGTCTTCCGCGTCCTCTGTAAGCTGACTGGGAGTTTCAGTGTAATTCTGGACATGTGCAGTTGTCGCAAACTGGCAAACTGCTCCAACTGAGCATGCGAAAAAATTCAGATCTCCCAGTCAGCTTGCAGAGGACGCGGAAGATGGATGCATGGAACTCCACTGGAAGAATTTGCGCCGAGGGGTATGGATGGGTCATTTCCCTGGGGGGAGGTGGGGGGGGCTACTTGGGGGTACAGGTTTTTTTGCTTCTTTAAGAAGCTGAAACTTTAGACTAGTGCAATAAGTTCAGAATGTAAAATATGGCATTTTTAACCATATTCATTTTTAGGGTTTAGTTCTCATTTCATTTCAGAGCTTATTTTAAAGCACACACCTAAGATTTTCTGCAGTCCTATCTATGACTGCCACACCATTTACTGTCATGTGATGCTTATAGGTAAAACAAACAGAATACTATAAGGATAGGTAGACATAAAGATATTGTTTTGACAAAAATTATTTTGGGCATGGGAAATGATGCTGCGCTACACCTTGTTGTTTTACGAGAGAACATGTTGTGACAAGTGAATGCATAGTAAAAGATCAATTACAAGCATCTAAATTATGTGACAACACATTCTCTGCACCAAATACACTGTGGGGCTCATTTATTGCCGAAGCTTTTGGATAGTACAGAGCTGCATTTGTAACTGCCTGCAAGTGCCATCTGTGAATTCTGCATCAATAATTTAGCAGCAGAATTATTAAGGTTTGATTTGTTTTCCACGAAAACTTGACGTTTTCAGTTGATTTTTTTGGTCAAAACTCACATTTTTGGGTTAAAATTTTTTCAAGATATATTATACCCTGGAAATGGCTTGAATCCAAAAATACACCATCTAAAACCTGGTGAATCAGTGGCAGAGGTCCCTTGAACATCATGATGGCTATTATCTTCAAATACTGTAGTTCAAGTTCGGAGGGTTGAACATCTATAAGCAGCTGAAAGCTCCCCAAAGCCGCCCCCAGCGTGCCGTCCACAGCCCGGCATGACTGAAACAACTCGGGAAGATGATTTAATGTTGTCGGAGGGTGGCTGGTACTAAAGTTCACTGGGCCGGGGGAGCTTTTAGCTGCTTATATTTCGCATGCAGCGACTTTTCACTCATACTGACACATTCCTATTTTTATATGATCATGTCAGTTTCCCCTTAAATAAGATACCATTCAAGTTGTGAGTTCATTCAAAGTATAAAAAAATCCTCTAACATGCGACCTTTGATAAATAACCCCCCAAGTGTGCCGACAGTAAAGAAGAGCGTTTTATAGATTATATGATTTCAAAGTCTCTGTGTCGCTGGCAGGGAAAAGGTTTAAACGACCAATGTCGTTGTGCACCCTGAAAAAATAATCTTTGGTGAGCACAAAAAAAGGGTGGCAGCGTAATGATTAGCACTGTTACCTTGCTGCTCTGGGAACAGGACACACCGGCACAGCATGGGTAAGTTCAGCAGGTTAAACCTTGCTCATTTATTGCGGATGCAACGTTTCGGGGCGTGACCCCTTTCTCTTTTTCACGCCCCGAAACGTTGCATCCGCAATAAATGAGCAAGGTTTAACCTGCTGAACTTACCCATGCTGTGCCGGTGTGTCCTGTTCCTACGTTGTTTTTGAGGTTGCCCATTCCCTCTGACATCGAGCACCTGGGAGTCGCTGAAGTCTGGACGGCCAGGGTGTGCGAGTGTAAGTCTTTCTTTTTACAATTATCTTGCTGCTCTGGGGTCATAGGTTTGATTCCAACCAGAGTGCTATTTGCAAGGAGTTGGTATGTTCTCCCTCTGTCCTCCCACTAAAGCAGTTTATTGACTCCTGATACAATTGTACAGAGTGTGTGTCTACTATGGACCTTATATTGTAAGCTCCACTGGGGCAAGGGCTGATGTGAATAATGTTTAATATCTCTGCTATAAATATGTCAGGACTATATAAATGATTAATAATAATTGGTTCCCCAGGCTTCTGGGAGAATAGTGGCAGTCCATTAAGGGAAAGGGAAATTAGCCACATGCACTCTTGAACAGTACAACGTGCTCATTCATATAAGTACTTTGTATTACAGCTCTAGTGCCTCTTTAAGAGTGGTGTATCAGCTAGCAGAACAATGTTCAGTTCCAGGCCAGCCCTCCGCATATGAGTGATTTTGTCTTTTGGAGAAAATGCCCCTCCCAGATTGAGCCGTCTCTTGTAGAGAAGCCAAGCACAACCACTCAGTTACAGCACCACTCCTACACACTACCGCAATGTACACATACATTCCTAATAACTTCAGCAGAATATGTCGAAACTCTTGAAATCATGTGATCTTCAGGATGTTACATGTATAAATAAATTGTGCGAGATATTTTGTTTCTTCCTTTCCCTCAATATATTAATGTGTTTTTATATAATGGCAAAAGAATAAAAAAAAACAAAAGCATGGTTGAAATCGACTCATTGTATAAGCCGACTTTATTCAACTAGAAGGAGAGAAGCAGAGAAATATAAATATGAATGCAACATTCATCACAGATATGGGATCTGGAAACTGGTTATCCAGCAAGCTCCAAATTAAAGGAAATGTTTTAATAAAATTATTGAATTTTTTTTAAAATTACCTTTTTCTTTGTACAGGTATGGGATCCATTATCCAGAAAGCACCAAATTACTGAAATGCTGTCTCCCATATGCTCCATTTTATCCAAATAAATGATTTCCTTTTTCTCTGTATTAATAAAACAGTACCTTGAACTTGATCCAAACTAAGATATAATTAATCCTGATTGGGTAAACCCAGCCTATTGGGTTTATTTAATGTTTACATGACTTTCTAGGTTTGAAGATCCAAATTACAGAAAGATCCATTATCCAAAAAACCCCAGGTCCCTAGCCTTCTGCATAACAGGTCTCATATCTGTAATAATAAAATAGTACCTTGTACTTGATCCCAACTAAGATATAATTAATCTTTACTGGACACAAAACAATCCTGTTGGATTTATTTCATGTTTGAATGATTCCTTAGTAATCTTAAAGTATGGAGATCTAAATTGTGGAAAGGTCTATTATCGGAAGCCCCCAGGTCCCGAGCATTCTGGATAACAAGTCCCATACCTGCACTAATTTTCCCTGGTTCTTAAGTACATCCATACAGTTTTAGAGCAAGTCTTGTAGTGTATTTTCCTGCCTAATATATTGTATAAGGGTATTCAGTCTACAACTTGTCAGATATAGGTAAAGGACATATTCCAGCCAATGACTTGGGAATGATGAGAGCTGTTCTGTAGTTCACTAGGACCAAGCAGAGAGCTAAAGAGCAAATCAACATTTGGAATTACAGCAAAACAGCTTGTATTAGTCTGCGTAAGGATAGAGTGCAGTGATGCTATCAGTGGTTAATATAAAATAACCTTAAATCTTATATGACATAAAAGAACAGTGCTTGTTATTATTATTATTATTGTTATTAATAATAATAATAATAATTCTGATCACAGTCTTGATAATAAATATTGCTATTGAGTCTGGTGATTTGTGTAAATCAGCCAATAGTCGCATGGATTTGTATGGTCATGGAACTCTTTTGTGACTTCTAATACTTCTAATACTGATAAAATAAAAATTTTGTATGATAAGTCTGTGTGTTTTGGCCTAACAGGTTCAGCGGAGAGTCCAATAGAAAGGTGGAAAATCTAGTTATGGCTTCTTGTATGGCATCTGTCCATTCAGCCTCTGGGTTTTTTGCTGGATACTTTTGGGGATTGGCTGGTGTATGGCTACTTTCATAGATGGCTCTCTCCTATGAGTGCCACAGATACTTTCGATGGGGAATGAATGGTTGCTGCTGACTCTTTGTTGGCACATGCAGAGAGAGGTTTCTGGCAAGAAATAGTTAACATTTGCCAGAATCGTCCGTCCAATTCTTTGGGGTTTTATCTGTAGCTTCTTCACCTCAGCCTTTTAATTTTTTGTGCAGCTGTCTTTCTTTTAGGTATATCCACAGACAGGTAGATTGGTTATAGATAGATGATACATAGAAGTTTTACCCTCACCCGACCCTAACCCACTCTCCCTCAACCAGCGCCGGCCCGCAGGTATCAAGCCGGCCCTCACGTATCAGGCCGGCCCTCACATCACTAAGATACTGTAGATAGATGATATATAGATAGATAGTATATGGACAGATGATATATAGATAGATGATGATAGATAGATAGATAGATAGATAGATAGATAGATAGATAGATGATAGATAGATAGATAGATAGATAGATAGATAGATAGATAGATAGATAGATAGATAGATGAGAGAGAGAGATAGATGATAGATAAATAGATAGATAGATAGATAGATAGATAGATAGATAGATAGATAGATAGATAGATAGATAGATAGATAGATAGATAGATAGATAGATAGATAGAGGCAATATTTGTATCCATTACTCGTGTATATTACAGTTTTACTGTGCATAATCTTTATAAATAAACCATGAGCATAACAAGTGTTCTAATCCGATGAATTTATTGCCTGGAGGTAATTTTTTGTGGATGTGTGAAAGTAATATTGGTCCATGAATTAAACTGATAGCAAAGACGTACCATGATGGCAACACAAGCAAGCGGCTTACATTCATGGAGCTCATTAAAACAGTAGACACCAATAGGTAATTGTTATTCAAAGGAGTTTTAAACTCCATCTGGGGCTCTCACAGGTTAAGAATCAATATGAATCAACTATATCGATATAATTACCTCAAAGCACTGCGTATCTTGACAGCGCTATATAAATAAATGATGATGATGGGCTGGTGCTGAGAAATGCCAATATGTTATTTATTAAAGAATAGACTCATTTTATTATCATTATCCCTTGTTTAGGACTCATACATGGGTATTTGAGCTCCCCTGCGTTCTACAGAAGGGGAATGCAAGAAGAAATGCAGACCTTTCTTTCAAATGTCATTGTACTCTCTGAGGCTCAGGCATGTGCCAAACGCAGATGGAACACATCAAGTTGCATGAAATGCCTGTGTAAGAGGCCTTATACATGACACATTTAGGCCTGTTTGCAGCAATTTATATGAATTGTTCATTCATATGTAATAGAAAAAACTCTGCAACACCCATCATCTCTCAGATGTATGTGGTAGTGCTGGAACTTGTAGTTTAACAAGAGCTGGTTAGAAAGAATTGTAAATTGCACAGTACAGAACTTGTCACATCCTTTTTTGTGTGTGTTTCCCCTCAACTCAGGAAGGTGCTATGATGGGTGCAGCAATGTTGGACATCTATGCCAAAATAATCAGAGAATTAAAAGAGTGGTTTGCCTATAAGTTATTTTTTAGTACCTTATAGAATGGTTAATTCTATGCAACTTTTCAATCGGTCTTCATTTTTTCTTTTCATAGTTTTTAAATGATTGGCCTTTTTCTTCTGACTCACCGACCACCATCTAAAAATCAAGTGCTCTGTACGGCTACAAATTTATTGTCTTTGCTACTTTTAATGACTTTCTATTCAGACCCTCTCCTTTTCATATTCCAGTCTCTTATTAAAATCAGTGCATGGTTGTTGTTGTTGTTGTTGTCGCAGAATAAAAAGCTAAATGACTCAATAACAAAAAATGAAAACCAATTGCAAACTGTCTCAGAATATCACGCTCTACATCATACTTAAAGTTAATTTAAAGATGAACAACCCCTTTTAAATATCATGCAGTCCCTGTTGCCGCCTCCTGCTTTAGTCCATACTCAGCGTTTTCCCATCAGTGCAGCCTATCAGCGTAATTTAAATTGGGGGTGGTGGGGACTACAGGACACTAACTGGGGTGAAAAAATCTGAGATATGTAGAAGTAGCCATATGGTAGAGCAATAGTCTTGATCCCCCAAGTATTCAGGTGGTGTTCTTGTTTGTGTGGCAGGCATTAGTTTTGCTTACAGTACACATCAGAAATCTCCAGCTAGCTATCCTCCAGCTGTTGAGCTACAGTTCCCGGCTGTCAGTAGGTTTCTCGGAGTTGTAGTTCACCACAAGATGTATTAAAGTAAAAAACAAAAAAGAGAGACCACTCAAGCTCACTGCTCATTCCTCCCTTTGCCAGGTGCTCAGTCGTCAGTGTCCCCACTGTATCCAATAACAAAACTCAACGTAGACGGCACTTCTGGACAAAATTTAATACAGCAGGTAGCTGGCCAAAACCGAACACGTTTCGTGATCAAATCCTTTAATCATAGGTTCAAACTGATCCCGAAACACATTAGTTTTTGTCCAGCTACCTGCTATATTAAATTTTATCCAGAAGTGCCGTCTATGTTGAGTTTTGTTATTCACCACAAGATGAATGGTTGCAGTTTGGACATCCTTATTACTTTGAATGGGCCCCCAACCTTCCTTTCAATAATCTCTACAAGGATATTGACAATAACACAGGCAGTAACCCAGCACTCCAGGCAGCATGACATTACTCACTGGTCTGGTAACATAACTGGTTTACATTATACCTTGTGGGTGGATTGTAAATGAACTGACATATATAGAATAAGAGATCTGCTTTAATCATATGGGATACAGTATATTCATATGCAATAAATATAGCCTGGTCCACGTTGTCTACATTGTTGTATTCCTCATGGGGGGGCGGTGTCGGGATCCCTGAAGACTATTTGTGGGGGGCTTGCTCGGCTGTAGGTACATCACTGGAATATTATTTGCTATATGAATGAGAAACTGTGGGAGACTCTTGTACCCTGGAATAAAGAGTGCGTCCTTAGTTTAAAAAGTCAGGGGTCTGGGGAAGCTGCATTTATCAGGAATGTCCAGCCTGCAGCATGAACTACAACTCTTACAGTCCGTCTGACAAAAAATATGTGGCAGTTGTTGCACAATATAGCATGTGGCATAAACAACTTCTGCCTATCTGTCTGCCATCACACACTCCTCTTCATCGCCCAAAAGCAGAGACGGCTGGCAATGTGGGGAAACTACAGGCAACCTACTCCTCCCCACGAGTGGGCAGGTGTTAACCATTTACTATGTCAAACCCCTGTGGACGTGTGTGACCAAAGAGTTAATGTCAGCAGCTGCTTCAGCTGTGGTTACAGAGTCCCGCCCTACATTTAATGTGACGTGCAGTCAGTGAATGGGGCACTGAGACAGGAAGGACGTACCTAACTCGTCAGCCGCCCCATTCCCCTCCTACTGCTGGGGCATTCCCACCTCCAGGAGGGACTTGTCACGTCCTTTTTTCAGTGTGTTTTCCCCCTCCTCATGTTCTGCTGACTGGAAGCTGCTGTGAAACCAAATAGGCAAGAAGAAGAAGAAGAGTTTGTGCTGCTGTGCCAGGTGTCTGTGCCAGGTTACTGATCCAGGAGCTTCAGTTACAAGGTAACAACACTGCAGGGAACATGAGGGTGACAGCCCCTGACAGACACTGACTTGTCAGCTCACTGGACAGCGTGTGTGTGTGTGTGGGGGGGGAAGGATTGGTACATTCCTGTCAAACTCTGTTACATTGTAACCAGCGTAGCCTACTGTATGTACTGTACTGGGAAAGTGCTCTAGAGGCACAGGCAAAGGGAAATGGCAGCATGTATGTCACACAAGGCATGTAGTAGTAGTAGTAGTAGCAGGGCTTGTGGTATTTCTAGAAATGCTATTTGACTTGGGCCCCTGGTATTTCTATGTGTATATTTGTGCGACAAGCGTTAGTTGTGTTTACCTTACAATCAGAGACGCCCAAACTGCAACCTCTAGCTGTTGTTGGACTGCAACTCCCAGTCAGTGGGAATGCTGAAAGTTGTAGTTTAATAACAGTCCAAAGTCGTAGTCACCTTGTCCTTCCTACGGTGCCCAGAGCTCTATCTCTGGGCCTGTGGAGCAGATTCACTTTGTATTAGTTGTACCCCTCCAGCTGTTGTCGAACTACAACTCATTCAAGGGAGTGGGTGTGTTTTTTGAGTTCATACATTAAATACTTAGGCACATTTTGGAGCTGCGTAGCATGTATTCATATACCACCTATTCTTTTGCCAGATATTCAGCTGCAATAGATGATATCCAGAATGCTCTGGACCTCGGGTTTTCCAGATAAGGGATCTTTCTGTAATTTGGATCTCCATACTTTGTCTAATAAAAAGATCATGTAAACATTAAACCCAATAGGATTGTTTTGCCTACATTAAACATTCATCTGACTTGGGAGCAAGAACACAATACTGTTTTATTATTGCAGAGATAAAAGGAATTATTTTTAGAGTTAGAGATTTCCGAGTTATCAAGGGTCGTCTTTCGAATTTGAATTTTCAATTTAAATTTTTTATGAATTCGAGTAGGGAGTTATCCAAATTCGATTAGAGTTACTAAAAAAAATTCTAATTTGATTTTCAATATTTATCATAGTCTGGCCATTTCAGAACTCAAATTGAATGAATACCTTCTTGTTGTGATATAGGCTGCCCATCACCGATATGTAGACTTTTCTATTCTACGTGTGAATTATTATGTTTGTAAAGTGCTGCTCAAATATGTCTTTATAAATGAAGGATAATAATAAATAATATATTAGTATATTACATGTGCCTGCGAATATTGATTCTCAGTACTCAGGTTGGATAAAAAACTGCTTTGAATAACGATGAACTGTTTTTTCTTACAGCCCTTAGTCCTATGACACACAGGCTGTATTCTCCACCAGCATTTCCCACTGGCAGTGAAGCAGCCAATCATAGCATTTCAGCCTTAAAATGCTATCATTTTGTTCACCAGTCTCTAGGAAAGACAGGTAGATTTCAGACATATATATATATATATATATATTCTGCACATGTGGCAAAAATCAAATGTGTTGGTCTTAAAAAACACAATTGAACATAACTAGCTAATTGGCGATCTTAAAGGGTACAAGCAGGCAGAATAGTGGAATCAGTTGGCTTATATTTTTAGCTGCACTTAAACTTGTATATCAAACACATTAAAAAGGACCCTTGTTTAAGTCCCTGTGTGTAAGGGTCTGTCAGAACGTTAATCAGTATACTGTTTTGGGTTCTGCAGTTTTACCCTGAATGAACACTGGTTGCCTATGTTCCCTCTGCCATGTCTCCTTGGAATTTATTTTGTGAACCAATATTCCCATATGCTGTTAAAATGTACCCCTTTCAACCACCCCCAGCCATATTGCATGTTTCTCCGTGTGGGCATTCACAAAGTCATGCAAACTTACACTGAAATAAACAAGATCAATCAATAACATTAGTTTTGAAGTACTGTCATGGGTCCTTACTTACTAAAATTCAGTGTTGATGTGTTTTCTAATATTAGTGTAAAGTGACATTTTTCAACTTCTAAAGCAGCTCTTGGGGGGTCGCCGACCCTGTAAACTCTTCTAAATTGATACATTTAGTTGATGCATTTCTTATCTTTGGCCCTGCTAAGCAGAATCCTTGAGTTTTAATATAGGCAACTGTTAGAATTGATACAATAGTTGCTAATACTCCAGAGATGCTGCTGAGAAATGTATCTACTAATGAACTGCCACACTCCAGCACCAGAGACAGGAAAGTTAAACTTAGATTTTGGGAAAATGGTAAAAAAATAAAAATGGTAAGTAATTAAAACAAGTCTTTATTTCTGGGGAACAATCTGAAAACAATTGAACTGAAAAAAAGCATTTGAAAGGTGAACAACCTCTTTAAGACAAATTTGAAGTTAGGAAATTAGAGTAAATCAGAAAACCATGATAGCAGAAACATTATTTCAAACTAAAAAGTATGGTATAGTAATGGTAAAGCTATTTGGGCAGATTAACTTCTCCTTTCTGAATATGACATTAATAATGTCAGCAAAATGTCAATAATTCAAAAAAAAACTTGCATCACTTTCAACTTTGTACTCCAGCTTTGAATGGAGAAATTTGGTACCAAATTAACTAAAGTGGTGTTCACTCTAAAAACTGCAGTATTCGTGAAATGGAGCATGACGTTTGTGAATTTGACATTCCAGTTGAACCCCAGTACTATTTCTTCTGGTGGCCCTTCTGTAATGTATTACGCCATAAGTAATCTTACGAATATTTTTCCCATTTGTGGTTGGATCACTGGGCATAGTGAAAGTGGCACAAGTCTTATTGCACATCATTTGTGTTCTATAATTGTGCATGAAGGGATGTGCTGGTATGTTTGTGTGAGAAACTATGCATATGATGTAACTGGTTTATTACTTTGATTGACGAAAACCGAGGAACATCGGTGGCTCGGTGTGTTTTATTGCCATGTTTTTCTCCAAAGAGTTCTGAAATGCCTTGTGTGCTATTGCCCTTAACACGTGTCAAAGTTTTTCAACTGTTACGGGCAAACCTGTACTCTTGGACACTGACACCACAGAAAAAAAAGAATCAACTTACTTCACCAGATAAAAGCTGCAACTTCAGGCTGTATGGCTAAAGTGACTGACCTTAGACCTTTTACGATTAAGTGAACTTTGTCAGCACCATAAAAAGATCAGAGATAATACCCTAGCACTTCAAAAGCATCAGAAATGTTTTCCTGATACAAATAAATATACCTGTTTTTTAGACATGATGGACTATTTGCTGTTTAGGAGACGTTTAAAATTGGTCATTGTTTTGACATTCCTATCGTGCCTTTATTTACGTTTTTTAGGCTTTAGTTTGTCAATTTCTCAATAAGTGTTATTATATATCACATTGATGGCTCACAGTATGGATTGTAAGGTTTTTCCCTCTGTGTTTTTCAAATATTTTTGGTCAGCATTCCCCAAATACCCAACAATCACACCTATTGATGTCTACAGGAATTAGGCAGGAATGCCAGCATTGGTGATTTTGCCTGAAAACCTGGATCATATTTGATCTGCTCTGCTGGCATATTCACACAGTGAAGATGGAGAGTAGGAGGACAAGTGCCTAAAGGTGGCCATACACTGAGAGATGCCAAACGAGCGGATCTCCCTCCGATATGCCCACCTTGAGGTGAGCAATATCGGGCCGATCCGATCGTGGGCCCTAGGGCCCAACGATCGGATCCTAACGAGGCCTTAACGGGCGGTCGGATCGCGGGACCGCATCAACGAATAGATGCGGCCGCGATCCGACGGGATTTTCTGTCCCATCCGATCGAGATCTGGCCGACTTTCGGCCAGATCACGATCGGTGAAGCCCGTCGGGGGGCCCCATAAACGGGCCAATAAGCTGCCGACACGGTCTGTCGGCAGCTTCTATCGGCCCGTGTATGGCCACCTTAAGTCTGGATTGGTGAGGAGCTCAGTTTGGATACAGGTCCAAAGAGAAGCTCAATTTGGATACAAGTACAAAGAGAAGATACTGAAATGTGAAGGAACTAATACTATAGAGTCAAAACAACAGGGGTCCTCGATCAGAGCCTTAAGGCACCCCAAATGAGAGTGGATGGGGAAAGGAGGCAGAGCCAGCATGAGATTGATTAGGTTCAAAAGGATTGATTATAGCCATAGCATGAACTTTGACAAAATAGTATGGCCTAGTTGTATTAACATTGTGGCAAAAGGATACTTTGCTTTTAACTGAGCCCCTGTGCAAACTCTACTTGCTATTTTGGTTCTTACGGCAGAGCCTTCCTTCATCAAGTCTACAGGGAATATTATGCTCCATATCCCTTTAAACTGGAGTTGAGGTTTGTTCCATTGTTTGCCCCATTATAAGATGACTTTATTGTAAATGTTTACAATGTCATTGTTGATACATCAGTTGTTTTTAAATGTGAAATGAGGAGGTTTATATTGGCACCTTGCATTTAACAGAAATTGCTGTGTCATTAAACACACAGAGTTGTCATGAGCCACGATTCCTGGAAGCCAAAGCAAAATATCCACATGCCTGTGCTGAAATCTGAGAAAGCAAACAGATCACGTAAACTGTTGGTTGAAAATAAATGCAGCTGGCCATCTCTGCACAAGAGCACAAATGCATTGTTTAATTTAAACCTTGATCATACATTCATATCGACTGAAGTGTAAAGTAAGGAACGTTATTGGGCCTCATTGTGAAATTGTGGAGCCGAGTGCAAAGTGCCATGACAGCCCGTTTCTCAGGTTGCACATTTAGGTGCAGGTCTTTGCACTTTTCACTTATTCCTCAGTGGCAGCCTGGATGTTGTATGTGGGCAATGCCTTAGCACCAGTGGGGCAAGATGCAGGAGAGACTAGTTCAAGTATGACATCTCTTATTTGAAATGGTTTGGACCTCTGGCTATGGGCAGGGTTTTTTCCATAAACTATGCTTGGTGTCAGGGTTAGTAACTGATGAAACCTATTATCTCACTTAAATTCCTTTTACTGTCATATGGAAAAAAAACAGGCATATTATACTTGCCCTCCAGACAATGACCATGGGTGATCAAGTTTCCATCCCACCTCACCACATGTCCAGAGAAGAAAAATGGCAAGATGGAGTAAAGTGAACGATTAAACCAGGCAGTTGGCATGCAGGGACTTGTTTTGTATCTTGCCATTCTAGTCCTACCTTCCAAGTAGGACAGAGTTACATTGTACTTTGACTCAAGCAATGGAAATGCCAAAAGTTTACTTGTGTGGTACAGTAAGATAAAAGCTTCAGGTTCCTGTGCTATGTTATGTAGATATTCATTGTGCCTGTAATTGATGTGAATAAGTCACAGCAAGTCCAATTTAATCTCTACATTAGTTCAATGCAGCCTACATTCATATGCACCACTTCTTATCTTACTGCATGCTATTCTTGTTCTGATTACTCTCTGTGTGGATATGTGGACTGAACCACACTGAAAATCCTCCCAGTTGGTGCTCCTTCACCTTTTATTTATTTCCTCTGCAGTTTGATTGTATCACCCAAGGCTTCATCGATCTTTGTAATGTACTTTGCCAGTGACATTGCTGCATATAAACTCAGAGATGTTCCCTAATGGGGCCAGGCACATTACCACTGTGGCCTGGTTTACTCTCTAGCTTTGTCTACAATAATGGTCAGATAGAGTAGGGTCCAAATGTCATATTTTCCAGGCAACTGGTTTTTCCCATAAGTCACTCATCTTGTGATATATTAAAAACACTTGTACTTTTGCCTGTTAACACCACCATAAAGTTAAAACTGGCAGTCATCTGTTTATGCCGAGTATCAAGGTGACAAATCTTTTTCCAATGAGTTTTTCTAGAAATGATCATGTATAACAAATAACTGTGGGTTTATAGAAAAGCTTAAAGGTTATTGTAGAAAGCACCACATGCAAAGTCAACATTATTAAGCACGTAGACTAGCTATTGTCCCAACATTTCATTTGGCAGATGTAGAAGAGCCATTCTCCTCACTTCTCTTCAGATGTGCGTCCTTGCTGTTTGGTTAGCCACACAATGGGCCAGATTCAATTCAGTCTCATGGTTTATCACAAGAAAAAAAAAACCATGAATGATAATGATAAAAATGTTTCTCCTAATTCAGTTGCAGTTTTTTGTCATAGAGTTTTCAAGTGATAAACGTGAGACTTTTTCTGAATTGAATCTCAATTTGAATCTTGTTTTTACATGCTAACCCTTTTTCTCACTGAATGGAATTTGGCCTAATGTTGTCATTCGTCCCTGACTAAACCCCCCACGGTCAAAAGTCCCCATTGGTACCTTCCGCTGGCCCCCTCCCTGCCTCCCCCCCTGCTCAGTGTTACCCCAGAATTGTGTGCAGCAGAGCTCACGGGCACCATCTTCCTGTGCTTCAGTATTCTTCGGGTCTTCTCCCTTCCCTTCAACAATTTCCATCACTTCCGATGCATGCTCAGTTGTCACGAATGTAGGATAGCTCCAACGGCACATGCGCCAATACATCGCTCACTTTACGAAGAGTATCAAAGCACCAAAGATGGTGCCCATGATCTTCTCTGCACTACGGGGACACAATTCTGGGGTAACACTGAGCAGGGGGGAGGCAGGGAGGGGGGCCACTGGGGACTTTTGACCGTGGGGTGTTGAATTCTCCTTTTTAACTAAAATGCTTTCTAACAGCTTTTTCTGTAGTTATAACACCCATTTAAAAGATATAGACCATTCTCTATCATCCATCCATCATCCTAGCAGGAATTGTACAACGAAAAACTATTAAAAGTGAGATAGCCTCATTTCTTGGAGACATGTGAGACTTCTGTCATTTCAGTCTCACATTTCCCACACATCTTTAGTACTTGGCTTTTTAAATAAGTCACGCTGTTCCAAGTTTTCAAACAAGTGAACCCGGGTTTCAGAGATTACAGTTTCCTAGAGAGCAAACCAAGAAAGCAAACATTTCTTTGCCTTTGTCCATCTTGTTTTTAGAAATGCATTTTGTTTGCAGATGTTGTTTTAACGTAATGTACTTGCAGGATGCTACAACTGAAATATTTCTCCAATCTAACATATATATTAATACCACCAATCATCCAACCTCAATACATTTTTCATGTTGGGTGAATAAAGTTCACACATCACACATGTCAAATAGTGTATATATTGTGTTAATTGCATCCTAATGTAATTTTGCTACAAAATGCACCCTAGCTTTAATGAACTCACTACTGTAAACTACACATTCCTGCCCAGTGTACTTCTACAATTTGCAGCCTGAGCAGAGTGACATCAATTGAGTCAGAATAGACTCATACAACCTTTCTTTTTCTAATCAGTGGGTGACCCAACGTCTTGAAGGAAACCTTATGCAAGGTAAAACTGTAAATTTTGACTGTACTGTGATATTTTGACTGCTCTGAATTTGCACAAAGTTTGGATGACTGATGTTCAAAGCATTTCTTGAAGTCCATCTATTTTAACATTTTCACCTAAAAAGTGTTATCAGTACTAGCACATTTTCATGTTTTTCCTTTTGTTTCACCCTGGTCATTTGCCCTCCTCTTTCAGCCCCACCCAGTTTTTCCCCTTTTCTTTCTTTTTATCTTTTGCATCCTACTACCTATCTTGCTCTGCAGTAGAACGTGTGCCACAGTTCAACCAATGTCATTTTGAATTTCAAACTTACATAAACTGAAAAACTTTGCCCTCACACTTTAATGCCTGCTCAAGGAAAATCATTAAAAGATAAACATTACTTATGAACATTATATGGAGAAAATCATCATCCCGATTTTGTTCTACCTTCTCGCCCATTTGTGCAGAGTAAGATTTGGCCAGAAATATCTGTTTGGAATAACCTAGGACTTTGGTTACACATGCCACTTTGCCTCACTTTTTACTGACAGTTGTTAGTGACAAAGGTGCTGGATTTATTGTAAGAAACAAATGCACTGTTGTGGGAGAAGGGCATTCAGATTTTGAGATGGCATAGATCTCTTTTTTTCTCTTGATACTCTATGAGAAGTACCAGATATGTTGCAAATATTCGGTTTCTGCATTACCTCGTCTTTTTGTTGGCTTTTATATGGTTATTCAGAAAAACAGAGTCACATGAACACCTGGGAAATGTGCTGGCTCCCGCATGTTTACATTTCACCTTTTCATGCTTGACTTTTACCTTGGTATCTTATTATTTTACAACAAATAAGGTGTTTAAGAGGTTATTTATATCACCTCTAATATACATATGTTTGTTTTTATACAGTGTTTTGGTTATATCACAGTTTGTAATGTTATATCAGGGCTCTGTAGATCAAGGAGCAAATATATATCTTTAACCTTGGACTTAAAGAGACATTATGGGGCAAAGTCACTAAAGGGCGAATATTTACCTGAAAAGGCTTCGCCACACTTCGTGCAACTTCGTTAATACACTTATGCTTAGGTCAATTTGAATAGGGCAGGTACATATAGGTCATATATATGTCTTTATTAGTGATGTTAGGGAATTTGCTTGAAGTGGCCACTTATTATTAAAAATGTTCAAGGAAGCAAAATAAAGACAAAACAGATCCTCTATTTTCCTAGACATGTGCCCACCAGAAAACAAATGTGACATTCCCCTCAAATGGTTTAAAAACAATAATAAATCAAAACATTTTCATTGTCACAACTTTTAAATATAATCCCACTTTAAAATATGAAAATACATTTTTATAACTAGGCGGCATACAGGATATGATGTCACCGAAATAATATTGAGGGGATGTAGCTTCATCTTATCAGTTCGCTAGGTCTAAGCTGGCAAAGGAAACTCTGGTGAAAGGGGTAACGTAATGAAAAATTTACCCTTAAGTGAATTTGCGAAGTAACGGTCGTTCACCTCAGCAAAAATGCGCCTGGTGCATTGGCGGGAAACTGTTAGAGATGTACTCTTAAGGTGGCCATACATGGGCCGATAAAAACTGCCGACAGACCGTGTCGGCAGCTTATTGGCCCGTGTATGGGGCCCCCCGACGGGCTTCACCAATCGAGATCTGGCCGAAAGTCGACCGGATCTCAATCGGATGGGACAAAAAATCCCGTCGGATCACGGCTGCATCTATTCATTAATGCGGTCCCGCGATCCGACCGCCCACGTTCTAGATCAGCCCGATATTGCCCACATCAAGGTGGGCATATCGGGGAGAGATACGCTCATTTGACGACTAGAGATGGCGCGAACTGTTCGCCGGCGAACTTGTTCGCGCGAACATCGGGTGTTCGCGCTCGCCGGAAGTTCGCGAACGTCGCGCGACGTTCGCCATTTTGGGTTCGCCATTGTTGGCGCTTTTTTTTGCCCTCTCACCCCAGACCAGCAGGTACATGGCAGCCAATCAGGAAGCTCTCCCCTGGACCACTCCCCTTCCCTATAAAAACCGAAGCCCTGCAGCGTTTTTTTCACTCTGCCTGTGTGTGCTGAAGAGATAGTGTAGGGAGAGAGCTGCTGCCTGTTAGTGATTTCAGGGACAGTTGAAAGTTTGCTGGCTAGTAATCGTTTTGATACTGCTCTGTTATTGGAGGGACAGAAGTCTGCAGGGGTTTGAGGGACATTTAAGCTTAGGTAGCTTTGCTGGCTAGTAATCTACCTTCTACTGCAGTGCTCTGTATGTAGCTGCAGTGGGCAGCTGTCCTGCTTCTGATCTCATCTGCTGACTGCTGCAATAACAGTAGTCCTTGTAAGGACTGCTTTTATTTATTTTTTTGTTGTTTTACTACTACTACTACTACTACTACTACTACTACTACTATAAGAGCCCAGTGCTATTAGTCTAGCAGTGTTGGGGAGTGGGACTGGTGTGCTAATCTGCTGCTCCTAGTAGTTCAGCAGCACCAACTGTAATTTTTTTTTTTTAATATTCATTTTTTTTTTATTTTACTTTTTTTTATTTTACTACCGCTGTAGTAGTGTATAAGTTGACCTTTTAGGCATTATTTGCCCTGTAGGCATTTTTTGCCCAGTGTGTTATTCAACCAACAGCCATCTAGCTGTGTGACCTTGTTCACATTCTGTCTAAATATCCATAATATTACCGTCTCCAGAAAAAACACCGGAGTGACTTTTTTCAAGCAGCCATAATAAATTTTACGTAATCCGTATCCATCGCTGTAGTAGTGTATAAGTTGACCTTTTAGGCATTATTTGCCCTGTAGGCATTTTTTGCCCAGTGTGTTATTCAACCAACAGCCATCTAGCTGTGTAATAAAGAGAATAAAGAGAACAGTAGATTACTAGCCAGCAAAGCTACCTAAGCTAAAATGTCCCTCAAATCCCTGCAGACTTCTGTCCCTCCAATACAGAGCAGTATCAAGCAGATTACTAGCCAGCAAACTTACTATCAACTGTCCCTGAAATCACTAACAGCTCTCCCCCTACACTATCTCTTCCAAGCACACACAGGCAGATTTTTCAGATACATTTTTGCCCTTGATCCCCCTCTGGCATGCCACTGTCCAGGTCGTTGCACCCTTTAAACAACTTTAAAATCATTTTTCTGGCCAGAAATGTCTTTTTTAGATGTTAAAGTTCGCCTTCCCATTGAAGTCTATGGGGTTCGCGAACCGTTCGCGAACCGCTCGCATTTTTGCGCAAGTTCGCGAATATGTTCGCGAACTTTTTTTCCGACGTTCGCTACATCCCTATTGACGACATCGCCAAACGAGTGGATCTCTCAGTGTATGGGCACCTTTACGCTTGCAAATGCCTGTAAATTGGTGATCTCCCTGTGGATTGGATTTCTGGCTAATGTTTCGCTGGTAACGGCCACTTTAGAAGAAGTCTATGCATTTAGAAGAAGTCTATGCACCTGTCTACATGACATGCAGGGGAAGCTCTCAAAAGCATTAGTCACCAGCGTCTTTGCTGAAATAAAAATTGGAACTAATTCTATTTTACATGCCAGCTTGGAGTGCGTCCAAGTATTTCTTGAGATTGCACAGGCAAACATTCACACGAGCTGGGTTTCCCTACAGATCTGAGTTTATTTATACAAACAAGATTTCTCATTTATCCAAGTATCTTTGATCGATCACTATCATACCTTATTAAGGTTTTTGGTTAAATAAAATAATAGACACTCAAAGATACCAGAAGGCAAGCAATGATTCCTGCTTACTGAAAAATGGAATGGGTGTGTGTTTATAGATAAGGATGCTATATTTAGTGTGTTAATGGATACTTTGGCGATTCATTTATGTTGTTGACAAATGTCTTTAGATTTATTGGCAAGCACAGCAGCAGTCTGGATCCTGCAGACCGGGGTGTCAGTGCTGGGCTATATGGTTTGGTCAAGACACAAAGTAGGCTCCTGAATCTTGTATTACATAATTATTACATTGTTTATTTATACAAACAAGATTTCTCATTTATCCAAGTATCTTTGATTGATCACTAGCATACCGTATTAAGGTTTTTGGTTAAATAAAATAATAGACACTCAAAGATGCCAGAAGGCAAGCAATGATTCCTGCTTACTGGAAAATGGAATGGGGGTGTGTTTGTAGATAAGGATGCTATATTTAGTGTGTTAATGGATACTTTGGCGATTCATTTATGTTGTTGACAAATGTCTTTAGATTTATTGGCAAGCACAGCAACAGTCTGGATTCTGCAGACCGGGTGTCAGTTCTGGGCTATATGGTATGGTCAAGACATAAAGTAGGCTCCTGAATCTTGTATTACATAATTATTACATAATTAAATACCTTTAGTGCTCTTTGCTGCTGTTTTACTGCATTTTGTGCCCAAAATCCACCTGTGCAGTGAACAAGTGAATCCCAGTTATGTCTTTTACTACATGCACAGGGTGACATCAGCATTTTCATAGATGAAGACACATGCATGTTTTATACAAGATACAAACATGTCCTGGGCCACAAAGCTAGTGATCTTCTAGTGTTTTAACCTTTTGTTCTTCTATAACTTATAAATATCATATGATACATAATAAAATTCTCCGAAAATGATTATCACCCCCGTCCCAAAACACTGGATCCAAAAATCAATTATTTGCATATTTTACTGGCGCTGATGTCATTTTATTTTACACCGAACCAGATATCACAACCACCATTTGTCTAGCAATGCATCACTTTCTCCTCTGTGTCTAGCCAAATGCGCCACAGAGCAGATCCTATAGGAGGAGCAGAAAAACTCATTGATGATGTTCGGGAGTATCATGTGATCTGAATGTCATGGCTAAATACAGCAGTACAGGAGGTGCAATGCACATGTGCAAGGCTTGGGCAGAATGATGCACTCATGCCTTGAGAGAGTGCCTTGTTTTTAGTGAAGAGAAGAAACATAGCGATTTTCTATCATTTTATTAATTTTGTGTGGATTATAGACAACTGGAAAATCAATATCATGCAGACTGATGTAGAGGACACATAATGGACATTTCATTAATATAGAATTGCTTTTGACTTTCATGCATGCTCCTTTAAACGCTCTATGTATCTGTTACACATAGTGAAGACATGTTTGGACAGTTCCTGCAGTTCTCCCTTTCTTTTTCTTACTGCCTTCTGTTGGTAGTTGTGCATGTCCAAGCCTGAGGTTTCTTCTAGGTGATGTTATTTCTGCCCAGGGTTGTAGCAACATTTTGTTGGTGCTTAGGACCAGCTAGCTGTTCCCTCCTCTAGGATATGACTGGTGTTCCCGCCCTCCCTCCCCTCGTATATGACTGCTGTTCCCGCCCTCCCTCCCCTCGTATATGACTGCTGTTCCCACCCTCCCTCCCCTCGTATATGACTGCTGTTCCCGCCCTCCCTCCCCTCGTATATGACTGCTGTTCCCGCCCTCCCTCCCCTCATATATGACTGCTGTTCCCGCCCTCCCTCCCCTCGTATATATAACTGCTGTTCCTGGCCTCCCCCTCCACTTTGATATGACTGTTGTTCCCTCCCTCTTCTTGGATATGACTGTTGTTTCCACTGTCCGTCCTCTTGGATATGACAGCTGTTCCCTCCCTCCCCTCAGATATGACTGTTGTTCCTGCCCTCCCCTCGGATATGACTGTTGTTCCCGTCCTCCCCGCGGATGACTGTTGTTCACAACTAAAGCTCTTAAAATTGTTATGCTACATTCAATTTTTATGTTTGTTTTATGTTTAAATGTATCTCTTTATATCAATTCCTTTGTCACAGTTGGCAGTTTATGATCCTTGACTTTTGTTCACGTGATTACATACTTATGTTACATGGCCGGGGTAGTTGGAGAGGCTGGCATTTGGCCTAGTAAAAATACATTGTTATATGTAAATAAATGCTCTATGTGTAACAATATCTGACTGTGGTTTTAGGCAAGCATTTAACCAAATATACTTATAAAGATGTGGTCAACCTTCACCCACAATTGGTTTCTGTGTTCTTGATTAATTAATATAGATGTATATAGGAGGGGAGAGAGTTTGGTTTTGTATGAATTTTCACACCTTTTTATATAGTTACAACTTGCTGTTGACACACATTGTTTCCAGAAAGATTACAGTAACCATTATGTCAGTGCTGATATTGACTTTCCATTGTTGGCTTTAACACATATTAATAAAAAAATGTGGCACTAATTATGACTATAACAATTCATTAAATGCTTGACTGTGGATGCGGCTATGTAAAAGAGAAATGTATTGCTTAGTCAGACAAATAGTTGCTTTTCAGGTTTAATGTAGCAAATAAAATGAAAGCTTGATCCGCCTCATTTGTTGAAATGGTGAATATATAACAGTATGCATCCATTAAAGGAGAACAAGTGGAAGTCCTAGAGGAAAGCAATACAGAAGATTTATTTATTACAGAAACACTGCAGAATTTCTTGCAAGTTAATAGATTAGGATATTTTGAGAGGGAAACCTATAATTCCCTTTTTATTTTTTTATATGTCAACAGTCACTTCATCTGCTCCTTCCTTTCTTTATTATAATTCCTGAATGTAGTAAATGTTGTTACTTCCTGCTTTGCAGCTCTCTTGGTTTCCACTGATTGGTTACCAAGCAGTAACCAATCACTAATTTGAGGGGGGGGGCAAATCAGTCACAACTGTTGCTTTTGAATCTGAGCTGAATGAGTATGTCCCATGTGGCCCCCCTTAAAGTCACTGACTAACTCAAAGTTAGAGAGCTGAAAAGCAGGAAGTAGTGTTCTGGCTATTATGTTAAAAAAAATCCAGTCACTCCAGCCTATGTTAGAAACAGGTTTTATTTTGCACATATCTATTTACCTAGTTTACTTTTACACTGAACTGTTCCTTTAACCTGTGAGATAAAGGGTAAAGGATCCTTCTACAGTACATGTCGTGTAAAACAAATATACTGATTCTGAGAGTATATATAGAAATTCTTGTCACAAAGCTACAAAGGCCTGCTCTTTTGTTACCAGAAGGGATATAAAGGCAGTCACATGAGTAGCAGTTCTCCTCCGCGCACACACTAAAAGATATCTTTTTTTTTTTAATGTAAATATTTAGTTCCAAAAGGGTTTTGTTAGATATCCTTTGTCGGTATGACTTAAAAATGCAGCTTTATTTCTTGTATAAATAGGAACTTAGTTTGGACAGTCAATAAAAGCTCAAAATAGAATTTTGAGAAGCAGAATAAAGATTTGAATGAAATACTATTTTAAAGTTGCTACCTCTCTAACCTCAAGTCAATGGTAAAAGTAGAGGATGTTCTTGAACACAGGCTCACAGGCTATAAATACCCTGGATGCAGTTGGAAGAGAACTAATGGGAGAAAATTTTATTCCTTAGTGCTGATTCAGAACTAAGGTACCAGTGTATATCTGTGCTTTGCACCACTCACCAAATTAAAAGACCTGGCTAGTGTACAGCAAGATATTTGTAAGGATATTTAAACCCAAGCTGCAAATCTCCCTGTGTGTCAGGCTGGCAGACAAGTCCCCTGAATCCTGCCAGGAATCTTGTCATTAGTTGGCTGTGTATTCATTTTATATAGATATGGGAATCCAGAATGCACAGGACTCTGGGTTTTCTGAATAAGGGTCTTTCCATAATTTAGATCTCTACAATCTTCGAAAAAATAATTTAAAAAGTAATTAAACCCAAAAGGAGTGTTTTGCCTCCAATAAGGATTAATTATATCTTAGTTGGGATCAAGTACAAGGTACTGTTTTATTATTACAGAGAAAAAGGAAATAATTTTTAAAAATTTGGATTATTTAGATAAAATGGAGTCTATGGGAGATGGCCTTCCTGTAATTCAGAACTTTATGGATAATGGCCTTTCCGGATAACGGATCCCATCCCTGTATATGCATTGGGAATGATTTGGAAGGATTGACCTTAATGAACATTTTTTTTTTTTTCAACCCAAATTTTTCTATGTAACTATTTAGGCATCACACAGGTTGCTGATAATAGTATTAAAATAGCTCTCAATGAAAAGAGGCCCTAATGAGTGAATAGGTTGTATTGAATTAAATGATTCCCAATTTGATGCTCCTATTCACTTATGATTGGTTTATTCAGTTAAAAGCATAAAGAGAACGATAGAAGAAAAATGATGCATGGCCTCCCTCACAGTAAATCCTAAGGATGTGACTGGGCTAACAACTGCTTTAAAATCAAAGCACTCTAACTTCATGACAGCAGCAGGATTCAGTGGTTTTCTGTGTATTTCCTGCTTGTATTGTCTGTGACAGTAAGGCTGGATTTTTTTTATTTTGCATGTGATTCTTGCCTAACCACACACAGGTATAGCTGGCATTATGGGACACCCTTGAAAGGAATGTGGAAAAAGGTGTATTATTTATCATACACATATGGGATCTGTTATCTAGGAACCCATTATCTGAAAAGCTCCAAATTACGGAAAGGCCATTTCCCATAGACTTCATTTTATCCAAATAACCAAATCTTTAAATAGGAATTCTTTTTTTTTTGTTTGTTTTTAATAATAAAACAGGAGAAAAATCTGTGAATTGATTATTTCCTTCAGCTGTTAGTTTTAAGACTGCCTAGCTATCTAAAGGAAGCTGGCTTGTATTACATGTATTTAATAACTTTAAAGGGCAAAAGCACTACAAATGGGCCTTAATAGACTTCTTCTCTTTGTACTCTTGTATTCCTCACGAATTAGGCCTTCCTTCTATTAGGTTTCACCTCATTACAGAACATGTGATAATAATATCATTCATCTTTCCTTTTGAAGCACAACCATTTCTTGTTTGACCAGAAATACTACCTTCAGATCTGTGGCAAGTTTGCTCCTCCTTTTGCAAATTTATATTTAGGATGGAGGGAAGATATATTCACCTTTGGCAACACTAATCCTTCAAAGATTGTATTTATATTATGGTAGATTTATTGATGATATACTACTCATCTGGTCAGACACCATACCCTGTTTTGAAATGTTCAGTGCTAATAATTTAGTGCTAATAATTTAAATCCAAAGTTTACACATACGTTTCATGAACATGCAATTCATTACTTGGATATAACTTTGTCATGATGATAACGGTATCGCTATTCTGTATAGAAAGGAGTGTTCAGGCAATACCATCTTGCATGCTCAATCTTCTCAACATTTGGTTAGTAAAATACCTTATAGTGAATTCCTAAGGTTACGATGTATCTGTTCAGACTTTGTAAACAAAGGGAAAGTTTTTTAGAAAGGGGCTACACAATAAAAACTATAATAACTGCATTTGTAAGAGCAACAAAAGTTGAGGGGCACACCCTTTTCAGTCAATGATGATTCTGGTCATTCTGTTACCAACCCCTCACCTCAAAATAAAGTTGAAAAGGTTTGTTATAAGCAGATATAGATTGAGGCTATATCCTGCATTCTAAGTTCTAGTTATCAGTTACACAAAAAAAAAAGGATTATACAAAATAATCTAGCTAAACTTGGCACTGACCTCATCCTTAATGAGATACTAGGCCCAAAATTACATTTTGCGTGTAGGCGCTCAAGGACACTTAGAGACATGTTGTCACCATGTAATTCAGAAACTACACCAACCACATGGCTTCCAACTAAGGGTACCTATAAATGTGGTTTTGCTAGGTGTATTACCTGCAGTTATATAGAAAACTTTTGCTTGTACTACATGAGGCAAAACATATGTTATTAAACAATATATACATTGCAATACCAACAACATTATTTAATTAACTACTTGTAGGAAATGTCTTAAACAATATGTTGGACAAACGAGGCATACTCTAAAAGAAAGAATAATTGACAGATTATTCTGTGGTGTAAAAAACAGTGGAATCATTTGCCACACTGTAATATTTTTTGTGTTTTTTTTTAGCTCTTCCATGGGAACTTACTTACAAATGTCTGGAGCAGTGTAAAATAATGACAGCAAATATGGCGTTCTCATGGCGTAAAATAACAAATCTTGATAAATTCACCATTTATTGTACACAGGTTTTTATACTTTTTTTTGGCAAATTTCGTTTTACACAACAAAATAAATAGGCCCACTAGAGAACATATACTGAGCATTAAGGAAGAACGGGGTTCTTTATCAAAGGTTGAATTTTAGAGCTGTGTGAGCTTTTCTTAGACCTCTAATGAACTCACAACTTGTATTTTTGGTTTCTTATTTCAGAAAATACTTGAAATCAGTGAAGTCAGGGTTAACAATTCAAAAATTTAAATGGATCGAGTTTTCGAGCCAAACCCACTGAAAAAAACTTGAACATCATGAAGGCTATTTAAGGGACCTCTTCCATTGACTCCTACATGACCGCAACAGGTTTTAGATGGTGTATTTTAGATTCTAGCTATTTCCAGGGTCTGGGTATAATACATCTCAGAAAATTCAAATAACTTGAATCTTAATAAATTTGCCCCTGAGTGATTGGATAATTATCTGTGTATTGTGATTTGTGCCTTTAGCTTTAAATATTGTGCTTTGCGATTCTGCAGCCTATGACTAAGTGCACTCTATGCACAAAATGATTTTTATTTGCACCAACTGTTCAGTTTGTGTCAGCCTATCTACATATTAGGTATTAAGTTTCTAGAACCTCTATTGAACTAAAGGTCTGCGTCATGTGCACCTGGATCCCCCAAACCTATTGGTGAGTTTATAATTGGGTAATATTGGGTAATATATATCAGATATTGGAGCTTTTATTATATATGCTTTTAACTTGAATGGTTTCTTATTTAAGAAAAAATTTGAATGTAAAAAACTCAAATCAGTGAAATCAGGGTAAAGAATCCAAAAACTCAAATTGATCGAGTTTTCGAGCGAAACCCACCGAAAAAAACTCATGAATGCTATTAACATTTTGAAATGGTTCAAGGGACCTCAGCCATTGACTCCTATATGACCTTGACAGGTTTTAGATGGTGTATTTTAGATTCTAGCTATTTCTAGGTATAATACGTCTTGAAAAATTAGAAAACTAATTTTTGTTCAAAAACTCACATCTTAATAAATCTTGTGTATTGTGCTTTAACAGATCCCATACCTGTATTGTTTTGTGAGTATGTGTGTATATAATTACTTATTATAAATGGTTTCTTACTGAAATTCTGCAAATGTTATGATCCTCTAAGGCTGCAACAAGCAGCTCACATCCATAACGCAAAGAACAATGTGTCCTGGTCTGCAGTCTGACACCTGATATTGGCAAGCTCCTCCAATCAGTGGGGAGGAGTGTCAGGAGGAGTGTCAGGGACAGGTGTACAAAGTTCTCAGCTAAGTGTGATTGAGTGGTTTTGCAGGTTACTGTTCACACAAATAGGCAGAACAGTTTTAATGCGCAAATCATTTTCCTTGTTAATGCTGATTTATGGTCATGTGAAAAATGCTCCCTTTTTGGGGGGGGGGGGTTGTTAACGCCCCGTAGACTTGGGTGCCAATGATTGGATCCTACTACTGGGACCCATTCAGAGAGGACTGCATCAACACATCAATGTGGTCATTACTTAAAGGGATTCAGGCAGCCCGGATGCCTCAAACATGGGCTGATAAAAGCTGTCAACTTAGCCCCCTCTTAACTATGGGGCTACTGTATATATGTATGGCCAATCACTTCTTGCTCCCTGATGCAAGCAGTGGCACTAGCGTGCAATTCATTAGGCATTACATGCAAGTTGCAAAGACACAGGTTAGGCCAGATATAACACTTTGCATACAGGACTCCCTATGCTTGTTTCTCCTAAAGAAGCAACTGACTCTCACCTAATAACTTCTATTTCCGGCGGAGTGCAAATTGGTGCACCGAAAGGGATGCCATTTGTGCCTACATACACTAGATGAAAAAACGTTCATTCGTAGACGAGCTATAATGTCTTGCAATTGTATTTTTACCAATGCTTGAATACATGCCAACTTTTCCAATTCACATATATAGAATCTTTTGGCAACACCCTGACCTGCAGAAACCAATTTCAGATCTTGCCCAACGTCTCTTCTCTTGGCAGCCCTACTGATTTTTAAAGAAATCAGAACTGTCCTTAAAAAACTGGGGCATTTGGCAGGTATAGAAGTATGCAACTCCCCAGCACATTAGTTAGATTCCATTTATCACTCATGTGCTGTACTGAAATCTGTGTAGCACGCTATTTAGAATATTCCGTCCATTACTGTCCTTTAATTAGGGTAGCTTTTAATGTGAGCTTCATTTTGTTTAAGGTTTGATAGGGTAGGCTACAAAAAGCATACTGAGTTATCCCTGCTATAAAGACTTCCATTTAGCCTGTATGATGCAGTCAGCTCAGCATGCTTCATCTGTGCAGGGCTGCTAAGTCGCACCTCATCTGACATATATTTAGAGAAAGAGAACTCAGTAGGAGGGCTGAGGGTGGTGATAAGAAAGCCCAAGGGGACATTTTCAGATCACAAAATGCCAAAGCAGAGGATTCCTCTAACAACGGCATTGGTTATGTATATATGTAATATTACAGTCAAACCTTGGTTTTCAGTTTTCCTGAATCTTACAGATTTTATTTTTGTGGCCCCCACCAATTTCAGTGGTTGGTTTTCCCAGATTTTACACCAAAATGTTGTCCTGTCTTTCTAAAGATGTCTATCCTCTGTGAATGTTATTTCTAGCGATTTAAGCTGTTTATAATGCTAACCACATTCATATCTTGCCCTCGGTCCTTCTGTACATAGTAGGGATACACCGAATCCACTATATTGGATTCGGCCAAATCCTTCTTGAAAGATTCGGCCGAATACTGAACCGAATCTGAATCCTAATTTGCATAAGTAAATTAGGGGTGGGAAGGGGAAAACATTTTTTACTTCCTTGTTTTGTGCCAAGAAGTCACATGCTTTCCCTCCCTGCCCCTAATTTTCATATGCAAATTCGGATTTGGTTCAGCCGGGCAGAAGGATTCGAATCCTGCTGAAAAAGGCTGAATCCCGAACCGAATACTGGATTCGGTGCATCCCTAGTACATAGTAAATTAGTTTGCATACTAATTGCATTAGGTTATGCATCGGACTTTCAGAGAGGTCCTGAAATGGTGGTCCATTGACACAGTAAAGTATATGATTATACTGTACCACACATTCATTTGTCTTGTAGGTTGCCAAGCGAGTAGAACTCAACCTGATTTTGGCACCTGTGTAGTGGGCTATATTTGGACAGATCCAATCCTTGGCCTTTGGTGCCAATGATTGGATCCTACTACTGGGACCCATCCAGAGAGGACTGCATCAACACATCAATGTGGTCATTACTTAAAGGGATTCAGGCAGTCCCGGATGCCTCAAACATGGGCTGATAAAATGAGAACTAAACCCTAAAAATGAATGGCTAAAAATGCCATATTTTATATTTTTGAACTTATTGCACCAGCTTAAAGTGTCAGCTTGTCAATAGCAGCAATGAGCCAGGACTTCAAACTTGTCACAGGGGGTCACCATCTTGGAAAGTGTCTGCAACACTAACATGCTCAGTTGGCAGCAAGCAAGGTTGGTTCTCTAGTTCTCAAAAAGAAACCCTAACCCCTCTCAGGCAGTACTGATCAGCTCTTAAATTCCATTTTGCTAACACCAATAGAGTTTTGCTTTATAATCTTTGCACCTTGAACTTGAACAGCACGTTCATTGCTAGGGGTGGTCCAGTGTTTGAAAGATAAGCAAAAAAAGCAGTAGAGGTGTGACGTCAAGTGAAACCATAGGTGCAAGGTACTGTACACTAACAAACACTTTGCACAAGAGATGCAGTAGACTGTGTGCAAATAGAAATGTTTATTATTTCATTCTCTTTAAAATTAAATGTTCAGCTGTTTGTGCCCAGAGTTTATATGAGTGCTTTTAAGATATATATTCAGTTAGTAACCATTTTAATAATGTAATATAATTTATAACAGAATGTTGTAACAACAAAACAATTCCAGTACAGTTTCCTGGTTCTATTTTATTACAATTGTATATTTGTAAATGACAAGAATATTATTCTCACTATATAAGAAGCACTAAAGGCTGCAGTGCTCAAGGAGCATTTTAGAAGACACCATGAATTGCAGTGTGGAAGGATCATATCAGGGGGCAATGAAGGCTCCAATGGGTTCTAGGTGAACACCTAGATTGTAAGCTCTACAGGACAAGGACCTCTTTCCTACTGTGACTTTTAGCACATGGCACTTAATCTCTGTATATTTATACTTATTAATAACTAAGCTTGTTACTTATGCATCATTATGTTTGTCCTCCCTGTGTACTTTTTCTAGTCTGCATTATTATATAAATTTATACAAACATGTGCTCCGCCCCATTCTGCCTTCCCCTCCCCACCCCATGCTGTCTGTTCCACTGGAGAAGTGGACACGTCTGTTATTGCTATATACTTTTTGGAGGCAAATATTGCAGTGTCTAAAATACAGCACAGATTTTGAAAAAGTGGTATTACCAAGTATTTTGAGGGCCATTGGTTCCCAAGTCTAGCTTTCACCAACAGTACCCAATTTAGGCAGCTCTGCTTGTACTGTGGATCTGCCAGAATCACACTTCAACCAGTTCCTATATAGAAGGGACTGTTCTGATTGGCAGACCCAAAAGAAGGTGCGGCTTACTGAAAAATGGTTTAATTAGCCTTGTTGTGTTCCCACAAAGAACATTTGGTTAATTACATGTTGAAGACCAGCAATATATTCCTTTTGTGGGTTTTTATAAAATAAATACCAGATAAACAACATTACCCCACATACACACTGGCACATGTTTGTTTCATTTATTCTTATTTAAATCTCTTACATGTAACAAAAGTAGGCGTCATATAGACATGTCTTGTCTGGTTCATAGCATTATTAAGGTATATCTAAAGGTATATTTAAATCCGAAAATGTTATGTGGATTTACAGAGAAGCCAATAACTAAAGATATCTATATATATTCACTTTTGTTCTCCTTTCATGCTAACCCAGGTGATTTAACAGCCTTTATTTACCCATGGTTTACCCATTTCATTGCCTCTATCAGTTCTATTCTCTATTGCAAGCAAGCGTGGTTAAGTAAAGTGCATAGAAGATTTTCAAAAGTTGCCATTTGTATTTTGTAAGCAAATAAAGGTGGCTTCATAAATATTTGGAATGCTGTATAATCTATAACTTGTGCAATAACCTCTGGTATATTTAAAGGCACAAAGGATGATTTCATTATTATGAGTAACATCAGAACTATGTTGTGTGCTGGTATTTTCCAACTGTCTGATTTTTGTAACCTTTAACTGTAGCTTTGTCTTGTTCATTGTGTAGGAGAGTAAAAAAAATCCATTTGTGGGGGAGAGTGGTGGCACAGTGTTTAGTACAGATGCCTTGCAGTGATGGGGTCCTAGATCACAATATGCAAAAAGTTTGTTCTCCCAATGTTTGCACAGGTTTCCTCTGGGTATTCCAGTTTCCTCCCACACTCCAAAAACATACAGACAGGTTAAATGACTCCTGATAAAATTAACAGCGGTGTAAGTGAATGTGATAGGGACCTTAGAGTGTAAGCTTCACTGGTGCAGGGACTCACAGGGTGATGTATAATCTTTATAAAGCATTTTAGACTATATTGGCTCTAGCTATATAGAAGAAGACTGAATCAAGAACATATACAAGCTTTGGACTATCCAAGTAACAGGTAGTTAAATCACTGTATTTGAATAAAGTTGTGAAGAGGCAGTTGGACACACTCTGGTTTTCAAGTAATGCTTTAGGCACTCTCTGGCCAGTGTTTACATCTACAGTAAATAGCTGTGGTGATGTTAAGATTACATACTTCCTTATAAAGCAGCTCTTGCTGAATAAGCTTTGTACGTTATACACCTTTTTATTGAGGTCATTTGCATAACTGAAACATCTTTGGGTGTGAGATTGGGATCATCTCATAAACACAGTAATTAAGTGGTGACACACTATGACCTATGAGATACTTTATGTCTATTGGTGGCACTGTCCAGTCCCTTTGACCTGTCATTATTCTAACAGGAAGAATAATTGCACAGATATGGGATCCACTATCCGGAAACCTGTTATCCAGAAAGCTTTGAATTATTGGATGGCCATCTCCCATAAACTCCATTTTAATCAAATAGTTGTTTAAAGGAGAAACAAACCCTTAATAAAAAACATCCTGCCCCCTAACCTACATAGGGCATAGCGGTAATTTTCAACTTCGTATGTGTCAAAACTCACGAAAATTGCAGAAGCACCGGTCTCATTCCGAAGATTACCGAAGCGGCTGAAGATGGTGCCCGAGAACTCTGCTGGACAGAATCTGCATGGAGGGGTAAGTATAGAGTTAGGGACATTTGCCGGGGGGTGGGGGAGGAGGTAGCAGGGTCTATGTAGTGTAGGGGGGTAGGGTTTTTTTTATTAAGGGTTTGTTTTTCCTTTAAAAATGATTCCCTTCGCTCTGTAATAATAAAACATTGCCTTGCACTTGATCCCAACTAAGATATAATTAAAGGGGCGTTTCACATTTAAGTTAACCTTTCTTATGTTATAGAATGGCCAATTAAAAGCAACTTTTAAATTGGTCTTCATTATTTATTTTATATAGTTTTTTTTTAATTATTTGCCTTCTGCTTCCAGCTTTCAAATGGGTGTTACTGATCCCATCTGAAAAACAAATGCTCTGTAAGGCTACAAATTGTTATTGCTAATTTTTATTACTCCTTTCTATTCAGGCCCTCTCAGTTCATATTCCAGTCTTTTATTCAAATGAATGCATGGTTGCTATGGTCATTTGGATCCTAGCAACCAGATTGCTGAAATTGCAAACTGGAGAGCTGTTGAATAAAAAGCTAAATAACTCGAAAACCACTAATAATAAAAAATTAAACCCAATTCCAAATTGTCTTAGAATATCACTCTCTACATCATTATAAAAGGTGAACAAACCCTTTAATCCTTAGTGGAGGCAAACAATGCTATTGGGTTTAGTTCATGTTTTTTTTGGTAGGAGATTACAGAAAGATCCCATATAGGGAAATCTCCAAATCCTGAGCATTCTGGATAACAGGTCCCATACCTGTAGAATGATGCAGAAAATGCTTCTGTTTGTTACTGCCAGTTGGCAGGATAATTATTAAAATAGAATTTTCTCAGTTTTGCCTTAAAAGGATAAACAGAATACCAAAGGGCATTTTAATTAACTATTCCAGTTAAAATGATCATTTTTAATACCAATATTCTGATGGTAAAATTCCATTTTGTGTTGGGCTTTATTAAGTTTGCACCACATTGAAGCTGCATAAGAAGCTGCATATACATGTACTCACATATAATGCTATGACCTACAGCTTTGTGAATAATATGGAGATTAAATCTCAAAGGAAAATTAATACCCTATGAAAAACATGACAGTTTGCAATTAAAGGAGAATTCAGCCCTTTAAGAAAAAACTCTGTACCCCCCCCCCACCCCACAGAGACCTCCCTCCGCCCCCAGCCTAACTGCCCCCCGGGGAAATGCCTCATTCTTTATACTTACCCCTTGGCGCAGATTCTGGCATCGGAGTTCCACGCCGACATCTTCTGGGTCTTCGGCAAGCTGAGTGGGAGATCGCCATGTTGGCGCATGCATGGTTGGAGCAATTTACCGGTTTGCGAGGACTACACATGTGCCAAAACTCACAAAGACTGCCAAAGTGCCAGAAGAAGACACGAAGACCCGGAAGATGGCTGCATGGAACTCCGATGCCTGAATCTGCACCGATGGGTAAGTATAAAGTATTGGGTTGAATTCTCCTTTAACACCCTGCCATGCTCTTTGCAAATGGGCCTTGTGTACACACTGCTATGGGCCCCTATAGTATCAATATAACTGTAGTATCAGTATAACTGTATCAATTAGACTTTCACAAGTTTGTACATTCATTTGTCCCCAGCAAGGGCATTGCTGCATACCACAGCATCAGTGCAAAAGGTAGGCTTTATTTCAACACACACATGGTTGGGATGTACAGCGGTGGATATGCAGGGCTGATTGACTTACGCGTTTCTTGCCGGATCTCCCGGCACTTCCTCAGAGTCCTGGACTCTGAGGAAGTGCCGGGAGATCCGGCAAGAAACGCGTAAGTCAATCAGCCCTGCACATCCACCGCTGTACATCCCAACCATGTGTGTGTTGAAATAAAGCCTACCTTTTGCACTGATGCTGTAGTCTGCGTGTTCTGGAACAGCGCCGTACTAGATGAGACCAACGACTGCTTTGTATTGAATGCCGGCGGGAAGTAGCTGGCGTCTCACTAAGGCTGCGACCAGGAGGACACAGCGAGACTGGGTGAGCTCCGATGCGGATCGCATCAATCTCTATATGATTGCTGCAT
The DNA here is from genome assembly GCA_038501925.1 of Xenopus petersii. Classification (NCBI taxonomy): domain Eukaryota; kingdom Metazoa; phylum Chordata; class Amphibia; order Anura; family Pipidae; genus Xenopus; species Xenopus petersii. The sequence continues at coordinate 42,210,943 of CM076674.1, read as the reverse complement.
ACCTCCCAATAAAAAGAGGGACAAAAAAGTTGTTGCACAAATTTTTTGACCACGCCCATTGTTGTGACCACACCCCCTAATTACCATGATCATTTTACAAAATTTGGCAGTTTATGAAAACTTGAACATGTTTCTGTGTTTTTTTTCCCAGTTATTACAGTTTTGCTAATGAAGGTGAATTGCCCTTTAAGCTGCTGTCTAACTTTCCCCAAGGGACCTGTTATCTTATATCGTTACACTTAATTATTTGCTTATCTCAAAATTGTTACAAAAGTATCTTATCTGTTGCTGTGGCTGGTCTGGGCTCTCTGCCAAAAGCCAATTAAGTTAGAAACTTTCTGGCAGTTCAGTGCAGAGAAAAACAGGACTTTCCAGTACAAACAAGGGACTGCGGGTTGAGCTGTCAAAAGAGGGACTGTCCCTCTAAAAACGGGACAGTTGGGAGGTATGCTGCTGCCATGCTGAGAATCTTGCCTCAGGCAGCAACACTCTGAGGGGGCAGCAAATAGTCACTTCTGTTAAATTAAGAGTCCATTCCAGTTTGTGCTCTCAGCACTAGTGAAGTAGCCCCCCTCTACCTGCTTTGAAGCTAAAATAGTAAGTGAGGGGAGGAGAAAGGCACACAGTCCTGAATCGCCCCTGGTTCCCAGCATTGTACCAAATGCCAGCTGATAATAGAACTCTTTTTCTTTTCAGTAGCATTGTTTTTATCATTATGGCAGAGGGAGTAAAGGACATTTAAAACAGAATGATTTCTGCACGGTGGGTAGATCTGTGAATAGACATACAAGGAGAAAGAATGAAAATATTTATTATTTTTAAAATTCAATAACCTTGTCAAAAAGAAAAAGATGAACAAAGTGAAAAGAGTATGAATAAAGGGTGTGTGCATTGTCAGACTTCTGAATGTACAGCCAAAAGCCCAGATAATAATGTTAAATAATGCTGCTTCAAGTCCTTTTATAATGTACTTTTATGTAAGTTTGTCCTTAGCTGTGCTTCTGTTCCCTGTTATAACTAACTGTTTCCCCTTTTCTCAAAGTCCTGAAGCCATCTCCTGTTGCATACTTGGCATGTCATATGTAACAACATTCGCATTCTAGAACCTTAGAACCATTTGTTCTTAGTTGTGTAGAATAACATGGCACATAGATTACATTTTGCGCAACACCAAACAGAATGAACAGGATTTGGCAGATGGTACTTAAAGGGATCCTGTCATCAGAAAACATGTTTTTTTTTCAAAACGCATCAGTTAATAGTGCTACTCCAGCAGAATTCTGCACTGAAATCCATGTTTCATTATATTCATTTTGAAATCTGACAGGGGCTAGACATTTTGTCAATTTCCCAGCTGCCCCTGGTCATGTGACTTGTGCCTGTAGGCTGCTATTTTTCCTTCTCAATGTAACTGAATGTGTCTCAGTGGGACATGGGTTTTTACTATTGAGTGTTGTTCTTAGATCTACCAGGCAGCTGTTATCTTGTGTTAGGGAGCTGCTATCTGGTTACCTTCCCAATGTTCTTTTGTTTGGCTGCTGGGGGGGGGGGGAAAGGGAGGGGTGATATCACTCCAACTTGCAGTACAGCAGTAAAGAATGATTGAAGTTTATCAGAGCACAAGTCACATGACTTGGGGCATCTGGGAAATTGACAATATGTCTAGTCCCATGTCAGATTTCAAAATTGAGTATAAAAAAAAGCAGCACTATTAACTGATTCATTTTGGAAAAGAAATGTTTTCCCATGACAGTATCCCTTTAAAGAATTTAATTTATTTAATTTATAACACAGATAGCTTGTCTTTGGAATGGGATTTTATTTCTCAAAGCATCTGCAGATCACCTTATCATCTTTCTTAGAAGTCTTGCTATAGAGGTCGGCTTCTGATGAAATTGGTAAAAAAGGAACTTACTGGATCTTGTCTTAATACTGCCCATGTATCCACAGATTTTTCTTAACTGGATCTTTCTGTGCCACCCATTCCAACACCTGTAGATTTTGGTGCAGGAATGGGATCCTTTATCCTGAAACCTGTTATCCAGAAAGCTCCAAATTTTTGCAAGGCCATCTCCTATATACTCCATTTTAGCCAAATAATCCAAATTTTCTGAAAATATTTCCTTTTTCTCTGTCATAATAAAATAGTAAAGGTTTGAGATCTGTTATCCAGAATGCTCAGGACCTGGAGTTTTCTGGATAACGTCTACTAGAAAATCATGTAAGCATTAAATAAACCCAATAGGCTGGTTTTGCTTCAAATTAATTAATTGTATCTCAGTTTGGATCAAATACAAGCTACTGTTTTATTATTACAGAGAAAAAAGGGGAAAAAAATGAACAGTCTTTCCATAATTCGGAGCTTTCTGGATAATGGGTTTCTGGATAACTGATCCTATACTTGAACCTTGTATGTGATCCAAACTAAGATATAACTAATTCCTATTTGCTTTTTTTAATGTTTAAATGATTTTCTAGTAGACCGAAGGCATGAAGATTCCAATTACAGAAAGATCCCTTATCCGGAAAACTCCACGTCGTCCTGAGTGTTCCGGATAAGGGGTCCCATACCTGTATAATGGAACCAAAGCTGATTGGCTAAGACAGGAGTGCCCATACTTTAATGCGAGGTCTACTTTTAGTGATGTTGTCCCATTATGATCTACATCTATAAAAGCATTGTTAGCATTCTGTTCTGTGGAAAATATTACTTATATATTATATTGATTTATGAGATAATTTAACAAACAACTATTCCTTATGTAACCTTAACATATACATATCTGAATGAAAAGTATGAAATAGGAGGGTAATTTAGTCAAGCTGATTGTTGACAGTGTCTTGAGATCTACTGATCACCAGCTAAAGGTCTACTGGTAGATCCCGATCTCTACATTTTGGGCACCCCTGGGCTAAGATGGCAAACAGGACTGACTGATGACATAAGTTTTTGCAGTGTAGGGTCTGTAACTACATGAGTCTGCACACCTAGAATCTGGCAAGTAACCTTGGGGTGCTGCCTGTCACTGCAAGGAGCAGAGGGAGATGTGACCAGGTGATTGAGAGTCAAAAGTGATTGAAGAAAGTCAGAAGGTGAGACAGAACAGTGACTTTTGAGCTGATATCCCAGGAGGGGAGAATCAGCAGGACTTAGTGAGAATCCCAGAATATTCCAGAGTGTGGAAGCCATCCTGTATGTTGAGAACCACAGAGGAGGGAAATGTTTTGTTGCGTGCTGTTGAAATGCTGATGGACTGTGTACCTGTGACTTTATGTTGGGAAGAGTTTGCAAAAACAAACTGTGTTTTTGCCTAAAGACGCGGTGTCCCTGTCTTTATACTCCTGGTCCTATGCTTACCTGCCTACTATAGCTAATTTCCCCCAAAAATTATGTGAACAGGCAGCCAGCTTGTCACAAAATATATAACAAAATTATTTTTTTTTCAACTTTCTTCTGTGACTTTTGGTTAGCTCTATGGGATGCTTAATAGTTCATTTTTGCTAGGCTTTTTTTTTTTTATAATTTTTTTCGAGATATACCTGGATTATCAGTATGCTAATATGTGTTGTCTACTGCAAACAGCCATGCTGAGTGTCAGTAATGCATTGCACATTAAAGTCAAATTCAAAGTAAACTTTATTGTCATCTCAGCAGTATATGAATACACAGCGAGACTGGACAACGTGGTGGAACGAGTGGACAGATTATTGGGAGGGGCTGGGGAAGACCCAGCGGTCTTGGTACACATAGGTACCAATGACAAAGTTAGAGGAGGTGGTGAAGTCCTCAAAAATGATTTTAAAAAACTAGGTTCAAAGCTGAGGGCGAGGACTTCCAAGGTAATTTTCTCAGAGATATTACCTGAGCCACGAGCAACGCTAAGAAGACAGCGGGAGCATAGGGAGATTAATGCGTGGCTGAAAGATTGGTGTAGGGAGGAGGGTTTTGGGTTTTTGGAGAACTGGGCTGATTTTTCAGTCGGCTACAGGCTCTTTGCTAGGGATGGGCTGCACCTCAATGATGATGGGGCAGCTGTTTTGGGAGAGAAGATGGCTAGAGGGTTGGAGGAGATTTTAAACTAGGTGTGGGGGGGAGGGTTCAGTAAAAGATTCAGTGGTAGACAGGTTAGATGAGATAGTGGGCAAAGAAAGGGAAAATGGGGGAGGAGATTTGGCTGGGGATACTGTTAAGGAGAGGGAGGAGCACATGTCATATGTTCAATATGGTGCCAGTATTAAATGTATGTTTACAGATGCAAGAAGTCTGGCTGGTAAAATGGGAGGGCTGGAGCTGCTGGTGATGGAAGGAAAATATGATGTGATTGGTGTGGCCGAAACATGGCTGAATGAGTCGCATGACTGGGCAGTAAATATCAGTGGCTATACTTTGTTTCGGAGGGACAGAGGCAATAGAAAAGGAGGAGGGGTATGTCTGTATGTTAGGCAGGATTTAAAAGCTCATATAAAGGAGGAGGTTATGTTAGAAAATGAGGGGGCAGAAGTCGTATGGGTGGAGTTCTTCACCAATTGTAAAGAATCCAGCAAATTAATTGTAGGCGTATGCTATAGACCCCCTAATGTAAGTGAGGAGGAAGAGACAAAGCTCCTAATGCAAACAGAAAAGGCTACTAGTTTAGGTAAAGTAATGATAATGGGGGATTTTAATTACCCAGATATTGACTGGAGCAACGGTACTGCTAGATCAGTTAATGGGAACAAGTTTATAAACTTATTGCACGACAATTTTTTTGCACAGGTTGTTGAGGAGCCTACCAGAAAAAATGCTATTCTTGATTTAGTGATCTCAAATGACCAGGGGCGCGCCGCCAATGAGGCGAGCTGAGACGCTCGCCTCAGGCGGCAACGCCGGAGCGGTTTCCAGGGGCGGCAAAAAGCCGCTCCTGCACCTTTAAGAGCCGAATTTCCGGTTTTTAAACCGGAAATTTGGCTTTACGAATGCGAGAGAGCGCAATTGCGCTCTCCGCATTAGTGTTCCTGCCTCCCCTCCCGACAGGTAAGTCGGCGAGGGGGGGCGGCATTGCAGGAGCCGCCTCAGGCGGCACTAAGGTACGAATCGGCGCTGCAAATGACCCAGAACTTATAGCAAATGTGCAAGTCATTGAACCCCTGGGTAATAGTGACCATAAGGTTATATCTTTTAATGTCTGGTGCAAAAAACAAAAATATACTGGGACAACAAAAACCATGAATTTTGCAAAAGCTAATTTTAGTGCCTTGAGGGCTGCCCTACAGAGCATTGATTGGGGCATTAGGTTTTCAGCTAAAAACACAGAACAGAAATGGTTGTCCTTTAAAATGATATTAAATCATTACTGTTCTCAATTTATTCCCTTAAGGACTAAACGTAGAAGCTCTAAGAATCATCCTGTGTGGCTTAATACAGAAGTAAAGAAGTTAATGGGACAGAAGAGAAATGCATTTAAAAACTACAAATCTGTAGGGACAGAAGCTGCATTTAATGAATATAAACACTGTAATAAATGTTGTAAATCAGCAATCCGGAAGGCTAAGAAAAGAAATGAAGAGTTAATTGCGGTGGAGGTGAAAACTAACCCTAAAAAGTTTTTTAAATATATTAATAGTAAAAAGATGCAGGTTGAGAGTGTTGCTCCATTAAATAATGGTACCAGTATGGTTGTAACAGATACAGATAAGGCAAATGTGTTAAATCAGTTCTTTTCTTCAGTGTATACAATAGAGGAGTCTGGGTTCACAGGCTCACTTAATAACTGCACGAATGGTTCAGCTCAATCTAGTCAGTGGCTGACTCAGGATATGATTCAAAAAGCTTTAATACAAATTAATGTAAACAAGGCTCCAGGGCCTGATGGCATACTCCCCCGGGTTCTAAGAGAGCTTAGTTCAGTTTTAGACCAGCCCTTATTTCTGATTTTCTCAGATTCACTGTCATCTGGTATGGTGCCTATGGATTGGAGAAAAGCTGATGTTATTCCAATATTTAAAAAGGGATTACGATCTCAGCCTGGCAATTATAGGCCAGTAAGCTTGACATCTGTGGTGGGCAAATTATTTGAAGGCTTGTTAAGGGATCACATTCAAAATTTTGTCCTAATGAATGGCATTATGAGCAACAATCAGCATGGCTTTATGAAGGATAGGTCATGTCAGACTAATTTGATTGCATTTTATGATGTGGTAAGTAAGATTCTGGATAGTGGGGGGGCAGTAGATGTGATCTATTTGGATTTCGCCGAAGCGTTTGATACTGTGCCCCACAAACGACTGCTTTCTAAACTAAGGTCTGTTGGGCTTAATGAAGTCGTTTGCACATGGATAGGAAACTGGCTACAGGATCGGGTACAGAGGGTAGTTGTTAATGGGACATTCTCTACTTGGAGTAAGGTTCTTAGTGGGGTCCCCCAGGGCTCAGTATTGGGTCCACTTTTATTTAACTTGTTCATTAATGACTTAGGGGAGGGTGTTGTAAGTAATGTATCAGTGTTTGCAGATGACACAAAATTATCCAGCCCAATTAATTCCATCCAGGATGTGGCATCCTTGCAACATGATCTTGACAAACTGGCAATCTGGGCAGCCAAGTGACAAATGAGATTCAATGTTGATAAATGTAAAGTCATTCACCTAGGATGTAAAAATATCCAAGGCACTTATACCCTTAATGGGACTGCACTAGGCAAATCCATTATGGAAAAGGACCTTGGAGTCCTTGTAGATGATAAACTTGGCTGTAGCAAGCAATGCCAGTCAGCAGCATCAAGGGCAAATAAGGTCTTGAGCTGTATTAAAAGGGGCATAGAGTCAAGGGAGGAGGGGGTCATTCTTCCACTGTATAGAGCACTTGTAAGGCCCCATCTAGAATATGCCGTACAGTTTTGGTCTCCATCACTCAAACAGGACATTATTGTATTAGAGAGGGTACAGAGAAGGGCAACTAAGCTGGTAAAAGGTATTGAAAATCTTAGCTATGAGGAAAGACTGGCCAAATTGGAGATGTTCACGCTGGAGAAGAGGCGCTTAAGGGGTGATATGATGACTATGTATAAATATATAAGGGGATCATATAATAATCTCTCTAATGCTTTATTTACCAGTAGGTCTTTCCAGCTGACACGAGGTCACCCATTCCGATTAGAAGAAAAGAGGTTCCGCCTAAATATTCGGAAGGGGTTTTTTACAGTGAGAGCTGTGAAGATGTGGAATTCTCTCCCTGAATCAGTTGTACAGGCTGATACATTAGATAGCTTTAAGAAGGGGTTGGATGGCTTTTTAGCAAGTAAGGGAATACAGGGTTATGGGAAATAGCTCATAGTCCAAGTTGATCCAGGGACTAGTCCGATTGCCATTTTGGAGTCAGGAAGGAATTTTTCCCCCTCTAAGGCAAATTGGAGAGGCTTCAGATGGGTTTTTTGCCTTCCTCTGGATCAACTGGCAGATAGGTAGTTAATAAAATAAAAAAAAAAAAAAGGTTGAACTCGATTGACATGTGTCTTTTTTCAACCTTACTTACTATGTTACTATGTTACGTGGCTTCAGCTAGTACAGTTCACAAAAAGGCACCTAGAATACACAATAAATATGTCAACATTTGAAATGTGCTGGGATCAACTACATAGAGTAGGTGCATCTGTCAGTAACACACAGCATGAACACGTTGGTTGCAGATGGAAAAATGTTAGGTTGAGAAACTTGAAAAAAGGATAAGGGCATGGGCCCCAATGCTCTCAGTCTGTGTTTATTTGGCGAGCTGAGAGAAGCAGATCCACTCCCTTTTGCACATGAGTAAAGCTACTGACAAGTACGGCTTATGCCTCCGCTACATGAAGTGGAACTCTTGAATACTGCAACCGCCTACTGGTCTCCAATATAAATTCATCAGTAAAGAATGGCTAATGGATTCTTTATAGTTAGGGATTATTTGTTGTGTAAGGGGACAACATCTAGTGCATTAAACTATGAAACATTAAACATTCTAATAATACACAAGGCATGTTACCATTTTAAACTACTGCAAGACTGCAAGGTAATGTGTGCATGAAAAATAGAAAATCAGCTAAGTAAACAGGTTGTTTTCCAACACTTGTCAAATGTGCACCTGACCATTACCCACTTTCCCACTCGCTGCAGGTAGCACAATAAAAGTAAATATTTGATTGATTTAAAAATTCTGTGCTGTCAGAGCAGATTTTTAAATGGCAGTTACTGTAGATATATTGGTGTGCTCTCTTTGCCCAGACAGTGCATTAGAGCTAACTCTATGCAGAGAGACCAATTGCAGAGGAGGATAGTGAAAAGTACAAATGGTACCGCATTTTTAATTGTTTGTATTTACAAAATATTCTTATTTCCTTTAGACAAAGCTTATGTTACATTTTTTAAGCGATAGTTCTCCGATTATAGCCGGGCTCATCCTAGAGTGTCTGCTTGCAACCAGTTATGTGATGTGTACTCTACATTTGAGTTGCCTGTAAAGCTTTACAGATTGCTATAGGATAGTAAAGGGTTAAAGGCTGGTATGTCCATTTGGATGCATCGGTGACATATTTGTCACTGTATACAATTAATTTTATATACACAGGCAACAAGTTTGCAACGATCCAAATCTCACCAATCATGTAAATGTGTCTGACACATCGTCCAGAGCTTCATAAACCAAAAAGCAACCACTTGAGAGTTATTAACTCGATTAATAGTGTTTAATGCACTATCCCCATGCCTTTCACTTTCATTAGTATTCTATGCAGTGTGCCCACATCTACCTCTGCTACAGAACTAAAACCTGATAATGTTTCTAATATATTTCATTAACAATAAAATGTAAAGAATGTTAATTACACTGTTTTGTATTTTAGTTACTTCTGTTACCAGTTACATTGGAGCGACTGGAAAGTCTCTTTTCTGGTTAAAAAGGAATTTCTTCTTGTTAACTGATACTAAACCTGTTTACTAACACAGTGAAATTGAGAAAGTGCAAAATTCAGATGCAAATCGCCATGTTTTTTTTTACCAAGGATTCCAGTGCTAATTGCTTGTGATACACCTGGATCTGGATTAGGGATGCAAGGATTCGGCCTTTTTCAGCAGTATTCGGATTCGGCTGAATCCTTGTGCCTGGCCAAACCAAATCCGAATCTTAATTTGAATATGCAAATTAGGGGTGGGAGGAAAATCACATGACTTCGTAACAAAACAAGAAAGAAAAAAAATATTTTCCAATTTTTCCTTTCCTACCCCTAATTTGCATATTCAAATTAGGATTCAGTTCATATTCGGGGATTCGGCCGAGTCCAAAATATTGGAATCGGTGCATCCCTACTCTGGATACAAATAAGAATCTGTTTTGAGAAATCTCGCACATATTATGGAATATGTTTTTTACCCTGAATTTGTGTTTAGTTGGCACCTACTGTATTGTTGAAACTGCAGAATAATAGAACCAAAAAATGTTCCTAGGGAGCACAGTGCTGCCCACACTGGGAGGGAGCTCCCTATTTCCCCCTGGCGGGCTTTACTAGTCTGCGCCTCTGATTGGGGGAAAATTTTCCTTTTGATAGGTGCCATTGCTTCCAGTGAAATTAATAAGGGCTTTGGCATCCGATTCACTTAGCACAAGTCAGTTGTGACTTTTTAATGGAATTAATTTTATGTTACTCTGTGCACTTGTCCATAATTAATCAAAGCAGGGCGCATTGGTACCCACTGCAAGTACCTTTGTGAATAGAATCAATACATGACCACTTTTGTGTCCATTTATGGAATAATGACCTATGATAACATAATGGGGCACATTTACTAAAGGGCGAATTGTGAGGGGGTTTTTTTTGGTGAAAATTTTCCAAAATGACAATTCCCAGCGAATTCTCCAATTTGCTAAAAGGCGAAGAGGACAATTAGATAGCGAAAGTTTTGCCCTGTTTTCACCAGTGAAATATTCTAGAGAAAATCTGGCAATTTATCTAAGTGCGAATGGTACCCTTTTTGCCAAATTGTACTTCATCAGGTTCAGGCAGGTAAACTCCCATTATAAAGATAGAGCAGCCACTTTAAAATCGCAATTTACATTGCCATTTCCATGCTACTTTTCTCCATGGTGAAAATTCTCTAGACATTTTCCCCACTACTATTGTATGGGGAAATATACTGGCAAATTTTAGCAGAGAATTTACTCCAGGAGAAAATTCACCACATTTCTCTTTAAAAAGTAAACAATGGAAATATGTTGTGAAAATACACCTGGTGAAGTGAGGTGAACTTTGGTAAAGAAAAAAAATCACACTTCAGTAAATGTGCCCCTATATATCAAGGGTCTTGAAGAATTCATACATAAACAAAAGACACAGACCAAAACATTACACACTGCTTGGAACATCTGCGGTCATTTCTTTCATCTATTTACATGCTTTTTACATCTTTTTTTTTCTCAGTAAATTTTTATCCATATACTAAAACAAGCTTTACGAGAATAGTGACATTCTTTTTACTGAGTCTAGGAGCAAAACAATTTCATCATTTTTTAGGTTTGCTCTTGTGACAGACGCCTGTACAAGGTTGGTAATTACCCAACAGAAACTCCTATTAAAGGCACGGGTGTCCGTTTATCACTGCATTACAGCTCGTTTGCAATGGCCTTGATGCTGGTAGCTATATATGGGAAACATCCAGGTGTAAACCTATTACATTTTAGTTCAATGTGGGCTAAATTGATTTGGCAACTTGAATACCCTAAGTTATGTCTTTGCGCACTTTTACACACATGTTTTGCAAGCCTGTTCTAGCCAGGAATGCCTACATGAACATTCTTCTTCTAGTACTGTAGTTGAGAAACTGTGGGTCAGGCTAAGTTAAGGAGGCCCATCCCGAAGGAGATTTAGTGGCAGATTTATCAAAATGTAAGTTTAGAGCTTAATAAATAAAAACTCACCCACGATCTATTTGTTCCTATGGGATTTTTAGAATCATATTCATCAAATTGTGAGTTCTAACTTTCAGTCATCGATAAATATGGTAATCCGACAGGAACTAATAGAACATTGGTGAGTTTTTATTTATTATGTTTTAAACATTTTGATAAACCTGCCCTTTAGAGTGAGATTTGAAGAATTGCTCACTTAGATACTCCTGGAAGTTCATGGAGGGTGACGTTTGTGGCTGACACCTATTTGCTGTCCTAAATATTCTTGGAACTGTGTGTCCTTAATATTCTTGGAACTGTGGTTGATAGTGGGCGTAAGTTAAGTAGCTGAGGCACAAATGGTTATGGGTGCATGCGGCTGTGTATGTGAAAAGTATCTATTCCTGGATGCAAATAAAAAAAACATGGAGTAAAAGGTAATAAAGAAAGAAAAAGGAATAAAGAAAGAAAATATAAGGCCTAACAAGAAACTAAAATGTATTTAATGGACATTGAAATCCAATGCAATGCAAAGCATAGCACTGTGGGCACAATTCAGCCCTGTGCTGAATGCCTACAGTTGGCTGATGATAAGTGCAGGGCCCTGTTGCTCATTGGTACTTCATAACTTCGTCTTTGTCTGAATGGCAAATGCAGGCAAAGCTGTATTGTTGGTAAAGGCTCCAATTCCAGAACACAAAGACCTGTGGCCACAAGTGCAAAAGGCATGGTGGTATTTGCTATTGTTTTGCACAGGGCACCCTGCCCACACACAAGGTAGACTAGGATTATTAATTTAGGGAATTCTGAACTGAAAGGGAAAATGTTATATTTTGTCACTACTGCAGTATACTGAAAATTTGTCTTACCTGAAATTTTCTTTTTCTTTAGTCCGAAAGGCAGCACATCTATGGGTTAATAGCACCTGAACCCAAACTTGGTAGGACAGAGAAAAAGATCATTAATTAGGCATAATAACCCCCAGCCTTCGGCCCGCCCCTCCAGTGTTGATTTCAAAGCTCATACAGGAAACTAGACACAAATGATGCTCTAAATGTTTTTATTAGGGAGGGAAATCTGTGCTTCCTTTCGGATTAAAGAAAAAGAAAATTTCAGGTAAGACAAATTTTCAGTTTTCTTTGCGTCCTACAGGCAGCACATCTATGGGATTTAGCAAGCTAAACATCCTGGGTAGGGTCCTGGACTTGCAGAGCCGTTTCCAGTATTCTACTGCCGAAGGCTGCATCCTGAGAGGCTGCTAAGTCTAATTTATAGAACTTTGCAAACGTGTGAATACTCGACCAAGTTGCTGCTCGACAGATATCCTCGATGCATATAAAAGATCTTTCTGCCCAAGAAGTGGATATAGCCCTTGTCGAGTGCGCTTTCAACTGTTCCGGAGGACCTTTGTCATTTATTTCATAAATGAAAGAAATAGATTTCTTAATCCAAGACGCAAAAGTTGGCTTGGAAGCTTTTAGGCCCCTTCTATTACCAGCAAAAAGAACAAAGAGATGATCTGAGTTCCTAAAAACTTTTGATCTTTCGATGTATACTGAAAGGCATCTGTGCCCATCCAATTTCTGTAGCTTATGTTCTTCATCATTCTCTGGTGACTGTAGAAAAGCTGGGAGAATTATCTGAGAATTTATATTCTTAGAAGATGGAACCTTTGGCATAAAGAAAGGTAATGTTCTCAAAATCACCTTCTCTGGGAAAAAAACTGTGTAAGGAGGAACTGCTCCTAAAGCTTGAAGCTCTCCAACTTTTCTTGCTGATATAATCGCAATTAAAAAAAAGCCGTTTTCCAGGAGAGAAAAATCAAATTTAAATCCCAAGGAGATAGTAATACAGAAATCTTCAACCTAAGTCTGAAGATAGATTTAAACAAAACGCTTGATTAATGGTTGAACTGCTTTATTCTTATGAAGCATTGCCGATAGTGCTGAGATCTGCACTTTAATGGTGTTTGGTTTTAGACCTTTGGAAAAACCGTCCTGTAAGAATTGAAGAATAGAGGATATCGATACACTTCTTGCAGCTAATTTCTTTTCTGAGCACCATTTCTGAAATATTTTTCATACTCTGGTATATATCTTGGACGTGGAAGATTTCTGTAAGTAACTTACCGAGGGAACGGCAGGGACGCCTGCCGCCCCCTCGACGGGACGCCCGTCTCTCTCCTCGGCCGCCGATGCGGCTAGGCCTCAGGCGCCGGCTCCTATGGAGCGCGCGGCGCGCATGCGCAGTAATTAAAGGGACAGTCACGCCGGTGCGATTGCGCTGGCGCTGATTCGCCAGCGTCCAATGGCCCCAAATTCAAATCTTTAAATGGCCAGCAGTCCTTTTGTGCCTTGCCCAACGTAGGTTCTGTTTATTGTTCCTGGGTGCGATTATTTCTGTGATTCTTGTTGTGACCTTTGGCTATTCCTGATTACTGTTTGACTTCTGCCTGCCCTGACCCTTTGGCTTGTTCCTGACTACTCTTTGGATTCCGTTTTTGTACTTCGACCCTGTTAGTTGCTGACCTGGCCTGTGACCTCGACTACTCTGCTGTTTACCGATTTTGTACCTCATTTCCGATTGGTTTCGACTCGGCCCGTTCCTGGACTTTGATAACCTTTACGTTTAGTTCCCTTGCTCGCCCAGAGTTCTTCCCTCAGTCTCCTCACTATTAAGTCCTGGCGGCATCCGAGTAGCAGATGGCTCCACCCGGCGTGAAAGGCGGCAGTTATAGGCCGAAGCGTGAGCCAAGCCCGGGACATTGAGGTTTACTCTGGGTTGTGGGATACTGAACGTTACAATTTCCTTGAACAAAGTAATGTTTCAACCACTTCTTTTGAGAGTCCTTGTTCTAAAAGGCTCTCCTTGTCAAGTTCCATGCTGCAAGTCTCAGCTTGTTGGGGTCTGGATGTTTCATTCTCCCTTGAAGAAGAATATCTTCCCTGACTGGAAGTCTCCAAAAGACCCCCTTGTATAGATCCATCAGATCTGAGAACCATGTCCTCCTGGGCCAAACTGGAGCAATCATTATTACAGATGCTTGATCCTGTCTGATGTTTCGTAGTACCCTCTGTATCATGGGAATCGGGGGGAAAGCCAGACTGAAAGCCCATCGTCATTGCATCCAAGAATGTGGGGTTGTCTGATCTCCTTAGAGACCCGAAGATTTTAAGCTTCCTGTTTTGACTTTAGGCCATCAAATCTACCTGAGGAACGCCTCACCTCTGCAATAGTAGATTGAAAACTTGAGGATGTAGTTCTCACTCCCCTAGATTCAAAGATTTTCGACTGAGAGCATCTGCTAAGGAATTGTTCACCCCCTTGATGTGAACAGCTTTCAGGAGACTAAAGTTGTCTTCTGCCCACTGCATGATTTTTTTTTCATTCCTTCATCAAAAGACTGGATCTGAAACCCCCTTGCCGGTTCAAGTAGGCTACATTGTCCAATTGAATGAGGATTTCCCGATTCTTTATCAGGTGAGCAAATTTTAAGAGAGTCAGACGAACTGCTCTGAGCTCCCGAAAGTTTGACGACTGAATTTTCTCACAATGCAACCATTTTCCATTGGACTACTCAATCTGATAAATGGCCTCTCCATCCCTGGGCTGACACATCTGAAGTTACTATCAGAAACTGAGGCGTCCGAAATGAATCTCCCACCGAGAATACTCCTGGACTTAACCACCAGCTGATTTCTTTCTTCAGTCTGGCAGTGACTCTGAACTCCCTGTCCAGACACTCCACTCGTCTGTTCCATTGACGAAGAATTTCCTCCTGCAGAGGTCTCGTATGAAACCTTGCCCAGGGAACTACTTCTATTGATGATGTCATAAGACCTAAAACTCTCATTGCCAGGCGAATAGGAACAAAATGGCTGTGTCTAAATTTTCTTACAGCAGACCTTAGAAGGGATCGCTTGTCTTGGGGAAGAAACACTTTCATTGCCCTTTCATGACCAGACCTAAGAATCTCACGGAGAAAGATGGTCGCAAATTAGATTTTCCTTTGTTTACAAGCCAACCATGACTCGCCAACACAGAAAGGGTCAGACCCAGATGGTACTTCATCTGAGAAGGAGATGTTGCCTTCAGCAACCAATCGTCTAGATATGGGACTACAAACACTCCTTGTTGTCTGAGGACTGCTGCCAAAACTTTCGTGAATACTTTTGGTGCTGAAGAAATTCTGAAAGGAAGTGCTCTGAACTGTAGGTGATGTAACTGATTGTCCAGAAAAGCAATCCTGAGATACTTCCTGCTGTTTGGATGGATTGGTATATGCAAATATGCGTCTTTCAGATCTATTGTGACCATTATGTCTTCCTCTTGAACAATGTTCATGGCTGACCGGATAGTCTCCATTCTGAATTTTTCTTTTCTTATAAATTGGTTGAGGTACTTCAAATCGATTACTAGACACAACCGACCATCTGCCTTGGGCACCAAGAATCCTCTATGGCTTCCTCTAAAGCTTCTTGTTTGATGAGATTCCTCTTCCTCTGATTTAAACAAAATTTGTGAACTGGAGGAGTGTGAAAAGCGATAAAATATCATCTTTGAATAACACTGAGGACCCAGGAATCTGTTCCACCTATTCTCCCTTGACTTCTGGCGTCAGAACTCTTTTGTTTTTGATTGAGATGAGTCCTTTCTAGGCCCCATGTCTGATGCGTTTCTGGACCTGACAGACCTTCCTCTGTTACTGAAGTCTCTTCTTCTGTCCTGATTTCTGAATCCTCTATTGAAAGAGGAAGCATTAAGGGGGACTTCCTTGAAAAGGGATAAAAAAACGGTCTCTTCTGACTCTTTGGTTTGTCCTGTGGAAGGGTTTTTCCCTTTCCAGACTCTAAGCTTTCCATCAGTTTATCTAGCGAAGACCCAAACAGACGGCCAGGTTCAAACGGCATAGAGATTAACAAATTTTTTGATGCCAAATCTGACGACCATGCCTTCAACCATAAAGCTCTTCTGCCCACTGTTGAGAGAGCCATGGTTCTTGCCCCCAATTTCAAAGTATCAATTGCTACATCACATAAAAAATCTGTGGCCAATTTTATGGGATACACCATGTCCAGAAGGTTGTCTCTTGAGGTACCCACATCTATTTCTTCTTCCAAATTATTACACCAGAATTTTAGAGATCTTGAAACTGACACTGCCGACAATGCTCAATTACAAATAATTGAGCCAGCAATGAAAGACACTTAGCTCTACGATCCATATTGTCTTTAATGGCCGATTCTTCTACCAGAATAGTGGTTTTGTAGTCTGGCTACGGACACATCAACTGTAGGAGGGCTATGCCAGACTTGAGTCTCTTTTAAATCCACCGGAAACATAGACTTAAAACGTTTGGAAATGTCCGTTTCTTTCTCCGGATCTTGCCACTCCTCCATTAATTAGTGGTTAAAGGACACCTTTATAGCAACGTGGAACAAATTTCATACGCTATTCGGTGCGTTTATGGTGGGAAAAGAGACGACCGATATTGGCAGAAGACTTGGATATCGGTCGACTCGCCGATCGGTCTGGACGGAAAATTTTGATTGGGTGCCTTTGAAGGCACACAAACATCGGCCGTTGTTAGTGCAGAATCATCAGATACAGGTAGAATTCTATTGTTTCTACCTGTTTCTACAGTGTGTATTGAAACAAACAAGCATTCTTGGAAATATCTTTTCCACGAAAGATCGTAATTTTTACGTCTATGGCCACCTTTACACTGCATTTTTTCCTGGTCATAAAATACACTGTGTGCTTTATTTGTGTCATTTATGGTACCAGTATTAAATGTATGTTTGCAAATGCAAGGAGTCTGACTGGTAAAATGGGAGAGATGGAGGTGCTGGTGCTGGAGGGAAAATATGATGTGATTGGTGTGGCCGAAACATGGCTGAATGAGTCACATGACTAGGCAGTTAATATCAGTGGCTATACTTTGTTTTGGAGGGCAGAGGCAATAGAAAAGGAGGAGGGGTATGTCTGTTTGTTAGGCAGGATTTAAAAGCTTATATAAAGGAGGAGGTTATGTTAGAAACTGAGAGGGCAGAAGTCTTATGGGTGGAGTTCTTCACCAATTGTTAAGAGTCCAGCAAATTAATTGTAGGTGTATACTATAGACCCCCTAATGTAAGTGACAAGGAGGAGGCTAAGCTCCTGATGCAAACAGAAAAGGCTGCTAGCTTGGGTAAAGTAATGATAATGGGGGATTTTAATTACCCAGATATTGACTGGAGCAACAGTACTACTAGATTAGTTAATGGGAACACGTTTATAAACTTGTTGCATGACAATTTTATGGCACAGGTTCTTGAGGAGCCTACCAGAAAAAATTCTATTCTGGATCTAGTGATCTCAAATGACCCAGAACTTATAGCAAATGTGCAAGTCATTGAACCCCTGGGTAATAGTGACCATAATGTTATATCATTTAATGGCTGGTGCAAAAAACAAATATATACTGGGGCAACAAAAACCATAAATTTTGGAAAAGCTAATTTTAGTGCCTTGAGGGCTGTCCTACAGAGCATTAATTGGGGCATTAAGTTTTCAGCTAAAAACACAGAACAGAAATGGTTGTCATTACTGTTCTCAATTTATTCCCTTAAGGAGTAAATATAGAAGCTCCAAGAATCATCCTATGTGGCTTAATACGGAAGTAAAGAAGTTAATAGGAAAGAACTACAAATCTGTTGGGACAGAAGCTGCATTTAATGAATATAAACACTAATAAATGTTGTAAATCAGCAATCCAGAAGACATCAAAAGGAAATGAAGAGTTAATTGCAGTGGAGTTGAAAACTAACAATAAAAAGTTTTTTAAATATATTAATAGTAAAAAGATGCAGTTTGAGAGTGTTGCTCCATTAAATAACAGTACCAGTATGGTTGTAACAGATACAGAAAAGGCTTATAGCTGCACTAATGGCTCAGCTCAATCTAGTCAGTGGCTGACTCAGGATATGATTCATAAAGCTTTAATAAAAATGAATGTAAACAAGGCTCCAGGGCCTGATGGCATACACATATACATTAGACCAGCCCCTATTTCTGATTTTCTCAGATTCACTTTCATCTGGTATGGTGTCTATGGATTGGAGAAAAGCTGATTCCAATATTTAAAAAGGGATTACGATCTCAGCCTGGCAATTATAGGCCAGTAAATTTGACATCTGTGGTGGGCAAATTATTTGAAGGCTTGTTAAGGGATCACATTCAAAATGTTGTCCTAGTCAATGGCATTATGAGTAGCAATCAGCATGGCTTTATGAAGGATAGGTCATGTCAGCCATTAGATATGATCAATTTGGATTTTGCCAAAGCGTTTGATACTGTGCCCCACAAACGACTGCTTTCTAAACTAAGGTTTGTTGGGCTTTAGGAAGTTGTTTGCACATGGATAGGAAACTGATCCATGTGCACAGAGGGTGGTTGTTAATGGTACATTCTCTACTTGGAGCAAAGTTCTTAGTGGGGTCCCTCAGGGCTCGGTATTGGGTCCACTTTTATTTAACTTGTTCATTAATGACTTAGGGGAAGGTATTGTAAGTAATGTATCAGTGCTTGCAGATGACACAAAACTATCCAGCCCAATTAATTCCATCCAGGATGTGGCATCCTTGTAACACGATCTTGACAAACTGTCTATCTGGGCAGCTAAGTGGCAAATGAGAGTCAATGTTGATAAATATAAAGTCATGCACCTGGGATGTAAGAATATCCAAGCCACTTAGGCAAATCCATCATGGAAAAGGACCTTGGAGTCCTTGTAGATGGTAAACTTGGTTGGAGCAAGCTATGCCAGTCAGCAGCATCAAGGGCAAATAAGGTCTTGAGCTGTATTAAAAGGGGAGGAGGGGGCCATTCTTCCACTGTATAGAGCACTTGTAAGGTCCCATGTTCATGCTGGAGAAGAGGCGCTTAAGGGGTGATATGATAACTATGTATAAATATATAAGGGGATCATATAACAATCTCTCTAATACTTTATTTACCAGTAGGTCTTTCCAGCTGACACAAGGTCACCTATTCCGCAGAAAAGAGGTTCCGCCTAAATATTCGGAAGGGGTTTTTTACAGTGAGAGCTGTGAAGATGTGAAATTCTCTCCCTGAATCAGTTGTACAGGCTGATACATTAGGTAGCTTAAAAAAAGGGTTGGATAACTTTTTAGCAAGTGAGGAATACAGGGTTATGGGAGATAGCTCATAGTACAAGTTGATCCAGGGACTAGTCCGATGGCTTCAGATGGTTTTTTTTGCCTTCCTCTGGATCAACTAGCAGGCAGATAAAAAAAAAAACTAAAAGGTTGTCCTTGATGGACATGTTATTTGTACTAAAACCAACTCCCTCCCATGGAAACTTTCATTCTACATATACTGACATCCAAAGAGAAAAAACAGAATGCCTGAAAGTGGGACCCAGATTCTGTAAGTGACTTGTTTGTCAAGGGTTGCACTATGCAAGATATGGGTCCCATTCATAAAGCACCAACGTCTGTTCTAAATGAAGAAAATGTAGATAAAATAGAGATGACTGTTAAGTGCTGTGTCTGTGTCATTATTTCTCTTGTACATTTAGTTGCTCGGCTTTGATTTTTTATTTGTGCACTTCCTCAGTGTCTAGGCTACAAAGACATCGGAGAGTGTAATGAACACAGGTAACCTAGAACATTGCGTCTCAAGTGTTTCCACATTTTCATTTGGAAATCAGAACTAATAAAATGTTATCGAGAAAATGTTATGCTGCACAGAGATACGCAAAGTCTCATTTGGCATTGGGCAAAGTGCAATATTTGGATGCAGTCGCCTTGTTTTTTTTTACCCAGAATGAAGGGTTCTTCTTCCCAGAATCATAGAGTTATTGCTGGAATCCATTTAAAATTCCGTTCTGTTTCACCTCTAACCACTTTGACTATAAATTCTGGGGTCAGATTTTGATGCACAGGTTCATGCATGATAAATTTGCCTTTTAAAATAACTGACTCTGACACAAAGCTGCATGTGGAGAGACTGATTGCTATAATTTTTTTTGTTTTTGGTACCAAATTTTTGATTGTAATTTTTCCTGCATTTACAAATGGGAAAAACACCCAAATCTCTGAAAGCTTGAATTAGAGAAAGATTTTACAGTTGGAAAAGGGCAATTAATTTCTAAATGACCTTGACAGATTTTAGATCTTAGTAAAGTTTTGTATTGTGTTTTTTGTTTTTTTTAATGGATCAAAGATTATTGGGGTTTAAAATAATTAGTGGAATCCATGATTTTTAGTGCTAAAAAATGCAAATCAGGTGAATGTTTGTAAATCAGAGTAATACAGTGTCTTGTATTGCAGCTTTGACTTTGAAAGGCACAGTAATCTTTGTATGGACTTTGTCAGTTTTGCTAAACTCTTAACTGACTTGTTATTTGATGGGTGGGGTGTTTGCTGACATTGTAGAATTACTAGAAAGCACAGCTCATGCATAATGTTAATTAGAGACACAGAGTTTTGCATATTTCTATAAAACTTTACTCTCTAAGAAAACACACATTAGCTTTCCGTCTTTAGGAACCCCCCCCCCCCCCCCGAAGGAAGCAGTACAGATTTTCTATGCAGCCAGATGGTGTACACATCTGTGTGTGGCCCTCCTAATATGCTGTAATCAACTGGGCCCCTCTGGGCATGTAATACTTTTACAGCATGTGCCTAACCTGTATTAATACAGTATCTGGCTGACTAGCTTTAACACTATGTACAGAAATATGGCACCTAATAAATTTATAGTTCCTTATCCCGTGTGTTTTTTGTGTTCCCATGCCGGTTTTCATGTTTACTTTGAACTGTATGGGAGATATTTACTAAAACTTGAATTTATTTGAGTTTTTTATTAAGACAAAGTCGACCTCCCATCCACGCATATAAATCATTTATCAATAATTCTTCTCAAAAAAGTCAGAGCGAAAAAACATTGCTACAAAATCGAGCGTCAATTCAAATCGTATGACTTTTTCGTATTGACGTTCCGAAAACTCAACTTTTGACTTTATCAGATGAAAACCAGTGCAGATCCCATACCTGTTTGAAATTCTATAAATAATTTAAACATTCTGCTGGGAAGGCCAATGTGGGAATGAGTTGATACAGCAATTAACTTTGGTGCCGACTTTGGTGAAACGATAGATAGATAGATAGATAGATAGATAGATAGATAGATAGATAGATAGATAGATAGATAGATAGATAGATAGATAGATAGATAGATAGATATAGATATATAGATAGATATAGATAGATATATATATATTTACAGGTATGGGATCCGTTATCCCTATAATAATCAAACTGTACCCTGTACTTTATCCAAACTAAAATATAATTAATCCTTATTTAAATAAGATATAATTAATCCTTATTTAATATGTATATGATTTTATAGATATGAAGATCCAAATTACGGAAAGATCCATTATCTGGAAAACCCCAGGTCCTGAACATTCTGAATATCAGGTCCCATACCTGTATATATAGAATATAATTCCTATATTACTTTAATTTGTATTTTTTTTTATAACTCATGTCCTCACCTTCTGCTTTTTAAAATGATACAGTGAAATTAGTACATTAGTAACTTGCTCCAGGCCTAAATGCAACATTATAACACTAGCGTGCAACCAGCCGATACCTTCTTCATAAGCTCAGTTGACTGTAGCCTTTTGTTTGTAGTTATATTGAAAACAATCACCTTGTTTGCTCACTCGTTCGTCAGTTGTGTGTGATTCATGCCTGGGCTATAGCGTGTCTGTTCATGATGTTCACTTGCCAGTAGAACTGGTTGTTTAGGACTATATCATGTGACTGCTTTCATGGTTACAGCTGCTTGAAATAGAGAAAAGAGTTTTATATGCAGACACGCATTAACATGGACCTGCTGTCAGAACTGCTAGGAAGGTTGTGTACCTGTGTCTATAAACTACATTCTATGTACCTCAGTTTCATGCACAATTGTGGTAGCTGGGATCTTTTATTTCACTTATATTCTTATTTTTTTTGGCCTCTGGGGCTATTTCTGACTTTGCGGATATTACAATACTGAATTACTATTTGAATGGGGAACAAGACTAGACTGGAAGTTTTTATGCATTATTTTTATCTAATGTGATTTCTGTCTTTATACAGTACGGTTCACGTTTCAGTGAATCATGTCATACAATTGAATACAATTGAAATCATTAATCCTTGTAAACAATGACATCAGTAAGCCCCATTTCTGTATTTTACAGGTTATTCATGGCTCTTGTATATTATTATTTATTTGATAATGCCAACGTACTGCAAATTTGTTTCCCTTTGATTCATTTACAAGAACCATCAGTAATCATGGTTATTTCCAGCGTGGGCTGATCTCGAAGTACATTAAAGAGTTATTGTAGCACCGGATAATAGTAAATGAAATCCGAGCACTAAACACAAAAGTAATGTCTCCGTTCCATATTAGATTGTTTACCAAATTTGCAAACTAAAGTGTGCTGTCACGAGAGGAGGCTCTTGGTTGGGGAGTGGACTATGAATTGTAGCTCAGTTTTGTTGGATAGGAAACTGTCTCTCCTGCATGGCTCAGTAGACCACCACATCTAGGGTTGCCACCTGTCTGGTTTTGACCCCGACAGCCCGGTTTTTTGAAGGGCTGTCCTGGTCAAAACTAGCTGTCCAGTTTTCCAAATTAGGAAGACGGTGAAGGATATGTTATGATTGACGTGGCGATCGGCCAACCGCCAATTCCCATGTCATAGCTCTGCCCTTGATATTGTGACCTGCCCCTGCCATATCACAGACTCGCCCTCATTACATTGAGGCTCCACCCCATGCCCGGAGTTCCACAGGTGGCAACCCTAACCACATCTGTATAGACACATTCCAGCTATATATCCCTATTTATACTACTTCTTCTGTGTTTTCATGCATACACACATAGATGGTTCAGAAAATGTCTGATTTTAGACCAATAACCGATACATAGATTTCTTGCATGTTCAATAAACACAAGTCTAATGGCGTGCAGATCATCATTCTGAAACGATAAAGTAGGGAACACTAAGTTCTGACCATTGAGTATACTTTTCATAGTTTCTCTAAACTCAGCTCTGAACATGGACCAGGACTGTGCACTGTGCAGGAGAATCAACCTTGAACCTGAAGTAGGCCTACCGGCAATCTGCAGGGCCACAGATATGGAAATAAAAGCAATTTTTATTGAAAAAAATTAGGGGATCCATAGAAAAGTTGAATGAAATAAAGATAAAATAACAAAATAGGCTTTATCCTATAAAAGTGCCCCAGAGCTTTTTGTACTTTTATACTATTGCCTGTTTTACACCCAATTCCAACATTATGGGTGAGTTGGTTTACTACCTATCTTGTGTTTTCTTGAAGTCTGTATTTGGTGTCAAAACTGAAGGTCCCTCCCATAGAAAGTTCCCGGTTTGTATGACTGTCCACAGGTTGCAGTGTAATCCAAGCTTTCAAGATCGTATCAGGAATGGGTCACAATAAACTTTCTGCCCCCTTGTAATATACCTGGAATATATTTTTCTCTCTTTATACTGAGTTGTAAGTGAGTTATTGTGTGATGCAAAGGGTTGTGGTTTATAGTTTAATTGCTGTTCTAAACTATTCTAAACTATTCTATTTGAAAATTACCACACCCAGAAATTATAAGACAACATTCCAGGAAAATTCTGAGTTGGGACTCTGATGTCCTGTCCTTCGTTTCATCATAAAATAGGTCCTGACCACACCTCACTTTATTTGACACATTTGTTTGGCGATTTATATGCGATCATTAAGTTCTTCATGTCTGGGCTTCAGCTCAACAAGCGCAGAAGCCAGAGTTTGGTGTCACTGATCCTAGAAATAACTGATGAGCTTTTGAACCCAGAGACCCACAATTACAAAAATCTAATTATAAATTCTCTGGTGAGATGCTACTTTGTACTAGAAGTTTATACCGCAACTGATACCGAACTGATTAATTTGATCACCAAACAACAGAAGTTGAAGCAGATCCAAAACCACCCACATATTTTATGCTGCAATTCATTCCAAGGAGGCTGAGATACCAATAACCCAATGAGTTCTGCATGGGTTCATGCAAAGGCTACAGCACAAACTGTTTTAGCTCTATCTCAGTATCTAGATCACTAGTTTATTACCTTGTGTAAGCCTACATTTTCCTATTCATACTTATTCATCCTTTTTGATGTGAACTTTTGGGAAAAAAAAAGCAAGCAAGCTAGCTGTGGAGAACTTCCCATTGTCATCGCTAGGAAGCATGGGCAATAATCAGTAGGTTAATGGGTGAACAATGGTGTTTCTTATTGGTATCATCGGGAACAGATCCATGGTTAGTAGTGCAAAGTTGCTGCTTTTTGGCAAAGTGATTACATCTTTTGACTTTGGATGACTTGATCTGCTTATACTTTATGTATACGGTGAAAAAAACAATGTTTGGGTATTTCTCCTTCCATCACTGGTCAGAGCTTCTTGTTCTGGGCACATGCACAGTCAACATAATGGCAACTTTGAACACAGCTACATGATGACGACTGGTGAACAGTTGAAGGTTTAGTCTGCATAGAACTTATGTATCCAAAACATTTATAAGCTATGTGTGATCATCTCTTTGACATGGCTGGAAACCTTATTTAACTTTTTTTTGTTGTTATCTTTTTTCAGTTATGGAATTCATGGTGGCCACAACATCTATCTCTGATACTGACATGGAGTTTGATAAAAATGTCCCTCGCATATGTGGAGTCTGCGGGGACAAAGCTACTGGTTTCCACTTCAATGCCATGACATGTGAGGGGTGTAAAGGATTTTTCAGGTGAGCTAGATATTAATGAAATGTATTTATTGCTATTTTTCCTTTAGTATTGTAATATACAAGGTACAATTCCCCCCTATTGGCTACAGAGGGAGTTTTAATGTACAGGTTACAGAAATCCGAGTTGTCACCTACTCTCCTCATTCTTTTATGCATTCATAATGCCTACTTTTTGATTCTGAGGGAAACTCCAATATTATCTGTAAAAGTTCTGAAGTTAAAATGGATATTAAACATTTGCTATTCAATTATACTTTAATAATACCTGTACTTCATACAATGCATAGTAGTCAGAAGGCTGTGTGTTGAAGTGAATGTGTAGATAAGTCTTTTTTTAGACCTCTTCTGCTACTCATAACCAGCATCCAGGTTTTACCAGTTTAAAACCTTACTTCTGATGTTACAAAAATATATCTTCACAGAAAAACTAATAATAATAACTGAATGCAATATGTTGTTAAATGTGGATATACTATTGTGTAGATTTAGCAGTAGCTACAGCCAAAAATGGAAAGTGAATCCTCTCAAACTTCATCAGCTTTTGAAGTAGCATCTAAAATTAAAATCAGAGGAAGCATTATTGCTTTTTAAATTGGTATGTAACATAGTAACATAGTAAGTAAGGTTGAAAAAAGACACACGTTCATCAAGTCAACCTTTTTTTTATCTATCTGCCTAACTGCCAGTTGGCAGGCAAAAAACCCATCCTTCCTGACTTCAAAATGGCAATCAGACTAGTCCCTGGATCAAGTTGTACTATGAGCTATCTCCCATGACCCTGTATTTCCTCACTTGCTAAAAAGCCATTCAACCCCTTCTTAAAGCTATCTAATGTATCAGCCTCTACAACTGATTCAAGGAGAGAATTCCACATCTTCGCAGCTCTCATAAAAAAAAAACCCTTCCGAATATTTAGCCAGAACCTCCTTTCTTCTAATTGGAATGTGTGCCCTCTTGTCAACTAGAAGCATTAAAGCATTAGAGAAATTATTGTACAATCCCCTTATATATTTATACATTATCATATCACCCTCTTATATATGTCCCTGTATATGTCTTGTGTTCTGACATGGTGTGACAGAATTCAACAAAACCAAGGACTATCCTCTCATCCAGGAGGAGTTCACCTTTTGTGCAAAACATCAGGTCTCTGCATGCAGTATTGTTTCATATACTGTTGATTTGGTCATGGATGGCAACAGAACTTTTTTTAAGGCCCATCTTATTATCCAGGAGCTGGTTAACAATTCCTTCTTGTTCATAAAACAGACCGTACCGCACCGTACAAATCTGATTTCTGCATTCCATTCCAAGTATGGAGAACAAAATATGTACCTAGGAGTTTTCAAAGCTGATGAACTTCACAGGTCTGATGATTTATCCAACAAGATTTCTCCAATATTAAGGATGTGCAGTCTTATTGGACAGATTTTCATGCATGGGATTTCAGCATAAACGTATGTCAGACTGAACCACA
Organism: Xenopus petersii; assembly: GCA_038501925.1. NCBI lineage: Eukaryota > Metazoa > Chordata > Amphibia > Anura > Pipidae > Xenopus > Xenopus petersii. The sequence goes on along the minus strand of CM076674.1, from coordinate 42,184,709 downwards.
GCACCTTTGAAAACTGCTAGTTATGTTTTGTCCTTTGCCACAGTCAGTTCCAGACAAATGACAATGGTGCCCAAGACAATCTCCCAGCCTTTGATTGCCCTCACAGTGAGTTGATGTCTCCCTCCAACACATTGTGTTGCCACAGAGTCCAGTGACTCCCTAGCTTCCTCTGTCAGCTTTGCCAGACACAGCTAAAGAAGGGCCTGGACTGGGTATGCTGACTAATGAGGTATGCCCCCTCCCACAGTGTTGTGCCCTAGAGATGTGCTCTCCTCCCCAACCCTAGATCTGGCCCCTGGCTTCAATGGGCTTTTGAGTCATGTCCTTGCTAAAAATGTATCACCACGGTTACTACCCAACTGAGATTGGTGTCATACAGTCACCGAACTGCTAGTGCTCAGGAGGGAGAAAATTAAAAATATCAGAAATGGTGTGTCTCTATTTAGAAATGACTGGAATGGTTGAAACATTTCTTAGCAAGTTCCCCTAAATATATTGATATTAATTTGCTCTGAAGGCAGCCAGCCTTTTCTGTTCCCCCAACAGCATGCAAGATTAATGGAAGTTTAAAATTGTGTACTGGTGGCATTTTGTCTTGTAAGATGCAGCATCCCCACTGATTGTGTTTTGCCCTAAAATATTTTCTGGATAGAGGAAATGGAAGGAAACTGGAGGACATGCAGGTGCAATACCTGAGATGTGCTGCAGTCAGTGAGAAGGCCTGTACTGTAGATGGGCTGGGTCACCCATAGGGACACCACATCAGAATTTTTTTGATACTTCGGTGTGCTGTGTGAATTTGTGTTGCTATATAATTCCTTTCAAAAAGGTTAGTTACTTTTATACAGGTATGTGTTTGCAATGCACTAATAGAACAAGGGGCTCCTAGCAGAAAGTTGGGTAGCTTTTTTTCCACAAACGTAGGCCCAAATGAAAATATTTCTGTTCTACCCTAACACCAGCCCTACTATATTGTAATAGCTCTCTATTTAATATCTTTGTCCACATTTTTACGTAGGCAACTTATGCATCGTAACGATGCTTGGGGCATAGATTTGCATATCAATAAATATATATATATATATATATATATATATATATATATATATATATATATATATATATACTGTAGATAGCTGCCATAATCAAATGCTTTATTCCAAAAATTCCCTCCAAAAATGATATTGAACCAATAAATTAAAAAATTAGAATGTATTTATTAGGACATATCAAACAGAGACCTAATGCGTTTCGTGCCTGTTGGGACACTTACTCGTAGGCTCAAAATGCTTCTTCAGAGTGGAATGAAAATCACCTCTCAAATACTGTATATTGACATATATGCTTCCAGTTTTAAGGATTTGTTATTTGAGATTCACATTAAGGCTTGTAACATACAAGGACCAAATGCAAATACCTATTATCCCTGTTAATGTATGTACCTTGCAGGAAGTGGCCTGCAACACATGACAATAAAACGTTTTTTGTATGTATTTAAATATAATGCCCTGTTCCTTTAACTGAGAAACATTGTGTGTTTACTTTAGAAGCTTTAATATAGTTTACATAAATGATCTACTATATATCCATAGGGATTGCCATAGCAAATAGAACCATTGCTGAATACAATAGTTTGAGTAGAAAAACTATATGCGGGGGTGAAAAGTCATCCACTCCGTATAACTGAAATAGAAAGAAAGAAATATTCTATTTGCTGGTGCTGGGCAAATAGATACAATCTATAAATGCAAACAAAAAAGACTTTGTTGGCCCATTAATAATTACAGTATGTGTTGTTGCTTTGTTTATGAGATATGTGCCCAACCTGTATAGTTGTGGATTTCTTTTGCCCCTATTGTTCTTTATAATTAGGTACACGTAGGTGAGTACAGGTATCAACTGCTGGAATTCAGAAAGTGTTTTTTTTCATTTGTGGAATATGGTTAGAAGGTCCTATGCCATTTTATATTAATTTTAAGTCATTATGAAGAACCTGCTATATCTTTATACCATATGTGATCCCCATCCAGTGGCTTATGAGCAACATATTGCACTCCAACCCATTAGATGATGCTCCCAGTGGCCTCAAAGACAGGGCCACTGCACCAATGAGGCTAGTTGAGAAACTCACGTCAGGTGACAGTCCCTGCAGGTTACCACAGGACAGCAAAAAAACACTCCTAGTAAATTTAAGAGCCAAATTTCAGGTTTTCAAACCAAAACTACAGCTCTTCTAATACAGAAAGCACAAGTGAGCTGTCTGCACTAGCAATGGGACTCCCCCTCCACATAGGGCTACTAATATCCAATCACAGCCTTTTTGTAACCCCAGGAACTTTTTGCATGCTTGTGTTCTTCAATTTCTTTACAATCAAATTAGACTCACGCAGGGCCACCATTAGAATTCACAGGGCCCTGTACAACAACATTTTCAGGGGCCCCACCTACCCTGGCGCCCGAGCCTCGCCCACTCCACGTCACAAGACCACACAGACATCAGCGCTAAAAAAGCTATAGATGGTCAGGGCCCCCATATATGTTAAAAAAAAAAACATTGGCACCAGGGCCACCCATAAAAGTATTTTTAAAAAGCATTGGTGCCAGGGCCCCCCTTATAAGTAAAAAAAATGGGTGCCCCAAAAAAATATTTTTTTAAAAAAAAAACATCGGTGCCAGGGCCCCCCTTACAAGTTAAAAAAAATTGGGGACCCCCCAATTTAAAAAAAAAAACATTGGCACCAGAGCCCCCCTTACAAGTTAAAGAAATTAGGGCCCCAAAAAAACATTTTTTAAAAAAAACATTGGCACCAGGGCCCCCTTACAAGTTAAAAAAAAATTGGGGCCCCAAAAAATATTTTTTTTAAAAAAAAACATTGGTGACAGGGGCCTATAGAATATTAAAATAATACATTGGTGGCCAGGGGATTAAAAAAAAACACAAATTGGTGTTCAGTAGAACTGAACTCGTAGCTTCAGGACTTCAACTTCGCCTCCTTTCGTGACTTCGGGACTTTTCACAGCTTCAGGACTTCAATTCCGGCTGTTTCGTTACTTCGGGTCTATTCGCCACTTCGGGGCTTCAATTCCAGCTCTTTTCGTGACTTTGGGTCTTTTCGCTGCTTCGGGACTTTGGCTATTTTCGTGACTTCATGTCTTTTCGGCTATTTTCACGGCTTTGGGTATTTTTGCTGCTGTTTGGCTGTTCGGCTTTTCTGCACTTCTGCATTTTCGGCGGTTCGGCTGGCCGCAAGATCTTCGGCGATGGCAAGGGGGGCCCGACTCTTTCTAAACTGCAGCACTGCCGGGCCCCCCTTCATGCCTGGGCCCGGGACACTTGACCCCCCCTGTCCCCCCCTGATGGTGGCCCTGGCTCACGGGTAGAAATGGTTGGGGACCACGGCTCTATAAACTGCAGCTTGCACTTGGCAGTTGCACTCATCTCCATCTGTTAATTGTGAGTCTGACCATTACCAGCAATCTCTGTAAAGCCAAATACAAATGCCGTGAATGCAGAAGCAAAAACGAAAGTTATCCCATTAGTTCTGTTGAAAGTGCAGACATGAACAATACTTTAATGGAAAATATCAGCATAGTCACCATTGTGTCTTTATCACAAAATGTACATACAGAAGTGCACACTATCAAAACTTGTTTATGAAAGTCTAAGAAAATGAGTAGACGAGCACAGGCTACACAACCCACTGCTCATTCACAAGCATCCTTATGTGTTTTTAATTGCAGTGAGTTGTACTTGAATGACAACTGAAGGGCTGCAGGCAGAGTATTAATAATCATCGTGTCCTACTAGCCTGTAGTCATCTTGCCAATTACTCTTTAGCTACCTACATACACCTAGGGGGTCCCAGTTTGTGCGGGGCTCAGGGCAGTGCCTTCTCTCTGCACCCCCTTTATGACAGCTTAGCAGTTGGAATGAGAAAGTGTCTATTATTCCTGATGCTTTCAATATTATAATTTCATTGCTTGGAACACTACCAAATGGAAGAACCCCAACTGGCTGACACTATGGGGCCCATTTACTTAGTTCGAGTGAAGGAATAGAATAAAAAAACTTCGAATTTCAAACTTTTTTTGGGCTACTTCGACCATTGAATTGGCTACTTGGACCTTCGACTACGAACGAAAAATCTTTCCACTATTCGACCATTCGATAGTTGAAGTACTGTCTCTTTAAATAAAAACCTCGACCCCCTACTTCGCCACTTAAAACCTACCGAAGTGCAATGTTAGCCTATGGGGTCGAAGAAAAATCGTTCGATCGATGGGACGATTTTTCGTTCGATCAAATGATTTTTCGTTCGATCAAACTATTTGCAGTAAATCCTTCGACTTCGATATTCGGAGTCGAAGGATTTACATTCGACAGTCTATCGAGGGTTAATTAACCCTCGATATTCGACCATAAGTAAATTTGCCCCTATAAGTAGTAATACTTTTCCGAGTCCTCTGGCAGCCAATGGAGTTCATTGGTTTCACGGAAAAAAATCTTGTGTGTTGTTTTTATATTTCTAACCCCTGTTCATGTGTGCATTAACAGCATTGCTTATAGAGCGTTGAAGGTACAATGTTTTTTTGCACTTGCTTAATTCTGATTTCTAAATTGATGGGTAATTATATGGGTTGAAAATATGAGTAGGATTCATCCTTGGAGGCATGTTCCATTTGATTTCTTAATGCTGTGTTTATATTTCCAAAATTGACAGATGCGATAAACATAGCTTTAATGTTAACTATACCAACTGGGAAATGCCTCTGTCTGAATGAATTAAAGCTACAGTACATTACTTCCCTGTGATCAGTTATTTGGTTTAAATGAATTTTCAAAATGATTTCCCCTTGCTGATTTTCATCAACAGAGCACTTTGAATACTCAATTTTTATGGCCAATCTTGCAAAAGATGAAACATTATTTTACATTACAATTTACTCTTATTCATCCATTTGTTTAATATGTTATGGGTTGGTTCAAGATAGGACAATATTGAATATGTGTAAAGGAATAACATAGACACAGACTGATTTATGTAGGTGCACAAATGCAGTTAGCAGTAGCAACCACTCGGGTCTTTTCTTTTATTTTCTAACTTGTAATAGAATGTTTTAACTAAATGCTGATTACTACTAGAACTACACTTGTGCAGTTTGGCACCTATGTTTGTAAATTTGTTCCTCTGTTTGAGAGAATCTGAGAGATGTTTCCATTCCTTATATGTCTTATACTAAAGGGTCCTAGCTTTTTTCAGAATAATCCACTATATAACACAACAGACCCCTGTTCAAATATAGTATATTTGAAATGAAACTATTGTGAAAATGAAAATTTAATATAAGCTACATCATACTGATATAAATATAATCAATTAAAAAATATTTCCCATTTCTGAAACAATCAAGTTTATCTTGACTCCTCTTTCAGCATCATCTTCTCTTCAGTAAGGAGTTAGTCAGATTTTCATTGACCGTTAGATCCAATTTATCTTTCAGGGGGGCTCCTTTTCTTAGCAGATGTATTAGCGCTGACTCAAATAACTGAAATAACCGATTCCAGCACAAATAAAATGTGTGTTTTGGCACAAATTCTGTATGTAGGGTATTTCTGGTGATATTGATTCAGTATCCAATGCAATCACATCAGAGCTGACTCCACCTCAGAATGATTGGTCAGCCAGTCTGCTCTCAAGTGGCTGCATTTCTTTAGTGATTCATCATCATGAGTTATATATATAGCACCAGCAAGTTCCACAGCACTTTCCTTACATTTTTAAAAAACAGGGACCTTTTAATTTTAACAGACAAGGATTACTGAATAAATAGGATCAGAGGACCCTGCTCTTTTTCCATCATGGGTCTACCGTAAAGCATCAGTCATTAGATTTCTGGTAGCAGGGGTGGACCATGGATAGAGGCTGCACTGTGAGTTCCGACCATTTTAGGTTATGTCCATTGTTGCCAAATGTTGAATTATGCAACAAATACTGTAGTATCTCTTAAAACTACATAGGGATCACCATTGCTTTTGTCCATTGCGTGGATGGCCAACACACAAAGTTATCGGAATTCCTACACTGGAGATTGTTGCTTCACTTATTTATTGTTCTTAGTTCCCTAGATTCTGGCATAAATGTCAAAGGCTCTAATATACACTTTCACACTAGTGATTAAAAGCTCTGTGGCTCCTCAGGAATGTTCCAGTGCAATGCCAGAGAAATTACGATAGCATGTGCTTTCAGCAGCCAATAATCCTTCTTAGCATTGCGGTGACTCCTCTACAAACACAAAAGTAGTTATTTTGAATCAAGTTGAAACTTTTGGAGATCATGATGTGGAACTAGCAATTGGCTAGCCAATCCTTGCCCTCATTTTGGGTTGAACTTGTTTTCCCAGCAGGCTGATGGCAAAGACGTTCTTTTATCTCTTGTGTACAGGAATAGTACCGCACCATCCTGGCACTCTACTCTGTTGTTGTGCGGTTGCAACATTCCTGTTTACTTTGTATACCATTTTATTTCTTCCTCTGTTAACATATTTAATTTTACTATCAAGAAATAGTTCAGTAATAACAAATATTTTAAATGTCTGCCAAAATTACTTAAAGGACCAGTAATACTAAAAATTATGAAGTTCAAAAGTATTCTATACCCCCTCTAACAATGCATCTACCCTGCACAATGTTTGATATTTCAAGTGCTTTATGTACAATTACCTTTAAAAAAGTTCTCTTCCAGTTTTCTAAAAAGGCGATAGGGCGACTTCAGTTGTGCCAGACACCTTCTTGCGTGCTCCACAACAGTTCCCGACATCACCTACCCAAACCGGAAGCCAGTTGCTAAAGCTTTTAGAAAGGATTTTAGTTTTACTGGGCCTTTAACATTTTTTTATCTTCCTGCATTTGGATGCAGCATTGGAGGGCATGAATGGAAAGATGGCTGTGTACTGTTGTGTACATCTTTCATTTCCATTTCTACCATAATAGTGTGCGAGAGAGATCCATTTGTTGGTGCTGCTTGAGTGATACTGTCTGTTATAGAGCTATACATTGAAAACATTGTTAACGCTTTTCTATTCCCTTGTCAAATGTACAATTGACAAACTTCTTCCACGAATCATAATTATATGTCCTATTTGTCCCACTCTCTGGACATAAGAAATCATAAAGGATCAGTTGTGAACCAAGTCCACAGAACAGGACTTGACATATTTTTAGCATGGCAGGCAGTTTATACAAAATATATAGAAGGCAAACCCCTGGTATAGTAAAAAAAGATATAGTAATGTACCAGTACAGATATTGGGGTTGGGTGCCAAACAGCAAACGTGCAGCTATAGGGAGAGGAAAACTTTTAATAAACTAAAATGGACTGGCACTGCAAAACTACTCCAATCAAAAAGGCCATGGTGTAATCCTTTACACATTTAGTGCCTTAAGGCACCTCTAAATCATTAAACACATAAAAGACTTCTTAAAGTCAAGACTTGTATACAGGAATGGCATTAACTATCCAGAATGCTTGGGAGCTGGAGGGTTTTGCATCACCAAACCATAGTATGCTAAAAATCATGGAAATACAAAATAAACCCAATGGAATTGTAGTTAAAAAAATATCTGCTCAAAATTGAGTCTATTGAAGATAGGGTTTCTGTAATTCAGAGCTTTCTGGACAATGGGTTTCAGGATTAGGGATCCCACACCTGTACTTTTACACTGCACCTTTTTCTCTGGAGTCCATTTGACCTCTTTACAATGTCAGCCAGTTTACTTTGCATATCCAGTAGCAACAGCTATAACGACTTGAGGCAATCAGACATAGAATACTTAATTGGCTTGATATCAGGTCTTTGACTGAGGAATTGCAGGGCATTCATGTTCTTGTTCCACTTTACCTGCCTTTGTGCTTTTTACTGATATGCATGTTATTATCAATTGTTTCCATCAGGAGAAGCATGAAAAGGAAGGCTGTGTTCACGTGCCCATTTAGTGGTGAATGCAGGGTAACTAAAGATAACAGACGACACTGCCAGTCCTGCCGACTGAAGCGTTGCGTGGATATTGGCATGATGAAGGAGTGTAAGTAAATAAATCCAACTAAGTCATATTCATTTAAAGCCTGGTTTCCTGTCAAAACAGAATATGGTAAATGTTAACTTTAATGTTAAGGTAGTGAAGGTAAGGGATGTAAAGGAGATGCATGGATGATTAGGGGTAAGTAGGAAACATAACGAAGGCAGGGACACCAAAGGGAGGGTGAAGAAAAGGGGGCAGCATATTGTGGGGAGTAGGGATGGGCGTTTTTTTTCTCCGAGTTTCGCCACAAAAATGACGCCCATAGACTTGTATGGTGTTGTGCGTCAAAAAAAAAATTTGCCACGCGACAAAATTTTTTGGACGCCCATAGACTTTAATGGGCATCGGCAACATTTCACCGGCAGCAAATTTTTGGCGAAACTAAACGGGTCAAATTCGCCCATCCCTAGTGGGGAGATGATGAAAATTGTGACTTGCGAAGGTGGCTACTTCTTCAAACATACATTTCCTAGTTGAAAGAAATATCTTTAACAGGCATAGTGAGTCACATCCCAAATTCACCTAAACTTGACATTTATAGAGGAATTATTTCTGTACCAATTTTCTGTTTAACAAAACATAGTGGACAGTTTGGTTTTACTATATGCCTTTTTTTGGCAACAAACAAAGAGTGACATCATAAAAAAACATTTGCCTCCAGCACCATTTTAAAGGAGAATGAAAGTCTTTTTCCACTTGGGGGTGCCAAATGTCAGGCACACCCAAGTGATTGTACATACTTACCTGAAATCCCGGGCTGATGCTCCTATCGGCAGAAAACTGCACCGGCCGGTGTTCTTCCAGCGAGCACCACAAAACAATCCTCTTCCGGCTTATTCTTTCTTCACGCGTCTGCACATGCACAGTAGAGCGAAAGCCGAACTTTAACTAAAAAGTCGGCTATTTTGTGCATGCATCTGTCCTGGGAAATTTGAAGAAAGAAGAAGCCAGAAGAGGATCGCTCCGTGGTGCTCGCTGGAAGAACCCCTGGCCGGTGTAGTTTTCTGCTGATAGGAGCACCGGCCTGGTGTTTCAGGTAAGTAAATACAATCACTTAAGGGTGCGTAACATTTGGCACCCCCAACTGGAAGAAGACTTTCCTTGGGGGTAATGTAATATCAATTTACACTAAGTCTAAAAACCCATAGAAAACAATATTTCTGATATGTTGCTATGGATTTAAAGATCTAAGACAAACTGTGTGACCTATTTGTGTGCAGAAGTTTGCTGCTATTATGTTCCTTTGGTGGAGCTAGGAGCGGGCTAGCTTTCTGAAATGGCGTGGGAATGTATACAGTAAGACATATACAGTAAGAGCTACTGTGGAAGAAAGTGCAGCAATAGAGGCAGATATAAGTAATAACAAGATTAGTGAACCATTGGTGAGTTCTGTGGGCCAGCTCATCTTGATTCTGTCTAGTAAAATACTGCAGACACTTTCTCTAGTAAAAAAATGCCTTAAAGAAGAAGGAAAATAGAACTGAGGGCACATGCCCTTGATCTCATAGCTTACACCACCACTATCATCCTTATCATATCTAGACTTCTTAAATCTGACAAAATATGAATATTTATAGTCAATCTAATACTATGGTCCACTGGCTGCATAACTTGTTTGTCCACATTTGATGCCAAATTGGAGTCAATCTGTTGGGTCATGTGGATTCTAAGGTAGTCTCCGTTGTCTCCTTTTTTTACTCTAATGGCACTACCGAGAGATATGTGATCACACTGTGACATTTCCAGAGTGGCAATTGTGCAGTTCAGCCCACAAAGAGATACTGGTCCACTTTATCACATTATTTTGCAGCCAGTTTAATTCAGAGTTTACTTCCAGCGCCAAATGATTAATTCAGTCCTTCTCCCAAGCAATGGTACAGCAAAGTATCAGTTCTTCACAAAGAATTCTTTATACTTTGGTTAGCGTATAAATTAACTTGCTCTGGAATTAACTGGTAGCATTTAGCACCTGTCAGTAATGGTTGAGGAAATTATCACTGGTCAATTATTAATCTGAAGCTAAAAATAAAGCTTTTAGTTATCAAGTCAGTCTGAATACTCTGAAATTAATGGACATTTAAAATCATTTACCTTTTTTATTTTCCCTGTGAAAAACCTTTTAGTTGCATGTTGGACTTTGCTTTGTTATAAAGCCCATTTTTGCTGAATGTGTCTTCAGATGCTTTGGACACATTCTAGTGCATATAGATTAGAAAATAAACAGAATATAATTATATGACATCAGTCTTGGGACTAATTTTAGAAGAGGCACATATTAAATCAGACCTTGCGTGCAAAGAAACCTGAAGATAGTTTTACCTTCCAACTGGGAAATAAATAATGTAAGTGCTTTTTAATGCCTAGTATTATAAAGACTAAACTTTGTTATTAAGCTGTCATCAAATTTCCTTATGTTCATAGCTGTATTGCAACAAAATAATTTTGTTTTTTTTCAAACTGACTACAATTGCTTAGTGGTACTTAAACTCTCATAACAATGATTTGCATTTGTTGCAGCAGAAGTGCCCACTGCTTATATGCATATGTCATTCTCATTCTGCACAATTTTGTCCACGCCACAAATTTATAAATTTTTAGTTCAGTAAAGATAGAATTATCATACACTCAACAGTTCCTTTACCTATCTGTAATAAAAATACCTGTGCCGTGGGGTCGCTCTCAGTGCCATCGGCGGGGACGCCCGCCGCATGGTCCAGTTCTGGCACCATCTTGCTCCTCTAAGGGCGCTCGCGCGCCTCTGTGTTTCTTAAAGGCGCAGGTGCGCTGGCGTGATGACGCCAGCACGCAATGGCGCCAAATTCAAAAGTATAAATAGTGTGAAAGGGCTTCCAGAGGTTACCCGTGATAGAACTTTGTTCTTGTGGTTTCCTGAGCTTTGAGCATGATTCTGATATCCGCCTGATACCCAGCCTGTCTGACCATCCTTTTGCCTAATCCTGTTGTGCTGTGACCTTCTGCCCAAAAGACTCTGCTACCAGCCGTGCCCCTTTGCCAACCAGAACATCTCGCCTTGTACCTCTCGTTAAGTCCAGGTGGCACCCAAGTAAGCTGAGGGCTCCTCCCGAAGCCCAAAAGTGGTCACACTACTGGTGAAGCCAAGCCGAGACCAGGGTACTTGGCACTTGTTCTGGTATTGGGTGCAGGTCGTGACACTATCTTACTACTTGCAGAGATGTCAGTGGGGTCACAGCTAATTGTGTTAACACCACCTCCATAAGTGCATTGCACTCCTGGTACAACAGTACTCCACTGATAATCACATCTCAAGCATATAAGGTTTTATAAATATCCATGCAAATGAACCGTAATAATTTATTTTCCGAGTTCTGCGACATAATGACATTCTTATCTAAAAAGCATTTAATCACCTGAGCTGTATTAGTGCATTTTTATGAGACCATGATTCTTATGAACATGATTCTTCTGTTTTTTTTAGGATATAAATGCGTTTCTAAAATAGGGGGATATTAGTAGGGAATATTAATCATTTTCGGCACTCATATTATATGTAGTCTTCTGAAAATCTGGAATGATGGCAGCATAAGTGGCTTTAAAACAATATCCCATTGCATTTTATGCTTTCATAGTCGTCAAAGCAAGCATTTTAATTGCAGCTTTCTTCTAAAGGAAAATAAAGAACGCCCGCCTAGTGGTTTTAGAGTTTTTGATACCACGACTAAACTCACTTTCTATAAAACCACGAATAAAATTAAATTGGGTCTCCTGTTCAATTCGAAAAGAACTTTTATTATACGTCTTTTTATACTGTATGTGGGTGCCAGGTCCACTTTAACTGTCTGACCTTTCTGTGTTTCTTTAGTTATCTTGACAGATGAAGAAGTCCAGAGAAAGAGGCAGATGATAAATAAGCGCAAAGAAGAGGAAGCACTGAAAGAGTCCATGAGACCCAAAATTTCAGAGGAGCATCAGAAAGTTATTGATATACTTTTGGAAGCCCATCGGAAAACCTTTGACACCACATATTCCGATTTTAATCAGTTTAGGGTATGTGAATCTCTTTTTAATTAATGTGGTGCAATCTTTACTTAGGAAGGATACAAATTGACATCATTAGATACTGGCTATAGCTTTATTTTCCTGGCACCATATTATACTCAGAAGAAAACATTGTCACAGGTGTGCTGTTGATCTTTATAAAGGTGAATGGTTCAGAATCTTTTTTTTTTTTTTTTGTGCCAAAGGATAGTATAGGAATTCTTTTTTCATGATTCTAAAAGTGATTTTCCAATGTAGAAGTTGTGCCTCTTTGCAATATAACCCACCCTCTCTGTCTCTACCTTACTCCCCTCTCAATGGGCTAGGATTTCTGTAGCCCTTTCTACAATCAAATGTGAAAAGCCATCTTGTATCACTCACAAAGAGCTATTTTATTATTGCCCCTTAGTGGCCATGCACAGAGAGCATTTGTGTCTGGAAAGCAATGTGCAAACTACAGGGCTCCATTTTTGTGCTTTTTTACTATTTTTAAAATTGTGTCAAGTAGCATAGAAGGGTATACCTTGGCCTTTATTGACACGTCCTAATATTCTGAGAATAGATGCTTTATTTACTTCTGTGTGGAAATAAATACTAGTGACTACCATTTCTCTTTTGCAGCCACCTGTGAGGGAAAATATATGTAAAAGGATCACTAGATCATCATCTCTTCACACACAAGGCTCTTCATCTGAGGATTCTGATGTCTTTAGTTCTTCTCCAGGTACTTCAGATTGCTTTTTCCCCATTGTAGACTGGCTAAACAATTAGATTGATAACAGTTGTGCAGAGAAGAAACATGATCAGCCATTTAGATGGGTTAATTGGTTTGATCTGAGAATGGAGTTTAATTCAAACAGATTGAGTTGACTTGAAACTTAGAAGGGCTACTAGAGTAAACCAAATGTATAATCAATAGAATTAGTTTTATCATTATTATGTCTTTGATAAGTACAGCAACCTTGCCTTTGTGAAAACCAACCTATTCTACAGTGCTGGACCATTAGGAGATAATACAACACAGATCTTCAATGTGGGAAGTTAGTACATAGAGTTGACTGCATAAAGTGTAGGATTACATTCACATTAATAGGGGTATATATTAAAAAGCTTTTGATGGTGGAGTGGTGGCAACCTCTTTGGCCTAAAAATTGAGTGTGCAATGAAAATATAAAAATGTAAGCATGGTTGCATTTGATGATTAAAAAAATAGTCAAATAATTTGTTGAGAAAGGGACATTGTTATTATGGACTTTGATGAGCTTCCTTAAATAGGCAGAGTCCTTACTTATGAAGTTTCAAAATGCTTTTCAGGATACGAGTGTGTATAGTTCGGGGTGTAGTGGTACTCACTTGTCTCTAGGGTAATACTGAGATAGCAATATAATTAATTTGCTAGTTATATGTTAGATCTGCCCATGGACAGACTTCAACTGAAATGACTTCTGCCGATGTACCAGTGGTCCAGCCCCATGTGCTGACTGCTATCAGATCTTCTACTATGAAAATATAGCTTATATTTGTAAGGAAAGTAACTTACCCTGGTGGTCTAGCAGGCCGGCGGGGACGCCCGCCACGCCTTCTTTCCTCTTGATGCGCCGTTCTGTTAAGGGCGCACGCGGCGCGCCTCTGTTCCTTTGCTGGCGCGTGACGTCAGCACGCAATGACGCAAGGCCTTATGGGTATTTAAAGGGCCATTACACAGTATTCTTTGCCCGTGATAGGACTTGTTTCCTGGTGCTTCTGAGCCTTAGTGCATCTGTTCCTGTGTTTTATTGATCTCATGTTGTGACCTTGCCCGTTTGACCATCCTGATATCTGTAATCCGACCCAGCCTGTATCTTGACTACGCCTTCTGCCTGATCCTACTCTGATTGATTACATGGTTTGACCCTTGCCTGTCTGGCAATTCTTGATATCTGCCTGCCTCGACCCAGCCTGTCTGACGATTCTCTCGCTTTCTCCATTTGTACCGTGACCTTCGGCCTAAAGACTCTGCTAACAGCCGTGCCCCTTCGCCAGCCCGAACATCTCGCCTTGCACCCCTCGTTAAGGCCAGGTGGCACCCAAGTAAGCTGAGGGCTCCTCCCGAAGCCCAACGGTGGTCACACTACTGGTGAAGCCGAGCCGAGACCAGGGTGCTTGGCATTTGTTCTGGTATCAGGTGCCGGCTGTGACAATAGTGGTGCAAGCTACTTCATATGTTGTTACATTGAGTTACTTGGTCACCTGTTTAGCCCTGTTTAGAGATGGAAGGAATTTCAGATTCTCTGACTTTCCCTGGGGTTTCAGGGCAATGATAGATGAGTCTACTTCAGGCAACTTCAACAAATATGGAGGGCTGCATATGTTTTCCAAACAGAGATTTACATTACAGTGCCAGTGAAAGAGAATTTAGAAGAGATTAGTCAGCTGCAGAAGAGGAGATTTATCACAGACGATAAAACTCCTTGCCTGTCATTGCCCTGAGTGTAGAGGCAACAGAATATCATCAAGGAAAAACAATAATTAAATGTTTATGTTGATAGGGATATAATTTGGATAATGAGTAAAAGCGAAATCTGGAAGCTTCAACCAACTTCAAAAACAGGACCCATAGTGAGCCTTATAGTTTTAGATAAAAGAATTAGATACATTTGCATAAATACTTACCTACCCTATGTTAAATTTTGTAGCAATGCTAAATGGTTAGGGGGTAACCTTAATGGTGGCATATTGCTAGTAATCAAATAATCAATCAAACAGTAATCCCTCTGCAATGAGGTCATATATCCACAGACGTGTGTTTTGTGTAATGAGTATATCATATAGATCGTGAGTTTAATTAGAAATGTGTAGATGGGTATCTTCAAAACAAAACAACAATGGTGTACTAAATACTTCACAAGGTTATCATGTTATATAACTATTGTTTGATTATAGAGCATCAAAGATTCAGTATATTATGAAGTATCCAGAATATCAGAGTATCTTAGAGTGCTCTCCGCATCATCATCTTTCTATTATGTAATGAATATAGACTGCATCTAAGGCACAGCGTAAAAGAAAGAAACACGCTAGCCCTGCTTTCAGTTACAGCTGTACCTCAGTGCTGAACAGAATTAGAGAAATGAATGTTTACCAAACCTGGAAAGCTTAATGATTACGGTCACAAACTGTTCTTCCCTGTGGTAATTATTATTAGCCTTGCTTTACACAAAACCTATATTTATTTATACAACTCTTTTTAATTTCTTTTTTTTAATATGTGCAACCACTCCCTAGTGTTTGCATGTGCTTTACTTGAGGGCATAGTTTGTAACCCTGCCAATATGACTAACTCTGCAATTATTTGACCCTAACAGATTTATCTGAGCATGGATTATTTTTTTCTGGTTCACTCTTTGGTGACTTTGGACATTCCCCTAAGGATGGTACATCTGGTGAGCTGTCCATGCTCCCTCACCTTGCAGACCTTGTTAGTTACAGCATACAGAAGGTTATTGGATTTGCCAAGATGATACCTGGATTCAGGTAACCTTTAT
This sequence comes from Xenopus petersii, assembly GCA_038501925.1. NCBI lineage: Eukaryota > Metazoa > Chordata > Amphibia > Anura > Pipidae > Xenopus > Xenopus petersii. The sequence continues at coordinate 42,169,088 of CM076674.1, read as the reverse complement.
TAAAGGCCTCTATTTCATGCAACAAAACTTTCCAGGAACTCTTACCCATACCTTTGCCATCGAATTTGCTAAATTCCAAATATATATTCAAAAGTATAACTTATTAGGGCAGGTTTATCAAAATGTGGGTTTAGAGCTCACCACAGAAATATTCACCCACTTTCTATTCATTCCTAAGAGATTTTAAGAAGTTTATTTTTCAGTGGGTGAAATAGTTTACCATTTGATAAATATGCCTCTAAAAATCTCATAGAAAAAAAATAGAAAGTGGGTGAGATTTTCTGTGGTGAGTTCTAATCTTGCTTTCTGATAAATCTGCGCCTTAATGTTGAAATTTAGAGTTTAAAAAAGTCAAAACTTTAAGCTGAAATTTTCATTATTGCACGAACCACCTGGCTTACTTGCATTTTGAAAGAAAGAAACTAGTTTTTATCACAAGCTTCTTTTCGAAGAAGAAATTATTTGCCACCAAACATACTTTTTTTTTTTTTAATTAAAAAAAAGGCATCCTACCATAAAAATGGAAGCCAAATTCTTGAGTTACGTAAGAATAAAAGACTAATTAATCCTAACAGCTAGTGAAAGCAGATAAATACATTTTTATATATAAAAAGTGATCAGGATTTTTTCCTTTGTTATTGTAATAGGGACCTTATTGCAGAAGACCAGATTGCCCTGCTGAAATCGTCTGTGATTGAGGTCATAATGCTACGATCAAATCAGTCATTTTCTTTGGATGATATGTCCTGGACTTGTGGCAGTGAGGACTTCAAATACAAAGTTGATGATGTGACTCAAGGTAAGGAACAATATACTTCAAATACAAAGGTTATGATGTGACTCAAGACAAGGAAATTTATACTGAGGAATATCAGGAACATTATTATGAGTCTTAGTTAAATTCTTAGATACTGCTGGAAGAATATATCATGCCTCATATTCACATATCAGCTTGTTAAAGTTCAATAGTTAGTAACAGTAAGATGTAAGTGTAGGTCAATGTAATTTAAGACCGTTCTTATGTAGAGTGGATTATTTTTGGTAACTATTCTAATAATCCATATTAGAATAATAATAATTAACATACCATAACATAGTCCTGTATACTGTAGTTGTGCTTCATATAGGGGAATATTGCTGGCATAGATTAGTAGAAGTTTAATGTTTTCCAAAGGCTTATGCCAGAATTTATTGTTCATGTTCTATGGTTCCATTTATGGTACCTGTCTGGCTGGGCATGGCCCCAGTTTTGTCATCCCACACCTATGACACAATAGGTGAAGGAGATGATATAGATGATATGCAAGCCAATGCCAACTCCTATAGGCAAATTTCTCAACATGCAGAAAGGCTGGTCACTACCAAAGCCAGTAATCCATCCAAATATTCAAGAAGAATGGGCTATACCCTGCTTATGTGTGCACTATGTAACATTTATTGGACTCTTGTATAGTTGAGATACAAATTGTAATCGTTCTCAAAGAATGAGACCCTTCTCTGTTGCAGACTGATTTTTTTTCTTTTGCCTTTTCACTAGCCTTCAGGGAAAAAAAGACATTTTAGGTGTTCTGGATAATGGATACTTGTTTATCATTGCTGTACAAAGCAACAAAGTAGGCTGAGTACTAGTCTGATATCAGCATGATCGGTACTACAGCTGTTTGCAGTTTAATTTCCCCTTAGTTACACTATCATCTCCATTACCTGCCCTTTTCTTTTATTTCTTGTATATAGGTCTTACCTCTATACATTTATATGTAAACTAGAAGTATACTATAATTCATCAAGAAGATAAGTGGTCATTTAAAATAAGGAGCTATTAAGCTCTAAGTATATAGTCATCACAGGACTTTTCCAGTGAAGACAGCTATCCCTGACTCAACCTCCTCAAAGAAGGCCGACTTCCAAAGGAATGTAAAACTGCACTATTGTGCAATACATTTTATTTAAACTTTGAAGGGACAAAAAAAAAACATTCCACCCACTATATACATTTTTTTCTCTTGTTTATTCATGATCATATTTAATATTGACAAGGAGAAAAGAGGCTCCTGAGCTGAGATATTCTGCCTAGTGATAAGTCTAATAGGGGAATGTAATAAAAGTCGGTAACGGAAAAACTATTTGCAATGCAAAAAGTTATGCCTTTGTGCAAACAAATTTTGCTTTGCGTCAATATAGCTTTTTCAAGGCCGGAAACTGTTTAGCGCCCACGTCAAAAGATTACGACACCTTCAAGCACTTCTTAGGAGTGCGCAGTGTTGCTCCGTAAACATTGACATGGTGACCTACAATATACTAGCAGCATTAAAGGGGTTAAAATTTAGCTAGTATTACAAAAACTTGATGTCTGTATTTTTCATTGGATAGGCTGAATGTGAATCGACATGTTGCCTAATAATTGGCTTACCTTTATTAATGGCAGAACCTATACCTTGATAAATTAAGAGCAGCTTTTTTAAGCTATTGTTCTAATGTGGTACAGCATTTATCTTATTTTTGCATTTTAGCCGGTCACAACATGGAGCTGTTGGAACCTCTTGTAAAGTTCCAGGTTGGCTTAAAAAAACTGAACCTTCATGAAGAAGAGCATGTTCTCTTGATGGCCATCTGCATTCTCTCTCCAGGTTAGCAGCCTGCATTATTATTTGCCAGCCCTTAAAGGGGTAGTTCACCTTTAAGATTTGATAAGAATGATAAGTTCTAAGCAACCTAATACATTTAATTGATCTTCATTGTTTATTTTTCATAGTTTTTTTTTAATTATTTGCTTTTTACTTCTGACTCTTTCCAGTGTTCAAATGGGGGTCACTGACCCCATCTAAAAAACAAATGCTCTTTAAGGCTACAAATGTATTGTTATTGCTACTTTTTATCACTCATCTTTCTATTCAGGCCCTCTCCTATTCATATCCCAGTCTCTTATTCGAATCAGTGCATGGGTAATAATGGGGACCCCAGCAGCCAGATTGCTGAAACTGGAAACTGGAGAGCTGCTGAATAAAAAACTGAATAACTCAAAAACCTCAAATAATAGAATGAAAACCAATTGCAAATTGTCTCAGAATATCACACTCTACATTGTACTAAAAGTTAATTCATAGATGAACAACCCCTTTAAAGCTTTAAAATATCCTTTGTGTTCATGGATGAAGTTCATTTTAATGAATTTCCCTTTCTTCTGTGTTATTGCTATTTTCAGATCGCCCAGGTTTGCAAGACAAAGGCTTAGTTGAATCAATTCAGGATAGTCTTTCCTCTATTCTGCAGACTTACATTCTTTGTAAACATCCACCCCCGGGGAGTCGTCTCCTATATGCTAAAATGATCCAGAAACTGGCCGATCTGCGCAGCCTGAATGAAGAGCATTCCAAACAGTTACGTTCTATCTCCTTCCTGCCGGAGCACAGCATGCAGCTCACTCCACTTATGTTGGAAGTGTTTGGCAATGAAATCTCTTGAATTCACTTAACTTAGAACTTTTCCTTTAACTACGAATGTAAGTCAATAGCATTGTATAGGTTGTAATTACAAAGTTGGGCCCTAATTCCTTCTGGTTTCTGCTCTGGGAGTCTTTTGCAATCACAAGAAAAAATGGGCACTGTTGTAAATAATGCATGGTGTAAAAACTGTCATCGTGACATGCCAAAATGGTTACTGTGCTATGTGTATGTAGCTGAAAATAAGGTGGCTTTCACGCTTTAACTTTATATATTATAAGCTTTGATTGGTGATGTGCCTTCTTGTCAAATATGTGAATTTAATATATTTGGCTATAACGTGCCTAATCATAAAAAAGCCATTTCCTGCACATATGAAGTTGCAAAGAACCACAGCCCTTTACTAAATGCTAACAGGGTTCCCAGGGCCTTTAGCCATTGAAATATCTGCACTAGTCTGGATACCTTTAGCACCAGCACTCTAACCTGCACCTTCAGTCTACTCTTCTGTGACGTCTATTTCTAGAACTTTTTTTTTTAACCAAAGAAAGAAAAGATGGTCGCCTGGGTGCAGGTTTCTTTGCTATTTGGAGATATATAGGATATATATAATATCAATCACTTGCCAATATGTATGAATATTTTTGAATACAATATATTTTAAGAATATATTTATAAATATATTTTGTAACAGAATTTCATTTTCCAGCAAAAACATTTTAAGAATTTAAAAAAATTCATTGCCTTAGTGTACTATGGCAAACAAAAATGACCCTCGTTAAAGCTTGTTACTTTTTTGTGTAAGAAGTCCAGATAGAGCTAATTACTGACTTTTTTAAAAGGTACTTTGCCATGTATTCTTGCTCTCTTTGAGTGCACCAATGTTTTAGAATGGCCAGCACAATATGCATGGGACATATTAGCAGTGTCTCTTGAGAAGTGTCTGTTATATGAAGTCCCATCTATTTAGCTCCTTTCTAGACACCCTCATGTGTTTCTAATGTGTACACATGAACATAACAAGTGTTTTGATGAGGCGGGCAAATGGTGGGGCTTGTGCCATACTTAGTGCTGAGGGGGTGGTTTTATTTATAATACAATAAGTATACTACTACAGGCTAGAATTTTGTATATTCAACTTTTACATGGAGAATACATCCCATCAGATCAGTGTTCTTTACTATTTATGTATCCTGTTGGGAAATTAGAGCATGTTCCTTGATCTGCCAAGTGCATGTTCTGTCCTTACCTAAACCAGGCCCTGTATCCACTTTATTCCGTTATATAAAACTAACCTTACCTTTTTACTGTTCCGTTTCATTACTATGACCAACCCATAATACAGTTTAGTATAGTCATATCATTTACTATGTATGCTAATATAGAAGCTGAGCTCTCAAAATATCTGTCTAAATGAAATGTGCTTTTCAGGAAAGAGAAATCCACCTATAAACCAGAGGCCCTTTGTCGATGAACTCCAGTTTAAAGGATTTAAAGGCTTTGTGGGAATTCATATAACTGAAAATAGTTTTGATAACCCTAATACACATGCCAAGTCATTAAAAACATCATCAAAAGACCCTTTGCTATATGAAGACTCCTAGGATTATTTGCTACCCGATAGAAAGGCTGCTACTTACTAATTAAGACAAAAACTAACCTTAGACAATATATAAACCTTTATTGCCTTACTTTCTGTGCATGTGTTTTAACTGCTATAATTTTATTTAATTATAAGCAGGGAGTCTTAGAAAATAGCCCTACATCTCTTACACTGTTATCAATGTCTTTAACAGCAATCTTATCCCAATGTGTTTTTGCTAAGATGCCATAGCAGGATCCTGTGGGTTATTCACCTACACAATGCCAAATATAGCTAATGTGCACAGTTTAAATGAAGTGGGGGCTCAGCTGCTTAATGTGGTTTCCATTTTCATCTTACGTACTGAACCTTTCAATTTTCAAGCACGGGCTGGATTATTTCCGCTGGCGTCATGAGCCATTTGACAGCTGCCAAGGGCCAATGGGACAGGAGCAGCTTCTTTCAGTGCATACAATGTTAAAGTGGAAAGCGTTAAGGATAACGTATTGTATGAGTTATGCTTAAAGAGTTACTTTTTTTAAAATTCATTGGGGTTTTTTGCTGATAATGACACCTGATGTTCTAGTCCTGACTCACTGGAAGTCAGATTTTAGCTGCATTCATCTCGCAAAGTGCACAGCTATTCGAATTCCCGAATGTTCCATATTGAGTCAGACCAGAAATGTTGGGTGGTTGTATAATCTAAAATCAGGAGATTTTTTTATAGTGTGTCTGTTGTTTACAAGTACATGAAGTGCTTAAAGTGCTATTGTGTCTTCAGTATAGATCATAGAGCTATGGAATGTATTTTGGTAGGCCAATGATAACTGACATGAATGTAGCACTACTGGAGCCGTATTGCATTGCACTGGGCAGTCTAGCAATAGCTGTGAAATCTCTATGGAGAAACGGGGCTGAGTCATGCACGTTATTCACAAAACAATGTGGATGTCAATGTCTCATCGTTCCAATAAACCATGAAAAGAATGGCTGCAAAATTGCACATGTTGAAGGAAAAACATATAATCTTAGTATCTAGCTGCCTGAAATATTTATTTATGAGGCATCTCCATAATTATATATATATATATATATACATATATATATATATATATATATATATATCCAGACAAGCCAACAAACCACACTCACAGGTCTTCTTATCGTGAAAAAAGATTTATTTTAACGTTTCGGCTTCCAACTTAAGCCGTCCTCAGGAAGTGGTGGCCGAAACATTGAAATAAAAACTTTTTTCCCGATACGAAGACCTGTGAGAGCAGTTTGTTGGCTTTTCTCGATATTGACTGTTTTTTAGTGCACCAGCTCATTGTTTGCAAAGAATATATAGTTTAACTATGCTGACATATATCAGTACTGATGGCAAGACAATGCTTAGTGACTTTAAAAACAAATAAGACTCACCCCTGCACCACTTGCTGAGTATCTCAGAGAGAATATAAAGGATTCAATGTGCCTGAATCCGACAGAATTCCTCAAACTGCGATCATCCGGAACAAAAACATAAAAAAATATAGAGGACACTATCCTCTAAAAACCATAAATGTACATTGCACTTTATTAAGTGCCCCAGGAGTATGTATACAGCTACCTAGGTATAGTATTGGAGGATGGATTGTTTATAGATATCAAAAAGTACTCTTTTAAAAAAAATAACCATTTTAAAGACTTACAAACAGAATTTTACTAGGCAAAGTTATCTTATCCAAACTATTTCCTGACCAGCAAACAGATTTAAATACAGTGTGTTCTCAATATAACCTTTCTCCCTTGATCATTGATTTAATCGTAAACCATGAAACAATTTACATTTTTTCCACTTGAGGGCAGTGTATGCAACCAGAATACACACAACTTCACTGCATACAACTTTAATTTTTAATTGATGTTTAATTTAATGTTACATTTCAGTAATAGACATTCATATTTTTTGGAGGGAGGAATGCAAAGTTCCTCCATCTTAACCCAAATCCTTAACATTTGGATTTGGCTATATACAGAATCCTTTACAAAATATTTGCCTGAATTATTAACCAAGTCTGGACCCTAATTTCCATATTCAGATTTGACAACAAGAAAACAATAAATAATGACAGCAATAAAAAATCCAAATATTTTTAGAAAAGAATTGTGCCATCCAGTTGTCCAAAGCTTTAAAGTCACATGACTTTAGATCAAGGGTTTGGATTTAGTTCAGCTGAACACATAGGATTTAAAATTTTGAATGAAGTGCTAGGATTCGGCCGTAAACAGAAAAATTGTGTATAAGAAGATAATATAACGTAGCCATATCAAGCTCATGGCGTTCCGAGGGAAGAACTTCACTGACTTCTTTGTGAGATCTAGTGATGAGTGAAACTTGCTTTTGTCACTTCACCAAGTGCCAAAAAATAAAATTCATAAAGAAATTCTTTAAAAAACTATTTTTTCAGCAAAACAAAATGCACGGAGAAATGATACTACTACTACTACCATTGATGTTTTTTTCATGTAAAAAAGCTGTTTTTTTTTCCAGTGAAAACAAAGACACAGAGAAAATCGAATAAGGTTTTTTTCTGCGTTTTTTTTTTTTCCGGTTGGTATTGTGGATAAGTGGCCCAATAAAACATGGAGTAGCACTGACCTGTAATGTTGTTTCTCTGTTTCACTGATAACAATGGAACTGATATTTTCCCAGGACAGTATAATATATATATATATATATAGGTAATAGAGGATCCACACTCTCATTTTCATTTTCAAAGTGATAGTTTTTATTTTCACATCACAATCCGACGTTTCGGTCCCTCAAGGATGATCCTTGAGAAAGGTCCCCAGGAGGGACCGAAACGTCGGATTGTGATGTGAAAATAAAAACTATCACTTTGAAAATGAAAATGAGAGTGCGGATCCTCTATTACCTATACTTCAAACACTGATCGAGCGCCTCGCATTCGCCACTGTCAGAGGTGCGGGCACTCCAGAAAAGTTTATATCTATAAATATATCGTGTTGGCAATGAAACTGACCTTCAGATCTGTACAGCACATCTAACAGCTGCCATATTTATTGTAGTAGAGATGTATTTATCAGGCATGAGATATGTGAAACACATGGCACCCACCATTGTAACCGTGCCATTGTGAAACGAAAGCCAGTATGCATTTGCTTGAGTGCCATAAGCTACAAGTGGCAGGCCATGCCATAGAGGCTGCTTGAAATAGTCTGTGCTTTGTAGCTTACTGCCATATTGGCTTTTGTACATTTTGGTTTTAGAAAACTATAAACATCTATATAAGTTATATGTGCATTTCTAACTTGCACACATGAAGTCTTTCTGCCCTGTTCTATCTCAGCTTCTTTATGGAGGCCTTACACTAGTGTTGTCACCTTCTGTATACTAGAGTTGTATTTGATATATGATTTATGGGAATTGTGTCTAAACAACTCTGCCATACAGCTGATATTCTCTTGCTTATGTCTGGGGACTCTGTGCCAATGAGTCTAGTTGAACACACCTCAGGTGGCAGCGCCAACCAGGGGAGGCAAAAAGCATCTCCTGGTACCTTTAAGAGCCTAATTTCCATTTTTAAAACCAAAAATGTGGCTTTTCTAGTGCAAGAGAGTGCAATTGCCCCTTGGTCCCCCATGCAGGAAAGATAAGTGGGCGAGGGGGGGCAACATTGCAGGAGCCTCCTCAAAAACGCCCCTGCTTACAGTATGTCCATGTAATAAGAATTTTAGGAGAGAATTATTTATACAACAGATGTTTCTGTAACAGATATATTACACTACTGAAGACAAACTTGAAGCTAAGAAACATGACGGAAATAAAAAACTGGATATTTTAAGTAACCAGTACCTCTGTGTGTGCTGTTTTTAGAAAAACTGCTCCCATCAGCAGGCAATATACGTTTAATAGCACGTTTAGTGACTACACAGAGCACAGCTCTCACTGGCATAAGGGGGCCTTGGGGCACAGAAGATATAACTTTTAGGGGGAGACAGCTGTATAGTGGGCAAAAAACTAGGCACTTTATTTTTTGCACATTGCCCCCTGTTATATTGAAGAACTTGTAGCAGATTCACTAAAGGGCGAATTGTCACCAGCGACTGCTTCGCAAACATTGCACCACCTCGGCAGGCGCAGATTCACTAACACCACGCTAATTCATTAATATGCAAAGTTGCGCCCTGGGCGCCGAACGCTGGTGACTTTTTGCAAGCGTTACTTCGCAGTGCGAGCATTTCATAGAGAAGATGCTCTAAGCTTTAAGCTTAAACTGACAAATTTGTATTAGTACTGGGTCAGTTTATAAAGGCGCTTTAAAAATGGTGTTTAGCAGGCTCCGCTGCATCAGACTGGATTGGGTGGATTGTTTAAATAATAAATTAGTCTGAAAACCCTAAGTAATATTTTCAGGTAGTGTAATGACATGATTACTATGGGAAAGAAATGTTTCTGGGAATAATCATTGTTAAAGGTGGCCATACACAGGACTTCTCGATACCTACAATATCTATTGTGCAGGTTTGAAAATTCTGAGGTCTCCAATGTCCCCCATTATCAGCCGATCATTGGCCTGAGGGGTGTGGGCAAACAATCAGTTCTTCTCTATTTGACACAACACCTTGCTGACTTGCTGGGGAAGGATCTGCTCATTTGGTTTCCATAAATGAAGCCAGTTCTGCTCAGTTCACATTAGGAGGAGATTATGTCTTGTGCCACTTTCCAGCAAAATCCTGCCTGCCATTGTACCCAACATCATGTAATGTCAATGGTTTATAACTGTGAAGTTTAAAGGAATTGTTCATTATGAAAATAAAAACTTGGTAAACAGAATTGGCATAATCTAGGGAGACATAAAATTCTAAAATCCTTATATGCGTCATTTGTCTCATTACGTATTTCTTTTGCACCTTTATAAAGGGGTTGTTTACCTTTACATTAACTATTTAGTTATAGAATGATCAGTTCTAAGAAACTTTCAATTGATTTGCCTTCTTTTATCTCTCTCCAGTCTCTGATTCAAATCAGTGCATGGGGTAATTAGGACCCTAGCAACCAGCTGAAACTGCAAACTGGAGAGCTGCTGAATAAAAGCTAAATTATACAATAACCACAAATAATAAATATGAAAAGCAATTGCAAATTGTCTCAGACTATCACTCTAAAAGTTAACGCATCGGTAAACAACCCTTTTCACTGTTCTCGTCCCACATTAGGCAGCATTGTAGGTAATATTTGTTGTATAACACAGTAATATGTTTAGGATATGTGTTGCCAGACTTCTGTAAATAGGGTTTTTCTTCCTTGTAAATATGCGATTTCGCTCATGTGGATTATTCCTTGTAAATTCAAATAAAAGTCAAATATAATAACTAAGATGCCTATATCTCTATAGAGGATACGTTTTTAATATATTACAGAGTTGTGTATATTTTACAATTCTCTGTGAAGAGAGGAAAAAGAAGTATAATTCTATTTTGTTGCCGCAGATACTATAGATTGACAGGTTATGCACTTTATAAATTGGCGATTGAAAAAGCAACGTTATGTCACAATGCAGAATGATTACCGCTAATATGTCGATGGGAGTCTTTCTTTTACAATAGATGTATCATAAAATAATCTGATGCTTTTGTCTGTGCGATGCTGTTGATAATAAAGTGTGCTTGTTATTATTTGACATGGTCTTCGACTGATTCCTGATTTTTCATAATACATATGAAGAGTAAGCCTTGGGGTTTCAACATGTTCTTTTTTCTATATTTTTAATTTGTTCTGACCCTAAAACCCTTAGAGTAATAAAAAATGGGGTTATTTAATAAAAGGCACTAAGTTTGCCCATGTGCGGTACCCTACAGCAACCAGTCAGCAGATGGCATTTACTGGTCACCTGTTTAAATCAAGCATCTTATTGGTTGCTGCTCTTGAGCAAACTCAGTGCCTCATAATACGTATGGGGATAAAGTAGAAGGAAAGGCTGAGCTTACTTGGCGGTGCCAAATGTTAGGCACCCCCAAGTGATAGGGCCACTGCTCCTATCAGCAGAAAACTGCACCAGTCCGGAAGTTCTTCCTGGAGCACTACAGAGGACTTGGCTTCTTTCCTCATGGCCACAGGGCCACAAATGTAGAGTAAAAAATCTAAGTTTGTTTACATTAAATAATAAACATCTCCTAGAGGCCCTATGCATTTCGTGCCCCTAAATCACTTAGTCATGGACTGGGGCTAAACAAATTTCCTTCTGGGTAGTAACCCATGGAAACCAATGGATGAACAGTGTTTATATATGGCCTCCACGTGTCTATGGAACTTGTCTGGATCTGTCTTTAAAGGGATACGGTCATGGGAAAAAAAATGTTTTCAAAATGAATCAAAGTTATATAGTGCTGCTCCAGCAGAATTCTGCACTGAAATCCATTTCTCAAAAGAGCAAACAGATTTTTTTATATTCAGTTTTGAAATCTGACATGGGGCTAGACATATTGTCAATTTCCCAGCTTCCCCAAGTCATGTGACTTGTGCTCTGATAAACTTCAATCACTCTTTACTGCTGTACTGCACGTTAGAGTGATATCACCCCCCTCCCTTTTCCCCCCAGCAGCCAAACAAAAGAACAATGGGAAGGTAACCAGATAACAGCTCCCTAACACAAGATAACAGCTCCCTGGTAGATCTAAGAACAGCACTCAATAGTAAAAACCCATGTCCCACTGAGACACATTCAGTTACATTGAGAAGGAAAAACAGGAGCCTGCCAGAAAGCATTTCTCTCCTAAAGTGCAGGCACAATCACATGACTGGGGGCAGCTGGGAAATTGACAAAATGTCTAGCCCCATGTCAGATTTCAAAATTGAATATAAAAAAATCTATTTGCTCTTTTGAGAATTGGATTTCAGTGCAGAAATCTGCTGGAGTAGCACTATTAACTGATGTGTTTTGAAAAAAACATGTTTTCCGATGACAGGATCCCTTTAAGGACCAAACTAAATGTTGAAGTTATAAACTTTCCAAAAGGATCATGGAACATCAGATGAGCACATTTCAATTGCTAAAATCTTTAGAGGCTGTCCAAGGGAGCCATCTTCTACTTGAGTTCATATTTTGATAAGTGGCCTGGAAAGGTCCTTTGCTAATGTAACACCGAAAGTAATAGTAATCCAGACTTACATCCAAGTCATTTCATATTCACTAAATGTACTTTCCTTTGTAAAGCATCGCTGTATAACATGTAAGGAACGTCTAGTAGCTTTAATTCACAGGCAAAGTGCCCTCATTCTGAATTACTACTCAGTTAGGTAATACCTAAAAGTGATGTATGGTTTTTATGTACTTGACACTTTTTAAATAAATGACATTAGAATATTTTTCTGTAACATGATTCAACATGGTATAGGTTCCCATCACTACAGGTGGGTGGTTACAGAGACAAATAACAGAGAGAGCACTGCCAAGAATTATAGCCAGACTTTTCCCTGAGTGGATAGGAATGAATGCCATTAGAGTTTGTTTATTTCTGCCTTTTAGATCATTAAATCAGAATTATGGTTATTTTTACATCAGCATGTTCTAGCATATGGAAGAGTGACTTGCCCAAGGACATTATGAGTTGACTCATGAGGTGAGCTGAGGATTCAATGAGTTCAGTGATGTATTGTAACTGTAAAGAATAACAAATTAACTCTACACCTGGGGGCACATTTACTTAGCTCGAGTGAATGAACAGAAGAAAAAATACTTTGAATTTCGAACGTTTTTTTTGGCTACTTTTGGCTCCATCGAATTGGCTAAAAATCGTTCGACCATTCGATAGTCGAAGTACTGTCTCTTTAAAAAAAACTTCGACCAACTACTTTGCCAACTGAAACTTACCGAGTTACAATGTTAGCCTATGGGGAAGGTCCCCATAGGCTTTCTTGCAAATTTATGATCGAAGGAATTTCGTTCGATTGATGGATTAAAATCCTTTGAATCGTTCGGTTTGAAGGATTTAATTGTTCGATCGAACGATTATTCCTTTTGATCAAACGAATAGTGGTAAATCCTTCGACTTCAATATTCAAAGTCGAAGGAATTAACTCCGATAGTCGAATATCGAGGGTTAATTAACCCTCGATATTCGACCATTAGTAAATGTGCCCCCTGGTGTTCTGTCAGGAATAAATAAGTATGTACATCCTACTGGATAGCTGAACTATCTGTGTGCACCATATGAATATGTTAATTGTTGAATAAGAGAGGTGCAGGTTGTTTTGCCTTACAATGAGCGAAGTTTTTCACCAAGGTTTGCCACAAAAACGACTCCCATAGACCCCAATGGGTGAAAACATTTGTCGAGAGTACTTTGTCACGCGTCAAAAACATAGACTCCAATGCATTTTGGCAAATTGTCACTGTTTTGTGAATTTTTGGTGAAGCGAAATGGGTCAGATTTGACAATCACTAATTCCTAGTGATGGTGAATTGGCAAGTTGCTCTGATTATTGCACTAAACAATTATATGTACAGCTTGTACCAAAAAAAAAATACCCCAGACTTGTTTAAAGGAGAAGGAAAGCTACCAAGGCAGTTTACTGGCAATATATTAGCCAAAACAGTGCAAGTTAGAACACTATATATTTTTCTGTAGAATGCTTTATCATACCTTAGTAAACATCTCTAGAAGCTCTCTCTGTTTGTTTAGGATAGCAGCTGCCATATTAGCTTCGTGTGACATCACCTCCTGCCCAAGTCTCTCTCTGCTCACTCATACATGTAGGTCTGGGTGACAGGTCGACTTTAAGGTGGCCATACACATTACAGTTATGATCATTCCAATCATTCATTTTCATTACAAACGTTAAGAGCTGAAATGTACAGGTAGAAACAATAACATTCTATCTTTATCTGACTACTCAGAAATATCAAAGTCCGGGCGCCTCCAAAGGCATCCAATCAAATCCATCTTGGACAATCGGCAAGACAAACAAGATGTTTTCCGATATTGGCACCTCGTCTCCCACCATACACACCCAAAATATCGCACGTGTTTGGCCACCTTTAGGGGTATAGGTTTTAAAGGTTTTTTTCTACCATGACTACACTCACTTTTTAAAAAAATAAATTCCCCTCATTTATTAAAAAATCTGAATACAAAAGTCTAAATGAATAAAAGCTTGAAACAAATACAAATGTGATAAATTCGAAATCCTTGTTTTTGTAGGAATATTCAGGTGATGGCAAGTGAAAAAAAACCTTGCTCCCACTCACTACTATATGACCTCACACTGAAGAATTTGTTTCTTGGTTTTCACGTAATAAATCGAGAAAAAAATTAGTGGTTCAGAGCTAAAATCAAATTTGATTTGGGTAAAAGAAGAAAAAGAAATACTAACTTTATTAAATTGGCCCCTTAGAATGATACACAATTGTAGGTGCTCCAGCCACCTAACCCTATATGTCCTAAAACAATGATAGGAGAGTACTGTAGAATAAAAAAGAGAAAATTACAATTAAAGGCAAACAATATTGTCAGTACAAGTATAGGATCCCTTATCCGGAAACCCGATATCCAGAAAGCTCCAAATTACGGAATGGCTGTCTCCCATAGACTCCATTTTATCCAAATAATCCAAATTTTTAAAAATGATTTCCTTTTTCTCTGTAATAATAAACAGTAGCTTGTACTTGATCCCAACTAATTAATTCTTATTGGAAGCAAAACCAGCCTATTGGGTTTATTTAATGTTTAAATGAATTTCTGGTAGTGTTAAGGCATGAAGACTCAAATTACGGAAAGATCCGTAAAAACCCCCAGGTCCTGAGCATTCTGGTTCACAGGTCCCATACCTTTATAATTTACTTGTTTCATAAAGAACTTTTCCCTACACATTTCCCTTAAAACTAGTACTGTGAATAAAGAGAAGAAATACAATAAATGACAAATTAAGAGAGCAACCTTTTTTTTTCAATCATTATATAGGAATTTCACCCCCAAAGTGTCCCTAAAAGCTTTGCTTAATATCTCCCTCAATGACCAACAATGATAATTACCTTTGGAATGGCAGTAGGACAATGAAGAGGGAGACCCCACTTACTGCAGCACATATTTGTGATGCAAATTAAGAAGAAAGTTCCCTCAAAAAGGGAGAATTATGTAAATGTATGTAAAGGTAGAAGTATGCTTTAACCCTTTAATCAAAGACTGTAAAAAATGATCTCTGTCTATACTATCACCAATTTTATACTTGTGCCTGATATGAAGAACAGAAAATACTTTTTCTCATACAGTAACTTTGCAGTTCTTCTTTTCAATGCAATTCCATTGCATTGGTCTCAGAAACACCACATTTAGGAGATTGCACAATGCCTATTCGCCCCAAACAGGAAGCTGTCTATGTCAGAAGTCACTGAGCTCATTCAATCATTTCCAAAATAACATTTCATAATCTGCACTTTTACTGGGTTTTAGGGACCTGCTGGGGGTTTCCAGGCTCTGTTCGCTTGATAGTTTGCCAAGCTATGACCAGAAATGAAAGAAAGCCACAGAAGGACCCAAAGTCTGGAGAATGATGTACAATCGATTTGATGTGACTCCTTTAACAGTAGTGTTCATACAACTTCTCCTGTTACTGAGAGGCTCTGACTTTTCCCTTTAATTTACAGTAAACTACAGGTGCCAAAAAAGGAACTTTTGTGCAATATTTTGGAAACAGGGTGCCCAGTGAATTGGGTGGGTCATAGATTTCAGTATCAATCATGTTTGCACATTTTAATTCAAATTTAGGATGAGATGTTGTTTTTTTTATGTTGTGTTAAATGTTTAAGTTAAGTTAAGTGTTTGCATGCACATTGTGTTGGTGTTGTCTTCAATGTATCCACAGTGCCTGAGCACACAGTGTATAGGGTACATTGACTCCCCCTTTGGTTTTATTATAGTGGGAAGGTGTATTATCTGCTGTCAAGTCATAAACAATGCAAACCTATCAAAATTCAAACAAATGTTCCATCTAAAGGTAACATGTATGTACGCAGTGCATATGAGGGGCCACACGCAGTTTGGCATCCTTTTCATTGTTCCGATCATCTATTATGAAGCATTGCAGATTGAATTTTTAAACCTGCCCAATCCCTGAACGAACTTGTTTCCATAAAACATCGATTTTGCTCATGATTGGCAGACCACCTTAAACGCACAGGTAATCCTACAAAACTTTGTTTAGTACCTTTGGCATTTGCCCTATCGCAACTCTTATCAACATAATAGTAAATATTGTCATTTCACAACCGTTTACCTTAAAGGGGAACTATCATGAAAATGGAAATTGAATATAGCTCCATTTCATGGAAATGAGAAACTTACTAAATATGATCAATTAAAACTTCTGACAGTTTCTGAAATAATCAACTCTCCCCCTCTCAGCATATGTCTCTCTTCATTTCCTATTCATCGAAGAGTCGGATTTTGATTGACCATCTGGTTTACTACATTTTTTGTGGGACTCCCTTTGCCTAGAAGATGTATTTAATCTCTTTCAATTATAACCGACTCCAGCACACATTCTGCATGTGGAGAGACAGGATTTGTGCTGGTTTGTTATTTTAATGGCGTTAGCTTTAATGTATCTTCTAGGCAAATGGAGACCTAACTGTAAATTAAAATCTGGCTCCTCCATGAAGAGGGAATGCAGAGAGACAGATGCTGTGAGGGTGATAGGGTTCCTTATTTCCGTGAGATGAAGCTTATATTAAATCTGACTTCTCTGTGAAGAAAGAATGAAGAGAGTCAGGTGCCGTGAAGGGGATAGGGAAGAGTAAATTGATTATTTCAAAAACAGGACTGAATTTTTAATTGATTCAATTTAGAAAGTTTATTTGTGAGGTTGTGTTACAAAAAAATGCATATTCCAAATGCAACAGGAAACAGGAAGAAGTGTAGGAGTAAAACACAAAGCAATGCCCTGTCATTGACTGTTGAAACCCAGCATGCATGTGTGCCCTTGGTTTATGTGTCAGCACAATGGGGCAAATTTACTAAAGTGTGAAGCGGCTAATGCTAGCGCAAATTCACCAGCGTGACGTCATTTCGTTACTTCGCCGATTTACTAATGGGTGCTGACGTAAATTCACTAGCGAAGTGGACCTACTCTAGCGCTACTTCACACCCATATGCCAGGCGGAGTTGCACTATGGTGAAGGGACGTATCTACGCTAATTCACTTAACTTGCGCATTTTACTGAACGTTACCTCTTGTGCCAGACTTGCCTTCGCCACCTTAGACCAGGCGAAGTGCAATAGAGTAGATAGGGCTTGCTTCAAAAAAAAAGTTGAATTTTTTTCTAAGTCCCAAAAAACGCCTGCGTCTTTTACTTTTTTAAAGGTGATTGGCTGAAAAAGATCGTAAATTTTGTTGGGGGTACCCTCCTTCCCCCCTACGTTTCCTAACATATGGCACCTAAACTATACAGTGGGCACATGTATAGGGCAATATAACAACGTTATTTTATTTTATGAAGCTTTCCCAGGCTTGTGTAGTGTAATGTATTTGCTGCTACATATACGTCCATTGTACTTTAACTTGGCGCCGTGTGCAAATTAGGCATTGCTAGTGTAACTTTGCTTTGCTTGACAAATTAAAGCTAGCGCAACTTTGCTACCTTTCGCCTCCCTGAGCGCAACTTCGGATTTTAGTGAATTAGCGGTGCCCTGGCGAGGTGCGGCGCTAGCGTATTTCTGTCGCTTAGTGAATTTGCCCCAATGCTTCCTGGGTACCAGAGGGAAAGGCTTTACTGCTTAAGATGGCAGTGTTTCATCAGGAGATTATGAAATGTGATATGTTTTTACAGAGACCTGCAATGTTCAGGGGTAGAGTGTCCCTTCAAATTGTACACTATGGGGCCTATTTATTGTGCTGTATAAAACATTGGAGAAAAACATCACTGGGGATGTTGCCCAAAGCAATCAATCAGCAATTTGATTTCAAAAGTCACCTACACGTTAGAAAAGAAAAGCAAAGAACTGATTGGTTGCTATGGGCAACATAACCGGTGATGTTTTCCTCCAATGTTTTACGCAGCGTAAGAAATAGGCCCCTATATAATGTAAAATATTTTGCAAACCTAAGGCGAATAGGGACCAGAAACCACCAGGACATTTAAGAAATCCTTACAGTGCTTTCCAGATGGTGGCTCAACCAGAGATAAGAATAGAAGATAATTACGTATTGTCAGCACATAGCTTGCTGACTCATGAGGCTTGTGATCTGAGCCTGATTGTAGCAAATCCAATCTGCACAAACACCCAGTCTGGGTCAAATCAAAACTATATGATTGCCATAAGTCTGTGGCAAATTTAGTACAGCCATGCTGGTTATTAGTGGTGCATTGCAAATCACAGTAAATCAGACCAGGTGAAATATGTCAACGTACTGTATATACAGACTGTTTGTACAGCATCCTTAGGCAACTGCCACACCAGGCGGATTTTAAGCCCCTACACTCCAATCAGATTCTTGAAGGGATTCTGTCATGATTGTTATGATGTAGTTTTCATTTCTAAATTACACTATTCACACTGCAAATAATTCACTCTACAATATAAAATGTAATTCCTGAACCAGCAAGTGTTTTCAAGTTGTAATATTGGTGTGTAGGCGCCATCTCCGGTCATTGTGCCTGGTCATGTGCTTTCAGAAAGAGCCAGCACTTTAGGATGGAACTGCTTTCTGGCAGGCTGTTGTACGCAATGTAACTGAATGTGTTGCAGTGGGACCTGAATTTTAATACTGAGTGCTGTTCTTATGTCTACCAGGCAGTTGTTATCTTGTGTTAGGGAACCACTGTCTGGTTACCTTCCCACTGTTCTGTTGTCATGCTTCTGGAGGGGAAAGGTTGGTGGGTGATATCACTCCTGCAGTACAGCAGTAAAGAGTGACTGAAGTTTATCAGTTTATAGCACAAGTCACATGACTGGGGGCAGCTGGAAAACTGACAATATGTCTAGCCCCATGTCAGATTTCAAAATTAATGTAAAAAAATCTGTTTTCTCATTTGAGAAACAAATTTCAGTGCAGAATTCTGGAGCAGCACTATTTACTAATGACAATATTCCTTTAATGTGCCTGCACCCAGAACTTCTGTGTTGGCTCAGGTGCACAGAGAGGATCTCAGCTCAAAACATGCAGGTATCAGAACCCGCTCCATGTGCCTGCACCCTGGGCCGACGCAGTGGTTTCAGGTGCAGGAACATCAGAAAGCTGAGAGGAGAATAGGAGCTGAGAATCCACCTGGTGTGGCTGTATCCTATGGTTAAAGTATTTCATTTATACAATAATTTGTGGGGATTTAGCAAAACACTTGGGTAATGCTAGAACAGCAAAGAGTTTATTCTAGGTCTAGTAACTTGTAGCAACTAATTGGAAGTTTGCTTTCAAACAACACATCAGTAAATTGTACCTGGTGGTTGGTTCCTATGGGTCGCTAGTAATGAAGCAAATCTATTATCTGCTATTATATTACGCAAAAATGGGTTTTAGGCAAGGGATTTATCTAATCTTCCATTCAGGTTTCATAGTAGCACATTGCTCCATACATAAGCTGCCTAGAATGGTACAGGCTCCTGTGTTGGAAAATGTTAAAAGCGCAGTATAACTTTGTGTAAAGTGATCGGAGTTGCTACAATCAGTCAGAGCAGACTTGAAGAGGGGAATTTCAGTTGCATTGCGTCAATTTGCTTGTGGAAATCCAGAAGAAAACAGCAGCTGGTTTCCTAACTTGCAAATGAGGTTTTCTAAATGGTAAGTTTTATTGGGAAATTTGCTGTAATAAATGATGTTACCACTTGGGGGAAGTGTTGTCTGCCTTTTGGCAAGAGTCCTTAAACTCAATTATGCAGGTGACTGGTTAATACTCTCTCACCCCAACCTTTAATCTTCTGTTGTTCTGGCGTGCTGTGTGTCAGTGTTTATTCTGCTTCATGGACAAATAGGCTGGAATACCACTTACCTTGAGAAGTTTAGGACCGTTAGCGTGTATTTTTCTTAAAATCATTATAGATACCTACTACTGTGATATTTTCTGACACCAAAGTGATCGACATTTCCATCCTCTCCCATGATCTCCGTCTGCAGTATGATCTGATCTTTGCCCCAGGGAAAAACGATTGGATCAGCCCAGTTTGGATTGTGTGTGGTTGGCCAAAACAGGCAAAGATCTGCTCAACTGACAGCCTCACTAAGTAAGGAGATATTACAATGTATGTCCAGATTAATTCCCATGGAAACATCAGGAATGGTGATCTTGCACTGCTCCTCTAATTCTCTGTCTGTATAATCAATACTTATATATCCAGTACAACATTATGGGGCAGATTTACTAAAGGGCGAAGTGGCTAACACTAACGTCAATGCGCTAGCATTACCGCCCATAGGGACGTTGTCAATTTAGAAACGTGCGCAGGTGCCTTTTCGCTAGCGAAAGAAATAGACGCTATCTACCGCCAGGTGACTTTTGGCGAATGGACGTTACTCTGGAAATTCACTAAAATGCTAAAATTTACTGGACGTTACCCCTTTTGCCAGCTCAGACCAGGCGAAGTGCACTGGAGTGTATAGATCTTCCTCAATCCTCTGCTACTTACATCATATTATGTGAGTGGAAAAAGCATCAACGTTCAAAAAACGCTGGCGTCTTTTCCTTTTTTCAAAGTGATAGCCTGCAAAAGTCCTAAAATTTTTTTTTGGGTTACCGGTTTCCCCCATACATTTTCTAATATATGGAACATTAACTATACAGTGGGCTCATGTGTAGGGCATTATAACAACTCTATTTTCTTTATTAAGGTTCCCTGGACGGGGGCGTGGCCAACTGCTGCATGTGAGAGGACGTGTATCGGCTCAGCTCTGTTCCCAGGGCGCAATAACCCTGCAGATCCCCTGACACAAACTTGCAAACACGGATCACCAGAACCCCAACTGCGAGCCCTTACCGCAGAGACTACTCATGGGTCAGAATCAGGCCCAGAAGCGCGCCTCTGAGGCCGCATCACGCCTGGAAAAATATGCCCGGGATGGCAAAGCAAACCAAGATGGCGTCGGAACCTCTAACCACGAGGACGACGAGCTGGACCAAGAACAAGTGCAGCAGCCGACCCTCTTTGACATTATGACGGAGATCAAAAACACGAAGGAGGCCTGCACTGCGCTAATTAATACGAAAACAGATGAGATTAGGCTCGATCTGTCCATTATCAAGCAGGACCTCCAGAAGCTGCGCGAGCGCACGACCGCAGCAGAACAAAGGATCAGTGATCTGGAAGACACGTGTGCTCCGCTTCCCCAGGCCCTGCAGAGCCTGAATAAAGAAATGGCTGCCTGTATACAAAAAACTGATGACCTGGAAAACCGCCTTCGCAGAAATAACATAAGGATGGTCAGGTTTCCAGAAAGGGCGGAGGATGGATCCTCGGAGGAGTTCGTGACTAACTGGCTGGTGACTACATTTGATCGTAACAAACTGTCGGCGACCTTTGCGGTGGAACGAGCGCATAGGGTCCCCTCACGGCCCCCCCAGCCTGGGGCTCCCCCGAGGCCCCTCCTGGCGCGCCTACTAAATGCCATGGATAGAGACACCATCCTAAGGCTGGCTCGGGAAAAGAACACTTTACACTACCAGGATTCCAGGATCTCTATCTATGCAGATTTCTCGTCGGAGGTCCAGAAGCTGAGGGCCAAGTTCCAGGATGCCAAGCAGAGGCTGCGAGCAGAGAACCTGCAGTACGCCATGATGTATCCTGTTTGTTTTTTGGCCCTTTTGCCTTTTTCTTTAGTTTTTCCCTATGCTCCATTATCCTGTTGGCTTTCCTTTTTTGCCATCCCACCTGGTCCCTTCATGTGCCGGTTTTGACCCCCTGTGACGCATATGATCCCGGCCTCTCCTTAACCAACTGGGCCTTCTTCGTAGCACTGCTACAGTACCACCCGGATGTGCTGGACTATGGACACAGGACTCAACACGACACCCTGGGCAGGTTGTATATGGCCTTTCTTTTCTTACCTTGCAGGAGGATCCCTAAGGCACTATTCTCTGTAGACTCAGGGGTACAATACCTCATCGTGGCGCTACCACTAGCCCCGGGAGAGAGGAGAGAGGGCGGCCTGAGTTCTAGCACCCACCTCTCAGCTCTTTTGGGCCTAAGTAGGCCTTACACCCCCCCAGTGTTGTTCGAGCAACGCATTTAGAAACTTTGTGGTTTGTGTATGGGTTACAAGTTCTGCCTGCGTTTAATGGTGGAAAGGGAGGGAAAGGGTTGTTGGGGAATTCACAAATGTTACGTTATAAATGTTGTATATGTCACATGCTCAAGTCAGGAATGCACGAATACTTTGCGGGTAGACATGTCCAAAATGGGGTCTAGGGCCCCGAGACACCCCGGGATGTTAGTTAAGCTCACACGACTCCATGGCAGTTAACATACTCTCTTGGAATGTCAGGGGTATGAATAACCCTATAAAAAGGAAACTAGTGTTGGATTTCTTGAAGCAGAACAGCGCCCATATTGCCCTGCTGCAGGAAACCCACCTAACGGGGAGTAGAACGTTGGCGCTCCGCCGTCCGTGGGTGGGGTGGGCATACCACTCCACCTACTCGAATTACTCCTCGGGGGTCTCTATACTAGTCCACAAGCAAGTCCCCTTTAAAATGCTTCATTTGCGTTCAGATATAAAAGGCCGCTACCTGTTCCTACATTGCATGGTGGGCCAAACTGAGTTATTACTGGCTAACTTTTACATCCCACCCCCGTATGCAGACACCTGTATCAAAGAGTGGACCAAATACCAAGTAGACTTCCCCCGGGCCATCCCTGTATGTGCAGGGGATTTCAACACGGTCATGAATCCCAGCATGGACAGAGTGAGGCGGGCAGGCTCCCAAGTACTGGAGGTGCGCTCCAACTTAAAGCTTCTTATGCAGGAGCTTGGTCTCTTGGACCTGTGGAGATGTCAGCATCCAAATGTTCTCCAGTATTCCTGCTATTCCACATCCCACAGTGTACTATCTAGGATAGATATGCTGTTTACTACAGCGGCATTTGCCACTAGGGCAGAAACATCTAGGTATTTACCCCGGGGCATATTGGATCACGCCCCCCTGCTCACCCCGCTCAATCTATCCCAGCCCCCAGCCCGGATGAGATGGTCCTTTAATCCGATTTGGTTTACTATACTTAATAATCAGCAGGATCTGGATAATGCTATCAACACCTTTTTAGAAGCTAATCTTGGCTCTACTGACACACTTACACTCTGGGAAGCACTCAAGGCATATATTAGAGGGGTCCTCAATGCTCAGATCACCTGCCATAAACAAAGATCCAGGGCTGCCACAGCAGTGCTTGAAGCTCAAGTGGCTGGGGCGGACTGGGAGGCAAGTCGACATCCGTCGGATTCTAACTTACAGGCCCTAAAACAATTACAGGAGCAATATGCACAACACATGTGGGAGAGGGCACACCGTAAACATCTTTTCTCAAAGATTAACATCTTTGAGCACGGTGAGAAAGCTGGTAAAATGCTTGCATACATGGCCAAACACCAGGGGGGCCCTGACCCTATAACAGCCCTTCAAGACGCGACAGGGCAGCTCAAAACAGATCCACTAGAAATAGAAAACATACTTGTAGCCTTTTACAGGGAATTATACTCCTCCAAACTGACAGCTACCCAGGATGTTATCCAGCAATTCCTAAACCGATTAGGCCTGCCCAAAATGGATGGGGAGCATAGCAGGTTCCTCGACATGGCAATCACCTCGGAGGAGATCACTAGTGCCATAGATTCATTCCCTCAGGGCAAAGCGGCAGGTGCTGATGGCCTGCCTGTGGAGCGCTATAAGAGACACATTAGAGTCCTGGCCCCTATCCTTCAGAGAGTTTACTCGGAAGCACTGGCCCAGGGTAGGTTACCCCCCTCAATGTACGAGGCGGCAATTGTATTGATAGGCAAGCCCGGTAAAGACTTACATAAATGTGAGTCATATCGCCCAATTTCACTTCTGACGGCAGACGTAAAAATACTAGCGAAGGTCCTGGCAAATCGCCTAGCTAAGGTAATAACCTGCCTGGTGGGGTGTGACCAAACAGGGTTTATACCGGGTAAGACAACGGCTATTAACCTCAGGAGACTATACCTTAATTTATCCATGTCACACCCTAACAGTAAGACGAGGGCAGTGGCGGCACTTGATATTGCCAAGGCCTTCGACACTGTGGAATGGTCATATCTCTGGGAGGTGATGTCCATAATGGGCTTTGGAACATTGTTTACTATGTATGTTAAACTACTGTATGCACAACCTAATGCTTTTCTTAGAGTGAATGCAAGCTCCTCGGCCCTCTTTAGCCTGGGACGGGGTACTCGGCAGGGGTGCCCCCTGTCCCCCTTGCTGTTTGCCCTGGCAATCGAGCCATTCGCCCAGGCAGTGAGAATTCACCCGGATATAGTTGGCCTTAGCGTAGGGCATAAGATGGAAAAAATCCAGCTTTACGCAGACGATACACTGATATACCTGGGGGACAGGGGCTCCTCACTTACTACCTTGACCAATCTTACAGCCCAATTTGGTGCCCTCTCCGGGCTGTGTGTTAGCCCCACAAAATCGGTCCTGTTCCTCTTAGACCCGCTGACCGACTCTGAAAATCTCGCACACTGCCCTTTGCAGTTGGTGAAACAGTTTACCCTACTTAGGGATACAGGTCGCCCTACCGGTGAAACATTACTACCTACACAATGTGGAACCCTTGCTCGCCTGGGCTAAAAACAAGACCGACCTATGGGCGAAGCTCCCACTAGGCCCAATGGGCCGCATACAACTGATCAAAATGCTAGTCACCCCAAAGATACAGTATCCCCTCTGGCATTCCCCGATTTGGATTGAAAAAAAAATTCTTTACAGCTCTCAATAATACTCTCAGAAGCTTTATATGGGGGAATGGCCGTAGTAGACTCTCCTTTGAAATCTTAAGACTCCCCACAACAGGCAGGGGGAATAGCATTTCCAGACATGTTCCAGTATTATATCTCAGCCCAGTTAGCCCATTGCAGGCAGTTGCTTCCCCACACTGCAGATGAGAGCCTCCTGCGTCTTTGGTCCGCAGTTACCCCACAATTTGAGACGCCATTCCAGGGCCTGCTAGCCAGAGGCTCCCCCAGAGGGCACTCACGAAGTCATCCCATACTTAATCTGCAAAGGAAAGTGTGGTCTATTGCGCATAGGCAGATAGAATTCTATTCCATGCATCCCCACACCCCAATTACGAATAATTCAGCTTTTCCAACGATGCGTCAGGTGGAGCTCCATAAAGTGTGGGCAACTGAGAATCTGACCGTTATAGGCAAGGTATGGGGGGAGGGCAGTCCAGTCCCTTTTAAGACTTTGAAAACCGAACACCTCCTTCCTAATTCACAGTGGCTGACATACAGTGCCATCTGTTCAGCACTGACCAAGCACAACAAAACCAAGCCCATCCAAGTTGGCTGTTCCCTGCTGGCACGAGCTATAGAAGCTACTACGCACAAAGGGCTGGTGTCTAAACTGTACAAGGTAACGCAAAAGCACAGGGCTGAACGCTACATGATCAAAGCACTGGGAAAATGGGACCTTGACCTAGTTTATCTCACTGACGCCCAATGGGCCCAGGCCCTAAAGGTACCCTCACTGGTCTCCCTCAACTACAAGTACAGGCTAATACAACTCTACATACTGCATAGGGCGTACTACACCAAAACTAGATTGCATATAATTAATCCGACTATATCCCCTCTGTGCAACCGTTGCAACCTCCACCAAGGCACTTTTTTGCATACGATGTGGGACTGTACCCACCTAGTACAATACTGGTCCACTATATTGGACACTCTGTCCCAACAGATAGGTCTCCCCGTACCCAAAGATCCCAAGATGTGCCTTCTGGGGATTATGTCTACCCATGATATTCCTTCTGAAGCAGCTGTACCTACAAAGAGTCTTATTCCTAGCTAGAAAAGGTATTACTTGTCATTGGAAAAGCTCTGACCCCCCGACATTTGAACACTGGTATAACTCAGTCCGAGATCTACATAATACAGAACATGTTATATGTAAAAAAAAATGGTAACCTCCCTCAATATGAAGTTGTGTGGGGCTCCTGGCTCAAGGCGCAGGAGGGAGTTATGGCCTAGGGTGTAGCTTATTATTTCGTGTAACCTGCATCTCTATCCCTGTTACTATACGGCTGAAGTGATAACCTGTGTATGTGATTATAAGAATATGGCATGTTTACCTATGTCTTGTATTTGTTTACCTGCTTTTCAATAAAAACCTTCTTGAGCAAAAAAAAAAAAAAGGTTCCCTGGACATGTGTAATGTAATGTATTTGCTGCAACATATAACATTCGCCATATGCAAATTAACCTGAGTGCAAGACCTCTAGCGAATTTGCGTGAGGCAGAAATAAACGCTAGCGCATCTTCAATTTGAATTGCTCGCTTTGCCAAAGAAACACTATAGAAAATTTGCCAGCGTCCGGCGCCCAGGACAAAACTCCGCATTTTAGTAAATGAGTGTTGTTTAAGCGAATTTTCAACTGGCGAAGTGTTGCGATGTCTGTTGGTCACTTATAAATCCATTTAGTTTTGATGATATTATAAACCTAATAAACCTGGAAAGGTGTCTCAGTTGAAAGAATCTGATTTCCATCACAGACACAGGTACCTTCTAATATACATACTGGTCATCTGGATAAGTCATATCCACTTGTCTGGGCAGGTTCTTTAACTTCAAGGTCTAAGATCTGATCTCATGAGGATTAACCTGGACTAGAATATTGTTAGGGCTGGATTCGACAATGGGACACCCCAAAGTCAGCTATTGCTTGCAGCCCTGGTTTTCAGTGACCTTCCCATCATCACTGCAATTCACAGGCCACTGCCACTTGTATATTGCACTCAGCTCCTGACTGGCCCTAATGGTTACAATGGAGTTGCAGCTTGGACCGGGTCTATGTGTCCTTCCCACAGTAAAACAAGGGAGTGAACATGCAGTGTTGCTGTTTTAAAACAAAGCAAATTAAAAGGTTTTTAATAGCAATGCTGGAAGCTGTCATTTAATACCTGAAGTTCTCCTGAACCTTATCCCTGTTCCAGTATAATGCCCCCAAGCTGATGAATCTTGGAAAGAATTTACAATCTACGGGAAAAGTGCTGTTTTGATGTTCCTCTAGGCCTGGGAATTCTATTTGCATCCTGTTGATTACATGTCACCCATAGCCATACTGATAAGTGAGTGTGACACCCATGGTAACTGTGCATATCTTATAAGTCCTTCACCAAACGTGAACTCGTGAGATAAACTCATATCAACCACATACCAGGAGTTACCAGCCACAGCCCACCGTCCATTTCTGTTCTCAAGGTCCCCCACTAATTCTGTCAAAGTCATTTCTTACATTAAATATTTTTACATATCCGGATTTAATCTTTTTCATGGAGTTTATTCTATATTGTGGCATCCGAAAAAAATAAAAATTCCCTTTTTTCACACAAACACCATATTTATTTTGTATTGCTGAAAAGTGTAAAATCATTGCTTAGTCCCAGTGTCAGACTGAGGTGTTTGGGGCGTGCCATCACAATGGCCCCCACCCCATTTGCGAATTTCTCCTTCTGCCACCAACCTATGCCTACACCCAATTCCTACACCCAATTCCTTACACTTTGTGGTGCTCACCGCATCATATTCCTTACACTTGCACCCCCCACATGCACATGCCATGTTGATCACTTTTATTTTGCCCAGGTGGAGTGCACATGTTTCCAGACAAGGAGCAGACCTGGGTCGCCAGGGCCCACTAAATTTTTTCTCGCTGTCCAGCCAGCCCAGTCCGACCCTACTTAGTCCCATATCAGAATAGTTAGAATAAATAACCCCAGTACTAGTATCCTGATAACTGAGGCTCTACATAAATAGTATGTCATTATTTGACTGCAAGCTATATATATATATATATATATATATATATATATATATATATATATATATATATATATATATATATATATATATATAACCAACAAAAAAGTCAAGACAACTTTGTGCAAATAAAAAAGTTCTTTACCAACAGGCAACAGCAAACATGCAACGTTTCGAAGCTCCAGCTTCTTTCTCAAGCATTAATGATTGCTATGACATCACAACCTAATTTAAAGCATAGGTAGTACACACCTCTCATCATTATGTAAATCAGTTCCCTTGTGTTACAGATCAATTCACTTTAGTATGTTAAACAGTATTTCGTATCTATCTAAGCATGCACCGCCTCATAAAGATTAGTTACAGGTTAAAAAACCTAACCAAATACAATCGACATGTGAAATCCCAAACAATCTGCAAGGAATGCAAGG
This sequence comes from Xenopus petersii, assembly GCA_038501925.1. Taxonomy (NCBI): domain Eukaryota; kingdom Metazoa; phylum Chordata; class Amphibia; order Anura; family Pipidae; genus Xenopus; species Xenopus petersii. Next base: position 42,140,647 of record CM076674.1, on the reverse strand, counting down.
TTGTGTGTCCATATAACTGTGTCCCAATCCCTTAACTCTCTAAATTCCACCATAACTGACCATATAGTTCATATTAAGTGAAAGCATACAGGTCGTACTCTTTATTGAGTCCTCTCGGGTGCATAGTCTGTAATGTATGTATCCGATGGCTAACATTTCCTCTCTTCCTAGGTCACAGCTCTTATGTTAAGCGAATAATACAGAGGAGGATAAACTTACATTACGATTGTATGAGATGTCTTCTAAATTCATTCAGAGAGGATACCCTAAGGAGATGCTTGCACAAGAAGTGGAAAGGGTTAATGCATTGGGTCGGGTTTCCACTATACAGAACAAGGCACAGAAACCCAAACAACAGGCCCGTATACCTTTCGTGCATACATACCATCCATGTGCACGAAAGATTCATCGCATTATACATAAATATTGGCCCTTACTTAGGAAAGCATATCCCGATGTTCCAGAGTTTCAGGTCCCTCCACTCTTTTCCTATAAGCGCCCTCGCAGCTTGAGGGATAGATTAGTGAAGGCAGATCTGGGCACCACGCGTAACGATCCACAGAGAGTTCTGGCACCCCTGAGAAATGGTATGCACAATTGTGATAGGTGCAATCAGTGTTCAAGCGTTATACGCACGGACACGTTTACCCACCCATATTCAGGGAAAAAGTTTTCCATACAAGGCCACTACACATGCAACTCTGAGTTTGTGGTATATATGTTTAAGTGCCCGTGTGGGTTGGCATATATTGGAGAAACAATACAACCCATACGTGATAGAATTAGCCAGCATAAGTCCACGATTAGGAAGGAGGTGGTGAAGTTACCTGTACCTGCACACTTTAAGATGGCCTGACATTCAGCTGCATCCCTCAGGTTTCTTGTCATAGAGTCTGTTGCCCCCCCCACGTCGGGGGGGGGGCAACAGACTCTTACAACTCCAGAAAAGAGAAAGATTTTGGATACATACATTACAGACTATGCACCCGAGAGGACTCAATAAAGAGTACGACCTGTATGCTTTCACTTAATATGAACTATATGGTCATTTATGGTGGAATTTAGAGAGTTAAGGGATTGGGACACAGTTATATGGACACACAACCTTGCATTCCTTGCAGATTGTTTGGGATTTCACATGTCAATTGTATTTGGTTAGGTCTTTTAACCTGTAACTAATCTTTATGAGGCGGTGCATGCTTAGATAGATACGAAATACTGTTTAACATACTAAAGTGAATTGATCTGTAACACAAGGGAACTGATTTACATAATGATGAGAGGTGTGTACTACCTATGCTTTAAATTAGGTTGTGATGTCATAGCAATCATTAATGCTTGAGAAAGAAGCGGGAGCTTCGAAACGTTGCATGTTTGCTGTTGCCTGTTGGTAAATAACTTTTTTATTTGCACAAAGTTGTCTTGACTTTTTTGTTGGTTATATAATTTGTCCACAACGTGGACTAAGTCATGGACTAAAGGTGAGCTCCACTCCACTTTATACGGATATATATATATATATATATATATATATATATACAGGGCCGGATCTCCTCTTTTGCTGCCCCTAGGCTGCCTGGGTCCCAGTGCCCGCCCACACGTGTGCACCCACCCCCCTGTGAACGCATGCGCCGGGCAGGTCCTAGTGCCTGCCAGCGAACGCGTTCACAACCTTCCCCAGCGAGTGCGAGGGCGCACAATCGCCAGTGGCTCCCAATGAAACTGTAGATGCGCTGGGCGGCATACCGGCCCTCAAATTTTGCCACCCTACCTCGCCACAAATCCGAGCCTGTATATATATATATATATATATATATATATATATATATATATATATATATATACACACATATATACATACACAGAGATCCAGTATGGTGCATTCGGTAAACATTCATTCACATGCCTGTGTGCAGGTCAAAAAAAACATATTTACCACAAGCACCAAAAGACAGCACCAATCAGGTCTTGAAAAAAGTGCATACCTGGTCTCCCTAAGACCAGATATGCTGACAGGTACACTTTACGCCTCCCTGTCTTAGAGAGTGGCGATCGTTTCCACAGACGTTGGGCGAATGTTTTTAACCCCACACCTAGCCACAATGTATTTTAGTTCACTCGGGTGAAATGATTTTAATACTGGGGATTGTATGATGCATTATGATTGAAACACTTTGTTGTATAATGTATACTGATGCTGTTAATGTTAAGAGGCTCAGACCACGCTCACCAGGTATGTCACTCAACCCTTGGCGCCATTTTGGAGAGGGTTTAAATAGGTACAGTATGTTTGTTATGCACAATTTTCTAGTCCTGAAGACGGCTCAAGTGAGGAGCCGAAACATTGAATAAATATTTTTTCACTTTTTTTCAAGACCTGATTGGTGCGGTCTTCTCATATTGGTATATATATATAAGTGCAAATAACTAGTATACAAATTCAGATTATTTTTTCTAAGTTTTTTTTGTTGCAAAAAGAGTTACAAAAACAAGCAGCTATGTAATTAGTATGTAAATACTGGTGATATGTACAAAATAATTCAATTGCTAAATCTTCACAAAGGCTTATTGACATTCTTCTAGCCTTACCCCAGACTCTTCTGGCAGAAAGTACCTCACACCCTGTCTGGTTTAAATCTTCCTCTTTTGGTAACTCCCTCTTTTTAACAAGAAATTAATTTGCGTGGGAGCCTAGAAGTGTTTATATGCATTCATCAAATCTGATTTTACTTTGCAAAAAAAAAAACAGTTTTGACTATTTCCTTGTATAATACACTAAATAATTTTTGTATTTATGAGATTCTTACATATACCACCAGGCTACCCTCCTGTTCATCCTTCCCCATACAAATAAGGGATTCATTAGCTCATCAATTTGAGCGATTCAATGTTTTTTCCTTAGAAGACTTGATTCATTCAAGTTTTCGGGTTGTTCACATTAAATTCACTGATTCAAGTTGTTTCCATTAAATTGGAAAATATTGGAGTTGTGAATTAATTTGAGGTGTAAAAAAAACCTCAAAAAGTTCTAAAATTCAACTTTTGATAAATAACCCCCTTAATGTATGAAGAGCATTCTGGATAACAGATCCTATACCTGTATTTGTTGATATCAGTGAACAGACTCCTTTGTACAAAAGCAGGGCAGTGAATAAGGAATGAAGAACCTGTGTGGAGAATCCCCATTAGAGATGGCCTTATTAATGCTTTTCTTCCAGTTCTCTAAAGTTACATGGTGTTAGCCATTGGACAGAAAACTATGAGAAAACTATGAGTAGAGTATTTTAGAAAAGCCCATGGGGAAGCCACATCTTTGAATCTCCAGTCAAAGGGGTAGATTCACTAAAGGGCGAAGTGGCGCTAGCAACTTTTCGCCAGAAATCCAATCTTCATCGCCAATTCACTAACAGGCACAGACGACTAGTGATGGGCGAATTTATTCGCCAGGCGCGAATTCGCGGCGAATTTGCGCGTTTCGCCGCCAGCGAATAAATTCGCGAAACTCGCGCGAAAATTCGCGTCAAAAATTCGCCGGCGTCAAAAATTTTTTTTTCGAAAAATGGACGCCGGCGTCAAAAACGGGCGCCGGCGTCAAAAACGGGCGCCGGCGTCAAAAACGAGACGCCGGCGCCGTTTCGCGAATTTTTCGCCGTTTCGCGAATTTCGCGCGAAATTCGCGAATTTTTCGGCGAAGCGAAACGGCGCAAATTCGCCCATCACTACAGACGACAATTCGCAAGTGAACGGGACCGTCGCTAGCGAATTAAGCTATCTGATCGTATATGCTACTGCTATGCCTGTAGTATTCCATTACTGATACATTTGCCTACTCACATTTCAGAGGGTGAATTGGCAGTCTCCTGGCTCATCGAGACTGGTATTCTTTTGCATTACATCACTATGGGAGATGATAAGTAAAGTTTTTTTTTGAATAAAGTACCCCCTATTGTAAAATATAAGGATATTATAAGTTACCGAGGAGTTTCATGACCATATACAGGTCATGGAACTCCGAGATGCTACTTCGACCATCGAATTGGCTACTTCAACTACGACTTTGAATCGAACAATTTGAACTAAAAATCGTTCGACTATTCGACCATTCGATAGTCAAAGTACTGTCTCTTTAAAAAAAACTTTGACCACCTACTTCGCCACCTAAAACCTACCGAGCACCAATGTTAGCCTATGGGGAAGGTCGAGGGTTAATTAACTATTACTAAAATTAATTATATATAGTCAAATACATGAGTCCTCTGCACTCAGTATTGGGTTGAGTGCAGAGGACTCATGTATTTGACTATATGTATTTTGTGGTCACAGCCTCATTGCACCCGCCTAATGGTTTTAAAAAATAGTGGTGAGCACAACTTTCCCTTGTTTGTTATACATATATATATATATATATATATATATATATATATATATATATACTGTATATAAAGCTCCCTGCTCCAAGGCCCCAATATACCAAAGCTGCATTGATATAGAACTCTAGAAAGAATGTAAGCAAGAACATATGGTCACCATATGAGATTGCAAAAGGGTCCTTAGGTCAAAGTAAATTTGTATTATTAACTACTTAGATCAGTCTCAATATTTTTGTGATAACTGATATATTACGTTATGGCATCCTCCACACTTGAGTGTTACTGTAAGCGAACAAAACCCATAGTTGAGGATGAACAAACGTATATCGTATTTACAGTATATCATATCCTTGAAGTCAGCCCAGTATGCGAGGCAAATGTAGTGTAGGAGATGAGAATGAATCTACTGGGATTTATGTACACAAGATTTGGAATAAAACAAATACATAATTAAGATTTATGATGCTATTTAAAAGGAAGTATGGTTAAGAATGAAAAATTTACTGTATACTATTCAAAGTTATAGAATATTATTTCAGTGGCTGCATTAATGTTTATTGAAATCTTCTTTCCTATAGAGTGCACTTATTCCGAGCAGTTATGTACACTGAGTAAGAGTAAGTGTTTCCAAGGAATTCCTTCCCTGTAGCTTAATTCTTTTGTAACCTGTGGCACAGATAATGAGTTTAACACAGGCTAGAGTTTAATTCCTGGGGTCCACATCCATTCAGAATCCATAAACCATATTTTCATTTAAATAAATAATACTGTAGTATGGCATTTAACCTTCAACACTTTTTATATTACAGGTATGGAATTTATTTTCCAGAATGCTTGAGATCTAGAGTTTTCTTCATAAGAAATATTTCTGATATTTGGAATACTTATACCTTAAAGGGGAAGTAAAGTCTAAAATAGAATAATGCTAGAAATGCTGTATTTTGTATACTATATATAAACATGAACTTACTGCGCCAGAAGCCTAATTAAACAAATGATTTATAAGGTGGCCACAGGGGGTCATCATCTTGTAACTTTGTTAAACATCTTTGCAAGACCAAGACTGTGCACATGCTCAGTGTGGTCTGGGCTTCAGTTGGGAGGTTAAGCTTAGGGATCGTCATAAATTAGCACAACAGCACAGGTCAAATAATATCTGGCATAGAAGCCGATACAGCAAGACTGATTAAAAACAGAATATGCAGACTGCACTGGGTCTACGGATACAAATCTCGACATGGTCGCCGGCTGCTCTACAGGGAAACAAACAAAGCTGCTTGAGTTCTGGGAAGTAAGGTGGTGATGTAAATAGTTTCAGTGGGGGAGTGTGTGGGTATGTGCGCAGGGATTCATTTAGAGGGGTTGAACTTGATGACTTTGTTCTTTTTTCAACCCAGCTTAACTATGTTTAGATGGTAGTTATATCTTCAGTTGATATCTCATGCATTTCAGTAAATATAAGTCTTGGTTCAATGAAAACATTCATTACAATGGTTTTCAGAATACTGTTGAAGATCAACAGGTAACGTAAAGCAAATGTACTATATAAACCATGATGCAAATGTGAGTCTGATGGAAGTACCCAGTACAAATCTTAAGATACCTGTCATGATTTGAGAGCCACCATCATTCTCTAAATATCTTCCTCAAGGTATACACTACTCACATACAGGCCACCATAGATTAGGATCATTCTATACAAGACCTAAGAGAACTTTCTGCTGTTAAGGGTGGTGAGGGTAGGTAAGTTACAGATGGAGCACTGAAGTCACCCTACTGGTGTTTGGTCATGCCCTGTAGTTTCGCCCACTATTTATTACCTGAGGGCTCCCACGGGACATTATTAAAATCCTCACACGTCATGGATTATTTACAAACATAGGTACTAAATTTCAGAGGTGCGGTTGACCGTTACAACTAATCACATTTTATTTTCATATTCCCATTTGTAAACGAATTCATAAGAAGCTGATTGGTTGTTTTATAGTTTTAATGGGAAATTATTAACCAGATTTACAGATTTACAACTCAGATTTGCGCAGATCTCATACAGATAGAGATAAGGACTGGACTGGGCCATGGCAGGACATTCACCTTTTTATTCTTAAGACATTCAAATGTTATTTGTCCTGCTGAAAGAATTACAGAATCAGTTTATTTGCTGAATTACTGTAAATATTATCAGTATTTCCCTGTATTTTGCTGAATTCATTCTTCCTTCTGTTGCCCAGTCTCTGTTGATGGTTACCACTTAGTACAAAAAATACAGATCCATTCAGATATAAGAAGCTGTATACTGTGTTGGAACAATTCTCAGTTATTTCCCCCATGAACATGCTTTGTGTTAATTTTAACACAAATGTGTTGGAAAGATAGTTGTCAGGCAAATCCTGGCTCATTAAAATCAGACTGTTTTTTTTTATAAACAAAGCCGCCATTTCCAGGTGGTTCTTTACTTTTGAATGTTTTTAAAACATCTCTTGAATATTATACATGAATTTGAATCACTGTTCAGATGACACAGTATGGTATGAGCTTAATATAGTCTCCTGTCCTCAGGGCCATAAGTAATATTTCATCCAAACATTCCAGTCACATGTTCCATCCTGTTCTTTACTTACAGAAACAAAGAACTTACAAATTAAATACAGACTTCCATTTTAATTTAAAAATAAATGTTGGAAATGACAAATAAGCAAACGTCAAACAGGATGGACAACTATTGCCTCAGGAAGGCGAGGTCATAATATTATAGGATATGTGTGTATTTTTTACACACATTTTACATTTTATCGGCAGCTTTAGGCAAGAGCTGTATGGATGAATTTCTATTTGCCATAGAGAACTAAAGTCTGATATTGATGGCCTCTTATAGGGTCAATGTAAATAGAATAATTATTTTGATTTTGACCTGAAAAATGGTGCTCACTGGAATAGGAGACAACTGAACTCCTTACACTCTATCACATGCAAAATTTTTCCTCTCCGGGGCTCTTGAGTTTTAACAAACTTTATTGACAGCTAATTATCTTAAGTAGTCAGGCACACAAGAATCTGATGACTCCCCAAAAAGTATGTAGAGTTCAGGTATGGACTAGTGAAAGCGGATTTGTACTGTAGATAAGATAACAACAACCAGTTATATTGAGTATGGGGTGCTGTTTGTCCCAAATACGTTCTGCATACAAAAAAATTTCTAGTACACGGTCTCTCAGGGTACTTAAGTATTTGTGACCATATACACAGATAAAAAATATACAATATGCCTATTTCTATAAAAGAATGAGAACAAAATCTGAATTATGCACAAAAGGATATCATTATATAACAAAATCCATTCTGTCAATCTTGCAACCTGTCCCAAAAATGTATAACATCCATGTAACAAATGCAGTTATGTATAAAGTTACTTATAGAATGAATTATGTAAAAAATACATATTTTATAGCACAGGATTAATTCCATCAACAAAATTAAATCTCAGTTTCACAAAACTGACAAATTATCCATTCTGTGAAACAACACTGTCACATTACTGAACTAATCAGAACAAAGCTTAGTGCCATATAACAAACAAGATATCAAGTTGCCAGCTCTGTGCCACATGGCTGCATCATCCCTAATGCATAGGATACTATCTGGCCTGCTATAGAGGGCTCCCTCTAGTGTCCACTGTGCTGCACAGCAATAAACATGAACAGAGAAATAGGTATTTTGTATACTGTTTATCTGTAAATACCGTCACAAATACTTTTGTACCCTGAGAGACATTCATTCTGTGTACTAGGCATATTTTTGTAAACAAAATGTATTTGGGACAAACAGCACCTGAATTGAGCCCACTTGGACTGTCAGCTTCAGTGTCAACTTCATCTTAACAATTAAGCTGCCTCTACCAATGATGTCCCAAAATAAAATTTCATTATAGCAAACTTTTAAGACCAAATTCACCTACAACTTTTTGGCTGGACTCTCTTCCACCCTACTGTCTAGTCTCTTGGGTGTTGAGGTGGAGGGCATGACAAACAGTTGTGTAGGTTATCCTTATGGGAGGTGGCAATAAATGCCTTCCAACCCCCACTACAAAACTTTTGACAACTGGGAATTAAGTTCATAGCTATGTGCCTATTGGTGTTTTGGGAAAAAGCTGAGGACAAATAATAAGAAATCCATGGATTGGCACATAATTTGGCTTTACTTGTTATTTGTTTCAGCGAATTCAAACAATTACCCTGCACTTCAATATTTGGATCGGCTTGTTTCCTTAATGCATGTTTTATGGCACTTATTCATAATTTTGGTGCCATTGTTTATTTTAGCTAGGACACGGTGTGTTTGCAATTTTTTTAGACAGCACAATTAAAAATAAATTTTCTGCCAAACTGAAAATAGAATGACAACCAAAAAAAAATGTCCAGTAACCTTCCCACTCTAACAGCGAGATTTAACTGCTTTCTTGTTACGGTCACCTCATTGCTATTTGTTTGATAACTGATTTGAAATTAAGAAAAAAAAGGTAAAGCAGATATATGTGGGACAAAAAAAATTTTTATAATTTTTTTCCATAGCCTTGGCTCAGTTGCCACCTTCATACCAGGGAAGATGCAACTTCAATTATTATTTTGCCCAACATTTGTGGTAGAATAAAAAAAAAAAAACTCCTTCACAATTACCTTAGGATTTAAACCTATTTTTCTTCAACAGGTAGGGTTGCCACCCGGCTGGTATTTTACCGGCCTAGCCGGTAAAACACCTGCCGGGGCCGGTATTACAAATTTACCGGCAATGTAGCTGCCAGTAATTTCTAATACCATATACAAAATCCCCTGCGCCAATGAAAACATACATTTTTGTCGGCTTTGGGCAGAAGACCAGCCCCTTTTGTGACTATACTCCCCATGGCTCCACCCCTTTGTGACACCCCTAATCGGACCCGCCCCTTTTTGCATCACGCCCCGCCCCTTTCTTTTCCGCCCCCACCATGGCCGGTAATTTTTTTTTTTTTAAAAGGTGGCAACCATATCAACAGGGCACCCTAAACTTATGCAAACAATCCTCTCCACTGGATATCACAAATAAACCTTTCCCAGGTTATTACTACTCTTCTTTTTCTATCCCCATATTTTTACATTTGGCTCCCCTCCCACTCATTCCCATGCTATATTGCAATATTGAACTGCTGTTATTTTAGGGGTAAAACTCCAAATTCTTGACCGAGATAGTTTCAATGCACTCAAATATTTATGAAAAATTATCCACTGATAAAATGACAGCCAATATACAAGCAGCATATCTTATGTTTTTCTCTAGCTCCACTATAAACCATCTTGAACATCCTGACTATGCCAAATAAAAGATTGGATCAAACAAGGACCATCAACTAAAAAAGCATGGAACTACCAACTGTAAATGAATTGCTCTCATTTTAATGCAGTTTACGTTAAACCAGTAGAACAACATCAATAGCATAGCTCATTGGCCCCCCATCCCAGTTGGTGTACATTTATACCAGTTAAAAACACAAAGCTTCACTGAGGTCAGTTAGGGGCACATTTACTAAAGGTCAAATTTCGAGGGGTAATAAACCCTCGATTTCGACCCTTGAAGTAAAATCCTTCGAATATTGAATTCGAAGGATTTGCGCAAATCCTACGATCGATCAAAGTAAGGTCCCCATAGCCTAACATCGTACCTTGGTAGGTTTGTAGTTAGGGGTGGGCGAATTTTTTCGCCTCGTTTCGCCGAAAAAATTACGCCCATAGACTTGTATGGAGACGTGCGTCAAAAAAAAAAAAAGACGCGCAACAAAATAATTTCGCTGCGCAACAATTTTTATTTGACGCCGATAGACTTTAATGGGCGTCTGCGACATTTAGCCGGCGGCGAATTTTTGGCGAAACAAAACGGGTCAAATTCGCCCATCCCTGTTTGTAGTCTAAGTTTTTTTTATAGAGACAGTACTTAGACTATCAAATAGTCGAACGATTTTTACTTTGAATCGTTTGAGTGGAAGTCGAAGGTCGTAGTAGCCTATTCGATGGTCGAAGTACCCAAAAAAATACTTTGAATTTCGAAGTTTTTTTCATTCGAATCCTTCACTCGAACCTAGTAAATGTGCCCCATAGTGTAGTAATAAGCCAGAGAAATGAAAATCAGATATAGCAATGCATAAATGAATATTGACAGACACCAAATAACAAAAATTGCATTTGTTTTATATTATAGCAGATACTTCCTTAATAACATGCTATGTAATTAATTACTTTCTTGCCATTGTAGTCTTCAAATATGTCTATGTGGTTTCCTTTTTAACCAACTATCACTAAAAATAAAAACCAAATGATCTAACTATAAGAGAGAAGTACAGATAATTTAAAAAATGTGGTGCTTTTTATAGACCAGTGGGTCATTTTCTCACTGTATCTTCACTGAATGTTAACACTAGCTGGGTGTGATACTATTAACTGTCCTCTTTTGGACCATTCAGACTGATTTGTTTCCTGTCTTCCAGCCAATCAGGACAAACAGTTGCATAACTAGAAGTTGCTTGGCTCCACATCAACCCCTTAAATCTTGGGAATAAGACATTTTTCATAAAGATGTCCCACAAGGCCCATAATTACTTGTGGGACCCCAGTTGGTCACAGGGTCTGCATCATCTACAGTTACTGTATGGTCCTGACAGCACACAGTGGAGATCCCTGGACACCATCTCATTCAATAGATCCCTGGACACCATCTCATTCAATAGATATCCTCATCACTCAGTCTACTGTCATTTAGGGAAGAGTGCAAAGCTCCAAAGGAGCTAAATGATATATGCCAACAAATTCTTATTTGCAGCCTCCAAGCTTGCAGGTGGAATAATAATGAAGAATGTTATGCAAGAATCACTAACTGTGGAACAGACTTGTTGATGTTCTCCAGCAAGGCCAATGGTTCTGTTTTATAGTAGGCCAAAGTATCAATATATTTCCCTAGTCTGGCCATAACTACATCCTTTTTTCTAAACTGCCTCTCTTGCAGAAGGAAAATAAACATTTTCTTTGCAGTTTTTCAAGAGGGCATGCCACCCACAGAATTATTATGAATATTGGGATCACACCTTGGTTATCAAGGTTTGAATTTGTATTTTTAAGTTAGAAATCTGAGCAACTCCAATTGCCCGAATGGACCTTATTTATGAAGAAAAAAGCCAGAAAAAATAGGGTGGGGAAAACTTCGGAGCTTTCCCCGTAAACTCAGAATTGTTCGTGGTTTCTGCGCAAAATACTACGAAAACTACGGAAAAATAACAAACTCATCGGATATCGGTACGGACATCAGCGCAGACACCTTCCACATTGATTTATACAGGACCTCGAGAGCTTTTAGATGCCGGGGTTACAGATTCTGAGTTTTTAGACCTTCGGACTTTAATAAATCTTGATAAATTCGTAGGTTTTTTTTTTCTTCTGGAAACTACGAATTATTTGAGGTTCAGATATTCGGGCCTTGATAAATAACCCCCTTAATTTTCAGGGTTATGATAATGCTTTTGAAGCCAAAGGGATTATCAATAAAAATTCAGTTGTTTTTATAATTTAATATTACACTTTATTTTGGAAGTTTTTTAGAATCTCAAGTAATTTCAGTGCTGTACTACATGATCAGTATTGTCATTTTCTGTTGTTTGATAAGAGTTTTTGATCTGGATAGAAGTTTAAAAAGGCCCCATTTTACCAAAAACACCACGACAAATGTAATGTAATAGGGTGACAACTTTGTTCTGCTTCTAGTAACCCATGCCAACCCATCAACAGGTAGCAATAGCTGGGCTCCGGTTTGAAAGCAAGCTTTTGATTAGTTGATATAGTTTTTTTACATTTAGATTAAACCTGGTGCACAAAGCTGCAAGCCTTGCCAAATATTGCATTCACTTCATTTCTAGACATTTTAGAGGTTAAAAGAAATTGGAGAAGCGTACAACTATTTAACCTTTGATTTCTGATTTTTTTTTCCCCCTAACAAAGGTGACTCCCCATGGGACATATCGTGAGAAATGTTTGTCTTTCCCTCATTTTTCTGCACCAGTGGCACGAATCACTATTCAGGCAATTCATAGTCTTTGAAAACAAAATTGGTGGCAATACAAGCTAAGTACCTGATATTGCCTGACTTTCTATGTTTTAGTTTTTTTAGTTATTATGTAGAAAAGAAGTGGGTGTTAAAATCCTAAACTGCATAGTTTCCACTGTTGATGGTTTTTCTAAAGAATACCAGCAAGAGAGATCTGTTCAGTCTGTACTAATCTCCCCGTACAGGATCAGAGTTTAGACCAGAGGTTTGGCAATGCACCTGAGGCCATTACTGTGTGGGGGGCTTGGTTGGCAAGTTACATAAATCACTCTGTCTTACCCTAAAAGCAGCTCCTCAGAGATAAAGGAAAGGAGGGCTAAAGATAAAAGAAAATAACTTAAGTGACTTGGTGGAGATTGCTGGAATTTAAAGAAACGGAGCGGTACCAATCTCTTATCTAAATGAATCTATGCTATATCAAAGGCACTTGCTATCTTAAACTTGAACAACTCTCCCCTCCCCCACCTGCCCTTCCCATTCCCCAGCCCTCTGATGTTTACTTGAATTTCTCGGTTTTCTATATTGTTTTACTGCAATAAGAAACCATTTTATTGATCCTGCTAGAGTGTCTTCACTTGATGTTCCATACTATTGTAAAACTTCAATAAAAATCTGAATTTGAAAAAAACCCAACGTGAAGTGAAAAAAATGACTTTTTATGATAAGCAGATAAATTATGCAATCCTTATGAATGAGCGGCAGCACCGTGGCATCTATGACAAGGCATGACATGTATTAACAAATAAAAATTGTAGTACGGAAAAAATAATACTGTATGCAGGGCCACAGTTAAAAAGAGGGAGAGCCTACAAAAGATAAATAAAAAATCAGAGATGTCCAAATCCCATCAACCTGAAGCAAGAAGTATGAATTTTTTGAAAATCCACTTTCTTTTATTAAGGCCGTGAGACTTTGGCTGTTGCTGTGCTACACCTGAAGGGCTGTTGGTTGGGCAGTACCAATATAAAGTGGTGATTCTTTCACCATCTTGTCCTGCTATACCTGTTCTCACCCACTCCTCTTACTAACAACCACTGTACCTTAAGCAGCCCCAGGCCACTTTTCTCTGATTTCACCACCCTAAAAAGAACTCTGTCTCTAAGTAAATGAGCAGCACCATTATAATTGCAATGTTTCACCTTCCAAGACCCAATATTTGCACAGAAAGGGCCATCATAAAGAAATGAATAATTATGAATTAGGATCCCTAGATATTCCATAAATCTCCATATTGAGTAGAAATACATTACTCTTACCATACCCTATGGAGGCTCGTGTCACAAAGGGCAACTTTACAGAGGTAAATGAACACCAATGGAATTTCTAAGCATAATCCAATATGTTTCACATGCCCTGTCCTGTAAGGAATTTGCTGGGGTTGATGAAGGTTGGAAGGTGAACAATGGATGGGTAGCAGAGAAAGATATACTTTCCGAATTTATCTCAATATTTTCTGCTACAAACTCAAACTTGCTTTGTGGGAAAAAAACTGATTTTCATGTTTTTTACAAATGTTTCATCCGATTTTCACGATTTTTTTTGGATTTTTCAATTATAAATAGGCTGTAGCTCACCTTTAGTACATGTAGGTGGATTCTCCTGCAAGGTGTCCTGTGTCCACACCCAAATTGATACAGTCAGTATTATAATAGAAAGCAGGACGAATCCAAGGCAGTAGCTATGACTGCAAAGTGCTTTTATTGGAGCATTTTTCCCCAATAAAAGCACTTTGCAGTCATAGCTACTGCCTTGGATTCGTCCTGCTTTCTATTATAATACTGACTGTATTTTTGGATTTTTCACCTGAAAACTCGGATTTTTGCCCAAAAACTCCAAAAACTTTGGGTTATTGCACAAAACCCAGCGTACATCAGAAAATCACTGGGACATCTCCCAATGACCTATATGCAACCTCGACAGGTCTGAGATGTGAAAAATTTGTGATTATTTTTTAAAAGTCAGATTTTTTAAAACAAAATCACAAATTTTTCGTGATTTTTGCATTCGGAGTTTAATAAATACCATTAGGTGAGAGTTGCCACAGTAAATTACACCCATTGTATTTGTTATTGTTAAGTTAGGCAGGGCCTGATATAGAGCTGTATATTTTAAGTCTAGGGGAGTTGGAAGGCCATCCTTTGTATTTATTCATGTCTGTCCTTATTTGACATCTGGGATGGAACACTATATACACTATACTGTGCTGTATAGTACTAGTTTCAAATACATATCCAAACCCATTATATTTTACAGCAGAAGAGAGAATGACACAAATAGTAAAAAAGGCAACAACGTAATACAGAGTACTTCTATTTACCCAAGAAGCTAAATGAGTGTTAACCATCCCTATCTTGGTAGTCATTCCCTGAACCTACTCAGTGAGCCTATCCTTTGCGTTAGTTAGGACAGAGTGGACTAAGCACTAGTTCTGACTCATGCATAGGATTGTTTACGTGACATCAATAATTAATATTTACTGTGACCTTTAAGGTTTTGACACATGGGCACTTTCTCCACAGGTATATTTCAGCTGGTTGCAAAGTACCTGAAAGTACTATCTTCATTCACTTGTTTGGTACTGGCACTTTTCTGCACCAAAATCACTAAAGCATTCCCAGGCTGAAAAGTACCAGTGCCAGTGCTATCACAGGTTCCCCATGAAAGTGGATGGGAGCTGGTAGTGGCAGATTTGAATGCTTATCCAGCTCCACAAAAAAGTTTGGTCTAAAAACCTACTAAGCTGCTCTCATTGAAGCTTTAAAGCCTACAGATTAGAGACATTTATCATCAACCTGAAAGAGGTTCCAATGGGGAGATACATTTCATTCAAATGTCGAGAAAAAAAAAATTATAGAAAAATGAATACCGATGAATGTGACAAAATGTGCATAAGAATGTGTTGCGGTAAAAGGCATATTTCTGGCTTGAGTATTTATATTGTTCCAGAACTGCAGTTCAAATACCAAGTAACATTCTCTCACGCCTACTTATGAAAACACTAAAAATAACTAAAAAGCTCCACTAACAGATTCCAGAAAGTAAACTGATCCCTTCTAGCTTTTTTACTTTGATATAGTTAGTCTGTTTGTAGTGCTCACAAAGTAAAATTCAGTAAATTTTAAATGTAAGGCATATTTACATATCTAGGGCTTAGCTTTCTCTATACGTGCAGTTGGGGAGCACCCAGTGATCACATCCACTAAATGTTCCTTGACGTTTTTTCTCTGGGAAATCGTTTTAGATGAAAGCAACCGATGGCATAAGATTTTAAATGCAGTTGCACCATCTTGAAAACATTCAAACGAAATGCCCCACGAGCGTAATGGATGGAGAACACATGAAGGACTGCACATGACATAGCAACCTTTCTTTTGTTCCCATCCATTGTTGGTCCATTTGTGGAGGTGTGTCTGAAAACCATGACAATAAGGATATTGGTGCCTAGATATACCAAGCCTGCTGTCCATGCTTTTATAAAAATGTGTCTTTGTGGAGAATGAGAGGTGATTAAATTATTGATAGTGAATAATTAAGTCATGTTTCAAGAAGTGATGCAGAAGAAGGAGACCTACAAGCGCCTCACACTAGCACTAAACACCCCCTGAAATTGAGGACAGGAGGCCAGTGAAGTGAAGAGAGGCTGGTGAGACTTAACCAAGATCCGTGATCAGACAGATCCGGGTCATGACAGACAGTGGAGATTCAGAAGGATTAGCAGGCACAGGTCAGATCAGGCAGCAGGCTGGCAAGGATCCAAAACAGGTTGAGTTATAACCAAAGAAATCAGAATAGTTTCCAGAGAAGGGCTAAGCGTAGGCAGTACACCACAACAACCAAGTGCCACCATCAGGGCCAGAAACTCTTTTAAGGGGAAAAGGACGCCAAAGTCAAAGCAGAACTGGCATCAGAAAATGCACGGGTTGTTTTGGAAAGTATGCAAGTTGTGTCAGAATGCATGCATTGTTGCATCAGACCTTGTGCAGTGCCCCTTCCTTTCAACCCCAAAATATATTGCCTCTAATGACTGTTTGTTACTTGTGTAGAGTTGTCAGTTGTCCTTTGGCACAATTAGAATCATAATTGCAATAAGGCCACTTTAGATAGATGTCTTCAGATGCAACACGTGGGACATTGCCATTATGGTTACTATACAATCCATATAAATAGTAGCGCTAGTGTTGTTACTATATTACCAGTGTACTATGAAGAGCTGTAACACAGGGACAGTACTGTTATGTGCAGAATATATAAAGATCTGAGATAGCTCTGTTAAGATCTGTATAGAGTGATGGCGTTGCATCTATTAGTGATGGGTGCACTCCTCAAGATATCTGTCTCACTTCACTTTCGCTTGCATTTTATAAACAAATGATTTAATAACCATTTGGAATAATTAAAAACAATCCTTGTACTTGCATTCCTCCTGCTCATGGTTGAAGAGAACGATGTATTCAAACTTGGTTGTTGAATCAATAAAGATCAGAGCAGAGAGACAAGTGTCAGGTGTCCCACTTAGGGTTCCACCCCACAGTCTAGGAGACACTGCCTTACATTGAGGTGCAGTCACCATGCTTAAAGCTCTAGTCTGTTGTATGCAAGTAGCCTGTTTTGTTTCATGCAAAGAACCATCGTTATGCTTAGCATGTCGAATCGCTATCTGTTAAAAGCAACAAACCCACATACTATACTGAGTTATTACATAGGGAGGTATTCAGTACTTCACACAACGAATGTATGTAATTGTGCTTTTGCCTTTCCCATGTTTACATTTTTGAAATTTTTAATTTGTTATATCAGCAGTCAGCCCGTAGTAGAAATAGTTCACAGCCCGGTGTCCCTTACATTATCCCTGCATGCCTAACATAATGTACAACATTTCTAGCTTACTAGCTTTAGTTCTCCTTTAAGCATTGCCTTTTTGTTACTGACAATACATCTAAACCCAATTTGACAGTGTGGTGCAGGTATAAGCTCTTCTTTAGTCCTCTCAAACTAATTTAGTTTATACTGTTATTTTATGGGTCATTTTTCCCATACAATCTCATTCCAGTAGGAAAACCCATTAGCAAAGGGGAATATCTAAGCCAACGCTATAGCAGTCCTATGAGATTTAACATACCTCATCCCATATTGGCCTATTAGAGAATCACCAATGATATACAGTCGATTTGGCCAAAATGGAGACAAGGATCCATGCTCTCTATGGCTGTCTTTGTAGTGTTCCAAACATTCAGGCTGACAGGCTGTCTTAGGACCTGGAATTGCAGAAAATGAAGAGACTGCATTGGCAAACATGGTTCCTAAGGGAAAAATGAGTCTTGTTGTAATTTGTTTCCAGTGGATAAGACTACAAATAATTACTGGAGGAATAATATATCCTGATAGCCTTTACATAAGTATTACCATTATACCTGTTACAAACCTGTGTCTACTGTAGCAAATGTTGGCAGTAATGAGGAGGGAGCTTCAAGGTTTGGAAATCACCTACTGCCATGCTAAGGTGGTATTTGGTATATGTTATGGGTGAATCACATTAAACTGATAGACTAGTACAAAATGCAATATATTGCTCCATCTGTGCACCCCCTATAACCCAGATCTAGAATGCTATATGCTACCCCCTTATATTCAAATGTAGAAGACATGTTACATATCTTTTATCACACAGAAACCCAGCTGTTGAGAGAGAGGTATGTATGTATAGTGATAAGAATGCTGCAGTCATGGTCCTATATCCCCAAACCATGAACCTTTCCTACCTTTAAAAGAAAATTTATTCCAAAAAAGAAACCTTCCCAGTTTGCAAATGGAAACTTGCGGCTTAATCCGGTGGCATAGCTGAGGAGTTTGCGGAGGGGATACTTTCATCCATTTGCAGTGAGATTTGCCAAATTTAAATGGTATTCCTTTTACCTGTCCTTGTGATATATTTTAGGCTGAAATACAGTAACTTTGATTTTGTTACTGGGGCTCTAATGTAGTTTTAGTGTTACTTTAGCTTCTCTAAAATAAGAACTGTAATGAAATGCTTCAATATTTTATATTTTCTCAAGGGGCTTGCTTGTGAATGGGACATTACTATACCTTCTCCAGGAAGTCGACTGTAATAAAATGTTGTAATATTTGTTTTATAATAATCTACACAAGTGCCTTACAAGTGTGCCTGCTGCTTAATTCCATGCACAGAAATACTCGCTCTATTTGTTATTTGCTCGTATTTATTGGAATGGAAAGCGCTTCCTGCATGCCACTCATTTCTTTTTCCAGTAAATCTCTAGAATAACAGTAGATTTCTCGTGCATGACTGAGTCATTTTTTATTCCCTTCCAATGGACTGGTATTTCAGCACACAGCTTCACATTTGACAAAAAACTAAATGTAAAAAAAAAGTTTGCATGACCTTACAGTCTTTAAATTGGTATTTATTATTTTTATAAATTTTGTTTTATAGCTTTTGAATTATTTGTTCTTCAACCTCCTTTCTGATTTCCAATCAGGAAAAATCAGCCAAAAATCTTTTGCTATTTCAGGTTAAAATTTTATTGTTATTGTTACGTTTTATTACTTATTTTTCTGCTGAACAAATTGCTAAATAATTGTAAGATGCTAGAAAATAAAAGAAGAAAAAACAAACTCACCTCGCATTAGAGAGAGACTGCTCCTAGAGCAGGATTTAACCCTTGCAAAGGCTATTACAGTTGCAGCCAAATTGAAACAGCAGTGGCAGAGGCTAAAACTCTCAGTCAGGGAACTGCTGGGAATGTACAGATTGTGAATTCAGCACTGTGGCCTAAGAATGCACAGTCACAGGCAAAATACAGTGCTAAGGAAAGGGATTCACCTACACTGCAAAACCGTGCAGCAAATACAAATAGAAAATACTGCTTTCACTGTGGTTCAACACAACACACTGCAAATCATGTTACATGTCCTGCAAAAGCTAAACGGTGCCGCAAATTTTTTTTGCTAAGATCTGCTGTAGTTCTGCTAAAGATGTTCATGAAGTCACTACTACAAATGTTACAATATTAAGTGTGAATAAAGCTGGTACATTTATTCCAGACAAGTTTATATGCACTGTCAGTGTCAGTACTGCTTCTACTGACAAGGGACACTCCATTAACCTGATGCTTGATACAGGTTCAGCTGTTTCTATACTACCAAAGGATATTTTCTTGAAATACAGTACTTTGCAAAAGATCCGCTTGTTGCACCTGCCCTGAAACTGGTCAGTTACTTTTAGGATCCAATCCCTGTGCTTGGTTGCTTGCCAGTGACTGTACAATTTGAATCAAATACTGCAAAATGTGACTTTTACATTGTGAATAAGGGTACTACTATACTTGGAAGGCATCTCTTTGCTGCATTAAACCTACAATTAGTTGATGGTCTCATTACTACAGCAGCAGTGCCTGCCACACAGCCAGTGTCTAAAATTTCACCACAAAGCAACACTTCACTGGGTTGTGCAAAGAACTTTGTACACAAAGTTAAGTTGAGACCAGATGTAAAACCAGTACCATTTCCGGATTCATCATGGGAAAAACTTGCTATTGATATTGTGGGTCCTTTTACAGATGCTCCTATAGACTGTAGATTTGCTATAACCTTGATAGACTATTACAGTAAATGGCCTGAAATTGCATTTGTTTCTCATATAACATCAGCTACAGTAATAACATTTCTGTCTACAGTCTTTAGCAGAGAAGGTAATCCAAAGGAGTTAATATCAGACAACGGACCACAGTTTGTCTCATATGAGTTTGAATCCTTTCTGAGAGAGAGGAATATTGTGCATAGGAAATCTTCAGGTTATTACCCACAAGCAAATGGAGAAATCGAGCGATTCAACAGAAGTCTGAAAGAAGCACTACAGACAGCAAATCTTACTGGGAAATATTGGAAAGTATTTACAACAGAGTTCCTACATAACTACAGAACAACACGCCATGCAACAACCCAATCATTTCCAGCTGAATTATTATATGGCAGATAGATGCGTACTAATTTACATGTTGCAGACATCAAACTTCCACAAAATACTGTGCCTACAAAATCATCGACTGCTGATATTGTGAAATGTCAACAAGCCAAATGCAAGGCTTATACTGACAGAAAATGTGGTGCCAGAGAAGTACACTTTCAGCCTGGATCTTTAGTCAGAATTAAGAAACCAGGAATAGTGAAACAAGGACAATCTAAATTTACTACACCACTTGAAGTGAGACGCCAGCGAGGACCATACACATATGAACTATCTGATGGACGCATATGGAATGCAAGTCGTCTTGCTTCTGTTAGATATGACTTTGGAGAAGCTCCATTTGATGAAGGACATTTTCCTACTCCTGTCAGCTGCAATAGGCCTAAAGAAAGTGAACCTATAAAGCATACTGAGAGAATCAGAAAACTACCTGCATGGACCATGGACTTTGTGATGTGAAGAATGTATAATATTGTTTTAAAATGCGTACTGTTTAATTGTTGCTGTTTATTATAGTTGTCCAAATGCTTTCCTACTATAGGGGGAATATGTGGTTTGGTGTATACAAATGGCCTGTAGATGTCACTGTGCTCAAGACTTATACTGTACATACTTTCTATACAGCTTGTGGTGTTAGAGTTGCTTACTGTTGTGTAATGGCTGTATGAGCCTGCTAATAAAGCACTGTTATACTCTACTCATCCTCGGCTACCAAAACACAACGCTGTTGATACAAAGTAACAGTAGTCAGCTAGCTCAGCAAAGTAGTCACAGAGCAGGGGGCTAGGCTTAGGGAACTGTTCCAAACCATTACAAATCATGAAAAGTCTACATATTATATAATTAATGTATATTGTAAAGTTGCTTGAAATTGTATTTACTTTTCAAAAAGCTTAAGTTATGTTTTTGTGGAGTTCTCCTTTAAATTTAATTAAAAAAAAACAAAAAAAAACCTGGTGACTTGTGTCTGTTTTATGCACTTTGCCCCCCCCCCCAGTTATAAATAATTCCTACTGTGTCTAAAGCTAATGTACAAAATATTACATTTTACATTAGATTCCCATCTTCTACACTAGAAGATCATAATCTGTAGGTAGGACCCCAAAATAGGTTTAAAATAGTGAAAGAAGTAATATAGGTATGAGATCCCATATCTGTAAACCCATTATCCAGAAAGTTCCAAATAAGAGGATGGCCATCTCCCATAGGGGCAAATTTACTAAAGAGTGAAGTGACTAACGCTGGTGAAAAATAAGTAATATAGGTATGAAATCCCATATCTGGAAACCCATTATCCAGAAAGTTCCAAATTAGGAGATGGCCATTTCCCATGGGGGCAAATTTACTAAAGTGCGAAGTGACTAACGCTGGCGAAAATTCGCCAGCGTGATGTCATTTCATTACTTGGCATAACTTTGCTAGCGAAGGAGATAGACTCTAGCGATACTTCGCATTCTTACGCCAGGCGAAGTTTCGCTCTGGCGAAAGAGCGTTACTTCGCAAATTCACAGAGATGTGCATTTTACTAAACGTTACCTGTTCTGCCAGTCCTGCCTTCGCCAACTCAGACCAGGCAAAGTGCAATGAAATGTATAGGGCTCCTTCAATTTTTAGTTTTTAGTCCCAAATAACGCTGGCGTCTTTTGCTTTTTTCAGGGTGATAGGCTGCAAAAGTCCATAAATTTTTTTTGGGTACCCGGGCTCCCCCATACATTTCCTACCATATGGAACATTAAGTATAGACTGGGCACATGTGCAGGGCATTATAACAACTCTATTTAATTAGTGTAGTGTAATGTATTTGCTGCAACATATACATCCATTCAACTTTAACTTCCCACCGTATGCAAATTAGCCAATGCTAGCGAAACTTCACTTTGCTTGGCGCAGTAATGCTAGCTCAACATCCCCAGAGTTTGGCGCCCTGGACGCAACTTCGTATTTTAGTGAATTAGCGTTGTCCTGGCGAATCTACACCTGGCAAAGTGTTGCGATGTGAGCGAAGCCGTCGCTGGCGAATTTTCGGAGGTTAGTGAATTTGCCCCATAGTTTTAAGCAAATCTTATTTTTCCCTTGTTTGTTATAGTTTATACAGGAGCTCCATGTTGTAGCTCCCATCCTACACAGCTATAGTCAGGTGATCCCACTGGTGGCCAGTAAATGGGCAACCATATTTGGGAGTTTTAACCTTGAAAGCAGCAGGTAAGTTGCAGGTAAAACTTGTCTGTGTGTAAAATGTATAATAAAACAATAGAATTCTTAATGAATCAAATGAAAGTGAGTGTAGGACTGGCCAGATATGGGATAACTTTGACGTAGTTGGCCAGCTTAAATATATTGCAATATATGGACAGACATTCCCTGTTTTGTTTAAAGGCGAGGGCATTTCCTAGTAGATTTATTCAGTAACCCCCATATGTAATATAAGGCACTAAGTTTTCCCAGGAGCAGTAATCCATGACAACCACTAAGATGCTTACATTTACAAACAGGTAACTAGTAAATGCTACCTGCTATGGGTTACTGCCCTTGGGCAAGTGTCTATTATTACATAACCTTAAAAATGTCTTATATAAATTAATAATGAGTTGAGTGCAGAGGACCTCTTTTCTTTGTCTGTATGAATATTGTGGTCACACCCTCGTTACACCTAATGGTTTACAATTTAGTGTTGAGGACAGCTTCCCCTTTTTTGCTATATTTTTTTTTTTAAGTTGGAGTTCACCAATTGATCGATACGTTTCTAAAAATTCCATAGGAATGAATAGAATGTGGGTGGGTGTTTATGCAGTGAGCTCTTATCTCACCCTTTGATAAATCTGTGTAATATTGTAATGCAGGAATTTATTTACACTCCAAAAGAATTAAAGATGCCCTGGGGCAAGGGAATAGATCACTGTGCATATACTGATTATACATAGTGTTTATGCAGAAAAGGAATGTTTTTATACTCACTAAACTCTTATATATTTAGTACTTAGTTTAGTACTGCTGCAAATCAGGGAATAGTTTTCCTTTAACAAAAGTGCAAAAAGAGCTTACGGTGCTGTTCACGGATGTCATTCCAATCACCAAGCAGTATTTCATAGGATATGCTATATTTTCCTTAGTATACGTGAGTAATTCTCATATCCAAGCATTGGCTTTAAAGAGAGTGTGGAAAGCACTGGGTTGGGCTCAGCTAAAAAAAGCATAGGAGAAATTCCTTTTTATACAGCTGGCAAGAAATTATTTTACATTTCAGTTAAACACAGCGGGAATTTTTTTTTTGTGAACCTTTGATAACTTTCACCCATTGATAAGGATGAAGGAGGTTGAGGATGATCTCCCTCACTTCCTCTGTGATACCAGGAATTCATACCACACCCTCCCCATCTGGAGCCTGACATCTTTTTGTGCTGTAAACTGCATCGGTTTCAAAGAAGCCACAACTTGTAGTTTATGAACTCTAATGATCTTTCTGCATACTTATCTTGTGATATGTGTGACATTATGGGCCTCAACATGAAACTCAAGAAACAAATTCTACCTACTCGTCCTTTTTGTATTTATTCCTGCTTGTTCAAAAAAAAAAAAAATATATATATATATATATATATATATATATATATATATATATATATATATATATATATATATATATTTATTTATTTATTTATTTATATATTCATATATATAAAGGCTATTATATCATGGTGGCAGTACTTTTACTTATTTAGCTGCTCACAGTAGACAGATGAGCATTCACTTTATAAGGGATGTAAAGTACAAAAAGCAGAAACAAAAAAACGTTGACATTGACCATTGACCTTTTCTGGACCTTAAGCCTATTATCAATCACAAAAAGAAATGGTGCATATAGAGTGCACTTAAGGGAAGTCTTTTATGGTTTGGCAGAAACGTGGAAAGGGTCAATTCAGACAAAGGCTAAGACAGTCTGGATGGTTACATAGAGAATGCAACAGAACATCTAGTCATTCCTGACCTGGAGGTCAACAATCTCTGATGTGCTATTTTTTTTTTTCAAAATATTGGATTTTAGCCACTTTCTTAGGCAGAACGCTGTTACACTGCAGTTATTCGTCTCAGTTGGGACCTTGCAGAAGTGTTGGAGGAAGGGTTTCCAGACTGGCCGCCAGTGGCTCTTAATCACAAACAGTAAATCTATTACAATGGGTAGTGCACCCAGTGTACTAGATTCCTCAAAGGGCTCTACAAGGGATTACACCAGGGTTGCTAAGCCCTGAACCGCGCCGGCACTCGCCAGGCCTCTGATCCGACTCCCCCAGTACCTGATGCGCTAAAGGTAGGTTTAATTTATGCATCTTGGCAGGTGGCGGCAGTCCGTGTGGGCAGGGTGTTGAGGTGCTGCCATTCGAGGGGCCCCACATAAAATTTTAACAAATGCATTGAAGTCAATAGGCATTTATCCAAATTCATGGTCAATGGTCATTATTTCCTTGTGCCTAATGCACTGGAGTCAATGGGCATTTATACAATCTATTTGATACTGCCCCATCCTCAGAACCTTCAATCAGTTAATCAATTTCTCACATATATACCGAAATGAGATTTTAAATCAGTGAGAATCAAAACAAGAGCCGCTTTACTGAGTGGGTTATTTACTAAACTCCGAATACAAAAATCTCAAAAAATTTGTGTTTTTGTTTATAAAATTTGGACTTTTCAAAAATAGCGAATTTTCCGTAATTTATTAAACCCCGAGGAGGGAAAAGTCTGAATTAGAAAATCTGGCATCTCAGACCTATCGAGGTTGCATATAAGTCAATGGGAGAAATCCCAATGATTTTTTTATGTGCACTGGGTTTCGTGCAATACCCCGAAGTTTTTGGGCAAAAAGCATAAGGATTTTTTCCCGCAAAGCAAATTTTTGGGTAAATTTAATAATAAACCCGAGCTGATTTGATCGGAGTTTGTTGCTGAAAATGTTGAGATAAAATCGAACTTTGATAAATAACCCCCTATATGTCCCATAGTTCAGCTGGGCCTGTTGTCCCTATTCTTACAGCATGCTTTAATGGACAGGGGCACAAACACAAGTGAATTGTACCAAAAGCACCTAAGAGAAAATTTGAGAACAAAAAAAAAATAGAATTGTTCATGTTGTATAAAAAGATGTGCTGTGTTATATCAGATGGCTTAGGAATTAAGGAATGGTATTAGAAGGATTTTGTTCTCCAGATTTCTTGAAGGAATGTATCCCAGAATTCACACCTGTTTTATAGCATCAGTAATTTGCCTTTTGTAAAGTTTATTCTGAGAATATATTAATTTCACGTCCCAGAGTGAATCTGAGTTTTTGGCAGCATAACAATTCTGGAAGGACACACAATATTTTGAAGATAGTCCTTGACTGGAGCCCAATGACTGGTAAAGAAATGTAGGGAAGCAGGACAGGAAGACTATAGAAAGGTTGGCCCCATCTAGGGTTGTCATCTGTGCAGATTTGACCCAAAAAATTGGTTTTTCTTCGGGGTCACAGCTACCTGTTCGGGTTTCAGCCTTGTTAAACAATAATCTGGCCAATGACCACCTCTGATGTCAAAACCACGCCCATTCATGCCACCAAATGTCATAACCACACCCTAATATGTTACTGCTCACCCCAATATCATCACCCTACCCCCTGGCTTGGTTTTTGCAGAAGTCAAAGGTGTCAACCCTAGCCGCATACCTTTCCTTGGGGAGTAATTATCCAGGGGAGTCTAACCACGGGCTGGGAAGTTACCTGGGCAGTTGGCTTTGAGGTGGTGGAGGACCAGGAGCACAACTGCCTCCACACTAATGGGATTGGAAAGCCAGTTTGTCTTGACTCTGAGCCCCAGGGGTGAGATGAATGTGAGGGAGGTGGACAGTCTTGGTTAGGGACTATGGGACAAGTACGGAACCAGGTTTCAAGGCTTTGGCTTAGATTTGTTTTTTTTGGTTTGGTGGCCTTCACTTCCCAATTATGTGGTCATGTGTGAGTTATTTGGTGGGTGAAAAATCAGGGAGAAAATGGGGTAGCAGGTCTGCAGTTGTCAAGTAATTTCTACCTGCTATAACTAGCTTGCCTTTAGAAGTGAGACAAGGTATAAACTAAAAGATCCCGGCCTCACCAATTCTAGTTTCCCTCACCTATAGGAAGTATGCAGAGTAGTTTGCAAGTCACTGGGGTCACGATCCCCATGTGTCACACAGTGTAAAGGGCACTCGCCCTGGTGGTCTAGTAGGTCAGCAGGGACGCCCGCCGCACCTCCAGTGGGGACGCCCGCCTCGTGGTCCTTCCTCTTCTTAATGCCAGTAATACTGGTGTGCCCACGGCGTTCACTTCCGGTATTTACGTTGTCATGGTCATCGTCATAACATCATCGCGCTATGGAGCGAAATTCAAAGTATTTAAAGGGGCTTTGAATGAAAACTAATTGCCCGATGTTAAGTTATAACCCGGCCTGTCTGACCTTACTTGAACTCTGCCTGCACCTGTTTGAGTACACTACTTGTCTTATCCAGAGACCAGAACCTTTAAGACCTGTCGGCATCCAATTAGCTGAGGGCTCCTCCCGAAGTTAAAGGCGGCTGTTAAAGGCAGAAGCAAGAGCCGAGACCAGGGAGCCTAGCACTGGTTCTGGATTTAGTGTGCTGATTGTGACACACGGTCTAATGAAGACTATCCTATTTTTTGGTAGGATCTCTCTGAGAGAGAAAGATTATTGACTGAGTCATACAGCCAGTCTTAATTGTAATTACTAGTGGATAAGTCTAGCCTAAAAATGAACATTTTGTGAGGCCTTACGTAAGATAATTAAAATGATTATTAATTATCCGGTGCATAAATTGATTCAATGTTAGCTAAAATATATCTTCTTGTTCCATGTGGTTACATCTTGATTAAGTCTTTAATCAACTGAAAAGATATTGCATTATCCATTCTTAGCTTTGGGACTGAGAGAAGTTTGTGAAGCCTCATAAATCCTGGAATCTACCTTTGGGGATTAAAAGTAGACAAATAGAGGAGTTGTTTAAAGGAAAAGTGAACATCCATTCTAAATATAAAGGCTGACTTTATCTTTAGAAACAAACAAGTAATGACTTTCTATGTGGAAATACTGTTGAATCAATGGAATTCTATTAGCCACGAAACAGATCTAGATTTGAATGTAGGATAAGCAGGGTGGTATTTTGGATCCTCGTCCTACCACTAAGGGAGTAGAAAGCATCAGTTGGCTTTCCTGTGTACTCAATCCAAAAGAGAAAAAGGTAGATAAAGAAGAATAATACATAAAGGAATACAAGAAGAAACAGAAGGATAAGTAAGGAAGTAATGACAAGTTAATAGGTAACCAAAGAGATCAAAGTACAGATGACCTGTGATCCAAGGTTTCTTTGCCATCACCTTTGTTTGAGGCGACCATCTCCCTCATGCACAGTGGAGTCTGGATTCTCTAAGAGATACCAGAAGTTACTAAAAATTGTATTACTTCCCATCCCTAAATTTTAAAAAAATTCATGAGCACCCTAATGAACGTTTGGGAAAGATAGATTCTTATTGAAATCTATGAAGTGGAGAGTAGGTTTGAAGATCTTAGATTACAATATAGCATTATGCCAGCATAAATTTTGATTTTTAAAACAAGAGAACTTACTGGTTAAAGTAGAATAATTGTAAGTACCCTTCAGCTATATTAGCTGCTTTCCCATCATGTAATGAAATAATCAGTAAGACACCTACCTACTTTACAGTTCTGCCCCCTCAGCCTGCCACACATGCAGCAAAAGTAGAAGATGGCCGAATGGAAGCATTGGCATGCAGGGATTTCCAGACCATACCACAACCTGTTCAAAAGCTGGTGTAAATTTTAATTGTTTGTGTAACAGAAGTTGGGGCTGCAGATAATTTAGAAATGAGAAATTCTAACTAATCTTTCCTTTTTTACCTTTCTGACAATGAATAGCTTGTTCTAGAAAGAGTAAATGAATTCCCAGCAGATGTGGTGTGATTTGTAGTCACCATTGTAACTGAAAATAAAAGAAAATCTGGGAAATCAAATTTATTTTGCATTAGTATACATTTCTCAATTGCAGGGGAAGACTTATAGAGGAGGGGGTTCCTGACAATGCAGGATGGCTAACGACAAAAAAAGTTACATGAATTAGAGTTGTCCAAAAAACAACCCCCAGCTAATATTTTTGATGTATCTCCTAAACATATCTAACAATATGATATGCCCTTTACTTCTTTATATTTTTTTAGTATTTGAGGGAATTGTCATAAATTTGACTTAAATATGGCTGGAGTGTGAATAAAGGTAGAGCAAACATTTGTTCATAGTTTTATTAATCTGTTACCTGTAAAAGGGGAGCTAGAAATGGTAGAAAGGGTCCTATTAGTACTAATGTTTGTGGTGATAGATCTAAATGTATCTCCCCCATTTCCTAAAGCACCTAATTGAAGCAAATATAATGATTTCAGAGTGTCTACATAGATGCAGGGTGTAAATCTGTTAGAGTTAGAAGGTGGTTGAGTTGTTGAAGTGTGAGGGAGGTTGAAGTGAAGGGAGATTCAGAGAACCTGGAAATTCCTTAAGGTGTGAGTGGTAGTTATGGGTGAGGAAGGGAGATGGAGGTCACATACAGAGCATCAGTTATATACATTCATTCCAATTGTTCTGTTGATGGGCTGCTTGGAGGGGAAGGGAGGGGTTTATATCACTCCAACTTGCAGTGCAGCAACAGTAAAGAGTGACTGAAGTTTATTAGAGCCCAAGCCACATGACTGAAGGCACCTGGGAAGCTAAGAACATGTCTAGCTCATGTCAGATTTCAATTTAAATATAAAAAAATCAGCTCTATTTGAAAAACAGATTCCAGCTCGAGCAGCACTATTACCTGATGCATTTTGAAAAAATAAAACATGTTTTTCCAGTGACATAATACCTTTAATATTATTAATAGCAATGAGTCAAATGGCCAGCCATTTGCTAATCATGTGGTACTGCCTTCTTATTATTTTTTCCAGCAGCCTATGATATGTTTAATTTAATCTGTTTTTGTAAATGTTATCTTTATATGCCAGATAATTCTGTGTGTGTATTCGTGTGTGTGTATACATGTGTGTGTATGCATTACAAAACATGCACGACAATGAACTTCCCGGCATAGTATGTGGTGGTGCTTATCTGGCCATTCTTCCCAAGCACTGTATTCTGCACTTTTTTAGGCACATTACATACTGTACATACATACATAGTGTAACTGTTGAAACTTCTTTTCCCACCAAACATTATTTAGTGCTCTGGGAATTAATTTAAGGCTTCAGAAAAGAGGAAATTACCTGACAAAGTCATAATGTTTTCAAGAAGCTTGTGGTAGCACGTTTCCTGTCCTTAATAATTATGCCACTTGGCTTTCTCTTAGAATTATAGCAGTCAACATGAAAAACTTGAATTCATTTTCTCACTTTTAAACTGTTAATATGGAGTTTACTTCTCATCAGTGTTTTCCATTGCTTTGAGGGTGAGGTATTTGATGATCATTGATGACCAAATACTGACTAATAATGTATGTAGAAGTGTGAAATTGCCCTTACTCTTTCCCAGGGGTCCCCAACCTTTTTTACCCGTGAGCCACATTCAAATGTAAAAAGAGTTGGGGAGCATCATAAGCATGAAAAAAGTCCCTTGGGATGCCAAATAAGGGCTGTGATTGGATATTTGGTAGCCCCTATGTGGACTGGCAGTCTACAGAAGGCTCTGCTTGGCACTATACTTCGTTTTTATGCAATCAGAACTTGCTTCCGAGCTTGGAATGCAAAAATTAGGCACCTGCTTTGAGGACACTGAGAGCAAAATCCAAGGGTTTGGAGAGCAACATGTTTCTCACAAGCTACTGGTTGGGGATCACTGCTCTTGCCATTACTCTTAAAAGTTTGGAAACAAACACACACTTCTTATCAGTGCAGGGTAATGAAACATTTTGTACATATAATACTATTAATGTTTTTGAAGCCATGTATCAAAAGGATGGATTTGTTTTATTGTCTTGAAGGTTCTGTTTTCAAAGATAATTTCTCTATGCAAGGCAACTGAAAATCCAGCCACATACTTTCCCTTTATGAAGTAGTGAGCAGGAAAACTAACCGTGATCTTGCAATAAACATGGCCTACTTATATCTGGAAAAGGCATTTGATTGTATGCCACATAAAAAATTATGTTATAATATCATATCAATTGGCCTTTGGAATTTATAGACCTTATACTGGTTTAAAAAAAACGTCTAAAACTTATTTCAACAGTAAATACAGTAAAATATGCAATTTTTGGGAGACAATAAATGATATTCAGTTAAGATACGTTTGAGGCTGTAAATTAAAAGTACTGTACCTTGTATTTGATGGTAACTAAGCTGCATCAATACATATTGGTGGCAAAACAATCAATTGCATTTATTTAATGTTTACTTTTTTTTTTTTAAATGGACTTAAGGTACAGTGACCCAAATTATGGAACAATCCAAGTCCCAGGCAATCCATAATGGGTTCAATACCTGTAAAAGAGTGATTGTGTGAATGGTTGTCAGTGAATCCTACTGTCAATACTGACCTAATTACTTAGCATAAAAAGAGCCTGAATATTTTTCTGGGTATTTCAGATACACCCATGATTTTACAGTTACTCCCAGCAAGCAAATATTGGTATTCTTTTTATACAATTACATGGTCCATTTGAGTCATTATCTGGAGTAAAGTAACCAAATGTTTGTCGTTCTTTACAAATTAATTCACTGCTTGTTCTACCTAGAAAGCTTTTTCCACAGTTGATTGTTGTCTATTAGTGAAGGATGGGGCATACACAGTGCCATTTTCAGAAGGACAAGCAGGCGATACATTATATACCATTGGATATGATCTGGAAATAAGCTGTATGGGGTACACGCTATATTCTAGTAGATAGTATCTGGATATGATCAGTATGGGGTACACATTATATTCTAGCAGATGTGATATGGATATGATCTGTAAGGGGAACACTATATTCTAGCAGATAGTATCTGGATATGATCAGTATGGGGTACACATATTCTAGCAGATATGATATGGATATGATCTGTAAGGGGGACACTATATTCTAGCAGATATTATCTGGATATGATCAGTATGGGGTACACACTATATTCTAGCAGATATGATCTGGATGGGGTATAGGCAGTACATTTTTTAGAAGGACAAGCAGTAGATACACTAAATGCTAGCAAATATGATTTGTAAAGTATAAGTTGTGGATGAGAAACTTGAAAAAGACACAACAAGTAAATTGTACTTCTTTGGCAATGTACAGCTCTCCTCCTGATACTGATCTACATCTTCTAACATGTTTCATCACTGGCTGTTTGCTAGGGTATGCTTGAAGTTGTGGTTCAGTTATAGCTAATGAACTAGAGTTGCCAGAGACAGACATAAAGCCATATGATATAAATGGTATCATAAATATTAACATTTTCTTAAACTCATGATTTGTCTGTTGTCTTCTCAGCTGTTTTATGTGGCCTTTCTATGCTTTTTCCTGTGCTTTTCCCTTTTGACAAGCTCCTGTTCTGTCTTTATCCTCTGCCTATTCTTTACTCAATACAATTCTATAAATAAAAGGACTAGAATTTATTGTGTGCATTATAACTTCTGGGGTTGTGTTTGCAATATAGGTGCCCAAGGGTGGATATTAATAAATCCAAAAAATCCCCATGTCTACTGCTGGTCACTGGTTGCTAAATCTGGTGTTGGAGCTGATGGAGAGTACCTCCTCTCTTTTGCAGTCAGTGTAAAGACTGTTCTGTACATATGCCGACTGGGGAGGTGCTGGGCAGAGACCCAGTGCAATACCAGACATAAACACAGTACTGCTTGGGTCATGCATACAGGTGTTGCAGGACATGTGATGGAACCCAAGCCCTACTTAGCAGCCTACAGGGGCCAAATACTTTGTGATGCTCAACGCCATATGCAGACATTTATTAACAAGGGAGGACTGAGACCATGTGAAGACACTGGGGGTCATTGAGGATGCAGGTATGTAGGGGCAATAATAAGGAGACCCTGTAGAAAATTTAGCTCTGGAACCCATGGGTCTCTAGATATACCCCTGAGACCAGTACTCTCAATATATATGGAACAGGATCTGGAAATTTGCAACCCCAGAGTGGGGATATTATTTTGACTGTCAATCAGCTTTTTTGCAGGCAATAGTTTAGATGTAAAAGTGCAACTTGAAATATTTAAATAACATTATGTGTATAGAATATAATTTATAACAATATACTATAATCTAAATATTGCTGAGTTAACAGGCTGTGCCACATGTTAGAACTGAATCTGAAGGGGTATGTCCCTTTAACATGATGCAATGCAAATATTAGGAAATACAACAAACACTAGCACAGTGAGCAGTGGCATTTTGACAGTCTGACAAACAAAGATCAGAATCATCAGGGACAAATCTAAATCTGTCCATGAGGTTTTAATTAAATGAATGTTTTCCCTGCCAGAGATGAAAAGAGCTGGAGCTCTAAAACTGAATTTCTTTATGTCTATTTTTAAAACCTTCTTTAAAAGTCACTTATGCCTCTGGGGGATTTTTGTTGAATGAATTTCTGTACAACTATTTCTGCCCTTTGTTCAAAGTCATTAAAAAACAAGACATTTGTGATGATCTTTCATGGTACTGCCAGACGTCAAAGGTTATTGAGTATTGTGTTCCTGTTTGATTTGTATAGGAGCTAAATTTAACATATGACACATGAAGTGGACCTAAGGACACATTGACATGACACCACATTCCTAGGTTTGCCAGGTTGCCATGTATAATGAAATGCTGCTAAATGGGCCGCCCAGCATTATTGATTATTTAGGGACATGATTGCATTCATTGTGTTAGACAAAACCCGAGCACCAGTTAGATTACTCTCTGTCCAGTCTACAAGCAATAATCCTATAGAATAAGAAACGGTCTGTTTAGGTTTTTTAAGCAAACCATCTCAGAAATTGCACAACGATTGGAATCATAAGTTTGGTTTGCCCTGCTTTGGCCATTAAATTGTGGGTGATATGCAGTGGGTGGTTCATCAGCATATAAACCACAGTCACTCCTGTTGTTCCAACAGTTTTTGTGCTTTGCACAAATGATCAGAACAATAGAAAAGGGTCCATTCTATGGGACAGATTTACTAAAGGGCGAAGTTGGCTTTTCTAGAAAAAATTCACCAAAAAGACAATTTACAGGGACATCACCAATTTACTAAACAGTGAAGCGGACAATTTGATAGCGAAAAAGATAATTTTCGTGTCATCTTGCCAGACTAATCAGGCAAACGATCATTACTAAGTACAAACTTTCCAATCTGTTACCCTTTTCACCAGGATATACCTGTACTTGGTGAATTGATAAGTGGCAATATCCTTGACATGTCAGTGACATCATATCCTGAATGCCAAAAAAGTCATCAAATAAGACAAAACACTGGCATTTTAATGTGGGATTATTTTTAAAATTTGTAACTGTTAAATATATGTTTTTTAAAACTTTGTAACCATTTGAAGCTCGTGCCACATTTGTTTTAAGGATGGGTTCATGTCTAGGACAATAGAAGATCTATTTTTTATTTATATTGCTTCCTTGGACCATTTTTAATTACAAGTGGCCATTTTCAGCAATTCCACCAACAACCACTAATAAAGACATACACATGACTTGTATGTACCTGCCTTATATTATATATGGAAAAAGTCAGAATCAGAAAATCTGGCATCTCAGACCTAGTGAGGTTGCATATAAGTCAATGGGAGAAGTCCCAATGATTTTTTGATGTGCAGTGTGTTTCGTGCAATACCCCGAAGATTTTGTCGTTTTCGGGGAAAAAAGCACACAAAATATGAGTTTTTGGGTGGAAAATCCAAAAAAATCGTGAAGTTCAGATTTTGTCTTGCAAACCACATTTTTGGAAAAATCTAATAAATAAGCGGAAACAACCGTGTGCGGATGTAATTGGAGTTTTTGGCAGAACATGTTGAGATAAATTTGGACTTTGATAAATAAACCCCTTAGTATGATGTAGAAAGTGATTTCCTGAGACAATTTGAAATTGATTTTCTTTTTTTTTTATTACTTGTGTTTTTGTTATTTATCTTTTTATTCAGCAACTCTCCAGTTTGCAAATTGATTTGAATGATAGACTGCAATAACAATTAATGTGCAGCTTTACAGAGCATTTGTTTTTTAGATTGGGTCAGTGACATTTGAAAGCTGGAAAGAGTCAGTAGAAGAAGCAAATAATTAAAAAAAATGAAAATGAAGGCCAATTGAAAAGTTGCTTAGAAAAAAATGGTTGCTGCCAGAATTTACTGGTTTCATTAAGGGTTATGCTAGAAATGCAGGCCCAGGTAAGTACAT
The DNA here is from genome assembly GCA_038501925.1 of Xenopus petersii. NCBI lineage: Eukaryota > Metazoa > Chordata > Amphibia > Anura > Pipidae > Xenopus > Xenopus petersii. The sequence goes on along the minus strand of CM076674.1, from coordinate 42,105,736 downwards.
TAGTCTTCCATATTCATGACTCATAAGCTTTTCTGCTTTATATTTGTTAGACATAAATAGAACATCAGGCATCTACTGTGGCCTCTTCTAAATATGTTGTCAATCACAGGGTGACTGCATTTGTAACACTAAACGCATAGCTAAAAACAAATGTATCTGTATTTAAACCAGCATTTTATGAAAACATATTTACAGTGACGGCAATGTGTATACAAGACACGGCCTAGAGAGACACAAATCCTAGGTGACATCAGGGAGCACTTCACGGCAAATGTCATGTCGTTCAAAGAATAAAGCACTTTTCTGTTTTGCTAACGTAGTAACTGGAATGAACAATATATGGCTTATTGTCAACGTTTTTGTTTTCACGGTGTTCTCTGTTTATTTCATTTTCTGCCAGAGCAGACAAACATGTCTCCTTGTTTCTGAATGAAACAAAGGCAACCGGATCTTCCCCCAAATAGTTTCCAAAGTATCCAAAATAGATTGCTGTTCTGCAATGTTTGGTGAAAACAGGAAACGCCATTCCTTCTCTGCATTAATGCTCACTCTGTGTGGGAGAGGCAAAATAATCAGATGTTCTTTATTTTGTACATAACACCACAAGCCCACAAGCTTTACTAAGTGAATCCAGTTCCATAGAAAATTGAATCCTGTCTGTGTGTGCCTCATAAGGGTAAAACATCAGCAGCATGCCCAGTTAGCATTCTTTATGGTCTTTATGCCACATATCACTGTGGCATCAATGTACAGCATTAAAGCATTTCCATATACAGGTATGGGATCCGTTATCCGGAAACCAGTTATCCAGAAAGCTCTGAATTATGGAAAAGCTGTCTCCCATTGACTCCAAATAATCTAAATTTTTGAAAATGATTTCAGTTTTCTCTGTAATAATTAAAACGGAAAACCGTTGTTTAAAATTGTATTTTTGCAAACCTAGAGTCCTTGTAGATAATAAACTTGGCTGTAGCAAGCAATGCCAGTCGGCAGCATCAAGGAAAAATAAGGTCTTGAGCTGTATTAAATGGGGCATAGAGTCAAGGGAGGAGGGGGTCATTCTTCCACTGTATAAAGCACTTGTAAGGCCCCATCTAGAATATGCCGTATAGTTTTGTTCTCCATCACTCAAACAGGACATTATTGTATTAGAGAGAGAACAGAGAAGGGCAACTAAGCTGGTAAAAGGTATGGAAAATCTTAGCTATGAGGAAAGACTGGCCAAATTGGGGATGTTCACGCTGGAGAAGAGGCGCTTAAGGGGTGATATGATGACTATGTATAAATATATAAGGGGATCATATAATAATCTCTCTAATGCTTTATTTACCAGTAGGTCTTCCCAGCTGACACGAGGTCACCCATTCCGATTAGAAGAAAAGAGGTTCCGCCTAAATATTCGGAAGCGGTTTTTTACAGTGAGAGCTGTGAAGATGTGGAATTCTCTCCCTGAATCAGTTGTACAGGCTGATACATTAGATAGCTTTAAGAAGGGGTTGGTGGCTTTTTAGCAAGTGAGGGAATACAGGGTTATGGAAGATAGCTCATAGTACAAGTTGATCCAGGGACTAGCCGAAATGCCATTTTGGAATCAGGAAGGAATTTTTTTCCACCTCTGAGGCAAATTGGAGACTTCAAACTGTTTTTTTTTTTTCAACCTAACTTACTATGTTACTATGTTTAGCGCTGCACTAATCTTATTGGACCTTTTTTTAGCCATTCAGACTTATATAGGTTTTTGAATTATTTTTCTTTGTCCGAAAAACTGTCATTTTTAGAGTTATTGGAGGTTTTCGTGTTTTTTAGAGCTTCAATCAGTGTTTTTTTTTCCCTTTGTACTTTTTATATATTCTGGTGTTTTTAAGAACTTTCATGGCTTTTGTGGTTTTAGAGAAAATGAGTTTAATCGTGGTTTCAAAAAGCTCTAATACCACTAAAATTAGATTTTTGTAAAAAAATGGGCCTTCCTGTGTCAGATATAAGAAAGTGTATTCAAATTGAGTTCAGTATCAAAGTGTGTACAAGCCAATATGGCCAATTCCCATTTGAGATGGCCCCTAGTGCAAGCCATACCCTGAATAAGAAATTACGATCAGATCTCTCAGTATGCTATGGCTCTTTAAACTCACCCTCTTTTCTATTTTTCAGGTACAATCTATTTTAATGTAGTCAGGATGATTTCCTGATTAGACATTTTTATCAGTAGAATATAACTATATCCAACTCCACCATCCACCTCCCATATACCACTGGCTACCTGATCTGAAAATAAAACTACAGCCACAGAAACAGTTTTTTTTGGATGAACTAAAACAAACATAGTTAGAGAAACACAATGCCTAAAAATGTGGATTTATTCATTTTTTCCTTCTGCAACCCTCAGTTACCAGCCTTTACCAAGCCCCACATTAAGGGTCTTTGGGTCAAAGACAAAAACAACTTGAGGTTTCAAGGGAGACAGGAATGTTGAAAGTCATGAACAACGATGGACAGACAGTAGAATATACATGAAGACTTGAGCAAGAATCTGAAGAGCAAAGCCAATACTTGGCAATGATAGGGAGCCTGAGCAGGACTGGACCGAATAGACAGGCCATCATTATTTGCTGAAGATCACTTTTGTACCTTCACTGGAGCCAATTCTACTCACATCTACATGGCAGCACAACGTTTCACAATCTTTTCTGCCAGCCATGCATTTATGGGAGTTTGCAAGCAGATGTCCACAACACTGGTTGAGAGTTTTCCATGCATTCAAAGCTACGAGACCTGGAACAGGATGGAGCAGGTGTAGAAGCATGGCTGTAGCAGGTGAAGAACAAGACAGACTGCAGGACAAAAGTGGGTGTAAAAAGAATAGGACAAAGTGGGCGTAGATAAGGGCAGGAAGTGATGAAGGAAAAGGTAGGACTCACTTTAGCAATAACCCTAAACAGCCAATAAAACTGCTGGGATTTTAAACGCACATTGGAACACTCTAAGAACCTCTTGTTTTATTCCAGTACAGTAATTGATACAGCAGTATAAGCTCCAGGAACTAATATTAGGGATCAAAAGCATGACAATGGCACAGGCGTTAGCATTCCATATTATCATTGCCCTGCCAATTTAACCTAGTAGAAAAGCCTCCCTTGTGTACCATGACGCACGAGTAACCTTACATATTAAATCATGAAAGTTTGATATTGATATGTGTTCTGAATTATGCATATATAATGATTTTTCCATAGCTGGGTCTTCAGGGAAATGTTATAAGTTATGAAGAACCAAGGCCCTACTGTGCATTCAGGAGCAGTGTCTGCAAAACAGCAGGTTAGCACAGCAAAATAACAGATTCTTGGCTGCATTCTCACAGTCAGGGAGAATCAGTGGAAAAGGGAAATTTATGAGTATCTTTATTTCTTAAATACCTCTTGAAAACTGGCTTACACCCCTTAAAATATCCCAGCAGGAAGAATAGCATATCCTCATGCCATAAATCACCTTCATTCTAAAGGGATACAGGTAAGGGATCCGTTATTGGAAACCCATTATCCAGAAAGCTTTGAATTACAGGAAGGACATCTGCCATAGACTCCATTTAAGTTGAATAATTCTGCTCTGCAGTAATAAAATAGTACCTTCTATTTCATTCAAACTAAGATCCAATTAACCTTATTGGAGGATAAAAAACCTATTGGGATTAATTAATGTTTTTTTTTTTTTTTTAGTAGACGAGTTATAGAGACCCTTTATTTGAAAAACCCAAGTTCCCTAGTGTTCTGGATAACAGGTCCCATACCTGTACTTCATTTAACTAGTCAGTTCCATGTAATGGAACACTAATAATCTTGAATGTGGCCCCATATTTGTTGCCAAAATATCAGTGGCTCCCACATGAAATGCTTCTTATAAAAGCCATACATGATAACTGTCTGTTCACGAGTTCAGACCTTAGTAGCTAAAAAGCTGGAAACAGGAGACTCTTCATATATTCTATAAGGCTCTTTACATATTAAATCTACAAGCATGACCTCTTGAAGGCACTGGTCGGTCCAGATGAAAGGTCCCACTGGAGTGTCCCTCATAGTTCTTTACCCCCCCACTTATGACATAACCCATTGTTTAACCAGAGGTTCAAATGTACTGTAGGTGCTGCATAAAACATATTTGTTTGTGAGTTACATGCTTACTTGGAGGACCCCTTCAAAGTGTGATGGGGAAAGGAGACCTTCCATCCATACCTTCCATTTCTAGGGAACCAATTGACTGTCTTACTGATAATTCTCGTGCTCCAGTGCAAAAACCTGTGTTCAGGTGATATATTGTTCCCTCACTCCTCCCTGCCTGTCTTTTTAATTCTCCTTAATAAGGTGGAATCTTCCTATTGGTACCCTTTTGAATGCATAGCTCATAAATATCTATAATGAGTTTTCTGCATACCACTGCCTACCTCTCATTGAGACAAATGGTGGAAAATGCACATTTTTCTCATTGTTAAACAGTAAGTTTTTCAGTAGTAAGTGCAGTGTAAAGTGATATGGCAGCAGTAAAGCAAACTTGGCATACAAGATAACATCTGACATTGTACTATGAGCATGTGTGTAGGTTCTCAATAAGAACATGCATTGTGCCGGCCTGGGCTATAGACTGAGGTTATCGCATACTCACCACACTGAGCTTTTTCACACACGCCTCTCGTCGTAATATTCTTGCCACAGATCTGCTGTGCGCACCTGGAGGATGCATAGTCTTATCAGATGACAAAGCCTCATCTTGGCATCCAGCAGCTGTTGTGGTTGAGAGAAATGAGATTGAGCCAAAAGGCTCGATTACATTTTTTTTTTTCTTGTGAAAGGGACAGTTGCAAAATGAGGCAGAATCTATGAATGTGGTTTTTTAATCCTCCCAAAGTTTGGCTTTTCCAGACCATAATATTCTTCAAAGTTCCTTCCACAAACATACACTTGCGTTCTCAAGAAAACTATGGTAAATGCACCACAACTTGTAGTATCTGCAGAAGATTGCTTACAGTTAACAGCTTGCTGCAAGCCGCTGCATGGTGAAAAATCTATATTGGGGTAGGTACAGGGGCGTCACTACATAGGAAACAGACCCTGCAGTTGCAGGGGGGCCCAGGAGGTAGGGGCCCCACAAGGTTATAATTCATAAACAATTTCAATAAATATTGGCAAAACAGGTCAACCTTAAGACATTTTAGGAGCCTGAAAAATAATTTGCTATGCGGCTCAGTCATATCTAGTTACGCTACGATTTATTGTTAAAAAAAAAAAAGCTGAAGTCAGACATGGTTAATTGCGCGGACAAACTTGGTGGTGTCAACAAACTTCAGAGCTGGCATACTTGCTCTTTTTATAGGGAAACAATCTACAATAAATTCTAGTTTTTACTTTTCCTTGTTCATTAAAACATATTCCACTTTTTAGTAAGATTTGTAGTTCCTATCAGTTCCCAGTCCTCTACTTTTTCCCTGTTTCAACATTTCCCTTCTCTTTATTCTTACTCTGCCCTTTACCATTTCTCTTGTGCATTCATCCTTTCATCCTCTCCTTTTGTCCTTCTATGACTTTTCCATGGCTTTTTTATCTTTTCTACTTTCCATTCTACTTTGTCATTGTCTTGTCGATCTTCTTTCTCATTTCTCTTTCTTTACTTCTTTTCCCTTTCCTCGTTGTCTTCTACTAATCCCTCCATTCTCTCTCCTTTTGCATTAACTTTTCTCACTTCCATTTTCTATACACCCACTTTCTCACCATTCATTATTTAAACCCTACTATCATCCTGCATACTCACCAAAGGCATTGCTGTGTACTGGGCTACCTTTGTCTGCCAGGGCTGGGACTAGTAGTAGGGATAATAGGCATATCCTTAGGGTTCTAGTGGGGTGGGTGGTGAAGAGTGCAATATATTAAAAAAAATATTAAACAAAACCCTCCTCTACTGCTGACCAGAGTCCACCCTGGCTTCAGAAAAGTGCAATTGGGAGCAGCCCTTGGGGTACGGTAAGTGAGGTGGGTGGCAAATGGGCGTAGGACAAAGTGTACTTGTACTGGGTGCCAGTACCTCTTCACCAAATTCTGTTGTCTACACTGGAGCAGTGAAGGCCACCCAGGTTGGTAAAATAGGCACAGCAATCTTAAATATCCCTCCTGACTGACAAATCCATGTGTTATTTATGGTAAGTACATCAAGCATACATCAGTGTAGGGACTCATAAGTTTCATGACCCCTATGGCTTCATTTCTTTACCAGTGCCTCATTTCCTTGTTGCTGTTTTAAAACCCATGTCACCATTTGTATATGTAAGTACCCTAAGGATGTGCCTATTTTGCCTACCCCTCTAAATACCCAGTTCATTGGCCATATCCATATATGGCCATATCCTGCAACACTGCAACATAGTTCCTTGCAGGTGGAGGTCCTTCCTCTTTGGCCTGTACCAGTTGATCTGGATGGATGATCTATTGAGTCTGGAGTCAACTAAGACCCCAGAAGTGGTAGGACCTAAAGGGACAATGCCTTTAGAGAAGCTGGGGAGCAAGGACCCTGTGAATGAGGTCAGCTAGTGTTCAGGTAGCAACTGTTGTACCACACTCTAGAGAGAGAGAATCAGTGAGCATTAGTTATCAAGAGCAGCTTTGAGCTCCACCAAGGAGGTTAGAAGGGAGTAGCTCTCCCCCAGGCTCTGCTTGCCTGTAGTGAAGGGACTGCAGTACTGACAAGGGAATTAGGTTATTGTTCTATACCTGTTCTACGTCTGTTGTAAGGGATCCAGACCACATGAGGTACTGACAACCTGGAAGGTTTATACTTAATCCTTCAGTGGTGTCATCTGTGATGTGTCTACTACATCTGTGACTGTACCTGCACTTATTCAACTACTTCATGTACTGTGAGTATTGTAACCCTGTGGTGCTTTATATTCAATAAAACCTGTTTTGTTGTTGTTTGCAAAGAACCCCTGGCATCCATTTTCAACAACATCCTCACATGCTCCTTCCACCTGGCGAAGACCCATCCTGCTGAAAGAGGGTCCAGTGTAGCCCATGCTCTACTCTACTAGTTGGTATTTGTCTTAGGCCAGAATACATAGTTAAAATGGGTTTAAAAAAGACAAAGTCCATCAAGTTCAACACCTCCAAATAAAAACCCAGCATCCATACACACACCCCTCCAGACTTTCACATAAGTTATATATACCTATATCTATACTAACTATAGAGTTTAGTATCACAATAGCCTTTGATATTATGTCTGTCCAAGAAATCATCCAAGCCATTCTTAAAGGCATTAACTGAATCAGCCATCACAACATCACCCGGCAGTGCATTCCACAACCTCACTGTCCTGACTGTGAAGAACCCCCTACGTTGCTTCAAATGAAAGTTCTTTTCCTCTAGTCTAAAGGGGTGGCCTCTGGTACGGTGATCCACTTTATGGGTAAAAAGGTCCCCTGCTATTTGTCTATAATGTCCTCTAATGTACTTGTAAAGTGTAATCATGTCCCCTCGCAAGCGCCTTTTTTCCAGAGAAAACAACCCTAACCTTGACAGTTTACCCTCATAATTATGTTTTCATCCCTTGAGTTAATGCCCTTTTTTATGCAAGACAGAACTTTATTTTTAGTAGCCACAGAATGACACTGCCCAGAATTAGACAACATGTTATCTACAAAGACCCCTAGATCCTTCTCATTTAAGGAAACTCCCAACACACTGCCATTTAGAATAGGGTTACATTAGTTTTAGGCAGGCAGGTGGAGAAACGGATAGAGAAACAAACCACAGTAAATACATTATTAAAATAGGAGATATTCATATGTCCCAGCCTATATGTGTAGCATTGTCTTTATGTATAACAATGATGTAACCTAGTCCTGACTCAAGTGATTATGGGCAGAGACATGCAAATGAACCCCAGTGCATATAGATTTACTTTAACATTTAAGAAAGCTTTTTTAAAAGTTAATATAACCTAATGTGACATCACTACAACCACGTTATATCTGATCAAGTTATACCTGGCTTATGGAGGATTTTAGGAGTTTGTAAAACAAATATTCAAGCTGATACAATCATTTGCCCAGAGACCACGTGGAGAGTGTTGTACAACTAATATACATTTTCAGATGTCATTTGCATATTTAGCCAGCAGGTGGCACTCAAGCTTAGTATTACCTGCAGCTGCCTAGTATGGAATTTAAGAAATTCCAGACACATTACGGATTTAGAATTCCTCATTGCAATATGACAAAGGGAGATATTTTTTATGTTCACAGGTTGAATATGCTTTTTTTTCTCCTGCAGCAGAAGAGCCGAGGGCTAACTGAGCTTATTAGAACAACATATGGTGAGACAAACATGACACAAGATTTCTATACTGTACATGCGATGATATAAATACTGAACATAATTCATTATGCCTGAAGGAGATATCCATCAAATCACCAGGGTAAAATCAATGCATATTGATTAAATACGTATAGACATTAAATACGTATATAGAATTTACTTTACTGAAATTATGGTTTGAAAAAACAATATTCAAGGACATACAGTAACTGTGCTCGCTCAGATCCTCTCTAATAAAGCAGAGACCTCTTAAGTCCCAGGGCAGGGATCCCTTGTGTAAGCTTGGGCAGTATAATAAATGAATTACCATTAACATTGTTACCATTACGATGAAATGGAAACCTACTTATTTTAAAAAGTTATTTTTACCTTCTGTGTTTGGGGGATATATTTAACAGTTCAGAAAAACGAACTTTTTAAAATTGTTTGGCAATCTTTAAAGGTCATGGTGAGCTAACTGAGTTACATGCAAGAAAACTGTGACTATACAGTAGAATTTTTCATAGAGATGGCTCGATCCTCAGCCATGAAGCTCAACAGTGCCGCTGCCTATTGAAAGACAGGCTGGAGATACAGTGACAGTAATATAGAACATTTATTTGACTTCTTTAGTGTACAATTCAGCTTTTTCACGTAGACGGCCTTTATAGGAAATTGTAAGCTCAAAATACATTTCTGTGACTTTAAAAACAAATTCAAGGGCAAAGTGCAATGGTCTTTGCCAGAATGCAATATTTTTTCCCAGAAGTCGAAAAAAATTGCAAAAAACTATGTGCAGCATCCCTTTCAACCAGCTGATCTGAATATGACCCCTTCTGTCTTGCCATTGTTGCTTAACTTACCCTCTACCTCCTTATTAACACATACTTTCAGTTACCTTAAATTCTGTCTCACAACTGCTGGTGTGCGATTCTACAAGTGCTAAATCACCTAAATAGACAAATACAAGAGTCCTCTGCACTCAACCCATTATCAATATATTTAAGACAGAGACATTTTGTGCATACTGCTACTGAAAAATGCCTTACCCTTTAAACAAAACAGGGATTGTTTGTCCATATATTGCAATATATTTAAGCTGGCCATCTACGTCAAAGTCATCCCATATCTGGCCAGTCCTATGCTCAATTTGCATCTGATTCATTAAGAATTCTGTTGCTTCATTATACATTTTACACAGGGACTAAGTTTTACCTGCAACTTACTTGCTGCTTTCAAAGTAAACCTCCATACTTGGCTGCCCTTTTATTGGCCACCACTGGGATCACCTGACTATAGTTGGGAAGGGTGGGAGGTACAACATGGAGCTGGTCACTGCTCCTGTATAACTATAACAAACAAGGGAAAGTTGTGCAATGAGGCTGTGACCACAAAATACATATAGACACATACAGGAGTCCTCTGCCCTCAACCCATTATCAATATAATAAGGACATTGAGACATGTTGTGCATACAGCTACTAAAAAATGCCTTACCTTTAAACAAAACAGGGATTGTTTGTCCATATATTGTAATATATTTAATCAAAGTAATCCAGAACTGTGCTGGCTTTTTTTAGATGTTTTTTTTTTAGCAAAGTCCAAACTAGCTTTTCTATTATTGATGCTTATGAGTGGCTTGGACCTTGCAGTGCAAATTGTAGATTTTGCTACTCCTAATATTGTAGCAATTTCTTGGATTATATTTTTCTGTTTTTGCAGCTTAAGGTTGGATTGTTTACCTGCATGGAGAGCTCCTTTGATCTCATGTTGTCTGTTCACAGCAACATCTTCCACATACAAGCAACCCCCCCCCCCCCCTCAAATCAACTCCAGGCTTTTATCTGCTTCATTGATAGACATAATGAAGGAATTGCCCACACCTGCCCATGAAATGGCCTTTGAGTCAATTGTCCAATTACTTTTGAGCCCCTGAAATCAAGTGATTGTGTTAAAAGAAGGCTTTAGTTCCTCCCATTTTTATGCAATCTTTTTGTTCAACCCACTGAATTAAAGCTGAAAGTCTGCAGTTCAAATGCATCTGAGTTGTTTCATTTAAAATTCATTGTGGTAATGTACAGAACCAAAGTTTTCTTTGTCCAAAGATGTATGGGCCTAACTGTACATATAGGAGATGTGCAGAGGAAAGGGTTCCAGGGAAATGTTTTTCACAGTTTAATATGTTAGTGATAACTTTCATGTAGCTGGGAGTAATAATTTACATACCATCAGCACTCAGGGTATGTGGTTGAAGGGAATTACAAAAAGTTCCCCCACATGCACCTGAAGTAGAATGTTACAGGCTTGATAAAGAAAAGATTAGCTTTCTAGAATCCTTTTGATGCTGCCTCCGTGTGTTTTTAAATATGCCATATGATGATTTTAGCTTATCTGCTAGTGTCACTCTCCTCCATATCACTGGGGCCTGTATGCTATCACTTGGCAGGCTGTGGCAGAACTTAATGGAGTAACAGATTCCTGATTGTGTCAACATGAATACAGAAAAATCACCATGGCTATAACCATTAACGTCTATTTGTGCAAGGACTTCACAAAAATGGATCTTCTCAGAGTGGAATAATAATTCTGACTCTATAGATTACAATCTTCATTGTGGTTTTTTGGCTCCTGCATAAGTACAGTTCCCAGAATCTCCCCCAGTAATGATCTCAAGATACTGTAGATCCAAGATTTCCCACTGACATTTAGAACATATATTGATTTGTTTTGTAATCTATTATTATGTTTCTTAGTTAATATTGTAATGTACTACATTTCCTACTTTTTGGTCGTTTTCATTGGGACACATTTGCCTATTTCTCTTTTTGTCGGGGTGTGTAATTTTAAAAAAGAAAGAGAAAGAAAAGAACCTTGTTTGTGACTGTATAAAATTCACCAAACCTCTTATATTTAATACATACTTTCCTTAATATTTGTTTGTCACAATTATAAATGCTACTTAGTTTCAATCTGTTAAATTAAAGTTAAACAAGTAACCTGTTCTGCTTCAGGTACCCAAATTGATATTTTATTGTAAATCTCAAGGGTAAACTGATAACACTGGGTTACACCAAAATCATACTTATATTGTCATATTAATTCACTTCTTCGAAGTTTGAAAAAGGACCGCTGCCAGCCTGCCACCCTTTAGGCATTGACAGTTAGATCCAAAATATCTTATAGGGGGGGCTCCATTTGCCTAGAAGATGTATTAGAGTGCACTCTATTTTTAATCACCAGACATCATGTCTCTCTACATGCAGAATTTGTGCAAAAGGCAAAGGTTATTTTGTTAGATTGTTTGTACTGGAATCAGTTATTTGAGTGAGCTCTAATTCAGCTGCTAGGAAAGGAGCCTCCCCCCTATAAGATATATTGGATCTAACTGTCAATGAATATCTGACACACAACTGCTGTTTGAAGACAGAATGAAGAGAAACAGATGCTGAGAGAGGGGATAGAGAAGATAAACTTGATTATTTCAGAAACAATGCAGAATATTTAATTGATTGTATTTATTTAATTTCAGTATATGAAGCTTATATTAAAGGAACAGTAACATCAAAAAATAAAAGTGTTTTAAAGTAATAAAAATATAATGCAGTATTGTCTTGCACTGGTAAAACTGCTGTGTTTGCTTAAGAAATACTACTATTGTTTATATAAATAAGCTGCTGTGTAGCAATGGGGGCAGCCATTCAAAGGAGAAAAGGCTCAGGTTACACATCAGATAGCAAATAAGCTCTGTCTGTCTAATGGTGTTATCTGTTATCCATTAGTTAACCTGTGCCATATAGCCTTTTTTCAATTTCCGCCATTGCTACACAGAAGCTTGTTTATATAAACTATAGTAGTGTTTCTGAAGCAAACAGATCAGTTTTACCAGTGCAGGGCAACACTACATGATATTTTCATTACTTTAAAACACTTACATTTTTTGGTGTTACTGTTGCTTTAAGGGGCACATTTACTTTGCTCGAGTGAAGGAATAGAATAAAAAAAACTTCGAATTTCGAATGTTTTTTTTTTGGCTACTTCGACCATCGAATTGGCTACTTCGACTACGACTTCGAAACGATTCAAACTAAAAATCGTTCGAATATTCGACCATTCGATAGTCGAAGTACTGTCTCTTTAAAAAAAACTTCGACCCCCTACCTCGCCACCTAAAACCTACCGAGGTGCAATGTTAGCCTCTGGGGAAGGTCCCCATAGGCTTTCCTATGTTTTTTTTGGTCGTAGAAAAATCATTCGATCGATGGATTAAAATCCTTCAAATCGTTCGATTTGAAGGATTTAATCGTTCGACTTCAATATTCGAAGTCGAAGGATTTACATTCGGCAGTCGAATATCGAGGGTTAATTAACCCTCGATATTCGACCATATGTACATCTGCCCCTAAATGTCCTTGTACATGGCACTACCACCATCCAGGCATTACTCTGTCACTGTATACAGTAGAACTGTAATTATGTTATTTGCTGCCCCATTATGGCCACTGATTATTCTAAGCAATAATAACATTCAAAATGTTGTAGTAGTCTGCACCTCTATGGTAGATGCTGAAACCACCCATCCATCTGGGATAAAACAATCCATTGTGGAAAAACATGGCAGTTTGCTTTCATAAATTACCCTTTTAGGCTTAAAGATTACAAATTTACAAAGGATTATTATTTTTTCCATAGTGCTAATGAAGGTTACCCCTGGAAAAAACACACAAATCTTTTCCTGCATTATGTAATGACTGAAATTCCAGCAGTTTTTAAAGTCTCCCCATAATCTTCCACTGCCTTGAAATTCACGCAATACTCTTTCTATTTCAGTATAATTTGCCATAGGAAAGCATGAAATTCAGTTGCTCAAGCTGGAAAACACTTCCTGATTATAAAAAAAGGCAGTGGGGAAAAGAAAGAAATGCTTTGATAAATGAGCAAAATAATTTGTAAAATTCCAGTACGTCAGGAAAAGGTTAGTAAATGGGATATATTTTGAACTGCTGGGAAAATGCCAGGAAATTGCCAGGAATCCCAATCCAAAGTTTAATAAATCTGTCCCTTAGGGTCTTAAACGGCAAAAATCATAAGCATAATGTTTAACAAAGGGTAATTTTGGAATAATATTATCCTTCTAAATATCAGCGCTGACGGGTTATACCACATTACATGCATTGAATTCTTCAGAAAAACTTTTTATGAACTAAAGGACCAGTCTATGCCACATACATACACATTCATCTCTCTCCCTCTTTGGGGCTTCACGCACTTCGCAACACTTCTCCTGGCGTAGATTCGCCAGGAAACACTAATTCACTAAAATCCGAAGTTGCATCCAGGGTGCCGAGTGCTAGCGTTATTGCGGCAAGCAAAGTGAAGTTGCGCTAGCAATGCCTCATTTGCATATGGCGGGAAGTTGAATGGACGTATATGTTGCAGCAAATACATTACATTACACAAGGGAAACCTTAATAAAATAAAATTAAGTTGTTATATTGCCCTACACATGAGCCCAGTGTATAGTTTATGTGCCATATGTTAGGAAATGTAGGGTGAAAGCCGGGTACCCCAGAAAAAATATACAATCTTTTGTAGCCTATCACCCTGAAAAATGAAAAGTGGCCAGCGTTTTTTGGGACTTAGTCCTATCTACTCTATTGCACTTCACCTGGTCTGAGGTGGCGAAGGCAAGTCTGGCGCAAGAGGTAACGTTCAGTGAAATCCGCATCTTAGTGAATTTGCGTAGTTATGTCCATTCGTCAGAGCGCAAATTCGCCAGGCGTTAGGGAGCGAAGTACCGCTAGAGTCTATCACCTTCGCTAGAGCGACCATTGGTAAATCGGCAAAGTACCAAAATGATGTCACGCTGGCGAATTTTAGTTCTTTTCATCTGTGTATATATATATATATATATATATATATATATATATATATATATATAGATATGTAGGGATGTGAAAATCTTAGACACCCGTACACATTACAGACAGGCACATCCCTAAAGGACACCTAAAAGGTCCTTATGGGGACCTTGTGCTTATGTAACCCCTGCAGTTCTCATAGTGTACACCAGATGGCACTGTGCCAGAGTATAAAAGGTTTAGGAACCATGAGGTCTGGGTCCATTGCTTTAGCCCAACCAAGCAGGCTGGAAGGGAATGGGTAGTGTCGACCCTAGGCTCCTTGGCCCTAGTAATTAGACAGCTATACTCAATTATAGATCACTCTAGGAGTGATAGAGAGGCTAAATAGTTGAGCAGCTCAAGGCTCCGCCGAGAAGATTAGGGATTAAGATCCCAGGGTATTACTGACCCGGAGTAAGGACTAAAGTGTTGAGATTAGGGATGATAGGAATTCCCCTAGTCTGCCACTGGAAGATATCCTGAAAACTGGGCAATAACTCTCACATGCTGCCAACTTACTCTCTGCTGTATATTCCCTAGCCTGTGGGGATTCAGCCTATACGTGCTGTGAGTATATGTTTCCTTTATGCTGCTGTGTATGTTCTATGCTCCATTGTGGATCAATGTGCTGAATGATCTTTGTGCTATTGTTCAATAAATACAGTTCTATGTGCAACCGTTAAAGAACTACTGGCGCCCATCATTGTGCTATTGCACCTAGTTACAGTTACACTACACCCTGCCTCCACCACATTGCGAGGGCTTGCCCCTGAGAAAGAGAGCTCATCTGTGGTATCAGCCCACAAAGGAAAGTAGCTAAAACTGCTAAATACAAAGCAGTTTACTATAGCGCTACATATACATCTACAAAAGTTATAGTATCACATTCGTAAAAGCTATTTTGGCAGGTGAACATCTTCTTAGAAAGTGGCAGCAGGTTGGGATAGTAAACATGCAAGATAAATAATTAGGGCAATACAAGCATACAGTGTTACATTGATCGAAAATATGTACTGATACATTATTTATCAAAATTCAGATTTGTGTAATTTTAGAGGTTTTTTCAACCTGACTAAACTCACAATTTAAAATACTCTGAACATCTATATACAAGGACAGCTCCCGTTGACTTATTAGAGTTTTTGTTGTGTTTTTTATACTTAATAAATAACACATTTTTGTGGTTTAAAGTAATTAGTTAAATACATGATTTTTAGTGCTAAAAAATTTAATTCACAGAAATTAAAAAAATATTACAAAACGTTAATAAATTATTAAAGCTTATCAAGCTGCCTAAAAAGGCATTGCTTTTAAACACCTGAGGGCTTATTTATTCATCAGTAATGTTGCCCATAGCAACCAATCAGTAGTTACATTTCAGCAGTCACCTACAAGTTAGAAAACAAAAGCAAAGATCTGATTTGTTGGTATGGGCAACACATGACCAGTATCTCCAATAAATAGGCCACCTGGTATATTGATTTTAGGAGATTCTCTGGCTGTAATAAACCCCAATATTATAAAGCAGTGGTTACTTTGTAAATTGTGAGGGCCAAAACTTTTTCTTACATTGAGACCTCATTTTTTTGCCCTATTGACTGTATTACAGCAATGCCATTTAATGTGCAATTGATTTGGTTACATTTCAGAATGATATATACTATGATGATAGTCACCCTTGTGTATTTTCATTTCAGGTGCTACTGACAGACTACAGAAGGCATTTTCATGAAAAAACATGAATTGCTGCTCAGGACTATGACAACACAAGGTATAAATACTTGATGCATCAGTGAATGCTTAGGTCACTTTCTTTTCCAAATAGATTCTCTATACCCTGTCAAACACTCAGGGGCACATTTACTATGGGTCGAATATCGAGGGTTAATTAACCCTTGATATTCAACCGTTGAAGTAAAATCCTTCAACATCGAATATCGAAGTCGAAGGATTTACCGCAATTCGTTCGTTCGTACGATCGTAGGAAAAATCGTTCGATCGATTTTCCTTCGATCAAAAAAAAAGCTAGGAAAGCCTATGGGGACCTTCCCTATAGGCTAACATTGTACCTCGATAGGTTTTAGTTTGGCGAAGTAGGTGGTCAAAGTTTTTTTTTAAAGAGACAGTACTTCGACTATCGAATGGTCGATTAGTCGAACGATTTTTAGTTTGAATCGTTCAATTCGAAGTGGTGGTCGAAGTAGCCAATTTGATGGTCGAAGTAGCCCAAAAAAACCATTCGAAATTCAAAGTTTTTTTCCTTCTAATCCTTCACTCGAGCTAAGTAAATGTGCCCCCAACTAGGTTGAATAAGATGTTTCCTGCACAAACAGACCTTTGCTGGAGATGCGGTAAGGAGAAGGGGACACATAAACATATATGGTGCAACTGTAACGAACTGCAAGATTATTGGGGTAAAATCCTCAATGTAATAAAAGAAATAACTAACCATGATTTGTCAGTGGATAATGCCCCCTTGATCTTGCTAAGTTTTGATAAGGATAATAAGGGTCTATTAAGAGACCCACTTACCTTGCACCTGCTGGAGGCGGCTAGGTCAATTATTCCAAGACATTGGAAGCAGAGGGGCCCTTTAAGCAGCATGGAATGGCAGCAAGAGGTAGAGCATATTAGAAAAATGGAAGAAATAACACACATTATCCACAACAAGAGTAACAGATACTGGGAAGTCTGGGGACCATGGGTTAGGTACCTAAATAAACCGAGTTAAAAGGGATGTTAATTAAAACAGGAAGATAGGGAGATTCTTCAGTAGCAAGGAAAGGAACGGGAGGGGGCAAGGGAGGCAACTGAAATAATAAAGGTTATAACCGGTTAAGTAACCCTAAAAGGTTCGACATGGGCCTGTGGGTGTGACAGCGAAGGCCAGGGGTACCCAGGGTGAGTTAATCAGGGTCCCATATACCCTTATATACCCTTACACACTTTTACTTTACTTTTTTATTCTTTTTTTTTTTTTTTTATCTGTTTATTTGTTTATGTCTGTGGTATTGTAATGTACTGTAATGTATTTGAAAAAATTTGTTAAAATAAAAACTATAAAAAAAAAAAGTAAATGTGCCCCTATGTGTATTGTTCACTCCTTTGGTGGCCACTTATCCTTCTGTCTCTCTTCCTTACTGATTTTAGGGATTGGGCAAACAAGTTGTAGTACACTGGCAGCCACATCATTCATATCCCTCCAAGGTTCTCTGCTCCCATCATCCTTTAAAAATACCTGTATACCATAAGATTTTGTTTCTTATTTTTCTTGGGCCGTTAATATATTCCGAAATATTTTTCAGCTGTCTTCTTCCAGTAATATGATCCAACTTGCCGAGCAACACCAACAGTGTCTTCCAACCTTTGCCCTTTTTTACAGATACTAAATCGTTGCCACCCTCTTACCTCAATGTCCAGCCTTTTGTAGATGTCACATAAGTAATTTAAAGGGATACTGTCATGGGAAAACATTTCTTTTTAAAACGTATCAGTTAATAGTGCTGCTCCAGCAGAATTCTGCACTGAAATCTGTTTCTCAAAAGAGCAAACAGATTTTTTTAGATTTAATTTTGAAATCTGACATGGGGCTAGACATATTGTCAGTTTCCCAGGTGCCCCCAATCATGTGACTTATGCTCTGATAAACTTCAGTCACTCTTTATTGCTGTACTGCAAGTTGAAGTGATATCACCCCCTCTCTTTCCCCCCAGCAGCCTAAAAACAGGACAACGGGAAGATAATCAGATAGCAGCTCCCTAACACAAGATAACAGCTTTCTGGTAGATCTGGAAGAACAGCGCCAAGTAGTAAAATCCAGGTCCCACTGCGACACATTCAGTTACACTGAGTAGGAGAAACAACAGCCTGTCAGAAAGCAGTTCCATCCTAAAGTGCTGACTCTCTGAAAGCACATGACCAGGCAAAATGACCTGAGATGGCTGCCTACACATCAATATTACAACTAAATAAATATACTTGCTGGTTCTGGAATGAAATTTTATATTGAAAAGTGAGTTATTTTCAGTGTATAATTCAAGGAAAAATATAGAATCAATACAGCTCCAGGCAGTAATTTTCAACTGCAATGTGTTTTATTCAGCAGTGCAGGCACACTAGATGTTTCGGGCAGAGCCCTTTATCAAGTGTCTTTATCAAGTTATTTTCAGTGTAAACAGTGTAATATAGAAATAAAAACTATAACATAAAAATCGTGACAGAATCCCTTTAATGAAAGTCTCACTTAGTAATATATATATATATATATATATATAAATATATATATATAAATATATATATCTATATATATATATATATATATATATATATATATATATATACACACACATATATATAGTCTTTGTAAGAGATCATGCTAAATAAAGAGAAAAGCAGGTATGGTCTTTCTCCCCCCCAAAGATAACACTTTCTCTTTTTTTTCACTTAGTTAGTACTGATGCTTGGACACGTCAGCTTATGCATACTTTGTACAAACTTTGTAACTAAAAGTGTCTTTTTTTTTTACTAGAGTTACAGTTCAGGGCTGTATATTGAAGCTGGGGTTAATTTCTGTAGTAGTATGTATATCAAGCCTGACCCATGTGCACCCAATAAAAAGGGGTGAACTGCATTGCACTTTGTTTTTTTAATTTTATATATGTATATAAGGAATAACGGCTCCGCACTCTCCTCAAGGAGAAAGGTCCCCAGGAGGGACCGAAACGTCAGATTGTGATGTAAGAAATAAAAGCTGTTACACTTTGAAACAACAAGGAGAGTGTGGATCCGTTATTCCCTATACCTTTAAACATTGATCAAGCACCTCCAATCAACTAACGTCAGAGGTGCGGGCACTCCAGGAATAGTTTATATATGTATATATATATATTTATAATTGCACAATTAGTATCAGCTGATAGTAATGTACTATATAAATTAACATTTGCTGCTAGGAAAAACAATTAAACCGTGATGTATAGGATCTGTTATACAGAAGCCATTATCCGAAATGTAGTGAAACATGGATAAAATCTGCCATTGAGTCAATTTTTAGCAAATAATGCAGATTTTTAAAAAGTATTAACTTTTTCTTTAATAATAGTGGAGCAGCTACTTGTACTTTATGGTAACAATGATGTCTAAATCCATATTGGTGGCAAAACAAACCTACTTTTTTTTAATTGTTAAATAATTTTAGTAGACTTAAGTAGGTATGCTAACCCAAATTATGGAAATACTACTTATCATGTCCCAAACAATTCAGACAATAGAATCCATACCTGTCAAATGCCCCAGCCAGTGAAAACCATGCTTTCCATCCGTCCTTGTCAGAAGTCAGTGCTACTGGCCCTTCACTGCATCAAGTTTTTACTTCTAGAGCAGGTGCAACGTCCAACAGCACCAAAAATGTCTGCAAAATAGAGCTGGAGAAGAGCAAAACAAGAAAGGGTTAAGTCAAGAGGAATGGCATCTATGACTCGGTATTTCTACTGGCAGATTGTCATTATAATTATGGTAGTGTGTGGAAAACTAGAACAGAAAGTGTTCCGCAGGAATGCTGCCTCACATTTAGCCTATGCTGCAGTAATTCTTTTTCCTGTCTGGGTCTGCAGAGAACGTGAAGTTTGTTTAAATACATAGGCCCTGATCAGAATGGCAGAACCCTGTATGAACACTGCCATGGCAGATATACAACTTGTGTGATCGGAGTTGTTGTTTACCACCACAGGTCCCATAAAAATGAGATAAATGTGAGAGAGGATGGGTAGCAAGTTGTGGGTGCACTGGGATTCAGCCATCAAACTGTCAAGTTTCCCATTGTACCAGCGTTAGAGGATAATAGGGAATGTTGGCCTTTGAGTAAAATCTAAAAATCGAAGAAAATCACCAGCAGCACACTGTATAAGCCGTAATAGGGCTCAAAGAGGAATTTATAATAATATATATATAATATAAATTCCTCTTTGAGCACTATTACAGCTTATACAGTGTGCTGCTGGTGATTTTCTTCGATATATGGATATGACCCTATGACAGGAGTGGGTCCTCCGTTACAGCACCTGGCAAAACAAAAGTGTTTGTTTTTTGAGGTGAGCACTCCACAATAATGACTGTATTTGATTAATATCTAGGCAGTACCCATGCAAAAACAGTGAGAATATAAAAATTACTTGTTGTAGATACTACTTTGGCTGGACTCAATCAATCCCTAAGCTTAGCTTCTCAACAGCTGATCAAAGCACACTGAGCATGTGTGTGTCACTGACTCCTAACAAAGATGGGAAACTCCTGTGACAAATTCCAGATTGCACTTTTAGCATTGTTCAGTAAGTTCATTATATTAAAATGGCATTTGTAGCCTTATTAATTTTTAGGGTTTAGTTCTTCTTTAAAACTGGATATAGATGTTGAGATTTTTAAAAGATCTGATCCTCATTGTCACGATTTTCTCTGAACAATCGTACGAATTGACCATCAACTAAAAAGACCAATTTGGAAGGAAAACAAAGGGGAGATGCCTGCTTGGCCCTGCAAACATAGATAGATTGCACTGGGGCCGACAAAGATTTTTTGACCTGGCCGATCAATTTCCTGACAGATGTCGGCCGAAAAATCATAAGATGCACGATCGTTTGAATCCCACTAACCGCACAATAATTTCGAAGGATTGGTCAGACGTCGCTAAAATCGGTTGTTCGGCAAGAAGAATCGTCGCGTCTATGGGGAGCTTAAGACTCAAAGAATAGAACATCCTGCAAGAAAATGGAGGTGTAATTGTGATTCATTGTGGTTGGTTTACATTATCAGCTGTTGTAGTTCTACACATATGGCTTCTATGCCATCAGCTTTCTCCTCGCTGACATCCTTCTCAAATATTCTGGGTTTTCCTGGCCTTCCATAGTCTTGCCTAAACCTTTAATGGAGATCCCCTGCTCTGAATATTTCCTCCCTAATCTCCACTCATATTCTAGGCCATCCGCCATCTCTTCAGGGGGTAGGAATGTGTTTCACTAATCTTTGTCACATTAATTCTTTCTGTCTTGAATGTTCCAGGTTTTTGTTTTCCCAGGGAGAAATTGGCAGGCGAATGTTAAACACGGATGGAGGAATGAAGCATTAGAACAATGTGTGTGTATGATTCGATTTGCCAGCCTGAATATAGTCACAGAATAGCCCTCAAACAGATTCCTAAGCTTTTTATGATTATTACACAATGACACTACACCAAGGAACAGGCTTGATCTATACAGGAACAGCTATTGTAAGACCCTGGCAGATGTATAGTATTTCATTACAAAATTGGGAGTCCAAACAACTGATTATATCTTTCACCCCAGCCAAAGGGATATGCCCCGGTTCCAAAGGCAGCCAATGAGGACATTTTTTCAAAAGATATAAATCCCAAGGCTTGTATTCAGTAAAAACAATTTATTTATTAGAATTCATGTTTAAAAATTAGATACATACTGACCCCTCATGGCCCACCTTACGCGTTTCGTACCCTCCGGCACTTAGTCATAGGTGTCTCTGTCCACAGCATGTTCCTTACAGAATTTAAACCCTGGTAATCCCTCCCATTTTCGTTTAGGACCAATCAAATATCAAAGGGGGATTGCCCTTAAAACCAGTCAAGAGTCAAAGGGGTTAACCCCGCTTGCTCTACTTTTAATCTTGATTTAGCCTATATGGGGCATTTATCTCATATCTTTTACAGCATGCATCAGCAGTTCAAAACCCATAGTAATTACAACAAATCTTGTCCATTATAGTTTAACTCAATCCATTAGATAAATATATTTCACAAAATTGACTAAAAAGATTTGTAAATAGATCTCTGTATATAAATAACTATATAAATCACACATGTCGTAAATACTTTGCACAAATAGCCAATACCATAAATATATTCATATTATGTTATAAACATTAAAAGCCGTCACAAATTCTTTTTATTACCAATTCTCTAATAGCATTATATGTTCTATCAATCTTTCTCCAATAAAGATGTTCCCATTTCAAAGAGATCCCTTTTTTTGCATATTCAAGTATAACAGGTGACATCAAATTCATGGTTGAGTCCTGATGGCAAACGTGTGCCTGGGTGAAAAATCCAGAACACTTCTCTCCTTTCTAAAAGACTTAAATGGGCTCCTCCCCTCACTCCTAATCTCACTCTTTCTATCCCTTGAATGGTGGTATTATTTACCATAGGCCCTGTTCCCCAACTGTTATGTTTTATTATTATTTTATTTTAGAAGTAGGAGGGTTCCAGTTGTTATACTTCCTATATTTAAATCAGTACCAACATCTTTTGAGAAAGTATTATTTTTAGGTATAAGTGGTTAAAATCCTCATAATGAGACACAAGGACTCACTTAACAGCCAAAACTGTGTACAGTGTGCAAATTGCAATTTCACCATGTTTTTACACTTAGGAAGTTCTTTACTAAAACTCAAATGAATCTAATTTTTTTATTAAAACAAAGTCATTCAAACTCCCTTCCAGCAATTGAACTAATTTATCAATAATTTTTCTCAAAAAACATCACGACAAAATGGAGCATTAATCTGTATCGTGAATTTGATGCTCCGAAAACTCGAATTGTCGCTGTGAATACTCGGCTTTAGCAAATTATTGAAAGAAAACCCTGACATTAGGGAGCAGATTTATCAAGGGTCGAAATTAATTCGAGGGAATTTTCGAAGTAAAAAAAGTGATTTTTTTGATACTTCAACCATCGAATAGGATACCATGACTTGGAATTTAATCGACTTTGATTTGAAGTAAAAATAGTTAGAATATTCGATAATCGAAGTACCGTCTCTTTAAAAAAACTTCAACTCAAATTTGGAACAGGTGCTGCCAACTTAATTATTCAACTTGGTTGCTTGTACTTATACATTTTCAATTTTTACAACTGCGCTCACAAAGTAATGAATGTGGTTCGGGTGCCACTGCCCCGAACACGTCGCTAACTTAAGTACAATCTTTAAAATCAGGTGCACTCACCGCTCTCCGTTGGTGGCCCGGGTGCTGCGCCCTGAACTCGTAGCTTGGGGAAACACACAAAACGCGTAAGGCGTTACCTGTTGGATAAAGATTATCCGAGGAGTCTTTGGAGTGCGTGCCCAATGCAGATCTGCCAAGTAACGTGTTCTCCCCTTAAAACCTTGACCAGTTAAATATGAGGTTTAATAAATGGGCCCCTTAATGCAGTGTTTTTTCCCATAATTCCAGCATAATAGCAGTTACAAGGTGGCATTGTGATGTAATCTGATGCAATTGCAGTTTCACACAAATCGATGCAGTTATGCTGAAAATCTTCGTTCAAATTTTATCTCTTCCACTTGATGTCTTCACCAGATTCTTTAGACACAAGTGTGCTGTATAAGTCACCATATAAGGGGGGTATTTACTAAAACGTAATTTTTTAACTTAAAATAAAGTCCACCTAACTCCCATCCATGAATTTTCCTCATTTATCAAAAAATCAGTACTCAAATGTCAGTGTGGGAAAAGTCTCGACAAATACTTGCCTTTTCGAATTTGATACTCAAATTGTACAACTTTTTCGAGTTGTCACCTGAAAACCTTGACTTTTTCGGATTATCGTATGAAAACCAGCACAGATGCCGATCTCAAGAAACATCTTCAAATTGTAAAAGGAAGATCTGCCATTGATTCCTACATGACTTCGACAGGTTTTAGATCGAGTATTTTTCGAATTTGGATTGTTAGCAGCTTCAGGGTATAATAATATCTCTAAAAATTCAATTTTCCCTCTAAAAATTCAATGTTTAATAAATAGGCCCCTTTGTGTTTCCTTACAAGTGATGGAACTCCAAAGTGACTTTCCTGATCCTATAGTCCTGACTTCATATTAATATTTGAAACATATTCATTTAATTCTGATGAAAACTTTAAAAATATACCCATTTGTAAGAGTTTGCAAATATATAGTGAATAAACTACCCCTGTTGTAAAATATAAGGATAGTATCAATTACCAAGGAGTTCCATGACCATATAAAAGCATGAGGCCAAAGACAGGGTGTTTTTATACAGGTCATGGAACTCCGAGGTTACTTGTAATATATTCATATTTTGCAACTGGGGGTATTTTATTTATTATAATACACAAATTTCAGTGAGTCATGTGACAGAAATGACATCACTAAGCTCCGATTATAACTGATGACATCACTAAGCACCATTTATAAGGATATAATTTACAGGATATTCATTATATATATCTGTTATATAATATCTGTTTGTATTGCGTATTATAAACAGATAAATATGCAATATGGTACTTTTTTTTGGTTTTTTTTTATGCTATTTGGGTACTTGTCTCTGTACAGTCTGGAACTGTCATGGTGTGAGGATTGTGAGTGTAAAGGCAGATAGGGCCATTCCAAACATTTTTCCACCTTGGCAATTAGTAGCTCAGTGGGCGTTGGACAAAGTACTTGTAATCGGCTGCAAGCTTGTTATTGGTTGCGTGTGAGAAATATGTCCAATTGTTGCTTTGAAGTGCATTTCTGAGCAACAATCATCCAAGCAACCAAATGCAACTGTACTGTCAGGTGACTGCCATACAAGTGAATGGGGAATTATTTTGAGTGTTTTGTCCCCATTCCACTGAGTTACTAATTGGGGACAAAGCAATATAAATTGTCCTTAAGGCGAATGCCTTGTGACTGGAGCTATAGTATCAGGCCAGTTGCAGGTACATTGAGTGGATTTCAGTGGTTAAATGGATACTCGAGTATTATGGCACTGAAATCTGCTCCATGTTTCTGCACCTGGGCTGACTCAGTAGCTCTGGGTGCAGAAAGAACACAGGTGATCAGTCAGCTGTTTCTCGGCCTGCAGTTGGGTATGGCCTAAAGGTGGCCATAGATGAAAAGATCCGCTCGTTTGGTGACATCACCAAACGAGCTGATCTTTCCCTGATATACCACTAACGGGCATGGCTATATCGGGAGTAATCTGAACGTTCGGCCTATGGCCGAGAGTGTAATGGGCTCCAGCGGGACGGTCGCGACAAAATCAAACCTGTCAGATCGACCAAACAACCGATCTCCGCCGGGCAAAAATGTCGGGACTCTCCACACACAGTCCGAAAATCATACGAATCCTCGATTCATACGATAGGATCTTTGCATCTATGGCCACCTTTAGCCTAAGCCACACCAAATCCTCACAAAGTGACACAGAAGAGTCATGAAAAACTATTACTATATCCTCATAAATAAACTTAGTGATAGTGCCTATATAATCAGTGCTTAGAGTTGTTTGTGTCACATTACTCATTGAATTGTGTGTATCATTTTTATGATCCATGATCTTAGTAACAGCCCTTTTTATGCAGCCTTCCCTATTATGAAACAGGAGATACATTATTTATAGATTATTTCCATTTTGTATGTACTTTTTCATGCTGTATTTCTACAGCATGTATATTCTACGGCCCTTCATACCTTAATAGTAATCGTTTGCACTTGACCACTGAATGTGAGATTCATTCCACATCCTCAGTAAAACCAAAAATATTTCCTTGTAGTAAGTTATAATGGCAAGTGAAAACAGTGCTGCATCTGTAAGGAAAATATGAATTACATAATGATCGATGTATTTCAAGTCATGTGATAAAGGTGCACAGGATGAAACTGCCCCTTAACACATTGGGGGTTATTTATCAAAGTCCTAATTTATTTCAATATTTTCTGCTACAAACTCTGATCAAATCCGCTCGGGTTTTATACACTTATTTATTATTAGATTTTCCCAAAAATTAGCTTTGCGGTAAAAAATTTGATTTTCACTATTTTTTTGGATTTTTTCATCCGATTTTCTCTGATATTCTCTGAATTTTCATCCGAAAACTTCGGGGTATTGCACGAAACCCAGCGCACATCAAAAAATCATTGGAATTTCTCCCATTGACTTATATGCAACCTTGACAGGTCTGAGATGCCGGATTTTCAGATTCTGTCTTTTCCATCCTCTGGGTTTAAAAAATTCCGAAAAATTAGTGATTTTTTAAAAGTCTGATTTTATTAAAAAAATAAAATCACAATTTTTTTGTGATTTTTGCATTCAGAGTTTAGTAAATAACCCCCTTAGGCACAGATTTATCAGAAGTTGAGCTGTGTTTTCCTGAAATTCGAGTTTTTTGAGGGTAGTTTTCAGTATTTTTTTTTTTTTTTAACTCAAATTTTTCTAGATTTATTACACCCCGAAGCTGGAAATAGCTCAAATCCAAAAATATACCAGCTAAAACCTGTCAAGGTGATGCAGAAGTCAATGGTAGAGGTCCCTTGAACCATTATTACCATATATTTTTAGAGCGTCAACATAGTGGGAACACTGATTTGTAGATGTTTGTAGCCTTCATGATTATTCGGGGTTTTTTCAATGGGTTTCACTCGAAAACTTGAGTTTTTTTCAGGGAAAAACTCAATTAATTAGAGTAGTCGGGTTTTTCACCCCGATTTCACTGATTCGAGTTTTTTACATTAGGGTTTTTTCATAAATTAGAAAACATTTGAGTCATGAGTTCATTTGAAGTATAAAAAAACTCACAAACCTGACAAACTAAATAATGGGTCATTTACCAGCAAGCACTATGCATGCTATTGGGTGCAAAACTACATCCATTAGAAAGCTATAAAAGACACAAGGTTTGCCAGTATGCATAGCAACCAATGAGATGTTTGGCCTGTAAATGCTGGAAGTACCTGCACAGTACCTGCCTAAGTTAATACCTAGTCATTTATTTAGTAATTGTGTCTTTAACATTTGTATTCACACAATTTCTGTGTCACTATAATATTCATATAATAAAAACAAAGTCACATTCAGCTGATAAGGAAATGTCTTATTTTAGTGATGATTCCTGTAAACTTTCAGCTGTGCATAACAAACATAATAGTGGCAGGAGAGGCTACATTTTTTTAGGTTTATTAAATATGTCTTTTTGCTTTTGCACTCTTTAATCGGGGGCCAATAAAGGCTGAAGTAGTCCCTTAGCTCTGTCTCCTTTGCTGTTAGTCAAATTGCATATTTTGTCCTGTTTAAGCATTTAATTCCAGCAGTATTTCATGTTGGCGTGTTCCCTTACTGATATAAAAAATATTAATAATACGTTGGCCTTCTTCAAAGGGGGAATGGCCCAGCTGGGCATCAAAAAAACAACTGCATTACTTCAGCATCTGTTCTATTCTAGCACCGCCAGCCAGCAAATGGAGAAAGCAGCTGGGAACAAAGCACACTTGGAAAGGCTTACTTGCCCATTGCTTCTTACTCAAGCAGAATATCTCTAGTTGGGAACTGACATTCCTGTTTGTCACTGCAGACTGGAGCAGCGTCTTTAAAATGTTTGAGCTCATGACCAAAGCTCTGCTCACTGCATGTTATTGCTGGCTAGTTTGCCTGACATATATATGCACTGCATATGGATAGTAACTGTCATCCTACAGATTTGTGCCTGGTTCCCAGGAGGTGGAGAAAAATGATCCAATTTATTACAGTAAATCGATTTAGACATTAAAAACATGATTGTGTGGTGTTGAGCATTAGACACCCAAGCCCCAAGGGTGCATATATTTATGCTAAGGGGAATGTGCAGATAAAGCAAAGCATCTTGCTTGTATACAAATAAATGGAGAGTGGTGGAATTTCACTCTAGAGGACTTCACTTTTTGATAAATATACCCCATTGGGTGTTTTTTCTCTCAGTTTTTTTTTCTTGTGTCAGATGCATTGGGCTGTTCTTTCTTGCATTTTTTTTTACTGTAATGTAATATTTTTGCAGGCAAAACAAAACACAAGACAAAATCCTGCCTCTCAAGAAAATCGAATTTCACAATGAATCTGTATCAGGGGAAAATGTAGGAGCCTCCCTAGTCATCAGCACTATCCTTAAGGTTTATACATTGAAGTTTCATCATACAAGTATCAGAAACCTGGTTTTCAGAAAGCTCTGAATTACAGTCCCTTTTAAGCTAATAATTATAGGTTTTAAAAATGATTTCCTTTATCTCTGTAATAATAAAACAGTACCTTGTAGTTGATGGGAACTAAGCTGCAGGAACCCATATTGGTGTAAAAACAATCTTGCGTTTATTAGATTTTTTAGCAGAGGTATGGAGATTAAATTTATGGAAAGATCTCTTATCCAGAAAGCCCCAGGTCCCAAGCATATTGGATAATAGAGCCTATCCTTGTAGTTTATTGCATATTTACAGCTCTACAAGTTCTAGGAACTCAACAATATTTTTTATTTATTATTTTTTATTTTTCTAGTTGTTATTATTTATTTTTAAATGTGACAAAAAACAGGTGTTGTGTCAGATCATTTTCCTGCATTTCTCCATATGAGTAACTTATCAGCTATGCTAAATGTGTGTGGTAACTTTATGGGAGACCAGCAGCAATCACTGTGGTCATTCATTAAGCGAATAATTCCTTGAAATGCTGTATTGTCAAGTGATGTATATTGTATCCAGCTAATGGTAATCTGTGGCAGTTGGTGGTGCCATGAGCTCAATGTATCTTAGGCCATATAAAGTCAGTATTTTAACTTTTACATAGAGCCGTTTCTATCATATTATAGACAAATTGCAGGGGGCCTTATAACCCATAAAGTGGATCACCGTACCAGAGGCCACCCCTTTAGACTAGAAGAAAAGAACTTTCATTTGAAGCAACGTAGGGGGTTCTTCACAGTCAGGACAGTGAGGTTGTGGAATGCACTGCCGGGTGATGTTGTGATGGCTGATTCAGTTAATGCCTTTAAGAATGGCTTGGGTGATTTTTTGGACAGACATAATATAAAAGGCTATTGTGATACTAAACTCTATAGTTAGTATAGATATGGGTATATAGAATTTAATTAAAAGTAGGGAGGGGTGTATGTATGGATGCTGGGTTTTCATTTGGAGGGGTTGAACTTGATGGACTTTGTCTTTTTTCAACCCAATTTAACTATGTAACTATGTGCACACAGAGGAAGTGCATTTATAAACAAGGTCCTCTTAGGACTGATAGCAGATACAAAATATTCCATGGAAATAAATAACAAACTGGAGGGAATGGAGTTGCCTGCATGAAAATGACTTAACTGTGCATGGTAGAGAAACAAAATCCAGTTTCTGAAATGCCTTTTCTTATATTAAACATCCACTTAAAGAAAATCCGCCCGTCGCAACAAATGTCTCATCTGCCAAGTACCTTCTGTTTAAAGTAAGCTTTGTTTTTCTTGGAGAAAGACATTTGTTTGTTTTTACCCTTGCAAAATTAGCAGATGTCTGAGCAAGCTGTGTATATATACTAGTTCTCGCTAGCTATATATATATATATATATATATATATATATATATATATATATATATATATATATATATATATGTATATATATATATATATATATATATATATATATAGTCAAACACAAGAGTCCTCTGCACTCAACCATTATCAATATATTTAAGACAGAGACATTTTGTGAATACTGCTACTAAAAAATGCCTTACCCTTTAAACAAAACAGGGATTGTTTGTCCATATATTGCAATATATTTAAGCTGGCCAACTACGTCAAAGTCATCCCATATCTGGCCAGTCCTACGCTCAATTTTATCTGATTCATAAAGAATTCAATAGCTTCATTATACATTTTACAAAGGGACTAGGTTTTACCTGCAACTTACTTGCTGCTTTCAAAGTAAACCTCCCAAACTTGGCTGCCCTTTTATTAGACACCAGTGGGATCACCTGACTATAGCTGGGAAGGGTGGGAGCCACAACATGGAGCTGGTCACAACTTTCCCTTGTTTGTTATAGTTACATATATAAATAATCCAATAAACAAAAGCACTCACAGCTCTTTCGAATAATTGAACATGAAAAAAGTATATATATCGAAACAGCAAAAGTCCGCACTCATAGGTCTTGTGATGAAAACAAAAATTATTTATTCAATGTTTCGGCTCCTAAATGCAGGCCGTCATCATATATAAATGAAATCCATGGAGGAGGTGTGCAAATGTGCCTGGGTGCATTGTCCAAATTAAGTAAATTTAACTCACAGAAAGGTCTGCACTCTCAGGACTTAGTTATTAAAAGATTAACGTTTCGGCCTCTCCGAGGCCTTTCTCAAAGTAAAGAAAAACACATTATGAATGTCTTAAATACAAAAGATGGCGGGAAGTGTAAATTGGCTGACCAATCGTAATCATCATCAAATCATTACATAGTTAATTTACACCTGTGCATTTGTAGTTACAGAAACACGACTATAACTATTAAGACAATCCCAGTTATGTTTATTAAACCCCCTTCATTTAGTTCTAAGAAGGATTAAAAACAATACTAAATAACAGTCATTTCCTATTTGGTGTTTATGATAGATTAGACTGTCTGTGTTACATAAGGGCACATATACTTAGGGTCGAATATCGAGGGTTAATAAACCCTCGATATTCGACCGTCGAAGTTAAATACTTCGAATATCGAAGTCGAAAGATTTAGCACTATTCGTTCAATTGAACGATCGAAGGAATAAATGTTCGATTTTAATCCATCCATCGAACGATTTTCCCTCAATCAGAAATTGCCTAGAAAGCCTATGGGGACCTTCCCCATAGGCTAACATTGGTGCTCGGTAGGTTTTAGGTGGCGAGGTAGGTGGTCGAAGTTTTTTTAAAAGAGACAGTACTTCAACTATCGAATGGTCGAATAGTCGAACAATTTTTAGTTTGAATCGTTCCATTCGAAGTCGTAGTCGAAGTTCGAAGTAGCCAAAAAAATACTTCGAAATTCGAAGTATTTTTTATTCTTTTCCTTCACTCGAGCTAAGTAAATATGCCCCATAGTATCAAAAACATAAGTGTATGTGGAAGATCTGGAGTAAGTAACCCTCATCTATGTAAATGACATTTGGATCTATATCAAAGTGGAATCTAATGATATATAATTAATATGGTTCACAGGCCCAGACCAGTGTCCCAGGGCCGCTTCTGCCATGAGTCAAGGCGAAACCCTTGCCTCAGACGGCAGCATGCGGCCAGTTACAAGGGGCAGCAAAAAGCCACCTCTTGTAACTTTAAGAGCAGAACCTCCGGGTGTTAAAAACTAATGAGGTATTAACCCACGCTTGTAACAGGAAACAAATGGCTAATATAAGCCTATAGATGCTGGATCGGTATTGTGCCTAATGGAACTGCGTGCTAAGGGGCAAATCTCTACAACCACATATGTGTATTGTGACAAAACAATATGTGCTTTAACCACTAATAACATTAACCCTAAAATATATATATATATATATATATATATATATATATATATATATATATATATATATATTATATAAGCCGATAAGTACTCGCATTCTTAATCCACTTTGGGTGCTGGGTCAAAATTAGATGTTTAGTGCAAAAAATCTGTATTTATTCATACTTGTGCATTTTTTTGCACTAAACATAGGCTATATATATATATATATATATATATATATTTCAATGTTTATTCTAATAGAAAGAAGATATGAGGGTTGATGTGATTTAAGAAGTGGAAGAGGGGATGATGCCTAGTGTTTATTTAAGTGTGTCTAACTGTGTGCTGCTGGCAAACCGAAAATAATGAATGACAAGAGAAGACTTGAGAAAAACAAATTCATGATGTTTGGACTGCATTTAAAGGGGATATTCACCTTTACATTAACTCTTAGTACGACGCAGACAATGACATTCTGAGACAATTTGCAATTGATTTAAAAAGTTTTATTATTAATTTAGCTTTTTTATTCAGCAGCTCTCAATTTTAGCAATCTGGTTGCTAGAGTTCAAAAAAAAAGCCTAACTTCTCCAGGATTTATTATGCATCAAAACTGGGAATTTTCCGAATCCGAAAAATACTCACGCTAAAACCTGTCGAAGTCATGTAGAGGTCAATGGCAGATGTCCCTTTTACAACTGGAAGATTTGTCTTTGCTTTGTGGTTTTTGAGGTTTTCTGGTGTTTATGGCTTTTGTGCTTTTGTGTACTTTTCATAGCCCACATGCACTTACTGTACCAAGCTTTCCAATGATCAAACATTCTTCCAGTATAACTACAGCAGGTACAAATTTTTCCAAGCCTTGGCTAACGTCACATTCACCCATTGAAGTACTCGCCAGTGTCTGACAACCTACATTGCTCCTTAATCTGTGCATGAGGTATCATCCTCAGAGCGAGGTGACAATGACATCAGCTGAAGCAACATTGGGGTAGATTTACTATAGGGCGAAGTGGCAAACGAATTGTCGCCAGCGTTACTGCCCGCAGGGACATTGGCAATTTACTAACGGTCGCAGGTGCCAATTCGTTAGTGAAAGACTAGCGCTCATTTGCACTCTATCACCAAGTGACAATTCGCTCTGCCGAATGGACGTTACTCCGCAAATTCACTAAAATGTGCATCAAAGTTCAAAAAACGCTGGCAACTTTTCCTTTTTTCAGTGTGATTGGCTGCAAAGGTCCTTAAAATTTTTTTATTTTTGTAGCCAGTTTTCACCATACATTTTCTAACATATGGAACATTAACTATACAGTAGGCTCATGTGTAGGGCATTATAACAATTCTATTGGCTTTATTAAGGATCCCTGGCCATGTGTAATGAATAGTGTAAATACAGTATAAAGTATTTGCTCATACAACTTTAAATTTCCGGCCATGTGTAAATTAACATAAGCTCAAGATCTCAAGCGACTTTTCGCTAGGCAGAAATGAACACTAGCGTATCTTTGATTTGAAATGCTCGCATTCCCGGGTACCGCTTGCGAAAAGTCGACAGCTTTCGACGCCCGTGACAAAACTCTGCATTTTAGTTGTCTGAGCGAATTTGTGTAGTATAGCGATGGGTGCGAAGCAGTCACTGGCAGATTTTTCGGTGGTTAGTAAATCTGCCCCATGGTATCAATAACTTTAACTTCAGCAATCTAGAGAAGTATGTTTATTCTTTAAAGTAAGAAATGAATATATTGTTTAGCAAGGGGCTCTGTGGGACTATTGTTTGCCCCTGGTTTTAGACTTGGGGTTATTGTTTCCTTTAATGACAAGGAATGGTCAGATACTGGGCAGCCTACACATGTAGTGCATTCTGATATATGCCATTTCTAATGTACACCATGTAGTGAGACTCCATTAAAATCGGAAGAAAATTTTTTTCCCACAAAAATACTTTTGCCCCTTTTTTTAATTTTTTTTTGTGTTTGCACATACTGACAATCATTTATAATGCTGGTATAGTGCAGAATGGTGAGCATTTAACACTATAAGAAAGTGAGGTATATATGACAGATGCTGTGTTGAGTAATGTCAAGGCCGCCGGGAGCGCGAAGAAGCGCGTCTGCTCCCGGCGGCGAATAATCCAAAATGGCGGCGCCCGGTCAGCCCACGTGGGCGCTGGGATGCCAGCGCCGCAACGTTGACGCACGCGGAAACGCGCATGTGCAAACACGCCGGCGCAAGCACGCTGGCGTAAGGACGTCAATGACGTCACTTTGGCGCCAAATTTGAATATAAAAAGGCCCCCAGGACGCCAGAATGGCACCCAAGAATAGGTTTTGCTACTCTGAACTAGGGATGGCGCGAACTGTTCGCTGGCGAACTTGTTCGCGCGAACATCGGGTGTTCGCGCTCGCCGGAAGTTCGCGAACGTCGCGCGACGTTCGCCATTTTGGGTTCGCCATTGTTGGCGCTTTTTTTTGCCCTCTCACCCCAGACCAGCAGGTACATGGCAGCCAATCAGGAAGCTCTCCCCTGGACCACTCCCCTTCCCTATAAAAACCGAAGCCCTGCAGCGTTTTTTCACTCTGCCTGTGTGTGCTGAAGAGATAGTGTAGGGAGAGAGCTGCTGCCTGTTAGTGATTTCAGGGACAGTTGAAAGTTTGCTGGCTAGTAATCGTTTTGATACTGCTCTGTTATTGGAGGGACAGAAGTCTGCAGGGGTTTGAGGGACATTTAAGCTTAGGTAGCTTTGCTGGCTAGTAATCTACCTTCTACTGCAGTGCTCTGTATGTAGCTGCAGTGGGCAGCTGTCCTGCTTCTGATCTCATCTGCTGACTGCTGCAATAACAGTAGTCCTTGTAAGGACTGCTTTTATTTATTTTTTTGTTGTTTTACTACTACTACTACTACTACTACTACTACTACTATAAGAGCCCAGTGCTATTAGTCTAGCAGTGTTGGGGAGTGGGACTGGTGTGCTAATCTGCTGCTCCTAGTAGTTCAGCAGCACCAACTTTAATTTTTTTTTTTTTAATATTCATTTTTTTTTTATTTTACTTTTTTTTATTTTACTACCGCTGTAGTAGTGTATAAGTTGACCTTTTAGGCATTATTTGCCCTGTAGGCATTTTTTGCCCAGTGTGTTATTCAACCAACTGCCATCTAGCTGTGTGACCTTGTTCACATTCTGTCTAAATATCCATAATATTACCGTCTCCAGAAAAAACACCGGAGTGACTTTTTTCAAGCAGCCATAACATATTTTACGTAATCTGTATCCATCGCTGTAGTAGTGTATAAGTTGACCTTTTAGGCATTATTTGCCCTGTAGGCATTTTTTGCCCAGTGTGTTATTCAACCAACTGCCATCTAGCTGTGTGACCTTGTTCACATTCTGTCTAAATATCCATAATATTACCGTCTCCAGAAAAAACACCGGAGTGACTTTTTTCAAGCAGCCATAACATATTTTACGTAATCTGTATCCATCGCTGTAGTAGTGTATAAGTTGACCTTTTAGGCATTATTTGCCCTGTAGGCATTTTTTGCCCAGTGTGTTATTCAACCAACTGCCATCTAGCTGTGTGACCTTGTTCACATTCTGTCTAAATATCCATAATATTACCGTCTCCAGAAAAAACACCGGAGTGACTTTTTTCAAGCAGCCATAATATATTTTACGTAATCCGTATCCATCGCTGTAGTAGTGTATAAGTTGACCTTTTAGGCATTATTTGCCCTGTAGGCATTTTTTGCCCAGTGTGTTATTCAACCAACTGCCATCTAGCTGTGTGACCTTGTTCACATTCTGTCTAAATATCCATAATATTACCGTCTCCAGAAAAAACACCGGAGTGACTTTTTTCAAGCAGCCATAATAAATTTTACGAGATCCGTATCCACCGCTGTAGTAGTGTATACGTTGATCTTGTGGGCAGTATTTGCACAGTGTTTTCTTCAAACCGCCATCTAGCTGTGTGAGCTTGTTCACATTTTGTCTAAATATTGATAATATTATCGTCTCTAGAAAAACCACTTGAGTTACTTTTTTTCAAGCAGCATTCATATATTTTACGTAATCCGTATCCACCGCTGTGTATACGTTGACCTTGTAGGCATTATTTGCACAGTGTTTTCTTCAAACCGCCATCTAGCTGTGTGAGCTTGTTCACATTTTGTCTAAATATTGATAATATTATCGTCTCTAGAAAAACCACTTGAGTTACTTTTTTTCAAGCAGCATTCATATATTTTACGTAATCCGTATCCACCGCTGTGTATACGTTGACCTTGTAGGCATTATTTGCACAGTGTTTTCTTCAAACCGCCATCTAGCTGTGTGAGCTTGTTCACATTTTGTCTAAATATTGATAATATTATCGTCTCTAGAAAAACCACTTGAGTTACTTTTTTTCAAGCAGCATTCATATATTTTACGTAATCCGTATCCACTGCTGTGTATACGTTGACCTTGTAGGCATTATTTGCACAGTGTTTTCTTCAAACCGCCATCTAGCTGTGTGAGCTTGTTCACATTTTGTCTAAATATTGATAATATTATCATCTCTAGAAAAACCACTTGAGTTACTTTTTTTCAAGCAGCATTCATATATTTTACGTAATCCGTATCCACCGCTGTGTATACGTTGGTCTTGTAGGCATTATTTGCACACTGTTTTCTTCAAACCGCCATCTAGCTGTGTGAGCTTGTTCACATTTTGTCTAAATATTGATAATATTATCGTCTCTAGAAAAACCACTTGAGTTACTTTTTTTCAAGCAGCATTCATATATTTTACGTAATCCGTATCCACCGCTGTGTATACGTTGACCTTGTAGGCATTATTTGCACAGTGTTTTCTTCAAACCGCCATCTAGCTGTGTGAGCTTGTTCACATTTTGTCTAAATATTGATAATATTATCGTCTCTAGAAAAACCACTTGAGTTACTTTTTTTCAAGCAGCATTCATATATTTTACGTAATCCGTATCCACCGCTGTGTATACGTTGACCTTGTAGGCATTATTTGCACACTGTTTTCTTCAAACTGCCATCTAGCTGTGTGTATTATCGTTTCCAGAAAAACCAACTGAGTTTTTGTTGTTGTTGTTTTTTTAAAAATAATGCCAGGCAAAGGCAGGCCGCCACGCAGAGGCCGTGCTAGGGGCCGTGCTGCTATGCAATCCTGTGGCCCTAGCAAATTGCCCAGTTTTAAAAAGCCAATGACCCTGAACTCCCAAAATGCTGAAGAGGTAGTTGACTGGCTTACACAGCACACCCCATCCTCTACCGTTTCTAACTTTACCACAACATCCTCCTCATCCTCCACTGCTATGGCCACCCCACATAACACTTCCTCCACCACCGGTGCCCCTTCTTCACTGGAGTCAGAGGAGTTATTTTCCCATGAGTTTCTTGAACTGAGTAATGCGCAACCATTATTGCCAGAAGAAGATGAAGGAGATGAGGACGTTACACCAGATTTAATTCTGGCAGAGAACACGACAGAGATGGACATAATGATGAGTGATGAGGAGGAGGTCCCCGCTGCTGCTTCCTTCTGTGATGTGTCAGAAGAAATTGATGCATCTGAGGAGAATGATGATGAGGAGATTGATGTTTTGTGGGTGCCTAGTAGAAGAGAGCAAGAGGAGGGTAGTTCAGATGGAGAGACGGAGAGTCAGAGAGGCAGTAGGAGAATAAGACTTAGAAGAAGCAGGGAGGACAGCCCGCAGGGATCAGTAGGGCAACAACATGTATCGGCACCTGTGTTCAGCCGGCCAACGCACCCGCCATTGCCGCCAATGCCGCCAACTTCTACTGTTACCGCCAGATCGCACACTTCCAAAAAGTCAGCAGTGTGGGATTTTTTTAATGTGTGTGCCTCTGACAAAAGCATTGTAATTTGCAATGAGTGCAGTCAGAAACTGAGCCTTGGTAAGCCCAACAGCCACATAGGTACAACTTCTATGCGAAGGCACATGAGTGGCAAGCACAAAGCACTTTGGGAGCAACACCTCAAAGGCAACAGGCAAACTAAAAGCCACACTCCTTCTGGTCCAGCATCTTACTGCTCTACCTCTGCTCTCCTTGACCCGTCTGAACCACCCTCCACTCCGCCTTCCACCTTGACCACCTGTTCCCATTCCCAGTCATCTGCCACCAGCCAAGTTTCTGTGAAGGCCATGTTTGAGCGTAAGAAGCCAATGTCTGACTGTCACCCCCTTGCCCGGCGTCTGACAGCTGGCTTGTCTGCACTCTTAGCCAGCCAGCTTTTACCATACCAGCTGGTGGACTCTGAGGCCTTCCGCAAATTTGTAGCAATTGGGACACCGCAGTGGAAGGTACCCAGCCGCAATTTTTTTTCTAAAAAGGGAATACCACACCTGTACCAACATGTTCAGAGCCAAGTTACCGCATCTCTGTCACTTAGTGTTGGGCCAAAGGTCCATATGACTACTGACGCATGGTCCTCCAAGCATGGTCAGGGCAGGTATGTCACCTACACTGCCCACTGGGTGAACTTGGTAATGGCTGGGAAGCAGGGAATGGGTAGCTCAACAACAACAACAGTGGAGTTGGTGTCACCGCCACGGATTGCACGCGGTTCTGCCACCACCTCTACTCCTCCATCGCTCTCTACCTCGTCTTCTTCCTCTTCTTCTTCTTACTCTGCTGCTGGGTCCTCCTTCTCCTCCTCCACACCTGTGCACCCCCAGCTCCCCCTAGGCTATTCGACGTGCCAGGTACGCCGTTGTCACGCTGTCTTGGGGATGACGTGCCTGGAAAGCAAAAACCATACCGGATCTGTACTCCTGTCATCTCTGCAGTCACAGGCCGATCGGTGGCTGACCCCACACCAACTGCAGATCGGAAAAGTGGTGTGTGACAATGGAAGCAATCTGTTGGCAGCGTTGAGACTGGGCAATTTAACACATGTGCCCTGCATGGCACATGTGTTAAATTTAATAGTCCAACGTTTTGTCTCCAAGTACCCAGGATAATACCCTAATACCCTTCGCTTTCTTCCTGGAGCGTGCCGTGCGACGAGTGACAGATGAGGCTGTAGACCAGCGTGACGAGGAGCTGGAAGCGCACGATTTATGGTCGGAATCACCAGAACGAACCCAGGCACCTGCTGCAACGCAGGGAGAGGTGCCAGAAGTGGAGTCAGAGGAGGAAGGTGGCTTTGTGGAGGAGGAGGAGGAGGACCAACAGGAGCAGGCTTCCCAGGGGGCTAGTGGTGACCTTTTGGGGACCCCTGGTCTTGTACGTGGCTGGGGGGGAGGAGACCGTGGATGATGCAGTCCTTGATAATGAGGAAGCGGAGATGGATAGCTCTGCATCCAACCTTGTGAGAATGGGGTCTTTCATGCTGTCATGCCTGTTGAAGGACCCCCGTATCAAGAGGCTTAAGGAGAAGGACCTGTACTGGGTCGCAACGCTACTAGACCCTCGGTACAAGCATAAAGTGTCAGAAATGTTACCAACATACCACAAGTCTGAAAAGATGCGGCATTTACAAACCAGCCTGCAAAACATGTTGTACAATGCTTTTAAGGGTGATGTCACTTCAGGAACTCATCAACATTCCAGGGGCAGAGGTGCCAGTAATCCTGCCACGAGCACACCTGCAAGGACAAAGCCCTTTGGCCGGTCTGTAACGTCAGACATGCAAATGTTTTTCTGTCCAAGGCAGCGCCACAACCCTTCTGGATCCACCCTCAAAGAACGCCTCGACCGGCAGGTAGCGGACTACCTGGCATTAACTGCAGATATCGACACTCTGAGGAGCGATGAACCCCTGGACTACTGGGTGCGCAGGCTTGATCTGTGGCCAGAGCTGTCACAATTTGCCATGAACCTCTTGTCTTGCCCAGCCTCAAGTGTGCTCTCAGAAAGGACCTTCAGTGCAGCAGGAGGGATTGTAACTGAGAAGAGAACTCGCCTAGGTCACAAAAGTGTCGATTACCTGACCTTTATTAAAATGAATGAGGGGTGGATCTCGGAGGGTTACTGCACGCCGGAAGACTTGTTCTGACTTCTATGCAGCTGTCCTTCTCTTCAAGCCTCATGACTCCACACACAGCTGTCCTTTAGCGTCCTCCTCCCTCCGCCACCGTTACAAACTAGGGTGCAAACCCTACTGGTTTAATTTTTTCTGGCCTCTGTGCTTCAGTGGCTGCAACCAAAAAAACTGGGCAAACAATGTCTACAAGGTCAACGTATGGCGAAAAATGACTATTTTCAGCATTTATATGGCATATTTTTTCTGGCAACTGTGCTTCAGTGGCTGCGTCCAAAAAAATGCATATTTTCTGCATTTATATGGCATAATTTTTCTGGCCTCTGTGCTTCAGTGGCTGCGACCAAAAAAATGCATATTTTCTGCATTTATATGGCATAATTTTTCTGGCCTCTGTGCTTCAGTGGCTGCAACCAAAAAAATTTATATTTTCAGCATTTATATGGCATAATTTTTCTGGCAACTGTGCTTCAGTGGCTGCGACCAAAAAAATGCATATTTTCTGCATTTATATGGCATAATTTTTCTGGCCTCTGTGCTTCAGTGCAACCAAAAAAAATTATATTTTCAGCATTTATATGGCATAATTTTTCTGGCAACTGTGCTTCAGTGGCTGCGACCAAAAAAATGACTATTTTCAGCATTTATATGGCATATTTTTTCTGGCCTCTGTAGGCATTGTTTGCCCAGTTTTTTTGGCCGCAGCCACTGAAGCACAGAGGCCAGAAAAAATATGCCATATAAATGCTGAAAATAGTAATTTTTTGCCATACGTTGACTCAACGTATATGGCAAAAAATGACTATTTTCAGCATTTATATGGCATATTTTTTCTGGCAACTGTGCTTCAGTGGCTGCGACCAAAAAAACTGGGCAAACAATGCCTACAAGGTCAACGTATGGCAAAAAATGACTATTTTCAGCATTTATATGGCATATTTTTTCTGGCAACTGTGCTTCAGTGGCTGCGTCCAAAAAAACTGGGCAAACAATGTCTACAAGGTCAACGTATGGCGAAAAATGACTATTTTCAGCATTTATATGGCATATTTTTTCTGGCAACTGTGCTTCAGTGGCTGCGTCCAAAAAAACTGGGCAAACAATGTCTACAAGGTCAACGTATGGCGAAAAATTACTATTTTCAGCATTTATATGGCATATTTTTTCTGGCAACTGTGCTTCAGTGGCTGCGTCCAAAAAAACTGGGCAAACAATGCCTACAAGGTCAACGTATGGCAGTTGTTTAAAGAGAACAGTAGATTACTAGCCAGCAAAGCTACC
This sequence comes from Xenopus petersii, assembly GCA_038501925.1. NCBI lineage: Eukaryota > Metazoa > Chordata > Amphibia > Anura > Pipidae > Xenopus > Xenopus petersii. The sequence goes on along the minus strand of CM076674.1, from coordinate 42,064,922 downwards.
TAAGCTAAAATGTCCCTCAAATCCCTGCAGACTTCTGTCCCTCCAATACAGAGCAGTATCAAGCAGATTACTAGCCAGCAAACTTACTATCATCTGTCCCTGAAATCACTAACAGCTCTCCCCCTACACTATCTCTTCCAAGCACACACAGGCAGATTTTTCAGATACATTTTTGCCCTTGATCCCCCTCTGGCATGCCACTGTCCAGGTCGTTGCACCCTTTAAACAACTTTAAAATCATTTTTCTGGCCAGAAATGTCTTTTTTAGATGTTAAAGTTCGCCTTCCCATTGAAGTCTATGGGGTTCGCGAACCGTTCGCGAACCGCTCGCATTTTTGCGCAAGTTCGCGAATATGTTCGCGAACTTTTTTTCCGACGTTCGCTACATCCCTACTCTGAACCTGGTTTCTGATTCCTGATTCCTTTATCCTGCTCCTGCCTTGGTTTTGACCCCCTGCCTGGACTCTTGTTGTTTGATCCTGATCCTGCCATTGAACTCTTGCCTGGACTTTGACCTTGTATTTTGCTTAACCCTTTGGATACCGCGACCTTGCACCCTCAAGAGGGCTTCCTCCTTGATTCTGACTATCTCCCTGGAGGGAGCTCCCGGGTCCCTGACAAGTAACAAGGGATTTGCATGAATTGTTCCAAATCTATATCTGAGCTACCATTGTAAATGACTCCCACTGACTAAATACATTTCTTACAGCTTTTTGTCCCTCTGGATTACAGTAATGTAACAGCATCACTCTTTTCCCCCTAGTCTTATTAATATATTTTTCCAGTTCTATCGGAACATATGATCTTTCAGTGGACAGAGTGAGAAGCTGTCTAATATGCTTTTAACAGCTGGAGAAACATATTTGTTTAACATCTTGTAATTCCTGTTTAGGCAGCTAAAAGGTTAAATGGCATTATGCAAACTTTTATGTTAGAAACAGCCTTTTGGTATAACATAAAGGCCTTAGAAATAGCCACAGTTACAGCAGCAGCATTTATTTTTTGGCAATGAAGTCTAGGAAAGTTTGGAACGTTTACAAAAAAATGTCACAGGGGCTTAGATTCATTAACACTTTACATAATTCGGATCAGTTCAAAATTCAGTGAAAAGGAGCACCGGGGTCTGAGGTTATTGATTAAATTCCCTGGGGCAGGGGGTGCATAACAAATTGGCGATTAAGCGATAAATTGTGCTGTAAATAGGTGGAGGAAACAGCATGGTTTCCATTAGATACATTTATAATGCAACACAGGAGATATAAAGGCATTGAATTGCTTAAATTATGAGATTATACAATGATGCTATAGGAAACATTTTTCATTAAAAGCTTTATTTCTATGAAACAGTGTTTTAACAGTAAGGGGTGCGAAGAGTTAACATCCTCTACTCTGCATAAAGTCCCATGGAGGTAACCTATACCCTATGGGAGGTTGGGGTCCCCATTGGGCCAGGCGTATTATGGAAATTCCTTCCATTCCCTATTCTATTAAATGGTAACCATAGTTCTTCCCCTTTGAAACCCACCTTAAACAGGAAGACTCTGCATGAACTCTGCCTGCCCTGACCCATTGGCCTGACTTTTGACCCTGCTCACCTGTCTTGACCCTTGGTTTGTTTTCGGCCTATGCTTATTCTTCTCAACTCTTCTAACACATCACTTTTCGGACTATGCGTGCTGCCCTTCTCCACTACATCTAGCTCCTCAGAGACTCTTAACCTTATTAGCTCCAGATACCAGGTACACATTACAGTATAACCAAGCCACAGAATGGAGTCTAAGTTGTCATCAATTCAAGGTTTGTCACAGCAGATTGCTGCCCTTACCCAAGCAGTACGGGTTTTACAAGGAGGCTACCGGATGTTGCAAAGGCAGTTACAAGAACTCCTCTTCTGACTCAGCAGAAGGAGCCTCTTCTCTTGCCCAAAGTTGCAATGCCTGACAAATTCTCTGGAGACCGTGCAACTTTTAGAACTTTCATTAATAGTTGCAGACTCCTAATTATGCTGAGACCTAGCTCTTACCCAACAGATCAGGTCAGAGTTGGAACAATGATTTCTCTGCTTCAGGGGCAGCCTCAGGGTTGGGCACATCACCTATTGGAGTAGAATAGCAATCTGTTGGCTAACAAAGAAACCTTCATTCAAGGTCTGTCCTCTTTGTATGATGATCCCCATCATATTGGGACTGCAGAAGCTGCACTTCACTCAAAGCAAAGACCTTTAGAGGATTATATTGCAGAGTTTAGTCTTTGGGCTCCTGATATTCTGTGGAATGAGTGGGCCCTAAAGTATTGACAGAACTCCTTAAAGTTGAATTTGCTTGTGTCAGAGTACCTGAGACTTTGGAGGAGCTTATTCAGTTATCTATTTAGATTGATATATGGCTTAGAGAAAGGCATTTCCTTGTCTTGGCTTCTACCTAAATCTCCTCCACCAGTTAATCTTCTCCTGAACCTGAACCCATGCAAATCGGGGTTGTTCAGGGTTCGTTGTCTGCTAAATAAAGCTCCGCCGCAGATGTTTCAATCTGTACCTTTACTGTGGACAGTCCTGGTCCATCACCTATTGCTCCTTCTTCAACTTTGACAAATTCATACATCACTCTTCATCTTCTTTTACAGATGGGCGTAAAGGAAATTGAAGTGGAAGCTGTTATGGACTCGTGGTTGTTTCATAAATAAGACTTTTTAAGTATACTAGAATAAGCTGTCCCATGGAAAGCCATCTCTTTGTAGCCTCCCCAAACAGAAAAAATTCATCCTTCTCCCCTGCAGCCTTTATAACAGATTATCCAATCATATTTCCACTGCAGGATGTATTAAGGCCAAATGAGGATTCATAAAGTATTCAGCTAACACTTGTTTTTGTTAAATTCTCTGGTCTTTCCATTGTTTCTAACACACAACAGGGTGTGAATTTTCATGTATCGTTTTATAGAGATAACAGCCAAATCATTAATGAAAATATTACATTAAATAGTCATTATTATTCTCTTATATTTCCAAATCACTATGAAACAAGTAAAAGTGTTTTGTTATTATACAAAAGCCAATAAAGCCATTATATTTTTCTGAACAGCAATAAGCAATGAACACAAAGGAATTTTTTTTAAAAAAAGAGCCTTTAGAGTATAAATACACATTGATATCAGTAGCTACGGTTGACATATTTAGAAAAAAATGATAGATATCCTTGTTGCTTGACTTTGTTTATACTGAAATAGATACATACTAGCTATAAACTATTCAAGACAGCTTGATACATGAATTCTGTTCAACTAGCTGTTTCAAATTAATTTTATTCAATTTAAATAGAATGAACCCATGGGAGCATAGGAAGTCCTTGATTTCCCGGATATATGTCTGATACGTTTCTGGAGGAATCCTTTGGCAAGGAGTCACAGAGTATCCAAGTTTGTTTCCCTGTTTTGTGAAACATTTTACAAAGTATATTCCTTACTTGTTCATTCTGTTCATTCTGTTCTTTCATGTAAAACATGTAATGTGGCACTGTTTAGTGAAGGTTTCTGGTTTCCCAGATTATGACCAGCAAAATGAAAACAAAAACATACAGGCAGGTTAATTGGTTCCTAATAAAAAAAATAATAGTAACCCTAGATACATGGGGGCAGAAAATGATGAATAATCTCCGGAAAGCACTGCAGAATATTTAGATAAATAAAGGGCAGTAATGTAGAATTGATAGTAGAATTGGCCAGCAGTAGCCAGGTGAGGGTAAAGAGAGCTTTCACCATGCAAAAAAAAAGATAGTTTTACTATTCACAGTAAGTATGCACTGAATCCTGTTTTTCAGGCTGTGGTCAAATACAGGGGTATGGTTTCGGGCAAATACTGAACGAAATCCGAACCTTTCTTCTGCTCTGGAATAACCATTCAGGTGGAAATACCAAATCCACCAGGTGAAAATACCCAATGTGAGTGCAACACGCATCTAAACAGGTGTAAAAAAATGTCACTTCTATAGGGTTGGGATTTGGTTCGGACTCCGGATAAAATCTGGGATTTGGTGCATCCCTAAATTACATAAGTGGTGTCCAGTTGTTACTCAACTACAACTGCAACCATCCTCAACAACCAATATGTTATATATATATATGTTTTATATATATATATATATATATATATATATATATATATATATATATATATATATATATATATAAATCTACTGTATTAAAAAAAACAAACTGGCATGTCAAAGCTCATTAAACGGCTTAGGGATATATGCTGTTATATGCATGGAACAGCCTACGTGGGTGAGGCCACAGAGATTCTTTAAGCAAATATATCACATACCTCTTGTCACATGTGCAATAACCATACATTCATTTGCCTGCTATGAGACATGTAAACCTAGTATCTCTAATCAAAGCATAGATTTAAGTCCTGTACAGAGAGTTCTGCCCACTGATGTTTTCCAGACCTATATCTTATTTAGCTAAAGTGTTCCTGATACAGTGAGGATCATTTACAAAAGTGGCACATCACTTTTTCTATGATATGTACCACCAACTTTTGGAGGTAATTATAAGGCTTGGCTGCAATTTGAGCCCGGAACATGTGGATTTCTGGCTGCATGCCCTATCTACTAGGCCAGATGAGCAGCTAGAAGGCTTTCTCATTATCTATCACCTGACCTTCTCTATCTGTGCCCAGCAGCCTTATTTGTTGGTTGGTTAGGGTAAGCCAATCAGGGCTAACTCTGTCCTATATAAGTCCTGCTCTCCTCACTTACTGTGCCTGAGTATTAGCTACTGCTTGAGTACTGTAGCCTAGCCCATAGCTCTTATTCCTGTGCTCTTGTCCCTTGTTTCTAGTCCTGCCTATTTCTGCTCCTTGTTTCCAGTCCTGCCTGGTTCTGCTCCTTGTTTCTAATCTTGCCTGGTTCTGCTCCTTGTTTCTAGTCCTGCCTGATTCTGCTCCTTGTTTCCAGCCCAGTGTGGTTCTGCTCCTGGTTCCCAGCACTGTCTGGTTCCGCACCTTGGTTCCAGTCCTGTTTGCCCACAGTTCCTGCCAGTCCCTGCCTCTTCGCCAGCACCATCCTGCTCCTGCCAGTCCCTGTCTCTTCACCTGCACAGTAGCATCGCCCTTTTCATTATCATCAACCATTACCAGCACCTTGCCTGAAGGACTCTTTCCTTCCCTTTCAGCAATCTCTTACAATAATGTTATAAAACTCACAAAGTCTAAAACCCACAACAAACAAATAGATATTTTCTTTAATGTAATGATGAAATGGAAAATACTGTACTAATTTGTTATGGTGGGCTACAGCTGCCATGTGCAATACTTAGTGAATGGTAAAAAGGACAGCCAAATGTTTACTGTAGAAGTCCTTCCCACATTGCACTCCAAGCTGGGATGCTGGGATCTTAAATACAACTTCATGTTGTTTGCACATTGCTGAGTGTAGCAAGTGTTATTTGTAGGGATGCACCGCATCCAGGATTCTGTTCGGGATTCGGCCTTTTTCAGCAGGATTCGGATTCGGCCGAATCCTTCTGCCCAGCCGAACCGAATCCGAATTTGCATATGCAAATTAGGGGTGGGGAGGGGAATCGGTGACTTTTTGTCACAAAACAAGTAAAAAATGGTGTCCCCTTCCCACCCCTAATTTGCATATGCAAATTAGGATTTGGTTCGGTATTCTTCCGAATCTCTCGCAAAGGATTCGGGGGTTCGGCCTAATCCAAAATAGTGGATTCGTGCATCCCTAGTTATTTGGGAATATCTTGGTCTTATATGCATAATTCTTCTACAAGTAGCAAAAGCACCAAATTGAGCACCACATACACAGGGATCATAATCTGACTTCACGCATGGACTATTGTATTGTTCTGTGTCTAATGGTGCATGGTATTCTTCTACTCTCTCAAATTGTCTCACTGCAGAGGTAACTTATTCCAGTTACTGTGGCTTTATAAATCATCTTTTGATTGAGAACCAGTGGTGCCTAATTCATTAAGACATGGAGTATATACTGAATGTTAAAAGTTTTAGCAGCAGCCCAAAAAAGGGAGCAGTAATGTATCACAGTTCTACTGGCCAGTATCTCTGGAAAAAATAGAGAGATGATTTGACCCTCCTTCAGCCCATTATGCTTGTGAATTTTATGGCCAGGGACACAATTCAGGTTTGTTATGTCTTTTGTGCTATCATCTTAAGTGATACATTCATTCTGTAAATGTTGCACCCTTTATTTTAACCTCTCAGAAGCCCTCAACCCACAAAAACTATCATGATATCTGTTACATAACAGCTGGTGTAATCCAATAAATCTATATCTGTGTCCATACTCATAATTTGCATTACCAACCGATAGAGCCTGAGAACAGATGAACTGCTTGCAGTTTATTTCAACAAAACATTCACTAATCCAATGGGAAAATTTGTTTTTTATTGAAAAATGTCAAGCCAACTATTTAAAGAAATTAAACCCTGCTGTTTCATTTTGCAGTGGAACCTTTGAAAATGCATGTTTTAAAGGAGTTCTGCAAGGTTTGAAATACTGTAACTTTTAGGCAGGAAAAGCATATAATACTCACTAGACTGAAAAGAAAATAGGAAAAATTACTTGGATTTGATGCTTCCCCTAAGCTCAGTCTGCTCTGTGCTTTATGGGGAGTTACTGTGCAGAATATTTGGTTGTCTCTTGCCCCTTTTGGTTATCTCGTATGATCACATCCCAGGCTACACGCAGTGGCATCCATTTACTACAATTCCTAAAAAAATTCTGTATCCCTTTACCCATTCATTCTGCCTGACCCATTCCATAGGGTCTTGATCTGCTCTTGTCTGGAAGCTGAAAATTCCTCCCTGCCTTTTAAGTTATTTCATGGGTTCATCCATGCCCCTCAAAATAAGTCAAATAATTGACAAATTGCATAGCCATGTCATTTATATTACATAAGCCCAGCTATTGTTAAGAGACTTCAAGGAAGTAACTAGGTGTATTATTACCACTAAAGTCAAGACAGAAGAGGAAGGTGAGGGGAAGGGTAAGAGGTTTTAATACCTCTCAATCCACTTCTCAGTGGAGGAGAAATATACTCTACTGTCAATGGGGTTCTGCTTTGTAGCATATAGAGCTATGGGGTAAATATGTTTCTTCTTAAAGTCACTTGTGCAATTTGTAAAATAATACTGCAATAGATTAGTACAAGAACTATATGTTCTCAGCATTGAGAAATCAATTGTAAACAGTAACACAAATAATAGCTCAGGGACGAACCAACTTGAAGCCTCTTAGAAATCTTTCTTTGAATCTAAAATACTGCAGTGAACCAAACAATGAACAAGTACAAACTAAAAAAAATCTTGTGTGATAGTTTCCACATTACAGAAGCATCATGCAGTCTGGTCCAAAGACCAAAACAAGTTTTTCCACTGGGCTTAGTAATGACGTAGCAAGCCATACCAACGCCTGAATCCTCACCAGGAGGCCAACGACTTACGTCAGATCAAGGCAAAAGTTAAGGGTGTGAATGTCCCTGGGCAGGGTGGCATTGAAGTGACTATTGCCAAAAATGTGAGGCGGAGGAACTCAAACAGTGAGATTGTTGATCCTTTAGCAGATGTTTTCACTGGTTTTCAGCCAGATTTGACTTAGTGACCACAGGAGACCATCCAAATAATGAACTTGGATCACCATTACAGCCTGGGAAGTTTGGAGCACTTTACGGAACCAAAATAATGTTAGATATTCCTGAACTTAACTAGCAAATACAGAGTTAACTCTGGACCTCTGCAGCTTCTCTGCCAGGAGAATTGATGAGCACTTATTGTTACCAAACTTCCTTCATTATATTGCTCTGCCTCTGTTACTTGCAAGCAAAATAAACCAATCTTTGGATTTATGTCTCCATTTTAGAATCATGAAAAACACCACAGCATGTCTCAGGAGAAAATTCTTTATTCTTACTTTGTAAACAGAACATTAAAGAAAGCCATATGTGGGCAGAATAGTAGCCTCGGGGAAAGTTCTTGATGCATGTAGCTATAGTAGGCAAATGTAAATACCAAACATTGTAAAATTTGCAAAATAAAGGGCGCTGTATGAAAATTGTTATGAAAATCAACTTGGTTACTGAAAGGTAAAAATATAGGCATTTACATTTAAAGTGGCACACCTTAAGAAAAAAAAAACACTTTTCTGTGTTAGTATATATCTCATCTTTATACCTGTACTTGGTCTCCAATAGGGATGTAGCGAACGTCGGAAAAAAAGTTCGCAAACATATTCGCGAACTTGCGCAAAAATGCGAGCGGTTCGCGAACGGTTCGCGAACCCCATAGACTTCAATGGGAAGGCGAACTTTAACATCTAAAAAAGACATTTCTGGCCAGAAAAATGATTTTAAAGTTGTTTAAAGGGTGCAACGACCTGGACAGTGGCATGCCAGAGGGGGATCAAGGGCAAAAATTTATCTGAAAAATCTGCCTGTGTGTGCTTGGAAGAGATAGTGTAGGGGGAGAGCTGTTAGTGATTTCAGGGACAGATGATAGTAAGTTTGCTGGCTAGTAATCTGCTTGATACTGCTCTGTATTGGAGGGACAGAAGTCTGCAGGGATTTGAGGGACATTTTAGCTTAGGTAGCTTTGCTGGCTAGTAATCTACTGTTCTCTTTAAACAACTGCCATACATTGACCTTGTAGGCATTGTTTGCCCAGTTTTTTTGGACGCAGCCACTGAAGCACAGTTGCCAGAAAAAATATGCCATATAAATGCTGAAAATAGTCATTTTTCGCCATACGTTGACCTTGTAGACATTGTTTGCCCAGTTTTTTTGGACGCAGCCACTGAAGCACAGTTGCCAGAAAAAATATGCCATATAAATGCTGAAAATAGTCATTTTTCGCCATACGTTGACCTTGTAGACATTGTTTGCCCAGTTTTTTTGGTTGCAGCCACTGAAGCACAGTTGCCAGAAAAAATATGCCATATAAATGCTAAAAATAGTCATTTTTTGCCATATACGTTGAGTCAACGTATGGCAAAAAATGACTATTTTCAGCATTTATGTGGCATATTTTTTCTGGCCTCTGTGCTTCATTGGCTGCGGCCAAAAAAACTGGGCAAACAATGCCTACAAGGTCAACGTCGTTGACCTTGTAGGCATTGTTTGCCCAGTTTTTTTGGCCGCAGCCACTGAAGCACAGAGGCCAGAAAAAATATGCCATATAAATGCTGAAAATAGTCATTTTTTTAGTCGCAGCCACTGAAGCACAGTTGCCAGAAAAATTATGCCATATAAATGCTGAAAATATAAATTTTTTTGGTTGCAGCCACTGAAGCACAGAGGCCAGAAAAATTATGCCATATAAATGCAGAAAATATGCATTTTTTTGGTCGCAGCCACTGAAGCACAGTTGACAGAAAAATTATGCCATATAAATGCTGAAAATATAAATTTTTTTGGTTGCAGCCACTGAAGCACAGAGGCCAGAAAAATTATGCCATATAAATGGAGAAAATATGCATTTTTTTGGTTGCAGCCACTGAAGCACAGAGGCTAGAAAAATTATGCCATATAAATGGACAAAATATGCATTTTTTTGGTTGCAGCCACTGAAGCACAGAGGCCAGAAAAATTATGCCATATAAATGCAGAAAATATGCATTTTTTTGGTTGCAGCCACTGAAGCACAGAGGCCAGAAAAATTATGCCATATAAATGCAGAAAATATGCATTTTTTTGGACGCAGCCACTGAAGCACAGTTGCCAGAAAAAATATGCCATATAAATGCTGAAAATAGTAATTTTTCGCCATACGTTGACCTTGTAGACATTGTTTGCCCAGTTTTTTGGTTGCAGCCACTGAAGCACAGAGGCCAGAAAAAATTAAACCAGTAGGGTTTGCACCCTAGTTTGTAACGGTGGCGGAGGGAGGAGGACGCTAAAGGACAGCTGTGTGTGGAGTCATGAGGCTTGAAGAGAAGGACAGCTGCATAGAAGTCAGAACAAGTCTTCCGGCGTGCAGTAACCCTCCGAGATCCACCCCTCATTCATTTTAATAAAGGTCAGGTAATCGACACTTTTGTGACCTAGGCGAGTTCTCTTCTCAGTTACAATCCCTCCTGCTGCACTGAAGGTCCTTTCTGAGAGCACACTTGAGGCTGGGCAAGACAAGAGGTTCATGGCAAATTGTGACAGCTCTGGCCACAGATCAAGCCTGCGCACCCAGTAGTCCAGGGGTTCATCGCTCCTCAGAGTGTCGATATCTGCAGTTAATGCCAGGTAGTCCGCTACCTGCCGGTCGAGGCGTTCTTTGAGGGTGGATCCAGAAGGGTTGTGGCGCTGCCTTGGACAGAAAAACATTTGCATGTCTGATGTTACAGACCGGCCAAAGGGCTTTGTCCTTGCAGGTGTGCTCGTGGCAGGATTACTGGCACCTCTGCCCCTGGAATGTTGATGAGTTCCTGAATAGGGATGTAGCGAACCGCCGCCGATGTGTTCGCGAACGCCGTTCGCGAACACCGGCAAAATTTGCGAACAGTTCGCGAACTGTTCGCGAACTTCGAACATCCGAAAATCGTTCGATTCGAACGATCGAAGGATTGAAATCGTTCGATCGAAGGATTTTCGTTCGAATCGAACGATCGAAGCCATTCGATCGAATGATTTCATTCGATCGAATGCTTCGATCGTTCGATTCGAACGAAAATCCTTTGATTTTAGCGGTCGAACGATCGAACGATTTTGACGCGAACGCCTATTGGCGAACGTCACGCGACGTTCGCGAACTTGCGGCGGACGCGAACAGTCGAAGTTCGCGCGAACTAGTTCGCCGGCGAACAGTTCGCTACATCCCTATTCCTGAAGTGACATCACCCTTAAAAGCATTGTACAACATGTTTTGCAGGCTGGTTTGTAAATGCCGCATCTTTTCGGACTTGTGGTATGTTGGTAACATTTCTGCCACTTTATGCTTGTACCGAGGGTCTAGTAGCGTTGCGACCCAGTACAGGTCCTTCTCCTTAAGCCTCTTGATACGGGGGTCCTTCAACAGGCTTGACAGCATGAAAGACCCCATTCTCACAAGGTTGGATGCAGAGCTATCCATCTCCGCTTCCTCATTATCAAGGACTGCATCATCCACGGTCTCCTCCCCCCAGCCACGTACAAGACCAGGGGTCCCCAAAAGGTCACCACTAGCCCCCTGGGAAGCCTGCTCCTGTTGGTCCTCCTCCACAAAGCCACCTTCCTCCTCTGACTCCACTTCTGGCACCTCTCCCTGCGTTGCAGCAGGTGCCTGGGTTCGTTCTGGTGATTCCGACCATAAATCGTGCGCTTCCAGCTCCTCGTCATGCTGGTCTACAGCCTCATCTGTCACTCGTCGCACGGCACGCTCCAGGAAGAAAGCGAAGGGTATTAGGTCGCTAATGGTGCCTTCGGTGCGACTGACCATATTTGTCACCTCTTCAAAAGGTCGCATGAGCCTGCAGGCATCGCAGGGGGGAAAAAAATCCCCAGCTCTGCAGATCCAGTCCAACACCCAGTTCAAAAAGGTACTCGTTGACGGCCCTTTGTTGTTGCAGCAGACGTTCCAACATAAGGAGCGTTGAATTCCAGCGAGTCTGGCTGTCAGAAATCAAACGCCTGACTGGCATGTTGTAGCGCTGCTGAATGTCAGCAAGGCGTGCCATGGCTGTGTAGGAACGTCTGAAATGGGCCGACACCTTTCTGGACTGGGTGAGAACGTCCTGGAATCCTGGGTACTTGGAGACAAAACGTTGGACTATTAAATTTAACACATGTGCCATGCAGGGCACATGTGTTAAATTTCCCAGTCTCAACGCTGCCAACAGATTGCTTCCATTGTCACACACCACTTTTCCGATCTGCAGTTGGTGTGGGGTCAGCCACCGATCGGCCTGTGACTGCAGAGATGACAGGAGTACAGATCCGGTATGGTTTTTGCTTTCCAGGCACGTCATCCCCAAGACAGCGTGACAACGGCGTACCTGGCACGTCGAATAGCCTAGGGGGAGCTGGGGGTGCACAGGTGTGGAGGAGGAGAAGGAGGACCCAGCAGCAGAGTAAGAAGAAGAAGAGGAAGAAGACGAGGTAGAGAGCGATGGAGGAGTAGAGGTGGTGGCAGAACCGCGTGCAATCCGTGGCGGTGACACCAACTCCACTGTTGTTGTTGTTGTTGAGCTACCCATTCCCTGCTTCCCATTCCCAGCCATTACCAAGTTCACCCAGTGGGCAGTGTAGGTGACATACCTGCCCTGACCATGCTTGGAGGACCATGCGTCAGTAGTCATATGGACCTTTGGCCCAACACTAAGTGACACTAAGTGACTTGGCTCTGCACATGTTGGTACAGGTGTGGTATTCCCTTTTTAGAAAAAAAATTGCGGCTGGGTACCTTCCACTGCGGTGTCCCAATTGCTACAAATTTGCGGAAGGCCTCAGAGTCCACCAGCTGGTATGGTAAAAGCTGGCGGGCTAAGAGTGCAGACAAGCCAGCTGTCAGACGCCGGGCAAGGGGGTGACAGTCAGACATTGGCTTCTTACGCTCAAACATGGCCTTCACAGAAACTTGGCTGGTGGCAGATGACTGGGAATGGGAACAGGTGGTCAAGGTGGAAGGCGGAGTGGAGGGTGGTTCAGATGGGTCAAGGAGAGCAGAGGTAGAGCAGTAAGATGCTGGACCAGAAGGAGTGTGGCTTTTAGTTTGCCTGTTGCCTTTGAGGTGTTGCTCCCAAAGTGCTTTGTGCTTGCCGCTCATGTGCCTTCGCATAGAAGTTGTACCTATGTGGCTGTTGGGCTTACCAAGGCTCAGTTTCTGACTGCACTCATTGCAAATTACAATGCTTTTGTCAGAGGCACACACATTAAAAAAAATCCCACACTGCTGACTTTTTGGAAGTGTGCGATCTGGCGGTAACATTAGAAGTTGGCGGCATTGGCGGCAATGGCGGGTGCGTTGGCTGGCTGAACACAGGTGCCGATACATGTTGTTGCCCTACTGATCCCTGCGGGCTGTCCTCCCTGCTTCTTCTAAGTCTTATTCTCCTACTGCCTCTCTGACTCTCCGTCTCTCCATCTGAACTACCCTCCTCTTGCTCTCTTCTACTAGGCACCCACAAAACATCAATCTCCTCATCATCATTCTCCTCAGATGCATCAATTTCTTCTGACACATCACAGAAGGAAGCAGCAGCGGGGACCTCCTCCTCATCACTCATCATTATGTCCATCTCTGTCGTGTTCTCTGCCAGAATTAAATCTGGTGTAACGTCCTCATCTCCTTCATCTTCTTCTGCCAATAATGGTTGCGCATTACTCAGTTCAAGAAACTCATGGGAAAATAACTCCTCTGACTCCAGTGAAGAAGGGGCACCGGTGGTGGAGGAAGTGTTACGTGGGGTGGCCATAGCAGTGGAGGATGAGGAGGATGTTGTGGTAAAGTTAGAAACGGTAGAGGATGGGGTGTGCTGTGTAAGCCAGTCAACTACCTCTTCAGCATTTTGGGAGTTCAGGGTCATTGGCTTTTTAAAACTGGGCAATTTGCTAGGGCCACAGGATTGCATAGCAGCACGGCCCCTAGCACGGCCTCTGCGTGGCGGCCTGCCTTTGCCTGGCATTATTTTTAAAAAAACAACAACAACAAAAACTCAGTTGGTTTTTCTGGAAACGATAATACACACAGCTAGATGGCGGTTTGAAGAAAACACTGTGCAAATAATGCCTACAAGGTCAACGTATACACAGCGGTGGATACGGATTACGTAAAATATAAGAATGCTGCATGAAAAAAAGTAACTCAAGTGGTTTTTCTAGAGACGATAATATTATCAATATTTAGACAAAATGTGAACAAGCTCACACAGCTAGATGGCGGTTTGAAGAAAACACTGTGCAAATAATGCCTACAAGGTCAACGTATACACAGCGGTGGATACGGATTACGTAAAATATATGAATGCTGCTTGAAAAAAAGTAACTCAAGTGGTTTTTCTAGAGACGATAATATTATCAATATTTAGACAAAATGTGAACAAGCTCACACAGCTAGATGGCGGTTTGAAGAAAACACTGTGCAAATAATGCCTACAAGGTCAACGTATACACAGCGGTGGATACGGATTACGTAAAATATAAGAATGCTGCTTGAAAAAAAGTAACTCAAGTGGTTTTTCTAGAGACGATAATATTATCAATATTTAGACAAAATGTGAACAAGCTCACACAGCTAGATGGCGGTTTGAAGAAAACACTGTGCAAATAATGCCTACAAGGTCAACGTATACACAGCGGTGGATACGGATTACGTAAAATATAAGAATGCTGCTTGAAAAAAAGTAACTCAAGTGGTTTTTCTAGAGACGATAATATTATCAATATTTAGACAAAATGTGAACAAGCTCACACAGCTAGATGGCGGTTTGAAGAAAACACTGTGCAAATAATGCCTACAAGGTCAACGTATACACAGCGGTGGATACGGATTACGTAAAATATAAGAATGCTGCTTGAAAAAAAGTAACTCAAGTGGTTTTTCTAGAGACGATAATATTATCAATATTTAGACAAAATGTGAACAAGCTCACACAGCTAGATGGCGGTTTGAAGAAAACACTGTGCAAATAATGCCCACAAGATCAACGTATACACTACTACAGCGGTGGATACGGATTACGTAAAATATATTATGGCTGCTTGAAAAAAGTCACTCCGGTGTTTTTTCTGGAGACGGTAATATTATGGATATTTAGACAGAATGTGAACAAGGTCACACAGCTAGATGGCTGTTGGTTGAATAACACACTGGGCAAAAAATGCCTACAGGGCAAATAATGCCTAAAAGGTCAACTTATACACTACTACAGCGATGGATACGGATTACGTAAAATTTATTATGGCTGCTTGAAAAAAGTCACTCCGGTGTTTTTTCTGGAGACGGTAATATTATGGATATTTAGACAGAATGTGAACAAGGTCACACAGCTAGATGGCTGTTGGTTGAATAACACACTGGGCAAAAAATGCCTACAGGGCAAATAATGCCTAAAAGGTCAATTTATACACTACTACAGCGATGGATACGGATTACGTAAAATTTATTATGGCTGCTTGAAAAAAGTCACTCCGGTGTTTTTTCTGGAGACGGTAATATTATGGATATTTAGACAGAATGTGAACAAGGTCACACAGCTAGATGGCTGTTGGTTGAATAACACACTGGGCAAAAAATGCCTACAGGGCAAATAATGCCTAAAAGGTCAACTTATACACTACTACAGCGATGGATACGGATTACGTAAAATTTATTATGGCTGCTTGAAAAAAGTCACTCCTGTGTTTTTTCTGGAGACGGTAATATTATGGATATTTAGACAGAATGTGAACAAGGTCACACAGCTAGATGGCTGTTGGTTGAATAACACACTGGGCAAAAAATGCCTACAGGGCAAATAATGCCTAAAAGGTCAACTTATACACTACTACAGCGATGGATACGGATTACGTAAAATTTATTATGGCTGCTTAAAAAAAGTCACTCCGGTGTTTTTTCTGGAGACGGTAATATTATGGATATTTAGACAGAATGTGAACAAGGTCACACAGCTAGATGGCTGTTGGTTGAATAACACACTGGGCAAAAAATGCCTACAGGGCAAATAATGCCTAAAAGGTCAACTTATACACTACTACAGCGATGGATACGGATTACGTAAAATTTATTATGGCTGCTTGAAAAAAGTCACTCCGGTGTTTTTTCTGGAGACGGTAATATTATGGATATTTAGACAGAATGTGAACAAGGTCACACAGCTAGATGGCTGTTGGTTGAATAACACACTGGGCAAAAAATGCCTACAGGGCAAATAATGCCTAAAAGGTCAACTTATACACTACTACAGCGGTAGTAAAATAAAAAAAAGTAAAATAAAAAAAAAATGAATATTAAAAAAAAAAAATTACAGTTGGTGCTGCTGAACTACTAGGAGCAGCAGATTAGCACACCAGTCCCACTCCCCAACACTGCTAGACTAATAGCACTGGGCTCTTATAGTAGTAGTAGTAGTAGTAGTAGTAGTAGTAGTAGTAAAACAACAAAAAAATAAATAAAAGCAGTCCTTACAAGGACTACTGTTATTGCAGCAGTCAGCAGATGAGATCAGAAGCAGGACAGCTGCCCACTGCAGCTACATACAGAGCACTGCAGTAGAAGGTAGATTACTAGCCAGCAAAGCTACCTAAGCTTAAATGTCCCTCAAACCCCTGCAGACTTCTGTCCCTCCAATAACAGAGCAGTATCAACACGATTACTAGCCAGCAAACTTTCAACTGTCCCTGAAATCACTAACAGGCAGCAGCTCTCTCCCTACACTATCTCTTCAGCACACACAGGCAGAGTGAAAAAAACGCTGCAGGGCTTCGGTTTTTATAGGGAAGGGGAGTGGTCCAGGGGAGAGCTTCCTGATTGGCTGCCATGTACCTGCTGGTCTGGGGTGAGAGGGCAAAAAAAAGCGCCAACAATGGCGAACCCAAAATGGCGAACGTCGCGCGACGTTCGCGAACTTCCGGCGAGCGCGAACACCCGATGTTCGCGCGAACAAGTTCGCCGGCGAACAGTTCGCGCCATCTCTAGTCTCCAAGCCCTGGCCTGGCATGCTTGGGAACAATATAAATTACAGATACTGCTACACATGGTCTCTTCTAAATAGCAGGTAATGGGACAGTGGCACATATTGAACATACAGAGAGATTTGCCTAGACTGGAGAACCAGGCAGCAAATTAGCAAATATGTTTCAATGTTGATAAGTGTAAGGTTATTCACTTTGGTATAAATAAAATAAATACAAGTTATACACTAAATGGTAATGTGTTGGGGGTATCCTTAATTGAGGTGGAGTTGGGGATTTTTGTGGAAAACACACTGTGTAACTCTTGCCAGGGTCATGCCATAGAAACTAAAGCAAAAAAAGGACTGACTTGCATAAAAAAGGTTATTAACTCGAGAAATGGCAATTGTGCCTTTTTATAGGTCCCTGGTGAGGCCTCACCTTGAGTATGCAGTGCAATTCTCAGCCTTATAATGGATATTAATGAGCTGGAAAGAGTGCAGACACGTGCAACTAAACTGGTAAAAGGGATAGAAGATTTAAACCATGACGATTGTTATATATCTGCATTGGCTATCATTTAGAAAGTTTTAATTGATGGACCTTGGTGGTCTATTTTCAACCAAAATCCAGTTTGTAAGTTTGATTGCTCATTTGCCATAACTGCTGTTTACCTTCCTCAGGGCACTGGTTCTAACTCAATAGCTGTTTTACCCTAAAGTAATTGCTTCCCTCACACGCCCCCCCCCCCCAGGATTCCCTTTGCTCTCTCTTTTCTAATATGAGCCGCTGTGTACTCATTGACCTGATATTAATTCCTTTCCCACATGTGTCTGGAAAAGAAGTGAACAGGCTCTTCACTTAGCTCCCATGGCTAAACTTTGGTATTAATAGACAATTCCTTTGGCCAGTGGATCTAGTATGTCTTCAATTGCCAGACAAGATGTCTTTGTTTTGTAGGAAAGCCAGCACTGGACCACAGAACTAATGGGGGATCTCCTAAATAAAGCTAACATGTTAAATGGAAAGAGTAATTCTGCCAAACCTATGGCTCTTTCTCTTTGTATTCAGAACTTGGAATACCAAGCTACCTACTAAATGGTGTGTTTATAGTCTATTCAAGTGTAGTATAAAGAGAAAAGAAAATATGCATGTGCATATGCCTATCTATTAAAAACCAGATTTGTACTTTCTGTTGTAACTAGTTTCAGTGTATCTTTTCTAAAAGTTGCCTCTTGTGAAAATAGCAGAATCATTTCTGGAAAATGATTCCCCCCTTCTTTTAATGTAAAACATTCAGTTGCTGCGCATATTGAACTAATTGAGTAGACCTTCAAGCAAAGAGAGAGAGAGTCTTGTAAACTCTCACTGATTTTTATTGAGTCTAGTTGAAAGGACTCACTACATTTCCAGTATAAACCCTCCTCCCCTTTTCACTAGAAACAAACACATTTCACTGTATTTTTGTTCTTGGTACTTTGAATCAATACCAGGATGTGGTATCTTGAAACTTTCACTCTGAGCTGATATTGTATTATAATTATAAATATACAATATAAATGCTAAAGTATTCGGTTGGGGATTGTGCCACACAGTTTGTCCGGTAATGAACTTTCAGCGTGTGGGGTGACATACTTTTTCAGTAATGCTAATACGCACTGCACCCATATTATGCCCCCAGCACAATACAATTAAAGGGACACTGTGAGCTCAGTAATAGTAATTTCATTTTGCTTACACAGACCCGAATGTCACACAAAAGAGAATTGATCTCCATACATTTTGTTGCATCAGAGTGTTCACTTCATCAACATCAATAGGAGGCATCAAATGACGTTTGACAGCAGATGGTTAAATATATAACCTACGTATATGTATTAAAATTGTTGTAGAAGGGCACATTAAAAGGAGTAAAGGCTTCAAGGCTCAGTGTGAATCAGTGTTTGCATTCAGTAAAGGATGTGCCTATAGACAGAATGGACCTCCAACTGCAGTCTTGAGCAGCCTCTTATTTTGCATAAACTGTATTTTCCAAAATTACAAAATAAACACATTTTAATAGCTGACATAAGAAGGAGAGCACAGCTGCAGCAAAACATATATATATATATATATATATATATATATATATATATATAAATATATATATAGTTTACTTGTATTGAAGGCACATTGTAACATTTTTCATTTTTATAAAACCACTTATTTAATTTAAATTTTGCAAGGTCTGTTCCTTTGGGAATCATAAATTATCCTAGAGTAGACCATTAGGGGTGCCATTGCAGCTACAAACATGCATAGTCGTCCAAGGCAGTGGTTTTTCTGATTTTTTTAAGTTCAGGCCCACTTTTAGGTACAACATTTGATTGAGCTCTTATAAAGGATATAGATTAATGAAAACATTGGTTTATCAAAATCAGCCATAGTTCCAAGAATATCTAGGACAGTAAATAGGATATCACTCTGACACAACTGACCTTCATGCTAGACTTTCTGGTGTATCTAGAAGAGCTAATAGGTGCTGTCCCCAAATCTCACCATAACTGGCCTTCAGGTTGGGTCCCCCCTGCCAATGTTCTAGGATGCCCCAAGGGGACCAACTGCAGTTTAAGAACACCAGCTCCAGGGCTTTAATTACACCATCTCCAAGTGTCCTTTTCAAGTATTACAAGACCACACAGATTGCCAGTATGTGATGCATACATTTAATTCATCATGCTTTCAGAATTAATAGTATTCTTTAGGATCAACAATCTTTTCTGTATTAAACAGACCAATATTTTTCAGTGTTTATTTATGTAGAGCCAACATCTTAGACAGCTGTAAAAAATAAAAGGAATTCTGAGAACAGAAAATAAAGAAAAATCTATCCAAGTAATACTCAAAGGGCTGTGCTTGTCAAATCTTACGATCTAGAAAACCACTGGATATCATACGTATAAAAAATTCTAGCTGTCTACCCCTTCACCGTGTATTGCTGGAGCCTGCAGCAACTTGGACTGGTGAAAGATATATGCTAACTGCCTGAAATTTTCATCCATTTGTTTTAAAAAGCTTTGTGCTCTATATATGACTTAAGAACAGCACAATTATATCTAATCTTCAGATGCATAGCAGTAGTGAGGATTAATCAGACAAAGGAGGCAAGTGCATAAGGTCATCCAAGCACTGGCACCGTGGCTAAATTAGTAAGCCAACCAACTAGTCAGGCTTCACAAGATTTCCATTCAATTCACATGGCATCCATCTGTAAGTGAGAGCACATGGTGGATTTCTGTCTGAAAATGCATTCAGGCATTTCTGGTGTTTCTCTGACAGATACTGCTGTATATCTTGTGTGCCATTAGCCTAAAATGTATGTTGTAAACAAATCGAAATGCGTCAAGATGTATTTGAGTCACATAGGTGAGACACTGATATTTACAATCAACCTTTGCATTGTATCTTAGGAATTATGCTGTAAAATATATAGATGATGTCTATCTTTACCCTTTTCCTTCCCTTGTTTTCCATCTGTATCCCGCTTTTTTTCAGATCATTGTTAACTAAATACTCAATAAAAAGCTATGATACAAAAAATAGATGCTGTGGGGTTGGAATTTTGCCTACTCCATGACTGCCAGTGTCCCGTACATTTTAACTGAATGTGAAGGATGGCCATGGTAAGCATTTGTGGCAAGAGGTGCAACCCCATCCAGGTGAAGGAATGCCTTGTGGGAGGGTTAGGAATTGTCATTGCTCCTGGAGTGTCTGGTGATATTCAATATAAAATGATGGAGGTAGTAGCAATTTCCTAGATCCTATATTTAGCTGCTGCAAAAGTGAACATTAGCAGAGCTAATAAATAGAGAGGTCTGAAGCTCCACTGAGTGATGTAAAAGGCCCACTTATTCCATTGAAGTTCACCTTGGAGGGCCTTTTATGCTATGCCTGGACCCCAGAATTAGTAATACCTGTACTTCTGCCTCTACCAGTAGAGTCAGCAATACATCAGTTTGATTAAGGATAACTGGCTCCCAGTTATTCTGTGTGAAGCTGTGTGATGTCTTCTTACAACCTATAGACAGATAGTCGGACTGGGAGGGTGTGGGCCCACCGAGGCTGCAAGATCAGGGCCCCCCCATCCCTTTAGGCCCCCCTCCTTAGCCGCAAATCACCCCCCCACCTACATGTGCTCACCATTTCTATGATCAGGCGGGGGGGTGGGGGTCAGGAGGGCAGGCAGGCTGTGTGAAGGGGGTCTGGGCCAGCGGGGCCAGGAGAGCTGATGGATCAAGTCCCTCCCCAGCCGTAAATCAACTCTGCCCTCTGTTGCATCCCCTGCCACCTCCCCCGCCAGCGCGTACTGGTGTGTGTCAGATGGGGGTGAAGTTTTCACAGTGCATGTGGTGTGGACGGATCTGGGCCAGGAGAGCCGTCGGATCAGGGCCCCCGCCACCTTCATGCCCCCCTCCTAAGCCGAAAATCACCCCCACCTACCTGTGCTCGCCATTTCTACGATCAGGCAGGGGGTGGGGTCAGGAGGGCAGGCAGGCTGTGTGAAGTGGATCTGGGCCAGTGGATCTGGGCCAGCGGGTCCAGGAGAGCTGGTGGTTCAAGACCCTCGCCCCCTCCCCAGCATTATATCACTTCTGCCCCTTTGTCACTTCTCCTCCCGCCTCCCCCGCCAGCTTGTATCAGTGCACTTCAGGCGGGGGTAAAGTTTTCAGAGTGCAGGCTGTGTGGACAGGTCTGGGCCAGCAGGGCCCACAAGGGCTGGGGCCCACCGGGTTTTTTCCTGATGTCCCGCCGGCCCAGTGCAACACTGCCTATAGAGTGGGCCATCTGAATAAATGTGCCTTATGTAACCTATGCTCTGGTGGCAAAATATAGTGTAACGGTGGTCATACACAGACTGACTCAATGAACAACTGACTGCAGTATACACACACACACATATACACACACACACACACACACACACACACATATAAGGAGACAGCAATACCTCTTTTGGGGAGGGCCCTCTTTACTCTCTGTTTTGGTTGTAATTTTGCATGTAATCTGTATGCTCAATGTATGCCCCCATTTATTGTACAATGCTGCTAAATGTGATAATAATAATAATAACATACCTTATAGAGATGAGAGTCTTAATGCAGCACAACTAATTGGACTATGTCAGTGCCAAACTCAGTCAACCGAAAGCAGCTGGAAATAACAGGTATTTGCGGGCATTTACCAGAGTATTCAGGCACATTCAACACATGAATGGCTCTTTATTTCTTTCAGGCTCTCTCCCTTTCATCTTCTAATCTGTCATTTAAAAAAAAAAAAACACTGCCAGACATCCTAGTACCAGACAGCACTTTGAATCACAGATATTATGTAATTATTAGATCTACAAATAACCTGTAAAATGTATTTATTAGACCTAGAGCCTTGTGTTTTTATTTGGCCATCAAACAGTTTGATGACTTTTAATATCCTGCTTTTTCAATGGGGGGGGTTACATTATTCTATATATATTTATATTCCCACAAATCTGAGCGGATGCAGATCCTTTGTTTTCAATACAATTTAAGCTGAAATCAGTTCTTTTATAGAAAATTGGAAAATGGTCAAGAGCTTAAATTTGAAACACTGACAGCATCCTAATTTTCAATGTAAAAAAAAAACATTTTAAAAAAATACACATATATATAAAAAAATAAAATATGTATGTATATTCTTTATGGGGATGACGTTCGAATTTTGGGATTTTGGACTTTTTTTGCGCTAAAACTTGAATTATAATTTCAAATCAAAGTGTTTATTAAGATAAAAATGTATTTTTATAAAACTGAGCTTTTTATATTCTGATGGTTTAATCCAACAGCAACCATTTTTTTTTAAAATGTGAGTTTATTCGAAGTAGAAACAACCTGTAAAATTACACAAATACGACTTTTGACAAAAAGGCCTCTGTGTGTATGTGACAAAAAGTAAAAGAAAGTGTGTAAGTAGAACATTGATCATTTGATCCCATTTCCACCCACAGCTGGGAGAGCTCACGCCTGTCCCTTCATGTCATTTCTGTCACTAGTCAGATTCCAATGAATTTGTTGAGTTCAATGGACCCTTTCTAAATGTCCCTCTTTCCCATGGGCAGAAGGGGCATCAGTGCCTAAGGGTGATTCAGAAAATGAGCAAAACAGAGACCATATTTGTTTTGCCATTTTGGACCAAATCAGTATTAGGAAGGTGAAAAGGTTAAGGACTAAGGGCAAAAGCAAAGCCCCAAAATGGACTGAAAACAAAACGAAGAGATTTGTTTTTCCCCTGTTTGAAGTTCATGAGTCAGGAAAAAGGGGGCATGTGTTTAACCCTTTGGCTACCAATGAGACTTCTGACATGCTGCCCTCCAGCAGTGATCAGCTTTTTCTTTTATTTTTCTACACAGTGGGCCTCTTTTTTCATCCCTATTTCCTTTTTAAAACTAGGTCAATTTGCATACGGCAGGTAATTTAAAGTGGTATGGAGGTCTTTATTATAAATGTTGGTGCAAATGCTTGAAGTTACCACTTTTTCAAATACATGTCCAGAGAACCTTAATAAAGACAAGAGAGTTAATATAATGCCCTACACATGAGCCCACTGTAAAATGAATGTTCCATATGTTAAAGTCAGGACTTTTGCAGGCAATTCCGCTTCAAAAAAGGAAAAGTTGCCAGCGCTTTTGGAACTTTAATGCATTTTCGGCACACAGGTTGTGATGTAAGTTTATAGCACTTTGCCTGGTCTGAGGTGGCGAAGGCAACTCTGGCAAAATAGGTAACGTTCAGTAAAATCCGCATTTTGGTAAATTTGTGGAGTAACGTCCATTTGCCAGAGCGAAAAGTCGCCTGGTGATAGAGTGTGAATGACTGCTAGCGATGGCATCTTACTAGCGAATTGGCGCCTGTTAGTAAACTGGTGATGTCCCTGCGGGTGCTCACGCTAGCGAATTGTCGCTAGATGTCCACTTCGCTCCTTATTAAATCTGCCCCCATATGTTTTCCTACTTGTATCTCCCACACCAAGCCCTTCTGCACACATTAAGGGTGAAGCATCAAGTCTGCTTAAAGCCAGCAGAGAAATAAGTAGGGTGCAAATAATGGTGGCCCCAATTGGGGGGGAGGGAGCCACACATATGTTATGCAACTGGTAGTTCACCTTTCAGCTAACTTTTACTATGTTATAGAATACCCTATTATTAACTTTCCAATTGGTCATCAATTGTCAAACATTTTGAGTCATGTGCCTTCTGTCTTTTTCCAGCTTTCAAATAGAGGTCAATCACTCCAGAAGCCAAAAACTACAGCCACAATTTTATTATTATTACTTATACTTCTATCAGGCCCGCTTCTATTTTTCTTCCAGTTCTCCATTCAAATTACTTCCTGGTTGCTAGGGTAAGTTGGACAGTAAGAGGGAAATTTACTAAAGGGCGAAGTGACTAATGCTGGTTAAAATTCGCCAATGTGACGTCATTTCGGAACTTCGCCGATTTACTAATGGGCGCTGGTGTAACTTTGCTACCGAAGGAGAAGGACTGTAGAGGTACTTCACACCCTAATGCCAGGCGAAGTTGCGCTCTGGCGAACACGCTTAACTACATTAATTCACTAAGATTGAGACTTGACTGAACGTTACCTCTTGCGCCAGACTTGCCTTCGCCACCTCAGACCAGGTGAAGTGCAATAGAGTAGATGGGACTTGGTCAAAAAATAGTTGAAATTTTTTCCAAGTCCCAAAAAATGCTGGCGACTTTTCAGTTTTTCTGGGTGATAGGCTGCAAAAGATCGTACATTTTTTTTCATATGGCACATAAACTATACACTGGGCTCATGTGTAGGGCAATATAACAACTTTATTTTATTAAGGTTCCCTGGGCTTGTGTAATGTAATGTATTTGCTGCAACATATACGTCCATTGAAATTTAACTTCCCGCAGTATGCCAATTAGCCAACGCTAGCGCAACTTCACTTTGCTTGCCAAATTAACGCTAGTGAAACTTTGACATCATTCGCCGCTCTGGATGCAACTTCGCATTTTAGTGAATTAGCATTGTCCTGATAAATTTGCGCCTGTTGAAGTGTGGCGATGTGAGCGAAGCCGTCGCTGGCAAATTTCCGCAGGTTAGTGAAGTTGCCCCTATCAGCCAGGTGCTGAAAATTGGAAAGCTCCATATTAAATACAAGGCCATGTTTGCAGTGCATTGTGGGATTAAAAGAAAACCTCCTCAGTTCCTGTTGCCAGCAGGGCCTTGGATTTGATGACTTTAACCAGTAAAGATTAATAGGAAAAACTAAATCAGCCTGTTTGTTTATGCTTATTGTCCTTTTGATGCCATAGCTCCAGGGCACAGTTATGTTTTACATCAATTCCGCGCTGACGCAGTTGTTTTACATGGGTTATGGGATTAACTAATCTAAAGGGCTGTGCATTGCAGAAGGATCCATGCCTGAAAAGTGGGTTCATTTGTTTCATTAATGTTGCTGTCAATCAGTGGGTGATGGCTGGAGGTGACAAAGGAATCAATCATTGGGCTACGCGCTGGGTCAGGCAGATAACTGTGCACATTCCAGTTATGATGCAAGCACTTACAATATGCAGGCTGCAGTGACTATTAGGGAGGGGCACATTTTTTCGCCTTGTTTCGCCACAGAAATGACGCCCATATCTTGATAGTCAAGATAAATATACCACTCTTTCACTCACATAAAACCAAAATACCAAAATAAAATATTGTTCGGAAAAAAGTGGTAAAAGTGATTCGGAATTTGACTTTTCATTAATAGAATGTTGAAAACAAGGTAAACCTCCATTTTTACTCATATTCCCACAGGGAGAAACTTGTTTGTTATTAAATCATCCCTGTAATGTGTTGCACATGGATATGTTTTCTTACCATTAAAGAACTAAAGCTTAAAAAACCCTAAACTTCAAACTTGTCACAGGGGGTCACCATCTTGGAAAGTGTCTGTGACACTCACATGCTCAGTGGGCTCTGAGCAGCTGTTGAGAAGCTAAGCTTAGGGGTTGTAGCAAATTATCAAGCAGAAAATAAGGTTGGTCTGTAATATAAGATGATGCTACAGGGCTGATAATTACATTCTGATGCTAATTGCACTGGTTTCTGTGCTGCCATGTAGTAATTATCTGTATTATTTACTAATCAGTCTTATATTGTGACATTTATATATTATGAGGGGAATGTAATAAACAGCGTCGGACTGGCCCACAGGGATACCAGGAAAACTCCCAGTGGGCCCAGGTGTCAGTGGGCCCTCCTGCTTCAAAACATTTGGCCTATTTCATGGCCATTCCCTATTTCTATGAGAATAAAGAGACTAAATAGATTGAATAGGAGATTATAGTATGTAAAGTAAAGAGACTAGCAGAATAGAGGTTGCATGAGAAGAGGAATCATAATAGTACTGAGAGTGGCCCCTTGTCTAAGGTCTTTTGGTGGGCCCCTCGTCTCAGATTTTTGGGTGGGCCCCTGGTGTCCCAGTCTGACACTGGTAATAAAATTCACTAATAGCAGAACTTTGTGAATTAAAATTTGCCTGCCACAATGTAATATTCTTCATTCTTTTACTGTATTGTGAATCTTAATTGCACATTGCGAAGGGCATGTAAAGGCAAAAAAATAAAATCCCATTTTTACTTTCTTTAATGAAAACGAAGCCTATCTCCAATATACTTTACCTAAAAATAGTTTACCGTTTTTTATAAGAAACCTGACTGTATGCAGTGAAATTCTCTCTTCATTTACCGCTGTGGATAGGAATTGTCAGATGGTCCCTAACTGCTGAGCAGGGAAACAATCATACTTATGAACAGCAGGGGGAGCCCCCGCCTTACTTCCCAGCCATGCAGAACGCAAGCAGCTTTGTTTATGATGATCACTAAGCAGCCCAGATCACACTGAGCATGTGCACAGTCTTAGTCTTGCAAAGATGTTTAACAAATTTACAAGATAGTGACCCCCTGTAGCCAACTTTGAAAGCATAAATTATTTGTTTGATTAGGCTTGTGGTGCAGTAAACTCATGGATATATTTAGTATACAAAATACAGCATTTCTAGCCTTATTCCATTTTAGACTTTACATGCCCTTTAACATCTGCTCTGGATTTTTGTTTAATATTTTGTCGCAAAAAACAGTTTGCAATTGCAAAATTTTATTACATACACTGTGTACGTTTGCAAAAGCAGTTTGGTCACAAATTTTGCAAGGAAGTAATTGAGGTCTTAATCAGTCAAAAATGGTGCAAACATGGTCACTAACCAGCGCAAGCGTCTTTGCGACCATTTTTTGCAATAATGAAGTATATTACATATGTGTACTGTATATTTTGAGTTGGTCCCTAATCTCAGCAGAAAAGAAGATGGGGAGCTACTGGGGCATCTTTGGAGACACAGATCTTTACTGCTAAAGGGCTATAGGTGCCTTGGGCTGGTACAGAAGCCCAAAACATAATGTATAGCTTTTCTAGTTACTTCTCTAGAAAGAAATATCTTTCCATTTAGTTAGGAATGCACCAAATCCTATTTTTGGGATCTGATGGGACCCTGAATATTTTAGGAAGGATTCATCTGAATCATGAACCAATTTAGACAAAGGAAGGTGGAAAGAAAGTCTGCATGTGTTAATGCATGGGGAAAAAATCCTCTTCATTGTGGGACCTAAATTAAGGGTTTTTAATTTCAGTCTGGCTCGTGGATTAGTAGAATTTGAATCCTGCTGATAAAGGCTTAAATTTTGTCAAACCCTGAACCGTATTCGGGATTAGATGCATCGTAATATTTAACATGTCCTTCACTGGGACAGACTTGAAGAGTCTTGATCTATATGATTCTCTCACCCTTCCTTCACTGAGAGAATTCCTGATGTACAAACTATAAATAAATAATCAAATAATGGTGCAATATATATTCTCAGTACTTGTATGTACAGTATATGATATATATGTGGGACATTTTAGTACTTACACTACCGTTCCCCTGTCCAGGTTACGTTTCTATTGATGGGCGAATTTATTCACCAGGTGCGAATTCCCGCCGGCGAATAAATTCGCTGAACTGCTGCGAAAATTCGCCGGTGTCCATTTTTTAATGAATGAATTTTCGCAGCAGTTTCGCGAATTTCCCTGGCGTCCAAAAAAACAGGCGCCGGCGTCCAAAAAAAGGACGCCAGCGTCAAAGACGAGACACCGGCGCCACTTTGCTAATTTTTCGCTGTTCCGTGAATTTCGCTGGAAATTCACTAATTTTTCGGAGAAGAGAAACGCCCCAAATTCGTCCATCGCTATACATTTTCTCCATGGCAAGATTCATGCACAATCCCATTGAAGCCTAAGAAAAAATGCTTGAGTGTAGGGAGCCCTGACACTTGTATTTCTTTTGTGCTCTGCTCTACTACTGGAACTTCAGAACACTTTGAAAGTTGGCACACTACCGATCTCTGAGTTTCCAGGATTTGGATTCTTAGGTTGTTTTGTTTAATCCCATTGTTTTCATCTTCCTCTTTTAAATCAATGCCAGACTGCTCTGTGTTTTCCTTCTGGTCTTAATCAAAAAATAGAATGGATAGTTCTGCATTTTCTGTATTGAGATGTGTTGCTGTGGCAGAGGCTGTGTGTTTTATAACATGGCAAAATGCTGATAATTCCAAGGTATGCATATCTTGCTAAGATTCTGTAGGAGTGTAGTGAATGTTGATCACTGGCATTAATGTGCCCCCATATACTTGCCATACTTCTGGGGCAGAATAGTGTGACTTCTCTAGGGGCAGGTGACCTATACCACATACAGGGTGGGCTGATTTCCCATCTTACATTTTGAATCCCTAAGTTAAGAGAGGAAGATGTTAAAAGCCCAATATGAGTGATGTTGCACCACTTTGAGTAAGCCAAATTAAGCAAATACTTTTTAGTGTATGGGGTCAGAAGTATCTGTGTTCTGCACTGATGTGGCTGTAAAGGGCATTACATTTGGAAACATTTAGTAAATGAGACCTCTTTGGCCACAGACATCTTTTGTCTACAAACAACCTATATATCCCACTTTTCTCATAAGCCATTTCCTTTGTGGTTTCACATATCAAACACTGTATGTGTGCACAATTGAGTGGTATGAATATAATTTGCTGCCCTTGAAACGAAAATCATACCTCATTTTAAAGGTCTGGCTTTGGTATGCAGATCATGAGTTACCTGGCAACATGTTGGAACTCAAACCAGAGCTAAAAGTGCAGATCATCTTTCAGTTAACTTTGAATATATGATAGATTAGCTGATTATTAGTTGCTTTTCAAGTAATCTTCATTTTTTAATTATTTCCTCGCTTTTCTGACTCTACAAGGCCATCTACTTCTCAGGGTCACTGTGTCCAGCACCCAAAAATGCAATTATTTTGGTTGATATTTTCTTGCTGTCTGTAGGGGATTTGAAGGCTTTAACCATCCTTACTGTAAGGAAGTGAATCCAATGCTCTTGAATTGAGTTACATTTGATTCTTTCTCTTTAGTCTTCTCCCTATGCCAAGGGTGGATGTGTTGGAGGCCCACAGTGGAGGAAAGTCTCAGTTCCAGGAGAAGTTTACGGCTTAAAGGAGAAACAAACTCTTAATACCTACCCTACATAGACCCCCCCCCCAGCCTAGCTGCCTCCCGGGCAAATGCCCCATACTCTTTACTTACCCCTCCATGCAGATTCTGTCCAGCAGGGTTCACGGGCGCCATCTTTAGCAGCTTTGGAATGAGACCGGTGATTCTGCAATTTTCGTGAGTTTCAGCTCATGCACAGTTGTCACAAGAGAGAAAATTGCTCCAACTGTGCATGCGCCACTTCGCTGGTCTGGAAGATTACCAAAGAAAAGAAGTTACCTCCCAGACACTTAAATCTAATTGGAATTTGGACTGGTGTTTCTCACTACAGTAGCATTCTTTTATTTTCTAAAGGAATCCTGCTGTCATGCTGGGACAAGGCAACAACAGACCTTGTTGTAGGAAGTGCAGATATATGCTCAATGATAAAGTATAGGGAACTCACCTTGAAATATTTACTGGCAGCTGCTGAAACTTGATTGCAGCCAATCAGCAGGTAGCATTTACTGTTCAGGAAGTAAACATGAGTTACTAGCCCTGAGGTAGGATGAGAGCTAAGTTTCTAGAGAGGGAAAATCCCAGGCATTTTGCATTAAATTGTGTTTTATTCCTAGTGAAATATATGTTTGCATTTCTGTGGCGGATAACATCAAATGCATAGTTGTCAGCTTAATATAGCACAGGGCAGGGATCATGCAGCCATTGTTACAGAGCTACAACTTCCAACATTCCATAGGTTGCTGAAAGTTGTAGTTCTACACCATCTGGAATATCTATGTTGCTCCCCCTGACACAGAGGATATCATTGAATTAAGAATGGCCCTTTTCACCGTCAATTATAATGTAATTTCTGCTGTTAATGACACATTCAGTTAAACACTGGCACCAATACGCATCTCTGAAGCTGAAAGTGACAAATACCAGATTATAAAAGTATTCGGTGTTAACTTTCCCCATCTCTTTATATTCACGCAGCATTATCCTTCTTTAGATTGGATTCCGTCCAACATTTGAACAAATATACAGCGGATAATTGGCATCAGTTTTCCAGCACATGTAGGGGAAGGCTAGCGGGAACGATACAGACCATGCCGCTTGCCCCAGATTGCTGCAGACTTTCTGCTGGGATTCCCTGTTACTGACATGTATATTTCATGTGCTTTCTCCTGGTTTATATTACAATTTAATAATACCCCCCAGAAAAGTGGAATTAGCTTGCCACAAACTCTTAAAGCAAACAGGCAGTTTTATGACTGCATACTGACCTGCACTGTGATGATGATGATTATTATGCTCAGCTGGCTTTATGACTTTATTGTTGAGATCCTTTAGTGATTGCAGCTGTTTCAGACATCTGTACAATCTCTGCATTAAGGTTTTTTTTACTGAGATCATTAGGAAAGCATGGTATCTGGACATTTTTAAGTCTTTGACTTGCAGCACATGTAATGTGACAAATTGAGATGGAAAAGGCCCCCTTTCTTTTCAGCTCGGTCATTTATAATAACAGAATTATTCAGTGCACATATTCCAGCTCTAAATAGGGATAACACAAAATGCACAGGAATGTTAAACTCCATGCCACCAGTCTGGCCAGGGTATACTCCTGGTTTTGGCAAGCTTTTTATTACCCACTGCCAGTTTGAGACATTCATTCAACTTTATTTATCATAGAGTGAAAATAAAGCTCACTACCAGTTCACCAAAGGATAATGTCACAAGGCTGGTTTGTATAGGATTCACTTTAAAATAATGTGAACTCGCTTCTCACTATTTTTTTTTATAAATACTGTATATACCTAAAAATCATAAATAGTACAAGCAAATGGAGAAATTGCAAGTTACATAGTTCAAAACTCAACCTTTTAAAACAAACCTAGTGAACATGTACAGTATGTATTTGACCGATCTTTATACTGACATATATAAACTATATATACAGTACCAATATCTATACTCATTGTAGATTATAGTATCACAATAGCCTTGGATATTATGCTTGTTCAAAAAGTCATCCAAGCTTCTCTAAAAGGCATTAATAGAATCAGCCATCACAACATTATCCAGTAGGGCATTCCACAACCTCACTGTCCTCATTGTGAAGAACCACCTACCCTGCTTCAAATGAAAGTTCTGTTCCTCTAATCTAAAGGGGAGGCCTCTGGTGCATTGATCTCTTCTATGGGAAAAAAACTCCTCCACTATCTGTCTATAATGTCCTTTAAGGTACTTGAGAAGAGTAATCATGTCCCCTCGCAAGCGTTTTTTTTCTCCAGAGATAACAACCCCAACCTTGACAATCTCTGCAGTCTCTCCAGCTCATTACTATCCTTAAACACTAGAACCCAAAACTGCACTGCATACTCAAGGTGAGGCCTTACCAGGGATGCATAAAGAGGCAAAATTATGTTTCATCCCTCAAGATCATGCCCTTTTTATGCAAAACATTACTTTATTTGCTTTAATAGCCACTGGATGTTACTGCCTAGAGTTGCACAGTTTGTTATCCACAAAAAATCCCCAGATCCTTCTCGATTAAATAAACCCGCAGCACACTCCCATTTAGTGTATAACTCATATTTATGTTATTTCTACCAAAGAGCATGGAAATAATATTAGTAGAAAAATGTTTTGGAAGAGAATCATATTGAAACTTCTGTTTTGGTCCCAGGGATGAAAAGGCATGGACAGGCTGATCCTTCACATACTTCTGCTAAGATGACCCATGGTGACTGGATTAGGTAAAATAATTTAAATTTCTCTATAGGTCTCATTCACACATGAAAATGCCATTTTGGAAGACAAATTCCGCACAATTCACTGGGTGCAAGTTTGTTGAACCTGTTGACACAGGCTTCAGAGGGATCCCTGGAACTGGTGCCAAACAGTATCATAGGGAAGGCATTGGACACAAATACCTTTAATGAATGGCGTCAAAGTATTTTTGCGTGACTGTTGTTGCTTCTGTGTTAAAAAATGAGCCCTTATGTCTTTCCAGCAGCACTGAAAACAATACAGATGGTTAAAATAGTGTGTGGTACATTTTAAAATGTAGCCATGTGAAGTAACGTATTACCTGCTGATTCTATTGAACCTTTATTTACTAGTGTTCAGTAATTTCCAAGGAGACTATTAAAATGAACTATGGATACAATAAAGTATAATGTTCATTGAAATATAAGTTGAATCAGCTGAAGATCTTCATACGTTCTTTTTAGAAGCCTGAAAAACCTTCTGTTGAAATCTGTATTCCATCTATTTTTTACATGGGGTGCCAAATGTTAGCAACCCCATAGAGAATATAAACACCTGATACCCCGGGTTGGTGCTCCTGTTAGCAGAAAGCTGCAACAGCCCAGGTTGAGCATGATGGAGCAATCATCCTTCTGCTTCTTCCTTCTTCATGCGGGTGGCTTGAGTTGTAGAGTGAAAATCCAATCTTTCACCAAAAAGCTGGCTTTGTCACTCTGCAGTTCATGCGCCAGCCATGGGCCATTGAAGAACGAAGAAGCAGAAGAAGAAGATGGCTGTCTGTGCTCACACAGTTATACCCCAGGCCAGTGCAGGTTTTTGTTAACAGGAGCATTGACCTAGGGTATCAGATAAGTGATTGGAACCACTGTAGGGGGGGTTACATTTAGCACCCCCAGTGATTTAACCCTTCCTTCTTTTTTAAACGGACACTATGATCATTTATTGCCCAGTGTTTTACCCTATCCTATAGCTTATTAAGTGCCTAAGTGCACAAAATGTGTAAGGCTTTGTATACATTTATTAGTTGTCTTAAATAAAGTGTGCAGTTCCTTAGCATTGCCTGTTTGTGGGATCTGTGAGTACCTGCTGTTTTCTTTCCTTGGTCTGACACTTCCACCTTGAGCTGTGGGTCTAGCGCAAGTGCATCCAGACCCACGTGTAAACTGGTGAGATTCTCTACTTGTATTGCTATGTACCAATATTGTCTTTGCTATATCTTAATATTGATTGGAAAACATAATTTTAAAAAGGGTTCTCTGCTTATCAAATGTAGACCAGCCCAGTCAGTTCTACTTCACTCTAATGCAAGTATAAGCATTGAGTTACAGTTCATGCTGCTTTTATTGGGGTCTCTGGGGTTGTGTAAAGCTACAGAAAGTGCTGTTAGATCATTCCTGCAGCAGAGGCTATTTTAGAGCACACTAGAGGTATATTCCACCCTATAAAAGTATTACAGAGTTACAAAGTGAGCCTGATTAGCTTGTTAGATACGGTGTATACACTGTAAACAGGGCCCTCTTGTATCAGTTATTGTTTGTGTTTGTATAAATCCATTTATTGTACAGCTGAATATGTTGGCACTTTATAAATATGTGTTAATAATAATGCACAGATATATACCCTTCCAAGTTAAATTCTGCTAAGGGAGGAAAATGAAAATGTTTATGAAATTTACAAAAATGACACAAATCACAGCAATGTAATGTGCACTTTAACTTTAGATTTTCTTTAAAAGAAATATAGA
This sequence comes from Xenopus petersii, assembly GCA_038501925.1. NCBI lineage: Eukaryota > Metazoa > Chordata > Amphibia > Anura > Pipidae > Xenopus > Xenopus petersii. The sequence continues at coordinate 42,031,207 of CM076674.1, read as the reverse complement.
GTGCATTGAAGGTGTCAATAAGTATTTGCATTGGAAAACATGCCGAATGTTTACAGTAGTGATGGCAGAAAGTACAAAGCCCTTCTTGGTTACAAAAAAAACAGGTATTTATGACAGGATATGCCTTCAATTTAGAGATTAGCTGGATTTTTCCATTCAAAGGATTGGTTCCTCATAAAATCTGTTATTTGAAGTAAATACTCAGCTCACTGACTTGATGTACATTTTACAAAACTGTTAATCATTTTTAATAGTGTGTAAATTATCTGCAGAAGTTAGAATGTGGGGAGACTGGGGCTTTGGTGGGGTAAACCCTGACCTCTTGCACTGATCCATTTGCTGGTTTTGGTTCATACTGAATCTTTCCACAGCCTTGAGTGAGAGGGATGCTGGGACTCAACATTCAACAAAGTTCACTCATTTGCTGGTTGAATTGACATTAAAATATGACATTTAAATTTAAGCCAATTGTAATAGTAAGTTTGTGCAGTGAGTGGTTATGTACGCAATTCACCCCCCAGAACTCCAGAACGGCAACTGTGTGCTTTGGGAATAAGGGCATAAAAAGCAAAAGTTTTGCACTGGGTCCAAACCTTTGGAAGCCAATGAAATGTCTATGTCTAATGGCTAAACAGTAGATGCTAGCAGTTGATAGATCCTAGTCCCCACCAGTTTTCCCCCTTTTGGTAAGACCTTATAGCCAGTCCGTGTCTCCTATTGCACTGGTCCCTTCAATCACAATAGTTATTTTAGTTTAGAATAGTGGGCAATCCTTTTGTATAAATGCTTTTGGAGCCAAACTGAACACCCGCATTTATACTGTAGGTACCCTGTCCCAAAGTTGTCATTTTTCAGCACTGCATTATTTAATAACAACTGCAATTTCCATACTGCGTCGACAGGTGCTCATTCACATTTGAGTAAGGAGAAAGCATTTTACACGAGAATGTTTTGTGCGAGCACAGTTTGAAAAAACAAATATTGTATATTGTGCTGCAAGAGAAAAATGCATGGAACGTATAAGTAGAAACTGTGTTTGTAGAACAAAGTAGAGTAAATATGATGGACAATCCTGAAACTGTCACAAATGTACATTAAATAAGCAATCTGGTCAGATGAGTTTCTGCAAGTAGTTTCTGTTAGAATTGAAACTACGGAAAGGAGCCTGAGCAATGCATTAAGCTAAGGGGGAAATTTACCAAAGGGCGAAGTGGCTAAAGCTGACGAAAATTCGCCAGCATTACTTAATTTTGCCACTTTGCCGATTTACTAATGGGTGCTGTCGTAAATTTGCTAGTGAAGGAGTTAGACTCTGGCGCAACTTCAGACTCTAACGCCAAGTGAATTTTCGCTCTGGTGAAGGGACGTAACTACGCTTATTCACAAATTTTCTGATTTTACTGAACGTTACCTCTGCTCAGACCAGGTGAAGTGCAGTAGAGTCGATAGGACTTGGTCTAAAAAAAGTTGAAAAATGTTCTAAGTCCCAAAAATCACTGGCGTTTTTTCCTATTTAAAGGATGATAGACTGAAAAAGATTGTAATTTTATTTGTGGGTACCCTCCTTCCCCCCTACATTTGCTAACATATGGCACCTAAACTATACTGTGGGCACATGTGTAGGGCATTATAACAACTTTATAAAATTTTATAAAGGTTCCCTGGCCTTGTTTAGTGTAATGTATTTGCTGCAGCATATACGGCCATTGTACTTTAACAGCACGCCGTATGCAAACTACCGGACGCTATCGTAACTTCGAACTGCTGATCATATTTACGTTAGCACAACTTCGCAAGCGTTCGTTAACCTGTGCACAACTTCGGATCTTCGTGAATTAGCAATGTCCAGGCGAATTTACTCCTGACGAAGTTTCGATGTGTGCGAAGCCAATGCTGGCGGATTTTCAAAGGTGATTAAATTTGCCCCTAAGGGTGCGGTTGGGGAAGGAAATTACATATCAGTTATGTCCAACTTGTGGACAACTCCAGCTGTTGTCAATATATTATAACTTGCAGTGTACCAATTAAAGCCTTCAGTTGTCGATGTATGTACTGAAAATATTTATTAATTAGTGGACATATAATGTATGTCTTTTGTATTTTCAAAAGAATGTTTCTTCAAGGATCAATACTTTCTCTGCTCTGTTCTTAAACTGCTGCTGGGTATTACCATAACTATTACTTTGCTTTAGCTTCAATAGTATCTGGGAAGGCCTTCATTTGTCAGTGGTATTTTTGGGAGATGCAGTTCCACTTCAGGTGGCGGGTGGGCAGCCCCACCACTGATATATATACAAGTATGAGATCCATTATCCGGAAACCTGTTATCCAAAGTTCTCCAAATTATGGGAAGGTGTCTCCAATAGACCCCATTTGATCCAAATAAACAAATAATAACAATTTCCATTTTCTCTGTAATAATAAAGCAGTACCTTATACTTGATCCAAACTAAGATATTGTTAATAAAACTTATTGGATGCAAAAAAGGTTTCTTTAATGTTTAATTGATTTTCTAGTAGATTTAAGGTACAGAAAGATCTGTTATCAGGGAAACTCCAGGTCTCGGCCATTCTGGATAACAAGCCCCTTACCTTTATTATGTTTTCTGTAACATTTTACATCCCTCTTGTGCTTGCGGCCAAGTGCATATAACTTCATTGTCCTACCCACAATTCTTTAGAATACAGAAGGGGAATGAGATGGGCCTGGCACCCTAGGGGGCTTGCAGTAGTGTGTGTGTGTGTAGGGTGGACTAAGTCTGCAGGCCATGTTAGGGATTCTGATTCAAGATTCTGATCCTAGATTCAAGGGACTATGGTCATGTGCTTTCCAGATATACCTGAAAACTCAGCTATTCTTGAAATCATGTTTGAATGCCTGATACACCCAAATGTTCCTATATCTGTATCTATTTCTTGAGCTAAGGGGGCCTTGGCAAAAATTAAAACCTTCAAGCGAGACTTGAACTGAGAAAGTTTGACAACCACTGCTCTAGTAGTTATACTGCTTATTGCATGTCTTTGGAATGTGCCTTAGCTGCTATGGCATCTTCCTCTTCTATTCATAAAGACCAATACCATGCATTTTCAATAAACAAATGCAACCAAGTGTTTGCAAATATTTTCTTAATTTATGAAAGCATCAGGCATTTGGTTTCTCTACAATGTTAGCTACATGCTATGCAGAGTTTCTCATTCTCTCTATTCCATTCACATTTCATTCCGTATGCTATTTTGGAGCCAGAGGTTTGTGAGAAAGCTATAAAATATCAAATATTATATTAAACAGTCCAGTCTGTTCAAGCAATTGTAGGACATATGAAAGTGCTCAATGTTTTATGTCATAGCATTTCAACTTCTGACCTGGGGAAAAAGGCTGTCTGACTCTATAGTCTCTGTGTAATAGACTTTATTGCTGCAAACCTTGAGGAATGAAATGACAGAAGAATATTAATCTTCATTTGAATTTGTAGTAGTGTCAACCTCAGTGCTGGACAGAATCACAGGGAATTCTAATGTTATGTATAATACACAGGAGATGGGAATAACCAGATAATTATATCCTTATAAACAGTGCTTAGTGATGTCATCAGATACAAGGGCGCTAACACACGAGACAGTCCATTGGCCACCAAGAAATCTCTACTCCAGCAGGCAATAAAGCACTACTCAGTCACTTGTATGGCATCTTATTACCCTGTATAATAAGGAATAATATCACTCCCTGTTACCCGAGAGTTCCATGACTTATACAGAAGTGTTCGGCCAACAGCCTCATGCTAATCCTTCCATCTTACAATATAGTCCCTTACATATGTTCCACAAAACTCAAATGTAGGGACAGCTGCTTGCATTTAAGAAATAATTTCCCGTCCATTTCCCTTGTTAAGGTTGAACGCTCATTTGTATATGAAGAATTTTTAGCCTAATTCTCTTCTTCTTCTTTTTTTTTGTCCAGTATATGATTACATTTTGTTTAAAAGAAATATCTGTAAACACTGACAGACACACAGACATTAGGCATTGTACATTAAATAAATAAGCACTCATGGCCAGGCTTTAAACATCCTTGTCTTTGCTGATATTCAGTACATGTCACCATGTTTATAATGCCATTATAAAGCACCGTGGAATATGCTGGTTAGAATGCTAAACAGATATAAAAGCATCGCTTCCAGGCAATGCTAAAACATGGAATAAATAACAAAATCACTTCTGCAAATACACAAAAACTGTACTCAAAACAGAACGGGAACGACATGGTGATTACTATAACTGCACTACTGTGATTAATAAATGGACATTTAATAGAGGCAGCCCTACAAGGATTGCATTGTCTCACAAGAGAAGGCTAGCGTAATGTGACGCCAATGAGGAGCTATTAGAAAGTATCACTAAAATCAAGAGATGATTAAAGTGCTTTAGGGGAGTATATTAAAGAAGTTCAAATGGGAAAGGCTTACGAGAACATCACTTTTCTGCTTTCTGTGTTAAGACGAAGCCACAAACCATATTACAGTGCAATGAATACCCTAAAAGCTGCGCTATACCTGAAGTACAATAAGAACTGTCCTGAAGAGAAGCCAAATCAAAGATAGACCATAACACAGAGGATATAAGATTGTCTGAAAAAATCACATCTAATAAGAGCAAGTTGCTAGTCTGTACTGATTTCAGACTTCTTTTCTAGAAGCATCCTTGATTTTTCCCATGATCTAGGAACCTTAGTACAGTATATTGTGCCACATCTCTACCTGTTTGTCTATTTTGAATTAAAGGAGCACAAATCAGTCTCAACAGAGGCCAGTTATTTACTATTTATAGAGAACTGAAGCCATTAGTGTCATGACATTCATAGTATGAGTCCTACTGATCAAAATCTTAAAATGTGCTAACTGTAGGGGTCATTTACATTACCCCGAGACACAATGCTAAAGCAATATGTTGTAAGGAGTGTCTGATGGCATCCACTACTCGCCAGCACCACATCCAAAAGGAGGTGTCCACGGTCTGCACATGCATCACATGCTGGTGTAGTGACATCATCACACTGAAGTTTGACACCACATTCAAAATAAAAAACTCTGAAGCTCCAATGTCCAAATATATGTCTTTTTTAGAAAAGTTCCTGGGTGCTCCTAAATTGCTATTTTGCCTTGATTTACTACTAGTTCCTGACCTCTTGCCTGGATTTTGACTCTGCTTATTGCTGCCTGCCTTGTTCTTTGCTCTGAAACATCTACAAACTCTTTTTTAGCCCTTTGGAAACGGCATATTGGACTTTCTGTATACAGCTTCCTCCTTGGTCCTGACTCCAACCTTCTAGAGCCGCTAGATCCTGACATATGGGGTGCAAGAGCACTTCCCTTAGTGCTCACTTGGAAAGCACAGGCTTCCTGGGTAAAGCTACACTGTGGAGGTGCCCACTCAAGGGCACAGTGCTACAACCCTGTCAGTTTCATTGTAATTGGCTGTGGTATCTTACTTGTGACAAGCAGTTGGTATCCGTCACCTTCTGTTACTAGGCCTTGTTCCCATGGTCTTAATACTTGGCCAGACACACAAATAAAATATCTAATTTGGAAACCCATGGGCCGTAAGAGAGGCCTATGCAGGCCATCTAGAGAGGACCTTACTTGATGGGATTTTCAAACCTGCATGTTGACCACATACATGGGCAAATAATCTTCTGATTTGTGTTCCAGTTGTCAGCCAGTGCTGGTATGAATATCTTAAAGAAAGCCATTCACTTGCCTGTTAGGGGGAGATACAGTATGAATATTGTGCAATTAGCTATACACTAAGATGGCCAAACACAACTGTCGCTAATTCTGATCTCAAAGGTAGAGAAAAGATGCGCCATGCCAACAAGGTGCACCACAATTATATCTCCCTCGCAGGCCCACTTAGTTGGGTACTAAGGACACATCTGTGCATTTACTCTGCTAGAAAGTTCTTGTATTTTTTTTTCTAGTGTTCTGTGACTACACAAAATAACCACACAATGCACCATAAAGTAAACAGCAGTCTGGGCTTTCACGTATGTTTTTTCTTGTCTAAACCATCCTTTTTTCTAGATTCTTAAGTTTCACCAACAATATTGACATTGTGTAATACATGATGGCAATATATATGGTTGTATTAAATCTAGTGCATGACTGAGCAGAATGTAGATATCAGTTTGTGTAGGCTTGGTGCCATTCCAACTACAGTACCAGAATGGGGTTAATGGAGCCAAGTGAAGATGTAGAATCCATACAGAAAAAAAAAACCTCTAATACAGTGGAGAATCAACATGTCTCAGCCAAGAATCACAAGTTTTACGATTTAAATCTCCTCAGATGGTGCATACCAAATTGGTAACATTTTTGTAATACATTGCTAACTTTTGACTCATCACATCTTGAAAAGCTGCAGAGCAACAGTATTGGGAAGCTGTCTGCTAAACATTCATGTTCCCTTTTAACCCCTTGTACATCAGATCCTCCCATACTACAGAGGTAAACATATGAACAGGTTAAAGGTAGTATCTCTAATCTCAAATCCTCTACTGCTGCTCTACATGTCCCAGAGTCCTCCAGAACTTCAGGGCAGGATCACGGTTCATAAACACATTTAATAATATAAGAATAAAGACCAGTTGGCTCAGTCTGCTAAGTTGCTCATCTGATAAATACTTTTTTTTTCTATTTTAATAAATTGTACCAGTTTGCTAATTCAAAAACGTTTAATATTCATTTCCAGTACATTTTCTGGTTCCAGACTAGGATAATAAGGAACAGCATAAACTCCTCTGTGAAATTGCTTCTGGCTAACCGAGCAAGCTGCATAGGTCAGTGTCTGATTGTCTTCCAAGCATGAAAGAGGCTAAATTCTCTATGGCCCCAAGGATTCTACTGGAACACAACCCGGTCAGTCTCTCCCCAAGCGCTGTCTATTGTCTATTTTCAGCATTTTACTGCCCAAAATCTTAAAGCAAGAGTACTGTAGGTATAAAGAAGTTGTAATTTAACTTCAGATTTACCCTGCATAAAGAGTCAATTTACATTTATTTAATATACAGTATATATTATTGCTTCAGAAATTAACTAGACAGTTCAGTATTTGGTTGAGGACACTCTTAATTTGTAACAAACAGATATGGGATAAGTATACGTCCCCCTGCTGTCATTTTGGAAAGAAAACAAAAATCATCCCTCTTTCACCTTTACTGGATTTCAGGATTGGTCTCCCCCATCCACTTCTTTGGGGCTATATAATTCATCCCCACAGTTAGGAAACCTGCCTCTTAATACTTAAGGGCTGATTTGTAATAGCCAGAGGCTAAAATGGGAGCAGAACTGTACCCAGTAAACTTAATTTGGCTGTGCCTAGTGATAGGGGAAAAATAAGCGAAATATGTTGAAGTCAATGGGCGTCAAAATAATTGTGACGCGCGACGATTTTGACACGAGCGTCAATTTTTGTAGATGCAACTACTTTGTTCAAATGCATTATCAATGTCAATGGGCAGCTGAATATTTTTGGCGTACGACAATTTTTATGTGTGCAACTAATTTTGACGAGCGACAATTTTTTTCTGTTGTGGTGGATTTTTCAACGGCTAATTTTTGCCTCCGTTTTGTGAAAACATTTGCAGGCGGTGAAACGCAGAAATTCCACGCAAGTTCATGTGTGACGAATTTATTCACCCATCACTAGTTCTGCCTTCTTTGGTGCATAAGGCACCATGGGTTAAAAACATGGTACATTTTGATGCTCTTATGCACATTGTACTTATCACCCAAAGCACAAATCTTACTATAAAAAATGAAAGTATCTTTATTTTAAATCCAATTAGCGCAGTTTCTGGGGCTGCTACCAGCTGTTCATGGTTTACATACAGTAGGTGTAACATAACATATACACATAATAAATAAATATATATATATATATGCTACATACAATGGAAAGAGGAAAGTTTGTTTTCATGTTTATCTTCATATTTCCCACTTGACATCAAGTTTTCATTAGCTGAATACAAGAAGCACACAATTTTGATGCAATTTCTTTTTTTTGGGGGGGAATCTGCATCATCTTACTGGTAATCAAATGTCTATTTTGTGAATCTAGTAATTGCATTTATTATTATCCTTAAGTAACCAGTAACACCAAAAAATGAAAGTCATTTATATGCATTAAATTATAATGTACAGTTACCTTTCATTGGTAAAAACTGCATATTTGTTTCAAAAACACAACTACTGTGTTATGTATATATATATATATATATATATATATATTACACATACAGTATGTACTGTATATTTAATGTATATATAAATAGTCTACTATGTAGCCATGACGGCCGCCATTCAAGTTTATAGGGCAAAAAGGCGCGTGCTAATACAGCAGATACATTGTACCTGAAAGGGGCCTCTTGTTGCTGTTGAATCAAGATGGAACACAGACAGCAATCTAACCCATTTTGTGTCACCAAAAATGTATGAAATGGTGAAAATTTGCCAAACCCGTTTTTTTTTTTTTTACTATACATTATGTTTGGGGCTGTATGTTTGAGAATATGGTATAGTTAAAGCTGCAAAAATCATTAGGTTATAGTATGACCAATACATGGTCTTCATTGTGCCAACCCTGAATTTTACAGCAATAAATATAAGGTTTCCTAAATGTTAGCAAAGTGGTCCTGGTTAAAAGTCCACCACCCCCTACATAAAATCTCTATATTTGCATAAAGAAAGAAGCAGAGTCAGCTTATTTAAAGAACTGCTTGAACTAAGGGCTCATTTACAAGTGCAATTTCAGACTCGAGTTGCCAGGTTTTTTTTAACCACAATACAACATTTTTACCTAAAATCCCTACAAAGCGCCTGATGCAACTATGGCCAATGCATCACACACACAGTTCTGCTTGCATTTCAATATAAATTGGATGCTGTGGCTTATTTCTGGTATGCAGCATCAAAATAGTGTCTATCATCGATTCTTTAGGTGCAAGTCTGCATGCATGGATGCATCTCCAGGCCACGTCAGGTCCAGGGTTCTGCAGCATCAATAGACACACTTAACACTTGCGCAAAATGTGCATCGGTGCCGAGCATAACTGTGCAGAAGTGCAAGGTGCTGCTTTGGACACAAGTACCTTTAATGAATGGTGTCAGTTCAGACAAAACTGCACCTTTATTCCCATGGCCTTAACTGCGGTTGTTAATGAACCCTCTGATTTGTGAAACATCAAGAATTATTAGATCCAGATAAGCAAATACTGCCTTTTTTGCAGCTGTATGTACAAATGTACAACTTTTAATCAATATATACTTGGAAGTTGCCTAGTATCTCATGTTCTTTATGAGAAAATATTTTTGACAGAGGATTGCTTTAATAAAAGGTTTATGTAAAATCATTTACAGCAGGGGTCCACACAGAGTTTGCCAAAAGCAAGTCGTAATGTACTGCATGTTTTCATCCTGGAGTTTTGCCAAATGTTCCCTTTTTCCCGTTACGATTTGTTAAAGGTTCTCCTGCCTCCTTTTGCCTTTAAAGGGAGTGCACCTTATATTAAATGAGAATGGCCACATTTTTCTCCCTCTGCCCCAGCACAGAACGTTAGCATGTTTATGCGCCACCTTTGAGCATGGCAACTTGTTCAGCCACAGGAAGTACATAATGTAATAACCCGTGGCCAGACATTTTATGACTGTACTAAAATAGAAATCAAAACTCTAATCCAGTTAAATATGTGCCATCATGTCAGATGTATTTCAAGAATTTATGATCAGCAGAAGATTGCATTTCTACAGTACCCTAAAAGTTCACTTTAGTTTAAGAGAAAAACAAGGTTTTCATGCTTAAGACCATATTGAAGTGACAGATATCATTAGAGAAAGAGTTGTTTTTATGTTGCCTTCCAGGAATATGCATGTTAGAAGTGTCAGATGCATTTCTCAGTGAAGTAAATATGACAACTAAAATATGTATAAGCTAGTGAAGTAAAAGAATATACTAGACCAGAGACTGGATATTAATGATTGGCTGGACTAGATTCAGGAAAATAAAGCATTAAAACCTAAAAGAATACACTAAAAAAGTGGCAAATGCTTTTGCATGGCTGTTATGGCTTAATTCCATGCCTCTGTACAAAAGAGTAGCATCCACAAATGCAACATAGATGATGGATGATAGATAGATAGATAGATAGATAGATAGATAGATAGATAGATAGATAGATAGATGATATATAGATATAGATAGACAGTAGAGATAGCTATATGGATAGATTATAGATATTGATAGATAGTAATAGATACTGTAGATAGATGATAGATCGATAGATAGATCGATAGATAGTGATAGATGGTCCTCCTCTACACCTTTTCCTTACTATCACTGCTGTTCTCACTAATCTCCTGGTTGGGGGTCTGAGCTGCCCTTTCTAGCTTTTCCTTGTCTATCAATAACATATACTCTCCTATCACTAGCTGAGTTTGTCACCTGTTGTCCTCGGTTTGTTTCTCTCCTCCAGCAGGTGTTCTTCACTGGACCACACTGGCCTACAAAAAAGACCCCTCCTCCCTGTGTATTGTCCTTTTTATACTTTTCTCCCTGTAGCTCCTTCTAACCCCCACATTGCACAATTCCCACATCATCACTCTCCAACACTAATAACCCCCATAAATCTGCATTTATGTACATACTTACATTCTCATATACTGCACTTTTTTACATTACACATCCGTTACCCACCTTACATGCTTTATGGGAAAAGTTTGGAGAAGGCCCTTGCCTGTCTCTATAAACAATGTGAGATGAAGAACTTGACTGGTCTGACCTCAACCCAACTGAACATGTGACAAGACCTGAAATGCCAAAGTGTATGTGAGTACAGTGTTTCCCTTGAAACAAGAGCGATATCCTTTTTTCAGCACTATATCCTTTAATTTCTTGTATGATCTTTTGTGCACACATTTTAAAGCTGTGTGAAATATAATAAAATAATGAGTTAATCTGAAAACTACTAAATTATTCCGGAGCATACAAAATGTTCTATGTTTTCCCAAATTTTTTGAATGGGCTGGTGTGATAACTTGTATGAACGGTCACAAACTCCCAGCTTGGACAGCACATTTATCCAGGAGCACAAGACAAATCCAGTACAACTTTATAAGCCACTGCATATTGTTGCGTATCTGGTCTCTGTTATTCAATTTTTCCTGCTGTGTATCTGGTCCTTGTTATTACCTTGTGTGAGGCAATATTAATAGGATCCCAGTGATTGTCCATCGTTTGCCGATTTTAGCCTATAAATTGAATTTACAAACCACAAGGGATATATTTCTATGAAAGCCACAGGCAGCTGCAGATGTTTTACTTATCAGAAGTGCTTATCACTGCTTTGCAGCAAGGATAACTACTGACAGTAGGCTTCTATACTTGGGCCCTTCAAATAAAATTAGGCACAGAAGAGAATATGGTAAACTTTATTAATAGACACAAGTATTCGTGTTGCAGAAGATATATTTTTAATTACTTGCATTGCTTTTAATTGATTGAATAGCTGTAGTCTTTTTTTGCACTGATCACACACAATATTTAGGACTGTTTGTAGTCATTGCAAACTTCAAGATGTTTCTAAAGCTGGCTATGGACACCGAGGTGGCCCTAGCCCAATGGGTTCTTATAACCAGCACGACCAATATCTCAGTCAATGGCCAGTAAGCTGCCAACTGGGTTAGGAGTGAGAGAGTCTGTGGGGCAGATTTACCTAGGGTCAAATATCAAGGGTTAATTAACCCTCGATATTCGACTACCGAATGTAAATCCTTCGAATATCGAAGTCGAAGGATTTACTTCAAACAAAAAATCGCTCGATCGAACGATTAAATCCTTTGAATCATTCGACTCGAAGGATTTTCATCCATCGATCATACGATTTTTCTTCGACCTAAAAATTGTTATAAAGCCTATGGGGACCTTCCCCATAGGCTAAGATTTCACCTCGGTAGGTTTTAGGTGGCAAAGTAGGGGGTCAAAGTTTTTTTTTAAAGAGACTGTACTTCGATTATCGAATGGTCGAATATTCAAACGATTTTTAGTCCAAATTGTAGTCGAAGTAGCCAATTCGATGGTCGAAGTAGCAATAAAAAAATATATGGTTTATTCATGTGGGATACAAAGAACCCAGATATTATCTGTTGTTGGTCAATTTGATTATTAGTTGTGCCAGAGTTTGTAAGCTAGTAGTAATATATATACTATATATGGTACATTTTGCTTAAATAGCAACATATGGGGGAATGTAATAAAAGTTGGTAATGGAAAAACTATTTGCAATGTGAAATTTTTAGGCTTTTGCGCAAACAAATTTTCCTATGCGCTAATTTAATATCGTTCTTGCTAACCGGAAACTGTTTAGCGACCACTTCCGACAGTGAAAGAAAGTTTGCGAATGTTATAGTTTGCGCCAATGCACAGTGAATGTAATAAAACTTCTTAATGAAACAATTGTTTGCTCCAAAAGATTACAACACCTTCATGTACTTTTTAAAAGTGCACAATTAAAATTCCAATACAATAATAGTTTAAAGGGATCCTGTCATCAGAAAACGTTTTTTTTTTTTAAAAAAAAAACACATCAGTTAATAGTGCTGCTCCAGCAGAATTCTGCATCGAAACCCTTTTCTCAAAAGAGCAAACAGATTTTTTTATATTCAATTTTGAAATCTGACATGGGGCTAGACATTTTGTCAATTTCCCAGCTACCCCTGGTCATGTGACTTGTGCCTGCACTTTAGGAAAGAAATGCTTTCTGGCAGGCTGTTGTTTTTCCTTCTCTATGTAACTAAATGTGTCTCAGTGAGACATGGGTTTTTACTATTGAGTGTTGTTCTGAGATCTACCAGGCAGCTGTTATCTTGTGTTAGGGAGCTGTTATCTGGTTACCTTCCCATTGTTCTTTTGTTTGGCTGCTGCTGGGGGGGGGGTGGAGGGGGGAGATATCACTCCAACATGCTTAAAATGACATATTTTCCATAAGTATTCCTTAGGCAGAGGGTGGGATGGGATCCTTCTGCCCACAGCTCCTTATTCTCCCAAATTATATTGTAATGTGGCTACTCCCTGTCTTTTGGCATCTCAAATTTTCTTACATTCCTGAATGCTTTAATGATGGGGCTGCCTCTTTACAGCGGTGTTGGTAGGATTCAGAGCTTTTGAGAAGAACTTCAGACCCATAATAAGAAAAGGAACCAATCACTGAGCTTACAAAATACAATGAAATCGTGAGTTAATTGGCAAAGAATAAAATCATGGAATTTATAAAAAGCACAAAGGGTAGCGAGCATTTTAGATGGAGAATGTTGTGGGCTGGGACTGCTACAGTCATTTATAACATTTGGACCTCTTTAAACACCTGTTTCCCTTAATCTGTTAGATTGCAGATAAATGTTTCATTTATTTATTTCCTTATAAAGAGCTAGCCATCTGTGAGATGATCAGTTTATTCAACAGCTATGCAACTTGTTATCCAGAATGCTCAGGACCTGAGGTTTTTCTGGTAATTCTGAAATTTGGATCTTCATACCTTAAGTCTACTAGAAAAACATCAATACATTAAATATACATGATAAGCTGGTTTTGCTTCCAGTGAGGATTAATTATATCTTAATATGGATTAAGTACAATGTATTATTTTATTATTACAGGGAAAAAGGAAATCATATTTGGTCTCATCTCAATGAGAGATGGCCATCCCATAATTTCTGGTTAACGGATTTCCAGATCCCATACCTGTACTGATACTATTTGTTCTTCAGCCAAGGCAAATGTCAAGTCAGTTTGGTTAAACAAAAACACAACACTATTTTATAATATATTTAAATGGTAATATTGCATAAAAGGCGAAATTATGTTATGTGGTTAAATAAAGGGTTGGTAGGATAGCTGCCAACATATTTTCACTGGAGTACTCCAAACTGCTCTTGGGCACTTCAAGAAGTAATTTGGTCTTTCTAAAGCTGATTATTTTTATTTCTAATGATTAACAAAGAGAAAAGAAAAGCCCTTAACTATGCTCTGCTCTAACAACACCAGCAATTTACCACTGACACTTTCCTTGAATAAACAAATAAATGAGTTAGACTTTCCAGATGTGAATCATTTCAGTTCCTGATATGGGCAAAGTCACAATCATCTCACTGTAGTTTAACAAACCTCAGGGTCATGCGACAACATCTGGTTCAAGTTAATGTTATCTCCGAGGAATGTATTTATTTTCTTGTTCTGCAGCTCTGCTCTTGCTCATTTGTGATCTGGGGCTAAATGGTACTCTGAATATTTTTAATCATTCCATTCAATCATTAACTGGTCATTAACTGAGACAGTCATCTCAAGATCTGGGGGACTGTCCTACTTACCCGGCAAGTCATATACAGGGCATCTATTATCCAGTAATCTTCAGAATATGGCAATTTACAAGTGGGTCCTATTCATATTTTTGGCTGATTTTCCTTTTTTAAATGTAACTATAAGACATTACCATGTATTTAATATAAGGTTGAAAAATCAGGATCACTTCTAAAAAATTAACCTCCCAGAAACTAGTGCTATGTATAGGGAGGGTCTCTATGAAGGAGTGGCAGAAGCTTCTTCAACCCAGTGTGTATGTCCTCCTAGCCACACTACCTATCCGCTGAACTCTGTATAGAGAATGGGTAGGAATTTTCTGACTATTTTATTGTATTGTCTACTATATATCGTAATATAAGACACTTTGTTATTAGCTTGTTTAACCTGTCTCTTACTTTTTGGCACCAATAAGGTATCCCTGTTGGTCTCAGCTGCTCTTATAAACATTCTCTTGATATTCTTTTTATAATACCCCCCCTCTCTAAAACGCTCACTCATATCTTCAGCCAAGAAAAATGTTCCCATCGAAAAGTCAAGGAAACTGCCCAACTGGTATACCACCTACCAGTTTGAGTCTCAAATCTCAGAATTCAATCTCTGTATAGGATAATCTATTTGTAAGTTCAGTCCATTGTCATTTATCTCTTGGGGGCATGTTTACTAACATTGGAGATAAATATCTGGAGAGATTTTTGGAGATGTTGCCCATGGCAACCAATCAGCAATTAGATTTAAACAGCCACAGCCAAGTTAGAAAACAAAAGCAAAGATCTGATTGGTTGCTATGGGCAACATCTCCAGAAATTTCTCCAGATATTTATCTCCAATGTTAGTAAACATGCCCCTTAGACTGTTAAGGGGGTGTATCCGTTATCACTGTTTATGCAGATGTTCGATACTTAACTCCGCCTATTTATTCCTTACAGAACTACTCTTAATTGGCCTTTCACTATGTACGCTATATACTGTACTGTACTAACTATCTGCGTGCGATTACTACTCTACTTACCATAATAACAAACACACCACAGAAGTTACAAATAACACAATATATTTAATATGAAACTCAACAATAACAACAGTAACTACCTCTAATACAGATATACCAATTACACAACATAAAACAACTAAATGAAACAATCCTCATTTACACTAACAATCCCCAAAATTCACCCACAATCTAACTACACATACACAATCACACACAATATAATTGCCCGCCCTTCCTGGTGCTAAACTTTCCCTGAACCAACAAAAGGGAGTTGGGGTACAGGGGATAGGGAGCGTTGGTGGGATAATAGGGGTTTGAATGGAGGGGTTTGATGGGCGTTGGTAGGATAGCAGGGGTTTGATCAGTAGGGGTTAATGGAGTAGGGGTTTGATGGGAATGGGAGTTAGTGGGATCGTTGGTGGGATAGCAGGGGTTTGAATGGATGGGATTCGTTGGTGGGATAGCAGTAGGGGTTAATGGGATTTGTTGGTGGGATAGTAGGGGTTGATATACTCAGCCAGCTCGTTGTCCAGGGGGGTGATGTTCTCCGGGCGATGCACACAAGAAGAAGAGACAGAGTGCAGCTGCGCTGGGCCTTGTAAACCCTGCTCAGTCCTGCCCAGCCGCATGCACACACGCCCCTCCTCCGACACACACACACATACACACACACACACACGTGGGCCGGCATGGTGATAGGAGGATCAAAGCAGATCCTCCAGCCAAACCTTGCCTGGCTTTCCCTCCCTGCTGGGAGGCAGGGAGGGGTTGGAGGGGGGATGGGACCCATCCTTCCCTTACAATCCCCCTGTTGTCGGGAATACGACAATTAACTTTGGCGGGAAGGATGGATATGTATTTGCCCCTCTCTACCCCACTCTTGGTGACAGTTCAGGAAGGACTGAAGTATACTATGGTCCTTAGGTACCTAGACATCACCCACTGCGACTATCTCTGACTTGCCGTTCACCGTAACCTTAGTCTCCATCCTCAGAGTATCCCGTCTTCTTCTCTCTGCATCTTGGTCTTTCTTTCACAGTCTTTGAGTCAATTTCCGTAGACTGGCCTTTCTTTCTGTAACCAGCTGCAGTCTATGGTGGTCTTTGAGGTTTCAGCTGCTCACGCTATCGTCTTTTAGGGGCCATACTTTCTGGAATGGCTTCACCCTCAGTTTTTAGGCCAATTCAGGTTACAATCTTGGACTGGGTTTTTTTTTTTTTTTTTTTTTTTTACAATCTTCAGGAGTCGGCCACCTCCAATGAACCTGGAGTAGTCTCTCACACTGGCCTTTCTGTTCTCTGTTAGAACCGGACTTTCGTAGGCAAGACTCCCATCAGACATGTTTCTCTTTATCTTGATTGCAGAGGGGGTTCTTCCATGGACGGATAGATAGGTCTTTACAAGGCAGATCAGACTTGGAGTCAGAGGTGATACCAGGGTACCTAAATTCTAACTGCGGGAAAGAACACTGCACTTATCTGACATTCAGTTCAAACGTGACTGCTCCTGGGGCGAGATTGGCAAATACACTTGGTTTAGGAGGGGACCTGTCCCTAATAAACCCTGTTTTAGTCCCCATTCACACTCACAATCCCATAATTACACACCCAACACCCACCCCTCTCAAAAAAACTATAATATATAAACACCATACCATGGGGCTTCAGGATAACAAAAGATCTGCATCCAGAAACCTCATAGAGAAATATATATACATTTCCAAGAATTGGGAATTTAGGGTAGCTTTGCCTGGAGTCTCTCGATAAATCAAGAACTTTATAAACTTGTTAATTTAAGTACTCTGTCAAGGCTGCGCCCTGAGTCTCCTACGGGTGGCTTTGTGGAATTCTGTCTGATTCCGATTTAATTTTTCTGCAAGTCTCTTGACTCTCCGATATATCAGCCACAATCCCATGTACATAATGAAGACCCGAACCAGAAGGATTATCACAGGATGGATCAATAGATTGAAGAAGGAGGTCGCCTTTGGGCTGTAACCAAACAAACTTTCCCACCAGGAAACCTTGGCGTCTTTATCTAAGGAAGTGGCAATTGCTTTTATCTTGTTCTGGTCGTGGACAAGTTGGATGGTGGCCCGCTTCTCGGACTCATGGAGTTTCTGAAGTATTTCTTCCTCTCAATTAAAATTCAGAAGGAGATTTTTAAGTTCTTTGCCGAAACCCAGAGGAAACTTTTGGAGTCTCACAGGAACGTCCGGGCGGATGTCAAGCCTCTTTTCGGTGTTCTTCCTTGTTGCTCTGCGACATCTAATCCTAAAACGGGACTAAGAGTACAATACACAGCGGGAGGAAGTTCTCCCCTCGCAGTACAGTTAGTTCCATACATGATAAAGGTTGCATTGTTCCCTTGGTACCAACACCAATATCCCTGCCCTAAGTATACCAAATGAGAGGACGGCATTGGGTTAGTCTTCATCTCACAGGACCCCTCGGAGTTCCAACACTGGTGTTGAAGCACCCGATCCTGATTACCCTGACAGAGGATCGCATCCTCTTTCCTCCAGCATCCCTCCACATTAACTAGATAGGGATGACCTCTCTCATAAGTGAGGACTTCCGAGGGGAGCTGAGGATGAAACACTGTTTTATTACCTACAACCACCCCTAGGTTGACGGCACTGTATCCCTGTAATAACTGACCAGATACAGGTGCCAATGACGAGGCGGTACAAGTGAGGTTCCGACACCCGTGCCATTGGACCACCTACCAATTTGTGTGATTGAGTGCAAATTGGGAAATAAATGGACTTACCCGTTGGCGGAGGTTGAATGGGAAGTGGCCTCCGTGCAAAGATGATACAATATGTTTAAGGTTATCCGAGAGCTCACCTTGGACCTGCGTACATGCCAGAGCCAGCTGTACTCTATCCTGTACCTCCAAAAGCCCCATGACGAGCGGTCTAAACTTTTCTCGCAGAGCAGAAGAGAGAGAGGTAGTGGCATCTATATGTGAGTACTGCAAACGTTCAAGGACCTGGTTTACATCCAGCTGAGTATTGAATCCTTCTCCGGCATGTCGCGCAACATTCCCAAGCTTACTCCTCAGGACTTCCATATCCATAGTGTTCAGGACTCCCACTCCCAGGGCACCCCCACCAAGTCCCATGGATACCAAATCTCTCTTCCTCCTGAATTTCCTGCGTCGAGGGTCATCTTTCCTAACCTCTTGCCCTGCCTCTATCCATCCTTTCATCATATCAATTTGGTTCTGAATAAACTCCCCACATCTGTGATCCCAATGATCCACTCTGAAATCCTCCATGGAAATCCTCCAGGTGAAAAGAATGAACTTTGCCCCTGTGATGATTTTCCATGGGGATGACAGTTGAGGGGCTACTGGATCGGCCAATTGATGGATAGGGGCGTTGCAAGAGTCTGAATGCGGTTTAACTGGTTGAAGACCTTCTGTTTCATAGGGGATCCTCACCACGGTTACACATACTTGCCCCCTTCCTTCGAATGGATACCATTGTTCACTTTCTCCAGTCTGCAACACTAGTTTTCCTATAGGTTTGGATTTGGACAGATAGGCCCACTGTGTAAAAGTCCAGCACCCTTCATCTACAGTCTCACAAAAAGGCCATTTGAACGGACCATCTATATTGATGTCAAAGTTAATATCCCTGCCACTGGGGTCTTTCCAATCA
Source organism: Xenopus petersii (assembly GCA_038501925.1). Lineage (NCBI taxonomy): Eukaryota > Metazoa > Chordata > Amphibia > Anura > Pipidae > Xenopus > Xenopus petersii. The sequence goes on along the minus strand of CM076674.1, from coordinate 42,012,146 downwards.
GAAGACACGTACCTATTCCGGTATTCCTCAGTCATAGGGGTACCATCCATCCATATATTTACTGTAGGGGTATCTACCCCGTTACACACCAGATCCCAATGCCAGGGATTGGTGTCTGACATTACCATTTGTCCTACAGAGGGCATTGGCGTTTCCCCCTGTAGATACGGTTTGTGCAACTGTATTGCTGCGTAAGGCAGTAACTCCTTCAGGTTCTGCTGAACCTGTTGGAGAAACAGGTCTCTGGCGATGGCATTTTTTATGGGTTCAGAAACCAAGGGCTCATTAGGTAGGCATAAGGGCATTTTACGTCCGGTCATTATTTCAAACGGGGTTATACCGGTACTGGTGGCTTCAGTGGCTCGGATGCCCATTAGTACTGCTGGAAGAGAGGTTACCCAAGAGGAACCTTTCTCCAGTAGTGCTTTAGCCAGCCGTGTTTTTATGGTCCGATTCATCCGTTCCACAATTCCCGCTGACTGAGGATGGTAAGGCATATGACATCTCTGTTTTCTGTCTAAAAGACCACAGAGCGCCTTCATGACCTTACCCGTGAAATGAGTTCCTCTGTCTGATTCTATCACTCTGGGGATACCCCATCGTGATAGAACCTGCTCCCAAAGGACAAGGGCAGTGGTTGCAGCCGAATCATTGGTCGTGGGAATGGCTTCTACCCATTTGGAGAAGACATCCACTACCACCAATGCGTAGCGACAATTGCAACTACCGGCTGGTAAAGGTCCAATAAAATCGATTTGGATTGCGGACCATGGACCATCTGCAGGCAGGACCCGCTGCAACACCGGCTTCAGAGCTGGGGCCCTGGGGTTAACCTGAGCACACACCAGACACTGCTGAGTAACTTCCTCTACCGTATTGGACATCCCCGGCCAGTATAATTTATCTTTCAAGAAAGACAGGAGCTTATTCTGGCCGAGATGTCCAAAGAGTTGGTGGTTCAATCTGGTCAGTTCTGCTTGTAGATGTTGTGGAACCACTGGAAGAGGAAGCTGCTGGGTACCGGTATCATAACACAAAATACCCTGTTGCAATGACCAAGGATGTTGAGATGTTTTGAGGTGTGTCATTAGAAGAGGATCTTTGGCCTGTTCCTCTTCAAATGACACTGGACCATCCTTCAGATGGGATCTTATTGCAATCCGGTGTGTGGGTAACTGTTCAGTGTCTGGTTCCCGAAGGGTCCCAGACACTGCCGCTAATTTTGCCATCTCATCTACCTTGTTATTCCCCACTATCAACGGTTCATAGAAGAACCCATTGGCAACATCTAAGGTCGAGAACACACGGCTTTTGCCACTTATTCTGGCCATGATGTCGGGAGTCTGTGCCACTACAGGGGCTGACATAGGGGTGTACTTATTAAGGACCCGGAGGTCTACGGTAAGCCTCCATGTGTTTGTGTCCTTCTTCTTAACTGGCCAGAGGGGATTATTGCATTTTGAATTTCCTTCAATGACCACACCCCTAATCTTCAGTTCCTGAACTGTGTCCATGATCGAATGAGTGGCTTCTGATGGAAATCTGTATTGGCGTTGAGGTGGAGGGTCTGGACCTTGTATGTCCACCTGAACGCCAACCAGTCTACCACAGTCATTTTTGCTCTGGGCCCACAGATCGGGATTCTCGTATACAATAGGCTCCAGGTCCGCATTATGCGAGACATCCGGCCATTTGTGTTCGAGTATATCAGTTCCCTTATCTACTGCTGGCAAGGGTGGTCCCAAACACTGGCGTTGTATTACAAACACCTTGGATCGTTTGGGGCCCTTCCATACCATACAGTTTACCAGATCCAGGATCCACCCATTCTGTGTCATCACGTCCGTTCCGATGATGTTATCAGAGCCGGGGTAGTACCACATTGGGATCTTAAGAGTCATGTATCTGGCTATCTGAATGGTTACTTCATCGATTCTGTGGGCCCTCACCCCCCCTTGTTGGTGATCAAATCCGGTCACCACACACTGAGGGCTATTGGGGTGTAAATCATGTTTGACATTGGTAATGGAAATTTCCGCACCAGTGTCCAGCATGATTTTTGTGTCCTGATCTTTTATGGTGGCTGTAATGTGGGGTCTCCCTGAAGAATCCAGTATAACATGACATACTGGAGCCAGCTCTTTAGGGAGCCCTAACTTTCAATCGATATCTACCAGACTCCCAGTAGGTACCTGTGAGGTACATACTGCTACTTGTGAGTTCTTGCTCTGATCCTTCGGTATGGATTCATTTGATTCCATAACCTCTGGGGTATTCACAATAGCCACCCGTTTTGGCGATTGGCTATGTAAATATCCCAGGTCTGTATCCACATGTTCCCCTAATGAGTTGTAATAATTAGGTTTCAGCTTGAAACCATTATTATTGCCTGTCTTCTGAGGGATTTTGCGACTCCTTAGCCATTGCGGACAATTCCTTTTCATGTGTCCGGTTTGTAGACAGAAAAAGCAACGAATGCTCCCTGTCCGTTCAAATGGCGGGGCCGTGGGGCGAGCATTTGAGGTGAATTTGTTGTGCGTTACCCGTTCATCTTGCGAATTAACGTGTACTGGCACACGCTCCCTAACTTTAACAAATTTCTTATTGTGCAGTATATCCTGTCTGTACTGCTCAATAATTATGGCCGCATCCGCAAGGGAAGGTTCCTTGGCTGCGCTTAACCTGATTGCAGTATCAAGATATGGGAACTTTTCCACAAACATGCGGACCATGCCTTGTGGGATTCCCATACCCTGATCTTTAGTAACCCTCCTGTACATCGCTTCAAACCGACTACACAGAGACAAAGGTTCGTCCTGTATAGTGGGCTTGACTTTTGACAGAATATCTGGAGTGACGTCCCAATGCCCTGTTGCCAGTTTCATGAGAATGGAGAGTCTTTCTTCCTTATCATAATACTGTCCATTCATTGGTTGTGTCCTCCCTGTTACCTCATACCTTTGGTTAAAGTGTGTAGGTAACCAAAGTTTAAACAACTCCATGCGATATTTAGGAGCCACTGAATACTTGTTACAATGACCCTCAAAAATATCACATGAAGTAAACGGATCAACATTAGGATCATATTTTGGGATCTCCTTGCAGATCCGCAACAGGAAATGTATCCTTTCCATACTGGAATGGTTAGGATATACCTCTTCCTGTCTATCCGGACGAGTTGGCTGATTGGAAGTGGAAAATGGCCATCCACTCTCCTGTCCCCAACTGTTGTCCTGTTCCTGGAAGCGGTCATTCCATCTGTACACCCCGGGTGTTGGAGTGAACTGCGACCGTTCCACCTGTCCCCTAGTGTCTATTGCCTCGGATCTTTGATCATTGGGAGACCTTGGCGCTATCGCCTCTGTCTCCCCCTGTGACGTTCCCGAAACACAAACCTGTTTCGTGGGCACCGTGCTATTAGCACCAGGCCGTGACAGATTGACAATTACCTGCTGCAAATCCGCAATGATTTGTGTTTTTGCAGCCAGATCCTGTCGCAACTGAACAATCACAGCATCAGTAGATACTGCATTGTTCCTCAACTGATTGATTTCAGTGTACAGTCCGAGCAATTCTTTGTCCATGTCAGAGTAGAGGCTCTCTTTGTCCAAGAGCCTAGACTCCAACACACAAATTTCCCTGCCCCTCTCCACTGTACACTGGATTTTCTCTTGCACCTGCGTCTCTAGCGCATGTATTTTTGCTATATTTTCTGCACAACAATTGCAATGAAAGTTTAGTGCATTTGAAACCTCCCCTGCCTTTCTAGTGCTAGCTAGTGTCTCCATGTGTTCTGGCTTCCAAATGATATCCTCAAAGGTGTAAACCAATTTAGCTAACATTTGGAGGCGTTTGTTAGTTTTATTAAAGACACCCCTACTGATACAATTCTTATCATGAGCATATGCCTGGTCCAACAAAGCGGACCATAGGAGCTCAGTAGATTTGTATGCGTTGGGTATTATGGGATTAAAAGTACTGTGTTTACTCAAGTGCTGAAGTGTGGAAAAAGTCATACTCACTTTTGGTTGAGATGTCATCATTCAATCGGTGCTAACCTTTGTCCTTGCTGCTTGTAAAAGGTCCTTTAACTTCCGGAACGCCTTTCTCCCTACCAGACTAGACTTTTATCCTGCTCCGATAACGATGGATCTCTTCTCGTGACGTGATTTTTCCTTTCAGCAATGTGTACACGTCAGTGAAAGGTAATCAAAAACAAATAAAAATTTTTAGTAACAGATAGATTATAGATTCTCTGCTTAAGCGTGATTTACGTTTGGTACTACACTATAACTCGCGTTACTTGTCCGAATTATCAGGGCAGACATTCAACCTTGTCTCTACCGCCTGATAATCACAATATAACCGATCCCTAGCCTCAAAACCGAAAGCAGAAATAACGCTATATGCAAGGGCCGCTGGCTCGCCAATGTTAAGGGGGTGTATCCGTTATCACTGTTTATGCAGATGTTCGATACTTAACTCCGCCTATTTATTCCTTACAGAACTACTCTTAATTGGCCTTTCACTATGTACGCTATATACTGTACTGTACTAACTATCTGCGTGCGATTACTACTCTACTTACCATAATAACAAACACACCACAGAAGTTACAAATAACACAATATATTTAATACGACACTCAACAATAACAACAGTAACTACCTCTAATACAGATATACCAATTACACAACATAAAACAACTAAATGAAACAATCCTCATTTACACTAACAATCCCCAAAATTCACCCACAATCTAACTACACATACACAATCACACACGATATAATTGCCCGCCCTTCCTGGTGCTAAACTTTCCCTGAACCAACAAAAGGGAGTTGGGGTACAGGGGATAGGGAGCGTTGGTGGGATAATAGGGGTTTGAATGGAGGGGTTTGATGGGCGTTGGTAGGATAGCAGGGGTTTGAATGGATGGGATTCGTTGGTGGGATAGCAGTAGGGGTTAATGGGATTTGTTGGTGGGATAGTAGGGGTTGATATACTCAGCCAGCTCGTTGTCCAGGGGGGTGATGTTCTCCGGGCGATGCACACAAGAAGAAGAGACAGAGTGCAGCTGCGCTGGGCCTTTTAAACCCTGCTCAGTCCTGCCCAGCCGCATGCACACACGCCCCTCCTCCGACACACACACACATACACACACACACACACACACACGTGGGCCGGCATGGTGATAGGAGGATCAAAGCAGATCCTCCAGCCAGACCTTGCCTGGCTTTCCCTCCCTGCTGGGAGGCAGGGAGGGGTTGGGGGGGGATGGGACCCATCCTTCCCTTACATGGACAAACCTACAAAACTACTCCCTACCACCTTGTGAAATACATAGTAAATCATCAATATAGCGAATATATATTTTAGGTGTTTTTAGGTGTTTCCTTCAATCTGCAGAGATCTGGGTCTCCCACCAACCCATTTAAAGGTTGGCAAATGGGAGAGCAAATTTAGCCCCCATTGCTGTCCTACATCTCTGCAGATAAAACTGCAAATCAAAAACAAAATAATTATGTTCTAAAAGGTACTTTATGGCTGACAGAAGAAAGGCCTTTAATTCTCCAGAATATTTCACTATATTTCTCAAATTGATAATTAATTTCTTCTAAACCTTGTTTATGAAGAATAGCGGAATAAAGTGAGGTCACATCTAATGTGGCCCATCCATTCCCATCACTCCAATTCCTCTCTCTTAACATCAGAAGTACATCTGCCATATCTCTCACAAGCTATTTAGTCTAATTAGCAAAGGTTGTAAATGGGCATCTACCCACTCTGAAAGACGTTCATTGAGTGACCCAATGCCAGAGACAATAGGTCTCCCAACTGGTGGTCTCTGTTCCTTATGTACTTTTGGTAAATGGTAGAAGGTTGGTATGACCGGAAATTTAGGTATAAGATAATCCCTCTCTGGGCTGCTGATTAGGCCCCTATCTAAAGCTTCATCCACAAATGTTACCAGTTCATTTTTTGGTAGGATCTGAATCTAAAGGCACATGGGACTCAGCAGCTCCTGGTTGTCTAAGGGCCTCCTTTTTATACACATCAGTCTAGCACCACTACCATGCTGCCTTTGTCTGCGTTTTTTTTTATTATGATTGACTCATTGTCTTGTAATTCTTTTAATGCAGCTCTTTCTACCCAAGTCAAATTAGAGGTGCCCTGCCAATTAGATTATCATGATACAAGTGCCATACAGCCCCCTCAACCCTATGTTGATAGAATGTGCTGTGATTGTTAAAGCTTGTTCTATCAATACCAATACTAGATGCAATAGACAACATATTCAAATCATTCTGTGCAAAGTATGTTTTAAGAACTATTTTTTATAATGAATTGGTTAATATCTGACATTGTTTCAAAAATATCAACATTCCTATTGTGAGAAAAAGATAAAAGACTCGCACATGAGCTGTTGACAAAACCTCAGACTAAGGATTCAATACTTTCTCAGTTTCCTTGTCCTTAACAGCGTTCTTGGAAACAGGACTTGTTGCACAGTGCAAAGAGGCTGGAGATGTCTGAATGAAGTAGCAGGAATTAGGCAGGTTGTAGTCAACAATCCCAGGTCAGGGCTGGCAGCATAGGTTCAAATACAAGTTCAGGTCGAGGTCAGGACAGGCAGAGTTCAGTTCAAAGATAGGGACAAACAGGGTCAGAACTGGTAGTAGGTGAGCAGCCCTGTGCACTGTGATTGATGAGCACACCAGAGTGTGATCACGCGACCGTGGAAATGCCGTGCTTGTCAGAGTCGGAGTGCAGAGACCCAGGCTAGCATCTCCCAGGACGGACAACCCCGTAAGTTTCCTTACAGTCCAATATGCAGTACAAGAAGGGTTAAGAAGATCAAGGTTGTTTCCAGGCAAGAGTCAAGGGTCGGCAGCAATTTGCATAGTCAGGATTCAAAGCAGAAGGGTCAGGACCCAGAAATCAGTCTAATGGCAATAATAAAGCACCCAGGAACTCTCAGGAGTTGAACCTTTATTCAGGCATTAAACCCATGTCCTTGGCATCCTTTTATTTAGAATTTGGCACCAAACCACAATGCAACGCACGTGACTCCTGAATGCTGCCATCTTGGCTGCAGTGACAAAGAGGAGAAGAGTGCCATCAGGAATTCCTCACAGTGGGACTCCCATCATTGCCTCCTGAGGCTCCTATTCACTTTAATGTGAAATGCTGGGTAGCAAAAGTGTGAGTCCTTTTGGCTGTAAAAATATGAGCGTTTACTTTCCTAGTGCTCACTCTTGGATTGCCTGGCATTCCCATTCTCGAGAGGTGATTGCAGGCAATATTAGCCAATTGAAATATGCCAGGCTGAAAAGTGCCTTATGTGACATATTATGGGACAATAATGCTAAAACAGATTCTGATTTTATGCACTTGAACACACATGCATTGTATTTATAATCATGATTTAATTTATTATAACTTTCCTTTTTTTAAAATTAAAGGAGAACAAGAGCTTAACTAAAGAAGTAGCTAGAAATGTTGCACATAATGTTTGGGCTTCTGTACCAGCTCAGGGCAACCATAGCCCTTTAGCAGTAAAGCTTTGTGTCTTCAAAGATGCCCCAGTAGCTCCCCATCTTCTTTTCTGCTGATTCACTGCGCATGCTCGGTGCTGCTGTCACTGAGCTTAATTTAATAATCAGCCCTATAGCATCAGCTTATGTTACGGACAAACCTCATTTTCTGCTTGATAATTTGAAATGATCCCTAAGCTTAGCTTCTCAACAGCTGCTCAGAGCCCACTGAGCATGTGAGTGTCACAGACACTTTCCAAGATGGTGACCCCCTTGTCACAAGTTTGAAGTCCTGGATCATTGCTGCTATTGAGAATCTGAAACATTAGGCTGTAGAATAAGCTCAGTATATAAAATATGGCATTTTTAGCCATATTCAATTGTATGGTTAAGTTCTCCTTTAAAGGAAAACTATACCCCCCAACAACAAAGTTCTCTATAAAAATATATTGCATAAACCAGTTCATATGTAAAATCCTGTTTCATTTAAATTTGCTCCCATACACTTCCTGCTACGCAATATGTTGGCGCTATATAAATACATAATAATAATAGTATTTCTGGTCAGGTGATCTCTGAGGCAGCACACAGACCATCACAAAATGGCTGCTCAAGGTAAGAGATGTAAAAAGGTAATATTTATTTAAATATACCAGTTTGCCACTTAATATGATATAAAATTTCTGTTGCTTAAGTATTCATTGTGAGGGTAAAGTATCAGCTTATTACAAATTACTATTATTAATCTTTATTTATGTAGGATTGACACATTTTTGTTGCACTTTACAGAGATTGCAAACTACGGAGAAAGAATTTGCATGAGAAAATACCAAAGCAACAAGGTCATTTCTCATCTCTCTGTCCTGTCGTCTTTCTAACTATGGCAGAAAGATAGAGTACTGATAAACTGTTTTGTAATCTTACAGTTACGCAGTAGGGTATGTTATGGAATAGTGTGTAGATGAACCGCACCTCTCACCCTTTCCACGATGCTTCCTGCCCTGGTGGTGCAGATCTCTCTAGACGGTCGGCACTCGTTAGTACAATGTAGAAGATTTAAGAGAATAGCACAACACCATACATGTGTTATGTTATGGAATACCCATGGAGGCCCCGTTAGATACAAAAATAGTCTAGGTACACTGTAAGTTTCAAAATTTATAAATACATTAAATAGTATAGAAAATATGTACATTGTATATACAGAGGAGAGGGGAACTAGAAGTCAGATTTCTAGTTGCCGCAGTCCCCTAGAGTGAAATTCCGCCACTCTCCATTCATTTCTATGGGATTTTGAAAGACGTATTTATCAAAAGATGAACTTTCACCCATTGATACTCTTTTTAAAATCCCATCACTCTAGAGGACTGTGGCGATCTCTAACTCACTCTTTGATAAATATACCCCTATGGGGGGAGAGTAACTGGGGGGTGGGCCTGTGGAGGGTGGCGAATAGGGGCTTTTAGCTTAAGGGGGGGTTTACTTTTCTTTTAAAGATGAAAAATTCCTTTAAAAGTGGGGATATCTAGGTCAGTTCTATTGTAACTAGATATCCCATTATTATTCCAGATAATAAGATCCCCTACATGAATATCTAAACTTTGACTAACATATTATACCTGTAAGCCCGATGTTTAGAGAGCCTTGAAAGATATATGACCTCTCACCATATAAAATAAAATTATGTGCTGTGCAATGTGAGCCATAGGGCTTTATTGGATCCATTGTGGCTGATTGCATAGCTATAAAGGATCTGGTTTCTATAAAGTATATTAAAGTAATATATAAAGTATATTATAGCTTCTGAAGCATCTCTGGCTTAGAATAGAATCAGGATGCTCAGGCATGTGGTAGCGATGCCTGGGTATTAAATGTTTTTATGGCTATAATGGGAAACTCAGGCACAAGAAGGGGCAGTCCAAGGGCCAGAGGATTGTGTTCAGATGGCAACTATACGATTGTATGGCAAATATACTGTATAGTGATTTATAGGAATACTGTCAATTGGTCGCTAATTTAAAGCTGGTTTTAAAGGAACAGTTCAGTGTAAAAACAGGCTTTGCAAAATAAAAATGTTTCTAATATAGTTAGTTAGCCAAAAATGTAATGTATTAAAGGAAAACTATACCCCCAAAATGAACACTTAAGCAACAGATAGTTCATATCATATTAAGTGGCATATTAAAGAATCTTACCAAACTGGAATATATATTTAAGTAAATCTTGCCCTTTTACATCTCTTGCCTTGAGCCACCATTTCGTGACTCTATCTGTGCTGTCTCAGAGATCACCTGACCAGAAATACTTCAACTCTAACTGTAACAGGAAGAAGTGAGGAAGCAAAAGACACAACTCTGTCTGTTAATTGGCTCATGTGACCTAATATGTATGGTTTGTTGGTATGTTTGTGAGTACAGTGAATCCTACGATCCCAGGGGGCGGCCCTTATTTTTTTAAAATGGCAATTTTCTATTTATGATTACCCAATGGCACATACTACTAGAAAAGTATATTATTATGAAAATGGTTTATTTACATGAAGCAAGATGAGCTGTTTTCTGCAATATCTTTTTATAGAGACCTACATTGTTTGGGGGGTATAGTTTTCCTTTAAGTCTGGAGTGACTGGATGTCTAACATAATAGCCAGAACACTACTTCCTACTTTTCAGCTCTCTAACTCTGCGTTAGTCAGTGACTTGAAGGCGGCCACATGATACATAACTGTTCAGTGAGTTTGCAATTGATCCTCAGCATTCAGCTCAGATTCAAAAGCAACAGTTAAGGCCCATGTGCCCCCCCTCTTTTACTGCCTGGTAACCAATCAGTGTAAAGCAAGAGAGCTGCCAAGCAGGAAGTAGTGATCTAGGTATTATGTTAGACATCTAATCACTCCAGCCTTTATCATTTTTGACTAACTAAATTAAACATTTTTTATTTTGCACAGCCTATTTACCCACTTTTTATTTTTACACTGACCAATTAATTTAAGATGTTTTGGTTAGATCCCAGATTCCATTGCAATAAGCAAAGAAAAGAGTTTGGAGAACTGTCTGATTGTGGAAGACTTTTCTGTTTTTACAGGATAAAGAAGTGCTTGATTAAATGTGGACAGAAATGCAGAAGAGAATGATGAGAAGCTGAGTAGGTATGTAGGAGCTGGGCATGTAAAGCTCAGGGGCCTGACTGTTGTGATGTACAGCTTTCAGGTCAACAAAACATGTTATTATTTATTCATATAATGCTGAGATAGTCTACAAAAATTTGCAAAGAATATCTGATTCACATAAGGTCCTGCACCAGTAAAGCTTGCATTCTAATTCACACCCCACATGCTCAATACTCAACCTGTATTTCTTTGCTTTCCTCCAGGAGATTTAAGTTCTATGCAGATAGCAGCCAAGTCAAAACTAAGACAAGCTCACATCACTGCCAGGCAACAAAACAAACTCCAATGCAATTGTGCTGCCAGAAATGGCCTTTTGCAAATCAAAACTGAAATTTGCAGCAGTCAAAACAAATAATTTGTAAAAGCAAGTTGTGATCCATTGCCTCATATCAATCTATTTTCTAAAGCACATGACACACAAGAACACACAGTACTTCAGCCAATTGAAAAGTGCCTGCGACTCTGACTACCTCGCAGTATTCTCCTTGACTGGGATACATGTGGAACCACAGATGTGAAAAATTAAGCATGAAAATGGTCGGTCAGAGTTTTTGGGGTTGAAAAACTTCCTTTTGTATCTCATCCCATGAACAAATTTTGATCAAGATTCACAGCAAAATTTGCATTTTCACAAGCAGTGAAATTCTATCTGTGATAGAATTTCACCATGTATTTTGTTTAGCCGGGGGGAAAAATGTGTTTTTTTGCTGCACAAGAAAAATGTAAGAAAAAACATCTATTGACTTTAATGCATTTGGAGGGAGAAAAAACCCATTTATTTTATGCAATTGGGACAAGAACAACGTCCATTGGTTTTAATGCTTTTGGCAAAATTTCACAGTATTGCTAATTTGTAGTGGTTGGTTTTGGGTATTTGTTTGGGGAAACTGAGCAATTTAGCTCATCACTAATTATAACTTTAAGCAGGGCGAGGGTAATGTAGTAAGCATCTGCATTAAAAATTGTAAAACAAATATAAAGAGAAAAATAATTTGCAAAACTGCACTAGAACTTTTGCATACAATAGTATTATAGAGCAAATTGTAATTGCACAAAGCACCTTTTTTAAGACCAATGAAAATATTTTTTTTTTTTTAAAACAAATCTTTTTTCTGCTGGCGGATGAGGTGCCTCGGATTTTCAAAAATGTTTCCATTAACAAGTAATATTCCCGCTTTATATTGTAACAGAATGAAGGCTTCCTTCAATGAGGCCTCACCCTCCCTATAGTACTGAATTAATTGCACAATACAGGAGGATTAGCATGATGCTAGAGCTTGAGACCCTTTAAAAAAAAAACAGGCCCTTGAGATGTGGAATTAAATGAGCAGAAAGAAACACAGGGAACATTGGGAACTCAGGACTGAACCAATCATTTTATTATGTAAATTACAGGCCCTTGTGCTCTTGTACGCAAATCCGTGTCAGTGTGTAGTCAAAGTGTGGCTGTGCCAAGGCATAAACAAACTTATATTCTGCTTTTCTGCTGCTGATTTTTGTGAGAGTGCCTGCTAGTTTTGGGCAATGTTTCCTAACAATGACAATAACCAGAAGAAAAAGTTTGAGCAGGAGATCCAGCCTCCAGAAAATATTCACAGCATAGTGGCTGCATATTAACAGTTGCCTGAAATGTCAGAAGAGTCATAAGGGGCATTATTTTTGCATTACCAGTATGGGATCTAATATGAAAAAATATTTTTTTTGGTGGCCTTAAAGGAGAACTATACCCTAACAATAAATGTGGCTAAAAATGACATATTTTATATACTGAACTTATGGCACACGCTAAAACTTTCAGCTTGTCATTAGCAGCAATGATCCAGGACTTCAAACTTGTCACAGGGGGTCACCATCTTGGAAAGTGTCTGTGACTCTCACATGCTCAGTGGGCTCTGAGCAGCTGTTGAGAAGCTAAGCTTAGGGGTCGTCACAAATTATCAAGCAGAAAATGAGGTTGGTCTGTAATATACACTGATGCTACAGGGCTGATTATTAAATTCTGATGCTAGTTGCACTGGTTTCTGTGCTGTCATGTAGTAATTATCTGTATTAATTACTAATCAGCCTAATATTGTGACATTTATATTTTATGTGTACAGGTACTGTATATTGTGAGTTGGTCCCTAAGCTCAGTAAGTGATGGCAGCACAGAGCATGTGCAGTGAATCAGCAGAAAAGAAGATAGAGAGCTACTGGGGCATCTTTGGAGACAGATATTTCCTGCTAAATGGCTGTGTTTGCCTTGGGCTGGTACAGAAGCCCAAAATAATGTACAACATTTCTAGCTACTTCTTTAGTTAAGCTTTAGTTCTCCTTTAAAGGAATGGTATTCCAAATTACAAAAACACCCCTTATATGGAAAATCCCAGGTTCAAGCCTTCTAGCTACCTGTATTTTATGCCACTCTGGTTGTGGCTGGAATATACATATGATTTGAATTTTAAATTAGAAAGAAAAATCAAAAATTTCACAAGTTTGAATTTTGCTAAATTGGCCTGCCAGTATCTTGGGTGACTTACAGTGATGGGCGAGTTTGGGGCATTTTCCTTTGCTGAAAAATTTCTGAATTTCCCGCGAAGATCGTGAAACGCCAAATATTTGGCGAAACGGACGCCGGCATCCATTTTCTTTGAAGCTGCCGAATTTTCGCTGGTGGGGAATCGCACGAATTCGCCGTGAATTTGCGCCTGGCGAATAAATCCGCCCATCACTAGTGACCTAAACTGTTCCAAGTTTGCATGAAATGATCATTCCCTGGATTATATAAGCAATTAGCTGTTTGCCATCTCCTTGTATAACATCTATTCACATGAAACAATCTCCTTCATGGATTTGTCTGTGTCTCTATTTACAGCATCTGTCTATTTATGTGATCACAGTGGACAATCAGTAGCTAAAAACATTCACAGTCTGAGTGAAGCCTTTTGCCAAAACCTCTAGACGATTGTAATGAATCTAATTTTGCATTCATTACAATCAATAAAACAACCACTGACTGTTTGTGTTACGGCATTAATTGGTAAACCTGATTATCTTTGTAGCGATCGGGTACACTATCCCATCTTTCATCCTTCTGTCCTCGTGGTTACAGAGTCTGGAAGCTAGAAACCAAAAAGTTGGTATGTTAATAAGTAAATCGTTCCCTGTCTCCATTACTGTAACCCTACCATAATGTCTTTCCTATTCCTCATAATGTGTCTGAAACAGAAAATTATTTTTTAGACTTAAATGATGTAGTTAGTTCTCGCATGAGAAGAAAAAATCATTAGAAGAAGAAGCACAGATGCTTTAGAAACAAAGGTGCTCTTTACAGAGATTTTAAACCATGATTTTGTCACAGTTTCAGTAGAATATTATTTGCAGACCCCTTGGGCTTAAAGGGATCCTGTCATCAGAAAACATGTTTTTTTCAAAATGCATCAGTTAATAGTGTTACTCCAGCAGACTTCTGCACTGAAATCCATTTCTCAAAAGAGCAAACTGATTTTTTTTATATTCAATTTTGAAATCTGACATGGGGTTAGACATTTTGTCAATTTCCCAGTCATGTGACTTGTGCCTGCACTTTAGGAGAGACATGATTTCTGTCAGGCTGCTGTTTTGTCTTCTCAATGTAACTGAAGGAGTCTCAGTGGGACATGGGTTTTTACTATTGAGTGTTGTTCTTAGATCTGCCAGGCAGCTGTTATCTTGTGTTAGGGAGCTGTTATCTGGTTACCTTCCCATTGTTCTTTTGTTTGGCTGCTGGGGGGGAAAGGGAGGATGGTGATATCACTCCAACTTGCAGTACAGCAGTAAAGAGTGATTGAAGTTTATTAGAGCACAAGTCACATGACTTGGGGCAGCTGGGTGAAAGGAACAGGGGAAATCCCGGGCTTTCACTGTGTGACTTGTGCTATCCCTAGGCGAACCGGCTCGTCTTGGCACGGCAGAAACCATCTGATTGCACCCTCCAGATACACTGCGCAGGGGTCTTGCAAAGAACGACACAGTAGGCTTGTGTGTTGCAAAGCAAGTTCCGTTTATTATGGGTAGTACTACAACTTATATAGCATAGTAAACAAAGAGATTCCATTGTAATGTCATACACAATGTGATTACCCTGTATTTGGGAATGTTTGAACACCTGAGTGGCTATAGTATGTTTACATAGTCTACAACTTGTGTGTATTTGATAAGAAGCATACTTGTGCAATCAAGTGTTCAGGCAGGAAAAGACATTAGCCCCTTGCAATCCCTTTCACTGGGAAATTGACAACATGTCTAGCCCCATGTCAGATTTCAAAATTGAATATAAAAAAATCAGTTTGCTCTTTTGAGAAATGGATTTCAGTGCAGAATTCTGCTGGATCAGCACTATTAACTGATTCATTTTAGATTTCTTTTTTTTTTCCCATGACAGTATCCCTTTAACATTGTGTGTCAAATACATGTTCAATGATTCACCAAGGGTTTTGAAAGCTGTAAGAGACCATACAATTCTTTTTGTTCCCTGAAAACTGGTAGGTTTGTATTTACAAACAAAATCAATAATAAATAAATATATATATATATATATATATATAATTATCTAAACAAAGTTTAGGGGGTTATTTACTAAAACTCAAATAAAACTTAGTTTTCTATGAAAACAAAGTCAACCAACCTCCCTTCCACAAATTCATCTAATTTACTGCTAAATTTTCTCGAAACAAAGTCGGAGCATCAAAATGTCGCAACAAAATCGAGTGTCAATTTCTATCGTATGATTGCCCCAAAAACTCGACTTAATCGAATTGTTGCTGTGAAACCCCATCCTTTTTGGATAACCGGTCAAAACCCACAACTTTATCGGATAATCCAGAGCAGATCGCGATGTCAAGAAACAACTTTAGGGACATCTGCCATTGACTTCTACATGACTTCGATAGGTTTGAAATGGAGTATGATAAATCTCCCAAAATTATAGTTTTTGTTTTTCCCCTTAAAAACCTTGAGCTTTCCTCGACAGATAAATTCAAATTTTAATAAATAGGCCCATATAGTATAATGTACAAAGCAATATTCAAAATTAATTTACAATTGTATGTTTTATGTTATATGGTCTTTGAGCTGTGCTCCACTCTGAAATCCTGAAATTGATTATTTTATCCAGGGTTAATGACCCTGACATCCAGAGATCTCACGTATTTTTAGATTTTTTTATTGATATTATTCTTATAATGTTTGATATCTCCATTCTGTCCCTCTCTTATATAGTGTGCAATAAACAATTTAGCACTAACCAGCGCTCTTGCACTCATGTTAGAAGTTTTTTCTACTTCAAATAAACTCTAAATAAATAAAATCAATAAATTAAAAAAAATCAAAGTACAGGTATAGGATCCCTTATTCGGAAACCCGATATCCAGAAAGCTCCAAATTACCGAATGGTTGTCTCCCATAGACTCCATTTTATCCAAATAATCCAAATTTTTAAAAATGATTTCCTTTTTCTCTGTAATAACAAAACAGTAGCTTGAAACCTGTCTGGCTAAAAAAAGTCCGATAGGAACAGTTCAGCTCCCATTGAGGTATATTATTCAAAGAGTGAAGCTAGAGATCACCACAGTCCTCTAGAGTGATAAATACGCCTTTCAACAACCCATAGAAATGAACAGAGAGTTGCGGAATTTCCCTCTAGAACTGTGACAATCTCTAACTTCACTCTTTTAAATATACCCAATCGCCTTCTATGGGGCTGCCACTGCTTTTACTTGGAGAAGTCTTGTATCAGAGAGAGTTTTTCATGGTTTTTACACTTAATACATCTAAAATGTTTATGTTTTGGGGACATTTTTAAACATTTTAGAGAAAAAATATGATTCATCAAAAAAGGAAATCTGAATGTTTATTGCATGATGTGTTACCACAAAGTAGTTTTGTTTCAGTGGATACCTTTATAGTATTTATTATTGCTAAAATATGTGCTGCTATAGGATCATAATTAACATAATTATAGTTCTAGTGTCTGTTAGCCTTCTATTTTATTAGATTTTCAGGCGACTCAGGCATATAAGCAAGCAATGTATAATCTGCATTAACAGACAACCAGACAGCGGTTTCCTAACATTTAACAAGGACAGTATCTCCTCTTATGACTTTTACTCCTGGGCTGGCCATTTTTCAGAACTGATGAAATGAAGAGGGCTGCTATTTCTGGGATATGAATAGTTAGAATGTTATTGCAGCTGAAAGACAGTGTTGATCGTCCCGCAGCTATGATTGGGGATGAAGACAAAAGGAATGATGTTCGAAAAGGAAATACATATGAATGGATGAATGGTGCATTTATCCAGAAATTATAGGCCCTCATTTTAATCAGCTCTGCATAATTTACATAATTAAATTGAATTAAGAATGACATCAATGCATCATTCAGTATCACTGACCCAGAATACATACAGAAACCCAACTTTGTCTTTACAGCAATAATTATAATATTCTTTGGGCCATCTAAACCTTCTGTGTAGTTCTGTTACTCTGGTTTGTTAATTTATTGTAAGAAATATACAACAGAAGCACAGAAACAAAGGGAAACTATCTTTAGTAATGTGGAAACCAAATCTCATATGGAAGTAATAATAGTAAAAAGTAGAGATGGACACTTCCACTTCCAATGAACAACTCAGGCCAAAAGTCAATGTTAAATCCTAAACTTTTATTAGAATAACATCCTGATACGTTTCATGCAGCAAGAACCTAGTTATAGGCATAGTGCTGTATTTATAAATGATCATGATCTTCCATAGGGTACAGGCAACATAAAAAAATATAGGGTACAGACGATAAGAATGAGGAATTCAACATAAAAAGTGGTGATATTTCAGTGCTCTACAGCACCATCCTTGAACATACAAGTCTTGTTAAATCCAACCACCAATAAATAGGTAAAAAACACCTATTACCTCCCACCTCAATATTAAACCCTTACTCCCAAATGTAATAAAAGGCACCAAGTCTGCCTAGGAGCAGTAACCCATAGCAATCATTAAGAAGCATCAATAAGAAGCATGCTTTTAAACAGGTGACCAGTAAATGGTACCTGCTAATTTGTTGCTATGGGTTACTACTCCTGGGCAAACTTAGAGGCACATTTATCAAAGGTCAAATTTTGAATTCATGTGAGTTTCTAAAAACTCCCCTAAACTCCCAGAAATTCGAAATTCGACCAATCGAAATCTATTGATAAAATAGAATCAACCCGAAAACTGGAAGTGAATTAAATTCCAATTAAAAAAAACTTATTTCGTTCTTTTCTCTCAAAAACCGAATTCAAATTTTTTTAAAAACTCGAATATCAAATTTGAATAACTTCCTACTCAAGTTTGAAAGTTTTGACCATAAAGTTTTTTTTGAAAATTCAAATTCAAATTTTCAATTCGACCCTTGATAAATTTGGCCCTTAGTGTAATTTATTACATAACCCCTTTAGTATAGAAAGTATCCAAAACATTTAAAGGAGAACCAAAGCTTAACAAAGAAGAAGGGTAGATGATGCACATTATGTTGTAAGGTTCTTAAAACCACAGTTTCCAAACAGGAAGGAGGCACACAAATACATCCGGCAATGACTTTAAACCATTTATTCAGAACATTTTCTGCTGAATAAATGTCTTAAAGTCATTGCTGGACATATTGGTGAGCCTCCTTCCTGTTTGGAACTTGAGCATGTTGGCTGGCTTGGAAGTTGAATGCACCCAGGTGAAGTAAGTGGTGTGCCGAAGATTTATATATATATACACAAAAGCCATGAATATCATGTAAATTATATCCTTATAAATGGTGAGTTCTGTCACATGACTCACTAAAACTTGTGTATTATAATAAATAAAGTGCCCCTAGTTGTAAAATGTTCCATGACCTGTATAAAAACACTCGGCCTTCGGGCTCGTGTTTTTATATGGTTGTGAAACTCCTCTGTAACTTATAATATCCTTATATGTTACAAGAGGGGGTACTTTATTCACTATATAATACACAAGAACCATGAATATCCTGTAAATGATATCCTTATAAACGATGCTTAGTGATGTCATCTATTATAATTGGAGCTTAGTGATGTCATTTCTGGCACATGACTCACAGAAATCTGTGTATTATAATAAATAAAGGACCCCCTGTTACAAAATATGAGGATATTAGAAGTCACCTTAGAGTTCCATGATGTACTTGCCCTTCGGCTTTGTGTTTTTATATTGTCAAGGAACTCATCAGTAACTTATAATATCCTTATATTTTACAAGAGTGCCTCTGAATATATCCCCAGTAGCTCCCTGTCTTCTTTTCTGCTGATTCATTGCACATGCTCTGTGCTGCTGTCACTTACTGAGCTTAGGGACCCACTCACAATATACAGTACACATAGAATAGACATGTCACAATATAAGGATGATCAGTAATTAATTCTGATTCTCATTACATGGCAAATCAGAAACAAGTGCCTCAGAATATAATAATCAGCCCTGTAGCATCAGCTTATATAACAAACAAATCTCATTTTCTGCTTGATGATTTGTGACGACCGCTAAGCTCAGCTTCTCAACAGCTTCTCAAAGCCCACTGAGCATGTGAGTGTCACTGGCTAATGAAATACAAGATGGTGAACTCCTGTGGATAACATTGAACCTGGGTTATTATTATAATAGAAGCACTAGAACTTAACTTGATCTAGTAAGTTCAGTATATTAAAATACATTCATTTCTATCCATATTTGCTTTTATGGTTTAATTCTTCTTTAAAGCATTTCTAAAATATTGTAATGATAGACCAAAAACAAGAGACAACTGATTATTGAGATCCTTGGCCTCCATAAGGCTATCCAGATAACTCCTTCATTTAATATAACACTTATCCATTCTAAACGTGGAAAACAATTTGTAATCCTAGGTCCAAATGCAAATAATTAGTGATGGGCGAATTTGCGCAATTTCGCTTCGCCGGAAAATGTGCGAATTTTCAGCGAAATTCGTAAAATGGTGAAAATTCTACGCAATGGCGCTGGCGTCTCGTTTTTGACGCCGGCGCCTCGTTTTTCTTTTTGCCGGCGGCAGTTTTTGACACCGGCATACGTTTTTTTTCGACGCCGGTGAAATTTTTTTTGGCTAATTTTCACAGGGGTAAATTTATTCGCTGGTGGCGAATCGCGCAAATTCGCCCCGAATTCGCGCCTGCAGAAAAAATTCGCCCATCACTACAAATATTTAGCAATTTTAAGAAAACTTCATACACACACACAGTGCCTTCATAAGGTCTTGACATGGGGAGACAAAATATAATTTTTGAATGTTTGAGTTTTTTTCTTGTTCAAAAAACCATGAAAACTCTGGATTAACCATGAATTAAAAAGTAGCTTGAATTTTTCTAGTACAACCCCCACTGACTTTTACTGACCGAACTCACCAGCTTTTAGGTGCAGAATTTTCATATTCGAGTTTCTAGTTTTTCTCGCTTAATGAGTCTTGAAAATTTGAGTTTCAGAAACTTCAATTTGAATTTGCTTCAACCTTCTCTGGTGTGAAAGTGATTCTTTTCTGTAAAAACAGGATTCCTAAAGATGTCAGGATTGTAGTGCAGGATAACACTGTCATACCTCCATAATGTAATAACAAGCACACATATTGCCCAGGGGGAGCAGTAACCCATAACAACCAATAGGGTCTTTACTATTTGTGATTAGACCTGTAGCAAACTCTGCACCGTTTAAAGGGGTGGTTCACCTTTAAGCTAACTTTTAGTAAGTTATATCATGGCTAATTCTAAGCAACTTTTCAGTTGGTTTTCATTAGTTATTGTTTATGAGTTTTTTTTTTATTTGCCTTTTTCTTTTGTCCGTTCCAGCTTTCAAATGGAGGTCACTGAACCCATCTAAAAAACAAATGCTCTGTAAGGCTACAAATGTTTTGTTATTGCTACTTTTTATTACTTATCTTTCTATCCAGGCCTCTCCTCCTTCATATTCTATGCCAGGGTAATTTGGACCACAGCAACCAGCTGAAATTGCAAACAGGAGAGATATTGAATAAAAAGCTAAATAACTCAAAAAACACAAATAATAAAAAATGAAAACCAATTGCAA
Organism: Xenopus petersii; assembly: GCA_038501925.1. Classification (NCBI taxonomy): domain Eukaryota; kingdom Metazoa; phylum Chordata; class Amphibia; order Anura; family Pipidae; genus Xenopus; species Xenopus petersii. The sequence continues at coordinate 41,991,343 of CM076674.1, read as the reverse complement.
ATGATCTCAGAATATCCCTCGCTGCATCATATTAAAAGTAAATTTAAAGGTGAACCACCTCTTTAAGCAGGATTTAAACAAAGATCCACATTAAATAAGTAGAGCTCTGTTCAGTTAAACACAACAATGGCACCTTGTTTGTACCACCTGCTCACAGAAAGAAGTTTGAGGTTCCTAGAATACTTCAAAAAGCTCAACCTCATCCACAGCTGCAAGAGAAACACGAAGCTCTGTACAGTACAATAGCAGTGAACGGCCAAGGTGCAGTGGGCCAGTTTACCAATCAAATGAAACACATTTCATTGTAGATCATTTAAAACAAATCTACAATTTATAACTGATGATAATGTATTAGAAGAATACCTTGTAGGTAATTTCATTAAAACATACAAATAACCTTATATATTAAAATAATTGCTGCTGAAATTATTTTCTAGACTTACAGTTAGTAATGGGCGAATTTGGGGTGTTTCGCGCAGCCAAAAAATTTGCGAATTTCCCACAAAATTTGCGAAACTGCGAAAAATTCACAAAACAGCGCCAGCACTGGTTTTGCGAATTTATTCGCCGTTGGTGAATCGCGGGAATTTGCTGCAAATTTGCCCTGTCTAATAAATTCGCCCATCACTACTTACAGTGAAACCTGAATTTTACATTCCCTTATTTTAAGTTTCCCCGCATTTTACATAATGTTTTCCCGGATTTTAGGGCTAGTCCACACGAGGAGATAGCCACGCGTTTGCGGTCGCGGCGTCAAAGCACCGCGGCAGTCGCCGCGACCGGCGCAGGCGACAGTTTTGTATGGGCGCCTATGTAAAAACGCCTGTGCTAACCACACGAGGCGATTTGCTTTTCAACAGTCGCCTGAAAAAGCCTGGCGAGGCATTTTCAGGCGACTGTTGAAAAGCGCATCGCCTCGTGTGGTTAGCACAGGCGTTTTTACATAGGCGCCCATACAAAACTGTCGCCTGCGCCGGTCGCGGCGACTGTCGCGGCGCTTTGTCGTCACGACCGCAAACGCGTGGCTATCTCCCCGTGTGGAATAGCCCTTACACCAAAATGTTGTCCTGATGGTTCCAAAAACAGCTGTTTGTCCTTTTTGAATGTTATTATTGATGAAATTAAGAGCTTTGAAATACTAAGCAGATGCATATTTTGCCATGGTTCTGTCTGTATATAGTCAAGTCCAATTAGTCTGTACTCATACAGTCCTGCACCAATCACTTATTGCTTTAGCTTGTGCATGTGACTGGCAAAGAGGCCTTTCATCTGCCTCCACCCCCCCATAGTGTAACATTAATGCTGTAATGCTTAACCCTTGTCATTAACATAGTAACTATTGTATTTCAAAGTAACACCAACTTCTGTGCTTTTATCCTTTACGTTTTACACATTCTTTCCTGGCCCCTTAGAAGAACATAAAATGGGAGTTCTACTGTACGTATTTAATATTATACTGTATTTTTAAAACATTTCTATTAGTGGTGTGATCTGTTCAAGATCTGATCCGCAAGTAGAAACGACAAGGAAGGACAGGTTTATCTCCGCCTGTGCAAGTTTTAGTTCTGAAATGACCCAGAGAAAAACTAATCGTTTTAGAATAGAAATTTGTATGAGAAAATGTTTTTTCTAAAATAATCATGACCAGGAAATGCTATCTGTGAATTACTTGCTAAATGTGAATTTTTTTGTTGACTTTGTGCAGATAGATAGATAGCTAGCTAGATAGCTAGGTAGATAGATAGATAGATGATAGATAGATAGATAGATAGATAGATAGATAGATAGATAGATAGATAGATAGATAGATAGATAGATAGATGATAGATAGATAGATAGATAGATAATAGATAGATGATAGATAGATAATAGATAGATGATAGATAGAGAGATAGATAGATAGATAGATAATAGATATATAGATAGATGATAGCTAGATAATAGATAGATAGAATTTATTCGCCAGACAAGAATTCCCGCGATTCGCCGCCGGCAAATAAATTTGTGCAAATGGCAAAAACAGACGCTGGCGTCATAAATAGATGCCGGCGTCAAAGATGAGACGGCAAATTTTTCGCCTTTTCGCAAATTTTTCGGGAAAGTCGCTAATTTTCCAGTGAAACGCCCCAAATTTGCCCATCACTATAGATAGATAATTTATTTATTATGCCTGTTGATGGCTTATTGGCTCTCGGTGTACCTGAATTGTCAGGCTCTATTTTGAAACTCAGTCTGGACCTGAATTACGTTGGTGTTGTATAGGATAATAATACTGTATATACAATGAAACCGTGATTTTACTTTTTCAGGGGGAAAAAAAAGTAAAGTCCGTTAAAATATAAAATGGGGGTAGGAAGAACCAGTTTTTTTTTCTGTAAAAACAGTATAAACTACAAAACTTCAAATACAGGAAAAGTCACATTTACAAGGGAAAATTGGGGTTTTTATGGAAAAATTAGGTAAAATTATTGTAAACTGCAGGAAAACATACTCAAAATCCAGGAAATGCTCCCTCTGAAATGCAATAGAACAAGAAGGAACTATAAAAAATTAACGTAAAACGGATGTATGAAACATCAGGGTTTGACTGTATTGCAGTAACTCATCATATTTATTCAACTACCAGACTAAAGGCTTTGTTAGCTAATATAGGATTTTCGATGGATGGCAGCTTATTAGGATAATACAGAGAAATACAGTATAAATCAGTTACAGCACTTAATATAATATGAATGCCTTGGGAACTTACTGAACTATAATATACATTAGACAACACATTAGTTCAACACAACACAAGTAACCCTACACTTAATATGAAATGAAATGTGTATTTCTCCCATGGTGGATGCCAAACTCTGGTTCCACAAGAAGATCCACACTTATGGACACCTGCTGTATAAGTCAGTTATTTTTACTACCGACTATCTGTGATGCTCTGTTTTCTTAATATTAATAGCATTATTGTTAATATATCATATATTCATTATTGACTTTATATTGCAACTTTGTTCCAGTAGCCGTCTCTGGCACCCATCTCTATATACTCTATGGATTTGTACAGGTTTGTCTCTATACTCAAAATACTGGTTTTGTTTACTTGCCCCTCTGTATAACCTTGTTTTTCCTGTCTAGTCTGTCAGTAGAGGGATTATTATAGCAGCTCTGTACTGTGCTTAAAATAGGCTTTGATTTGCCAGGGGTGCTATACAGTACAAGTATAAAACGACATAGGGGAATGTAGAGTTGAATAAGATTAATGTGGGAGAAGGGAATATAAAAGAAGGGAAGTAGAATATGATCATTATTATAAAAGTTTCAAAATGAAAGCAATCCCAGATGTTGAATTTAACTACATCATCCTGTCCACTTTCAGTATTCTCCTGACTCCAGAAGTTCCAAAATGACTCCTAAGGATCTTCAACAATAGTGGGGAGGTGTGACTGTATAAAATGGCTTGTAAGTGGAGCACATCATTTTCTCATAAAAGTTTGTTCATTAATTTGAATTAATCCTTATATTGAAGAATCAGATGATAGCAGCCTGAAACTTACATGCGCTGAAAATCAATAGAACAAGAAGAAAAAAAAAAGGTTTGCATGTAGTCACACAACCTGCAGGATCAAATAGCGAACACTGCATAAAACTTGAGAGAATTAAAACTTTGGGTTGGAAAATATTAGGGGGATAATTAACTGGTATATCACATGGCTTATGTTTCATGTGACCATGTGGCATGATATAACTAGAACACATGTTATAGCATAACATCTACTTTGTTACATTAGATTTAGAACTGGGTAATTTCTGGGTGAGGTGGTGCTTAATGTAAGTCCTGGGTAATAGTTATACCAGATCCTAATATATACACAACAGGCAAAAATTTAAAGGAGAACGAACAGTAAACTAAAAGTATCACTTAATAGAAAGTCACCCTTGTATTTCGCTTACTGAGCTTTGTGTGTCGCTGCTTGCACTTTGTAGCAAGCGTGCTGCTTCAATACTCTTTAACTCTTATAGTATACAAAGTGAATAGGGGTAATTTATAAAGAGCTGGGTAGAGTACAAAGTGTCCTTTAAAAAAGGAGCAAGTCTCTGCTCTCTGTATTGGAATGTTGTGTCCCAATGATGAATACAATGCTGCCTGTGTTTGGCAAGGCTGTATTCATGAGGGACACGCAGGATAAGGCATGTAGGTATCCTCCCTCCTGCCCCCTACCCACCCCCTAACTTGCACATGATTTATGTTTTGGTTAACACATCTATTGGATTTGCATCTAAAAGGGAAAAGCATAGGAATTTATTGTGTGGTTCTGTAAATTTAGATACGAATTTGGTGAAAGGATTTAATAAACATCCTACAACTTAAAATATTTTGCCTGACATGTTTTAACTGAAAATTTACTTCTGAAAAAGGTTATAAAAAAAAAGTGTATTTAAATATAACAGAAAATATGTTGCAGATTATGGACCCTTAGCAACCAGGTTACTGAAACTGAAGACTGGAGAGCTGCTGAATAAAAAAAGCAAAAAAACACAAACAATAAAAAATGAAAACCAATTGCAAATTGTCTCAGAATATCATTCTCTACATCATACTAAAAGTTAACTTAACGGGGAGCAACCACTTCTATTGTCTCTAGTTTGCATGAAGGGCAGGGGTTGTCACTGAACCTTTAGGGCTTAAATGGATTTGTTTCTAGAATCAATTATGCTTAACGTTGGGGGAACTCATCTCAATAAGAGTGGTGGCAGACAGAGAGATTAGTCAACAAATCTACTCTACTGCAGGCGACTAATCTCCCCGAAATGCCTTCCCGCCGGCAAAAATTCGAATCATCAGATGGCATACAAAATCGCTTCGGATTTCCGAAGTCACCAGAAGTTTCCTCGTAAAGCAACTTCGGGTGACTTCGGAAATCCAAAGCAATTTGTATGCCATACAGCCGGCGATTTGTATTTTTGCCAGCGGTAAGGCATTTTGGGGAGATTAGTCACACGCAGTAGAGAAGATTTGTCGCTGGTCGACTAATCTCCCCGTCTGCCACCACCCTAAAGGTGAAGGCACACAGAGCTACTTGTAGCTGCTATTTGTCGCAACTACAAAATAGACAAAAGTGATAACTGGCTTTACTAAGACACTATAGCAAAGTCAATTCTCAGTATTGTCTACAGCAGAGTAGCTACTTCTGCTACTACTAGCAGCAGCTACTTCTGGCTACACAATACCCTGCCATAGACAAAAATGAGAATTGCCTCTACTAAAACACACATACTGTATGGGGTTATTTACTAAAATCCAATTTTATCTAATTGTTTCAATAAAAAAAAAGCTTCACCAAATTCCCTTCCACGATATTGCCTTTTTTATCATTAAAGTAACTTGAATAAATGGGATAGGGAAAAAAAACTTGATAAAATCGAGCAAAAACTCGATTCATACTATTTTTTCTGACTTTTCTCCAGGGTTTTGCCCAAAAAAACCAAAGTTTTCAGATTATCAGGTTAAACCCAGAGAAAACGATGATATGGTCAAATTGGGATAGGGATATCTCCCATTGACTTATACATGACCTTGAACGTTCTGAGATGTTGGATTTTCAGATTCAGGCTTTTTGCAACATAAGGGTGTAATAAATTGTGAAAAATTCAAGTTTTTTTTCTCTCCCAACTCCTACCTTCTGGAGAAGAATGGTAGTTGGAGCCCTCCCACTAATTAAACGTATACATTCAAAAAGGTTTGGGGAACCTGGTGTCAACAAAATTTCATTGAAATTTAACCCCATGATGTAGCTGGACAGAGGCTACCTAATTACCGGTAGATAGACCTAATCATTTCACTTATTCTATCACTTTGTCATTATGGTTTCTCTAGAACGGTTTTTGTTTCTGAGCATTGATGCAGATGTTCTTGTGGTATCATTACCACTGATTATTGTTGCTGTTATTTATTTTTTTTGCTTTATGTTCAAAATGACTATAGCACCTGCAGACATCCTTTCACAATAATACAGATCTTTCACATGTGATAATACATTGCACTGTGTCCTTCTTTGTGCAATGGTTTGTGTGAGTATATGGAATCCATGTTCTACACCTACTGCTACAACTGTGCTATAGGAACAACAACTTCAATGGCAGGAAAACAAGAATCGTGGCACAGGGATTTATACTGGTCTTTAGTTTTTTTTTCCACAATTTCAGTATAATTGCAGCCGAGAGGTACTGATAAGCCTAATAAAATTACAGCTGATACATTAAAATATTAAAACAAGGTTGTGCCTTCTTGTGTTTTTGTGTTCTGAGATTTGGCCGAATCCGGAATCTTTACAGAAGGATTCGGGAAAATCCTACATTGAATCTGAACCCTAATTTTGCATATGTAAATGAAGTTATTGATGGAGGGAAAATCCGTCCCTGCAGGGTATGGAATAATTTTGCAATTTTCTTTCAGAACATCCTGCTTGGATTTGGGCGCATTCCAAACAAATCCAGGATTCAGTTGGTGGCGAGTGTGTCAGGTACGGTGGGGTTTTGTTGACGAGTGGGTCGCAGGGAGGGGTTGGGCAGGAGTGTTGTTGGAGAGTGGATTGAGTGGGCAAGCGCTCACCTGACTGCTCACCCGCTATAAACTGTACATTTGCACTTACAGCAAATTGTCATTTATAGAAGATGTGGACTGGTAAGCACAAAATTTTTGCAAGACCAATAACCTATCAGATGTTAGATGGTGTACTTGGATACCCTTCAGGAAACCCTTTTCGGGTCTGTTTTAATTCAAAGATGTTACCGTCTGACGTCTGTTGCAATAGCCAAAGAATCATTGAAGAAAACAGGCCTTAGTGCCCAGTATTTATCGTCACAATGTTAGCTCAATAATATTCACATGCAGGTGAATACTCTGCAGTAAGGCCTATTTTATTTGATGACCAGTAAATGCAACATAATTCTTAGAACTCAATACTAGAACAGAACCACGTTTTGCATTACCCAGAAATGTTTCTAACTAGCTCCCCCCCCCCATTATGCATTATGCCTGTGAAAACTGATAGAACTTCCAAGATGTTTCTCTGAGCTTATAAATGTATTCTCTTCATTTGTTCCTTGAGCTTTGCCACAACTTGTATGCATAGGGCACTTAATATACATGATACGCCCCCTTTCCATGTGTCAAGTTTTCTAACCCAGTGTGTGCGGGAGGGGGATCTAGTTGTGAAGGATTTCAGAAAGCGACCCCTGCAGATGTGTTTGCTCCTTGACACTGATCACTGATCTACTAAAGCTTAGAAGGATGCCTTAGAGTTGATGCTCCCTGAGTGATTTAACAGCAGCCATATCCAGCTATCATGTATTTATTACTAAATAGATGCTAACAAGCACTATCTCTTTTAGGCATTTATTAGTATCTAGATGCTAATAAGCACTATCTCTTCTAGTAGTGATGTACCAGGCTGCATGTTATGGCATTACTGAGTTCAGTGGGGAGGTAAAGGAGCAACACTACAAAACCTACTGAATGACTCCAGCACCAAAGGGCTGAACATATAGTCCCAAGGCCAACACTACTGCTTGGTTTGATTGTATTTGAGGCTGGTCATAAGTGTTTTAATAAAAGATACAATTGTATATTTTACCATATGGGCAGACCAAAGCCTGTACATTTCTGGGAATCCTATATGATACTGTTATGTTTGAAGCCCGTAATTGTTCTTAGCCTAATACTGTATAAAACACAAACAAGTACAATGTACAATGATGGCAATACTGCTTAGTAGAATTCCATGAATAACATGGATCTCACATGGTCTGTCCATGACACTGGGATTTCCAAGAACTTTAGTCTGATTCTTTACAGATTCATCTTCTTTAAAGTCTACATTTTCTATGTGGAATTAACTGTTTATATGTGAAATGCAATGTATTACCATATTTTAAAAAGCCAGTTACAGCAGCTTGTCTCTTACTCTATGTAATATACAGACTATGGTTCTTCATAATTTTATATTTCTGACGTCCATCCTTCAAACAGTTTTCCTCATAAAGTTTTAAAATGAGTGCTCCCAGACATTTTATTCTTGTTCATGTTCTGCATAAAATGATATATTAACTAGATTGTTCTTGAATATGATCACAATATGACCACACCCTGTACATTTCTGGGAATCCTATATGATACTGTTATGTTTGAAGCCCGTAATTGTTCTTAGCCTAATACTGTATAAAACACAAACAAGTAAGTACAATGTACAATGATGGCAATACTGCTTAGCAGAATTCAATAAAATTATATATTAACTAGGTTGCACTTTTATGGTGCATTTTGTAACTGTAGCAGGTGTTAAGCTTCTTCCTTTTTCTTTAGTATCAAGGAGACTGCAACAAGCTCCAACAATGGATATACTGTACATGTGCAACTGCTGTATATCTTGTGTAAAGTGGAACTTGGATCCATGCTTAAGATTAACAGAGGACATAAGATTGTGGATTTGGTTTGTTGGAGTGTTAAACACATTGTAAGTTTAGGGCTCCCATAGTTTTAAAGGAGTAAAGATGGCAGTGGAGTAAAATACAACATGTTGCCCAAAATGTTCATAGGCCATGCCCACTTTTGTAACCACACTCACTTGGTATATGGTTTGCACATAATTTGACATGAACAGGAATGTCAGAAAAGTAGCAATCCAAATGCATAAACCAGTGCCATATAATAAATCCTTCACGTTATGTGGGCAGGAGCTCTGACGTGCTGAAATAATATTTGGGTAATATTTGGAAGTGTGATTTACTGTATGTATTTAACGTCTTGATAATTTTCCTCCTTGTAAAATAAGATAGATTTACATACACAGGATCATAAGAAAGTGCCTCTTGGGAATGCCATGAAGATTCTAAGTCTGCATCCCATAGGACAGCAATTCCTAAACTAGTGGCCCAAATCTATAAAAAAAAGGGTAAATTATGAAGCCACTTAGGTTGGGATTAAATGCTTATTTTTACTTATTTATAAATATAGGGCACGATATATTGAGAAGAGTACTATGACCTTGTCTCCATTAGGAAATTGGGGATTCAATCCATTTTAGGGTGTTATAATGATAAACATTTGCTTAAGTACTTTTAAGGAGAATTTAACCCTTAAAATGAATATGGCTAGTGCCATATTTTATATACTGAGCTCAGTGCAAAGATGCACTGATGCATGACCAGGGGCAGCTGGGAAATTGACAAAATGTCTAGCCCCATTTCAGATTTCAAAATAGAATATAAAAAATCTGTTTGCTCTAAACATGTTTTCTGATGACAGTATCCCTTTAACATCTGATTGGTTTCAGGTCTGCCATGTAATGAAAATCTGAATTAAGTACAAATCAGCTGTATACTGTAACATTTATATTCTATCTATACAGTATATTGTGAGTTAAGCTCAGTAAGTGACAGCAGCACAGAGCATGTGCAGTGAATCAGCAGAAAAGAAGATGGGGAGCTACTGGGGCATCTTTGGAGGCACAGATCTTTACTGCTAAAGGGTTGCAGTTGCCTTGGGCTGGTATAGAAGCCCAAAACAAACATTTTTGCCCTACTTCTTTGTTAAACGTTTCTCCGTTAATATTAATCTAAGCATAGAGCAACACAATGTGATATAGTATCAAGACGATAGAATAAGAGTAGTCTAAAGGCAGCTCCAGCTGGGCATAAATTCAGCCAAATCGTATCACTCATGATTTAGTTTCAAGCCTTGTTTTCTTGCCCCATATTCTATACATTCCCTAAGAGTTCTGTCTTAATATGGGGCATATTTGGTGAAGGGTGAAAACAGAACTCATCACACTTAACCTGAAGGTAATTTCAAGGTGCTCTGTTCTTGTATATGATATTTATCAAAGTGTGAAATCTCCATTTCACTCGCCTAAAATATGCCCCCTAAATATCAGACACGCAATCAAAAACCCAGTACATAGCCTACTTTTATTTCTTTCCTGTGCAAAACCACTGCTAAAATGCAAAAGTTAGTTTTATTGTTTTTTTGTTCACATTTTGAATAAATAAATAAATACGGAATTCTTTCGATTGAATTGAAGGTTGATGTGTAAGCAGCTTTTACACTTATTCATGCAGTAAGAAAAAAAAATCTATTTTGATCGCTTTCACTTTTCTTAAACTGTTTTCCAGTCTTTTATTTTTCATGTGAACATCTTAGTTGATCTCTTGCAGCAAAAGGGTTAAGGTCAAGTAAAGCATTTCCTTCTATTGTCAATTCAACACAGCCATAGATCCCTCCTGAAATGGTCCCTCCCTAGCCTCCCTCCCCTTTCTTCCTCTCTCTCACTCTCTCTCTCTGTTCTGCTTGATACTCTCACTCTCTCTGACTGCATAGAGGATCTTGTGATGTTTCAAAGAGACTGCCTGTCAGACTAACATCCTGTTGCAATGGTTGCCCAACTGTAGGAGCTGCATGCGCAAGCACAACACCGGTGAGTCTTTCCCTTGCATTCTCTCCATGTCTCGTCCATGGTTCAGTGTCTAAGTGCAATGAGTCCAGTCTCCCTTCTAGTTCCTTCCCAGTTCTTATTGTTGTTCTTATGCCCATGCCAAAAAAAAAAAATCTTGTACAACAGCCAAGAGGCAAAATCTCGCCCCACTCACAATTAATAAAATCCAGAATGCTGTCTGGAAGCATGCGCATAAATTGTGCAGAGTGTATTACTTTTCTGACAGGCTGCTCAGTGCTGTTGGCTTGCCCTTGTAAGTGAAAAGGTTAATTTAGTTCAGATTCCTATAGCTAAGTGCCTTTTTTACCAGGAATTTATCTTCCTAGAATGCATATCTTGCCTTCTTTTTTATTTTCTTCATCTCTTTACCCTGCAACTGCTTTCTAGGAAACTCGGTTATTAATCTAGTTGGCCTTTTATTGAAGCGATTACATAAGCCTGTATTGGAGGGTGTTTAACCCATGAGTATTCTATTCATGGTATATTTTGAAACGTATAGACCTTTTAAAATTCATGGTGCGCACTGAGGGGAGTGGATGTCGCAATGGCATTATCTGACTTGAATGAAAAGCATGAAGAATAGGTTTACATCTGTGGTTGTCAGCAGAACTTTTTATAGGCCTAATGGGCAAGCAGCATTAGGCATGGGCTGCTAAATGAAGCACCTAGCAAAGTGTTAGCAGTGGGATGTGTGTTCCCTTCACCAGCAGAACATTGCAATCATTAGCATGAGTTCCTATACTTCACTGCAAGAGACCAGCTAAAAGAAGAATAATAGAATGAGATGGAAGATCACAGTCAATTATGCATTGCACTGTTTACTGGTGATTTTAGTAAGGCAATGAACAAAAAAATAACAAAAAGCTGGTATAAAGGCGATACCTTTATTGCTAACTAACATAATCATAGCAAGCTTTCAGAACATTTTAATTCCCTTTTCAAGCTGTGTTAGCCAATAAAGATATCACTTTTATACCACATTTTTTTTTTTTTTTGTGGCCCTGCGACTGGCTAACACTGTACAACAACTTTATAAGGTGATGAACAACATGGCTCTAAATACAACTTCCTATGGGGACAGTTGATCAGAGGTTAACGTGTTCCTGCAATCTGAATTGTGCAGCTGCGTTTTGGGTGCTCCAATGTCATGAAACAGAGTCTGGCATCTGCAAACTGTGTGTGTAGTAAGGAGAACTCGCAGGGCTGGTGGTAGACAGGTTGCAATGTATTAAACCAATTCTACCCCTTTCTCCAGCAGCCGTTGTGCTGGTCCTTGGATTAGACGTTCTCTAGATCTAAGGTGTTTAGAGATTAGTGTGCTGGAATGTTAGTGTTCATAGCAAAATGTATATTGGCAATTATCAACTATTCATTTCTCCTCACTAAGAATCCTGCCGTTCAAAGGCTGCAAAGACATTGTGGCCCCTAATGTTAGTGCTAATGCCATAAGGAACCACAAGGACGTTCTGGCCTTTGTGGGCTGTGAATTGTCTTCTACTGTCATTTTGTAAAGACCAAGATTCATGGATATTGGTTGCGACTATGTATGCTGTGAGGTAGCAAACCCTTGGGATATGGTTCACAAAATGGGAAGCAGCACACGTATACTCTTTTGGAGCTCTCTAAATATCATTTCTACTGTATGTAGTCATTTCATTTTTTTTTTTACTTTGCCTTGTGTTATTATTGTAATTAAATTATTGAAATATGCCTGGGAAGATCTATTGCATGTATACTGGTACAAAGTCATGATGTGATTTGAAAAGTTTTGCAGTATCTTATACCTTATTAGCTTCCGAATGATTTCCTATCACTGATGTCAAACTAACAGGCCTATAGCTGTCAGGCTGAAAATGAGATCTCCTTTTGCATAATGGCACCACATTTGGAATTGGCTACTAATACTACTACCCCCTACTTTTCCTATGTACAACTGCTGCTCTTTTAGACCCCCTTTATGTGAAGGTAACTGGGAAGAAGGCCCTATTTGAACCCCCCTCCCTGAAAACAGCTCTTGATCTGGGTTACTGATTGTAGTTTTTTTGCACCAATCAGCTGGTCCATTGTTCCCACTGGCAATAAAGGAGTTATACAGAGTACAGTACTATTATGCCTTTAACATGTTTTGCTGATCTTGAGCATCTGACTCACTATTGCTGAGGAAGCTCAGAGTTTATGTCTGTTAGGAAGAGACTGTAATAAAAACACTTAGAAAACCCATTCTTTATAAAATAGGAAACAGAGGACTATGACCCATGCGTCTACAGTTTCTGTAGTCCCTGGGACACAAAAAACATCACTGTTCAAATTGTCCTGCATCCAGGAAAGGTAACTTTTCATGGGAACACCATACACACAACTGCTTCCCAAGCGCCAGCCTTCAGTTAGTGATAATGATTGTCTTCCAATCAAAGGAAAGCATAGTCATACAGAAAGCAAGATTAGAGAGTTGTTAATGTTACAGACAAAGCCACCCAGAGGTCCTGTTATGCACTTGTATATGTCTTGACATTCCAAAATGTAATTGAAACTTAAATTTCAGGATGAAAAGTGGGAGAAAACAGGGAGCCCATGCAATGGCAGGAGGCTGTAGCCACAACTTTAGCGAGCCATTTAGTAACAGTGAGAAGACCAAAGACTAAAAAGGTATATCATCTATTGTATAAATTAATGATGTCTTTGCAGTTTCATCAAGCTGGCAATATTACATTTACAGTAACTGGTAGACAGTCAAGTTGAGACAAATGTAAAACTCTACATTATATATTAAGGGCTTTGTTTATCATTGGGCCAAGCACAATATTGAATGAGCCTCCAGGGCAGTGGTCTGGGCAGGCAGGGTGCAGAATGAGGTGCTGTTGGGCATACAGGGATCCCCAAAGTCTTCATTCTGCTGGTGTTTCCTAATTTACACATCTGAGTAACTCTCAACTTAGGGGACAACCTCATGCCCCCACCTACCTCCAACTATGGATGCAGCGTCACCAAACACAGGCAACTATCGGTGCTCTTACAATTTTTCTTAGGTCACAACCTGTTGGGCAAGGTGCAAAAAAAAATGGACATGGCCTTTTAGATGAATTGAATGGGCATGCTATTTAGGAACTTTTTACTAAAACAAAATTAGCTGTGGGCAATGCCTGGCAACATTACAGTTTGGCAGAGCAAAAAATGAAAATAACTGAGTAATTTCCATATGAAATATGGTGGACTTTGCAAAGGGGCTCCATGCCTGGTTGAGACCTGAATCTAATCTTCTCTAAAATATTCAAAGACAAGATGTACTGTCCACAAAGAAAAACAAAACAATTTGGCTATTTCTACTGCTTGTAAAGTCAAGATTTAGACAAGTCACTCATGGTTCCCTTATTTTTGTTACCAGTGAATGGGTGCTGCAGTAGGATTCTGTTGGAGGGCAGATGATAATGTAGAAGACTAATAACATCCTAACAGGCTCCTTGTGGTTTAGCTGTTCACCAAAATAAGTCAAGCAGTTAAGCCTGACAATGTGACTTGTGCAGCCTGTGAGCCACATCTTACTGTTAAGTCTTACAGTCAATTCTCTGAAAGGGTTCCAGCCAATAAATTTTACCAGGGCTTCTCATTCTCTCTTGTCGTGCCGAACTCTTTAATACATAAAGCAACATGCAGCAGGGCAAAACTGCAAATTGCAAGTAGAAAATGGCTTAGATGAAATATGTGTTTGATTAAGATTACAATCGGCAGGAGGGGGGTCAGACCAGATGTTGGGATCTACAACCCCCAGCACTGTCAGCCGGCCAAGAGTAAGCAGTGGATGCTGGGAGTTACAGTTTACAAATACTGGAGCACACATTGTTTCAGATAATATCCCAGCTCCAGTTGCATGAATATTATAATATAAATAAAATAAACACAACTTTAATCTGGATTTATAGCCTTGGATACATGTAATAGGACATTGTACCATTTCTCTGTATCCAGAGGGAGTTTGACAAGGATTTCATTATCCAGACATCTGTGACCTAAATCTTATCCTCCTATTTGTTTATACAGGGTATAATAGCTAATTGAATTGTTTTGCCAAAGGGACATTTTTTTTGGAAGTGTGATTTATTCAATTAATGTAATGTAATAATACAAATAGAGCCAAGTTCACTGTTGTAACACTGAAGTCCAGCTAAAAGTCCTGTTGCATTATAAAAAAAAAGGGATCATCCGGTTTACCATTCATATCGTAATTGGGGTCTGAATCAATCAGCGTATAATGAATTTAAATGGGAACCAGATGGTGCTGGGAACGGCGAGTAACACTGCAAGGGGCCATAGATTCCCTCTAGGACACACTTTGTGCCTTATTTAATTTTAATTCTGTAAGCTATTTCTCAAAGCTAGAATTCACATTTCTTGTCCTTCCTTATTATTATCAATATATTTTGGGGCTTGGCAAGATTCAATGTTTAGCTCAGTCACCATCCCGTAGATGGAGTTCCTTGTGAGCTTAAATATACAAGCAAGTATATCATGAGGACATGGCAGCATTCTGAGTATAAAAAGCATGCCTTGAGGTGGGCACTTTTGGGGTGATCCTGCATTTTCAATGAGCTGATGCGTCTGGACTTTTTAAACCCGCCTGATTTATATCTGCCTGCTTTTTGGCCAGATATCTGTTGGGCAGGCGGTCACCTTAAAGCTGGCCATAGATGGGCAGATAACAGCTGTCAATTCAGCACCTTCAATTCAAGTTGAGAACTTGTTTATGGGCCCCCCAACTTCCTCCCTGACAGATATCTGAGAGAAAATTGGCCAGCTATCTTTTGTGAGTGTTCCTCTTCTGAAAGCCTGCATCTGCGCCCATTGCAATTTTATCATTGGCCCTAAGGACAAGACAATCAGATTATCCCTGTGTGCCCCAGCCTAAAGATCTTGGTGACATATCCAAATGAGTGTATCTTTAGTCCTGCTATAGACTATGGACAAGATCAGGCCTGAGGCCAGAGAAAGTATGAATCCGTGCATATAACGCAGCATGTATGCCCCTTTAATAGATGTTTAAATTTATGAAAATAAATGAAGGTTCAGTCCTATACAAGGGGTACATTTTAGCCTTTAAAAGAGTAGGAAAGCTCCAATCTTTGGGGGTGCCAAAGGTTAGATTGTAATGGCTTACCTGATACCTCTGGATGGTGCTCGTGTTAGCAGAAACTGCATCGGCACGGGGCACGAGTAAGGTGATCAATCCTTTTCCTCCCTTCTTTCTTCAAAATCCAGTGGCCGATGCATGTGCTATAGAGAGGAAAAAACAGCTTTTAACTCTATGAGCATGAGTGCACGCACAAAGAAAGAAGGAAAGGGATCTCTCACTAGTTCCCCAGGCTGGTGCCGTTTTCTGCTAACAGGAGTACTAACCCTAGGTATCAGGTAAGTCATTACAATCCTTGGGGATGCCCTAACATTTGGCACCCCCCATTAATTGGAGTTTTCATTCTCCTTAAAGGGCATGTAAAGGAAAAAAAATAAAATCCCATTTGTATTTTCTTTAATGAAAAAGAAATATATCTCCAATATACTTTAATTAAAACATGTGTACCATTTTTAATAAAAAACCTGACTGTATGCTGTGAAATTCTCCCTTCATTTACTGATGTGGATAGGTATTGTCAGACGGTCCCTAACTGCTCTGCAGGGAAACAATCATACTTATGAACAGCAGCGAGAGCCCCCGCCTTACTTCCCATCCATACAGAACTCAAGCAGCTTTGTTTGTTTCCTTGTAGAGCAGTCTGCGACTGTGTAGAGATTTGTATTAAATTTTATTTTTGCCTTTACTGTTTCCAACTCCAGCTGCAGGGACAAAGATCACGGAGCCAGATTTATTTGGAGGATTACTTGGCTGCAGCCACTGGTTCTGCAGAGTTGGAGAAAGTTTGTATTAAACAATACAAAAACTATAAAATCCACATTAGATTACATGACAACACAGGACCCAGTGCAGTCTGCATATTCTAATTATTAATCAGTCTGCTGTATTAGCGTCTGGCAGATATTATTAGACTTGCGCTGTTTTGACAATTTATGACAATAATCTGCAGCCCAGACTACACTGAGCATGTGCACAGTCTTGGTCTTGCAAAGATGTTTAACTAAGTTACAAGATGGTGACCCCCTGTGGCCAACTAAGCATAAATCATTTGTTTGATTAGGCTTGTGGTGCAGTAAGTTCATGTTTATGTTTAGTATACAAAATACAGAATCAGCTCAGCAGACAGCTGGTCACCTGTTTGAAAGCAAACATCTTATTGGTTGCTATGGGTTACTGCTCCTGGGCATTTTATTACATATAGGGGAAAGTGTGTTTTAGCTAGGGATGCACCGAATCCAGGATTCAGTTCGGGATTCGGCCAGGATTCGGCCTTTTTCAGCAGGATTCGGATTCGGCCGAATCCTTCTGCCCGGCCGAACCGAATCCGAATCCTAATTTGCATATGCAAATTAGGGGCAGGGAGGGAAATTGCGTGACTTTTTGTCAGAAAACAAGGAAGTAAAAAATGTTTTCCCCTTCCCACCCCTAATTTGCATATGCAAATTAGGGTTCGGATTCGGTTCGGTATTCGGCCAAATCCTTTGTGAAGGATTCGGGGGTTCGGCCGAATCCAAAAAAGTGGATTCGGTGCATCCCTAGTTTTAGCAGAGGCAATTCTCAGCATTGTCTATGGAAGGGTGTTTTGTAGCCACAAAAAGTAGCTGCTACTAGTAGCTGCTCTACCAGCAGGGAAGTAGGTTCAATGTGGAGAGTGAAAAAAACCTGCTGATTGGAGACTTAGTGCTTTTCCCATATGTATATATAAATACACAATCTATCTTTTCTGAAAGCTGTATAAACAAAGGCAGCATATACATATAAATACATTGCTGCTGAAAGTGCCCAGTGTTTTGGGGGTTTTTTTGCCCAGTGTACATGATCATTTTTCATGGATTTTTTTTTTCTTATTACAAACAGTACATGATTGGTTAAAGTAAACAAACTGGTTTTCTTGCTGCTTGACTGATTGTAATAACAATTTATTATTCAAATGCATCCAAGGCACAAGATGAAATATGATTATTATTATATATATTATTATTGCAAACAATTTGGAAAGAAATGCGTCCAGAAAGAAGTCAAAAAAATCTTTTAAAATACATATAAATAAACTTTAAATATTTTATTGCTGCAACTATTGCCATCACTGTTTATTTTGTATGTTTTTTTAATTATTAGCAATCCTATTTTGCTTATTTCTAGCCTGCAACTTAAAATTCTATCTGGTTGTGTGGGGTGGGGTCACTGACCCCAGCAACCAAACAGCACTATTCATCATCTAGTCTGACTACCAAACTGTTGTTAGGATATATAGGTCCCTAGAAACCAGATTGTCATTTTAAAGTGCCAATATATAGTATTTTTTGCGAGAATATAAATACTGGTTGCTAGAGTCCAGATTGCCCTAGCAATCATGCATTGTTTTGAATAAGAGACTGGAATATGAATAGGAGAGGTCTATATAGAAAGAAAAAAGTAGCAACAACAATACATCTGTAGTCTTTTTTTTTTAGATGGGTCAGTGACCCCCATTTGAAAGCTGGAAAGAGTCAGAAGAATGCAAATACTTGAAAAGCTATAAAAATAATTATTTACAATGGAAAAGTTGATTAGAATTGACCATTCTATAACATACTAAAAGTTAACTTAAAGGTAAACCAACCCTTTTAACCAGTGATTATGGTTGCATGTTTGGCCAAAGGGACATTACGGAGTCCCCTGCATGTCTCCACTTATATATTCTAGATTGAAAGTTAAAGCCCCTCGTTTTGGATTTAAGTCAGTGCTACGTGTGTAGAATGAGCATGAGATTACTTTATGTTTTAAGAAAATCTCAGTGCATGTCTTGCATTTGAGAAGAACTTTTTGACTCCTTTTAGCCTTACTCATCCTAATTGTGATGGTTCCTCTGATTCTGGGTTATTTTGTGTATGTTTAGCTGGGTAGTATTAAAATGCTTTATGAATTAGGAAAAATGTATCCGCTTATTAGAAAATATAACGATATTAGAAGTGAATGAGGGACCTTAACTACTAGTGGTATAAACAGAACAAAAAATTCACTTAAGCTCAATAAAGTATCTGGAGTTTGGATTGATAATTAAAAGTGGCAAATAGCTGCATCCTAAACGTTTGCTAAAGTTGCCCATTCATCACTTTGGAAAACAATTTAGTTTATGGGTTCAGTAATTCATTCCTCATACAACAAAGCCTGCATGTGAATTAAACACAGAGCTGGAAATCCACAGGGACACTGTAACCCAGATCATAATATTTTGTATTTACAGGAAAAAGGGACCATGTATTTGGCATGTCACTTGGAAATTATACTGTAATTATACTGCTGAGCTTTTATTCAATAGGAAATTGTAGTGTGGAGAGAGAAGAAACAGGGAAACTGCTACACAAATCTCTCGCATACAAGAAAATATATTGTTGCCTAGATTACAATGCAAAAAGGAAACTATAACACAACGAGGAAACTGAATCACAGAAGGCAAAAATCAACAGGAAAAATAACAAATGGGGCTTCCTGTCTGCAGAGTGTAGGAATTGTGAAGTTGGAGAAATAGATATGGCGTACTGATACGGGCACACTGTGGGAGAAGTGGATCCATACTCACATAGTACGTTAGGTAGAAAAACGACACACGTCCATCAAGTTCAACCATCTAACTTTTTTTAACCTGCCTAACTGCTAGTTGATACAGAGGAAGGTAAAAAACCCCATATGAAGCCTCTCCAATTTGCTTGAGAGGGGAACAAAAATCCTTCCTGACTGCAAAATGGCAATCGGATTAGTCCCTGGATCAACTTGTACTATGAGCTATCTCCCATAACCCTGTATTCCCTCACTTGCTACATTATAACGCAGTTGTCCCCAACTAGTAGCTTACGAGCAACATGTAGCTCGCCAACCCCTTGGATTTTGCTCTCAGTGGCCTCATCCTTTAGATTGTTGATTAGATTAGATTGTTCTTGGGTTTTGTTTCTAAAATAACAAACAGTAAGTGAGGCTGGGAACATGCTGGGCAATAAAGCTTGGCTCCCAGTTGGTGTTCAAGAATGTCATTGTACACAGAGTCAAGGTGTGTTTTCACTGGAGACTAAAACGCAATTGACTGCTCCAAAGTTTTATTCCTTGAAAGTATGAATTATGTATTCAAGCCAGCTGCTTCTTCTGGCATCTCCCAAACCTATACTTGTCTGCCAGACTATCTCATGGTGAAGATAGCATTTCCAGTGGCAGTGGCATAACCAGAGTGCACCGGGCCCCCCTGCAAAAAAATCTTCAGAAGGGCTCAGCACACTCTGATCCACAGCCTCCCACCCACTTCCCATCTTTGCCCACTTCCCACCCAGACTCCGCCCACTATCCACCTCGTGCGGACGCCCTCTGCTTCCCCACTGCTGGTAATAGAGCGGCTTGGGAAGGGAGAGTTCTTGTCGGCTATAGAGGAAGCAGACCCCACAGTCCAAGCCCCCCTTTTCTCCAGGCCCCCCTGCGACTGTGGGGTCTGCTCTGGATAGTGGCCTTAAATTGCACAGGGTGATGGTACAGTAGGTCATATAAGCTGCTTGCTATAATATATTAAGCCATGTTCCCAATGAATAGTTCTCTTAAGCTGAAGTTACTTCCAAAAAGATTTGGAACTCGGCAGTAAGAGTTTCAGCTGAGGACATTCAATTTTAGAAGAGGTGTCTGAATAAGTTTTTTCTATATAGTGCATTTTATTCCTAAGGGAAACTTAACCAAAATGTTTACACTGGTCAGTGGTCTGCAGTTTTTTTAATGCTGTCTCTAATTAATGTACCACATGACATTTCCTGCCAACCCTCCTTATCAACTGTCATATGGTAACTAAAATATGTGTTGATTTCAGTATGTAGAGTAGAACCATTACACCACCCAGTGGCATATGATGTACTGAGCCCCTATAAATCCATTATGGTTCCACATATCCATTTTACCTTACCTGACACTGGGAGACCTATTTACTAAAGGTTGAATTTTAGTGGTATTAGAGCTTTTTGAAACCATGATTAAACGCTATTCTCTAATATGCCATAAAAATTATTAAAAGATCCAAATATAAAAATACGAACAAAAAAAAACACTAAACAATGCACTAAAAGATACAAAAACCTCCAGAAACTCTAAAAATTCAAGTTGTGTTAGCATAAAAAAATCCGAAAACCCAAGTCTGAATGGCTAAAAGAATGTCCAATAATATCAGCACAGCTCCCATTGTCTTCTATAGGACTTTGTCTGCTTTTACTTCACTTACTGCATTCGAGTATTTCGTGGTTTTTTTACACTTAATAAATTTCAAACTTTTCGATTTTTGGAGAAATTAAAAAAGCATGCATTTTTAGAGAAAAAAATGATTTGTGAAAAAAATAGAAATCTGTATTTTAGTAAATCATCCCATTAGTCCCTCGTGTTCAGCTGACTGTTGCACATGAAACGTTCACAATTGTAGCTCAAAAACACTGACTAGCTCAATAAAACTAAATTGGTCAACCAATATATTTTATTCATTACCAGTTTGCCACTTCTTTATTACCAATATACATATCATTAGTGATGGGCGAATTTATTCGGCAGGTGCAAATTCACTGCAATTTTCTGTGCTTCACCACTGGTGAATAAATTGCCATAATTGACATGAAAATTCACTATACAGAAGCCGGCAACAATTAAACAGACACCAATTGACTTTAATTTGCGCCAAATGTCGCTGGCGTCTAAACTGTCGCAGGCACCAATGTTGATGCCTGTAAATTTAAAGTTTCGCAAATTTTTTGCCCGTTTTGCTCATTTTTGCCGGAAATTCGCAAATTTCGTGGCGAAGTGAAACGGGATAAATTCGCCCATCACTACTTATCGTGCTCATACTTTACATAAAATGCTTCAGGGCACCGGCACCCTGATCAGTTCATTGTCAAAAGACAATACTTGTACTGTACTCAACACTGTTTCTGTGAACCACTACTGTGATCATCTCTTTCTGATGCCAGAGACATTTCATTATAGCAACACTAGTACTGTCATGTCCTATATTTAGATACATAATGTCCACTCACCTAAAATTTAGTGATAGGAAACTAAGGTCATGAAACCAATGCAATGAGTAGTCTGCCATGACCTGCTGAACTACCGTTACCATTAGAGATCAGTTTAAACAGAATTTAAAAGTATTGCAGGGATGTCCTGTTGACCTGTAGTCCTGCAGCCAACCCACTGCATCCTCAAGGCTGTAATAGACTGCAAGGAAATATTCTTTATATCCAGCTTGCAGACTGACTACGCCTTATGTAAAATGACACCTCAGAACCCTGCAAGCTGTATATGCTAGCTAAACTCAAATACAAACTCATATTTCTAATGAATATTATGCTTTCTTGGTCCAAAACAAGAACTTGTGTACAATATGGTCACACACTCGTGTCAAGCTTTTTAATGCATTCTAATAATTGCCTATTAATCAGCTGCCTATACAGCATTTCAAAATCAGTTCCAAAAAATCTTACAAAATTGAATAAAGGATATTTGAAAATCATAAACTTGGAGTTCAGCAATCTCTATAAGAATCCACCTAGCCTGCAGCTTTTTGCCTAGGGACGTTACAGCTCTCTAATTCATTATTGCCTTATCATTTACAGTACTGAACTATATGCCATGTATATTGGAAAGAAATATGATGGTAAATTCCAAACATTGCCTCCTGATGCATGTTCATAACTTTGACATATTATAGTACTAGATCAACACCAAGGTAGAAATGTATTTAAAACCAACTTTGTCCGTTCCTTCTGGTGGTAGAGTAAACATTTTTTTGTGGTGTGACAAATTCTATTGTATTAGCAATACGTTATAAGTGCAGGGATATTAATATTTTCCCAGACCAGTCCGTTCCCTTCTGCTTTTGTCTTTATTACTGAATTGTACTTAGAATGAGCCATCTTTACTTCATTTCTTCATTATGGTTGTTACTGAATTGTTTTATTTAGTGTATGAATGGTGGCAAACACATTTAAGTGTTTCATTTAATACATTTTTATTGTTATTATGCTTATTATAAGGAGACACAATGAGGACTGAAGTAATGTACATTCAAAGGGGCAGATTTACTAAAGGGCGAAGTGGCTAACGCCATCGACTTTTCGCATCAATCCATCAATCATATAGCCATCTAATCCATCACATCCACAGGGACATCACCAATTCACTAACAGGCGCAGCGAAAGAGACCGTCACTAGCATTCGTTCACACTCTATCGCCAGGTGACTTTTCGCTCTGGCAAATGGTCGCTGCGCCGCAAATTCGCTAAATTGTGGATTTTACTGAACGTTACCTCTTTCGCCAAAGTTTCCTTTGCCACCTCAGACCAGGGGAACTGCTGAAACTAAGCTACATCTTTTTTATTTTTATTTTTAAAGCGGGATTGGCTTTAAAAGTCCAAACTATTTGAGGGGCATGCCACTTATATTTTAGGGTGGGCTCATGTGTAGGACATTACAGGAGCTTTAATGTCTTTATTCAGGTTCCTACATTTGTAATAAAAAGTGGCCACTTCACGCATTTACACCATCTCTAAAAAAAGACGCGTATACAACAAATTGTGAATTTTCACTATAAAATGCTCACACTGAAGAAGTTTGGCTAGTGAAAAGTCGCCATGGTACGGCTCCCAGGACGCAACCTCACATTTTAGTGAATTAGCTCCAGGCAAAGTGGTGTGAAGTGTGTGAAGTGGTCGCTAGCTACAATTCGCCTTTTAGTGAATCTGCCCCAAGGTTTTATTTACGAACACAGGTGCTAAGTTGCCCAAGTGCAGTTAAAAAATGAATTGATTGGATGGATGCTAATGGCAACTGCACTTCAGCAGTACTTGCACCTATTTGTATAGATTTGGTCTGGCTACAAAGCATAAAAGGGATATGAATGTCTGTTTCTGGCAGCTTGGTAGAATAGATTAACCTAGGCAGTCACCATAGAAAGGTCCCGGATGTGGTCCCTATTCTGTATTTGTTTGTGATTAAGGCCAGTGATCAAATAGTTTTCTTGTATAGACGCACTGACCAGGAATCATGGGCTTCCATACCCTGATATTAGCCTGAACAATAATCATAGAAAAATGGAACACAGTTTGGCTCTGTAATTTAACTTTTAGTATGTTATAGAATAGTTAATTATAAGCAACGTTTCAACTGATCTTCATTATTTCTTTTTTTTATAATTTTTGCCTCCTTCTTCTGACTCTTTTCATCTTCCAAACATAATATATTGCTGCTTTTTATTACTCATATTTCTATTCAGGTCCTCTCCTATTTACATCCCTGTAGTCTGTTATTTAAAACAATGCATGGGTGCTAGGGAAGTTTAGACCCTGGCAACCAGATTGCTGAAATTGCAAACTGAAGAGCTTCTGAATAAAAAGCTAAATAACTCAAAACCCCCAAATCGTCTAAAAATTAAAACCAATTGCACATTGTATCAGAATATCACTCTCTACAACATACTAAAGGTTAATTCAAAGGTGCACAACCCCTTTAACTGTAACCTGGGAAAATATCAGAGAAAAGTCTTAATTTATGGTACACAGAGACAACTGTTTTTTAAGACAATTCCCAGTGTTCAAAAGTGCTGAGAGAATGTAACACATTATTATAGATTTACCATGGAACCACACCACATAAAGCACAAGGTACAATCCCCCCATTTCTAATCTGTAAAACAGCCCAAAAAAACCCCAAAACAAACCCAAATGAGCTGAGTTGAAAGAGATTACAGCTCATTTCACCAATCACGACTTCTACATTCATCTACAGATTTTTCTTCATCGTTTGTGATTGAAAGGGGAATTTTACCCAAATTATGAAAGATAGATAATGTTTTCCACAATGAATGAATATGTAAGACACTTTCAATAATACATTAATTAAAAAATAAAACAATAACTTATTTGTAATTTGTAAACATCACGGGGCATTTGCAGTGTTCGAGGAAGGGTGCAAAGTGCAGAAAAAGTTGCAATCGGCAGAAAAAGGTGCAATTGGCCATGCTTTTTGCACTTTGTACCTTCCCCTAATGAATTGCCACAGGTCTCTGCACTCAGTTTTGAAGCACTGAGATCTCAATCACCTCCATGAATACAGCCTGTGTTTAGCAGCAATGTATTCATGATGGGGTGCTGGTGGAGGCGGTACCCTGTATTTACCACTTGCCCTAGTAAGTACAGGGATGTCTTGTGTCTGTTGTGCTCTGTACTTTGTACATTGGTTTTGTAGTAAGGCTAGCAAGTGAAGAGAATAACAAAGGACAGACATATACTACTTTTAATAACAGTTATCCAAGGATTCATTCTTAGCAACTCTCCAATTGGTCTTCATTATTCTCTATTCTCTATTTCCATCCAGCAACTGAAAATGCAGCTTTCAACCAAAAACCAAAACACAGATCAACTGTAAGGACTTTGTATTCCAGCCTTAAAGCCTGTTTTGGGTGCTCAGGGCTGAAAACATATGGTCTTACAGGCAATGTTTAATGACACACAGTTCAGTCACTGCATTTCGGGAAGCTACGCGGCTCTGCAAATCCTCCCTTGCTCCGTATCTGTCACTTAGCAGTGATAGTTGGCCTGAAATCAGCCCGCTCTCTTTAGAGTAATTTGGATTAAGGGCTTTGTCATTCTGGCACGTGGCAACTAAGAATATTATTTAACTCCTCAAAAAAAGAGATCAGTCACTAGGAAGCATGGAAAAAATAGAAAACAAACCGAGTGGAAGAGAAAATCAGGGCACGTAGCGGTCCTGGTGGTTGAGCTGTGGCTTTAGCTCATCCAGCTGTTGTCAGAGGTTTAATTTTGTGCAGCTGGGGGTGACCTCAGCACTCATAGAATCCCCTGAGGGCCAGAAACCATAATCTACCAACCCAGAGCCAACAGCTCGAAATGCGTAAATGAAACATCCAAAAACATACACAGATTTCCCACCCCTTCACACACACACACACTCCCACTAACCTCTTTATTTTGTGCATCACAAAAAAAAATGTAGAAACTGTAGAAAGTTAAATGTTCCCCAATAGGATGCTGCACCCCCCCCCCAAGACCCTCCACTGTGTTCTCAGACATATATCCAAAGATGTTGTGCTTATAACTGAGGGGTTCTCCTGATCAATTTATCATAGTCTAAAGACTATGTTAATATATTACAGATGGACCCATTCAAAACAACCTTTCAGTTGGTCTTTATTATTTATTCTGTATGATTTTTCAGTTCCTAGTGTTCCCATTCGGCCTATTTCCAGCGGGCAACTGACAGTGCGGCTTTATCATAGCCCAGAATGGTCGGGAACTGTAGTTTTCCAGAAAATGGATCTTTCCATAATTTGGATCTTCATACCTAAGGTCTACTAGAAAATCATGTAAACATTAAATAAATCCAATAGGCTGGTTTTGCTTCCAGTAAGGATGAATTATATCTTAGTTGGATTCAAGCTACTGTTCTATTTTTAAAGAGAAAAAAGAAAAAAAAATTTGTATGAAATGGAGTCTACGGGAGATCCTGTAATTTGGAGCTTTCTGGATAACGGGGTTTCCAGATAACGAATCCCATACCTGTACCATTATCCTTGCTTTTAATTGCATATATATTTTTCAGGCCCCCTCCTTTCGATCTTCCATTCTGACTCTTCCAAACTGCTGCTGCTTTGCTAGGGAAGTTAAAGGGCACCAACCATAACTAAAATCATTTACTAAGTAAACATACTAGTAAGCTGATAGCAGTTGAAATGCAGCCTGAAAGTTGTAGAATGCATGCAAGTTATTGCAATAGGGCTCTCCATCTCAAACTAAAATCTTAGGGGCAAATTCACTAACCTGTGGAGTAGTGTTAGCTGCTTCGTGCTTTAAAGAATTTGCCCCTCAGGGTGAACTACCTCTTTAAATTTAGAAATAGTGGTTGCTGGGTAGCTTTCCAGCCATGATTAAATGTAGTGGAAAATGTGTCCGAATTGTCTTTGGGGAGGAACAAGGTACAAGTGAATGTCAGCCTCAGCTTTTAGTTTGTGTGCCAGTAAGACTTGGCTTGTCACCTGTTCCATGCAGCCAGAATAAGGTGACTTGCAACTCATGGAATTCAGCAATAAGTTGCTCCTGTCGTGTTTCCAACAAGCACATGTCATTACTGATGATGTGAGTGTTTCCTTTTCTGCCCATCTACACCTTCAAGCTTGACTAAAACCAGAGTCATGATCAGGTGATTAAAGCTACAGCTTTTGCTTAATTTGTATCTATTATTTCCGGATTGCAAGGGAACAATATTCTAATCCTTTTAGTGGTACCAACGAGCTGCACATAGAAGTCTCTAACATAGAAGAAGTAAGATATATGATGGAGATCCTACTTTGTTCGACTTTAAAGGAGAACTAAAGCTTAACTGAAGAAGTAGGGCAGAATTGTTGTTCATTATGTTTTGAGCTTCTGTAACAGCACAAGGCAACTACAGACATTTGGAAGTAAAGATCTGTGTCTCCAAAGATGCCCCAGTAGCTCCCCATCTTCTTTTCTGCTGATTCCCTGCACATGCTCTGTGCTGCTGTCACTGAGCTGACAGTTCCTAAACTCAGGTAAGTGACAGCATTCTCATTCTGTATCAGAATCTAAGAATTAGCCCTGAAGCATCAGCTTCTATGACACACAAAGCTCAATTTCTGTTTGATGATTTCCGACTACCTCTAAGCTTAATTTCTCAACAGCTGCCCAGAGCAAACTGAGCATGTGCAGTGTCACTGACACTCAAAAGATGGCCTAACAAGATCCAACATGGGGAGCTCCTGAGGACACAAACAAAGGGCTGGGACATTAATGTTATAAGGCACTGAACCTTTCTGCTAGTATTGTTTGTTGAGAATTTAAAATCCTAGCCATTACTGTTTTTAGGCATATTTAATAAAATAATTAAAAAAAAAAAACTATAAATTTGCATTACCTGTGAGCACACTTTATATTATATACAGCTATATTACAATGTTAATTTTAAAGAATAACATGATAACTTAATGGCTTTCTTATAGTACTGTACTTAAAGTGATACTGACACTAAAAAAATACTTTTTATAATATGAATGTACATTTTAAGTTGCCTATAGGTCATGTTGATTGTTTTTTGCTGAAAGATTTGTTTTTGTAAGTAATTGTTAGTTGACGTTTCTCAACCTGACTGACTGGACTGTCCCATTTCAGCCTGTCAGTTAGAGTTTCTAATGCTACTAATGGACTCCTGCTGCACAAATATGGCAGCCCCCTAATACAGGGACATAAGGCATCAGACAGCTAAAGTAAAAGCATCAGGCAAATACTTTATGGCAAATTAATAAGTAGCTTTCAAAGTCAATATTATGATAGATGTAAAAAAGAGTTTCATTTCTGGTGTCAGTATCTCTTTAAAGGGGTGGTTCACCTTTAAGTTAACTTTTAGTAAGTTATAGAGTGGTCAATTCTAAGTAACATTTCAATTGGTCTTCATTACTTATTTTCTATAGTTTTTGCATTTTTATTTTGTCTCTTTCCAGCTTTCAAATGGGGGTCACTGGCCCCTTCTGTACGGCTACACATTTATTGTTATGTCTTCTTTTTATTACTCATCTTTCTATTCAGGCCTCTAATATTCATATCCCAATCTCTTATTCAAACACTGCATGGTTGCTAGGGTAATTTGGACCCTAGCAATCAGATTGCTGAAATAGCAATCTGGAGAGTTGTTGAATAAAAAGTGAAATAACTCAGAAACCACAAATAATAAAAATAGAAAACCAAATACAAATTGTCTCTTTACATCATACTTTGGGGCAAATTTACTTAAGGTCGAATATCGAGGGTTAATTAACCCTCGATATTCGACTGTCGAAGTTAAATCCTTCGAATATTGAAGTCGAAGGATTTAGCATTCGATTCGAAGGCTTTAGCATTCGATTGGAAGGATTTTAATCCATTGATCGAACAAAAAAAGATAGCTAAGCCTATGGGGACCTTCCCCATTGACTTCGGTAGCTTTTAGGTGGCGAAATAGGGGGTCGAATTTTTTTTTAAAGAGACAGTACTTCGACTATCGAATGGTCGAACGATTTTTAGTTTGAATCGTTTGATTCTAAGTCGAAGGTCGAATTAGCCCATTCGATGGTCGAAGTAGCCAAAAAAACATCGAAATTTGATGTTTTTTTCCTCTATTCCTTCACTCGAGCTAAGTAAATGGGCCCCTAAAAGTTGACTTGAAGGTGAGCATCCCCTTTAAGACTACTGCTCAACACATTCTCAACATCTTTCATTAGGATCATGTGGCTCCAAATACAGACTTCTGCTGATATGGATTTATTTGGGATTCTCCCACAATTAACTTTGCATGCCGGTCTTTGCATTTTGTGACTTCCACAGTAACTACTTTTGATGTTTAATTTTTAATTGGAGGGAGGTCCCTAATTATAAGTTAATTGATTTTGATTTATCTTAAGGAGAATTGTCTTTTATCTGTTCAATGGTAACCATCTTTTGGACAGAAATTTAGCATGTTGTGCTGTGTCTATTGAAACTTTTTTAGTTATGCTATTTATGGGAAAAATATGATTAGAATGCCCAGATGCTTGTCTTAGGTGGAAGATTTAAGGGGTTGTTTTGTAAGCAAGAGAAACATGCACATCTCTGCTGGTGATGGGTGAATCTGAGCCAGTGGATTTACTATAAAGGAAGCAGACCCTGAAGTTGCAAGGCTCCCGCTATGAACTTTCTGCAGTGGGCAGGCGCAAACAGGCTGGGAGTAGTGATGGGCGAATTTGGGGTGTTTAGCTTCACCTAGAAATTCGGGAATCATCAAAAAATCGTGAAACGGCGAATTTTCACGGCGGCTTCACGAATTTATTCGCCGGTGTCGAATCACGGGAATTTGATGCAAATTCGCGCCAGCCAAATAAATTCACCCATCACTAGCTGGAAGTAGAGGAAAGAGGCGACGGACCCATCCAAAGATTTTTTTTGTGGGAGGGCATAGTTATGTCACTGATCAAGTCTGTTTTGCTTCACTGAAAATTCAGGAAATTGCAAAAATTCACCAAGCACATTTAAGTCAATGGGTGGTTTTTCATGCAACTTTTTCCAAACCACTTTTTTGTGTTGAAACCTGGTGAAAAATGTGGCCCCTTACCCTACTGTGAGCCTCTTTGGTGTTGGAGTTTACATGGCCAGACATGCACATATAGATCTAGGCTGATCACTGGCAAACACACTTGCTACTGTGATTCTGTCCAGAATGGTTCACCAAGGATAGAATTAAAGATTGCTGCATTTTATGACTTTTTTGGATGGCCTTCTTCACTCCCTTGGCTTTCAAGTAACTTGCGTATCTGCAATACATAACAGATTTGTAAACTGTTTGGTCCCGTGCACCTCCTTAGCAACAAATAATGTTGTATTTTTGGCTTGAGATTTTGCTATGGAAGGGATAAAAGAAGTTGTGTTACTTGTTCCTGGTCTTTCCGACCCAATCCAGACATTCCTATATAGGAACTCACACATCTGTCAGATTCAAAATCGTACTTATTGGGAGCTTTATTTATGATATATATATATATATATAACAGCCGAAACGCTAGGGAACGATTTACAATAAAAAGTTTATTTGTTTATTTGTAAGAACCGTGAGTGCAACCTCTTTGATATATAGATAGATATATATATATATATATATATATATATATATATATATATATATATATATATATATATATATAAAACGCTTGGTCGGTGGATGCCTAGGTGCTGGAGCATTATATCAATGCTATCAAAACAACAAACAGTCCACACTCATAGGTCTTTGGTGAAAAAAACAAGTGTAGTTTATGAATAAACTACACTTGTTTTTTTCACCAAAGACCTATGAGTGTGGACTGTTTGTTGTTTTGATATATATATATATCTATATATATCAGTTTTTTTAATAAATACATGTTTTTCATTTTTAAGACCTGTGAGTGCGGATCTTTTCTTGATGGAAATACATATATAATGATGGATCTATACATATATAAAATATAAAATTCCTTCCAAAAATTACTTCTAGGATCTTCAGTATGGGAACTCGTTTTTATGAAATTAAAGGTCTGTTACTCCAGCAGGCTGCTTTTATTCTGGCTTCTTAAAGGATCAAGTACACAGCACATAGATTGCAAATTGCATGTTCCTACACCAGGAATAGACCCTGCAAAGCCTCTCCAGTCTGGGGCCACTAAACAACCGCACAATAAATAATTTCTTTGTGGTAAGGATGTCCAAATCTCAGCCCGGTTGTTGTTGCTCAGTACAAATTCAAGCTAAAGATCACTGAGGCATGCTGGATGCTATTGTTGAACAGCTGGAGGGCTGCAGTAGAACTCAAACCTTGGAGTCCCACAGAAGTCTTTTTTTATATGGAATTGAAGTTCTGTTCTTTCTAAGCAGAAATTATCAAGAAGCAGAGGATCTACAATGGATGTTAAAAACATTTTTTTAACATATTTTCCTTTCTCAATGACTGGACCCTCAACCCAGTATTTAGGAGATTTTCATTGCACACTGACTAACCAGGCTGTGATCCTTCTCCTCTAGTAGTTAATAACTGCAATGTCACTACATCCCTCTATAGAAATCAATTCCATTGCAACAGATATAGGAATTAGGTCAGATGCGCGCTGCCTGGCTGCATGGATTTTAATTTGGTATCCCAATAATGTACAACCGATGCTCCTGTTTAGGAAAATGACATTGTGCAGGGCTGAGCTGATGTCAGCAGGACCAGGCAAGTTGTCTTTATTAAATTGTATGTATATAATAAACTAAATGATGCCCTGTAAAAATAAGCACTGCATCAAAGTAATCAGTGTGCAGCACAGAGCAAGATTTCATTTTGCTGAGCTGTCATTTTTTGGCAGCAGCTTCTATGCAATTTTGGTAAATGAATGCCATAAGTTACGACTCCTATGACAACTGATGAGGGAAAATGTTGGAAGCTAGTGCATGCATGCTTTCAGTACTCAGGCTAGGTTTATAAGCAGCCCCTACTTTGTGGCAACTTGGGGGTTGAGCCAGCTGTGGCTGAACTCTATTCATCCTTGATGAACTTGTTTAACTAGCCCATGGAAGGTTAAAATGGTTGCCTCATTCCTTGTAGTTATGCAAGGAAAAAAACAGCTTGCATCAACTCATTCCAAGGGGTTCAGACATGTTTAACTTACAGTCTCTGCCTGTATTAACATTGTGTACAATTAGTTCTTTATTCAGCACATTTCAGCAAAGGGCAAACTCCACAGAGGACGGCTGAGTAGGTCTCAGATTGCGCTTTGATTATAAATGTGTACTAGTTCAGAGCTAAACATTAACACCAGTGCTCTGTTCAAGTCTTCCAATTTGTCATCGCATATTGCCACATAGTCCCATACACACTTTGCCTTGGAATTGCATGACTAGACAGGGACAACTTAGTAGAGCTTGTAGTTCCATCCTTTTTATTATGATTGGAATTCAAAAAAGTTTTTTTTTGGGGGGGGGGGGGTTGTTTAAAGGGGTGGTTCCCCTTTAAGTTAACTTTTAGTATGTTATAGAATGGCTAAGTCTAAGCAACTTTTAAATTGGCTTTCATTATTCGTTTTTTTTATAGTTTTTGAAATATTTGCCGTCTTCATCCGACTCTTTCCAGCTTTCAATTTGGGGGGGGGTCACTGACCCCTTCTAAAAAAACAAATGCTCTGTAAGGCTCCACATGTATTGTTATTGCTACTTTTTATTACTTATCTTTCTATTCAGGCCCTCTACTAATTACATTTCAGCCTTTTATTCAAAACAATGCCAAAATTCCAATGCCAAAAGTCCAAATTACCCTAGCAACCAGAAATCACAAACTGGAGAGCTTCTGAGTAAAAATCTAAATAAATCAAAAACCGTAAAAATGAAAACCATTGCAGATTGTCTCATTTGAGCAAGCCCTTTGACTATAAATATATAAATGTAGTGCTATGTTAACCATAGGGCCTTATATACCCCATTTTCCTATAACTTGGACTTTGCATTGGTTTGGATAATATCAATTTAAATATAGGGGCTTTATAGATGCTGTGCTTTCACCCTCTGCAACTGAAGGGGAGTTAACTTAAGAGCAACCTATGAGTCTTTTTACCCATGACATATGGGCAATATCAGAAGGTAATACAGGGGACGGTATGATATTGGCAGTGAGTCCTGCTTGATCTTGCAGAAAGAAAACAACATATTATATAAAACTGTGGCACTTCAGGGCTATACCAGCGACCCTAACTCATCTGCCAGTGTTTAATGATATCCCACAATTTGTACCGACAAGCAGAAAACAACCACTGTATTCCATGTCTGACGTAAGCAGGAAAAGAACAATGTGCTTTCTCCTACAAGGGATTAAGGCTTGTTGTCTTTCTATAAATTATGAATTTCTGGCCAAGAGTTATATAAAGCCAAAGGAAGATTTGGGTATTCAAACCACAGAAGACAGATTTCTCTTAATACACATACCATGGGAATGGTTTTGTCCAGGTTCAAGTAAAGTTTATTATTAACTATCTGTTTTTCTGTCCTAGTTAAATTCACGTTAGTTTAAAGCTGATGTGGGCTGAACGTTTTTGGGTAAATACATGCTGCTGCCTGCATTGTTATTTTGTAGAATTAAACAGTGAGATAGTCAGTCCAATAATAATGATACAAAGCCTAGACTTTGGTAATTTACAAGTGAATTTTCATGGTTAAAGGAACGCATTATATGATGGTGTACTTGTATGTATTTACAATTGCCCTTTTTATTAAACCTGGAAATATTTGTTAAGTTTTAAAGGTTGTAGTGTTTCCTTTGTGCCAGGGATAAAGATATAGAATTTATTACGAGGAAAAATCATTCTGCGTCATTTGCTCTCCTTTACTAGTTAATCTATGTAGTTAAAGGGGTTGTTCACCTTTGAGCTAACTTTTGATATGATGTAGAGGGCGATATTCTGAAACAATTTGTAATATGTTTTTATTATGTGTGGTTTCTGAGTCTGGTTCTTAGGGTCCAAATTACCCTAGCAACTATGCTTTGATTTGAATAAGAGACTGGAATATAAATCGGTGAGGCCTGATTAGAAAGATGTGTCATGAACAATAGCAATAATTATACATTTGTAGCTTTACAGAGCATTTATATTTTAGATGGGGTCAGTGACCCCCATTTGAAAGCTGGAAAGAGTCAAAAGAAGAAGGCAAATACTTAAAAAAAAAATCTATACAAAATAACCAATGGAGACCAACTGAAAAGTTGCTTTGCATTGACCATTCTATAACATACCTAAAGTTAACTTTAGGTCAGAGACACACGTGGAGATTCGGGGAGATTTTGTCGCCCAACTAATCTCCCTGAACTCCCTTTCCACTGGCTAGAATCTAAATCGACAGCGGGATGACACTCAGAGCACTTCGTTTTCCAAAGTCACCTGAAGTTTCCTCTTGAGACAACTTCGGGCGACTTCATAAAATGAAGCACTCAGAGTACCATCCCGCCGGTGATTTACATTCTAAAATCTAATAGTGAGATGTACAGTACTGTACCTTGCCAATTGTATGTCCTGAATTTAAGTGGAGGGCAGTCCTTTCCTAGAAGGATGTAGAGTCTGAAGAATATTTGTAGACAAAACTTAGAGGCTTTACTTCCAATGTACTTCCATGTAAGGCTTTGTAAATACAAGATAGATTGATCCAAATTCACTAAAGTGCAAAGTGGTGAACACTTGTGAAAATTCGCCAGCGTTAAGTAAGTTCGATACGTCACCTATTTACTAATGGGCGCTG
The DNA here is from genome assembly GCA_038501925.1 of Xenopus petersii. NCBI lineage: Eukaryota > Metazoa > Chordata > Amphibia > Anura > Pipidae > Xenopus > Xenopus petersii. Next base: position 41,956,916 of record CM076674.1, on the reverse strand, counting down.
TCGAAAATAAGCTAGCCAAGGAGATAGACTCTAGCGCAACTTCGCACTCTAACGCCAGGTGAATTTTCGCCAGGGCTAAAGAACATTACTACGCTAATTCACTAAGAAGTTGATTTTACTGAACGTTACCTCTTAAGCTCCCCATAGACGCGACGATTCTTCTTGCCGAACGACCGATTTTAGTGAAGCCCGACCAATCCTTCGAAATTATCGTGCGGTTAGTGGTATTCGAACGATCGCACATCTTACGATTTTTCGAAATTGATCGGCCAGGTCAAAAAATCTTTGTCTGTCCGAGTGCAATCTATCTATGTTTGCAGGGCCAAGCAGGCAGCTCCCCTTTGTTTTCCTGGCAAATTGGTCTTTTTAGTTGATTGTAAATTCGTACGATCGTTCTGAGAAGATCGTGGTCTCACGATCAGGATCTGATCTTTTAAAAATCTCAACATCTATGGCCAGCTTTACGCCAGACTTGCCTTCGCCAGATCAGACCTTCCAAAGTGCAATAGAGTAGATAGGACTTCAAAATATAAAAAAGTCACATTTTTTCAAAAAACGCTGGTGTCTTTTCCATTTTCATGGGTGATAGGCTGCAAAAGGAGGAAAAAAAATTTCTGCGTACCCTGATTCCCCCCTACTTTTCATAACATATGGCACATAAACTATACAGTGGGCACATGTGTAGGGCAATAAAACATCTCTATTTGCATTTTTTAAGGCTCCCTGCGCTTGTGTAGTTTCATGTATTTGCTGTAACATATATGTCCATTCAAAAATGTCCATCGCTGGTGCAACTCCGCCGATTAGTGAATTTGCCCCATAATGTTGGGCTAGTGCAGCAGGGGATGGGATTTATATAGAACAAATAAATCAAATGGAATATAAAACAAAACAATATAGCAAATTTTAAATGCAGTGAATGAGCTATTATTGGATTTTATGGAAAGATGTTGGCTTAGAAAACCATTTTGGAAAGTAGAAATACTTACAATGGAAATCAAAATTCGAATTCAAATCGTTTGATCGAAAATAGAAATCGTTCGAATCGAACGGTTTTCAAAAAAACCTTTGACTTCTAAAAACTGTCTATAGGTTCTAGGAGGTCCCCATAGGCTAACATAGCAATTCGGCAGGTTTATGGTGCGAAATAGCAAAGTCGAAGTTTTTTAAAGAGACAGTACTTCGAATTTTGAATGGTTGAATAATATAAGTTTTTTCAATCCAAATCGAATTTTGGCCTTAGTTCTCAAAAATGACTTCGAAATGAACTCTCAGGCAAAGCTTCTATTGCCCCATCAATGTATTTTTTTGGTGACAGTACTCCCCTATCTAAGTATATTAAATTACTTTGTAGCCTATCAAACAAGCTTTATATAGCAAGATTAAAAAGCTAGAGTAATTATGGACAAAGGATTTTTTGCCATAATTATCAACAGCGAGTGTAGCATGTAGAAGTAGTTTTAAGTATTTTGTACTTAAGCTAATGTGTGCCATGGAATCCGCCAGTGTTGAGGGGGTGAGACTGACCTTAATGAAAAAAAGTGCTATCATATCCAAAACATGTGTTTTAGTTATTTGTTTTTAAGTGAAATGCCTGTGTTTTGAACACACAGAATGCAATTAGGGCTGCTGCTGATAAAGTGCTCTTGGCTCACTGACAAATCTCAGATATGCCAAGTTTTAATGTTCTGACTATTTAAAGTACAGTATTTCAGTCCATTTCCATTTGGATCAGTTTAAATGAAAGAGTAGGGGTATATATATATATATATATATATATATATATATATATATATATATATATATATATATATATATATACAGTATGCTGACCTTCCCGGTAACCAGGCGCACTGGAATGTCCATTGAAATGGCTCATATGGCTAATTTAGCCTTCAACCTGTGTGTCCTTCAACTGGCAAACTTGGTCCAAGCTTGATAATTTGTCAACCATTAGATACCTATGTATGTATGTATGTATATTTATTTGTATAGCGCTCCTTGAAGGCAATGTATATGCATTTATAAAATAATGGTTTCTTAGTTTGGGCACTAAAATTGGAGTATAAACAAATAGTGTTTAATAGTCTCTATTATTACTTTGCACTCACATTCTTTATTATCATAGTCTCTTCTTTACAATTTATCCCTCCCTTCATTTCTCTTCTTTGTTCTCATAAAGAAATGGCTATAGAGGCATACAATGGCAAATAGATAAATGAGCGGGAGAGCCCACTAAAACTGCCCCTCCAGGATCTATTCTGGCAGTCTGGTAGGCAAGTCTGACACTTTGTGGAAAGAACTCTGGGAAAGAAACCCAGGGTTGGCCCTAAAATTTCCAAGGAATGCCAGCTTTCTGTGCCAGTAGCCTTTCTTTTTACTGACTGGGTTTTCAGTGATCAGATGCCCAACTGCACACCAGTTTCACCCTTATTGGGATTCATACAGAGTTTTCTAATCAGCATAAGCAGAGATAGGGGAATGATTCACTAGAAAAGCATTTTTGTTGGGGAGATACTCTCCACATTCTTATGCAAAGCAAAAGGAATTCTGAAAAAAGCAATTCTCCTAAGATTTCCATTTCCATGGAATAGCCTAGAGACTGAACCATACCTGCCTGTGTTTTAAACCCCATTGAGTTAAGTTTAGCCTCTAGGTTATTCCATACAATTTAAATTTTAGGAGCGATCCTAGGCTTCTTGCATAAGAATGAGAAGCATATCTCCCCAAATTTGGTGTATGTGCAATACCATCTCAAAAGGGACTGTCAAACTTAGATATTGCCCTTTCAGGGATTTTTATTGCTTCCAGCCTTCTCCTGGGCTCCACAAACATCTCTGTAGGACATCATTATGTCAATATACAGAACGTCACCTCCACAATCATGTTGTCTAACATTATTGTGCCATGAATTGTCATTCCTTCATTTTACTTAGGGTTTGGGAAATAGACAAGCATAGAAACATTTGCCAATGGGATGAGTGCAATATCCTTTAAAGGTTGTGCTGCCAATAATCGTAGGACCATAGGGGTGTCATATTTATTCTCCATGTCAATAGCAAGAAATGTTCCCAGATTTTGAACATATACTATAGGTTCAACTATTCTCAAAATGGCAGGAGAACTCATTCTACTCTTTAATTCGTATCCATACTAAGCATTTAAATACCCATCTGGTTGTTAGGTTCACTGACTATGGCTTTTCTCCACCATAACTCTCTGGTAGTGTCCAGATCCCTGAAATGTTGGAGGACATGTCTTGCTCACTTGACCAAATTTTCATTACAATCTATTTCATGTGCTATCACGCATGACTTTGGTGTAAAGAAGGGTTTTGAAATGGCTGTAAAATCCTTAATGTTACCTTTATTTATACACATACCAAAATGCAGAATATTATTCTGTTCAATGAAAAAAAAAAGAATAAGACATTTTCACCTCCCCATCAGCTAAATGAACAGAGACCCTCCAATGCCTATACACTTACATATTTCCATAAGGAGCACAAACAGTGCTGAGAACTGTTTTACACCAGAAACAGGTTGTAGCAGTTGCAACAGTGCAATATATGTATGAACGTCTATGGTTGCTCACCAGTGCCACCTTTTTGCCCATGTTTAGACTTAGCTGCCATACCATGATAATGCAGCTGCCCCAACACTGGAAAAGCATTGAGACATGAGCTGATTGTGGCTAAATTTTGGTGGACCATGGTTACAACCATACCTTTAGCCAGGGTTTTAGCACAGTTTTGCTACTTAAGGATAATTATCCTTAACCATTCAAAGCAGTCTAGACATCTAAGATTGTAGCTAGCGAGGGAAGACAGAATAAATAATGACAATAAGAAAATGAAAATTCTGTGAAAATGAACATAATAACCTTAAGCATTTTGTTTTGGGAAAAATTATTATCAGAAACCATTTGAGAGATGTTATTAATGGGAAGTCCATTTTACTATCCTAATACATTCCTATGTAATTATGCTCCCTCAAGAGATCTACAGCTCAACATTATTGCGCCTACTAAAAGGAGGGGACATGACCCTGTGACACAAGTTACTCATTGCTCCACTGGAGCATTCCTATGGACTTAGAGGCATTGCTAATAACAGCTTGTATAGTGTGTACACAAACAGCACCTGTAAATGGGGAGGGCGACCAGTTATGTTCACGTTTATAGGCCATCTGCCTTTGGCATATCACTAAACTAACTATAGTGAATGCTGAACCCTTGATCCAGATTACTGTGATTATTGTCATGTACAGCAGCCATAACATTGGAGAGTAAAAGTACAGTAAGGTTTTATTTGTGTTTGGAAGTAAGTCAAATGTTCACTTTAACCTTTATAGTACTGGGGAGTGATTCAGGCAGTAGGTATAAAAAAAAAAAAAAAAACTGATTTATACATGGGGTGGAGCATCCTAGTCCTTTGCCATAAGGAAAATAAGGTGAAAATTGTTTCATGTGGGGTCCAACCTGCAGCAAAGGGTAAGGTCACACATAGCGAATTGTCCCCTTTCTGCTCTTATTCGACCCCTGCAGCTCCATCAACAAGCCCAGAGTTGGTCTGTGTGCAGATACAAGGCGCAGATTCACTTTCCTCCACCATGGAAAATCTGCTATTTGTGCCCTTGGCCTAAAATTTAATGTAAGGTCAGGTTGCACACCCATGTATGGAATGTTACCAGTTTACAAGGCGGTATCTACCATAAACGAGATGCCGTGCCTATGGCTGCAGCTTTAAGGGAATGGTCCTTGAGTGCCTTTACAGCAAAAAACAAATCCCCCCAAAAAAGAAATTCTCCCCGCCGCTGCTCCGGCAGCGGAGGAGCGGGTAATGTGGGAGGTGGGAACCTGGATGGCCGCAAAGTGATAGTGGCATGTATACGTGGTGGTAAGTGACATAATGCACGTGTCTTACATCACTTCTTCCATGAACATGAACTATGTCACTTCCTGCGCATACACATTGGTGCTTGGTGGGTGCACTGGGGACCAATGCCTAGGACAGCATGGGACCAAAATGCAGTGCTGCCAGTTTACCTGTATTAATTAATAAGCATTTGAACACAGAACTCAGTAAAGCCCATACCAGGCAGAAGGCTACCGTATACAGCTGGGGAATGTGGACATTACATTACTGCTCAATGGAGGTGCTACCTCCTCTTGGACAGCTTCTCATAAATATAATCAATATCAGTGGCACACTAAGGCCATACAGTAAATTAAGAGAAAAACTAAACTAAATCTGTATTTTATGTACAGGGGCCTCCGGGGTAATACACAAACATAACAACCAGGACAGTTACTCTCCTGAATGCTAATCCATACGCAAAAATAACATAATTCACCAACCATGGCACGTCCAATGCCTTATAGCCCTACAGCCATAAAACCATAGTGTAGAAAATCACCTTGCAGAGCAGCCCACACTGAAAAGGTTAATGCACTTGAGTCTAAATCCCTCTCTTGTTCTATGGAAAAGATGTTGTAAGCTTACGAAGAAGAAGAAGAAGGGCGTGGTGGGATTTGATTTAATTACCATTCCCAGAAATATTTCCAGATAGACTGATGATTATTAAATGTAGAATGTAATAGTGATCAGAGCCTGGGTGTATTAGTGAGGTGTTTTGGATATACTATACCTATTATATTATCTCATTGGGATCGCATCCTCGGTAATAATTCCCATCTGCAACTCTGGCTCACTCACTTTACTACTTAGTCATCTCTTTGTGGAGGTTTTTTTATTGTGAAAAAAACCCACATAATGTAGCTAATATCGTATTTAAAGGAAACTAAACCCTTCTATAAAAATATCCCAATGTTTCATACAAATACGGGATAATCCTATATTTTTATTTACTGGCCCATTTACCTGGGGGGTCTTTAACCTCTGATATAACTCACTGTGGTCTGGGCTTGTGTATAAATATCAAAGTGGGACTGGGCCAGCAGGGCCCCACTGACCCAGACCCGCTCCCCACAGTACCTGTGGGCACTGCCACCCCCTATCCCCAATTTGTCCAAAGATACAGGCTTTGCATATACACACACAAGTGGTGACATCTGGTTTGCCATGCAGGGGATTTTTTTGAGACTGGGATAGGGGTCGCTGAGGAGGCAGTCCTGGTGGGCCCCGTATACCCCAGTCCAACACTGAGAGACCCATGACCAATATAGGAAAAGGATAGGGTGCAGGAGTAAGCAACTAGGGAAAGTATATTAAAGGTAAACTAGCGCTGTTATATCCTGCTGAGTAGCAGATATCCCATACTTGTCAATTATTTTTTATTTTTTTTTTATTTTCCATATTGTTCTAATTTTTGCACTACAGCAGCAGCTTTACTAGACCCAAGGCACAAAGGAGCTCATAAAGTAGGGTTACTGCCAGGCCAGAAATGATCTGTGGATTATGGCAAATGCCAGAGGAGCTGCTGTGAGATGCCATAGACTGTCACTATTTATTGGACTGGTGGTGGAAATACCAGGGACTATTTTAAATCTCAGGACCTGGATACTGCCCACTCCCTCTATGTGGGAATATTTACCAGAGTGTGAAGTTTCTCTTCTTCTAACTCTGCCAAAGTTTGTCTCAAATGTCAGGTGTATTCTTACAAGTCATCTCATATTTAGTAAAAATTGAGAGTAACGTGGAAAAACTTCTATTCACTAGTGTGTTCTTTCCATACAACTTTGATAATGAAAGAATTTATACCATAAAGAAATGTGTATACTGTCTGTGGGATATACAGTATATAATTATAATAGTATTTTGCCAACCTAAATCTGGATGCATTTCTCGTAGTTAAAATGTGCTCTCTGTAAATTGGCAGATATTGACAGTTTTGCATAAATGTTCCCAAATGCAAACATAATTTTCCGTACTCCAAATCTGAACTTTTGACCCTTTCTAAATATACCCCTATGGAAGAGCGCAGTTATAGGGTTACTTAAAATAAAATTCGCTATTTTTTTTAAAATCACTGCCACAAAAGCAGGGTCTTTCTGTATTAAAGGACTTTAAAAATCCATATGCATACCTTTTGTTTGAATTGTGTCAAAAGTGGTTTATTAAGCCCATATACATCAAAAAAGGGCAACGTTTCGGACCCCTCCGGGCCCTTTTATCAAGTTCAGTTAAATACTGCATCTAGATACAAAATAACGATTTACTAGAATATTAGTGCTGCAGCCCTTATTATAATGATTTCTCTTTACATTGCTCCTTAAATGACGCATTTAGTTATTGTCCCTCTAACGTGAGTGCAGATTTGATAGCACAGTTTGTCACAGCGCAGTCTAGATATTAAAGGGACAGCAAGACCAAACACAAATTATTTTCATAGAAAAGATTAATTACATATCACATCTATAAAGTTTTCTGTATCTTCACATATTACAAGTGATTTTGGCTCTTACTGTATGTCCTGTTCTCCAGCAAGTTGGATCATATGATCCTGTAAAGTAATGTAATTTGCAATTTTCTATAGCAGGACACAACAAGGCCAATTTAACCTGCTGATTCCAGAGCTGCAAGCGGTAACGATGAATTCCACCAATTGTAGAAATATAATTGTGTAGATCAGTGAATGGTGCAACCTGCTGTTTCATACACATTTGTGTTTTTTGTGTTATTGCCCCATTAATAAAAAAGTCCAAGATTAGCTATTGTCTGACATTACTTTTGTATGTGGTAGTGAATAACAGAAATAGAGTTAAGACAAATGTCTTTTCGCAGTGTTCTGGATAATGCCCAGCCCTTGCTGGAAAGTTCCTAAATCTCCATTTCCCTAAGTGGCTGTTGTGCTTTTAGCAAGCTAATGGAAACTGGCTCACAGTGCAATGTGATTCCAGTCATTTTTCTATCTGTGCGCAATGCAGGAGTGAGAAACTATGATGGGAGCAATGGGTGAGGCTGCCTCGGGGATGTCCGGCCTGCAACCTTCCCGCTGTCGTTCATTTACAATGATTAGCATTAGCTGTCAGGGGTTTGTGGGAGTTGTAGTTCAAAAACAGCTGGAGGTTGAATATTCTCTTTGTCTTAAAGAAGACATATTGTGTAAAAAACAAGAACATACCAGTGTACCAGTTATACTCATTTAGATATAGAAGAATTGTGCTTAAAAAAAGTAGTGTTTCAGACTGATTTATTGAATATTTCTGCAAAAACCCTAATAATCCCTCCCTTCCACTTCCTGCTCCCTGAATTCCCAGGCTGTGCAGGGGAGCCGCAGCAGTAGCATCAATCCAAATGCCTTCTGTACATTAGAAGGAAGGAAAATGGTTATAAGACTATATTATAATGGTTATAAGATTATATTATAATGATTATAAGGGGCCATTTAATTATCCAACAAGTTCTAAAGCACAAAGGGGTATAAGAGCACATCACTTAGCCTTACATAGATTGTGTCAGAGTTAGGTGCAGACAGTGTTGGACTGAGACACCAGGGGCCCACCCAAAAACTTAGACCAGGGGCCCACCAGGGCCCACTCTCAGTACTTTTATTATTCATCTCCTCACTGAACTGCTATTCTCCTAGTCTCTATTCTTTACATATTATAATCTATTATTTCATCTTTTAGCCTCTTTGTTCTCAAAGAAATAGGAAACGACCATGAAATATGCCAAATCTTTAGCAGCACAAGGGCCCCATAACACCTGGGCCCCTGTGAGTTTTCCTGGTATCCGGGTGGGCCAGTCCGACACTGAGTGACTTAACCCGTTCCCTATGTCAGAACACCGTTGCACTTTTCTGCTTCTTAACTTGCCCACCTGAATGATTCCTACATGCCTCCCTTCATCCACCGTGCAGCTGGCACTGTATTCATGGGGGAAGTGGCAGGTCTCTGCTCTCCATTTCATGGCAATTCATAAAGAGCAGTGTGGAAATTGTAAATAAATGGTTGATTGGTTAATTTTGTCCCCTTTGCACACTGCATTCTGTTTCATAAATGACCCCTGTAGTGTGGAGATAAGTGCACATAAGAGTAAATATGGACTAAACGAATCAAGCTAAATAGCATTTTTGGCCCAGACCCAGTCTAGTGCTCGCAGCTTACAGGCCAGAAAAGAAAAGGGTATCAAATAACATGACATGCACCAAAGCCAGACAAAAACCTGTTATGGAAATACTAAGCAAGCACTATTCATCTTTTCAGTACGGTGTTAAACACCAGAAAAACCAAGCACAATATCACCTGCTCTTGATTTATATTTGGGCTTGTATTCATAAAAGGCCAAACTGACCTGAGCCTGACAGATTTCATAAAAATGCAATTACCTGTTAATAACACTAAGGAGTGTTTAACATGATCAACAGAAACAGGGGAATAGAGACTATGCCAAAATAAAAATACATTTCAATCACTCACTCCTAGTGAAAAATTCCAAATTCATTTTGCCAAAAACAAATTCTTCCATTGATCATAGTACTGCATGTAAAGGATTTTGCTATCTCTTAATCTGACAACACATTTTTAGTGATGGTCGAAATACTGTATATTTGCCAGGCGTGACTCTGCATCGAATTTCCAGGTTTCGCCACCGGCGAATAAATTCACGAAACCGCCTTGAAAATTCGTCGGCGTCAAACAATTTAGACATCAACATTATTCGGACGCCCATTGACTTTAACACCGGCGTCAAAATTGACACAAGCATCAAAATCGCCCATCACTACACATTTGTATTGAAATGCTGGTTACAATTCTCTGGGACCTTGGGATATGCTGTTTTGCTGTCATTGAAATTCTGGGGCAACTGAAGGCATCATAAATTGACTTGTTATAGCAGAATTTGGCCAGCAGCTTTATAAATAAAATAGTTCTGAAAAAAACACAAATTCAGGCCTAACTATTGCCCATGGATTAAGTGGAGAGTTTCTGTTTATATCATACTCTTTGCCATTGTAAATCTCTGCTGGATAATAATGGATTTGTGAAAGTTTTCTCACCGCCTTCTCTCTCTCATTTTGGAACTTATATTCTTAAAGCCTCTTATGGGTCCTAGTGATATAACTAAATGGTGCCTGGGTAAGCAAATAATAGCAACATTCTGTATATGATTTATAAGCAAAGCCAAGAGTGTGTGTTCTTGCTGGAAAATATAAAATCCATCTTGGATTTAAACATCAGGTGTGCAATGTAATTGGTTCTAGAATACTTCCATGGATTTTATAGCAACAAAAACACAAGCTTCTCTACTGTATTACTTTCTGGAGCATTCCTGAGTTCAGACTTAACAATAGCTGAATTTAGTGCATCATTTCATTTTCATGCACTTTCAGAAGACCTGAGTGCTTATCTGTCTTCCTCTCCTAACAGGAAATCCTATTGATAGCTCCAAAAACAATGTTCCTCCGCAGCCCGCATCCCGGCTGGCTGTAACCAGAATGTGTTTTGCAAAAACCCACAGATAACAGAGAGTGTTAGATCACTTTGTACCTCTTGGCCCAAGCCCATGCTTTCTGTGCCCACTCTCTGCTATCACAAATTATGTGCATATGAAAGAGGATTCTGCTCTCGGTTGAGTTGCATTCTTCAAGATGATCTGCATCCACAAGACTTTCAATACAATATTTTCATTTTCACTATTTTTTATTTTCTTACCATGAGTTAAGGTTTTTGTCTAGTAATTTGCCAATGTTGGGTACACAGGATAGTTATACTCATAGGTGTATTTTACAATAATATCTGTCTACTTTACACATGTGTAAGCAAATCTCCAGGCTGGGTTGCATTGTAGAGAATGTTCATATATGTTTAGCATATAATTACATAAAATTATACACCTAGTGAGAGGAAAAAAATCAAGACATTTTTGCGTGAAAACTATTTTTATTTGAATTAACAGCACGTGTAAACTCTTAGTGATTTGGATAAGCAGGGAGAATGGCAAGACATGTTTCATATTGTTACATACTGTAGTAGTTGAGCTCACAAGACGGCATGTCAACCAAGTTCAACATTTTGCCAAGTAAATGCTGCTTGACATCTATTTGATTCACAGGCAAACTGCCTCCAATTTAAGGGCAGGGCCCGGTTTGGCCTGCAACTACCGCTGCTCCCTAACTAGCACTTCTGAATGATGCCTCCTGGCCTCCCCCTCTTGTCCCATTAAGTAGTCTCCCTACTTTAAATGCATTACCTTACTCAACAATGTAATATTACATCTACATCTCATCTGGATTGATCTATTTGTTCTGTGTAGTTTTGTGTGATAGGCAAACATAAATACATTTTTGATGCCCCCTCCATATCACAGATACACAGATTAAATAAAGATGAACCCAATGCAAAACCCAGTGGCACACGTGTTAGAACCCTAATCCAATGAAAGAATGTACAATTTTCAACTATCCCTGTAAAATACCCTTTAGTCAAGTCTCCATTCATGTAAAACCAGTCACCATCCAGACCAGACCTAATTTTAGAAATAAAAAACAGCATTCTTGTGGCACACAGGGCTTATTTACGACTGCAAGTGCAGGTACTGGCATCAAAATGAGCTCCTCCATATAGTTGCACTCAGTGTGGCTCAGTTCTTTCTGTCTTCCATTCTGAATCAGACACTGCTGTGACTATTAGCATTGGGGAACTCTGGAGCTACTGCCGCCTCCTGACCAGGCAGTGCCATGGTTCCAACAGCATCTTGTGCCAATTGCCGCAGCACAGTTTCATCAAACGAATAGGGTGCACACATCACCCTCATGCTGAACACTGCAAATGATGCCAGACAGACTTTGAAAATATTTGTCACAACTCTGCCTGATTTGCAATGAAGCACATGTACAGTGACCTTAATTTCTCTGTGCCGGATGCAGCGCATTAGGTTCAGTAACCTTTTGCAAACAGAATGATACTGGAATTCTGGGAAAAAACACTGCATTTTGGGAAAAACATTACAGTGTGCCTATTGATGCAGCGGAATCCTGGAGCCACCTTGTCATTATGTCAGTGGTTATAGTAATGCACTGGGCAAAACAAACTTTATATACTTATAATACACAAAAGCCATGAATATCCTTGTGAATTATATCCTTATAAATGGTGCTTAGTGATGTCATTAGTTATAATATGAGCATAGTGATGTTATTTCTGTCACATGACTCACTGAAACGTGTGTATAATAATAAATAAAGTACCCCCTGTTGCAAATATGAGGAAATAGAAGTCACCTCGGAGTTCCATGACCTGTATAAAAACACTTGGCCTTCATACTCGTGCTTTTATATGGTCATGGAATTCCTCTGTAACTTATAATAGCCTTTACAATAAGGAGTACTTTCAGCTGTTGTCAAAGTTTATCTTCTAGCTCCCCAGACAGCTTTTAGTCATCGGTGGTTTATGGGATTTGTACTTCAACAAGAATGCTTAGGCCATAGACTAGGCTGTTATACAGTATTGTGTTATCGTCACCACCTTGTCCTACCTGCTAACCCCCCACTTCTCCTACCTACCTCTAACTTCTGCTTTGTACAGCCCTGCTATGAGCAGTTTCCCCTATAGGAGCACAAAAACACGTATTTACCCAATATTAGTAGAGAGAGAGATTAGCAAATATGGTTTCATCCCAGTTGTCACATAGGAAGTAAGGGAAGTTATCCTTAATGGCTAACAAGCTGCTATTTTACAAAAGGCTTGAATTCATTATTACATAATCAGATATTTATAAGAAGGGTAAACAAAGTAACGAAGGCCCAAATGCATAATGCCTGAAGCCTTAGAATTTGAATAAATGGATGCTAAAGATTAAAATATTTATCCAAATTGTAAACAAAGTCATTCAAGCTTGCAAGTATATTGAGAAAGAAAGAAAACTGCTTACAACTGTAGCAGGAGCACAAAGTTCAAACAAGGAATGAGTTCAGGCTGTGCTTTATATGCAACATGTGCCTTTGGGCTCACTGACAGGACAGCTGGCTAGTGACCTTACTGACCATACTCAAACAACAGCTCCTCATTCCATACATATGGGGATATGTGAGCAGAACGATAGGTAAAATGGATGAAAAACAAACCTCATAATCAAGTCTTGGTTCTTCCATATGATTTTATACTGTATATATATCCAACTAGAGAGAGAAAGAAAAAAAATCAAGACATATTTGCTTGAAAACAATTGCACAGAAGAGATAACGGGGCAGATTTACTAAAGGATGAAGTGGGCTTTTCTACCGGCAATTTGCCAAAATGACAATTCGCAGGGACATTGCCAATTTAGAAGAGGACAGTACACTAGCAAAAAAGCTCAGAGCTAGAGACGTTGTTTCACCATGCAAACTTTCACTCATTACTCTGCAAATTTATCAAATAGTGAATCTTTTTCGCTAGATTCTGTTTCGCCAGGTTATATATTGATCCATGTCCTACTTTTCCGTAGCAAACCCATAGGGCAATGCAGAGAGGCGGGTGGTCACTAATGTCTCCTGCCTAAATTGTGCCTCGCTAACTGTTATTCATGAGATGAAGTTAGTAAGTCAGTTCTAACATCATAAGACATTCATATGCTCAAGAAATTAATTTTCCGCTGACTGTAGCCAGATGGACCAAATAAACAGCAGGTGGCACTGTTGTTATTAGCAGTTTCAAATCTGGAGGTGGCGGTAGTTTCAAGGTTCCTCTGCATCAACTGCTCGGATTCGGAAGAGCCCGCTTTGACCTTTAATGAACAGGGTTTAACACACAACTGACTTCTGTGAAATTTCCAGGAAAGCTACAGTACTAGTGGATGTAAATGACCCCTATTGTCACCTGGAAATTACAGAGGATATTCTGGCAGCTCTCACTTTCAAGATGTGGTGTATTTTGCCAATTTCTGGAATGTGATAGCATTCTTAAGTCTGTAAAGTGCCCAGTTCTGCTTCTCTCACAATCATTGTTATATACAGTTTTCTTGTAAGTCAGGAACATATAGCAGGTCACCCCTCCAGCTGGAAAAGGTAAAAGAATTAACAAAGTGGGGGTCTCATTAGCAGTCATAATAGACAAATCAGTTCTATAATGTTTTCTGGTGGTGTAATTTTAAACTCTAGTTTGTCCTTATGGACATCTGTGATTTGGAGCACTATAGTTGTTACAAATAGAGAATTGTTTTTCATCTTTTATGAGAATAGCGTTTACTGTAGATGCTAGTTTGTATGTATATATATATATATATATATATATATATATATATATATATATATAGGGTTGTCTGCGCATCAGCTTTTCAGTACTCACACATTTGATAATTATTAAGGATGGCCTAACAATGACAGCCAAAAGAATGACAAAAGAAATACATTTCCTTTTATAAAGCAAAACACAGTGCACAAAGTGTTTCCATTGCATTGTAACTTGTAACAGTTGGTGAAGTGACATGTTGCTCTGGCTATCAATGATACCTAACAAGCTGCGGCGTAACTACTGAAGATGCTGGGGTACAATTGCTCCCAGGCCTGCACCCCCTTGGGGCCCAATGGAGCAGCTCTAAATGCAATCATAGGAGGTAGGGCAGAGAATATATTTTAGGCACATTCACCAGGAGTGTGCTGGCTTCCGATTCTGAAAGAGATGGGGTCTAGCTTGGGCAGGCCTGGGTAGTACAAATTGTGCAGCCAGCCCACCCGTTGCTAGGTATGCCATTGCTAACAAGACATGGATCCATTGCATTTTTGTACTAAGCAACCATTACTTAGGTGGTTATTTATCAAAAGTGGAGTTTTAGAGGTTTGTGAGGTTTTTTATACCTCGAATGTTTTCTGATTTATGAGAAAACTAGTATGGGAAAAACTCAAATCAGTGAATTCGGGGTGAAAAACTTGAATACTCAAATTGATCGAGTTGTTGGTGGAAAAAACCCTCAAATCACTCGAATCAAACTTTTTGAGTTAACCCTACTGACTTTTACATGATCTCAACAGGTTTTAGCTGGAGTATTTTCAGATTTGAGCTGTTTCCAGCTTCAGGGTATAATAAATTTTAAAAATACCCAAAAATGTGAGTTTTGCCTGAAAAATACCCTACAAAACTCGGATTTTTCAGGTAAAAAAACATCTTGACCTTTAATAAATAACCCCCTTAGTGATTGACCTGTTTAATATGATTTTTAATAAATGAAGCTCTATTTAGGGTAGATTGAAATCTGCCTCAGACACATATTAACAGCTTTGGGAGGGCCACTTTGATTATTCTGGAACCTAAAGCAGCAAAGCTTAGACACCTCCACCCCCCATTTCCACCCACAACCTGTCCCCCTGCCGCTGAATAAGGTGGGAAGCTATTGCATTTTTACATGGCCATCATGGCAGAAATGCACTTGGGCAGATCTACAGTATAATAAAAATAACAAGGCTATAGGGGTCATTCAATACTGAAATGGCTGATTTATGGCCACTAAATTGGGTGCAGGCAGTTTTGTCAGAAGGCAATTCATTTACTTCTCTATAGTTGCTCTAGGCACCGCTTCCTTGTCCTGCCTCTTGTTCCAAATTAAGCGCAAGTACATCTATTTAAGCAGGGGAGCCCTGGAGCTACCTCCACCTCTGAATGTGTGTCTGGAGCTTAAAGGGTTACAGCTATTTTTAATTGCAAGTTTTGAGGTTTAAGGTGGCCATAGACGCACAGATAATATCATACAAAATTAATTTTCATACAATATTCGGTGCGTGTATGGTGGGAAAAGAACAAACCAATATTGGCAGAAGACTTGGATATCGGTCGGCTTGTAGATCGGGATGGATGGAAAATTTTAATTGGGTGCCAAACATCGGCCATTGTTAGTGCGGAATCATCAGATACAGGTATAATTCTATTGTTTGTAACTGTATATCTACCTGCATATCTGACGATATCTTTCAAATGATCTTTCTTGGAAAGATCTTTTCCAAGAAAGATCGTAATTATTACGTCTATGTCCACCTTAAGAGAGTTATTAATCAAGGTCCGAATTTATCTCAATATCGGCTGCTACAAACGCCGATCTAACCCGCACGGGGTTTTAACGCTTATTTATTATTACATTTTCCTGAAAATTTGCTTTGCGGGAAAAGCTCAGATTTTTACGATTTTGTTCATGAATTTTCACCCGGAAGCTCCGAAAACATTGTGAAATTTCCCGAAACCCCTGACACAACCGAAAATCAATGGGACTGTTCCCATTGACTTTTATGCAACCTCGACAGGTTTGAGATGCCGTGTTTTTATATTCTGGCTTTTTAGCCCTCGGGGTTTAATAAATTCCAAAAAATTTGTTATTTTTTTTAAAAGTCCGGTTTTATTAAAAAATTCACAATTTTTTCGGCTTTCGGGGAATTTCGGGTATTTGGAGCTTATTAAATAACCCCTAAGTGTCATAGTTGTCTATCTCTGCTTACTAAATCATTTGTGTTCTTTCATTATTTCTTAAAGATAACTGTGTTATGCTGGCTGGGGTTAAATTGGAAAAAAAACACTTACGCCTAACCTCCCCATATTATAAGCATCTTAGCAGAGGGTGTAATTGTGCCTGAAAGTTACTGCGCTAACTAGTAGCTCTGAAAATAAACATGTAAGTGTGTTTCCGTTATCAAGCTCTATCAGCAATGTGTGAATATAAACTCATGTTCCCTTTGGGGATAGTGAGCTAAGGATAGCTAGCAGCACAACCCCATTAATTAAAATGAACATTTTCAGACACAGTCTCCAAGGTCAAAATCTTCTCACGCGGGAATCAAACTATTCTCTGAATTTAAGTTTGTTGTTGCAACTAATTAAAGTACTTTTCCTCCCAGATGTACTGGAATAAATCAACAGAGATTTCACTGGCTGGGTACCCAGAAGCATGTATATATTTCATTATTGAGCTAAACCGGTGACTTTTATTTCTGCTTTTTTGTATACGTTTGATAAAGGAAACTTCTGCTGTAGACTTAAATAGCTATTCCCTGTGTCTACTGAGTTTTTCCCTTCCTTACCAATAATGATTTTGTTTTTGATGGCTGTAGGCTGAAAAATGTGACATGTAGGTCTTTATCTTGTGTTACTCTCTTAGCCTCATAAAACACTCCCGCAGGATGTGCCTAACAGCTTCAAGCTGCACTACGTTCACAAGGGACCAGTGTGAATGCACTAGAAGACTCACACTTTCTTGCCACATGTGACTACTTTTCCGCTGCCTTGACCTTTCCATCTTTTTTTTCCTGGAGGGCTTGAGCATTGTACAATGTCTCACTTAAATGCTTCCCTTAGCTGACCTGACAATTAGAAAACATTTTACCTCTTGTTAGAAAGCCAAGGGTGAGTTACTAGCTCCATTAGAAATTAAGTAATCCCATTTCCAACACATGCTTTAGAAATTAGACTCACGCTCACAACAGCACATGCCCGGTCAACGTTGAAAAATGCTCTTGTTTTTTAACAAATATAAATGTTAATGTCTTAATTAAATGTATTTAAACTAATCTGAGGTTAATAGGAGAGGTCAGTTTTTTTCTCATAAATTATTTAAATACATCGTTAGAAAGAAGTCATTTGTCCAGAAGTTTGCATATCAATTTCTTGGCAGACTCATCTTAAGATTTATCATTATACAATGTAAACATGATTTAAGATTGTTTATTGACTTCTGCTACCAGAAAGTCCAAGCAGAAACAGCAAGTCAAAGCAAGTCAAATCACTCTTGGAGGTGTTTGCTGGTGATACTTTTGGTGATTGCAGTCATCTAAAAATTGTTTTATTTTTCCAGTTAAAGTCATGAAAGAACATCACATTTTTTTTTGGCACATAACCAATCATAAAGAATTTAAGAGGTGCTTTTATTTGCCTAATAAAATTCAAAATGTATAAACTATTTCTGGTGACTAGATGGGTTATAATGTATATAATAATTTTGACAGATCTGGTATATTTATAAAAGTGCAAATAGCAGAAGTTGTTAAGAATTATTGCTTATTCAACTACACCCTTTTGTCCAGGGATGGAAGTAGGGGTAGACAGCAAAGGCATGTGCTTAGGGCATACTGGTGGGTGGGCTCTAGGATACCCCTCCGGACCTGTGCATTCAGGAGCGATGAGGGAGCTGGTGATTGGGATTGTAGATGAGATGGGGGAGGTGGCGAGAGCAAGGAGGAGAGAACGATGACCCTTAGCTTTTGTCCCAGCTCTGCTTTTGCCATTGTTTTGAATGGTCTACTTGGAGTATCAAGGGTATCAGTAGGAAATACTGTTCTACTAAAGTACATCTATTCTAATAAAGTACTCCCCACGAAACAAAGTTGTAACTTTATTAGTTATCACTGCTATTGGAACTTCACATGATGTCTGCTACAGTTTATAATCATCATTTATTTGCGCATCAATTTTCTTATACCTTGTATGTCACCCGAATGTACAAATTACTATCATTTTGGCTATATTAGCGTCCCTCTGGCTTGGGGCTAATAATGAGTAACTGAAGCAAAAGTAGGTTCCATAAACCTTACAGACTGACAACTCTTTTGGAGTAATATTAAATAGTGGGAAAATGATTGGATGATTTATTGGATGACCCTATATTAATACCAGAAAGAGCTACAGCATTTATTTTAGCTGGTATCATTCTATAGTCCTATATTGACAGAATTTTTAATGAAGCCACAGCAGGCAAGTGTTTCCTACTAAAATGCTGATTTCATATATAATAATTGCTAAGCCTGAAAAAGACTCATTGTTATTACTACCAACCAATCTAAATATCTAAAGATCTACAGTGAATATTTCCTTAATGGGCTCCAAAAAATGCAGCCATCAGTTATCAAGTTGGATGGATAAAAATCTGCCAGGTTCCGGATGCTACCAGTTTTACTGATCTCATTCAGATGGTGCAGGTTCATCAAATTCCTTTTCTAGTACTGTCCCTAGACACAGAGAAAGTGTGCAACAGGGTATACGCTTCCACAAAGGTGAATGAGGATTTGTATCAAAGTCATTTTCTATCAACACGAATGGGTCTTGGAGCCATTAGTGATAAGGGATGTATAAAATACTGATACATAGTATACAGCTTTATACATTATTATTTTTTCAGCAAGCCCAAGTAAGACTGTCAGCATTATTTAATATGAATATATTAAATATATGTATATAGCATATGCATATATTAAATATATGTGTATAGCATATACATATGGGCAAAACTAATATTACAGGCTAAAGAAAACCATAACCCAGGCCATAGTGATTGGGACTGATTTATCTGAAAATACAATACTGGAGAGAGATCCAATAAGTTTGTACTCGGCCATCTAGCTCTAATAACCTGCATTTTAACATCATTAAAATGGCTAAAGAAAACCATAACCCAGGCCATAGTGATTGGGACTGATTTATCTGAAAATACAATACTGGAGAGAGATCCAATAAGTTTGTACTCGGCCATCTAGCTCTAATAACCTGCATTTTAACATCATTTATTTTATTAAAAATAAGGACATGATAGGTAGGAAACTCTTTTTTTGGTCTTGGGCAGAAGGAATAAATGCAATAAAGGCACTAATAGTGACTTCCCCTGAAATAATGGGAATTTTCTGTAATAACCTGCAGGTCATTTTGAAAAGGGAAGAAAACTGTTACATTGGTGGAATCTTTATCCAGACCGAGTGGGCAAGGTGTTTATTAACAGCCAGTGCTGGAGAGGATGTGGCAATACAAAGATGTTTTACATACAGTATCTGGTAGGATTGTCCTATTCTACAATCTAAGCAACCAATTCCCTCTATAAGAGGCTACAAAAATATTGATATATCGCACAACTAGTTAAAGTCTCTCTCTATCTAATGTCTAAGAACATTAAGGGGGTTATTTACTAAAATCCGAATTTATCTTATTGTCCCAATAGAAAATAGCTTGACCAAACTCCCATGCATGACTTTGCCTTATTTATTGATAAATTAACTTGTTTTAATCGGTAAAAAACTTGAAAAAATCAAGAGGAAACCCAAATTGTACGATTTTTTCAGGCTTTTCTCACGAAAAACTTGATTTTTTTCAGTTTTTGCCCAAAAACCACTAAAGAGTTGGATTTTCGTGCTAAACCCACCAAAAACCACAATAACTTCCGTTTGGGATAGCTGCCTCTCCCATTGACTCATACAAGACCTCGACAGGTCTGAGATGGCGGATTTACGGATTATGGCTTTTTGCATTTTTTAAAAAAAAAAAAATTCCTAGAAAAAAATTTAATTTTGCCAGACCACAAAAATGCACGGTTTACTAAATAACCCCCTTTGGTAACTTCAGTTTGGGATAGGTGCCTCTCCCATGGACTTATACAGGACCTCGACAGGTCTGGGATGGCATAATAATAATAATAAATCTCGAAAATATTAAACCTTGAAAATTTGAGCCCAACCAGAAAAATTTGAGGTTTAATAAATAACCCCCTAAATGTAATGGATGCAAGAAGAAAACTTTAGTAAGTGTTTAGAGACATGGAAACCATTTGGGGACATTTCTTAAAATAAACAGGACCCCACTGTGAATCATCCAAAATATTGTATCTCTGTGCAAGCTACTTCTATTCTATAGGAATAATTGAATAATTGAATTATTCATTATGTCTCTAAAGCATTCCTTCTTCAAGGTCACCATAGGATGACCACTATCATTAGCTCCTACCACCTTCCCTTCTCTCCCCTCTCCTATCTTACCCTTAGTCTGTGAGATTAATCAGAAAGAAAGGAAAAAGATACTGGAACTAGGACTTGTATTTTCACCATGGGTAAAAACAGCACACATTCTACTTATGTGAAATGATAAGCAAATTTTGATTGGTTTCAGATCCGGATGTCATCTTTTTGAAACCATAAACAGGGATTTTCGACGTAATGAAATATCAGTGTGAGAGAGGTATGCTTGGTTCTGTCACTTGGGTCTGTGACTTTAAGTCCGAATTCACCTCAATATTTTCAGCTACAAACTCAGATCAAATCCGATCTTTTTTTTACACTTATTTATTATTACATTTTCTCGAAAATTTGCTTTGTAGTTAGAAATCTGTTTTTTTCCGATTTTCACGATTTTTTCAGATTTTCACCTGAAAATTCTGAAAACTTTGGGGTATTGCACGAAACCCAGCAGACATCAAAAAATCATTGGGACTTTTCCCATTAACTTATATGCAACCTCGACAGGTCTGAGATGCTGGATTTTCAGATACGGACTTTTCCATCCTCTGGGTTTAATAAATTATAAAAAGTAATGTAAATAACCCTCTAAGACTTAGGGGCATATTTATCAAGGGTCGAATTTCGAATTGAAAAAACTTTGAAATTCGAATTCAAAAAGACCAACCGAAATTAAGTAGAAGGGTTTTTTTTGGTCGAATAGGTCCATAATCGGCTGAATTTGAATTGTACGAATCGAAGGAATAGCGCAATAAATCAAATCCAATTTGAAGTTTTCCCCAAAAAACCTTTGATTTTTCCACCAATTGACTCCAAATGGGTTCTAGGAGGTCCCCCATAGGCTAAAACAGCAATTGATGGCGAATGGTTGAAGTCGAATTTTTAAAGAGACAATACATGATAAATATCGGTATAAGGTTTCGGAATCGTAGTGGGCAATAATTTTCACTATGCTTCATACAATTTAGAGGTCCAAGATATAATGTTCAATGCTGTAGCAATATGATGAAAATATGATAAAATGATAATTGCAAAGTGATGCTTTTGCCCAAACATTTGTACAACAGCCCCATAGTCTTTAAGCATGGCTCAGCATGAAGCATTCTACAGTGGGGTTGGTGAGTGTAGCTTAACCCTCCATCATTATTTTTCTTTTGGTGCAACTTATCCAAACAACCCCCTCCCCAGTTCATACATACATATACTTTCAGTCCATCATGTTTGTAGTGGTGAGCATCAAATTCAACCAAGTGAAATAACCTAGCTGCAGAGAAACAATGATGTGTGAGTATGCTGTGGGTTATTGAGTACGCTTATCTTGTATAATTGTGTTCCAGCCAATTACAGAACCTAATAATTAAAGCCTAACTTTATGTCAACAGGTTTATCTAAATGACCGAACAGTACATTAGCCAAGAACCGAACATCTTAACTTTTTAATCTTGGGTTATGACGAACAACTGACAATTTTCCTTTTGTTGCTAAGATGTACCAACAATAAATCCATTTTCCACGTATGACAAATTATCGCTCAGCTTACCCGATTGTTTATACAGCTTCTAATGTAGTGCACTAATTAATGACAACCCCCCAAACAATAGATGTACTTTCCAATTATCTGTAGAACTGAGAAAATAAAAAAGCTAAAAATAACATGCTGCAGCCTGGCAGTAAATAGTTTAGATAATGGTGTCATTGTATAACATACCTGTCTTATGTCATCTCATTTAATAGATATTTCCTTTAGATCCTGCCAGAAACACAGGCCAGTCAATCACCAACACAAATTCATTTATCACAGAGATTCATTTACTGGAGCTCCTCAGTGGCAACCTTGTATTCATGCAATAAAATGATGGTAATGCTACCTGGGATGGGGGGGGGGCAAGGATGAGTGAACGAAATCTGAGTTTTCATGAGTGAAAAAAATGTTTGCAAATCTGTGCTAGAGTTTCACCTGAAGAAAATCCTACTGTGCACCAGGAACTCCTAATAGTGTTTACAATCACAGCAACCTCTGATTCTCTGTTTCTCTCCTGATAACATTGCACATCTTTCTGGTAGCAAATTCTTGATACTTGACAGAGTGAAAGAGAGAGAAACTGTTAGAAAACGGTTCTGTTT
The DNA here is from genome assembly GCA_038501925.1 of Xenopus petersii. Classification (NCBI taxonomy): domain Eukaryota; kingdom Metazoa; phylum Chordata; class Amphibia; order Anura; family Pipidae; genus Xenopus; species Xenopus petersii. The sequence goes on along the minus strand of CM076674.1, from coordinate 41,934,162 downwards.
CAGTACTGGGAAGAGGGATTGAATTTGAGATATGAGACTAAGGGGCAGATTTACTAAGCTCGAGTGAATCCTCGAAGTTAAAAAAACTTTGAATTTCGAAGTAATTTTTTTGGATACTTCGACCATCTAATATGATACTATGGGGTATATTTATCAAAGAGTGAAGTTAATAGTGAAGTTCCGCCACTAGAGTGAAATTCCTTCATTTTCCATTCATTTCTATGGGATTTTTATAGGCGTGAACTTTCACTTCACCCATTGATAAATATGCCTTTCAAAATCCCATAGAAATGAATTGAGAGCTGCGGAATTTCACTTTAGCGGCGGAACTTCACTCTTTGATAAATTTACCCCTATGACTTCGGATTTACTTTGACTTCGATTCGAAGTAAAAAATCTTTCAAATATTCGACCATTCGATAATCGAAGTACTGTCTCTTAAAAAAACACTTTGTTCGATTCGAACTATTTAATCGTTCAATATAACGATTTCTATTCGATCGTTCCATCGATCGAATACGCTTTAAATCCTTCGACTTCGATATTCGAAGTCGAAGGATTTCAATTCGAGGGTCAACTTTCGACGTTTTTTTAACTTCGAAATTTGACCCTTAGTAAATCTGCCCCTGAGTGTAAGTGGATGCATGATAGGGAACAAACATGGGTCATTACAATAATAAATACGAATAAATACAAAGTACAGTTGCATTAAGAGCTAAGTGTTAAAGATACAAGAGGAAATAGGTCCCTGCCCCATAGAGCTTACAATCTACATGGGGGTAATTTACAGGCACAAACAGGAGGATATTAGGTGCTGCAGGTTACAGTTGTTGAGACTGCACTATAAGTGCCAGAACTGGGTCAGGTGTTATGCAAATGCTCCAGGAGGTAGTCTTTGAGTTTAGTTCGGAAGAGACTAAGGGCAAGGCCAGACGTGGCTTTTTTAAAAAAGTTCTGTCTGGTGTAAATATGCATAAACTGCACCACCACTGAAACTAATGGAAAACGCACTATGGCAATTCTCACAGGGAGCGATTGCAAGGTGAAATCCACCACGGGACACCAGTTTTTTTTTTTTAGCAGAAACGCCAATACATCAAAAAACTACTGAATCAATAGACTCTGTTGGATCTGCAAGTTTGAAACCACACTTTTTGGAAATACGCAGCGTATTTTCAATATGGCATTCTTGCGAGATAAATTACGCAGATATGGTTTTACGGCCGGTGACGTAATTACGTTGTGTATTGATGACCATTCCTGCTCCATTTTGCATGTAGATAGTTTTTCTATTTCTAAATAGCTTTTCTATTTTCTATTTCCAGCCAGGGAATTATGAGGAACAAGAACAATGTGAAGTGCATGTTGGGAAACCTATGTGCTGAAAAACCCTTGAAAAACACATATTGACGGTCGCGTGTGGTTTCAGGGGTGTATTGATGCCCGACTGAGCTTTTTTAAAAATGCAATGTAAAAATGTCAAGTCTGGCCTTGCCCTAAGGGAGTGTTCTCTCTTGAGCAATTAAGGAATGGCATTCCATGTGTAAGGAGAAGTAAGAGAGAAAGGTTTAAGGCAGGAAACCGCAGTATTAGTTGGGGGTACGACCATGTGGTTGCACTGAGAGGACAAGAGGAGATGGCCAGGAACATATGGAGACACAAGACAAAAGATGTAGTGGGGTGCAGAGGCATGTAGGGCCTTGAAGGTTATCAGAAGGAGTTTATAAGAAGTTATTCGTTTTATTATTAGTTTAAGCCATGATAAGGACTCATAGAGGGGCTTGTTCTCTCTTGGATGAGAGGAGGAAAAATCGGGCAGCAGTATTTAATATAGGTTGTAGTGGGGAGAGATGGGATTTAGGGAGGCCAGTTAGTAGAAGGTTACAGTAGTCTAGGCAGGATAGGATGAGAGCATGCATGAGCGTCTTAGCTGTTACTTGTTAAAGAAAGGGATGGATTTTGAAAATACTATGTAAGAAAAAGTGAGATATTTTGACAGTGGTGTTAATATGGTCAGAGAAGGCGATAGAGGAGTCAAAGATTACCCACAAACAACTTGCTGAGTTGACAGGGTTAATGAGCATGCCATCACTAGAGATAGTAAATAGGGGCGTAAAGACAGGTTTAGGTGGAAAGAGTATTAGTTTAGTTTAAGGTGGCGCTGTTTTATCCAGTTGGAGATTGTTAGGAGGCAGATTTGAGCCAGTTTCAGCTTTTAATGAAAGGGTTGAGAAATAAATTTGGATGATATTAGCATACAGATATTTAAAGCCAAATGAGAAGACGAGATCTCCCAGCACACACAGATGCTTCAAAATACTGCAACAGTTGTTCTTAATAACATTGCGTCTTTATTCAAATATCAATTAAAAATGACTGTCAGGGGTCAGACATGTTTTATGCTCACACACTTCCTCAGTGACTGCTCTTTAAGTGGAGTTTGCTTTGGTTCCTGACTTTGATACCCGTTGAGGCATTTTTGATCTATGAAGTAATTTAAGCTTATTATTAGCTACTCGTATCTTACTCGCGCTCTCAGTGTTTTTTCTTGCTTACTTATCATATTTTTATTTCTGCAAATAAAAAAAATATCAGCTGACGCCCACCCATTTCTATTCTCAGCAGTAGTGAGAAAACATACATTTCTCAATTGTTCTAGAATACACGTATGGTACACAGATGTAACCACAGTGTTGGCCTAATTAATGCAGAAAAATGTAATATCTTTTGCACATCTCTCATGTTTAGAGGCTCCATCTGGTGGGCCGGCAAGGATTAACCGCATTTAGCAAATGAATAAGATGCAATACAATGTCTGGATTTTGCGTATTCAAAGCATGTTGTATCCTATATAATAAAAAAGGAAGATAAAGTAAATATTATGCTCAAAGTAGGTAACTAGAGGTATTAGAAATATTTCAGCTACTGTATAAAGATATGGGATCAGCATGCACATTGATTGATTTGAATTTGTCATTGTCCCGCCTTTGCTATCCATGACAAATATGGAGCCAGTAAGAGTAACGCAAGTCCAGTGAGTGCATCTTGTTTTCCTGCATTGCCCTTCCAAAACTAAAGCATAATAACGGGCAATGGGGGGGTGTTGACTTAGGTGCAGTTTTCACAAGTGTGCTGTGCATATTGATAGTGATGGGTGAATAAATTCAGCAGGCACGAATTTGCAGAGAATTCCTGCGTTTCGCCGCCGGCGAATAAATTTGCGACAAAAATTCGCCAGTGAAAATTCGCCTGCTTGAAAACGTTCAAATTGCTCGAAAAGGTTTGAATTGCTTTCACAAATTTTTCGTGAAAACGGCTGAATTTCTGCGAAACGGGAGAGATTCACCCATCACTGCATATTGATGCAGCCTGCAACAGATTTCTCTGCATCAATGAGTTCACTGGTACGACTAGGCAGGCGAATGTTTAGACACAAGAAATGTAATAAATGTGAAGTGGCTGCATACAAATTCCAATAGGAAAATTTAATGTTTAGGAGTTCATTTTAATGTTTTAGAGTATGAAAATAATTCTAAATAGTAAAATAATAAGTTAAAAAGGCAATAGTGTCCTTTTATTTCCATTTACAGAGCTGAAAGAAAGGTCTCATTCCCTTGGTTCCACGCTGACTATTGAGAACATGCATACTTGCTTGATATTTATATCAGTGCTGCATCATCTTTGAAGTGAAATAGACATAATGTAATAATGCCTTTTTTGCTCTTTAATTTCCAGGCTGTACATCTCTGGTCCTAAGCAGTGAGCGACCAAGTTTCCATACGTTCTGGAGAGCATACGGGGCTACAACTCTAAAAGGATTTATGACAATTCCAGAGGACACGGTATGTTCTGTGTAAGCTGTTGCTCGTGTCCATGTTCATTTTATGGAAATAATGTTTCCATGGTGATAACGCTGATAATAATATGTCAGTCAGACCATTAAGGAATGTATAATATTGGATTCATTTACATTTATTACGGTAAATGGATTATCTCAAACTTCCCATCACAACAATGCATGGTACAGTATTGAACTATAAGGTGAGAGCACAATATTATGCAGTTTTATTTGCCTTGCCCTATACTCCCTTATTGGTCTAGGTGTCATGTCAAATTGAGTACAGCTATCAAACAGGTTGGATAGACTTGTGTGAAGCAGCAGCATGCAGCACACTGAGAGCCAGAGTTGTCCTTTTATTTTTGAGTGCATCCTAACCATCTGCCTAATAAATGCAACTATTTATTTTACGTTTAATGATTTGTTCCAAGTCATAAGAAAATTGTTGCAATTTAAAGAGCCGATTATTGATTCAGATGAGTGTTAGAGTACAGTGCTACTGCTAAGCTCTAACACTTTAGAGAGCAGAATGGTGTCTGACTGCGTACTGATCAATACTAAGCAATGAGGATGAAATGAAGATAAAAATTGGCCCTTCACACTCAAACAACAGAAAAATGTTAGTAGTCATGTATAGATGATACTTAATTGATAGGTGAAAGGTACAGTTCAAAGCAGTTTTAAAGGGTAGACCACCCCAAACCTTTAACCAAATGTGCTCTAGGTGTTCTGCAGAAAACTTTGTGTTTTTTCATGAACCCTTCTGCCCCTGAACTCTGCAAAAATGGCAGCCTATAACTAGACACATAAAGAGGATTCTCTAGAAGTTGCCTACTTTATATACACCCACCCTTTATATACATCCTTCCTACATTATATACACCCTCCTATTTCTGTTGCTTATAAATGGCAGTTTGTTTTTTTTTTTTAAAATAAAAAAAACCTTAAGGCAGTGTGATCTATATTATAATTATAAATTATTATTAGTGATGGGCGAATTTATTTGGCAGGCGCAAATTCGCAGCGAATTTCTGCGTTTCGCCGCTGGAGAATAAATTCGCAAAATTGACGTAAAAATTTGCCAGTGAAAATTCGCCAACAGCAAAATATTTTTGACGCCTGCGACAATTCTAGGCGCCCATTAAAGGGTGTCAGAATTGTCGCCAGCCTCAGAATAGTCGCCAATTTTTTGCGAATTTCGAGAGAAATTCTCAAATTTTTCAGCGAAACGGGAGAAATTCACCCATCATTAATTATATTATACATTGATATAATACATCACAAAAAAATATACACTGTTACTTTCATAACATGCGGTATTTCATCACTGTAACAGGTAAAAGGAAATACCTGCCCTGTAGAGCTTCCAATTATAGGGGCAGATTTATCAAGGGTCAAATTTCCAAGTTGAAAATACTTCGAAATTCAACCATCGAATTTAAATACTTCGAATATCGGATTTGAAGTTTTTACAGAGAATTTGTCAATCGATCGATCAAATTAAAATCGTTTAATCGAACAAACGATTCAATCCTTCAAATCGAACGATACAAAGGATTTCAGTGTTCGATCGAAGGATTTTAATTTGATGTGTAAAAAAAGTTTGTAAAAGGTCTCCATAGGCTAACATAGCAATTTGGCAGGTTTAATTTGGTGAAGTATTGAAGTCAAAGTTTTTTTTAAAGAGACAGTACTTCTATTATCAAATGGTCGAAGTATCCAAAAAATTACTTTCGAATTTTTTTACTTCGAAAACTCCCTCGAATTCACTTCGACCCTTGATAAATCTGCCCCTAAGTGAACAATTTTGATGTTCAGTGGGAAAATATTAAGGCCCCTCTCCTTGTTTAGTTAATTGCTATAATAAGATAAAAAATGCATTGATATTTATGATATGCTTACTGGCAAACATTCACAAATAAACTTTTGTTTCATTCCATTTAAAACTTTATATGCGAATGTACCATTGCTATTCACAGTATCCACAGAAAGGGAACTCTACATAAAGTCTCTGTTATGATAGTAAGATTTTCTAATAGCATTAACATGATGAAATGTCCAACAATCTGCCTTTAGGCCACTGATTAACATTCCAGCATTCCACAACATCTAATTTGACGCCATAAGGTATCTCTGGGTCGATAACTGAGGCAATGGCAGATAAGGGACCTTTCTGTAATTTGGATCACCATACCAATCATTCAAATATTAAATATGCCAAATATTATTGTTTTGCCACCAATACAGATTCAAGCAGCTTAGCTAGAATCAACACAAGTACTGTCTTATTATTACAAAGAAAAAATAAATATTTATAAACTAGAAGTATTTGCTTTAAATGGTATCTATGGGAAATGGACCTGTAATTTGCAGCTTTCTGGATAATGGGTTTACATACAAGGGATCCGATACCACTGAACTCATCAGTCAGTCTGCTACAATGGTTACAGAAGGATGGCAACTGTTGCACCCTAGGCAAGTGTTGTGTATTGTTGAAACGAGGAAATGAATCAATTCTAAGCTTTCAGTTTCCCAGTCTTTTGTCTTGAGCAGAATGATATCAATCAGGTCTGACTGCATTGTGTGCATCACGTAGTCTTTCAGGGGACCAAAGACTAGTTATTTATAACTTAGAAAAAGTCATTTATATTTAGTGAATGGCAGTCTCTGCTACATGTTCTTATGCTGTCATGGAGTACAGGCCGTATTTATTTTGGTTTATCATAGAAGAAAATGCTTGTGGGCACAGGAGTGATGTGTCCTGCAGAAGAAGAATGAGTAATATGTTCAAGATGGTTGTAATAAAAATGAGCAGACATGGAATCACAGCTCACAGAAAATAAATCAGGAAGGACAAAGTCTAAGAGATGACTTCATGTTTTTATTTCATTTTATATTTCTAACCATTTCCCTTTCAAGAAAAAGTCGACGTTTTTCATCTCTTATCGAGCTCCTTTATCTCTCAGCAATTCACAGAGTCTTGCACTCCTCCGCCCCCTCCCCCAAGAACTCCTTTGTGTTTCACACTACTATGGGGTCCGTCTGCTTAAACCAGCGCTGTTTGTTTTCGGATGGCAGGCGCGACAGAGGGGCACTTCCTGTGCAAGCAGGAAGCAGCCATTTCCCGTCGGTTTCCTGTTTCTATGACAACTAGGCCTCATGCATCAGGAAACTTTGACCCTGTTCAGTTGGTTGGATTTTGAGAGGAACATTTTTGGGAAGGCATTGATCATTTTACAATATTCTTTCTTTAATTGTAGTTCTTTTTTTTTCTTTGGAAACTTTAATCAAAGCAGAACAGAAAGCTCAAATTTAACAAAAATATGATGTTGGCCTTGGTGTCTGGTTTTGCTCTAATTGTATAAATATTTTCATGTAATTGAACTTGGGAGGAGGGAGAGTTTTTTTTTAATTTTTTTGCCTGCTACATTTTCAGAAGATTATTGCCTGACTAGTGCTAATGCTTTCATGTGATTCTCATACGGCACAACGGAGGCCAGTTTCTGGCATTTTCGATCTTGCGCCTTTGTCCTTAGAAATGCCAGGAGGTCTTGTGGTTTTACAGAATAATATTTCAGAATACTTTTGTTATGACTTTACACTGTGGGGCAGATTTATCATAGGTCGAGGTGAATTTTCGAATGAAAAAAATTCGAATTTCAGACTATTTTTTGTGTACTTCGAGTAGGGAATAGTCCAAATTCGATTCGAATTTGAAAAAAATATGAATATCGAAATGTATCATGTACTGTCTCTCGCCATCTAAAACCTGACAAATTGCTATTTTAGCTTATGGGGGACCTCCTAGAACCTATTTGGAGTCAATTGGTGGACTTTGAAAAATCAAAGTTTTTTTTGGGAAAATTTTTGAATCGAATTCGATCGAATGCGCTATTCCTTCAATTCGTACGATTCTAATTCAGCCGAGTACGCACCTATTCTATAGAAAAAGGACCTATTCGACCAAAAAAAAATTTGCCTTAATTTTGGTTGGTATTTTTGAATTAGAATTTCAACGTTTTTTCAATTCGACCCTTGATAAATATGCCCCTGTGGCTTTATTCAACCCCCTTTTTAAGTTTAATTGTTTGTTGGTGCTGTGTGTGTGTGACACAGGGTATTTTCACTCTGGTGCATAAACCTGCTTTGCACATGAAACACAAATCAAACAATAAAACCACAAAGCCAATATCACTTATATTCACCGGTTGCTGTGTTGCTGAATACTTTGTCAAATTTGCACAGGTGTGGGGAAACTGGTATGTTTCTTCCTCTTTTTATACTTTATTCAGTAATGTGATATGCTGAGATATAACTGCAGCTATGTAACTGCACACCATCGGCCTGCCATCTTTTACTGCAGGTAACAATAGTAAAAGGAAAAGCGCTATAATGAACATTTTCCTGTACATCCATTATCTGAAAACGCGTTATCCAGAAAGTCCCAAATAACAGGAATGCCATAGAATCCGATAATAATTTTTTAAAAATTATTTACTTTTTCTCTGTTATAATAAAACAGTACTTTGTACTGGATCCTAACTAAAATATAATTAATCCTTATTGGAGGCAAAACAATACTATTGTTTTAAATTAGTGCTGAAATAATTTTTTCAATAGACTAAAGGTGTGGTGATCCAAATTACTGAAAGACCCCTTATTTAGAAAATCCCAGGTCTCAAGCATTCTGGATAACATGTCCCATACCTGTTTTGCATAACTGCAGATTGTTTCAGTAGTATATGGAATATGTCCATATCCAAAGCCCACACTAAAGTGATGGACAGTGGAGGTAAGTGTCGCGATGCCTGTATTTTTATTTTGAGATTAGCATTAGACAGTTGTCTAACTGGATACATTACTAATAAAAATAAGAGCCAGTGAATGTGCATTGAACAATCTCCCCTTTTGTTTGTCACCATGAAAAGTGAATCCTGAAATGACTGCCGAGAGGTCTGCCATGAGGCAAAGTATGATAAAAATAAGGCTGATGGAACCACTGCTCTGTCTGCATTTTTTTTTGCAGGAGGAGAGAAGTGGATCTGCTTCCTTCCCCAGCTCCACTGATCTGCAATGAAAAGTACAGCTTCCGCTTGCGTGCAGGCATACACAGTGGAGGTCAACCTAAAAACTCAAAAGCAGGTATTTTTGGTCTCCACTAATCTCTGTGCGCACTCAAGCAGAAGCTTGGGAAGGGAACAGATTATTATTTCAGCCTGCAAAAAAACCTGCAGGCTGAGAGCAGCGGAGCCATCACTCAATGTGCTCTGGCCTTTAGGCCTTTTTTTTTTTTTTGCAAAGTTTGTGCACCCAGCATATCAGCTCATGGTGCAAGTCCTTTATTGAATGTCCTTTTGACTGGTTAGTTGTGCAATAATATTGGGCCATATTGTGTTCAGTGAGAAAACATTATCTCACAATTTATCATGTGAACACTCGTGGACAAGATTCAGTTTAAGTAGAAAAATCTTTTTCCTAATTCAGTTCCAGTTTTTTCCCCATAGACTTCAATAGCATTTTCACATGATAAACCATGAGATAAGTTTTTCAGAATTGAATTGAATCTCAAATTGAAACTTTGCACGTGTTCACCCTTGTTCGCATTGAGTTGAATCTGGCCTATTGCAAGGCCCCGCCTTACAGTGTAGTGCTCTGCACATTTTTATTCCTAATCATGAATTTAGAAACCAGGACCAAAGGCTCAATAATATATTCTGATGACTTCTTCATGCTGTCATCAATAAAGACAACGGTGTACAAGTCCCTCTGCATGGCTGCTTCTTGGAAAAGCCAGAGAAGATTACCCTTGCATTATTTGCCTTAGAGAACATTAACTTCAGTATAGTTGTATCAAATTTTATATAAACACTGGGCAAATCTGCACCTGGGCAGTAACCCATAGCAACCAATCAAATATTTGCTTTCATTGTTCAACCTGCCTGTAAAAAGACAGTCACTGATTGGTTTCTATGGGTTACTGCCCATGTGCACATTTCCCCAGTGTTTATAAATGAGCCCCAGTGTCTATTAATCCTGAATGCCCACATGGTGGTCTTCCAGCATTTGTTTATCTTCAGTGTCCTGCAACCCCCTTAGAACTATAGTCTGAAGATTATGATACAGTTCAACGGCAGCTACAGGACTATGTATTGGACCCACCTACTTTAATTAGACCCTAGCCTTCTGTATTCCTGCAATGTCTAGCAACATTCCATATGTATCTGCTCCATGTCAACTGTCAGCCTTTTGGAATCAGAATGAGGTTTTGCATTGGCAATGGAACTGAATGGACCAATCAGAACATTTTATCCTCACACTGACCAGAATTTCACAGGAGGAAAGAATCTGTAAACATCTTTGCAATCATAGAATATGTGTAAAATGTATGCCTATAGAGTGAAGCATACAGAAACTTGTAAAATAAATATAAGCTATGAATAACCTGTGCAATATGCCCTTTAAACAGTTCTTAGTGATGTCATCAGTTATACTGTAACTTGTTCAGTGATGTCAGTTGTCACATGACTCATTCAAGCTTGTATCACACGATACTGCAATCACGTGTATAAAAAGCCAAAACAGGGGAACATGATATCCTTTACAGTTTGCTAGAAATGTGTTTGTATGCATTACTGAAACCAGTGCTTACATTACATAAAAGGAATCATTCATTCTCTGATTCCACTGGTTAGTGCCGTCTGAGGCTAGATTTTCCTCAGATAAACCAAATCCTTCCCAGGGTTTTTGTGGGATATCCCTCTTTAAGAGATTGTTGTCCACAGACATTTATGAGGTCACCGCTCTAAAGCATGCAGCCAGGGTTAACGTTACTGACAGTTGGGAATCACAGGGAGGAGAAATATGCGGAACACTGCCAAGTTCTGGTGATTGCAAACCACGATGGGATCCATCCAACGGAAATGAGTGCAATGCCAAAAATGTCTCCCACACAGAGATTCAATTTTAGAAATGTGCAGCGCACCAAAAAAAAATGATTAAACATGTGGAATATTTGTGTGTTTCTCTGTATGAAGAAACCATGTTGTGGCATAAGGTTACAGGTTAACCCAAGGTGGATAAAAAAACAGTTAGCACAGGGTTTAGCTAGTGATTTATCTCGTTGATTTCTTTCGTCATTTTCAACTGGCGAGAATATAAAGTAGCCTTTTTATTAGTAACACTAGGGCTTATTTACAAAAACTCTTTAAGGGCTCTTACAGACGAGCGTTTTTACCAGCGTTTTTTCTGCGTTCAGCCGCAGGGGAGCGCAGGAATAGATGCATTACATTTTTTTCCAATGGGGCTGTACTCACACAGGCGCGTGTAGGCGCCGAACGCAGGTTGAGACACAACATGCTGCATTTTTCCTGCGTTCGGCGCCTACACGCGCCTGTGTGAGTACAGCCCCATTGGAAAAAATGTAATGCGTCTATTCCTGCGCTCCCCTGCGGCTGAACGCAGAAAAACAGAACGCAGGGAAGCGCAGGTAAAAACACTCGTCTGTAAGAGCCCTTAAGCTGCAAATTGCACAAAAAGGGCCGAAAGGTATGGGCACAAATTCTCAATGTGTGGGACCTAAGGGGTGTAGATTCACCTTAGACTTGCAGCATTATCACTTGTAAAGGCCACTAATTGCCCCTTAAAGGAAATAATAAACCCTCAATAAGTGATTGGCTGAAAAATTATTTTGTGAGAAAAGGAATGTCTTGTGAAGTTAGTGAGCTGAGAAGAGTCATCTGATGTTTCTCTGGTCAACTCTAAGCAGATCAACAGTGGCAAGTAGTTTCTCATTTCACTAAACTCATGTTCATCTCGTGTAACTGTAGCCAATCACCCAAAATGACCAGAAGGTGTTCATTTTTAAGAGACTCAATCATAATAGACTCAATCTAAAAACAAAATAACGGCAATTATTCCATTACTGTATTGATTCTATTTGTAAGTCTGCAGTAGGACTCAGTTAACACAGCCCTTGTCTACCTGCATTACATTTTGATCTTTGCTGAGAAGAATCATTGTTCCTGGAACATGGCCTAAAATATGACTGATAGCTTCCTACCAGAAACATGTATGAATAAGTGTCAGCTCACATATTCACAAGTGAACCTCACTTGATGCAATTTCCCAATAGCATTTGCCAGTTGGAGCAAGGTTCATTGGAAAATTGCTGGCATCCTACATTCAGTCAAGTGCCATGTCCTCATAGAACAATAACAGCCACAAATACAATTGGCAGACACAGGTTTTTCCAGTAAAGTACATTAAAGGGGAACTAAAGTCTAAAATAGAATAATGCTAGAAATGCTATATTTTGTATACTAAATATAAACATGAATTTACTGCACCAGAAACTCAATTAAACAAATGGTTTATGCTTTCAAAGTTGGCCGCAGGGGGCTGTCATCTTGTAACTTTGTTAAACATATTTGCAATACCAAGACCATGCACATGCTCAGTGTGGTCTGGGCTTCTGTTGGAAGGGTTAAGCTTAGGGATCGTCATAAATTATCAAAACAGCAAAAGTCAAATAACATCTGCCATAGAAGCAAGATATAGCAAGACTGATTAATAATCAGAATATGCAGACTGCCCTGGTTCTGCGGACACGAATCTCTACACAGTCGCCGGCTGCTCTACAGGGAAACAAATAAAGCTGTTTGAGTTCTGGGAAATAAGGTGGTGGGGCTCCCCCTGCCATTTGAAAGTATGATTGTTTCCCTGCATAGCAGCTAGGGATCGTCTGAAGCTTCCCTCAGCAGTCAGAGCAAGTAAAACGAAGGGGGGATTTCACTGCATAGTCAGGTTTATTATAAAATCGGTACACATTTTTTGTTATTTGAAGTATATTGGAGATAGATTTTATTTTTTGCCTTTACATCCCCTTTAAGTCACCACCTTCACAGTTAAATACTTACTGTACCTTCCATACACACCAGACACCTTCCACATTGCAGTATTGCCCCTCTTTCCCCATTTCAGTAAACGTTTTGGCTGTCATTTTATTATATCTCTGTTTCTCCCCATTCAGATTAAGTGATTTCGCTGGTTACCATGGGAAGATTGACTTGTCATAACACCAGATTGTGACCTTATACTGCTCATGCGGAGGAAACCATTGCTCACTATCACTGTAGGCAGCAGAGATACTTGAGCCAAAGGAAATAAAGCAGATAACATTAGGTACACAGAAACGGAAGAGCTTTGTGACACATGCTGTCTATTTACTTTCACCTGCAATGCAGAACAACTGAATGGCTTGAAATGGAACATGCAGTAGGCAGAGTTTCTGGAAAAGCATTGACGGGAGTTTGTGCTGGACCAAACCACAATGTGGGTGGAAGGGAAATAGATGCATTGTTGTCTAGACCATAAGAACTAGGTGCATGTAGAGAATAGATAGTCCTTCAAATGCAGGAGGTTTGAGGGCCCCACATGTAGGGCCGCCATTAGAAATCATGGGGCCCTGTACAACAACATTTTTGGGGCCCCCTGGGCCCTGCCCACCCTGGTGCCCTGCCCCAGACCCCGCCCACTCCACATCACAGTTAAAAGACCACACAGACATCAGTTATAAGTTTAAAAACAAAAACAAGTAAAAAAAATTGGGGCCCCAAAAAAATATTTCTAAAAAAAACATTGGCGCCAGGGCCCCCCCTTACAAGTTAAAAAAAATTGGTGCCCCAAAATATATTTTTTAAAAAAACATTGGTGGCAGGGGCCTATAGAATACTAAAATAATACATTGGTGGCCAGGGGATTAAAAAAACCCACAAATTGGTGTTCAGTAGAATTGAACTCATGGCTTCAGGACTTCAACTTCGCCTCCTTTCGTGACTTTGGGTCTTTTTGCCGCTTCAGGACTTCAATTTTGGCTGTTTTCGTGACTTTGGGTCTTTTTGGCGCTTCAGGACTTAAATTTCGTCTTTTTTTGTGACTTCGGGTCTTTTCGCCGATTTAGAACTTCGGCTATTTTCGTGGCTTCGGGTCTTTTCACTGCTTTGGAGTTCGGCTTTTCGGCACTTCCGCATTTTCGGCTGTTCGGGATTCAAAAATGGCCGCAAATCTTCGGCGCTTGCAAAAGGGGGGCCCTGCTCTTGCGGGACACTTGTCCCCCCTGTCCCCCCCTGATGGCGCCCCTGCCCACATGAGAGAGGCAAATGTAAAAATCAGGGACGCCCAACTTGCCACCAAAATATCAGTAATGAGTAAAAACATATCAAATCTTTTCTGCTTTGGAAAGATTTGTTCCAGCATAGAAAATAAGGGACTAATGGGAGGATGTAATATACACCAGAGCAGGTGTCAGCGCTAAACTTTGCTTAGTGATAATGAGTCATGTAATATTCGCCAGCAAACAATTTACATTGCGAGTTACATTAAATATTCACAGAAATGCAATTTTAAGCAATGTTTGTTATTTTAATTACATTCCCCCTTTAGTCTTTTCTCACCATAAGCGATTTGCATCAGGGAGTAAGGATTCTAACAGGTGTTAGTGCTCAGTGCTGATTTTAATGAGTTTTTTTCATTTCAAAATAATAAAGCAAATAGAGTGGTCTGTAACTCGAGAGATAAAAACATAATTTTGCCTCTTTATAGATCCCTCGTAAAGCCTCACCTTGAGTATGCAGTGCAGTGCAGAGTAAATGCAGAGATGTGCAACTAGACTGGTAAAAGGGATGGGGGGTTACATTATGAGTATAAACAGTCAAGGTCAAAGATTGTTTTATTTGGGGAAAAGTCTTTTTCGAGGGGACATGATTACTCTACATTAGAGGACATTATAGACAGATAGCAGGGGATCTTTTTTTTTCATAGAAAAGATCGAAGTACAAGAGGCTCCCCCTTTAGGCTACAGCAACTGAACATTCATTTGAAGCAGGGTATGTGGTTCTGTATGGTGAGGGCAGTGAAGTTGTGGAATGCACTGCTGGGTGATGTTGTGATTAGGGATGTAGCGAACGTCAGAAAAAAAGTTCGCGAACATATTCGCGAACTTGCGCAAAAATGCGAGCGGTTCGCGAACGGTTCGCGAACCCCATAGACTTCAATGGGAAGGCGAACTTTAACATCTAAAAAAGACATTTCTGGCCAGAAAAATGATTTTAAAGTTGTTTAAAGGGTGCAACGACCTGGACAGTGGCATGCCAGAGGGGGATAAAGGGCAAAAATGTATCTGAAAAATCTGCCTGTGTGTGCTTGGAAGAGATAGTGTAGGGGGAGAGCTGTTAGTGATTTCAGGGACAGATGATAGTAAGTTTGCTGGCTAGTAATCTGCTTGATACTGCTCTGTATTGGAGGGACAGAAGTCTGCAGGGATTTGAGGGACATTTTAGCTTAGGTAGCTTTGCTGGCTAGTAATCTACTGTTCTCTTTAAACAACTGCCATACGTTGCCCTTGTAGGCATTGTTTGCCCAGTTTTTTTGGACGCAGCCACTGAAGCACAGTTGCCAGAAAAAATATGCCATATAAATGCTGAAAATAGTCATTTTTCGCCATACGTTGACCTTGTAGACATTGTTTGCCCAGTTTTTTTTGGACGCAGCCACTGAAGCACAGTTGCCAGAAAAAATATGCCATATAAATGCTTAAAATAGTAATTTTTCGCCATACGTTGACCTTGTAGACATTGTTTGCCCAGTTTTTTTGGACGCAGCCACTGAAGCACAGTTGCCAGAAAAAATATGCCATATAAATGCTGAAAATAGTCATTTTTTGCCATATACGTTGAGTCAACGTATGGCAAAAAATGACTATTTTCAGCATTTATGTGGCATATTTTTTCTGGCCTCTGTGCTTCAGTGGCTGCGGCCAAAAAAACTGGGCAAACAATGCCTACAAGGTCAACGTCGTTGACCTTGTAGGCATTGTTTGCCCAGTTTTTTTGGCCGCAGCCACTGAAGCACAGAGGCCAGAAAAAATATGCCATATAAATGCTGAAAATAGTCATTTTTTTGGTCGCAGCCACTGAAGCACAGTTGCCAGAAAAATTATGCCATATAAATGCTGAAAATATAAATTTTTTTGGTTGCAGCCACTGAAGCACAGAGGCCAGAAAAATTATGCCATATAAATGCAGAAAATATGCATTTTTTTGGTCGCAGCCACTGAAGCACAGTTGACAGAAAAATTATGCCATATAAATGCTGAAAATATAAATTTTTTTGGTTGCAGCCACTGAAGCACAGAGGCCAGAAAAATTATGCCATATAAATGGAGAAAATATGCATTTTTTTGGTTGCAGCCACTGAAGCACAGAGGCTAGAAAAATTATGCCATATAAATGGAGAAAATATGCATTTTTTTGGTTGCAGCCACTGAAGCACAGAGGCTAGAAAAATTATGCCATATAAATGGACAAAATATGCATTTTTTTGGTTGCAGCCACTGAAGCACAGAGGCCAGAAAAATTATGCCATATAAATGCAGAAAATATGCATTTTTTTGGACGCAGCCACTGAAGCACAGTTGCCAGAAAAAATATGCCATATAAATGCTGAAAATAGTAATTTTTCGCCATACGTTGACCTTGTAGACATTGTTTGCCCCGTTTTTTTGGACGCAGCCACTGAAGCACAGAGGCCAGAAAAAATTAAACCAGTAGGGTTTGCACCCTAGTTTGTAACGGTGGCGGAGGGAGGAGGACGCTAAAGGACAGCTGTGTGTGGAGTCATGAGGCTTGAAGAGAAGGACAGCTGCATAGAAGTCAGAACAAGTCTTCCGGCGTGCAGTAACCCTCCGAGATCCACCCCTCATTCATTTTAATAAAGGTCAGGTAATCGACACTTTTGTGACCTAGGCGAGTTCTCTTCTCAGTTACAATCCCTCCTGCTGCACTGAAGGTCCTTTCTGAGAGCACACTTGAGGCTGGGCAAGACAAGAGGTTCATGGCAAATTGTGACAGCTCTGGCCACAGATCAAGCCTGCGCACCCAGTAGTCCAGGGGTTCATCGCTCCTCAGAGTGTCGATATCTGCAGTTAATGCCAGGTAGTCCGCTACCTGCCGGTCGAGGCGTTCTTTGAGGGTGGATCCAGAAGGGTTGTGGCACTGCCTTGGACAGAAAAACATTTGCATGTCTGATGTTACAGACCGGCCAAAGGGCTTTGTCCTTGCAGGTGTGCTCGTGGCAGGATTACTGGCACCTCTGCCCCTGGAATGTTGATGAGTTCCTGAAGTGACATCACCCTTAAAAGCATTGTACAACATGTTTTGCAGGCTGGTTTGTAAATGCCGCATCTTTTCGGACTTGTGGTATGTTGGTAACATTTCTGCCACTTTATGCTTGTACCGAGGGTCTAGTAGCGTTGCGACCCAGTACAGGTCCTTCTCCTTAAGCCTCTTGATACGGGGGTCCTTCAACAGGCATGCCAGCATGAAAGACCCCATTCTCACAAGGTTGGATGCAGAGCTATCCATCTCCGCTTCCTCATTATCAAGGACTGCATCATCCACGGTCTCCTCCCCCCAGCCACGTACAAGACCAGGGGTCCCCAAAAGGTCACCACTAGCCCCCTGGGAAGCCTGCTCCTGTTGGTCCTCCTCCTCCTCCTCCACAAAGCCACCTTCCTCCTCTGACTCCACTTCTGGCACCTCTCCCTGCGTTGCAGCAGGTGCCTGGGTTCGTTCTGGTGATTGCGACCATAAATCGTGCGCTTCCAGCTCCTCGTCACGCTGGTCTACAGTCTCATCTGTCACTCGTCGTACGGCACGCTCCAGGAAGAAAGCGAAGGGTATTAGGTCGCTGATGGTGCCTTCGGTGCGACTGACCATATTTGTCACCTCTTCAAAAGGTCGCATGAGCCTGCAGGCATCGCGCATAAGCACCCAGTAACGGGGGAAAAAAATCCCCAGCTCTGCAGATCCAGTCCTACCACCCAGTTCAAAAAGGTACTCGTTGACGGCCCTTTGTTGTTGCAGCAGACGTTCCAACATAAGGAGCGTTGAATTCCAGCGAGTCTGGCTGTCAGAAATCAAACGCCTGACTGGCATGTTGTAGCGCTGCTGAATGTCAGCAAGGCGTGCCATGGCTGTGTAGGAACGTCTGAAATGGGCCGACACCTTTCTGGACTGGGTGAGAACGTCCTGGAATCCTGGGTACTTGGAGACAAAACGTTGGACTATTAAATTTAACACATGTGCCATGCAGGGCACATGTGTTAAATTTCCCAGTCTCAACGCTGCCAACAGATTGCTTCCATTGTCACACACCACTTTTCCGATCTGCAGTTGGTGTGGGGTCAGCCACCGATCGGCCTGTGACTGCAGAGATGACAGGAGTACAGATCCGGTATGGTTTTTGCTTTCCAGGCACGTCATCCCCAAGACAGCGTGACAACGGCGTACCTGGCACGTCGAATAGCCTAGGGGGAGCTGGGGGTGCACAGGTGTGGAGGAGGAGAAGGAGGACCCAGCAGCAGAGTAAGAAGAAGAAGAGGAAGAAGACGAGGTAGAGAGCGATGGAGGAGTAGAGGTGGTGGCAGAACCGCGTGCAATCCGTGGCGGTGACACCAACTCCACTGTTGTTGTTGTTGTTGAGCTACCCATTCCCTGCTTCCCATTCCCAGCCATTACCAAGTTCACCCAGTGGGCAGTGTAGGTGACATACCTGCCCTGACCATGCTTGGAGGACCATGCGTCAGTAGTCATATGGACCTTTGGCCCAACACTAAGTGACAGAGATGCGGTAACTTGGCTCTGCACATGTTGGTACAGGTGTGGTATTCCCTTTTTAGAAAAAAAATTGCGGCTGGGTACCTTCCACTGCGGTGTCCCAATTGCTACAAATTTGCGGAAGGCCTCAGAGTCCACCAGCTGGTATGGTAAAAGCTGGCGGGCTAAGAGTGCAGACAAGCCAGCTGTCAGACGCCGGGCAAGGGGGTGACAGTCAGACATTGGCTTCTTACGCTCAAACATGGCCTTCACAGAAACTTGGCTGGTGGCAGATGACTGGGAATGGGAACAGGTGGTCAAGGTGGAAGGCGGAGTGGAGGGTGGTTCAGATGGGTCAAGGAGAGCAGAGGTAGAGCAGTAAGATGCTGGACCAGAAGGAGTGTGGCTTTTAGTTTGCCTGTTGCCTTTGAGGTGTTGCTCCCAAAGTGCTTTGTGCTTGCCGCTCATGTGCCTTCGCATAGAAGTTGTACCTATGTGGCTGTTGGGCTTACCAAGGCTCAGTTTCTGACTGCACTCATTGCAAATTACAATGCTTTTGTCAGAGGCACACACATTAAAAAAATCCCACACTGCTGACTTTTTGGAAGTGTGCGATCTGGCGGTAACAGTAGAAGTTGGCGGCATTGGCGGCAATGGCGGGTGCGTTGGCCGGCTGAACACAGGTGCCGATACATGTTGTTGCCCTACTGATCCCTGCGGGCTGGCCTCCCTGCTTCTTCTAAGTCTTATTCTCCTACTGCCTCTCTGACTCTCCGTCTCTCCATCTGAACTACCCTCCTCTTGCTCTCTTCTACTAGGCACCCACAAAACATCAATCTCCTCATCATCATTCTCCTCAGATGCATCAATTTCTTCTGACACATCACAGAAGGAAGCAGCAGCGGGGACCTCCTCCTCCTCCTCATCACTCATCATTATGTCCATCTCTGTCGTGTTCTCTGCCAGAATTAAATCTGGTGTAACGTCCTCATCTCCTTCATCTTCTTCTGCCAATAATGGTTGCGCATTACTCAGTTCAAGAAACTCATGGGAAAATAACTCCTCTGACTCCAGTGAAGAAGGGGCACCGGTGGTGGAGGAAGTGTTACGTGGGGTGGCCATAGCAGTGGAGGATGAGGAGGATGTTGTGGTAAAGTTAGAAACGGTAGAGGATGGGGTGTGCTGTGTAAGCCAGTCAACTACCTCTTCAGCATTTTGGGAGTTCAGGGTCATTGGCTTTTTAAAACTGGGCAATTTGCTAGGGCCACAGGATTGCATAGCAGCACGGCCCCTAGCACGGCCTCTGCGTGGCGGCCTGCCTTTGCCTGGCATTATTTTTAAAAAAACAACAACAACAAAAACTCAGTTGGTTTTTCTGGAAACGATAATACACACAGCTAGATGGCAGTTTGAAGAAAACAGTGTGCAAATAATGCCTACAAGATCAACGTATACACTACTACAGCGGTGGATACGGATTACGTAAAATATATGAATGCTGCTTGAAAAAAAGTAACTCAAGTGGTTTTTCTAGAGACGATAATATTATCAATATTTAGACAAAATGTGAACAAGCTCACACAGCTAGATGGCGGTTTGAAGAAAACACTGTGCAAATAATGCCTACAAGGTCAACGTATACACAGCGGTGGATACGGATTACGTAAAATATAAGAATGCTGCTTGAAAAAAAGTCACTCCGGTGTTTTTTCTGGAGACGGTAATATTATGGATATTTAGACAGAATGAGAACACGGTCACACAGCTAGATAGCAGTTGGTTGAATAACACACTGGGCAAAAAATGCCTACAGGGCAAATAATGCCTACAAGGTCAACGTATACACAGCGGTGGATACGGATTACGTAAAATATAAGAATGCTGCTTGAAAAAAAGTCACTCCGGTGTTTTTTCTGGAGACGGTAATATTATGGATATTTAGACAGAATGAGAACACGGTCACACAGCTAGATAGCAGTTGGTTGAATAACACACTGGGCAAAAAATGCCTACAGGGCAAATAATGCCTACAAGGTCAACGTATACACAGCGGTGGATACGGATTACGTAAAATATAAGAATGCTGCTTGAAAAAAAGTCACTCCGGTGTTTTTTCTGGAGACGGTAATATTATGGATATTTAGACAGAATGAGAACACGGTCACACAGCTAGATAGCAGTTGGTTGAATAACACACTGGGCAAAAAATGCCTACAGGGCAAATAATGCCTACAAGGTCAACGTATACACAGCGGTGGATACGGATTACGTAAAATATAAGAATGCTGCTTGAAAAAAAGTCACTCCGGTGTTTTTTCTGGAGACGGTAATATTATGGATATTTAGACAGAATGTGAACACGGTCACACAGCTAGATAGCAGTTGGTTGAATAACACACTGGGCAAAAAATGCCTACAGGGCAAATAATGCCTAAAAGGTCAACTTATACACTACTACAGCGATGGATACGGATTACGTAAAATTTATTATGGCTGCTTGAAAAAAGTCACTCCGGTGTTTTTTCTGGAGACGGTAATATTATGGATATTTAGACAGAATGTGAACACGGGCACACAGCTAGATAGCAGTTGGTTGAATAACACACTGGGCAAAAAATGCCTACAGGGCAAATAATGCCTAAAAGGTCAACTTATACACTACTACAGCGATGGATACGGATTACGTAAAATTTATTATGGCTGCTTGAAAAAAGTCACTCCGGTGTTTTTTCTGGAGACGGTAATATTATGGATATTTAGACAGAATGTGAACACGGGCACACAGCTAGATAGCAGTTGGTTGAATAACACACTGGGCAAAAAATGCCTACAGGGCAAATAATGCCTAAAAGGTCAACTTATACACTACTACAGCGGTAGTAAAATAAAAAAAAGTTAAATAAAAAAAAATTAAAGTTGGTGCTGCTGAACTACTAGGAGCAGCAGATTAGCACACCAGTCCCACTCCCCAACACTGCTAGACTAATAGCACTGGGCTCTTATAGTAGTAGTAGTAGTAGTAGTAGTAGTAAAACAACAAAAAAATAAATAAAAGCAGTCCTTACAAGGACTATTGCTATTGCAGCAGTCAGCAGATGAGATCAGAAGCAGGACAGCTGCCCACTGCAGCTACATACAGAGCACTGCAGTAGAAGGTAGATTACTAGCCAGCAAAGCTACCTAAGCTTAAATGTCCCTCAAACCCCTGCAGACTTCTGTCCCTCCAATAACAGAGCAGTATCAAAACGTTTACTAGCCAGCAAACTTTCAACTGTCCCTGAAATCACTAACAGGCAGCAGCTCTCTCCCTACACTATCTCTTCAGCACACACAGGCAGAGTGAAAAAAAGCTGCAGGGCTTCGGTTTTTATAGGGAAGGGGAGTGGTCCAGGGGAGAGCTTCCTGATTGGCTGCCATGTACCTGCTGGTCTGGGGTGAGAGGGCAAAAAAAAGCGCCAACAATGGCGAACCCAAAATGGCGAACGTCGCGCGACGTTCGCGAACTTCCGGCGAGCGCGAACACCCGATGTTCGCGCGAACAAGTTCGCCGGCGAACAGTTCGCGACATCTCTAGTTGTGATGACTGATTCTATTAATGCCTATAAGAGTGGCTTGGATGATTTCTTAAACAAACATAATATCGAAGTCTACCGAGATCTTAAAGGGGTGGTTCACCTTTAAGTTAACTTTTAGCATGTTATAGAGTGACGAATTCTAAGCAACTTTCCAGTTGGTCTTCATTATTTATTTTTTATAGTTTTTAAATTATTTGCCTGTTACTTCTGACTCTTTCTAGCTTTCAAGTGGGGGTCAAAAAAAAAAAGTCAAAAATGCTCTAAAAGACTACAAATGTAATGTTATTGCTACTTTTTATTATTCATTTTTCTATTCAGGCCCTCTCCTATTCATATTCCAGTCTCTTATAGAAAATTAATGTATGGTTGCTAGGGTAATTTGGGCCCTAGCAGCCAGACGGCTGAAATTGCAAACTAGTGAGCTGATGAACAATACCTCAAAAAGTACAAATAATAAAAAATGAAAACCAATTGCAAATTGTCTCAGAATATCACTCTCTACATCATACTAGAAGTATTTACAGTTAGTATAGATATTGGTATGAATAATTTGCCACACAAAGCAGAGCACAGCTTGCACCTACCTATAGAACATGCATAAGTTCTACGTTGCTAACAGGATTAATTCATACGATAAGTTTAGTTAGACAAAATGAGGAAAACTACAGCAGTTTTAAAACATGTAATTTTAAGAATCCTGAATATATTTAGTAAATGAAACCTGCTCAGCTCTAGTTGCATTGCATCAAAATGAAACAAACATATAAAAAAGGAAATTTTCCTTAAACCATGTCACATTTCACACTTATTTTTAGCTTTCAACCCAGGTCGAACTTGGTTTTACCATTGTGCGGTAAAATATAGGTACTGTCTAAGTGTGCACATTTGTGCTATAATACAGAACAGCAGACTTTTGTGGGTTTCACTTGTTTCATATTTGAAGCGCACTGTACTACTGAGCAAGGTGCTTATTATGTCATATCTGTTATGTGTGTGAAACTTGTGGGACTCTCCCACAGCTCGATGTACGGGAAGCAGTGTTTATGCTGAAGAACCCGAGACGTGCACTTGTCTTGGTTTTGGTCACCCAGTAAGGCTCTAATATCATGTGCGCCCTGCCACTGCATGATCCCAGGGATGTAAACAGTAACCCACGCCAACTCTGATTTCGGAAACTAATCTGGTAATTGCAAGGCACACACATGAAATCCGCCCACTTAGCACAGTGTGTGATCTTCATTTCACAGTGGGATGTTTTAAAATAGTCTCTGAAATTCAGTTAATGATTGCGTGGGTGGGGGAAGAAGTACCATGTTTATCAGCACCGGCTCTGCATCCCTTCATATAGAAATTTTGTGCTCAAGATATTGTTACATTTTGAGAGTGCCCCATATAACTGCTTCAGTGATTTTAAGCTCTGACAAACAGGGTCCCTCTTACCATTACCATTACAAGCTGGCCATAGATGTAAAGATCTTTAAAAGATCTTTTCGTTATCGTGAGACCACAATTATCTTGAAACGATTGTTTAAATGTACAATTTGTCCATCAACTAAAAAGACCATTTCAGGCGATATTGGCAGGAAAACTGAGGGTAGCTGCCTGCTTGGCCCTGCAAACATAGATAGATTGCACTGGGACAGTTAAAGATTTTTTAACCTGGCCGATCAATTTTCTGACAGATGTCGGCCGAAAACTCGATAGATGTACGATCATTCAATTCCCATTAACTTCACGATAATTTGACGGATTGGTCGGATTTTGCTAAAATCGGTCGTTCACCAAAGAAAAATCTTTGCAGCTATGGGGACCTTTAGGCTCATTTACAAATGCAGAGCATGGTGCTAAGTGCTCTTTTTGGATGTAAAATAACATGTTTTTTTTCTTACAACATCAGAATGTTGACAATATACACACCTTAGGAGCTACTATATTTCACTTGTGGTAGTTAATGAACCTTTGTATAATTGATATATGTACCCATCTATTGTACATCACAGTGCAATATACAGTATTGGTGCTTTATGAACAGTTGCACATATTAATGTTGTTCTGGTGTGATTGATAATGCTCACATAGGTTTCTGCTGTTCAGCTTGTGATCTATATCTTGTTCAGCAAGACATTTTTAACCTATGTGTGTAGCTAAGTGATTTATTGTTTGGTAACTGTGTCTGGTTATAAACACTCATTTCCTGTGAATCATGGTGGATTTATGAAAAAATGCTTAGTTCATTTCATAATTTTGAAGAAGGTCTATATTAATCTGTTATGACTGATTTTGGGCCATATTTGCTTTTACAGTGTTTTGTTTGTGTATTTCATTAAAACTTTAGGGTTTAGGGAAAGAACATATTCAGAACCAGAACCATTTAACTGAGTTTGTAAAATAGTTTTATAAATAGTACTCAGTGGTGAGTTTGTAATAGAGTTGTATAGATGGCACTCACTGTTGCGTCCTACTCCACATGTTATTTTTATTCTGGGACATGTTAGATCCCTGTGTCTTTCATACAATCACTCGTTTTTTGTTATCTGTTAAGGTGGCCATACACTGCACAGTTGCTAAATGAGCAGATTTTTCCCTGATAGGCCCAGCAAAGTCAGGGCGTAATTGGACTAATCCGATCGTTCAGCCTTAGGGCCAAATGATTAGTTTAACAATTTGTTTAATACCTTAGTGCAGCATCTATTTGGCAGCATGCAATGGACTGAAGAAAAGTTAAGTGAATTTTGGAAATCGTTTCATTTATCCTTTATAAATCTGTCCTTAGGGGTTAAGCTGGCCATAGATCTGATCGTACGAATCAGCCCATCTCCCGACCTGCCACTAACCATTCCGATCAAATAAAGTAGTAAAGGAACAGATCAGCCCCTGACAGCAATCGTACGATAGTTATGTCCGACAAAAGATAGTGACAGTCTCCCACTGAAAATCGTACGATCGGCAATACACGCAGAGATATTATCGGCAGCCGACAGAAATCTTTTAACCTGTCCGATCGACCAAACGAACGATTTACGCAGACGAAAAATGTCAGGGCTCTCTACACATGGTCCGAAAATCGTATGAATCCTCGATTCGTACGATCAGATCTTTGCCTCTATGGCCAGCTTTAGATTACCTAAGGTTTGGGATGGGACCGGTTTTAAAAGTTAATGTTAAAGTCTAACCGACTGTGACACACAAAGGTGTGTGCGTTTAACTTTTCCACTACAGCTTTGTAGTTTTGCTTCGTGACGACATTGGCCAAATATGCATCGGTCGAAGTCTGTGAGTCATTTTAGAGCCTGTAATAGCTGCCTTGACCAAGTCATTGTTTGATTTCTCATGTAGATGCAGATATCACTGTTTGAGATTGTTTGTATTTCACTAGTCACTAAAACTTTCATAGATAAGAATAGGGCACTTATTAAGTTGAAGCTTCCCCCTAGCATTCCAACCTTTGATCAGGACACCCTTAGGCTAAGGCCACACTAGGCGATAGCGCCGCGATTTGACTCGCGGCGACTTTTCACCGCGACTTTTAAGCCGCAATCGCTGGGGAAACTTTTGCGCTGGCGTCTATGGGGAATCGCGAAAAATCGCCAGCGTAAAAACACACGCGGCGATCTTTTTTCTACTGTCGCTCGAAATTGCCTCGCTAGGCGATTTCGAGTGACAATAGAAAAAAGATCTAAAAATAGAAAAAAGATCTAAGAATAGGCAAAGGCTAATGGCAGACATAGCAGATCTCAGCCTGCAGAGAAACTTAGGGTTAGGGCTGGGACACACTGGGCGATTTGGGGAGATTTAGTCGCCTGGCGACTAATCGCCGCGACTTTCCGCGACCAATCTTCCCCGAATGCCTCCCCTCGCTCTGCGCCTGGCTAAAATGAAAAATCGCCTGCGCTAATCACACGCGGCGATTCGTTTTCCGAAGTCGCCCAAAGTTTCCTCGTGAGGCAACTTCGGGCGACTTCGGAAAACAAATCGCTGCGTGTGATTAGCGCAGGCGATTTTTCATTTTAGCCAGGCGCAGAGCGAGGGGAGGCATTCGGGGAGAAAAGTCGATGCCAGGCGACTAAATCTCCCCAAATCGCCCAGTGTGTCCCAGCCCTTAGTCCACACGAGGAGATTTTGTCGCCTGGTGACTAATCGCCTCGTCTTCTGAGCGACTATCTCTCCGAACTGCCTCAGCGTGTTTTCCCATAGGCTACAATGAAAAGTTGCCTGAAGCAACTTTTGGCGACTACTGAAAACGCATCGCCGCGTGTGCATTAGTGCAGGCGACTTTTCATTGTAGCCTATGGGGAAAACACGCTGAGGCAGTTCGGGGAGATAGTCGCTCAGAAGACGAGGTGATTAGTCGACAGGCGACAAAATCTCCCCGAATCTCCTCGTGTGGCCTTACCATTAAGGTGGCCATACACAGGGACATCCTCTCGTTTGGCGGTCACCATACAAGCAAATCTCTCCCCAATATGCCCACATTGAGGTGGGGGATATCAGGCTGATCCAATTGTGGGCCAGATATTGGCAGCAATAAGCTGCTGACTCTTGGCCACCATAACTGGCTTTCAGGCTGCGCTCTCTACCACTTCAACTGTCCACCCTGTAGTTTGAGAACTACTTGAATACAATTAACTAGTATCAGCTGTTCAATTCTGCCATAACAATTGGTGGTATCTTAAAAAAAAAAATGGCCGAAACAATGTGCAGCAGCCTGCAACAATCACCTGCATTTTGGCATAACTGCTTCCAGCAGAATTAAAATATGCTTTGTGCCATAGACCTTTACTACACTTTAAAAACCTTCTTAGCGTTTGTAAAGTGCAAGGTGGCACTTTGTTACCCTTTTAGTACTAGCCATATATATTAGCCATATATACTATTGCTGAGATTAAACAGCCTGCATCTGTTTTTCTCTCCATTTAGATCAAGTAAGAGTTAGTTTCAAGTTTCCGTTTGACTCATGACTGACACCCCTTTTGAGTCATTTCGGGTATGCTTTTCTGTTGTGCTCACGCAAGGCCTGTTTACAATTAGGTTGCGTTGGGATTCCCAGAAAGAGCCATTGCCCTCAGAGCTGCTCTCCGGACATCCTGAAATGAAATGCCACAGGTGCTGGCTGCTAAAAATAATTGTGCCTCTGCAAGAAGTGGTTAATTCTTGAAATGAAACAGTTTTGAAGCAACGGCAAGACAGCAGTGCAGCATGTCGCAAGGCAGCAGTGCAGCATGTCGCAAGGCAGCAGTGCAGCATATCGCAAGGCAGCAGTGCAGCAAGTGGCAATGCCAAACTCTGCACAGTTTATAAAATCAACATTATTGAATCACCGTGTGCCTTGCTTGATTTCTGGGGTTTTGGTGCAGTGACCCATTTTCTAAGGGGCTTGCATAATGTTACAGAGGTGCAGAGCTGAAAGAACTAGTGGTTAAGGCAACACTATTTTGGTCATTTATAGGTAAACTTTACTTCTGACCCAATTTCCCTTCCGGACGTGTACAGTTTACCACAGAAAACAGATGTGCTTTTAAAATAGTTGCTACAGTCCTTAACAGCTGTGCAGAATTTATTGCTGGTAATCATATTTTCTTTGTCTCTTGCCATGTTTTAGGGGTGGGGCTGGAGAAAGGGGGGCCCTGAGTAAAGCAAGAAGGCCTCTGTTTTTGGAAAATTCCATTTTTATATTTAGAACAAATGTGCAAACCCTGCAAGGGAATATGCAAGATTTGAGGTGCTATGTTTGATTGTGCTTCTATGAATATGCAGAGTAAGCAGATGCCTAATGAACTAAAGGTCTGGCCGTCTGAATATGACTCTTTATGCATCATAGTTACATAGTTACATAGTTAAATTGGGTTGAAAAAAGTCAAAGTCCATCAACTTCAACCCCTCCAAATGAAAACCCAGCATCCATACATACACCCATCCCTACTTTTAATTAAATTCTATATACCCATACCTTTACTAACTATAGAGCTTAGTATCACAATAGCCTTTGATTGTGATACTAAGCTCTATAGTTAGTAAAGGTAACCCTGCAAGGGAATATGCAAGATTTGAGGTGCTATGTTTGATTGTGCTTCTATGAATATGCAGAGTAAGCAGATGCCTAATGAACTAAAGGTCTGGCCGTCTGAATATGACTCTTTATGCATCATAGTTACATAGTTACATAGTTAAATTGGGTTGAAAAAAGTCAAAGTCCATCAACTTCAACCCCTCCAAATGAAAACCCAGCATCCATACACACACCCATCCCTACTTTTAATTAAATTCTATATACCCATACCTTTACTAACTATAGAGCTTAGTATCACAATAGCCTTTGATATTATGTCTGTCCAAGAAATCATCCAAGCCATTCTTAAAGGCATTAATTGAATCAGCATCACAACATCACCCGGCAGTGCATTCCACAACCTCGCTGTCCTGACTGTGAAGAACCCCCTACGTTGCTTCAAATGAAAGTTCTTTTCTTCTAGTCTAAAGGGGTGGCCTCTGGTACGGTGATCCACTTTATGGGTAAAAAGGTCCCCTGCCATTTGTCTATAATGTCCTCTAATGTACTTGTAAAGTGTAATCATGTCCCCTCGCAAGCGCTTTATTTTCCAGAGAAAACAACCCCAACCTTGACAGTCTACCCTCATAATTTAAGTCTTCCGTCCCTCTAACCAATTTAGTTGCACGTCTCTGCACTCTCTCCAGCTCATTTATATCCCTCTTAAGGACTGGAGTCCAAAACTGCACTGCATACTCCAGATGAGGCCTTACCAGGGACCTATAAAGAGGCATAATTATGTTTTCATCCCTTGAGTTAATGCCCTTTTTATGCAAGACAGAACTTTATTTGCTTTAGTAGCCACAGAATGACACTGCCCAGAATTAGACAACGTGTTATCTACAAAGACCCCTAGATCCTTCTCATTTAAGGAAACTCCCAACACACTGCCATTTAGTGTATAACTTGCATTTATATTATTTTTGCCAAAGTGCATAACCTTGCATTTATCAACATTGAACCTCATTTTCCAGTTTTCTGCCCAGTTTTCCAGTTAAGACAAATCACTCTGCAAAGTGGCAGCATCCTGCATGGAACCTATAGTTCTGCACAATTTAGTATCATCTGCAAAAATAGAAACAGTACTTTCAATGCCCACCTCCAGGTCATTAATAAACAAGTTAAAAGCAAGGGACCTAGTACAGAGCCCTGCGGTACTCCACTAACAACACTGGTCCAATTAGAAAATGTTCCATTTACCACCACTCTTTGTAGTCTATATTTTAGCCAGTTCTCTATCCAGGTACAAATACTATGTTCCAGGCCAACATTCCTTAATTTAACCAGTAACCTTTTGTGTGGCACTGTATCAAATGCTTTAGCAAATTCTAAGTAAATCACATCCACTGCCATCCCAGAATCGAGGTCTCTACTTACATTCTCATAAAAAGAAATGACATTAGTATGGCAAGATCTATTACGCATAAAACCATGCTGGCACAAACTCATAGTATTATGATTTGCTATGAAGTCCAGTATCTTATCCTTTATTAACCCTTCGAAAAGCTTTCCTACCACTGACGTCAGACTAACTGGCCTATAGTTTTGAGGCTGAGAACGGGATCCTCATGGTATGTGTTCTGCTTTGCCCTATCAGTTGAAATCAAATGCATTAATTGTTCTGAAGGGAAAATGTGCAAGTCCAGTTGGCATATGCACGGGCAGATCATGTTCTATGAATGCATGTAAGGACAATCTCTGTTGTTCATTCATAAGCAATTGAAGGGCATGTAATTATACACCTAGTCCTTGTGCACACATCCTATAATTCCATACATCTTGGAACCACTTTGCAGTACAGCTTGCACCTTGGATGGGTGTAATTATGCTATAATTCTTGGGGAAATAACATGGCAAATTGCAGTGATTCTTTGTACTTATCCCCAGTAGTAAAGGAAACCCAGATAAAACCTTTCTTTCTAAAACTGAGTTTAACTATACTCTCCATTTGATCAAGCATATCTGCTCACAGACATTCTATCCAGAAAATTTTGAAACAATCTCTTAAATCTCATTTGCTCTGGGTGGACATTGGTTAATCTACGATTACTTTATAGGAAAAGGATTATTTAAAACAGTTGACTTTGCAAGCAAAGAATCAGATCATAATCAGGCCCTAGGGTGACCTATCAGGAGAGGGACTATAATCAGGTCATAATGGGAATCTGTCAAGAGTTGACTGCTTAAAAAACCTGATGCCCAATGGGCAGCCTGATCTGTATTTGGCAGATTTTCGTCCAGATAGTAGTTTGGGGAGTTCTGAGAAGCTATCGATACATAGATCAATAAGGTGTGGACTCTAGAGAAGCCAAGTTGGCAGCTTTTATTGGTCGATATATGGCAAACTTTACTCTGTAACTATACCAATATGAACCATACATGCTAGGCCACCATAATCCTTCCACAATCCTTTTCACAATCTTCCACATGGAGTTGTATAAATTAAAGTAACAAACCAAGTTGATTATATGGTTTCTTCCCACTCTCCAAAAACATACAGGTAGGCTCGAAGATTCCTGCCTCTAGTGTGTGTGTGATATATATACTGCATATGTACTAAATGCACACATATCATATATATATATGGCCAGATTTAATTTGATGAGAAAAGCTTATCTCTTAATTCAGTGCCAGATTTTCCCATAGAGCCACATGCATTTCAATGAGAAAAACTGATCTTGTGATTTATCACATGAAAACTCTTTGAAAGTCTTTGGGGAAAACTGGACCTGAATTAGGAGAAAAGCTTCCTCTGCTCAAATTGAATCTTGCTCCTTAAAGGAATTGTTCAGGGTAAAAATAAAAACTGGGTAAATAGATGGTATGTGCAAAATAAAAAAAAAACATTCTTATATAGTTAGTTAGCCAAAAAGGTAGTGTATAAAGGCTGGAGTGATTGGATGTCTAACATAACATTACAGAACACTACTTCCTGCTTTGCAGCTCTTTTGGTTTCCACTGCTTGGTTACCAGGCAGCAACCAGTCAGTGATTTTAGGGGGGGCACATGGGTCATAACTCTTGCTTTTGAATCTGAGAATGCTGAGGATCAATTGCAAATTCACTGAACAGTCCTGTGTGGTCCCCCTTCAAGACACTGACTAACTCAAAGTTAGAGAGCTGAAAAGCAGGAAGTAGTGTTCTGTTCTGTTATGTTAGACATCCGGTCACTCCAGCATACATTACATTTTTGGCTAACCATCCTTTCTTCATAAGAAATATATAATATTTTGTAGGATTTTTCTAATTACATGTATTCTGGCTATATGCATAAGCTAAGTAAGCAGTCACCTAATGAACATACTCTGTACAAATTCTTATTTGGAACTGAAGGATCAGGTCCTACAGCTCTGCTAAAACTTTGCAAAAGAATCATCATTCGCATTGCACATATTTTTCCTATTAACGTCTTTTATTATAGTACCCCCAACAGATTTTCAGCTCCACTGATGCAGTGTCTGCCTGGTCTAAAGGAGAAACCATCTATATAGGTGTAGACATACCAGTGTCACTTAAATAAAGTAAAGTATAATAATAAAAAAGATAATAATAAAAAAATATTTGCATTGATACCTGAGAATAGGAGCTATTATACTGCTTGCCTCAGATAAAGCTTTAGCCATTCGAAGCACAGAACATTTTTCCAAACAGATGTCACTACAGTCAATGGCAGGAGTACCCATACTTTTGTACATTCATTATTATTATTATTATTATTATTATTATTATTATTATTATTATTATAGCAATAATTAGCATTTTTGGACACATTAAAAATACTTTCCATAAAATCAAAATATAAAACAAAAATAGCAAGAATTACAGTTTTCACTATGACAGCACGTCATGAAATAATAATATACCTAGAAAATAATAGTGATAAATAGGGATGTAGCGAACCGCCGACAAAAAATGCGAACAGTTCGCGAACAGTTTGCGAACTTCGAACATCCGAAAATCGTTCGATTCGAACGATCGAAGGATTTTAATCATTCAATCCAATGGCTTCGATCGTTCGATTCCAACGAAAATCGTTCGATTTTAGCGATCGAATGGTCGAATGGTCGAACGATTTTGACGCGAACGCCTATTGGCGAACGTCGCGCGAACAGTCGAAGTTCGCGCGAACTAGTTCGCCGGCGAACAATTCGCTACATCCCTAGTAATAAAGGCTAGAAAAAAATCATACTATAAAAATGAATGAAATTAATTATAATCACAAACAATTGGATAAAAACAACCTTTTTATTAAGGTTAAAGGTGTCTATCATTTTTTTAGTGTATTTGATACATTCTTCAAACAAAATGTCAGTTTTACTGTATGCATTTGGCCTACACAAATGAACATTTATAACTTATGTTTGTTATCTGTTTATGTTACCTTATTTACATCAAGGTTGGCTTTTATGAGAAGTGAGCTGGATTATAATGTTTAACGTTAGACTTTGGCCAGAAGGTGATATTCTGGGTTTATAGTGCCATATTGGTTCTCCCACTCTCTCAAGCTCTCTGTTCTGTTCCATTATATGGTTACTCTTGTTACAAGGATCTACCAATAAGCTTATGACAAATACTGAAAGTCAGTAAAAATCTAAATAAACTTTAACCAGTCTATATGCAGAAAGCCTTTGGCATATTATCTGTTCTGAAAGAATGCAATATATATATATATATATATATATATATATATATATATATATATATATATATATATATATATATACTGATGCTGACAAATGTGGCACTTAGATCTTAACAATGGCACACTAGGCACTCTGATTACCCACAACCTGTCAAGAAAACTAGCTCCAATTAAATTTACTTGTCAACATTTACACATACTGCCAAAATATGGCAATAGGTTTTACCAAATATTTCTATGAAATCAACCTAAATGTCATTGCTTCTTATACGCAGGGATTGCGGTCCCTTTAAGGAGTTACACTTGTATTTCTAAATGTTTTAGAATGTTTACTTGACTTAAACCTTTTGTATTTCTTGTACTTGTTTTCTAAAACCGTCAAATTAAAAAAAATACAGTTTCAAAAATGTCATGGGACAGGTTTGCTGAGCAAGTAAATCTAGTTATTGTATGCACTGTACTAACACGACTGCTAGTGAAGCTAAAGAACAGACTATATTAGTTCACATTTCCGTGTTAGCCAGTTTTCTCACCCTACAAAGTATACATATTTAGTATTTTGCAGGGCTTTGCTGATTGCTATCTAGTGCGGTGGAATTTTCCCTTTATGTATGAGTCAAATAGTGATGTAGGTAGAAGGCATATAAAGAGATTCCCCAGCCATTCACTTAAGTGAGGTTTTTCTGACCAGAATGAGGACTAGTTATTCTATCATGAAGTGGTTCATTTCAGCAGAACAAGGCAGTTAGGGCTGAATACAAAGAGGAACCAAAGCTCCAAAGGGAAGATCAAAGATACTTGCTTCATATTCCTGGAAGTCCAGTGTGAAGTCAAATTAGTAAAATTTGGGGTAGGAACTCATGAAATTAGAGCAGAATGACAATTATAAAAATGTTTTCATATAAACTAGCATTCAAAAGTTTGGTAGAACCCAAAACATCTTTATGCCTGCCCCAGCCAGGGCTTGATTGGTGCACATTTTGTCATGCTGTGGGACAACAATCCAAAGCATACTTCTAAATTCTAAATCTATTTAAAGAAGAATCTGTGAGCCAGAGTTCTTTCTTTTATGGTCAGGCTGGCAAATCCCCTTATTATCAAACATTTGAGGAAAAAGCTTTACCGTAAGGTCAGAAAAAATGCCCTACAGAAGGGGTGGGTTGAAATTTACACTGAATATCCACAATTCCACAGCTGACAGCTAGAACAGTGATTATAATAAATGGCTCATAAGTGGCTCGTGAGCAACATGTTGCTCTCCACTCCCATTGATGGCCTCGTAATAAATGCCCATTTTAAATCCCTGGCTTTAATTCAGGTTTTGGAGGCATAAAGACACAGGTTTTCTCCAAAAGGGCCTCCTGCAGGTTAGCTGTCCACATGGGGCTATCCATTAGCCTATCACAGTCCTTATTTAGCATTCCCAAGGAATTATTTTTTTGCTTCTGTGGCTCCTCAACAGTTTTAACATTTGATCATGGCTCATGGTATTAAAAGGTTGGATACCCTGAACAAGAATGCCAAAGGTTTTCAAAGTTGGTGTAAATCGAGAGTTTATTTGTATGAAAAATCTGATGAATAAACCAGTTATATGAAATTAAAAGAATGGTATGATATTGCCATTGTTGGGACTACAATTTCTGATCAATGCTCTAAAAAGTAACTATGGATGGCACTGGGGAAGGTGTGGAATCCCTTTGAGTTGAGATTTCGACTGGGCAAAAAGCTACAAAGAAAATTATCATTGGTGTATGCTACAAACCACCTAGAATAAGTAACGAGATTGAGGCCCAACTACTATTACAAATGGAGGCTGCTTCACAACTAGGTCAAGTTATTATTATGGGTGACTTCAATTATCCAGACCTTGACTGGGATAATGCAGTTTGTGAAGTTGTAAAAAGCTAATGGGTTTGTAAATACTTCATGACAACCTTTTAGGTCAGCTAGTTTAAGAACCTACAAGGAATGACTCTTTTTTTGGACCTGGTAATAACTAATAATACTGAACTCATCTCTAGCATTTGCATAGGTGAGCATTTAGGGAATGGTGACCATAACACGGTCTCCTTTGAGATCATGTTGCAGAAACAACACTATAACGTAGAAACTAAAACACTAAATTTTAGTGTGTAAACTTTGCCAGTATAAGGGCATCTCTGCAACATATTAACTGGGAAAGACCTTTCACAGGGTTAAACACAGAAGAAAAATGGGATGTCTTTAAAATGTTGCTTAATAAATACAGTATACATGTCAGTATATTCCCCTTGTAAGCAGAGAACGTTGTCGCAAAGCAAAACCTTTTTGGTTTGACAGAATAGTTGGCGTCGAAGTTTGTAAGAAAAGATGTGCTTTTAAGGCTTTCAAGCTGGGACAGCTGAAAGATTGGTCAGGTATAAGGAGCGGAGGCCAATAAATCATGCAGAGAAGCTATAAGACAAACTAAAATCGATATGGAAAAGAACACTGAGGGACACATTTACTTAGCTCCAGTGAATGAATAGAATAAAAAATACTTTGAATTTCGAATTTTTTTTTTGGCTACTTCAACCATAGAATTGGCTGCTTCGACCTTCGACTACGACTCGAACGATTCGAACTAAAAATCTTTCAACTATTTGACCATTCGATAGTCGAAGTACTGTCTCTTTAAAAAAAACTTCGACCCCCTACTTCGCTAACTAAAACCTACCGAACATCAATGTTACCCTATGGGGAAGGTCCCCATAGGCTTTCCAGGTCTTTTCAATCGAACGATTTTTCCTACGATAGTTCGAACAAATGAATAGCGGTAAATCCTTCGACTTCGATATTCATTTTACTAAGGGGCACATTTTACTAAGGGGCACATTTACTTAGGGTCGAATATCGAGGGTTAATTACAATTTTTAAGAATTCATGGTTTGAAATGTTTATAAGCAGGTAATGTTTTTTCCTTTCAGATACATTAACTGGAAAGTTTGCACTTGCTGATGTCTTTAGAGCGTATTTAACCCTCGATATTCGACCCTAAGTAAATGTGCCCCTTACTAAAATGAACCCAACATAAGTATGTAAATAGTAAAAAAAAAATAAAGCAGGATGGGGTGGGACCCTTAATATATCATATATTAATAATAATAATAATAATAATATTATATATAATTTTTCATCTGTCTACACAAATGAGAAACCAAGTAATAAACGATTCCTTCTAAATAGTAGCAATTCTATAAATTCAACAAATAATGCATGGTTCACACAAGGGGAAACTATAAATAAAGGTCCAGGACCAGATGGTATTCATCCCAGGGTACTAAACAAACTTAGCTCTGTGATGCGAAACCTCTGTACTTAATTTTTAGGATTCATTGAGGTCTGGTGTGGTGCAAAGAGACTGTCAAATTGCTAATTTGGTGCTGCTATTCAAAAAGGGAACCGTTCTCAGCCTCAAAACAATAGGCCATTAGTCTGACGTCCGTGGTTATAAAGCTCACCACCAAATATACTGCAAAGGGTTGAATCAGTATTTTTGGCGAGTGCAAAGGGTTGTAGAAGTGAGCCAAATAAAGACATATGCCCTACATAGATTATTTCCTGCTGGTGGGGCCCCTGGTACAAACAGGGCACTTGTTTGGAGAAACTTGAACTGGGGAATCCTGAAAGATTCCCAGTAATTCAAATGAGTTACGGTATATTTATTTATGAAGTTTCCTGGTTGTTCTGAGGTGCTTTTGTGACTTAAGTGATAATTGCTCACAGGGTTTTTCAGAGCTGCCCTTTGAAACCACAGTCAGCAAAATATGTTGTAAAGTCCAACCGAGTTAAACTTTTCCTTAGCCGTCTTTGTTTATCTCCTACTATTTATGATCCATGCAGGGGTGACCTATGGATAGATAATCACTACACTGAGCTGGAAACGTTGAAAAGCTCCAATCTATAGATAAGTTACATGCTTTATTTTATAAACTGATCAAAGACGCATTTACAGACTCATGAATAATGAGATCATAAAATCTGCCTTCATAATTAAGCTGTATATCTAAAGGCCATTTAAGATGCAAAAGCCATAAGTGTAAAGTGCAACATTTGAATGCAATTCTCTATTGTTTTACCCAAAGTGCAGCATGTCCCCCACAATTCTAGTACAATTACAGGCACTTGATAATTAGCATCATCATCAACTTTTATGTGACTTGCCATTATGGAGACCTTTAGGGGTGCAAATTACCAGCCACTACAGTCAGTTAGAACTGAGGAAGGATCAGTGATATCTAAAACATATAGTGCAAGCACATCTCTGAATAAAAACATGATATGATTTATTGTTTGGTATGGCCTCTAGTAGATTTGTTCGAGGTGGGTAAATACTGTACACTAGCAAGGAAAGTACAAATGCACACTTAATATGATTTTAAATCACTAACATGTTCTACAGGCATGGGATCTGTTATCCAAAAACCAATTATCCAGAAGGTTCCAAATTACATTTTATCCATATTATCCAAATAATCCAAATTTCTTTTAAAATGATTTCCTTTTTCTCTGTAATAATAAAACAGTACCTTGTACTTGATCCAAACTAAGATATAATTAATCTTTATTGGAAGCAAAACCAGCCTATTGGGTTTATTTAATGTTTACATGATTTCTTGTAGACAATATGTATGAAGATCCAAATTACGGAAAGATCCATTATCCAGAAAACTCCAGGTCCCGAGCATTCTGGATAAAAGGTCTCATACATGTATAAATCACCAACAAAAAAGGCATATCCCAACATATTGCAAGGACCTTCTTCAGGGTAACATTTGTTTTGCAAGCCTTTCATAGGTTAAACCTTAAATTCCCTTGGTTGCTTAAGTTGCCCTTCACTCAATCTTTTTTTGGTCTTCAAACATTTCACAGCTGCTCGAGAGGGGACACTATCTGTAATCTCAATCCTCCTCCGGCATTGTTATTTACAGATGATCACTACCCAGTTAAACCTTTAATTTATTAGCCATTCTGCTTGTCTGGTTATTCCCTGCCCAGTTTAACATATTGGGCCAGACTCAATTCAGCCAGAAAAACGTTATTTCATGGTTTATCACGTGAAAACTCATTCAGTTCAAGGAGAAAAAACTTTTCACTTAATTCAGTTCCAGGTTTTTTTCCCATAGACTTCAATATAATTTTCACATGACAAACAGTAAGGGGCACATTTACTTAGGGTCGAATATCGAGGGTTAATTAACCCTCGATATTCGACCGCCGAAGTAAAATCCTCGACTTCGAATATCGAAGTTGAAGGATTAACCGCTATTTGTTCGTTCGAACGATCGTAGGATTTTAATCCATCGATCGAACTATTTTCCTTCTATCAAAAACAGCTAGGAAAGCATATGGGGACCTTCCCCATAGGCTAACATTGATTCTCGGTAGGTTTTACTTGGCGAAGTAGGTGGTCGAAGTTTTTTTTAAAGAGACAGTACTTCGACTATCGAATGGTCGAATAGTCGAATGATTTTTAGTTCGAATTGTTTGATTCAAAGTCGTAATCGAAGGTCAAAGTAGCCAATCCGATGGTCGAAGTAGCCAAAAAAATACTTCGAAATTCGAAGTATTTTTTATTCTATTCCTTCACTCGAGTTAAGTAAATGTGCCCCTAAGCTAAGCTTTTCTCAATAAAATTGCATCTCAGACTGAATCTCATCCATGAGTTTTCAAATGATAAACCTTTTTCTCACTGAATTAAATCTGCCCCATTGTCTGAATCTCAGTATACGTGGTCAATATGTTAACATTTTAAGCAAACTTTCTCAACTAACTGGGGCATTTAGCCACTGAGCACATATTTCTCTGTACCATGGTGATTTCCAGCCACAAGCTATGCTTCTAATTAGAAGGAAACCATATACTTGAAGTAACCAGAGCTGTATGAGAAAGTCCCCTACAAATATTCTGCTCTATCTGGTTGCCTTTACCCATTCTGGTGTATTCTGCAGCAAGCGGCACAGGAAAGCCCCAGGTCGTGTTGAAGCTATAACATATGCTACCTGGCAGATATAACACCTAGATGTTTTGCTTCAGACCACTGTCACTCTGATGTTTCTTTCATAATAAGGGAATATTCTATTAGATTAAATAAAGTCAGTGATTAAATGGTTATAAAGCTACTGTAAATTGGTGCAATTCAATTGTCCTATGTCCACCTGTATGAGACCTTATAGAAGGGCAGATCAACGGTAACCCTCACATTATGCAGAAAGTAACCATTGATTACGGTTACAGGTGTCTGCAAAGACTCCAAAGAGCAAGAGCAATGCCATTGCAATGGTTTGGCTTTTTAGGCAGCTACAGCCCTGTATGGAAGGGATTTACTTTTCCTTCATTCTTTATGAGCATGATCACAATGGAAGTTAAATAATCTAGCTTTAGGTTTTCAGGCATCCAATACTGGCACTTAAACTTTTATGGAACTACAGTTCACCTAGTCACTTTACCTGCAGTCTCCTCTTACATGCGGCTGCAAGCAAACCAACACAATCCACCTCCATTAGCCCCATATCGATGGTTAATGAACCCTCGATATTCGACCTTAAGTAAATTTGCCACCTACTGTACATACTAGGGAACCCTGGAACAATCGCCAAGCTGGATAAGGTGGTAATTCATGGGTTCCTGATGACAACTCACTAGCACCAAATGAATAAAGCACCAACATTTGCCTCTATAGCATGCTGACGTTTCACAATTTTCACTTTCCAAGTGGTCGTGGCAGCTTGTGTCCAATTTTTTCCCATTTGGATGCTAAATTGCAGCACTCACAACCTAGTAGGCACCCACAATGATGTTCAAGTTCTGGAGAAAAATGTTTCACTGGAATTAAAAAATTGCGTCCAAAAAGCAAATCTAGAACTTTTCACTTGGTTAGTAAATAAGCACTTTCGCATTTACTAGAGACTGATAAGACTGATAAGTACAGTACATTGCCTTTTTAATGGGTACTCTGAATCTTTAATTGAGAAACAAAAGGACTGTTCTACAACACACTCCCATTTTTTAGCTTAGCTTCCCTTTAAATTAATTATCTTTGGTCTCTCTTTTACTTCTTTCTCTTTTACCTTAAACAAAATTAAAGAAAATGTAACAACAGCAGCTTTGCTCATAAGCATGATTTGCCATATCAAAGACTGGGGGGAGTAGAAAAAACATGAGAAAGAGACAGGGTCAAACCAGAGATCATTTGAAATTCATCACAGAAATTGTACTGTGAAAGAAAAAAAAGTGTGTCAGATTTGGAGAAAAAAAGAGGCATGATTGGGTTGAAGATGAGTTTGGTAGACCACAAGCAGCTTCAAAAAAATAAAAGAGCAAGTACCTGCCTTGGTTAAACACAGAGGCACATACAGTGCCGTGGGACAAAGAGAGGCGCAGATCACTACTAAACACATAAAACAGATTGATGAGCAAATATACTAAAGGTAATTAGCACTTTATGATACGGATCTTTAGACCTACTTTTAGTCTGGTATATGTTCAACCTGCCTGTTGTTTTACTGCAAATGCTTTGAATGACAATTTTCTTAGTTGCACTCTATGGCTTCCTCCTGTGCTGAACAAGGCTGAGAGATGAGAGATTGTGATTACATATACTGTACACCTGCATTTTAGTTGTGCAAACATCTAGGTGTTTCCAAATGTATGTTCTTTTAGTGTGTCTAAAGATCCTGCACTTTTTTACAATAGTCCTGCCGAGTCCACAAAGGCAGATGTAAGGCTCGAATTGGAAAGACAGAAAGACAATGTGTTTGTGTCACTAGGTGGGTAGCTCTGAGAAATATGAATGTCTGCAGTACCCACCTACTGGCAGGGGCAGAATCCATGATAGGGATTATGGCTCAAGGATGTTCTGAGGACCAATATAATATCTTCACCAATACTTCATTTGCCAGTGCCAGTTAATAAAATGCAGAGCAATGTGTTGGGGTTAGCGGCTGTCACATATCGCCACTTGACTTCTTATTCCCATTTCTCTGGTGGCCATAGTGCAACCCTACTGCAATGCTCTGCATTATATTAAGGCAAGCAGGTCAGTCTTGTGGGCTCTAAGGATACGGGATAGGGGAATGGAGACATCTGCAGGGGCCTCAGTTATATAAATAGTTTACATAATCATACATTTTAAAATGTTGTGCATATATACTGTAGAGGAGAGGATGTATAAACCAAAATGAAAATAAAAATGTAACCTCATTATCTGCTTTCTGTTGGCTGGGTAGCACTTCATGGCTGCAGCAACTGCCTAAACCAGGTTAATCTACAGCATTTACATATTTTTATTATTTTTCAGATGCCAATTTTTTACTATAAGGTATATTGCATTAAATTCAAAGGTAACTGCACCACAGAATTTGGTCCTAGCACTTCTTGCACCTGGCAGGTCAATCCTTGTGCTAAGGTTGAGTTGCGTTGCCTCAGTCTTAATGTGGACATTATTAGACGGCATCAGAAATGCCATTTGTGTGTAATTCAGCTGGCCTGGTAGTACTGTTGGTGTATAATACAAGGAATACCCTGCACTTACCTTTTGCTCAATCTACCTGCATATTTACACAAAACTGCCATATAAATGAATAAATCTAGTAAGGTAAATTTAAATAACCCCTATAGACTTCAAGGTGGTGCCCTCCAGTGGCCAATATATCAAGGAAAATGGTAGAACACTTGCATGGACTTAGCAATAAATGAAAATTAGGATGCCCGCTGAAAGAACTAAGCTGGTATTTCAACTGGTCTTTCAATTTTAACATACATACATACATATGGGCAGAGAATATCTGAATATTTTTGTCACACCTTCATTGCCTTCCCACTTTATAACAAAAAATGCTTAGGACAAGCAATTTTCTCTTTCGTTGCCACAAGTAATTACATTATAATAGCTGCAAAAGTTAGAAAGAAAACACTAAAACTTCTAAGCTGTAGGAGAAAATGAAAACTGAAAAAACAAACCAAAGTTGTTTCAGTTTGCATTAGGGGGGATCATTTTAGCGGCTCCTATTAAAGGTATAGGATTTTTTATCCTGGGATTTTCTGGATAAGGGTTTTTTCATAATCTGGATCTTAAGTCCGCTAAAAAGTATTTAAACATTATACAGCCTCACTACAATACCAAAAAGCCATAGATAACATGCAGCAGCTGGGAACTATTGATTCATGTGTTACATGAAACAATAACTAACGAGCCCCTACTTTAAAATATATTAATATTCAGACACTTCTCCATTGCTAGAAAAGTGAGACCCTAGTGACCAGGTATATCTAGAAGTACAGAACAATGCCAAGAAAGTAGACCAGTAGCAAATTATCTTTGAAAAGTATATACGTTTGAGTTGAAGATCCGTTTAATGGGAAATTCATGCGATAATGTGACATAATGTAAATTTCCTGTATATTAGCAGACGCTTACTTGTAAAACAAAACCCAGTTAAGCTAATGTACGCTGTATATGTGGTGAATAGTATACTGGAATGTTTCCTACTATTACGTTAAAAGCAACAGGAAATCTGCTTTCTGTTGATATACAAGTCATCCGAGTTAAATTTAAATAAATAAAGGGAATACCAAAAGAACATGTGTTCCATTACATACTATGTTGTAGGATCAAAGTGTTTTCCACTATTGCCACTCAATGGGCTTCTTACAGGGAAGGAATGTACTGGTTACTATACCATACTGTACAGCAATTAGGCTCTACCAGCAAAGGCTTTAGACCAGGAGTTTCCATGCTTTGCTAATGCAAGGTCTACTTTAAGTGATGATGTCCCATTAGGATCTACACCCATAAAAGCAGTTAGCATTCTGTTCCATGGAAAATATTACTTAAATATTGATTCATGAGAAAATATATATTGCTATATTTAACTATTTCTTATGTAACCTTAACATTAATATCTGAATGAAAAGCATGAAAAAGGAGGGTGACTTAGACAACATGTTTGTTGACAGTGTTTTGAGATCTACTGAAGGCTAAAGGTCTACTAGTGCATCCCGATCTACCTTTTGGGCACCCCTGCTTTAGACAATCTTAATTACTGCTGCAAGTCTTCAGATCTCCCCTACAAGAAAAACTGCCCCATCCCTCTTAATCATGGCTCTATATGATCCTGAAATGTGACCCAGACCCCACATCTGGTGAGATGATATACTTTGGTTATGAACCAGAAATTTCCTTTTTTTATATTGTGATATTTAAACAGCCGATATGATCCTGGCCATCTCTTCTATTCCACTCAGAACCACTGTCTTTTCACACTACCCACATCCAGTACCATCATCTTTCTTGCTGCTCGGTACCTCTGGAATCCCTTTGGGGGCTGGCCCGAACCTACGGGCTTCGTGCACAAAATATCCAGGCCAAGCTTTTCCTGCTGCCCTTGCCACCCTTCCCGCCCGCAAGTTAACAGGGCCTCACTTCCATCTCCAGTTGTGTCTATTTATATCCTGCCCCCCCATGATGTCAGAGACGGGGGTGGGTCGAGTGCAGGTATATAAGTAAATGTGGTCGGTTCAGGTGCAGGTTCTGATATTTCTTACATTATGGTTCTTCTCAGAATAATATTTTTACGGACATATTTATCAAAGGTCGAGTTCTGTTTTTTGAAGGGTAGTTTTCAGTCAAAAACTCGAACTTCCAGGTTAAAAAAAACGCACATGCAAATTAGGGTTCAAATTCGGTTCAGTATTCGGCCGAATTTTTCACAAAGGATTCAGAATTCGCCCTATTCAGGATTCGGTGCATCCCTATGAAATGTATGTAAAGTATTTGAGTTTTTTGTTGGACTCAGTAGCTTACAGTTTCACCTCTGCTCCAATGATGTCATTTAAATAACTTTTCATCTACTGATTATCCTGTGTATTCTGTTGTTCGGTATAATCGTCCCTCTGGATAGAAGTTCCTGGAAATCACTGGGTTTACCGTGGGTCACGGGGTTTCCTCTGTCCCTTTAGGGTAATGGCACTCAGCTACTTTTAGTTGGCCAAATACTCAGTATCAAAGCAGCCTTCAATGTAAATTCTTTCATCAGTGCTTCTCACATGATAGCCTGGACAAGCATCACATTGCTGACAAGTGTCCAGAAGGGGCTGTTTTGTGTTTTCAGGCTACTTAAAAATATGGCACTTACAGACCCAAATTAGCCCGCTATGCAATTATACTTTTTTTAACAGGCTAAGTTCATTCCAAAAAAAATAAATTTTCTTATAGCCTCAGTCAGGTCCACTCCATTCTTAACATCAGTTTATTAAAAAAAAAACCTTCTTTCAATAATAAGGGCCATTTCATTATACTTTTTATTTAGCTAATCAAGGCTTGCCAATCAGATTAACTGTCTATTTACGGAAGTCAGCAAAAGGCCTCAAGTTAAGCGCAGATAAGAGCTGTTTTGCTGGTGAACATTTTAATAAGGGTTACACAATAACAGCAGGCAGGAAGCAGGCTTCAGCGCTTGTTTGGGTTAAGTGGCTGAGGAAATGCCAAGCGTTCGCTGGCATGGGTTGGAATCCTTTGAACAGTATCAACACAGAACACTGTACATTGTTAAGCCCTTTTACTTGGACTATTCTTACTAGGGATCAGTAGACTGTAATAATGTGTTTAATGTATATAAGAGCTAAATCACAGCTTCATTCATGTGTCATCTCTGCTGCTGTAGACCCCCCCCCCCCCGCATTGGTGAGCCTACAGGTGTGCATAGATATCTGCTAATTATATTGCATTAGGTGAAAGCAATGATCCTGGTATTTAAAGTAACTTGTGCTTAATTAGCAGTATTTGGTTATTGGGTTAAAAAAATAAAGACAACAGTCCATAACGTTTAACTCCTTTTATATCTTATGCTCGCACACATATAACACACACAAACATGTTTTTATAAAACTGAGGTGCCTGCACTCTATCCAGTGAGGATGCAGGTTGCAGGATCAAAGGTTATTATCCATGAATAAAATAGATCAGCACTCCTAGTCATTCTTTATTTCACATAATAATACAGCGTCAAATCCAACGTTTGGGGCCCACCTGGAGTCCTTTTCTCAAGGATAGTGTATTGTGACATATTGTGTATCAGAGCCCGATCTGGGAGCATTTCTGCCTTGCATATTTAGTTGATCTGATGTGTTCACCTTAAGTTACACCATGTGACACATTCTAAGAAGAATTATTAC
This sequence comes from Xenopus petersii, assembly GCA_038501925.1. Classification (NCBI taxonomy): domain Eukaryota; kingdom Metazoa; phylum Chordata; class Amphibia; order Anura; family Pipidae; genus Xenopus; species Xenopus petersii. Next base: position 41,889,219 of record CM076674.1, on the reverse strand, counting down.
TTTTAAGTGGGCAGAAGTTGTTTTTTGATACGGATCGCCAGTTTTTTTATACGGATCACCAGGCAGAGAATGTGTGTATGTCAGGGTTTTGCAAACACTTAGGCCAGGACATGCCAGCAGAAATGTATGGCACCCCCAATAAAACAGAAATAGAGTGACAAAAATCTACAAAACAATGACTAGATTTATCATTTATGTGCACTGCCAGTGAAAACTACATAACCCCACCCAGTCCATAGTTTGGGGCAATGACAGGTCCATGGCCTTTTGCAGACAGAGAAAATAGGTATAGTAGGGTATATGTCAATATCATTCCTTTTCTAAGAATATGTTTTGAGTATTCATGATCTTTACTGTAACAGTCATAATACCAAGGATTAAATTGCCTGACTAGTCTAGGGCATCCATTGTTCCACAGCTGCAGGGCTGGGCTGATACAACAACTGCCTTTCTAGTTTTGTTTAATGTTTTCTTTTTCATTGAGCATTTCAATGACAAACTAAAGAGCCATAGAATAAGGCAAATAAGTGCAAACAGGGGTCACTGCGCATACAGATACAGTACATGTACCAGAACAATACAGATAAACTGGCCTCATATACCCTACTGTACCAGTCCAAGGAAAAAAAAATATAGGGTGCACCTAACATTTTGGCACCCTGAAGAGTAAAATAGGGTTTACATGTCCTTTAAGGTGGGCATATATTGGATGATAACAGCTGCTGACTCCATCCTTTGTCAGCTGACAGTTGGCCTGAGGGACAAACGATCAGATCAGCCCTATATTGCCCCTCAAAGTGATCATATCAGTGAAAGATCCACTTGTTTGGCGAAGCTGATAATGTATGGTAAGCTTTACATTGGACATTCCAACACTGTGCCAAGGAATAACCAGTGCATACAACGCTGAGTGCTGTGAGTGCTGGCCAACAATAAAAGTAATATGTCTTTCCTAATAATAACTTGGCATCAGGTATGACCTTCTGAATGACTGTCATTCCAAATATACAGTAGGTGGCATTTACAACCACAAGTGCAGCTGCAGTCATGAAAATTGCTTTGCATTAAAAATATCCCATTCATTAAAAGTACTTGCATCAAAAGGAGCTCCTTGCACTTCTGTAGTTGCACCACTTGCTTTGTTTCGAGTTGAGCGCAGTGCATCAAACATGGCTGTCCCTGTGGATTTAGAAAATTTTCAGTGCAATTACTTCAGAATTGAGATGCACATCTTTTGTCATTGCGTGAGGCCCATCACTGCTTCACAACTCCATGTCACCCTCACGCAACTGCAAAGAAGGAAATTAAATTAAAAACTAAGCTTACTATGGCTGCTTCTTGCAGCACCCACAAAGAATTATGAGAGAATGAAAAGAATGCAAATTAAGCAGGACTGGGATCTTAGGTTTAGATCTAGCCAGGCACTATCCGCAAAGGAGTACATGTGTACAGGAGTACAGTACATGTGTTTCCACCGGGTACTACGGTTTTCCTCACTCTTCAAAAACATACAGGCAGTTTAACTGGCCACTAAAAGTGTGTTTGACTGTGATAGGGCCCTTAGAGCTACACTAGGGCAGGGACTAATGTGAATGATAATCCTTGTCTGCACTATAAATGATGGATAATAAGAAGAGAAAAGCACATTTTGTAGTGTAATATTATTTATTGCACAGCTTTCATTTTACAAGATTTTGCAAATTTGTGGCTTTTCCTGTCTCTTTTTCTGACAGATGAATTGCTACATTCTTTTTAGGTTACATAAGCACTCACACCCACAAGGTAAGAAATGTCCATATTGTGAATATATGTTCCCCTAGGGAATTTTTAATATAGTCCCCCATAAATGTTTAGTGTATACTGTATTAAGATGAAATGGTGCCAGAGAAATTAGTATACAAGCAGCCCATTCATCAACATATTTTTAGAAATAGAAACTAAAGTAACACTTAACTACAGTATTTATACCTGCAGCCGCAAGGTCCTTGCAGTAATTGATGCGATTTCCTACCTAAACTGAAATCCATATTTTTTTATCTCCCAAGTCCAAAATGTAAGTAGGACCTTGACAACAGATTCTTGGATAGCTTGTAGCCATATAAAGTAGACAGGATTAGAATGAGTTTGGGAAATAGTCAGCATTGTCCCAGGAGGAATGCCTGTGTAACTTTACTTTATTTTATTCATTACTCAAACACTGCGTGAGTTTAAGGTTTTTAACAGGAATAAACCACAGTGTAAGTCCTTTGAGAGTACATTTCCTTTCTTTCAGCCAGTTGCTTTGTTTAATGGATATATTACATAGAGCAGATTGCGCGGGAGTTGTACAAGCGGGAAGTGATTTGTTTAGAATGCTTACTATAAATAAATACATGTAAGCTATTCTGCGGATGATAAATCACCCAAACTCTTTTAATCAGGGTGTAAGTGAATAGGTATATTTGTTCTTTTACATCCATGTCAAATGTCATAAATAAACAAATCCGTTGAAGCGTTTTCTTGGAAAAGCAATGTGATACTCTCAAAAAAGTGCAGCAGATTGCTTTTAATCCCTTTAGCCTGTGTATGGGGAATACTGTACATTAATGAGAGAGTGCTAATGGCGAAATCTTGCTGTTTTTCAGAAATAAGCGTTTCCATACAGTTGAGGCGAATGTCCTTTTCAGCAGGACGCAGAAGGAAGTGTAGATTTTTAGGGTTCCATTCTGAAAGACACATTTTGCATCAGATTCACATTAAACAAAGACACATTTGACATCATGAATTACTCAAATGCCCCATTAATGGGCTTTAATTCAAGCCTTTCTGTGCTTACAAACAATGTTTCTTAGAAAACAAAAATAATTGAGCTCAATTCAGTGCATGTGTTCCATTCCACTGCAAGCTTTTAACACACAAGTGTAATCTAAATCAAAAACAAACAAATTGTGGCGAATAACTGGACACCAATAGGCAGTAGGTGACCTTTCATTTGCCACTAAGCAAGCCAGTTCAGGAAGTGGCAACACTTGAAAAAGTAACTAAGTATAATTAAAACATAACTTTTACTGTTGTAATTCTAAAAAACACGCTCACTGAAACACACACCCACTAGCCAACCAATCCGTCTGCAGTGCTGGACCGTATCCATAAAAATGACATGCAGTTTAAAAGAAATTGAGCATAAGGTGTGACTTATGCCCCTGACGAAGCCGAAGGTATCAGCGAAACGCGTAGGGCGGGCATAGGTGGACGGTGGAGTGCTTAGCTCCCACGCAGTCCCAACGTAGATAGGCAGGTCTTGCACGGGGGCTCTGTTTGGAAGGGAGGGAGCGGGCGGTTTGTGGACTCCAGGTATATGGAGGGGTAGAATTCAATTCCACAATAATTAATGAAGTCTCTTTGAGACCCCACCGTCACACCTTATGCTCAATTTCTTTTAAAGTGCATGTCATTTTTATGGATACGGTCCAGCACTGCCGAGGGATTGGTTGGCTAGTGGGTGTGTGTTTCAGTGAGCGTGTTTTTTAGAATTACAACAGTAAAAGTTATGTTTTAATTATACTTAGTTACTTTTTCAAGTGTTGCCACTTCCTGAACTGGCTTGCTTAGTGGCAAATGAAAGGTCACCTACTGCCTATTGGTGTCCAGTTATTCGCCACAATTTGTTTGTTTTTGAAACAATGTTTCTTCTCGGTTATGACCTCTGCAACAACAGAACAAGTAAAACAAGGGTACAATCTAATAAAAACTGCTTGGTAATGCTACACAAGTGTTCTACAATTTTTTATAAGCTGGCAAATGGAGCCAACAGTAACAGTGGAGACTATGGTTAAGCTTTAAGACTAAGAGGTTCATGTGCTATGAGCATAAAAGTTTTTTTTTCTTTTTAAATAAAATATTCAGATTTACAAGATACCCAGGGGGAAATAGTCAAGCATACTACTAAAAAGGATAGAATAAGGCTAGGGCCACACTAGGCGATAGCGCCGCGATTTGACTCGCGGCGACTTTTCGCCGCGACTTTTAATCCGCAATCGCTGGGGAAACTTTTGCGCTGGCGTCTATGGGGAATCGCGGCGTAAAAACACACGCGGCGATCTTTTTTCTACTGTCGCTCGAAATCGCCTCGCTAGGGCCCTGCAGGACTACCTGGACTATTGAACTTCAAATTTACTTATGGTCGAATATCAAGGGTTAATTAACCCTCGATATTCGACTGCCGAATTTAAATCCCTCGACTTCGAATATCGAAGTTGAAGGATTTGGCTCTATTCCTACGATCGAGGGAATAATCGTTCGATCGAACGGTTAAATCCTTCGAATCGAACGGTTCGAAGGATTTTAATCCATCAATCGAACGATTTTCCTTCGATCAGAAAATTGTTAGGAAGCCTATGGGGTAGGTAGGTTTTAGGTGGTGAACTAGGGGGTCAAAGTATTTTTTAAAGAGACAGTACTTCGACTATCAAATTGTCAAATAGTCGAACGATTTTTAGTTCGAATCATTCGATTCGAAGTCGAAGGTCGAAGTAGCCTATTCGATGGAAGAAATAGCCATATTCGACCATTCGAAATTCGAAGTATTTTTTCTTAAAATCCTTCACTCGAGCTAAGTAAATGGGCCCCCAAATGTTGTTGAACTACATCTCCAGCACCACAATCATTTGATTTTCACTGGTGCTCAGTTGTGCTTTGTTTTTTCTTTCAACATCTGATTGGCCACAACTTGGGCAACATTGATATAAGTACTATAGTGTTACCATAGCCATATTGTCTAATAGTTTCTACTGGCAACTACAACTCTACCCTTCTTTACAGTATAACTTAAGCCTCAGTTCTCTTGGTGCTGGAAAACAGGTGCCAATGGCCCTGTGTAAGTGAAAAACAAAAGAATTTTACGTTGCACAATATGCTTTCATTTAACAAGCTATAATAAAACATGAAGTCTGTGCTCCATATAGAGAAGGAGGGATATGTACTTTAATGTAGGGATACAGGACTGCTCTATTACCAGTCAACTGTACCACACCTCAGTTGCAAACACAAGTTCAGTGTAACAGAAATCTAATTGAAAGTCTCTAAACTATGAATCTTGCATTAAGAGGCATCAAAGTTTGAAATTATAGCTCATCACAGACAAATTCACCCACTTTCTATACATTTTTATACATATGCTTCTAAAAATACCATAGGAATGAATATCAAGTGAATGAGTATGTCACTGATGAGCTCTAATCTCACATTTTGATAAATCTTCTGCCGCTAATTATCCATGGACTAGAGTCCTGCGGGTGTTGGGTACCCGCGGGTTACCCTTAAAAAAGTGGGCACTCTGCAGAATGAAGGGAGGATTTTCAGGTGTGGGTATACCCGCGGGTCTGCAGGTTTGATTGTGAGTCTCATCTAAATATCTTAGCTTATGTAATATTGTCTATTTTTTACTCCTTTTAAAGTTTTACGAAACTTGTTTCTGCCCCTGTCCACTTTTGATGACGTCACTTCCGGTTTGCAGCACTGTCACTTCCTGTTTGATGGTGGTCGGCGGGTTTTGGGTCGGGTTGCTGACAAGGCAGTTGCGGGTCAGGTAGCGGATCAAAGTGGCTAAATATGCGGGTTGTGGTTCGGGTCGTGGGCAGCCGTTTCAGGTTCCCTGCAAGACTCTATCGTGGACTAGTAAGAATGTTGGTTATAACACAGATAACTTATGTGCCATCTAAGCATATAGTAAGCTAATTTCTCATATGTCTCACAATAAAATGGGCACACTGGGCATTTTCTCCACCTATTCCTATTCACCTAAATGAGAAATGCAGCACAGTGACAAGCTATTAAACCAGCAACTGATTGTGAAGGTAAGAGGAATAGTTAAAGTCATTAATAAGAAAAATATCCCTGCCCCATTAAATCTGGATACCGTACCCCAGCCATTACTGTATGATTTCAAGAAATGACATATGGTTTTGTGAGGAAGTACCTATAAAACTCTGTTCTGCCATTCTCCAGCACTAATAAAGGAGACGGTTAGAACAGGAAATGAGTAAAAACATGAATGTTACTATTACACAATAACACCCTTGAGGCTTCAAAGCATTTGGCTGGATCCCAATACTGGGACACAGGATACCTACTAGAACATAATAAATATATGGACTCATTCTACATATATACTGTATATATACTTGGTATGTGTATTTTATCATTTGCTATAGTGTGTACTTGTTTGAGATAAAGAAATGTCACCAGGCTGCCAGCTGGGAAATGATCACAAAAAGAAAAATATGTGCTCACAGCCTACAGTTGGAGTGTAGAGCCAAAATACATCATCTGCAGTTCTCATCAGCAGTTAAAAGCTGTTTGTCATTAAGTAGGTACAACAATGAAAACAAATAATAGATAATGGAATGTTTTAGCATTGGCCAGTACTTACAGAATAGATTATACTATCAGTATAGTTGAGTATATATTCTACTTCTGGGTGCTGTTTTCCTCCCATGGTACAGAAACATATTCGCCTTTTGCTTGGCTTTGGGTAAAATGTGTGAGCTCCTGTGATCAGAAAATTCATTAGCAAGGTCCATTGCCATTGTGGCGTCACTACTCTATGTAATAACATGGCGGTTTCAGCACTTTGAAATAAAATGCTCTCTGGAGCCTGGGTTCCACTTGGAGTTTCTAGGGGTGCTATTATTCTTGATTATCTAGATATGACTCCTGCTCTGTTTTCTGATTGACCTGTGCCAGATTTCCATATAATGATCCTGCTTAATGCTACTGTTACCTTGCCACAGGACTTTGGCCGCAGTGAACACTCAAACTGTTAAACAGGCACCAAACCAAGTTAATTTTTATTTAATATTCATAAATAGTCATCAGATGTGGTAAAGCATATTTCCACTCAATCAGTACATGGCAGGACTTACAGGGTAATTATCCCCTTAATGGGGTAGTTCACCTTTCAATTAACTTTTAATATGATGTAGGTAGTGTATTCTGAGAGCATTTGCAATTGGTCTTCATTTTTATTTTTTTTAGTTATTTTGCTTTTTGTTCAGCAGCTCTCCAGTTTGGTATTTCAGCAGCTATCTGATTACTAGGGTCTTATATATCCTAGCAACTAGGCCAGGGGTAGGCAACCCGCGGCTCCGGAGCCTCATGCGGCTCTTCATCCTGCTTGCTGTGGCTCAGTCTTGCGGCTTTGCCTGTCACATCATCTATAGAACCCTCACACCTGCTGGTGGCTTCTTGAGTATGCGACCGTGGTAAGCTAACCGTTAGCTTAACCGCTGTCACACACTCAAGATGCCGCCAGTAGGTGCGAGGCCTGTATAGACGTCCCAGGCAAGACCGTGCCACAGCAAGAGGATTCATTATGGTCCTTACCGCGGTCGCACACTCAAAACAAGAGAGAAGCCTCCAGAGTCCAGCTTCAGCAGGTGCGAGGGCTATAGACATGGATGTGACGCATATTTTAATGACGTCTATAGGCTATAGCCCTCGCCTTTAAACAGATGAGAACATTAGTATTTAATAAGGCTATTCAGTGTTTAATTAATTTCAAAGTAGGCCTACACATGCACACTGCATATTAGTTTGTTGTATTCTGTTGTTGTAACAGTTAAAAAAAATGTTTAAAAGTTTATAAACTGTGTTATGTTTTGCGGCTCCAGACTATTTTTCTTTAGTGGAAGAGGAGGCAAAATGGCTCTTTTGATAGTAAAGGTTGCTGACCCCTGAACTAGGCCATGGTTTGAACTAGAGACTGGGCTATGGATAGGAGAAGGTCTAAATAAAATTAAAGATAATAAATAGTAACAATACCAAAAAATGGTTGCTTCACAAAGCAATACTGTGTTGGCAGTGATTCCCATCTGAAAGCGGGAAAGGGGCAAAAGAGGAAGGCAAATCATTCAAAAACTATATTAAAAAAAGGATGAAGATCAACTGCAAAGTTGCTAGGAATAGGTTATTCTATAAGATATTAAAGTTAACTTGAAACTCCTTTAATCTAACTCTGCAACTAACTTTGAGCCCAATAAATAATGAATTAGATGTCAGGTAGCTTTGTTATTATATGAGGCGTGTCTAAAGACTTCCATCAGACATTGCTCGGGCATGGCTAGAGCCAACACCAAAATAGCTTGGAATTCTCTTGTTCTGCAAATAAGTGAAATAATGAAAGTTTCCCCATAACTGTCTTATATCTCATCCTTTGTCATGCAGCCTCCTTAAATTTCAACTCAATCGACCAATGTGCCTTCAAGACCTTACAAAATGTTCTCCAACGCTGCACATGGCCTATATTCTGAATATGGCTTCACTGTTTAATTCAATGAATGGAAGAGGCTGTTTGGGCTCGTTCCTATGCTGTAGTCTACAGAAATATTTATAGAGATTTGTTTTGGTTCCACAAATCAGCGACACTACGGACCTATTATTAACACTGCTCTTACTGCCCTCTCAATGATTGAGAATGAGTTTGAGAGGTACCGGTTTTAGCTAATGTTTGCTTCAGTATAAGTGTGCATTAAAAAAACAGATGTTGCAAGGTCATGAAATGAAAAAAAGTGGCAAGAAAGGAGAAGGTTGTGATTGTGTCATAGTAACTACTAAGAATAATACATGTTGAAATGCCCATTGCTGAATGATATGATTGTAGACTTTATATATCTTCAGTGTATTTGTGTTGCCTAAGACTCTTTCCCAGTCTAGAATATATATTGTATACATTATGCATAGAGTACATATGGCCTTGTTCAAGGTTGTGCCCTTTGGTCTGAATTCCCACTACTGCCCTAATCCTTTCCTCTCACAACAAAACAAAGAAAAAACTATTTGCTGGTCTTATTTGGTGGCTACTTTTATAACAATCATTGGGGCTTGTTTATAAACACTGGGCAAATTTGCTCCTGGGCAGTAACCCATGGCAGCCAATCAGATAATTGTTTTCAGTGTTCAACCTGCAGCTGAGTGAACACTGAAAGCAATCATCTGATTGGTTGCTATGGGTTACTGCCCAGGTGCTAATTTGACCAGTGTTTATAAATGACCCACTTTATGTAAATTAAGGTTTTGGTGTTGTTCTTTTTTAGTGAATAACTGTATAAGAATGCAATTCCAATTAAGTCTCCTTCCGGGGTTGCTCTGGGGAGAAACTATATTATATGTCTGTGATTGCCAGAGAGGATTGGGCAGACTTCATAGTAAATCAATGTAATAGAGAACTCCAAGGCTGCAACCTCAATCCAGCAGGCATGCAGTAAATAACATATGTACTCCAACATATGGACTACTCAGAGGCACTTAGAAGTCTTGGTATAGTTTCATTCAAACTGACATTTGGCAGGCTAAGTGCCTACTGGGACTTAAACACTAAAACCATTTTGCCAACATCCCTGGTGATTGGACATTCATCATAATCAGCACTGCCTGAGGCTTGGTAACTCATTAACAATCCAACCCATTTCATTACTGGGACATTTTAAACAGGTCATATTTTATGTATGTGTGGCAATGGGATGTAGCATTATTTTGATTTTTTTTGCGCCCATTTTTTTCATTATAGATCAAGAATAGGCCTCTTGTGGAAATAAGCAGAAATTATTAAACATAAATGTATTTTTGTAGGTTCCTATTGAAAAATGAGAATTTGGCCCACAGGTCCTTTGGGATATATCCCCACTTTGCTACTAATTGGTCACCATTTTTAACTTTATGCCACAAGGTACTGGGGTGGCCTGTTGGCTGAGTTATTTACTGAATAGACAATGCCACACAATGCTTGCTTGTGTTGGAGTTATGGGAAAGTCAGCTAATGTCTATTCACGGACAAAAAAAGTTAATTATAACCTAACATTATACCAGAAGCAAGAAGAAAGCATTAAGAACCACCATTAAGGATTCTTTCATATGAAATCCTTTTCAGACAAGTAGATAATTCTCTTTTACACCAATAACTCAGCCCCTGACATCACTGTAGACTTGCATTCTTAAACCTTGTACTACACTGAATAGTGATACAGCTACAATAGGTAGAATGTAAACATGCCCTTTAAGAAAATAGTTGTCTGCTAAAAGGAATAGTTTCCCCATCTGTTTTCTAGACAAAAAAAAAAGACAGTAAATATTAAGGACCTAGACTTACATTCTGTCTAGTTTCTGGTGGTTTATGTTACCAAATGTGCTGGGAGCATCTATGAACTGTGATCAGATAGCACTAAAAGATCACTACCAAGACCAGAAGCCAATAGGTCTTACAAATGTGAACACACTGAAGTGGTGGTTTGTGTGGCTTGGTCTTTGCACGAAGATATTGGCTGCACCTCAACGTACAAAGGAGAACAATGATCCAAAATCACAACTAGCAGAGAAGGGAGATTTTGTTTTAAAATAGCAAACTCAGACACTGGGAAAAATGCCTCATACGTTGCATCTTTAAAAAAAAAAAAAAAAATCACAGAAATTTTCATCTATAGTGGGAAGGAAAAAGCGAGGCCCTTTGATGCTTTCAGGTACTACAGACTTTGTCTGTCAGAGCATGCTGGGAACTGTTGTTAATCAATAGGTGGGAACACAAGGCTGGAAATCCCTGGAGCAGAAATAGATACCTGTCTCATGACAGATAGAAAATAGCCAAAATGGCCATCTGCCTGTCACCGCTCCTGATACTAAAGAAACAAACGTGCCCATACTGAAATAATGAACCCCCCTTTTTTTCTGTACACATCCTGTTTATTGAGCTTATGTTGAAGGCAGGTGCGTATTTTCCTTGTTACCATTCTGAAAGCATTTTTCATTGGCAGTGTTTATGGACATTGTCACATTTCTTTCAGTGAATGCTCTTATACTCATACAACATATTATTCTAGTTTCTATTCCTGACCCTCCTCTGCTCACTTGCGATATACTCTAAATACCCATGATTTCAGCGGCTTCTGCAGCTGCGACAAAAATTAAATGTTAGACCTGACAGTACAATACTGAGATCTGTTCACTAGCCTCTGAATTTGACATCATAGTTCTAACTGTAACGGCAGGGTAAAATAAGAGGGACAGGATTAGTAAACAGGAAGTTCTGTGATATCACTGATTTGCATGATCTGCATTGAAGGAGAAGTAAGAAAAGCTGTGATTATATATTCTTACGAATCAAGAAGAGAAAGCAGAGACACAGGAGCTAGGCAATCACATTGCCCTTCAAATTTAACTGAGTGCATTTGCTCAAGGAACACTATTCAAAATCAGGAAGAGAAAGTTGCTAACCAGGAAATGGAAAGCTGAATGATATATGGTGACAATCGCAATACCTTTTAACAGAGCTGGACAATTTTGGTGTTCATTACGTATGGCTCCACGGTTGCCTGCAAAAAATGCCCCTGCAGTAAGTTGCATGAAAAATGTAATTTATTAAGTACTTGCATCAACATGCACTTCTGTATAGTTAAAGACACTGCCTTCCTCCTGCCTCTTGTTCATTCAAGTGTTGCTTTAGCTTCTGACACAGGGGGACCCTGGAGATGTCTCCACTTACCAGCTGGTAACTCCAGGTATCCACAGAGGCCTGCATCAATAGGCACAGCACAGATGCATCACAAGAGTCAACTGCACATGTCACTCTTTCATGAATGTTGAAAATTACACCTACAGGACTGTAACTGTTAGTTTTAAAGGAGAAACGTGGGGCCGGTAGTAGCAGTGGGATGGCGGGTATCGTAGGGAGAGATGGTGCCTATAGTAACAGTGGGATAATAGTCTCTGGGAAGGGACTGTAGGATAGCAGGTATAGTAGGGAGAGATGGTGCCTATAGAAGTTGTGGGATAATAGTCTCTGGGAAGGGACTTTGGCTGTGGGATAGCAGGTATAGTAGGAAGAGGTGGTGCCTATAGTAGCAGTGTGATAATAGTCTCTGGGAAGGGACCATAGGATAATCAGTCTTACAATATAAATAATGGAGCTCTGCAAAGTCAGCTTTGCCCCAACCATCACTGATGATTACTCTGATGACTCATTTAAACTGCATATGCTGCAACTGTCACATGCAACATTATGTGCAATTAGTAAACAAAGAAACTGAACGTTTTTTGTTAGTAAATTTATTTCCCTGAAGGTACAGAAGGTTTCGTGAAGTTGGTAGAACAAAACACTTTGAATTTGTCTAAACCTGTAAATTCCCACAATAAGTAAAACAACTTAAAGCAGAACATGGTAAATCTAATGTGTATGCACAAAGTTTCTCAGTTACTGCTAGAAGCTAACTCTTAATCATGTGCAAATGATAAAACGATGTTGGGGCATAATTTGTTTTCCAGGTCTACAACAGATCAAGATCAGTTGAGTGGTTCAGATGGAATAATTTCTTATCTGTGTCACTTGCTGGAACCATCATGTATTATTTTCTTGGTAGACTGTAGAATTTATGAGGAGTTGGCCTACAGGGTGCATGATCAGCTTTTAATGTAGGTTCTTATGCTAAATACCCTAGATTGATTTAATATGGCAACTCCTGGTGACCCTCAATGTCACTTCATTTCCTGGTGTGCTTTTAATGGTTGCCTTAAGTCCCGTGGGAGGAAAGGGCAAAATAAATAACTCCTATTTCAAGCAGATTTTTAATATTCGCAAATATACTCACACTTACTCAGCTCTACCTGGATCTATATATACAGGACTTCAACACGTGCCTGCAAAATCTAACCGATAGCACAATTGATTACTTTGCAAAACAAAGCATACAAAGCATAACAAAATAAACCAGATAGCTTGCGTTATGCATTTCAAGAAGTGCACTCACCTCTTTTGCTACTTATGCTATAGACTCATCACATTAACCCATAAAGCCTGCGTAGTTTTGTAGTTTCTGAAAAACCTTACATGTTCCAGTGCCAAGTCTTTACCCTTTTAAAGAGGTTTTTGTGAAGTGAAGACAGATTTATTTATTCTCATTGAGAACAAAGAGTTACATTTTCTATAGAGCGGAGTACAACTGCTTGAGAATGTAGACACGTAAATACCATAATAAACATGTGATGAATGTCAACACTGGCAAATAAGAGAAGACAGAAAATAATGTGTATGCACAAATTCATATATTCACTATTGTAGTAGTCTATAACAACAAAGGGTCACAGTCAAAAAGAACACTGGGCAAATTTGCTCCAGTGCAATAACCCAATAGCTTATCAAAGCAGTTAGCTTTGATAAGCCTAATGCACTGAATCAACTGCATTGACACAAATGTATAATTGATGACCTTATCATAAATGATCTAATTGACCATTAGATCTTAAATGCATTCTTCACTATCTGCCAATGTTTCTCTCTGATGCAACTTCAGATATTATAGATATAAAGAAATGGTTGGGTGTGGTTAGAGCAAGTGAAAAAAATACACGTTTGGTTGTATTGATACAGATTGTACAACTTTAATGAATAGGCTGCTCTGATTTCAGTTTTGAGTCATATGGTTCCCCAAACACAGGGCAGACAAATTATTTATGTTATTGCAAAGAGTGCAATGTCCTTCAGCATAACCTAGGGTTGCCAACTTTTCCTATATTTTTATCTTTCATCCCTGTTAATAACACTGCCATAAAGCATATATTTATGCATCCCTAAGCTAGGTGGCATCTTATGTGAGAAATATAAGGCCTTTGACACATGTAAGTTTTTTTTGGGCCATACACATAAATTGCTTAGAATACAACTGAAATATAGTCTTCTTTAAAGATTATGCTTGTTCCCAGTTACTGTATATATATATAGTATACTCTATTATTATCATTACTCTTTAATATAATAATATATTATTAGAGGAAGAAGAAGACATTCTGTGAGCACAAACATCTCTCTAGAGTCGTATTAGCTTAGAGTTAGGTATGGTAACTTTTTGAAAGCTCTTATCCAATATAAAATAGTAGTATATTCTAGAACTCTGCACTAGCGTACACTATTAGTAAAAATGCTATGACCCTAGGAAGTGCCTGGTCGCTCTGCAGGCTCTCCTTGTGTCTGACCAAAATATGGAGTAGATGAGGGGTTTAAGGATCACTTTGGGTTAGTGGAGCAACAGGAAAAACCATAACCTTTCCTCTCTAGCCAATCATGGGTCATCATCTTTAGTAGAACAAGGGGCATATCAAAGGCAGAAAATCCATTAGTTGTATTTTGACTGAAATTCTATCCTTCTCCAGGAAAGAAGAGAAATAAATGAGCAAGTTGGCACAAATTTTAGACTCATATTTCTCGAGGGAATAGCAATCCCTAGACTCCAGCAGAGGAAAAACAACAGCCTAATATCCTTCTACTTGAGAAAAGTCATCAATAGCATCATAAAGCATGACCGGACCCTTGATTTTTTCAAATTATGTTTTTTGTTTTCCCTTAGTGTTTTAACAATATTAAAAGAGGTTTATAAATAATATAAACATTACAGGGACAGTGGGGGGGCTGCCATTGTTTCTTGAATATAGCAGCACCGTTTGGGTTTTTTGGGGTAATTGTTTTCAAAATTGTATATATCTCATAGCTGTACAGTTTTGTTCTATAGGCAAATATGTCACAGATCAAACACACAGCTGTTAAAGTATCTAACACGTCACCCTTCCACATCCTTTACTAAAGGACAATAGAAGGCAGCAATGTCCTATATCTGCTTTTGGCTTCCACTTTTGGAAATCACGAAAATGATGATACTGTAGAGAGTTTGTTGGCTCTATAACTGTAATTATAATGCGCACTTTGATACACCAGAAAAGTTGTTTTCAGACATGTTTGCCAATTGCCTGAACTCACTATGACTTACAGATAACTGCTTTATCAACACAAATTCTGTGGCAACACAAACCGTATAGCAACATAACATCATGACAAGGGGGATAAGAACACTCTGAAAGCTTTTTATAGAGGAACTGATGGTATTTCCTCACATAATGAACTAAAAAAAACTAGGTGAAACGAAAGCCCTTTTTATTTAAAATGGAACAAAAGAACAATTTCACAAACAGCCGTAGAATTTTTAAACATATTTTTTAAACATAAAAAGGGAACTATGTTTTGATAGGCACCAATGGGGGAAGAAACAATTTCAATGCTTTTCCTGAAAGTACAACGGCCAAGAGATATTTTGGTAACAGTATATTTTGATTGCACCTATATAAAGAGGTGCCTATTAAACTAGGAGCAGTAGATAGTATCAGCTACACGCTATGATAGATGGATAGATAGGGAACATTTTGGAATTGTTACGCTAAAGAGCTTTAAGAGCTTAAAATTGTATGTTGTTTTTAAATATCAATCAAAATCAGAATAGACCTTTAAGCAATAGGTGGTATAGCAATGTGACACCAACTATCAGCATTTTTCAGATTGATTCTTAGAGTTATGGGTTACTAGACCTGAATCAGACTTTGTCCTTGTTATTACATTGCGCCCAACAGAGCTTCCATCTACTGAAATTACAGTACAGTTATAGTCTACTGATCATTGTGGACATTAGGTCCAATGGTTAGTGTTGCTGCCTTGCAGCACTAGGGTCCAAAGTTCGATTCTAGCCAGGGCACTGTATGCAAGGAGTGTGTATGTTTTCCCCTTACTTGCATATGTTTCTGAATGCTACTCCAGTTTTCCTCCCACACTTCAAAAACACACGCAGGTTAATTCATTACTAATAAAACTGACCATTGTGTGTGTGTGTGTAAATGTGATAGCAAGCTTAGACTGTAAGCTTCCCTGGGGGAAGTACAGGGATTCCTCGAGTTACATACACCCAACTTACATACAACTCATACTTACATACAGAGGCTATTACAATAATGTACTGTGGTTTGCTTGGCCTTTATTAGCATTTAGCTTTTAATAAACCACCTGCCCCAATCCCCTCTGGCATGTGTTGTCTACTGCAAAGCACAGAAAGGTAAAAATACATATGCACAGAAAGGTAAAAATAAATACTATGTTAAGACAAATATCTGTCTTGTTTCATTTAATAAGTAAATGTATATGTTTCAATTTACATACAAGACCCTATTCATATGGAACCCAGGGACTCCCTGTACTAACTATTCATCTACAAATATTATATACTCTAAATGCTTCATGAGGGCTTGAGTAACATTATGAACAGCCACAGGAGCTAGGAAATAAAAACATAGGGGAATTGAAGAATAGTGTAACTCTAGAAGGACCACTAGCAAACCAGAAGATACACATTCACTATTTTAAATTAATACGGACCTCCAACTGGGCTATACTCCTGGCCCCTTGGCAGGCATTGCATCCCCTGTGTCTATTTTTACATCCTGGGGTCCATGGGAATCATTTACAAATTAGAAGCATATTTATCAGGATTTTGTGAATTTTGTGAATCAGAAATTTGTGAATTTTAGAGTTTATTTACATGAAAAAAAGTGGAAAAAAAATCTCTATGCAGCACAATCACATTCTACTCATTACTTTCAATGAGTCTCTATGAGTTTCAGAAATGGAAAAATTACTTGAATTTTGCTAGGGCAACTCCCATTAGCTTGTAGATGCTGACATTTTTAACATTCAAGTTTATTTTGCTTAATAAATTTAGAACATTTAAGTTTCAAAAACTATCATTTGAATTTTAAGCGCAAAAAACCCTCAAATCATGGTAAAACTCAAATTCCAATGTTAATAAAGTGGCCCCTTAGCTCAACTTTGAATTTATTATGTGAATTTGCAGTACTGACACATTATTCATTTCATTGCAAGGAGTGTACTTTATAAGTGATTCAAAGTGAGTGTATTAAATTAACCCCCAGTGATAATGTACCTAATAGTAATGTTGTTTAGCTACAAACTCCTTCCACTAGACTTACTGTACACTACAACTTCCTTACACTAGTGTTTATTTTGTGTCCCTTAAAAACAAATACATATTAACCTTATTTCTCTAATAAAAAACATACAAAGAAACAGCTCCTATTTTCAAGTCACTGGAGAACTTTCTAAAGGCACCTATGTTAATAAAATTTGCATAAGCTACACCTTAGCTACAGGGAAAAATGGATCACAAAATCTAGGTAACATGCGGCTTCCCACCACCTGATACATCATAATACACAACAATGAGAAAGGTAAACTCTAATAACACAATAACCCTCAGTTCAACCTGACAAATACATTATGTAGATGGGTGTCGGTAACAATTATGTGTCTGTATGTAACTCTAGCCAAATGATAAGAATGACTTAGAAACAAATACTGTAGGTGCATGCATCAATTCAAAAATGGATCAAAGAAAAGGAAACTGCAAAAGTTAAATTATATATTATAACTGATAGGTCTCCCTAATAGACAGAGAGGTGACCTATCAGTTCTACTGTGCCAGTTGTCCCCGCCCATTGTAAAAGCTTTTTGGCCACCATGAGGGCAACGCTGGTCATGGTTCCATGTGCCTTACCCCTTGAAACTAGGGTAGATATGTATTGTCCTTAATATTTACTATTTAGCTCTCTATTTACTCCCTCTGCTAATCAAGAATCAATTTAACAAAATTTCCACCAGCTTTTTGTGAATTCCCTTGTGTTGTAAATGTTGTTAGTTTTCAGGTATAGTATCTTTAGTAGACTACTATTCTGGTACATCAAGTTACCCCAACCACACTCTGTGTTTTAAGGATTGGACAATAGAAATGTATATTTTATTATGTCAGAACCCAACAGGAGATTACTTTATTACCGCTTTAGCCACTTTATAACAGACTTGATGCAATTAACCATTCGGCTTTTATTGCCATACTCTGTAATGTATGTGTGATAAGAAGGGATGTGTCACAGCCCTTAAGTAGTTGCTAACCTCGAAAACTAGCTAATTTTATCCCTTATGCAGTGATTAATGCGTTGTCAACAATAAAGCCTTATGTACTGAATGATTGCTTAAATCGAAAGCAAACTTGTTTGTTTAGTGATTGCTTTCTGATGGTTTCTATGCAGCTGATTCTAAGGGGCATTCTCATAGCAAGGGCTTCAGCCAGTAAGGATGCAGGCTTTTAGCATACCCCTTGTGAAATCTGGAATTCATTAGTGGATGTAATGGCTTAAATACTTGCAC
Organism: Xenopus petersii; assembly: GCA_038501925.1. Taxonomy (NCBI): domain Eukaryota; kingdom Metazoa; phylum Chordata; class Amphibia; order Anura; family Pipidae; genus Xenopus; species Xenopus petersii. Next base: position 41,871,164 of record CM076674.1, on the reverse strand, counting down.
TCTGTGACCAGGTTAATAAGAAAAATCCCATTTAAGTGCCTGTAGAAAAAGATATATGTTCTAGTCATTGTAAATTACACAGTATGTGTTTATTGAGAATTTCCATATGTTTAGTGACTTATATACATAAAGTTAATGTTCCCTCTAAGTTCTTCAGGGCAATGATTGCTTCAATGCAAGGACTATGTGTGGATTTCACAATTTGTTGTGAGTGGTTATGTCATAAATTGAAGGTGTATGCACAAGTCCAAGCCTTAAATGGAATGTTATAATTATTACAGCCCAATGTCTAAAGGCTTTTTGTGCCTCTTAAAGTCAGTGCCATGCTTGTGGTACCACCCACACACACACATATGTAGACAGAGGGTCGCTCTCACAGGACTTAAAGCAAAATTTCTGTTGTTTATTGGAGCAAAGAGCTAATGTTTGCAGTTTGCAGTTGGGCTTTCTCTAGGCAGGAGTTAATTCCAGTGCTCCTTTGTACCCATGCTTGCTGTACTTTGTATAGTAAGGCTCATTTATGAACACAGTGCAAAGTGCAATATTTTGACACAAATCACCATGTTTTGTTTTGTTTTACCAACCATGAAGCATTTTTTCTCACAAAGTTGCTTGTGATGCATCAACATACATGTGCATTTGTGTTAGAATGGTGTCACTCCTGGTGCAACATTAATCACAGCACTGGCATTCACTTCACTTGGCTCCAGTCGGTTGCAACCATTGAAGCAAAGAGAACCCTATAATTAGCTCCAGGTTGAGGATGATGGTAAATCCAGGGTTTGACTCCATCCGTGTGTTCGTTAGCCCATCACAGCAGGCAGATAGGACATTCCAGCACAATCTGCAAAGAAGCATGTATGGATGCAACGACTTTTCTGAACAATTTCAATGTGAGCTCAGTGTTGCATCCATTCTGCACTTAGGGTTGTATTAGTAAATGAGCCTTCTTGCGCACAACTGCAATTTATCATAGCACATTGGTGCCATTTGCAAGATTTAGTTGCTGCCATTCTTTTGCGATAGCAGAGGCTTATTTAACTATTCTTAGCAACAGGCCAAGGCCAAAATATTCTGTTAGAAAAACAGTGGCCTTATACCCGTCACACCCGTTAGCTAATCTGTAGCAGTGTGCATTGTTTATATTATCCCTACTGTATTTTATAATGCTGCAGGGTTGCCAGGTTTGCAGCCAAATTGGGCTACTAATTTAAAGCCCAGACGTGTTTTGAAAGTACAAACTAGCCAAGATACAGATTTGGGCTACTTTTTGGGCCTTTGTCTGGTTTGTACACAGTTTTTTGTTGCCCTATTGTGCCAAGTCTGCACCTCCTAAAACATGTTGGGTAATGTAGTGTTTGGGTAATTTGCAGACTGCCAAGTTTAATGTAAGTTTAATTTAAGACTACAATACCCAGCATGCAACGTGACTGAGTTGTGTAGAAATCAGGAGTTACCAGATTGTGGGCTCTGTACCCCAATTTCCCGTCCCTCTTATGCACTCACGTTTTCTGAATTTTCTCAATTTTACACAATTTTGGGGCAAAAATCTGCTGGCCACTAAAATGTCTATTTGTTGATCTGTTTTACCAATATGTATTGAATTTGTATATGTATTAGGGCCTTATGGGGTCCCTTTACCTGATTTCTACACAACTCAGTCACGTTGCATGCTGGGTATTGTAGTCTTAAATTAAACTTACATTAAACTTGGCAGTCTGCAAATTACCCAAACACTACATTACCCACGGATGGAGTCAAACCCTGGATTTACCATCAGCCTCCTGGGCCCCCTTCTGTAGTTCACCCCTAATGAGGGGCGAATATGTCCCATTTTACTTCATGGAAAAATTTGCAAATTGGTGAAAAAAATGTTTTTGTCTTTTTTTCCCCACTGCACATATTGTGCTATTTTTGGGCTACTTTTGAAGTGACTATTGGCTAGTTTTGGGCTGATTTTGTAGCTGATTTTGCAAATTAGACCTGGCAACCCTGTAGTGCTGGGTAAAAGAACTTCATAAAATAAATAAAAATGACAATACATAGAAATAATAGTAATAATTAAGCATTAAAGGCAGTCTCCATGTACTGAGGGTAATGTGCTGACTTTTCATCCTCACTGCTGGCAGCTGAAGCCTGTTGTTATATGATATCATATTAATTACGTCACTAGGACATAAATAAGAGCAGCTCTCCCTGACGAGTACCTGTAAGGTCTCTCAATGAATCTATTCCCAGAAATGACGAACTATTTGTTTTATCGGAATCAGAAGACACCTCCCCTCTTTATGCGACTGATTCCATGTAAATCAAGAGCAGAAATGCCCACCCCCCCCCAAGCTGCTTGCAGGTATATGAAGGCGGAAGCATGTGACAAGCGCTTTTTCCTGTTCAAATCCTTTCACCAGATGGAGCCCTAAAACTGGTTTATAAAGCGCGTCCGTGCCGCTGATTGGTGCGCGCCTCAGCCAACCAGCGAGCTGCTTTCCCAAACAATGCACACTGCCTTTGTATATGTGTGTGTGTAGCTGGCTTATGCTATTAGGTCTATTTTTGGCCGAGCCCCTCCTCCTGCCGATCTATTTCTGTCAGTCTGAGCTCGGGGCAGTGGTGGAAGCGGGTAGTGTGCACACCCAGCACAAAGCAGCTCCGTCGCTCACACTCACACAGACATCGCACGGCAGCTCCGCATTCGCTTCTTTTTACACACAGCTGCCGCAGTACAGACTCTCTCCTTCCTTCCCCGGTATCTTGGTGGATGTGAACTCAAACTTTCCTCCTTTTGCTTCAACTTTTCCTCCTTCCTGACTGTGGGAATCGCTGTTGCACTGAAGCTGTGCATCTAGGATGTTTCCTGCCTGATCCTTATTGCTGGATTGTGCTGCTCTGGAGTCCTGTTGCTTGGCTGCTTTGCCCTCCAAGTGCCCCCTGTGCCCAGCTGTGCAGATAATGGTTCAGGAGTTATAGGGCAGGGGGGAAGGGCACGATTTTATGATACTGACCCTACAGGTGACACCTCCAGAGCTGAGTCTCCAAGATTGCAGGTGACTTTGCATTTACATGATCTGTAGAATAAAAACTTGAGGTTCTGATGGGCTGTCTTGGGAAATGAACCAGCTTGGAAACCCTGCATGGCCCTGTTGAATAGAACCCCTGGTTTTAGGGGACTGGCACTTCCTGGGTCATTCTCTGTGTATTAAATCATTGCTTTATCTGCACCTGGAAGGGCCCAGTATACACTGGACAAGGGGACTGGGGGCCCTTTGCCATCTCTTCATACACTCGCCTCCATGCCTGGATTACATCAAATGCTAAACACCATTTACGAGGCTGATTCCGCTTCTTCCACAGATGGCATCAGACGGGGAGAGCCGGGATTGAGGTTTGGCCACAAGAGCGGTGCTCCTGGAGCAGGTAGGACACATCATTATGATCATTTCTGCTTTACACTGATATTCGCAACAACTCTTTCACTTATGGCTTTTACCTTCTTGCTGTTTTATTTCAGTTCTGCTTCAATACCAGTAATAAGCCTTCAGCTTTTGTTGAACTACAGAACTGGCCATCCGGTCTTGCTGGGAGTTGCAGTCTTACAGCAGACAGTTAGGCATTTTCTGTATACACTTCCCTATCCTAAGGCCTCAAGCACAAGGGCAGATTTGGGGAGATTTAGTCGCCTGGCGACTAATCACCTCTTCTGCGGGGCGACAATCTCCCGAACCGGCTTCGCCGTGCCTGCCACCTCGCTGTGCTTCAATTTCCGAAGTCACCCAAAGTTTACTCGCAAGGCAACTTCGAGTGACTTCGGAAATAGAAGTACCGCGAGTGCATTGGCGCTAGCGGTTTGTCATTATAGCGGGCTGCAGGCACAGGGAAGTCAGTTCAGGTAGATTGTCGCCCTGCAGAAGAGGCGATTAGGCGCCATGGGACTAAATCTCCCCAAATCTGCCCGTGTGCTAGCTCCCTTAAACTGAGTAACTATTTTAAAAATCTGTCCATTTTTGGGTATTATTACTATTATTTCTATTCACATTATTATAAATAGAGCACCGACCATTCTTAAAAAAACAGAGTGACAAATGAATGCAAACTAGCACAAATAGAGAAGGCTGTGTTCTTAAGAATTTACAGTGTAGATTAGCACTGTGCAACATTTTACATGTAGTAGCCCAATAATTTAGCACTTTATGTTGAAGGGTCAGATTATATTATGATTATAATGTCACACTAAGAAGTCAGTTTAGCCCTTGGATAGAAAGGGGGACCATAAAAATCCATTGGAGGGCCGCACTTTGCCGAAGGGCCTACAGTGGGACAGCCTTGATCTAGATATAACAAACGGTCAGTTTGCAGCCCTTAACCAATGAACTGCAATCTACTTCAGCTGTGTTGCAGAAGAATGCTGGGAATTGTAGTTTAACAAATGAAGGGACCTGATCGGAATTTGCAAAGAGTTTGTCTTGTGGTCATTACTGTGCATTGTTTTTCTGTTGGATCATGAATAAAAGGGGAAAAACATCCAATACTAATAATTCTTTATTCTGTGTATTGGCATTTCCCTTAACACTTGATGACAAACCTGTTTCTACAGTACTTATCTTGTTCTGTCCTAGGGAGCTTGCAGTTGCAAGTTTTGGGGGTTATGGCACATTAAGATTCATCATTAAAAAGTTGTGGATTTGAGTATTGAACCGTGGTCCCTCGCGTAAGGGATGAGCCTGCTGGGAAACTCTTATTTTTGGATTTGCATCTTGATTGCTGTGAGGGTCTTCCCTTGGACCACTAATTTATGTCCGCTGTATATCTTGATTTATCTTAAATAAGAACGTGTCGTTAATGCTTTGCTGTAAGTACAGTATCATTGCTATGTAGAGTTAAAAGCAAAAGCTACTAATAGCTCACTATGCCTGCACATATATAAACTTAAGCGGGTGTGGCTTATATAATGTAATAATACCATAACTCCTAATTTCGACATCCAGCTTGATGATAGACTCCCAAACCCAATCTACCCTCAGCTAGACACTAATGCCAGGGAAGAAAT